>OU785230.1:14454431-17262375 GCA_917051295.2 Erebia ligea | reverse complement strand
TTAGTAGTAGGTATAATTGGGGCATCTGGATCACATCCTTTCAAATAGAGGATGTGACCCAGATACCCCAATTCTACCTCCTACTTTGAAAAGAGGAAATGTCTCTATTCTAATAGATGAAAATCATTTATTGAATAGGTGTTCTATTTGAATAAAATGCATTGCCTCTATTCGAAAAGATGCAGTTTTTCTTTTTAAATATATTATGTTAATGAATAAGGGAAACTAATTGTATATTCAAATAGATGAAAATTTATTAATTAAACAAAATATGAGTATTAAAATACAACGCATGCCATCTATTTGAAAGATGCATTTTGTATAATATTTTGACAGATGTAAATGAATAGATGAAATTTGTTTGTTCTAATAGATTCAAATTTATTTATTAAATAAATGTTCTATTAGTATACAACACATTAGTTCCATTTGAAATATGTGTTTGGCCCATTTAAATCTTGCATAAATGTAATTGAATAGATGAAATAAAATTGATTAAGGAACTTATTTTTTATTCAATTTTTATTTATGTGATTCACATGCTCGAAGATTTTAAAAATAAAACAAAAGATTGATAAAAATGTTTATTTCTAATAAAAACATAATAATTATTCTAATTACTTAGTACTATATACTTTAATATTGATTAATTTATTTTCTAAACACCATTTTTTTAAACATATTACATTTCTAACAGCACAAATATCATAATGATACATACAACAATATAAATCATCGCTTAACATATATTTTTGATGTAAACTTATTAAACTAGGACAGTTTTTATCTTCTAAATTAAAAACAGCGTTGGTTTTAAACATCTTCATTAACCATTCACGTTTTTCAAGTCCTTTAACATATATAGATTTACCATCTAAAATCATTTGAATGATATTCTTATAATTGTGATGTGGTATATAACCCTGATTCCAGTATATTCCTCTGTTTTTTTCAATCCAACTTACATGTCTTCGTTCAGTTTTTGTTAAATCATAAAATGGAAATGGTGGTTTGATTAAAAAGCTTTGAATGTGGTTATTACAAATAATAGCAAGTTCTTTTAAAATAAATTCATTGTTATCATTTTTAAAGCCTTGGATATCCACTATAGCGTTCATGATAATTTTCGAACTATATTACTTAATGGCTTATACTCTATGAGTCGATCGTTTATAATGAGACAAAATGCCGTTGTATTTTCAGGAATATCCTCAGAATTTTCTATTTCTATTCGTACATCCACCGGCCCAGTTTTTATGTTTTCGTTTTGCCTTGTACAATCAATAACAAATAATGGAGCTTTTTCTTTAAATGTAATCAAATCAAGCAACGGATCCGCTGGAAGGTTGTAATAAGACTGACGAAATCTAGTGTACATTTCATATAATAAATTATATTTATTTTCATCAAATTTCAGATTAAGAGATTCATATGGAAAGTATTGTGAATTCAGAAACAGTGTCACGTTATTTATTTTACAATGATCAAACGAGGAGCTATCTTTCGATTTATTATTTTTCTTACTGGATTGAAGACCAAATATAACATATCGAGGTTTTTCCAATTGAGAAGTTGTTTTAACTGACCAAGAATGTTTTGTAGTTTTAGGTAAAAAGGGATACTCATATAAATCCCAGTTTCTGAACGCTATCTGTATAGGTTTATCTTTTTCTAAAAGTTTAAGTAATGTAAGTCTTTCACGATCTGATACTTTGACGTGTGGTACACGCCACTGTATTCTGTTTATTGTGAATTGTACATTAGAAGTATCGTCTATTTTAACGCTATTTATATTAGAGTTACTTCTATTCAAAATAAGCTCATGTTTACAATTCATAATGATTTTATTATAGTCTTCAGCAAATCCCATTATTTTATTTAATGGAATAACAACATTAAAACATCCGTCATTACTTTTAATTCCATTCAAGTTCCAACCCCATATAGCTGCAACTTTACTTTGTCCCACATTCATCGATACATATGATTTCATTGTTGTTGTTATTCCAACATTCTTAACCCGGTCTATTTCAATACCGTTTAATTCATATCTGATGTCTTGAAATAAAAACATAATTGCATTATTAGTAAACTCTATAGGTGCACTAAGAGGTTTATGATCTTTACCAATAATCACTGCTTTTCCTTCTATGTTTAAAGAACTGGCGGATGGTAGAATGTAAATATCTTGTTGATGTATGGGAATCCGAATTTCATCATTTTCTTTAAAACTATTATTATAAGGGCTGTAAGTATGAATTTCGTAGCTTTCGATCGAATTATCATAGTGCGGTAACTCAGCGATCTTCAGTATATTCATATTTTATATCCAATGGAGCGAAGAAATTCTTTATTTCTTTTTGTAAGCCTCTTGGTCTTCCAGGATCTGATACGTCTACGATCTTTCACAACTCGCGGTGTAGTAGTACGTTTTATTACGTTATTTGAGTTTTTATTAAATACCATCATTTTTGCTTTCGTAAATGTAGGCGTAAATGAATATTCTCTTTTCTGAAGTCAATGTTCTTACCGTGTTCATCAACAATTTTTATATTTATCGATGTTATGATATTTTTATTAACTGGAAAGTAAATAATATTTTGGGGCTCTTCTTTGAATGGATATCCGGGGGGCACGTAAGGTTCGAATTCGTATATAACGTGAGACGGCGACCCGTTAGTAAATGAACCGTTTATCAAATCACATTCGATTCGTATCACGGATGGGGATAAAATGTTGACTGAGTTATCAGATTCATGCCATTTATTTGCTTCTAATTTAATATTTTTAAAACCCAACACACCACCTATACTGCTTTCTACATCGAAATCTATAGTACTAGTACAAAATATTAAACATTTTAAAGTATTATTATTGGGTCTTATTTTTATATCACAATCCACTGCTTTGCTTATAAGATAGTCGGCTATGTCGAATAAATCATAAGCACCGTCAGGAATTATGATTTTTTTATCTTTTCCATAAGCAAAAGTATTGTTACTATGATTTATGTTTGGTATAGAATTAATGACTGAGAAGTACATCAACCCGCACTCATAATTATTATCTTCTATATTTAAAGGAGGTTGGAAATGTGATTCCAGAAGGGACCCTTTTCTGGTGAATGTTATTACTTTACTCATAATGAAGTCTCAAAATACGTTTAACTCGCCCTAACTACTTCTTAATTCTAATCATTATTACAATTATACCAAAATTTATGCAAAAAGTCTAAACTTAAATGTCCACAATTAAAAGGATGATCCTGCTGAATATTGTCATAGTTATAATAAATATTTGATCCAAGATATTTAATTAATTCCTTTGGCGGTTTTAAGTTACCGTAACTATCAAAATATTCAATATAATTATTATATTTCGCGTAGGCTACCCAATGAGTACCAGGATTTTTTGAATCATCTAAATTAATTATACCACATTCCTTTTGGTAAGGATACTTTGGTAATTTATCTCTCATAAACACTCCACGAAAATGAGGTATATACTTTTTTGAATAATTCATAATATCTATATTGGTGAGAGCCCTTTTGGGTAGCCGCATTTTCAGTTTTTTTTATCAGATACATTTATTCCAAAACCTTCTTTATATGACTCGATGGTCAATCCTTTTCCAAAAGATAGAGATTCAACTTTTTTATTTTTCCTTTTCAAATCTTCCAAGCGTCTTTTCGCAATTTTATAATCATTAATAGCTTTAGAGATGCCAGCAGTACCGCCAGCTAAATTTCCACTAGCAGATAACCCAGCGAAAATAGGAACTAAGGGCATATAGCCACCTGTTTTTGGAATAGGAATGATGCGAGGAATTGTTATATCCGCATTTGAAGCTAGTTGCTTAGCTGCTTCCACTGCTAATTTTATTGCCATTTTCTTACATGTAGGTTTAAATTTATGTAGATGTTTTTTTGCATGTGCAATCACGAACTTCAAGTTTTGTTTTAAACCCGTTCCAGAACTAGATTTTGCACGTTTATTTTTATAATATCTCAAACCTGCACCGGTTTTAACTTTGGCTAACATCGCTTTGTTAACAATATGTGCTGCAATCTTTTCCCCTAAACTGGCATCAGGTGCCGTTATGCGGTTTCTCGCCATTTTCATCAGTATTATATCAGCTTTATGACGATCAGTTAAAGCTGAAGATTTTTGATAGGCTATGTCGTGCGCCTTACAGTACTCGTCTAACTGGTTGATTCCTTCCTTGTTCTTATGCAATTTTTCAGCTAATTTCGTACCAGGTCCGCAATAATTGTATCCAGGTAGATGAGGCTCAACGGGTAAGTGATTAATAAACCAATTTAAGACACTACTCCTGACCATGTCCTTAAATATACTAAATATATTTTGTTAGAATGAACCCCTTAAATAAGTATTCAATTTAGAGAATGATATTTGTCTTATCAATCCAGCTATTCTCAAGAGAAGGTAAACCCAACCACTTTACAAACACTTTATTTCCCTTTCTTTTTAATACTTTTTCAATAAGATATATGTCCGGATGTTTTGTTTTCAGTAATTCCTGAGTATAAAATGATCCCAAAATAGGTTGACCTCTCATATCTTTTAGTAAATATGTAACAGGATTGGTTTTATTCTCTTTTGTGATGGTAAATATTTCTGTTGACCAGTTAGGTGTATATCCCTTTTCAAATGTTCCTTTATGCTTACTTATACGCACAGAATCTCCAACCTTCAATCGCCTCAAACGACTTATTAGATGAAACTTACGTTTTTGCAGATTATATCTTTGTAATAAAATATTCTTATTATTTCCATCGACTTCGCTTGGCTTCCGATTGATAGTACGATGAATAGTATTGTTATAATCGTTAATAATTTTATCTAAGGTACCATCGACCCATTTATAATCTCCTTTTACAGCAAATTCTTTATATAACTTAGACTTTAATGTTCTAATGAATCGTTCTGCAATCGATGCTTTCTTTGTAGAATAAGTTGAATAATGATTTATATTGTACGATTTAGTTAATTGTTTAAATTTATCATTATAAAATTCAGTACCAAAATCAGTTTGTAAGTTTATAGGTTTTCGACCTCTGTCTAATACTTTTTCAAACGCATTGCACACAACGTCTTTTTTTTTAAATTTGAGCGGGAAAGCCCAGCCATACTTTGAAAAGGTGTCAATAATGACTAAAATGTATTTATAACCTGAATTTTCTTTAGAAATGGATTGCATATCAATTAAATCAGCTTGCCATAGGTCATCTATATCTTTCATTAAAACTTGCCTTCTCGGGAAATTTATCCTAGCATATTTATGTATTTCGTTTATCACATCTACTTTGCTCATTCTTCTTCTTAAATTTGGCAAAGTCAATCAGATTTTCCAGATTAGTTAATCTGCATAATACCGTTGTGACTAAGTCATTTATAGCTGTAATTTTTTTATTGCAGTCAATGGTTAAGTTATCAACGTATTCTTTCGTAACACTATCAGCAGCATTTAAGGGGATATTTAGATTTGTTATTCTTTTATTTTCGGCATCTAAATTTCCATTACTTAATACCCTAAGAGCACAGTTATTAATAACTCCAGTATCATGAAATTTTGATTTTTTATTCAAGTAATGCCCAAACTTATCAACGTTCATGTTGAAGTGTTCACTTTAAACTAAACAACTGTGATATGTACGATTATTTTTATTCTTTAATGATACCAGCTTCTCTGAGTTCTTCTATTATTGATATTATCTCATTATCATGGCTAGTATTGCCAGCATTCTTTGAAGCTATAAGCAATTTTAATCTATCAACCAATTCATTGGGATCATCCCAATAAATAAGATCTGTATTTGGTTTAAATTTTTTTTTTAATGTTGATAGTTCACCGCCTAGTTTTGGGTTACTTTTAGAATCAAAAAATAATGGTTTTATTATTTCTCGATACTTTACACCTTTATCTCCTTTAATTTGTCCATGAGTATGATAATCCCTTTTATGCGCATTCGTGTGATACAATATATCTTTGTATACAAGTTTATCTTTATCTCGTATCAGTGACAAATCAGGTTTCTTTCGTAATAATAGTTCTTTTAAGCCTGGAGTTAATTCATATGATCGCCCACCAATGTTTGCTATAATAGTTTTATCTCCCGTTATAGAGTTTTCATTTTTAGTAAACTGTACCTCAGAATTTCCAATCATTATGTTCTTATCATGTTCCTTTCGTATTCCAAAAGGAATATCCATATTGTCATAAATATCGATAATATCGTCTTTTTCTAATGACATGTCTAGATCGGTATTTTTTGATTTGTCAAAACTGACAATATTTTCACCATTATTAATATATTTTTCATTATTATTATATTTTTCATTCATAAATTCATTATTTTTTCCAGTAAAATGTTCTTTTAGTATAAGCTCATTTAAATTACCGAGAGATTCATTTTTTTCTGTACTTACTTTCTCATCATTGTTAATAGGTTTGCGATTATCAACTAATATTTTCAATGGTTCTGTTACTGGTTTCAATATTTTGTTAAGGGTTAAATTAGCATTGTCATCGACGTCACGCATATGTTTTAATTTATTTTTTATAGCATCAACTGAATGTAATAATTGTTTTTTAATATTTTGCTCCATTATCCCAAACTCCTGTATGTTAGTTAAGACAATGATGTGTACAAATGAATTTCTTTGTATGTTTTCTCATATTTATATAAAGACATCAACTTAACATTATAAAAGTGTCAAAAGCTTTCCTATATCTTCCTTTATTCATTTCACAGTCTTTATTAATGACTAAGAAGCTATGGGGTTTCTTCCACACGGTTGTACATATTTCTTTAAATTTATGCCAAGATATGTCTGTATTAACATGTTCTTCAAATACATGTTTTAGATTGACATCATCTTGCTTAAACAAAATCAGTAAATTCGCATTGTCACGCAATAACTGTTTGGGAATTTTGGAATAAGTCTGTGTTAAATAAAAACAATCTAATTGCTTATGTCTTCCCATCGCGAAGTAGTTACGTATGTTCGCTTGGTTTTCACAGACTACGTCATCGAAAATAATTATAGAGTTCAGTAAAGCTTCATTTGGATGAATAATGTTACTACCATCAAATATGAACAACTTTACTTCTGGAATCTTTTTTAACACAGCAGCCAGAAATGTGTATTTAGGTTGAAAAGCGGTTCTTGAATACAAATATATGTTTTTAAACTTCAGTCCATTAGAATGCAACAGCAAACTTAGCATAACATTTGTTTTGCCACAATTCGATGGACCGCAAATTATACAGCGGATAGAATTGGGTAGAAGTTCACTATGTTTTACACGTGATTTGTTCTCACACACATCTATAGCATTTATATCCAATGAAAGGGGTTGTTTAATTAACTTCATTATGCCATTTGATTCATAATCAATTAATCCAGAGTATTTATAGGTGCTTCAATTGTGAAAAAATAAAAAATCTATATAAGTGTAAAAAATATATGTATTATTGCAAATAAATAATTTACTATCAAAATAATTATTACTAGTACAATAATTATTACATTATTATAGTATTATTCCTATTAGTAAATCTAAAAATATGAATAATAAGAATTTTATTTAGTTCATCAGACAAGTGAGAATATGCCTAATTTAATTAATTAAAACAAGTGTAAGTAAATATTCCTTTTGATAAATTTAATAATAGGTTTCAGAAACAAATAGTACTCATAATCATTCTAAAAAATAGTCTTTGTATGACCCCAAGGCAAGGTTTCTATTTGATCAGTCAAAATTTGACGTTTGTCATCATTCCTGTTCAAAACAATTTTATCTATTTGCTGCGTATATAACACATGCTTTATAGATCGTATTATATTCATTTTACACCTTAAATCTTTATCCTCTTTCAAAGCATCTCTATACCTATTCAAACTTAAACGTTTACTTATAGCTTTTGAAATACCTTTCGCTTTCTTTATGTCACACTTTATACTATGGATATAGTAAAGTTTGGCCCTTAAACCAATGAATTCTTTTATGATGTCACCTCCTAATTCATCCTTAAAAAGACCGGGTACTTTCTCATTTAGTTTTGGGATATCAAATATATTTAATGGCGGATAGTTGCTTGTATCAAAATTAAAAATATTTTTCTTAATATCTTCGTAAACATCTTTTGTTTCAACTAAGTACATTAAACTATCTGTGTCGGTATAGCAAAGTTTAGCTCTTTTAGAATAAAGTTTTTTAACGAAATCGTAATGAAATGTATAAAGATGTTTCTTCGCATATTCTAAAACTGTAAATCCTATATAAATCGGTCGATCGAGAATTATTTTTTCTTTACTTAATTGAACTGCTACAAAATTTTCAGAGAATACCGAAATATTTTTTAAATTAGGACGAGCAATTAATTTTTCTGCGCAAAGGGATTTGTTTGTTTTATTATCATTATCATTCCATTTCGTGACTAATTTAACATCAACTTGTTTCCGTTTATTTTCAATAGTTTTTCCAAATATAGAATTGTTTAATAATTTAAAAAAGTCTTTTTCAAATTCATTTGTAGCCGACTTTCGTAATTGTGTATTCAAATCAATATATTTTTTTAAAAAATTATCTTGACGAAAACATAATACACGATGACATTTTCTTAATATCAAACCATTTTTTAGACATTCTTTTAAATGCGTGTAGTGAATGACGTATTTATATTTGTCATATAAATTAGCTATTAGTTTTGATGTCTTTCCTCCCGGTGGTGTAAACTTTTCAGCGGCAAATGGTAAGTCTTTGTGAACATCGTGTAAAATATCCGGATACATAAGATCCACTTCTAAAATATATCCAAATTCAGAATCATCAGAAATATCTCTAGGATCAAAACATGTTATTTCCTTTTGAGATAAAAAACGAAAATCTGATATCGGTAATTTTTTCGTCATAGCATAGCCATAAAGATTATTGCAATCGAGATATAACAAATATGTACTTGGTTTGGAATCATTATAATCTGGCAGATATTTATTATTAGCCTCGGCATGTCGAAGTGAACATTGTGCTAAACCACCTCGAATACCTCTTTCAAGAAGCTCGTAAATTTCTAAATCGTTTATCAAATCTAATTGTATACCAGTAGATAATAACATCGCATCCCAACTTAAGCCAGGTGAAGACATATAATACAATGGATCTAACTTATAATAAAGCAAACAATTTTTTCGGAAATTCTCAAACACATCACATAACAAGATAACATCACACTTTAAATATAGGTCTGTGTATTCGCCAAGCGAATGGATATCAAAAATATGCCATATCATTATAGCTCGTTCATACTCATTATCATTGATATGTTCTAATTTTAAACTATTATAAAAGTGCTCTTTTGACGGCAGCTGAAATTCTTCATATTTTTTCCATGAATCAATGTAATCATAGGGGTAAATTCCTTTTTTTCTTAACAAATTAAACTGTTTTTTGCAGGGAAACTCTTTCTTAAAATGAGTAAGGTCGTTTTCTGATAAGTTGTTACTCAGTATTTCTAAACTTGAATGCAAAAATTGAAATGAATCAATAAATCTCATTTTTAAGGTCTCATGGTCGTGAACTGGCACAAATTTTGTTATTGAAAGATATTTCTCTTTGCTTTTCGGAATAATTTCAATTTTTCCAGGATATTCAGCTAATTTTTCAATAAACATGTGACTGTCATATCCCAACAAATTATGAATAACAATTGGAACAAATGAACACTCTTTATACAATAAATTACAATAAGAATGGGCTGCACCTCGGTACTGTCCAGTAACATGATCATGATCTTGGACTCTATCATCGAATAGTAATTGGTCACAAATATGACAATTAACAGTATTTTTAAATTCATCCGCTTGTGTTTTCGTCAAAGGTATCATTGGTTTCTTATCCGATAAAATGTAGTAAATTCTTAATAACTCTTCAATTAAGTATTGTACAAATTTTTCCACACAATCTGAACCTCTGTATGAAACATACTTATTTAAACTTGAATCATATGAGCAACATATATAATATCCAAAACAAGATGCTTGATGTCGTCTTATCCTGCGCGTGCGCTCGGTAGATGTTTCATCAGCATCATCAACATGAAGCAATATGCTCTCAAAATCAGCATAAATGACAAATGGTACTTTTTGTTTTCTCTCATAATTCTTGAATTTCAGTTTACTGTTCTTATCAGGTAATTCAGTAAGTATCTTTGAACAGCTATGTTGATTAAATTTAGTTTTATTATGATAAAATTGCAAACACCCATCACACAAAAACATTTTTCCTTTATGCTTACTATTCTGCTTCCGAACTAGGCGCATAAGATCTTTAATGAGACAATAGTGCCCGATACCAGTTTTTTCAATATATAATAAATTAATATGATTCATTTTTCTATTTTGAGTAACATACAAAGGTCCAGTCACATTATTTTTATTGTCTAAGCCATAAACTTGAATACTTATATTACTATTGTTTTTTTCAAATAAACCTATGTCTTTTGACGATGGTGGAAAAGTCATTCCGCTCGTATTAAGTATATTTGCGTAATGTGGATAAGAAGTAGTACGACATACATTGCGTTTCGATGGAAACAAAGCAGCCATTACACACCATAGAAAACAGCAATTATCATTATTTTTAATGTTTAAACAACTCTTCGTATTTTTAATATTTTCAGGTAAGTCAATGTACATTCCACCTCGTAAAGGATTGTATTTATTGATACTTATTTCTAGGTGACTTATTGAATGAAAAGTCCAGCCTGATTCTTTGTGCTCGAATTCAGACATGTTACTGGTGAGCGTATTAACAAGATTATTATAAAAATAAGATAAATCTGTGCTACAAAACAATGTATCGTATTTGGTAATAAATGATTTGATTTCTAGCTCTTGAGTGTCGGGTAAAGTATAATATGCAAATAGTTCAAAATAAATTTTAATACATTTGTGCTCATTTATTGTAGTTCTTATCAGATTTATTATTTTCAGTTTATTATCACACAGAAAGGAATCAGGATCAATATACTCCTTTTTCTGCGGGATACTTAGACGATAAGTTACAATTCGGTTTTTAAAAGCTGTAGTTATTAATTCAATATTCTCAATATCAGTTCGGACTAAACATTTAGATTTGTGAGCTGTTGTTCTCAAATGATGTGACATTTTATTTTTCGGTATTAAAATATTGCATTTTTCACATTCAATCATCTTTATCTCATTTTTAAATTCTCTATGTTCATATGGTTCAACGAAGTTCGTTTCAGTAACTGTAAAAATAAAACGAAAATTAAAAACTATGAAATATTATTTTATTAAAATATACCTAGATATTAACATAACCATAAAAGAACTTATTAAAACTAAGATACAAAAAGGAGTTTAATACGTGTTATAATAATTAAAAATGATATGGGTATATAATAATATATAATTACTTATAATTTATCATTAAGTAATTGACATTATTTTGAATAATGTTGTTCAAAATGTTTATTCAAAAATAAGAATTAATGAAGCTAGGTGGGCATTCTTTGAATTCTTTTCTTACTGCAGATATATATTGAGAAAGATGGCGCCAGGCCTCCGTATCTGTATTGCTGCGATTTTTTACAGCAACAACGGCCTGACGCCATCTATTCATTGGGGGAGTATTTTCAATTTCGTTGCAATTATATATTTTTATCTCCACATAGTGGGACCCAACTTTGTGCTCGTTTATCTGACGCGCGTGGCCGTTGGCCACGCGACGGGTGACGCAGCTAGTCAGCTGCGGCTTGTTGTTCGAGGGTTGCGTCTTCTCAATACCTTCTTCCTCGCTGTCGCTGCCGAACAGCTCGACAGCCGTACTTTTTGTGGGCTTCTTAATATTGTTTGAAGATGAAGCGCCGCGGTCCGCCTTCCTTTTCTTATCCCGCGAGACGCATGATGATGATGATGATGACTCGCTCGGGAAAAGAATATCTGCGTTCTCAGACCTGTAAACAACAATAAAATTAAATACATTTCAAATACAGAACTCGGGGTGCAATAGCTAGAGAGAGAGAGAGAGACGTGGGTTCGAATTCCACCAGGTTCTAAATTTCGTATGTACCTGTGTTATAACGAAGTTAACAATGTTCCTATTTGTATAATAAAAACGCTTCACCAATGGGTCAAATATAAGAATTATATACCAGTATTAGTATGAAATACAGCAGTGATGTACCTATTTATTTATTGTAATAGTCTATAATATCTAATAATAAATAAACAAATTACTAATTCAAATGACCTTATTACAAATTACTCCACTAGAGTGTATTATTTACACTACTTCAAAATCATAAGCATAAAAGTTACTAAATTTAGCACATTAATCCTACATCTATTTGCATGGGGATACATATTAAAATAATTGAGATAATTAAAAAAGTACTTACATTTTGATGGTTGTAGTACTCGTAATAGACGTAGACCGTATTGGAGATATTTGTACGAAAAACTCCAGAGCACTTGAGGACTTCAGAGTGTGGCGACAGTAGCGGTGGGAATAAGCCTCCTACGTTTTAATGACAAAATATAACACTGGAAACGTGTAAATGTGTGAATAAAATTTTCTTTCTTAGCAATACATATACACAAAATGAAAATATGATTTTCAAATTTAGCTCTTAAGGTGAAAATAATAAGGTCAGGGTAAGAATATGCGTAATTTATAAGAATTTATACTACATCTCGCCCTGGCTTTTCTTACTACCAAATCGATGAAGTTTATATGATAAAATTTTAAATAAACAGACGTACACAGCTATTATCTCAATAAATATGTATCGCGTATTTGTTGGTGTTAGTAAACGGTGTTGAATTCACTTTGGACAATGGACAGTTTCCGCGAAACCCCAAGGCATTGATTTGGAAATAACCATACGACTGTGCAATACAAAAACCATGTAAACGAACAAAACCATAAATTAAGGTAATCCTTAAAAATGTATATTATCTTATTTATTCGATGGTATTTTATGTTCAAACTAGCTGATGCCCGCGACTTCGCCCGCGTGGAATCAGTTTTTAGTTCCCACGGGAACTCTTCAATTTTCCGGGTTAAAAATTAGCCTATATGTTATTCCAGACTGTAATCTATCTCTGTGCCAAATTTCATCCAGATCCGTTCAGCCGTTGGGGTGTGATTGAGTAACAAACATCCACACATCCATACATCCAAGCAAATGACTCCAAAATAATCTTTGTTAACCTAATGACCACCAAAATTTTAATCATATTTTAATTTAACTTTAATTTTAACCACATTTTAACTCAAGTGAAGGTGAAGATAAAAAGCGAGTGTTTTCAATTCGATAAGACTTAGTTTGAAATCGAGTATACCTAATACTCGATTCTAAAGAAGATATAATATGGAAACACGTTTTGATAAATGTCACTTACAAGGTTTTAATATTGCTGTCTATAATATCTTACTTATGACATCCCTATCCCTTTTACTCGTATAAATTTTATAGTAAGCTCATCTCAGTACGGTTAGTCTAAGTTTCAACATTGCAAATCCGATTGATCGTAATCGAGCGTTCACATTAGCGTCAAAGTAAAATGAACATTAATCGCATTTTGTTAGAGTTCAATTTCGTGTATACATTCACGACCAGAGCTCCAACGAAAACGTATTAAAACTAAAAGTGATTGTACTCAATTTGCGACTCTAAATCAAGGTTTTTGCATCCATTTTACTTTGAGGCCTTATTCCGATCAATCGAATCGAAATTTACAATCTTAAAACTAAGACTAAACGTACAGGGTACTATTGTTTGCGGTAGCTTTTGCATGTAAGTGAATTCCCATTTCCACGGATTTTCGATTTGCTGTTCGAGGGATATTTTGTATGCGAATAAGAAAAAGCTTATCTTTGCACGAAAAGAAAACTAAATATAACCCTTAAAATAATGACGTTAAAGTAAAAGATTAAATAACTATTTTCCCGACTTTCATACAGCGATTACACTGAAGCTATCACAATACTCGTTACTAGCTTTTGCTCACGACTCCACCTTTTGCGATTCGTACCTGAATTCACATATTGAATTATGGAATACATATTTTGAAAAATATCTTTGTTCCAAATTTCATCAACTAAGTATGAATTAGCAAAAGCCGGGTGGACGAACACATTTTCACATTTATTAGGTTCGTGGATGTTAAACAAACTAACAAACCCATCGATTAACTTTAGCAATAATGTAGCGCTTATAATATGATTTGCAGCTAGATTTGCTTGCCACTATTTTGAAATTAGTTACCAATTAATTAGTTCACAAAATATTCAATGTACAGACAAACGTATCCAATCAAGCTGTATGTTAATAATGTAAGTGCTAAACGGTGTCGAAATTGTGGTCGAAATCATCGAGTTAGGCGACAATTCGACGAAACAATGCATGTGTAAACAAAAATAGCTTATTCTGCCATTTAGCCTGAATCGAGAAATGTTACGAAATCAAAACTCTTATATTTTGTACTAGCTGATGCCCGCGACCTCGTCCGCGTGATTTGAGTTTTTTGATTCCCGCGGGAACTCGTTAATTTTCCGAGATAAAAAGAAGCCTATGTCACTCTCCAGGTCCTCAAATATACCCATGCCAAAAATCACATCGATCCGTTGCTCCGTTGCGGCGTGATTGAAGGATAAACTAACAAACCAACAAACCAATAAACCAACAACCAAACACACTTTCGCATTTATAATATTAGTATGATTGTTTGTTGTCAGGTACTAACTTTAAATTTCATTTCATTTGAAAGGACGTGTTGTGATGTCTTCGGTAAGTAAGCAAAATTATAAAATATTATGTACTTAAATTAAGTGTTCTTATTTTATTTTAAAGGTCATAGATTATTTTTTATTAAAACTATTTTTTATTAAAATCATACTTAATATTTATAAATGCGAAAGTGTGTTTGTTTGTTGTTTTGTCCTTCAATTACACCGCAACGAAGCAACGGATCGACGTGATTTTTGGTATGGGTATAGTTGAGGACCTGGAGAGTGACTAAGGCTACTTTTTATCCCGGAACATTGAGGAGTTCCTGCGGGAATCGAATAAACTTAAACCACGCGGGCGAAGTCGCGGGCATCAGCTAGTTAAAACTATAAAGTCTCTATAGGTAACAAATATATCTCCAAAAGTCGTAAGAATCAAGATTTTCTAATTATTGGGCTATATCACAAATAATTCAGCAATTATTTTTATTTCACTGATGAATACTTACTTTCTTTTAGGATCAGGATCTGTTCAATTTCGTTGAAAGGGCGCGGACTGAGCCGAGCCGAAAGCGATCTCATCAAGAAGCTGATAAAGACGATAATAACTACAATTATGTAAAAGTTCCTGCTCGTGGTGGGAAGATTATAAAAATTGAAATATACGATGTGAAGGACAACAATTTAGAGCTCAATGTTTCAGCACAACACATAGTAAAAAGCATTATTTTTGATGATGTGTATATAAAAACGAAAGAAATTGTAAACTTAATTCATGAAGATTTAGGAAAATCAATAAGTAAATAATATGTAGTAGAATTAATTTAAATTACAATAAATGATGATGAATCATGCAAATGTTTTATTTCTTCCATTTTAAAATTTCATTGATTAAATTATGTATAGTTCTGATATGAAAAGTAGGAATTTATTTTTATGATGCATTTATAAAATAAATTCAGGTACTTTTCATATCTGTAAGTGATAAATGAATTTTAATCTTTCGAAGTATTAAGTATGTTTTCAAAGTCATGTATTCATTTACATAAACAAAAAGAAGCATCATGTTATATTCTAATAGAATGTAACATTAATATATTTAATACCTACATACATTTTCAAATATTGCAAATGTTTTTTATTTCTTCCATTCATCTTTATTTTTACTTGAGTTTTATCAATTAAAATTTCATTGATTAAATGATGTTTAGTCTTGATTTGAAATAGGAATTTTAATTATAAAGGAATCCTATATGCAGAATTTCTTTATATGAATTTTAATCTATTCGAATGTATAAAGTTTTAATTAGAGTATGTATCCAAATTAATGTAGGTATTCATTTAACATCATCGGAAAGGAAGCACCATGTTGTATTCTATTAAAACATAATAATATATTTAATATATGAATTTTCATTCTCACCTATTTAAATAGACAAAATTCATCTTTTTAAATAGATGACATACGTCGTATTCATATAGACATATTTTGATTAATCAATACTTTTCACCTATCTGAATATGAAATTAATACCATTTCATTTAGATATATACCTATATTTAAACAGACAAACTACATCTTTCAAATATATGTCGCTGTATTTTTTATTAGTCATATTTTGTTTCATTAATTAATTTCCATCTATTTGAATATACAATTATTAGTATCATTTATTCACTTGCATATATTTAAATAGCCAAACTACACCTTTCAAATAGAGGCAATGCGTTGTATTCAAATAGAACACCTTTTCAATGAATGCATTTTCATCTATTAGAATAGAGACATTTCCTCTTTTCAAAGTAGGAGGTAGAATTGGGGTATCTGGGTCACATCCTCTATTTGAAAGGATGTGATCCAGATGCCCCAATTATACCTACTACTCCCGTAGGTACTAATAATCGATCTTACCCAGCCCCCCGATTACGTAAGAATTGTCGATCAAACGTTAAAGATTTTCGTCAAAGTAAAATTCATTCAGTCAGTTATGGTTTATTTTACTTTGACGAAAATCTTTAACGTTTGATCGGTCATTCTTACATGATTGGGGCCCTGATCATGGGGGTGCTCCCCTATTTTTCTGAGTCCGCTATATTGGATTTTGAATGACGTCACTTAGCTAACCATGCATTGAAATCTTAAATACGCAAAATTTTAGCCCAATCGGTATTTGATAACTGTTTTTATACTGTAAAATTCAGTAGCAAGATTTGACCTAAACACTACACTGCGAGTTATATAAAAGCTTGCAAAAATGGTAGGCGAGTCGTTTGTTTACGCTGAAATAAACAGTACTTAATGTTGATGAGTCAAATTGAAATCTTTTTATTCACGTTGACTTTGACAAGTATTTTTGAACAGGTAGTCGAGTGAATCTACCACTGGTTCGGAATGTCATTCCTAGCCGAGAAGAACCAGCAAGAAACTCAGTGGTTGTTCTTTTGAAAAAAATAATTTACAATTTCATCAATGTGTAGATACTTGTGTAACCTCTGTCCTTAGCATTGCTGGAACCAGTCAAATCAATGCTGTTTTATCATTTACATAAACTTCAACAGTAGGTATAATATTAGGCTTTTTTTTTCAGGAGCATACTTTTAATAAGTATGTGAGCGTAAGTGAAGAATGTAATCGCACCTTTACAACCGTTTGGTTGATTTAACAGGGTAATTCATAGTTTCGGATGGCAAAGCTGGCGGCATCCAGAACAGCGCCTTGACCCGTGAACACTACGTATGTGGTGCATAAAGCTATGGCGCAACACCCAGAAAGAGCCATTTTTTTTATTCCACTAAAAGTTAGCCCTTGACTGCGATCTGACCTGATGGTAAGTGACTGTGTTTTCTTTTGCGACACCGCCGCCTACACATCATCAATCCTTCGAGCCGTTTCTGCAGCACTGGTGCTACGATGGAACTCGTACTCATAAATAACGCGATATTTCAAGTTTTCCACTGAGTGACGCAAAGAAAAAACCAAAATTTAAATTCGAATTCAAATTCAAATGTTTTTTATTCAAATAAACATTTACAAGTACTTTTGAATCGTCAAGTGAATCTACCACTGGTTCTGAATGCCATTCCTACCGAGAAGAACCAGCAAGAAACTCGGTGGTTGCTCTTTTTAGATATAATTCATTTACAATTTGTCATTATTACTTAAATCAATGTGTACATAAGTAACCGCTGTCCTAGTAAGGCCCATATTACACTATACTATATATAGGATCCTATTTCGCACCATAGATCATCATCCGCTATACTATATTTCTAAATATACTATACTACTACTATATACTATACTACTATACTATTATACTATATACTATACTATATTTCTAGAATGATGATCTATGGTGCGAAATAGGATCCTATATATAGTATAGTGTAATATGGGCCTAAAAGAGGAAAAAATAAATGAATTAGGGTTTTCAAAACACAAAAGCATTGAGTAAATAGCTTTGGAATTCCTAGCCAAAGAGGAGATATTTGAGATCAAAGTGGCCAGTACGACAAAACACCAATTTCAAATGTAAGGAGTAATGACTTATTAATAAAAAAATATGAACTGTATGTAAATAAAAAATCACGAGTGCAATTGGGCTCCCACTAATAGTTTTTCTCACAAAAGAAGGAACTTGAAAAAAAAGGGAAAAAATAATCGGACTGGAGACATCTGGACTCGAACCGGGATTCTTCTGGTTTCGGAACCGCCCGATTTCCCACCTGAGCTTAACCTTGTAGATGGTGGCGAAAACCTTCGTATTCTAATGATTTTGTAGCAGTTTTTCACTGCCTGAAAACACGGATAAAACGACATTTTCTAAAAATGATTCCTAGCTAGATCGATTTATCGCCCCCGAAACCTCCTGCACACTAAATTTCATGAAAATCGTTGGAGCCGTATCCTAGGTTCAGCCCCCCAATCATGTAAGAATAGCCGATCAAAACGTTAACGATCGTCGGCAAAGTAAAATAAACCATAACTGCATTCAACCATACCATACCATAGCTCAATTTCGTGTATCCATTCTTATACGTTAGAGTATCGTACATACCTAAACGTATAAGAATGGATACACGAAATTGAGCTCTAATTCAATGCAGTTATGGTTTATTTTACTTTGACGAAAATCTTTAACGTTTGATCGGCCATTCTTACATGATTAGGGGGCAGATTATAAAGGTATTAGATTTTACTTCGGTGGTAGTTTGGCCGTGTCGATTTACGTCAATCCGCACATGTGTAAGCACGCCTAATTGCAATTATTGTTATAATGATTAATGATAAAAATTACCCGCGATCATAAATAAAGTGAAAAGAAACCTTACGGGCCAATGGGTCGGTTAATTACTTAGATTACTTAATATGTAATAACAACATTTTTCGTAATGGTACATAATTAAAAGAAGGATATCTGCCTTTATTATTATCTATGTTTTGGTGTTAAATAATAATTGTTTCTACTTATTATAATATGTACACTGTATGAAATAATTATCCCATGATGAAAATTCATTAATAGTTATTTGTTATACAAGAGTGAAAAGTTGTTTTTTAACCGCGTGCTCAATTTTGATGACCGAGCAAGCGAAGGATTCTAAAATTGAATCACGAGCGGAGCGAGTGATTCAAAAATTAGAATCCTGAGCGTCAGCGAGGGAATCAAAAGAGCACGAGGTGAAAAATCTTTTCACTCGAGTGCAACACGTAACTTTTCATCCCACCTCAGCGAGGAAATAACTAAATGCAAAAAAAATCACAAGGTAACTTTTCATCCCACCTCAGCGAGGAAATGACTAAATGCAAAAAAAATCACAAGATTAAATTCAATTCTGTTAATTTCTTCGTTACTAGAATCACTCATTTTAGGTTTTTCACTTATTTTCAATTTTCTTGTTTTTAATCGGTTTTAATTTTAAACAATATGACGTGAAAGAAAATGGTGCGCGCAAAGCAAATTAAAAAAGTACACCAAGAAGGTTACGAGTGTGAGTTTTTAACAAATTAAAAACGATTGTATGGAAATTCGGCACCATAGAGGTACAAGTAAATAGGTTTTAATTATGTTTTGAATTCACAAACTTCATAGACGAGTGATATTTACTAACGTGCACACGATGTTCTAAATTCAATTTACTTTATCCTCAAGAGGATAATAACGGCTTTTAACATCAGATATCGAAGAATAAAAATACGCTTTCCGAGATGGTGGGATGAAAAAATTATTAATTTTACGACGATTTTTAATTTTTTTTTAATTTTTTTTTTATCCGCTACAAGTTAGCCCTTGACTGCGATCTCACCTGATGGTAAGTGATGATGCAGTCTAAGATGGTAGCGGGCTAACCTGTTAGGGGCATGGCAATTATAGTAAACCCATACCCCTATTCGGTTTCTACACGGCATCGTACCGGAACGCTAAATCGCTTGGCGGCACGTCTTTACCGGTAGGGTGGTAACTAGCCACGGCCGAAGCCTCCCACCAGGCCGCAGACCAGGGAAAAATTCAGAAATTATAAATTTCCAAACCCTGCCGGGGATCGAACCCGGGACCTCCGCACGTTAAAAGGCAACAGCGCTCAACACTGCGCCACGGAGGTCGTCGAATTCGTTAATATGATTTGTATGTAAATGTCAAGCGCTTGATGACAGATGGCGCTTAAAACCGCGCTTAAACTTAAAAGTGAAAGTAATTAAAAACTCTTTAGTAACTATAGACTATGTATTTACTTATTTTTTTCTCTCCATAGAAAGAGAATAGACATTAATAGTACATTGTTACCCTAGGGATGAAAGTAACTTATTTAGTCCCGAGACGGGGTTTGGCGCCCGAGCGTAGCGAGGGGGCCTATAGTTCGAGGGACTAAATAAGTCTTTCATCCCGAGGTAAACACTGTGCTTTTCATTACGAATATAAGGAAAGTCAAAATAAAAAGTCTATGAATCAGTTGTCTTTACTTTATGAATAAAGTCTATCTTTCTTCTTGTCTATGGATGCACTCGGGTATTAAAAAAAAAAAAAAAAAAAAGTCGTGTTTCATTTGAACTCCAATAAAAATTCAGTTGAAAACGATTCTCCCTAGGGCTGAAAAGTATTACTTTCAACCCGCTTCTCAGGCAACTTCAAACCTACTTTCCGTGTATGAGTAATGAAAACGTATGTAACTTGGCTAGGGGGCTGATATTTTGCAAAATTATTATAGATTGGTTTTGTCGTTTGGTTCGTCGTATTTTTAATACGATTTGTATTGAAATGTCAAGTTTCTGAATTTAGCCTGGTATGGCCTGGTGGGAGGCTTCGGCCGTGGCTAGTTACCACCCTACCGGCAAAGACGTGCCGCCAAGCTATTTAGCGTTCCGGTACGATGCCGTGTAGAAGCCGAATAGGGGTATGGGTTTATATAACTGCCATGCCCCTAACAGGTTAGCCCGCTGCCATCTTAGACTGCATCATCACTTACCATCAGGTGAGATAACAGTCAAGGGCTAACTTGTAGTGGATAAAAAAAACCGCTTGATGATAGATGGCGCTTGTTCATTTCCATACAAATTTAACTTCGTGTAAATCTCCCATTAGACCCGCAGGAGTGGGAGTTAGGGCCGACGGCTTTACGTGCTCTCTGAGGCACGGGGACTCAGTATCAACTTCCTAACTCCAGGCTAGTATACTGCTTGATTTAAGTTATTTAGTTAACGTAGGACAACTTGAAAAAAGACTCTACAATCGGTTCGGAAAGAAATTTTACTGAGAAGAACCGGCAAGAAACAGTAGCAACAGTTGCTTTTTTTTTTAAAAAGAAAAACGAATTTTGCAGTAGGTATGTTCTATTGAGCTGTATGTAATAAGACTGTTTTGCATTCCAACAAAACAGGTATTATGTGTTGAATAAAACACACAGCGTTGAGATGAAGAAAGCTGATGTAAATCTGCCCTAAAATAGGTTATCTATGATCAAAACTCACCAAATTGTCCATGGTTTTTACCTGTCCCTCTCTTTCACCAGCGTGCATCCTCTTCTAACCTCAGAGGATGCTTGACAATCTGTTGTCAATGTCATAGTCTTTAGCTCTCCAGCAAGAGGATTGCTGCAACGCTGTGTGTTTTATTCAACACATAATACCTGTTTTGTTGGAATGCAAAACAGTCTTATTATGTGTTTTCCTAAAACACACAGCGTTGAGATGAAGACCTGTTTGGTATCTGCTGGTGATAAACAACAAACGCTATGATGAATATAAAATAATGTAATACTTTGGCATCTTAAAGTCTCTTCTTATTAACCAATATAACATAACATATAATATTCTTCCAAATCAAACAAACCATAATAAAAACTAAAAAACAAGATATTCTTCTTAATTAATACTAGAGAAATTAAACCATAATAAATCACCATTAGAATTATTAAGTCTGTTTACTGGTCTACAATAAAATTTCTGGAAAGTTTTAACACTCTTCCAGTTTCCCCTGTCCAGTATCTCTTGAACCGGCCTATCCTCTAACCAGCTTCTAGAAGCCACTGCTGACCTAACACTGCCCGGCGGGGCATCAATATTAGCTTCCTTAAAAATGCTTCGTATCCATCCTGCAATCATTGTTTTGGAAGCAGGTCTCAACTTTCCTGTTAGAGAGATAAATAGACTTGTCACTGACCTATCTGAGTTTCTTCGAACTTCAGACATTTTTAAAAAATTTACAATGTGTTGAACAGGGCAAACACGATGGTCTGGATGTTTCCGCAACATCCAACCTGACTGTCTGTGTGTCTTCGAATCGGTCTTTGAACCAAACTTTGGCCAGAGACTAATCCCTTCCTCTGTAATAATTAGACTATCAGGACTATTTTCCAATAAAGTGAGATCATGAATCCTACGACCTGAGGCCAGCAAGAGTATTAAGGCTGTTCGCCTAGCTATTTCAAATAGAGAGTCTGAACTCGTTGAAGCCCTTAACCAATCAAATAAAATTGCAGTGTCCCATATTGGTGGCTTTTGCACTGCTGGCCTTGCAAGTGAGATGGCTTTTAGAACTTGATGAACAAAAAAATTTTTGGAGATATCTACCTCTGATGTTGCACAGTAAGTTGAAATAGCTGACTTATGCAAGAGAACTGTTCTATAAGCTAGCTTATCTTCTAAAAACAATTTTGCCAAAAACCTAGCAACTTGCTGGCCCTCAGGTGCTCTTGGGTTAATTTTATTGGTATCACACCAGGATAACCATCTCTTAATCGGGGCACTGTACGTTGTTAAAGTAGATGTCCGCCAGCTACTTTTTAACAAGTTCTGTTCTTCTATGGACCAGTGGGCAACTTGGCTGGCCCACCCCCAATTTTCCAGGCGAGAAGAGTCAATTTGTCCACTTGTGCCGGGCAATGGCCTGTGCTCCAATCTATTAAAACCTTCCGCAGGTTCCTTATCGGAAGTGGCTCTGCTATTGCTCTCGCTCGCAGGTCTGGCAGCCAAAAGCATTTGGTCCATTCTGGTGTTATCAGAATGTAAGTTCCTTTTGCACTGTTCAAGTGAGCTAGTACTCTTGGTATTAAGCTGGGTGGGGGGAATGCCCAGCCCAGCTGATAGTCCCATTGTCGGCTGAATGCATCGCAGAAGATTGCAGAGCAATCCCTGGAATCTAATGTCACGTACTTTGGAACGACAGCCGTTTCTCTTGACGCGAACAAATCGACGTCTGGGACGCCCCACACTTGGAATATAGCCTCCGTGGCCTGGGGCAGAAGATGCCACTCTGGTACTTTGCGACCCCTTGATAGGCGATCCGCAATCCCGTTTAGATTCCCCGGAAGATAAGTGGCTGAGAGTGTTAACTGCAACTGTTCTGCAAGCTTTAGGAGTCTGGTCGTCAGTCCTAGTAACGCAAGAGAATGTGTCCCCCCCTCGTTTCTGAGGTACGCAACAAGAGTCCTGTTGTCGGATTGAATTAGTATGTGCGCCCCTTGTAGAGTCATCCGCTGACTGTTTATGGCTGCAAATACAGCATACATCTCCTTTATATTTGAATGCCAAGGCTTTTGGAATGGAGCCCACTCCCCTGACAGGTAAGTGCTGTTTAACTGGGCTCCCCACCCTGTGTCTGCTGCATCTGTAGTCAAGAAGTGAGTCACACTTTTCTTGACTATTGGTGTTGAGCTGTTTCCTACAGTTCCTAACCACCATCTGAGATCCTGGTGAACAAGTAGAGGAAGATCTCTTCTTTCTCTTGGTCTGTTTTGCCTGAATTTCTTTAAAAACAGCTGGGTTCTGCGACAGCGCAGTCGACCCCCTGATACTGCGTAATTTGCAAAGTTCAACAAACCTAATAAACTCTGAGCTTCTCGCAGAGAACTGTTTCCATTTCTCAACATCTTGGCAATGATCTGTCTTATCTTTATTATCTTCCTGGAGGGAAGCTTTATTAAGTTTTGCTGAGTGTTCCATATCAGGCCAAGGTACTCTACCTCCTGAGAGGGTTCCAGAGCAGACTTGTGATAATTTATGTGCCAACCTAGGGTCTCCAGTATTCTCAACGTTTCCGCAACCTGAGAAACTAATATTGTACGATCCTGGTTGACCAGGAAGAAATCGTCCAGATATACAATTATCCGGAAGCCTTGTGCTCGTAGGACTTCCGCAATCCAATTTGTAACTGTGGCAAACATCTTTGGAGCCGATGACAGGCCAAATGGTAGGGCTGTCAATTGAAGCACTTCGTTGTTGTAAATGACTCGGAGAAACCTCCTGTGTGCTTCTGCGATTGGTAAATGAAAATAGGCCTGATGAATGTCTATTTTCACTAACCAATCGTCTAACTGCAAAAAATTTGCGACATCTGTCTGTGAGATTAAAAGGAAATGTTTCACTGCTACGTATGAGTTGAGACCCCTGAGGTCGAAAATTGGACGGGATCCTCCATCTGATTTCTTTACTAGGAACATTCGACACAGGAATCCTGGATTGAGTATGGGTGGTTCCTCCAATATCTCCTGTTGTTTCAATTTGGAGATCATCTCCGTCATCTCCCTTGTTACTCTGGTAGCAAATTTTTTCAACACACGGTTGTCCGGATACTGAAGGGGAGGTTTCCTTGCAAATGGAACTCGTGCACCAGCTATTAAGCTCATAATGTAATTGTTGGCCCCCTGCTGTTTCCAATGGTGAGCATGGTCCCTTAAACAACCCCCCCTGAAAATCCTGGCTTGACTGTCATTGTTTACCTGAGGTATTACCCTTGGGTGGTGTATTTTTTCTGGAGTCATTCCTCCGAAAGGGCTGATTCCTTTTAAACTTGGGGTTTTGTTTCTTCTCAGTCTTGTCCTCTTTGTTCTGTGCTTTGTAAAAGCCATAATGCTTTTTGTTCTGAACATGAGATGTACTAGGAGCTTTTCTCTCCTTAATGTAAGCTGGAGTGTTAAGCCACATCTGGGATCCACCTAAAGAAGCTACGATAGGCTGCAAAGCCTCTCTGCTAAAAAGATACTCTTGACTTGGTGGAACCGTTTGTAGAGTAGCCTTCAAATTAGGGTTTCCAATCTCTTTTAAGACTCGGTCCCTTCTCACTTCAATGCACTCTGCCCTCTTCCCGCACACAATTTGCATTGCAGTCTCAGAATTCTTATAAGACGGGGACCCAGGACCAAAAATATTAGAAATCTTTTCAAATAATGTGTTAGTACTTAAATTATTTGAATTGGCCGACGCCCAGTCAAGCAACTCTTGTAAGCCTGACTTTAATAGTTGTCGTTGTTCCAAAATATTGTTAGACAATCCAGCTAATAACTGCTCAGTGGAAGCTAAATAATCCTTACTCTTATTAAAATGACACAACTCATCATTCAGTTTAAGACCTACAAACCCAGGACTAGCAATACAAGATTGTAAAGCTTTTTTGTATCTGATACCCTTCCAAGCAGGACTATAGAATTTTTGAAGGTTAGCTAATTCTTGTAATCGTTCCTTATCAGCCTGTGGAATAAGTGCTTTCTCATCAAACTCTGTACCGAGTACACCTAAGGAAAGTTGACACGTTGATGACGGATTTTTTAAAAAATCGGATGTGGCTGGCGTCGAATCGATCACCTGCTGACTGAGTATTGGTTGATTAGGGTTAGTCGGCAATAGAGGTAAGTTAGTTAAGTATGAAGAAATGAATCCTACTTGTTGAATGAGAGTCTCCACTCGCGGGTCCGAACATGTCTGAACCTGTTTATACTCACGTGCTTTACGCCTTTTGTTGGGTGGAGGTGATGATATGCCCTGCTCGTCCTCCGAGGACGAACTAGAGGATGACGAGCTATCAGCTCTCCTCTTACTGTTCGAATGCTGACCTTCCTCCGAAGCGTCCACATCCGAACGTTGCTCACCTCCAACACCTGTATACAGACCCTCATCCGGGTCCATCTTTTAAAACACTAGTTCACTGATCTCGTTAGAGAGTAGTATATTCTTTGTTGATCACTGTGTGCTAATATAAAGTATTTCAACACCTTTTAAAACTTAGAAAATTTTTCCGATGTTCTACCGGCAAAATTTACAAACGCTATATGACATTGACAACAGATTGTCAAGCATCCTCTGAGGTTAGAAGAGGATGCACGCTGGTGAAAGAGAGGGACAGGTAAAAACCATGGACAATTTGGTGAGTTTTGATCATAGATAACCTATTTTAGGGCAGATTTACATCAGCTTTCTTCATCTCAACGCTGTGTGTTTTAGGAAAACACATAATGCACAAATACAATATAAGTTTACGAAACGTAACAAGTATTACATTGACTTGTGTTGTGGACTGCTGAATGCCAAGCCAATTTCTTCCATTTAACTTTGTCATGAAGAATTGTTTTTGAAGTGAAAACTGAAAACCTCTTTACCCGCGTTGAGCACTTTTTGGTAGGGGGGGTTATTATTCGCGTCACCATCTATATATACATCTCGCTGCCCCATGCTCGCGTTGTTAGTTGTTACGAAGACAAAAGGTCTTAAATCAAATAAATATTGTAAATGCGAAAGTTTGGATGGATGTATGGATGTATGGATGTTTGTTACTCAATCACGCCCCAACGGCTGAACGGATCTGGATGAAATTTGGCACAGAGATAGATTAATTATAGTCTGGAATAACATATAGGCTACTTTTTATCCCGGAAAATTAAGGAGTTCCCGCGGGAACCGAAAAACCTCGATCCACGCGGACGAAGTCGCGGGCATCAGCTAGTATAAATATAAATATAAGTAGGTACATTCGTAATAAAACTTTAATCCCTTAGTTTTAAGGTTTTTTTTTTTTTTTTTTTTAATTTTAATACTAAAATTAAAAGTTATAAGTTTTCACTTCTATCGGCAGTCCCGTCCCTATGACTGCCAATTTTTTTTTTTAATTGTGAGATAGGCTTACGCTTGACGACAATCATCCTTAGTGCAAAGCAATGATGAGGTCTAGGTTGGAACTTGGAACGCGCTCGCCTAGAAGATTAAACTTTTTTTTTTTTTTTTAAATATATAGGCCAGCGCTTGGCTGCAATCAGACTTGCTTGCAAGTGGTGATGCAGCCTAAGGTGGAGCGCGCTTGCCTAGAAGATGCCTATTCACTCTTGATTTGAAGGTACCTATATTATAAGAGGAGGGGAAAACGGAAGCCGGAAGGGCATTCCATATCCTAGCAGTTCGAATTAGAAACGAGGAAGCAAATCGCTTCGTACGAGCCCGCGGAATTTCGACTGCGTAAGGGTGCAGACCTTGTCGATGCCTTGCGGTTCGATAATAAATAATAAAATAACTTAGAAATTCGTCAATATTTTAATAACCTCGGCTTAACAAATGCTGTTTTAAAGTCTTTAAATGTACAGAAAATTTATTGACAGAATAATATCACAATAGTATTTCTGGCCCGACCAGTATGGCTAGCATCCGCACTACGAGTAAAATTATGTCTACCCGTTATCTCTATCTGTCTACCGAAGCTAACATGGTTACCTGTCTCGTTACGTCAAAAGTAGAGATAAAAGTAATATTTCTTATCTGTGGTATTTTTCTCTACGAATCTTTACATGTCGTCTATTTTTTTCCTGTACCTAATATACCGAAATTTTGTGCATGTTAAGGTAAATGAAAAATTTGTCGGCAACAACAACATCTATCTCTCTCTCGTCGCGAGATAATCTCGTTGTGCGCATGCTAAGCACACTGGGAATAGAATGTAGGAACTCGTGATCCGTACTCGAAAATACTAAGTACTATACCAACGATAAGTATGAAATAGGTAAATGGTATGCAATAGTCAAGTTAGTATTTAACTGTCTTATATAAGCGCAATCGAGATGTTAATCCTTTTCATTGCATTCAACATTCTTGTAGTAAGGCAAGTCTAAAGTGGGGCATTGCTAGGAAAGTTTGCGATCCACTTTATACTAAGTAGGTATATATCCGAGCTTCTAGAACAGTCTCTATGTTTTTATCCACTACAAGTTAGCTCTTGACTGCAATCTCACCTGATAGTAAGTGATGATGCAGTCTAAGATGGGAGCGGGCTAACCTGTTCAGGGCATGTCAGTTATATTAAACCCATACCTACCCCTATTCGGTTTCTACACGGCATCGTACCGGAATGGTAAATCGCTAAGCGGCACGTCTTTGCCGGTAGGGTGGTAACTGGTAACTAGCCGCGGCCGAAGCCTCCCACCAGGCCAGACCAGTAAAAATTCAGAAATTATAAATTCCCAAAAAATTGACCCTGCCGGGGATCGAACCCGGGACCTCCGCAACTCCGGGACCTCCGTGGCGCAGCGCTCAACACTGCGCCACGGAGGTCGTCAAAGTCAACAATAATGAAACAAGATTGCTTTAAGCGTTGGCAGAGCAAGTTGATTTAAATACACAAAGCTTAAAGCCGTCAGCTTCGGTTGACATGAGAAATACTTAGTTAATTAAAATGACCTAATTTTTGACTCGGCTACTGAGATCAAGTGACTCAAGTGAGTATAGGAAGTATCCTGTGTAGCGTTAAGCTAATGTTTGTCAATAAAGATTTATTATTAACTAGCTGATGCCCGCGACTTCGTCCGCGTGGTGTGAGGTTTTTGGTTCCCGCGAGAACTCTTTGATTTTCCGGGATAAAAAGTAGCCTTTGTGTTATTCCAGATTATAATCTCTGTGCCAAATTTCATCCGGATCCGTTCAGCCGTTCAGGCGTGATTGAGTAACAAACATCCCTCCATCCAATTTGGATAAATATTGAATCAATAGTTATTTTTTCAAATCAAGTACACTGTACACTTATTGACGTCCAGTTACTTATGAAAGATGATGGTGATAATCAGTTACGGTATCTTAAAACTAAAGCTACTCAGTCGGGTTTTTTTTAACACATCACCATCTCACAAATCCATCCACCGTCTTAAACTAATGAACTATCAGAGCCATTAGAGCAAATTATTGCCAAGCTTCCTTGTCATTTAAGTAATCCTTTACAAGATTTTTCAATGAGTTTACGTTCTAATTTAACGAAACAATTGCACTATAGAAAAGCCTAAAATGTAACATTATGTAATTGAAACAATAAAGTGGGCAATATCAGCTAAATCGAGCTAGAATAGTCTAGTATTTTAGAGGTTTAGCCACTCGTTCGGATTACGGCCAGTGGCGCAATCAGGGAAGCCGAAATGGTAATGACTAACAAGAATCGCAATACTTGTTTGCTTAACTGCAATAGCTGCTATGAAAACATTTTAATCGCTTGTATTCTATGAAACCCTGGTAGCACTAGTTATATAACACAGTGTTTTAACAGACAGAAACTGAACAGAATACCACGACAGGATAAAACATGCACCTGAAGACAGCCATCTTTCAGACGACATGCAAAGGCTGTACCTGAAAGATTGAGCGGAGAAGGGGGAGGAGGTTTTTAGTCCGTAGGCCGCTGGGTTTCATCCCCAAAGGAGTCGGGCATGCCTCCAAAACTCCCGAGGTATCCATGTGAGGATTGTCCTCCTCCCCAGAGGGGGAAAAAAAAAAGGATAAAACATGTGTCACCTACGCAAACTTGTCCGTAATGTAGTTATTCTAAGTCCGTAATACTTTTTGCTTGCCTTTAACTTCAAGCAATTCTTTAATAGTTCTCCTTTGTTTTTTTGTAATCGTCCCCCAGAAAAATTATTTTCTTTGAATCGTGGTTGAATCTCGTACTTATATTTTAGGTAAAAATTCGAAAGTGTGTCTGTCTGCTACGCTTTTACCGCTTATCTTTTCAACCAATTTTAATGAAAGTTAAAGGTTTTATCCCATGGAAAGACATAGGCTACTTTTTAGGGTTCCGTAGCCAAATTTGGCAAAAACGGAACCCTTATAGATTCGTCATGTCTGTCTGTCTGTCTGTCTGTCTGTCCGTCCGTATGTCACCGCCACTTTTTTCCGAAACTATAAGAACTATACTATTGAAACTTGGTAAGTAGATGTATTCTGTGAACCGCATTAAGATTTTCACACAAAAATAGAAAAAAAACAATAAATTTTGGGGGTCCCCATACTTAGAACTGAAACTCAAAAATTTTTTTTTCATCAAACCCATACGTGTGGTGTATCTATGGATAGGTCTTCAAAAATGATATTGAGGTTTCTAATATCATTTTTTTCTAAACTGAATAGTTTGCGCGAGAGACACTTCCAAAGTGGTAAAATGTTGGTCCCCCCCCCCGTAACTTCTAAAATAAGAGAATGATAAAACTAAAAAAAATATATGATGTACATTACCATGCAAACTTCCACCGAAAATTGGTTTGAACGAAATCTAGTAAGTAGTTTTTTTTATATTAACAATAAACCTCTACAAACAAAGTTAGGTTTGCGGTTCATTTCGTCTTGTTTTTAATACGTCATAAATCGTAAAACTTACTACAGGTTTGTACGGAACCCTCGGTGCGCGAGTCCGACTCGCACTTGGCCGGTTTTAGTTCCTGTGGGAATTGCAGAAAGATTTATCAAACGCGGACGAAGTTGCGAGCATCAGCTAGTTTATACTTACTAATATTATAAAATTTCATCTGATTTTGTACAAAGCAAAGCTCTGGACTCGGTGAATAAAAAAGGGGTAAATAAACGTAGCACCGGCCAGCAATTGTCCCGTCTGGCAGGAAGCATCCACTTGCTTGCAGAGTATGCGGGCTGAAGGTCTATAGATGCGCGGCGCGGCGCGGCACGTAGCGGCTAATATTCTTTGTACTAGCTGATGCTCGTGACTTCGTCCGTGTGGATTGAGTTTTTTGGTTTCCCGCGGGAACTCTATAATTTTTAGGGATTAGAAGTAGCCTTAGATGTGTTATTCTAGGCTATAATTTATCTCTGTGCCTTTGGGGTTGTTTCATCTTGGGCCAGGTACTTGTACAGTATTCCAAAAAATAGTATAAAATCATAGAAAACAAAATAAAATATGCTTTTTGGTGCTTAGCTATTTTTACAGTGATTATGAGGTACAAAAATAAAATGTTTAATTAGGTACATTTGTAGAATAGCAACTCTCGCAGCGCATCCATCCATCAATCTGACTGCTGTTGGATATTTTAAGGTTAATTCACATTTCCCAGGTAATTTTATGTCAAATGTCATCATGACACGTGTAATATACGTCAATGTCAAAATGGACGCACGTTGTTGCGCTTTTATTTTGCAAAATAATTTCGCGTTGTACCTCGTAAATTGAACTTTTTAGTAAGAATTAAAGAAAAAAATGTTACTATTTTATGACCCCGAACATTTTGAAATACCGTACAAATACCTGGCCCAGGCTCCATTTTCATCCAGATCCGTTCAGCCGTTCTGTCGTGATTGAGTAACAAACATCCATCCATCCATACATACATACATCCATCCATCCAAACTTTCGCATTTATAATATAGAAGTATAGATAGATGAGTTTGTATGTAGCTGAGCCCACTTAAGCGACACGGCGCGGAGATGGACTGTGACATAAGTGTACAAAGAATATTATGTTATTAGAATATTATAATGCCGCTCCTTTATAGTGGGGCTAGACCTTAAATAGTGCGACTATCGCCGGATTACAAGCTCCTTCACTTGTTTTATATGGGGACGGCTATATTTGAATTTATTTTCTACAAGCTGTTGACCGCGTCTCCGTCCGCGTGGACTAAGGCTTTTTATTCCCGCGGGAACTCTTTGATTTTCCGGGGTAAAATGTAACCTCTGTTGTATTATCCGTTGCGTCGTTGCATCGATATTGAAGGATAAACCAAAAAACAAAACACATATTCCTTTAAATTGTCCCGGCACACGTAAATTCCTTTATATCCGTATATTATATCCCGGCTTCATTTAGAATGTGCTAAGATTCAAATCAACTAAAGTTTCCATCTATATTGTCATATTTAAGCTTTACAAGCATATTAAGCATACGAAACAGGAAATTTGCCTGTCAGTAATTTTTTTAGTGCGTTTTCGTTCTCAAGCTTAAATCATTACTGAGATAAAATTATTATTAAGTAAGAGTGGAAATCGAATGAAAATGAATTAAATTTTTTCTCCAACCTTGAGAAGTTCCCATGCTTCAGGATTTCCTCGTTGGGAGGCATGTGAACGGTTATGCTGGTTATGTTGTAAATTGTAATCGTGTCCCAATGAGACCTTGAAATAGTCTAAGGTGATAATTGTTATTGATTTCATTGAGTTAATTGCTTACAGCTGAATGGAATACGTCAAACGACATATTTCAATTTCCATTTATTTATTTAAAACATGTAGGACATACAGGTGTCTCTTATGTTTTGTCATGTTTTGACTCTACCACCGATTCGGAAAGCAGATTCTGCTGAGAAGAGCCGGCAAGAAACTCAGTAGTTGCTCTTTTTTTTTTTAAACAATATATTACAATACGTATGTAAGTATATAAACTAAATACAATAGTGTAAGTTAAATACAATTTGTCCCAGCGCTGTGACTCTGCGTTATTGAATACTAGATGATGTCCGCGACATCGTTCACGTGGAATAAGTTTTTTTTTTATTTTCCACGGAAACTCCTTAATTTTCGGGATAAAAAGTAGTCTATGCCACTCTCAAGGTCCTCAACTATACCCATGCAAAAAATCACGAACACCACGTATGCGACGTCGATCCGTTATGCTGTTGTGGCGTGATTGAAGGACAAACCAACAAACAAATAAACCAACAAACAAAGCTATTATGAGTTACGTAGGCATCCGCTAACAAAGGATTTTTGTAAATTCAACCCCTAAGGCCCGCTACACAGAAGCCGCGAATTTTGAATTTTTGACAGAATAAGTTTTATACGAAGTCTGTCAAAGCATCTAACTCTGGGCTATTAAAAGGATAACTCGGCGTTTGTGCAATCGGGCCTAAGGGGGTAAAATAGCCCTATTTTATTTTGAAAGTATGAGAATAGAACCTAACGTGAGCGGACCTAACCTGCGGGCAAAACTAGTATGATAATATGCTGTTCGCCGAAAGCTCCCATAAACAATGTCGAAAGATGATTGTCGCCTGCGCATACCGATAAATATCTGAGACAAATTAGATAACCGGGAATAAGTAGTTTCAAAATAATCGGACCACCGCAATTTCCTCGTTTCTAGTTAAGTAATGACCCAGTGTGCGTATTAAAATTATAGGCTGTTTGATTTACTTGTACTGTAAAGAGGGGAATGGCTGAGAAGGTATTCAATATAGTTGAGTAACTGTGTCTTTACACCATGTTTAGTTGTTACATTTGTACTACGCATAGGTATTAAGCCTATTAGGTACGCATTTTTATTCTAGTGCCTTATTGGTCTAGTGTTTAATGTTTGACTGCAGATGACGAGGTCCTGGGATAGATTCCCGAATCGACCCATTATTAAGTACTAGGATGATGCGTGGATTGATGTTTTTTGATTTCCGCGGGGACTCGTCTTTTTTTCGGCATAAAAAGAAGCGTATGTCCTTCCCCGGGATGTAACCTATCTCTGTACCAAATTTCATCAAAATCGGTTGAATGGACCAACTGTTATTTTATATGTGAAAGCATAGCCGATAGACAGAAAGACACACATTCGCATTTTTAATATTAGTAGGGATTGGGTGTTTCTGACAATAAATTCTCAGCACTAGTCTGGAGTTAGGAAGTTGGCGACGTTTAACCCCTTTGCCTCGGAGAACGCGTAAAGCCGTCAGTCCTGACTCCTGCGCCTGATCTCTCTCCGGTCCTGTCGGATTTCTCGTCTCATCGGACTTTGAGAATAACGGAATAATACACCAGCTGTGTTAATATCTCCCGCGCTAATCTTGTGTCCGAAAGTCGGACATCATCACTTGAAGATGAGTGATTGTAATGATTATGTGTGGGGCGCCCCCCAGCACGATGGACCGACGATTTTAAGAGGGTGGCGGGAAGTGGCTGGATGAGGAAGGCTGAGGACCGGGTGTGGTTGAGTTCTTTGGGAAAGGCCTATGTTCAGCTGAGAACGTCTGCAGGCTGAGATGACGATGATGATGAATGACTATGTGAGTATTGATCATCAATATATATCATCATCTATCAAGCGCGCTCCTCACCCAGACCTAGACCTCATCATTACTTTGTAATTTGTATTAAGCATGATTGTAGTCAAGCGCACGCCTATACTTCGATAAAAAAAAAAAAAACAGTTTTATACTAGCGCAGTTGTTTTCGTTCTTTAGTTTTAAGTATATCTATGTTTATGAGAAAAAAAAAAAAAAAAAAACAAGGGACTCACGTCAATATCCTGCCAGCTTCCGGGTTCCGGTAGATGTCGCACTTGTGCAGCGGGCGGGAGGGCTCCCCCGGGATGAACTGGCCGGTCCTCTCGCACAGGGCTCGGTGTATCTGGAACTGCAGGATCGTGCTCACGAAGTATCTGGAATCAAACGAATTATTTTATTAGCTACTGCTCATACAAATAAATATTTTTCAATACAGTTGTCAAACATGGCGCACTTTCAGAGGCTGTAGTTATGATTCGAAAATTGAATCTTTCGCATAGGCATCTTACTTTTACACGGTCGTGACTTACTTTTACAAGCACGACACTTACTTTTGCAGTTTAGTTTTAAATTTTCCAAGTCAATTAAAAAAGTTTAGTAGCAAGGAGTTTTCATACATAGAATATAATCGGATAGGCTTTTTACGAGGAAAAATGAATGAATCCGTACGTTTTAGCATTGAATTTCCAAAATTCTTTTAAATGGTTGTTGATTATATTTAATTACCAGTTTTAATTTAATTATTTTCAACAAATTTGAAAAAAATCGAATAGGCTGTATACGCGTAGGTACGAACCCGTAGCCTAGTTTCGTTGAAAAAAAAAAAATGTCCAGGTGTAAATACGCGCCATTTGCTGAAATTTTTTATTTTGTGATAAATTGATTATATTTTTGTTAATATGAGTTCTAGTACTAATGATGAAATGGAATTAACTCCACCAGATATTTTATCTGAGGCGAAAACTGCGCAAGATGGAATTTTGCCCCCAAAATCTCGAGAAAGATATATGACGGCTTACAATAATTTTATTTCATGGAAAAAACAAAAAAACTAAGTCATTCTCAGAAAATGTTTTGTTAGCTTATTTTCATGAATTGAGTGGAAAATATAAACCATTTACATTGTGGTCAAGTTATTCCATGTTAAAAACTATCTCAATTTTCAGAATTAATTACTATGTACGTACCTATGTATGTTGAAATAAACTTGTAATTCTTTGATTTGTTTATTACTATTTCCCACAACTGTATTGAAAAACGTCGTGTGATACACGGGTGTGAAGGTTATTGCAAACTCGTGACATTAAAAACCCTCACCTTCGGCTCGGGCTTATTAACGACAGCTCGTTTGCAATAACCTACTTTCCACCCTTGTATCACAATATACTATTTCAAACTGTGTATTTTAGGGCAGTAGTAACAAGTAAGGTATAATCAGGGTCTGCGCCTAAGGCACGTCACTTTCATGCTTTTTAAGAACTTAAATATCCACTTGCTTCAAACGGTGCAAGAACATCGTGAGGAAACCTGGTTGGTGGTGAAGGCTGGCAGCCCGCACTTGCCCAGCGTGGTGGACTAAGGCCAAACCCTTCTCATTTCAAGTTAAGACTCGTGCTCAGTAGCGAGCCAACAATAGGTTGATTAGAGAGAGATAGAAAGAAAGAGAGAATCTCATTATTGTGAAAATCAGTTTAGGCAAGAAATTCCAGTGTACTGCGATCTAGGAATTCATAACGAGTCAGTTCATCAATCAATGGATCTAAGTTACCCAACTTGCAGAACAGCGCGAATTGTAAATTTGTTTATATTGCTAGTTGCAAGTCTGTGATGTAATTGTTGAGGCGTGGCCGTAGTGTTGGCGGGGTAGAGGTAATTTTACTTCTACATCATTATTCCCTGCTATCAATTGGCCAACTCTAGCATAATGCTATATTTACAAGGCTGACTGGCCAAGTGAAAGGGGTTTTTAATCTGAAAGTTAAATCGGGTAGCAAAAATCACTCAAATAATTACAAATTACAATATTTCGTCAACCCTTAGCAAGATTAGAAAAATTAATTAAAGCTTAAATCATAATTATATTATACTAGATGATGCCCGTGACTTCGTCCGCGTGTATTAAGGTGTTTTGATCCAGCTGGAACTCCTTAATTTTCCGGGATAAAAAGTAGCCTATGTCCTTCCCCGGGATATAACCTACTTCTATACCAAATTTCAAAATCGCAAAAATGCAAAATCACACACAAACAGACACACTTCGCATTTATAATATTAGTATGGAAGTATGGATTCAAAGCATTGGAGAACTCGCAGAATGTTATTGGTAATTTTAGAAATTTGTGTTGAACACGAGACTCTTAAAGCTAAATTAAGGCGCCAGCGGAGGGTGAATTGCTCATACAAACGTAATACCAAAATAATTAGTAATTCGAGCATATTTCCTCCATATTATGCGATTATTAAGATTGAACTTGTATTTATCTAGGTACCTGTATAATTATTTTTCCAAAATACTTTCCCAAAATTAAATGTAAGCACATTGCGTTTTGCATGTTTTTACGACATAAACGACATGTTTTCTCCTTATTTGTTTCATATTAAAACCAACGATATCTCACGTACTAATTGATCAGGAACATAGCCTATATTGTCAAGTTACAGAATAACAACACGAAGTTAAAAACACAACAATTTTTCATTCATCATTTTTGGTATTCACGGAACAAGACTAAATGTATAACAAATTCTGTACGCTCATATTGCTATCGCGCTTGCACGCGATCATGTGTCTTCAGCCAAATAGGGATAGCAATATACCGGCAAATTTATATTTGCGGTTCGAGTAGAAGTTGCGAGCGGCGGTCGCCGGTCCCTTAAGTAACTGTGCACTACGCTTAGCATAATTTCCCGTCTAAGCTCAGTGATCGTATTGATACAGTATATTATGTAAACTATGTGTCACTCAGATCAGCCTCACTGGAGGCTATTTTCTAGATCATTCATATTCTTGGAGCAATGATTTACCATATTTTGCCTAAAATACTTGCAATATTGTACAGTAGGTACTATATTACTGATGATATTTGACATTGATGCAGTTTTTATAAGACGTCCAAAAGACAATATAGACCTTTCGTACGTCAGAGCACTGTCATTGACCCAAGAAGTGTGTTACTTAATCGCACTTTAGAAGAAGAAGAAGAAACATTATTATTTACGTACCTAGTATAGTTCTTGCAATTCACGAGCGCGCGTGAACTTTACTTGTAGTTATGCACATTGCCTAAGTGTGCGTGCCTCTCGGAGCGGTCAGTCGTACGCGCAATTTTATACGCACATTTTTATACGCGTAAATGTATACAGATAGAACTTTAAAACAACCATGAGCTACGCGTGAATTGCAAGAACTATACGTCTGTTTTCCGTACATCTTACTGATGGCTTCCTCCCTAGCTGTAGCTGTATTCATTCAAAAACTTAAGGCCTCAGATAGACGGACAGCTTGAAGCAGTCAGAATGGACTGCTTCAAGCTGCGACTGCATAGTGAACTACAGTCCTCTACGTACACAGATAAATGGACCACTCGAGCAGTTGTGACTGCTTCGGGCGGTTGGCAGCGCGTTATCAATGGTAGCTTCAAGATGTTCACTATGACTGTTCGAGCGGTTCGTGTATGTTGATCACTGGCTAACTGCTCGAGCAGTCCGTGTATGACCGCACTAAGTGGTAACAGTTATTATTATCACGCTACCGCCGCTATATTTATTAAATCGCCCGCTCACACTGAGACGTCACGTAAAGTACCGTAATGCGTACAAGTCAGCCGTCAGCTGTGTCGTGTGGTAACGATGATAAACAAAGAGTTAGCAGTGCGTCAAAACATTCAGAGCATAGTACAAGATCGATAGCTATCGGAAATATTGTAGTAGTATGTTGCGGCATTGCTACTACTAGGCGATCAGGAATATGATGAGGGTTCCTTTAGCATATTTCAAGACGATTTCGACCGAATTTCGGCTACGGTAGCCAATCTTCATAGAGATTAGCCATCTGCGCGGGAGATATTACAGTGCACAAACGTGTGCGCAAACACAGGTGCAATCTCTGTTCCTTTTTCTCTCATAGCCCGATGGGACGGAAAATCCGACACGACCGGAGAGAGATCAGGCGCAGGACCGACAGCTTTACGTACTCTCCGAGGCACGGGGGTGACACACCGCCAACTCCGGGCTAGTACTGAGAATTTCTTGTCAGAGAAACCCTACTGCAATTTAGAATATATTGCCTACATAAGATTTTATTTGTAAAATGCAGAAGTTATTTATAAACATAAAAAAAATTGTAAAATGAAACTTGTAGTGGATTAAAAAAATGTCCTTTAGTAAATAAACGCAATAAAACATTGCTCAATAATTATTGTCAGTTGTCGCTCTTGGTCGATATATTTGTACCTTTTTATATTTTGTAACTATTTCATAAAACCCTATAATGTAATTAGCAAGTTATTATTTTTCGAGCTTAGTAAGGAAACTTGACGACCTAGAATAATTCGATCAAGTCTTACCTAAAAAGTTACTCTTTCATTTGCTAATGAATCGATGTCAGTGACTATGGAGGATCGTTGCAATAATAGTACATTATGGTACCAGTGTGTAATGTTGGTGAGGGTCTTAAGATAGCCGAGGACGGTAATCATCAATACACACGTGTATCATACGACGTTCTTCAACACACTTGTGAAGAAAATAATACTAAAAAATAATTTTTCCTTGGAGTTTTCAGGTAGTAAACTTTCCATAACAATAAAGGCAACAACATCTTATATCTGGCGCTGTACAACAGAAATAATTTTCTTCATAATTAGTACTTGTAGACATTTTAATTAATACATAACTGTAATTTCAACAGTGAAAACGAGTTGTGAAAATTTTTTCGCAATGGCGGGAAAAATTAATCAGTTTTCCTATGCGCGCGCATCTTACAATGTCGATCGGCCATAGACTAAAAGAATGAAGTTTCTTTTTTTTTGGCTTTTCGCGGATAGCGTTTTAGCCACGTGCAAAACGGGGAATTTCAAGAGAATTATTACAGAAAAAACAAAAGTTATACCTATTTGAGTGAAAGTTTTATTTATTAAACACGTACAAGTTGAAATTATCTATTTAAATACGAAGTTGCATGAAATGAGCAAGCTATGGTTTATCTACTCATGTGCAATAGGTACATGAATTTATTTGTATCTACTATTTAACACGATCTCTTTTGTATCGAAACTTTTTTAAGAACAAAGCAACTCATCCAATAAAATAAAATAAAATAAAAACTCTTTAACTCACTAGTGAATAATACAAATGAAAAAGTCACAGTTTGATTATCGGTGTCATTATGTGCCTAATTGCGGTGAACTTAGAGCCACTTTATGAGCAAGTGTGTTGAAAAAGTATTTTAAGCCTATTTTTATCAGCATGCCTATTTTCCTACATAGACGTTTCAAAAATACATTTTGCTCATTAGACTGTAACGTTTTGCATGACTTTATAGGGAGGGTAAAAGTCGAGTAAACCGTTACTATAGTTGATAAGCATAGTACAAGTTCATAATTTTTCATTCATAACTTCATTCCAAGTCCTCAACTATATCCATGCCAACAATCACGTCGATCCGTTGCTCCGTTGCGACGTGATTATAGGACAAACAAACACACTTTCGCATTTAAAATTAGTATGATCTCTAGATCAGAGTAGATCTCTAGTTTCAACTTGTCATTCTAATGTAATAAAGAATGATTACAATAATTGTTGACAATCTCGGCATGGGGCAAATTATAGGTACCAATTTCAGTCCTGCGCAGCGCGGGCCGGCCTTGTGGACCTTTCTATCAGAACAAAAGCATAATACAAAGTACTCGACGTGGTCCTAGTCGAGCGTGAGGGCATATGCTATTACAATCAACACTCAAAACTCATAGAGCGAGATTGTCTTTGGCATGCTCTTTGGTCTGGTAGGAAGCTTCGGCCGTGGCTAGTTACCACCCTACAAGCAAAGATGTGAGATAACGTATTTCCTTAGACTGCGGTATAACGATTAGATATTTGAAATAATCATAAAGTGTAGTATGCCTGAAATTCGTGAGTATACCTTTTTTGTATTTACTCAAATAGTTTACTAGATCATTAGATGGTGCGCGCGAGGAAATAGGTTTTAAAAATCCCGGGGGAACTCGGGGAAATGGGATATAAAAACTTTTAAAAAGTATCCTATTTCCTCCCCCGGGATGTTTGTTATTCAATCACGCCAGAACAGCTGAACGGATCTGTATGAAATTTGGCACCGAGATAAATTATAGTCTGGAATAACACACCACACAGGCTACTTTTTATCCCGGAAAATTAAACAGTTCCCACGGGAACCATAATACCACAATCCACGCGGAAGAAAACGCGGGAATAATCTGGTAGAGGTATATTTCAAGGGTCAATCCCAGGACTTCCCATTTATAAGACCACAGCGCTTACCGCTGCGCCAGGGAAGTCTTCAGAAGCACAGGTGACTTATGAGGAGGTATGATAATTTCCTGGTAGTTAGCAAAGCACCGACTAAGCTGGCAAGGCCATCGGTAGCGGCATAGTTAACACTTGCCAGTAGCGCTTAAACGAGTAATAAAAGTAAATGCCGTTACATAATTATATCGCTATTAGCGAGTACTGAGATGTGGCGATGATTTATTCTCTACGATTTTCCTACTTGGGCGGCATACGACAAATTATACGCTATCAATTAACGTTTTATGACATAGTGGTGACAGAAAAGGATGTAGTAGGTATGTATGGACGCAAACCATTATTTGTATTAAGTATTTATTTTAATTATTGTAATTTTAAATAAGTTTTGATATTCGAATGTTACTTCCGGTGTGATTGATTTATTAGTTTTTGTATTTATTATTAATATTTCATTCACATTCGTTAAAAAGTTCTAAGCGCTTGTTTTGACACTTCCGTTTGACTTATATTAAGAGTTTTGTTATTGACTTCCGTTTATTTTTATATTTAATTAGCATAAAGGGTTTTGCTTTTGACTTCCGGCAGAATAACTTAATATGAAGATTTGTTTTTGACTCGTGTGTATAAAATACCGTTGTAATGGAGACGCGGGGATTATTACGTATTATTTTTTGAAGATTAAACATCGTTACAATCAACTACGACATCTTTCTACTTTACGTACGCTCGTGTGCAACAACATGTCTGACTTCGGTGCCAACGGCGATGACGCGCCGACATATGCTATGCAAGTTAATATTAGAAATTCAGAAATTACGTATTAAGTAAAAAATATACTATCATTTTGTTCACACGTCAGCGCTATTTTTGGATCTCTTGAATTGAAATAAAAATTCTTTCCAAAAAACCGACTTCCAAAGCCACTGTAAAGTAAAAAATAATTTTGATTTCTACACACTATGTTGAAGTCGGGCGAGCCTGACGCGTCAACTTTGCCTATCTTTGTTATACTCGCCCGACTTCAACATAGTGTGTAGAAATCAAAATTATTTTTTACTTTACAGTGGCTTTGGAAGTCGGTTTTTTGGAAAGAATTTTTATTTTTAACTTTTAAGTGTACTCTAAATCCCCACGGCTTAGGAGTGCAGTACCCTGCAGCATCAGAGTTGAGGAGTTGGGACTTGGGTTTAAGTATGAAGTCGTTGCTTGACACCTACAATATGAATTCAACATTATAAAATCCTAAATCGCTATTTTTCAGGAGTTCTGTACCCTGAAGCATCAGGGTTGAGGAGTTGGGACTCAGAGTTGAATCGTATACACGTGACTTGATACCTACTATATGAATTCACCATCGAAATTTCCTAACTCCCTAGTTTTGAGGATTTCATGTAGTATGGTACAACTACAGCATCAGGATTGAGGATTTGGAGTCAGAATTTTTTATGGGACCACCTCGGCAGCTTCCTCTAACCAATGAAAAAAAAATTTTTCAAATCGGTTAAGAAACCACGGAGATATGCACCGACATACATTAAAAAAAAAAAAAAACATACGCGCCGAATTGAGAACCTCCTCCTTTTTTGGAAGTCGGTTAAAAAAAAAACATACGCGCCGAATTGAGAACCTCCTCCTTTTTTGGAAGTCGGTTAAAAATGACTGCCTGCGCACGTTAAAAGTTTCAATCTTAAATACGTTGAATGATTAATTATAAAGTACAAAATGTTATTTTATTAGAACTGCTAAAAGCTACACAGGCATTGCGTGCATGCATCAGCTCGCCAATTGTAGCAGTTATGGTGATGGACCAATATACAAAATATCGTAAGTAATCACAGATTTCAGACTAATAAAAAGTCGTATCGGATCCGTCGCGTCATAACTAAACAGTTTACGCACATGAGCACCAGCAGAGGATTTCTTAACGAAAATTTTTGTGATAAATTAAAACGAAATAGTTTTATTTTAAGGCTAAGGTCGGCGAAAATCGACGTGTGCCCCAAATTACGAAAGATGTTACCACTTGCCTACGCGGCCTTAAGATGCATTTTTTTTATTATTACGAAATTGTCTCAATATTAAAAGTTGTATTTATTTTTAGCTCACTTTACTTTGCAATATTACACTTACACCTTTTATGTAACCATCATGCATGTTATCCATATTGAGCTAACCACTAGTTGATGCCCACGACATAGCTCGCTTATTAGGGTTCCGTACCCAAAGGGAAAAAACGGGACCCTATTACTAAGACTCCGCTGTCTGTCTGTCTGTCTGTCTGTCTGTCTGTCTGTCTGTCTGTCTGTCTGTCTGTCTGTCTGTCTGTCTGTCTGTCTGTCTGTCTGTCTGTCTGTCTGTCTGTCTGTCTGTCTGTCTGTCTGTCTGTCTGTCTGTCTGTCTGTCTGTCTGTCTGTCTGTCTGTCTGTCTGTCTGTCTGTCTGTCTGTCTGTCTGTCTGTCTGTCTGACTGTCTGTCTGTCTGTCTGTCTGTCTGTCTGTCTGTCTGTCTGTCTGTCTGTCTGTCTGTCTGTCTGTCTGTCTGTCTGTCTGTCTGTCTGTCTGTCTGTCTGTCTGTCTGTCTGTCTGTCTGTCTGTCTGTCTGTCTGTCTGTCTGTCTGTCTGTCTGTCTGTCTGTCTGTCTGTCTGTCTGTCTGTCTGTCTGTCTGTCTGTCTGTCTGTCTGTCTGTCTGTCTGTCTGTCTGTCTGTCTGTCTGTCTGTCTGTCTGTCTGTCTGTCTGTCTGTCTGTCTGTCTGTCTGTCTGTCTGTCTGTCTGTCTGTCTGTCTGTCTGTCTGTCTGTCTGTCTGTCTGTCTGTCTGTCTGTCTGTCTGTCTGTCTGTCTGTCTGTCTGTCTGTCTGTCTGTCTGTCTGTCTGTCTGTCTGTCTGTCTGTCTGTCTGTCTGTCTGTCTGTCTGTCTGTCTGTCTGTCTGTCTGTCTGTCTGTCTGTCTGTCTGTCTGTCTGTCTGTCTGTCTGTCTGTCTGTCTGTCTGTCTGTCTGTCTGTCTGTCTGTCTGTCTGTCTGTCTGTCTGTCTGTCTGTCTGTCTGTCTGTCTGTCTGTCTGTCTGTCTGTCTGTCTGTCTGTCTGTCTGTCTGTCTGTCTGTCTGTCTGTCTGTCTGTCTGTCTGTCTGTCTGTCTGTCTGTCTGTCTGTCTGTCTGTCTGTCTGTCTGTCTGTCTGTCTGTCTGTCTGTCTGTCTGTCTGTCTGTCTGTCTGTCTGTCTGTCTGTCTGTCTGTCTGTCTGTCTGTCTGTCTGTCTGTCTGTCTGTCTGTCTGTCTGTCTGTCTGTCTGTCTGTCTGTCTGTCTGTCTGTCTGTCTGTCTGTCTGTCTGTCTGTCTGTCTGTCTGTCTGTCTGTCTGTCTGTCTGTCTGTCTGTCTGTCTGTCTGTCTGTCTGTCTGTCTGTCTGTCTGTCTGTCTGTCTGTCTGTCTGTCTGTCTGTCTGTCTGTCTGTCTGTCTGTCTGTCTGTCTGTCTGTCTGTCTGTCTGTCTGTCTGTCTGTCTGTCTGTCTGTCTGTCTGTCTGTCTGTCTGTCTGTCTGTCTGTCTGTCTGTCTGTCTGTCTGTCTGTCTGTCTGTCTGTCTGTCTGTCTGTCTGTCTGTCTGTCTGTCTGTCTGTCTGTCTGTCTGTCTGTCTGTCTGTCTGTCTGTCTGTCTGTCTGTCTGTCTGTCTGTCTGTCTGTCTGTCTGTCTGTCTGTCTGTCTGTCTGTCTGTCTGTCTGTCTGTCTGTCTGTCTGTCTGTCTGTCTGTCTGTCTGTCTGTCTGTCTGTCTGTCTGTCTGTCTGTCTGTCTGTCTGTCTGTCTGTCTGTCTGTCTGTCTGTCTGTCTGTCTGTCTGTCTGTCTGTCTGTCTGTCTGTCTGTCTGTCTGTCTGTCTGTCTGTCTGTCTGTCTGTCTGTCTGTCTGTCTGTCTGTCTGTCTGTCTGTCTGTCTGTCTGTCTGTCTGTCTGTCTGTCTGTCTGTCTGTCTGTCTGTCTGTCTGTCTGTCTGTCTGTCTGTCTGTCTGTCTGTCTGTCTGTCTGTCTGTCTGTCTCCAGGCTGTATCTCATAAACTGTGATAGCTAGAAAGCTGAAATTTTCACAAATGATGTATTTCCGTTGCCGCTATAACAACAAATACTAAAAATTAAAAAAATATATATATTAAGGGGGGTCCCCATACAATAAACGTGTTTTTTTCGTATTTTTTTGCTCAATATTAAAAACGGTAACAGGTAGACGGTTCAAATTTTCACAGAATATTAACTTGTATATTACCTTTCAAAATAAATAATTAAATATCAATAAAGTAAATATTAAAGGGGGGCTCCCATACAACAAACGTAATTTTTATTTTTAATACGTCATAAATCGTAAAACTTACTACAGGTTTGTACGGAACCCTCGGTGCGCGAGTCCGACTCGCACTTGGCCGGTTTTTTTTTTTAATTCCGCGGTATTACCTTACTTTTCCGGGATTAAAGGAGTGTATACCCTCCCCCGGGAAACAACCTTTGTCTTTATCAAATTCCATCAAAATTTGTTGAAAAGATGGGTCGTAAAAGCGTAAAAAAGATACTAACTAACATTCGCACTAATAAATTTTATATGAAGTATATAAGTATGATTTCATCTCGTGTATCATACGCACTATTAGATCAACCCAGGTAGATCTGAAAAGGCCCGAAAATCAAGTCTATCCGTTGCTCCGTTGCGGCATAATTGAAGGACAAACAAACCAACACACTAAGACATAGACTATTGGTAGAATTTTCATAGTTTTTTTTTTAATTAACGCGGGAACTCCTTACTTTTCCGGGATTAAAGGAGTGTATACCCCCCCCCCCCCCCCCCCCGGGAAACAACCTTTGTCTTTATCAAATTCCATCAGAATTTGTTCAACATTCGCACTAATAAATTTTATATGAAGTATATAAGCATGATTTCATCTCGTGTATCATACGCACTATTAGATCAACCCAGGTAGATCTGAAAAGGCCCCAAAATGAAGTCTATCCGTTGCTCAGTTGCGGCATAATTGAAGGACAAACAAACCAACACACTAACTAGTTTTTTTTTAATTAACGCGGGAACTCCTTACTTTTCCGGGATTAAAGGAGTGTATACCCCCCCCCCCCCCCCCCCCCCGGGAAACAACCTTTGTCTTTATCAAATTCCATCAGAATTTGTTCAACATTCGCACTAATAAATTTTATATGAAGTATATAAGCATGATTTCATCTCGTGTATCATACGCACTATTAGATCAACCCAGGTAGATCTGAAAAGGCCCCAAAATCAAGTCTATCCGTTGCTCCGTTGCGGCATAATTGAAGGGCAAACAAACCAACACACTAACACACTAACACATAGACAATTGGTAGAATTTTCATCTCATACGTCATTATAAATGAAAGTTCTGACTTATTAGGGCGGTTACAGATTAATGAAAATGATTTATTTCATGTAGGACAACTTGTGCCACTTATGATAAGTCGGAAGAATCTACCACCGGTTCGGAAAACTGATTCTACTGAGAAGAACCGGCAAGAAACTCAGCAATTGCTCTTTTCAAAATCAGAAAAATGTAACAATTTGTATACATACATACTTAATTTAAAATGCATACGCTACGTTACAAGTAGCGTTAGCGGTTTAAACCCGTGGAGGCGCTTATAAATCCTTTGTCGCAATCGCGACTCTTTATGATGTTGTTATGAGCGTTGACGCGCTTATAAGCTCGTATAGTAGGTACTGACTACTAATACTGACTGACCCACGAGTTCGAGCGAACACGCAACTGATGGTAAGTGATGATGCAGTCTAAGATGGTAACGGACTAACCTGTTAGGGGTATGACAGTTATATTAAACCCATACCCCTATTCGGTTTCTACACGGCATCGTACCGGAACGCTAAATCGCTTGGCGGCACGTCTTTACCGGTAGGGTGGTAACTAGCCACGGCCGAAGCCTCCCACCAGGCCCAGACCAGGGAAAATTCAGAAATTATAAATTCCCAAATTGACCCTGCCGGGGGTCACACTGCGCCACGGAGGTCGTCAAAATTCCCCGGAACCCGAACCCGGGACCTTGTTGGCCGCAGTCGAACATGCTAACCACTAGACCAACGAGGCCATCGATCGAGGCAGTCAAAATAGTTATTTGTGTTACATGGGGCCAAAGAAAATATTTGTTCCCCGAGGGCGCTATTTTGAATTCAGAGCGTAGCGAGGAATTCAATATACGCCGCCCGAGAACAAAAAATTTGGCCCCGAGTGACACACACTATTTTTCATCATTACGTATGAGAAAAAGCTAGGAGTATCAACCTACTATGTATGGACATTACCTATACGTTTAAGCACCAATCAGAAGATACTCCTATCAACCTTCTATGTAATTGTATAGACATTATTTAGACGTATATTTAAAGTTTAAATAAAATGTAAAGACGTATATCCGATCAACACATTGATCACGTGACTTCGGACCAATCAGAACAGAGAAATGCAAAGTCGTATATTCGATCAACAAATTGATGACGTGACTTCGGACCAATCAGAAGAGAGAAATGAAAAGTCCTATGGGCCTACAAGTTACACTTTGCTCCCGCTATCCTCTGAAGCCAATATAATATGCGTTTTTCGAATAGGTATGATGAAAAAGTAATTACTGCTTTAAGCGATGGCAGTAAGCCCACGGGACTACATGAACGGGATAAGGGTTGTCAGAATGTTTCTCTTTCATCAATATGTAAGTGTTTGGGAAATTGAGTCACGTGCGCTACAGATGAGGGTTGCCACAAATCGTATTGTTGTGTGCCAAGTAATTTATTCGGTGAATATTTGAAAAACTTATGTGGTTTTACGCAATGTAAATATTACTATAAGTAGTTTATTATTTTGTGATAATATTGAAACTTGAATTCTAGAAGAGAATATCAGTCATTAGTTTTATAGAGAACATTGAGATACTAGATGATGCCCGTGTAGCTTTCTATCTAAGGTGATTTTTTTTTAATCGGTTGGTTTTTAGTTTATCCATTACAAACAAACAATTAAACAAACAAATCTATCCTCTTTATAATATGCGTTTAGATTTAGATTGGCATGACGGCAACACCAAAAAAAACCGACCAAGTGCGAGTCGGACTCGCGCACCGAGGGTTCCGTACAAACCTGTAGTAAGTTTTAAATTATTTAAAAAAAAACTACTTACTATAGATCTCGTTCAAACCAATTTTCGGTGGAAGTTTGCATAATAATGTACATCATATATTTTTTTTAGTTTTATCATTCTCTTATTTTAGAAGTTACAGGGGGGGACACACATTTTACCACTTTGGAAGTGTCAAAATCAGTGGAAAAATGATATTAAAAACCTCAATGTCATTTTTGAAGACCTATCCATAGATACCCCACACGTATGGGTTTGGTGAAAAAAACTTTTTTGAGTTTCAGTTCTAAGTATGGGGAACCCCCAAAATTTATTGTTTTTTTTTCTATTTTTGTGTGAAAATCTTAATGCGGTTCACAGAATACATCTACTTACCAAGTTTCAATAGTATAGTTCTTATAGTTTCGGAAAAAAGTGGCTGTGACATTCGGACGGACAGACGGACAGACATGACGAATCCATAAGGGCTCCGTTTTTTGCCATTTGGCTACGGAACCCTAAAAATTCCTCATCAAAACGTATCAAATGGGTTTCAATCACGCACATTCGCGGCTCATTAACTAGTATAACCGACTAGACTGTTGCTTCACTTATTTATGTGCATTTATGTACCTATACTTACCGCGAGGCATAAGGGGTCATCCATAAAGTACGTCACACTAATTTCGCGATATTTGACCCCTCCCCCGTCCTTGTCACAGTTGGTCACATTTGCGAGACCCCCCTCCCTAGTGTGACGTCACATATCTTGCAATTTTACATCTAGAAATTATTAAATTAAAACTAACAGCACTCCCGAAATTAGTTATATTTCATTAAAAATTTTTTTAATATAATCAACATCAAATCAAACATTTGAAAAAATTAACAAAACTTAGAAATATTTCTAAGTTTTTCGGTAATCGTTCAAATTTGGCATTTAAACACTTAGATGTATAAGATTTTGAAATGTGACATCACTAAACTTAGGACCCCTCCCAGCCCTTGTCACACAATGTCACACTTCGTCGACCCCCTACCCTTAACGTGTGACGTACTTTATGGATGACCCCTAATGACGGACAAGTCTGACCCAACGACTTCGCACTAGCTAGTGTAACTAATTGATGTTACGACGTAATGACTTATGAAAATCCACACCTGGACTTTCCTTGTGGCCGAAATGTAATGTCTTTTGTTGCATTACATAAGTCCTTGAAAACCAAGAAATATTAAAATTAATCCACTAACTAATGAGCGCCAGGGAGGTCGAAGTTTGAAATAAAAACCGCTTTTGAATAAAGAATATGACTATATACATACTTATGAAATTAAAATTGGGTATTGGAAAACTAGTCAAATCAGCAACTTTTTTTCAATCGTCAAAATGCGCCATACTAAGCACGCGTTTGAAAAAAAGTTGCTGATATATCTAGTTGTCAAATAGGTACCCAATAATTGTTTAACTATTAAAAATTTCACCCAAGCGAGGCCAATGATGGTCAGATATATTAAATAACTTATTATTGTATAATTATATTTTATTAACTAGCGTTAGGTAAATCTTTCTTATGCAACCCATTAGGTAATATTAGTATTTTTCCTATATAAAAATAAGCTGCTGATTTGACTAGTTGTCAAATAGGTACCCAATAATAGTTTAACTATTAAAAATTTCACCCAAGCAAGGCCAATGATGGTCAGATATATTAAATAACTTATTATTGTATAATTATATTTTATTAACTAGAGTTAGGTAAGCCTTTCTTAAGCAACCCATTAGGTAATATTAGTATTTTTCCTATATAAAAATAAGCTGCTGATTTGACTAGTTGTCAAATAGGTACCCAATAATAGTTTAACTATTAAAAATTTCACCCAAGCAAGGCCAATGATGGTCAGATATATTAAATAACTTATTATTGTATAATTATATTTTATTAACTAGAGTTAGGTAAGCCTTTCTTAAGCAACCCATTAGGTAATATTAGTATTTTTCCTATATAAAAATAAGCTGCTGATTTGACTAGTTTTCAAATAGGTACCCAATAATTGTTTAACTATTAAAAATTTCGCCCAAGCGAGGCCAATGATGGTCAGATATATTATATAACTTATTATTGTATAATTATATTTTATTAACTAGAGGTAAACCTTTCTTATGCAACCCATTAGGTAATATTAGTATTTTTCCTATATAAAAAGGGCATAACTATTGCAATGCTTCGTTTACGAGATTTTACAACACAGTAAATATCACCTGCCATTTCTGGCGACGCGTCGTTATGGTGCGACATATACGGATGACATCTTTTTCTCCATCTAAATGTGTCTTTTATGTGCACAAAAACTGCCGTCTTGCGAGATACTCTCATATGCCAGCCATCGCACATCGTAGTTAGTATTACGATATTACGCGTATTATATAACACGGCATTTTACATTTATTTTATTAGGGATAAACGTAATTCTAAATAAGTAGTTCGATATGGAGAAAAATATATGAACCATAATTTTACTCTAGGTAAGCCTAAGCGCAACCTTAGTATCATACTTCATACTAATATTATAAATGCGAAAGTGTGTTTGTTTGTTGGTTTGTCCTTCAATCACGCTGCAACGGAGCAACGGATCGACGTGATTTTGGGCATGGGTATAGTTGAGTGACACAGGATATGTCACTTTTTATCCTGGGAAATTAAGGAGTTCCCGATTACTTCAAATTTAAATATAATATGTAAACTGATGGTCTCCAGCCGCATATAAGGCTATAAAGTTATAAAAATCTTTATTTCAGGGGGGGCTCTCATTTTCCCATTTAATAATCAGTAAGAATTAATTTATTTTTAACTAGATGATGCGACTTTATTTGCGTGAAGTAAGTTTTTGATTCCCGCGGGAACTAGTCTATGGACATAACTAAGGTATGTCCTTCCCCGGGACACAACCTATCCGTGTACCAAATTTCATCAAAATCGGTTGAACAGATGGGCCGTGAAAGCGTAGCAGACAGACAGACAGACGGACTCACAGATAGGTGCACTGTCGCATTTATAATATTAGTATGGACATAGGCATCATCCCTATTGGCCTCATTATTAAATGTTACGAGTAGTTCAATGGTCCCATAAGATTGTCAGAGATCAAAGTCCTGTGACACCTGAGACATTTCACGAAGGCGTGCCTCTATGGCGTGCCTACTGTTTACCTTGACTTATTGGTATTGATAAACTATTGTTTATGTCAAACTTATATAAATAATAAAACCGGCCAAGTGCGAGTCGGACTCGCGCACCGAGGGTTCCGTACAAACCTGTAGTAAGTTTTACGATTTATGACGTATTAAAAACAAGACGAAATGAACCGCAAAACTAACTTTGTTTGTAGAGGTTTATTGTTAATATAAAAAAAAACCGGCCAAGTGCGAGTCGGACTCGCGCACCGAGGGTTCCGTACAAACCTGTAGTAAGTTTTAAATTATTAAAAAAAAAACTACTTACTAGATCTCGTTCAAACCAATTTTCGGTGGAAGTTTTCATGATAATGTACATCATATATTTTTTTTAGTTTTATCATTCTCTTATTTTAGAAGTTACAGGGGGGGGACACACATTTTACCACTTTGGAAGTGTCTCTCGTGCAAACTATTCAGTTTAGAAAAAAATGATATTTTTATTATTATTATATTTTTTTTTCGACATTTTGCCCGATAAATCAAAAACTATTATGCACAAAAATAAATAAAAATCTGTTTTAGAATGTAGAAGTATAGCCCTTTCATATGATATCCTACTCAGTATAGTTATCATTCTTTGAAATTTCAAACCCCCGATTTTCCCCCTTTTTTAATTAACCTAAAAATAATTTTCGATTTTTTTTTATTTTAATGATGTTAGGCCACTATTATACACAACTATTCCAAATTTCATGTCGATTACTGAAATAATCGACTGTGACAGACGGACGGACGGACGGACGGAGAAAGTCGCACCATAAGGGTTCCATTTTTACCATTTTGGTACGGAACCCTAAAAAGGCAGTCATAGGGACTGCCGATAGAAGTGAAAACGAATATTGAAAATATTTTAATTATTTTTTTAATAAAAAATAATTTTAAATAATTAAAAAGAAACCTTAACACTAAGGCATTAAAGTTTCATTACGAATTTAGTATATTTATATTTAAGACCTTTTTCACTTCAAAAACTAAACAGGCATAAAAATTTGTTCAAATTTTGGCCACCGGGTCAGATAAAGTATGTGGGACTGTACCTAAGTTCATTGATTTCATTGTAAAGTTTCTCCATTAAGTCGTACAACCGATGGACGCTGGGACATTCGTGTGGATACAATATGAATTATTATATTATGTCGAAAAATAAAGACGACTACCATCTTATACTGCAATCAACGCTTACTATCAAGTGAGATCGCAGTCAAGGGCTAACTTGTAGTGGATAAAAAAAATCCTTTGCACTGTTATAAAAAGGTCCGGAGTCCCGGGTTTGATCCCCGGCAGGGCCAATTTCGGAATTTATAATTTCAGAATTTTCCCCGGTCGGCCGTGGCTAGTTACCACCACTAAATATATAAAATAATAAGTTTGCAGATCGTCAAAGTAGCACACGCGACCAAGCTCTTAAAATAGTAGCAAAAGTATTTTTTCGTACCACTTGCTCAAAAAAGTGACATTCTATGCCACAAAAAGCGAACTTAACAATAGTCATTTTTAATCTGTTAAAAACAGGGAAAGAAAATTGTACTGAATTTCATTCATCCTCTAGGGGGAGAATGTGATTTAAATTTGGAATACTCGTACTTACCGAAATTTATACTGAACTACATCTGTGTTTACACCATTGAGTTTGTATAAGTATAAAGCATTATACATCTTTTTGAAAAAGGAATACGCATTTATTATGCAGTTATGATTATTAATTAAAATGTCGAAAACCGACGAGGCCGTATGAGCTTGATTGATGCCTTTGCTTTTCCGACAAAAAATATTAGTCTAGGAATTTGCCGCGTTTTTGTTTTCTTCAAATACATAAACGTTATTTGTAACTCTCTCTATCAATAATTGGACCAATGTTTCGAATGTTAACTTTTACTTTTAATTTGCTTTTGACTTTTTACTTTTTGACGACCTCCGTGGCGCAGTGTGTAGCGCTGTTGTCTTAACGTGCGGAGGTCCCGGGTTCGATCCCCGGCAGGGTCAATTTGGGAATTTATAATTTCTGAATTTTCCCTGGTCTGGCCTGGTGGGAGGATTCGGCCGTGGCTAGTTACTACCCTACCGGCAAAAACGTGCCGCCAAGCGATTTAGCGTTCCGGTACGATGCCGTGTAGAAACCGAATAGGGGGATGGGTTTAATATAACTGCCATGCCCCTAACAGGTTAGCCCGCTATCATCTTAGACTGCATCATCACTTACCATCAGGTGAGATCGCAGTCAAGGGCTAACTTGTAGTGGATAAAAAAAAAAAAAATTGTCATTATTTTTAATAAATGCTTATCTCATATTATTATTGTGTTAATTTTTTCGCAAATGGTACGAAAAGTAGAGTATTTTCCTCGGTGATAAAGCTGTCTTAGTCTTAGGTGAACTTAAATCCCTCGCTACACTCAGGACTCGTCTTAAATCCCTCGCTTCGCTCGTGATTTAAGTTTTTAACACCCTCGCTACGCTCGGGGGTAAACCTCGAGTCCTTCGTTACGCTCGCGATTTAAATCGTCACCCGCGACAGAAGACACTGCTTTATCCCCTTGGTTAATAATCTACTATTGTTATTATAGCAAGTGATGTTTTATCGCCTTAAACGCACACAGCTCAGAAAAGTTAAAAGTGCGTGTCCTAGAATCGAACCCTGATCACTTTAACAGGAGAGCCGAACGTCTAAATAACTAGGCCATCAGCGCTTTTATTAGCTTACTGCATTACATATTTGTAATACTCGATAAGTTTTAAATGCTATTGATATATAGGTAAGGTTAACAATAAATACTCTAGTTTTAATATTACTATGATTCAAGGTAAAAAAAACTGGTACAAGTTACTATGACAATGACGGTTGGCAAATTGTAGAACAGTATCTGTGGAGATAATCTACAGTATAATAGGTATAGAGGTAGGTACTTGAATGAAGTTTTAATTACATGGGGAGACTGGTACTATACTGTATGTGTCATACTTACTTGGTAGGATGTGGGAAAATTGGGCGCTTTCAAAATGGATAAGGTATAGCAACTCCTTACTTTCATAATCTTAAATCCATACTTATATTATAAATGCGAAAGTGTATCTGTCTGTCTGTCTGTCTGCTACGCTTTCATGGCCCATATATTCAACCGATTTTGATGAAATTTGGTATAGGGATAGTTTGTATCCCGGGAATGGACATAGGCTAATTTGTATCCTGACGAAGTCGCGGGCATCATCATCATCAGTTGATTCATCAATGGTGTTCCAGACAAAACATACATACAAATGTAACTCTCTTGTCTGTGACAGCATCCAGAAAGGGTGTACAGTTGCGATCTGAAAATGTTTAAATTATAACACCAGATCAAATTAAATTATAACATTGCGTGCAGTAAGGTCTAAAACGCCTTAGCAAGGTATTTATTACGTTTCAAGGTTATCAAAAATTTCAAGCGTTTGTAAAAATACGTAAACAAATAAATAAATCGTTTATTTGCTGGAAACATTGCACAATTAAGATGATAAAGACTAAATTTGACCAAACTAACCAAACGTAAGTCTCTCTGCGTCGTATTCCAAAATATTCCTGAGGGTCGTGACCTCCGCTAGGAGTATAAGTGTTCTGTGGTCGTGACTCGTGACCCCTTTCCATTAATCACATAATGGTCGAAGTTTTTTTGGGATAATAAAGCGGTGGGTTCCCACGTCCTTCCGCATACGACTCGACTAAGCGTTTTAACTTAGGTTTTTGTAACGATTATTATCAGATGTTAGTGATGACCGGGACTGACGGCTTAACGTGATCTCCGAGGCACGGAGGTAACGAAAAGGCCAGATTTGAAACTCCATTTTCGGTCACCCATCCAGTTACCGACTTGGGTCAACGTTGCTTAACAATCGTAATCAACTGAGGTGCGTTGTCACAACTAGGCCACTTGTAGAAGACAGTAAATATATTAGTTAGTTGTGGTATTCAGTTGTAGTAGGTTAAAAATAATTAAAAGACGTATATTATAATACCTTATCCTATGTATTGTAAGTCCGTGGCCACTACTGGAACCTCTAGCCGGACCCGGCTGAAGGGCGCTGCACACCTCTCTCTATATTTATGCTGCGACTTATACTTGAATACGTATTTACGATGTTTTGTTTGTTTTCATTAAGCTCATATTTCATAACAATTTCATTAATTATGTAGAGAGAAGGTTGAATTAGGTTACCTTGAGTTTTATGTCGCGTCCACCAAATATCACACCTCGTGGATTTACCCACTAAGGAGGCGTATTTAAAAGGCTTAAATGGTGATACCTAAATTGATAATATTAATTCGAACAAAAAACTAAACGAAAAGTAGCATTTAAAGCCGTTAGGAATAATAAATAATTTAAATATTCAGTTCAATTAAACTCAAACTCAAATGATTTTTATTCTTAAGTCATAAGTCATATTATGTATTTATTTAATTTACAACGACACACAACGACATCTATGAGGAGGACAGATTATAATATTGGCATATGTCACTATGCCAATATAGAGTAGTTCTACATGAAATAAATCATTTAATTTCATAATCTAGACTTAAATTATAAATGCGAAAGTTTGGATGGATGGATCGATGGATGGATGTTTGTTAATCAATCACGCTAGAACGGCAGCGGCACAGAGACAGATAACCTATAGTCTGGACTCTGGAATAACACATAGGCTACTTTTTATCCCGGATATTTAAAAAGTTCCCGCGGGAACCATAATACCTCAATGCGGAGGAAGTCGCGGGCATAAGTTAGTCATTAATAATTGCATCTTAGAATTCAAGAGGTCTCTCAAAATTATGGTATAGTGCTTCTGTTTCATCACCGACCGCCTGCAGAGATCAAAGGGCAAGAATCTCGTAGAATGTACGTAGGTATTTCACTGCAACCTTGGGCATCCTTAACCTTTGCACAATGTGGCACAAGCGACCCACAATGCCGCAAAGGGCTGTGACGTGGCTGTGACGTTACCCCATTTACATACCAGGGCGCGTTCCATTCCTTATAACATTTTGGTAGGGGAGCTGGTATCAGATTTTATTTTAGTGACTTTATAGCATACTAGTTCATGCATCTCCGCATGGAATAAGTTTTTTTTAATGCCCACATGAACTCCTTAATTGTGCGGGATAAAAAGTAGCCTATGCCCTTCCCCGGGACAACCAAATTTTATGAAAATCAGTTGAAAAGATAGACCGTTAAAGCATAGCAAACCTATTAGTAAAGTAAAGTAAAGTAAAATATACTTTATTGTAAGTACACCATAAAAAGAAATACAAACACAAAAACAATCATAGTGGATATGGCACAACAGGCGGCCTTATCGCTTAAATAGCGATCTCTTCCAGGCAACCTTAGGGCAGAGGAAACTTTAAAAAAAAAGCTATCAGTCTGGTTTTCTGCCTATTAACGTATCACGCTGAGACTTGGATACAGCTTAGTATACATAGCTATAAATACTCTGGGCTAACTAATTAAACGGAATTTTTTGTCCCAAAAACCTAATACGATAAGCAGAAAATTTGCTTCAGGATAGGGGATGAATGAATGAATTTACACTTTTATTGCACACCACAAAGGGTTTGTATAATTGGGGTGAAAGGTTTGTTAGAAAATAATCTGAATTGTTTTTCTTTACAAAGTTTATCCTGTTCCGGTTGTATCCAAGAGTTTATTAAGCCCGACGCGACGTTGATAAGTCAATCAGTGTGTAAGGACTTTTCTTTGCTCTTAAGAGAAGCTAAAGTAAAGTAAAGTAGCAGCGGTCTTCGTACCTGGGGGTCTACTCTCTTTCTCTAAAACGAAACTTCGCAAACAACAGACGAAATTTCGTTAACTCCTCGCCTACATAATATTATCTCTATGCTCCTCTCTATTTCGTTTTCGTACACGCAGACGAAGTACGGATCCATAGAAAATTTTCGTGACCGATTGGATTGAACGATTTTGTGTAGGTCTAATAACCGACTAATTACGTTCGTTTGCGAAGTTTCGTTTGAGAGAAAGAGAGTAGACCCCCTGGGTGCAAAGTTATAAACTTTTATGTACTTGAGTTACCAACAAATTGGGTTAGATTGTATAAGGTCGTGCAATATTATTTTCAGGGTGATTATGAATGAAAGTTTGTTTTTAGGCGGAAGTAAATATTAATCAAAGCAAACCAAATATAAATGACAAGCGTGCCTTTTGAAGGTTCCGTACTAAAAATGTGTTAAAAAACCCTTTGGCGTGTGAATGTCTAGTTGTCCGTCCGTTTGTCACAAATCATCATACTAATTACTAATATTATAAATGCGAAAGTGTGTTTGTTTGTTGATTTGTCCTTCAATCACGCCGCAACGGAGCAATGGATCGACGTGATTTTATTTTGGGTATAGTTGAGGACCTGGAGAGTGACATAGGCTACTTTTTATTCCTGCGGGAATAAAAAAACTTAAACCAAGCGGTCGAAGTCGCGGGCATCAGCTACTAAACAGTATTTTAGTAACTATTATTGGAAAGTACGCTCCTTAATGAAGGCTACAACATCATCCTTACTAGCACGACTGATGCAAATGCTGTTTAAATTTTCGCGTTAAAGTGTGAGATTGTAGAAACTATAAAAATTATACAGATGAGTGATGACATACTGACCTACCTGATAGATACCAAAGTTTTTTTTTAAATATTGCTCGATACCTTTTCGACACAATAATTAAAAAGCACTGCAAAATTATATTTTTTAAACTGAGTAACGTTACCAATTTCCTCGAAAATATTCTTTCTCTTAAAATCTACTCTCCACTTCCGATTTGTCGCCCATCAGTGAAAAAAAAAAACAAAAAGAGGGTATCCCGTCTCCAAGCTGGGTAAGATTTCTAGTACAAAACTCAGTTATTCTAAGCACAAAATTTTGCAGTTTGTATGTGTTTACGAACATATAGTTCGCGCACGAGTTGAATGCAGAGCTTATGTATGGTGACACATACATTAGCTCTGCATTCAACTCGCGCGCGTACTATAGGCGTGTATGTCGGCAATTTGCTAGGATAAGTAATGTTAACGTACGCTGCGCACAATGATGTAGAATTTTAGTTACTCATTCTATTTCAATGGCTGCGCAGCTTTGGCATTCCTTAGTGTTTTGCGTCTCAGAATTTTCGGAGCTAGGTGACTAATATAGTTTGTGGGTCGACGGATATATTATTACTTATAATGATGGGAATTGGTTGCATTTGGTGGCGAGCGGCTGGTACACTCTAGGCCTAGACCTAACCTTAGTAAGAGTTAACACATTTCTTCATCGTTGTTCGATTTCGAACATTGTTATCTTTGCCGCAATGGCCCTAAATAATAGCGTTTTAACGGTCGAGCTCGGTCATAAATCTTTCTCCAAAACCTCAAGCGGCAATTATGCGAAATTAAATTATAGTAGAGCTCAATGTACGATTTTGAAACAAGTGGCTTTTGAATCAATTTGACAACCTCCCTGGCCCTGTGGTGATCGCGGTGGTTTTATACGAGGTACGATTCCTCTATCAGGTGTAAAACCGGAAATCCGGGGAATACCATAGTCCTTCTAAGTTAGCCCATTTCCACCTTAAGAAAATCGTAATCGGATACTTTTGTAAAACGGCTATTTCAAAGAGCTTTAGGGAGTTCCAAGATTTTTTAATTGAAATTAAGCGTTTGAAAAACGTTTTAAACTGTCGAATGATTACGATTTTCTTAGTCAATCGGACCTATGAATCGTTACTATCACTAAGTGGGATCGGCCAAAACACGGCTGTTTATTTTTAGCGAACTTTCAAAGTTTAATTATACTTCAAAAAGTACAAGTTTACTTCAAAAAGTCGAAGTGTTTCGGTAGGTAGAATGAAATCTATCTACCAACGTTGTCGAGAAGTGCATACTCGCACTAGGCCCGTGGAGCCCGAAGGTCGCACTGCGGATGTTTCGACAGTGCAGCGTGCGAACCAGTTAAACGGACAGACTTCCAGTAGTTAGCCCGAACAAAACCTCCGTGTCGCAACCGGTTGACTTATGTCTTCGTATGGGATTATACACTCATAAGGTAGCGGTGATAAGTGATAGCCTAGTGGTTAAAGGTCTAGCCCCACTTCGGATGCACAGAGCGGCGCGGCATGACATCCATACTAATATTATAATTTTTTTTTTTAATTCACTACAAGTTAGCAATTGAGTGCGATCTCACCTGATGGTAAGTGATGATGCAGTCTAAGATGGTAGCGGGCTAACCTGTTAGGGGCATGGCAGTTATATTAAACCCATACCCATGTTCGGTTTCTACACGGCATCGTACCGGAACGCTAAATCGCTTGGCGGCACGTCTTTGCCGGTAGGGTGGTAAATAGCCACGGCCGAAGTCTCCCACCAGGCCAGACCAGGGAAAATTCAGAAATTATAAATTCCCAAATTGACCCTGCCGGGGATCGAACCCGGGACCTCCGCACGTTAAGACAACAGCGCTACACACTGCGCCACGGAGGTCGTCAAAGTGTGAAAGTGTGTCTGTCTGTCTGTCCGTCTGTCTGTCTGCTACGCTTTCACGGCTCATCTGTTCAACCGATTTTGATGAAATTTGGTATAGGGATAGTTTATCCCGGGAAGGACATAGGCTACTTTTTAATCCGGAAAATTAAACAGTTCCCGCGGGAATCAAAAACCTTAATCCACGCTGGCATCAGCTAGTAATTAATATTTTGTACAAAAAAAGGACATACCTAGGCCTTTTTATCCCGGAAAATTAAGGAGTTTCCCTGGGAATTAAAAGAACTTATTTCACGGGGACGAAGTCGTAATCATCTAGTAATTATGAGTACTAGGTACTAGGTATACTAGTTAAAGTGGGCGATGGATCACGGAACTTATAGGCTCTCGACTGCATTCAAATCGCGCGCGTACTTATACTTCCTATTGACGTATAAGTAGGTATACAGACCACGTATCTTTAACGCATCAAAAAGTATATGCATAATATTCATATTGCTAATTTATTAAACATTCTTTAAATACCGTATTCATATTATACCTATGGTGTTATCTGATTATATCCAATTAAAGAAAACTTATTGCAATGACAATTTAAATAAACAGCGAATAAATATAAATAAAATGCGGCCTACTAACACGACGACGGAAATATGAAAACCTTGGAGTATTGAGCCTTTTACATTACTTACTTATATATTATGCATAATTTTCTAGTAGATACCTACTAGCTTACTAGATTTGTTTCAACAGAATGAAACAAAGTCGTGCATACCAATGGAGTGGAATGATGCTGAAAGCTATATCTATAGTAATACTATAAATACGAAAGTTTGGATGGATGGATGGATGGATGTATGTTTGTTACTCAATCACACCAGAACGGCTGAACGGATATGGATAAAAACTTTTTATCTCGGAAAAATAAAGAGTTCCCGCGGGAACCAAAAATCCTCTATCCATGCGAATGAAGTCACGGGCATCAGCTAGTCTTTTCTAAAGATCGGTAGGTACATAGGGGTACGACGGAGCAGTGACAAGCACTGTGGTATACGTGGCATTTCGATCCCCGGCAGGGGATACAATTTCAAGGTAGTAGAAATTCAAAGAAAATCGAATTTATTCATACAGTATCTACAAATTGACGTGATTGTAAAATATTTTTTTCAAAAGAACAACCACCGAGTTTCTAGCTTGTTCTTCTCGGCAGGAATGTTATTCCGAACCAGTGGTAGATTCACTCGACTATTCAAAAGCACTTGTCTTGTTATTTAGTAACAGGTGTGTAATGACCAGTCCTTACAAAGAGACTGTGCGCTTTTTCTGGGTAACCATTACACATTAGCTGTTGTCATATTCATCACGTAGGCAGTTAACGAGAAGGAAACACGTGAATGTAAATTTATTTTCTCACCTCCGGGCGGAAAGCGTCAATTTTCCTCCCGCTGCGCTAAACGAAAATGCCGCTTTCCGCCTCCGTCGAGGAGAAAAATAGTATACACACCACGGGCAGTAAATAAGAAAGCCTCAGATCACATGTTTATTGACCTCGGCTTCGCCTCGGACAACAATTACATGTGATCTGAGACATTTCTTATTTTACTGCCCTAGATGTGTAATGTACTATATACATAGTTAGTATTTTTCTTAAAATACGCGGCACTCTTACTTTTCTGAGCTATTATATTATGTGCTTACTAGCTGATGCCCGTGACTTCGTCCGCGTGAATTGTGTTTTTTTTTACCTTTAATTTTCCGGTAGAAAAAATAGCTTAATGTTATTCCAGACTTTAATCTAACTCTGTGCTTAATTTTATCCTGATTCGTTCAGCCGTTCTGGCGTTGTTGAGTAACAAACATAGGTACTGTATCCATCCATCCATCCAAACTTTCGAATTATAATAAAAACGATATATGTATAACATTAGTTGATAATATTATATGATAATATGTGCGTTTTAAGCAGTTAAATATCACTTGCTCTACTGAAAAGGAAATTATAGTGAGGAAGGTTTTCAAAAGGTAAACGTGAAGTCTGCCAATCCACAAATGCACAATATGTCCAGCGTGGTGGACTTTGGCCAAGCCCTTAGATATTACTTAAGCCACTCGAAGATATTACTTAATATCTAAAAATATCCTTCAAAACTTCCATATTTATTAAGAAAGGACAATCAACCTTGCTGAATGCAACTCGTGTTTTCCACACATTTAGAAATTAAGTGGCAAGGTTAAAAATCCTACGTAAAAGTAACTAAGTCGTCATATAAATAAATAACTGGTCAAGAGCGTGTCGGGTTCCGTGGACACACAAAATTTTCCAATAATTTTGACGACGCGGACGTACACAGTAGGTAGTTTTAGAGTTTAATCTTTCTGGTTTCGATTTTCATAGTTTTTTTTATACACTACAAGTTAGCCCTTGACTGCGATCTCACCTGATGGTAAGTGATGATGCAGTCTAAGATGGTAGCGGGCTAACCTGTCAGGGGCATGGCAGTTATATTATTAAATCCATGCCCCTATTCGGTTTCTGCACGGCACGGAACGCTAAATCGCTTGGCGGCACATCTTTGCCGGTAGGGCGTTAATTAGCCAAGGCCGAAGCCTCCCATCAGGCCTGATCAGGGAAAATTCAGAAATTATAAATTCCCGAATTGACCATCTCGGGGATCGAACCCGGGACCTCCGCACGTTAAGACAACAGCGCTCAACACTGCGCCACGGAGGTCGTGAAAAATTGTACTAAATTTATAATAAGTAATAGATTTTCATGTTGAAGGTTCAAATTTTATTTTAAACTTTACTATGTCTTAGCTGAAATATTTGCACATATCTTTACAGTTGTTTATTTTTTTAAGCTAGCCATTTCAAATTGGCAAGAACACAAAACTGTAAAAATGATTGATTTTTTGGGAACATTCTCGCGTGAGATCATACCGCGTGGCATCACAATGAACAATGTAGAACTACATAACTATTAACTACATAGTATGTTCACATTCGTAATATGAGTGTGGCCATTGTTTGATGATGACCTAGTTTTACAAAGTGATAGAATACTTAAAACATTTTGACCTTATGAAATAAAAGATCTTACTTTTCATCTATTCACTTAGAAGCCTAGATAAAAAGCATTTATTTTTTTTATGTAAATCTTTTCTAAGTAAATATATTACACACTAGCTTGTTTAATCTGTGCGAAGTTAATGATTTTACAAAACGGTTTCCTACAAAATAGGTAATTGGTAATAATAATATTTGGAATGGAAAGAAAACTGATTGTTTGATACGAAATATCAATTCGATACGACAAACCGATATCACGATAATCAAAAATGAATGACGATATGTAATTATTGTTTTATTCATAAGTAAACTAACTAAAAAAATACAACTATTTAATGGAAATAAAGCAGGACTAATTTAATGTGTTGAACGTTTCAGGAAATAAGAACTTGACTATTTTTTAAGTTTTAATGAATGCTGATATTAATGTTAATTGAGAACCGAATAGTTTAAAAAAAATCTTGTAGAATAGTTTAATTCAAGCGTAGGTCCTGAGGTATAGGGTTGTCATCTGCGCTTAATTAATTTGTAATGAAATACCTGCTGGATGGTAAAATGAGCAGCGCACTATTGGCGAAGTTCTAGTATTACATACAAATGTACAAAATAAATTAAAGAAAGAAAGAAAGAAAATCTTATTATTCTCACCATTGCGCCGCGCCACACATTACAATACTTTAAGGCTTAAGGTAAATGTTACCATGACGGCTTCAGTACTTGAACATTAAACTCATAGTCAAATTACTAGAGTTATTTTAAGAAAAATATGCAATGACATTTTTCTTATAATTTTATTAATTTCAGTGGCTATTTCAACGGACGCGGGCTTAAATGTGTATTGGCATAGGTATATATTCTACTTATTAGAACAGAAATATATATTTTGTAACATAGATCACTTTTAAAGAGGCAAAAAAACACGTCAGAAAAACACGTATTTGTATTTTGTACAGAACAAATAAATAAATAAATAAATAAATAAAAACAGCATAGTTCTTACAAAAAAGTAAAGTAATATGAGTAGTATTTTTTTAACCGATTTCCTACATAATATTTTTCCTGCAAATGAATGAGTAAATATTGCTGTCCTGTTTTCAATCATTTTCTCTTTTAAGAGAGAGTGACAGCCCTAATTACTGTAAGATAGTGTTTGCATTAGTCACTGCAGGGCTCGAGGTCGCCGGATTTGATCGCGAAAAATTGATATATTCGTATGTGGCGAAAGGTACCAACTGGTACTACGTTTGACTACAAATGACAATTTACTTTTGCTACCTGATACAAAAGAGTTAAGGCTGGCCTTTGTATCGTGTACATACTATATTCGCGCATAATGATATAATGATCATTATTTTCTATTTTATTCCAAATATCGGATGGAAGCAGGCCTTTCTTTCAGGGTTCAGAGTGGAGAGCATCATTCGTACAATGCTGGAGTCAAAAAGAAACTGGGCTGTAGTCCAAGCATTTATAGAAGATATAATGAAAAAAAAGGAGAAGGATGAAAGGGACGGACGAGGATGAGGCAAGCTGAGGCAGTAATGGTAGGCCTTCAAGGCGGGGACATCACTACTTGGAGAAAGGAGGGGTTTTTAGCCGGTAGGAGTCCGGCACAATCCGATTCGGAGTCGGATGTCCATGAGGATTTTCCCCTCCTACACGAAAAAAAAAAAAAAGGCCTTTCTTTGCGGAAAGCATATTTAAAAAGCTTGTTTGTTGTTTTGTAATGTTTGTTTGTTAGTTTATTCTTCAATCACGCCGCAACGGAGCAACGGGTCGACGTGATTTTTGGGTATTGGGATTATTTGGGATTTATGGGCATGGGTATAGTTGAGGGCCCTGGAGAGTGACATAGGCTACTTTTTATCCGGGAAAATTAAGGAGTTACCGCGGGAATCAAAAAAAATTGAACCACGCGGACGAAGTCGCGAGCATCAGCTATAGTTGGTAATAAAACGGTATCTACTTATAAGTGGCGTTTAACAGTAGGGTTTGGTAAAGTTTCCCTATACAATAATATATACGAGTATCTTTCGAAAATCCTGCATTTTCGTTACACATCGAAGCCCACCATAATAAATGTATTTCAAATTAATAATTAGGGCGTAAACGTTGGTGAAATTCATACATTGCACGTCACTGTAACCAATTTTTACTAAACGCACCGCAACAGGGCCTTGAAGGCGTGCATCTTTTAAGGTCTAGACCCTCTAGGGAATCTCTCCTTCTAAAGAGAGAGAGTAGAAATAGTGAACAAAGTAGGAAGCATAACGGCAGAAAAATAATTCCGAAAATGCTAGAAAAGGAGGAAATCTGGATTGCTGTCGCAATTTATGTAGAAAAAATTATGAAGGAGAAGGAAGAAGAGGAAAGACGCAGAGGAAAAAGAGGGTGAAAAGGCAAGATTGTTGCCGTCTTGTAGCCTGTAGGCTGCAAGGCGGGTACCTACACGGACAATAAGGAGACAGCAGGGGTTTGAGCCGGTAAGAGTCCGGCACTACCCAACGGGTGCCCGTGAGGATTTCTCCTGCTGTATAAATATAATAAAAAAAAGATCTAGACCAACTAATGATGCACGCAAGGCAAAATATATTCTTGGTATGAGATTGTATTTGCTGGGCCCTGAAGCGGCGACGCGGCATGCATATGCACTGCGCGACGCGGCCCCATACAAACTCATACAATCTAATACTTAATCAAATAAATATTATAAATGCGAAAGTTTGGATGGATAGATGTATGGATGTATGGATGTTTGTTACTTAATCACGCTCCAACGGCTGAACGGATCTGGATGAAATTTGGCACAGAGATATATTATAGTCTGGAATAACACATAGGCTACTTTTTATCCCGGAAAATTAAAGAGTTCCCGTGAGAACCAGCTAGTTAATAATATTTGCCGCTACGTGCCGCACCGCTCAGTGCATTCCAAGTGGGCCTAGACCTTTAGATGGACATCTATCCCGAAAAATGTTAGAGTTCCCACGGCATTTAAAAAAAACCTCAATCAATACGAACGAAGTCGTTGGACGCTAGTATGGAAATGATTACATTACAACCTGCTTCAAATAGTTTGCATGCCAAATGTACACACTGCTATGACTTTTTTGCACTAAATACGTATTTAATAATATTAACTTTACTGTACATTCCTTGTACTGGTTGTGCAAATATGTCTTAGTTAATATTATAAGTAACAAGGAAGCAATTTGAATAATATGTTAGTATACTATCTATAGTGAATTTTAAGCTAGTGTTTGTTTATGTTGGGTGAGTGGGTGAGTAGCACACCGTATATCGTCAATAAATAAAGTCAAAAAGCGTCCTAGAGCGTCCTTATTACATAAATATTAATTTCAAGTTCTAGTCGAGGTAAAAAGAAAATAATTATTCAGGTATAAATTTTTTATTCTGATTTTTTATCGATAAAAATCAAAAACTACTTTACAAAATTATCTTAACACTTTTATTTTATTCACAATGATTCATAAAAATATATAAATATCGAACGACTAGCTGATGCCCGCGACTTCGTCCGCGTGGAATAAGTTTTTCTAAATTCCCACGGGAACTCCACAATTCTCCGGGATAAAAAGTAGCCTATATCACTCTCCCGGTCTATACCCATGCAAAAAATCACGTCGACAAACCAACAAACAAACACTTTCGCATTTATAATATTAGTAAGATATAATAATAATAGCAAACTGAAATAATAATAATAACAGTCATCACGTAGACTATACATTAGACACTGTATAGCGAACATACATTATTTTATACTATGCATAAAAATCTTACTCCACGCATTTTCGTTACGGACGTGTTTTGCCGGCTAGGGTACCCCTCCGCATCGTCGCATAAGGAACTTCGTTCCAAAAACAATAAAAAATCTTACGCATACCATAACAAAAAAAAAACAATAGAGTAAATAAAACCTCTACCTTTAAAAGTAGTTAAGCTATTAACCGACCGGAATTCAACAGGACGTGGGAAGCCGCGGGAAAGAGCTTACATGTGTGTATCTATACTAATATTATAAATGCGAAAGTTTGAATGGATGTATGAATGCATGGATGGATGTTTGTTACTCAATCATGCACGAACGGCTGAACGGATCAGGATGAAATTTGGCACAGAGATATATTATAGTCTGGAATAACACATAGGCTAAAGAGTTCCCGCGGGAACCAAAAAACCTCAATCCACGCGGACGAAGTCGCGGGTATCAGCTAGTATGAGTATATATATGTATAGTGATGAAATGTGATAGGTAGTTTGTCTGTAAATTCGTGTTACTAGAGCGTGTGTAAGCAATACTGCGGTGGGTAATGTGGCCATTTATTCGGGCATCCTGCTGTAATAAATGGATATGCGTAATATTATACTAGGTACCGAGTTTCGATATCGTCTAAGCATATAATTTGTTTTATTTTGTGACGTAAAGACACGTATTAAACCTACTTTAATGACTTAGTTTAAACCTTAAAACTAGCTGGCTTAGTTTAAACTTTAAAGTTTAATTACGAATGTAGTATATTTATATTTAAGACCTTTTGTCTTCGTAACAATGCGAGCATGTCGGTAACGAGCATGTCGGTGACGCGAATCCACAAGTTTATCCCTACCAAAAAGTGCTCAACGCGGCTAAAGAAGTTTTCACTTCAAAAATGTGATCCACGCGGACGAAGTCGCAGGCATGATCTAGGAAGTAATAACTCATAACACATTTCGTTTCAAGTATCAAGTCGACTTGCGCGGTCTTGACTCTTGACCTAGATGTGTCATTGCTCGCAGCGAAACGCAAGTATCTTCCGCGTTCAAACCAAACCAAACGATGTTACAATATTAGTTACCTATTGGGTAAATACTTGTCAAATTTCGCTTGAAAATTAAGTAACTGTAGGAAGATTAACGAACGGCAAGTCATTCGGAATAATTTTATATTTCATCGATCCGAGTTACTGTAGTTTTTGACCAATTCTCGAACCTATAGAATACTGTTTTATCCACTACAAGTTACCACTGATGGTAAGTGATGATACAGTCTTAGATAGCGGGCTAATTTGTTACTGTTAGGGTAATGGCAGTTATATTAAACCCATAACCCTAGTCAGTTTCTACACGGCATCGTACTGAAACGTTAAAGTCATGGTCGCATCACCAGACCAAAGCAAAGTTCAGAAATTACAAATTATCAAATAGACCCGGAATCGAACCCGGGACCTCCCACGTTAAGACAACAGCGCTCAACACTGCGCCAGGGAGGTCGTCGAATTCGTCAAATGTTAGGATATAGTTGTCTAGATCTTTTTTTAAAATCTATACTTACGTCACAAGACTAGATAAAAAGCTGTTAATTTTTGTTTTTAAATTAAAATCTGGCTGGTTTCATCTGTGTGGAATTAGTTATTTTATAAAGTCCCGTGCGAATTTTTTGATTTTCCGGGGCAAAAGTCTATGAATGTCTAGTCTATGAACTTCTCCGTGATGCAACCTATTCTTTTTACCTTAATGTCCGTCCCACAAACTTATCTAACCCCGGTGACAGCGTCCCTAGCAAAAAAAAAAAAAAATTAAAAAAAAATACTTATCAGGTATAAAAAGTTAGTTCCTATTTTGGCCACCGGGTCAGATAAGTTTGACAGACTTTATACATAAATAAATAAATCGTTTATTTATATTCATATTCATGTGTTTTTGTTTCAGAGTCCCGAATTGGTTGACTGTTATTTCAAAGGCAATTAAAAAAATTAGGTATTCCATAACTCAGGATGCCATTTTGTAAAGACATTACAAACACTAAATTAATGGACATCCAACAGATTTGCAACACCAACTATTATCCGCCCACATCCTGTCCATACGTAGCAATGGATACATTTACAATCGTTTAGCGAAAACCAAAGTAGGCTGCGTCCATTCACGAGATAAAAGATACATTGTAAAGCAAGCTATACACGTATGCTGACTAAACGCTTTTAGTTTTTTGAAGTGAAAACTTCTTTAGCCGCGTTGAACACTTTTTGGTAGAGGGTAAACTTGTGAATTCGCGTCACCGTCACCGACATGCTCGCGTTGTTACGAAGACAAAAGGTCTTAAATATAAATATACTACATTCGTAATTAAACTTGAATGCCTTAGTGTTAAGGTTTATATTTTAACTAGCTGATGATCGCGACTGTGTCCGCGTGGTTTAAGTTTGTTGATTCCCGCGGGAACTCCTTAATTTTCCGGGATAAAAAGTAGCCTATGTCACTCTCCAGGTCCTCAACTATACCCGTGCCAAAAATCACGTGATTGAAGGACAAACCAACAAACAAAAATACTTTCGCATTTATAGTATTAGTATAATGTCGTGCACGCCACTGGTCGGGGCGTGTGTGACCTGCTTTACAACGCTCAGCAAAAACCAATCTAGGTTACGTCTATTCACGAGAGGAAAGATCATAACACGAGGACGGCCTTGATGCGAGACGATGCAATGCTTGTCGAATACGAGACGAGAGTGTATAGGAAGTGTTAGCGCCATTCATGAACCCGTACTAGGTACCTACTTTTATAATTAATGCGAAAGTGCGTTATTCTGTCTCTGAAATGAAGGAACTAGAAATTTATTTCGCTATATTCCGCAACAGTATAGGCAAATCTATGTGGTACAGTGTATCTTGCACTTGCAGCTTGCAATATTCAGTATTAATCACACCACATAATCTTCCAAATTATTATCAACGTACGTTTCACTCCGACACCGGAGCATCGTCAGGAGATGTTGACTCGACAATCATCATCATCATCATCACTACAGCCCATTAACGTCCCACTGCTGGGCACAGGCCTCCACTCTCATAGGAGAGAGGGAATTAGAGCTTAGACCCACCACGCTGCTCCAATGCGGGTTGGCGGGCTTTAACGACTATTATCATGTTCGTGATAATAACCGGGACCGACGGCTTTACGTGCTCTCCGAGGCACGGGGGTGAAACACCGCCAACTTCCTAACTCCGGGCTAGTACTGAGAATTTCTAGTCAGAAAAACCCGATACTTAATTATGCCCCGACCCGGGACTCGAACCCGGGACCTCGACTCGACTCGACAATGCACGATTGTTTTACAAGACTTCCGCAAAGTAACGCCAGCTGCTATCCAATATCTCTGTTACACAATTTTTGAGGCGCGGATTGAGGTTCTTTGGTTCCCGCGGGACTCTTTAATATTCCGGGATAAAAAGTAGCCTAGCTATGTGTTATTCCAGACTATAATCTATCTCTGTGCCAAACATCCAGATCCGTTCTGCTGTTCTGGCGTGATTGAGTAACAAACATCCATCCATCCATCCATCCATCCAAACTATCGCATTTATAATATTAAGTATAGATGGCAATCTGGAATCAAATAAATCTATATCAGCTAAGTAATTTAACAATTTTATTCAACCTACATTTTTATGATAGGATTTTAATATTAAACTAACTTATTTTTTTTATTTTATTTTATTGTGGAAGATTAGTAAGGAATTTTAAAGAAACATGCTCAAAACGTAGGTATGTATTGTTACGAAATTTTAATGCATAAAAAGATAAAATAAATAAAGCTCGTAAATAAAACTCGAAATGCAAAATCGAAAAACCTGCATTACCATTTATTACTCTTGAATATACATTTAGGTTGTCACAAATTTACAAGTTTACTATGCAACTAGATGATGCCAGCGACTTCGTCCGCATGGACTAAGTTTTCCCGCAGTATTCCCGCAGGAACTCCTTAATTTTACGGAATAAAAAGTAGCCTATGTCCTCGCCGGGATACAACTTATCTCTGTACCAAATTTCATCAAAATCGGTTGAACAGGTGGGCTGTGAAAGCGTAGCAGACAGGCAGACAAAAGCAGAAATTTGGTATATAGGTAGGTTATATCCCGGGGAAGGACATAGGCTACTTTTTATCCCGGAAAATTAAGGGGTTTCCCGTGGGAATCAAAAAACCTAATTCCACGCGGACGAAGTCGCGGGCATCATCTAGTAGTTTAATATTCTAGTATCATCTTGTGTTAGGCATAAAGTAAACTAGATAATTACTGCGACTTCACGTGAACTCAGATTTTTTTTTCAGATCCAGCGGGAAATCTTTGATTTTCAGGGAAAAAGGCCTATAGATGGACGAACCCGGGGTACAAACTGTATAATGTACCAAATATGAAATAACGTCGAAATCGGACCGTGATATAGGTAAATAGACAGACTAACTCTCGCATTTATAATACTAGCTAATGCCAGCGACTTCGTCCGCGTGGATTGAGGTTTTTCGATTCCCGCGAGTACTCTTTAATTTTTCGGCATAAAAAGTAACCTATGTGTTATTCTAGACTATATTCTATCTCGGCGCCAAATTTCATCCAGATCCGTTTAGCCGTTCTGGTGTGATTGAGTAACAAACTTCTATCCATCCATCCATACATCCATCCATCCATCCAAACTTTCGCATTTATAATATTAGTATAGATTAATATGCATTATAAAATATTATATGTAATTATGCATTCAAATATTTGGAAATAAATGTGTCATCTTGAGCTTGGTACGGACGGTTTCGAACCTTGAACCTTTCACGAGATAAGTTAATAAAACATGCCTAATATTATCATTCGTAGATCCTTGTTCTAAATTAAAACCCTGCCCACTTTTACGACACTTTCATTTTCTTTATGCCAATTTCAACCGTATATCAAAGCCTAATAAGCTGAGTTTAAGTTGATAAAAATTGAACCATTCTTGAACTAAAGTTTGATTACCTCTCCGGCGCAACGGTGAGCGCCGTTGCCTTCTAAGTGGGATGTTCCGGGTTCAGTCTCCGGCAGTGGCAATTTGGAAAATTATAATTTCTGAATTTGCTCTGGTCTGGCTTCGGCTGTGGCCAATTACCAATCTTCCGGCAAAGACAATAATACTCAAATATAAAAGAAAAAATAAAAATTATTATACACATTATTTCAAATCTTGCAAATTGCAATACTTTAGTGGGTAACTTACTTCCTATTCGTAAATAAATCACAATAAAAAAAAATAAACATGGTAGGTTTTTTTGTTAGTAAATTTCAGCACGGAAATGCAGCCAGAATTTTAGCCTCCATTCTACATATTTTTTACAGTAGGTAGTAATGTATAAATTATTTTGTAACTTTTTCAATAAAAAACTCATAGCCGATATTAAAAGTTTGTGATATAAGAGCGGTACAAGCAGGTTTTTACGCGGCGCGTTGTTCTAATTGCGTTTTTTTAAATTGGTTTCATGGTTCTAGGTTCTAGCTCTTAATTTCGAGTCTCGACTATCCGGCCTTTACGTTTTTGATTATAAAAGTAAAGTACGTTTAAAATCCATATATACTATTATAAATGCGAAAGTGACTCTGTCTGTCTGTCTGCTACGCTTTCACGGCCCATCTGCTCAACCGATTTTGATGAAATTTGGTACAGGGGTAGATTGTATCCCGGCGAAGGACATAGGCTACTTATTATCCCGGAAAATTAAAAAAGTTCCCGCGGGAATCAAAAATCTTAATCCACGCGGACGAAGTCGCGGGAATCATCTAGTCTTATCATAATTAAATAAAAAAAATTATCTCATGAATTAATTTCATCAACTCGTATCTAAATGTTATTATTTTTTAAGTTCTCTACATACAAAGTCAAGTCAATATGATTATGAACCTGCAATCTGCATGCAAGAAACCTTTTTATTTAGAAGTAAAGTGGACCTACAAAAATTAAAAAAAAACTGCAAAAAAAATAGCACGAAGGCAGTAAATTTAACTTACAAGCCCCGTTTACTGCCCCTGTAAGTGCATTTTTCGAGTAAATGTATTGAAAAAAAAAATGGGCAAGTTGCATACTTACCAGGCCGTTAAAGTTCGGTTAAATTTAAAATAAAATTTTACAGCCAAAGGGCAAACCGGGTTGCACAACTCCGGGTTCATTAACTTTAGTCCAAAACCTTACCTTTAACCTTACTAAAGTACACCGACATCAGATAAATGTATCTCTCACCTTCTTAACCATAAATTCTGAGAACCTGTTGTTTGCTGATGTCGGCTTATTAACCTGCCCCCCGATTGTGTAAGGAAATCGTAATCGTAATCGTTTGTCAAACGAATAATTCGACCTGATTAAGGAGTTCATTCATAGATGCCTGCACGTCTAAAAACATGTATGAACAGTTCGGGTAATACGTTTTATATTGTCAAATAATTACGATTTGCTTAGGCCTCTGGCGGCTTACCATGATCGCTTAAAGTAGTATTATTTTAATCTTGTTGACGCTTTTCTTTCAGAATTATAATCCTTATTTTAGGGACATTAAGGTTCATCATATAAAAAGTCAATTTTAAAATAACAATGCTTAAAGCGATGATAGTAACCCTACTGTTCATCAAATGTTACAAGCCTTGTATTACAAGCGTTTTCCCTTACGAAAACGCTTGTAATACCAGGATACGAAAGTTTAATAAAAGATGTGTCAGTTAATATCCATCGTTTTTTTTTTGCCTTGCTCTGCTGGACGAGAATGAGCTGCTATGTTTTTTTTTTAGCATTTCATTTATCATTATTATCTATACTTAACATAATCTATCTATACTTATAATAAAACTGTAACATGTCCAATTCTGTACATTGAAGATATTTTGAAAATTTTTTTTGGAGGGCACTCATTATTCGATACTGAAGCCAAATCTGTAATTTTTTTCATTTTTGTCTGTCTGTCTGTCTGTCTGTCTGTCTGTCTGTCTGTATCTTGGCCGCGCATCACGCCGAAACTACTGAATAAATTCAAACGAAACTTGGCACGATTTGAGTCCATACTACGAGGTAGGACATAGGATACTTTTTATCCCGAAATTCTACCCCCGAAGGGGTGAAATAGGGGTTAAAAGTTTGTATGAAAGTCCTTAATTTCTCAAGTTATAGCCATGAAACTTGATATATGAGCTGCGGGTTGAAAATGGAGACATACGTGTTTCACAGTTTTTGAAAATTCGACCCCCAAAAGGGTGAAATATGGGATGAAAGTTGGTATGAAAGTCCTTCGTTTCACAAGATATTTTACAAGTTATATCAACGAAACTTTTTATTTTGGCTTACGGTAAAAAATAAAGAAGTACGTGTGTCACAGTTTTTCAAAATTCTACCCCTAAGGGGGTGAAATAGGGGGTGAAAGTTTGTATGAAAGTCCGTCATTTCTCAAGTTATATCGATTAAACTTGGTATACAAGCTACCGGTTGAAAATGAAGAAATAAATGTTTCACAGTTTCTGTAAATTTTACCCCCGAAGGGGTGAAATAGGGGTTGAAAGTTTGTATGAAAGTCCTTCATTTCTCAAGTTATAGCCATGAAACTTGGTATATGAGCTGCGGGTTAAAAATGAAGACATACGTGTTTCACAGTTTTTCAAAATTTCATCCTCAAAGGGGTGAAATAGGGGTTGAAAGTTTGTGTGAAAGTCCTTCATTCCTCAAGTTATATCAATGAAACTTGGTATACAAGCTACCGGTTAGAAATGAAGAAATACGTGTATCACAGTTTTCGTAAATTTTACCCCCGAAGGGGTGAAATAGGGGTTGAAAGTTTGTATGAAAGTCCTTCATTTCTCAAGTTATATCCATGAAACTTGGTATATGAGCTGCGGGTTAAAAATGAAATCATACGTGTTTCACAGTTTTTCAAAATTCCACCCCCAAAGGGGTGAAATAGGGGTTGAAAGTTTGTATAAAAGTCCGTCATTTCTCAAGTTATTTCGATGAAACTTGGTATATCCACGCGGACGAAGTCGCGGGCATCAGCTAGTATTTTATATGTATGTAAAAAAATAAAAATAAACATGAAGCCATGTCAGTTGTCAAAGGTATCCGATCATCATGTCGGAGGACAAATAGAGGACACACATTAAAAAAAAAATATATCCATCGTTTTAATGGTGTTTAGTGGGCCTTACAAGTGGTAACGTATACCGATCTTAACCCTAACCTTAACCTCATCAGTGAGGTTGTATTGGTAAACTTGTAATAAATAGCTGGCAAGGATGTTTAGCCCTTAGAAAACGCACCGTTCACCAAGTTGTCAAACTAGAGAATTCCGGAACTGGCGCTTTTTTTTGCAAACCTGTATACCGATATATAATTATGAAGTCATAACTTTCGATGAATCTTCTCTGAACCAAAAAGTTCAGTTATCGCCCGATAAAATGTCATGGTTACGGAAGTTCCAGAAGGTTAATGACTTTATAAGGCACTTAAAATTCAACCCAATATGAGAAATTCGTACCTACCCATAGTACTCAGCTGTAAGAAAATGACATAGCAATTAGCATTCATGTAGGTAATAAAATATTATTGTAAAAGCCCACGTACAAATTAGCCCTTGACTGTGGTCTCACATGGATGGCACCAAATGATGCAGTATAAGATGGTAGCGGGCCATAACCATTTTAGGTAAGGGTGTCCCAGTTAGGAATATTTAACACAATATAGAGGAAATACTCGTATGTAGGGTTTTCTCACGATGTTTTCCTTCGTCGTTAAAGCAAGTGATATTTAATCCATACTAAATACTAATATTATAAATGCGCCAGTCTCTCTCTGTCCGTCTGTTTGCTACGCTTTCCCGGCCTATCTGTTCTACCGATTTTGATGAAATTTGGTACAGGGATAGTTTGTATACCGGGGAAGGACATAGGCTTTTTATCGCGGAAAATTAAAGAGTTACCGCGGGAATCAAAAACCTTAATCCATGCGGACGAAGTCGCGGGCATCATCTTGTATATTATATGCAAAAATGAGTATACTATAGTTTCTTTATTACACACATACCTAAGTCAATAAACTTAGAGGTGTGTGCACGGGGATCGAACCCCCGACCACCACTCTTAACCACTACGCCATCACCGCTCTAAAGTATGCAATGTGCTGTAATAAATGAATGCATTATACCTACTCTTTGCCTTGTTCGTCTAGCGGTTAGCATGGTTGACTGCGGATCACGAGGTGCTGGGTTCGATTCTCGGTCGGGCATAAAAGTTGTTAGGTATTGGGTTTTTCAGTTAAGAAATTCTCGGTACTAGCCCGGAGTTGAAAGTTGGCGGTGAGTCACCCCCGTGCCTCGGAGAGCACGTTAAGCTGTCGGTCCTCGTTATTACCACCAACATGATAAAATAGTCGTACCCGCATTGGAGTAGCGTGGTGGGTGTACGCTCTAATTTCTCCTACGAGCTCTCCTACGAGAGAGGAGGCCTGTGCCCAGCAGTGGGACGTTAATAGGCTGTAATGGTAGGGGTGATGGTATACCCTTTGCACCTTTGAATTAAATTAAATATTAACCAATTCGGCGTAATTTTTAACTTTTAAAACACGTAGATTAATGCAAATGGAATGTGGCGTTAGGAAATTAGCATAACACGAGTTATTTAATCTTGACCTAGCTTAGATCATTAAAAATATTATTTCCGTACCGCAATTCATCACCTAGTAACATGAAATAAAAGCAGCGCAGACTACAGACAAAGACATGAGACAAAATAATTGAAGTATGCCATTGTTTGGCGACCTCCGTGGCGCAGTGTTGAGCGCTGTTGCCTTAACGTGCGGAGGTCCCGGGTTCGATCCCCGGCAGGGTTTAGAAATTTATAATTTCTGAATTTCCCTGGTCTGGCCTGGTGAGAGGCTTCGGCCGTGGCTAGTTACCACCCTACCGGCAAAGACGTAACGCCAAGCAATTTAGCGTTCCGGTACGAAGCCGTGTAGAAACCGACTACGGGTATGGGTTTAATATAACTGCCATACCCCTAACAGGTTAACCCGCTACCATCTGAGACTGCATCATCACTTACCATCAGGTGGGATTGCAATCAAGGGCTAACTTGTAGTGGAGTAAAAAAATAAAATAAAAAAAACAGTATTCGCTTCTAATTATATTATTATTACGAAACTGTAAAATAAAGACGTGATCTCTATGATGACATCGATAGGTGTGTCTGTGTGTTATCTATAAATTACTATTTAACTAGGCAAATAGATTCCACTCCACGACCTTGACTTGATTACGATGTGATTTTAGGGGTTTTTCTTTTTGCCCCAAATCACTTAAAACTTCGATACGAAATTAGAGCTTTTTCATTCGGCAAGTGATTTGGCGGTTTTCGTTTCATAAGACTCTTATTCTATTATTCTTATACTACTAGATGATCATGATGCCCGCGACTTCATCCGCGTGGAATAAGTTTTTTAATTCGCACGGGAACTCCTTAATTCTTCATTTTTAAGTTTTTTTAATTCGCCTTAATTTTTCAGCTTAATATAAAGTAGCCCATATCATTCTTGAGGTCCTCAGCTATACCCATGGAAAAAAACACGTAGATCTTATGTTGTTACGGCGCGATTAAAGGACTCATCAACAAACAAACACACTGTCGCATTTATAATATTACTAGCTGATGCCCGCGAGTTCGTCCGCGTGAATTGAAGTTTTTTTGGTTCCGGAATAAAAAAGTAGCCTATGTGTTATTTCAGGCTATAATCTATCGCTCTGCCTTTCATCCAGATCCGTTCTGGCGTGATTGAGTAACAAACATCCATCCATCCATACATGAACATCCATCCATACTTTCGCATTTTATTAGTATAGATATAGATTAAAACGTAATTCATGAAAACAATACCGCCTCTGTGTTGGGCTTGCTACACGTAGCAAAATTTTTTTTTATAGTATATATTTTTTATCTAATAGTTTTTGAAAAATCATGATATGCCTTCACTTTCATAGACTTCAAGAAAAAAGTGGCTGTTTCTATCCAAAAGAAATATAGTTGTTTCTTGCATAAGCTAGAAAAAACAAAAACCGTCGTATGACAAGATTATGCCTACGCTTTTTATGACCCTTTTTTATACACGCAGCGGGTACTTTAACTGCTTTTGAAAGGTTTTCGTCATAATATCAAGTTCAAGATAATATAATTGTATAACCTTGGTAGTGTTTTTGTTACGGCATGCTATGTTTATACGCTAAGCTTTCATTAAAGTTACAATGGGCTGATTCTGTAATGCACAATCTCTAAACTAAACTAAAAAGGCAGCTTTAAATCTAGTTCTGTCCCTTTCCGTATGAAGTATTATGAAAGGGTTAGCAATATTTGTAATGCTCTAATTTTATTTTAGTTTAGAGATTGTGCACTACAGAATCAGCCCCATTATGTTGTCAGTTATAATGTTTGTTTTACATAAAAGCCTTCAACACTGATGCTGAGATCTATGGAGCATACTTTGACTTGGCTCAGACTTTACTTAGACTCAAAACGAGATGGACTTATGTGAGTAACATAAATCTGCCTCGTTTTAACCATGTCTTAAGTCTAAGCAAAGTCAAAGTTGGCTCTATAGATCTCACACTGAGACAGTTCACCTCAAACAGTTCATGAATTTGGATTATGCCCGATACTGACCCATCCTTATTACATTTAATAGATTTATAGTCCTTCAAACTTATCTGACCCGCCCTGCGGCAGGGCGATTATGTAAAACCTGCATCAATCATTGTTACAGTCTCAAATGTTTTGATTGGCTGAATGCTGCTGCGTCAATGGATTTTGGCCAATAGTGGAATAATGATAACCAATCAGAGGTGATTGCGATCGTTACACTGTAGCTGCCATTTTTTGCCAGCCGGTGTCAGCGTCGTCGTTAATATCTAGAAATAAAATAATTACAAACACATAAAAATTAGTTCCCATTTTGGTCACCGGGTCACATAAGTTAGACGGACGGAGTAATAGGGTTACATGCAAAAGTACACGTTTAAATAATACTAGCTGATGCCCGCGACTTCGTCCGCGTGGATTAAGGTTTTTTGGTTCCCGCGGGAACTCCTTAGTTTTCCGGGATAAAAAGTAGCCTATGTGTTAATCCAGACTATAATCTATCTCTGTACCAAATTTCATCCAGATCCGTTCAGCCGTTCTGGCGTGATTGAGTATCGAACATTCATTTGAGGTTTCGCGGGATCTATTTAATTTTCCGGGATAATAAGTAGCCTATTATTCCAGACTATTATAATCTATACTCTTTGCCAAAGTTCATCAAAATCCGTTCAACCTTTCTGGTGTGATTGAGCGTCATTCATTCGCGTGGCATAAGTTTTTTTCAATCAACACAGGCACTCCTTTATTTTCCGGGATAAAAAGTAGCCTATATTACTATCCCACGGTATAATCCCCCTATAATGGTGAAACACGTACTTCTCCATATTTTACCGAAAGCCCAAATGCTAAGTTTCATGGCTATAACTTGAGAAATGAAGGATTTTCATACAAATTTTCAACCCCTATTTTATCCCTTTTAGGGGTGAAATTTTGAAAAACTGTGGCACACATACTTCTTTATTTTTTACCGAAAGCCTAAGTAGGTACCAAGTTTATCTTGAGAAATGAAGGACTTTCATACAAATTTTCATCCCCTATTTCACCCGTTTGGGGGTCGAATTTTCAAATACTGTTAAACACGTATTTTTCATTTTCAACCGGTTGCTCATGTACCAAGTTTTTCATGGATATAACTTGAGCTGTTAAACACGTATTTTTCATTTTCAACCGGTAGCTCATGTACCACGTTTTTCATAGATATGACTTGAGAAATGAAGGACTTTCATACAAACTTTCAACGCCTATTTCACCCCCTTAGGGGTGGAATTTTGAAACACTGTGACACAAGTACTTCTTTATTTTATACCGTTAGCCAAAATATCAAGTTTCGTTGATATATCTTGTAAAACATCTTGAGAAATGAAGGACTTTCATACAAACTTTCAACCCCTATTTCCACCCTTCGGGGGTAAAATTTGCAAAAACTGTGAAACACATAATATTTCTTCATTTTCAACAGGTAGCTTGTATACCAAGTTTCATGGATATAACTTGAGAAATGACGGACTTTCATACAAACTTTCAACCCCTATTTCACCCCTTTGAGGGTAGAATTTTGAAAAACTGTGAAACACGTATGTTTTCATTTTTAACCCGCAACTCATATACCAAGTTTCATGGCTATAACTTGAGAAATGAAGGACTTTCATACAAACTTTCAACCCCTATTTCACCCCTTCGGGGGTAAAATTTACAAAAACTGTGAAACACGTATTTCTTCATTTTGAACCGGTAGCTTGTATACCAAGTTTTACCGATATAACTTGAGAAATGACGGACTTTCATACAAACTTTCAACCCCTATTTCACCCCTTTGAGGGTAGAATTTTGAAAAACTGTGAAACACGTATGTTTTCATTTTTAACTCGCAACTCATATACCAAGTTTCATGGCTATAACTTGAGAAATGAAGGACTTTCATACAAACTTTCAACCCCTATTTCACCCCTTCGGGGGTAGAAATTTGAAAAACTGTAAAATGCGTATGTCTTCATTTTCAATCCGCAGCTCATATACCAAGTTTCATGGCTATAACTTGAGAAATGAAGGACTTTCATACAAACTTTCAACCCCTATTTCACCCCTTCGGGGGTAAAATTTACAAAAACTGTGAAACACGTGTTTCTTAATTTTTAACCGGTAGCTTGTATATTAAGTTTCATCGATATAACTTGAGAAATTACGGACTTTCATACAAACTTTCACCCCCTATTTCACCCCCTTAGGGGTGGAATTTTGAAAAACTGTAAAATGCGTATGTCTTCATTTTCAATTCGCAGCTCATATACCAAGTTTCATGGCTATAACTTGAGAAATGAAGGACTTTCATACAAACTTTCAACCCCTATTTCACCCCTTCGGGGGTAAAATTTACAAGAACTGTGAAACACGTGTTTCTTAATTTTTAACCGGTAGCTTGTATACTAAGTTTCATCGATATAACTTAAAAAATAACGGACTTTCATACAAACTTTCACCCCCTATTTCACCCCCTTAGGGGTGGAATTTTGAAAAACTGTGAAACACGTACTTCTTTATTTTTTACCGTTAGCCAAAATACCAAGTTTCGTTGATATAACTTGTAAAACATCTTGAGAAATGAAGGACTTTCATACCAACTTTCATCCCTTATTTCACCCCTTTGGGGGTCGAATTTTCAAAAATGGTGAAATACGTACTTCTTTATATTTAACTGAAAGCCCAAATGCTAAGTTTCAAATTAAGGACTATCATACAATTTTTCAACCCCTATTTTACCCCTTTGGGGGTGGAATTTTGAAAAACTGTGAAACACGTAATTCTTTATTTCTTCCCGAAGGTAAAATACCAAGTCTCGTTGAAATAACTTGAGAATATCTTGAGCAATGAAGGACTTTCATAAAAATTTTCATCCCCTATTTCACTCCTTCGGGGGTAGAATTTTCAAAAACTGTGAAACACGTTATTCCTTCATTTTCAATCGGTAGCTCGTATACCAAGTTTCATGGATATAACTTGAGAAATGACGGATTTTCATACAAACTTTCACCCCCTATTTCACCCCCTTAGGGGTGGAATTTTGAAAAATCCTTCCTTAGTGTGCGCCTACGTCACAAAAGGAACCTACTGTCAAAATTTCAAGTTTCTAACCCTCGCGGTTTAGGCTGTGCGTTGATCCCGTAACGATTTTATATATATACATACAAACTTTCACCCCCTATTTCACCCCCTTAGGGGTGGAATTTTGAAAAACTGTGAAACACGTACTTCTTTATTTTTTACCGTTAGTCAAAATACCAAGTTTCGTTGATATAACTTGTAAAACATCTTGAGAAATGAAGGACTTTCATACCAACTTTCATCCCTTATTTCACCCCTTTGGGGGTCGAATTTTCAAAAATGGTGAAATACGTACTTCTTTATATTTAACTGAAAGCCCAAATGCTAAGTTTCAAATTAAGAACTATCATACAATTTTTCAACCCCTATTTTACCCCTTTGGGGGTGGAATTTTGAAAAACTGTGAAACACGTAATTCTTTATTTCTTACCGAAAGCCAAAATACCAAGTCTCGTTGAAATAACTTGAGAATATCTTGAGCAATGAAGGACTTTCATAAAATCTTTCATCCCTTATTTCACTCCTTCGGGGGTAGAATTTTCAAAAACTGTGAAACACGTATTCCTTCATTTTCAATCGGTAGCTCGTATACCAAGTTTCATGGATATAACTTGAGAAATGACGGACTTTCATACAAACTTTCACCCCCTATTTCACCCCCTTAGGGGTGGAATTTTGAAAAATCCTTCCTTAGTGGGTGCTTACGTCACAAAAGGAACCTACTGTCAAAATTTCAAGTTTCTAACCCCAGCGGTTTAGGCTGTGCGTTGATTAGATAACGATTTTATATATATATAGATAGATTTCGTGTCTATTTGACAAAATTTGGCACATTGCTTGTATCCTCGATGGAGATCGACATCTAAGGCTACTTTTTATCCTGGAAAATCAAAGAATTCCCCCGAGATAAAGTTTGTTTTTGGTTAAGTTTTCTGAAAATTTTAAGAACCATAAGATTTTCAATATTATCTTCCCATTAGTAACCACTAGTCTAGAGTCTAGACCAACTGCCTCGTTGGTCTAGTGGTTAGCATGTTCGACTGCGGCCGACGAGGTCCCGGGTTCGAGTCCCAGGTCGGACGATAATTAAGTTTCTCAGTACTATCCCGGAGTTAGGAAGTTAGCGGTGTTTCAACCCGGCGTTGCTTCGGTGAGCACGTAAGCCGTCAATCCCGATTATTAGTTAGTCGTCAAAGCCGGCCAACCCGCATTGGAGCAGCGTGGTGGATCTAAGCTCTGATTCCCACTCTCCTATGAGAGTGCAGACCTGCGCCCAGCAGTTAATGGGCTGTAGTGGTGGCGGTGGGGGTGGCGGTGGGGGTGGATTAATTACCGTTAAGTGAACAGAATTTTAATATTTACCCAGTATATTTATGAGCCAAAAATCGTTTCTAATCTTGATATTAAAGCTGAACGATATTTGGAGGTCAATACAACTATACTTTATTATATTAATTAACTTTTTACATAACGTTAAGTAGGTTGAAGTATTTGGGTCATAATCATATTACGTAGGTAGGTATGTAGATTATATTTTGTCATTGAAAATTGTGATTTTAAATAGAATTAATCGTATTCTGGGTTTCCTGCATTTCTTTTAAACTATGTTAATTAGCTTCTAGCGGCGTAGATTCGCACGGGTGGGATTTGGGACGGTGGTAAGTGATGATGCAGTCTAAGATGGTAGCGGGCTAACCTGTATGGCAGTAACATTAAACCCAAGCCCCTCATCAGTTTCTAGTTCTACACGGCATCGTACTGGAACGCTAAATCGCTTGGCACGTCTTTGACACTTTGGCACCGGTAGGGTGGTAACTATAGCCATGGCGGAAGCCTCCCACCAGACTAGAACAGAGAAAATTCAGAAATTATAATTTCCCAAATTGACTTCGCCGGGGATCGAACCCGGGACCTCCCACGTGAAAGCAACAGCTCTCAACACAATACCAGGGAGATCGTCAGTGTTTTGCCATACAGAACTTTTAACCTGTCATGTCCGTAATGTTTATATGTAGTATTATACGCACTTACGGTTTTACTCTCACTTTCCATGTAAAGTGCCGCGTTCACTGCCCCATGTGGATCCAAGTTCCAACTGAAGAGTTCAAGGTTACCGAACCGGTCGGTCTCAGGTTCGATTCGCGACCACCTTTCCAATGTAATGGTAACTCGGTCATATGTACATATATGTAATCTGCAATCTATATCTATACTTATAATAAAACTGTAACATGTCCAATTCTGTACATTGAAGATATTTTGAAAATTTTTTTTGGAGGGCACTCATTATTCGATACTGAAGCCAAATCTGTAATTTTTTTCATTTTTGTCTGTCTGTCTGTCTGTCTGTCTGTCTGTCTGTCTGTCTGTCTGTCTGTCTGTCTGTCTGTCTGTCTGTATCTTGGCCGCGCATCACGCCGAAACTACTGAATGAATTCAAACGAAACTTGGCACGATTTGAGCCCATACTACGAGGTAGGACATAGGATACTTTTTATTCCGAAATTCTACCCCCGAAGGGGTGAAATAGGGGTTGAAAGTTTGTATGAAAGTCCTTAATTCCTCAAGTTATAGCCATGAAACTTGATATATGAGCTGCGGGTTGAAAATGAAAACATATGTGTTTCACAGTTTTTCAAAATTCCACCCCCGAAGGGGTGAAATAGGGGTTGAGAGTTTGTATGAAAATCCTTAATTTCTCAAGTTATAGCCATGAAACAGCATTTGGGCTTTCGTTAAAATATGAAGAAGTACGTGTTTCACCATTATATGTCATAGGCTACTTTTTATCCCGGAAAATTAATGTTCCCGTGGGAATCGAAAAAACTTAGTCCACGCGGACGAAGTCGCGGGCATCAGCTAGTTAATTATAAAATTGCATCTTTTGTAAATTGTACATACAGTCGCGGTCTAAAAATGTTGCATTGCATGTGTCGGCTGACACAGATAACACGCACAGATCTGTGTCTTCTGACAGATCGACCTTCTGTTCGATATTTGATTTGATTAGGTCAGTATATCAATTAAGTTATTATAGACTTTTAGGTGACTCTATATAAAAGATACAAAAATCCATCAAAATACCAATTTTGATAAATGTAAATGCAATGATGCTAATAATGTGTCAAGCTTGAATTAATACAAATGAGTTTTATTAAAGAAAGTCTTTACTTATTACTTAATAGGATTAATTTTCACACTTATTTCGTTAAAATCGATGTTTAAAAATTGCGTTAAGTAATACATACATTGCGTGTACTGCAGGCAGTGTTATAAAGAATATATAATTTGAAAACTGATAAATATTTTTAGACCGCGACTGTACATAACAAAATTGGCACGTAGAGCAATACACAATTAGGGGGTTTTAGAGTTAAATTGGATGTTTGTTTTATTTCGCAGAGCTTGGACGCTAATGTGTCAATTTATGTCGCAAATTTGACCAAAAATTGTACCTACGATACTGTTTGTATCGTAGGTACAATTTTACACCACACACCTTATGACGACCTCCTTGGGGCAGTGGTGTGGGATGTTGTCTTATAAGTGGGAGGTCCCGGGTTCGAATCAGCAGGGTCAATTTGGGAATTTATAATTTCTGTATTTCCTCTGGTAGTTTGGCGGACCATCCCTAAAACCTTCTCATTCCGAGCGGAAAACCCGTTCTTAGTACTTACTCTGTTCTGGGACGAAGATGGGTGGAAATGATGATGGTCTTATTACCTACTTAGTAACTTTAAAAGATTACTCTCATATAGGTACTAGTGCTTAAGATATCGGGAGCGAAATTCGTTTCATCTATACTTAAGTACTTAATATTATAAATGCGAAAGTTTGGAGGGATGGATGGATGGATGTTTGTTACTCAATCACGCCAGAACGCCAATCACGACTAGACGGATCTGGATGAAATTTGGCACAGAGATAACACATAGGCTACTTTTTATCCTGGAAAATTAAAGAGTTCCCACGGAAACCAAAAATCCTCAATCCATGCGGACAAAGAAATATTTGAACTCACGTATGTTGTCGGATATGACTTCGGATAGTTTTGAATTTAATGTTTAAATATTCTCATAGTTTAGTTTAATTTGAATGGTTAATGAGGAAATAAAGGTTCTCCTTCCGTGCGCAAGCGCAGCCGGTCGGTTAATTTTTGGGTCCTTGCAAGATAACTATCGACACGGAAACGTGAGTCGACGAAATCGAAAATCGATACGAAAATGTGACTTACGACTTACGAGTATATACCGAAATCGATTTTATAGCAATTTCGTGGAATTTTTATTTAATCAGATCACGTCTATTTTGGTGCATTGAAAATGATAGTGATGCGGATCTTATTAAAATTCTAAAACTAGAATAACAAAATTTGGTTTTTTGGATAGATAATATTATAATAATACTTACTTATAATAATACTTAATGTGTTTGCTTTTTCCAAATGGATGGATTTTATTAGACTCATTCATTTTATTATTGACTAGCTGATGCCCGCGACTTCGTCCGCGTGGATATACCAAGTTTCATCGAAATAACTTGAGAAATGACGGACTTTCATACAAACTTTCAACCCCTATTTCACCCCTTCGGGGGTAAAATTTACGAAAACTGTGAAACACGTGTTTCTTCATTTTTAACCGGTAGCTTGTATACCAAGTTTCATCGATATAACTTGAGAAATGAAGGACTTTCATACAAACTTTCAACCCCTATTTCACCCCTTTGAGGGTGAAATTTTGAAAAACTGAAACACGTATGTCTTCATTTTTAACCCGCAGCTCATATACCAAGTTTCATGGCTATAACTTGAGAAATGAAGGACTTTCATACAAACTTTCAACCCCTATTTCACCCCTTCGGGGGTAAAATTTACAAAAACTGTGAAATACTTATTTCTTCATTTTCAACCGGTAGCTTGTATACCAAGTTTAATCGATATAACTTGAGAAATGACGGACTTTCATACCAACTTTCATCCCCTATTTCACCCTTTTGGGGGTCGAATTTTCAAAAACTGTAAAACACGTATGTCTCCATTTTCAACCCGCAGCTCATATATTAAGTTTCATGGCTATAACTTGAGAAATTAAGGACTTTCATACAAACTTTCAACCCCTATTTCACCCCTTCGGGGGTAGAATTTCGGGATAAAAAGTATCCTATGTCCTACCTCGTAGTATGGGCTCAAATCGTGCCAAGTTTCGTTTGAATTCATTCAGTAGTTTCGGCGTGATGCGCGGCCAAGATACAGACAGACAGACAGACAGACAGACAGACAGACAGACAGACAGACAGACAGACAAAAATGAAAAAAATTACAGATTTGGCTTCAGTGTCGAATAATGAGTGCCCTCCAACAAAAATTTTCAAAATATCTTCAATGTACAGAATTGGACCTGTTACAGTTTTATTATAAGTATAGATATTGTTACCAACCTACTTGCCTACAAAACCTAGAAATCCATTTTCGTAAACGAGTCCTAGCATATACTACCATCGCTTATAGCCGTATTGTTTTAATATTGTTGACGTTCGTGTTTTAGAATTATAATCCTTATTTTAGGGACGTAAAGTTACGTGACATAAAACGACTAATAACCCTCCAGTATGCAAGGACTGGCTAGGCTACATTTGATCGAAAACAAAGGGAAAACAATTGGACGAAGTCGCTGGTAAAGTCTATTAAAAAGGTAAGTACCTACTTATTTAAAAAACGTTCCTGATTAACTGACTGATTAACTACTGATCTTTCAGCGTAATTTAGACCAACTTAGATAGCATTAAAACAAGTGCTGTCATTTTAGTTTGGAGATTGTATTCAACAGATTTAAGAAAGAAAGAAAGAAAATATATTCATTAAATGATGGTGTCACACACAAACAATCATTTATCATACTATTGTACCTAATAATATGCTTGTCCGTGACACCACCCAGAATGGGTGTACAGCTCAGCCTTTTGCCCTACATCAAAACTTGCACGTTTTGTGTAGGGCGCTGATTTTCAGCTGTGACCCGGGTGACGTCACAGCCAACGGAATTAATATACCTTAACTACACAATAATAACTTAACCTATATTCCACTATAAAATACATCAAAATCTAGCAAAGTACAATCATATAAAAAACTCAAGCCCAGAGCGTCAGAAGCAACAAACAACACGCAAACGCAAATATTAATTGGATATATTTAGCTACATTTGTGGCTTACTTATCTTTGTCTGACCCGAGAAACTAACCCAGGACCTCTAATATCGTCGTCATCGCAGACAACATGCTAAACATTAGACCAATGAAAGAGCCTTGGATTTCAATGGAAACTGAATAAATACAAGTTTTTAGAAGGGAAAATTTTCATGCTTGCTAATAATATTTAGTTTAAGCTTCGAAGTTGCTTCGACATAATAATATTCAGATAGATTGACTAATAATATTTTTTAATTTATTGATACTTACAGAAGTAAATAACGTTATGGATCTTAAATTCTCTCTCTCTATCTCTACGTCGTGTTGCTTATTACTGAGGGTAGTGACCCCTATCTATTTATCACATAATGGCAGGGGTTTTCTTGGGATAATGCGGTGGGTTCCCACTTTCCAGGTCTTTCCGCATACGAATCGACTTTGAGTACTCTTTATTTACTTTACCTTTATAATAATTATTATAAGTTGTTATCAGAGAGGACCGAATGTAAGAACTTCGAAGGTATTCAGTATATTTCACTTATTAGATTGAAATGATATAAATCACTAATTGATTAATATGTTAAAGCTTTTATAAGCTCAAACAATACCTGAGCAATCTAAATATAAAAATGGAAAAGGCTGACTGACTGACTGGCTGTTCTATCCACGCACAGCTCAAACCACTTGACAGATCAGCCAGAAATTTGACAGATCAGCATACTCATAGCTATTATTACGTAAATACTTAAGCATCCAATAAGAAAGGATATTATATAAAATTCAAATCCTAAAGGGATAAAAAATTTAATTTGTATGAAAATAGAACTTAACGTGAAAGAAGCCGCGGGCAAAAGTTCCTACAATATAATGAATACCTGAGCAATATAATCTGTTATCAACTTCTAAAAGTTAGCACAATTAGGTACGTAAACATTCGTAGATACGCAGTTGGTATTAATTATGAAAAACTAGGCAGACTAGGACTCTATCATAGATTTTCTAACATCTGCACGACTACAAACATCCAAAATACAGCTACAAACAATGCATTGTTTACACGAGTTTTAACAAACACTAGTTTAGCTAACAACGTCAACAATAATGAAGATGTAACTAAATCAAATAGGTTGTAAGTCGTTACAGCATCCCAACACAATTAGAAGATCATCCTTTGAACTTTAAAACGGCGCACACAGGTGGAAACTTCGCAAACGTAAACAAAAAAAATGCAAACAAAAAAAAAATCAAACATAGAACACGCACAACGCGTCTATCCCCCGCATGTCGGTCGAACGTATACGTACGAAGGACCCTCGACGTAAAACTCGCTCGATCCCAACTTTTAGCATTTAGAGGGGCATAGCGAAAGTGCTACCAAATAAACAACTATAAAAACACAGGGCACCGCCAACTTAGCATCCAGTCCGAATCCCGACTCCAACCACCGCTCAAGAGGCATTATGAAGACGGTGAGTTGAAGTCTTAAGTGTTAAAGTGAAAAGTGAAGTGACTTCAAAAAAGTGTTACGCAAAAACGTCCTGTGTGTCCCGTGCCTACGCGTGCTATATACAAAATATATATATGGGAGGCAGTTATTACACTATCGATTACTGTATTCAATCCTATATCTACGACTCTTAAGATATATTTTTCGCTCGGACAGCTAAAATATAGCTTGTTCAGGAGCGAGGAAATAAAAAAAAATTTTTTTTAGTAAAAAAATGTTTAGGAGCCAGGACTGCCAAAAGATTCTGTCTTTTTTCTTATAGATTTATTTCTTGTCAATATAAAGATTGTAAGATTAAATATTTAGTTAAAAGTCATAAACTTTTTATCAATTTAGATGCAAATATTGGATCACCTTTTGACCTAGATTATGCTTAGATTTGGTAACAAAGGAACTTAATGATAGGCATAGAAATATAACAGTGTAATAACTACCTTACAATATTTTTGTAGACAAATTATACAAAGGGATGTGACACACTTTTTTGAAGTCGAAAATCATATTATCGTAGTCGAGTTCTGTTTTTTGAGACAGTTATAAATAAAACAGCAATACAAAGAAAGTTATAAATAAAAAAGATATACAGCAAAATATTTATACAATTTATGCGTATCGTAAAAAAGTTAATCGGCACTTATCGCCTAACTGTTTACATAATTCAGTATCGTAATCAATTCTAGAATTTTATTTTATTACTATTGAACTATCAATTAAAGTCAATATTTATTTTTCATATTATCTTTACGAGGGATTAAAAGAATTTGAATAATAAATGATTTGCTTTTAAACTAACAGCTACATCATTAAATTAAGATATTTTCTCTGAATTACTCTTGAGAAATAGGCATATATTAGTTATTTAATAGTTAAATTAACTCATAATATATTACCATAATAATGACAAAGAATAATTGGTTCAACGTTGATTAAAATCTCAGTAGCTCTCTCACGATATGTAATTCGAGTCGAGTCGTGATCTATTTGCTGCTAATCTAAGCAAGTATTAATAGAAAAAACGATCATTAGAATAATTAGTAATACCTTTATTTATGCCGCGTATAAATTAATTAAGTTTATCAATTATCAAATTAAATGAGTAGGTACTTAGTATTTTTATACAACACAACAGAAGCATTGATTGAGGCTCTATGAAATGGTTGAGTGCTTTTTAATTTAACAGAAAATATTATTATTAAAAAGGTCATTTTTAACAGTGCCTACCAAATAAGCATAATATAGAATTTAAAAAATTACTGCTAAAAATAGAACATTGTTAATTTAACTAACTGAAGCTATCTTAAATTAAACAAAAGAAAAAGTAGAAACTGCATTAAATATCTATTAAAGTTAAGCAAGAAGCAAAAAAATACCAGGAACATCACTAAAACTTAAAACATAGTACAGCTGTACCCCAAAAGTAAATAAGGGCCTTAAAATCTATTAAGAGCAGATTATAAAAAAAACAATAGCTATTATCAGAAAACTAGAGCGGCACAATTCCCTTTAGGTTGTTAGGTCTTACGTCACAAAAGCGTTTTAGATCAAGTCTAGACAGGTTCGGCGCTAACTAGGAAGAGAGACCATGAAACCTAGGTATTAAGTTGCCTCCTATAGGCCGTATCTTGTTACTTATGCAACACTATTTATAGGAGAAAACATTGATATAAAGAAAAGCCAAAGATCTACAGTTACGAGTAACTAAACAAACAGTTATGAGCAAAACTAGAACTACTCGTACTCGTATTTCAAACATAAAAGGATTGAAAACAAATCGTGTTATTTTTTATGACATAGAGTTAGTAGCATATTTTTTGGAATATTTACACAGTAAGAAATAGTAACTGAGTATTTATTTGATGAGGATTGTCCAAATAAAAACATCTGTAAGTTAAAGTAGTTTTTTTTATAAAGCTTTCAAATTAAAAGCGCGCTTGCGCTTTAGCTGGGTTAGGTTATACAAGGAAGCGTTTGTGTGTAATATTACGTTTTTAACCAGTCCGATAATCTAGTCCAGTATTACTCATATATCTAGAGATTTCTATATCACTCGTAGAAACAGATCTTTTTACTAATGTATTACATGAGATCGTATCATTAATTGAATTACGTGGGCACTGATGCAAGAGGTGCATTCCTGGTCAATGAACATATTATAACGATGATAAGAAGTTGATACTATTTAACGCTTAACACATATTATTTAACACGATTACGTGGGACTGGATAATTGCCGTGACTTCGTCAATGTACCTACCTATCTATATTATGGTAAATAGACAACTTCACAGCGTAATAAAAGCACAGATAAAAGATTAAAGTAGTAACTTAATCTTAATTGATCTTATAGATACCGTTTTATACAGGTGCATACCACTGTAGACTCTAGTCCAACGGTCAGAAAAAGAAATGAATTAAAAGAAAATTTTATGAAAATGTGATAAAATTGAGAAAATTAAATAAAAGTTTAAGTGTAAGGTATTTTAAAATAAATATTAGTATTCTAGGTTATTTTGTTAATTAATTAATGTAGATCTACATAGTTTACATGAATGTGTAATATTCTAATTAATTTATGTTTTTTTCGATTTGGCATTATATAATTTGAAAACATAAATAATAATAAAACTCATAATTTATGATTAACAGAGTATTAACTATAAACAGTGTTATAAAACAGTTACGTACTGTTAATAAAAAAAATTAACACAAATCTTGATTTGACAGTTATAACACTTCGCTGAATAATCAATCGAGTGTAACAAAACGTAACAATTACCTGATTGTAATGCTAATGTAAACTTTGATTTGAGTTTTTTTAATCAACGTTAAACCTGAATTAACACTAACCACTCATGCCTTTAAAGGTACGTTATTTGATACTACTACTAATAATACCTATTTACAGAAAATACACGTCGTAAAATTAGTTAATAATATACTTGTTTTTACTTTGGTAACTAAAGAACATAACATAGGTTTCACACTTAGCATTATTTGCATAGAATTATGAATTAATAAAGACAAGCCATTGCCGCAAATATGCGACTTGCGATACTATAAGGTTTGTTAATTCCTGAGAAAATTGCGAAGACAAAAATATGCATACAATTTTGACTATTATTTCTATAATTAGATATTTTTTAGATATTCTCACGATGTTTTCCGTCATCCGGATGTCTGACGTCCGGATGTTTGACGAATCTATAAATCATAGAAGTTCCGTGCATGTAAGGCTTTAAAAGTCCAAAAGCCCACTTGATTTTGTGACTGAGAAAATGTGTGTGTCTCTCTGTTCATCCGATCTTAAAGAAATTTCGAACATGGAAAAGTTGCTTCCCGGAACAAATAATAAGCAAATAAAGTTATATACCGCAAATAGTTCCCATAGGATTTACAAATAAATACCTGACCAAGCAGACGATGTTGCTGGTGACATTATCTAGTTGAAATTTATAGGTTACTAGCTGACGCCCGCGACTTCGACTCTTTAATTTTCCGGGACAAAAATGGCCTATGTGTTATTCCAGGTTATAATATTTATGCCTTTCATCCAGATCCATTCAGCCGTTTTGGCGTGATTGAGTAGCAAACATCCATCCATTCAAACTTTCGCATTTATAATACATATTAGTATAGATGGCATTTTTATAAAGAAAATGTAAATTTTAGCCTGCAGCTTATAAATTCATATCATCAAGTTTAACCAGTTAACTAAGACAGGACATTGCGAAACATATAATTTTGTTGACTAGCGACAATCATTTTAGGTCAGCTAAGTAACTATTAGGTGCGAATTACTTGTTAGTCATGGAACTTGATATTTTCTGTTACGAAATACATAGTTTAATTAAATATTTTTCGCAGATATTTTCCTTTTAAAAGGCTATTTTTAACCGGTTCTGAAATATAGTACCTGTATAGGTAAAGCTAAATGAACATTACAGAACAAGGATTATAATATCAATATTGCATTGGATTTCGTTTCCGCAATTCCTTTTTAGTAGGAGTTTACGCATAGACAGATTTAAATAAGAAAGTAAGTAGTTAAATAATAATGAAATAAGAGAGGGTAGTTATAGATACGTAGTCTCTCGATCGAAACCCAAGGTTGGTTGTACGTTGCTACAATAGTCAGTCAGTTCCTTTTATTATTTCACATATTATGTATCACATACATATATAATGTTTAAGTGATTATTTCACATATATATTCGAAAGCCAAACAATATACGGATTTTTATCTCTTTAAACTTGCTTTTGGCGATTTTATAGTAGCAAAACATAGTTTTTATGCGTTTCGCCATTTAACAGCCAACAGGTTAGGAACTTGTTCAAGTCTCAGGCTAGTACAATGGAGGTTTTGTGGGTTTGGAACTTTGTTAGCTCATTTACGCCGATTGTTATGGGAATTGTGCGAGCATGGTTAGTGTGTGTTGCGATAGCTTGATAATTATGTAACTTATGGTAGGAAACTGTGTCGCCTGGTTTGGAAATATTACCATGTTAATTATTATAACGCACTAGCTGACGCCCGCTACTTCGTCCGCATGGTTTAAGTTTTATTGATTCCCGCTACCGCGCGATACCAGAAAAGTAAGGAGTTCCCTTACTTTTCTATACCCATGCCAAAAATTACGTCGATTCGTTGCTCCGTTGCAGCGTGATTGAAGGACAAACCAACAAACAAACACACTTTTGCATTTATAATATTAGTATGATAGAAAGTGAACAAGTGGGCCTGTGCCCAGCAATGGAACGCTGATGGGCTGTAGTGGTGTTGGTGGCATGATCTTTAATGGAGGTGGTGCCCAATGCCGGCAGGCGCTATTGCCTCACTAGTCAGACAGCACTGGGTCACTTGACTTGAGCTTCTGGGGTGCGACATTAAAATTCTTCGTGTCCGATGACTGACAATGACCCAGAGCCTCGATCGCAAGCGCAAAGGCATGCAATGCAGGAATTAAAAAAAAAATACGGTTCAGTACTTTAAGCGCTCTACATTACCTATTCTGTGGTTTAACTTACTACTATTACCTATTCTGTGGTTTAACCTTATAATTTAAGATTTAAAGAAGGTAATTAAATAAAAAAAAATGAAAATGATTTATTTCATGTAGGACAACTTGTGCCACTTATGATAAGTCGTAAGAATCTACCACCGGTTCGGAATCTGATTCTACTGAGAAGAACCGGCAAGAAACTCAGAAAATAAAATGTGCAATCATTAATATTTCCCGGCCAAAATATTATTTTCGATTATTGATAAGTTTTACTTTTTCTCACTACCTACATCATAGTTTATAGCAATATTGATATAAAGAAATCATCATCACTTGACTTTACGTTTTCGCAAGTTGAATACCATAAACCATTGCTCAATGGTTTTTCACTGGTTTTATTTGGCATTTCACTGTCGCGTTAAAAAATGTTTATTTATGAGCTGGCTTGGCAGTGACCCAAGGATAAGTATTACATTATCTGATTACAATTTGATTTGCACATGTTGAAATATAGTCATATTTAATACTCGCTAATGCCCGCTACTTCGTCCGCGTGGATTGAAGTTATTTTGGTTCCCGCGGGAACTTTTCAATTTTCCGAGATAAAAAGTAGCCTATGTGTTATTCCAGACTTATCTAGCTCTGTGCCAAATTTCCTCCGGATCCGTTCAGCCGTTCTGGCGTGATTGAGTAACAAACATCCATCCATCCATCCATACATCCCCACCCAAACCTTTGCATTTATAATATTAGTATAGAAGTACATGCACGTTGCTTAAGGAACTCTCTAAAATGCGCGTCGCTAGAATTACTCAATCCTATATATTATCTACTCTATTATTTCTTAATCCATTATTTTTTCTATTCTAGTGATCACATTACTATTTTAGTAGGCATTTTATTAATTATTTGCATAATGTATTCTGGGGCTCAAGGATTTAAGGCCATTTTAGAAATATGGATGAGAGTTGACATTGAGAATTACATTATTAGCAATTTTACGAACAAATACTGACACCAATTATTATTTAAAGGCATCTTAAATATTAAGTGACGGTTTCTCAAGTTTATGGTTTACCTACCATGAACTATAGATTCAAGATTCAAGATTCAATTCATTTATTCAATATAGGTACACTGTACACTTATTGACGTAAAAAATTACTTACATAAAAAACATGATGGTGATAATCAGTTACGGTATCTTAAAACTAAAGCTACGAGTCTATAGTCAGTTAATTTACGGTTCCCTTAAAAATATTAAGAACCGAAAATTAAAGCGGTTCTTACTGGGACTAAAGTTTTAATCTGCGCGAAAAGTCCGCTTCGGAGGGCCAAACGTTGTTTCCTATCGCACTAGTATGCTCGCCTCCATATTTTGAAAGCGCCAGACAAGTTTTTTTTTGTTTGAGTGTATTTTCGCGTTTATTTTTAACGGCTTAACTTATGTTATCATTTTACACGCACACGGAGTACATAAGTTAAGAACCTCACTTTTTTGAATCGGTTAAACACACCACATTATCAAATTAGTCACACCGCTTATAAAAACATTAGGAACCCCACAACCGAAATGACATGATTATTTCAAATATTGCATGCTTAATGCTTACATTTCAAAATCACAATTTTTTACATAAGTAAGTACATTGTTTTGCAAATCTTGATAGATTTACTTGACGATTCGATTATGCGTGTCAAAGTTTATAAATTAGTTAATAGGTATTAAAGTTGAAGGTAATGAAAGCGTGTTAATTAATAAAAAATAATCGTTCTACTTATTTTATTTTAATACAATCAGTCGCCTTCGATATTAGCTAAAGAACAGGTCCAAAATATATTCATTAGTAGCTTAATTAACTTCATATTTGCGCTGTTGTAATTTCATAGTTTAATATGGCGACACAGTATGTTCAACATGATTAATCTACCTACTAGCCTATCTATCATTAATTACATGAACATTGCCTCGAATAAGTAAGCCGTAAAAATGTGTTTATTGCGCGAAATATGTTAAGCAAGTGAAGAATTTAGCTTATTAGTAACATTTATACACCACGCTAGAATATCTACTTTGAGTTGTGAATGGAATCTACAACCGATTCGGTCTGTTGGTGCGTCTAGGAAGAATCCTATTCATACACTTCGTATATTCCTTAATCTAAACTTATCTTTAATAATAGTATCTCCTCCTCGTATAACCTCATAGGTTTTAGTATAGACTCTAACACTAGTTCTGAAAGCGGATTTTCCTGAGAAGAACCTGCAAGAAACTCTTCAAATTGGTCTAAATAATTGTTTATCTTTGTTACAGATTTACTTAGTTTTCCTGCTGGTAGCAGCAGTTGCTGCCAGCGAGAAGAAGTCAATAGAAAAGAAGGAAGGCCTCGAGAAGAAGTTGGACAAACGTGGTCTCTTGAACCTCGGCTATGGCTACGGCATCAGCGGACTGGATGTTGGTTACATCGGCAGCGGCCACGGAATCGGCGGCGCTTACAACAACATCGTCGGTGATGGAGGCTGGGGCCACTCCGGCTATGGCATCGACCTAGGCCACCGCACTGACGTCACCAGAACAATCACCTACGTCAAAGGAGTGCCGTACGCTGTACCAGTCGACAGACCAGTCCCCTACCCCGTCGAGAAGCACGTACCCTACCCCGTCAAGGTCCCAGTACCCCAGCCCTACGAAGTCGTCAAGCATGTGCCCGTCCACGTCAAGGAATACGTCAAGGTCCCCGTACACGTACCCGCCCCGTACCCAGTAGAAAAGAAGGTGCCCTACCCCGTCCACGTACCCGTCGACAGGCCCTACCCCGTCAAAGTGTTGGTGCCCCAGCCCTACCCCGTCGAGAAGCACGTACCTTACCCCGTCAAGGTGCACGTACCTCAGCCCTACCCCGTGGAGAAACACGTGCCATACCCCGTTGAAGTTAAAGTGCCCGTGCCCCAACCCTACCCCGTAGAGAAACACGTGCCATACCCCGTGAAGGTGCCCGTCGACAGGCCTTACCCCGTGCACGTACCCGCTCCTTACCCCGTCGAGAAGCCAGTGCCATACCCCGTGCACGTTGAGAGGCCAGTGGCCGTTCCCGTCCACGTGCCTGTAGACAGGCCTTACCCCGTGCATGTAGAGAAGCCCGTAGCCGTGCCCGTTAAGGTGCCAGTCCCAGAGCCCTACCCAGTCTACAAGCACATCCCCTATGAAGTAGAAAGGCCCGTGCCCGTCCCCGTCAAGGTCCCCGTTGACAGGCCTTACCCCGTGCACGTAGACAGGCCCTACCCCGTGCACGTCGAGAAGCCATACCCCGTCCCCGTGAAGGTCCCAGTTCTGGTCAGCGAACACAGCGGCCACGGTAGCCAATACAGCTACGGTAGCTCCGGCTACGGAAGCTCAGGCTACGGTAGCTCAGGCTACGGAGGCTCAAGCTACGGAGGCTCCTACTACGAGCACTAGATTAAATTATTATAGTTCGTTATATGTAGTTTATTATCTGCCAATGTCACGCTATTTATATCTCGCCAAGCAGCGGCCGGGACACCAGCAAAATTTTCTACTGACTATTTATACTGTCCTTCTATGATATGTCACGTCATATAAGCGTACAGGAGGTACGCCATGTACGTGTACGTTGTGATGCTAAGGTTACCATTAATAGGTTAAGTCGACTGTAATATACGAAAATTAAGAAAAATAATAAAAAAATAAGAAAATTAACTCAATATATTTTATTTCAATCGCCATATTAGGTAGGTAGGTACATTACCTCATTTACCGAGTTATTTCTACAGACGAACGAGCACGTCTACCAAACTATTTTTTCCGCTTGTTTTTTTTAAGTTTGATTTTTATTGACAAAATAAAAAAAGAATGACAAAATCCACTTAAAATATGAACATAGGCAAAATTCTTAATTCACAGTCATAAATAAATTTAAAAATAATTTAAATTTCCGCCTTTCTACACTTTAATTATTTAAATGTTTTTATTCTTCTCAAGATAAAGTTTGCTTTGTGTATTTTGTGATTATAAATAAATTAAGGAAATCAATTGAATCAGTCAAAGTCATTTCTATTTTAAAATATACACAGTCACTAAATGATCACTGCGACTTCGTCCGCATTTGTATTTACGCTTTTCGAAATCCTGCTCTTTATTTTTCTAGGATACAATTTTAGCCGATGCCACTTATCTTTTACTATACCTAATACCTATCCATGTAAAAAATAACGCAAATTGTTGCTCGGCTGCGACGTGATTGGGGGAACATATCAACATACCAATAAACCAACAAACAAAGACTTTTATTGCATTTATTATAATATGGATATAGTAGAGTCAAAACATGACGTAACATAAGAGACCAGGGTATATCCTAATATTAATTAATTGATAATTAATTAATAAATCGATAAATAAATTGAGTATTGATTCAAAATTCAAAAAAAATTCAAAATTCAAAAGTTTTTTATTCAAGTAGACTTTTTACAAGTGCTTATGAATAGTCGAATGAATCTACCACTGGTTCGGAATGCCATTCCTACCGAGAAGAACCAGCCAGAAACTCGGCGGTTGCTCTTTTGAAAAAAAATAATTTACAATTTCATTTATTTGTAATTACATACGTAACCGTTGTCCTTAGCATTGCTGGAGCGATTCAATTCCATGCTCCTTTGCCATTTACGTAATCTTCAACAGTGTGATATAGATAGGTGTTTCAATAATGTATGTAGGCATGGCCTTTCTTTAACTGAACTAGTTCATTAAAATTGTGGCCATTACAGTATAATATTAATATAGATATAATCAGGAAACGAGACAAAGGTCACGTTACAGCCAAACATGGCAGTGGGTATGACTAAAGTAGGTATTAAGAGTGAAGTGTCCAATCGTCGACCTTCATGGCGATTGCTGCGGTATTTACAGATTTAATGATTGTGAGCGGTAGATACCGCGTGTGACATAATGATCACTAAGACTTTCAACAGATTAAGTAGGTACTTGATTTGTACTTATACTAGAACTAGATGATGCCTGCGACTTCGTCTGCGTGGATTAAGTTTTGATATTCCGGCGAGAACTCCTTAATTTTCCGGTATAAAAAGTAGCATATGTCCTTCCCTGGGATGCAATAATTTATCTCTGTACCAAATTTCATCAAAATCGATTGAAAAGATGGGCTATGAAAGCATAGGAGCAGGAAGACAGACGGATAGACATACTTTCGCTTTTATAATATTAGTATGGAAGTATGAATGTGGATTAAAGGCTAGACGATGCCCGCGACTTATTCCGTGAGGATCTAGGTTTTTTAAAAAATCCGGTTATAAAGAACTCTTTGAATGTCCTTCTCCTAATCTTATCTATCTTTGTACCTTTCGTCTTAATTGAACAGATGGGCCGTGCCTAAGGCTGTGGCCGATAGATAGACAATCCAGAATCAAACAGCTCCTGTAAATCATCGATTTTCCGGGACAAAAATAGCCCATGTCCTTCTATGGCAAATACAATCTCTTTCTCTATTCGTATGCGTAAAAGAAGAAAGGAGCTGTCAGCGAGAATGTTTCGGTATTTTGAACAATATTCAAAATCAATTTAGCATTGCGCAAAAGGACTAGACGATCAAATTAGACCTTGACTGCGATGGTAAGTGATGATGCAGTCAAAGATGGTAGTGGGCTAACCTATTAGGTATACGGCAGTTATATTACAGCCATACCCCTAATCGGTTCCTACACGGCATCGTACCTGAACGCCAAATCTTCTCTTTATTTTATTTTATTTTTTTATTTTTATTTATTTGGGTTAACAAACAGTAGCACGCAGTGCATTAAACAAACCGAATATAACTAGTTACTTATACAGTAAATATTTGGTAAACATGCCACCAACTGCGTTAACCACAGATTACTTAATAATTATAAAATACAATAAAAGTTACACATGCTAAATTATTATTACCTACTTATTATTTTCTGACCTTAATACAATATTTGTAATTTTAAACCTTTAATATAGTTTTGAAATATTTAAATTTTGAAGATAACAATAGCAGTTCTATGATCTAAATTCTCTTGAGGATTTTATTGGCAGTTCTCGAAGCGTAAACATCCAAATAAATACAAGCCCAGTACAATATTCCTAATTATTTTAATGGAATACGCTTGTTGTAGTACATCGTAATAAAACAAGCAAGTAATAAAGTAATGTTATTGTATTCACGCAAAGAGTCTTTATTATTGGGTGCAGTGATGCATGCTCGGGATGCAAACTATATCTCAGTATTGATTAAACAATTGAAGCGTGAAAACTTGGCATAAGTATAGTTTTTTTTTTGAAGTGAAAACTTCTTTAGCCGCGTTGAGCACTTTTTTGTAGGGGGTAGACTTGTGGATTCGCGTCACCAACATGCGACATGCTCCGCGCCGACATGCTCGCATTGTTACGAAGACATAGATGTTTTAAATATAAATATATTAAACTTACAAAAAAAATTAAATATTAAAAAAAAAAAAAAAATATTCTTTTTCACTACTATCGGCCGTCCCTATGACTGCCAATTTTTTTTTAATATAAAGGCAGACGACAAAATTTCGCATATTATTATATTAACAACTAACAACGCTTGAACAAAGTGAAGAAAAAAAAAAGTAAGCTTATGTTCACACTTACAGTAACTTTACGTATTTCACGGTGCTGCTATTCAAAATGATATTTACTTTACCCAATTGTATTGTATAATCGTATGTGGAGCAATCTGTAAACTAAACTTCTAAGTAGGTAAGTGCTTATTTTGATGAAGTCTTGAAGCTAGTTTTTAAAATAAAAAAAAGTTTTTTCTTTAAATTGATATAAATATTTTTTATAAGCCAGCAAAGTACGATCAAGCGGGTCACTTATTACGTTAAAAGCGATTAGTGGTTGATGGAAATTTGAGTTGCCAGTTTTTATCGAACTAGGTGATGCAAGCGACTTCGTCCGTGTGGAATAAGTTTTTAGGGTTCCGTAGCCAAATTTGGCAAAAACGGAACCCTTATAGATTCGTCATGTCTGTCTGTCTGTCTGTCTGTCTGTCCGTCCGTATGTCACAGCCACTTTTTTCCGAAACTATAAGAACTATACTGTTGAAACTTGGTAAGTAGATGTATTCTGTGAACGGCATTAAGATTTTCATACAAAAATAGAAAAAAAACAATAAATTTTGGGGGTCCCCATACTTAGAACTGAAACTCAAAAATTTTTTTTTCATCAAACCCATACGTGTGGGGTATCTATGGATAGGTCTTCAAAAATGATATTGAGGTTTCTAATATCATTTTTTTCTAAACTGAATAGTTTGCGCGAGAGACACTTCCAAAGTGGTAAAATGTTGGTCCCCCCCCCGTAACTTCTAAAATAAGAGAATGATAAAACTAAAAAAAATATATGATGTACATTACCATGCATACTTCCACCGAAAATTGGTTTGAGCGAGATCTAGTAAGTAGTTTTTTTTTAATAATTTAAAACTTACTACAGGTTTGTACGGAACCCTCGGTGCGCGAGTCCGACTCGCACTCGGCCGGTTTTTTTTTAATTCCGACAGGAACTCTGTTGGAAACATAAGATCATTCATAGTTCATTCACCCTGTCAATTTATGAATGTACGATATGTGAACTATATCTTTCTCTTCTACAATAACTGCCACAGAGATAGGTCGTGCTCATTGTAATTTGTATACCTTTAATTAAATAGCTGTGCCACGAATCACGTATTTTGCCTCTTCAAACCTACAGCCCACTAATATACTCCCACAAACTCCTTAATTTTCTGGGATAAAAAGATATGGCCTTTAACACTCTCCAGTATGGCTAGCATGCGCACTACGAGTAAAATTATGTCTACCCGATATCTCTCTCTGTCTACCGAAGCTAACATGGTTAGGTACTTGTCTCGTTACGTCAAAAGTAGAGATAAAAGTAATATTCCTTAACTGTGGTATTTTTCTCTACGAAACATGTCGACAATTTTTTTCTTGTAATATACCACATTTTGTGCATGTTAGGGTAAATGAAAAATTTGCCGGCGACGACAACATCTCTCTCTCTCGTCGTGAGATAATCTCGTTGTGCGCATGCTAAGCACACAAGTCCTCAACTATAACCATGGAAAAATTACGTCGATCCGTGGATTTAGGTTTATTGAAAATCTTGCGGCTCTCTTTTTGGGTTTCTTGGATAAAAAAGCCTATGTTCTTCCCCAGGATGCAAGTTGCAACCTATTGATTCAAAATCATATATTGGTTGCATAGATCGGTTGTGAAAGTGCAGACGGGCTAGATACACTTTCGCATTTTTTTCAGATTTTTTCGTTTTTCGGTGCTGCCACCGCCGCGTAAACAACTAAGTATACTGCTCCGTCAAAATAAATACAATTTCTTGAAAATCCGGATCATTACTGTGCCAAAACGGAAAAAATGTGTTTCCCAATTACCTAAATAAAGTTTTAACATAGTTTTACCATTTACAGTGAAGAATAAACAGTGAAAATAAACAGTTTAATTACTTGCTGAAAGTAACCTAGCACCCAATGTTTAAGTAAACACGGAAAAATCCTTCACCAATAATCTGTTATCTAAAGTTTAGTACTATTTACCTATCTATAATAGTTTCAAAGTTCAGTGAATAAAAGATTTAAATCATTAACAAATAATTACTTCTTAAGATCAACAAAAATAACAAATCCAATAAATTTATTTTACTACCTTCAATTTAACTAAAGAATAGCACATTAAGATCAAAATTTTCGTCACAGTAGTTAACGATTCGGTAGCCTTGCGGTTTCAACATCGGTATTAGAACAAATTTCATACATGGTTCAAATCCTAGCGAGGAACTATCAATAACTAAGTTTTTTCCATCTTTCGAATATTTATCAGTAATAAGAAATAAAGTCGTCAGAAAAAAAAAAAAAAAAAAATGTCAACGTCTTCAATAAAGAGTGCTAAGTCGACGCAGTCGAGTAGGGTGTCCACACGTACTAAAAGGAAAGAAAGATTGTTCCCCACGGATGAGAATCTTGAAAAAGTAGCTCGCATAACATCGTTCATAAATGTCCAGAAACAGCAATCAACAAACAGTACTGACCAGCGCGAACTTCAAGTATTAAATGATGGAATACAAAAAGATTCACATGCCGAGGGCATAGATGGTGCGAGTCAGGGAGAGAGCGAGATAAAAAATGTGGAAACCGTAGTCGATAACGTCACAGCATCGAGTCATACGGCGAGACGGTTGTCGCTAGCTGAGGAATTAAGGGAATTAGGTATAGATCCAGCCCTTGGAAATTATGCGCATGCAGACGACGCTAGAATTCCTCAGTCTCCTGCACCCTCAAGCCTGATTTCACGACCTTCTCTTGGAGGCGGGGGGATAGCTGAAGCTGCGCAACAGGCTTCGCGAGCAGTCCAGGAAGCCAAAACGGCACTTGAAGATCAAACTGCTGGCAACATTACAAGCGAAGTACGAGAGCTAGTGGTCGATCGTCTCCATCTGTTGCAGGAGCTTATATACCGCTTGGCGGACTCACGAGCTAGGCTGGCTATGGAACTAGAGCGAACAAAAACTCGTGAAGCCAAAAGTTACGACATGGCGGCCAGACGACATGCACAATCTCTACAAACCATTGTGGCGGACTACCAAAAAAAAATTTGATAGCCGAATAGAGAACACTCATAGTGAGATCAAAGCAGTGCGGCTGATTGTAGGGAGCGAGCTAACTGGACCTATTGATGATATACGAAGAGACATACAAAAACTGAAAGAATTACAGCAGCAGTCTTCAGCGTCTGGACAAAGCTCTCAAAAGACAGACCTAAACGAGCCCCTGAAACAACTCACAAGGGAAGTGGCAGCCCTCCGAGATGAAAAAGGAAAACATCATAATATAGATAGCAAGAAAACATATGCAGAAATCGCTAGTAACCCCGGGCACACAGTAATTATCGCATCGAAAGATCCCCGACATACAGCTGATGACGTCTTGAAAAGTATAGAAAATGCGGTTAACCCTCGCCAGGAGGGCTTGCGCATAGATAGATGTAGGAAGGCCCGCAATGGAAAAGTAATTATAGGCTGCAAAGCAAAAGGGGACGCTGATAAAATAGCAAACTCTTTGCGCAGCCTAGAGTTTACAGTGGAAGAACCCCAGAACAAAAACCCACTGATTGAATTACAGAATGTCCTCTCTTACAATGACGACGATGAAATAATAGAGTCAATAAAAAAACAAAACCCCCGCATAATTCAAGGATTAAATATGGATACCGAGACAGTCCGTGTTAAATACCGCAGACGTGCACGGAACCCTCACGAATCGCATATAACGATGGAGGTGTCACCATGCCTATGGAAGCGACTTACAGAGCAGCAGACTGTTTACATAGGCTTGCAGCGAGTTAGAGCTCAAGATCGCTCACCCCTAACACAGTGTTCAAAATGTCTATGTTATGGCCACTCCCGAAAATCATGCACTATTGAAAAAGATGTATGCGCCTACTGTGGTGATGAACACAGACGAGCCGATTGCAACCATAGTAAAAATGGTACAACACCTAAATGTGTGAACTGCAAGCGGGAAGGTCGACCAGAGAGCGAATGTGGACACACAGCGTTCAGTGGATTATGTCCCGTGCGCTGCAAATGGGACTCAATTGCACGCTCCAGAATCACTTACTGCTAAAGTTGTGTCACCGGAATCTATGCTCATCCTTCAAGCAAATCTTGGCAGGGGTAAACTAGCAACCACTGAAATTTTATCTGAGGGGATAAAGCGCAAAGCCACAGCATTAATTCTATCAGAGCCATACGTGGGATCGATAGGGAAACTGCACGCACCACATCCTATACGGATTGTACAAAATAATAGTCTACCCGGACCCAACAAAGCTGCAATAGCAATTCTCGACCAGTCTGCAGCATTGATAATCGACCCACAACTACAGAGAGCGAATATAGCAGTAGTGATATTGAAATATGGCAAAATAGAGATAGCACTAATAGCTGTTTACCTTGAAAAGAATAAAGACATTGAGGTAGATCTGAACGAGCTGAAACAAATTAAGGAAACACTGGCGATGCGTCAAAATATAATAATCGGAGGTGATTTTAACGCATGGAGCATGTGGTGGGGAAGTACCAAACAAGACCCAAGAGGAGATCAACTTGCCGCATGGTTTACAGAAGTAGAAATGTATGTCTTAAACAAAGGAAATACACCGACATTTGAGGTCTACCGGCAGGGACAACCATGCGTTAGTCACGTAGATATTACAGTATGTGACGCCTCGCTACTTGACAAAATTGATGAGTGGGCTGTGGACCGAGAAATAACATCGTCGGACCATAACACCATAATATTTAAAGTAACTTTGACGTCGGACAAACAACTATTACCACCAGTGAAAAATGGAACACGAAAATATAACACAAAGCGAGCTGATTGGAATAAATTTCACAAAACACTGGAGGCAGAATTGGAGGAAATGAGTCTTACCAGGGAAAATATAAACAAGTATAAACATGTGCAAGAAGTTGAGGAGGCAGTAAGAAACTACACAACGGCAGTCACAGTCGCATCTGAGGCCTCGATTCCGACCATAAAACAATCAGGTGCTAAACAATATCCTCCCTGGTGGTCAAAAGATCTCGAAAACAAAAAGAAAGACATGACTACCAAAAAACGTCGCATCAAGTGTGCAGCGCCACGAAGGCGAGATCATGTGATTGCAGAATATCAGCGGGCACGTGAAGAATATGTCATTGCGGCACAGAAAGCACAAACTACTTCATGGAAAGAATATTGCAGTAAATCTGAGAAAGACAGCATCTGGGACGGGGTATATAGAGTACTTCGACGAACAGTTCGACCACGTCCGGATGTTTTATTACGGAAATCAGACGGAAGCTCTTGTACAGCTAAAGAATCAGCTCAACTCTTGGCAGAAACTCTGTTTCCTGATGACGATTTTACGAGTAACATGGAAAACGCTGAGCACAGGAACATTCGAGTACTAGCGGAACAAGAGATACCGTCTGAACCTGATGACCCACCTTTTACTGCCACAGAGCTTGAGTTATCTGTGCGGAGTTTTTCAGCAAGGAAAGCACCCGGAGAAGACCATTTTACGGCTGATATCTGCGAGCATGCTGTGCTTGCCGATGGAGATATTTACCTTGGACTAGTAAATGCATGTCTCAAACTGACATATTTTCCGGCCTTATGGAAACGCGCTATAGTGGTCATAATCCCGAAACCCAACAAAGAAGACGTAGCAAATCCAAAATCTTATCGCCCTATTGGACTTTTAGCAATTTTAGGCAAAATAATGGAGAAGATGCTTGTGGGTAGGTTGAGGTGGCACGTTTATAAGGTAATCAGCCCCAAACAATACGGATTTATGCCCCAGAGGAGTACCGAAGACGCCCTTTATGACCTTGTCTCACACTTAACTAAGAAAAGAACAGAGAATGCAACAACGCTACTAATATCTCTAGACATAGAGGGCGCTTTTGATAATGCATGGTGGCCAGCAATCAAAAGCAGTCTATTAAGCGCAAATTGTCCCAAGAACATCTTCCAAATATTTTGCTCATATCTGAGTGAAAGAGAGGTAAAAATTACATACGCCGGGGAACATTTCTTAAAACATACAAATAGAGGATGTGTACAAGGTTCAATTGCTGGACCGAGTCTCTGGAACATCTGTATTAACTCCCTTCTCATCGAGGTTGCCACTTTAGGAATTCATTGTCAAGCGTTTGCGGATGACGTGGTTTTAGCCATCTCCGGAAAAACAGCTGAAGATATCCAAGACAAAGCAAACAACATCCTAAACGTGGTGACTCGATGGGGTTGGAGAAACAAGCTTAGATTCGGTCCTCAAAAGACCCATGCTATGCTTATAACGAGGAAAAGAAACTTTGGCGAGGTAAATGTAAACATGGATGGGGTGAAAATTCACATTACCAAACAAATAAAAATTCTGGGAGTTATTTTAGACGACAGATTAAAGTTTGGGCCTCATATCGATGCAATGTGCATGAGGCTAACAGAGTTGTATAGAAAACTGGTGTGGGCTGCAAGATGTTCATGGGGACTAAACCCTGACATTATAAGAATTATATATGTATCGGTCATCGAACCGATTGCGCTGTATGCTTCTAGCGTGTGGGCTCCAGCATTGCAAGTCAAAACAATCCGAAGAAGACTGCTGGCGGTTCAACGAGGCTTTGTTCAAAAAATTGCTAAAGCATACAGAACTGTGTCTCTAACCGCCGCACTTGCAATAGCTGGGGTGCTACCATTGGACATACGCATAGCGGAGTCTGCTCGCCTTTATGAGATCAAAAGAGGAAAACGAACTCTTGACTTTCACGCAGACCGCGAAGTAGAAAGTTGTGTTTCCTACGACAAACAACCTCACCCAGCTAAACAATGTACAAAGGATTATGTTTTGGCAGAAGAGGAAGACATAGAAAATATTACGGGGACGCACATCTATACTGACGGGAGTAAAGTCGACGGGAAGGTGGGAGCGGCCCTATCTATTTGGAGGGACGGAAAAGAAATAAAATATCGAACCCTTAAGCTCGAATCCTACTGTTCCGTATTTCAAGCAGAATTACTCGCAATCTGGAAAGCGACTGAATTGGCAGGGAGCTTGAAAACAAAAACGGTAAACATCTTATCAGATAGTAGATCAGCCCTTGATATTATTAAGAATCTGACATCTCTCCATCCAATCGCTTTCCAGACTAGGACACAAATCGATAAACTTAAAGATCAAGGCATAGATGTGCGTCTCCATTGGCTGCGAGCCCACGTTGGTACTAGAGGGAACGAACGAGCTGATCAACTTGCCAAACGTGCAGCTAAGTTCAAAAAAACAGCAGCTGATTACGACCTGTTTCCGATTTCGTATGCAAAGAGAGCCATCAGGGAGCAATCTATTAACAAGTGGAATGACATTTATACAGCAGAAATAAAGCATAAACCGCTAGAGCTATTTCTCCCTGATGTCACCATTGCGTACAGGCTCCTTAAATTCACAAGACCTGGTGGGCTTCTTACTCAAATTTTAACTGGCCACGGTGGCTTTGGCCAATATTTACATCGCTTTAAGCTACGTGACCATCCCTGGTGCGTGTGTGAACCTGGAGTGGTCGAAGACGTAGAGCATGTTATTACAACCTGCCCTCGTTTTGGATCGCTTAGGCAAGATATAGCCGCTGAAACAGAACTAGATATCACGAGAAGCAATTTCGGCACTCTTATTACAAACGATAAGCATAAGAAAAAATTCATTAAATATTGTGAGGTTATTGCCAAAGCAGCAGGCAAAGCGAATGGTAGCACTGCAAAATGGCTACCCACATTGATCAGCTAACAAAAATAACTAACAAGGTTTGCTATTGTAGTGCTACTATTTGATTCCAGATGCGAACGGAAGGGAGGGAGAAAAAAAAAAAAAAAAAAAAGAAGGACTTTAATATACTAACGGGTTACTAACTGACTTATTATAGACTAATGACAAAACTTAAATAATTTAAATCTTATATTCTAATTATAATCATTCTTCAATTATTGACATTTTAATACAATATTATGGAATACTAAGCGATTAAGCCATAGCATCATAACAGCTGATCCTCTACGTGTCTGGTAGGTAGAATGGATATCAAAACTGTCGTACTTTAAAATATTTGTAGCAAACCAAAAAAAAAAAAAAAAAACAATAACAACATGCTACTAGCTCAAATACGACTAACTACCCGAGCCGGCCGTGGTAGGTGTTCCACAGCTTTAAAAGATTACCAACAATATTGTTATGCTTATGGCAGTATTTTACGCGTAAAATCCAGTGAAGTAATTAAAATATAGGAAATTAATGCATGTTGAAGTACATAATAATATGATAATAAAAATAAATAAATAATGCTTGGATAATCAACTAAATTACTAATAAATTCATAATTGTATTATAATATTATCTATTAATATTTAATATAATTATATTGTAATAATTTGACGGAGCACTCAGGTGTCTGAATTTAGGGCCGCTACTCACACTAACATACACAAGAAAAAAAAAAAAAAAAACACCGCTCACAAAATAATATTAAATATATATATTTACGTTTACATTAATTATTTGTATAAAAAAAAAAAAAAATACACCACTTCATGACCATTCGTGAGTGGCACCTAATTCAGAGCAAAACTCGCATTAAAAAGGTCTCTGACATCATGTCAGAGGATAACTGAGTGCGAAACAAAAAAAAAAAAAAAAAAAAACACTTTCGCATTTATAACAAAAGTACCTATATAAATGGATATAGTCTCTTTTTTATTATAAAGGACCTTATAATAGTTAAGAGGTCACACGTTTACGCAACAGCGTGGGTATCAGATCAAGTAATTGTTCGCTAATTACGCGTTAATTGAAGATTATCGTGCTAAGTGATCCGTGCGCGCGACCCATATTCTAAGCAAGTAGGGCATATCAGAAACGCGATGGTTTGTTTATACTGATTATTGACAGACTGTAACAATTAATAATAATAAGTAGGTACACTTAATAAATACTACTGGGTTTTTAATCCCTTTATTGTTCTGCCTGCCTGTAACTGATTCGTTGGTCTAGTGGTTAGCATGTTCACGTGTGGCCGACGAGGTCCCGGGTTTGAGTCCCGGGTCGGGCCATAACAAGTATTGGATTTTTCTGGCATGAAATTCCCAGTACTAGCCCAGAGTTAGGAAGTTGGCGGTGTTTCGTTTCACCCCGTGCCTCGAAGAGCATGGGCCGAGCACGTTAAGCTGTCGGTCCTGCGCCCGACCTCTCACCGGTCGTGTCGGATTTTCCGTCCCATCGGGCTCTGAGAGTAAAAGAACAGAGAGTGCACCGTGCGTGTATGCGCACACACTAATTATTGTGAACTATGATATCTCCCGCGCAGATGGCTAATCTCTCTGGAGATAGGCCGCCGTGGTCGAAATTCGGTCGGGAGAACATTATTATAATCCCTTTATTATATAAGTAAATATTGCAAATGATTAACTATATACTACTTACCTTTCATAAAATTTGGGATGCTGAACTTAATAAGAGATGGATTTTTACCTGAAAAAGAGGAAAAACAAACATTAGGCTTCTTGCATAACTGTATTCTTATTACATTTTTTTTCATTTGTTATCTATTTTATTTAAATAAGATGCATTGAACACGCTTTGAATGACAATATTGTTGAATTTATTATTATACTTCCGGCTTCCGTTTTCCCCTCCTCTTTTAACATAGGTACCTTCAAATCAAGAGTGAATAGACATCTTCTAGGTAAGTGCGCTCCACCTTAGGCTGCATCACCACTTGCAAGCAGGTCTGATTGCAGCCAAGCGCTAAGCCTATATTTTTTTTTTTTTGTTATTGGTGATAGGCTTGCGCTTGATAGGATATTTAAAAAAAACCTAGGACAACTGGGTCAGGCAATATACAAAGTTCAAATTCCGATAGGTCAGGTCAGGTCACATTTCTGGTAGGCTGATTGAGCCAATAAAACGTTGTAACACTAACTTGTAAGTTTTATTTTACAATAATAGGTTGTGCCACGATTTTGCAATGCATTACTTAATCCATCATACTTCATACTAATATTATAAATGCGAAAGTGTGTTTGTTTGTTGGATTGTCCTTCAATCACGCCGCAAAGGAGCAACGGATCGACGTGATTTTTAGGGTTCCGTAGCCAAATTTGGCAAAAACGGAACCCTTATAGATTCGTCATGTCTGTCTGTCTGTCTGTCTGTGTGTCCGTCCGTATGTCACAGCCACTTTTTTCCGAAACCATAAGAACTATACTGTTGAAACTTGGTAAGTAGATGTATTCTGTGAACCGCATTAAGATTTTTACACAAAACTAGAAAAAAAACAATAAATTTTGGGGGTCCCCATACTTAGAACTGAAACTCAAAAATTTTTTTTCATCAAACCCGTACGTGTGGGGTATCTGTGGATAGGTCTTCAAAAATGATATTGAGGTTTCTAATATCATTTTTTTCTAAACTGAATAGTTTGCCCGAGAGACACTTCCAAAGTGGTAAAATGTGTGTCCCCCCCCCTGTAACTTCTAAAATAAGAGAATGATAAAACTAAAAAAAATATATGATGTACATTATCATGCAAACTTCCACCGAAAATTAGTTTGAACGAGATCTAGTAAGTAGTTTTTTTTTTAATAATTTAAAACTTACTACAGGTTTGTAGGTACGGAACCCTCGGTGCGCGAGTCCGACTCGCACTTGGCCGGTTTTTTTGACATGGGTATAGTGTGGGTATAGTTGAAGACCCTGGAGAGTGACATAGGCTTCTACGAAGAACTCTAAATCGCTTGGTGGCACGTCTTTGCTGGTAGGGCGATAACTAGCCACAGCCGAAGCCTCCCACCAGACCAGGCTAGAGAAAATCCATACTAATATTATAAATGCGAAAGCGTGTCTGTCTGCTACGCTTTCACGGCCCATTCAACCGATTTTGATGAAATTTGGTATTCCCATAGTTTGTATCCCGTGGAAGGACAAAAAACTTAAACCACGCAGACGAAGTCGCAGGCATCATCTAGTAATCTCATAATATAAAAGACCTTTCAACGGCTCATAAAGTATGTCCGTTTGTACACTCGTATCTACAACACAAAGCGCATATTGTCCTATTGTTGTACGGGCTCACACGGGTGTACAAAATGCAAACAAAAAGGGTTACGCGGGGTGAGATTTTGAGATGGATCAGTGACAAAAGCTATTATTATTTTGGCAGTAAGTTTTAAAAATGACTTGAAAATTCTTACTATTATTATGTCTGTTACGAATTTACGGCAAATCTTTTCAACCTATTTTGATGAAATTTGGTATAGAGATGAGATGGTTGCATCCCGGGGAAATATTTATGCATTTTTTTTTAATCCACTACAAGTTAGCCCTTGACTGCGATCTCACCTGATGGTAAGTGATGATGCAGTCTAAGATAGTAGCGGACTAACCTGTAGGGGCATGGCAGTTATATTAAACCCATACCTAGGGGTATGGGTTCGGTTTCTACACGGCATCGTACCGGGCCCGGTACGATGCCGGTAGGGTGGTTACTAGCCACGGCCGAAGCCTCAAAAGGGAAAGAAACCAGGCCAGAAAAGGGAAAATTCAGAAATTATAAATTCTCAAATTGACCCTGCCGGGGATCGAAGCCGGGAACCCCCGCACGCTTAACACTGCGCCAGGGAGGTCGTCAAATCCCAAAAATTTGTATTAAAATGTTAAATAAACACCATTTTATATATTTCATAACCAAAAGTGGTAAAAAAGTAAAAAAGTAAACCAATCACCAATACATCGGTTTATTGGTGGTAAAACTCATATATACATGACATACATATACATAATAAGTAGGTTAGTCAGTAGAAGTCAGTAGAGTTCTGTCTTACACACAACTTACATAACTATTTAGTAAAGTAATTCTTGCTATAGTAAAACAAAAAAAATGCATTTTAATATCCTAAATCGATACTAAAAATTCTTCCAAACAAATCTCTATTTTTATGTTTTCAGTTTGTGACTGACCCTTTCCGAAAAGTCACTCTTGGACAAAATATTAATAAAATAGATCCATAATAGCAATTAAATTACATTGGCAATGGCATTGCTTGGAGAGATAGATAGAGATAGATAATAGTTTAAACTTGAGATAAACATGAGAAAACAATACAATATAACTTGCAATCATCGATTACAACACAGCAATCAAATGTTTATACTATGCATTAAGTACATAGTTAAAAAGCAATTTCTAGATCAATCAAATAATCAAATATCAAATAAATATTATAAATGCGAAAGTTTGGATGGATGGATGTATGTATGGATGTATGTTTGTTACTCAATCACGCTCCAACGGATGAACAGATCTGGATGAAATTTGGCACAGAGATAGATTATAGTCTGGAATAGCACATAGGCTACTTTTTATCCCGGAAAATTAAAGAGTTCCCGCGGGAACCTAAAAACCTCAATCCACGCGGACGAAGTCGCGGGCATCAGCTAGTAAATATTATAAATGCGAAAGTTTGGATGGATGTATGGATGTATGGATGTATGGATGTATGGATGTATGGATGTATGGATGTATGGATGTGTGGATGTTTGTTACTCAATCACGCCCCAACGGCTGAACGGATCTGAATGAAATTTGGCACAGAGATAGATTATAGTCTGGAATAACACATAGGCTACTTTTTATCCCGGAAAATTAAGGAGTTCCCGCAGGAACTGAAAAACCTCGATCCACGCGGACGAAGTCGCAGGCATCAGCTAGTACAATAATATAGCCAGATTGTTCACGACTCTACCGCGTAAAAAAGGGGTTAAAAATTTAATATAAGTGTCTAAATTTCAAAGATGAAGTCAAAGTTCAAATCATTTATTCCTATACTAGGCCTATTTTCAGGCTACTTTTAAAACACAAGACGCGAGTTGAAAAAAAAATTAAATACTACCTCGTTGATGTTTCGCAGTCTGTTTTTGAAAAAAAAAACTTAAAAGTTTTCTTTATGCGTCTTCTGATACACACTTGACTAGTTTAATTTAATAAACCCCTGTGTTCTATCTACACGCCATAGTAGTAAGCACTCGCAGATAAGTTGATGTCAAAATTTGTTTATAGCCTAATTAATTTGTGTCTCATATAAAACTCCTAGAAGTAGATACATAAAGAAGCGTTAGTACCTAACAGTTACATTCTAGTATATTCTAAGTCGATGGTAATAGACGTTGTGAAGAAAACATTTTTTCTGTATGTTACGAAATAGTTTTACAGTAGCTACAGAGGCATGTTTATGTCACCCTTTTTGGAAGTCCATATTATTTAAGTTGGGTAATATCTACTTGACTCAATGCTGTCATGCATATCAATAAAAATATCTTCTGAAGTCAAAGACATCTACCTGCAGGATAGAGTGGCCATTGACAACATTTTTGAATCAAAAAAATCCAAACTATTATTATAAATGCGAAAGTGTGTCTGTCTGTATATCTGCCTGTCTCTCTATTACGCTTTCACGGTCCATTTGTTCAACCGATTTTGATGAAATTTGGTACAGAGATAGGTTGCATCCCAGGGGAAGGCCATAGGATATTTTTCATCCCGGAATATTAAAGAGTTTCCGCAAGAATCCAAAAAATTTGCCCAGCGGGTGAAGTCGCGGACACCATCCATAATGTGAGATCATAATTTGGTTACCTACTCGTGGCATCAACGTAGACTTTGAGATATTATGACAGTTTTTAAGCAGGAATAAAGAAATACTTTACTTATTCTCTAACCGTTAATCGGATGGATGGATCCAGTTCGCTCCATAGGGGACCATCTTGTATCAAGCGTGTATTATCCTATCTACCAACAATTTAAGTTTGAAATATCCTTGGTGTAAGGGGAATGTTCAGGTAATTTTAATTATTGGAGTCGTTCAGTACGAAGTAATCGCGTTGAACTCAAAATTGATAGTAATATGATATTAATTTGCTGCTAATGGATACTTTTTAAGAGTTTTATGGAATAAAAAGATGTTATTTAACGAATGTGTTGCGTAGTAATTATTAATTATCTGGTAAATTTCGTGTGGTACCACGCAAATGTGCCTAGATTATGGGGTTCCTAGTCATTTTATTTTGCTGCTAAAAACTTTGACTGTCACATATATTTTGGTTAGCACTTAGCAGCTGTTGTTTATTCAGTCCAGAAGTATTATGATTCTTAATATATTAGTCTTAAAAAATCAAACTTCTAAAAATAAATATCCAAGTAAGTATATTAGATATTATGTTGCGAACAACGATAACTTTTATATTGATTAAAAAGTTTTGTTGCATTATCGTGATCGTATCGTATCGTTGCATAGGCGCCAATTAAGTTTATCGTACAATCTAAAAGTCATGCCATTCAAGTATCTCGACATAATATTATCGCCATCTATGGCACACGTGAGCAACTTTATAAAAAAAGTATATGAATTATTTTGCTATTGTTGAAGTGGTATTCGGCACTGGAACTAGAGGGCGCTAAAAATTATATATTATGTACTACGAACATTGTTCTTAATTTAAAACAAATGTTTAATTTTATTATTAGTTTTATTTTACTATGTGTTTTGGGTTAAGATTAAGCGCGAAAACATATTAGACACCAGACTGGACGAAACGTCCACTTCTGAGGAGAACGACGTTTAATCATGTCGCCTAGCGTGCGCAATTTATTTAAAAGCTAATGACGACGCATATCTGTCAATTGCGATTGTTAAGCAACGATGGCTCAAGTCGGTAACTGGATGGGTGACATAATTTGGAAACGTAAACAAATTTCGCCCGCGATTTCGTCCGCGTGGATTAGGTATTTTTTAATTCTCGCGGGAGAAAGTCTTTTAGCCATGTTCTTCTCCAGGATGTAAGCTCTCTCAGTACCAAATTGTATCAAATTGGTTAAACAGATGGGCCGTGAAAGCGTAGCAGTTAGACAGACACATATTCACATTCGTAATATCAATAAATCGTAGATTAAAAAAAAAAATTAATTAATGATTTATTTCACCTTTTTTTTTTATCCACTACAAGTTAGCCCTTGACTGCGATCTCACCTGATGGTAAGTGATGATGCAGTCTAAGATGGTAGCGGGCTAACCTGTTAGGGGCATGGCAGCTATAATAAACGTATACCCCTATTCGGTTTCTACACGGCATCGTACCGGAACGCTAAATCGCTTGGCGGCACGTCTTTACCGGTAGGGTGGTAACTGGTAACTAGCCACGGCCGAAGCCTCCCACCAGGCCAGACCAGGGAAAATTCAGAAATTATAAATTTCCAAACCCTGCCGGGGATCGAACCCGGGACCTCCGCACGTTAAAGCAACAGCGCCCAACACTGCGTCACGGAGGTCGTCAAAACGTATGTAGTACAACTTGTGCCACTTAATATATTATGATAAGTCGTAAGAATCAAATCAAATCAAATCAAATCATCTTTATTCAAAATTGGTACCTACAAAGTACACCTTCTGAACGTCATGTTTATAAAGAATAAGAATTGATGGTGATAATTAACAACGGTATTTTAAGACTAAAGCTACGAAGGTTCCAAACGCGCCCTGGTCTGAGAAGAGCCCACAACAAACTCAGCCGGGGTTTTTTTTTTATTATCACCATCTCACAAATATAGTAAATTACTAAATTATATTTATAATATAACATAATTAGCCGCTGGAACAATTCATACCCATGGCTGCCTGTCATTCAAATAATCCTTTACACCATAGACATAGAATTTTTTCGCTACATTTCGATAGTGTAAACTATAATAGAAAGAAGAAAGAAGAAAGAAAGAAAATCTTTATTCGGGGATAATACAAGTAGGTACTTACAACAAATAACTAATAATAAAATAAGAATTTATAAAGAAAAAGAAACGCGATATACGAAAACGAATAATATGACTTTTCAATTAGTTTCCGTTTTACAAAAACTTTGAACTTGTTGAGAGACATCTCCAATATGTCTTCTGGGAGTTTATTATAAAAACGTATACTGCTACCGACAAATGAATTACTAATTCTAATGAGTCTACCCTAGATATGAGTACAAAGCACTATTCCCTATTTTGTGATATTAGTAGGGATTCAATTCCGTAATGTTATCACAGATGTTATGCCGGTTTCAACACAATGTTTACATTTTCAATCATCCGCGGCACAATGATTGACGACCATAATTGATTGCTGTTCCTACTAAGCAGACGACCAAAGTTCAACACTGGCAGGTGTTTAATCATAATTCGTCATGGTGTTAAATGGTAGATAATAGAAAGTGAACTCGCGTCTCGAGCTTCTTTACGCGATCGAATGCCATGAATGATCGAGGCCCAAAGGAAATCGTCATCATTTGAGAGCTTAAAAAGTATTACTCGAACTGTTTAAGGAGTTCAGTACATGCTTTTTGACGGCAGGCATCTACGAACACCTTAAACAGGTCGAAATTATCGGGCTGTTCCACTAGTCCCTACCAAGGGACCTACCCCCCAGGGGGGATACCCCTGGGGGGGAAGAGTGGATTTTTTTTCCACCTATCCCTACGGTAGGGATGAGTGGAAAAAATATTTACACTTATCCCTACCGAATTGAACGTGGTCCGTTTTTGTTAACAAGTACATGTCTGTACATTTAAAGTATATAACCTTTATGTTTCCAGGTAAATATGAATTATGAACCTACTTAGTAATAACAACAGTAAATAAAAATTTTTTTTTGGATGCGTATATTATTTGACGAATTTTAAATTACAACTTATTAAAAATGTAAAGACGTTCAAAAATCATAATATTTTTTTAACACTTTGCCTTTTACTCAGTGCTAAATGCTAATAATAAAATAATTCCGTCAAGTGCGAGTCGGACTCGCACACGAAGGGTGTACCATCATACAAAATTTAATCTTATGTACTTTTAAATACATGTTTATTGTATAATTAATTTAATTTAAGTATCATTTTATTTTATTTTCATTATAATATTTTGTTGGTTAAGCAGCTATAGTACAACTCGCTCTTTGAAAATTTCATATATCGTCCTATAACGGTTCAAGAGATACAGCCAAAATCACGTTTGTTGTATGAATTATTAAATTTTTATTATAACATATTATAATAAAAATTAAATTAAGGCGGTAATTAAAACACATCCACTGTGAAAATTTCAACTGTCTAACTACGGTTCATGAGATAAAGCCTGCTGACAGACAGACGGACTGGACTAAGGGATCGAATTTCTTCTGTGTTTCGTAGTGAAATTAGAACCATCGTTACTTAAGAGATGCAAGTTGAAGGTTCGTATTCCTAGGGGACAATTAATGTTCTTCATCGCGTGTTGCTAGAGAAGTCATTTATTGAATGGAAAATCATGCAAAATTTGAAATGTCAAATTATCCCGAATTAAAAAACAGACTATATTTTATTTTATTCTATAAAATTGCTTGTCATAATAGCAATGAAGTATTTTTCTTCTCTACACTCTTAAAATACTAAAATCACTCGGTAGGGATAAGTGTAAATATTTTTTCCACTCATCCCTACCGTAGGGATAGGTGGAAAAAAATTCCACTCTTCCCCCCCAGGGGGGATACGTTGGTAGGGACTAGTGGAACAGCCCGAATTATCCGTTTGACAAACGATTACGATTACGATTTCCTTGCACAATCGGGGGCCAGAAATCAGGAGATTCGCGGAAAAACTAAACTAGGTATAACCGACATTGCTCGACGTGTTGCGAAGCTGAAGTGGCTATGGGCGGAGCACATAGTTCGAAGAACAGATCTAGACGTTGGGGTCCCAAAGCGCTGGAATGGCGACCTCGCACTGGAAAGCGCAGCGTTGGCAGACATCTACACTCGGTGGATGGACGACGTCAGACGAACCGCAGGGAGCCGCTAGATCCAGGAGGGGCAAGACCGCGATGTGTGGAAATCCTTGCAAGAGACCTATGTCCAGCCGTGGACGTCTATCGGTTGATGATAATAATGATGATGAGAAAGGGAGCTTTGAAGCTCTGCTCTGCCCGTGACATAGTCGGCGACGCGACGGCAAACCTAGACTAGGTTTTCTAAGAGCCCAAAATGATGCGAAGAGTGTCATGAGAAGGATAGAATTATTCACTGTAGCGTATCAGGAAAGAGATGGCAATAAAGCAATATTGGTCGCAACGGGAGGAAAATCAAAGTACCTACACCTACCACGTTAAAGGTTAAAGCCTATAAAAACCGGCCAAGTGCGAGTCGGACTCGCGCACCGAGGGTTCCGTACAAACCTGTAGTAAGTTTTAAATTATTAAAAAAAAAACTACTTACTAGATCTCGTTCAAACCAATTTTCGGTGGAAGTTTGCATGATAATGTACATCATATATCTTTTTTAGTTTTATCATTCTCTTATTTTAGAAGTTACAGGGGGGGACACACATTTTACCACTTTGGAAGTGTCTCTCGTGCAAACTATTCAGTTTAGAAAAAAATTATATTAGAAACCTCAATATCATTTTTGAAGACCTATCCATAAACATTAAACACCCCACACGTATGGGTTTGATGAAAAAAAATTTTTTTGAGTTTCAGTTCTAAGTATGGGGACCCCCAAAATTTATTGTTTTTTTTCTAGTTTTGTGTGAAAATCTTAATGCGGTTCACAGAATACATCTACTTACCAAGTTTCAACAGTATAGTTCTTATAGTTTCGGAAAAAAGTGGCTGTGACATACGGACGGACACACAGACAGACAGACAGACAGACATGACAAATCTATAAGGGTTCCGTTTTTGCCAAATTTGGCTACGGAACCCTAAAAATGGTTAAAAAAGCAATTTTTGGAGATTTCCAACTTTCCACCATCAACTAAAGGATTTCTTGCTTCCGGAAACCACAATTCTCATTTTAGCTCAAATTTATAATATAAATATTAAAACTCAAAATTAGTACAAGTTCCAAACTTATTAACAGGTCAAAAAGTTTTAAAACTAATTAAAATGAATTAATTTCATGCTAATTTGTTACAAAACTTTTTATTCAAGGTCTTTATTAATTAATGTGAACCCATCCACCCCATCTCAATAGTTGGTTTTCATAACCAACTTTTGAGGCATGCGCTTTATAATATTGCATTAAACAACTTGCTTAACTTTGAAAGAACGAATAAAAATAAAAGTTTAAACCTACATTAGTCCAGTCTGTGTGTAAGTATGCACGTATATCTTTTATTTTGTAATGCAACATTCTACCAATTTGCCACTCACTACATTTAACATTACATCAATATGTAAACCTATATGTAATTTTTTCGATCAGAGTTGCTTAAATATTTAACATTTTATGGTGCAACAAATAAATAATAATAGTCTTAAAAATTACAAGAAAAACACACTTAAATACCAAAAAAAGGGCTTTCTGAGACAAGTCAAGCGACCAAAATCGATGAACTTACTGTTGTAATTTTTTTAATGCCTCCGTAGTAAAACAAGGAATTCTATTTAAGTCGTCGGGGGGCAAACTATCATCGCTTTAAGCGATACTATTTTAGTATTGTTGACGATCGTGTTTTCTTTTGTTTAAAAAAAAAAATTAGACTTGAAAACAATAGAATATAATTTTTTTTTATCCACCAAAAGTTAGCCCATGACTGCGATCTCACCTGATGGTAAGTGAAGATGCAGTCTAAGATGGCAGTTAGGTATATTAAACCCATACCCTCTATTCGGTTTCTACACGGCATCATACCGGAACGCTAAACCGCTTGGCGGCACGTCTTTGCCGGTAGGGTGGCAACTAGCCACGGCCGAAGCCTCCCACCAGGCCAGAGCAGGGAAAATTCAGAAATTACAAATTCCTATATTGACCCTGTCGGGGATTGAACCCGGGACCTCCGCACGTTAAGACAACAGCGCTCAACACTGCGCCACGGAGGTGGTCAAAACTTAAAACTTTAGCTAGCCTAACCTAATCCATATCCATACTTATAGGTACTTATAATATTATAAATGCGAAAGTGTGTCTGTCTGTCTGTCTGCTACGCTTTCACGGCCTATCTGTTCAACCGATTTTGCTGAAATTTGGCACAAGGATAGGTTGGATCCCGGGGAAGGACATAGGCTTTTATCCCGTTAAATTAAGGAGTTTCGTGCAACTCAGCGTAAGAGACGTATAGTTGAAATTTCGTACAAATAAAGTTACAGCTACACAACGACGCATACAAGTTGAAAATCAAACGTACCTATCTCCTGAAAATGAAAAGCGAGAGCCTTCAGGTAATTTGCAAAGTATGGTAATTATAGTAAAATATGAACATTAGGAAACATCCGTTGGAAGCTATTTATTATTGTTATTATAAACTATTTCATAATAACAATTACTTCAGAGCGTTTTACTGCCTTCTAGACCGGTTCAATTGGCTTAGTATGAGTTCACACATTTCGATAGCGATGGTAGAGTTCGAGGATCAAATGTTATAATGTTAAATTAAATGGTTCGAACCATAATCAAGTGGCAGTGAGCAGGATAACATGCTTGGAGCAGGAGCGATGGATATTGGAGATGAAAATATGTCCTAGGGTGGAGACCGCATAAAAGTAGACCTAATAGTAATGTCATGGGGTTGTCCTCCAGTACGATAGGCTGACGATATAAAGATGGTGGCAGGAAGTGGCTGGATGCGAAAGGTTGAGAACCGAATGTAGTGGTGCTCATTTTGAAAGTCCAACAGTGGACTTCCACTGGCTGATGATGAAAATAGGTGCATCCTTATATCTAACAATCGAGCCCAACGATAAAATCTCATCCAGCATTCAAATTGGCATATTTTGTGAAATAAAAATAAAATATAACTACTTACCTCAAAGGTTATGTCAATATCACTCGTCAGTAAATTTATAAATTACAATGTTTCGAAACACGAAATCTATCAACGGTATTGAGAACGTCAAAATTATACTAAGGATAGACTGGACTCGTATTCGCTAACCGTTCGAAATTACATAACTATAAGTACCTACCTACCTACTTAGTGCGAAATATTTAATTGATAACAAGCTTCTGTGGACGGGTTGAACTAATTTTGTTTGTGTTTTTGAAGGTTAGCAGACCAACTTCTTTGTATCGGTGGTACGTTTTAAATTTCTGAGGGTCACGACCCTCGCCATGGCTCACCTCCATGGCATCATAGATGTCTCCTCGGTATTGTAAAAAGCAATATGGCGGTGGTGACCTTGGACCAACGCACAGGGTTACGAACTTTCGGCCACGGCTTCTCTTCAGCTTTTCCATAGACTAAAAATATTTTAAACCGACTTGTTTACCAAATACCAAGTTACATTTTGATGGGATCCAGAAATTTTTTGGGACAAACTCGCGAGCTTCCTCTAGTCATTGAAAAATATTATCCAAATCGGTTTAGCAATTTCGGAGAAATCAGTGTAAAGTCATTTAAAAATACTAAGACGCCGTATTCAGAAGGTTCTCAATTCAGCGTTTTTCAATTCGGCGTCGCAATTTTTCCTCCATTTTGGAAGTCGCTTAAAAATGAAGATTATGCCAGTTTAGTGGCTAGTTACCACCCTACCGACAAAGACGTGCCGCCAAGCGATTTAGCGTTCCGGTACGATGCCGTGTAGAAACCGAATAGGGGTATGGGTTTAATATAACTGCCATGCCTCTAACAGGTTAGCCCGCTACCATCTTAGACTGCAACATCACTTAGGTACCATCAGGTGAGATCGCAGTCAAGGGCTAACTTGTAGTGGATAAAAAAAAATATAAAGAGGTAAAGTTTGTGAGATTGTAGGGGGTAATCTCTGGATCTAAGTTTCTCTCTTAGAAAATTCTGGTAACAATAGAAAGCATTACTCTCAAGCACTCACATTATCTGTGAGTGTCATAGGCTATACCTACCTATGAACCCGAAAAATTAGGGAGTTCACGCGGGGATTTAAAAACTTATTTCACGCGGACGAAGTCGCGGGCATCTGCTAGTGTACAATAAAAATGAGTAAGTACTAAATGATTAAGAGGTACAGCAATTGTTGATTTCGAGCAAAAAATGCCGAAAAATCAAGTTTCTTTATGGGGGCACTTTTTATTTTTTATTAAATTTTTTTCATATTATTTTTTGTTATAGCGGCAATAGAAATAAATACACATTCTCTTAAAATTTCAACTGTCTACCTATTACGGTTCATGAGATACAGGCCGCTGACAGACAGTCAGACGTACGAACCGACGCGACGGACGGACAGCTGTACCCTTACTCTGAGATTGATCAAATTTGAAATACGGTCTCACTAAGTGAGGTGAATTACATTTGCGTCAAACTAAAATGAATCTTAATCTTATTAATTTAGAGCTCAATTTTCGTGTATGCATTCACAGCTAGCGCTCCAAACGATACGTTTCGAAATTTGAATCGGTTGCACTGAATTTGTGGCTTTAAATCAAGAGTTTTTGGGTCCATTTTGGTTTGACGCAGATGTGATTCACCTCGCTTGGTGAGACCGTATTTTGGATTCGATCAATCTCAGAGTAAGGGTACTGAGGTCCCGTTGGCAGATGGCACCCTTCGAGTACGGAACCCTTAAAATGCAATCGTATGTACTCATCTCAAAAATGATATCTTTGTTTTTTTAAATATTTGTTTAAGCTACAGGTTACTGTTACAAGGTCTTCAGTTACGTGTATGTTGCAGTCTACTTTCAAATAACTTTTTTCTTTTTAACGTAGGTACTTAACTAAAAATAAATAGTTACTCAATAAGTTGCTATACGGTAATAGCTTACTGATTGAGACTGAGATGGTCAGTACCCTTACTCTGAGATTGATCGAATTTAAAATACGGTCTCACTAAGTGAGGTGAATTACATATGCATCAAACTAAAATGAATCTTAATCTTATTAATTTAGAGCTCAATTTCGTGTATGCATTCACAGCTAGCGCTCCAAACGATACGTTTCGAAATTTGAATCGGTTGCACTGAATTTGTGGCTTTAAATCAAGAGTTTTTGGGTCCATTTTAGTTTGACTCAAATGTGATTCACCTCACTTAGTGAGGCCGTATTTTAAATTCGATCAATCTCAGAGTAAGGGTACAGATGACCTGAGGCTCACGGCTGGACACCACTGGAGAAGAGTAGCGCTGAGCGCAAGACAGAACCCAATGGAAAACGCTAGAGGAGGCCTATGCCAAGAGGCACTCTGAATTACGAGATATATTATAAACTAACTGTCAAATTCCATAACTTTGTGTATTCAGAATAAAGGGCTTATTTCTTTCTTTCTTTTTTTTTTTTAATCCACTACAAGTTAGCCTTTGACTGCGATCTCACCTGATGGTAAGTGACGATGCAGTCTAAGATGGTAGAGCGGGCTAACCTGTTCGGGGCATGGCAGTTATATTAATCCCATACCCCTATTCGGTTTCTACACGACATCGTACCGGAACGCTAAATCGCTTGGCGGCACGCCTTTGCCGGTAGGGTGGTAACTAGTCACGGCCGAAGCCTCCCACCAGGCCAGACCAGGGAAAATTCAGAAATTATAAATTCCCAAATTGACCCTGCCGGGGATCGAACCCGGGACCTCCGCACGTTAAGGCAACAGCGCTCAACACTGCGCCACGGAGGTGGTCGTTCTTTTAATAGCTTACTGGTTAAGACCTCGGCTTCCTCATCGGAGAATCAGGTGTATGAGCCCCGGGCATTCATCATCATTATCCTCATCGCGTGCCTTCTTCAAAACGAAGTTTGGCGGTCATCATGCGAAAATCCTCTCTATTTTGAGCCGCATCTTTTAGTCTTGGATAGCTGAGCCCATTTTTGAGCAATTAAAAAAATGGCAGTCATAGGTACTGCTGATAGACGTGAAAACTTTTAACTTAGAATTTTAGTTAGTACTTATTAAAAAAAAATATATTAAAACCTTAAAACTAAGGCATTAAAGTTTAATTACGAATGTAGTATATTTATATTTAAGACCTTTTGTCTTCGTAACAACGCGAGAATGTCGGTGACGAGCATGTCGGTGACGGTGTCGGTGTCGGTGACGCGAATCCACAAGTTTACCCCCTATCAAAAAGTGCTCAACGCGGCTAAAGATGTTTTCACTTCAATAAAAACCCTGTATAATATTTATTAATTTATTCGTTTTTAATCTAGTTTTTAGAGGGAAATACGTTCAGACAAAATAAATACGTTGTAGGTTGACTTCTCTGGTCGTCTTGTTCTTGTGTTGTCTTTTGACTGCCTCGTTGGCCTAGTGTTAGCATGTTCGACTGCGGCCGACGAGGTCCCGGGTTCGAGTCCCGGGTCGGGCCCAGAACAAGTACTAGCCCGAAGTTAAGAAGTTGGCGGTAGTACCTACGTATAAAGCTGTCAGTCCTGCGCCTGATCTCTATCCGGTTGAGTTAGATTTTCCGTCCCATCGGGCTATGAGAGTAAAGGAACAGAGAGTGCATCTGTGTATGCGCCCACACTTCTGCACCCCCCCCGATGCTATCTCCCGCGCAGATGGCTAATCTCTCTGAAGATATACCGCCGTGGCCGAAATCCAGTCGGGAGGACATTATTTTTATAGGTTGACTTCAAATAGAGGCAGGTAATTAAGTGTGTTGCAATTTTGAATCATCAGAATTTTGCAGAAGTCTCAACTCGGTATTCGTAAATAATTTAGCTAATTCCAATTTAAGCAGGGCCTGTTCGCGAGGCGGGAATTTTCTGAATGTATCGGCGTAACTGAGAAACAAATAGTCTATTCCGTCGTGTCCCTCTTTCTTATTATCTGAAATATGTGTCATTGTATCCGAATTGTCATCAATTTTCTGTCTTTTACTGCTTCGTGTTGATTGGACATTGTGAGATGAAGCTCCAGGAGTGTCTGATGTTGAAAGTACAAATTCCAGGGAGTCTGGTGGCGAGGTTTTGAATGGCACAGGCGACGGCGTTGAAGGATCGGACCAGGGGTTGCTGGATTCATCGTGAGACGGTGTTTTAACACGGAGTGGCGATATTGGTTGTTCTATTACACTGGAATCAGCGACCCGCGTTACATTGTAGTTATCCAAAAAACTTAGTTGTGAACTCCATACGTATGTGATATATTTCCTGTTACTTCCCGTCGTTCCTTTTAAATCTTTTTTGTATCTAGTGTACCCAGCTCTTATGCTTTTCCATTTCGTTTTTGCAACCTTACCTGTCCAAAGTAAATACCATATAAAATATGTTATTCGGAATTATATAGCTTAAAATAAAATACTAGCTTATGCCCGCAGCTTCGCTTATACAATAAGTTCGATTTTCATACAAATTTCAAACCCCTTTACGGGGTAAATTTTCAAAAATCTTTTCATATCGGATGCCTAGTGCCTACGTCATAAAAGCTATCTGTATGCCAAATTTCAGTCCGATCTGTCCAATGGTTTGAGCTGTGCGTTGATAGATCATTCAGTCAGTCACCTTTTCCTTTTATATACTTATTTAGATTTGACGACCTCCGTGGCGCAGTGTTGAGCGCTGTTGCCTTAACGTGCGGAGGTCCCGGGTTCGATCCCCGGCAGGGTTTGGAAATTTATAATTTCTGAATTTCCCTGGTCTGGCCTGGTGGGAGGCTTCGGCCGTGGCTAGTTACCACCCTACCGGCAAAGACGTGCCGCTAAGCGATTTAGCGTTCCGGTACGATGCCGTGTAGAAACCGAATAGGGGTATGGGTTTAATATAACTGCCATGCCCCTAACAGGTTAGCCCGCTACCATCTTAGACTGCATCATCACTTACCATCAGGTGAGATCGCAGTCAAGGGCTAACTTGTAGTGGATTAAAAAAAAAAAAAAAAAATTGTAGTATTTTGTATGGTTGCACGGACGTAATATTATAGGTACTTACTACTTAATAGTTAATACCTACAGTTCCAGAAATTCGTATTTGTGGTTGAAGTAATCCATACTAATATTATAAATGCGAAAGCGTGTCTGTCTGTCTGCTTTCACGGCCCATCTGCTCAACCGATTTTGATGTAATTTGGTACAGGGGTAGATTGTATCCTGGAGAAGAACATAGGCTTCTACTTTTTATCCCGGAAAATTAAAGAGTTCCCGCAGGAATCAAAAAATCTTAATCCACGGGAACGAAGTCGCGGGAGTCATCTAGTTATTGTTGAACCGTGGATGGACCGTGAAAGCGTAGCAGACAGACAGACAGACAGACATTACATTATACCTGAAGGGTTACGGATAACATTTTAGCCGTAGCGTAAAGTTGTAAACCATGAATAAACAGAGGAGTACAGGGTTGCGGGAGGGGTATCGCCGTCCCGCTCTCACATTCCCGCCGGTCACTTTGCGTCTCACTTCCGCTATGTGTCACTAGCGTTGTTTGTACAGTCGGTCGTGTGTATACATTGTGTATAGAAGTAATGATCCAAAGAGTTTTACAGAGTTCAAAACGTCACAGACTATAACTACATTCATTCATACTACTACATTCATAGGTTAAAATACCACAGACCTCTACAAGTACGAGGTGGCGAGACCTAACTCGACTGATTCGAGAACTCGAACCACAGTTTTACGATGTGAACTGTAGAAGACGGATAAAAAAGTGGTCCGCGGGCATGCAGAGTTGATCTTTGTAAACGCAAGCATTGTCTGTTAAACATTTTTGATATTTATATGCATCTTTCTTTATTACATTTTCCAATAATACTTAGATAATTAGTCGAAAAAATTATCAATATTCAAGTAACTTACCGGTTTGATTTACCTCCCTTCCTATAGACTCCCAAGCAGATAATTTGCGTGCATTGTTTTTGTAGTCATTGTGGCTCATATCATATAGAAATACATGTTTTTTCACACATTCTATGAGATGTTCGACGTCCATTTTTACTGGCTTCCCCATTTTTGTTCCAGTCCCGCCGGGAGCGACGTGTGGGTGCCTCGCCGTGTCTGTATCGACTAAGGCGCGGGACATATACAATCAAGAGGCGAAGGGCGCGGGCGAGGAGCGGGTGTGGCGAGGGCACGCCGCCGCTTCTATCTATTTCATACAAAATGTATGTAAGTGACGAGACGCCGAATCTACTCAGGAGGCGCGGCGCGGGCGAGGTGCGGGTGCGAGGGGGGCGAGGTGCGGGTGCGAGGGGGGCGAGGCGCGGGTGCGAGAGGGGCGACGCTTCCTCGCCCTCGCCGCGCTCGTTTGGCAGTGGCACCACAGGGTAGATAAACCTCCTAGTGGCACGCCGCTCGAAACACAGGGACGGATTGAAAATGCACGACGATACGGAATTTAATATCGATTTTGGTAGTTAGTGGAAAAACACCTAGAACTTTACGACTAGCTTTTTTTAGATTGTAGGTATAATTCTGGGCACAAAGCTGAGCTTGTACACCCATTCTGTGTGGTGTCACAGACAAACTTAGTCTTATGTAAGTACAATTGTATGTTAAATGTTGTCAGCCAACGAGGTCCAGGGTTCGAGTCTCGGGTCGGGCCATAACAATTTGGGTTTTTCTGACCATAAATTCGCAGTAGGTACTATCCCGGAGTTAGGAAGTTGGCAGTGTTTCACCCCCGTGCCGCGGAGAGTACGTAAAGCAGTCGGTCCTGCGCCAGACCCAAGTCCAAGGAGATCTCTCTCCCAAGTCAGATTTTCCATCCCATCGGAATATAAAAGTAAAAGAACAGAGAGTGCACCTGTGGTACTATAATATCTCCCGCGCAGATGGCTAATCTCTCTGGAGATAGGCCGCCGTCACCGAAATTCGGTTGGGACTCGGGAGGACGTTATAATAGTACTGAGAGAGCACACAACAGCTGCCTGTGCAGCTGCGCCCTTCGCGCCCCATCAACCTCGGCGTCGCATCAGCGTGACGCATTTTTTTTTTAAATTTATATAGGTATTTCACCCAACTTTATTCTATCCTTACAGGTCACCTAATGCGATAGGATAAGCCATTATCTATTATGTTATTATCCCACAAACTTATCTGACCCTGTGACAGCGTCGTGCGCTGGTAGATATGAAAAATTGGCAGTGTTAATATACCTTTTAAAACCGGCCAAGTGCGAGTCGGACTCGCGCACCGAGGGTTCCGTACAAACCTGTAGTAAGTTTTACGATTTATGACGTATTAAAAATAAAAATTACGTTTGTTGTATGGGAGCCCCCCCTTTAATATTTACTTTATTGATATTTAATTATTTATTTTGAAAGGTAATATACAAGTTAATATTCTGTGAAAACTTGAACCGTCTACCTGTTACCGTTTTTAATATTGAGCAAAAAAATACGAAAAAAACACGTTTATTGTATGGGGACCCCCCTTAATATATATATATTTTTAATTTTTAGTATTTGTTGTTATAGCGGCAACGGAAATACATCATTTGTGAAAATTTCAGCTTTCTAGCTATCACGGTTTATGAGATACAGCCTGGAGACAGACAGACAGACAGCGGAGTCTTAGTAATAGGGTCCCGTTTTTACCCTTTGGGTACGGAACCCTAAAAAATAATGAGAAAAATTCTGATTTACCTCGCTTCTTGAGAATTTTTGAATTCTTTCATTTGCAATAAGTTTGGGTAAATATTATTTAAAACTCTTTCAAATTTCAAGTCTGTAGCTAACATAATATATGTATACTAATATTATAAATGCGAAAGTTTGGATAGATGTATGGACTATGGAGTATGGATGGATATTTGTTACTCAATCACTCAATGGATGTGGATGAAATTTGGCACAGAGGTAGATTTCTGAGAGTTCTGGAAACTAGAGAGTGACATAGGCTACTTTTTATCCCGGAAAATTAAAGAGTTCCCGTGGGAATAAAAACAAATCAGCTAGTCCTACAAAATGTTGCTGTTAATTAATAGATTACTACTATTATCAAACTTAAACATATAATTAGACTTTAACAATAATTAACATGTGGTTAGTTTTTGTATATTTTGTCAATATAGCGTTTCAGAATACCTAACTAATTAACTTATTTATTAATTAGTGCAACTTTTCGTTTTGAATTTGTAATACAATTAATTCGACACGCAACAGAAAAATTGTAATATAAAATTTCATACAATACAATGATTTCATCTCATATAATAATAATTACAGTAATCTTGGGTTACACTTGCTGATTTGCCAATCTTAAGGTTACAATTAATAAGCGACGAGCGGTTAGTAGAAATCGCAAATAAATAATCCTCAGTATACTTTTAGGGGTCTTATCTATTTTCGTGGAGACATAGAATGCGTAAGAGTAGTTATGTAAGTAAGTTATAACACAAAGAGTTTGTATAAAATATTTTTTTATTGATTACTAGCTGATGCCCGCCACTTCGTAAGCGTGGTTTAGGTTTTTTTTGATTCCCGCGGGAACTCCTTAATTTTCTGGGATAAAAAGTAGCCTATGTCACTCTACAGGTCCTCAACTATATCCATGCCAAAAATCACGTCGATTCGTTGCTCCGTTGCGGCGTGATTGAAGGACAAACCAACAAACCAATGAACCAACAAACAAACACACTTTCGCATTTACAATATAAGTGTGATTGATTATTAATACTAGTTTATGCCTCAATATTATGACGTTACGTATAAAAGTATAAACTTATTATTCTATAGAAGACTATCTTTTGCCCGCGGCATCGATCATGTTAGGTTAGGTTAGACGATTTCATGTTAGGTTAGGTTAGACGATTTCATACAAAAAAAAACCCTTGATAGGTGTTCAATTTTCAAAAATCCTTTCTAAGCGGATGACTACGTCATAATAGCTATCTGTATGCCAAATATCAGCCCGATCCGTTTAGTGGTTTGAGCTGTGCGTTAATAGATCAGTCAGTCAGTCATCATTTCCTTTTATATAATACTAAATGATTCCCGCGACTTCGTCCGCGTGGATTGAGGTTAAGATTGATTCCGCCGGGAACTCTTTAATTTTGGGCTGTGAAAGCATAGCAAACAGACAGACAGACACACTTTCGCATTTATAATATTAGTATGGATATGGATTTAGAAGATTGTCGTTGTCGCTCTTCGCTCGGGCCAACCTTTCGGATGTCAGTCCGTTTTGCTCCACATACGTTGCACTCAGGAGGCGACATTGCGACATTGGGCACGCATTTTTTGCAACAATCAAAGTGGTTATTAAAGTAACCTATCTGTAGAGTTTTTTTTTTTGATAAGCTAGTTTTGACTGACGCGAATTATTATAATTTTTGATTTTTTTAAAAGAGTTTCTTGCTGGCTCTTTTCGGTAGGGTTAGGAATGGCATTCCAATCTACCGGTAGATTCACTCGGCGATTCAAAATCACTTGTAATTTTGAATAACCCTTTTCATTATGAAAGGACACTCGTGCTCGGTAGTGAGCTGGCAATGGGTTGAAGGGAGTGAGTGAACGCAGAATATACATATTATTTAGTTCTATGAATACTTAAAGTAATAGTAAAATTATAGTATCTATATAAATACTGATATACTAATCTATACTTCGTCTATATAATCTTAATACTATATTAAAAATGCGAAAGTTTAGATGGACGGATGGATGGATGGGTGGAGTTTGTTACTCTATGAGTCTATATCACGCCAAAACGGCTGAAAGGTACTGGCTGAAATTTGGCACAGAAGATATAGATTATAGTCTGGAATAACACATAGGCTACTTTTGTATCCCAGATCATCCCAGAAATAGATTTTTAGTAGCTAGTATTCGATTTTTTTTAATACCTAATGCAAAGCAGCTGACGACGTCACGTACCTACTCGTTTCATATTATATTGGCATTTGGCGTATTGTATAATTTATTCTATTTTCGAAAGTCAAAACAAAAAATGCGCAGATTGTATTTAGGTAATCGATATTCCTTTCATCTCGTCTTGAAATCGATATACTGTTGAAGGTCTATAGTCTATACTCTATCCGAATGGACCGCGGCCATTACTTTCCGATTGTATTATACTGGTCACATACTGGTGGACTGTATGAGACATGCTTAAATTAAATTTGACGACCTCCATGGCGCAGTGTTGAGCGCTGTTGAGCGCCTTAACCTAAGAGGTCCCGGGTTCGATTCAATTTGGGAATTTGTAATAAATTTCTGAATTTTCTCTGGTCAGCCCCCCAATCATGTAAGGATGACCGATGAAATCGTGAAAAATCTGCGGCGAAGTAAATAAACCATAACATCATTAAATTAGAGCTCAATTTCGTTTGCCCATTCTTATACGTTTAGAGTATCGTACATACCTAAACGTATAAGAATGGGCAGACGAAATTGAGCTGTAATTCTATGCATTTATGGTTTATTTTACTTTGACAAAAATCTTTAACGTTTGATGGACAATTCTTACATGATTGGGGCCCTGGTCTGGTGCGATGATTGATTAAAATCAGTTAGTAATCTGTTAGTTTAAAATGGTCATTCAACATCAAACTAACAGGGGGCGTCGATACTACGATTTTTGGGAGATCGATACGACTCCGTATACGACTCAGTAAGAGTATTTAAACTCTTAGCTTTTGCAACGATTATTATCAGATGTTAGTGTAATAACCAGTTTTAATAAAGTTAGCATAGGTACGTAAACACCAGAAGGATTGAAATAGTAGAATTAAAGGGTTTTGTACTTATCGGTCGGTCGGGCCATAATTCGACGGCCCCTACGTAATTCATCGAAAGTCAAAATTGGCACTTTTCACCAGAGCCGTTTAAAGTTTGTTTCTGTTATATTTTGTTTTTTTAAAGAATTACCTCCAAACTTTGGTATCCATTATAAATTATTTAGTTTATATATTTATTCAAATATATATATTTGTGAAAATATATAATACTTTTCTAGAAAATCGAGTTTCAATAGTTTACGTCATAATATTTTTGATTTTTGACAATGATTTTTATCGAAACTGCCACTTTCGATTTTGTAGCATGGAAATATTTTTGAAAATATGATCGAAACTGGCAATTTCGATAATTTACGATAAATATATCATAGAAGTATTCAATGAAACTGGTAGTTTCGATGAGTTACGCCGAAATGTAATGTGTTTACTACTACCAGTTTCGATATAATTTGGTAAGGTTTAAGCTAATTACGTTTTAAAGAAAACAGTTCCGTAGTGATTAAAAGTCACTTGGAAAAAACAACCGGTTTGTTAAAAGCTTTTCATTGAAATTACGCATTAATAATATTACTTTAACTTACTAATACAAATCATTGAGATCAATTTGAGTAAATCAAATTAACAAGAAAGCAAAAAAAACTACGGATAAAAATAAACAAGTATTATGAGAATGGCACTTTGGCAAGAGCAGTTTTCCATCATCACGATGAATAAATATTAAAAATAACAATGATGAGAGATCATCGTTATTTTTAATATTTATTATTTTCCCACGTCTTCTTGTAATAACAGAGTTACAACGATGCTGCACCTTTTAACATAGCGAACATGTTTAGAGTCCATTTTGATGTTGCATCCCCTCTGGGATCGTCAAGTTTAGGTGAGCTTGCTGAGCCAGTTAGTGAGGGAGAAGTTCCACGTTTTTCAGCCTAGCAGGTAACTGGCATTGTCATCAACATGAGTAGAGGAAAATCTCCTGGACACGATGGCCTTAGCGTAAAGCACCTAAACGGAGTTCACTTGCCTAGATTGTTGGCTATGTTTTACTCTCTATGTTTAAGTCGCTTCTATATCCATGACATGGTGCGTTCAGTAATAGTGCCTATTCCGAAGAACAAGGCTGGAGACATTTTGGATAAAAATAATTAAAAGGCTGTTACGTTGGCTACCATTATAGCCAAAATATTGGACAGTTTGATTGACAACAAACTGAAACAGATTTTGCATCTCCATAATGGTCAATTCGGTTTTAGAAGCGGGTTATCTACGGAGAGTGCAATCAAGACATGCAGGCTGTCCAATATAATAAAGATAGACGAGCACCTATCTATCTACGCTTGTTTTTGGACTTCTCAAGGATACTCGACATGTTTTCTTATAATGTCATTTGGGATAAGCATAAGAGAGCGGGCGTACCATTGGTGATTAGGAGAATCTGAAATTTTGGAATTCACATTCATGGGTGACATAATGCGCTCTTCCACGCATATAATTTGGAGTGTGATGTTAGGCAATGAGGTTTGTCTTTGCCACTCTTCTTTAGCTTGTAAATGACCTGATTGTTAAGCTCAGCGGGAGGCACGTCGGCTGCTGGATAGACAACGTCTGTGTAAACGCGGACGACATGGTTCTGCTGGGTCCAATGGTTAGGTCAGTAAGGGAGTTATTGGAAACGTGCCAAGAGTACGCAGCTAGTCATGGACTGATTTATATAATGAAAACAAGAGTGAATTTACATCACCTTAAGAACAACAGGTATACCGGAGAAAGAGGGCCACGTCGAGCATAGCATCTTGTTAAATGAAGCACTACTTAAGCGTGTTAAACAATTTAAGTATCTGGGACACGTGATTACTGATGGCCTTAAGGATGTTGTAAATATAGGAAGGGAGCGTAGGGCATTGGCGGTGCGGTGTAACATGTTGGTCCACAGGTTTTCCCGTGGTAGCGGTGAAAATTAATTTCATCCTTTACACGGGATCATCGAGAACCAGCTATACACAGGCATCAATAAGCTTTTCTTTCCGGAATTTTCTTTAGACGTAGTCTTTCTCTTTTGTTTTGATGTAACGCTCGTGCTAGGGGAATCACACTCCGAGACAGTTATAAGAAAGCCTACGCTGGCAATTGGCTAGGTACGGACTATCAACACTCGATAGGCGTAAGTTGTTATTGATTCTCAGTCAATACCGATGTTGATGGAACTGGGTAGGAATTAGTGAAATTGTGGTTGGAGTTGTCAGTTTTCATTTACATATACAAAACTATTGATATCAAATTAACAGGTAAGTTATAAAAATATTTTTTTGTCAAAAATACCAAAAATATTAAAGAAAATAATATCGAAACAACGTAAGAAATAAAAAATATATCCGCTTAAATCATTGAAACTGGTAGTTTCGTTTTATTGAGGCGATTTAACTCCGCAGTAAAAAAAATGAAACTGGTAGTTTCGTTTTATTAAGGAGATTTAACTCCGCAGTAAAAAAATGAAACTGGTAGTTTCGTTTTGTTTTGTTTTACTATCGAGCTTCATCTCCGAAGTATAAAAATGAAACTACCAGTTTCGATAAAAATTTAAACTGAATTACTACGTAAATTCTCGAAAATGGCAGTTTCATCTCGCTCGCACGTAGACCACTCCGGCGTAATTGACCGAATCAAGGGCTTTCGATGATATAGCCCGGAGTGTTAGTGTCACTTTCGATGTTTTACGAATAAAATCTCAGCTAATATCTATAATTTGATTTTTTTTATTAGTGGGGGGTAAAATATAGCTTAATATAAGCCAATTTAACCAATAAAAAAAAATCGCCAATTTCGACTTTCGATGAATTACGTAGGGGCCGTCGAATTGAGTATTGGGTTTTTCTGACTAGAAATTCTCAGTACTAGCCCGGAATTAGGAAGTTGGCGAAGTCCCCGCCAACCCGCATTGGAGCAGCGTGGTGGTTCTAAGCTCTAATTCCCTCTTTCCTATGAGAGTGGAGGCCTGTGCCCAGCAGTGGGACGTTAATGGGCTGTAGTGGTGGTGATGGTGGTGGTACCTTTCGGTTATTTTAAAGTTAAACTACTAATACTATATTACAAAATACTTAGTAAACACTTCTATAAAATCAACATGCTTTTGCATTAAACCGTATTACTTTTACAAAGTCCTTTCTATCATAAAATCTCTGTTTACAAATTCCGAATGGTTCTGTCACAACAGCGCAATGGTGACTCTATATATAATATACTTTGGAGTACATAATATAATTTCAGTGGAAACCTTTCACTGCATAACTATCGCAAATAACGAGATCCAAACTTCGAAGTTTTAGCTACAATCAATGATATTTGCTACAATACGATTTTGCATTCAGGGTTTTGTGAGTGTTAGTAATAATCCGACCAAATTTCGGCCATCTGGCTTATCTCTCTGGAGACAGGCCGCAGCTGTCTCCAGAGAGATTTAAGCCAGATGGCACGGAAGATATTATACTGCAAAAGTGTGTGCGCAAACACAGGTGCACTCTCTGTTCCTTTACTCTCATAGCCCGGTGGGACGGAACATCCGACACGACCGGAGAAAGATCGGAGAAGGAACGTAGTATTGTATGTAGTTGATATTTATAATATATTGTATGTGTAGTTTGCGCACCGTCCCGTTTGTATTCTCTTCTCCTGTCTCCAAAGGTTGTCTGGAAGAGATCGCCTTTAGGCGATAGGACCGCTTTTGCATACTGTATTGTCATATTCGTAGTTTTTTATAGTACAAAAGCGTCAAAGAAATCTCGGCCTAAGATATGAAAAGATTCAATTTATTGAAATAGAATAGAAACAATAAACCTAGCTAGCCTAACCTAATTACTATATAAATCATGCCCGCGTGGAATGGTGGCGAGAATGCTGGCTGCATTTCCGCGCTGGACAGCCAGGCTGATCCTTTGCGCAAAAAATGAGCCAGCCCTTCTGTCACCAGATGAGGCAATCAACCGCGGTGAAATATCTCGCAAAAAAATTTTGGCACTAAGACTCCACGGCCCCAGGGTCTCCACGGCAAACGGAACAAATATGTAACTCTCTATGAGAGAGGCATACTTCCGCCGTTTGCCGGTTTCAGCCTTTTCTGCTGCGGCTCCCGGCCTTGATGCTGTCTCCCTGATATGACACGGGGCCAATGTGTCTACGCATGTTGCGTCCCACATTAGCGCCCGTTCCCGTTCCCAGGGAACCAGCGTCAATCCATCAGGTCTCTTGCCATCATCCCGACTAATCCCTGCCGGCTCAATGAGCGCAGGAATATCTTTGGTGGCAAGAGCCCTTTTGATCGTATCATTGAGAGATCCATGCCGAAAAAGCCTACCAGCGCTCCTTTGCAAGAGAGTCCGTGAATTCCAAATTTATCGACTTCTTTTCCACACGGACATCTGTGCTCATAGCACAGGGGTGTTCCCAATCTGAGACCTAGAGCCACACGAAAACTTTCGTTATCTAAAAGTGTGCCTAGATTTTTGGTTTTATTGTCTTTTTAGGGTTCCGTACCCAAAGGGTAAAAACGGGACCCTATTACTAAGACTCCGCTGTCTGTCTGTCTCCAGGCTGTATCTCATAAACCGTGATAGCTAGAAAGCTGAAATTTTCACAAATGATGTATTTCCGTTGCCGCTATAACAACAAATACTAAAAATTAAAAAAATATATATATTAAGGGGGGTCCCCATACAATAAACGTGTTTTTTTCGTATTTTTTTGCTCAATATTAAAAACGGTAACAGGTAGACGGTTCAAATTTTCACAGAATATTAACTTGAATATTACCTTTCAAAATAAATAATTAAATATCAATAAAGTAAATATTAAAGGGGGGCTCCCATACAACAAACGTAATTTTTTGATATTAACAATAAACCTCTACAAACAAAGTTAGTTTTGCGGTTCATTTCGTCTTGTTTTTAATACGTCATAAATCGTAAAACTTACTACAGGTTTGTACGGAACCCTCGGTGCGCGAGTCCGACTCGCACTTGGCCGGTTTTTTATTTCCGTGTAGTACTTGTGTGCAATAAAGATTTAAATAAATAAAGATCAGGTGCAGGACCGACGGCTTTTTAATTATATAAAATGACACTGCATTTTTTCTCTCATAAATCAGTCTAATAGTTTTTACTCAACGTTCTCGTAAATTGTATCATCAGTGTTTTAGTTTTATCGGCTAGTACTTGACAAGGTAATGATGCAACCTAGGTAATGGTCCCGGGTTTTATCCCTGGCTGGGTCAATTTAGAAATTTAAAGGAGTGATTAGTCCTCATTTCTAAATTTTCTTTCGTCTAGTGTATTGGGAGGCTTCGGCCATGGCTATAATTACCACCCTACCGGCAAAGACTTTCCAACTTACACAAAGCGTTAAAATTTGTGTGCATAAGGACTGTATATGGGTTATATTTTAAAACTTTTCGGTTCCCGCGGGAACTCTTTAATTTTCCGAGATAAAAGTAGACTATGTGTTATTCCAGACTATAATCTATCTCTGTGCCTTTCATCCAGATCCGTTCAGCGGTTCTGGCGTGATTGAGTAACAAACATCCATCCATCCATCCATCCATACATTCATCCAAACTTTCCCATTTATAATATTAGTATACGTTAAGAAAATATAAGATGGAACGCACCTACCTACAGGTGCCTTAAAGCCTTTATTTTGAAAGTACATACCTACTACAGGTATCAATTCCTCTTAAATTTTAGCTATTTCTATTAAAATGTACAGAACTAAAGAAGGGCCACTTTGTGGCCCTTCTTTAGTTTCTTTTGTGGTGGCCACAATATAAATTATTAAATCCATACTAATATTATAAATGCGAAAGTGTGTCTGTCTGTCTGCTACGCTTTCACGGCCCATCTGTTCAACCGATTTTTATGAAATTTCGTATAGGGATAGTTTTTATCCCGGGGAAGGACGTACCCCGGAAAATTAATGAGTTCCCGCGGGAATCATCTAGTAATTAAATAAAATAACACAATTGAAGTAATATGGGAACAAAAATTCTTCCATGTTGCAACTATAGCAGGTATGCGTACCCCTAATTTACAGGGGTAATTTTTCCACCCTCCGTTTTTACCCCTGAAAAAAATTACCCCTGTCACTACTGGTAGTAATACCGGCTAATACTACTACTACTACTACTACCATACTACTACGGTATTAACGGTAACAGTGGTACCTACTGCAGACTGCTGGTAGAAAGGCTGGTAATAAAAATTAAAAAAATTAAAAAAAAACCTGAAATAAATGTATATGAATATGGTAGTAACATAGGTTTCGAAAGGAAAGGTTGCCCCTAACAGGTTAGCCTGCTACCATCTTAGACTGCATCTTCACTTACCATCAGGTGATATCGCAGTCAAGGGCTAACATGTAGTGGATAAAAAAACCAGCCAAGTGCGAGTCGGAATCGCGCACCGAGGGTTCCGTACAAACCTGTAGTAAGTTTTACGATTTATGACGTATTAAAAATAAAAATTACGTTTGTTGTATGGGAGCCCCCCTTTAATATTTACTTTATTGATATTTAATTATTTATTTTGAAAGGTAATATACAAGTTAATATTCTGTGAAAATTTGAACCGTCTACCTGTTATCGTTTTTAATATTGAGCAAAAAAATACGAAAAAAACACGTTTATTGTATGGGGACCCCCCTTAATATATATATTTTTTTAATTTTTAGTATTTGTTGTTATAGCGGCAACGGAAATACATCATTTGTGAAAATTTCAGCTTTCTAGCTATCACGGTTTATGAGATACAGCCTGGAGACAGACAGACAGCGGAGTCTTAGTAATAGGGTCCCGTTTTTACCCTTTGGGTACGGAACCCTAAAAAAGGTAAGTGACAGTCAGATAGAAACACTTTCGCTTTTATAATATTAAAATATGGACTTCTTTATGTCAATTTAGCACTTCTTGATTGAACTCAGTCGATTATCAACAGTTATTTTTTTCACATAAAAATTGACGTAGATCAAAACCATGAATAAATAATAATCAATCATATACCTATAGGTATTAGAAGATTTATAGGCGTATCGATAAAAAAATAATTACTCCTTCACACTATGTTATTGCATCAATATATAGGATTGATTTAGTTTTTTTCTGCTTACTTTTGTAAACTTTTCTCGTATAAACGTGTAAAATGAAGATTTTTGCCTATATAGTTCTTAGCATAGTATTTCTATCGAATTTAATAATTAATCAAGTGGAATCTAGCAGTAAGTTGATACTTAAATTATGTTATTCAAAATTCGAAAAATTCAAATATTTTTATTCAAGTAGATTTTTAACAAGTACTTTTGATTAGTCGAGTGAATCTACCACTGGTTCGGAATGCCATTCCTACCGAGAAGAATCAGCAAGAAACTCGGTGTTTGCTCTTTTGAAAAAAAAAAAATATAATTACATCAATGTGTAGATTGTAACCGCAGTCCTAAGCATTGCTGGAGCAAGTTGAATCCATGCTCTTTTATCATCTAAATAATCTTCAATAATATAGTAGGTATAATAAGCTTTTTTCAGGAGCATACCTACTTTTAATGGATTTCTTAAACTTTTGAAGAGGCAAGTTTATAATAGGTTGTGGAATTTTATTTTAGAATAGAATGCTCATTCCCATGAACGACTTTCGGACTTCCTTGAGGCGGAGCGATGGAGTCACGAGCCTACTGCGGCATCTAGTTTGCCTATCGTGGTAGTGGTAATGACATCTAGTTCTAGGGCGTTAATAAGTGTTCGTTTATTGTGTTTGCAGGTGGTTTATTAAATTACGCGACGTGCTTCGACAACGGTGACTGCACGAGAATGTGCTACCGCCGCTGCGACGTCGGCGCTGCTTCGGGCGTCTGCATCAACAACGTCTGCCACTGCGCCCTACTGTCCGGCAGTTAAGAGCACTCGACGATTCGAAAAATCTCTTAATAAATTTATTTAAATAAATAAAAAATTGGCAGTCATAGGGATTGCCGATAGAAGTGAAAACGAATATTATTATTTAAAAAAAAAATTAAAACAAATATTTAAAATTATTACAATATAATACTTAACATGCGAACAATGCGAAAGTGTGTTTGTTTGTTGGTTTGTCAATTCATCACGCCGCAACGGAGCAACGGATCGACGTGGTTTTTGGCATGGGTATAGTTGAGGAGGAGGAGGAGAGTGAAATACTTTTTATCCCGGAAAATTAAGGAGTTCCTGCAGGAATCAAAAAAAACTTAAACCACGCGGACGAAGTCGCGGGCAATAGCTAGTATATTTATATTTAAGACCTTTTGTTTTCGTAACAACGCGAGCATGTCGGTGTTCGCGAGCATGTCGGTAACGCGAATCCACAAGTTTACCCCCTACCAAACAGTGCCCAACGCGGCTAAAGAAGTTTTCACTTCAAAAAAACTCGAGCCCCACTGGGACCTTAACTTCACCCGTTAAAGTACTAGCCCCACTTGTGATGCACGGAGCGGCGCGGCTTGTAGCGGCCAATATTATTTGTACTAGCTTATGCTGCGTGGACTACACAAATTTCAAACCCCTATTTTACCCCCTTAGGGGCTGAATTTTCAAAAATCCTTTCTTACCGGATGTCTACGTCATAGTAGCTATCTGCGTGCCAAATTTCAGCCCGATTCGTTCAGTGGTTTGAGCTGTGCGTTAATAAATCCGGTCAGTCACCTTCCCTCAATAGATGAGTTAGTACGGGGCCGCGTCGTGGAGTGCATCTCCGTGCCGCGTCACTTAAGTGGGCCCAGCTCCATACAACCACATACAACCTCATACAAATAATACTTGTAATAATTGAATAAGTGCCACGTTTCTGTACAGTGGGGCTTTTTACTCTATTTCTTAAATTTATTTATAGAAGAACCATAAAGATGAGAAATAAAGATGCATTCCACGCATTGTCTCCTTTTAAGAAAAAATGAATGAAGAGCATTTTGGTCGTTTAAGTTTTTGTTTGACTAAAAATTGATTTAATAAAGAATGAACTTTTTTATATTAAACTCTTCGGTTGTTTAAACTATTTGATGATCCTACCTACCTACCTCTAGGTATTCAATGTGCTTTATGTACAATAAAGACTAGAATGAACTAACGGTTCAACCGTAAACCTAGACGGTCTTGTACCTATTTCCAATCTGACCTGGCGCTGGTGTCTTAGCGTGGGATGTCCCGGGTTCGATTCCCGGCAGGGTAATGTGGGAAGTTATAATTTCAGAATTTCCCCGGTCTGCCCTGGTGGGAGGCTTCGGCCGTGGCTAGTCATCACGTAGGCGTTCCGGTACGATGCCGTGTAGAAATCGATTAGGGGTGTGGGTTTATTATAACTGCTATAATCTCTACTATCAGGTGAGATCGCAGTCTTGTAGTGGAAAAAATCTTTGTTTTTGTATATAATGAAATTAACAAATACATTGTTATTATTTACTAATTATATCATAGATAATCCTCAGAATATCTTTATTTCAAAAGAAGTATAGTGTAATAAATAACACTAGAGTGGCAACATATTTAATTTTTGAACCATAAACAGTAACGAATAGAGTCGGTGGTTGATCATTAGGTAATTGAATATTGCACGAATTGCACGCGCAAAAAAATATTTAGAGCGTGCCAAGTTATCTTACCTATATGTTACTTAGTAAAAATTGCGATGCGTAAGTACCTAGATACCTGCGTAATAGCAGTGAAAGTCTATATTTAATTATAATTACTTAACTGAATTTTTCTAAAACTAACTTTTGTTATAAAATGCCATCGTAAAATTTAAGAATTTACTAGCTGATGCCCGCGACTTCGTCCGCGTGGATTGAAGTTTTTTGGTTCTTTTTAATTTTTCAGAGTAAAATGTTTAAATTTCTTCCAAATCCATTGAGCCGTTCTGGAACAAACATCCATCCATCCATCCAAACTTTCGCATTTATATATAAAATAAAATGGAGAATAGAATAAAGCTTGTAGCTTGGATCTTTAGATGGGAAATAGGTGATGGCTGCGTCTTCATCCACGTGGATTTAGGTCTTCAAATTCCATGGGATCTTAAAAAAAAAAGTTAAAAAGGAAATTTATTTTAATTCCTGCGGAAACTCCTTAATTTTCCGAGACATAAAGGAACCAATGTCACTCTCCAAGGCCTCAGCTATACCCATGCAAAAAACCACGTCGATCCGTTGCTCTGTTGCCGCGTGATTGAAGGAAAACCCAACAAACAAATACACTTTCGCATTTATAATATTAGTATGATTACAGTCCAAGTGTTACTCGGGAAGGAGATTTTTTTCTCAAAAACTCAATACTCGAGGCTAGATCAGTCTCAGATCAGTCATACACAATTTCCTAATACAACTTGTCAATAACAAAGTGATGTTGATTGCCACTGCGTTGCGCAATTGCCCCCTGCACCGTAAAGGTAGTTTCGAGTTACAATATCCGTTACTGTAAGGTTGTTATCGTCTAAATCAACAAACAAAAGGGACCTTGGGCGACAGGCGCACTAAAAATGAATGGTTTACGAAACACTGTCATATTATGTGAGTGGTTTAAGGTAAGTATACCTAATAGTAAATTGCCCGCAGTTTTACCTCCCTAGCGCAGTGGTGAAGGGGTGTGATCTTATAAGTGGCAGGTCCCGGTTCGATCCTCTGCTGCAGGGCTAGCATGGGCCGGAGATAAAAAATGTATCCCCCCATTTTATCCACTGACAAGAGATAAAATTAACTTATCCACTTCTCAGAGCACGGCAACAGGGGAGAGGAGAAGTTTATCCCCGTTTGACATTTCACAGGGACTCGGGGGACTATTTATCCACCGTTATTTAGCGTTTTTATTCAGGTATTTATTTAGGAATAAATTTTTTATCCTTTCCTCGGGGAGAAAATTGTCTCGGCCCATGCTAGCGGGGCAGGGTCAGTTTGGGAATTTGTTTCTGAATTTTCTCTTGTTTAGTTTGATGGGAAGAATCTTAATTGGATACAGAAACCACGGAGAGCTACTTGTAAATATTCAACACAAACTAAAGTAAGTAATTAAAAAATAATTAATAAAATAGAGGTAGAGAGAAAGAGTTGAAAGTTTTTTTGTCACATACGATTTTTCCACGCCAGGGGGTCTACTCTCTTTCTCTAAAACGAAACTTCGCAAACAAACGAACGAAATTTCGTTAACTCCTCTTCTACATAATATTATCTCTATGCTCCTCTCTATTTCGTTTTCGTACACGCAGACGAAGTACGGATCCATAGAAATTTTTCGTGACCGATTGGATTGAACGATTTTGTGTGGGTCTATTATCTGACTAATTACGTTCGTTTGCGAAGTTTCGTTTGAGAGAAAGAGAGTAGACCCCCAGGTCCCTACGTTTCATCGTGCTATAAAGTCCTCGACCAAAATAAATAAAAAGTGTGTGTGTGCAATTCACACACGGCTTCAGAAAAGTATATAAAATATAAATAAAGCTTGTATTATATCTCATTCTCTCGCAGGCTTAACTAATCATATTATGAATATGTTTGTTTCTTATTAGTGTCGCTTTTTCGTTTCATAGAATTTTCAAATAACTATACGATTCTAAAGAAGTTTCACTAAAATAAATACAATAAATACACATCGTATGATCATCAATGATCTAAGACTAAATAAGTGTTAAATTAATGGAAAACCTTAAGTTATTATATAAAACTTTATTGTATTGTATTACTTTTTGATAACTGTGCATCATGTAGATTGTATGTTTTTGATCAAATAAATGAAATTGAAATGATAATGGCTATTCGATTAACTATTTGGCAATGTTATCACATGGCACTTCGAAGTCGGTGAAAAGTCCCGCCTTGGCGAGTACCTTGAACTTAATAATAATGTTAGGTATAATGTAAACACGTGATTTTGAATATATTTACATAATGGTAATCTCGTTATGATTTATATATTTAGCACCTTTTGAACACAAATCTTTTTGAAGTTTTTGCATAATTTATTAAATACTTACTTAATTCTTTAATTAAGTACTTAATACATTACTGTTTCAGATATTAAATAAATTTTATTTATTATATCTGAAACAGTAATGATTTCAAATAAATTATGCTGCTATATTTTACTACAAATATATTATAATGGACTAGCTGATGCCCGCGACTCCGCGACTCCGCGTAGTTTAACAGTTTTTTTGATTCCCGCGGGAACTCCTTAATTTTCCGGGACAAAAAGCCACTCTCCAGGTCCTCAACTATACCCATGCCAAAAATCACGTTGATCCGTTGCGGCATGATTGAAGGACAAACCAACAAACCAATAAACAAACAAACAAACATACTTTTGCATTTATAATATTAGTATGGATGGATATGGATATAGAAGCAGGCGTTACTTTGCGGAAGTCCATGATAATGAAGCAACTATAGAAACTACTGTTACTACTACTACTACTACTTCTGCTACTAGAACTAGGCTTACTGGGCGGTAAATATCACAAGCTGCAAGTGCAAGATACACTCTGTACCACATGGATTTGTCAACTGTGGCGGATTATAGCGAATTAAACTTCTAGTTCCTTCATTACAAACATATGATTTACTAGCTTATTCTCGACTAGTTGACCCGCCCCAGCTTCGCACGGGTTCATAACTTCATACTGTTAATTTACCAGTGGTAGATTCATTTGAATCGTCAAATGAATCACCACCACTGGTTCGGAATGCCATTCCTACCGAGAAGAACCAGCAAGAAACTCGGCGGTTGCTCTTTTGAAAAAAAAATCATTTACGTAATCTTCCACAGTATAATAAGCCTATCCTATGTATTATAGAGTAGGTACTAAGGTAATGAATGCAGTAGGCCAGAACTGGTAGTTAGTTTTAATATAAAATATACGAACTGAAAAATTTAATACAAGTGCACAATTTACTCCAGAACATTAAAATCGAGAACCGAAAAGAAAGTTTTGGCTAACATTTCGTATGGTGATCAGTAAACATCTCGTATTTAAGGTATGGTAAAAATCATTAAGTTTTTTTTTTCATACATAAAGTTTTTTTAGACAGTTTTGGACTCTTTCGGAAATTCCACTCAAATGACACCGAAATATTATGAAGAAAATTACGCAGGCCGCAGCGGAGAAGCAATAATTAAAAGTGTTCAAATAAAAAATGTCCGAAATTATATTATGTATCCACAAAAAGTCCTTAGTTCTAATGTCTAGGTAATCCTAAACTTAAAAGGTGACAATGGGGCTGATTCTGTAGTGCACAATCTCTAAACTAAACTAAAATGGCAGCTTTAAATCTAGTTCTGTCCCTTTCCGTAGGGAGTATTATGAAAGGGTTAGCAATATTTGTAATGCTCTAATTTTAGTTTAGTTTAGAGATTGTGCACTACAGAATCAGCCCCAATGTGGTCAGATGCGGCGCCGAAAGCTTTTTAAGTTTCTAGATGATGCCCGCGACTTCGTCCGCGTGGATTACGGTTTTTTAATTCCCCTAAGAACTCTTAATTAGCAGCCTATGTTCTTCCCCGGGATACAAGCTATTCCTGTACCAAATTTCATCAAAATCGGTTGAACAGATAGACCGTGAAAGCGTAGCAGACAGACACTTTCGCATTTGTTTGTGAGATGGTGATAATAAAAAAGAACCCGGCTGAGGTTTTTGTGGGCTCTTCTCAGACCAGAGTGCGTTTGGAACCCTCGTAGCTTTAGTTTTAAGATACCGTAATTGATTATCACCGTCATGTTACTTTATGTTTCGGACGTCATTATGTGTACCTAAATTGAATAAATAAATATTGATTATATAATATTAGTATGGATTCTAATTACTTCTGACGTCACACGTCAGGGTGGGCCGCTGAGGATATGCGAGTACTTAATATAACAAGAAATACCGACGTGATTTATGTTTATCGTATGAATTATTATAATTATAATATCTAATGTATTAATTTCGACTTCTAGACACACCTTCCTTTCATTTGATCTTCATCATTCTAGGACATGTTTAAGCTTGTACGCGAATATAGACTTTTTCATCAAGAGTTTTAAGGATGAAATTTGATTTTTTGTTTGAGAATTAGTATATCTATAATAATAATATGATGAAAACGCAAAAGCATAATATTGCAGTTGCTAAAAAGTGACAGCATTAAAAATTTAACTAAATAAATTTAAGGGTCCTTGTGCAAGTGGAACTATAATAATCTAATCTAATCTAGCTTGTACTGTCCCACGACTGGGCAAAGGCCTTCCTCCGATTTTTCCACATCTCCCTATGTTGTGCTTCGATGGGCCACTCAACTAGGAATTTGTCTGATTCATCACGCCATCGTACTCGTAGCCTCGGCCTACCACGCTGGCGTTGATGATTTTGGGGGGTCCAGAAGGAAGCATATTTCACCCACCTACAACATAGCCCACAAGTCATCTGGCATACGGCTCACATGACCGGCCCAGTCCCACTTGAGAGAAGCTGCTGCAAGGCTAACGTCGGCTACTAGCGTTTTGGATCGTATGTCAGAGTTTCTTACGCGATTTACTAGTTTTAAACCTAGAATGCTGCGTTCCATGATTCTTTGGCAAACCTTGAGCTTGGACTTTTGAGATTGACGTATAACTTAAGTACCTTCAAAGCAAGAGTGAATAGGCATCTTCTAGGCGGGCGCGCTTCAACCTCAACCTCATCATTGCTCGAATCATCATCATTACTCGAATGTAGCCGCGCGGTCCATTTTAAATTGTAATACGCTAATACGAGTATCTTCCCACTTTTTTTTACTGATTATAACTAAGTTTTGAGTATTATGATACTGTGTTGTTTTAGGTTATTGATTTGTACAAGTAATTTTTATAAGTATACTAGCGATCCGCCCCGGCTTCGCACGGGTAGCACTAATAATCCTAATCTATATAATATAAACTATCCTATCTCTCAAGTTAGATCGAACTGCACATGGTGTGCGAATTTTATTATAATCGGTTAAGTGGTTTAGAAGTCCATTGAGGACAAACATTGTGACACGAGATTTATATATATATAGATTTGTTTAGGAGGAATGTGCAATGTCCAGATAAACTCACGAGAGTTTCAGGACATGAAGATGTAATTTGTAAAAACCTATTATTGTTGAATAAAGAATAAATAAAAAAAAAAATTGCTTTATATTAAGCGTAATTGGCGTCAAGCGCAAGCCTATCTATCTGGCAATACAAAATAAAAATAAATTTCGTCAGGGACCAAGTCTGAGCACCATATGTGAGAGTTGGTAGAATGCACAATATGTCCATGAGCTTTCGTTTCAGACACAATGGAAGGTCACCCTTGAATTGGTCTTTCAATGACCAAAAGCTTCTCCAGACATTTTCCATGCGCCTTGTGATCTCTTAATAATACTTACTTATTACTATAATAATATATTAGCTAAATTAAAAAACACAGTGATTTGGGATTTCTTAAACGTTACATATTTGTTACTAGATGATTCCCGCGACTTCGTACGCGTGGATTTGATTCCCGCGGGAACTCCTTAATTTTCCGGGATAAAAAGTAGTCTTTGTGCTATTCCAGACTATAATCTATCTCCATACCAAATTTCAGCAAAAACGGTTGAAAAGATGGGCCGGGAAAGCGTAGCAGACAGACAGACAGACACACTTTCGCATTTATAATATTAGTATGGATTCTTATAATATGTTACAAGGAGAAACATAGTGTGTGTTCCGTTATAAGCATTGCGAGCACTGGCAGTGCTCTTTACTGGGGACTTTCAGTGCTCGCAGTGTATTTCGGAACGCACCCCAAATAACGTTACCGCGCAACAAGTGACAAGGAAATTAGTTCGTTACGTTGCCACACATAACGAATTAAAATCATATCAAGTGATCTTGAATTTTGTAACGGTTAGCGCAGTTGGTTAATTAAACATTATTTTATTAGGGCTTAGTGCTCTGTTGAAAGTGTTAAAATAATGAGGAAATCTAAACGAATCCATACTTAATATAATAAATGCGGAAGTGCGTCTGTCTGCTATGCTTTCACGCCTATCTCTTCCACCGATTTTGATGAAATTTGATACGGAGATAGGTTGTATCCCGGGAAAATAGAGTTCCCGCGAGAATCAAAAAACCTAAATTCACGCGGACGTAGTCGCGGGCACCATCTAGAATTATTATATGCGATAGACGACAGTGTTTGTCTGTATGTTTGTTACACTTTGATGGCCCATCTGTTCAAACGATTTTGACGAAATTAGGTTAGGCATACGCTACTTTTTGTCCCGGAAAACCAAAGAGTCCACTGACAAATCAAAATCTACGTGACATAATCTAGTCAATTACTACATAAGGCTTTGTCCTGACAAGGTCCTCCCAAAAAGAGTGACTGAGAGACAACCTACAGCCCAAACGACTGAACGTAGAAATTTGGAATTCTGAGAGAATATTCCTTGACCACCCTAGAGGTGTACTAAGGATAAAATTATTGAAATTCTACCCCTAAGAAGGTTAAATAGGCGGTTCTAGTTATATCCATGAAACTTGGTATTGCTTTCGGTAAAAAATGAAGAATGTTATGTTTTTCACAGTTTTTTGAAATACTTTTGAAGAGCCTAATTCTTAGTCTAAGTCGCGGGCAAACGCTAGTCTCCTATAATTACGTAGTAGGTAAACATAAGCAATTATTGCTGTTAGAATTTTATGTTTTTCGAAGTTTTTTGAAATATTTTTTAAGAGCCTAATTCTTGGTCAAAGTCGCGGGCAAACGCTAGTCTCCTATAATTACGTAGTAGGTAAACATAAGCTATTAACGCCGTTATGATCCGTAATTAATACCGGTTAAATAAACCTCTAACTACAATATAATCTGATTCGTCCGTCTGGTGTGAATTACTGTTATTAGGTAAACACTTTAGCGCGCAGGATGCATGTGTGGCAATAGAATAGGATGTTGACGTACAGCCAGCAACAAAAAATATTTTTCACCTCTCTAGCTCGAAAAACGCGCCTGTACTGCTTAAAACCAGTGAGCAAAACTCGTTTTTTCTCACTGGTTTTAAGCGGTGAGCAAAAACTATTTGAGAAAACAGACACACTTTCACATTTATGCTAGCATGGATACAATGCTCGACTCATTCGTTGAATCTATTTTGATGCAATTTCGTAAACTATATAGAGGTAGCTTGATATTATGAATATTTCTATCGCGAAAGAGCAAAGAGTTTCTAAGGGATCCATACTAATATAATAAATGCGAAAGTGTGTCTATCTGTTTGTCCGTCTGTTTGTCTGTCTGCTCCGCTTTCAGGGCCCATTTTATATCTACCGATTTTGATTAAATTTGGTACAGGGACATGTTGTATCCCGGGAAAGGATATTTTTTATCCAGGAAAATTAAGGAGTTTCCGCGGGAATCCACGCGGATCCACGATCCAAAACTTAATCCACGCGGACGAAGTCGCTGGCATCATCTAGTCTATACTAATCTGGTGTATCACACGGAATAGTTTTTTATTATTATGTAGAAGGTCAAACCTTAGAGGTCCATATTTGACCTTTACCTTTACGTGCCTCGAAGAGCACGATAAGCCATTGGTCTCGGTTATTAACTTATTATCACTAACCTCTGATCATAAATTAATAATAAATAAAATTGGTAATTTTGTCCGTGCCGAATTTCGGCCACGGCGCTTCTAAGATTTTACCAATACTGTGCAAGATTTTTTTTTAAATTTTTTTTATACACTACAAGTTAGCCCTTGACTGCGATCTCACCTGATGGTAAGTGATGTTGCAGTCGAAGATGGTAGCGGGCTAACCTGTTAGGGGCATGGCAGTTATATTAAACCCATACCCCTATTCGGTTTCTACACGGCATCGTACCGGAACGCTAAATCGCTTGGCGGAACGTCTTTGCCGGTAGGGTGGTAACTAGCCACGGCCGAAGCTTCCCACCAGGCCAGACCAGGGAAAATTCAGAAATTATAAATTCCCAAATCGACCCTGCCGGGGATCGAACCCGGGACCTCCGCACGTTAAGACAACAGCGCTACACACTGCGCCACGGAGGTCGTCAAAACTCAAACATATTTGTTTTTTCAAAAAAACTTTAAGTGCTTTTGAATCGTGGAGTGAATCTACCACTGGCTCGGAACATTATTCCGCGCTCTTGTTTGATAATCTCCTATCCCCGAAAGTTGTCTCGAAGCGATTGCTTTAGCAATAAGATCGCCTTTGCACCCTTCTGTTTTATCTTTTAACCGTTCTGTTTTAAATGTGTGCAATAAAGAGTTTATCCATCTATCTATTCCTACTGAGATGAACCAGCGAAAAACTCGGTGGTTGCTCTTTTGAAAATATTCATTTATTATTACATCAATGTGTAGCGTCCTAAACATTCAAACATCGCTTCAAAGGAAAAAAAATCCCAACCACCAACCACGTCTGCTGCCTGGAAGCTGGTCTGGCACCGACTCAACACCGTTTGGATGGATGTATGGATGTATGGATGTGTGGATGTATGGATGTATGGATGTATGGATGTTCTCAATCACGCCCCAACGGCTGAACGGATCTGGATGAAATTTGGCACAGAGATAGATTAGGTATAGTCTGGAATAACACATAGGCTACTTTTTATCCCGGAAAATTAAGGAGTTCCCGCGGGAACCGAAAAACCTCGATCCACGCGGACGAAGTCGCGGGCATCAGCTAGTCAAATATAAAAAGATCGTAAAATATAACAAAACATGAAAAAATATATCCTATAATATTGTACATTTATTGGAAGGTCTGATAACTGAGGATGCGAGGTCTTAGTTCGGGGCGAACCACTAGTAATATTATTATTAGCATGGATTAACGTAGTATTGGATTGATTGTAGTTATAAAAAAAAAAACCGGCCAAGTGCGAGTCGGACTCGCGCACCGAGGGTTCCGTACAAACCTGTAGAAAGTTTTACGATTTATGACGTATTAAAAACAAGACGAAATGAACCGCAAAACTAACTTTGTTTGTAGAGGTTTACTGTTAATATCAAAAAAACTATGCTAGTTAGAGCATTGGCTATAGTTTTCCTGTAAAATATACATAAATTTCTATTGACCATAATTATTTCAGATTTTTCGATTGGTAAACTCCGGACATAAGGGGGGGGGAACGGTATTTTTTTCGACATTTTGCCCGATAAATCAAAAACTATCATGACTAAAAATAATTAAAAATCTGTTTTAGAATGTACAAAGTAAACCCTTTCATATGATACCCCACACAGTACAGTTATCTCACTTTTAAATTTCAACCCTCCGATTTTCCCCCCTTTTTAAATAAGAAAAAAATAATTTCCAATTTTTTTTAATTCCAGTGTCTTTGGGCCACTAATATACACAACTATTCCAAATTTCATGTCGATAGCTTCGGTAGTTACTGAAATAATCGAGTGTGACGGACGGACAGACAGACAGACAGACGGAGAAAGTCGCACCATAAGGGTTCCATTTTTACCATTTTGGTACGGAACCCTAAAAATAACAAATTCAATACAAATCAAGGTCGTAACGCGTGTTGAGAAATTCCGCTTTATTTGGAGACATCCGACCTTGACATACCGCTAATTCCAACATTATGACGGGCGTTCAACGGATTCATCTTGTTTACGATATTTCTTAATTAAAAGTAAATAATTTAAACTAATATTTCTGATAATTTTCAAATTAGATTCAGGGCCTGTTTCACAACCGCCAAGTAAACCTTATCTAACGAATATTATGTATTGACAGAGATTGTATAGGAAATAATGAATTAATAAATAAGAATTAATTAATAATTAATTAATCAAATAATCAAATAAATATTATAAATGCGAAAGTTTGGATGGATGTATGGATGTATGGATGGATGTTTGTTACTCAATCACGCTCCAACAGCTGAACGGATCTGGATGAAATTTGGCACAGAGATAGATTATAGTCTGGAATAGCACATACTTAGGCTACTTTTTATCCCGGAAAATTAAAGAGTTCCCGCGGGAACCGAAAAACCTCAATCCACGCGGACGAAGTCGCGGGCATCAGCTAGTTATACATACGACAGTTCATAAGTAATTGTTGTAGTAAGTACATATTATAAGGTAAGCCAAATCGTGGGTAAGTGGGATGTCTACTAGATAAAAGAAACAGAGGCCTAATAATTGACTAAGCAAATCGTAATCAAACTTTTAAACAGCTTTTAAAACGTATTACTCGAACTTTTTGAGGAGTTTTGCCTGGTGGGAGGCTTCGGCCGTGGCTAGTTACCACCCTACCGGTAACGACGTGCCGCCAAGCGATTTAGCGTTCCGGTACGATGCCGTGTAGAAACCGAATAGGGGTATGGGTTTAGTATAACTGCCATGCCCCTAACAGGTTAGCCCGTTACCATCTTAGACTGCATCATCACTTACCATCAGGTGAGATCGCAGTCAAGGGCTAACTTGTAGACTGTAGTGAATAAAAGTGAATAAAAAAGTTCATACATGCATTTTGACGCGCAGGCACCTGTGAACTCTTTAAACAGGTCGAATTATGCGTTTAATAAACGATTTAAATTACCTTTTATAATATGGTTCCAAAATAACTTTTGGACTTGCCGTTACACAAATTTTTAAAAACCGTAAAAGAACACTCTTGTTGAGTCGGGGCTATTATACAATAATTTGACGAATTTCTTAATGACAAAGGTGTATGGAAGCAACCGACTTTGGGTTCAGCTCCCCACAGGATAGTCTAATAACTTACACTATTGTATTTAATTTACATATTTACATAGGTACGTATTGTAATATTTTGTTAAAAAAAAAAAAGAGCAACTGCTGAGTTTCTTGCCGGCTCTTCTCAGCAGAATCGGCTTTCCGAACCGGTGGTAGAGTCAAAACATGACCCCTGTATGTCCTACATGTTTTAAATAAATAAATTGAAATTGATTACTATTACGATTTCCTTACACCATCGGGGGGCAGATCTAAAAATGTCACAATAAATCATACGAGCATCGCAAGATAAATGCTTACTATATAAATAATTAATCATTAGAGAATATTACAAGCATGTGGTGTAAGAAGTTGTTAACATCCTTCAGATGACCTTTCAATCTCAGTAAAGGTCAACCGGGCAAATCGGAGTATTGGTAAGAAATGGTCATTTTATAAATTAGTCACACGTGTGGTTAATGACTCAACTGGCGTAGGAGTACCGGTCGACCAAAGCTTCGATGGTTGGACGGGGTGTATCGACTGAATTTTCCCTCGTCTGGCTTGGTGGGAGACTTCGGCCGTGGCTAGTTACCACCCTACCGGCAAAGACGTGCCGCCAAGCGATTTAGCGTTCCGGTACGATGCCGTGTAGAAACCGAATAGGGGTTTAATATAACTGCCATCAGCCATGCCCCTAACAGGTTAGCCCGTTACCTACCATCTTAGACTGCATCCACACTTACCATCAGGTGAGATCGCAGTCAAGGGCTAACTTGTAGTGGATAAAAAAAATAGATGCAAAGCGGGTTGGTCTAAAAAGCTGGAGAACGAGCGCGAACGATAGAGATGAATGACTCAACTAACCGATTCTATAGATTCTTCTCAGTAGAATCTGTTTTCCGAACCAGCGCGGTTGTAGAGTAGATTGGCATATCAAATTATGTGACACAAGTTCTCCTACGTGAAATAAATCATTTCATTTCATTTTTAACCGACTTAAAAAAAAAAGGAAGAGGTTCTCAATTCGACTGTATGTTTTAATAATCTAAATATATAAAAGGCAAAGGTGACTGACTGACTGACTGACTGATCTATCAACGCACAGCTCTAACCACTGGTCGGATCGGGCTGAAATTTTGCACTCAGATAGCTATTATAACGTAGGCATCCGCTAAGAAAGGATTTTTGAAAATTCCACCCCTAAGAGGGTGAAATAGGGGTTGAAAGTTTGTATGAAACTTCCTCATTTCTCAAGTTATATCCATGAAACTTGGTTTACAAACTACGTTTAAAAAATGAAATGGAATTTGGGTGACATGGGCTACTTTTTATCCCGGAAAATTGAGGAGTTCCCGTGGGAATTTAAAAAAAATTATTCCACGCGGATGAAGTCGCGGGCATCAGCTAGTATTAATATAGAACTACATTAACTTTTCTAAATCTAATATATTATTTCCGGTTTAAATACAACTACCATGCCGCTAACAAGTTAGCCCGCTACCATCTTAGACTGCACCATCACTTACCATCAGATGAGATCGCAGTCAAGTCAACTTGTAGTGGATAAGACGCTCTAACTTAAGACTGAGTTAAAATGATACGCACATAAGCCCATTACGTTTTAACTCTGAGTAAAGCCTGAGCAAAGTCAAAGTATAATATAGATCTCAGCATCAGGCTTAAAACTGGCAATGCCGCTACGTCTCGCTATGAACTATTATTAACTATTAACTAAATAAAACTAACACGCTAAAAACGTTAAAAATAAAACGCTAGGTATTAACGAAAAAAAAAGAATTTCTTCTTAACATAATCATATTATTGATCAGTTTTGGTTCCACCACGCTCAGTATTATAATGATTCACATAAAGTTCCACAAAATACACAAAAGAGCTATATTTAAATTAGTTTCCCATTTTTTTTGTTACGTTTGCACGTTTAGACTTCAACGAAATTGAAACACGTTTAGAAGTACTTCCTTGAAAGTTCTAATCTTAGTTACATGAAATTGTGAACTGTAGATTTTTTTGCAAGGCTGAATTAATCACAGTGTATCTTAGTACATTATATGTTTTTAATAATTGTTATAATTATTTATGGATACACAAATTCTGGACGTAAATATAAAAAATTTGAGGCTGAAAATTGAGATTTTGCGTTTAAATTCGTTTAAATGAAAATTATAATTACAACCGAACGTCAGACTGTGTAATGTGGGCTGGCTGAGTCTAATATAGAGAGACTAGCGGACGCCCGCGACTTTTTTCGCGTGGCATAAGTTTTTAATTCCCACAGGCACTCCCTAATTTTCTGGGACAAAAAGAGCAAAAGAGCCTATGTCACTGTCCAGTGTCCAGGTCCTCATGCAAAAAATCACGTCGATCCGTTGCTCTGTTGCGGCGTGAGTGAAGGACAAACTCTTTATTTAACGTCCTTGGGGATAATAATTACAAAAATTGTGAAATACGTATTTCTATAATTCTAAAACGGAAGCCCAAATACCAAGTTTCAGGGCTATAACTTGAAAACCGATGGAATTTCATACAAACTTTCAACCCCATTTAACCCCTTTGTGGGTGGAATTTTTAAAAATTGTGACACACTTGCTTCTTTATTTTTTACTGAAAGCCAAGATATCAAGTTTCGTAGATATAACTTGAAAAATATACTGTAAAATATAAAGGACTTTCATACAAACTTTCATTCCCTATTTCAGCCCTTTGGGGGTATAATTTTCAAAAATGGCGAAACACATATTTATTCATTTTAAACCGGTAGCCTAAATTTTAAGTTTCATGGCTATAACTTAAAAAACGACGGACTTTCATACAAACTTTCAATCGGTGGTTTCACTTTCAAAAAGTGGTGGAACCACGGACTCTTCACATGCAGCCAGGATTCTTGCCATCACTCCACGCGTAATTAGGTCTCTCTCTGCGTCGTATTCTTCATTTCTGATGGTCGTGACCCCATTCCATTAATCACATAATGGCATGGGTTTTCTTGGGATAATAAAGCGGCGGGTTCCCAGGTCCTTCTGCGTCGTAATTAGGTAACTCCATTGTAATTAGGTCAGGAGCGGTATTATATTCATCTTGTTCACGGTTTTGTTTCAGAATTATAAGCCTTATTCGAGGGACGTCAAGGTACATCGTATAAAACGTCAAAAAACTAGCTAAAAGGTAGAATTTATAATGATAACATATTAAACAAGTAAGTACTAATTACTACATACAACGAGATATTTATTATCATTACATTCAATTGAACGTAAATTCACAATTCACATTGATGCATATTAGCTTTAGAAAGGACTTGAAGTGAACGTTGCTGTAGTTAGTTAACATGATGCTAAAATCCGTTAAGTATACACTAATTTATTATTATTGTTACTAATCCATAGTAATATCATAAATGCGATAGTAGGTGTCTGTCTGTCTGTCTCTTGCCTTTTCACGGCCAATTCGTTAATAAATATCTCGGGCTGCAATTGATGCCTTACAGCCCTTGGCTACTAATCTACTATAAATGATAAAGAGCATTAATTGACTCGCTCCAGCAATGCTAAGGACAGCGGGTATTTATGTATAGACACATTCATTAAATTGTAAATGATATTTTTTTTCAAAAGAGCCACCGCCGAGTTTCTTGCTGGTTCTTCTCGGTAGGAATGGCATTCCGAACCAGTGGTAGATTCATTTGACGATTCGAAAGCACTTGTAAAAGTTTATTTGAATAAAAAAACGTTTGAATTTTGAATTTTGAATTTTAAACTATCGATTAAAGTAAAAAAGTGCGTCGAACTTTGATGACGTCACTATGCAATGTTTCATACAAAATCCTATGCTAAGCACGCGTTTTGACGTTTGAAAAAAGTTGATGATTTGACTAGTTTTCAAATACCCAATTAAAGAGTTCACGCGGGAACCAAATGACCTCAATCCACGCGAAGTCGTGGGCATCGACTAGTATTAAAAAGACTAAAGTACCTACTCACTTTTGTAAACATATATGTATTGTAAACTAGACGATGCCCGCGAGTTCGTCGGCGTGGATTAAGGTTTTTTCCCGCGGAAACTCCTTAATTTTCCGGGACAAAAAGTAACCTATGTATTTCCCCGGGATATAACCTACCTATATACGAAATTTCAGCAAAATCGGTTGAAAAGATGGGCCGGGGAAGCGTAGCAGACAGACAGACAGACACACTTTCGCAATTATATTAGTATGGATGGCATTTTGTGAGCAAATAAAATCTTTATCTATCTATCTATAGGAGCGAGTAGTGTGCCGCGTGTATAGTAGGATCCCCCGTCCCCCCGTCTGGGGGATGCCCCGTCGCTCACGTCCGCAGGAACTACCTTCTACCTCCCTGTAGGGCTAGCATGGGCCGGAGATAAAAGTTTTATCCCCCGATTTTATCCACTGACAAGAGATAAAATTAACTTATCCACTTCTCAGAGCACGGCAACAGGGTAGAGGAGAAGTTTATCCCCGTTTGTCATTGCACGGGGACTCGGGGGACTATTTATCCACCGTTAAATAAAAACGCTAAATAACGGTGGATAAATAGTCCCCCGAGTCCCCGTGAAATGTCAAACGTGGATAAACTTCTCCTCTCCCTTGTTGCCGTGCTCTGAGGGGTGGATAAGTTAATTTTATCCCTTGTCAGTGGATAAAATCGGGGGATAAAATTTTTGTCTCCGGCCCATGCTAGCCCTGCTGGGTGGTGCTAAACGAGCGACGAACTTGCAGGCGAAATAAGCGTTATTTTTATAAAAACGCCTATATGTAAACGCCATACGATTAAATAAATAAGTAGGATCCCAACGATGCGCATCTACACCGAATCAACCCTTTTTTGTTTGATGACAGTTGCTCGATCGATTACAACCCGTCATGTAACAAGATGACGCAAGACGCAATCAATACGAGATGGAACGCGGCAACCTGAGGAGTTATGGCAATTGTTTCTTGTATCTACATACGAGTATGTCCCTAATTGGGTGTTTGATAACAAGTCACAGCAGCAACTTTTTGTTGTTGTGGTTGTTGGGGATGTTGTATGAAATACTTGTGACGTCATCACACGCACTTTTTGAAGTGAAACTTCTCTAGAACCGTTGTGATTTGAAAATTCGATGAAAAGATAAACGAAACGAAAAAGTGCCACAAAAAAGAGCCATATTCACAATAGGATTTAGCCTGCGAGAGAATGAGATAGAATACAAGTTATATTTATCTCATTCTCTCGTAGGCTACTTTTCTGAAATTTCACTTATGCCGTGTGTGAATTGCACACACACACTCTTTTTTTACTTTAGTCGATAGTTTAATCGACAAAAATAACCCATCAACAAAGTGTCTATTTGCAACAAGAAAGGATTAGACAATTTCTTAGTACGTAAGATAATAATGATAAGCTTAGGTTAAAGAAAAATTACTTATTAGTCTAATAGTCTGACTAGATTATAATTATATTGAGAGCCCTTCATTGGTACTCAATAATAGAAAAAAAACGATAGTTTAAAATGGTTATCAAACGTTTAATTAACAGGAGACATGGATATTACGTCTTTTGGCTGGTCACTAAAAAAAAAAAAAATATTTGACTAAGTAGGTAGTTGTCAAATACCCAATTACCTAGTAACTTACCCCTAATTGGCTGCCATCCATACTAATATTGTAAATGCGAAAGTGGGTCTGTCTGTCTGTCTGTCTGTCTGTCTGCTACGCTTTCCCGGCCCATCTTTTCAACCGATTTTGCTGAAATTTGGTATAAGGGTAGGTTATATCCCGGGGAAGGACATAGGCTACTTTTTATCCCGGAAAATTAAGGAGTTCCGGCGGGAATCAAAAAAACCTTAATCCACGCGGACGAAGTCGCGGGCATCATCTAGTATTAAATAATCGCATAAAATTTTCTTACTGTCTCTTCGGTCTACTACAGACCGATCAGCATGTTTGACTGTGGATTACGACTTACGAGGTCCTGTGTTCGATTCCCGGTTCGGACAAAAATTAAGTACCTATAGATTTTCATCATCATTACTTCAACCCATTAAAGCTTACTACTGAGCACAATTCCCCTTTCAGAACTTTTGGGCATGCAGCTTTCCTCAAGACATTTTTCTTCACTGTTTGAATAATGTATTAGTGATATTTCTTTAACATAACATTTGAGTGGGTGTAATTAAGGACCTGCAAAGGGGGATAGGCTACTTTTTATCCCGGACTTATTCCACGCGGACGAAGTCGCGGGCATCAGCTAGTCGCTAATATTCATAGTATACTAGCTGATGCCCGCGACTTCGTCCGCGTGAATGGAGGTTTCTTGGTACCCGCGGGAACTCTTTAATTTTCCGGGGTACAAAGTAGTATACAATAAAAAGAACAGCTGTCTGCTAAACTCACTTAGATCATACGCGCGAACTGTCAAACGCGCGAAGTTAATATGGTCGTTAGGTTTTCTTAAATTTTCTAATGTTTCGCGCAACTTTCTTAGTTTTTTCTTTCTTATGAACCTTCTCCTTACAATAACAAACACAACAAAAAAAGAATTAGCGAAATTGGTCCAGCCGTTCACGCATGATGCCGTGACCAAGGGAAATAGGGATTCATTTATATATATATATATAGATATTATAGAGATCGTTGATAATATTGAAATTTTGATTACGTATTTCATATCTCACAGAGCAGCGAAATGGAATATTATTCGCCCAATTAAATTAAAACTTTAATTAGCATATACTGCCGCAAATAGCATCTGCTACCACAATTTTGTAATTGCTTAAGCACCGTGAAATGCAAATAGCCATTGATAGCTGCTTATTTTGCGTGGTGGGAGGCTACGGCCGTGGCTAGATACCACAAGACATACCGCCGAGTGATGCCGCGTAGAAACCGATTAGGGGTATGGGTTTAATATTTCATTTTTTTTTTTCAAAATTCAAAATTCAAATGTTTTTTTATTCAAATAAGCTTTTACAAGCGCTTTTGAATCGTTATAATATGAATCTACCGCTGGTTCGGAATGCCATTCCTACCGAGAAGAGCCAGCAAGAAACTCGGTGGTTGCTCTTTTCCATCATTGGATTGGCTTGGATTTCATTTATTTATTTGTGAATACAGTAGGTACAAAAGGTGTTACAATTATTATAAAAGTTACCACATTGTGGCGTACAAATAATATGCGTAACATGCTTTGACATTACAAAAAACTATACTGATAATGTTATCATGGAGTATCATACTAATATTATAAATGCGAAAGTGTGTTTGTTTGTTGGTTTGTTCTTCAATCACGCTGCAACGGAGCAACGGATTTTTGGCATGGGTATAGTTGAGGACCTGGACAGTGACATAGGCTACTTTTTATCCCGGAAAATTAATGAGTTCCCGCGGGAATCAAAAAACTTAAATCACGCGAACGAAGACACGGGCGTCAGCTAGTTTATAATAAAATAACATTCAACAACCAGACTAACAGCATAATCAACCAAAGACATCACATACAGTGAATTATTTTACACTAGCTGATGCCCGCAACTTCGTCCGCGTGGATTGAGGTTTTTTGGTTCCCGCGGGATCTCTTCACTTTTCCGGCATAAAAAGCAGCCTATGTGCTATTCCAGACTATAATCTATCTCAGTTCAGTTCAGTCGTTCGGGCGTGATTGAGTAACAAACATCCATACATCCATCCAAACTTTCGCATTTATAATATTTATATATTTGAATATTTGATTTAGATGCCATACCCTGGTAACCCGCTACGATCTTAGACTGCATCATCATCTACCAATTAGATCGCAGTCAAGTGTTCTTGAAGTGGAATAAAAAAAATCTCGATCTCCAACTGTACTATTACCTATTCTGCTGGAACTATATCGTTTCAGGAACCGTTCGCCACCGGAGAACCGGTCGGCGTCTGAGCGGAGTCTATATGGAGCACTTCGGCTTCACAGTATACGGTACCCCTCAAAAGCGAAAGTGTAACGTAGTCCTACGGAGCGGCGCCATATTTTTTTTCTTCACTCGGCCGCTCATACCGCATATATATAGCGTGGTGGAACCAACCACGCATCATTCGCATTCAGGACCTCGCTGCCTTCAGTGCAACAGACTAAACGCAGCATCATGAAGCTCATGGTGTGTTCCATATGTTCCAAATATTTGTGTGCTTGTGCAAGTGTAAAGTGACAGTGCTCTCTGGACTCGAATCCCTGGCTGTATTGTTGCGAAACACGGAATTATAGCGTGGTTTATGCGTCACTGCTAAAGCCTTGGAGCTTTTACCGATCACTTTCTTTATCTCTGATTAAACTCGGTACAGCTTTGGCAATTATCCAACTGAAAGTGACAGATTAATGAACTAGTTTCAATAGATAACTTCAAAATTGTTCGCAATGTGTTGCAGTTATACCATAAGATGACTTTTGTTATTATAATTGGGGAGATTTAACCGGTTTATTGTTTTCAGCTCGTGGCCGCCAGTCTGGTGGCTGTACTGGCTTTCGCTCACGCGGAAGAGGCCAAGGCAGCAGAAAAGGAAGTGGCAGCATCCGATAATACTGCGGCGGCCGACGAAAAGAAACACGAAAAACGTGGACTGATAAGTCTCGGTTACGGCTACGGAGGACACGGTGGATTCGGTGGGGGTGGCCTCGGAGGAGGTCTTGGTGGCGGCCTCGGCGGTGGTCACGGTGGTGTCTTCGGCAATAGCTTCGGCGGTAACTACGGCGGTGGCTACGGAGGCGGTTACGGTGGTGGCTATGGGGGTCATGAAACGCACAAAACTATCACCGTGGTCAAGAATGTCCCAGTTCCCTACCCCGTAGAGAAACACATTCCCTACCCAGTTGAAAAGCGCGTTCCCTACCCCGTTAAGGTAGAGGTTCCCCAACCCTACCCAGTGGTGAAGCACGTCCCATACCACGTTAAGGAGATCGTCAAAGTACCAGTCCACGTACCTGCTCCCTACCCCGTCGAAAAGAAGGTCCCCTACCCCGTACACGTTCCAGTCGACAGGCCCGTACCCGTCAAGGTATACGTGCCCCAACCTTACCCCGTAGAGAAGAAAGTACATGTGCCCGTCAAGGTCCACGTGCCTGCTCCTTACCCAGTCGAAAAGAAGGTGCCCTACCCAGTGAAGGTACCCGTACATGTACCCGCTCCCTACCCCGTGTACAAGGAGGTGCCCTACCCAGTCAAGGTGCCTGTCGATAGACCCTACCCCGTACATGTTCCCAAGCCCGTGCCTTACCCAGTAGAGAAGCCCGTGCCTTACCCAGTAGAGAAACCCGTGCCTTACCCCGTCAAGGTCCACGTCGACCGCCCCGTGCCCGTGCACGTCGAGAAGCCCGTGCCCTACCCCGTCAAGGTGCCATACCCGGCGCCCTACCCCGTCGAGAAGCACATCCCCTACGCGGTGGAGAGGCCCGTGCCATTCCCCGTCAAGGTGCCCGTAGACAGGCCGTACCCGGTCCACATCGAGAAGCACATCCCCGTGCACGTGGAGAGGCCCGTGCCCTACCCCGTCAAGGTGCCGGTGCCGGTCGTCGTCGGTCACGGACACGAGTATGGACATCATGGTAGCTACTAGATAGTTGCAGGGAGCAGACGTTGAATTGTGATATTATGTAAATTTAAGATTAGATCGAGCCCGCGCGCGCGCGCCTCGGGAATCACTATCAGAGCAGGTAGTGGAAACCAACCAAACTCCAGACCCCTGGGTAGCCTCTCCCGAGACGAGCGATCGCTACGCACTATTAAAGTAACTTTATAATTTTATTTTTATTTTGTTATTATTTTTTTATTTTTGTGAATCGGTAATGTTGCGTTTTTATACTTCGAGTTGATGTACCTGTTATATGATAGAACGAATATGTGTTTTAGCGAAATAACAACGTAAGAAATAAATGCTAAAAGTGAACGATTGTTTTATTCTAGTCCATTGTTGGGTAATTAGAGGGCATAATAATATATCTGGTTATTCGGCCGGCGATTTGCGAAATCGGACATTATATGGCCTAGATTAGTATCGCATCGTAAGCCGCTTGGATCGCCGCTACTTAGGGTGTCGAAACGCTTGACAATAAACATGTACACCTTAGTTTTGCGTAAGTGTACCATATAGCACACTTACTACGTTTCTAAGTTTATTGCCACTACTATGTATGTAATAGAGGAGCCAGTAGTGGCTTCATTCACATAATTGCTATTTACGACTCGTTCATGTATTTAATAGGAATTTAAATTATATCTAACATTTATCTATACTTTATTACTTATTTTATTCATAGACAGTATTTGTTACTGCTTCGTAAACTTAGTTTACGTGGATTTTACATCAGATAATATAGAATTCAGCATAATCCATATAGGTACGTTTCCAAAAAGCAAGAATAGGTATATCTTTGTTCAAAAATTTAAAGGTAAAATATATCAAACAGACAAACACACTATAACAGTATAAATCCAAACTAATTCTATAATCACTAAATATGATTTTTTTCTCATTTTTCTGACTGTTAAATTTTCATGACCCATTAAGAAAGATTGTGACTATATCTTTCAGCCCGGGAAGTAACACATGGCTACTTTTTATCCCGAAAATGTGGTACAGCGGTTTATTTCAGCCCGGGGAGAGAGACACATAAGTTCTCATAGAATTTAAAAAAAAACTTGCTCGAAATATATTTTGTTTTGATCAAATCACAACATTCCTAACTAAACTAAAATTATATAGAAGTATCAAGTCATTACATATTTCGCTAGCGTCCTCAGTGTAGCTTTGCATAACGTGTAATTTATTGCCAATAGCCTGTATATACAGTGCTGGTAGGAGTATACTAAATATCCATTTACCCAACATAGCGAAAGCTTTAATTATAATTCATGATTCTAAATTTCATAACTCGTTGTATCTTGGAGTCTCATAGTAAAACTGTTCTCAAGACATCGATTTAATTCCACATTGCATCGATTTCGCTCTTCTATGCTAATGTTTATCGGTTCATGAATCATGAAATTAAATGTGCATGCATGCACTGTTCAATTGCGGCCGACGAGGTCCCGGGTTCGAGTCCCGGGTCGGGCCATAATTAAGTATTGGGTTTTTCTGTCTATAAATTCTCAGTACTAGCCCGGAGTTAGGAAGTTGGTGGTGTTTCACCCCCGTGCCTCGGAGAGCACGTTAAGCCGTCGGTCCCGGTTATTATCACTAACATGATAATAGTCGTTAAAGCCCGCCAACCCGCACTGGAGCAGCGTGGTGGGTCTAAGCTCTAATTCCCACTCTCCTATGAGAGTGGAGGCCTGTACCCAGCAGTGGGACGTTAATGGGCTGTAATGGTGGTGGTGGTGGTGGGCATGCACTTGACTGGCATGACTTACCTAAACCTTTATTTTTTCTTCGGAGATCCGTTCTAAACAGTGATGGTTTGAGATTGACTGATGTAATATAACAATAACGTACAGTTAAACACTCTGATTGATACATGCCATATAGTCAGGCTCTATCCATTGCGATTTGCGACCTAAGTTGAACACAGGACGCTTTTTCTAAGTTTTAATTCAGTTAATCGTATAAGCATTCAATGACATTAGCGTCTAAGTAAAATTAAACTAAATAGCATCGATTTAAAAAGTCACAAATTCAGTATCCTATTTGTTTTGGAAACGTATCGTATACGTATAAACGTATATGAATGCATACACTAAATGGAGTTTCTTAATCAATAAAATTTAGGTTTTTTTTTACTTAGTCGCAAACTTAGAATAGGGTTTAGTTAGACCATACTCTACCTCTTCCTATGAGCAGATTTCATACACCTTTAAGAATGGAGAGAGTTCTCATGCAATCAAAGCATGCAGATTTTCTCATGACGTTTTTCTTCACCAATAATATTTTATAACGTATCTGGGATTTGATCCCCGGACCACCTGAACAAAAGGGGGACATATAATTAAAAGATATCATGTAAGTTTGGTTTCCGTTTTATTTGTACGCATAAGACAATGTCGCAATATTTGTTGTAATCCGCCGGTTTCTTTGTCGGTTTGTATGTGTCATGTGGAACGTGTGACAGGTCATGCATGTTGAACCACGGATTTTACTGCTTTATTAAGGGGACTCAACATTTGCGAGCAAAAAATGTTGCATTTCCAAGCATTTCTTAATGCAGAGCCGGGCGCACGCCTCACCGTTCATATATACTTGTTCTCGACTTTAACTAGTACCCAATAGTCAAAACTTGATTTAATTGAAAATCCAGCGAGAAATCTTTAATATCCCGGAATAAAAAGGTCCTCAACTAAAATATCCATGCCAAAAATCACATCGAGCGTTGCGTTGCGTTTTAATTTTCAACAATGATGCATCAAGGCGCGAAATTGGTCCAAATAGTATTAGACTCCAGTTTCTTGCTGGTTCTTCTCGGTAGGAATGGCATTCCAAACCAGTTCCGTAGCAAAATAATTTATTTTTCTCAAACATGCATGGAAATATTGTCATTATTTTGAAAAAAGAACACGCGAAGTATCGAATTTTCGGACAAAGAAAATCAAATCCATTGCAGGAGCGTTTTTTGAATTTGGAACATTACAACGCTCCTGCAATGTTGTATGAAAAGGCGTGCTGGGGTTATTAGATACTATTTAATCGGATCTCTTTTGTCATTCATGGCATACCTACCATAGTCTCTTTGCTTAGTACAAATTGCGTTTACGTGGCTGTATAGCCATAAATGCGTTTGCCTGTCGGCACAGATGATAACAAAAAAATTGGCGGCAAAGCTGAAATTTCGTCTTGATTTGTTATTTACATACTTAATAAATATAAATTTAATAATAATTAAAATGGTTTCCAACGGTTCAGAGAGTGAAATGGAGATTGATTGTATGTACTCCACCAGATTTAAGATAAGAAGCCAAATTGGCAATGGAAAACCTGCTTCCAGCGAAGTCAAAAAAAAAATACATGAAAGTATATGAAAATTTTATGATAATATAAAAAGTAGGTATGTTTTATTTCCCTGCATTCTTTTGAGAAAAGCACTATATATGCCTCGGCGGAACTGTCTCGTATTAGTGAAGTCCTCGCCGTAATACTCGACCTCCAATTGCCTATTTCCCGTCCTTTGCAATAATGTACTATAAATAAAAAATATGAGTTTGAGCATGAGATAATTGGTTTAAAACATAAGTTTACATGAAAGCTCATAATTGTAACGGTATTGGTCAGTGAGCGAAAACCGATACTATTAGCTCATCGATAGTAAAATATCGAAAATCAAGTATCTAGTTTAAAATTATTCAAATAAGCTAATCGTTAGTATTCGTTAGAGTAGACAGACAGACACACAGAACCACAGACAAATAGGTCAAAATACTTTTTTACGGATTAAAAAAAAGTTTTTTTTACCCACTACAAGTTAGCCCTTGACTGCAATCTCACCTGATGGTAATGGGGAATATGCATGTGATTTAGAAATGGACAAAAAAAATTATGTGTAATCTTTATTGCTAAAGAAATATATATAGATGATTATTTTTACAAATTATCATGTAATGTTTCTATTAATAAATTTAATTATTTAAAAGTAGTATTTTTCAAATTCCCGCTCAAATTACCAAAACGCAACGCTATTGGCGGAGCGAAACATGACGTCACCGTCCACTCTGTAGTCTGTTTCGACTGATAACAGGTCGGTTGTTTTGTATGATTATTGCATAGATTTAAAATGGTCTCGCCGTTATTGAAGGTTATTCGCATTGTTTTGCTGCTGTTTATGATACATTATTAGTGTTTTGGGACTTATTAACTGAAAGCAGTGATTCCTTGTGAAAAAAGACTCGCCACAATGACTGAAAGCGGTTTTGTCAAGGCACAGTCGGATAATCTGCCTTAAATTGATGTGTTCACGATGACTACGTACTTCGCCAATAATTTTGACTTTACGTCCGCTGAACTAAGAGGAGTAAAAGCTGCAAGGTAAATAATCTTTCAGCAAGGATAATAATAAGGTGGGACGACCTCCGTGTCGCAGTGTGCAGCGCTGTTGTCTTAACGTGCGACCCGGGTTCGATCCCCGGCAGCGTCAATTTAGGAATTTATAATTTCTGAATTTTCCCTGGTCTGGCTTGGTGGGAGGCTTCGGCCTTGGCTAGTTACCACCCTACCGGCAAAGACGTGCCGCCAAGCGATTTAGCGTTCCGGTACGATGCCGTGTAGAAACCGAATAGGGGTATGGGTTTAATATAACTGCCATGCCCCTAACAGGTTAGCCCGCTACCATCTTAGACTGCATCATCACTTACCATCAGGTGAGATCGCAGTCAAGGGCTACCTTGTAGTGGATAAAAAAAAAAAGTTACAGATACAAATATTCGATTTTTCATATTCGTTATTGTTATACTCGTGAGATGATTCAATCAAATTATTATAACCTGAAATATACAAACAAATTTTTTTTTTCCTTATATTTACATCTTTGGGCATATGAAAATACTAGCTGATGCCCGCGACTTCGTCCGCGTGCATCGAAGTTTTTCGGTTCCCGCGGGAACCGAAAAACTTAATTTTCCGGGATAAAAAGTAGCCTATGTGTTATTCCAGACAGATAATCTATCTCTGTGCCCAATTTCATCCAGATCCGTTCAGCCGTTGGGGCGTGATTGAGTAACAAACATCCACACATCCATACTTCCATACATCCATCCAAACTTCCGCATTTATAATATTTATTTGATATCTTGTCAGGTGCAGTTTTAATATTATTTTTGCACATAGGGACAATACAATATATTTTATAATAAGCTTTTGGGTGCTCTTCCATCACAATAAGTTAATCTTTTACGCTTTACTTCACTCACTTTTATTGAAACTGTGAATCAAACACTTCGTTGGTGTGCACCGTGACGTCACAGAACGAGCGCGCCAAAATGGCGGCGTTTAAATCGTCCGAAAATGATAGTAGTTTTAATTATTATTTTTTAGCTTATTTAATAAAATTGTGCAAGTGTTATATTTTTTTCCGGATAAATAATCACTTAAATAATAGTTTAAAAAAATACATGCATATTCCCTATTGGCGATGCAGTCTAAGATAGTAGCGTGCTATCCTGTTAGGGCTATGGCAGTTATATTAAACCCATACTCCTAGTGGGTTTCTATACGGCATCGTACCGGAACGCTAAATCACTTGGCGTACGTCTTTGCCGGTAGGGTTGTAACTAGCCGCGGCCGAAGCCACCGACTAGACCAGACCAGATTTTCTCTGAACTTTCTCTGGCCTGTATGGCTAGCATGCGCACTACAAGTAAAATTATGTCTACCCGTTATCTCTATTTGTCTACCGAAGCTAACATGGTTATTTGTCTCGTTACGTCAAAGGTAGAGATAAAAGTAATATATTTCTTATCTGTGGTATTTTTCTCTACGAACCTTTACATGTCGACTATTTTTTCTTGTAATATACCGCATTTTGTGCATGTTAGGGTAAAGGAAAAATTTACCGGCAACGACAACATCTCTCTCTCTCGTCGCTAGATATCTCGTTGTGCGCAATGCGCATGCTAAGCACACTGGTCTTGTGAAAGGAATCCTGCCGGAAATCGAACCCGGGACCTCCCACTCTTAAGACTACAGCGCTCACCACTGTGCCAGCGAGGTCCTCAAAACTGTGTCTGTCGATTGGTCAATTATTGTCCGTCACAGTTCAGCAATGGACTGACTCCTGCCATGACCACACAAGGCTTTGCTGTAATTAAAGCATATTTGACGCTAAGTATTTAACTGCCTCGTTGGTCTGGTGGTCAGAATGTTTAACTACGGCCGACGAGGTCCCGGGTTCGAGTCCCGGGTCGGGCCATAATTAAGTATTGGGTTTTTCTGTCTAGAAATTCTCAGTACTAGCCCGAAGTTAGGAAGTTGGTGGTGTTTCACCTCCGTGCCTCGGAGAGCACGTTAAGCCGTCGTTCCCGGTTATTATCACTAACATGATGATAGTCGTTAAAGCCCGCCAACCCGCATTGGAGACGCTAAGGGCAAATATACACTATTGACAGTACTGAGTACAGGACTAAACGTCAGCGCGCCACATTGTCCCGTACAGTCACACAAAATTAAAAACAAAAAAGTTTTACACAAAAAAGACAAACTTTTGCAACAAATAACACAATGTTTAAATTTATAAATAAAAGTTATTGCAAAATTAATATTAGCATTTATGCTTAGACGCGTCATTTATATTCAATTTTTATGCAAAAGAAACAATAATTAGAAGATAGTTTATTGTCAGTTTATCGACGTCGCAACAAAGAGTCGTCGTATCACTCGCTAGAGCAGCAATAACGTGCAAAATCGAGCCAACAGGTGTAAAACTCAATCAATTTGCTTTTAACACGGCGTAGGTATTCTAATTTCTATCGCTATAATTAAAACACTAGCTTGTGTCTAAGACTTCGGACATTTAGATTTTGGTTACTGAGATTCTGTTCTAGGTTTATCTGTTCACTGTTGTATACTGATAATATGTCAGCTACTCGCCACTTTTTTAATTAGATAGAATTATTATATGACTATTTGCACTTACGCCAATGTACTCATTATTACAAAACAACGACATCTTGGTAGATGTCGTCCATAGAGTAGCGACAATAGAGGGGCGAACCTCGTACATTACGCTTAAAGCTCAGAAGCTTTAGGCTACCGCTACGCTTGAAGCGTCAATAGAAAAATGGGACATCTGGAAATTGACCAGGATAGCCAACCAAGCAGAACTTTTCCAGAACTTTTAAGGAACTTTTAAGGAAACATTTTTTCACTTTATGAAAGATCGAACAAGATCTCAAATATTAAAGTGGCGTGCTAAGAAGGTGGTGCGAGCGCTTTCTGACACGTAATGTACGAGGTTCGCCCCTCTATGGTCGCTACTCTATGGTCTTACTCAAGTCTAACCTACGTTGTAAATACGACTGTGATAATTCCAGCGTACCATTGACCTTTGACAGTAAATCAGTGTTTAAAATTCAAAATATGATTATTAGTAGGCATTTAAGTTTTATAGGCTCTTTATATGCCTATGTCTATAATGTAGCACACGTGCATATTAATATATTATGTAAAAATATACGCATAACAAAATTAAAAAATCCGTAAGAGCCACAGAATCGGCCAAGAATTTTCACGATACGAAGACAAAATCAAATATGGCAGCTATTTAGAAGGATGCAAGAAGGATTCAATCTGTGCCAAATATCACTAAATATTCAAGTTTATATGCCAAACGTAATCTAGTAAATGGGCTGTAAAATAGGTATCAAACAGATAGAAAGACAGACAGACAGACATAGATTATAATATTAGTATGGATACCTAAAGATTTATCAAAATAAAGTTTAAATTTAATAAAGAGCTTAAAAAATTCGAGATTTTTGTCCTGATTTAGTAGTAATTTAGAATACTGCTATAATAAAATCAGATTTATTTATGAGACGTTAGGTATTTTAATTTAAAGTATAATAGAAACAGCTGTTTCATCATATAATACGTTGTGCAATGTTTACTACACCTCACAAAATGTCAAATTTACAATTAACCACCCACTGGTATTTTGGTGATTCAGTAAATACGAGAAACACCAAAAATAATAGTAAATTGCATGAAAGAATAATTGAGTTATACCAAAATATATTTTATAGAATGTTGGGGTCCCAAAGTGCTTGAATGGCGGCCTCGCACCGGGAAGCGCAGCGTTGGACGACCCCCCACTAAGTGGACGGACGATCTCAAGCGTGTAACTGGGAGCCGCTGGAAACAAGCGGCACAACACCGTGCTCTGTGGCGATCCATGCAGGAGACCTTCGTCCAGCTGTGGACGGATAAAGGTTGAGACGACTGCGACGACGAGATATAGAATGTCAACTGTTTTCTTACACTTAAATGCAAATGCAAAGCGACTTGATAATATCAATCTTTTCACGAGGAATTTAAGATCCACAAGTATAATATAACCTATATGTAGGTATATATATTTTAATATAACAAGTAGGTATATTTTTTCATAAAAATAGAGAATCCGTAGAGAAATGGATAATATATATTTGCTGTAGGCACGCCAGCCAACTTCAAGTTATCATACTAATATTATTCATACTAATATTATAAATGCGAAAGTGTGTTTGTTTGTTGGTTTGTCTGTTTGTTGGTTTGTCCTTTAATCACGCCGCAACGGAGCAACGGATCGACGTGATTTTTGGCATGGGTATAGTTGAGGACCTAGAGAGTGACATTGGCTACTTTTTATCCCGGAAAATTAAGGAGTTCCCGCGGAAATAAAAAAAACTTAAACCACGCGGACGGAGTCGCGGGCATCAGCTAGTAATTCATACATCCAAGTTCACTATGAAAGCAACCGATAATCAAAATACTTTTCTGTTAAAACAAACACCATTAGATATTACCGTGCCATTAGGCCACTTGCATAAGGAAAATTCTGGAGAATGTGCGATAGTAAAGTGGAAATCCAAGTGCCAAAGGTATACGCTTTCCAGTGCGGGGTCGCCTTTCCAGTAGCCTAGAACCTCAACATCTGTCAGCGATGGAGAGAGCTATGCGTGGAGTATCCTTGCGTGATCAAATCAGAATTGAGGAGATCCATGAGAACAGAGAATATAGCTTGAAGAATCGCGAAGTGCCAATAATCAGGGGGTTACTATCAGTATCATTTCAAAATGTCAGGTTTACGTCATGTACCTTGACGTCCCGATTATAGGGATTATAATTCTATAACACGAACGTCAACAATATTAGAACAATACGGATTTTAGCGATGGTAGTATGTCCGAGGGCTGCACAGTGAATGCACTTGTAAACATGAGATCAAATCCACGCTCTACAAATAGGCATGGGTGTCGCAGAAACACGTCCGAAGTGAATTCACTTTCGTTGCTACTCCACTGGCATTGACCTCGTTCCTGGGACGTTGGTGAACGCTTCACTTTCCTCGCGAATTCACTCTCGATTTCGTTGCTACGGTCACTGGACGACTTCTTGATGTAACCATGTTTACATGCATAAGTAGTAAAGTATGTCAATATAAGTGAGTTTTTTTTTTACTATTAAAAATGGTTATCAGATGCAAATCGCCTGAGACGTATATTTGGCCATAACACTGAGGATTTTCGAAGGATCGAGATGGGAATAGTACCAAGAGTTGAGGAATATATCAAGACACGTGTGACCGTTATAATTTTGAAAATCGGTAACTTTTTTTGGAATTTAATGTAAAAAAGGCGGGGTTTTTGGGGGGTGATTGTTTGCTAAATTGTAAATATTTCGGAAAAAACCGACTTTGGAAAAAATTAAAAAAGGGTCCTAGGATATTAGCTTAGCTACAAAATGGCGAAAAAATTTTGATAATCGGTTACTTGTAATAAATTTTTGAAAAATTTTCAAGAAACGATTTTTATTTCACTTTTTAGTGGCACTTATTTCGCTTTTATAGATTAGAGGACTCTAATGGGTGAAGTTAGAGTCTAAGATGTTGTGGTATTATCATAAGAAATTATATTTCGTCGCTTCATTCTTCAGATATGATTTATTTACTAGGTAGTTCCTTTATTGTACAGCAACAATCGCACGATTTTTAGAGATGTTTTATTATATTTCGTCGCTTCATTCTTCAGATATGATTTATTTACTAGGTAGTTCCTTTATTGTACAGCAACAATCGCACGATTTTTAGAGATGTTTTATTTTAGTATAATGACAAAATTCTCCCACTTAAGCCATCCCCACTTGTTTACCCATTCAATATTTCTTCGTCATTCTTTTATCGTGCGTAGCAACGATCGGACGTTCCCACTTTCAACATAGTTAATATTATTTTTTATCTAAATAAAAAATATTGAAAAAGAAACAACCGCTGCTGTTTACAGAAAAACGGTGAGTCTTTAATCTTTCATTTTCAGCAATTTATTTCATGCATGACAGGCTTAAGAAATTATTCTTATATTAATTTTTCATGCAGTGTTAAATTACACTAAAGGTTTTCCGAGGGGCTACCCGAGAGGTATCAACAAAGGAGAATAAACCTTTCAGCTCAGCATGACGCGCCTGAGGAATTATATTTTCATGCAGTGTTAAATTACACTTAAGTTTTTTCGAGGGGTTATACCCGAGAGGTATCAACAAAGGAGAATAAACCTTTTCAGCATGACGCGCCTGAGGAATTATATTTTCATGCAGTGTCAAATTACACTAAAGGTTTTCCGACGGGTTACCCGAGAGGTATCAACAAAGGAGAATAAACCTTTCAGCATGACGCACCTGAGAATTGTATTTTCATACAATTTTTACACTTAATTTTTTCCTGGGGGTTACCCGAGAGGTAACAACGAAGGAGAGTAAACCTTTCAGCATAAAAGGCGCTTAAGAAATTATTATTTTATGCACCGTTTAATTATTCTAAAAGTCCATACGGCGGGTTGCCCAAGAGGCACCATGAAGAAGGTTAAGCCCTTCAGCATGGCTCGCCTAAGTAATTATAGTTACTTAGTACTCACACGAAGTACGTGTTAAAGTACGCTAATCCACTGGAAGGTTACTAGCGAAGTAACACGACGGAAATCAAACCTTCCAGCTAGACACTCCTAGCGATAGCAGGATAAGGAGAAATATTGGCGCCCGTTAGACTCGTCTGATGACGAGAACTTTGCAGGTTAGTCGAAAATTCTATTACTAAGTGTTAAAAAGTGCTTTTAACTCGGGATTGACTGCGAGTCAATTGCGAGATCATAATTGGCTGCGAGCCAATTATGAGTCATATTCTTATGACACTCATGCAGTGAATATGTTATGTACATTAACTGCAAGCTAAAAAATTAGTGTTTTTAACTCGGGATTGACTGCGAGTCAATTGCGAGATCATAATTAGCTGTGAGCTGATTATGAGTCATATTCTTATGACACTCATGCAGTGAATATGTGTCGCCTTGACTAGATATGCACATTAACTGGAAGCTATAAAAGTGTTTTTAACTCGGGATTGACTGCGAGTCAATTGCGAGATCATAATTAGCTGCGAGCTAATTATGAGTCATATTCTTATGACACTCATGCAGTGAATATGTTTCACCTTGACTAGATTATGCACATTAACTGGAAGCTATAAAAGTGTTTTTAACTCGGGATTGACTGCGAGTCAATTGCGAGATCATAATTAGCTGCGAGCTAATTATGAGTCATATTCTTATGACACTCATGCAGTGAATATGTGTCACCTTGACTAGATATGCACATTAACTGGAAGCTATAAAAGTGTTTTTAACTCGGGATTGACTGCGAGTCAATTGCGAGATCATAATTAGCTGCGAGCTAATTATGAGTCATATTCTTATGACACTCATACAGTGAATGTGTCACCTTGACTAGATAAACACATTAACTGGAAGCTATTGTCCGCGAGACAATATTAACGCAAAATGCGTACATACATACTACCTCCATATTCGTCCGCTCACTTATTGTATTCTTCAGAGATACAAACGAGGTTGAGCCCCATGCACAAGACGAATTCACCATTCTCTGAACAAGAGGGAAGTCGTGCAGGTAGCAAACGCACGTGCACTGTTTGTTAAAACTTTTAAAAGTGAATATTTAAGTGAAATGCCGAAACAAAAACGCAAACAACAGAAACGTAATCGTCGAAGGATTATTATAGAATCTTCATCAGATTCCCGAAAACCGGCTTATTCGAACGTACAAACGCCTGGGGGTTGACCAAGAGTTAAAACGGTGACCTTACTTTTCATTATACCTGTGTAAGAAAAACATATCTACCGCTACGATTACATTTTTCTCTAGAAATCACAAATCATTGTGTAACTGTACAACCTGGCGGTTCACCGAGTGTTAACCCGAAGGTTTAATAGAGACTAAAACTTTAGTCTCGTGCCTACATTTTCAGACGGTAATATTACGTAACAGAACAACCTGGCGGTTAACCGAGAGTTAACACGAGGGTTTAAATACACGCTAAAAGTTTTGTCTTGTACGTTCCATACAACAATGTGGTGTAGGCGAACAACCTGGTGGTTAACCGAGAGTTAACACGAAGGTTCAATAAATACCTACTAAAAGTTTCGTTTTGTACGTTTCATAAGATAATGTTGTATTGCCGAACAACCTGGCGGTTAACCGAGAGTCATCACGAAGGTTTAACAGCTGATGCTAGAAGTTACGCCTTGTATGTTTCATATGATAATATTCTGTAACCAAAAAACCTGGCGGTTAGCCGAGAGTTAACACGAAGGTTTAATAGATGCTCTAAGTTTGTCCAGAGCTCGATCCAGAGCTCCTCGGGGTACTCGGAGAAAGGAGTGACAGGAAATGATCCAAAATTTGGTGTAAAATATAATAAATTAATAGACCTGAAAGAAATGTAAATCATTCAGTGTATGAAAAAGTCAAGATCTCAGGTTCAAAATTTCCAGATGTAACTGTTCACAATATAAAACCTCTCAGTATCAAACGTACATACATCGTCAGAGAGGTAACAAAAGGTTCGAGATAATGATTATATCTTTTTTATCAGTTATCTAGGTACTTTAGCGTTATATAAATTCAATTTATTTACGAATACTGTAGATACAGAAAACGAAAATAAAAGCTGCTAGTATCTTGCCTCATAGTGGTGTGCAAAGAAAATTTGCAACGAAAATGTGTGGTAAAATTGCAAAAATTACCCACCAGTTTTACGTTTTTCCTACCCACATGCTCTTGGGCTCAAATCTCAAGTTCATATCTCGATCATGCCCTGGAAGCATATATCATACATCCGGTGACGTGTAATAATGGTTGATTATACTTAGAAGACGGCAGAAAAACAAAAACCAAATTGAGAACCTTTTCCGTTTTGGAAGTCGGTTAAACGGCGAGTATTTTTACGACCGGAAGTAAATTTCGTATGATGTAACAATGTAAAATTTCTATCGTATTATTGTCTTTTAAAAGATGTTTCGTGGGCTAGCAGGCAAGCATTTCTGCAAACTCGGGATAATGCATAGTTCATGTTGCCCGAAGCGGGATCCTAACTTTAGTATCTATGCATCGTCCATATATTGGAAACAATCTTTGAAAAACCGTCATAAAACTGTCGTTATCATAATACGTACATCGTTATCACTCGTGGAAAACATACAATTTATTCCGCCTTAACAACATACTCCATAATAACTTGCTTAATGCAAAATTAAACTACTTGGTTTTTTGTAAAAAGAGTAAAGAGTATAGATCCACGCCGTCAGCGCGTCTACCTTACTTATTGACGGAGGGAAATGATTTAACGCATTCATTCAAAAATACTTATGTATATTAAATAATTTATAATGACTGATGACACATGTTTTAGCGACATAAACAACTAGGTTGTCCATTGTTATAAAAGTATAGTAGCCTCCCTATCTAACTTAATTTAAAGCTTCTACCGTCAGTGAGGTTTAAAGCCCAAACCGACCGACTTACACATCCAAGTCAACATTAGTACTACCTAGTAGTCTATTACAATATCGACCGAGGTATATTCATCATTTTTCATTTATATTCTGCGGGGAACTTATACACAAATAGGAATTTGTAGTATTCCATAATATTGATTATGGCATAATCTTTTGACAAACATCTTAAAATGGTACCATTATTAATAATTTTATTAAACTATGTGCCTGTAGTAGACCTCTACAACAGGACCAGAATAACCCGTTCTTTTCCCGCCGCGTTTTGATAAATAAAAATTTTCTCCCCCCTTCTGGGTAGGTTTCCACACGTTCAAACGTCCCATTGGACGTCTGTAGTGTGTAAATAAAACCAAGTACTGTCCCGGCTAATATACTTTTGATTAGATCATAAATCTTGCAGCATTAACATTAATAATTATTGGTTTCATTTGCTTGCATCAAATTTGTAAGCTTGTTACTCAGCAGCTGATGTAAAAAGCGCAACATTGTATTCCTAAAGTAAAATGAATACTTAAGAAAAATCTTAGACTCATCTTAACTATACGTAGATGAGAATCTCAAGAAATCCGCACATGATTCCAACCTTAAGCATAAAGCTGTTTAAAACATTACGACTCAAATAAGAGATTGGGAAGAATAAATAAAATTATTGATAACAATAATTATTATATATTCAATGTGGAAACAGTTCTTGCAAAAATAGATATTTTCTGTATCTCTAAACATCTACCTAGTAAATAAATCATATCTGAAGAATGAAGCGACGAAATATAATAGATGATCAAACGAACTTCCTGAAGTGAAGTTCGATCATTATTATATGAGTCGCTTCATTCGAAGATATATAAATTCCCAACCCACCCAACCCGAAACATACCTATTTTTGCAATAACATTAGGTATATATCTCTAAAAAGAATGACGAAGAAATATTGAATGGGTAAACAAGTGGGGATGGCTTAAGTGGGAGAATTTTGTCATTATACTAAAATAAAACATCTCTAAAAATCGTGCGATTGTTGCTGTACAATAAAGGAACTACCTAGTAAATAAATCATATCTTCGAATGAAGCGACTCATATAATAATGATCGAACTTCACTTCAGGAAGTTCGTTTGATCATCTATTATAATGCCTCCTTGAAATAAAATATACATTATTTACCCACGTCTGTTTAATTATGGATTGTTTCGGATAAGAGCGGTAAGACCCTTGGATCTTATCTATAACAATTGACAATTGCTAATTAATTAAGTAAGTAATTAACGTCTTATTAATTAACTTTAAGTACGCGGAAATTCCGGTGATATAGCTTTGACAATGGTTTGACAAGTAACCATTTTTTTTTTACCTGTGGTTTGACCATCTTTTTATTTAGGTATGGATTTTGCCTATGTCAAAAATAAATTCTTTTTTGTTATTATTAAATAGAGGATCTTCCAAAAGACGTAATATCCACGTACACTGCTAATTTTATGTTTGACTAGAGGACGCCCGCGACTTCGCTCGCGTGGCATAAGTTTTTTTAATTCACACAGGCACTCCTTCATTTCCAAGATAAAAAGAAGCCTATGTCACTCTCCAGATCCTCAACTATACCTACCCATGCAAAAAATCACATCGATCCGTTGCTCTGTTGCGGCGTGATTGAAGGACAAACTCTCTATTTAACGTCCTTGGGATAGAAATTTCAAAACTGTGGAATACGTATTTCATAATTTTAAATTGGAAGCCCATATACCAAGTTGAAAAGCGACGGATTTTCATTCAAATTTTCAACCCCTATTTAACCCCTTTGGGGGTGAAATTTTTTGATACTTTGACATACGTGCTTCTTTATTTTTTACTGAAACCCAAAATATCGAGTTTCGTAGATATAACTTGAAAAATATCTTGTAAAATTAAGGACTTTTTCACAAATTTTACTCCCGTATTTCAGCCCTTTGGGGGTTGAATTTTCAAAAACTGTGAAACACATATTTCTTCATTTTTAACCCGTAGCTCATATACCAAGTTTCATGGATATAACTTGAGAAATGACGGACTTTCATACAAACTTTCAACCCTTATTTCACTCGCTTAGGGGTGGAATTTTGAAAAATCCTTCCTTAGTAAGCGCTTACGTCACAAAAGGAACCTACTGTCAAAATTTCAAGTTTCTAACCCCAGCGGTTTAGGCTGTTCGTTGATATATAAGTCAGCCAGTCAGGACTTTGAATTTTATATATCTAAATAACAATTAATTATAAATGCATCGAATAAGAGTAGTAAAAAGGATGTCATTTTGATGACGTCACAACTCACAACTCACAAGCAAGTATTTCATACAAAACTCCAAACTAGGCGCGTGTTTTGACGTTTGAAAAAAAGTTGCTGATTTGTCTAGTTGTCAAATACCCAATTATGACGAACTAGTTGACACTAACCCGCAATTTCTAGGTTTTTATGCTACTATAACAAATCCTAAATCCACGCAGAAAGTTGCGGGCAGCATCTACCGCCACTCTATCACCATCCTATCATGCCATCATGGTGCTGAGTCGTTTGAGGGGGGTCGACGAAGGGTGACATTGTGTGACATTGGGTCAAAAAATCACGAAATTAGTGTGACGTACTATATGGATGACCCATTACCGTCATAGGCTAACTTGTAGTGGAATAAAAAAAAAAGGTTCCGCGCCGTGTCAATCAAAGGTCAATGGGCCTAACTTTTAGCATAGATAAAGGGAAATGAGAGCCATCTATGATTCATACGTGGTATTCACACGAGGCTGTTTATATGACCGTTCGAGTACGCACCGCGAAAAGTGAAAGACTTACGTGTTAGTTTAACCGTTAGCCGCATAACGGCTAAGCAGCGCGATATTGTTGTTAATTCGATTGTTCACAATCTCTAAACTAAGCTAAATTGGCTGGTCTAAATCGAGTACCTTCTACTCTTTTCTGCAGGGAACATTAAGAAAGATAGCATTTAAAACTGTAACTTAAGAGGGCTCAGTACGCGCGACCGAAGTTGCCGGCGTACGTGGATAACCTGTTTGCTATTTCACCTAACATTGTGTGAAAAAGTGCGTGTCGGGTGCGAGGCACGATGATTTTCACCGAAATCAAGCGTTGAACAGTCGTTTGGGACACCCGTTTGTTTGTAAAAACTACTAAATGTATGTTTACAAAGTAAAGTTATTTCAAGTAATGAATAAGTAAGCTATGTTTCTTGATAAATTGTTTTATAATTTTCATACAACTAATCTTATTTATTTGCGCCCAAAGTTGTCATCAATTTAGTGTGAAAATAGGAATCTTTCGAGGCTCGTAACTTTATAATCAATATTTTTTTCAATATTTTATATATCAATAAACCTAGATAATGACGAGACAAATCGAAATAATACTTAGTTTTGAGCGTACAATATCAAATAATGTAGTAATTACGAGTTTACGTTTGTATGAAGAAGGTACCGGCTGGAGTCCCCTTAAGTATAGTGTCTAAACAACCCTCCCTTGAATATTTCTAATATTATGAGGATCCCAATTCTCAGTGACTAATTGCTGGCAAAAGAGCTCCGTCGCCAAAGACGTAAGGGGTGGACAACCCCCTTATAAATCTTAGGTATATGGTCTTTGTCTTGGTAGAATTAAAAGATTCAGCTTTAGATAGAAAAGCTTTTCTCATGATGACCGCCAAACTTTAAATCGAAGAAGGCACACAGTCATGATAATATGAAACAGAATAATTGTCATTAGCAACATTCATAAGTTTTTCAGTAGGTATAATGTAAGTTACAAGCTGCAGCTGTAGGTCTAATAGACAACACAATTATTGACGATGGTCTAGGTTGGCCTAAAAAAAATAATGGAAAATAAATCAATTGCAAAATTAAATAAAAATGCGCATTAATTTCAAAACTTACCCACTTCAGCAAATCAAATCCTTACCTGAAAACAGAATTCAAAGAATGAATTATTTATCAGGATAACTTAATTATAAACTAATGCTAACGTAAGCGGTAGGATAATTGGTAATGTAGTGTTATTTATTTATTAAGGGATAACGCAGCCAGCGATCTGGGCGCATCGCCTGGTCCAAGTTTTTTGAAGTGAAAACTTCTTTAGCCGCGTTGAGCACTTTTTGGTAGGACTACCTCCTCGAATGTCGGGGCAAGGTGTCGGTAACGCGAATCCACAAGTTAACCCCCTACCAAAAAGTGCTCAACGCGGCTAAAGTTTTCACTTCAATAAAATGGGAAAGCCCTTAAGGGTCCAGTGTCTATTGAGTCAATATTACAACAGAGCTATGACAAAGATTATCGAATGCGCATACGCGGTCGCGCTCTGATTCCTTCACTCTTCAACCTAGAGTCAAGAGCCAAGGCACCTAATCTTCTACGATGAAGTGTTATGGTCAGATTATAGTTTAGCTATGATATATGCTAGCTCATTGGTTTAGTGATTAGCGCGGTTGACTGCGGCTGATGCCATGGGTTCTCAATTCCCGGTTTGTGTCATAAAAATATCTACTAGTTATATACATAACTAGCTGATGCCCGCGACTTTGCCCGCGTGGAAAATGTATTTTGATTCCCACAGGAAATCCTTAATTTTTAGGATAAAAAGTAGCCTATGTCACTCTCCAGGTCCTCAACTATTCCCATGGAAAAAATCACGTCGATCCGTTGCTTTAATCCAACGTGGTTGAAGTAGTAACCAGCAAACTAACAAACTCGATTTTGTTCTTGGGGTTTATGTGCAAGTTTAGCTAGTTTTACTTGAAAAATCAAGTAACTACTTGCCTAAATTCACAGTACTTAAGTAACTAATTGTGTGTTTTGTTTAATAACTACAGATAACTCAAATATTGTCTGTTATTAAATAAACTAAGCCATGGAACGGCCTAAATTTTGCACATTTATAATTAATAGTATGCTATACAATTGTTATCTAGTATTTATAAATACCTACGAGTTTATGCGTTAGGCCTGCTTTTTATCCTACTACGGAAACCCCTAAAGGAAGGGTTATGATTTTAGCAGTCTTTGTATGTATGTTCCACCGTAGAACTTAACTACTGGGACGGTTTTGATGAATGAAGCGTCGATCGATCTGTTATTCTGACATGACATTCATTTATGACATTCTCTCCCAATTTTTAAAAAATCCTTGTCCTTTTGATGACCTCCCTGGCGCAGTGCTGAGCGCTGTGATGGAAGCACCCGGGTTCGATCCCCAGCAGGGTCAATTTGAGATTTTTTTATTTCTGAATTTTATCTAGTCTGATTCCGGTACGATGCCAAAATCGATTAGGGGCATGGATTTAATAGAACTGCAATACCCATAAACAGGTTAGTCCGCTACCACCTTAGACTGCATCATCACTTACCGTCAGGTGAGATTGCAGTATAAAAAAGTTACATAGGAAACATCTAGCAGGGTTTGGCTCTGTCGGAGTTTTTGTTATTTGATCACTATGTTTATGTCTCATTTGACCGGACTATTATATTATATGCTAACATTATTAGATCATATTTATAATTTTTAAACATTGTTTTGTACCTCTGTTGCACGCCCGAAGAGGCGTTTAAATGAGGGGTAGGGGTGGAGGGGTTTTTTAAATGACTATGAATCTTTGAATTAATATGAGTGGGATGTACTTTGGATTGAACGAACTAGGTATACTTATCTAGCTGTCGCACAATGACGGTAGGTCCACTGGTTTCTTTAACCTCCTATCTAATTAAGCCATCAATAACGAACCAGGTAAAGCGTAAATCAATGTAAAATCGCTCAACAACAATGAATCATTAGCAACACGGTAACCGCATAAACCGGATATATTAACATAGTTATGGAAAATCAATCAAATCGAATTACATACCGAGTGGCCTGAATTGCTATACTTAGTTAATTTATACCTTCAAATCTACGGCAACTGGTTATAAACATGCAAGGTTAATTTATTTTATTGCTAGCTAATGCCCGCGACTTCGTCCGCGTGGATTGAGGTTTTTGGTTCCCAGGGGTACCTACTCCTTGATTTTCCGGGATTAAAAGTAGCCATGTCACTTTCCAGGACCTTAACTGTACCCATACCAAAAATCACGTCGATCCGTTGCTCCGTTGCGGCGTGATTGAAGGACAAACCAACAAACCAATAAACCAACAGACAAACACACTTTCGCATTTATAATATTAGTATGATATGATTATTTGAGTAAGTACAAGAAGATGCATGAGATTTTGTCCGCGTAGATTTAGGATTTTAAAAATGCAAAAAGCACCTCTATCCTTTGCTTCGTTGCAGCATGACTGAAGGACAAACCAACAAACAAGCACACTTTTGCATTTATATGATAAACCAGCTGATGCCCGCGACTTCGTCCGCGTGGATTGAGGTTTTTCGTTCCCGCGGGAACCTCGTTGACTGCTGGTCTCGTTGGTCTAGTGGTTGGCATGTTCGACTGCGGCCGTCGAGGTCCCGGGTTCGAGTCCCGGGTCGGGCCATAATGGAGTATTGAGTTTTTCTGACTAGAAATTCTCAGTACTAGCCCGGAGTTAGGAAGTTGGCGGTGTTTCACCCCCGCGCCTCGGAGAGCACGTTGAGCCGTCGGTCCCGGTTATTATCACGAACATGATAATAGTCGTTAAAGCCCGCCAACCCGCATTGGAGCAGCGTGGTGGGTCTAAGCTCTAATTCCCTCTCTCCTATGAGAGTGGAGGCCTATGCCCAGCAGTGGGACGTTAATGGGCTGTAGTGGTTCCCGCGGGATCTCTTCAATTTTCCGGGATAAAAAGTAGCCTATGTGTTATTCCAGACTATAATCTATCTCTGTGCCAAATTTCATCCAGATCCGTTCAGCCGTTCTGGCGTGAAAGAGTAACAAACATCCATACATCCATACATTCATACTAACAAACTTTCACGTTTATAATATTAGTAATATAGTATATTAAGATGAATTTTACGCGGGCCTTTGGAATTTTGTTGCGATTTTGAAAGCTTTTTATTTGAAAACTATAACTAGAATCAAATCAAATAAATATTATAAATGCGAAAGTTTGGATGGATGGATGTATGTTTGTTACTCAATCACGCTCCAACGGATGAACGGATCTGGATGAAATTTGGCACAGAGATAGATTATAGTCTGGAATAGCACATAGGCTACTTTTTATCCCGAAAAATTAAAGAGTTCCCGCGGGAACCGAAAAACATCAATCCACGCGGACGAAGTCGCGGGCATCAGCTAGTATAGTATATTATGACGAATTTTACGCGGGCCTTTGGAATTTTGTTGCGATTTTGAAAGCTTTTTATTTGAAAACTATAACTAGAATAACTTTCATATTTCCATACTAGATGTTTTTATATTCCCGTGGCAACTCCCTAATTTTCCGGTATAAAAAGTAGCCTAAATAGAACAATAAGTATATATAATATAATAACATAATATAATAAAATAATTTAACTTTGCACGAAGTCGATTCGAGCGAATAGGTACCTATTAATTACATTCCATTCTTCCTTGTGTTAAGTATACTTTTAACTGGACCATTATATTATGCAAATAATAAAATCCAGGCCACATTATATCTAATCGCTAGAGTTACGTCATTTTAAGCTAAGCCAACCATGGCTGACTGCACTGCAACACCAGTGCATTAGTGAGTTAATAAAATAATATTTAATTTAAAAAAACCGGCCAAGTGCGACTCGGACTCGCGCACCGAGGGTTCCGTACAAACCTGTAGTAAGTTTTACGATTTATGACGTATTAAAAATAAAAATTACGTTTGTTGTATGGGAGCCCCCCTTTAATATTTACTTTATTGATATTTAATTATTTATTTTGAAAGGTAATATACAAGTTAATATTCTGTGAAAATTTGAACCGTCTACCTGTTACCGTTTTTAATATTGAGCAAAAAAATACGAAAAAACACGTTTATTGTATGGGGACCCCCCTTAATATATATATTTTTTTAATTTTTAGTATTTGTTGTTATAGCGGCAACGGAAATACATCATTTGTGAAAATTTCAGCTTTCTAGCTATCACGGTTTATGAGATACAGCCTGGAGACAGACAGACAGACAGACAGACATACAGACAGACAGACAGACAGACAGACAGACAGACAGACAGACAGACAGACAGACAGACAGACAGACAGACAGCGGAGTCTTAGTAATAGGGTCCCGTTTTTACCCTTTGGGTACGGAACCCTAAAAAAGAGCAACTGCGGAGTTTCTTGCCGGCTCTTCTCATCAGAATCTCCTTTCCGAACCGGTGGTAGAGTCAAAACATGACGTAACATAAGAGACACATGTATGTCCTACATTTTTAAATAAATAAATTGAAATTGAAAAGATAAATATTCAAAATTAAATAATCTATACTAATAGTAAAACTGTAAGTAGACGATTTCAGTAGGTACATCAATTTTTTTTTGAAAAGTATTAGGTTTCTTTTTAGGGTTCCGTACCAAAATGGTAAAACTGGAACCCTTATGGTGCGACTTTCTCCGTCCGTCCGTCCGTCCGTCCGTCCGTCCGTCTGTCACAGTCGATTATTTCAGTAACTATTAAAGCTATCGACATGAAATTTGGAATAGTTGTGTATAATAGTGGCCTAACATCATTAAAATAAAAAAAATTCTTAGTTTAATTAAAAAAGGGGGAAAATCGGGGGTTTGAAATTTCAAAGTATGATAACTATACTGAGTGGGATATGATATGAAAGGGCTATACTTCTACATTCTAAAACAGATTTTTATTTATTTTTGCGCATAATAGTTTTTGATTTATTGGGCAAAATGTCGAAAAAAATACCGTTCCCCCCCCCCCCCCTTTATCTCCGAAGTTTACCAATTGAAAAATCTGAAATAATTATGGTCAATAGAAGCGTATGTATATTTTACAGGAAAAATAAAACCAACGCTCTAACTAGCATAGTTTTTTTGATAATAACAATAAACCTCTACAAACAAAGTTAGTTTTGCGGTTCATTTCGTCTTGTTTTTAATACGTCATAAATTGTAAAACTTACTACAGGTTTGTACGGAACCCTCGGTGCGCGAGTCCGATTCGCACTTGGCCGGTTTTATTTGACATAGAGCCCAAAGTCTGCTATATATTTTCTATCAATCTGAGCAACTAATACATATCCCCAGACACATCCCTATCACAGTCATCCATAACCACAGAACACAATATACTTATGTGTTCTGTGTCCATAACCTAACAGAATAATAGAATTACTAAATACCTTATAATTTACCCCTTATAATTTACCCCTTACCAAATAATAGAATAATAGATCATCTACTCTGCGATAGCCCGCGACTTCGTTGGCGTGTATTAATTTTTTTATTACCGCGGCAACTCTATTTTTCGGGATGAAGTAGCCTGTGTCCTTCCCCGGGATGAACCTATCTATGTACCAAATTTCATTAAAACCGGTTGAAAACACGGGCCAACTGTGAATCTAGGTACTCGTAGTGTGGGAAAATGTCGATACTCGAGAGACCCTGATGTAGCTAATTTTTTGGACAAAAACTAGGGAAATGTATCGATACTGCTACCATGGGAGAATTTACTGCTCCGTACCATTAAGAGGAAAAGTGTTTACTTATTAGGTTTTAGAGCTTTTTATTTACATTCAAACCTGAGTGAATTAAATTCATTCTTATCATTAAGAGTAAAAGTGTTGGGTTTTAAAGTATTTTTTGTGTATCTGCTGCAAAGTTAAAAAAATGTGTTTACTTTTACTTCTTTTGAAAATAAAAAACGTTTAGTTTAATATCTGTTTAAATTTAATTTGGACACTTATTGCTTTTATAACATCATCTAGAGCTAGTTTTCGTTACAAAATAAATATTTTTCTAAAACAATAATAAATTATATTTCCGTTTGCCCCCAAATAATAATGAAGAATTATTTCGAAATAAAAAATCATGCGAAGGACGATGGAGAAGTAAGAAGGAGAAGAATTCAGGAGATAAAATAACTTATTACTATAAACTTTTCTTCTCGACAGTAATTCAACAACCACAATTAATTTTACGGAAGAAACGCGTGCGCGATCTCAGTGTTCGATTGGAATTATGCAATTCCGATAGTGTTGTTCCACGATTATCGTTAACTGTTTACTCGACTTCGAACATTTTGGTAGGGGAGGCAATGATGCTAAATGTGGATTAACTCGAGCGTCGTGGAGACCTAATGGAATTTGAAGATTAGATGGTAGAAAGAAAAAACCGGCCAAGTGCGAGTCGGACTCGCGCACCGAGGGTTCCGTACAAACCTGTAGTAAGTTTTACGATTTATGACGTATTAAAAATAAAAATTACGTTTGTTGTATGGGAGCCCCCCTTTAATATTTATTTTATTGATATTTAATTATTTATTTTGAAAGGTAATATACAAGTTAATATTCTGTAAAAATTTGAACCGTCTACCTGTTACCACCGTTTTTAATATTGAGCAAAAAAATACGAAAAAAACACGTTTATTGTATGGGGACCCCCCTTAATATATATATATTTTTAATTTTTAGTATTTGTTGTTAGAGCGGCAACGGAAATACATCATTTGTGAAAATTTCAGCTTTCTAGCTATCACGGTTTATGAGATACAGCCTGGAGACAGACAGACAGACAGACAGACAGACAGACAGACAGACAGACAGACAGCGGAGTCTTAGTAATAGGGTCCCGTTTTTACCCTTTGGGTACGGAACCCTAAAAAGGTTACATGATGTACTAGATGATTCCTGCGACTTCGTCCGCATGGATTAAGATTTTTGATTCCCGCGGGAACTCTTTAATTTTCCGGGATAAAAAGTAGCCTATGTTACTCTCCAGGTCCTCAACTATACCCATGCCAAAAATCACGTCGATCCGTTGCTCCGTTGCGGCGTGATTGAAGGACAAACCAACAAACCAACAAACAAACACACTTTCGCATTTATAATATTAGTATGATTCGAGCAAACGAGCAGGCGGGTCACCTGATGGTAAGTGATTACCGCCGCCCATGAACATTTGTAGCACCAGAGGAACCGCCAATGCGTTGCTGGCTTTTGAGAAATTTGTTTATCCGCCCTTTGAAGAGCCCCATATTATAATCATTAGGAAACACAGAAGACGGAAGTTGCTTCCACAATTTGCAGGAATGACCTGGAATAACGGGAGGTGGAAGAAGACCAGGCATCCAGGTTGGATATATCTAAACGTAAGCATGTATAGCATAGTACATGAAGTATGGATGAATTTGCCCTAAGTCGATATAAACAACGGGCTGTGATACATAAACTAAGATTAGATTTATAATGCATAACAAAACACGTAATTGGGTTACCTAAGCGCATTGTACAACACTGTACAAGTAGGATAATTGCCGTAAATTTCTGTCTGGAAGACTGTAGTTATGTGAAAACTTGAATTTTACAAATATCGATATGTTTATGTTACGTACCGACAACAAATTTCAAATTCAAATTCAAATGTTTTTTATTCAAATAAACTTTTACAAGTACTTTTGAATCGTCAAGTGAATCTACCACTGGTTCGGAATACCATTCCTACCGAGAAGAACCAGCAAACTCGGCGGTTGCTCTTTTTAGATAATTCATTTACAATTTATTATTATTACTTATATCAATGTGTACATAAGTAACCGCTGTCCTTAGCATTGCTGGAGCGATCAAATCCAAGCTCCTCTATCATTTACATAATCTTGAATAGTAGGTTTTTTCAGGAGCATACTTTTAATGGATTTCTTAAACTTGTGTATAGGCAAGTTTAAAACAGGTTGTGGTATTTTGTTATAGAAAAGAATGCTCATTCCTACGAATGACTTTCTGACTTTTTAGAGGCGGAGCGATGGACTCACGAGCCTATTACGGCCTCTAGTTTGCCTATCGTGCAGATCGCAATTTTTTTTGTAATTATGGATGTTTTTACACAACACATCCATAATTGCTAATACAATAATGCTTAAGTACATATTAAAAAAATTAAGTTTACGATTTTAGTTTCTATAAATACACTACATTGCATTTCATTTAAATATCGTTAGGGCTCTTAAAATCTAATTAAAAATTTATTAATATTGTAAATAGCTGTAACAATAACTAGCTGATGCCCGCGTGGATTTTTTTTTATTCCGGGTGAAACTATAGATTTTTTGCGATAAAAGGTAGCCTGTGTCACTCTCTAGAGTCTAGAGTCTTCTACCATGAAACCATGAAAAACAACGTCAATATATTGGTATGTTGCGGAGCGATTGAAGGATAAACAAAGACACTTTCGCATTTATCAAATAAATATTATAAATGCGAAAGTTTGGATGGATGTATGGATCTATGGATGTTTGTTACTCAATCACGCTCCAACGGCTGAACGGATCTGGATGAAATTTGGCACAGAGATAGAATATAGTCTGGAATAGCATATAGGCTACATTTTATCCCGGAAAATTAAAGAGTTCCCGCGGGAACCGAAAAACCTCAATCCACGCGGACGAAGTCGCGGGCATCAGCTAGTAATATAATAAATACTCTTAGTACGGATAATAGTACGGATTTGCTGTATCACTCAACCCTGGTGCATCGATAAACCTTTGACGATAGCGAACTTTCTTGCCGGTTCTTCTCAGTAGAATCATTTTTCCGAACCGGTGGTAGATTCTTGCGACTTATCGTAAATGGCACAAGTTGTCCTACGTGAAATAAATCATTACATTTTCATTTTTTTTCACGATAATGTGGTCCACCTCACTATTCATTACATTAAACCAAAGCGGTTACATTATAAATATCGTCACCTATGAGGTTCACATAATTAGTTCTTCAGCAACGTAATCAATACATAAGTATAAATAAGGCACAAGACACATTGACACGTTGAAGCAAGCGACGCGACGCGACGCGACTTATTAGTACAGCTAGCTTTTTGCAGCTTTTGCTTTTCAATCAAAAGCAAAACCCTATTTTACCGCATTATGTTGGAATTTTCGAAAATCCTTTTCTAGAATAATAGCTATCTCTTTGCCAAACTTGAGGGACGAGTAGCCTAGTTGTGACAATGCATATCAGTCGATTGCTAATGTTAAGCATCGTTGACCCAAGTCGGTAACTGGGTGGGTGACCGAATTTGGAGGTCCAAAGGAGAAGGTTCACCTTCGGTGTACTCTTTGTACACTCTACCATGATAGAGGAAAATACATAGATTGTATTAAAAATATAATAATTTAGAATATTAAAGTAAATAACGAGAAATAAAATAAAATGTATTTCAAGTTTTCGATGCGTTTCCAAGATGGCAACCTTTAGCCATAGAGATGGCAGTAGGCGCGAAATGTATCAAATGTCATTTCTGACAGTCACTGTCAAAATAACGTGTTTTCCCCTACGGTTTTTCCGGTGTTGTGTTGACACTTGACAGAAAACGTCAAAAAATATGAAAGATGCCAGTGCTCGCAGTGCTTATAACGGAACACACACTTAGTGTGTGTTCCGTTATAAGCACTGCGAGCACTGGCAGTGCTCTTTACTGGGGACTTTCAGTGCTCTCAGTGTATTTCGGAACGCACCCTAAATAATTACACCACTGAAATTACGATGAATTCGTAGATTTGAACGTTCAAAACTGGTTTAGAATTTTTTTTCTTTCATTTCTCTACTTGTAAAAGGACCGGACCGACGCTCCATACAAATCTGGACCGTCTCCTTTGGACTTTTCGTTTCCTTTGTGCCTCGGAGAGCACTTTAAGCCGTCGGTCCCGGTTATTATCACTAACATCTGATAATAATCGTTACTTACAAAAACCTAAGAGTTTCAATATTCTTACAGTCGAGTCGTGTGCGGAAGGACGTGGGAACCCACCGCATTATTATCCAAAGAAAACTCCTACCATTATATGATTAATAGCAAGGGTCACGACCCTCCGCAATGAGGAATACGACGCAGAGAGATGCCAAACTTGAGGCCGATCAGTCCAGAGGTAATCTGTGCATTGATAGATTAGTCAGTCGCTTTTTTCTTTTAAATAGTTTTGATAAACTTAGGTACTTAGTTTATATACTAATATTATAAATGCGAAAGTGTGTTTGTTTGTTGGTTTGTTCGACGGATCGACGTGATTTTTGGCATGGGTATAGTTGAGGACCTGGAGAGTGACATAGGCAAGACATAGGCTACTTTTTATCCCGGAAAATTAAGGAATTCCCGCGGGAATCAAAAAAAAATCCCGCGGGAATCAAAACCACGCGGACGAAGTCGCGGGCACCAGCTAGTAGTTTATATACCTACACCTTGTAACTTTGAAAGGGAACTTTCCTTTGTCTGAGGGAACGAGGTTTTGTCCTGTCGTCTAGTACACGCTCCTTATAAAAATGAATACCTATCTTGTTTTAAGTGTCCATTTAAATTAGTGGGCAATTGTTAGAGAGGTCAATAAAGCTACGCAAGGGCAAAGAAAGCGTGCAGTATTAAATCGGAAACATAAAACACATTAGGCAATATGTTAAAAAAACCGGCCAAGTGCGAGTCGGACTAGCGCACCGAGGGTTCCGTACAAACCTGTAGTAAGATTTAAATTATTTAAAAAAAACTACTTACAATTTTCGGTGGAAGTTTGCATGGTGGAAGTACCTACATCATATATTTTTTTTAGTTTTATCATTCTCTTATTTTGGAAGTTACAGGGGGGGACGACACACATTTTACCACTTTGGAACTAAGTATTCAGTTTAGAAAAAAATGATATTAGAAACCTCAATATGATTTTTGAAGGGAAGGAAGTATCATACGTATGGGTTTAATGGAAAAAAATTTTTGAGTTTCAGTTCTAAGTATGGGGAACCCCCAAAATTTATTGTTTTTTTTCTATTTTTGTGTGATAATCTTAATGCGGTTCACAGAGTAGGTACATTTACTTACCAAGTTTCAACAGTATAGTTCTTATAGTTTCGGAAAAAAGGGGCTGTGACATACGGACGGACAGACAGACAGACAGACATGACGAATCCATAAGGGTTCCGTTTTTTGCCATTTGGCTACGGAACCCTAAAAAAACGATTAGTATCATTGTTCCACGCAATTTTTAGTCATTAACATCACGAACGCAATAAGTCATTAGGAAATTATCTTAGAGACACTTGGAGGATAGTTGCTATTGAGAAACGTTCAATACGACGGATGTAAGAAAGCGCTGTACATTCAATGATTGAACAGAGATTCATAGCTGAATTAATCAGAATTCGTACCTACACGGATAAATATTTTTTTTATATTAATGTGTAAACTAGTTATTTATATTAGAAAGAAAGAGGAAAGAAGAAAGAAAATGTGTTTTTATTTGATCACTACATGTGGTTTTAAACTAATTATAATTAATATTAAGTAGATATAGTAATATGTGCCCCTAACAGGTTAGCCCGCTACCATCTTAGACTGCATCATCACTTACCATCAGGTGAGATCGCAGTCAAGGGCTAACTTGTAGTGGATAAAAAAAAAAAAAAAAAAAAAGGTTTCCATCTCAGCATCATGCTGCAGCAGACTGCAGCGCTGGTTTTCAGTGGAAACCTTGAATAAAAGTGAAGTCACGGACGGAACTATGAAAACATATGCGTGCAATACCTTAACTTATAATATTGTTGTTACGTATAAATATTACATTATCTAAAATGAAAGATACAGTTTGGTACTTGAAGCAACTAAAAAGAAAAATATAATAAAAAGAGAAAACTAACTAACATGACATTGGTAAAATAATAACAAATAACAAATGCGGCATAAGTGCTGAAACGATAGCTAGAGATATTACTACTAGATGATGCCCGCGACTTCGTCCGCGTGGAAAACGGTTTTCGATTCCCGCGGGAACTCTTTAATTTTCCGGGATAAAAAGTAGTCTATGTCCTTCCGCGGGATACAAACTATCCCTATACCAAATTTCATCATACCGCGCGTTTTTGACGTAAATTAATAAAGAGTTGCTAATTATACCCGATTTTTTAGGGTTCCGTACCAAAATGGTAAAAATGGAACCCTTATGGTGCGACTTTCTCCGTCCGTCTGTCACAGTCGATTATTTCAGTAACTATTAAAGCTATCGACATGAAATTTGGAATAGTTGTGTATAATGTCAATAGTGGCCTTACATCATTAAAGAAAAAAAAAATCGAAAATTATTTTTAGTTTAATTAAAAAAGGGGGAAAATCGGGGGTTTGAAATTTCAAAGTATGATAACTATACTGAGTGGGATATCATATGAAAGGGCTATACTTTTACAGTCTAAAACAGATTTATATTTCTTTTTATGCATAATAGTTTTTGATTTATCTGGCAAAATGTCGAAAAAAATTCCGTCCCCCCCCCCCCCCCCCCCCTTATCTCCGAAGTTTACCAATTGAAAAATCTGAAATAATTATGGTCAGTAGAAGCTTATGTATATTTTACAGGAAAAATAAAACCAACGCTCTAACTAGCATAGTTATTTTGATATTAACAATAAACCTCTACAAACAAAGTTAGTTTTGCGGTTCATTTCGTCTTGTTTTTAATACGTCATAAATCGTAAAACTTACTACAGGTTTGTACGGAACCCTCGGTGCGCGAGTCCGACTCGCACTTGGCCGGTTTATTCTTTGTTGGAGTTTACGTCCTTTAGAATCGATTTTCATGTAATATATAAGCCCGGGGTATGAAAATTTATGAGGAGTAAAATGAAACTTTCTCCGTTTCGTTTTTGACTTTATGTTTCCATGACTATGTAATGTATTTTGATGAATATAAATTACATAATTAATATAAATAAATGTATCAAGCGTAGTTTCAGTAATATAAAAAATGCGTTCATTTACCCTCATTTACTAATCTTTATATTTTATAATCGTTCGTAAAAAGTAAACTGCAGTTGTGCGTCGGAGCTGACACACACATTTTTTTTTTTAATATCAATTATGTAACGATTCAAATAAAGCGCTTACGTTTAGGGTCTAATAAAACAATTTGGTTAAGAAACAAAAGTAACGAACTAAGTAGTTCAGACGCAACTGGAATCTCGATAACGACTAGAGATCCTAATCTCTGACTCACCGCTCGCGTAGATTGCCAACACGATCTATCGAATCCGTAGTAACTATGGAACTAAGTATGCAAGTAAAAAAAACAGTGATAATATCACATCATACTTCCATACTAATATTATAAATGCGAAAGTTTGTCTGTCTGTCTGTTACTCTTTCATGGCTCAACCGTTCAACGGATTTTGATGAAATTTGGTACAGGGGTAGATTGTATCCCGGGGAAGGTCATAGGCTACCTTTTATCCCGGAAAATTCAAGAGTTCCCGCGGGAATCAAAAAAACCTAATCCACGCGGACAGAGCACAGCATGAAAGGTAGGTAGGTAATAGGTATGTACCTACCTAACATACCGCAACGCTGATTTTCAGGAGGGCCCCAAGGGCCGAGACATCTCGCACCATCACTGAGTACTACAGTTAACAAAATTAAATATTTAAAATTAGAAACAAAAATAAAATTAACCTAATTTTTAAATCGACAAACAGTTTATTTAGTTTTACATTCCTCGATACACCGTAGAAGGTGTAGACTGTAGGTACTTAGGTATACCTCCCACCAGCTCCTCACAAATGACATAATTATTATGCATACAATTATTATTTGTACATGATACGCATCAAGTAAACATATACCTAGTTACCAGTGGTCAATCAAACGCAACCAAACTTGTAAAGTTGTATTGCCATATTTAATTACAAAACCTAGCTGCCAGGGGTTCATGTCACTTTCAATTGCCACCTGCCTTCACTTATCACTAAATCAAGTTAAGGGACTGATAAATAATTATTAAGTATACTTATTCAGCTTTTGTAGTTTTTGGGGTTCCGTACCTCAAGAGAAAAAATGGAAACATTAAAGGATCACTTCGTCGTCTGTCTGTCAATCCCCTTTTCCTCGGGAACGCGAGGAGTTATCAAGTTGGAATTAATTTCAAATGCTTAGGTCTACCACATACAACATACCTCCAATTGGGGGTTTAAGTGCGGAAACCTTCCTATTAGGAAGAAAGAAACTTAGGTCTACGGTCCCTTGGATCTGTAAAAAGTCAGGCTACTAAGTCAACGCAATCAAAAGATAAGGCCGTTTATACCGCATATTTTGACACTCGCCAGTAAATCATGTTTGGCAAGAAGCAAGGTCTTACAGCACAATTATAGAAAAAAATCCGAAAATTGTTAATTAGGGTTCTTAAGGGTACTCATAGGGTGTCGAATTGTTTGTAGTCCATTCATTTTAGATTTTTTCGCGGCAAAATTTATAATTTTTTGAAACCACTGTGGTTTTATACCTATGAGTGAGTACATTAAAAAACACAACTCTCCCCCCCCTCCGGTGGTGGCTTCCCCCCTCCCCGCCTTGAAAAGTGTGCCATTTTGCAGATTTCCTAGATTTTCCAGAAAACTATACAAGCTAGGACAAAACTGTTAAAGAGAACATTGTTCCTTAATAAATTACCTACAAATAAGTTCATAACATTTATTATGATAGGAGTTATAGTTTACAAGCTATGGTGCGTTAAAGTTGACTAAAAATCGCAGCTCAGTAAAATAAGCCAATTTTCAACATTTTATATGTATTCTGTAATCTCTAGAAAACTATTAGAGTTAGGCAAAAACTGTCAGGAGTAAAAATAAACACCATTTAATGACCTATAAAAAATATTTAGTTCATAAAGATAGGACTAATAATTTCGCATATATATCCACGTATTGTATACGAAGAAAAATAAAAAAATTGTTAGAATCCTGTGTTATTTGCAATTTGCACAAAAACTATTAGAGCTAGGAAAAATCCTTCGAAGAGCAATTAATTTCATTAAATTACCTACAAAAAAATGTTATGGTTTATTTAGATAGGACCAATAGTTCGAAAAATATGACTACCTTTATTCCATGAAATTTTTTTTTTTTTCAAAAACCATGTATATATTTTTTAATTTTCACAGAAACTATTAGAACTAGGAAAAAACATATCATAAGCAAAAATGAACTTCATTAAATTACCTCCAAAATAGTTTTTAGTTTATTTTGACAGAACTAATAGTTTCGGAAATATGGCTGTCTAACTTGCATAAAAAAAGAAACCCTTGTAAAATCCGTGAATGTTTTTTGTAATTTCAAGAAGAAGTATTAGAGCTAGGAAAAAAGCTGTCAGGACTTAGGACAAAGATAATTAATTTACCTATAAAATAGTGTTTAGTTTATTTTGGTAGGACAAATAGTTTTTGAAATATACCTTGCTATTTTGTAAGAACCGGTGGTAGTCATCTTGACTTACATAATAGTATGGAATAAATAGAAATTAAATAACTTTTTTTTTAACGCATCATAGCTTGTAAACTATAACTCCTATCACCATAAATGTTATGAACTTGTTTGTAGGTAATTTATTAAGGAACAATGTTCTCTTTGACAGTTATGTCCTAGCTTGTATAGTTTTCTTGAAAATCTAGGAAATCTGCAAAATGGCACACTTTTCAAGGCGGGGAGGGGGGAAGCCACCACCGGAGGGGGGGGGAGAGTTGTGTTTTTTAATGTACTCACTCATAGGTATAAAACAACAGTAGTTTCAAACAATTATTAATTTTGCCGTTTTCCCCATACATTGAAATCTAGAATGAATGGACTATTGTCAGGCGTTACCAGTTTAATAGTATGCCCGGTGACAGAGTCGCTAGTTTCCTTCCAAATTACTTCCAATTTTGGCCACCGGGCCAGATAAGTTTGTGGGACTTTAGAGGTCTAGACAAGGTCTTGGTTTTATATTTGAGGTTAACATTTCACCATTACAATAAGAACGTTTATATGGAGTCTTATGAGAGGTCAAAATCAAATCATTCGACAGGTTACTAATTATTAGGTGTCATCGAGGTCATCATTTGACCGCGCCCGTCTTGTAATGCTACAACAGTTAGTTAGATAATCTCCAAAAATATCACAATTCTTTTAAAAAACTTCAACTTCTGGGACGGGACAGGCTGTTATGTTGATACATTGACCCCGTCTCATATCATGGTGACAGCATCAAGGTCGGGAGCCGCAGCAGAAGCCTATGCCTCTCTCATCGACTTACTCTTGGCCTCAGACTTATAGATCTTCTAGACTCTTATAGAATCTATTTCTCTGCTACTATTTTGATGTTTGTTACAGAGATACGTTGCATCACGGGAAAAGACAGTTATTTTTATCCCGGATAATTACTCGTCCCGTTCGTCGTGGAGTCAGACAGACTTCGCATTTTATATTATGCAGGATTTTTATCATTATTTTTCTTTTTCTTCTTCTTCTTCTTTTGGTGCCTCTTCTATCGAAGGTTGGCGATCATATTGGTAACTTGAACTTTCGACACTGCAGCTCTAAATAAGGATCGGGTGCTTTTATTGAACCACTGGCGTAAGTTCTTCAGCCAGGATGTCCTTCTCCGTCCCACGCCCCTTTTGCCTTGTATCTTGCCCTGGATAATTAATTGTAGTAGGTCATACTTAGGACCATGAATTATATGACCCAGGTACTCTAGTTTCCCCTTATTTACAGTTATAAGAATTTCCTTCTTTCTCCCAACACGCTGCAACACTATATCATTTCTAACTTTATCTCTCCAGGATATTCTTAACATTCTTCTGTAAACCCATATTTCAAACGCCTTTAAAACCATTATTTTTAAAATGTCTTTTTTACAAATGTTTAGGTTAAAATTGCTTCTTTTCAATTATTTATTAGGTAGAGACTAGAGGTATTTTCGGCGATGATTTGCAATATTTTTTTGCAATCGTTTCCGTGACCGGTGTTTAGGCGCACTTCAAACGCGGAACACGTTCGTTGTTACCTACTATCAAAAGTGTTAGTTACAGTGTAAATATAATAATGCAGTGTGACCACAAAATAGATTTACATCTAGCTAATAAGTGAGTATTTTGTGGTTAATGCCTATTTCACTCTCCAGGCCCTCAACTATATCCATGCAAAAAATCACTTCGATCCGTTCCTCCGTTGCAGCGTGATTGAAGGACAAACCAACAAACCAACAAACAAACACACTTCGCATTTATAATATTAGTACCTATGATATATTATAGGAGATAGCTGCACTTTTGGTAACTATCGCCAGGAAGGCTAATTCAGTATTAGGTGGGTGTAGAGTTCTCCACTGATGATGATAGTGAAGGTCTGCCCGCAAAGTACCTAGCCTATGTCCTTCCCCGGGATACAAACTATCCCTGTACTAAATTTCATCAAAATCGGTTGAACGGATGGACCGTGAAAGCGTGGCAGACAGACAGACATGAAATTTGGTACAGGGATAGTTTGTATCCCGGGGAAGGACATAGGATACTTTTTATCCCGAAAAATTAAGGAGTTCCCGCGGAATTAAAAAACTTAATCCACGCGGACGAAGTCGCGGGCATCATCTGCTTAAGTATATTCGCCTTTTAAAAATCTATACTTCTAGTTACTCCCTCTAAAAGACTCATGAAGGATGTTACAAAAAACTTGCCCTGACTGCCTAAATCAATAGTTGCCTTATTACATAAAAATGATTGCTAAAGTGTAACACTCTTTCGCTATTGACCTAACATCCATTGCCGCATCAAGAATACCATAAAATTAGCGAATCACAACAATTGAGATTGTAACAATGATTGATGCAGGTTTTACATAATAGGAATACTGCCTAAACTTGGGTTAACAAGCAGTAAGTATTAATTAACTCCAATCCGAAAAATATTCAGAGACTTTTTTGGATGTAAAATCCTGACTTTACAATCGTGTATTGTCGAGTCAACATCTGCTGAAGATGCTCCAGTGTCGAAGTGAAACGTACGTTGAGAACAATTTGGAAGATTTGTGTGGCGTGGTGTTGTGGCGGTGCAAATTGCTGGCTTACTGGGCGGTGAATATCGCAAGCTACACGTGCAAGCTACACGCTGTAGGTACCACATAGATCTGTCTGCTATGGCGGATTATAGCAAATTAAACTTCCAGTTCCTTCAATATTTGATATTTTTAACCAACTTCCAAAAAAGGAGGAGGTTCTCAATATTCAGCGCGTTTTTTTTTAAAATGTATGTCGGTGCATTTCTTTGTGGTACCTTAACCGATTTGAAAAAAAAAAGTCAGTGGTTAGAGGATGATCGCGAGGTGGTCCCATAAAAAATTCTCACTCCAAATCCTCAATCCTGATGCTGTAGGTGTAGGGTACAGAACTCCTTAACAAAAGCGATTTAGGATTTTTTTTATAGTGAATTCATATTGTAGGTGTCAAGCAACGACTTCATACTTAAACCCAAGTCCCAACTCCTCAACCCTGATGCTGCAGGGTGCTGCACTCCAAAGACGTGGGGTTTTAGAAACTGTTGATGGTGAGTTGATATTAAAGGCACCGAACATGGACTTCATTATCGAAGTTAAAACTAAAAAGTTAAAATATATAATAGTTATTTGTTATACAAGAGTGAAAAGTTGTTTTTTAACCGCGTGCTCAATTTTGATGACCGAGCAAGCGAAGGATTCTAAAATTAGAATCCTGAGCGTCAGCGAGGGAATCTTTTGATTTGAGCACGAGGTGAAAAATCTTTTCACTCGAGTGCAACACGTAACTTTTCATCCCACCTCAGCGAGGAAATGAGGTTACGAGTGTGAGTTTTTAACTAATTAAAAACGGTTGTATGGAAATTCGGCACCATAGAGGTAGAAGTAAATAGGTTTTTCATCCCACCATCTCGGAAAGAGTATTTTTACTCTTCGATATCTGAAGGTAAAAGCCGTTATTATATCCTCTAGAGGATAAAGTAAATTGAATTTAGAACATCGTGTGCCCGTTAGTAAATATCACTCGTCTATGAAGTTTGTGAATTCAAAACATCATTAAAACCTATTTACTTGTACCTCTATGGTGCCGAATTTCCATACAATCGTTTTTAATTTGTTAAAAACTCACACTCGTAACCTTCTTGGTGTACTTTTTTAATTTGCTTTGCGCGCCCCATTTTCTTTCACGTCATATTGTTAAAAATTAAAACCGATTAAAAACAAGAAAATTGAAAATAAGTGAAAAACCTAAAATTAGTGATTCTAGTGACGAAGAAATTAAAAGAATTGAATTTAATCTTGTGATTTTTTTTGCATTTAGTCATTTCCTCGCTGAGGTGGGCTGAAAAGTTACGTGTTGCACTCGAGTGAAAAGATTTTTCACCTCGTGCTCTTTTGATTCCCTCGCTGACGCTCAGGATTCTAATTTTTGAATCATTCGATTCAATTTTAGAATGCTTCGCTTGCTCGGTCATCAAAATTGAGCACACGGTTAAAAAAAAAACTTTTCACTCTTGTATAACAAATATAACTATTAATGATGTTTTGAATTCACAAACTTCATAGACGAGTGATATTTACTAACGTGCACACGATGTTCTAAATTCAATTTACTTTATCCTTAAGAGGATAATAACGGCTTTTGCATTCAGATATCGAAGAGTAAAAATACTCTTTCCGAGATGGTGGGATGAAAAAATTCTTTCCAAAAAACCGACTTCCAAAGCCACTGTAACGCAGAAAAATAGGCTTTGGAAGTCGGTTGTTTGGAAAGAATTTTATGACTGTTTACTTACAGAATACTACGTTTACTAGGTCCATCGACCTAGAAGGGGCCTGCTTCACATTTCCTTACTAATGAAGTAGGAAGTATGTACCTAAAGCAATAATATGCAATGGTCTTCATTAAATCATTATAAGTGTATGCTATCAATCAATGCTACAATTACTATTACAGACTGTTGTTTAACTATCGGTCATAAACGTAACAAAATTAGTTGAACTTCATTAATTCTGAATAATTACCTAGCTATAACAGTTCGTGCATTGTTTACTAGTACAATTATTTACCTTTTTAACATATTATCGCTTCAATATGAATATTTACAATAATAATTAAAATATTAAAATAGTATCTATACTTTATCCATATAAATATTATAAATGCGAAAGTTTGGATGGATGGATGTATGTATGTATGGATGTATGTTTGTTACTCAATCACGCTCCAACGGATGAACGGATCTGGATGAAATTTGGCACAGAGATAGATTATAGTCTGGAATAGCACATAGGCTACTTTTTATCCCGGAAAATTAAGAAGTTCCCGCGGGAATCAAAAAAACCTCAACCACGCGGACGAAGTCGCGGGCATCAGCTAGTATTATTATAAATGCGAAAGTTTGGATGGATGGATGTTTGTTACTCAATCACGCCAAAACGGCTAAACGGATCTGGATGAAATTTGGCACAGAAATAGATTATAGTCTGGAATAACACATAGGCTACTTTTTATCCCGGAAAATTAAGGAGTTCCTGCGGGACCCGAAAAACCTCGATTCACGCGGACGAAGTCGCGGGCATCAGCTAGTTAAAAATAAATTGTTTATCAGATCTAGAGAAACTAGAGTATTAGACTAAGAGATAGCTGCACTTTTGGTAACTATTGCCAGGAAGGCTGATTCAGTATTAGGTGTGGGCTCTCCACTGATGACGATAGTGAAGGTCTGCCCGCAAATTATAGGCAACACTAGCTACAATAATAGTACAGTCTAGTGCATTTGTGTAGTAACTAGTAAGGTGTATGGGTTTTATAGAACTGTCGTACCCCTAACAGACTAGCCCGCTATATCAGCTAAGACTGCAATATAACTTACCACTAGGTGAGATCGCAGTCATGGGTTAACTTGTAGAAGAATAAAAAAAGTGGTTTTTACTCCAGTTATTATTGTGAAAAAAATCTCTGTCGAATGATATTGAAATTTTTGTTTGGTAAGTAGATACATTTATTTTTTCTTGGATTAAGGGTTGGTCCAGTAAGTACTGTAGTAAAAGTTGTTTATATAGCAATAGCATAGTGACCCCCTTTCCTAAAAATCTTGTTTACAATTGGTGGAGGGGGCGATCCGACACGGACCTTGGGTCTTTAGGCCCTCCAAATCATGATAAAACTTTTGTTGAAATCTCAAATAATAATTATGTCCTTTAAATAAGAGTTGGGATTCTCCTCATTAAAAAATAAAGTGGAAAACGTTCTATAGCTTGATTCGTTCGCGCTTGTATTCCAAAAAAAACAATAATTATTTTATTGTATTTTCAAATAATAATAATAACTAGTCGTACATATCGTGCTCATAGGTCTCTCTATAATATTTAGTACATAACTTGATCTTGACTTCCTTTTCGTTGTATAGGTATAATTTTTGCCACTCAAGTCTACATTACTTACATCAAAGTTATCATTGCATTTCACACTGTTTTTGAGATATCTTATCAGGATATACTGTAAGACCGCAGAACTTCTGAGGGCATTGATATAAAAGTGGCATTTTAACACCACTATACTGATAAGACTGATCAGCGATCGCATCATTACCTTCCTATCAATACCATCTATACTAATATTATAAATGCGAAAGTTTGGATGGATGGATGTATGTATGGATGGATGGATGTTTGTTACTCGATCACGCCACAACGGCAGAACTTATCTTAATGAAATTTGGCACAGAGATAGATTATAGTCTGGAATAGCACATAGAATACTTTTTATCCTGGAAAATTAAAGAGTACCCGCGGGAACCAAAAAACATCACTCCACGGGGACGACGTCGCGGGCATCGATAGTAAATTATAAATGCGTTTGTGTGTTTGTTTGTCCTTCAATCTCTCTGCAACGGAGCAAAATATCGACATGATTTTTTGCATAGATAAAGTTAATGACCTATAGAGTGACATAGGCTACTTTTTAATCCGGAAAATCAAAAAGTGCCCCTGGTATTTCAAAATCTGAGTCCACGCGGACGAAGTCGAGGGCATCAGTTAGCTTAGTACGTACATACATATTTTGATGACTGATACGTCTTGTTATAAAAATTCTCTCTACAAAGCCATTATCTAACTCAAAGTGTTTTCAAGACTTATAATATTATTTATATTTTGTTTATGAGCACTCGAAAGTATTTCAAGTGTCTACGTCACAAACCCCAAACATTATAAGATAAACGTAGGATTAAAGTACTTAAGTACTTAGTATTTAAGTGCATTTTAGCCATAAAGAGTTCACGAGATTGAATCCCAGTTAGGTTTACGTTAGAAACCCAACACTTCATTCATAATCACGATCTTCATCTCAATTCAATGGTCTACTTTAAGATTGAAAAGGCTTTAGGACTTCGATTACATATTCAAAAGTATATATACCTATTACCTATGATGTAAGGTGTAGGACGAGTTTACTGGTAAATGAACGATATCTCTGGATCTATCATACTAATATTATAAATGCGAAAGTGTGTTTGTTTGCTGGTTTGTTGGTGTGTTGGTTTGTCCTTCAATCACGCCGCAACGGAGCAACGGATCGAGGTGATTTTTTGCATGGGTATAGTCAAGGACCTGGAGAGTGACATAGGGACATACTTTTATCCCGGACAATTAGGGAGTTCCCGTGGGAATCAAAAAAAACTTATCAACGCGGACGAAGTCGCGGGCATCAGCTAGTCATTGAATAATTTAAATTATCTTTTCTTTACCATATGGTTAGATGCTATTTTACAGTCTATTATTTTTGGGGTTCCGTAGAACGAACGTGGACGAGGATGTGGGGTCTAAATAGGAACTTCAGTTCCTTTAAACTGTAACTAAACAGAAGCATACTTAAAAATAATTCGTTTTTGGAAAAATACTACCGTTTAAGAAATTATGATCGTTAAAGTTTTAGCAAAAATTACATGACGAGAATAGAAAAGACAGATCGTGTAATCATTTTAACACGTTTTATTGAAATAAATATACCCATTATCTATGTTTATGAGAAAACTAGATGATGCCCGCGACTTCGTCAGCGTGGATTGAGTTTTTGTGGTTCCCGCGGGAACTCTTTAATTTTCCGGGATAAAAAGTAGCCTATGTGTTATTCCAGACTATAATCTATCTCTGTGCCAAATTTCATCCAGATCCGTTCAGCCGTTGGGGCGTGATTGTGTAACAAACATCCATACATCCATACATCCATCCATCCAAACTTTCGCATTTATAATATTTATATTCGATAAATAAATCTTAAATCTTAAAATTATACGTATTTGCCCAATATTACAACAATTAACGTTACCCTAATAAGTAGTAAGTTAAACACAAAACGAAATTATTAAGTAAGTAATATAATTATTAAGAAACCAAAATAAATAATTCGTGACCATCATAAATGAAAAAAAAAATTGTAACGTTTTACGCACACATGTGTACATGGGTGTATGGTATGGGTGTATGAGTGAAAGTATTTGCCTCAGTGGCCGACGAAACAACTTACTCCAAGTATAAAACCACGGGCACCGACTTTCAGAGCACACTCCTTCACAGCCATCGCTGATCACCAAACCAGCGACATGAGGCTATTGGTTAGTAAACATTTAACAAAACAAAACCAATACAAAATTTGCATATATAATTTCATCTCCAATTAAAGTTATATGCAACTTTTTCTTAACAAATCACAATCGGTGATATTTCTTCATAACTATTTAGTCCAGTCTCATTATGTATTAAATATGATGCAATTTAAAATGAATTAAATAATAATTTATTATCTCATAACTAAATGTAATTTAAAGTGTAACCAAGCGGTTCATAATGTAAATAAGCGTGAATATGATCAAAAATAATTGTGTGTTTTCAGAGATCTTCCTTCATCCTGGCCGTGGCTATAAGCCTGGCCACGGCAGAGGACAAGGCGGAAAAAGACACCAAGGCTGAAGAAAAACCGGTAGAAGAGAACAAAAAACAGGACAAGAGAGGACTCTCTGAGTTATACGGTGACCATGGGGGCTTCGGAGACGGTGGATATGGCAGCAGTGGTGGGGACTTCGGTGGATACGACTCAGGCTTGAGCGAAGGCTACGGCCACGGCCACGAACACCACGAGAAAACCATCACAGTGATCAAGAAAGTAGCCGTCCCGTACCCGGTGGAGAAACACATCCCGTACCCGGTCGAGAAAAAAGTCCCTTACCCAGTGAAAGTGCACGTGCCGCAACCCTATCCAGTCGTGAAAACAGTGCACTTCCCCGTCAAAGAAACCATCAAAGTGCCCGAGTACATCCCGCAGCCGTACCCAGTGACCAAACATGTACCTGTTCCAGTCAAAGTGCACGTCGACAGACCCTACCCGGTCAAGGTGTACGAGAAAGTCCCGTACCCAGTGGAGAAGCACATCCATGTGCCAGTGAAAGTACACGTGCCCCATCCGTACCCAGTAGAAAAGGAAGTGCATTTCCCTGTTAAGGTTCCAGTCAAAGTATACGTACCTTACCCGGTTGAGAAGACCATCCACTACCCCGTTAAAGTGCCAGTCGATCATCCCAGACCCGTACACATTGAGAAGCCAGTCCCCGTTCCAGTCGAAAAGCCAGTGCCCTACCCAGTGGAGAAGCCTGTGCCCTACCCTGTGAAGGTGCACGTCGATAACCCAGTGCCAGTTCATGTGGAGAAACCCGTGCCCTACCCCGTCAAGGTGCCAGTGCCTGCGCCCTACCCCGTAGAGAAGGTCATTCCTTACCCAGTGGAGAAGAAGGTTCCTATCCCCGTGCACATCCCAGTGGACAGGCCTTACCCTGTACACATCGAGAAGCATGTGCCTTACAAAGTTGAGAAGCACGTGCCTTACCCCGTGAAGATCCCAGTTCCTATCGTCCACGAGGAGAGCCACGGAAGCGAGAGCTTACAGGGAGGCTACGGAGGTGGTAGCTACGGAGGTGGTAGCTACGGAGGTGGTAGCTACGGAGGTGGTAGCTACGGAGGTGGTAGCTACGGAGGTGGTAGCTACGGAGGTGGTAGCGACGGAGGTGGTAGCTACGGAGGTGGTAGCTCCGGAGGTCTTAGCTACGGAGGCGGTAGCTACGGAGGCAGCAGCTTAGGAGGTAGCAGCTATGGAGGCAGCAGCGATGGAGGTAGCAGCTACGGAGAAGGTTACGAAGGAGGTTACGGTGGAGGTCACTTCGACGGCTCCGAAGATGGCGGCGACTACCATCACTAAGGACTGATCTCTTTGTTTTTTTTGTAGATAGCTTTAAATGTTGATTTGTGTTTAGAAAATTTACTAAGTAATTATTATTTTATTTTAACCACATGACTGGAAATGTAAATATACTACCGAAAGTATTATAATATACATTCTCGAAATGTTTACATAATGATTTTTATTACACTTACTGCGAAATGCCTTGGCAAAACCCCAAAAGTTAAAACTGAGTTTAAAAATGCATGATTATTACCGAGCTACATTTTAAAATACATATTAAAATTCTTGATTAAATAATTGCTTACGTGTTTAATAACTCCAGATTGTAATAAGCATAATTATTATTATAAAATTAATCTAGAAGTCCATTGCAATGCACAATCATAGGTGTATATTGCAAAGTTGTTGTTTATCGAGCCAGCCAAAGTTACGTAAGTAAACTTTTACGTAACAAGTCATACGGATTGATGTTAATCCACCGTTGGAAATTACTCGTTTAAACAGGAATTAAGTCCGTAATAAACTATATTAGGTAGACAGGAATCAATGGCACGTAAAAACTTGCTTACAAACATCCTACGTGGTTTTGTCCTAATTATAAAATCTTATGTCGCAAAATTACGACGTTATTCGGGAAATTATTTCATTTTGGTTTTTCGAAAGTATTATTACAGATAAAGAACTGTTTAGTATTACTTTTTGGAATTTGTAGAGTTAATAGACATCATCTACGCAAGCGCGTCCCATCCTAGGCCGCATAATCACTTCCCATCAGGTGTGATGTGGTCAAGAGTAAGCCTATAATTTAAAAAAAACTTTATATTACTTTAAATAAACTTTACTTTTATTAAACTAATTACAGAACGTACGTAAAAGTTTTATTATCCAAAATAACGAAAAACAATTTCGGCAAATATTAGTTTTTTAAACTAAAAAAACTATCATTTGAAAATTATCTCGTCGAAAATCATATTATATCCTTTATTTTGAACCAAAATTATTAATTAGATTAAAGAAGACTATTTAAATTGCTTGTAAAATCCAAGATCCATTTAAATATCTACTGAGGCCTTGAAATACGTAGGCATATAATTTAAGATTTAAGCATTTAGGGATGTATCGCTGTTTTGAGGTAATATAAAAACAAAGAAGTTACAAACTCTCTCAATACGCAGGTTTCCACTATACGTAGGATTACATGACGCGTTTTAATGGACCATAATTGTTACGAAATCCCTATTGCAGTGTGTGTGACTCGGAAAACAAAGTAAGTGTGTCTTTAGTGAATGTACTCTACTTATCTGTCGAGTTACGCATTAACTCAAAAACGACTAAATTTTCCTATGCATTTTTTTATATATATAAGGTTTAATATCACAAAAAAAAATGTTTCTTTCTGTCTGTCTGTCCATCTGTTACTGTATCACACCGAAATTACTAAATGAATATGAATGCAACTTGGCAAACTTATGGATTACGCTCCGGACACTTACAGGCTATAGCTTACATAGAGGATCATATGGGGTCAGAGCCCCGACGTAGAAGATCTCTTTATATCCCAAAAAAAAATGTATAAGAGTTCTTGTAAATATTAGGCAACGTGATAGCCGCAGGCCACATTTTATAAATGAAAGAATTCTCACCTTACCTAGCATTTACCTACTTAATGGAGATGGCCTTATTTGTCAGGAAAAATATACACCTTTATAAAACTTATGAAAGCACAAAATTACAGAGAGCTACACGCAGGCAAAAAAAAACTGGTTGTACCCCACTTCAACCTCATAACGTTAGCACAAATTAGTCCATATTTAAGGTCCGTAACCATTTATAATAATATAATATACTTCCGTAACGATATATAATATACTTCCAAGTGAATTTCTTGAAGATCTGATGAATAGTTCTTGAGATGATGATCTAGGGTTTAGGGTAGGGTTTAGTTAGTAACCCCTACCCTAACCTCTACCCTAAGGAAGTGGTGGGTAAGGTACCCTAAGGTAGAGTTTAGGGTAGAGGATTTTGCCTTTACCTACCCCTTAAAGAGTTCCGCTTCAACGGGTCGGTGACGGCAAAAAAATGACTAAACAACCTCTTTGTAACCCGTTCGTCCAGCAGTGGACGTCTATTTGTCGAGGCTAGGTCGACCTAGCTAGGTCGATGATTAGATCTCGGAGCCTCCCGACATGCGTTAAGGTCGGCCACCGGGGGGGTTTTAGTAGGTAGAAATCCTACATAACCCGATTTCCCCCCCCCAGGAAGTCGGGTATCTTAAGGAGATTTCCCCCCGACAACAAAAAAAAAAAAAAAGGTCGACGATGGTGTTTAAAAATAATATAACTGACCTTATATAGGGGATGTTGGCTGGGATGTGGTACTTGGAACCAGGGTCGAAATCCAGCTCTGACCGCAGGACCGGTGGCTTGATTCCTCCATACTGCTCCCTGTTAACAAATGCATACAAAATAAATAAAACTATTGATTTATTGATTTAATCTTATTCCACTAGAAGTTAGCCCTTGACTGCGATAGACAGATAGATGGATAGATAAACTCTTTATTGCTACACAAGACTTAAAAATACATTGAAAACAAAACAAAACAAAACAAAGTGCGCAAGGGCGGTCTTATCACTAAAAGTGATCTCCTCCAGACAACCCACTAATTAAGAACCTTTATGACAGGTGCGGGATAGTGCAACAATATAGACTGCTATACAATATACTACATAAACTTTACATACCCATAATACATAAATAATTTTATCAAATAAATATTATAAATGTGTTTGGATGGATATTGTATCGATGTATGGATGTTTGTTACTCAATCACGCTCCAACGGCTAAACGGATCTGGATGAAATTTGGCACAGAGGTAAATTATAGTCTGGAATAGCACATAGGCTACTTTTAATTCCGGAAAATTAAAGAGTTCCCGCGCGAACCGAAAAACCTTAATCCACGCGAACGAAGTCGCGGGCTTAAATATTCTATAGCATACTTAGTACTAGAACTACTACTACTACTAGTACTACTATATACTAGTACTAGTGCGATCTCACCTGGGTAGTGTTAATTTTTGTTTTTTACTGTTTCGCACCCAAATTTTCCAAATTTGATTTCATTTTTGCTTTTTGCTGCGAGTTTTGCTCTGAAAAAGGTGCCCACTCACGTCGTGAAGTAGGTGTGTTTTTTTTTGTAGGTGTGTTTTTAGGGTTCCGTACCCAAAGGGTAAAAACGGGACCCTATTACTAAGACTCCGCTGTCTGTCTGTCTCCAGGCTGTATCTCATAAACCGTGATAGCTAGAAAGCTGAAATTTTCACAAATGATGTATTTCCGTTGCCGCTATAACAGCAAATACTAAAAATTAAAAATATATATATATTAAGGGGGGTCCCCATACAATAAACGTGTTTTTTTCGTATTTTTTTGCTCAATATTAAAAACGGTAACAGGTAGACGGTTCAAATTTTCACAGAATATTAACTTGTATATTACCTTTCAAAATAAATAATTAAATATCAATAAAGTAAATATTAAAGGGGGGCTCCCATACAACAAACGTAATTTTTAAGCAATTTTTACTCGATCTTAATAAACAGGTAGAAACTTGAATATTTGTAAGTAAATATTTAGGAATATATTAACTATAAAATAAATACCTAATCTAATAGGTACATAAAAACTCACAAAATGAAAATAATCCGTGCATGTAAACGCGGTGCGAGCGCCGCGCCGCGGTTGCTAAGCAACGGCCGCGCGGGTAGCGGGGGAGGTAATTTTTTAATTATTTAAAACTTACTACAGGTTTGTACGGAACCCTCGGTGCGCGAGTCCGACTCGCACTTGGCCGGTTTTTTTTTATCTAATGAAATTGAAACTTAATAAAAAAATAATTTAATAAAACAAAAAACCCGACTGCTTGGATACCAAAAAGTATAAAACAAGACATGTATTGAAGTATTTCATTATTATCAATTTACATCGTATAATAATACTAGAGGATGCTCGCGACTTCGTTCGCGTGGCATAAGTTTTTTTAATTCCCACAGGCATTCCTTAATTTTCCGGGATAAATCCTATATCACTCTCCAGGTTCTCAACTATACCCATGCAAAAAATCACACTGATCCGTTGCTCTGTTGCGGCGTGATTAAAGGACTAACTCTCTATTTAACGTCCTTGGGGATACAATTTTCAAAAACTGTGAAACACGTATTTCTTAATTTTAAACCAGAGGCCCAAATACCAACTTTCATGGTTATAACTTGAAAAATGAAGGACTTTCATAATAACTTTCAACCCCTATTTAATGTCTTTGGGGGTAAAATTTTCAAAAACTGTGAAATACGTGTTTCTTTATTTTAAACCAGAAGCTCCAATACCTAGTTTCATGGATATAACTTGAGAAATGACGGACTTTCATACAAACTTTCATCCCCTATTTCACCCCCTTAGGGGGGGAATTTCGAAAAATCCTTCCTTAGTGAGCGCCTACGTCACAAAAGGAACCTACTGTCGAAATTTCAAGTTTCTAACCCCAGCGGTTTAGGCTGTACGTTGATATATAAGTCAGTCAGTCAGTCAGTCAGTCAGTCAGTCAGTCAGGACTTTGAATTTTATATATATAGATTAATAAAATCTATCAAGGCGCAGTCGCACGTTAAGGTAAATGTTAGCTATTGGACGTGCGACTGCGCCTTGATAAATTTTATTAATATTATTATACGATGTAAATTGATAATAATGAAATACTTCAATACATGTCTTGTTTTATACTTTTTGGTATCCAAGCAGTCGGGTTTTTTGTTTTATTAAATTATTTTTTTATTTCAAACTTTTTAGTTCAGTATTTATTGTAAACAGGCGACGTTTTTTCTGCCCGAAGTTGTACCAAAGGTACTATTATAGATTTTGTGGTAGCATTTTAGAGCATGTGAATAAGCAGCGGATTCATTTATTCGTAATGACTACCATGGTGATCACCATAACCATCATCAAATTTGCATAATATGTTATAATGCTAATATAAATTTGGTTTGGTAAAGTTCGTGAATCTGCTATTTTTTCGACAGAGAGAGTGAATTAATTTTCGAGAGTCCTATCGCAGCGACGCGACGTCACGAGACCTCGGCATTTACCGCGTCCAATCGCTTTCGTAAGCCAATGAACGTCGGCCACTTACGAAAATGCCCGTGAACAATGCAAAAAAAGTATTTTCAAAAACACAATTTGTACGTATTTAGTACGTAGCAAAGTCGGAACCAATATTTTAATAGACATTAAAAATTTTAGTCGTAAGTAAGTCGAATATGCGCTGCATGTGGCATTGATGAATTTATTGATTTTTTGACTGATCGATTGAAGGAGTACAAATCATCAAGTTTTTTGAGACTGGTTATGTCGTCACATTAAGCTTTTACAATGATATTAAGTTACTACCGTAATATTATATTGTGAGAGTAGGTACGCGCCCCACCTTCACCCTTTTCTATCCGCTGCCGGCCGCGTCATTTTCTGTTGAACGTTACTGTATTTCTATGATATCTCATAAAATATTCATCTAAATTAAATGGTGTACAGAGCAATTTTTATCTTAATTAAATACTGAAGATGACGAGCATATTTATTTTGATAAGGATTATTACTATGGCGGTAAAAACACCTTCACAAGTAAAGCATAGTTTTAAACCAAGTTTGAAAATCATAAAAATGTTTATTGTTAGTCAGCCTTAAAAGTTAGATATATGCTATCGCGGACTTTTTTATAGAACTTTTTAAGAGAAACTATTCCACCATACATTATTTTCGTGTAACTTTAACTATTTACTCAGCGCACGCAACGAAGCTCTCAGATGAGACGATTCTTTCCGACTGAATTCACATTATTGCAATTTTCGTAGGGATCTCTTATTTTTTTAAAAATGAAATATGGCCTATTTTACATGTTAATAATGTAGCTTTCTATAAGTGATATAATTTTTAAAATCGGTTGAGTAGTTTTTGAGATAATCCAAATCTTTTCTCTTTATAATAGGTACCATACCTAGTTTGATAGATAGATGATTTATGTAGGAACTTTAAACATTTCCTTTGAAACCTCGTAAATCCTAAATTATCATTTAAACGGAAAAATGGTTTAAGGAACCTAGGTGTGATTTTAAAAGACCTATCTAACGATACCCCACTTGCCTATAGCCTATCGACTTTCATTTATTAATTGGCTTCTAGTGGACGCCATTTTGTTTTTCTCAAATTCGGCCTCCATAGTGACACTCGGAAGATTAAAACAAATCTAGTGGTGCAAGTACTATCAAAATCGGTTTAGCCGTTTTTTCTGTAGTGCGACACAAAGGATTACAACCTTTGAAACCTCGTAAATCCTGAATGATCATTAAAATGAAAAAATGTTCAAAGAAACCTAACTCTGATTTTACAAGACCTATTCATCGATACCCCACTTCCCATAGTTTATTGACTTTCATTTTTAAATTTGTTACAATATGGCTTCTAGTGGGCGCCATTTTGTTTTTTCTCAAATTCGGCTTCCGTTATGACACTCGGAAAATTAAGACAAATCTAGTGGTGCAAGTATCATCAAAATCGGTTCAGCCGTTTTGTCTGTAGTGCGACACAAAGGAATACACTAAAAATGAACCTTTGAAACCTCGTAAATCCTGAATGATCATTAAAATGAAAAAATGTTCAAAGAAACCTAACTCTGATTTTACAAGACCTATTCATCGATACCCCACTTCCCATAGTTTATTGACTTTCATTTTTAAATTTGTTACAATATGGCTTCTAGTGGGCGCCATTTTGTTTTTTCTCAAATTCGGCTTCCGTTATGACACTCGGAAAATTAAGACAAATCTAGTGGTGCAAGTATCATCAAAATCGGTTCAGCCGTTTTGTCTGTAGTGCGACACAAAGGAATACACTAAAAATGAACCTTTGAAACCTCGTAAATCCTAAATGATCGTTAAAATGAAATAATGTTCAAAGGAACCTAACTATGATTTTACAAGACCTATTCATCGATACCCCACTTGCCATAGTTTATTGACTTTCATTTTTGAATTTGTTACAATATGGCTTCCAGTGGGCGCCATTTTGTTTTTTCTCAAATTCGGCTTCCGTTATGACACTCGGAAAATTAAGACAAATCTAGTGGTGCAAGTATCATCAAAATCGGTTCAGCCGTTTTGTCTGTAGTGCGACACAAAGGAATACACTAAAAATGAACCTTTGAAATCTCGTAAATCCTAAATGATCGTTAAAATGAAAAAATGGTCTAGGGAACCTAACTTTGATTTTACAAGACCTATCCATCGATACCCCACTTGCCATAGTTTATTGACTTTCATTTTTAAATTTGTTACAATATGGCTTCTAGTGGGCGCCATTTTGTTTTTTCTCAAATTCGGCTTCCGTTATGACACTCGGAAAATTAAGACAAATCTAGTGGTGCAAGTATCATCAAAATCGGTTCAGCCGTTTTGTCTGTAGTGCGACACAAAGGAATACACTAAAAATGAACCTTTGAAACCTCGTAAATCCTAAATGATCGTTAAAATGAAAAAATGGTCTAGGGAACCTAACTCTGATTTTACAAGACCTATTCATCGATACCCCACTTGCCATAGTTTATTGACTTTCATTTTTAAATTTGTTACAATATGGCTTCTAGTGGGCGCCATTTTGTTTTTTCTCAAATTCGGCTTCCGTTATGACACTCGGAAAATTAAGACAAATCTAGTGGTGCAAGTATCATCAAAATCGGTTCAGCCGTTTTGTCTGTAGTGCGACACAAAGGAAATATACATATATAGACTGATGAACACATAACCCTGTGCGTTCCGCAGTCGGGTAAAAAAAAATACATAACTATTTCCACACCGTTGTATGGTAGAATATGTAAGGGAAATATTTATATGTGGTTGACGTCCAGTCAGCTCGAACGAAACGGTTCTGCTCTACGTTTCTGATTCGAACCGCCAGGATGTGGAATGCCCTTCCAGCGCATGTATTCCCTACCGCGTATAACTTAAGTACCTTCAAGGCAAGAGTGAATAGGCATCTTCTAGGCGGGCGCGCTTCAACCTAGACCTCATCATTGCTTTGTATTAGGCGTGATTGTCGTCAAGCGCAAGCCTATCTTGCAATAAAAAAAATAAAAAATATGACTCCATTAAAAACTATTTTTAAATACGCAGCAAGTTTTAGGCAAAATTACGAAGCAATAGAACTCGTGAGAGTCACAAAAACGTTGAGGGTGTTTCTTTAGTCTTCACATCATTTTCTTTTTCCCGAAAAGACAAAAATTGGTTGCTTTTAAGCTTTTTACCCATGCTTTCCACATGCAGAAGAAGACTTCAAGACATCAAGACATCAAGCAGCGTAAGATCTCGTACCTAAGCCATATTTTACGACACAATAGGTACCGCCTGCTGCAGACTATAATGATGGGGAAAATCGCTGGCAAAAGAGGGGTGGGAAGAAGACGAAGAAGACGATCTCCGTGGCGCAGTGTTGAGCGCTGTTGCCTTAACGTGCGGAGGTCCAGGGTTCGATCCCCGGCAGGGTTTGGAAATTTATAATTTCTGAATTTCCCTGGTCTGACCTGGTGGGAGGCTTCGGCTGTGGCTAGTTACCACCCTACCGGCAAAGATGTGGCCGCTAAGCGATTTAGCGTTCCGGTACGATGCCGTGTAGAAACCGAATAGGGGTATGGGTTTAATATAACTGCCATGACCCTAACAGGTTAGCCCGCTATGATCTTAGACTGCATCATCACTTACCATCAGGTGAGATCGCAGTCAAGGGCTAACTTGTAGTGGATAAAAAAAAAGTCATGGCTCCGTAACATAAGGAAGTGGATTGGTATAAAAACAGTCGGAGAACTATTCTACCTAGCCATGGACCAGGAGAAGTTTAGAAAACTGACTGCTGACCTTCAGTAATGGAGAGGCACACGAAGAAGAAGAAGGAGGCTGTTTACTGAAACGAAGTCACGGTCAATAATATAGCTTTGTATGTTTTGCATACGTAATGTTTTCATCATTGCACCGAATTGGGCCAATTAGTCAATAGCTCAAATCAGTTACATCACTATTTGAGCGTGTGTAATAAAGTGCTACAGAGTTATTACGGATGCTGCAAGTGTACTTAAGATTAATAACGCCAGGCTTAAGGTATAGGCTGAACGCGATTTTTATATCACTACCAAACTCAAACTCAAATTCGAATGTGTTTAACTCAAATAAAAGTGCTTTTGAATCCTCGAGAGAATGTACCACTAGTTCAGAATGACATTCCTACCGAGAAAAACCAGTATGAAATTCGGTGGTTGCTATTTTAAAAAAATGAATACCCTTTTTATAAAGCCATAGTGTACTGGTTAGCTCTTTAATCACGTCGCATTGGAACATCGGTTCAACATGATTATATTTTGTACAGATATAGTTAAAGACCATGACAGAGAAGACATGACATGATAGGCTATTTTCTAACCTGGAAATCAAAGTGTCCCCACAGGATTCCACAAAAAGAAATCGACATACTCGTACAAGGGGTCAAGTTGCGGGCATCAGCTAGTTTATCGATAAAGTTTCATATTATAATAATATTATATTATGTACTTCGGCCGAGCCTGATTACCACCCAAGCGATTTAGCGTTTTGGTACGATGCTGCGTTGTTACCAATTTGGGTTTCTTTTAGCACATTAATTATTCCGAATTATTCAAAACAAAACTATAAATTAATTAAATCTTCTCATTTTGGGACCAAGAACTCAGCGTTAGTCTGCGGGCAATTATATTAATATAACTAGATGATGCCCGCGACTTCGTCGGATTAAGTTTTTTTGATTCCCACGGGAACACTTTAGTTTTCCAAGCAAAAAGTAGCCTATGTCCTTCCCCGGGATGCAATCTACCCCTGTACCAAATTCAATCAAAATCGGTTGAGCAGATTGGCCGTGAAAGCGTAGCAGACAGACAGACAGACACACTTTTGCATTTATAATATTAATATGGATTTATTAAATCGCTAGCTCCTATGACAGAGGTTGATCGTGAAAGCTTTCAAATCAAACTTAATTTTCAAGAGTCAAGGCCGCATTTCAAACGCCGCGCCGCGAGACTTGTATTGGGTGAACTAGAGATTATTCATTTCATATTATTTGTCATGAAGAATGTCACATATTATGTTCGTTTTATTAATTTAATCTATATTTATAACATTAATTATGTTTGGAAGCTACGATAGCCTAATGGTTAAGACACCCGACCTCCGATACGGGATCGCGGGTTCGACCCCGGGTTCCGTGCCCCGGGCAATTTTTTATCACTTACAGTTTCAAAACTATAATGTGCTATAATATCCAATATTATACAAGAATTTCAAGCAACACATATTATACACATATTATACGTATTAGGTAACATAAAAAAAACATAAATGCTGTAGGTAGGTATAGGTAGGTACATAGGTTATTATTTTAAAATTAATTTAATATCACGTTACATGTAATAGATTATTTTATCGATTAAGCGATATCATACTTAAAATGTTCATGCTGTATCATAACTTTTTTTTAAATAATAATCACATTAGTTAGCAGATTTATATTGGTTTTTTTTATCAAGCTCAACCAGGAATTACTGCAAATTCGCAATAAAAAACAAAACCGGTTAACATTATATTATCTTGCGTAAAATGGAGGCGCCACTGTCTATTAAAAAAATTCAACATTAATAATTATTATTTAGGGATCAACCCAGAGTCAATTCAGTTAGTTCCGAGTTTCGCCACAATATGCACAGACAAGTTGTGTTGGGACTTGGGGCATACTGTCTCGCAATTTCTATTATTATCGTGTTCGAAATGCTGGCGAGCGCACCGAAAAGAACCGATTGCGATAGCGCGTGTCCGTATCGTACAAAAGTCCCATAAAATTTAAGATTAAAAAAGAGTGGAAGAGAAATAAGTCCACGATGATCATGGAAAAAAACGATTGCCTATCGTGCTTTACGAAGCACGTACCTAAAGTTTACCAAGCAGACCATTTTTTTTTTTTTTAAACCCACTACAGTTTAGCCCTTGACTGCGATCTCACCTGATGGTAAGTGATGATGCAGTCTAAGATGGTAGCGGGCTAACCTGTTAGGGGCATGGCAGTTATATTAAGCCCATGCCCCTATTCGGTTTCTACACGGCATCGTACCGGAACGCTAAATCGCTTGGCGGCACGTCTTTGCCGGTAGGGTGGTAACTAGCCACGGCCGAAGCCTCCCACCAGGCCAGACCAGAGAAAATTCAGAAATTATATATTCCCAAATTGACCCTGCCGGGGATCGAACCCGGAACCTATATTAATGCCCTTTCTACGTTATCTATTTTTTCGTACTCCATCTAAAGGTAATCAATCTAAAGGTTGTCTGGAGATCACTTTTTGTGATAAGACCACCCTTGCGCACTTTGTATTCCGTACTTTTTAAGTGTTTGCTTTATATATCTGTATGTTTGTGTGGCAATAAAGAATTTATCTATCTATCTAGGTATATAACTATCTATCTAAATTATCGTAACAGCCCAGAATCTTCTTGAAAGATGAAGCAAATGATCGCCCAGCTCGGTCCACGCATTATTTCTGCGCAACCGAGCGTGCGCGCATGTAACCTAGTTACGTTATAGCTACGTTATTACTATTAGTAATTATCATTATCTAATGCATATAATCGACGGTGGGGTCTCACTTGTTGGCTGCAGTAACCACATCCAAATAATATATATACCTACTTATATATTATCAAAATGTTAGTTCTCTATGGCGTGATTAAACAGGGGATTCTGGGCTGGAAAAATATACGTGTCAGTAGGAAATAAGAAGCTTAATTAAAGCAGACAAATCTATGTTGTACAACGTGTAGCTTACGCTAATCTATATGACGACCTCCGTGGCGCAGTGTGCAGCGCTGTCGTCTTAACGTGCGGAGGTCCTGGGTTCGATCCCCGGCAAGGTCAATTTGGGAATTTATAATTTCTGAATTTTCCCTGGTCTGGCCTGGTCGGCCGTGGCTAGTTACCACCCTACCGGCAAAGACGTGCCGCCAAGCGATTTAGGGTTCCGGTAGGATGCCGTGTAGAAACCGAATAGGGGTTTGGGTTTAATATAACTGCCATGCCCTTATCAGGTTAGCCCGCTACCAAAAAAAAAACATCACAAGAGTAATTTGTGTAGAATAAGTACGCCGTATTTACCGATAGAGTTGGAATTAGTTACATCGGTAAATACGGCGTACGTATTCTGGGCTGGAAAAAAAAAGAAATGCCGAAGCATTTATTTTATCCACTAGGTACAAGTTACCCCTTGACTGCGATCAAAGATGGAAAGTGATGATGCAGTCTAAGATGGTAGCGGGCTAACCTGGTTACATGGCACCATCCCACTAGACCAAAATTTTATAAAAAAATTGGGTATTTGACTACTATTCAAATAAATTATTTTTTAATTGTTTATTAAATAGAGGATCTCCCAAAAGTCGTAATATCCACGTCCCCTGATAGTTTTATGTTGATTAACCATTTTAAACAATCGATTAAAGTAAAAAAGTGCGTTGAACTTTAATGACGTCACATTTCAGAATTTCATATAAATCCCATACTTAAATTGAGTTTTGACGTTTGAAAGAAAGTTGCCGATTTGACTATTTGTCAAATACCCAATTAGAGCGGTGGGTAAATTTTTAACTTAATAATTTATAGTAGCCATTTTTTTTATAATTTTAATTTAAACAAACCTCAATCTCCACCAATGGCAATTGTACTGCTCCTTTCTAACGTCGCCAGTGAAGACGTCCCACCGCCACCTGTCCATCACCAGGGCGAATGGCAGGAAGGCGAGCTTGTCCATAGCCTGGGTGTAAAGGTAGTTGATGTCGTGGGCGGTGTCGTCCACTGAGCGCTGGATGAGGCCCAGGGTCTGGAGGTGGCGGGGAGAGGACACTGACAGCGCGATGGTCTCTCCAATAGCTTCGTGGAAACCTGCGGAAGAAGGATTTGGCTCAATACAAAAGGCAGGCAAAACTCGTATAGATTTCGTTATTTTATTTTATTTATTAAGGAGGAAGCTTTTTGTTCTAAATAGTCTTTTAAAATTAGGTAACTTATCGCTAATATCAGGTTTTCACAACTAGACACTAAAAAAAACAGGGGGGGTTCATCGTATTTGCCCCACCAAGATGCCTCACCAGTGGGGCAAAGTCCAATAGTTCAAGGATTTTACGTATTTGTATATTATTTTGTATTTAACTAAAAGAAGCCCGCGTCATCGTCCGCGTGGATCAGTTTTTAGAGTTCCGTACCCAAAGGGTAAAAACGGGACCCTATTACTAAGACTCCGCTGTCTGTCTGTCTCCAGGCTGTATCTCATAAACCGTGATAGCTAGAAAGCTGAAATTTTCACAAATGATGTATTTCCGTTGCCGCTATAACAACAAATACTAAAAATTAAAAAAATATATAGGGTAGGGCGGGGCTAGTTGAGCATAGGGGCAAGTTGGGCAATCGAAATATCTCGCAAACTATTCACCGTACGCATAGGCATCTTATGGCGGAAATAAGGGGTTGCGGAAGGGATAATCACCGCGCTATCGCTAGTGGTGGCTCGACGAGCGAGGTAAGCGCCCGGGCGTTTTGTTTATTTTGTAACCAAAAAGTAAAAACGTCGTTTATCGCAAGTTTTCGTCTGTATTAGTCAAATGTTATCTGTTTTCAATCAGGTAAGTGTTAATCTTCCAGAAAATTATTGTACTTTTGATATGTAGAAAGGTCCTGGGTATAATTCTTACGATTTTTTTATAACTTCACTTTTGTTTTAAAATTCCGGGTTGGGGTTAGTTGAGCTATAGTTGCTCAACTTACCCGACGAATCAAACAACTGAAGTAATGAATGTTTTGTTTTTTGTTAGGATGCGGACTTACAAGAGGAAGACTACGAGATTTTCTTTCATTACTGAAGACTTAAATTATGCTGTAAAGGCTGTCAACGATGAGGGGAAAAGTGTGAATTTTTGTCAATTGCAACAGTGACAATGACCATTAAGTTCCAAAGATCTTATTAATATTAAGCAAGAAAAATCATGAACTTCCGCAAAGTAACGCCTGATTCTATCCAATACTTATTAATATTTTCTTCTAAGATATAAGCTATATGGGTAATAATATAAATATTTAGGTCTGATTTTAAACAGAAAGACTAAATCTAATTCTGAAGTTAATCTTGAGGTACGTTAATGTTTTGTTGATTCTAGTTTCGGTTAATTATTCAAAGAAAGTTTGTTGTTCTGTCACTAAAAGACTATAAATAAAGAGCTGATTGTCAAACACATATTTTACTTCATCTCTAGTCAACATTGAACCCATGGTTTGGCTAGACATTCTTAGTGCTCAACTTGCCCCATACCCTTGCTCAACTTACCTCACCTATGGGGTACATTGAGCACACTTGACTTTCTGCATTTAAACAGCTGTAGCTCTTAAATTCGATGTCTTACAAAAAATATACTATGGGCACTTTTGCTAAGGGATAAATTACTAATCCATCAGGCCACATAACAACTCATTGAGACTTATGATTGAGGAGCTATATCCGCTCAAGTGAAAAATTGCTCAACTAGCCCCGCCCTACCCTATATTAACGGGGGTCCCCATACAATAAACGTGTTCTTTCGTATTTTTTTGCTCAATATTAAAAACGGTAACAGGTAGACGGTTCAAATTTTCACAGAATATTAACTTGTATATTACCTTTCAAAATAAATAATTAAATATCAATAAAGTAAATATTAAAGGGGGGCTCCCATACAACAAACGTAATTTTTATTTTTAATACGTCATAAATCGTAAAACTTACTACAGGTTTGTACGGAACCCTCGGTGCGCGAGTCCGACTCGCACTTGGCCGGTTTTTTTTTTATTTCCGCGGCAACTCCATAATTTTCTGAGATGAAAAATGCCTATGTACTTCCCTGGGATACAACCTACCTCTGTACCAAATTTCATTTCATTTATCCAAGCGGTAGAAAAGATTGACTTTCGCATGTATTTCCATACTATCCATACTAATATTATAAATGCGAAAGTGTGTCTGTCAGTCTGTCTGCTACGCTTTCCCGGTCCATCTTTTCAACCGATTTTGCTGAAATTTGGTATAGAGGTAGGTCCACGCGGAAGAAGTCAAGGGAATCATCTAGATTTAAATAAGTATAGATTGCTTTAAACGCACATAACTCTGAAAATTTAGAAATACGTGCCCGGGAATCGAACCCCGGGCCTCCAGTAGGATACCGAGGCTTTACCTACTAGGCTTATACCGTTTCAATAGTATAATGTTTCTGCAAATGAATCAATTCATTTCCAATTTCCAATTTTCCAATCAGTTTTAAACGATTCAACTAAACGACCTTCTTCGACGAAGTTCTTAAACTTTCAGGTTGGTTTTATTTATACCACTATATAATACCATTTACTAATAATAAAAATGCGAAAGTGTGTTTGTTTGTTGGTTTGTTGGTTTATTGGTTTGTTGGTTTGTCCTTCAATCACGCCGCAACGGAGCAACGGATCGACGTGATTTTTGGCATGGGTATAGTTGAGGACCTGGAGAGTGACATAGGCTACTTTTTATCCCGGAAAATTAAGGGGTTCCCGTGGGAATAAAAAAAACTTAAACCACGCGGACGAAGTCGCGGGCATCAGCTAGTATTAGATATATACATTTCTGGATTTTCCATTGCATAAATTTAAAGACTGTGTTAAACAGCATAATAGGTAGGTATATTTTGTTAAGTCGAGGTTATTATACTATCGATGATTTTCTTAATGACAAAGCATGGAAGCAACCGGCTTGTAATACTTGTAACGTAACGTATGTGTTGTATTGTTTACTTATTGTATTGTAGCATTTTTCTTTTTAAGAAAAGAGCAACTGCTGAGTTTCTTGCCGGCTCTTCTCAGTAGAATTGGCTTTCCGAACCGATGCACGATGGTAGAGTCTTAACGGATCATAAGTGACACAAGGTGTCCTACGTGAAATAAATAAATAATTTATCATTTTATCCAATCTATAATAATTATTGATAGATATACAATTGCAGATCATTCTAGGAGATGCCAATAAAGAGAAAGCGCACGCGGAAGACAACCTACTCCCAATTGATTAACTCTAGCGCTCGTGGCGTGGCTAGAGCTAGGCAAGCCGGAAATCTAGTAAAAATCTAGACTCGCTACAGTTTGCAAACACTTTTTCGTTCGCTAATACTGCCTTGTACCACAGTTTTAGTGAAACTATGCTAAAACGATCAATTGTTTAATTTTTGTCTGGTAGGAAACTTCGGCCGTGGCTAGTTACCACCCTACCAGCAAAGACTTGCCGCTAAGCGATTTAGCGTTCCGGTACGATGCCGTGTAGAAACCGATTAGGGGTATGGGTTTAATATTACTGCCATGCCTCTAACAGGTTAGTCTGCAACCATCTTAGACTGCATTATCACTTACCATCAGGTGAGATCGCAGTCAAGGGCTAACTTGTAGTAGATTTTTTAAATACCCTTTTTTTAATAAGTACAAAGCAATGATGAGGTCTAGGTTGAAGCGCGCTTGCCTAGAAGATGCCTATTCACTCTTGCCTTAAAGGGAACTTGGGTCAAATTCGTGAATTCGAAAATTCATACTAAAATGATGGATATTGGATAGAAGCAGGCGTTACTTTGCGGAAGTCCATGATATTGAAAAAACTAGAAGTTTAATTCGCTATAATCCGCCACAGAAGGTAAATCTATGTGGTACAGTGCGTATCTTGAACTGGCAGCCCGCGATATTCTCCACACCACATAAATCTTCCAAAATAACCTCAACGTACGTTTCACTCCGACACCGGAGCATCCGGAGATGAAAATTTGTTAGGTTACATTCTAGGAAAGGGATGACACAGGAAACTTGTTATGCCGGAAATCAAATAGTTCCCACGGGATTAAAAAAACCGTAATCTATGTGGAGGATGTCCTGAGCATCTTCAGGAGTGGGAGTTATTTCCAAACAAAATGCCCTAAGTCATTTTGGATTCTATATAATTGTATCCAAAACTCCAAAGGTTATTAAGTAGGCTAATTGTTATCCTAGAAAATCATCCAGTTCCAACGGGATTTCTAAAAACCTAAGTCCTTAAAAAAATTAAACCCCAACGACGAAGTCTTGATTGTATGTAAACATACAAAAGAACAGTTTGACGTCACGGTGTAAAGTGTGCCGCATACGAGAGTGAAAACAATAATATAAAGCGTGCCGCAAACGATAGTGAAAACAAAAACAAAGCCAGTTTGTTTGTAATGCCACTCGCAATTTCTACTAAACACAAATAAGTGGGCGCAAATAAACTTGACCCCGTTTCGAGAAGCGCGGACGGCCGTACAATATAAAAACCTTTAGAAACATCGATGTAGAGTGTACTAGATGTGACACAGCTAACTGTATTCCGAACCAGTGGTAAATTCACTTGATTCAACAGCACTTGTTAAAGTTGTTTGATGAATTGAAATAATGTTTTTTTTGCAATCACTTTTGCATCATGTAAGTACATACTACTTTTGTGTGCCTATGCTATAATCTCTTCGGACGAAGCCTTCATAGGTATTTATGATCGAACATCACGTACAGGTAAGTTAAATAAATCATTAGGTAATTAAAAACTGTCATATTTATGGATCTTTAAATTGTCCAATCCATTAATAATCACAATATCCGTATAACTCAGGAAAATGAAAAGAAAAAAAAAAAAAATTCATTATGCCTTAGGTAGGTATATATGTATTTGATTTAGACGTACATAATAACAAGTATCTCTTAGCAATTATGTACACTCTACACTAATATTATAAATGCGAAAGTGTGTTTGTTTGTTGGTTTGTCCTTCAATCACGCCGTAACGGAGCAACGGATCGACGTGATTTTTTGCATGGGTATAGTATAGGACCTGGGGAGTGACATAGGCTACTTTTTATCCCGGAAAACTAAGGAGTTCCCGTGGGAATTGAACAAACTTATTTCACGCGGACGACGCGACGTCGCGGGCATCAGCTAGTAAAAAATAAAATAAAATTCATTATGCCTTCGGTAGGTATATATGTATTTATGATTTAGACGTACATAATAACAAGTATCTCTTAGCAATTATGTACACTCTTGACTGATTAGTCGCTACGACGGAGAAGCCTGTGTCGCGTTACAAGCATCGCTATTATATTTCAGTGTCGCATCCAGTGATCGCTACCCCAGCGTACCGGCGCGCGCGCAGCTAGACGCAGCCAAGATGCGCGTACGTTACATAACGCAGTACCGTAATCGCTAGTATTAATTTCCGTGAATTTACTATTACCCGCACGGCAAAATAGGGTGCGATAATTTTAGACCAATTATTTTAATAAATCTTGATCATCAAAATGTTCGATAATTACGACTCTCTTAGCACTGAAATCTATGTCTTGTAATATAAATATAATATAAATATAAAAGCTTTATTTATTTCCTTACAATATGTTCTTACAGTTAAACTATGTTAGTATCATTGTAAGGACCGCCTATTGCGGTAAAAGCCTCCTCCATTAGCAACCATTGCTTTCTGTCCTTAGCCACTCTCGACCATGTATTTCCTGCCACTCTGACTATGTCGTCACACCATCTTCTAAAAGGTCGGCCTCGTCTGCGTTTTGAGTCACGTGGGTACCAATTTGTGACTATGCGTGACCATCTTTCGTCTGCAACTCTTTGTATGTGGCCTGCCCATTTCCATTTTGTGTGAAGAATGTGTTTGACCGCGTCTTTTGCTTTAGTTTTCTTCCTTATGACAACATTCTTCACTCTATCTTTCAGTCTCAAGTTTAAGAAACTACGTTCCATCGCTTTCTGGCATTTACTCACCTTGTCTAGGTTTTTCTTGGTTAGTGGCCAGGTCTGAGCGGCGTAAGTCAAACAAGGTGTGAGACAAGAATCCATCGCTTTAGTTTTCAGTTTGGTCGGTAGCTTCCCTTTGAAGATTTCTTTCATTGCCCAGTACTTGTTCCAAGTATTTTTTATTCTTCGATCGATCTCTTTATCTGTGCAAGATTTGAAAGAAATAAGGTGACCCAGGTAAATGTAGTCTTCGACGTATTCTATTATTGTGTTCGAAATAGTAATTGGTGTTTTGTCCTTGTTTGTCATAATCTTGGTTTTACCTTCGTTCACTTCCAGTCCCATATCCCTGCTTTCTTTGTGAAGTGATTCTAGCATATATTGCAGGTCTTTTGGATCTTCTGAAAGTACAACTAGATCATCAGCAAACCGTAAATGGGATAGATACTTCCCATCGATCTTGATACCTTTGTTATCCCAGTCTAATCTTCTAAAGATGCTTTCTAAAACAGTGATAAATAGTTTAGGAGATAATGGATCCCCTTGTTTTACTCCGCGTTCTATTTTGAAGTATGGACCTGGTGATTCTAGTCTTACTCGAGCCTTGCTGGCTTTGTAAATTTCTCTTATAAGTTCTATGTATTCACCATTTAACCCTTGCTCGTTTAGTGATTTCCATATTGAAGTATGGTACAAGGAATCAAAAGCTTTTGAATAATCTATAAAAGCTATATATAGCGGTTTTTCAAATTCCGTATATTTTTCCATTACTATCTTAAGTGTGTGGATATGGTCAATAGTGGAGTAGTTGCTTATAAATCCTGCTTGTTCAACTGGTTGGTTTTCGTCAATATTTTTTGTGATGCGGCGGAGTAAAGTTGTCGCGAAAACTTTGTAAATAGAGGATACAAGGCTAATGGGTCTATAATTTGTCATTTGTTTAGCATCTCCTTTTTTATATAGTAATATGATTTCTGAGCTTGACCATTGGATAGGCAGCGTTTTCTGATCTAAAATTAGGTTAAAGAGTGAAGTAAGTGGTTTAATTAAGACTTTAGAGCCGGCTTTCAACATATCATTCGTTATTCCGTCAGATCCTGGGCATTTGTCTACTTTTAAGGTTTTTATTGACAGTTCTATCTCAGATTCTGTAAAGGGTGGTACGGAGTCGTTATTATTTAGACGAATCGGCTCCGAACTCTATGTCTTGTACCGCATGTCAAGCAAGACTGCTGTTCACAGTTCACGGGGCTTACTACTTTTAATATTTTTGAAGCTCTTTTTTCAGAATATAATCCTCAATTTAGGGACGACGTCAAAGGTACGCCAAAAACTGCAATTTTAAAATATTACTGCTTTAAGCGATGGTAGCTTGTTCCGGATTAATTTCTCATGTCGAAAATATTTGAAAAGTATCCTTGGTTTTGTATGAACCAATGCATGTTAGACTCTCTCACGCCCGTGCCTTGACCAGTCCCAAACGCATTGAAAAGTGCCCGATACGTCCTTAAGTTTCTTATTTGAATTCGAGCTACGTATAATAGCAAGTTTGTCTGTCTGTTTCCGTTTCACAGGTTTTAAGCGATTTTATCCCCAGAAACCCAGAATCCGTCACTGATCATCTAGTAAACATTATAAATTACATATAAATCATTTATTCATTTGTTTTTCATTTTTTAATTCTGCTGATGATATCCACGATTTCATCCGCGTGGATTTAGGTTTAAAAATTATTGTAGTTAGCTTTAACGCGTACGAATCTTAAATCTCCATCTAGGCCCGCAGTACGCACTGTAATTCGTCGTACGAGCGAGTAATGAAACGCTACATACAGTTTCTTGACACGCAGCCTGTTCTAAATTTCGCAACATGGGGAACTCGGAGTATCGGATTAAATTATGTAAATCAATACCCGATTTACGCGTTTGCGTTAGATCCAATATATTATGCGTATTGTTTAACGTTATACGCCCAAACTTCCGAATTGTACGTGCGGCTTTTATATGACCAGCCACTTACTTCTAGTTCACGTGATTGGAATTAAGAATGCTGGTCAGAAAATCCATACTAATTTAATGTTTAAACTATCGTGAGTGATATTCATTATAACTGTACATAACACCCGGATAAACTCACGTGTTCTGTCGGAAAAGTGCCCGACTAGTTTCGAACCCGTTCGGGGCCCTTATTAATGAGCCTATTCGCGCGACGCGGTCGCTGCTCGACCAGCCAGAACACGTGAGTTTATCCGAGTGTTGTGTATAGTAATAATCCAAACTAATATCTGTAAGTTACTATTAAGTTTTCTTTGCTAATATTAGATAAGAGAGGCCCTAAGGTGCAGGACTGGCAACCCCCCATTGGAAAGCGTAGCGTTGTCAGACCATCAACGAGTGGACAGACGACATCAAGCGAGTCGTAGGGAGCCGCTGGATCGAAGCAGCGCAAGTCCGACGCCTGCGTAAGTCCCTACAAGAGACCTATGTCCAAATTGACAAGTTTGGAAAAGTCCTTACAAAAGACCTCCATGAGAGATGTCCAGCTGTGGACGTCCATTGGTTGACGACGACGATGATACTTAATATTATAAATGCGAAAGTGTGTTTGTTTATTGGTTTATCCTTCAATCACGCCACAACAGAGTAATATTGATCGACGAGATTTTTTTACCCGACTGCAGCAAAAAGGAAGAGTATGATTTTAGCAGTCAATGTTATGCAAGTATGTAACTATGTATGTTTGTATTTATGTCTATTTCACCGTAGCACCTAAACTACTGAGCCAATAATGATCAATGAGTATAGTTCGTTTCACGATAGAAATCTCGCGGAAATTAGTGCAACTCATGAGTTTTTCATACAAAACTTGTATAAACATGCGTCTACTAGCGCCGCTCTAGGCTCTAGGGGACTTATTTCGTGACTCGGACTATGTATAAATTTTATACTATACTTCATAATATTACAAAATATGCGAAAGTTTGGATGGATGGATGGATGTCTCGATCACGACAGAACCGCTGAACGAATCAGGATGAAATTTGGGACAGAGATTATGGTCTGGAATTAATATGTAATCATAGGCTACTTTTTATCCAGGAAAATCAAAGAGTTACCGCGGGAATCGAAAAATCTCAATCAACGCGGACGAAGTCGCGGGCATCAGCTAGTACGACGATGAATACGCAGATCATAGGCCTAAATAAACTGAAATCCTATTAGCGGCCACTGTAAACTATTGTTCCAGCTAAAAAGCGAAACTATTTAAATAATAAAAAACCGGCAAAGTGCGAGTCGGACTCGCGCACCGAGGGTTCCGTACAAACCTGTAGCAAGTTTTACGATTAATGAATTTAATGAACCGCAAAACTAACTTTGTTTGTAGAGGTTTTCTGTTAATATCAAAAAAACTATGCTAGTTAGAGCATTGGCTATAGTTTTCCTGTAAAATATACATAAATTCCTATTGACCATAATTATTTCAGATTTTTCAATTGGTAAACTCCGGAGATAAGGGGGGGGGAACGGTATTTTTTTTTACTTTTTCCCCGATAAATCAAAAACTATCATGACTAAAAAAAAAAAATTAAAAATCTGTTTTAGAATGTACAAAGTAAACCCTTTCATATGATACCCCACACAGTACAGTTATCTCATTTTTAAATTTCAACCCTCCGATTTTCCCCCCTTTTTAAATAAGAACAAAAATAATTTCCAATTTTTTTTAATTCCAGTGTCTTTGGGCCACTAATATACACAACTATTCCAAATTTCATGTCGATAGCTTCGGTAGTTAATGAAATAATCGAGTGTGACGGACGGACAGACAGACAGACAGACAGACAGACGGAGAAAGTCGCACCATAAGGGTTCCATTTTTACCATTTTGGTACGGAACCCTAAAAATCAATCGCAGAAAGATGGACCGTAAAAGCGTAGAAGGCACTTTCGCACAAAGTACCCTATTCTGTGGTATGGATTTAAATTTGAATCCCAAAATGATATGATAAAAAATCATCTTGCTTAATTTTACGAATGCGAAACTGTAAAATTAAGTTTGTTTGTTCAGAACCTGAAGATGTGACATAAAGGCTACTTTTTATTCTGGAAAATTAAGGAGTTCCCGTGGGATTTAAAAAAATATTCCACGCGGACGACATCGCAGGAGTCAGTTCGTAATAAATGTTTGGATATGGGGATTCATTTTTATATTTATATATATATAGCTGCTCGTGCTGATTCACTGATTGATCACCTCTCCTGTAAAATTTTGTATGAACATTTTTTTTTTCACTCATCGTTTCGTATAGAAGACAAAAATTCATTAAGAGGAAAAATACAGAGAGAGCTGATGATTGAGGATTCCGAAGACGGATGAAGAGCACCAGCCAGGGTATCGAAGATAGGTGGGGGGTGCTCGACCAAATGTCACTCGAAACTTCATCCGATTGACAGTTAGCTGAAAAAAATTTCAAAATGGCGGATTTAAGATGGCCGCCATACAAATTTCTTCGGTGTCTATCTCGGAGAGTATAAAAGATGGAAGAGTGGTTTCTTGGCAAAAGATGATCAAGACATGAGGGTCTACTTGATGAACAGGAAAAAAATTCAAGATGGCGGAATTTATTTTTCCATAGAAAAGGGTATTGAAGTTATGTGGGGGGTGCTCGACCAAATGTCACTCGAAACTTCATTTAATTGAAAGTGAGCTGAAAAAATTTTCAAAATGGCGGAATTAAGATGGCCGCCATACAAATTTCGTCTGTGTCTATCACGGAGAGTATAAAAGATGGAAGAGTGGTTTCTTGGCAAAAGATGATCGGGACATGAAGGTCTACTTGATGAACAGGAAAAAAATTAAACATGGCGGAATTTATTTTTCCATAGAAAATGTATGGCGAATATTGAAGAGGCTACAAGTGTAGAACTATGCAAGACTACGGTTTCTTTTCAAGATTTGTTTTTATGGAAGAATTCTCATTTTGACGAGTGATTCGGAGAAAAAATATGGAGAGAGATGACGATCGAAGGTTCGGATGATGGGTGAGGAGCACGGTCAGGGTATCAAAGATAGGTACCTACTTAGGGGTTGCTCAAACAAAAAGGGAGGGGTGGGGGGTTGGGGGTCTTTGTTTTATGTTTTTCCTATATGAGAATTTTCTTTTACGTCGGACGCTTGGCGTGCTGGCGCTTCCACTGTGCTCACTAGCATAGCAGTGTGTTGTTCAGATCAGAACACGTAGACAAAAAACCAGCTGCCCGGTTATGAAAGAATTGTCGATGAAATCGTAAAAGTTCGGCGTCAAAGTAAAATAAACCACAACAGCATTAAATTAGAGCTCAATTTCGAAACACGAAATTGAGCTCTAATTTAATGCTGTTGTGGTTTATTTTACTTTGACGCCGAACTTTTACGATTTGATCGGCCATTCTTACATAATCGGGGGGCAGGATAGTAGGACAGCGAGTAAGTAGACAGTGGTCCACGCGGTCCACTACGCGGTCCGCTGCAGCGGGCCGCGCAACCACGCGCCATACTAGTTAATTATTATACTATATATAGCTCAATTACCACTGACTGACTGACTCATTGACATAATTGTTCTCCTAGAAAGAGACAGAAAACGATATAATGATGTACGGGAGATGTGTTCGGGTGCGGGATTCGAGTGGGGGAAAATTATGACATTTCGGAAAAACAAGATGGCGGCCGACGTGATTCTTGTAACTCCTTTGTTTTCCAACCGATTTCTTTGCAACTCGCAATTATTGAAGAAATTAGGAAACGATCAATAGAAAAAGTGGAAAAAATTGGAAAAACAAGATGGCGGCCGAGCTGTAGTGTTTTCAAATTTTTGATTTTTCGACCCCGAACCGCGGCGCCACAGATCCGAAACGGGGTGGTCGAGCATAATATTTTTTTCTTTTTTCGCCTACAATTATCCTGTATTTTGACAGAATGGGAGTGGTTTTTAGAAATTCAAGATGGCGGCTGTCGCGGCGGCCGTTCGGTTTGAGGTACGAAAAAACGCAATTTTAAAATTCAAATTTCTCACAGTTGGCAACGTCGGATCGTTTCTACTTCTACGTGGCGATTGTGTGTACAGACTCGACGTATGGATTGGGTAAAAAAAAATTACCCCATTTCTCGGGAAATTTTCAAGATTTACCCCAAAAATTAAAAAATCGAAATACGGACTTTTTGCGAAATTCGAGTACGAGCAACCACGTGTCTCACTAGTACGAATGACATTTGGGTATTTTCGTCGCCGAGGTCTGGCAACACTGGAAATTATCAAAGTAAAAGTGATTTTCGACATGGTCTTTTTTCAGGGGCGATCATTTCGGATGAGTGTGAGCGAGATGAAAAATTTAAACGTCATCAGGAGCGGTATATCCTGTTGTTTACGGGAAAACTATAAAGCTATGTAAAATGTTTCTGTGAAACGAGGTGGCGGCCATTTTGTATTCTTTTTGTGTTTTTCAAAATTTCGATCACGTTTTTGAGGCAGTTGGCAACATTTGGGAAAGTTGATATGTATGGATCGATTGTGTAACTAGATCGGCAGTATCGAGATATCTGAACAGTGTTGCCACATTTGGGGTAGTTTTCGAAATTTTCCCAAAAATGTCCTCCTGTAAAATTTTGTATGAAAAATTTTTTTTTCACTGATGGCTTCGTATACACGTCAGAAAATTAAACTTGAACAAAAATATGGAGACAGCTGATGATTGAGGATTTCGGAGACGGATAAAGAGCACGGCCGAGGTATTGAAGATAGGTGGGGGGTGCTCGACCAAATGTCATTCGAAACTTCATCCAAAAGACAATGAGCTGAAAAAAAATTCAAAATGGCGGATTTAAGATGGCCGCCATACAAATTAATTTGGTGTCCATCTCAGAAAGTATAAAAGATGAAAGAGTAGTTTCTCGGCCAAAGATGATCAGGACGAGAAGATCTATTTAGCGAAAAGAAAAAAATTCAAGATGGCGGAATATTTTTTTTCATACCAAATTATATGGCGATTAGGACTCATTGACATAATTTATTGTTCTCCTAGAAAGAGACAGAAAACGATACAATGATGTAAAGGAGATGTGTTCGGGTGTGGGATTCGAGTAGGGAAAAATTATGACATTTTGGAAAAACAAGATGGCGGCCGACGTGATTCTTGCAACTCTTTTGTTTTCCAACCGATTTCGTTAAAACTCTCAACGATTAAAGAAACTAGGAAACGATCAATAGAAAAAGTGGAAAAAATTGGAAAAACAAGATGGCGGCCGAGCTGTAGTGTTTTCAAATTTTTGATTTTTCGACCCCGAACCGCGGCGCCACATATCCGAAACGGCGAGGTCGAGCATGATAATTTTTTCTTTTTTCGCCTGCAATTATCCTGTATTTTGACAGAATGGGAGTGGTTTTTAAAAATTCAAGATGGCGGCTGTCGCGGCGGCCTCTTTGTTTGAGGTACGAAAAAACGCAATTTTAAAATTCAAATTTCTCACAGTTGGCAACGTCGGAGCGTTTCGACTTCGTGGGGGCGATTGTGTGTACAGACTCGAGGTATGGATTGGGGAAAAAAAATTACCCCATTTTTCGGGAAATTTTCAAGATTTACCCCAAAAATAAAAAAATCGAAATACGGACTTTTTGCAAAATTTGAGTACGAGCAACCACGTGTCTCACTTGTGCGAATGACATTTGGGTATTTTCGTCGCCGAGGTCTGGCAACACTGGAATTTATCAAAGTAAAAGTAATTTTCTTTTCTTTCTGAAATGGTCTTTTTTCAGGGGCGATCATTTCGGCTGGGTGCGAGCGAGATGAAAAATTGAAACGTCATCAGAAGCGGTATATCCTGTAGTTCACGGGAACATTATAAAACTATGTAAAATGTTTCTGTGAAACCAGGTGGCGGCCATTTTGTATTCTTTTTGTGTTTTTGAAAACTTCGATCACGTTTTTGAGGCAATTGGCAACATTTGGGAAAGTTGACATGTATGGATCGATTGTGTAACTTGACCGGCAGTATCGAGATATCTAAACAGTGTTGCCACATTTGGGGTAGTTTTCGAGATTTTCCCCAAAAACTCCCTCCTGCAAAATTTTGCATGACAAATTTTTTTTTGATGGCTTCGTATATAAATCAGAAAATATAACTTGAAGAAAAATATGGAGACAGCTGATGATTGAGGATTTCGGAGACGGGTAAAGAGCACGGCCAAGGTATTGAAGATAGGTGGGGGGTTCTCAAACAAATGTCACTCGAAACCTCATCCAATTGGCGGTGAGTTGAAAAATCTCCAAAATGGTGGATTCAAGATGGCCGCCATACAAATTTCATCAGTGTCTGTCTCGAAGAGTATTAGAGATGGAATTGTGGTTTCTCGGCAAGAGATGATCAGAACGAGGTCTATTTAGCGAAATGAAAAAATTTCAAGATGGCGGAATATTTTTTTTCATACCAAATTAAATGGCGATTAGGAACTATAAAAGACGTCATTGTTCTCCAAGAAAGAGACAAAAAACGATACAATGATGTAGGCGAGATGTGTTCGGGTGCGGGATTCGAGTTGGGAAAAATTATGACATTTCGGAAAAACAAAATGGCGGCCTACGTGATTCTTGCAACTCTTTTGTTTTCCAACCAATTTCGTTACAACTCGCAATTATTTAACAAATTATTAAATGATCAATAAAAAAAATAGAAAAACTTCGAAAAATAAGATGGTGGCCGAGCTGTATTGTTTTCAAATTTTTGATTTTTCCACCTCGAACCCCGGCGCCACAGATCCGAAACGAGGTAGTTCATGTCTAAGAGATATTATGTTTGGGTGTGGGATGGGAGTAGGGAAAAATTATGACATTTCGGGAAAACAAGATGGCGGCTGATTTGCCGAAATGAACCGATCGAAGCATAGAAGATAGATGGGGGGTGCTCGACCAAATGTCACTCGAAACTTCATCCAATAGACAATGAGCTGAAAAAAAATTCAAAATGGCGGATTTAAGATGGCTGCCATACCAATTTATTTGGCGTCTATCTCAGAAAGTATAAAAGATGGAAGAGTGGTTTCTTGGCAAAAGATGATCAGGGTATGTACGATACCCTAAACGTATAAGAATGGGCAGACGAAATTGAGCTCTAATTCAATGCTGTCATGGTTTATTTTACTTTGACGAAAATCTTTAACGTTTGATCGACCATTCTTACATGATTGGGGCCCAAGACGAGGAGGTATATTTAACGAAATGAAAAAAAATCAAGATGGCGGAATATTTTTTTTCATACCAAATTATATGGCGATTAGGAACTTTAAAAGACGTCATTGTTTTCTTAGAAAGAGACAGAAAACGATACAATGATGTAAAGGAGATGTGTTCGGGTGTGGGATTTGAGTAGGGAAAAATTATGACATTTTGGAAAAACAAGAAGGCGGCCGACGTGATTCTTGCAACTCTTTTGTTTTTTAACCGATTTCGTTACAACTCGCAATTATTGAAGAAATTAGTAAGTGATCAATAGAAAAAGTGATAAAATTGGAAAAACAAGATGGCGGCCGAGCTGTAGTCTTTTAAAATTTTTGATTTTTCGACCTCGAACCGCGGCGCCACAGGGTACCAATCATGTAAGAATGTCCGATCAAAACGTTAAAGTTCGTCGTCAAAGTTTATAAACCATAACGGCATTAAATTAGAGCTCAATTTCGTGTATCCATTCTTATACGTTCGAGTATCGTTCATACCTAAACGTATAAGAATGGGCAGACGAAATTGAGCTCTAATTCAATGCAGTTATGGTTTATTTTACTTTGACAAAAATCTTTAACGTTTGATGAACAATTCTTACGTAATACCGGGCTGATCCGAAACGGGGTGGTTCATGTCTAAGAGATAGTATGTTTGGGTGTGGGATGGGAGTAAATCCATATTTAGGGCTCCCTGGGATTACAAAACAGGAAACTGATACCTACCAAAGTTTTAAAAAATCAGCGCCATTTTGAAATTCTTTGTTAATTGACCGATTTCGTTCAAAATCGATATTTAGGACTCCCTGGGATCACAAAACAGGAAACTGGTACCAAAATTTTAAAATATCAGCGCCATTTTGAAATTAATTGTTAATTTACCGATTTCGTTCTAAATCGATATTTAGGACTCCCTGGGATCTCAAAACAGGAAACTGATACCAAAGTTTTAAAAAATCAGTGCCATTTTGAAATTCTTTGTTAATATTATTGACCGATTTCGTTCAAAATCGATATTTAGGACTCCCTGGGATAAGAAAGCAGGAAACTGATACCAAAGTTTTAAAAAATCAGCGCCATTTTGAACTTCTTTGTTAATTAACTGATTTCGTTCAAAATCGATATTTAGGGCTCCCTGGGATCACAAAACAGGAAACAGATAAGTACCAACGTTTTAACAAATCAGCGCCATTTTGAAATTATTTGTTAATGGACCGATTTCGTTCAAAATCGATATTTATGGCTAACCACATCTCGTGAGCTGCTTTAGCAGCTCGCGCACAGAGCGAAACACTAGTTATACTATATATAGCTCGATTACCACTGACTGACTGACTGACTCACTCATTGACATAATTGTTCTCCTAGAAAGAGACAGAAAACGATATAATGATGTAGGGGAGATGTGTTCGGGTGCGGGATTCGAGTAGGGAAAAATTATGACATTTCGGAAAAACAAGATGGCGGCCGACGTGATTCTTGTAACTCTTTTGTTTTCCAACCGATTTCGTTACAACTCGCAATTATTGAAGAAATTAGGAAACGATCAATAGAAAAAGTGGAAAAAATTGGAAAAACAAGATGGCGGCCGAGCTGTAGTGCTTTAAAATTTTTGATTTTTCGACCCCGAACCGCGGCGCCACAGATCCGAAACGGCGTGGTCGAGCATGATAATTTTTTCTTTTTTCGACTACAATTATCCTGTATTTTGACAGAACGGGAGTGGTTTTTAAAAATTCAAGATGGCGGCTGTCGTGGCGGCCGTTCGGTTTGAGGTACGAAAAAACGCAATTTTAAAATTCAATTTTCTCACAGTTGGCAACGTCGGAGCGTTTCGACTTGTACGGTGCGATTGTGTGTACAGACTCGAGGTATCGATTGGGGAAAAAAATTACCCCATTTTTCGGGAAATTTTCAAGATTTACCCCAAAAATTAAAAAATCGAAATACGGACTTTTTGCAAAATTCGAGTACGAGCAACCACGTGTCCCACTTGTACGAATGACATTTGGGTATTTTCGTCGCCAAGGTCTGGCAACACTGGAATTTATCAAAGTAAAAGTGATTTTCGACATGGTCTTTTTTCAGGGGCGATCATTTCGGCTGGGTGCGAGAGAGATGAAAAATTGAAACGTCATCAGGAGCGGTATATCCTGTAGTTTACGGGAAAATTATGAAACTATGTAAAATGTTTCTGTGGAACGAGGTGGCGGCCATTTTGTATTCTTTTTGTGTTTTTCAAAATTTCGATCACGTTTTTGAGGCAGTTGGCAACATTTGGGAAAGTTGACATGTATGGATCGATTGTGTAACTCGACCGGCAGTATCGAGATATCTAAACAGTGTTGCCACATTTGGGGTAGTTTTTGAGATTTTCCCCAAAAACTCGTCCTGTAAAGTTTTGTATGAAAATTTTTTTTTTCACTGATGGCTTCGTATAAAAGTCAGAAAATTAAACTTGAAGAAAAATATGGAGGCAGCTGATGATTGAGGATTTTGGAGACGGGTAAAGAGCACGGCCGAGGTATTGAAGATAGGTGGGAGGTGCTCGACCAAATGTCATTTGAAACTTCATCCAATAGACAATAAGCTGAAAATAAATTCAAAATGGCGGATTTAAGATGGCCGCCATACAAATTTATTTGGTGTCTATCTCAGAAAGTATTAAAGATGGAAGAGTGGTTTCTTGGCAAAAGATGATCAGGACGAGAAGGTCTATTTAGCGAAAAGAAAAAAATTTCAAGATAGCGGTTTTTTTTTTTTCATACCAAATTATATGGCGATTAGGACTCATTAGCATAATTTATTGTTCTCCTAGAAAGAGACAGAAAACGATATAATGATGTACGGGAGATGTGTTCGGGTGCGGGATGAGAGTAGGGAAAAATTATGACATTTCGGAAAAACAAGATGGCGGCCGACTTGATTCTTGCAACTCTTTTGTTTTCCAACCGATTTCGTTAAAACTCGCAACGATTGAAGAAATTAGGAAACGATTTATAGAAAAAGTGGAAAAATTGGAAAAACAAGATGGCGGCCGAGCTGTAGTGTTTTCAAATTTTTGATTTTTCGACCCCGAACCGTGGCGCCACAGATCCGAAACGGCGTGGTCGAGCATGACATTTTTTTTCTTTTTTCGCTTACAATTATCCTGTATTTTGACAGAACGGGAGTAGTTTTTAAAAATTCAAGATGGCGGCTGTCGCGGCGGCCGTTCGGTTTGAGGTACGAAAAAACGCAATTTTAAAATTCAAAGGACATGACCAGTAACTGCCCTCCGGTTCAGGACAATGTGCAGGATTTCCGTTTTTACAGTAAGGTTTAAAAATTAAAACCGAAATAATTACTATGGATTTATTATTCCGAATAAGGTCAAGGTTAAAATGTCTTTAAAAACAATACGTTTATTGTTTAAATCTTGAGCGTCCGGTTTCCTCTTTAAGCACTACTCCATTTTGACGTTCCGTTTTATCCATGCCTAATAATAATCTTGTTACCTATGAATACCATATAAGTACCTTAGTCACTATATTATGAGTGTTATGAGTGATTTATGTTTGATCAATTAAATAGTAATGAAAAGGAAATGTATGTTTTGTTTTTATTATTTTTGTTAGTTGACAAGCCTCAAACGAACAAAGCATTTTCAAATAATCACTGCGTTTAAAGGAACGTAACGCCCTCTGGCATTGCATCTGTCTGCCATCTATGGTCGAATAGTTGAACAAACTAGCTAACCTAAACGTTTAGCGCCATCTGTTGTCGAATAGTTGAAAAGACTCGCTAGCGCCATCTAGTGTGGCAGCAGTACAATGTAGCGTGATTTTTAAAGGAATTACGTAATTCTTGCAAATATAGTTTTATTATTCCAGTATTATCCTCATCCATGCCCAAATAATGCAAAGCTTAATTATTTTCCTGAGAAACGTGGTTAGCAATACTTAATATATTTTTTTAGACTCGCTCACCACAACAACTAGTGCCATCTAGTGTGGGAAAACAGTTTTTTGGTGAAACTTCTTTTATTTATTTTCTCAGTTTTCAGAGCCTTCAGAGTCCTGAAGCTTTTTTATCTGAAAACTATAAAATATAAAAATTACAATAATAAAGAGTTCATTGCTGCACATTAATTTTTGATATCTAGGCAAGCTCCCATAGTTGCGCTGGTCAAGTCCTTTCTCACAGTTGGCAACGCCGGATCGTTTCGACTTCTACAGGGCGATTGTGTGTACAGACTCGAGGTATGGATTGGGGGAAAAAAATTACCCCATTTCTCGGGAAATTTTCAAGATTTACCCTAAAAATTAAAAAATCGAAATACGTATTTTTTGCAAAATTCCAGTACGAGCAACCACGTGTCCCACTTTTACGAATGACATTTGGGTAGTATCGTCGCCGAGGTCTGGCAACACTGGAAGTTATCAAAGTAAAAGGGATTTTCGACATGGTATTTTTTCAGGGGCGATCATTTCGGCTGGGTGCGAGCGAGATGAAAAATTTAAACGTCATCAGGAGCGGTATATACTGTAGTTTACGGGAAAATTATGAAACTATGTAAAATCTTTCAGTGAAACGAGGTGGCGGCCATTTTGTATTATTTTCGTGTTTTTCAAAATTTCGATCACGTTTTTGAGGCAGTTGGCAACATTTGGGAAAGTTGACATGTATGGATCGATTGTGTAACTCGACCGGCAGTATCGAGATATCTAAACAGTGTTGCCACATTTGGGGTAGTTTTTGAGATTTTCCCCAAAAACTCGTCCTGTAAAGTTTTGTATGAAAAATTTTTTTTTCACTGATGGCTTCGTATAAAAGTCAGAAAATTAAACTTGAAGAAAAATATGGAGGCAGCTGATGATTGAGGATTTTGGAGACGGGTAAAGAGCACGGCCGAGGTATTGAAGATAGGTGGGAGGTGCTCGACCAAATGTCATTTGAAACTTCATCCAATAGACAATAAGCTGAAAAAAAATTCAAAATGGCGGATTTAAGATGGCCGCCATACAAATTTATTTGGTGTCTATCTCAGAAAGTATTAAAGATGGAAGAGTAGTTTCTTGGTAAAAGATGATCAGGACGAGAAGGTCTATTTAGCGAAAAGAAAAAAATTTCAAGATAGCGGATTTTTTTTTCATACCAAATTATATGGCGATTAGGACTCATTAGCATAATTTATTGTTCTCCTAGAAAGAGACAGAAAACGATATAATGATGTACGGGAGATGTGTTCGGGTGCGGGATGAGAGTAGGGAAAAATTATGACATTTCGGAAAAACAAGATGGCGGCCGACTTGATTCTTGCAACTCTTTTGTTTTCCAACCGATTTCGTTAAAACTCGCAACGATTGAAGAAATTAGGAAACGATTTATAGAAAAAGTGGAAAAATTGGAAAAACAAGATGGCGGCCGAGCTGTAGTGTTTTCAAATTTTTGATTTTTCGACCCCGAACCGTGGCGCCACAGATCCGAAACGGCGTGGTCGAGCATGACATTTTTTTTCTTTTTTCGCTTACAATTATCCTGTATTTTGACAGAACGGGAGTAGTTTTTAAAAATTCAAGATGGCGGCTGTCGCGGCGGCCGTTCGGTTTGAGGTACGAAAAAACGCAATTTTAAAATTCAAATTTCTCACAGTTGGCAACGCCGGATCGTTTCGACTTCTACAGGGCGATTGTGTGTACAGACTCGAGGTATGGATTGGGGGAAAAAAATTACCCCATTTCTCGGGAAATTTTCAAGATTTACCCTAAAAATTAAAAAATCGAAATACGTATTTTTTGCAAAATTCCAGTACGAGCAACCACGTGTCCCACTTTTACGAATGACATTTGGGTAGTATCGTCGCCGAGGTCTGGCAACACTGGAAGTTATCAAAGTAAAAGGGATTTTCGACATGGTATTTTTTCAGGGGCGATCATTTCGGCTGGGTGCGAGCGAGATGAAAAATTTAAACGTCATCAGGAGCGGTATATACTGTAGTTTACGGGAAAATTATGAAACTATGTAAAATCTTTCAGTGAAACGAGGTGGCGGCCATTTTGTATTATTTTCGTGTTTTTCAAAATTTCGATCACGTTTTTGAGGCAGTTGGCAACATTTGGGAAAGTTGACATGTATGGATCGATTGTGTAACTCGACCGGCAGTATCGATGACAGATGGCTTCGTATATAAATCAGAAAATATAACTTAAAGAAAAATATGGAGACAGCTGATGATTGAGGATTTCGGAGACGGGTAAAGAGCACGGCCAAGGTATTGAAGATAGGTGGGGGGTTCTCAAACAAATGTCACTCGAAACCTCATCCAATTGGCGGTGAGTTGAAAAATCTCCAAAATGGCGGATTTAAGATGGCCGCCATACAAATTTCATCATTGTCTGTCTCGGAGAGTATTAGAGATGGAATTGTGGTTTCTCGGCAAGAGATGATCAGGACGAGGAGGTCTATTTAGCGAAATGAAAAAATTTCAAGATGGCGGAACTTTTTTTTCATACCAAATTAAATGGCGATTAGGAACTATAAAAGACGTCATTGTTCTCCTAGAAAGAGACAAAAAACGATACAATGATGTAGGGGAGATGTGTTCGGGTGCGGGATTCGAGTTGGGAAAAATTATGATATTTCGGAAAAACAAAATGGCGGCCGACGTGATTCTTGCAGCTCTTTTGTTTTCCAACCAATTTCGTTACAACTCGCAATTATTTAACAAATTAATAAATGATCAATAAAAAAAATAGAAAAAATTCGAAAAATAAGATGGTGGCCACAGATCCGAAACGAGGTAGTTCATGTCCAAGAGATATTATGTTTGGTTGTGGGATGGGAGTAGGGAAAAATTATGACATTTCGGGAAAACAAGATGGCGGCTGATTTGCCGAAATGAACCGATCGAAGCATAGAAGATAGGTGGGGGTGCTCGACCAAATGTCATTATAAACTTCATCCAATAGACAATGAGCTGAAAAAAAATTCAAAATGGCGGATTTAAGATGGCTGCCATACCAATTTATTTGGCGTCTATCTCAGAAAGTATAAAAGAATGAAGAGTGGTTTCTTGGCAAAAGATGATCAGGTTATGTACTATACCCTAAACGTATAAGAATGGGCAGACGAAATTGAGCTCTAATTCAATGCAGTCATGGTTTATTTTACTTTGACGAAAATCTTTAACGTTTGATCGACCATTCTTACATGATTGGGGCCCAGGACGAGGAGGTCTATTTAACGAAATGAAAAAAAATCAAGATGGCGGAATATTTTTTTTCATACCAAATTATATGGCGATTAGGAACTATAAAAGACGTCATTGTTCTCTTAGAATTAGACAGAAAACGATACAATGATGTACGGGAGATGTGTTCGGGTGCGGGATTCGAGTGGGGATAAATTATGACATTTTGGAAAAACAAGAAGGCGGCCGACGTGATTCTTGCAACTCTTTTGTTTTTTAACCGATTTCGTTACAACTCGCAATTATTGAAGAAATTAGTAAGCGATCAATAGAAAAAGTGAAAAAAATTGGAAAAACAAGATAGCGGCCGAGCTGTAGTGTTTTAAAATTTTTGATTTTTCGACCTCGAACCGCGGCGCCACAGATCCGAAACGGGGTGGTTCATACCTAAGGGATAGTATGTTTGGGTGTGGGATGGGAGTAGGGAAAAATTATGACATTTCGGAAAAAAACTATATTTAGGGCTCCCTGGGATTACAAAACAGGAAACTGATACCTACCAAAGTTTTAAAAAATCAGCGCCATTTTGAAATTCTTTGTTAATTGACCGATTTCGTTCAAAATCGATATTTAGGGCTTCCTGGGATTACAAAAAAGGAAACTTATACCAAATTTTAAAAAAATCAGAGCCATTTTGAAATTCTTTGATAATTGACCGATTTCATTCTAAATCGATATTTAGGACTCCCTGTGATCTCAAAACAGGAAAATCTTATTTAAATATATTACAATCCCTGGGATCCCTGGGAATTCATAACAGGAAACTTGTACCAAAATTTTAAAAAATCAGCGCCATTTTGAATTTATTTATATATTGACTGATTTCGTTCAAAATCGATATTAAGGGCTCCCTGGGATTACAAAACAGGAAACAGATACCAACGTTTTAACTAATCAGCGCCATTTTGAAATTCTTTGTTAATTGACCGATGTCGTTCAAAATCGATATATTGGGCTCCCTGGGATCACAAAACAGGAAACTGATACCAAAGTTTTAAAAAATCAGTGCTATTTTGAAATTCTTTGTTAATATTATTGACCGATTTCGTTCAAAATCGATATTTAGGACTCCCTGGGATAAGAAAGCAGGAAACTGATACCAAAGTTTTAAAAAATCAGCGCCATTTTGAACTTCTTTGTCAATTAACTGATTTCGTTCAAAATCGATATTCAGGGCTCCCTGGGATCACAAAACAGGAAACAGATACCAACGTTTTAACAAATCAGCGCCATTTTGAAATTATTTGTTAATGGACCGATTTCGTTCAAAATCGATATTTATGGCTAACCACATCCCGTGAGCTGCTTTAGCAGCTCGCGCACAGAGCGAAACACTAGTTTATATATATATAGCTGCTCGTGCTGATTCACTGATTGATCACCTCTCCTGTAAAATTTTGTATGAACATTTTTTTTTTCACTCATCGTTTCGTATAGAAGACAAAAATTCATTAAGAGGAAAAATACAGAGAGAGCTGATGATTGAGGATTCCGAAGACGGATGAAGAGCACCAGCCAGGGTATCGAAGATAGGTGGGGGGTGCTCGACCAAATGTCACTCGAAACTTCATCCGATTGACAGTTAGCTGAAAAAAATTTCAAAATGGCGGATTTAAGATGGCCGCCATACAAATTTCTTCGGTGTCTATCTCGGAGAGTATAAAAGATGGAAGAGTGGTTTCTTGGCAAAAGATGATCAAGACATGAGGGTCTACTTGATGAACAGGAAAAAAATTCAAGATGGCGGAATTTATTTTTCCATAGAAAAGGGTATTGAAGTTATGTGGGGGGTGCTCGACCAAATGTCACTCGAAACTTCATTTAATTGAAAGTGAGCTGAAAAAATTTTCAAAATGGCGGAATTAAGATGGCCGCCATACAAATTTCGTCTGTGTCTATCACGGAGAGTATAAAAGATGGAAGAGTGGTTTCTTGGCAAAAGATGATCGGGACATGAAGGTCTACTTGATGAACAGGAAAAAAATTAAAGATGGCGGAATTTATTTTTCCATAGAAAAGGGTATTGAAGATAGGTGGGGGGTGCTCGAACAAATGTCACTCGATACTTCATCCAATTGACAGTGAGCTGAAAAAAAATTTCAAAATGGCGGATGTAAGATGGCCGCCATACAAATTTCGTCGGTGTCTATCTCGGAGAGTATAAAAGATGGAAGAGTGGTTTCTTGGCAAAAGATGATCAGAACATGAAGGTCTACTTGATGAACAGGAAAAAAATTCAAGATGGCAGAATTAATTTTCCATAGAAAATGTATGGCGAATATTGAAGAGGCTACAAGTGTAGAACTATGCAAGACTACGGTTCCTTTTCAAGATTTGTTTTTATGGAAGAAATCTCATTTTGACGAATGGTTCGGAGAAAAAAATATGGAGAGAGATGATGATCGAAGGTTCGGATGATGGGTGAGGAGCACGGTCAGGGTATTAAAGATAGGTACCTACTTAGGGGCTGCTCAAACAAAAAGGGAGGGGCGGGGGGTTGGTGGTCTTTGTTTTATGTTTTTCCTTTATGAGAATTTTTTTTTTTTTTGTTCGGACGCTTGGCGTGCTGGCGCTTCCACTGTGCTCACTAGCATAGCAGTGTGTTGTTCAGATCAGAACACGTAGACACTAAACCATAACATCATTAAATTAGAGCTCAATTTCGAAAAACGAAATTGAACTCTAATTCAATGCTGTTATGGTTTATTTTACTTTGACGCCGAACTTTTACGATTTGATCGACAATTCTTACATAATCAGGCAGCTGGATAGTAAGACAGCGAGTAAGTAGACAGTGGACCACGCGGTCCACTACGCGGTCCGCTGTTGCGGGCCGCGCAACCACGCGCCATACTAGTACTCGTATATAGATACACATAAATTATAAGCTTTGTAAAGAGATTATGTTGTATCTTTATGTTTGTGTGGCAATAAATAATTTATCTATCTATCTGAAACTAGATTTATCGCTAGCCTGATAGTATAGCATGCCACTAGTCTTCAAGACCCCTGTAATTAAGTTATAACATATGGAGCATCAAGGTAATTCAGTAAGGGCCGTCCCTCGCAAAGTATTACTAGTTCAAACAGTATGACACCAATACCTAGTTTTGTGGCGATTCTGTTTTCTTTTATGCTGTGTTTTAAATTCGGTAAGTCTAGACATTTCTCTCCTAGGTGAACCCTCCCAGCGCACGTGTTTCCTGCCACGTATTACTTAGGTACCTTCAAGGCAAGAGTGAATAGGCATCTTCTAGGCAAGCGCGCTCCTTAACCTAGACCTCATCATTGCTTTGCACTAAGCATGATTGTCGTCAAGCGCAAGCCTATCTCACAATAAAAAAAAGGTATAGGTGTCACATAAAAATAACGCTGAGAGTAGTGGAGGGGAGGTTTTTTAATATCCACTACAAGTAAGGCCCTTGACTGCGATCTCACCTGATGGTATGTGGTGATGCAGTCTAAGATGGTAGCGGGCTCACCTGTTAGGGGCATGGCAGTTATATGTATTAAACCCATACCTCTATTCGGTTTCTACACGGCATCGTACCGGAACGCTAAATCACTTGGCGGCACGTCTTTGCTGGTAGGGTGGTAACTAGCCACGGGCGAAGCCTCCCACCAGACCGGAAAGTTCAGAAATTATTAATTCCTAAATTGACCCTGCCGGGGATCGAACCCGGGACCTCCACACCTTAAGACAACAACACACAACACAGCGCCACGGAGGTTGTCAAAAAAAGGTGTCTACGCGCGGGATCAGTCGAGTCCTAGCCTAGGTATACCATTGCAATGCCACGTAAAGAAAAAATCATTTATGTATAAATTTTATGGGCAAGGAACCCTCGCGGGCGTCCCCAGAACACCCCACCAAAGTTTCATCACAATTCTCAGTAGGTAATAGAAGATATTCTTAGGAAATTGGTGGTGTTTCACCACCGTGCCTCGGAGAGCACGTTAAGCTGTCGGTCCTGCGCATGATCTCTCTCCGGTAGTGTCGAGTAAAGGCTATGAGAGTAAAGGAACAGAGAGTGCACCTGTGTTTGCGCACAAACTTGTGCACTATAATATCTCCCGCGCAGATGGCTAATTTTTTTTTTAATTAGATTTTTCAATAATATTTCCCTTTCGTTTTTGTTGCAGCCTCGTCAATCTTCTGCTATGATTGCAACAGCGCGTTCGACCCACGATGCGGGGAAAACTTCGACTCGTTTAGTCTGGGCGTCGTGAATTGCTCCCTCAGGGACCCGCCTGACCATATAGAGCCAGTGGAACCTACCTTCTGTAGAGTCATTAAGATGGAAAGTAAGTGTTCAAGGTTATTCGGAAAGGGGACCTTCTTTTTAGAGTTCTGTACCTCAAGAAGGAACCCTTAAAGGATCACTTCCTTATCCGTCTGGCTGTCTGTCAACCACATTTTTCTCGGGCACGCGTGGACGTATCAATTTGAAATTAATATCAAATACTTAGGTCTACACTCTACAGTCCCTTGGAGCTGTAAAAAATCAAGCTTCTAAAGACAACGCAATCAAAAGATACGGCCGTTGCCGCATATTCTGACACTCGCCAACATATTAAAACCTATAGGGTACTTCCCGTTGACTTAGAATAATATATGGAAAACCAGCTGATGCCCGCGACTTCGTCCGCGAGGATTGGGGGTTTTTGGTTCCCTCGGGAACTCTTTAATTTTCCGGGATAAAAAGTAGCCTACTTGTTATTCCAGACTATAATCTATCTCTGTACCAAATTTCAGTTTTGGCGTGATTGAGTAACAAACATCCAACCATACATCCATCCAACTTTCGCATCATACTAATATTATAAATGCGAAAGTGTTTTTGTTTGTTGCTTTGTTGGTTTGTTGGGTTGTCCTCCAATCACGCCGCAACGGAGCAACGGATCGACCTGATTTTTGGCATGGGTATAGTTGAGGATCTGGAGAGTGACATAGGCTACTTTTTATCCCGGAAAATTAAGGAGTTCCCGCGGGAATCGAAAAAACTTAAACCACGCGGACGAAGTCGCGGGCATCAGCTAGTTTTGCATATTTTGACACTCGCTCACTGTTATTCCAGACTATAATCTATCTCTATACCAAATTTCATCCAGATCCGTTCAACCGTTTTGGCGTGATTGAGTAGAGTAACAAACATCCATCCATACATCCATCCCAACTTTGGCATTTATAATATTAAGGGCCGCTTGCACAAGGACATTTATAACTGATTTAGTTACATTTTGTAATCCTGTCCCATTTTAGCAAATGCATAATATGCAGTATGTTATTGTAGTTGCCAAAAAGGGACAGCATTAGAATATTTAACTAAATCAATTTAAGAGTCCTTGTGCAAGTGGGCCTAAGTATAGATTTATACTCTTTCTTCCAGTTTACGGTACAGTGCGAATCGTACGCCAGTGCGGGTACTTAGAGGAGGAAAAGGGCGTGCACACATGCAGACGGCAGACCGGAACCGGCGACCTTTTCGTCACCTATTGCACCTGCGACACAGACCTCTGCAATGCCAGTACCAAGCCCACGGATAACAAAGTTGTACTTATATCAGCGGCCGTTTTATATGGGCTCGTTAAATATTTCCTTTGATTTAACAATTAATATAATATAATTAATTAGGGGATAGGGTTATTAAAAATAATAATTACCACTTGTGGTAGCTTATGTTGGTAATACTGAACAACTTATGCTCTACGGAATAAAACTTCTAAAAAATTAAAATACATATTTAAATTGCCTGATCTAGGACAGCAAAGCTCTACAAGAAACGCGTTCGATAGGCGCTCGGCGCGGGACAAGTCACCGGTCAACCACTGCAAATATTACCGTGACCACTGCCTACCAAAAACACAGAGCTGAAAAGTGACTAGAATATACAGCGAATTTAAGAATGTTATTTGGTGAATATTAACATATTTAACACAAAGTTTTAAAATGAAAAAACTAGAAGTTTAATTCGTATAATCCGCCACAGAAGGTAAATTAACTATGTGGTACAGTGCGTATCTTGAACTTGCAGCCCGCGATATTCTCCACACCACATAAATCTTCCAAAATACCCTCAACGTACGTTTCACTCCGATACCAACAACAACTTAACAATGGTGCATTGTAGAGTCAACATCTCCTGAAGATGCTCCGGTATCGGAGTGAAACGTACGTCACACGAGTATATATCTGTGCGTACGTTGAGGGTATTTTGGAAGATTTATGTGGTGTGGAGAATATCGCGGGCTGCAAGTTCAAGATACGCACTGTACCACATAGATTTACCTTCTGTGGCGGATTATAGCGAATTAAACTTCTAGTTTTTTCGTTGTCATGGACTTCCGCAAAGTAACGCCTGCCTTCTATCCAATACAAAGTTTTAGTTTTTCTGTATTATTGTAGAGAAGTGGCCCATAAAAGGTTATTTAATGTTTGTAAATTAACCCTGTAGGTACATGCCAGTATTATAAACTCAACCTAAATACTTCCTAGAACGCGTGTTTAAGTCCATGCTGAGTTATCAATGTTTTGTAATACGGAGGCTGGGTGTGATCATAGTTTATTTTTATTTATACTTGATTGAACTTGTAACTGCCATAAAACATCTATTTCAATTAAATGATATCTGACGACTGTTTTTTTTAATTTTTCACTGAATATTTTTCTTTGTTTCTTGATACCTACTTCAATGAAGACACACACACACACACTCCTGACTACACATCTAATAGAAAACCTGGCAATACCACCATAATATATTGCCAGGTATGCAAAATTTATTTAAAACGATTATCTTAAGGAGTTCCCCCCGTCAACAAAAAAGTTTCTACACGTTTAATTCAAAGGAAACAATGAATAAAATTATGTTATAATTACATGATGCCCGTATCAATAAAGTTTTTTTTGATTCCCGCAGGAACTAAATAATTTTCCGGGATGAAAAAAGCCTATGTCCTTCCCCGGGAAGCATCCTATCTCTATACCAAATTTAATCAAAATCGGTTGAAAACATGGGCCGTTAAAGCGTAGCAGACAGACACACTTTCGCATTTATAATATTAGTATGGATGGACCTACCTGGGTTGGCCCCATCGCGGAACACTTTGGGCTGGTTTTTGTACGCCAAGAAGTACTCAATGTGCGCCATCTCATGGTGCGCCGTGATCAAGTCCTTCATGTCAGGGTGGGTGCACATCTTGATGCTGTCGAAATAATATTTTACTGAATTATTAACTACATAAAATATAAGTTTTCGTGGCCTTAACAGAGCATCGTAGTCGCTAAGCGACCAAGCTTTTTAATAAAGATTTTTAAAAAAAACTGTTGTTTCAACGCTGCGTTTATTGTGACTGCTTTTTTGACATGACAAGAGGACCAGGTCCAGGCCTTAGGGCTGTGAGGTGGCATTGGTTAGGTTAGGTAAGGGCACGTTAAAAATAAGCATTAAGCTTTTTTAACTATGGGAAGCAGTGTTTTGAGCGGAGGGTTGACAGCACCCAGAAGTCCTGAGGCATCGCCTGATTTAATCGGCTCTAAGGCTCAGAGAAGATAGGTGGCAACATAATTCTGAGGGTGCCTCTTTGTGAGGCTTGGACCGCTCTTAAGGTGCATTCGGGATGAAGATGACATTGGGGCTAAATAAAAAGGCGGAGGGTTGACAATGCCCAGAAGTCTTCAGGCAGATCTGTTCATCAGGCAGAATGTTGCCACGGCTCGGAGAAGATCGGTGGCAACATTCTTCTGAAGGTGCCTTCTGTGAGGACCGCTTTTAAGGTTAATTGGGGTTAAAGATGACGTTGGGGGTAAATGTAAACAGCTCGTTCAACGTACCGATAGTCATGGCCGTTGCAGAAGTCCCAGGCGGATGGTTGGCAGTGGGTGTGGCGTTCGGCGGGCTCCTCGAACAGACTCAGCGCCCAGAAGTCCTGAGGCATCGCTGACATGTTCATGGAGACGAAAAACTCTTCAGCCAGTTGGAAGATTGTTAGTGGTGTGTAGCCCTGGAAATGAAACGATTTTTTGTAAAGATTAAATAACGCTTTTGTGTTGAATATTATTTTCAGCGGAGCTACTTTTATCGCTTGCTGCTGAATAGGTATAATATGAAACATTATAAACCCATCACTGGCCTAGTACAGATAACGGGTCTACTTTCAGAATGAGAAGGGCTTAGCTAATAGTTCATCAAGCTGGCGAAATGCAAATTAGCACTTAACGCATCTTTAATTTAAAATATGGAGGACGATCAGGCATGCAGGATTCCTTAAGATGTTTTCTTTCAAGTTTCAACGTTGTAGCTGTTGTCATACTGATGGTTAATTGCTGGCTTATTTGGCGGTGAATATCGCGAGCTACACATTCAAGCTACACGTTGTACCACATAGATTTGTCTGCTTTGGCAATTATATTTTTTATTCCTTGATTACCATGGACTTCCGCAAAGTAACGCCTGATTCTATCCAATACATAAAATAAGAAGTCTCTATAGTCAGGCTAAAAAGATAATATAAGTGGGCAGGGTACCTGGTTCACCATCTCCGGGGTAATATCGACGAGTTTCTTCCCCGGGTATGGCAGAGTGAACGGCACAATATTCGACCAGCTCTGACCCCACATGTCGCCCAGTATGTGAGCAGGGATGGGCGCAGATCTCGAGATTCTCTCGGGACCATACGCTTCCCTGAGACGGCGCCGAACGTAGGCGTGGAGGAGGTCATATATGGGTTTAACCTGAAAACATAAAGACAATATGTATAATATACTATAGATACCTACTATCCATATCTATACGAATATTTTAAATGCGAAAGTTTGGATAGAGGGATAGATGTTTGTTACTCAATCACGCCAGAACTGCGGAATGGATCTGGATGAAACTCGGCACAGAGGAAAATTATGGTCTAGAATAATACATAGGCTACTTTTAATCCCGGAAAACTTGAGAGATTCCGCGGGAACCAAAAAACCTTAATTCACGCGGACGAAGTCGCGGGCATCAGCTAGTATCTAAGAAGGGAAGCTTACACACCTGTTCCCAGACTTCTTCCACTTCTTGTCTCATGTTTATTGACTCGTACGGGTACATCCAATACGCTGATGCATCAGTGAAATCTGCAATGGAATAAATAAATGCCTTAGTAAAACTTTATAGCAATTTATTTGTATTAAAAAATTGCTCTACTATAGTATCAAAACCAAACTAAAATGATTTTCATTCAAAATGTATTCAAATAAACTTTTACAATAGCTTTTGAATCGTCGAATGAATCTACGTGTATCACTGGTTTGGAATACCATTCCTACGGAGAAGAGCCAGCAAGAAACTTGGGGGTTGCTCTTTAAAAAAAATATCCATTCATCATTATGCAATCCATAGCTGGAAAGAGTCAAATCGACGCTCTTTTATCGTTTACATAATCTTCAGCAGCATAATTTTAAGGCGACTAGCGTTTTTATCACAATATTTGTACTGCGGCTACGCCTATTCATCATAATTCAATACAATCCATTACTATATCCTCTCGGAAAGAGAAGGGTTTGTCCATAGTCCACCACACTGGCCATGTGCGGATTGGCATACTTAACACACCTTCAAGAACATCATGAAGAACACTCAGTTCCTCACTATCATTTCCAAAACTGACTGTAAGTAAATCTTTTAGGCAAAGTATAGTTTTTTTGCAAACTTAAGCATGTTGAACCAGAATATCTCCATACTCCAAGCCAAAATCGAAATAAATAAATGAATATGAATATGACTCCTCGCAAATTAGCCAATGCCATCTCAGGCGGCATCATTACTTACCACCAGGTGAGATCGTAGTCAAATTCTGACTTGTGGTGGAAGAAAATTCGCACTAAATTGAGAATCTCCTCCTTTAAGAAAGTCAATTAATAATGATTAAATTAAAAAGCCTAGAAGATTTGAATACTTACTATTGAGTCTAGCAGCTTGGTTGGTCAGCTCCACCAGCTGTTCATACAAGTCCCGGATCCTCCTGCCAGTGTTCCTCCTCCACTCAGTCCACACGTGCTGCAGCTCGTCCCAGTCTCTGGAGTGCGACATGATGAACTGCAGGTCTGGTTGGAGGTGAAGACCACATTTGAAGGGCTCGTTGTACGCGCATATCTCCGCTGTGTTGTACACTGCTAGCATGTCGTTGATGATGCGGTTGTACTGGAATATGGAAAATGCTTATAAATCAAGTGAAAAAGTTTATAAAGGAAAGTGTGTTTGTTGGTTTATCCACTACAAGTTAGCCCTTGACTGCGATCTCACCTGATGATAAGTGATGATGCAGTCTGAGATAGCAGCGGGATAACCTGTTAGGGGCATGGCTAAACTGTCCATCAATCACGTCGTAACATAGCAACGAATCGTCGTGGTTGTTTGCATGGGTATAGCTGAGGATCCTGGAGAGTGACACAGGCTACTTTTTATTCCGGAAAATTAAGGTGTTCCCGTGGGAATTTTTAAAACTTATTCCATGCGAACAAAGGAAAGAATCGTAGGGCCATACCGGTCTTATTATTTTGTTATCACGATTTGGCGGAAGCACTACCGTGCCAGCCGATACATGGGCCATGAGGTCATGGTGACTAAAAATATAATATTATTAGGTATTTTTTTGGTAAAATATGGTACAGACAAGATGTTATACTAAGGTTATTATGTACAAATATATTTTATCGTTACCGACGTCCAAATATTTAATTAATTTTTTTTTTTTTTTTTATTATAACTTTCTTCATTTATAATATGAAACTAATAATGAACCTAAAACTAAATAACCTTAAAAAATATAATGTAATAACTAAAATATATTATTAAAAGGAGTCCCTTTAGGCAAGGTTCCGAAGATACTAGCAGCGTTCCCCCTTTGAATAGCTAGACTAATTCTTTGCCCGAGGTAGCTGCCAGCTCTTCGGTCTCCTGTGATGTCGACTAACCTTTTTGTTATTTCCTTATAAAGCAATTTAGCGCTAGGACCCCACGGACCAAGGGTCTCGACACCGAATGGGACAAAATAATTTCGAAGCATGCGTAGAACAGCCACAGGGTAGATAAACCTCCTGAACAGCCACGCAGAAATGGAGAGGCCATCATCATCATTATTAATATACAAGTCATCTCAGCACAATCATCTAGGAGCGCTTCATAGATTTTTCATAATTTCTATTTATTTACCAGTTTTATTATTAACGTTGTAATATGAAGTAATATACGAATTATCAGTGAACACGCGTTTATTCTTTATTAAGTGATAGCCTTAAGAAAGGCTACGAGGTGGCCTATAATTCCCCTCAAACTCTCAATGGGAACTCTTTGATTTTCCCAGATCAATATTAGCATATTATGTCTCATACTTAGATCTTGGTACCAAATTTCGTCAAAATCAGGAAATGTTGACTAGACAATGCATCCTCAGGAGATGTTGACTCGACAGTGCAATTTTCTTCTTGTTCCTTGATCATCATGGACTTCCGCCTGCGTCTATCCAATATAGGATGTGTAAACTTTGTTTATAAATATACTTGCTCGACCAGCATCTAAGGATGCTATGAGTCTGTTCGAATCCATAAATCAGATTTCTTGAGCATTGTTTATTTTTTTTATTTTTGTTTTAATATTCTTTTAGTGTTATTTGTTTTCTTATTTTGTAAAATTCGCATTTTGTTTTTAGTTTTATGTATTAGATTATAATGGGGCTGACATGTAATTAAATATAAAAGCCCCTAAATAAATCTAATCTAATCTAGCCTGTACTGTCCCACGACTGGGCAAAGGCCTCCCTCCGATTTTTCCACATCTCCCTATGTTGTGGTTCGATGGGCCACTCAACTAAGAATTTGTCTAATTCATCGCGCCATCGTAGCCTCGGCCTACCACGCTGGCGTTGATGATTTTGGGGGTCCAGAAGGTAGCAAATTTAGCACACAAGTCATCTGGCATACGGCTCACATGACCGGCCCAGTCCCACTTGAGAGAAGCTGCTGCAAGGCCAACGTCGGCTACTAGCGTTTTGGATCTAAATAAATAAATAATAATAACTTACTCGGTCCAGCTGGTCTGGTGGCAGCGCAGCGGGCCCGATGATGGAGAGCATACGCAGCTGTCTGAACGAGCCGAAGTCCCTGATGGCTCCTCGAGGCACCTGCTGCGCCGCCTCCCACAGCCCGCGCTGGAAGAGCGTGTACCGTTGCTGAGCCTCCAGCTGTAACGATTCAACAACACCCTTGAATATTAATTTCAAGACATACAGGAGAATCCTTAAAATAAATGAAATAAATAATTAGAACTAAATTCGTACTAATATTATAAATGCGAGAGTCTGTCTGTCTGCTACGCATCTATTTAACCCGATTTTGATAAAATTTGGTACAGGGATAGGTTGTATCCCGAGGAAGGACATAGGCTACAAGTACAGAAGTAATTACATCAGTAAGTGGGACAGTGGTTTCCGCACTAGGATTCCGTGTATCGCGGAAATCACAAACAATAGACAAATATCCATGTAAATTAAGTATCTATAGATATTGTATCAGAAATTTCACTAATCGTTTTAATGTTAACCATTATCTACCATTAAACTTACTAAATGGTTTCCTATTGTTATCTTAAATGAAATTTTGCGTGTGCAGGAAATAAAGTGAGCCTAATAACGTCATAACTCATAAGGTATGTTAAATTACCACAAATTCATTAAGTAGTTATGTTAATTTTCAAGGGTTTTTTATAACGAATCGTGTTTAAGTAAATCAGAAATGAATTTTAATAACAAAAACTTTCAGCCAAACTGAATTTTTCTTCAAAAATAATCGAGTTATAACTCAATCGAGTTAAGTAGTAAATTGGTATAAAACGTTGCTATGAGTTATGACCTACTTAAGGACACCAAAATATCATGACAGAGTATTTTAAGTTGAGGAATATCTTAGAATTCTATCAAACCCAATCGTTCCTATATCAACAGATTTCCAAAATCCTATACAATTTTCTTACTTCTGCAGACTTAGCGTGGCCAGACTGTCTATTCTATACTAATATCGTAAATGCGAAAGTTTAGATGGATGGATCGATGTTTGTTACTCAATCACGCCAGAGCTGAACTTATCTAGATGAAATTAGGCACTGAGATAGATTATAGTCTAAATTTTTTTTTAATCTACTGCAAGTTAGCCCTTGACTGCGATCTCACCTGATGGTAAATGATGATGCAGTGTAAGATGGTAGCGGGCTAACCTGTTAGGGGCATGGCAGTTATATTAAACCCTATTCGGTTTCTACGCGGCATCGTACCGGAACGCTAAATCGCTTGGCGGCACGTCTTTGCCGGTAGGGTGGTAACTAGCCCCGGCCGAAGCCTCCCACCAGGCCCGAATTAACCCCACTGGGGATCGAACCCGGGACCTCCGCACGTTAAAACAACAGCGCTACACACTGCGCCACGGAGGTCGTCAAATAACACATAGGTTACTTTTAATCCCGGAAAATTCCGCGGGAAACAAAAGAATCTCAATCCACGTGAACGAAGTCGTGGGCATCAGCTAGTTAAACATACCTATCATACCATTAATACCCAAGGATTTCCAAATCATGATTTTTCAACATGCAAGGCATGTAAGTGTAACCAGATATTTCGTCAAAATTTTTCCCTTTTCCATTATGCAAAGATGTTACCTTGCAATACCTTCTAAGGAGGCTATAACTATGCCAGTTGACACGTCCGTCATACAATTCGTCACGCTTCATGGGCCCAACTCGGCCCTGGGTTTATAACCCATTATGTTGACGAAAACGGTGCACTACAGATACCTAACGACCTTTAGCTCTTGACGGCTGATTTATTTATCTATTTGTTTTTTTTTACCTCCCGTACTCCACGTTACGTTAGCTCTTGACAGCTGATTTATTTCTATAGCTGTTTTTTTTATCTCCCGTACTCTACGTCGTTTTCCTTATGACTGAAGCTTTGGCCCTTTCCATTACAATATTCGATTTTGAATCTTAGTGATTCATACACGATTCTTGATTCTGGATTTAAGTTTTTTATAAATCCCCTAGGAACTCTGATTTTTATCGATAAAAGTGTCTGAGAGCACTATGCGCTTGTCAAACCTTCCAACCCTTATCGATTTACGAGTATAGGAACAGGTTGCATCCCGGAGAAGGACATAGACTTTTTATCCCGGAAATGGATAACTTTTTATGGATGGATGTTTGTTACTCAATCACGCCAGAACGGCACAACGGATCTGTATGACGGCACATAAATAGATCATAGTCTGGAACTAACACATAAGCTACTTTTTATCCCAGAAAATTAAAGAGTTTCCGCGGGAACCGAAAAACCTCACTCCACGCGGACGAAGTCGCGAGCAGCAGCTAGTGTATAATTTAGGTAAAAACACCATTGTTTTGGGCTAAAATAATCCAATGATCAGCAAAACCAATATTGCGTGCGTGAACCCAATATCCAGTGGCGACAATGGAATGACAAGTCTGAATTAAACGACATCAGAGCGAGGACGCATGAGCGAAACAATGAAATTACAGGTAATTACAGGTAATTGATATGTAACTCGTGTAATAATTACAGCGGATTACAGTGAGTCAGGTGTGATGGATGATGATGGCTGTTTGTCACGTAGATGATTCAGATTGCGGTTAAGTATACCTCTACTCTATATATAAACAATACCATCAATCAACTATATAAAGCTTTGTCCTGAGTGACTATCAGATAACCTACATACAGCCCAAACGGCTGAAGTTAGAAATTTGAAACTTTAAGAGAATATTCCTCGAGCACCAAGGTGTACTAACTTAGTAGTCTAAGGAAGGAATTTTCGAAATTCCAACCTCTAAGAAGGTTAGATAGGCGGTTCAAGCTATATCCATGGAACTTAGTATTTGTGCTTTCGGTGAAAATGAAGAAATTTATGTTTTTCACAGTTTTTTGGCATTTCTTTTTTTAAGAACCTAATTCGCGGGCAAAATATTTTATATTTTGGTTATTATTACGCACGACGCCACGTAACGGTGACGGTATATTGCTGCTTTTCCACCAGAGAACCTTGATCTAACATCTAACGATCTAATCGATTAAAATCAAGCGCTTTTATTAATGGGTTTGAGACCCATCCGTTAGCAACGTAGAACATAATATGGAAACGCACCCTGAGAAAGGATTTTCAGAAATCCCACCCAGGCGGATACCTAGTTAGTTTAAAAAAAAATTACTTCTAGTCACGGCGCTGAGCTAACGTCATAACATTAATCTATTGTTTTTTATCGAAAATATCTTTTAATTAAAGCAAGTCACGGATAGCTTAAGGAAATAAGCGAGTATGTTCCCACGACGCTAGCTTTGCACTTGAATCCAGTTTAAGTATCAATTATTGTGTTTATACGAGCATTGTGGCCGAGGACGATAATTAGATTGTGTTGAAGACAAGGATTCTAGAGGTTATTGCTATTTAGATAATAAATCTGACCAAGTTCAATTAAAATTCCATAATTTGAGAATATTTTTATGGTAGATTATTGTACTTTATATTAGGTAATTTTAGTTTTAGTTAACTATTGGGGCTGATTCTGTAATGTGATCTCTAAACTAAACTAAAATGGCAGCTTTAAATTTAGTTCTGTCCCTTTCCGTAGGGAGTATTATAAAAGGGTTAGCAATATTTGTAATGCTCTAATTTTAGTTTAGTTTAGAGATTATGCACTACACTAGAATCAGCCTCATTGTCAAGTATTTCAATAGATTATAGAATCATAATTGTCTTGTGATATTTAAGTACCAGCACTCTTTCTTACTTTGGCCGATTCTGTATAACACTAAACTAAACTAAACTAAAATGGCAGCTTTAAATCTAGTTCTGTCCCTTTCCGCAGGGAGTATTATGAAAGGGTTAGCAATATTTGTAATGCTCTTATTTTAGTTTAGTTTAGAGATTGTGTTATACAGAATCAGCCCCAATATCTTACTACCTACATATTATTATCAGAGCTAGTATTTAAATAACTGGCTCGTTGGTCTAGCGGTTAGCAATTAGCATGTTCGACTGCGGCCGACGAGGTCCCGCAGTTTGAGTCCTGGGTCGTACCATTAATAAGTATTGAGTTTTTCAGAATACAAATTCTCAGTATTAGTACAAAGTACTATTCCCTATTCTGTGGTATCAGCCCGGAGTTAGAAAGTTAGCGGTGTCGCACACCCGTGCCTCGGAGAGCACGTAAAGCCGAAAGTCGGTCGGAAGGACATTATTAATTATTAGTTATTACCAGAGCCCAAAAACGCGAGTGTTTTGTTACTTTGCCTTTCGCTTTAAAGGATTATCGTTGTTTACACACGCCCCTATGGATCTCGGGCTATTTTTTTTTAATGTAGCCCTTATTTCCCTGTATGTTGTACATGGTAGGGTACATCGACAGGGTAGTGTCACGGTACGATTGCGCAACGCCGTACGGTGTCGTGCGAACGTCCTCCGTGTATTATGTATACCTACAATGTGACTTGTGAGCTTGTGTGAATTGTCCCTCATTGTGTTGCCGGCATTGGCGATTACGTGTGTTAAGTGTTGGCTGAGGTGAGGGCTTCTTAAACAAACAACGGTTAGAACTTAACTCAAGAAAAAAATTCATTTGAGTTAAATCACTCTACTATTTCATTAGTCGTTACCCTCAGGAAAGTGTGTTTATTTGTTGGTTTGTAGTTCAATCACGCGGCAAAAGAGCAACGGATCGATGTAATGGATATACCTATTTAGTTGAAGACCAGCCCCCCGATTCGTCCATAAGAACATCGGAATTGTAATCGTTTGTCAAACGTATAACTCGACCTGTTTATGATGTCTGCACATCAAAAAGCATGTAGGAACTCCTTAAACAGTTCGAGTAATACGTTTTAAGCTGTAAAATTACTACGATTTGCTTAAACAATTGGGCCTCTTTTGAAAATTACAAATTCAATCATTATCCATCTAAAGTTTTATAGTCGTTTTTTGGCTAAATGATTTTAAACTTCTTATGTTGTGTTAAGTTACTATAATGATTTCATATTGGTGTTATCGTCACAAATATAACAATGACTTAACATTAATAGTAATTCATTCATAACACGAAACGAGTTCAAGTTTACAAAAGTACAGCCGAGTAAAAAAGTGGTAATAAATTCATAATTCAATGCCAGTATCGCGGCGCCTGCGCAGACTAGATTTGTTTAGTTTTCTTTTTTGTTTGCGGTTGAATAGATACCGCAATGGTACGTGATGACGATGATATTGAAGTCTAGGATGAAAACATCTACAACAAGCCTGGACGACCTCCCTGGCGCAGGGGTGAGCGCTGCGGTCTTATCGCGGGAGGTCTCAGGGTCGATTCCCGGTAGGGTCAATTCGGGAATTTACAATTTTTGAATTGTCTCTGGTCTGGTCTGGTCTGGCTTAGGCCGTGGCTAGTTACCATCCTACTAGCAAAACCGTACCGCCAGCGATTTAGCGTTCCGGTACGATGCCGTGTAGAAACCGGTAAGGGGTATGAGTTTAATATAACTGTAAACTGCCATTCCCCTGAACAGGTTAGTCCGCTACCATACTAGACTGCATCATCACTTACCATCAAGTGATATTGCAGTCAAGGGCTAACTTGTAGTGGATAAAAATAAAGTAATGTTCAACTGCGAGAAGTTAGAGAATCGTGCGTTTAGGGATTCAAATCCCGGACCCATCGAACTAACCACAATTAGGCTTATTGAAGAACGCTTAAATATGCCAGGGAAATAAACAATTCCAATCGAATCTTAGAAACCTAAATCTATGTCACATGGCTTAAGCTAGTTGCTAGTAAAGTACCAGAAAAATATGTCACAACAAAGTATTTACAGTTACTAAGATAGGCACTAAAATTATGCATCAATGTAGTAAGAGCATTAAAAATTGTCCTTGAAAATTAGTCCAAACAAATGTGCTAAAACCCTTTCAATGTAGCACAAATCTTTCTTTATGTAATATTTTCGCAACTTCAGAGCTACTTTTTCTAAAACCTTCGTCACATTTTGTATCTTAAATTAAGGTAATAAGATTGAAAATGCGTTGAAAAGTGTAGACGCTAAATCTGTATTGAAACAAGAGGTCAAGATCGACTAAGTTCATCAATTAGCAGTTGGCTAAACAACGTGGGCTGTCTGAAAGACTGTTGCAGTGTACAGTGAAGAGAGAAATTGTTTAAATATACGTATTTTCATTTTACAGCGAGAGCATGAGGAATTTAATAATAAATAATGCCCTTTCAGCCACGGCGGCTGATCTCCAGAGAGATTAGCCACCTGCGCGGGAGATATTATTAGAGATAAAACGGATGGTTGTTTGGCCGGATACCGGATTCCGGATCTCCGGCCTGAGGTCTCATTGCAGGTTGTGACAAGTTTAACGAAGCACAGTTACAGCGAAAGCGATCGGATAATTATTGGACCTACTTATGCAAAAAGGAACCAATCCACACACATGGCAAAAATGAGATAAATTTTGATCTTTCCAGGGTCGATAGAAGGTGCATTTTAAAAGCTTTCTGTATACCTACTTATCTCATTTTTGCCATGTGTGTGGATTGGTTCCTTTTTGCATAAGTAGGTCCTATTTCAATAGGGATGATGCCTATATCAACAATAAATTATTTCTAACTGATTATTAAATAGAGGGTCTTCCATAAGACCTAAAAATCACATCCTCGATTAGTTTTAAGTTTGACAACGATTTTAAAATATAGATTAAAGAAAAAAAGTGCGTTAAATTTTATGACGTCACAACTGTAAAGAGAATTTCATACAACTTCCATACAAGAAGTGTTTTTTTTAAGTTTGATAAAGAGTTTCTGATTTGATTGAGTTGTCATCATCGCTGTTCTGGCGGTTGCGTAAAGTGCGTGATTTGAGACCAGAGGCCCAATTGTCTGAGCAATTCGTATATTATCATTAATTGACAACTTAAAACGTATTACTCGACCTGCCCCCCGATTACTTAAAAGAATCGTCGATCAAATGGTAAAGGTTCAGCGTCAAAGTAATAGGTATAAACCTTAACTGCATTGAATTAGAGCTCAATTTCGTGTATCCATACTTATACGTTAGAGTATCGAACATACCTAAACGTATAAAAATGGGTACACGAAATTAAGCTCTAATTTAATGCTGTTATGGTTTATTTACTTTGCTGCAGAACTTTAACGATTTCATCGGCCATTCTTACATGATTGGGGGGATGTTTAAGGAGTTCATACATGCTTTTTGACTTATATGAACTCCTTATTCCTTCCAATCCAATCCTCCAATCCTTCCGTCCAATCGGTGGACTGATGAATGAAAGTTCAGAAACTCCTATTCCCTTCGACGGTGCCGGCGATCGAAGCCAGGGCCTCCATTTATTCAGTGCCCCAAGCCTAACACTTCTATTTACAAATGTACCCAAATTGGGCACCAACAAATTCCGACCAAGCTATACTTTTGCAATGAGTAAGGCATGTAAAAACTGCTACAGTGTCACGACCGTGAGAACTCGGCCCAAGGTGAAGGTGCAGATCGCATTTACCACTGGGTATTGTTCGCCCTCAAGGGGTAAAAAATAACAATTCAATATTTTTAATGTAATAAGTGTTGCATTATTTTTTCTTGCCAAAATTATTCTGCGAACCATGCTTGTCCGGTTTTTCCATTTGAGTCCGAATTGCGTATTTGTGCAAGAGAAAAAATTTATAATTGGATGCCATTAAAAAATTTATAATTGGATACCATTAATAATTAAAATATTTACAAACAATAAATAACCTACTACATAAAATATATCGACATAAACGAAAACTGATTTTGGGGGTCGACGAGATTTAAAAATCGACCCCTATTAATTAACACACGTTCTTATTTGAAACGTTCAAGATACTGTATACGTCGTGTTAAGGACGTGCCGCCAAGCGATTTAGCGTTCCGGTATGATTAGGTATGGGTTTAATTTAACTGCCATACCCCTAACAGGTTAGCCCGCTACCATCTTAGACTGCATCATCACTTACCATCAGGTGAAATCGCAGTCAAGGGCTAACTTGTAGTGGAATAATAATAAAAACGAACAATACAATTAAGTACATAATATTAGCTAGTCTGGCTGTATTAATCCCAGTCAGTCAGTCATTATGTCAGTTATCTGAAAAGTCTTCTTACTGAAAAGACGTCCTTGTCACGCATACAATCGTGCATCATAATTTGACTTGCAGTCACGTACTTTGCTTTGCGCGCTTCGACTGATTTCGAGTACATTTTTTGTATGTAGGTAAATTGTTAGGTCTATTATTGTAGGTAAACTTATTGTAGCAAAACATCTATAATTATTGATAGCTTTTAATACACACAGGGCGGCCTTAGGCATTGCGAGGCTCTGGGCGGTAGATATTTGCGAAGCCCTAATGCTTTGTAGAATTTATGTGAATTGAAAGTATTTTTATTTATGATGCTTGACGAGAAATGCAAAAGTTTTATATAAAAATAAATTTAATTTTAATATTGTATATTGGAAATTAACAAAAGTTAACAAGCCTAAATACGGAATATTATTTATTATTGATGAAACTAACATAGTAAAGGTTAAGCGATAAAGATTTTACATCTTGGGTAGGTAGGAAGTAGATAGGTAGTTAATTAGGTAGGATCATACGTCAAAGATTAGGTTCTAATGCATACAAATACACATTAGTACCTAATGACCTGGACTATAGCGCGAGGGCGCGAGGCCCCTGCAAGAGCGAGGCCCCGGGCGGTTGCCCTGCTCGCCACCCACTAAGGCCGCCACGACACAACATGGAAGTCGGTTAAATTTTTTAATAAGTAGATAGGTATTAGGTACTAGCTGTACCTACCCACAACCAAGGGCGGATCCAGGGGGGTCATGGGGGTCATGACCCCCCCCCTGGGCTGGGTCCAGGTCCTAGGTGAACCACTAAGTAAAATTGTTAAACATACTGATTTTATATATTTTTTATAGATTTTATTTAAGTACTTTCAATATTTAATTAATTGAATATACCTAATACTTTGTTTGACGGTAAACGCGGGATCGACACTACGTCTACGGCTACGTCTAGCTAGCTAGACGTAACCTCAATCGGAACGACTAAAATTTAGTAAAAACCGGCCAAGTGCGAGTCGGACTCGCGCACCGAGTGTTCCGTACAAACCTGTAGTAAGTTTTAAATTATTAAAAAAAAACTGCTTACTAGATCTCGTTCAAACCAATTTTCGGTGGAAGTTTGCATGGTAATGTACATCATATATTTTTTTTAGTTTTATCATTCTCTTATTTTAGAAGTTACAGGGGGGGGGGGACGACGACACACATTTTACCACTTTGGAAGTGTCTCTCGCGCAAACTATTCAGTTTAGAAAAAAATGATATTACAAACCTCAATATCATTTTTGAAGACCTATCCATAGATACCCCACACGTATGGGTTATATGAAAAAAAAAATTTTTGAGTTTCAGTTCTAAGTATGGGGAACCCCCAAAATTTATTAATGCGGCATAAAACCTTAATGCGGTTCACAGAATACATCTTCTTACCAAGTTTCAACAGTATAGTTCTTATAGTTTCGGAAAAAAGTGGCTGTGACATACGGACGGACAGACAGGAACCCTAAAAAGTACATACTAAGTTAAAAACCGATCGATTTCTGACCTTATTTTAAATTGCGATATTGAGATGTATCCTAATATAAGAAAATTTTTATGTATTATGGCTACACTACCTGTTAGTGTAGCGACAGCGGAAAGATCTTTCTCTACGTTACGAAAAATCAAATCGTGGCTAAGAGCTTCCATGGTTGAAGAACGTCTAACCGGACTGGCACTTCTCCACGTCCATAAAAACGTACCCATTGAAGTAGATGAAGTGATAACGCGTTTCGGGAGAAGACGTAAAAGAAAAATTGATTTTGTTATTTAAATATACTTGTATCTATTATAATCAAAATTAAATTATAAATTCTTGTGTCTTGACCACGACTATGTGACCCCCCCCTGGCGCCAAAGCTGGATCCGCCCTTGCCCACAACATCGTCTGCGTGGTTTAAGTTTTATTTAGGTATTCCCGCGGAAACTTCTTCATTTTCCTGGATAAAAAGTACCTTCACCGGTATACAACTTAAGTTTGTACTCTGTACTGTACCAAATTACATCTAAAGAAATAAATAAATAAATATACAAACAAATTCAAATTCGCATACTTATTTATAATACCTAATATATCTAAAGTTAAGGTGTTATCAGACGCACATACATATTATACGAGTAAAACATTGCATTATCATTCAAATCAGATAAAAAAGCCTCTGAAAACTTAATGGCCTACAAAATACAATGGCGAGCCTTGGAGTAACGAATTATCTCATTGTCCATTGGTCCCAGGCCTTATAGGCTACAATCCCGCTTTATTTGTCACAATACGGTCGAGGATATTAGTTAGTTCCGCCATTTTGATTCGCGCCGCCATATTGGTCAGCCATTTCGCGTTTCCTCATTAATGTTTGTATGCGTGGAAGTATGGGACAATTGTATTTTGAAATTAAATACTTACAGGAAAAATCCGTACTAGGTAATCTGCACTATTATTTTAAATAGTCTGTTAATAATAGTATGTCTGTCTGTTACGCTTACGGCCCATTGATCGTTTAACCGTTATTGAAGAAATTTAGTACAGGGATGGTTGCACAATGGGGAAGGATATACGCTACTTTTTATCCCGGAAAATCAAAGAGCTCCACAGGAATTTTAAACACATAAAATCCTGTTTTAGATTAGCTTCCAAGTGCCCGGTGCGTCTGCTCTGCTACCGAGCCAGATGAGAAAAAGATACACTAACTTTATAAGCCTTTCCAGAGAATCCGTTTATCCATTGGTGAAAACCGTATGAAAATACTGTTTTCGTATAATTGTAACTGCTCTACATACGGGTTAGCCCGCTGCCATCTTAGGCTGCATTATCACTTACCATAAAGAAGAGATTTTAGCCAAGGGCTAAGTTGTGATAGTCACAAGTTTAAGTAGTCGCCTCCGGGCTTTAGCAGTAAATCGTGATGCATTTTTAAAGTCCGACAACCTTACCTGGCCCGGTGACAGCGTCGCTAGTATCTATGAAAAATAAAATAAAAACAAAAACTAAACAGGCATAAAAATTAGTTCCAAATTTGGCCACCGGGTCAGTTAAGTTTGTGGGAGTGTACATCGGTTGGTATCATCAGCAAAACCTATCATTATCAATTGCCATACATAAGAAAATTAATCCTGATATGAACCATAAACTGTTTACTGTTAGGTCACAGAAATAAACCCACGCGGAAAAATAATATGATAATTACCTTAGTATCCACAGTACCGGTCCTAACCCGATGTGTGTCAAAATTTATAACAAAATCCCAGACGACATCAAATCTTTGGAGAGTAATACAGCGTTTGTAAATTCTTTTAAAAAAATCCTGATTGATAAGGTGTATTACAAGCTAAATGATTTCCTTGAAGAAAAATAAGGCAGCCGTCTCTCTACTACCACTGATTTTTGCTGTGCCCCACCGGGGTTCCAATATTGTAGGTATATAAGAACTTTCTATTGACATGTAAATTACCTACTATAAAAATTGGATTGGAATGCAAAATAAATAAATAAATACGAAATATAAAAACCAATTACGCGTTACAATGTGTATACACCTCTATTATTATGAATTACCGTGGGAATCATAAGCGTATGCAGATCACTTCCTAGATTAATCACAGTTAAAAATAACAATACCGATAAACAGTTGATACGATCTATTTATTGGTTCTTAATAGCAAGAAAAAACCGGCCAAGTGCGAGTCGGACTCGCGCACCGAGGGTTCCGTACAAACCTGTAGTATAGTTTTACGATTTATGACGTATTAAAAATAAAAATTACGTTTGTTGTATGGGAGCCCCCCTTTAATATTTACTTTATTGATATTTAATTATTTATTTTGAAAGGTAATATACAAGTTAATACTGTGAAAATTTGAACCGTCTACCTGTTACCGTTTTTAATATTGAGCAAAAAAATACGAAAAAAACACGTTTATTGTATGGGGACCCCCCTTAATATATATATATTTTTTAATTTTTAGTATTTGTTGTTATAGCGGCAACGGAAATACATCATTTGTGAAAATTTCAGCTTTCTAGCTATCACGGTTTATGAGATACAGCCTGGAGACAGACAGACAGACAGACAGACAGACAGACAGACAGACAGACAGCGGAGTCTTAGTAATAGGGTCCCGTTTTTACCCTTTGGGTACGGAACCCTAAAAAACTTGACCACATAACTTTGGTGGAAGCAAAAAATGTAGTGATATGTAAACACCATTAAACAAAGTGGATGACCATTTGCCATGATAGCCTAGTGGTGACTTCGGCCTCGTAGAGGTTGGCCTGGGTTTGATCCCTGGGCACGCAAGTCCTACTTTTCGGAAATATTTTCCTTTCTAGGTATTACTAGACACTAGTACCAACCACCGAGTTTCTTGCTGGTTCTTCTCGGTAGGAATGGCATTCCGAACCAGTGGTAGATTCATTCGACGATTTGACTCGAGTAAAAGTTTATTTGAATAAAAAACATTTGAATTTGAATTTGAATATCCTTCTCTGTGGCTGCTATTGAAAAAAGTTACATACTAATTTTGCAGGGTAAACTTGCTATGCTACCTGTTCTATACTAAGTAAAGATAAATACTCATTAACCGACTTCAAAAAAAGGAGGAGGTTCTCAATTCGACTGTATGTTTTTTTTTTGTATGTTTGTTACGCGATTTCTCCGCCAATTATGAACCGATTTTGATAATTCTTTTTTTGTTTGGTAGGTCATACTTCAGAGGTGGTCTCATTTTAATTTGGTGAAGATCTGATGAATATCTCCGGAGATGGAGAACGGAACTCCTCAATGGATAAGAGTAAATTGCTCGCGATCAGTGTGATAGTTTTGTAAACAGTATGTTTTAACCATGCATAGCATATCTCGTTCTGGTTACAGCCTGTATTTTAAAACAGTGGGCCACTAAAAATTGTGAAATAAAAAAATTTCAAAAAAAAAAAAAACCGACTTCAAAAACCACAAACACCAATAAAAAGTAAAAAAAAATTTATTTTATTATGTATACAAGAGTAATAACATAGTAATCATAGTAGTTCTATAATAACATTTTTTGGAGTCGGTACCAATTAGCCGCATGAACCGTCTAACTACTCTTCATTATTGTTGACGTGACTCCATATTTTCTACGATACTTTTTTACTACGATAAGTATACTAAACAAGTGCTTTCCATATTACTTTCTTTAGTCCATATAATTCCGACACATAGCTATATTGTTCCACATAAATAATAGCAGGTTTGGAAAGCTTCCGGGCTCAGGGTACCAATCATGTAAGAATGTCCGATCAAAACGTTAAAGTTCGTCGTCAAAGTTTATAAACCATAACAGCATTAAATTAGAGCTCAATTTCGTGTATCCATTCTTATACGTTCGAGTACCGTTCATACCTAAACGTATAAGAATGGGCAGACGAAATTGAGCTCTAATTCAATGCAGTTATGGTTTATTTTACTTTGACAAAAATCTTAAACGTTTGATGAACAATTCTTACGTAATAGGGGGGCAGGTTCTCACATAACCGAACAATGGGGTACGATTCAATGGTGGTTTCTACACCAACGCCTAGATCTCTTCACCCTTTTTTGTTGTTGAAGAAAATGTATCATTAAATAAGTCTTTTAAATTCCCATGGGAACTCCCTAATTTTTCGGGTTAACTAGCCTATGACACTCACAATTAATAATATAATGTGGCTTTCTATTGGTACCAGAATTTTCAAAATCAGTTCAGTAGATCCAGAGATTACCCCCTACAACCACAGAATAGGTAATAGTAGTCTACAACCTCACAAATTTTACCTCTTTATAATTTTCCACTATCCACTACAGCCCATTAACGTCCCACTGCTGGGCACAGGCCTCCACTCTCATAGGAGAGAGGGAATTAGAGCTTAGACCCACCACGCTGCTCCAATGCGGATTGGCGGGCTTAGTCTACAACCTCACAAATTTTACCTCTTTATAATTTTCCACTATCCACTACAGCCCATTAACGTCCCACTGCTGGGCACAGGCCTCCACTCTCATAGGAGAGAGGGAATTAGAGCTTAGACCCACCACGCTGCTCCAATGCGGATTGGCGGGCTTTAACGACTATATTATCATGGTAGTGATAATAACCGGTACCGACGGCTTAACGTTCCAACTCCAGGCTGGCACTGAGAATTTCTCAACTGAAAAACCCAGTACATACCTAACAATTTCTAGGCCCGACCGGGAATCGAACCCAGGACCTCGTGATCCGCAGTCTTTATAATATTAGTAAAGATTAATTTTACCTCTCTCTTAGCAACCGATTGACGGCTTACTACTGAGCGCGAGTCTCCACTCTGAATGAGAAGGGTTTGGCCTTAGTCCACCACGCAGGCCAAGTGCGGATTGGCAGACTTCACACACCTTCGAGAACATTGTGAAGAACTCTCCGTCATGCAGGTTTCCTCGCAATGTTTTCCTTCACCATATGAAGCAAGTGATATTTAATTTCTTAAAACCCACATAACTTCGAAAAGTCGGTTATGTGAAAAAGAAAAAGAAGTCGGAAAAAAAAGAAAAGGCCCGGAGGTCGGGTGTCTTAAATTTTCCTATCTCAATTTAAATCATGGCTTACTTATCTCAATTATTAATATATACTTACTGCCTACTCATTATTATTTTAGTGGTTAACGAGGTTCTGGGTTCGATTCCCGAGTCGGGCCATTGTAATTAAGTGTTGGTTTTTCTGACAAGATTTTCAGTACTAGACCAGAGGCAGGAAATTGGCGATTTTTTACCCCCCGTGCCTCGAAGAGCACGTAAAGCCGTCGGTCTTGCGCCCAATCACTCTCCGGTCGTGTTGGATTTTCCGTCTCATCGGGCTATGAGCGTACCTACCAGTGTTAGTTAGCGGTCCCTTGTACACCGACCTAATTTCGATAGCCATATTCTCACGCAGATGGCACACTCATCTTTCACTAGACAGACTCTTAATACAGGGCCCGTGTTAATAAACCGACATCAGCTAAGTACAAGTTCTTAAGTATTGGTCAATCTAGTATAGTAGTAGTAGTAGTTTATAGTAACAACCGGTCTTAAGCATAGAGTAAATAATACAAGTTGGTAATATTTTATAACGTAAACGTTTCCGAGACAGATAGCAGATAACAGATTCCCAAGCTTACAACTACCATCGATATAAATATGTAGGTACTAGATGGGCCCTTTTATAGAAAAAAATTGGTCGTCCGACCTGTAGAGCGCGCTCCACACCTGTATAAGCCTGTCCTTGTCCCCGCCATAGAGCTGTCCCGCTTTTCAGGCTAAATGGCGTTAGTAAAATAGGTCCACATTCTTTGTTTGACAGGGCACGTCTATGTAAATTGAGGTCGTTGACAACTACAGTTGAATGTGTTATTAGCTGATATCGGTTTATTAATACGAGCCTAGGTTCCAGGTTTATGAATAACTAGTAGAAAATCTAATAAATATTATATATCATAGAACACAGAATCTTACTTCTCACGCACACCGCGTACGGGCTTTTTATCGTTTTATTCACATTGACCGTCTACATTGTTTATTAGATAACGATCATGTACTCGACAGCTATTATAAAAATTATTTGCTATTTTATAAGATTTTTTTTGTTGTTTTGGCCTTATGCAATTTCTTTGTAATGTCATTTTCGCGTAATATTCTATTGTTTAAGTACATGTGTAGATGATTTAACTAATAAATACTCATAATTTCTAATGAGGTTTACTGAATCACCATCCATTGAATTAAAAAAATAAACTCAGTAAATCAAATTTTACTTATATCCTAATCTTACTTATTTGTCGTCTGTATCTCCTGTTTAATTTGTATACTTACAATATGTCTGTGTATTCAACTTTTAATCTTTATGTAGGTTCTAAGAACACCCGTTCTACTTACTTAGTTTTTTTTTCAACGTCTTCACAAAGGTTATCTGTTAGGTAAATCGCAGAATCAGCTAAAGTAGGCTGCCTATTCAAGCTGACTAAATTTACCTGTTTTAAATTTTAAATCCTCTAAAATACAACAGTAAAACCATTGTGCAATATAGGTAAATCCATCATAATATAACTGCTTAAGATCATAACAGAAACTAACACAATTAAGAGTAAACAATAGAAAAATCATCGATACTCACAGCCGCGTGTTGCGTTGCATCATTCACGTTAGTTTCGAAATTCCACTGCGCTGCAACGTTGTTCGTACACTCCTTAGAAGCCTGATCATCCGCTTGAAGGAGGAAATCCCTTATACGCTGTAAATTTGCCTGATTGAACCGTTCATCTAGTCGGTTTGTGTTCAAATCCCCGTTGAAGTTATAAGGATTTGCACCAACGTAGTTCGGATCGTTCCGAGCGAAGTTCGGATCATTTCTCCTGAAGTTTGCATCATTATTGATGTCTATACGATCATCTCGGGACCTGTCATCGTAAGGACGAAATTCCCTATTTCTGTCATCATTCGGACGTAGCGTAGATGACGGATTACGTCCGTTCCCATAATCCAAACTGGGATACCCGTTATTATTTATATCAGGATTAAGGCTGTTGATTGGAGTAGAAGAAACCGGGTATATTCCTGGTGTGACAGATCCTTGCGGTCTTTCAGAAGTAAATTGGAAATTTCTGTTTATATCGTATTGGTTTGCAGGGGTGGTACTTGATAGACCATAGTAAGGATTCCGTTGTGTAGAAACTTGGGGTAAAGGTGGCAAGTCCAACTGAGGTTCAGCGTAACACGATAGGATTAGGATAACTTGGGCCAATGTTTGAACAAATACTTTAGCACAGGCCATGGTTTGGCCCGAAGGTTATCAGTACGTTATCTAACAGCCCAATGGTGCGTGGTGCTTGGTTGGGCTCGCGACGACAACTGTTCTTCAGTTTGTTCCGCTGGGGCCGTGTGAATAAGCATTGTTCTAGCCGAGTACTAAGTAAAGAAGACCTTGTGAGCGCGTCACAGGGTAGGCTAATGCGTTGGTCAAACTCTAAAACCTTCATTAGCACTCTGTTAACAGAACGTTAACTTTGGGCACGCTGCGCTAGTCGCTATACCGTATACGTAGAGTTGGCGAAGCTTTCGATTTGAGTCGGTGTGGGAACTTTTTCATAATTTAAGGGCGAACTCAAACTACGGACAGCGCGGACGTTACTGAAGTTACGGACGCGTTTCCTCGTGTCGCGGTACTCTGCGCAGCTCGATATAAAATTGCGCGTGCGGACATTTTGTCCGTGCCCTATTTAAATGAATACGTCCACCACTACAGCCCATTAACGTCCCACTGCTGGGCACAGGCCTCCTCTCTCATAGGAGAGAGGAGGCCTGTGCCCAGAATGAATACATAAATAAAATTAATAAATGTTTTTAGTTTTACTGAACAAGTTAATTTATAAAACTTAAAGCCCAAAAACTTGCAAAATTCTAATTGGTTCATAGCAAGCTAATCAAAGTTTCCGGTATTGAAACATTTTATTCATTTATTATATTTACTTACAATTTAAATAAAATCACAAAAAATACATAAGTACTAAATACCCGTTTTTTATATATATCTTTAATTAATTATTAAGCATCCTTGGCTAAAGTTACCATAAAATTGCTTCGTCCACAAACAAATTAACGAATTAAAAATACTAATTAAGTACCGAAAATGTATTCTAAATTAAATCTCCGATTAACCAGGGTTAAATAAAATTAGTCAAGTCCATAATTAGTTATTCAGAAGAGAGTGAAGAGCTAATGTAGGGCCAAGCCTTTGACCTTTATCCATTATTCCATCGTGTAACCATTAGCTCTAAGGATGGAAAGAACCTTAGAAGCTAATAGCTATATAGTCCACCAAGACGTAGGTATATGAGCAGTTACAGTTCAGCAGATTTAACATACATTTGAGAATATTTTAAAGAACACTCATGTATTCATGTAGTCTTCATGTATATTCTCATAATTTTTGACTTCATTCTTGAAGCTAAAGCATATTTAATTGCTTAAAACGCAACATTTTACCTTACTTATGTGAAATTGAAGAAGTCAAGCACTAATTGCTAAACGATGTAAAAGCGGTGAGCTCTGTATAACTAATTGAAGTTGGGAAAACACGCACAAGTTTATTTCATAATGCCGTTTGTTGTCCTCCCACATGAAATCCTACTTATGGGGCTGATTCTGTTATATAAATAAATAAATAAATCGTTTATTTGCTTAAAACGTGGTACATTAAAAGATAACACATACAAAATTTGACCAAACATGTTTCGTCATTACTGACATGCTTTAAACGTGAGTTGAAATTATCATCAAAAGTTCATAAAACTATTAATCAGTTAATCCATAACATAATTTTTACATTTTTTTTTTAATTTTTTTTGTTGTGTTGTGCACAATCTCTAAACTAAACTAAAATGACAGCATTAAAAATATTATTTAATATTTTTAAATTAATCCGTAGATAATAGGTATTCTAGACAACGCGTCTGGCCAAAAACGACAAAACTGGATAATATTTCAACGTTTTCCATAATATTATGAAGCGAGGTAACACACATTATGACAAACACACACCATGCAATTATCCGTGCAGTTCCCACGAGATACAGTAGGAAAATTACGCGTAACTCAAGAAGTTGCGGTATGTTATGGAATTTAATTAAAAAAAAAAAAATTTAATGCCTTTTAATCTTTACTGTCAGTTCACGGGATCGAGATGATTTTTTGAAGGACGGGTAGGTATAGGTTTTTATATAGGTATAGGTACGAATAATCGAGGAACGAATGGCCTAATTAAACTCGACAATGCATGGTTGTAAAGCAACTTATAATCGTGCATTGTCGAGTCAACATCTCCTTAGGATGCTCCGGTGTCGGAGTGAAACGTACAATTGAGAATATTTTGGATGATTTGTGTGGACTGTGGTGTGGTGTTGTGGCGGTGCGAATTGCTAGCTTATTGGGCGGTGAACCAACACGCTGTACCACAGTGGTTTGTCTGTTTGCAACTATAGCGAATTAAACTTCTTGTTCCTTGATTATCATGGACTTCCGCAAAATAAAGTTTGCTTTTATCCAATATTTGAATGGCCTAGTTCTGATAGTCGTATGCGGAATGAACAGGAACAGGAAAGTAACAAAAGCTACGAAGACCCGGCTCGTTAACACGCTTGTTTTCCCCATATTTTTATACGCTGCGGAGACGTGGACTTTGCGACAAGTCGAGAAGAAAAAGATAGATGCTCTGGAGATGTGGTGCTGGAGGCGAATGTTAGGAGTCTCATGGACCGAATTCCGCACCAACGTCTCTATTCTCCAAGAACTCGGCATTAAGCAACGGCTTTCATCGCTGGTACAGAGTCGCATACTAAAATTTTTTGGACACGTCTCCCGTCGTGAGCATGACTCCATCGAGCGCCTCGTCGTGCAGGGCAAGGAAGGTCACCCATGCGATGGACCGACCAAATTAAGTCAGCTGTTGGCGGTTCATTGCACGAGTGCACCAGGCTGTCGGCCAGCAGGGAGAAGTGGCGGATGCTCGTGAGGCGCATAACATCTGCCACTAAAGCCGTCACTTCGTGATGACCGCGACCACTCTGTCAAGAGTGTTACGACGAAGAAGAAGATGCGGAATGACCATCCCCCGATTATGTAAGAGATGTTGATCAAATCGTAAAACTAAACGTATGAGAATGGGTACACGAAATTGAGCACTAATTTGATGGTGTTATGGTTTATTTTACTTTGACGCCGAACTTTGACGATTTGATCGGCCATGCTTCCATAATCGGGGTGCAGGCCCATATTATTATGCCAAGAAAACTTTGTCAGCAACTCTACATCCGACGTCAAAACGCGCGTTTAGTAGGATATGGGCATAGACTTACGAGTAGGTACCTACACCATGGGAGTTTGTGTAGCGTAGGTACATAGACAGTCAAGCTGGATCGCGATTCACGAGCTTTGATCGCCTATGATATAGGTACGTACTAGTTTGTGACGTCATCCACTTTCGACGCATTTTTTGCTTTTAATGGATAGTTTGAAACTTATAACATAAGTAGATGACGTAGATTTTGTCTTTTGGAAGACCCTTTACTTATTTAGCAATCGCTAAAAAATGATTTTTTTTGAAGGAAAAACGTATATATTGAGAAGGAAACTTCTTGCTTTGAAATTAACAAAATCCGCTGAGAATTTTAACATATTAACTGATTATTATGCAATAGAATAGGATTTATAAGAACATATACAGTATTGTAGGTAAATTAAGTGAAACATATGATAAGAAGCGAAAGCTAGGCGATAAAACCTATAAGCTGACGAAATGGGGCGTGACACTAGGCGGAGGAAGTTGTGGACTAAATACTAGTTAATGAGTTTTCTTTTAAAATACCTATGGCGTAACGTTATGTCACTTACTTAACAAATGCTCCTCGAGCACTTACTTCTTTTGCGTTTGTCTATTGTTATTATCTCTAGGTAAGTATATATGATATTAGATAGTATTTTTTAGAAAGGCCATAAAGCCCTTGAATTGGCCGTAAAATAAATTTAAAAAATCTGACTGAACTGACTGATCTATCAACGCGCAGCTCAAACACGTCTCAAACCTTTCGATGAATAGTGCTGAAAGGCATACAGAGCATATTGGTTGATACGTCCATGCTACGCATCCTTACATTAAAAAAGGATATCTGACAATTTAACCCCTGAATAGGTAAATTAAATAAGGGTTTGAAGTTCGTAAGAGTAATGAAAATTAAAATGAAAATGAAAAATGTTTATTTAACAAAAACAACTATGACAATTTTTCCTTATATCCTATGGTACCCACACTAGGTAATCCTGTACCTAATCCACGACCTACATAGATAATGTAATGATGATATGTGATAATGGCTTCGAAATTAACGTGACTGAAACTGCGGGTAAAAGCTAGTTATTTATAAAAGGTTCGAATGACTGTATTTAATAAGGGGCCAGCGTATAGCGTACTGCCGATTCACAAGTTAACATAATAAGTTCTCAGGAAACGTGAAAATTCGTAGAAGAATAAACCTGACCGATATTGCTCAAAAGATTAGCAAGCTGAAGTGGCAGTGGGCAGGTCTTATCGGTCTCAGAATCGATGGCCGATGGGGCAGACGTGTACGGGAATGGAGACCGCGTATCGGTAAGCGCAGTTTAGGACGACCTCCAGTCCAAAGTGGTGGTAAACGAGTGGATGAGGAAGGCGAAAGACCGTTTTTAGTGGCCCGCTCTCGAAAATACCAATGTCCAACACTAGACGCATACAGACTGATGGAATGGATGATCTAGAACAGATCTAGCTTTTCCTTGATTGTATCTTTTTATTTTTTTGACGGGGGCAAATCTTCTTAGGATACCGATACCTCCTAGGGGAGAAGACCAGGTTATGTGGGATTCGCACCCAGTAAAACCCCCTCGGTGACCATCCTCAGCGCATTATGAAAGGCTTTCAAAGAACTTGCGTCGGTGCCTCCTTGATTTTATCTTATAACTAGCTGATGCCCGCGACTTCGTCTGCGTGGTTAAAGTTTTTAGATTCCCGCGGGAACTCCTTAATTTTCCGGGATAAAAAGTAGCCTATGTCACTCTCCAGGTCCTCAACTATACCCATTCCAAAAATCACGTCGATCCGTTGCTCCGTTGCGGCGTGATTGAAGGACAACCCAACAAACCAATAAACAAACACACTTTCGCATTTATAATATTAGTATGGTATGATTGCACTCTTTTTACAAGTCAGTTAAAAACTTATAAGCGGTGATTACTTCCTTGATTACGATACTTCCTTAATTTTATAAAACCAACTTAAAACAGTTCAAAACTTAAGCCTACGGTGATAAAAATAAAAAGATTGTACAGTTCGCGCGCACGAGTTGAATGCAGAGTCATCATACATTTGCTCTGCATTCAACTCGTGCGCGAACTATACATAAGATACCGTGTCACACCGTGAAGATTAATGTTAACCTTTTTATTGTTGATCATTTTCAGCCTTGAACCACCATTACGGTAACTATGCGCGTGCGCATAATGAATAGATATCACTTTATTATACCTAATGCAACTAAATGATTTAAGCGTTTACAGAAGACCATGAAGGAATATCAAGGTAAGGAAATTAAATTTTCTCAAATTGACCCAACCAGAAATCAAACCCGGGTTTCAAACATCATTCATCAGTCATCTACTGTAGAGCAAAAAGTAAATTTTGGTTTATCTTAAATCATTGTTCAGCAGTTCATAGCAATCATCATTAGGACTCACTATTGACTACTAATCATATTTTAATTAGTAGAATTATTTACCTGACTCACTATTTAACACGTAATTTTTCAGTTTTCTCAGCAAATCTTCTCATGGTTTTTCCACCTTTTGATACTAGCTGATGCCCGAGAACGAGATGTGCGAGTAGTTTTTTGAGATAGATACTCTCTAATTTTCCATGATTAGGTAGGTATCTTAGGATTATCCTTGATTAGGTATACCTACCTGTTGTCATTGCGCCAATTTGATGCCGGCTTTTGAGAAATTTGTATATCTGCCATTTGAAGAGCCCCATATTGTACCTAATCATGAGGGAACACAGAAGATGGAAGCCCGTTCCTTAATTTGCAGGTACGAGGCTGAAAAGAACTGGAATCATTACTGAGTACCACTCTATACTTTTTATTATACATATAATTAAATAATTTTTGAACTTAATAGACCAAATATTAGGGGCGTGATGGAGAACTAAACATCTATATTGCTATTTTGTCATAGTCATTGCAAAATAGCTTGCAGTAGTTTATTTGTTTTCAATTCTAAACAATTCATCAGGTCAGGGTGGTTGTATTGTGAGACTTCCTCCCATTCAATGGATTTACACTGTCTCGAATGACAGTGACAAAAAATCAATGAGTTATTTTGAAACGCAGATAATACGAAACGTTAATATATAAAAGATCATTGGATACGTTTTGATGTCTTATTGCTACTTGTGCATCGAATGCGCCATGACCGTGTTGTTAGTTCTAGCCGATATAAAGGTCGTCAAAAGTGACGACCTCCGTGACGAAGGTGGTCCCGAGTTCAATCGAACTCGGGACCACCTTCGTCACGGAGGTGGGGAATCCCCCAACAGGGTCAATTTATAATTTCAGAATTTTCCCTGGTCTGGCCTGGTGGGAAGCTTCGGCTGTGGCTTGTTACCACCCTACCGCCAAGCGATGTAGCGTTCCGGTACGTACCGCGTAGAAATCGAATAGGGGTATAGGCTTAATATAACTGCCACGCCCCTAACAGGTTAGCCCGCTACCATCTTAGACTGCATCATAACTTACCATCAGGGGAGATCGCAGTCAAGGGCAAACTTGTAATGAATTTTAAAAAATCGGTATTCGGCGGCAGTTCTCAATATTATTTTGTGCTAATGGGGATTCTGTTATACACAATCTGTAAACTAAACCAAAATGACAGCATTAAAAAATTACAAACCCTTTCACTGCGGTCCCCCTGCGGAAAGGGAAAGAACTAGATTTAAAGCAGTCATTTTAGCTTAGTTTAGAGATGATGATATTTAATATGTTATACAAATAGTAAGAACAAACTGGATGACAATGTTAAGAGATAGGGACGCGTGGAGACAATTGAGGGTGGCCCACCCCTACCACACAAAACACTCAAAATTACTAGAACTAGAACTAAAGAATGATACATAGATAAGCATTAAAACATTGTAAAACTATATATTTTAATGAAGGTGGTAGTAGAATAGGCTTTGTTAATTATTGGTTATTTAGGTGGTGGTAGAGTAGGCTTTGTTAATTATTTCATTAATTTTTATTGATCTTTTATGCATGAATTGAACGTCGAGATACTCATGGTAGTTTCTGGCATGAATTTTCAATCGTCAAAATAATAAATTAAAGACGATTGAAAAATTGGAAAAATACAATTAATTTCCGGATATAAAATGATAGAAATATTTTTCAACAAACAAAATTAATAATGTATTTTTATTTACAAATTTTAGGGATTCAATTGCCTGAGTATTTGATTAATTTCTGTCGAAACTCCGAGTTTTCCATATTGTTTCTTTGTTCCGGTGTGCAGTATTCTGGAAAAGAAAAAAAAACTTGGTTGACCAAGCTTTTTAATTTTTCACCTAAGTAAATTGTTGATAAAAAATTAAAAAATAACATTTTTTTAATTTTTCCAACGGGTATCTCTTCTGAGGCGTTTTCAAAATAGCTCCAAAAAAGGAAAAAAATCTCAGATTTGTTATTTAACAATTATCGCACTTGCAATGTTTATGTTCAAGTGGAAAAAACGTATTAATTAACTAATGCATAATTAATAGAAAAATCGCGATAAAAAATTTTGCCCACGGATTATTGTTCATTCATCTATCCAGACGTCTTTGCTGGTAGCTAGCCACGACCGAAGGCTCCCACCAGAAAAAAAAAAAAAAAAATCAGAAATTATAAAATCCCGAATTGACCCTGTCGGGGATCGAACCCGGGACCTCCCACGTTAAGACAAATTGGTATAAATCTATCACCAATTTTGACTCAAAATATTGTTTCTGATTGATACTCACGAACGTTAGTAGGTTCCCATCCAATATATTCCCCAGTGCGCTCGTTCTCACTCTTTAACCACTCGTACAGAGGCTGGAAGTATTCCAAAACTCCACTGGCGTCCATCTTGCGTTGGCCAGTGAGCGCCTCCATCGCGTCCGGCCAGGGCCTTGATGAGCCCATTTGTAACATTTTACTGGAATAATATTGTAAGATCCTTTAAATGAGCATTCTATACACAACTGCCTTACTGCCTTTACACAAGTTTAAGAAATCCATTAAAAGTATGCTCCTGAAAAAAGCTTATTATACTGTTGAAGATTACGTAAATGATAAAAGAGCATGACAAACTTAAGTGGCAATATGCGTGGCACTTCGATACTGGCACCCACTTGCCAACTCTCTACTAGTCGCCCCAAGAGTGAAAAGGTTAAAACGAGCTGACGATATCTGACCAACGTTTGAGCGCCAGCTCCCTCGTTAGAAATAGTCAATTTAAGGACAATACATCTGCTATTTATTAGTCCCCCGACTGATTGCAGATTCAAGAGGAGAAAAAAAACTTCGATAGGCGCCAAAGTATAGATAGGTCCCAAAGTGAGAGTCCCAAATGGCGGTGTAGCACCAGTCCCCACTAGGTGTACAGACGATCTCAAGCGAGTATCTGGGAGCCACTGGAAGCAATCGACACAAGACCGTATAATAAGGTATGAGAAGCGGTAGTCAAATCAGCCCCCCGATTCAGAACCTTACGATATCAAAATTATCGATCGATTCGGTTTCTTATCGCACGATAAGATGTATTTTCTATTCAGAGTGAGTGAGAGAGAAACCGAATCGATCGATAATTTTGATATCGTAATGTTCTGAATCGGGGGGCTGGTACTCTTTTTCAAAGTTCAAAACGCGCGCTTAGTATTTGGTTTAAAATACTGAATTGAGACGTAGGATCTTGTATGAAATACTGAACTGTGACGTCATCAAAAGTCAACGCATTTTTTTACTTTAATCGATTATTTAAAATAGCTGTTGTCAAACATAAAATTACAGGAGACAATTTATTAATAAACAGGAGACGTGGATATAACGTCTTTTGGCAGGTCTTCTTAAAAAATAATTTATTTGAATACCCAATTCTGTGGAGTTCTAAGCAGGAGGTCTTCGTCCAGCAGTGGACATCTATAGATTGAGACGACAACGGCGGTAGCGTTAGATTGTCAACGATTATAGAAAATGGAGGTAATAGGTTACCCCAAAGCACTCCCGGCCTCAGCGCTGTTGTATATGTCACAGTTGGACAGCAGTCGGTCCGTGTCCCCGGGCGTGTACTCCCCGGCGAGCTGGCACAAAGAGCGGTGGAATTGGAACTGGATGATGTACGAGATGTAGTATCTGGAACGAGGAACAGTAGTAGTTACGACGACCTCCGTGGCGCAGTGTTGATCGCTGTTGTCTTAACGTGCGGAGGTCCCGGGTTCGATCTCTGGCCAGGGTCAATTTGGGAAATTATAATTTCTGAATTTTCCCTGGTCTGGCCTGGTGGGAGGCTTCGGCCGTGGCTAGTTACCACCCTACCGGCAAAGACGTGCCACCAACCGATCTAGCGTTCCGGTACGATGCCGTGTAGAAACCGAATAGGGGTATGGGTTTAATATAACCCGGTGAGATCGCAGTCAAGGGCTAACTTGAAAAAAAACCGGCAAAGTGCGAGTAGGACTTCGCGCACCGAGGGTTCCGTACAAACCTGTAGCAAGTTTTACGATTAATGAATTTAATGAACCGCAAAACTAACTTTGTTTGTAGAGGTTTTCTGTTAATATCAAAAAAACTATGCTAGTTAGAGCATTGTCTATAGTTTTCCTGTAAAATATACATAAATTCCTATTGACCATAATTATTTCAGATTTTTCGATTGGTAAACTCCGGAGATAAGGGGGGGGGGAACGGTATTTTTTTTGACTTTTTCCCCGATAAATCAAAAACTATCATGACTAAAAATAATTAAAAATCTGTTTTAGAATGTACAAAGTAAACCCTTTCATATGATACCCCACACAGTACAGTTATCTCACTTTTAAATTTCAACCCTCCGATTTTCCCCCCTTTTTAAATAAGAACAAAAATAATTTCCAATTTTTTTTAATTCCAGTGTTTTTGGGCCACTAATATACACAACTATTCCAAATTTCATGTCGATAGCTTCGGTAGTTACTGAAATAATCGAGTGTGACGGACGGACAGACAGACAGACAGACAGACAGACGGAGAAAGTCGCACCATAAGGGTTCCATTTTTACCATTTTGGTACGGAACCCTAAAAACAATCGCAATCGAATGATATATGCGTTGTCGCAACCGTACCTCCTGGCTCAATCACTGACTAACTTGTCAACGCCCAGCACAAACTCTTGGACGTAGAAAGTAGATTTGCGCAGAGATTCCCTTTATAATGTACACAACGAAAAGGGCGGAATTTTATCCAAATTTTCGCACTTATAACTTATAAATTCGCGGATAAAGTCGCGCGCACTAGCTGATGCGCGCGTCTTCATCCGCATGGAATAAGTTTTTTAAATTCCCACGAGAAGTCCCTAATTTTTCGGGTTAATATATTATAGCCTATAATATGACACTCACAAATAATGTGGCTTTCTATTGGTACCAGAATTTTCAAAATCGGTTCAGTAGATCCAGAGATTACCCCCTACAACCTCACAAACTTCACCTCTTTATAATATTAGTATAGAAATTAGAAGCATAGATACCTCATATACTCAACATCAGCAGAGATATGGTATTTCGCGGCAGGATCGAAGTCATCTTCAGTCCTCGGCGCTGGTGGTTCCACGCCTTGCAACGTCTCCCTCAGCTGCCAGAAGTGGCAGTTGTAGTCTTCTGCACTGGTGGTGCCACGGAACACTCCGTAGCGGAACAGGTCTAGCAGGTAAGCGAATGGGAGGAACACGATCTTGTCTATACCCTGGAAAATTTATGAAAACCTTGTATTGTTCTTTGACAAAATTATTTATTAGTTATGAAGGAACTTGAAATTTAATTTGCTATAATCCGCAACAGTTATAGGCAAATATATGTGGTACAGTGTATCTTGCACTTGCAGCTTATCTTGCACTTGCAGCTAAATTAAATTTCAAATTCCTTCATAATTATGGACTTCCGCAAAGTATAGCCGCAAAGTATTCCGCAAAGTTCCGCCTGCTTCTATCCAATATTTATTAGTTGTCTGTAATTTTTTTTTTATCCACTACACGTTAGACTGCGATCTCACCAGATGGTTTTCATTTCATTTCATTTTATTTCATTTATTTATTTGTGAATACAGTAGGTACAAAAGGTGTTACAATTATAAAGTTTCTTGTATTCTACCACAGTGTGGCGTACAAATAATATGCCATGCTTTAACATTACAAATAATAGGTCTATCATTATTTTAGTTACACATTACAACACACTCATGGTAAGTAAAGATGCAGTCTAAGATGGAAGCGGGCTAACCAATTTTATATTTGTATATACATATTTGTTTTACATTTGCCTGGTGGGAGGCTTCGGCCGTGGCTAGTTACCACCCTACCGGCAAAAACGTGCCGCCAAGCGATTTAGCGTTCCGGTACGACGCTGTGTAGAAACCGAATAGGGGTATGGGTTTAATATTACTGCCATGCCCCTAACAGGTTAGCCCGCTACCATCTTAGACTGCATCATCACTTACCATCAGGCGAGATCGCAGTCAAGGGCTAACTTGTAGTGGATAAAAAAAAAAAAAAAAACATAGTGACAGATTAAATCCATGGTCTTACTACCTCCGCGATTGGAAGCGCTTGGCGGGAGATCGGTGTGTAATGTCAAGATGGCTACTGTGACATAACGAGTATACTGCGAAGACATTCCTTTATAGTTAGCTATACTATAGGTTACTGTTTAAAACGGAACGCAGTCAGCACTGAGAGCACCTTACCTCGAAAACGCCAGTGCTCACAGTACAAAAATGGGGACGATTTATGACGTCACATATTTCCCTAGGATACTGCGGCAGTATACTGTCAGCCCATAACGGAACGAATTTCTCCCCAGTAAGAGCACTGAACAGTATAACAGAACATACCCCAAGTTCTTAACTATTTCAGGACACGTCGCTTGCATGAGCGTACAATCGTAAACATGAAGTTCTTAAACTACTGTTGCTCAGAAAATAGCAATCCCTTACCATTTTATACAATTGATTGATATTAGATTCAAGATCATCCGGTCCATCTTCTAGTAAGCCCATGACTCTCAAATGTTTAGGAGTGTCCACAGATAGAGAAATCACATCTCCAACTGCTTCATGGAATCCTGCAAGACAGTTGAAAAGTTAAAAAAAAACAATTGAACAAGGGAAAAAACACTTTATGCTTTCTAGGGTTTCTTTAGGGTTTTCTTTCTTTCACCCTTTGGGTGCGGTCCCCTATTACTGCGCTGTCCGTCCGTCCATCTGCCCGTCAGCGGCCTCTGTATACCTATATATACTCGTATATTATCTCTATAAATGCGAAAGTTTGGATGGATGTATGGATGGACGGATGTTTGTTACTCAATCACGCCAGAACGGCTGAACGGGGCTGGATGAAATTTGGCACAGAGATAGATTATAGTCTGGAATAACACATGGGCTACTTTTTATCCCGGAAAACTAAAGAGTTTCCGCGAAAACCGAAAACAACCTCAATCCACGCGGACGAAGTCGCGGGCATCAGCTAGTAAACCGGTATTTATTAGGTAGACAGTTGAAATGACCACAGAGTGTGTATTTCTATTGCCGCTAATAAAAATAAAGGAAATACAAGAAACGTGGTTTTGAGCGCCTCTCTTGTTTCTTTTACTAAAGTATATAAGAAGTACATAGTGTTAAATCTTGTACGATCGTACGGAACCCTTCGCGTGCGTGTCCGACTCGCACTTGGCCGTTTTTTTAAAGTAGGCATGATTAATCTTCTCCTTTACCTTCAGAAAAAGAGTAGAGCATAGCGAGTGGGAGTTGAACCTATTTTAGACATTGTCTATTGAGGCTTTAGAGACGGTTTTGAGGAATTAAGATAATTATTGTTAAATAATATTGGATAGAAGCAGGCGTTACTTTGCGGAAGTCCATGACAGTGATAAAACTAGAAGTTTAATTCGCTATAATCCGCCACAGAAGGTACATCTATGTGGTACAGTGCGTATCTTGAACTTGCGGCCCGCGATATTCACAATACAATCGTGCATTGTAGAGTCAACGTACGTTTCACTCCGACACCGGAGCATCCTCAGGAGATGTTGACTCGACAATGCTCGATTGTTTTTTTTTTATCCACTACGAGTTAGTCCTTGACTGCGATCTCACCTGATGGTAAGTGATGATGCAGTCTAAGATGGTAGCGGGCTAACCTGTTAGGGGCACAGCAGTTATATTAAACCTATACCCTTATTCGGTTTCTACACGGCATCGTACCGGAACGCTAAATCGCTTGGCGGCACGCCTTTACCGGTAGGGTGGTAACTAGCCACGGCCCATCGACCATACAACTAATAGACTCCTCATATAGGGCGAACACTTTCAGACAACACATCAGACTTAATAGGTCTTATATAATTCCACGCCCTTGTTACAAAACCTACCGAGTTATTTAAATATTAATTAGAGTATATCGATAATTAATTATCGATAAATAATTATTAGGAGTTAGAAGCCCATCCCATTTGGTTTATGATTTTTTTGACCTTGAGTAGACCAATCAGCGTTTAGTACCCCGCGCCCGCTTACTTGAGTCATTTGACTGAATTGTTTGCATTACGAAAGCATAGTAATTAGGCGTCTATTGGTTGTGTGGTCGATGCCACGGCCGAAGCCTCCCACTAGGCTAACTGCCTGTAAAGTAATTATTGTTAACCTGGGTTTGCTCCCGCTCTGTAAATCACGGAAAGGTCTTTATACTGCAGATAATACTGAATGTGGCCCATTTCGTGATGGGTAGTTTTGAAGAAGGCACTGGTGATCGCCCAACTAGCAAAAAAGTTGTATAATATTAGAATTATACAACTAACGGACTTATAAGGCATTTATAACAGTTTTATAGCAACCAAACAGTTGTAAAGTAGTATTTAATTTGACGTATTACTTATATAACATTTAAGTCATATGAAAGGGTCTGCGAAACGTCATCTCAATGAATTTATATGACATTAATATAACGTTTCTTCCAAGACGTTTACGCGACAAGGCTTAGAGTCGAGTTAACGTTTCAGTCAGGTAATAGTCCTGAGCCGCCATTTTGTATAATTTTAGAAACATTTATTCAACACTTATATAACAAACAGGCCTATAATGATTTTGTAATTAACAATTATAAAACAGTTGTATTAAGATCGTACGCTTCCTCTTTTATGTAACTTTTAGTTTGAAACGTTATTCTATATAACTTATATAGGTCACTTGATTATTTAAACGAGAATTAGTAGCTTTTATATAACTCAGTCGCAATTTTTCATTAAATTAATCATTATGGATTCCGAAAAGTGGAAAAGAATTAAACGAAGTGGTGGTTTTAGAAGAAAAGTAAATAAAAATTATCAATTACAATCAATTAACAAGACAGCAAAAATACCTACATTTTTAATTTCCTCTAATAGCAACCGTCATGGCGGACGCTTCAAATCGTATAAAAAACATGTATAGAACCTATAGTTATATAAACATCACAAAGCGGTCGCCCAATGTTTGTTGGAAATATGGCGGAAACTGTTAATGGCAAATAATGTATTTTATTTTAATATACAATATTGAAATACCAATATTATGGAGGCGCATTAAAATATTAACAAGGATGATCATACATATTATCGGAATTTTTTAATTCCCAAGTATCATCACATCTCACTTCTAATCTTCCACCACATTAATTGTAGGCTCTAGTAAATAAATAATTAAATTACAACTTGGACTTTGTTTTTCAAGAAAAATAATTTTCAATATTATCAGATTAGCTTTCACAATGCTGCGGTGACCTCTTTGTAACAAAATGTAACACTAACATGACTCTTTTGTGTTATTTTTAACATATATACGAGGTTATAGTCATGTAGGAGTATAACTAGATACGATTAATAAACTTATAAGTTAAAATTACAACGCCTATGTGATTTCTACACAATTTAATTGACGCCAATGCGACATCAAAACGGCCCTTACACGATTTAAATGTTATATAATCTGCGCCCAAACCCACGTTATATTAACATATAAAAAACTTTTATAAAACTTATTCATAAGACCGAAAGTTAAATCAAAAACGTTATTGTACCATTTATATGACATTATTTTGCTAGTTGGGCGTTGTACATTGTTTTATCCTGAAAAAGAAAACAGATTCAGTAGTTATTCCATAGATTTATATACTAGCTGATAAATAATTATAAATCCATACTAATATTATAAATGCGAAAGTGTGTCTGTCCGTCTGTCCGTTTGTCTGTCTGTCTGTCTGTCTGTCTGCTACGCTTTCACGGCCCATCTGCTCAACCGATTTTGATGAAATTTGGTACACGGGTAGATTGTGTCCCGGGGAAGGACATAGGCTACTTTTTATCCCGGAAAATTAAAGAGTTCCCGCGGGAATCAAACAATCTTAATCCACGCGGACGGAGTCGCGGGAATCATCTAGTAATAAGTAATTCTTTATTGCCCAAAAATAGAAACTCAATTATTTACCAACTAGCTGATGCCCGCGACTTCGTCCGCGTGGATCGAGGTTTTTCGGTTCCCGCGGGAACTCCATCCTCATCATTCCAGGATAAAAAGTAGCCTATGTGTTATTCCAGACTTTAATCTATCTCTGTGCCAAATTTCATCCAGATCCGTTCAGCCGTTGGGGCGTGATTGAGTAACAAACATCCATACATCCATCCAAACTTTCGCAATTATAATATTTATTTGACTAGCTGATGCCCGCGACTTTATCCGCGTGAATTGCTCCCGCGGCAACTCTTATAATTTTCCGATCCGATTCCGATGATTTGATAGTGGATCAAGTTTTATGCATTCCCGCGGGATACCCTTAATTTTCTGGTATAGAAAGTCTACGTTAAAGCGTAGCAGACGGACATGCACACTTTCGCATCATACTTAATATTATAAATGCGAAAGTGTGTTTGTTTGTTGGTTTGTTGGTTTGTCCTTCGATCACGCCGCAACGGAGCAACGGATCGACGTGATTCTTTGGCATGGGTATAGTTGAGGACCTGGAGAGTGACATAGGCTACTTTTTATCCCGGAAAATTAAGGAAGTCCCGCGGGAATAACAAAAAACTTAAACCACGCGGACGAAGTCGTGGGCATCAGCTAGTAGTGCTAGTACTAAATATTTCGATGTAAAAAATCGCTAGGGGAAACGCCCATTTTTGGCCAAGGAGCAGCCAGCAATGTAATGAATATCATAAAAAGACATATTTAATAACTAGTATATTCCAATTAATTATTTGTGCGTAGCACTCGGGAATAATTAGTTAGATTAAAAGAGAAACTCAGTCGACATTCTATATTTTCAAACCACTTCCGTGGGCCGTGGCTCGTAATGTCAATCTTGACAATGTAGGGACTGCAATCATCATTTCGTAAAGTCGATATACCAAAAATCGATAATCCGAGATCGATATTTAAAAAAAAATAATTAAAGCAAAGCTTTTGCGCTTCTGGGTACCAATCATGTAAGAATGTCCGATCAAAACATTAAAGTTCGTCGTCAAAGTTTATAAACCATAACGGCATTAAATTAGAGCTCAATTTCGTGTATCCATTCTTATACGTTCGAGTATCGTTCATACCTAAACGTATAAGAATGGGCAGACGAAATTGAGCTCTAATTCAATGCAGTTATGGTTTATTTTACTTTGACAAAAATCTTAAACGTTTGATGAACAATTCTTACGTAATAGGGGGGCAGGTTATTTAATGGTTTTATCGAAAACCTTATTATATATAAATAAACAATAATCGATTTATAGACATGCTAGATCAATCAATTGAGCTGATTCAGTGAATGTACACATCGATATTTAAATCGATGTACGTAACATCGATTTATTGTCATTGGCTCACGGCATACATCTATGATCTCTATGGCAATAGACATTATTGACATTGACATATTGTTTTATCCATTTATACACTGTAGTCTGTGGTTTTATCTCTATAGTCTATTCTCTTTATTCGCGTTTACTGTTGTTGTGTTTCTTATTCGTGATTTTCTTCCTCGGTTTGCTATATTTTACACCTGACGACTTTGCTGCTATTAAGGACTCTGCCGATGCTCCCGATGACGACCCTGGCTTTACTTTGGACTCCATACCCGCTTCTCATAACGACCCCCGAGCAGCCCCGGATCTAGGGGGGGGCAAGCCGGGGCCCATGCCCCGGGCGGCACCCATGCCCCGGGCGGCAAATTCCAACTTGGCAGACGAATACACAACTCATCATTAACACAATAATTTATATAAAATAAGTTATTTTTTATAAGTAATAAGTTATTTTTTATAAATTCCATTTTCAAATTCAATTTATCGCGGGGCGCGTAGGCAAGTTAAGTCATAAACGTCCCGACCGACTGGATTATGAGCCGTTCGCCGGTTGGAGTGGGCGGTTAGCGTGCGTGCGAAAGGGATGAAGCTATATTTGGATACTCCTTCGTCGATCTCTTTTGTTTCTAACAAATTCAATTTGTGTTTACTATTAGTTCATAACTTGTTCATAAATTAGTTCGTAATCAATTTAATTGCTCACATATGTTAGCCATTCCTCTTTCTATCCTTTTCCAGAGGTCAATCCATGAAGGTCACATGCCTTCAGTATGGAAATCTGCGTATATCACCCCTATCCATAAAAAAGGTCCAAAAAAAGCAGTTGAAAATTATCGCCCCATTTCTAAACTTTGCCTAGTTGCTAAGATTTTTGAACGTATAGTATATAATCAATGTTATAACGCCCTAAAATCACAGTTTATCCACAACCAACATGGCTTTCTTAAAGGCAGATCTACAGTCTCGAATTTAGCACTATTCTCAGATTATCTTACGGAAAAGCTCGAGAACCATGATCAAGTCGACGTAGTGTATACTGATTATAGCAAAGCCTTCGACAAAATTGACCATAGCCTGCTCTTGGAAAAGTTAGCCTCCCTTGGGATAAGAGGAGACTTGTATCGTTGGTTTTCATCTTATATAGATAACAGACTACAATCAGTGGTGCTAAATGGTTTTAAATCCAATTGGACGACGGTACCCTCTGGTGTGCCCCAAGGGTCCTTATTTGGCCCCTTTCTATTTATTATCTTCATCAACGACATAAACCATTGCTTTAAAAACTTTAATTGTTTACTTTTCGCTGATGACTTAAAGGTTTTCCGTCCAGTTAATAACATTATAGAAGCGACACTCTTGCAAGATGATCTTTTTAGATTAGATAATTACTGTATCAAAAACAAACTCGATCTTAATGTATCAAAATGTTACTCTATATCTTTCACTAGAAAAAAAGAACCCTATCATTTCGACTATACTTTAAAACAACAAATATTAACTAAAATAAACACAATTAGAGATCTTGGAGTGCTGATGGACTCGAAACTGATACTTAACCAACATATAGATGCTATTACAAGCAAAGCATACAAAGCTTTAGGTTTCATTATTCGTGCTACTAAACCATTTAAGAAAATGAAAACGCTAAAAGTTCTTTACTGTTCATTGGTCCGCAGTCACCTTGAGTACGCTTGCCAAATATGGAATCCTGCATATCAAGTTTACATTAATAAAATTGAAAGTATCCAACGCAAATTCATTAGATTCCTACGTCATAAATTTCATCTTCCTAAAACATCTTATGAGAAAGCCTGTTCTGATTTACACCTTGTACCTCTTATTATTCGTAGAAATATAGCTGATATTTGCTTCTTACTCAACATAGCCAGGGGGACAATTGATTGCCCTGAATTGCTTTTTAAGCTAGGTATAATAGTGCCCTCACGTTTATCTTTCCGTGCGACTAGAATTAAAAAGGTATTACATACTCCAGTATCAAGTACTAAGTACAGATCCAACTCGTTCATTATTCGCGCGTCTCGCCTTCTGAACTCTATTTATAATGAACCTAGCATAGACTTATTTTGTGGCAATATGTGTAGTGTACGTCGAAATTTAACCAATGTATTCATACATTCAAGTGCATTAAGTTATTAACAACTGATTAGTGATTAACAACTGGTATCTTTCTCAACAACTGTTTTTGTGTATCAACAGGTACCCTTGTTCTTTTTAGTGTCTATTTGTGAAAACCTGTCATTAGCTATAAGTTACCTAATTTTAAGACTATCTAGAACAATAAGCTGTTGGTTTTCCTTAACAAATAAAATAAAATAAAATAAAATAACCACAGAGTACTTTTTATATAAGGGAATGTATATATATATGTTCTTAACGATCAACCGGACAAAGAATACTGACTGTGTTAGTGCTGCATCAATAAATCTGTCACAGCTCAACCATCGCCCTACTAGGTAACCCTAACCTAACCTAACCTAACCCTACTAGTATTTTATCGTATCTTGTGCTTTAAAGTTACCTTATGTACCTATGTATGTATGTATATTCTTTATTGTACACCACAAAAACACAAAAAAAAACAGATAACAAATATGATAATTTAAAACAAAATAAATACAATAGACATACGTAAGATGAAAGAAGCCAAATACTACACGATAATGTTCGACTGCACTCCGGATGTGTCCCATACAGAACAAATGAGCCAGGTAATTCGATATGTCAAAAAAACTGGTGATGTGTGTGAAATAAAAGAAAGTTTCATTGATTTCATAGAAGTTGCTGGAAAGACAGGAGAGTACATTTGTCAACAGATTATAGAAAAATTGACAGTTTAGATATTGGACAATGTCGTGGCCAATCCTATGATAATGGGTCTAATATGGCTGGCATCTATAAAGGAGTACAAGCCAGGATTGCAGAAAGGAATGAGCTGGCCGAGTTCGTACCGTGCTTGGCTCACTCCTTAAATCTTGTAGGTGTCCATTCTGCCTCATCATGCCAGGAAGCTATAAATCTATTTGGACTAATTCAAAAAGTATATTGCTTTTTTGTCGGTTCCACTGCTCGGTGGGATATTATGAAAAAATATGTTAAAACCAATTTAAAAGGAAGCAGCCAAACGAGATGGTCAGCGAAACATGTTGCTGTGAATGCCCTGTTAAACAATTTGCCAAAAGTAGTGGAAGCCTTGGAAGAAGTTAAGCAAACTTCTCATGCTCCGGAAGCTAAGTACGAGGCAGGTCATCTCTTAATTGCTATAAAGAATTTTAAATTTATTCTGAACTTGACAATTTGGGTAAATATTCTCCGCGAAATCAATCGAGTAAATATCGAAATTCAAAAAGCAGATATAATCCTTGCTCCAGCTCGATCTGTCGCTTTAATGGATGGCCTGCTCAAAACTTTGCAAAAAATGAGACAAAATTCAATTGAATATTAAATAAAAGAGGCTAGAGAAGTTGCTGAAAAAATTGGCGTTGAGCCTATTCTGCCAAATAAACGAATTCCGAAATGCAAAAAACAATTTGATGAGATGTGTGATGACGAATTACGAACACTCCAACCTGCTCAGCTCTTTTCTAAAGAAATAATGATAGTATTTGATCGAATCATATCAGAAATTAAAAAGAGGTTCGATAGTGCTACCATGCTGAATTCGAATCATGCATTTCTCAATGGTTTGAAATTTTGAATATGTCAACTGAAGAACTGCAATTTAAGCATGGAGCAGATCTGGCTCGAAAATACGAGCGAGATTTAAACGCCGTTGAATTCTGTCAAGAACTCTACGTTTTTAAAGAGCAAGCTCCACTTTTATTTGGTGATATAGAAAAGGCTAACGGTTTCTATCTCTTGCAACAGATCTATGCGCATGATTTGCAGGATGCCTTTCCTAATATTTGTATTGCTCTGCGAATTTACTCTACGCTTCCTACTACATCCGCAAGCTGTGAAAGAAGTTTTAGCAAACTAAAACTTATTAAAAAATATTTGCGATCCTCTATGAGCCAAGAACGTTTATCGAGTCTCGCAATCTTAGCGATAGAAAATCGAATTGCACATGAAATTAATTATGACAAGGCCATAGATTTGTTTGCAGAACAAAAGGCTCTAAGAGTAAAATTGTAATATCAATTTGCAATACAATAAGATATATTATAATAGATTTTTTGATTAACAGCCTCCTGTAAAGGCAGGTCTTTCACGTTTAATTTCGTAAACAATAAAAAATATATATTTTTTTTTAACTATATAAAACTAATATTACAAACACTATGAAATTAAAACTAAGTAAAATAAATTAAATTAAATCTAAAACCTCATCGAGACCACCGCAGCGAGGCATTGTACCCAAGATGCTGGCAGCATTACCCCTTTGGATGGCCAAACTAATTCTTTGACCAAGGTAGCTGCCAGCTCTCGGGTCCCCGGTTGACTCGATAACCCTTTTAGAAATTTCCTCAAAAAGAGCTCGAGCCCCCGGGCCCCACGGCCCCAAGGTCTCCACACCAAAAGGCACGAATATGAAGCTCGATTTAGATTTTTATTTTTAATCTTACGTTTTATTTCAGACCTATCCTGTGCTATCCTAAATAATAAATATGTCCCAGGTACATGTCCATGTACGCACGTATATTTGTAAATAAGTAGGCTTAACACATAAAGAGCAACCCTGGATAGGTTCTTGTGGCATTCTTTCCGGGAGGCCTATGCCCATCAGTGAAATGATGATGATGATGATGATGATAAAGGTAAAAATATAGGCGGGCGGGGGCGGCATTTTTCAGTTTTTGCCCCGCCTCGGAAAAGTTGAAGATCCGGGGCTGCCCCCGAGTTTACGTTCAGTTAGTTTAGTTTACGTTCGTCCGAGTTTTACGTTCAAAATAGTGTTTGTTTCTTAATCTATGATTTCAATCCTTAAGCCTACAATTTGTTTCATTGATGGCTGCACCTTGGCCAAAATCCCTTAGTCAACTGGGCGTTTCCCAATAAAAAGAAAAGTCATAGGTTAGGTTCTATATGATGATATGACGAGTACCTACTTTGATGATTCGTCCGCGTGGAAATAGGTTTTAAAAATCTCGTGGGAACTGGAGCTAAACCTTCCTCGGGATGCGAGCTATATGTATACCAAATTTCGTCAAAATCGGTTGAAACATCGATGGTTGAAAAGATATGCCGTTAAAACATAGCAGACAGACAGACATGCCTACTTTCGCGTTTATAGTATTTTCTCAAACATGCTTGGAAATTTGAGCATTATTTTGACAACCTTCTTCGAGATAAATCGAAATTGCTGTACTGGCCAAATACATGCGAGTAGCGGCCTTCTAAAGTTGTATGAAAATCCATATCTGTCGTGGTTTAGCGGCCAAATAAATTACATACTAAATTCATATCTGTCGTGTAGTTTAAAAGTGGAACGATCTTTTACTCCGAAACATGGCAACCAAGGAGGTAACTTATCAAAGGTTTTATTTAAATTTCGAACTAGCTTGCAAATAGAAAGCTGTTTATTGAAAAAAAAAAACAAATGAACACTTTGACGCGGGAAAAATTATTGTTGTTCGTTGTTCGTCATTGATTTTGAAATGTTTTTGACAAAATGAGTTCAAGTGAAGACAATGAGTGTGATGAACACTTAGTTTTAATTTCCGCGCATTATTTGAGAAAAGCACTATAGCAGTACTATGGGTACCAGCGACATAATACCTATTTGATTTTTCACAAATAATTATTAGATTTTCTCTGTAATAGCACTTTAATATGAACAGAATGGTCTAGAAAACCTAAGTATAAACCACAGATATTATAAACCGATACCAAAGTTGCAAGTTTTTTTTTTTTAAATCTCATTTATTTGGGGGCTTTTCTTCACAACAAAGAACGTCAGCCCCATAGATTTATATTTATTCGTACCGTTCTCTTCGGGGAGGTAAGTTGTGACTTTTCAGGTAAGTTAGGTACCTATTTATGTTGTTACTTTTCAGTTACAGTTTTTTAATTATTAATATAAAAGTTCTTTTCGTATCAGTGAAGCAAACTTTAATTAAATGCTCAAAGATCGCCTGAAATCCTGCTAGGATGATTTGAAAATAAATATTTTGGTTAAGTTTGCCACAACGACCTCAATTTACATAGACGGGCCCTGTCAAACAAAGAATGTGGACCTATTTTACTAACGCCATCTAGTCTGAAAAGCGAGACAGCGCTATGGCGGGGACAAGGACATGCTCCTTGATTCTCTGATCTGTGGACAGGCTTATACAGGTGAGGGGCATGCACCACAAGTCGGACGCCCAACTTTTTTGTTATGAAAGAGCCCATCATAGTACCTACATAATATGTAATATCGATGGTTTGCCATACCTAAAGTCCTCTCCATCGAAAAAGTCCCAGGCTGAGGCATGGCACACCATTTCACGTCCATCCTGAGGCTTCTCTATAATAGATCTTTCCCAAAACAGGTCAGGCATGCCTTTTAAATTAAGAGATTTGAAGAATTCTTCTGCTGTCTTGAAAATCTTCAATGCTGTGTAGTTCTAAAACAAAAATTATATAGAGTCGAACTTTCAGTACCAGAAATTTCAATTTCACAGTTTTCACTTGCAGCCTAATTAATATTAATACCATAGTACAAACTATGATAAGGGTATCGTACATACCTAAACGTATAAGAATGGGCAGACGAAATTGAGCTCTAATTAAATGCTGTCATGGTTTATTTTACTTTGACGCCGAACCTTTACCATTTGATCGACAATTCTTACGTAATCGGGGGCAGGTAGGTATTTTTTTTTAATTTATTAGTTACGTACGTAAAAGCTAAGTTAGCCTATCTCCTTCCCCGGGTTGTAACCTACCTCTATACGGAATTTCATCAAAATCAGTGGTAAAGCCGTTAACGCGTAGCAGACAGACAGATACACTTTCGCATTTATAATATTAGTATAGATTACCTGACTAATAAGAGCTGCCGTAACATCTACGTCTGGTTTGTCGGGATACGGTCTCGTGAACTTCTCTACGTTGTTCCAAGATTGTGCCCAAATGTTACCTGCAATTAAAATAAAAACATGGCAAATAGAAACGAATGCAAATATTTTTAAAAACGTGTGGTGTCGCGGGACACCAGATAGGAACGAAGTTCCTTATTACACAAATATTAATTTCAAGTTGTAGTCGAGGTAAAAATAAAATAATAATTATTAATATTATTAATATATACATAGCTGCTCGTGCTGACTGACTGACTCATTGATCACCTCTCCTGTAAAATTTTGTATGAAAAAATGTTTTTTTACTCATCGTTTCGTATAGAAGGCAACAATTCATTCAGAGGAAAAATACGGAGAGAGCTGATGATTGAGGATTTCGAAGACGGATGAAGAGCACAGCCAGGGTATTGAAGATAGGTGGGGGGTGCTTGACCAAATGTCACTCGAAACTTCATCCAATTGACAGTGAGCTGAAAAAAAATTTCAAAATGGCGGATTTAAGGTGGCCGCCATACAAATTTCGTTGGTGTCTATCTCGGAGAGTATAAAAGATGGAATAGTGGTTTCTTGGCAGAAGATGATCAGGACATGAAGGTCTACTTGATGAATAGGAAAAAAATTCAAGATGGCGGAATTTATTTTTCCATAGAAAATGTATGGCGAATATTCAAGAGGCTACAAGTGTAGAACTATGCAAGACTTTGATGCGGTTCCTTTTCAAAATTCTCCATAATTTTTCGGAGAAAAAAATATATGGAGAGCGATGATGATCGAGGGTTTGAAAGATGGGTGAGGAGCACGGCTAAAATTTCATAGGTGTCTATTTCAGAAAGTAAACTAGATGGAAGAGTGGAGGTAGGAAATATGCATGACTTTGATATGGTTTTTTTTACAAGATTTGGTCTGTATGGAAGAATTGTCGATTTGCCGTTAGGAAAACCAAGATGGCGAAGTTCAATGGCACCCAAAGGTACCTGATCGTCAGCGGTATAATATTGATATTAATCAAATAAGGAAGGTTTGTAAACACTAGGATAGAAGGAGAGCAAGTAAGTAGACAGTGGGCCGCGTGGTCTACTACGCGGTCCGCTTCAGCGGGCCGCGCATCCACGCGCCATACTAGTTCTGGTATAAATTAAATTAAAAAAAAAATATTAAAATATAAACCTTAACAATAAGGGATTAAAGTTAAATTTCGAATGCAGTATATTAATTATATTTAAGACCTTTTGTCATCGTAACAACGCGAGCATATTTTCACTTCAAATCTTACGCATTTTTCATTTTTTTTGCCGGCTAGGGTACCCCTCCGCATCGTCCCATAAGGAACTTCGTTCCAAAATGTTCTAACCATAAAAAAAAGATAAAATACTTTTTAACCTCTAATTTATTTGTATACTAGCTGATGCCCGCGTCTTCGTCCGCGTTGTTTAAGTTTTTTTGATTCCCGCGGGAACTCCATAATTTTCCAGGATAAAAAGTAGTCTATGTCACTCTCCAGGTCCTCAACTATACCCATGCCAAAAATCATCGTTGCTCCGTTGCGGCGTGATTGAAGGACAAACCAACAAACAAAATAAATAAATAAGTTCAGAATATTTTTTTTTATGCGCACCTACATGAACTTTGACGCGAATCTCCGTTAGTGTGATTACGGCATTACATGAAAATTAGAAGATACATGACTAAAACGTATCTTCTTCCAAAAATTTCTCATATATCGGGACTGATGTTTTTGCTCCATGTCAGTGATACTAATGAAATCCTGACTGTTATTCTCTTGCGAGGAGCGCGTTACACACGCGATGCAATACCATAGAACGCCATCTATACGCAACAATGAGAACGATTTTTAGAGTTCCATAGTAAAACCACAGAATAGGTAATAGTAGTAAAACAATGTAAAAATCTATATATATATAAATCTCGTGTCACAATGTTTGTCCTCAATGGACTTCTAAACCACTTAACCGATTATAATAAAATTCGCACACCATGTGCAGTTCGATCTAACTTGAGAGATAGGATAGTTTATATTATATAGATTAGGATTATTAGTGCTACCCGTGCGAAGCCGGGGCGGATCGCTAGTAAATATATAAAAAATGATACATGTACCATATTCTGGCAAAAATAAATTATGATTATGATTATGATTATGAAACATTGGACGATAACAAAAAGATTCCTCCCTTTTAGTTTCGTCCAGTTTAATAACAGTTTTAGTTTAGTTATGTTTTGAGTATTATGATAATGTGTTGTTTTAGGTTATTGATTTGTATAAGTTATTTTTATATACCTGTTTATATGAGGAATCGAACCCTGGACCTCCCACGTTAAGACAACACCGCTCAACACTGCGCCAGGGAGGTCGTTAAAACTTTTTCTTGCGATCTTATCTGGTGTTTTTTTTATTGTGAGATAGACTTGCGCTTGACGACAATCATGCTTAGTGCAAAGCAATGATGAGGTCTAGCTTGGAACGCGCTTGCCTAGAATATGCCTATTCACTCTTACCTTGAAGGTACTTAAATTATACGTGGCAGGAAACATTATTATACTTATGTATCAGTGCCTATACAATAATAAGTAAATAGCTGTTGCTCGCGACAACATCCGCGCGAACTACACAAATTTCAAACCCCTATTTTACCCCGTTTGGGATTGAATTTTCAAAAATACTTTCTTAGCTAATGTCTTCGTCATAATAGCTATCTGTATGCCAAATTTCAGCCTGATTCGTCCATTGGTTTGAGCTGTGCGTTGATAGATCAGTCAGTCAGTAGAGGTCCCTTGGCCGAGACGATCTGGTCCCCCTATCGCAGCCTCAAGTGCCTCCTCACATACGCGTGTATCTGCTGGTACAGCGGCCTGATGCCAAACTGGCCTAAGGCCAGACCGTTCTCATTCTGAGAAGAGACCCGTGCTCAGAGTGAGCCGGCAATGGCTTAAAGTGATAAAGAAGCTACACTTGCCTAACAAATGCGCAGGTATGGGTCCCTTGGCGGACACGACCTGGTCCCCGTTTCGCAGCCTCAAGTGCCTCCTCACATACGCGTGTATCTGCTGGTACAGCGGCCTGATCTGCTCCCACAGCGCTGCAGTGTGGTGGACTAAGGCCAGAAGGCTGAGAAGAGACCCGTGCTCAGAGTGAGCCGGTAATGGCTTGAGGTGATAAAGAAGCTCCACTTGCCTAACAAATGCGCAGGTATGGGTCCCTTGGCGGATACGACCTGGTCCCCGTTTCGCAGCCTCAAGTGCCTCCTCACATACGCGTGTATCTGCTGGTACAGCGGCCTGATCTGCTCCCACAGCGCTGCAGTGTGGTGGACTAAGGCCAGAAGGCTGAGAAGAGACCCGTGCTCAGAGTGAGCCGGTAATGGCTTGAGGTGATAAAGAAGCTCCACTTGCCTAACAAATGCGCAGGTATGGGTCCCTTGGCGCACACGACCTGGTCCCCGTATCGCAGCCTCAAGTGCCTCCTCACATACGCGTGTATCTGCTGGTACAGCGGCCTGATCTGCTCCCACAGCGCTGCAGTGTGGTGGACTAAGGCCAGAAGGCTGAGAAGAGACCCGTGCTCAGAGTGAGCCGGTAATGGCTTGAGGTGCTAAAGAAGCTCCACTTGCCTAACAAATGCGCAGGTATGGGTCCCTTGGCGGACACGACCTGGTCCCCGTATCGCAGTCTCAAGTGCCTCCTCACATACGCGTGTATCTGCTGGTACAGCGGCCTGATCTGCTCCCACAGCGCTGCGAACTGCTCCTCGCTGTCTGACTCCTCGTATTCGCTCAGCCACCATTCTGCTACACTGTCATAACCTGGAATAAAGATAAAATTAGGACATATCGATAATATCGGTCAATCTATGATTAACATAGATTGACCATTACTTTGAAACCTATTCTTTGCTGAAGTTGATTAATAATACGGGCCACGGATCTGAGAAACCTAACTTCCTGGTAGGGAAGTCGGGTTATGTAGGATTTTACCTACTTAATCCCCTCGGCGCTTATTTTTTTTTTTATATCTTAGCGCTTATTGGGAGGCTCAAAGATCTTGGTGGCTCCCTGGAGCGACGCTTTGGGTTTGTTCCCGAGCTCAACACCCCAAAATGCACCTCATCAGGAGGTATGTCTGGTACTACATCCGTTCGACAATCGCAACCACAGTCGTACTACTTTATATATACGATAGATACACGATATGTACCTACCATTTAACTTGGCTGCCTCATTGTCCATATTGACGTATTCAATGAAGTCGGCTTTGGAGGCCGCCCCGGCCGCCTTGTGCCACTCCAACCATGTATACTTCAGCTCTTCAGCATCACTGCTTTTGGCGAAGATCTCCGTTATATCTGAAAACAAATAATTATTATGATCACCTGGTTTATCTTGAAGCTTCTTGTTGTTGGGTAGTTCAACCAACCCGGCTTTGCTGGAATGCTGGTCTTTTCTATCCGGGTAACTAAATTGATAGCATGACGACCTCCGTGGCGCAGTGTTGAGCGCTGTTGCCTTAACGTGCGGAGGTCCCGGGTTCGATCCCCGGCAGGGTCAATTTGGGAATTTATAATTTCTGAATTTTCCCTGGTCTGGCCTGGTGGGAGGCTTCGGCCGTGGCTAGTTACCACCCTACCGGCAAAGACGTGCCGCTAAGCGATTTAGCGTTCCGGTACGATGCCGTGTAGAAACCGAATAGGGGTTTGAGTTAAATATAACTGCCATACCCCTAACAGGTTAGCCCGCTACCATCTTAGACTGCATCTTCACTTAACATCAGGTGAGATCACAGTCAAGGGCTAACTTGTAATGGTTTAAAAAAAAAATGAAAAATTTCAAGTTACTCGTTTCAGCCATCAGTTTTATCCAATTCTATGTATGGTCTCTGGATTGAAGAGAACGAATGTCAAATTCCTTTTGTTGTCTAGTTACTTTTAAAACATATGGTTCTAAAAATACCAATACCTATCTTGCTGTACTCCAGTAGTAGTAGGCAGTACCTAAGGCAGAGAGAAACACCTAGCGATTCACATCTGTACTTACTAATATGTATTATAAATACGAAAGTTTGTATGGGTGGATGGATGTTTGTTCCTCAATCACGAAAGAACGGCTGGACAGATCTGGATGAAATTTGGCACAGAGATAACATTTATGCAACTTTTATATCCAGAAAATTAAAAATTTCCGGCGGGAACCAAAAACTAATTTTTATTTTTTATTTTTTGTTGTACATCAATCAATCAATCAATCCACGCGGACAAAGTCGCGGGCATCAGCTAGTAATAAATAACTTCTATGCCGAGTATAATAAGTATACTTAGTACACTCTTCAAACAACTACCTGGTTCAACATGCAAGTCACATTTGGTGCGATCCCTATAGTCGCAGATCGTTGCTTTGGCATAAGTCGCCTGCATGTTATTCACAGCACTTATCAATCTCTGATTCAGGTCCTCTGGTAGGGCAGAGGTTCCCAATTTGGAGTATTTCTGGAACATTCTCTTGAGTTCTGGATCTTCGAACTCGTGCCAGAGGTACGTCATTGTTTCCTTCCATGCTTCCTTTTCTTGATCTGCCACTTCCAGAGCTACTTGTAACTGTAATAAGTACACGAAATCTTATCGTAACTAACCTTTCGTTCGTTAGTTCGTCCTTCAGTCATGCTGCAATTGGATTGTAGTATATCTTTTTGCACGAGCTAGTTAATAGGTAGCTATATAATAGGTCTTTACTCTTTGATCCACTGGCGGCTGGCGGTGGCGAGTGGCGCAACTAAAACTGTTTTAGACCAGTTTTCGAAGTGATGCTACCTATCGGCGAGTGGGATGCACCACCTGTCGGCGGGTATCGTTTGGCTAGGTAACGCCGCTACCCGCCGACAGGTGGCGCATGTCACTAGCCGATAGGTGGCGCCACTTCTAAAACCGGTCTTGAAACAGTTCAAGTTACCGACAGGTGGCGCCACTTCTAAAAGTGACCTAAAAGCCCAATCAATTACTACTTGGTGGTCGATATGGCTATACTAACAATTTGTGAGCGTCTAAATTTTTTTTTTTAATGTCCATATTTTTTACTTTAGTTTTTTTTCTATTTCTTTACTTATTAAGTTTTTTTATTATAACCCAATCTTGATGCTATTAGTGCCCATAAATACACTCGAGAAGCTACTTTTGGTGCAAAATTTTGGTATTATGAGAAGCGTTTGATAGACTATATCACTTGCAGACTTAAATTATCACATTGTTACTTGTTAACCTTTCTCTCCTGATTATAATCGGTGATATTCGACTCGTAGTCCCATGCAGCTATGGCTTTCCGGTTCTTCGCCCTCGACGTGAGTTCATCCAGGGTCCGCATATACATCCTGCCCGCAGCCTCTTCAGCAGCCCTCTCCTCAGCGCGGCCCTGTGCTGCTACGATGAAGACTGAGGCGATGGCCCCCACAAGGGCCAGTTCTACGATGATCTTCATTATTATCTATAAGAATCAGTCTGGTCATCAATTTTAGTTCCAAGTATCAAAATCTTAGACGAATAATAATTTTATCCGTCCAAGATAAAAATTATCTGGGAAAGAGAAACGAGAAATCCTGTGGTTTTACTTTCTAAATAAGTGAGATAAAGAAAGAAGTGTGCTTAACTGCTCGAAGATTTTCTCGAAAATGAAGACGGGATAGTGATGTTTTAAAACCGAACGGCATCGTCTTTCTCGCTCTTATAAACACGTCAAAAAGAGTCTAACTTTAGAAAATTCAGAAAAATATAATATCCTCTAGTTATCTTAACTTTCGTAACTGCAATAGATTGAAAATAAATCGAAATGATCGTAATGTCTGCGGCTAGGGCTCATTAAATCTATTTTGATATAACACCGGTGCTTTCGAATGTTACACTTACAGTACATCATTCTCCGTATCCCCCGAAAAAGAGGCAAAGTCTTGACTATCACCGCTTTAAGATAAGCAATAGACAAGAATGCAATCATTTGCTACGATGCCCACAAATAAAAGTACCTACCTACCAAGTAATCGACCTAGTAGTTTTTATGAACAATTCTTACAGGTCAAGGCAACTGATGCAAAAACTCTAATAGAACTAGAAGTGTGACAAATTACTACGTTATTGGTGTAAAATTGCCTCTTTGTGATTGATACGTGCCTTATGCACTCTGTAGCATGGATATCACTGAATGGGGGCTTACTACCATCGCTTAACAGTATTATAAGAACTGACGTTTTAAATGACGTACCTTGACGTCCCTAAATAAGGATTATAAATCTGAAACAAGAGCGTCAACAATATTAAAATGCGATGATAGTAAAGCTCCAGCTCGCCGTCCAATGACCTAAAGAAGGTGGCGAGAAGCGGGTGAATGAGGAAGGCAAAGGACCGTGTTTGGTGGCGCGCTCTCGAAAAGGCCTATATGTCCAGCAGTGGATGCATACAGGCTGATGGATGGATGGATGATGACAGTAACACCACAGAATAGGTAATAGTAGTAACTACAGGTTGATAACGCACAGCCTATACCGTTAGATCCATTGCACAGTCCCTAATTTCAGCCAGAGGATGACCATCCAGAAACGCTGATGCCCGCAACGGCGCGACTTCGTCCGCGTGGATTGAGGTTTTTCGGTACCCGCGGAACTCTTAAATTTTCCGGGCCTTAGCTTAGATGCGTTATTCCAGACTCTAACCTCTCTCTGTGCCAAATTTCATCCAGATCCGTTCAGCCGTTCTGGCGTGATTGAGTAACAAACATCCATTCATCCATCCATCCAAACTTTCACATTTATAATATTAGTATACAGTATAGTCAGTACAATGATCGCGACTTTTCCGCTTTAATTCTCAAAACACACGTAACTCCGAAAAGTTAGGAATGCATGCCCGGGAATCAAACTCCCTACATAAACGAATAGGAGGCCTGGCATCTAAACCAGAGTGGTTTAGATTACCATGGTCTGGCCCAACAACAGTAGGTATAACGGCACCCATAGTTACAATAGTGTTTCTCAATTCAAATTTTTATCATGAGTGGCATGTCTGATAATTTATGTTTGAGTGGCAGATACTTTTGAACCACTTTCATAAGAATGATAACCGGTTGTATTTTATCTATAACAATAAATATTTCGGAACTTTATCTTTGTCCACCTTATTTATTTCTTTTCTGCTGTCCTGCATTACTACTAAGTACTACTAAGATGATGTTCGAAATATCGTCCACGTAGATTTGGGATATTTAAAATTTCGTCGGAACTCTTTATTTTTCCAGGATTTATAGTGAGTCTGTACTGTAAAATATAAAAATAGGACCGTGAAAACGTAACAGACAGACAGATCGATGGGTCCCTGGAACAAGACCGCAATATCCATTGCAGCAGTATTCCGATCAAGCCATTTTCGTAATCTACGGACCCCAATACACCTTGTGAATTTTTTTCAGAAATTTAAAATGAAACCTGGCCGATTTACCAAAATCACTATGGTTATTGCTTCGTTATTTCCCGTTCATCATTCGAATTTTGTTTACCGGAATAATCGTACTATGTCCAATGATACAAGTTTTTTTTCAACCTTCTACAAGTAACGGCCATTCTGGCTTTGTTCCCGGAAATAAACTTTGTATGTCGATTCATAATCAACATTGCTGTACAAATATATATATATTTTTTACACTTTCACTAATAAGATGGTGTATCTTCTTGAGAATGATCTCCTTACATTAAATACAATAATGTTGTTATTTATTTTTAATACATACCTACTTCAACATTGTAATATTGTTTCTGGTTTAATTTACATGAGACTGATGATGAATTATTATAATATTAATAATTTACTATTATGATAATGATTTATTATCAAAGTCTCACGTAATTTAAAACAGAAACAATATTACAAGTTACAACCCATAATAATGAAAAAAGTCCATAATAGTATTTTAACAGGTGGCCTTTAATGGTTGGGTTATGCCTTTACTCACACACCTTTGGCATCCTAAAGTGGACCCAAACTGAACTGGATACCCTGGATCAAAAGGTTCGAAAACTGTTGACCACATACCGTATGCATCACCCGCGCTCATCTGTTATGAGATTGTACATCCCACGTAAGTATGGAGGACGTGGTTTTTTGAATATCAAGAACCTCCATAATCGTGAGATCTGCAAACTCAGAGATTATTTTCTCAAGGTGAACGTGGGTATACATAGGGATGTGGTTGCAGTTGATAAGGGTTTCACCCCGCTTTCCTTAGGCAAAGAGAACTGGCGCAAACCAATAGTACTTAATACTTCGGATCGCATGACGGTATGGGAGAGCAAGGAGTTGCATGGTAGATTCTACAAGGCCCTAGGGCGGATGTAGATCCAATAGCACCTATATTTTGGTTACAATTCGGTGACCTCTTTGGGAAAACCGAAGGTTTTGTGTGTGCAATTATGGATGAAGTTATCAAGACGAATAACTATCGGAGACACATACCTAATGAAAGATGGCACTGTTGACATATGTCGTGCGTGTCACCTTCCTGGGGAGTCCCTCAGACATATATTGTCTCCGGTTGTTCTCATCTTGCTAATGGAGAGTACTTGCACAGACATAATCAAGTAGCCAAAATAATCCATCAACAACTGGCTCTCCAGTACGGTCTTATTGATACTGAGGTACCATACTATAGATATAACCCTGTGTCAGTTCTCGAAAATAGTAGTGCCTTGCTCTACTGGGATCGGTCAGTTATCACTGATAGGTTTATTGTTGCCAATAGACCTGACATAGTGTTAGTCGACCGTTCAGCGCGCCGAGCAATAACTAATCGTTGATGTTACTATTCCACATGATGATAACCTGGTGAAAGCAGAAAAGGGAAAAGTATCGAAATACTTGGACCTTGCTCACGAGATTACCGCCATGTGGAATGTTGACTCAACGATTATTGTACCGATGGTTGTATCAGTTAACGGTCAGTTTATTGCGAAAAGTTTCAATCAATACCTCCAGAAGCTTTCGCTTGGTTGTTGGATTAAGGGTCGGATACAGAAGGCAGTTATTCTTGAGACGGCGCGAATTGTGAGAAGTTCCTCTCTTTGGAGCCCTGACCACTGGCTGCTTGGGTCTATAAGGCCCCGCAGTGGGTGGAAGTTTTATAGGATTATTTTTAAAATATGTGTTTGTGTAGTATTTTTATATATTTATGTAAAACGTGTTTAGAAATAATTTTATAAAAATCTGTAGAAATAAATGAGAGCGAAAAATGTAAAAGGGTCACCGTCGTACAAATTTTAGATCGTACAAACATTTTAATAACCAATGACTAACTATATTATATATTATATTATATTATACAGGACCAATAATATAATTTATTATGATTATTAACAAATTAAATATAATTACACTACATTATTTACAGATATTTACGTAAATATTCAATAAAAATGTACTCATTCCAGTACAACAATATTCATACAATGTACACAGCATTTACGAGTACATTATCTAGTCGATCATCAAAATTCATTTAATATCACTGCAAAACGCTATTACTGTATTCGCCATACATACTTCAGAACAGCGCACAACGTTGCAATAGACTATTGCTGTTTGATTGATTTCGCACTTTTTACTGGAATATAACCACAATGGACTCTTACGGAAACGTCTTTCAATATCTGTAGCGGCAATATCGTTTTTGTAGTTTTTTAGGTCTTTCCTAAGCACTATAATCTTGTGTACATTTATATGTTACTCCAAAAAAAATAACGCATCGTTTGGTATACAAACCGTTTTGATGCGCCTCGTAATTTAGTAATTATTCAAGATTTTCACTAAATCTTTTTTCTTGTAAAATTGTGTTTTGTCGATTGTGGCTTTGTTCCCGGCACCCATCGAGATACTCTTTCATAATATTTATTAATATACCTATAGCAAATACGTAAGTATAGATTATTTACTTATTTAGATAGGAACAGTTTTTCCCGCCTAATCATCCAGTCAAAAAAGAAACAAAACCAATGAACCATACGAAGTAAACGATAACAGCTGATAAATAGTCACATTTGTATCTTCGAACTAGCGTAGTACTAATACAGAATACCAATTTTATAATATTACTAGACGATGCCCGCGACTACGTCCGCGTGGATTGAGGTTTTCTGGTTCCCGCGGGAACTCTTTAATTTTCCGGTATAAAAAGTAGCTTATTTAATCCAGGGTATAATCTATCTCCATTCCAAATTTCAGCCAAAAGGTACTTACGCCCAGTCGTTTATGCGTGAAAGAGTAACAACCATGCACACATACAAATAGTGAGGTTTACATAAAATCATACAGATAAAATAATACATCAAAAAGTATAGTGGTAACAGGTTAGCACGCTACCATCTTAGACTGCATCATCACTTACCATCAGGTGAGATTGCAGTCAAGGGCTAACTTGTAGTGGATAAAAAAATAGTGATATTATAGTAAACATAGAGATCCTTGACTAAAATAAACTTTATATCGGTTTACTTACAAATAAAACCCTTTTGGTTGTATCCGTACAGTATCCACAAGGCATTGCTCTGAAGTTCTAAACCAACACTAACTAATAATTACCCGTGATGATAAACACCGGTCGCTAACTAACGATATTTCGCTAAACGAAGGCATATTTTGTGTATATGCAAATGAATGTGTCTTAACCTGTCTTCCATGCTTTAAGAAATTTGAAGCCTTTTGTCGGCATAATTACTACCGTAGCCAATGAGCAGATTCGACCATGGCAAATGAAGTGTCAATTATTATTTGAAGCGACTTCATGAATCCGACCAATAGAATATTAAGTACCTATAGCCCGCGCACGAGCTCCGAGGAATCGGGGTCTGAAGAAGCGACGGCTGTACGCCACCCCCGATCGTCGCTCCATATCCAGGGGGTCTACTCTCTTTCTCTCAAACGAAACTTCGCAAACGAACGTAATTAGTCGGTTATTAGACCCACACAAAATCGTTCAATCCAATCGGTCACGAAAATTTTCAATGGATCCGTACTTCGTCTGCGTGTACGAAAACGAAATAGAGAGGAGCATAGAGATAATATTATGTAGGAGAGGAGTTAACGAAATTTCGTTCGTTTGTTTGCGAAGTTTCGTTTTAGAGAAAGAGAGTAGACCCCCTGCTCGCTCCCAGCACTAGTTTCGCGTGTAATTTTGCGATAGCAGTATTGTTTTGTACTTTCTACTATAAGTCATTAATGAATGAACGAGAAGTTTAATTCGCTATAATCCGCCACAGTAGACAAATCTATGTGGTACAGTGCGTGTCCTTCACCAATAGCATGCGAACACCCACCACCCAGCAATTCGCACCGGCACAGCACCACACCACACAAATCTTCCAAATCACTCTCAACGTACGTTTCACTCCGAAACCGGAGCATCCTCAGAAGATGTTGACTCGACAATGCACGATTGTAAAGAAGTTTTCAAAAAGTTTAGAAAAATACTCACCGCAGATTCCCAAACAGATTTACTGTCTTGGAAATAGATGTACGAGTAATACTTACCAATGTTTGTCACCACTACTTGATTACTGCATAGGTACTGTTTACTGTACCATTGCAGCTGTGAGGTATCTCAATTCTCGAGCATGTGATATAAGAATTCGAGGAGATATCGACACGATTTTGTTGTCAAGATAATCTATATCTCTAACATCGATTTTAAGTCAATGATCTCTACCATCGATTTACCAATGATCTCTACTTACATACAATTTTAGTTTCTTAATAATAATTGACCGAGCGAAGCGAAGGTCTCTGAGTCTACTTGAGTGAATTGGCACTTGTCCGTCCGTCCGTCCGTCCGTCCGTCTGTCAGAGCCTTATAACTTTTGAATTGCTGAACGTAATTACTTCAAATTTAAATATAATATGTAAACGGATGGCCTCCCGCCGAATATGGCTTAAAAAGTAATAAAAATCTTTATTTCAGGGGGGCTCTCATAGAAGCGAATGCGAAGTAAAACTATTTTTTATAGCGTTACATAGGATTGCGGTATATCATTTTAAAGATAATTAGGAATAGAGTCCAAAAATATTTTTTTTTTAATTTTTCCCCTAAAGTTGACGAAATGGGGGGCTTTCAAAGTGGCGATTTTCTAACGTCCAAAGTTGACCTCAGAGCTCCCAATTTTCTGAACTCTCAGGCCTGAAACTTGATCAATTATTTGAATTATATCCTGTACATGAACAACAAATACTAAAATTAGATAAATATTATAAGGAAACGAAGTTATTTAATTTTTGCTGTGCGTCAGTATTATTAACAGAACTTCACAATTATGTCAATAGATGGCGCTCTGTACAAGTTTATGGATACCGCGAGGTCTCAGTTCGGGGCGAACCACTAGTTATATACTTAACTAGCTGATGCCCGCGACTTCATCCGCGTGCAATAGGTACTAACTCCTCAATTTTCCGGGATATAAAGTAGTCACTCTCTAGCAGGGCTAGCATGGGCCGGAGATAAAAAATTGACCCCCGATTTTATCCACTGACAAGAGATAAAATGAACTTATCCACTTTTCAGAGCACGGCAACAGGGGAGAGGAGAAGTTTATCCCCGTTTGACATTTCACGGGGACTCGGGGGACTATTTATCCACCGTTATTTAGCGTTTTTATTTATTTATTTAGGAATAAAAATTTTATCCTTTCCTTGGGGAGAAAATTGTCTCGGCCCATGCTATGGGGGCAGGTCCTCAACTATACCCATGCAAAAAATCACGTCGATCCATTGTGGCGTGATTGAAGGTCAACCCAACAAACAAACACACTTTCGCATTTATAATATTAGTATGAAGTATGATATATCATAGATATCGCAGACTAATATTATATATGAAATATAATATTAGTCTGCGAGTCATACTCGCAGACTAACCTGTTGTTATTTAAGCGAGTGTTTTATATTATAACTAGCTGATGCACGCGACTTCGTCCGCGTGGAATAAGTTTTTTTTAATTCCCCCGGGAACTCCTCAATTTTCCAGGATAAAAAGTAGCTTAAGTCACTCTCCAGGTCCTCAACTATATCCATGCAAAAAATCACGTCGATCCGTTGCTCCGTTGCAGCGCGATTGAAGGACAAACCAACAAACTAACAAACCAATAAACCAACAAACAAACACACATTCGCATTTATAATATTAGTATGATATAATAGTTATGGATATCTGTATAGGTTTCGGAGGTGGGCGTTGACGGCTGAAACGCAGTTTATACTTTTTTTAGCCATTCGTTCTTAGAAATAAGATAAAATTTTGTTATAGTTTATAGAAAACTAGATGGCGCTAGTAGTCGTGTACACCGCGCTATCGAATAACAACCAGCCGGATTCAAATAGGCTACTTTAATTTTCATTTTATTTTATTTTATTTATTTATAATTTTTGGAAAGTAGTACCTGCGAAATGTACTACTTTAGAATTTAATATTGGTAATAGGCCCCTAGCTGATGCCCGCGACTTCGCCCGCATGGACTGAGGTATTTTTGGTTCCCGCGCGAAACTCTAATTTTCCGACCGGGTCGTCTATAAATTTTCATACAAAAAGCGATAACGTTTTTCTTACCGTAAATGTTGTCCAACTTTCATAATTTTTAGAAATGTTGCAGACACAATGAAGAACTATGCTCGTACGTTTTAATTTTAAAGAAGTACCTATTGCTTATGTTAAAAGTTATTGGCGTCTAAATATCCATATTTTTGACCTAAAAACTTCCTCGAATATTTTAATTTTTTTAAATGTAACTAAACTAAAATACTAAAAAAATAAAACTGTGTACTGAATCTAATGAGACCAAAATTGTCTAATTTCGTAAACGTTTGGGGGGGGGGGGGGGGGGCGGGTAAAAACGTTATCACCCGAAACAATATTTCAAGAATAAAATGTAGGCATATGCCTACTGGACTTGCAACTCTCTCTATCGCACGATCCGGAGAAGGCAGCGAAGCGTTGTGAAACAGATAGCATTATTGAAAATACCGTCGCGTTTCGTCGCTAGACGATCCTCTTAAGAATTCCCGAGGGAACCAAAAAACCCCAATCCACGAGGACGAAGGCGCGAGCATTAGCTAGTTCATGATAAGAATAACATCGCCTTTAATTTTTTCCGTGGAGAGTACCTACGTCAATTTAAGTAAGTGAAATTTAAGCCCAGGGCGTCCAGTGGTTTGTGATATTCGTTGATAAATCAGTCACCTTTACCTTTTGTATATCATCATACTAATATTATAAATTTGAAAGTGTGTTTGTTTGTTGGTTTGTTGGTTTATTGGTTTGTTGGTTTGTCCTTCAATCACGCCGCTACGAAGCAACTGATCGACGTGATTTTTGGCATGGTTGAGGACCGAGAGAGACATAGGCTACTTTTTATCCCGGAAAATTAAGTAGTTCCCGCGGGAATCGAATAAACTTAAACCACGCGGACGAAGTCGCGGGCATCAGTTAGTTTAGAATATAATTACGACGAAATAAAACATTTAATAGTACTATATTACAAAACATTTATTATGAATACTGTTCCTAAACAACAAATTATCCTATGTAGTAAGTACGCGGCGTCACGACTCATGCGTAGGCTCCGGCTTCGCCTTCGCGTCCAGAGCTGCCCGCTGCTCTTCCGTACAGTATTCTGAAAAAAAACACCATTATTCAGTGGCGTGCACAGGTTTTGAATCTAGGGTAGGCATTATAGTTAGTCAGAATACCTGTTTACTAGCTGTTTGGATGAAAAATAAACATTGACGTATTTCCATTTGGGTGGGCAGTGCTTTTATGCCTCTATGAACTGCACGCCACTGCCATTATTACCACCAATAATAATTTTATTTGATGACCTCCGTCCGTGGTGCAGTGGCTAGGCGCTGTTGTCTTATAATGGGAGGTCCCGAGCACGATTCCCGGCAGGATCAATTTTGAAATTTATTTCTGAACTAGCTGGTGCCCGCGACTTCGTCCGCGTGGATTGAGGTTATTTGGTTCCCGCGGGAACTATTTAATTTTCCGGGATAAAAAGTACCCCATGTGCTATTCCAGACTATAATCTATCTCTGAGCCAAACTTCATCCAGATCCGTTCAGCCGTTGTGGCGTGATTGAGTAACAAACATCCATCCATACATCCATACATCCATCCAAACTTTCGCATTTATAATATTAGTATAGATTTCGTGTGATCTGGTGGGAGGCTTTGGCTGTGGGTAGTTACCATCCTACGACGTACGCAAAGACGTACCGTCAAGAGGTTCAGCGCTCCGGTATGATGCCGTGTAGACCGATAAGGTGTGCAAACATACATACAAACAAACAAACGCACAACCTCTTAGGGCAAACACATAATTAAACGTCTCCGTTCCATCGTGGATAATTTTTTAAGATGTTCCAAGCTTTGCTGCTTCGAACTGACCAGCGCTTCGTTACCAATAAGTCTCCTAGAAAAAAAATAAGGAAACTCACGCATTTTGCTGGGCTCCCAGCCGATGTACTCTCCGGTGCGCTGGTTCTCGGCCTGCAGCCACTCGTGCAGCGGTCTAAAGTACTCCAACAGCCCGTCCGCCTTCATGGCGCGCTGCCCCGTCAGCGCCTCCATCGCGGCCGGCCACGGCATCGACGAGCCCATTTTTAACATGTTCCTGGTTAAAATACAATGAATGAACGTGTGGCGTGCATACTCCTTTGACACTGGCTGGTCGTAGCTTCGAAATCTATTTTCAAATGTTCGAAATTCGAGGCATGCGCAGAACAACCGCGCAGCGAAGGAGATGCCATTATTACCACAGAGTACATTGTTATATTATTATTACTATACAAGCCATCATAGAATAAACATCTGGGAGCGTTTCCAGGAGCTTCCCTGCTTTGTGATTTTATATACCTAGTTTTCATATTATGATGTAATAAATATTAATTTTATCAGTGAACAAGCGTTTGTCCTTTATAGAGTGATTAGCTCTATACTAGGCTACGAGGTGACGTACCATTCACCTCAAACTTGATGATGCGTGAAATAAATTTAATTACATTTTAAATCTACACATTTCAAAATAAACTCTTGATAAAAATTGACAATCTCCAATCTAATATTTTGTCTTTTAATAAAAAGGTGCTTCTGAAATCTGAATAGTCGATATAGTATTTTATGTCAAATTAGGTGGGTTTCCATAATTTGATCACAATTAAAAAATATAATCTAAATAAAATATCTGATATATTTGGTTTTAGATGTGCCTTTTTGAAATTGTAATAGTCAATGCAAATTTCAATAAGGACTTTAAATCTTTAATTTTAATTATTACGAAGGGTCGAATTTTTGCACTTACGATAAAGCATTTCCAGCGTTAACGCTCTGATAAATATCACAATCGACCAGTTTCTTGGTGAGATCTTCCGGCACGTACTCGCCAGCAAGCTGGCACAGCGCTCGGTGGAATTGGAACTGGATTATGAATGACACGTAGTATCTGGAAATATTTTTTTTGGGTTTTTTATTCCAATGGGTTACAGGACATTAATGTATATTCAGAAGCAAATTGGTCCTAAGGAACTTCCTCGGTCAACACCTTTATTAGATTTACATTATGCCATAAAATTGGAATATAGGAATATATAGGTCGTATAATATGGAATGAAAGAATCACGACTGCCTTGACTGAAGGATAAAGAGTGTAGTACCTTTCGTTGCGCACACCCACACACTAATAATGTAATGTATTCTTCGGCATAGTTGGCTATAGTCTCTAATCTTAATTAATTACCATAGATAATGATTATTTATGGATAGTTTAGATATAATTGCTCTATTAAAATTGGCCATTGTGTAAAGAGAGTATTTTAGTCGTGAGTACGTTTATCCTACCTCGCGTATTCCACATCCGCAGATACATGGTACTTGGCAGCGGCGTCGAAGTCTTCCTCAGTCCTGTTGACCGGCGGCTCCACGCCTTGCAGCTCGTCCCTCAAGCGCCAGTAGTGACAGTTGTAGTCATCTGGCGTGGTGGTACCCCTGAACACGCCGTACCGGAAAAGGTCCAATACATATGCGAATGGCAGGAACACGATCTTGTCTATACCCTGTAAAGCGAGAGATATTTGTCAATCAATCATGTTTATCATGTTATCAATGGCAACAATCAATCAATCAATGGTAAATTAAACATTTTAAAAGAAAAAGTGTTCCTTGAGCCCAGTTTCCAACGAAAACGGAGTGGGCACTGTACGGGCCCTGTTAAACTTGCAGAAGAAAACTGCATACAACTACTTTCACCAAAAAATATCTACCGAGCAAAGAAAGTTGAAAAAGAGTAAAAATAAGCTGGCTCATGGCAACTGTCAAAACTCTTTGTAAGTAGAAGTGTGAACCTATTTTGTCTACACAGATTCAGATCCGCTAAGCCATTTTTCATTGCCTTATTGCAGTGGAAACCATGCTTTTGAATTCTGAGCCTCTAGTTCCTCGAAAAAATCAACTACTTAGTTACTGAATCTTCACAAAAAGAATGACTTCAATGACAGTTAGGTACCGCTTGATAACTGATATCAAAAAGCTCAAAGCTATCAAACATCTAGTGTCCGGCGGAAGGTCGATTTCTGGTCAAAGCTTAAGCCGAAGGTTCGACAAGACACTACAAATACCTAACAAAAGATTCAAATCATACCATTTTATACAATTGGTTAATTTCAGTCTGTTCATCTTCAGCGTCTCCGCTTACTAATCCGACCCGACGTAGATGTTTAGGAGATGACACCGACAAAGCTATCGTATCACCAACAGCCTCATGGAAACCTTGAACAGAATAATATTTTTATAATTTTGCTTATTTTTACATTGATGTGCCAAGTTAACAATAGAGAAAGTTGTAAAAATTAAACCCCAAACGCTGTACAAGCGAAATGTTCTAGGAATATAATAGCACGTTTAAAATTTTACCAATCTGATACTTTATCATATCCTCATACATCTTTGACCTAGTCATCCGAAATCCTAGGGTATGCATGCACTGGGCAGATTTAAGAATTAGATTGAGATATAGTAATGATGTTAGGTCTCAGTTATTAGTTATTGCCAAAACTTTAGAAGATAAATGAGTGGCATTGTGCATGCTGTATTAGAATAAGATTGAAATAAAGGTGAAGACAAACTCAATAGTAGCCGAAAGTCAGTAGTAATGTATCTGTTTACTGTGGTAGTAACTAGTTCTGATAATGGGCTGTTATTCACATGGTTATTTTAGAATCGAAGTAGCTTTAAGAACAGCAATTCATAATTATGCTGGAGATTCGCTTATCTTCGACATCAAATCAGAAATGGGATAATAAACATCTAGTAACAGTTAGTTATTATAACAATTCAGATAAGCCAAGACGGTTAGTAACAGTCAATGATACTCTTCAAAAATCACCTGGATTGGCTCCAGCACGAAATATTATAGGCTGGTCTCTGTACTGCAAATAATACTGTATATGCCCCATCTCATGATGGACTACCCTCAAATGCTCCATATCCACTGTCGTACACATTTTGATCCTGTATTGTAAAAACGGTATTAGTAATAATTACCTGGGTTCGCTCCGTCGCGGAATATCACCGGCTGATGTTTATACTGTAGGAAGTATTGTATGTGCCCCATTTCGTGGTGAGTCGTTTGGAAATATTCATAATCGACTGTTGTGCACTGTTTGATCCTTCAAATTAAGCCAAAATGTTAGGAATAAAATTTGGAATAGATTGTACCACCACCAAATTATTTATTAAGTATTTCCTACTTTATAAAATCAGTTTCGATGAAATTGAGTTCACTTAGCACTCTTTTACTCTTTGTAAACTTTAACACAATTAATTATGACTAAAGTTTGATATTCTAATTTGAATTACTTTTAAATATTAAAAAGTAGTCCTCAAAACCATCATGAAATCTAAAGATAAGGATGAAATTTCATAAGAATAGCTCGATTAGGAACTACAAGGAATTATAAGATTTTGAAGAAGAGTGTTCAAGCACTCTCAGTATTTTTTTAAAGTCATATCAATTTTCCAGCCCACAACTAATATCACAAACACTCGTGAATAATTTTATCACAAGGAGCAAGATTTCTTGAGAATTTCAGACTACAGCAAAATAAACTTCACATAGATTAAAATCAATATTATGACGACTGGTACCTAAAGTCTTCACCATCATAGAAGTCCCAAGCTGACGCGTGACATACTATCTCCCGATCCGTCGGTTTCTCTATAATGGAGTTCTTCCAGAACTTCTCTGGCATGGCGGTCAAGTTCAGTGACCTGAAGAATTCATCGGACATTTGGAACATCTTCAACGGCGTGAAGTTTTGGTCTCTCATGGTTTTCGTTATGTCTATTTCCTTCTTGTCTGGGTAGGGGCGGGTGAAGGATTCGATGTTGTTCCAGGTTTGTGCCCACATATTACCTGAAATCAAAACAAAAATTATTATTTGTATTATTATTGTCAATAAAAACTGCGTTTAAATTTTTAAGTGTATACAACACAAGACTCAATACCAATATGTGAAACAATTGTTTGTCCTCAAAACGATGATGTGGTTTCATTTTATGAACAAAAGTCAAATAAAATGTTTTCATTTTGTGACGATTTTCATTTTGGCAAGTAAGTATTATGGAAAATAATTTTGACAGATAAGACCAAGATTCTTCTAAAAACCAAAGATTAAACTTTAACCTACTCAAATGGCTAACAGGCAAGGCTTGACACGTCCTGCTGAATTCACTTTTTCGATAGACAAAGTCAAATGGCGAATATTAATATTATTGACAGATCAGACAAAGACCAAAAAATGTTTGAAGATTTTGACTCTTGTTCTTTCTTTCGTTCGTTCTTATGTTAGTAATATTCAAACAACTGATCTACGTTGGTGTGTAAAGTTAGCAAAGGGTGTCAAATCATCCCCACGATTGTGTAAGGAAATCGTAATCGTAATCGTTTGTCCAGTTCATAGATGTCTGCACGTCAAAAAGCATGTATGAACTCCTTAAACAGTTCGAGTAATACGTTTTAAGCTGTCAAATGATTACGATTTGCTTAGACAATTGCACCTCATGTCTGGTAAAGTTTATCAAGTGATTACCTAGCAAATGCGCTGGGATAGGTCCTTTAGCCGACACGATATTTTCTCCGTACTTGTCCCTCAGCCGCTTCCTGACATACGCGTGCAGTTGCTGATACAAAGGCTTCACGTCCTCCCAGAGCTTCGCTAGTTGCTGCTCGAAGTCTGGCACCTCGTATTCTGACAACCACCAATCTGCTACATCCTTGAAACCTGCAATCAACATCGTCATTATTATAATCTTTATCTATACTATCAAATAAAAAAGAAAGTTTGGATGGATGTTTGTTACTCAATCACGTCAGAACGACTAAACGGATCGGGATGAAATTTGGCACAGAGATAGATATAGTGTGGAATAACACATAGGCTTCTTTTTATCCCGGAAAATCAAAGAGTTCCCGCGGGAACTTGCTCATGTACTCGAATTAACTTTAATTATTTTTTAAATACGGCTGTCCATCTGTCTGTATGCCTGTTACTTTTACTAAGTCTTTCCGTTTAACTGTTTTTGATTTTTTAGAATACCCAGATGAAATGGCAGGCAAAATCTACCTAGGCAGTAAGTATATAAATAAAACAGAGCAAGCCAAAAAAAATGTATTCAGCTATGGCGTCATGTCATGAAACATGACTTACTTGTAAAATTATTATGCACATTCAGGTGTTTCTTAGACATCGCCTACTCTGGGAAATATCCGAATATCGGCATGACATCACGTCCTCAAAATAATACTGTGTAGCAAGCAGTAATTATCACGCTCAATATAGTATATAGTAAATACCTATTTGATATAAGCTAGACATAATTTATGGAAATAAAAACAAATGTTTACCAGAGTACTCAACTTATAACCCAATCCAGATGCTATTAGAATGACCGTTATGAAGTTCAAAGTTCAAACCCTTTACTAGAGCAGTGCCGTTCAGCCACATCAAAGATTCTAGTAAAGCTACCTTAGCTAGTTATGTATTTAGGCATGTGGTCTTCTTCTGTGACCTTGTCATAGAGAGAGAGACGGAAAACCACTGTCTTTCAAGAGAGAGGGTACTCAGCGGGCATTTTGTGACTGTGTCAGTATAAGTGCTAAGCTAATTTTAACTGCCTCGTTGTTCTAGTGGTTAGCATGTATGACTGCGGCCGAGTTCCCGGGTTTTAGTCCCGGGTCGGACCATAACAAGTATTGAATTCTCAGTACTAGCCCGGAGATAAGAAGTTGGCGGTATTTCACCCCCGTGCCTCGGAGAGCACGTTAAGCCGACGCGTCGGTCCTGCGCCTATTCTATCCGGTCGTGTCGGATTTCCGTCCCATCGGGCTATGAGAGTAAAAGAACAGAGAGTGCACCTATGTTTGCGCACACACTTGTGCACTATAATATCTCCTATAGAGATAGCTAATCTCTCTGGAGATAGGCCGCCGTGGCCGAAATTCGGTAAAGCTAAGCCAGCTGCTCACCGTTGAGCTTAGCCGCCTCGTTGTCCAGTTGCACGTACTGTGTGAAGTTCTGCCTCGCCCGGGCGCCGGCCGCGCGGTGCCACTCCACCCACGCGTGCTTCAGCTCCTCAGGGTCTTGACTCTTGGCGAAGATTTCCGTTACCTCTTAAAAGAAAATTAAAAAAAAACGTAAAACCATTATTTAAAGACTGTAGTCATTTGACGACCTACCTGGCGCAGTATAGAGCGCTGTTGTCTTAACGTGCGGAGATCCCGGGTTCGATCCCTGGCAGGGTCAATTTGGAATTTTCCGTGGTCTGGCCTGGTGGGAGGCTTCGGCCGTGGTTAGTAACCACCCTACCAGTAAAGACGTGCCGCCAGGCGATTGAGAGTTCCGAGAGTTTACTTATCCGGTTATTATGTATATTTAAAATGTGTTCTTTGTTGATATCGATTTATTTTCTTGCAGGTAAGGCAGGTACTAAGTCAACTTTAGTCATTTATTTTAAAAAAACAATAAATGCTAGATTGATGACCTAATATAGACTTACCAGGCTCTAAAGACAAATCACATTTGGTGGTATTCTTATAGTCGCAGATCTTAGATGTGGCGTAGTTGGACTCCATCCCTGAGACGCACTGCATCAGCAGTTTGTACTTATCATCAGGCAAAGCTGCCACTCCAAGCTGACTGTACTTCTTGAACATCCGTCTGAGCGTGAAGTCTTGGAAATCTTGCCACCTGTACATTTTCGTTTCGCTCCACGCTTGTTTCTCCTGCTTTGATAGGTCTAGTTGGACTTGTATCTGGAAAAAGAAATGGTATAGGGAACGTTTCAAACTATTCTTTAAACTTCAGCCCCCCGATTGTGTAAGGAAATCGTAATCGTTTGTCAAACGGTAATTCAACCAAGGAGTTAAACTTAGTTTATGGAGTTTCACACAAAGTGTGTAAAACTCCATAAAACAGTTCGAGTAATACGTTTTAAGCTGTCAAATGATTACGATGATGATAACGATGATGACGAATGAGTTCAATGATTACGATTTGGTCATACAATTGGCTCTCAGAATGGTTAAGATTTTATAAAACTCGGTACATATGGTGGATATTTTCCTAGAATTCAAGCCATAGCATTTTGCTTGAAGGGAGGCTAAATTTTTGAATAAATAAAATGTGTATGGTGATTTGCGAATAGAAGAGCGAAATAAATATAAATAAGTATGCAAAAGTTTTTTTTTAAATTTTACTGGATCTAGTAATTATATTACTGGATATCTCAAATAATAAGGCTGATTTTTCCTTCCTTCCTTCACGTCCTTCCATCTAGTGATAGATACCTCTCAGACTCATCAGACCAGGGGGTCTACTATCTTTCTCTAAAACGAAACTTCGCAAACAAACGAACGAAATTTCGTTAACTCCTCCTACATAATATTATCTCTTTCCTTTATATAAATTTCCGAACCGGTGGTAGATTCTTACGACTTATCATAAGTGGCACAAGTTGTCCTACATGAAATAAATCATTTCTATTCTATTCTATTCTATTCTATTCTATTCTATTCTATTCTATTCTATTCTATTCTCTATGCTCCTCTCTATTTCGTTTTCGTACACGCAGACGAAGTAAGGATCCATAGAAAGTTTTCGTGACCGATTGGATTGAACGATTTTGTGTGGGTCTATTATCCGACTAATTCACTATCTTTTGTTTATATCTGGCCAGGTTTAGTGAATCTGGTTTTGCCTAGTATTAAACACAATAAAACCAGATTGCTCGTTTTTCTCAAATTACCGTGATTACTTGATTACATACAATTGTATGTAATTAAATTACAACAGAACGCAATTGGCGATCTAATCCTATTAAATAACGCCTCTATTAAAAGTCCTATGTAATAATCAGACTGTTAGAATTGTAGGTATAGTGACAGACCATACTATAGTCTGTCTCACGAAAGAAGTCCCGTGGCAATTAGTGGAACTAATACATTTTACAATTTACATACAATAAATGCTTAAACATGCGTCTACTAGCGCCGCCTCTAGGGGACTTCTTTCGTGACGCGGACTATAATGGTTATATATTCAACGTAGCGCCAAGACACTAGACAACTGGACATGACTAGGGTCCTGCACGGGGCGGTGATGACGTCACACGCAGTGCGTATGACGTCATCACCGCCTAACACCAGCCACGACATCCGGCCTAGGCGCCTGCAGATTTCAAGGCAGGCCATAGTCAAAAAGATATTCACCTGGGTACAAATTTACCCCACACGCCACCCGGGTAAGGACGCCAGGCCCCGCCAGGCCCTCACGGGCCAACCGGAGCCCTATATATTATCTGTTGTCTCCGTCACCGTGTTGTTCCTATTTAAACGAAATTAGGGCGGCACTTGAATGATCACTTAGGCTGCATTTTCGGAGCAACGGTGAGCGGAAGCGGAATAAAATACGCAGCGTTCCGCAGTTCCGTACCCTACATGAGCGAAAAACGCCAACTTTTATGCGATATCGTGATCCGCAAATGATCCGCCCCTCCAGCAGCGATTTCCGCTCGCCACTGCATACATTTTCTATATGTGCTGGGAGGGCAACCTTATTTTACTCCACAAATAATCTAAATTGGACTATTATCATATTTATTTCATTTCGTAAACTTAGCAACAAAACATTTATCTATAGATCTTTCCATCCATTCAAAAGAACCGGGTCCCGTGGGAACTTGAGGTCAAAATAGGCTGTATTGAAAATACTTCAAACGGGATAACCTATGGTTCGATTAGAGAAAGGAAAATTGAGAAGGGAATAAAGGTCTAGCCCCTGCCTATAATCATGAACACAAGTACACAACTTACCCGTCGTTCCTCGTTTTCTTCAGTAATATTGGAGGTGTACGCCCACTCGACCAAGCTAGCTTTGTTCTTCCTGACACCGGCCATTTTGTCCAAATGCATGATGTATTCGCGGCCCTCCTGCTCCAGCACTTCAAGGTCGGGGTCGCGACCCTGCGTGGCCACCACGAAGACGGCCACTATGGCTGCCAGCAGCACCGCGCCGCCGCCGATCTTCAACATTGTCTGGGGACACAAAAAACACTTTGAAATAATTAGGCCTCGATCACGGAGACACGGAGCGTCAAGCGGTGCTTTGCGCGCTTAGCTCACGGAGAGATAGCGCGTGAAACGGTGGGTTACCCGTTGCGACGCCATGGAAAATGACAAACTTGTATACGCGACAACGTAGGCCACGTGAAGTGTCAGCTACTGTTTGATACTGACGTGTCGCGCTGTATCGAGTCGCGGTGTCGCGTTTGTCGCTCACGTAGGTCAACGGGCTCGGCCCGCGGCACACAAAGACCACATACTGCCTCTGTTTGTATTTTTTTTTTATCCACTACAAGTTAGCCCTTGACTGCGATCTCACCTGATGGTAAGTGATGATGCAGTCTAAGATGGTAGCGGGCTAACCTGTTAGGGGCATGGCAGTTATATTAAACCCAAACCCCTATTCGGTTTCTACACGGCATCGTACCGGAACGCTAAATCGCTTAGCGGCACGTCTTTGCCGGTAGGGTGGTAACTAGCCACGGCCGAAGCCTCCCACCAGGCCAGACCAGGGAAATTCAGAAATTATAAATTTCCAAACCCTGCCGGGGATCGAACCCGGGACCTCCGCACGTTGTATATTGGCAGTATGTGGTAAACATACTATGATTATACATTAGCAGTAGGTATGTTGCCCGTTTATGGAGACGCGGGGCGTTATATGCGGCGCGTGGTGCGAAACGATTGGAATAACGGTAGCTGCGCCGAGGTCGTGGTGGACCCCGCAGCTATACCACTTTTATCAGTCTTCTTCACAACGTGAACGTGTTTTTGCTAAGTAGTACGATTAAATCGACGTATTACTAGAGTATAAATAGATAGATAGTTAAAAAGTGTTTTAGGTAACTTTCTATAGCGTTAATCTTCTCCTGGCGTAGGTACCTAAGATTACAACTAAGGTTGTCGTCGTGGTCTGAACTCTGAACCGATAGACGTCCACTGCTGGACGAAGATCCCCTGTATTGATCTTTGTAGGACACGGCCACTTGCTTCCAGCGGCTTCCAGCTACTCGCTAGAGATGATCATCATATTTTTTTTATTCAAATGAACTTTAAGTGACAAGCATATTAGGTACATGTGTATTTGCGTTTTACTCCAGATCTTTTTGATTTTTTACAGAGGTTCAAGAATTCTGATAAAATTTTCAATTTGCGAAATTCCGTGAACTTGTTTCAATCGATACTTACGGAATCTTGGACGATTTATTTCAAATCACTCCCAATAAAAGCTATTAAAAGAAAATAACCAGGTACAAAGGACTTGTCCAAAATTGGGCCTTGAACATGAACCAAGATGATTTTAATACACGTGAATAGAGATCCTAAAATATGGCTTTTAGAATTATTTACACATTTTTAAAGGACCCCAATTTGGAGAAAAATATATTTTTATTTTGTGGCTTTTTTAGATCTTTGTCTGAATTTTATCAACAGTAAAAAAAAAACTTGATTTTTTTTGTCACGTATGTCATTGGGTGATTGTCAAATGTCACTGTCAGTTTTGTTTATCCTAATTTATTGGTGATTTATTGTTGTCTAATAATTATTTTACGAATGTCTCAGATACTCAATTATTATTTATTAATCTTATAATGTTGTATGTACTACCTATGTAGTGGAAAATGGGTAGTTTATCGAAATGGAATGTTAATAATCACAATTAATGCGCATTACCCAAGTTTTAGTGTTGCCATCCATCGAAAAATATTTTCTACAAACGATATTTTTCATAGTTAATTTTTAAAAAAACGGGGTTTTCTAAAATTATTATTTAAATGGCGTTTAATGTTATATTTTTTTCTCTTTCACGTGATGGCAGTTTGGTTCTGGTTCATTGACACTCAGAATAAAAAACCACCCTCCATACTGAACTGGGACATGTCCTTTCAAAATAACTTTAAACTGTCATATCATATTATCACTCATAATTTCGCCGTATGAAGTCAAATAGATCACAGAGTTATTAATATGTCTGTGAAATAGATTAAAAAATGTATTTGTTCTATTTTCTTTTCATAGTCACAGATTAGATGTAAGTATAGACGCCTGTTTTGTATGTTTCGCTATGGTATTCCCACAATTTTCCTTAGCACGCATTTATTCCATGGACCTCATTATTATAGTTCCATATAGTCAGAACAAAAGCATAAAACTCCATTAAATGCAACAAAACTTGTATAATAGCATTTCTGATTTCGTTTTTTACTGGAACTTTGTAAGGAGTTTATCTAACACAGATAAACTCCTTACAAAGTTCCAGTAAAAAGCCGGTGATGGGTAAAAAAGTAGGTTGATGAAATAATATTTTTCTGCAGATTATGAAAATAAACCACATTATTTTATAGATTAGGTATCAGATCACTGAACTGATAGTAAGTATATTAGGTAGGTATAGTGAAAATTGCGCATCATTACTATCACCAAAGGTTACCTGCTGGATATTTTTATAGCAATAAGGCCACCTTTGTACCATTATGATTGATTGAAGTTTATTTGTATTTTTTATTCTGTGTGTGTGCAATAAAGTCTTTCTATCTATCTATGGTACCAACGCAGGGTAACATCGATATAGCAGATACCTATATCTCTAAGTACAGTAGGATGGTAGTTGTACTATATTATCTCTAAATCTAAAACCCATACAGAGCCGACGGTGTGCGTCGAGGCGCAACGGCACCACAAGGTCTATGTCGTCTTTTACGCCATTTGCTTTTTTTTAGTTCACGTAGGGTTTTTTTAGTGCTTGGCTGCAATGAGATCTGCTAGCAAGTGATTATGCAGCCTATTTTTTTTTATTCCACTAAGTACTAGTTGGCCCTTGACTACGACCTCATCTGGTGGTATCTAATTGGGTATTTGACTACTAGTCAAATAAATAACTTTTTAGTGATTATTAAATAGAGACTTATGGGAGAGCCTCTATTTAATAATCACTAAAAAGTTATTTATTTGACTAGTAGTCAAATACCCAATTAGATACCACCAGGTGAGGTCGTAGTCAAGGGCTAACTTGTACTTAGTGGAATAAAAAAAATAGGCTGCATAATCACTTGCTAGATCCGTTCCCTGTTAGTTTTATGTTCAATAAAAAAGTCGCTGATTTGACTAGTCAAATACCCAATAGTGATGATGCAGACTAGATATCACCTAGATATCTATAGATAGTAGGGGTATATGGCAGTAATATTAAACCCATATATATATATATATACCCTTAATCTATATGGCATCATACTGAAACCACAAAATCCATACTTCCATACTAATATTACAAATGCAAAAGTGTGTCTGTCTGTCTATCTGTCTACTACGCTTTCACGGCTCACCTCTTTAACCGATTTTGATGAAATTTGGTACAGGGATAGATTATATATCCCGGAGAAGGACATAGGCATTTTCTCCCGCGAAATTTAAGAGTTACCGCGGGAATGAAAAACTTAAATCACGCCGACAAAGTCGCGGGCATCATCTAGTATTTATAATATATATTTTTTATCCCAACAGTATATTGGGATCCTTCGGGATAGGGAATGAAAGTTTTGGTAGATTTTACTCGATAATCCGTCAAATCTGAATCCATTTTCCAATTCATTCTTCTTTAAAAAGGTTTAGTGTCAAGTTGGCCTTCATTTACATAGGATTTGATGAATAGTTTGGGGATTGAAGGTGAAACTCACGGGTAACAGAAAATATACCCCGATTAGTGAAATAGCTTATGAAAAATAACGTTATATTTTCAAAGTTTTTGGTAAGTAGGTACATAAGGCAAAGTGCGGACCCTAAATCTAGTTTTCATTAACTTAATAACTCTATATTATATACCCATCTGCTTTCCAAACTGGTGGTAGAGTCATGAAGTACACATTTTATTAAATCCATACTAATCTGAATTTAAAGTGTGTCTGTATCTGTCTGTCTGCTACGCTTTCACGGCCCATCTTTTCAACCGATTTCAATGAAATTTGGTATAGGGGTAGGTAACATCCTGGGGAAGGACATAGGCATACATTTTATCCCGGAAAATTAAGGAGTTCCCATGGGAATCAAAATACTTATTCCACGCGGGCATAATCTTGTTGTTGATAAACTATTTCTCTCTAAAGTAAATTGTTAAATTAATTAGACAAAAGATATGGCATCATCTAGTTTTTTTGTACGTGAAGAATAAAATATATCGGTATATATGTTAGCAAAAATAATTTGTTTGACACATGAACCTGTAGGTACATAATTGTATGTAAATCCGTGGTTTGACAAGCGTAAGTTGAACGAATTCTCTGTTGTGGCGCGCATAATCCATTTGTTCTGATTGGCGTGTGGCATGCATTCAATATGATTATTATAATAATACCTATGGGCACAGAAACTGAGCAGAAACAAAAAAAGTGTGTGTGTGCACTGTGCAAATCACACAAAGTAGCCTACGAGAAAATGAGATAAATATAACTTGTATTCTATCTCATTCTCTCGCAGGCTGATCCTATTATGAATAAATGTTTCTCTTTTTAGTGTCGCTTTTTGTTTCATCGAATTTTCAAATCACAATGATTCTAAAGAAGTTTCACTTACAAATATTTTTCAAAATTTTACCTATTTTACCACTTGTAATTGTCGGCATGATTAATATGTACCTATACCTATGCCAAATTACACTATTGCTATAGTCCTTCAAGCTAATCCGCGGACAGACAGACAGACAGACAGACAGACAGGCAGACAGACGGACATGGCGAAACTATAAGGGTTCCTTGTTAACTACGGAACCCATATAGAAGGGTTCCGATCATAATCTATCTACAACTTGTTTTATTTCATTCATCAATAATTACCTACTATACTTGCTTTGTCCTGAGAAACTGACAGACCATCTACAGCCGAAACGGCTGAAGTAGAAATTTGAAATTCTGTGAGAATATTCCTTGACCACAGGAAGGAATTTTCGAAATTGCATCCCTAATGTTAATATGTGGTTCAAGTTATATCCATGAAACTTGGTATTTGTGCTTTCGGTGAAAAATGAAGAATGTTATGTTTTTCACAGTTTTTGAAATTTCTTTGATTCCACCTGATTCCACGCGGACGACGCAACGCGACGGTAATATAATTTAACGCTAGTTAAATTATATTACCGCTGTGATCAATAAAATAATTAAATTAACATAGAATTTATTTTACCTGAGTACAATATCAATTCATAATTATCAATACAAAGCGATTTGGTGTTCTAATACGTTTTTTTAATCCACTACAAGTTAGCCCTTGACTGCAATCACACCGGATGGTAAGTGATGATGCCATCTAACATGGTAGTGAGGTACTTACCACTTACATATAAACTTAAGTGTAATCCTGGCCTTATACTATTTATAGCAAATACATACCGCTCATAAAGTTTGCTTATAAAGGCTCTATAAAATTATATGTTTGACATAACTGTAAGATAAAAAACTTTAAACCGGTCTTAGGACATTAACTGCCTTGCCTGGTTATTAGTAAGGGTCCACTCGGACGTGCCACAGCCACGCCACAACGGGAAAATTTTTGCGGGGCACCAATTTATATAAAAACGCGTTGTTCCCTTCACGCTATAATTTTATTATTATTCAGTCGTGCTGAACAGCTGCACAAATGCGTAGTCATTTTTAAACCCGAATACATTGCGACCATAACGGAAACACTCAGGGCACTAGCACGTAAATGATGGCTATATCGTGACTAGTACACCATTTTGAGACCTATAGGCTAAGATCTATAGAGCATACTTTAACTTTGCTCAGACATAAGTCAAATTGAGAAATATTTATGCCAGATACATAACTTATTCTCGTTCTGCCTATGCAAAATCAAAGTAAGCTCCATAAAATATTTGGCTTCGACAGCACAACTGTTTGCAGTTTCAACTAGACACATGACCAATTCCTCGCTACATTTCTTACCGCTGCGGTTTCGCCCTAATAAAATGTATGTAAATTGTAAACTTGGTAGTTTTCACAAAAACGCTGATGGCTACTAGCCACCTACGTGGCGTCAATACTGACTACAATGTTGAATTAACGTCTTCATATATGGGTGTGGTTCGCCTGAATCAACACTTAGGTATGTCGATGTAATGTCGATGTCCTGGCAACAGGAGACTTCAACGGTTTTTGTTTTTTTTCTGAGATAAGCGATGCTGTATGCAAAAAGGGTAATAAAATTTTATTAGGTATGTCCTCCATTAAACAGGTGGGCCTAAGCTTTATGCTAAAGCTATTGGCTATTTTGACATTACTGGCTGCTATTCTTAACTGCCTCGTTGGTCTATCATGTTCGACTGCGGCTGACGAGGGCACGGGTTCGAGTCCCGGGTCGGGCCATAATTAAGTAAGTGTTGGGTTTTTCTGGTTAGAAATTCTCAGTACTAGCCCGGAGTTAGGAAGTTGGCGGAGTTTCACCCCCGTGCCTCGGAGAGCACGTTAAGCCGTTGGTCCCGGTTATTATTACTAACATGATAATAGTCGTTAAAGCCCGCCAACCCACATCGGAGCAGCGTGGTGGGTCTAAGCTTTAACTCCCTCTCTCCTATGACAGTGGAGGCCTGTGCCCAGCAGTGGGACGTTAATTCTAAAATCACGTAAGTACTTCAGTACAGACTTAGCCGAATAAGAGCTCATACTTGTACCAAAGAACGCAGAACCTGTTATTTATACAAACACAGTTTCGCATTTATAATATTAGTATGATACTAATATAACAATTAATGTGAAAGTCTGCCTGTTGGTGAGTCTGTCTGTCTGATTTTACGACCCATCTGATACACCGATTTTGGTGAAATTTGATACGAAGATAAAAAAAGGATCTAATTTTTATCCCGGAAAATCAAAGAGTTCCAAGGGGATCTTTAAAAAATCTAATCCAACGCGGCTGAAGTGTAAGCATTAACTAGTAAGAACTAAAATTAAATTGTGAGAAACTTTTAAATATCTCGTAGCCTTCGCATAGCTTTAGCTGTGCTTCAAGGCTCGACGCAAAGCGCCTGGAGGCTTTCATCACGATACAAGCAACCAGGCCGAGCTAGTTGAAGACGTAAGGTATGACAGGTTTTGGGACATCCAGCTAGAATCTAGATAGTATGATGAAATCTCTGTACCAAATTTCATCAAAATCGGTTGATTAGGTGGGCCGTGAAAGCATAGCCGACAGACAGAAACACTTTCGCATTTATTATATTGAGATCGGTGGCACAGGGCACGAACGAGGATGTAAACGCCCAAAACCTTGTACCGCGCATGCTGAAATGATGAAGAGTGGCAGAAGTACGCACAGATGCGGAGATCAATCATGATCAAAAGAGAAGAGCGAGAAAAAGAGGAAAAGAAGAAGAAGAATGAAAACGAGCGGTCGGCATGAAGAAATGCAAATGCGGTCCCGTGCTGATCGGGGAGACACGAGGAGGAGAGAGCATCCAACTCGAACGAGAGAAAAAAAATAGTATGAGAACTGAAATGAAATTGTGAGAAACTTTTTTAAGTATCTCGTAGCCTTCGCATAGCTTTTGCTGTGCTTCAAGGCTCGACGCAAAGCGCCATATGCTTTCATCACGATACAAGCAACCAGTCCGACTCCGAGCTAGTTGAAGTCGTGAGGTAGGACAGGTTTTGGGACATCCAGCTAGAATCTAGATAGTATGATGAAATACCTCATCAAAATCGGTTGAATAGGTGGGCCGTGAAAGCGTAGCAGACTGACAGACACACTTTCGCATCTGTAATATTGGTATGAGAACTAAAATGAGATTGTGAGAAACTTTTTTAAGTATCTCGTAGCCTTCGCATAGCTTTTGCTGTGCTTCAAGGCTCGACGCAAAGCGCCATATGCTTTCATCACGACCCAAGCAACCAGTCCGAGCTAGTTGAAGACGTAAGTCATGACAGGTTTTGGGACATCCAGCTAGATAGTATGATGAAACCGGCTAAGAATTTATTTGCACGCCTTTGAAACCTTAAAACATTTTTTTATTTTAGGAAAAGATAGAAAGAAAGAAAATACCTTTATTACACAATGGTGACACAGACAAATATTTGACATACAATTGGGTATTTGCCTACTATAAATAAATTCTTTTTTAGTGATTATTAAATAAAGGATCTCCCAAAAGTCGTAATATCTACGTCCCCTGCTAGTTTTATTTTGAATAACCATTTTAAACTATCGATTAAAGTAAAAAAAGTGCGTCGAACTTTGATGACGTCACAACTTAAAATTTCATACAAAATCCATATTAAGCACGCGTTTTGACGTTTGAAAAAAAGTTGCTGATTTGACTACTTGTCAAATACCCAATTGTACTTATGAATATGTTTGCCTGTGACACCTGTACCCATAATGGGTGTAAAGCTCAGCTTTACAGCCAGGAAGAGGGTGAAAAAAATATATTCAGAACTAGAATCAATACTTACTTATAATTCATTTTATAATTTTATTACTGTAGTGCTTCACACACGAGGAAAGTTTTCTAAACTTACATACATATCAAAAATTTTCGAAACCGGCAGGATATTTATAATTCATTCATACTTCACTAAATTACTATATTTACTATCTATACTAATATTATAAATGCGAAAGTGTGTCTGTCTTTCTGCTACGTTTTGACGCTCCATCTGGTCAACCAATTTTTATGAGAGTCGGTTCATAGATAGGTTGTATTCCGGGAGAAAATGAGGAGTGTGACATAGGCAACCTTATATCCCAGAAAATCATAGTACTCAAGGCATTTTGAAGAAACCTTAAATCCACTCGGACGAAACCGCGGGCATCTGCTAGTAGCTCATATTAAGCAGCTATGCGACATTGGGGTTGATTCTGTAGTGCACAATTATGCAAACCAAACTAAAATGACATTATTAAGAATATTGCTAACCCTTTCATAATACTCCCAGCGGAAGGGGACAGAACTAGATTCAAAGCTGTCATTTTAGTTTAGTTCAGAGATTGTGCTATACAGAATTGGCCACATTGGCGCAATCCCCTATAGCCTTGATTCGAAAAAGAGGTACCATGTTAAGTTTTAACCTAGACATTCTTGCTAGGTCACGTATATATACAAGTAAATAAAAGGTAACGAGGGCAGATTCAATATCTCAACTAAACTAAAATGAGAGGTCTAAATGTATTGTTATCCCTATGCAATGATGTTTCATATTATGTCTTCAATTCCCACCATAATGCTCCCTGTCGAAAAGGATACCACTAGATTTAAAGCCTGGCAGTTTAGTTTTTGTGTACAACATCAGCGCTTAAAGCAATGTTATTTTAATATTGTTGACGGTCATAATCCTTATTTTAGGGATGTCAATTAGGTACATCATTTAAGTACTTCATATAACTGCTTGGTCTAGTGGTTAGTATGTTCGACTGCGGCCGACGAGGTCCCGGGTTCGAGTCCCGGGTCGGGCCTTAATAAGTATTGGGTTTTTCTGACAAGAAATTCTCAGAACTAGCCCGGAGATAGGAAGTTGGCGGTGTTTCACCCCCGTGGCTCGGAGAGCACGTTAAGCCGTCGGTCCTGCGCCTGATCTCTCTCCGGTCGTGTCGGATTTTCCGTCCCATCGGGCTATGAGAGTAAATGAACAGAGAGTGCACCTGTGTATGCGCACACACTTGTGGACTATAATATCTCCCGCGCAGATGGCTAATCTCCAGATGGCTGGAGATTAGCCGCCGTGATGGCCGAAATTCGGTCGGGAGGACATTATTATAAGTACTTAAATCTGATATTTCAAAATAATACTGGCTGGTGCTACCGATGGTCGTATTCCACCAGAATGTTAACAGTATTCAGTATTATCAGTTTTATCAAACTTTTATAAATTAAACGTAATATTAAAACGAAATTATTTATAGCAAATATGCCCTTAATATTTTTAATGATATTGAAATGTTAAGGGCCCAATTTTTCTCGATAAGACCAAAGCCATAGAATAGATAAGACGTGATAGGGTTATTAGCTATAGACAGATTTAAATATTCAAAAGAGCTTATATTTTTTTTAAAAGTACTTACAGAGGGTTTTTATAACAGAGCAGCCAACGTGATTAAATCTAGTGTAAGTACACAATAATTTAAAATTACAGCTCTTAAAAAAATATAAGTTCCTGCTTTCATAAAACCACCCTGTTTATAATTATTTTTATCAAAGCTCTTTTTAAGATTAGAGTTTGTAAGCGTACAGACACAGAACATTCTGTATTCTTTACATTATTTAAATATTAATGTAATTTATCTTATGTAGTAATTAATAATACACAACATTGTATAAAGTGGAACATATTAATGTAGAGTAGAACTGTGTGTAGCTATTCTTTGTTGATTACAATTTGGAATTTATTTATTAAACAACGTCATGTGGTTGACTAATCAATTCCTACATAATTTTAATATACAATGCAAAATATTTAAGTTAACATTTGAGAAAAAATTTAAATAAAAAATTATTTTCAAATCTGCAGGTTACTGCAGATATATATTTACAATTATTTATGTATAGAAAGTGCGACCAAAATGCTACAGAAGACTTTAACAAATAAATATTTCATAGTCAGACCACGTACAAAATCGTTTAAGCGGTGCAATGCTGCAATAAAAAAAAAATAACCCACAATAAATTAAACAAACTTACCTAAAAAGAATCTCTCACAAAAAAAATAATGACCATTTAAAAATGGAATTGTCAAAATCGTATTGCGTCTGTTTTGAACTTTCGAAAATGGAACGGCCAGTCGCCGTCTTCAACCGGCCGATGACTGAGCGCGAACGCAGCCTTGCTACCACTCACACATGTTCCAATGTACAGTAAAACAAACAAATTAAACACCAAATACCATCACTTAATTTTCAACTTTAATCTAAAGTAAATAGAAAGAGTATTTGCACGAAAGTTTTTTGGCTTTGGTCATGGATTAAGGATTAGGAATGTACGACAACGGATTTAATTGGTTGTCAATTGCAGATGCTTGATTGTTTATTTTTGTTTTTGTTTCGTTTATGTAGATGTTACTTTTTGTCACTGACTGACTAACGTTAAGGCTAAAACCACGCTGATCTAGAGGCTGAGTGTAATACTCTATAGTTTCAATGAAAAGTTAGAATTCCATACTACCATACTAACTAATATTATGAATTAATTAATGAATAAAAAATAAAAAATAAAATGAATGCGAAAGTGTGTCTCATTTTCATGACTCTTGATCTTGAATCTTGAAGAAATTAACACAACGATAGTTTACCTACTTCCTAGAAAGTAGAGACGGGCAAAGGATACTTTTTATCCCGGAAAATCAAGAAGTTTCAACTTGCCTAAATTATTTTAGTTGAAATTTCCAAAAAAGCTTTTGGAAGCGCGGGCAGAGTATGCTGTTGTTTTTACAATTTTTACAAATCATTTTTTATATGCCATTTCACAAGGCTCTACAATTTCAAAACTAATTAAAGCCATGAAATTCAGTCTAGTTCAACCTCTAATTTAATATAAGGCTGAATAAAACTTGCCACGATCGATTTGCGTTTTCGTCTGTTGAAAAAGCTCATTTTGTATGAAGGAGAATTGCCTTACGTCTTCATATAAAATAGCTATTTTCAATAGATAAAATACTGCAACCTTTAGGCAAACAAAATGCAAATTTTCTTGGATTTTTTTTCCAAAATAAATAATTGAAAAAAAACCGGCCAAGTGCGAGTCGGACTCGCGCACCGAGGGTTCCGTACAAACCTGTAGTAAGTTTTACGATTTATGACGTATTAAAAATAAAAATTACGTTTGTTGTATGGGAGCCCCCCTTTAATATTTACTTTATTGATATTTAATTATTTATTTTGAAAGGTAATATACAAGTTAATATTCTGTGAAAATTTGAACCGTCTACCTGTTACCGTTTTTAATATTGAGCAAAAAAATACGAAAAAAACACGTTTATTGTATGGGGACCCCCCTTAATATATATATTTTTTTAATTTTTAGTATTTGTTGTTATAGCGGCAACGGAAATACATCATTTGTGAAAATTTCAGCTTTCTAGCTATCACGGTTTATGAGATACAGCCTGGAGACAGACAGACAGACAGACAGACAGACAGACAGACAGACAGACAGACAGACAGACAGACAGACAGCGGAGTCTTAGTAATAGGGTCCCGTTTTTACCCTTTGGGTACGGAACCCTAAAAAGCCAAAAAATAAAGATACTGTTCCATGCGAGTTATGCAGTTTTTAAGTGATCAGCCTTTCATGAGATTTCAGCTAATGCATTATTTTTATTTAAAGGCTTTATATTGTTTAAACTTTAAACCATTTACTAATAATAGTTATTAGAACAATTAGTTATATAGAATCACGCGTGTGTTAATTACCAAGCCACAAGCTCGATGCCATGACATTAGAATGGATATATCGGGTACAGTCGCAAACACAATTTTGAGCAAAACAATATGGCGCTACATTTTGAAATAATAGGTACAACTACAGCTTGGATCTAACTGCAGCTTTTGTCATAATAATTGTGGACTTTTTGGGACTTGACTCTAGCATCTATATGACAAAGAACCAGCTTCTTAGGAAGAAAAACATTAATAGGGCTTAGAGGATTATTAGAAATATCCTCAGTAGAAAATGAGAGCTAGACTCAGTCAAAACACTGTGTTTGTTAGAGGTAGACGTGTATACGGAAAATATACATGACTAAGTGGGAAAGAGGACATTTATAACAACAGTGAGTTCAGGTGAGATCGCAGTGATCGAGAGTTAAAAGAGTCCGCTACGCATCCTCGCTCCGCAATGGTGAAACAGTCACACACATTCAATGTACATTACGCATCGTCGCACATTTTCTTAGCACATCTCTGATGAAAACGCACCAGGTTGTTTTTCCAGGAGCCACCGCACGACACGATAAATTGCGGTGACGCCTTCACGCGCCATATTATATTTCAACGGATCGTTTACTCATTCAACCACACCGTACAGAACGACGCATGTTTTGCAGACGACTTCTTGGCTATATTGAACGATATAGCCAAGAAGTCGTCTGCAAAACTTGCAAAAAGTCTGTTTTTAGAGTTTTTTTGAGGTGACGATATAGCGGCTGTACGAAACAAGTATAAACTTGCTGACGACGCACCACACGTCTCACGACACCCAGATTCCCAGAAATTCCGCCCGTGTGGTTGCGGAATCGTCACTCGTGGAAAAACGCACGAACGACACGTTGTGTGCAGAATGTCGTGAGTTGTGACCGCAAATCGTGCCGTGCGTTGGCTCGTGCATAAACGCCCTAAAGGTTGTGTAAGCGAGTGTACACAGAGCACGTCTCGTGGGCGTCGCCGCTGAGTCATAGACGCAGGCAGACACCGGGGGTAACGGTACTACACATACCTACTCATAGCTACATATACCACTACAGCCCATTAACGTCCCACTGCTGGGCACAGGCCTCCACTCTCATAGGACAGAGGGAATTAGAGCTTAGACCCACCACACTGCTCCAATGCGGGTTGGCGGGCTTTAACGACGATTATCATGATAATGGTAATAACCGGGACCGACGGCTTAACGTGCTCTCCGATGCACGGGGGTGAAACACCGCCAATTTCCTAACTCTGGGCTAGTACTGAGAATTTCTAGTCGGAAGAACCCAATACTAATTATGGCCCGACCTGGGACTCGAACCCGGGACCTCGTCGGCCGCAGTCAAACATGCTAACCACTAGACCAACGTGGCAACGAGGCAACATTATACACGGCGTGCTAAATAAATTATACCTACTTAGTGATTATCAAATAGAGGATCTCCCAAAAGTCGTAATATCCACGTCCCCTGATAGTTTTATGTTGAATAACCACTTTAAACAATCGATTAAAGTAAAAAAGTGCGTCTTTATGACGTCACATTTCAGAATTTCATATAAATCCCATAATTAGGACGCGTTTTGACGTTTTAAATAATGTTGCTGATTTAACTATTTGTCAAATACCCAATACTTGGGCTAAAGTCAAACTTTCGAAAACTTAATAAACAGACAAAAATATTACCATGAAGTAAGAATGAGCTAACCTTCCCACCCCGCCTTTGCTCGGACGTGCAAAGTGGGTCTTTAGCTTTACAAAGACTTTAAGCATCTGCTTACATAACCTTCTTCAAAAACTCGGAAACCTACCCTATACCCTATAGTGATTTTTTTACCCCTCCCCCGTCCTTGTCACAGTTGGTCACATTTGTGAGACCCCCTCCCTAGTGTGACGTCACATATCTTGCAATTTTATATCTAGAAATTATTAAAACAGCACATCCGAAAATAGTTTTATTTCCATTTAAATTATTTTTTAACACAATTAAAATCAAATCAAACATTTGAAAAAAATTACAAAATTTGGAAATATTTTTAAGTTTTTCGTTAATAGTTCAAATTTGGCATTTTAACACTTAGATGTATAAGATTTTAAAATGTGACGTCACGAAACTTAGGAGTAGGACCCCTCCCACCCCTTGTCACACTTCGTCGACCCCCTACCCCCCTTAACGTGTGACGTACTTTATGGATGACCCCTAGTAGTGACTCGGACAGTTTGTGCTATATTATGTAGGTTATTTGACAGACATTTTGTTCTATATTATGTAGGTTATTTGACAGACATTTTGTTCTATATTATGTAGGTTATTTGACAGACATTTTGTTCTATATTATGAAGGTTATTTGACAGACATTTTGTTCTATATTATGTAGGTTATTTGACAGACATTTTGTTCTATATTATGTAGGTTATTTGACAGACATTTTGTTCTATATTATGAAGGTTATTTGACAGACATTTTGTTCTATATTATGTAGGTTATTTCGGGGTAGATATGATAAATTAGAACATAGCCAGAACGTATATACCTAAGTAGGTACAGTATCCATACTAATATTATAAATGCGAAAGTGTGTCTGTCTGTCTGTCTGCTACGCTTTCACGCCTCATCCGTTCAACCGAATTTAATGAAATTTGGTACAGGGGTAGGTTGTATCCCGGAAAATTAAAGCGGAAAAAATCTAATGCACGCGTACGAAGTCGCGGGAATCATCTAGTAATCTATATATTATATAAAAGAAAGTCGTGTTAGTTACACTATTTATAACTCAAGAACAGCTGAACCGATTTGGTTGAAAATTTGTGGGGAAGTAGCTTAGAACCAGGAGACGGACATAGAATACTTTTTATCCCGGAAAATTAAGGAGTTCCCGCGGGAATCAAAGAAACTTAAACCACGCGGACGAAGTCGTATAATATTTATATTATAATAAATGAATATTCATCTAGATACGTTCTGGCAATGACATAGATTTCCTTAACGTAACAATAAACAAACGCGTGTTTGCATTATTGTTAACCGTAAATGTATATATGTATACTAGCGATCCGCCCCGGCTTCGCACGGGTAGCACTAATAATCCTAATCTATATAATATAAACTATCCTATCTCTCAAGTTAGATCGAACTGCACATGGTGTGCGAATTTTATTATAATCGGTTAAGTGGTTTAGAAGTCCATTGAGGACAAACATTGTGACACGAGATTTATATATATATAGATAGATTATAATATAAGTAACAAAGTTAATAATGAAGTTCATGAAAATATGCAGAAAAACTAAATACTCGCAAGTCGGAACTATCTATATAATAATAATTGTTAAACAAAACTAGTACTATGTATTAATTTTAACAAATAAAAGTAAGTACTTACCTACTTATTTATTAAAATATGATTCAGTGCGCATGGAAAATGTGTTTCCTAAAGTAGGTCCCTACTCTTATTTTTGTTTCAAAAACTAGTTAGGAGAGCTTGTTATCGAACTCTACTACTTACATGGCAGTTAAATGAAACCCATACCCCTAATCGGTTTCTACACGGAATCGTACCCGAACGCAGTCGCTTGGCGGCATATCTTGCTTGCCGGTAGGGTGCTAGCCATGGCGCGGCCGAAGCCTCCCACGAGACAAACATCAAAACATTCATTCTGAAAATGCACTAATTGTAAAAGTTTGTTTTCATAAATTGAATTAGAAGTTGAAATCGAATTTGCCCTGTCCCGTAGGGCGCTTCATAACATAAAACGTAGACATAAAAGGTGGGATGTGGGTGTGAGGTGACAGCCTTGCAAATGACACCGTTTTAACCCTTAACCTACCAGCGGTCTCACAGACCGCACCGTTTTTGAACTTTCGATGTGTTCGTGTCGTGGCGAAGAGTGCTTCCATATAGGTACCTTTTATACACACCAAACCGAATCGAGCTTACGCTCGGCAAGTAGGTATACACGCGCGTGCGGCTGCCCTGGGTTAGTGAAAAGTGGTGAAAATATTTCGCTAGCGGTCTCCGTCACCGCACGTAGTTGGTTATGACATTTTGATGTACTTAATAATATATTCTATGTTAAACAGTTATTCATTTTTGTTGGTTTAGTGTCAAAATGAGTAATAACGATGAAAATTCATAAAAAAAATGGCAAAAAAGCCTATAAGACTGCATATGGAACGTCGAAAAAAAAATTCACCTTCACAGATATGGAGTGAGCATCAAAAATGTATTGCAAAGCCGCGAAAAATTGTAAATGTTGAGGGGTTGCAATTTTGTACAAGTTTTTATTGCAAGGTTGTTATTTTTCTTTTATTTTATAGTTAGTTTACTCAATTTTTAAGAATGAAAATGAATAAAAAGAAGTTGAAATTTTAAGTTCGTAATTTTACAGACCTCATTTTCTTAAGAGTAGTTATTTTTTGTGCCAGTATTGTAGTTTTGTGTAGACTGTTAGTTTGTTTCGAGATTTTAATGTTAATTGTAATAAATGATATTCTAAAATAAAGCTCTAGATTATAAAGAAGTATTTTGTTCACTTTAATATTTCATTGTTACCATAGGTTCCAAATTAGAAGCAATAATCTACTAGCGGTCTCCAGGACCGCCCGTAGGTGGTTAAGGGACGGAAACAGGTGGTGGTAGGTGGTTAATGGTTAAATATCATAGCATGTATGACGTATGTATATACACCACATACCTACCTACCTAGTGGGTGCAGACTGCAGATACCTGATACATTGACCTTAGCAAAGACCAAAGAGCACTGACCTGCTTGATCGACAAGTTTCGTCTATAGGTAGGTACTCTATCAATATTACACGTAGATATAAAGTCCGTTTTTAGTGTCGAAAATTAGCGATTGATTTCGCCCATTATTTCAGTTATGTACTTTAAACTTTTCTACAAACTTTATGCTTTGACTTTTGAAGTAAGTACTTACTTAATTATTAAGTACCTGATAGCTAGGTAGCTGATGTCCGCGTCCATGGTCCGCGTGGTTTAAGTTTTTTGTTATTCCCGCGGGAACTCCTTTGTCACTCTCCAGTATAGCTAGTAAAATTATGTCTACCCGTTATTTCTATTTGTCTACCTAAGCTAACAGAACTTGTCTCGTTACGTTAAAGGTAGAGATAAAAGTAATATTTCTTATCTGTGGTATTTTTCTCTACGAACCTTTACATGTCGACTATTTTTTTTTCTTGTTATTATACTTACATTGTGCATGTTAGGGTAAATTAAAAATTTGCCGGCAACGAGAACTCTCTCTCGTCGCGAGATAATCTCGTTGTGCGCATGCTAAGCACACAGGTCCTCAATTACCTACTATACTCATGCCAAAAATCACGTTGATCCGTTGCTCCGTTGCGGCGTGATTGAAGGACAAACCCACAAATAAACACACTTTCGCATTTATATAGGTACATAGGCATGAGTATTGATAAATTGATATTGATGATCATATTTTTTTTACCCTTGACTACGATCTCACCCGGTACCCTACTAAGTGATGATGTTATTTCTTACACAGAAATTCTATTTTTATTGCAAATCGCAATACAAAAAAAATATTTAAAAAATTATTGTACAATTTGAAAAGCGTTTGCGAAAGTATTTTTTATTGAGCAAGTTTAATTAACTGCAGTGACATCTAGCGCGTAGAAGAAGAAATTGAGCTTCTTAATTTGCTGCTTAGATGGCGCTAATAGAAGTATCTCATTCATTGATTATATTAATAATTATTGTAATAAATATTACTTACAAAAATATATTAGAAACTACAAAATGCACAGTAAAAAAATGCAAATATTTTTTTTGGCTTAGATAATGTAATCGCGGTGAAATAAAAGTATAATAAAATATTGATTACGACATCTAGCGTATAGTAGATAAAGTATAGTTTTTATTTATGTCTAGATGGCGCTAATTGAGGTTTAATTTTTAGCTAAACAGAATAATAAATTATATAAACATTAAATAGTAGACAACATTCTTGATTAAATTAATATGTACTTCAGATAAAATTCAAACCATTTATAATTGTATAAATAATAAAGTTTTTAAATACCACTTGACTACAGTGACATCTATCAGGCAGTAGCAAAAGTACAACTTTAAAATTTGTTACCTAGGTGGCGCTAATATTAAATTAGAGATGAGTTAGCCAGGTTTGTTACCAAGTAGTTTCATTTCATTTAAAAAATAAGCCAAATAAAATAATTTTAAGAGAGACTCTTGGAATGCAAGCACTGTAAACTAAAGGACATTCGACCAGTAAAGAAAAATGTAATATAAGGGTAATAGGTATGTAAGTAATTTGTAAGTACTTAATGGTTTGTTTGTATGAAATTCTGTCAGTTGTGAGGTAAAAGTCATTGCAGCTCTTAAACTTAGGCCACGATTACACTTGGTAACTTGTAAGTTTTTCCGTAAGTAGAGCATGGGTACCTACTTGAGTTAAACTTACAATAATTAGTGTACCTACCTTATCGTATCCTTATTCCTTACCAATCAAAATTAAACTTAAAGTGAGCAAAGTCGCGGGCAAAAGTTAGTCATAAAGTTACTATTCACGAAAGATTAAACGCTTCGAAAATGAAATTAAATCGGTGGCAAATAACGCAAATTACCATGATTATGATGAACATTGACAATAGATTGAAACTCCAGGTATTTACTATTTAGGTAGGTACCAATTTCAATTGTTTAGCAAGTGAGGTCGCATCCACAATGCGAGGTGCATTTGATTATAGTTCATTACATCTGAGGAGATTATGCGGTTTGCGCAGAATGACTGCTTGATTATATAAGGCTGCCTTTCCATAGCAAAGAGCATAGCATAGAGGGATGTGCTACGTTGTTAAGCTACGGATGTGTGAAACACGGTAACTATTTTAGGTAGCCTATAACCATTGGGTATAACCACGTATAACCACAGAATAGGTAATAGTAGGTATAACTAGTGATTCGCCCCGAACTGAGACCTCGCGGTTTCACAGAGCGCCATCTATTGACATCAGTGTGAAGTTCTGTTAAAAATATCATCATCATTAAAAATTAAATAATTTCGTTTCCTTATAATATTTATCTAATTTTAGTATTTGTTGTTCAAGTACAGGATATAATTCAAATAATTGATCAAGTTTCAGGCTTGAGAGTTCAGAAAATTGAGAGTTCTGAGGTCAACTTTGGACGTTAGAAAATAGCCACTTTGAAAGCCCCCCATTTCGTCAATTTTAGGGGAAAAATTCAAAAAAAATATTTTTGGACTCTATTCCTAATTATCTTTAAAATGATATACCTACTGCAACCTTATAACGCTATAAAAAATATTTTACTTCGCATTCGCTTCTATGAGAGCCCCCCTGAAATAAAGATTTTTATAACTTTTTAACTTTTTAAGCCATATTCGGCGGGAGGCCATCGGTTTACATATTATATTTAAATTTGAAGTAATTACGTTCAGCAATTCAGAAGTTATAAGGCTCTGACAGACGGACGGACAAGTGCCAATTCACCCAAGTAGACTCAGAGACCTTCGCTTCGCTCGGTCAACAAGAACTAAAAGAGTATCTACGTGTCCCGAAAGAATTTAGAGGCAGCACCTCTAAAGGGAAGGCACCACCTTTTCCCTGAATCTAGATTTTAATTTTAAAAAGTCATATTTTTTTATACAAAGAAACTTTGACGAGTGAAGTATTAGTGTTCTAGTTACTGCGAAAAAATATTATTCCTCAGAAGTCAGAATGTTCTTCCCCGAGACACAACCTATGAGGCTGTCTGTAGTATGTACCAAATTACATCAAAATCGGTAGAAAAGTTGGACCGTGAAAGCGTAACAAATTAACAAACAACAACAAACTCACATTCGCATTTATAATAGTACTAAGTAGATGATGCCCGAGGATTAAGTTTCTTTCCTAAGGGACCTCCTTAATTTTCCAGGATAAAAGTAGTACATATATGTCCTTCCCCGGGATGCAACCTATCTCTATACCAAGTTTCATCAAAATCGGTTAACCCTTAATTAGCCGCATGGGGTCAAAGCAGTTTCGCATTAAAAAATGAAGCACTTGCAGCCTTGCAGCTGCCCGAATTTCTCCGCGCCCCCGCTAGCTTCATAACCCGCGTCGAAGTTTGTATTCCAGCAGCGACCAAGTCACGAGGGAAGGATGCGTCGCTGCACTCTTGAGTGGTGACCCCGTGCGACTAATTAACAATTTACCAAAAACCCAATTGAAAGTACCAAAAAAATGCACAAAATCCGCAAAGTTTGTGTGCAATGATTACTCCCAAATATACTGTCAACAGTGTAATAAAAGTGATTCGGATTCTTAAAAATATTCTAAAATTTTAACTTTGATCTCAAATCTCAATATAAGTACAAATTGTTATTTTTTGGTGATTGTTTTAATTTAGCTTGTTTTTGTTTAATTAGATATTTAATTCATGTTATTCCTTTTAAATATAATAGAATTAATAAAGCACTTTAATAATAAACAAGTTTAATTAACTTACATATTTAATAAATAATAAAAATTATTCCTACAATTTGGGGTCAGCTGTGACCCCATGCGAGCAGCTCTATGTAATTTTCTTCGTGCGAGTAATTAAGGGTTAATAACATAGGCCGATATATAGCGTAGCACACAGAATTATATTAGGTTTTTTTAAACAAAACGTCCAAGCTTTGTCCTGTCGCGAACTCTGCGCGCTCTAAATAAAAGTGAATGACGCGAACTGAAGTAGTTTGATTTACTGTCTTCGCACCAATACCAATGATAACTTTCCAATCCCATTTAAATTGATAAAACTGTGCGTTTATGGAAAACAATGGAAAACGTTAATATAAAGATAACGCAAGTAATTAAACGCAGCCATGGCGGAGCAAGCGTTATTGTTGTAACAAAAGAGAACTCTACAGTGGGATAGTTTACCCGACTATGACTTGTGTGTATATAAGTATGTTTGTATTTATGTACTAGCTGATGCCTGCGACGTCGTCCGCGTGGTAGGTATAAGTTTTTCTGATTCCCGCGGGAACTCCTTAATTAGCCTATGTCTCCAGGTCCTCAACTTTACTAAAAATCACGTCGATCTCGTCATAGGATTTTTAAGGAAACTGTCTTAGGAATCATTAGGTCTTTTTTGACTTTAAACGATTTTAGTACCAAGAATTTTAATAATAAAAGTAAGACCGATCTTTATGTCTTACCCGAACCCGAATTATACGGTCTGTTCCAACTTCCACTAACACGAACACAGTTTCTTCGCGGCCAAAGGTTCAACTAATTTTTGGCCGAAACCGAAACTGTTGCCCTAAATAGATTTTTTAGCCGAAACCAAAACCTTCGGTCGGTCATCAGACGCAATCTAATATGGAGCCGGAATTACATTATTCTGAGGCTACGGTATAACCGAATGGGTTCTAGGCTTCCTTCCGTCCTTCGTAGCCACCTTGGAAGTGGAACCCACGATTACAATTTACATCACTCATCATCATTTAATTGTAAACTCAACAATAACAATTGGCATTTGGCGTTTTAAAGAAGCGAAAGCGTGCTTCTGAAATATAAGCTTATTATACTGTTGAAGATTATGTAAATGACAAAGGAGCATGGATTTGTCTCGCTCCAGCAATGCTAAAGACCGCGGTTACTTATGTAATTACAAATTAATGAAATTATAAATTATATTTTTCAAAAGAGCAACCGCCGAGTTTATTGCTGGTTCGTCTCGGTAGGTATGTCATTCCGAACCAGTGGTAGATTCATTCGACTATTCATAAGCACTTGTAAAAAGTATCTTTGAATAAAAAACTTTTGAATTTTGAATTTTGAAAGGTAGGTTTAATCTACTGCTACCTACTTTGAATAGGTAAATAATACAGGTCGGTACTTGGTAAGTTGTCAAAAAAAAAACATAAAAAAAATCATAGACCTCACATAAAATAATAGAAAAATCACAAAAAACATAAAATAATAGATAATAGAAAATTCACATCTTCGGTTAGGTTTAAGTTTGATAACCATTTTAAAATATAGATTAAAGGAAAAAAATGCGTTGAAATTTGATGACGTCACAACTGTAAATTTCATACAACTTCCATACTAGAAGTGCGTTTTTAAGTTTGATAAAGAGTTGCTGATTTGATTGAGTTGTCATCATCCCTATTGTAATCATGAGCAAACCTATCGCCAAAACATACATTTATTTTATTTACCACGAAAAATTTTAAAGTCTAAAGCAATTTAAAGGCTTTTCAATATTGTCAGACTCGCGATTGTTGTGCAAATTGCTACGGGGTGGGAGCTAGGGTTGTCACTTGTCACCTTTAAAGTGTTTTTTTTTTATTATTTGAGAAAATAAAGGTCCCATTCTGTAGTTTTTCATCTATCTATACTTATAATAAAATTGTAACAGGTCCAATTCTGTACATTGAAGATATTTTGAAATTTTTTTTTGGACGGCACTCATTATTCGATACTGAAGCCAAATCTGTAATTTTTTTCATTTTTGTCTGTCTGTCTGTCTGTCTGTCTGTATCTTGGCCGCGCATCACGCCAAAACTACTGAATGAATTCAAACGAAACTTGGCACGATTTGAGCCCATACTACGAGGTAGGACATAGGATACTTTTTATCCCGAAATTCTACCCCCGAAGGGGTGAAATATGGGTTAAAAGTTTGTATGAAAGTCCTTAATTTCTCAAGTTATAGCCATGAAACTTGATGTATGAGCTGCGGGTTGAAAATGAAAACATATGTGTTTCACAGTTTTTCAAAATTCCACCCCCGAAGGGGTGAAATAGGGGTTGAGAGTTTGTATGAAAATCCTTAATTTCTCAAGTTATAGCCATGAAACTTGATATATGAGCTGCGGGTTGAAAATGAAAACATATTAAGTGTGTCACAGTTTTTCAAAATTCCACCCCCGAAGGGGTGAAATAGGGGTTGAGAGTTTGTATGAAAATCCTTAATTTCTCAAGTTATAGCCATGAAACAGCATTTGGGCTTTCGTTAAAATATGAAGAAGTACGTGTTTCACCATTATAGGGGGATTATACCGTGGGATAGTAATATAGGCTACTTTTTATCCTGGAAAATTAACTGAAAAACTTATTCCACGCGGACGAACTCGCGGGCATCAGCTATCAGCTATAATATTATAAATGCGAAAGTGTGTTTGTTTGTTGGTTTGTCCTTCAATCACGCCGCAACGGAGCAACGGGTCGACTTGATTTTTGGCATGGGTATAGTTGAGGACCTGGAGAGTGACATAGGCTACTTTTTATCCCGGAAAATTAAGGAGTTCCAAAAAACAGTCCACGCGTACGAAGTCGCGGGCATCAGCTAGTACTAAAATAAAACTGTAACATGTCCAATTCTGTACATTGAAGATATTTTGAAATTTTTTTTTTGAGGGCACTCATTATTCGATACTGAAACCAAATCTGTAATTTTTTAATTTTTGTCTGTCTGTCTGTCTGTCTGTCTGTCTGTCTGTCTGTCTGTCTGTCTGTCTGTCTGTCTGTATCTTGGCCGCGCATCACGCCGAAACTACTGAATGAAACTTGGCACGATTTGAGCCCATACTACGAGGTAGGACATAGGATACTTTTTATCCCGAAATTCTATCCCCGAAGGGGTGAAATAAGGGTTGAAAGTTTGTATGAAAGTCCTTAATTTCTCAAGTTACAGCCATGAAACTTGATTATATGAGCTGCGGGTTGAAAATGAAAACATATGTGTTTCACAGTTTTTCAAAATTCCACCCCCGAAGGGGTGAAATAGGGGTTGAGAGTTTGTATGAAAATCTTTAATAATTCAGCTAGTTACAAAATAAGCATTGAATTCAAGCTTTTTAATGAATGAAAGATTGCATAGTTGCCAGAAAATTGTGTACAAATATACATCCATCCATCAGCCTGTATGCATCCACTGCTGGACATAGGCCTTTTCGAGAAAATAAAAATATACATATTAGTTTGAAATAAATTCCCATTTCATTTTCCAAACAATTGGGTCTTATAGGTTTCTAATCCGTCTATCACTACCTCATTAACTTACGTTAAGGTTACCTTAAGTTATCGATACAAAAGGTTTTTCTTATTCCACTACAAGTTAGCCCTTGACTGCGATCTCACCTGATGGTAAGTAACGATGCAGTCTAAGATGAAAGCGGGCTAACCTGTTAGGATTATGGCAGTTATATTAAACCTAAACCCCAAGTCGGTTTCAACACGGCATCGTACCGGAACGCCTAATCAATTGGCGGAACGTCTTTGCCGGTAGGGTGATAACTAGCCACGGCCGAAGCCTCCCACCGGACAAGACCAGAGAAAATTCAGAAATTATAAATTCCCAAAATGACCCTGCCGGACCGCCGCCCTGGGGAATCGGACCCGGGACCTCCCACGTTAAGACAACAGCGCTCAACACTGCGCCAGGGAGATCGTCAGGGAGGGGATTAATAAAGAGGATAACAAGTGAATATAAGTCAAAGAATTAAAAAATACGACTGCCATAGTTAAATGATATTTTTTTGTGAATCACTGGATATTGAAATATAGTCTTATATATTTTTGGAATCTACTCATCATTTTCTTGATGATGACAATATAGTTAATCTCATTTTGGAAAAAAAAACAACTTTAGTCTTTGATGCGGAACCATGGTCACCCTATCAATTTTTTTTTTAATTTTACTAGCCTATATCACCCGGAATAAGCTAAGGATTCTAACGATACCTCATTCATCAAAATCCGTTCAGGCGTATAGAAGTTATGGTGGAATATACAAACTCACATACATACATACATGAACCCTGAAAACAATAATATAATCCTTTTTTCAGGCAGTCGTATAAAAATATGATCGCTCCTTGTGGCAGCCCTAGGTGTGACGGGGCGGTAACGAATGAATTCATTGTGTGATGAAGTGACAGACAGTATCGATACTGTGTGAACTGAATCCAGTGATGTACTGCAGGCGACGCGGCGAGATTGACTTTATATTCAGCTGACAGTGAAGGCGAAAATGTAAACGTTTTTTTAAATTCCACTACGAGTACTAAGTACTAAGGCACTTTTGATCCAATTTTGATTGCGATCTCAACTGGTAGGATGTAGTCGGCAGCGGGCTAACCTTTTAGGGGGTTTCGCAGTTATATTAAACCCCACGGCATCGTAGGTACCGGAACGTTTTTAATCGCTTGGGCACGATCTTCTTTCACGAAAACACGTCGTTTCTGATTGAATGGTATGAAGCCACGGCTGTAGCCTCGCGAATTACGATAGACCAGACTAGAGAAAATTCAGAAATAGTTAATTCGAAAATGGACCCATGTCGGGGTTCGAACTCGGGACGACTAAGGTCAAAAAATAGTTACTTATCTATATATATAAAATTCAAAGTCCTGACTGACTGACTGACTTATATATCAACGCACAGCCTAAACCGCTGGGGTTAGAATCTTGAAATTTTGACAGTAGGTTCCTTTTGTGACGTAGGCGCACACTAAGGAAGGATTTTTCAAAATTCCACCCCTAAGGGGGTGAAATACAGGGTTAAAGTTTGTATGAAAGTCCGTCATTTCTCAAGTTATATCCATGAAACTTGGTATTTTGGCTTAAAGTAAAGAATAAAGAAGTACGTGTGTCACAGTTTTTCAAAATTCTACCCCCAACGGGGTAAAATAGGGGTTGAAAGTTTGTACGAAAGTCATTCATTTCTCAAGTTATAGCCATGAAACTTAACATTTGGGCTTTCAGTTAGAAATGAAGAAGTATATGTATTTCACCATTTTTGAAAATTCTACACCCAAAGGGGTGGAATAGTGGATGAAAGTTTGTAAAAAATTCCTTCATTTCTCAAAACATTTTTCAAGTTATATCAACGAACCTTGGTATTTTGGCTTTCAGTAAAAAATAAAGAAGTACGTGTGTCACAATTTTTCAAAATTCCACCCCCAAAGGGGTAAAATAGGGGTTGAAACTTTGTATGAAAGTCCTTCATTTCTCAAGTTATAGCCATGAAACTTAGCATTTGGGCTTTTGGTAAAATAAGAATAAGTGTGCGTCAACATTTTTCAAAATTCCACCCCCAATGGGGTAAAATAGGGGTAGAAAGTTTGTATGAGTCCTTTATTTCTCAAGTTATTTATTTCTCAAGTTATAGCCGTGAAACTCAGATATTTGGGCTAGCGTACGTGTTTCAACATTTTTGAAATTTCCCAAAGGGGTGAAATAGGGGTTGAAAGTTTGTATAAGTCCTTTATTTCTCAAGTTATAGCCGCGAAACGTAGCATTTGGGCTAGCGTACGTGTTTTAACATTTTTGAAAATTCCCTAAGGGGTGAAATAGGGGGTGAAAGTTTGTATGAACGTTTTTCAAATTATATCAACGAAACTTGGTATTTTGGCTTTCGTTAAAAAATAAAGAAGATTATGTGTCACAGTTTTTCAAAATTCTACCCCGAAAGGGTTCAAATAAGGGTCGAAAGTTTGTATGAAAGTTCTTCATTTTTCAAGTTATAGCCGTGAAACCTAGCGCTTGGTTTTCCAGTTAAATATGAAGAACTATGTAATTCACCATTTTTAAAAATTCGATCCCCAAAGGGGTGAATTAAGGGATGAAAGTTTGTATGAAAGTCCCGCATTTCTCACGATATTTTTCAAGTTATATATAACGAAACTTTGTATTTTGGCTTTCCGTAATACGTGTGCCCAGTTTTTCAAAATTTCACCCCCGAATTAGTAAAATAGGGGTTGAAACTTTGCATGAAAGTCATTCATTTTTCAAGTAAAAGCCATGAAACTTGATATTTGAGCTGACGGTTAAATATGAAGAAGTACCTACGTGTTTCACCATTTTTGAAAATTCGATCGCCAAGGCCGTTCAATAGAGTTTTTCCTTCAATCACACTGCAGCAACGGATCAACGTGATTTTTTGCATGGGTATAGTTGAGGTACCTGGAGAGTGACAAAGGCTCCTTTTTATCCCGGAAAATTAAGGAGTGTCATAGACACTCCTTAATTTTAAGAAAAAAACTTAAACGCTATATAAAATTCAAAGTCCTGACTGACTGACTTATATATCAACGCACAGCCTAAACCGCTGGGGTTAGAAACTTGAAATTTTGACAGTAGGTTCCTTTTGTGACGTAGGCGCTAACTAAGGAAGGATTTCTCAAAATTCCACCCCTAAGGGGGTGAAACAGGGGGTGAAAGTTTGTATGAAAGTCCGTCATTTCTCAAGTTACATCCATAAAACTTTGTATATGAGCTACATGTAAAAAATTAAGAAATACGTACCTATTTCACAGTTTTTGAAAATTCTACCTCTAAAGGGGTAAAATAGGGGTTGAAAGTTTGTATGAAAGTCATTTTTAAATTTATAGCCATGAAACTTGGTATTTGGGCTTCAGGTTTAAAATTATGAAATACGGATTTTACAGTTTTAAAAATTTCTATCCCCAAGGACGTCAAATAGAGAATTTGTCTTTCAATCACGCCGCAACAGAGCAACGGATCGACGCGACGCGATTTTTTGCATGGGTATAGTTGAGTAGGCTGGAGAGTGATGTAGGCTTCTTTTTATCCCAGAAAACTAAGGAGTGCCTGTGGGAATTAAAAAACTTATGCCACGCGAACGAAGTCGCGGGCGTCCGCTATAGTCTCCCTCTAAATTGCGTCAAAATCGGTTTTTTGGAAGAATTGCGTATACACAGACACGCTAGGCACTATTTCGCATTTTAAATCCATACTTTTATTATAAATGCGAAAATGTGTCTGTCTGTCTGCTTCGCTTTAACGGCCTATCTTTTCGTCTGATTTTGACAAAATTTAGTACAGAGATAGGTTGTGTTCCGGGGAAAGGACATAGGCTACTTTTTATCCCGGACAATTGAAAATTTCTCGAGGGAATCAAAATATTTTATCCACGCGGACGAAGTTGCGGGCATCATCTAGTATTAGTAAAGATTAGTAGTTAGTATGAACTCTACTGAATGCTACTCTACTTAGCTACTATACCCATCTACATCCCCAAAATAAGACGTAAGATTTCAAGATGTTATTTGTTTGCCTGCGATTTTATCGGCAGTGAAAAAACCTTAGCGTTCTGAAATATCAAAAATTCAACAGTATACCTACCTTAGATATGCAAAGAAAAATAAAACTCCAGCGAAGTCATGTCAGTTTCATGAATTCTCCCCGCTTCAATCTCGCAATATGAAGTCTGAACCCCACAGTTTATAAATCATTCATGCGTCATTATTCACAGGAATGGAATCTGTTAAACTATCGAGGCTAGAGATAATATATTCTATTGTTTTAAAAGAAAATTACGATGCTACTTTAGTAAAAAACAAAAGTAAAAGTTAATTATACGAGTATTATACACTCTGTTAAAAACAAGTTGAGCGAAAACAAAACGATACGCCAGCGACAAAATATTCTTGATCCCTGAAAAAATTATGCAGACAATAACACACACTATAGCTGTCTTTGCCCCGCTAACTTTCGTATTTAAAACATTAGTAGGTATAGATTAGTTTTCTATGTTTTAATTCTTAGTTTAGACTAGCTGATGCCCGCGACTTCGTCCGCGTGGATATACCAAGTTTCATCGAAATAACTTGAGAAATGACGGACTTTTATACAAACTTTCAACCTCTATTTCACCCCTTTGGGGGTGGAATTTTGAAAAACTGTGAAACACGTACGTTTTCATTTTTAACCCGCAGGTCATATACCAAGTTTCATGGATATAACTTGAGAAATGAAGGACTTTCATACAAACTTTCAACCCCTATTTCACCCCTTCGGGGGTAAATTTTACGAAAACTGTGATACACGTATTTCTTCATTTTTAACCGGTAGCTTGTATACCAAGTTTTATCGATATAACTTGAGAAATGAACGACTTTCATACAAACTTTCAACCCCTATTTCACCCCTTCGGGGGTAAAATTTACAAAAACTGTGAAACATTTATTTCTTCATTTTCAACCGGTAGCTTGTATACCAAGTTTAATCGATATAACTTGAGAAATGACGGACTTTCATACAAACTTTCACCCCCTATTTCACCCCCTTAGGGGTAGAATTTTGAAAAACTGTGACACACGTACTTCTTTATTTTTTACCGTAAGCCAAAATAAAAAGTTTCGTTAATATAACTTGTAAAACATCTTGAGAAACGAAGGACTTTAATACCAACTTTCATCCCCTATTTCACCCTTTTGGGGGTCGAATTTTCAAAAACTGTTAAAGACGTACGTCTCCATTTTCAACTTGCAGCTCATATATCAAGTTTCATGGCTATAACTTGAGAAATTAAGGACTTTCATACAAACTTTCAACCCCTATTTCACCCCTTCGGGGGTAGAATTTCGGGATAAAAAGTATCCTATGTCCTACCTCGTAGTATGGGCTCAAATCGTGCCAAGTTTCGTTTGAATTCATTCAGTAGTTTCGGCGTGATGCGCGGCCAAGATACAGACAGACAGACAGACAGACAGACAGACAGACAGACAGACAGACAAAAATGAAAAAAATTACAGATTTGGCTTCAGTATCGAATAATGAGTGCCCTCCAAAAAAAATTTTCAAAATATCTTCAATGTACAGAATTGGACATGTTACAGTTTTATTATTGACCGAGCGAAGCGAAGGTCTCTGAGTCTACTTGGGTGAATTGGCACTTGTCCGTCCGTCCGTCTGTCAGAGCCTTATAACTTCTGAATTACTGAACGTAATTACTTCAAATTTAAATATACTGTGTAAACCGATGGCCTCCCGCCGAATATGGCTTAAAAAGTTATAAAAATCTTTATTTCAGGGGGGCTCTCATAGAAGGGGGGCTTTCAAAGTGGTGATTTTCTGACGTCCAAAGATGACCTCAGAACTCCCAATTTTCTGAAAGGCTGAGCCTGAAACTTGATTAATTATTTGAATTATATCTTGTACTTGAACAACAAATACTAAAATTAGATAAATATTATAAGGAAACGAAATTATTTAATTTTTAATGAGCACACGTATTTTTAACAAACTTCACAATGTTGTCAATAGATGGCGCTCTGTACAAATTTATTCGTTTGTGCTTAAAAAGAAAAGGCTGAGCCTGAAACTTGATCACTTATTTGAATTATATCCTGTACTTGAACAACAAATACTAAAATTAGATAAATATTCTAAGGAAAGGAAATTATTTAATTTTTAATGAGCTTCACTATGTTTAACAGAACTTCACATAGATGGCGCTCTGTAAGTTTATGGATACCGCGAGGTCTCAGTTCGGGGCGAACCACTAGTAAGTAAAGAAGATAGATTCATGCCTATACAGTATTCACAAACATGAATTAATCAATCTTTGAACTCATTGTCCATTCCTGTGAATAATGACGCATGAATGATTTATAAACTGTGGGGTTCAGACTTCATATTGCGAGATTGAAGCGGGGAGAATTCATGAAACTGACATGACTTCGCTGGAGTTTTATTTTTCTTTGCATATCTAAGGTAGGTATACTGTTGAATTTTTGATATTTCAGAACGCTAAGGTTTTTTCACTGCCGATAAAATCGCAGGCAAACAAATACTATCGAGGCTAGAGATATATTCTATTGTTTTAAAAGAAAATTACGATGCTACTTTAGTAAAAAACAAAAGTAAAAGTTAATTATACGAGTATTATACACTCTGTTAAAAACAAGTTCAGCGAAAACAAAACGATACGCCAGCGACAAAATATTCTTGATCCCTGAAAAAATTATGCAGACAATAACACACACTATAGCTGTCTATGCCCCGCTAACTTTCGTATTTAAAACATTAGTAGGTATAGATTAGTTTTCTATGTTTTAATTCTTAGTTTAGATTCATGCCTATACAGTATTCACAAACATGAAATCAATCTTTGAACTCATTGTCAGCGCAGAAATAAATTTAATTGTTCTAGTTTTTTATAAAACGGGCATTAAAATGAAACTGAACCCTGAAACAATTGAAAATACAACGAGATGAGAGCGGATGAGATGTTATTTCAGGATAGGGGTTTCATAGTGAAACGTTGGTTTTAAATTATGTGACTGATATAGTAAAATACGAAGCCAGGGTCACTCAGCGGGCGATGGAGAGAGCAATGCTCGGGGTTTCTCTGCGCGATCAAATCAGAAATGAGGAGATCCGCAAAAGAACTAAAGTAACCGACATTGCTCGACGTGTTGCGAAGCTGAAGTAGCAATGGGCGGGGCACATAGTTCGAAAAACCGATGGACGTTGGGGTCCCAAAGTGCTGGAGTGGCGACCCCGCACTGGAAAGCGCAGCGTTGGCAGACCCCCACTCGGTGGACGGACGACATCAGACGAGTCGCAGGGAGCCGCTGGATCCAGGCGGCGCAAGATCGCGGCGTGTGGAAGTCCATGCAGGAGACCTATGTCCAGCTGTGGACGTCTATCGGTTGATGATGATGATGATGATGATAAGTAAAATAACATCCATCCTAATATTATAAATTAGCTGATGCCCGCGACTTCATCTGCTTGGAATAAGTTTTTTTCATTCCCACGGGAATTCCTTAATTTTCCGGGATAAAAAGTATACCTACCCATGTAAAATATCACGGCAATCCGTTGCTCTGTTGCGGCGTGATTGTAGGACAAACTGGAAAAACAAAGAATCCCCATGGGATTTTTCATCGCGGGCATCATCAATATATATCACAGAGCGTAGCTGAATTTCATTTAGCTACGATACGATGGTAGACAAATGTGTGGTAAACATAACATTCGCCAATTATATATGCACGGCTTGCTGCATGTGGGTACTGAAGCGTGCGAAATGGACGGACAATCATATTCTCATTAATATTTATAACAATACTTACCAATAAGTGGGTACCTACCTACCTATACCTAAAGGCTAAACCTATGTTTGAGATGTCTCTCAATAAGTTCAAAGTGAATGCTTTTGCATTAACTCAATGAAAAATCTTATTTCAATGTAAAGGATTACTCAAATGACAAGAAAGCTTGGCAATGATAAATGCTCTAACGGCTCTGATAATTTCATGTGAGATGGAGATAAAATGGATTAAAAAAGATCTGGCTGAGTTTGTTGTGGACTAGGAGAGTTGTGAACCCTCGTAGATTTGGTTTTAAGATTATACACCATCACGGTGCATAATTTATCGGACGTCAAAAAGTGTACAGTGTACCTTTAATTTACATAACTAAACATTAATTGATTGATTGATTGATTTGCCGAATAACATCTGAAATTGAGAAAGCATCAGAATTGAGAAACCTTTTACCTTAAAAAATACTAGCTGATTCGCCCGCTTTGGTAACATTTTTCAAAATCCTTAGGTAAATGTCTTTGCGATACTTGAGAGTTGATTATTAAAAAAAATTAAATAACTTTATTCGTAACTGTTTTAACACGGTACCTACAATACAAATAAGTCAAAACAAAAAAAAAATAAGGAAAACCAATCTATACGAGTCGTTTCGGATTTCAACACTAGGTAAATGATCATTAATAAATAATTAGATTTATATTAAATATCGCTCGTAATATTGGCAAAGTGAAACTTTTGCTCGGAACTAACTTTCAAGGACTTCGTGATTGATCTTCTTATTTCTTCTACATGTTTAATGTTATTTGCTTCATTTATTTTAATGGGATGTGAAAATATTCGTTCTTATCAGTCAAGTATCATTAATAAATAAACCTCATAAGGTATTTTCCCCACGATCTAATGGGGACGTAGACTGTAGTCTGCAAGTATATATGTAGGTATACTTATTTAATATTATACATAATTTAATTTATATATAATATTATATTTTGGCGTAAGCAGATGTGTGTTTGTCCGTTTTTTTGTTATATAATTTTCCTGAAAAACTGCTGACCCGAGTATAGTTCGGTAGGTATTACGGATCAAGCACGTAAACGCATTATCTTCTCCGATTGTCAAAGTCCTTATCCTCCATAAGAATAACAAAGTTTATTATTTGTAGAGGTTCTTAGATGGTGTATTACTTACTGCAGGCATATTTAAAGATTTTACTAAGGTAACTATGTTCCTGAAAAACTACTGGGCCGATCTTGATACAGTTTTTTGCTTTAAAAGGTATCTTAGAATTCTTAGAACATGTTCTAAGACAACATTATCTGTTTTACGGTCATAAGCAGACCAGCGTTTACCAAAACGCTTCTTATAATCATCATCATCATCATCAACAACAACAAGTAACAACAGCAACATAGGCCTTTTCAACTTCTTAAATAGCGCCAATGCTCCTTATCACCTTTTTATTAAAGCTTTTTAACCGACTTGAAAAAAGGAGGAGGTTTTCTAATTCGACGGTATGTTTTTTTAAATTTTATTTTTTGTATCTATGTTACGCGATAATCCCGCCAATTATGAATCAATTTTAATGATTCTTTTTTTGATTGGTAGATCATACTTCAGAGGTAGTCCCATATAAATTTTATCGAAATTCATTAAGCGCTTTTTGAGAAAATCATCAAATAACAAAATATATACCCAGACTAGCGCACGCCCGCGACTTCGTTCGCGTGGCATAAGTTTTTAATTCCCACAGGAACTCACATTTTCTGGGATAAAAAGAAGCCTATTCCACTCTCCAGGTCCTCAACTATACCCATGCAAAAAATCACGTTGATCCCGGTTGCTCTATTTCAGCGTGATTGTAGGATAAACTCTCTATTTGACGTCCCCAAGGACAGAATTTTCAAAAACTGTGAATCACGTATTTTTTTATTTCAAACCGAAATCCCAAACACCAAGTTTCATGGCTACAGCTTGAAAAATGACGGATTTTCCTACAAACTTTCAACCCCTGTTTCAGCCCTATGGGGGTAGAATTTTCAAAAATAGCGAAACACGTATTTCTTCATTTTGTATCGGTAGCTCAAATACTAAGTTTCATGGATATGACTTGAAAAATGACGGACTTTCATGCAAACTTTCAACCTCCATTTTACCCCTTTTGGGTGTGGAATTTCGAATAATCCTTTCTTAGTGGATACCTACTCTTTACAAAGAACACACCCTCCAAATTTCATGTCTCTAACCCCAGCGGTTTAGGCTGTGCGTTGATATATAAGTCAGTCAGTCAGTCAGTCAGTCAGGACTTTGAATTTTATATATATAGATAATGTTTTTTACTTTTTAGTTTAAGTTGGTTTTGAAGTATAGTTTTGAAGTCGGTTTTTGTTTTAGATGAAAACGAATAATTATTGATTACCAGATAGTAAAGATGGCTTTAATTTGATTGTTTTTCTGCGTTTGTGGCAATATTAACATAATATCATAGCACTTCACACGGCATGTCCGTAAACAAAAGGGTGTTAAAACGGTCCATAATTGTATTAGAAACTCGTATTATTTCCTACGATAGGTATTAAAATAGGTATTAATTTTATAAAGGTCTAGCTTTTACCCGCAGATTCGCTCACGCTAAGTTAGATTTCATACAAATTTCAAACCCCTATTTTACCCCCTTGGGATTGAATTTTAAAACATCCTTTCTTAGCGTATGCCTTCGTCATAAAAGCTAACTGTATGCCAAATTTCAGCCCGATCCGTCCAGAGGTTTGGGGTGCGTTCCGAAATACACTGAGAGCACTGAAAGTCCCCAGTAAAGAGCACTGCCAGTGCTCGCAGTGCTTATAACGGAACACACACTTGAACTGTGCGTTGATAGATCAGTCAATCAGTCAGTCAATCTGTCAGTCACCTTTTCCTTTTATATATTCAGAAGAAGAAGACTATTTAAGAACTGCGAGTCGAGGGAGACTGAATTTCAGACTCGTAGATATTTATGCCAATTACTAGCTGATGCCCGCGACTTCGTCCGCGTGAATTGAGGTTTTTCGGTTCCCGCGGGAACTCTTTAATTTCGGATAAAAAGTAGCCTATGTGCTATTCCAGACCATAATCTATCTCTGTGCCAAATTTCATCCAGATCCGTTCAGCCGTTGGAGCGTGATTGAGTAACAAACATCCATCCATACATCCATCCAAACTTTCGCATTTATAATATTTATTTGATTCAACATGGCGTCCGTTTATATAGAATCGAATGAGAAACATAGAATGGGTCAGAACTCAAAATTGATAACTCACGAATTCGCAAACGAATTCTTTCGCCGATCGCAATTCACCCGCGAAAAGTAATTTTGTCTGAATTTGATCAGAGGGAACGACTGAATTCATTATAATATTTTGGTTTTATTTAAAAGAAGTCTAGCTCAAATAACAAAAAGTTTTCTCTTTAAAGTCAATTACATAATCGATTTATATAAAAAGTTATTTGGTTTAGGTATCGATTACGAGGTAAACACTGAACAATTTTACAAAGCACTTTGGTCACGTCCTTGGCGGTAGAATCTTTATTTATTCGGGTGTAAAACTTGAAGATGAATAGTTTTTCTGATGAGAGGCCCATAATATATCATTATGCGGAAGGACGTGGGAACACACCGCATTATTATCCCAAGAAAACTCCTACCATTATTAGATTAATGAAAAGGGGTCACGACCCTCAGTAATGAAGAATACGACGCAGAGAGATAGCAACCAAGACCCAAGATCTGTATGTCATCACTGGCCACACGCACTGTTCGAAGAAGTTCGAAGTCAGGCACAAGTGGAATATTGGACGAGATGACATCTCGAAGCTTCCAGAACGATGCCCAGCCGAGTTGGATAGAACTGTGCCTACGTGTAAACTGCCTCGTAGGTCTGGCCATAATTTAGTGTAGGGTTTTTCTGACTAGACATTCTCAGTACTAGCCCGGAGTTAAGAAGCTGGCGCTGTTTCACCCCCGTGCCTCGGAGAGCACGTTAAGCCGTCGGTCCCGGTTATTATCACTAACATGGTAATAGTCATCCCGGTTTGGAGCAGCGTCGTGGGTCTTAGAAGCTCTAATTCCCTCTTTCCTATCAGAGTGGAGGCCTGTGCCCAGCAGTGGGACGTTAATGGGCTATAGTGGTGGTGGTGGTACGTGAAAATGTCACAGTGTAGAAGACGCTTAACTCATAGATATTTTTCCAAGAACTACAGCAATTAGTTTCTATGATCGAAGGATCATAATAATAGGTTCAATAAGTAACGTTAACACGCGATAGAGTTTAACATGTGACTATTATTTAATCGTTATCCATCGCCATTCAGCGTGGCAATGCTGCAAGCTTGATGGGTGTACCTTTGGCCCAGGGGCAACCTATTTGATTTGGGTTTTATTTTTATTTTTTGTTAGTTACAAGGATTTGTTTTAAAATTTCATAGTTAGTTTTAATATTGTTTAACTATTACTGCTACAAAATGTTACCCAAGTACCTACTACGAAACAAGAAGGGGTGCTGTATTTATAACATTATTTGTGTATTTGGAATGAAAGGTTTACATTCAGTAAATCCATCCATCCGGCCACCTTGCTGGCGCAGTGTTGAGTGCTGTTATCGTTGTCTTATAAGTAGGGGGTCCCGGGTTCTATCCCCGACAGGGTCAATTTGGGAATTTATAATTTCAAAATTTTCTCAGGTCTGGTCTGGTGGGAAACTTCGGCCGTGACTACTGCACTACAGGCAAAGACGTCCCACCAAGCGATTAAGCGTTCCGGTACGAATACGATGGCGTGTATGAACAGATTAGGGGTATGTATGGGTTTAATATTTCTGGCATACCTATAGGTTAGCCCGCTAGTCGCTAAAATTTTAGACTGCATTATCAATATCATCCTGTAGCTGATAAAAAAAATTCAAACAACCGGATCAAAAGTTCAATCAATTGGAAGGTGTGACCTATATCCGATTCCATTGTGACAGTCCCTATCGTTATGTAGTAGGTACCAATAAAGGGGTCAACGCCCAGCGGCTTTAAGTAGATTATTGCTTGATGCAATTGAGAGAAAGTGACCCTCGATCCAACTCAGTGGCCAGGGTTGCGAGTGATGCGACTACAGAGGTTTTGTTTTATTTTTTCCCTTCTCAAGAACAGGCTGAGTTTTTTGCCGGTTCTTCTCAGTACACTGCTTTCCGCACCGGTAGTAGAGTTCTGAAATATTGTTAGTGGTACAAGTTGTCCTGCATGAAATAAAAAAAATATTTCATTTCACTCAGAGGATAAATTTGAAAATTATAAATTCTTAAATGGATCCTCCCGGAATCACTTTTTTTTTTATCCAATACAAGTTAACCCTTGACTGCGATCTCACCTGATGGTACCTAAGTGATGATGGCTAAGATGGTAGCGGGCTAACCTGTTAGGGGCATGGCAGTAATATTAAACCCATACCCCCATATTCGGTTTCTACACGGCATCGTACCGGAACGCTAATTCGCTTGGCGGCACGTCTTTGCCGGTAGGGTGGTAACTAGCCACGGCCGAAGCCTCCCACCAGGCCAGACCAGGGAAAATTCAGAAATTATAAATTCCCAAATCGAACCTGCCGGGGATCGAACCCGGGACCTCCGCACGTTAAGACAACAGCGCTACACACTGCGCCACGGAGGTCGTCGAAGATCACTAGACTAACACCGCTTTAATTTTTAATCTCTGCTTTAATTTTAATCACGGCCTTGACTTAACGCTAACTTAAATAACGAAAAAATAACAAAGTATTTTCAGAGAGAAGCTAGATTCAAATACAAATAAGATAAGAAACAGTGCAAACAATTTAACTAAATGCTTTGCAGTGATTATCTCAAGTTAAACAAAAGTAGTAATCTTACAACTGTTAAACACACGCAAACTCTTAATAAACGTGACTAGGTATTCTTATAGCTTATACCTATCTTAAGAGTGCAGTTTTCCTCCTTTTATGACTTTAAGATCCAACTTCATAATCAAGATGCAAGATTTTTTTCATAAACGTGCGAAGACCGGAAGAAAAAGTCTGCGTTATTCACTGTAGTTACGTTGGTTACTAGCTGATGCCCGCGACTTTAGTTTTTTTAACCCCGCGTGAATTTCTTAATTTTCCGGGATAAAAAGTAGCATAGGTATGTCCTTCTCTGGGATACAACCTATCAGTGTACCTACATTAAAATCATCAAATCATAATTTCATTAAAATCGGTTGAAAAGATGGGCTGGAAAAGCGTAGTTTACAGACAGGCAAAAACAGTTTCGCGTTTATAATATTAAAATAAAAATAAAAAAGCCTTTTTTTCTTCAGATTAAGTTTCCAAATAATCACATACTAATATGTATTATAAATGCGAAAGTGTGTTTGTTTGTTGGATTGTTGGTTTGTCCTTCAATCACGCCGCAACGGAGCAACGGATCGACTTGATATTTGGCATGGGTATATAGTTGAGGACCTGAAGAGTGACATAGGTTACTTTTTATCCCGGAAAATTTAGGAGTTCCGGTGGGAATAAAAAAAAACTTAACCACGCGGACAGAGTCGCGGGTATCAGCAAGTATTAAAATTAAAATAAAAAAGCCTTTTTTTCTTCAGATTAAGTTTCCAAATAATGGAGAATATAACTAGAACGTAAGTAAACAAAATTAGGAAATTAATTTAAAACTATTTTTAGAACTAGAGTATAATATAAAGAACCCTTTTCAGGTCAAGGCTTCCTCCAAAGAAACCCATTTCACCCTATCTTTGGCTTTGGTCATATTTGGTTTATAATAATAAGTAGTATGGATTTATATGAAGATCGCAAACAAGGCGACTCGACGAAACATCGTTCCCTTTCGAAGTTTTATCCTTTAGTCTAAGTCTATGCGTAAGGTCTAAGAATTCATCTCAATTCTCAATTGTCGGCCCACAACTAATCGTGGGTTTCCTCTGAGGATGAGAAGGATTTAGGTACACCACGCTGACCAAATGTAAATTGGCAGACTGGGTACACACTTTAGAACATTATCACATAATACATAATACATAATAGTACAGGTCACATAGGTACATTGGTTAGTTATTTCTGTCCGGTGGGAGGCTTCGGCCGTGGCTAGTTACCACCTAAGTCCGCATATTTATCCTACTCGTAATTTAACAATTTAAATTTTCTTTCGTAAATTATTTTTATGTGTTTTTTTTAATATAATGCCAGCGCTTGGCTGCAATCAGACTTGCTTGCAAGTGGTGATGCAGCCAAGGTGGAGCGCGCTTTGTTTTTTGGTGTGCAACAACATACATATTACATGCATAGGTAGTAGGTACATGCAGTGTAGTTTATATTTTAATGATGATCATGATAGTGACTGTAAAAAATATAATTTACACATACTTGGTAGGTAGTTATGTGTTACTAGCTGATGCCCGCGACTTCGTCCGCGTGGATCGAGGTTTTTCGGTTCCCGCGGGAACTCCTTAATTTTCCAGGATAAAAAGTAGCCTATGTGTTATTCCAGACTATAATCTATCTCTGTGCCAAATTTCATCCAGATCCGATCAGCCGTTGGGGCGTGATTGAGTAACAAACATCCATACATCCATACATCCATACAGTGCATCCATCCAAACTTTCGCATTTATAATAGGTATTTATTTGATATTTGATTTCCGGTTCAAACGAGTTGATAACTGATGAACTAGGTGTCTAATATTTTTGGGAGGGTAAATATGATTCTTAGGTACTTATTTGTTTGGTGGAAGGCTTCGGTTGTGGCTAATTACCACCCTACCGACAAAGACGTACCGTACCACCAAGCGTTTTAGCGTTCCGGTACGATGCCGTGTAGAAACCGACTAGGGGTATGGGTTTAATATAACTGCCATACAATATGTTACACACGCTACCATCTTAGACTGCATCATCACTTACGTGTAGTGGAATAAAAAAAAACATAGTAGACATGCTGATTTCTTCACGATGTTTTCTGGCCAAGTGCGAATTGGCAGCCTTTGACAGCAAAAATCCCTCTCTCCTATGAGAGTGGAGGCCTATGCCCAGCAGTGGGACGTTAATAGGCTGTAGTGGTAGTGGTGGTTTACAACCAAAATATAATGGAGAATGGTGAACCTTCAGTCATAAAGGTTTCCTCAGGATGTTTTCCTTCACCCGTAGCGCAGGCATAACTTCGAAAAGTTATTGGTGCATACTGCATGCCCAGGATTCGAACTTAGAACCCCACACACTAGGCCGAAGGCTAATAACGACTACGCTCAAAAATAATATTGTAAAATTATATTAATTTAACAATATCACAGTCCACGGCTAGGCCTTGGCAACAGAGAAATCTACTTATTCTTCTATTGTGAACGTATTTCATTAAATATGCCTATAAAATTTTATATACTTACTGAAAATAAGTACGATTAAGTATATCACAGTATTCAACACACAAACACACTTTCGCATTTATAATATTAGTATGATAAATAAAATAGACATACGAAAGATTAAATACATAGGTTTAACTAATTTAAATAACACTTAAATATTTCGCTATCGATGACTACTTATACAAAAAGACATGAAGTAGGTACCTAGTGACACAGGCTACCTAATGATTTATCACGCAAATTTTTTTAAGTTTTAGCCATGTTTTAGCTCGATGTAGGACCTGCGAGGGCCGTTCATGCCATCAAATAATAAATATTATAAATGCGAAAGTTTGGATGGATGGATGTATGGATGTATGTTTGTTACTCAATCACGCTCCAACGGATGAACGGATCTGAATGAAATTTGGCACAGAGATAGATTATTGTCTGGAATAGCACATAGGCTACTTTTTATCCCGGAAAATTAAAGAGTTCCCGCGGGAACCGAAAAACCTCAATCCACGCGGACGAAGTCGCGGGCATCAGCTAGTATGATATAATAATAAGCTAATGGCCTTGAATGTACCTATATGAATTTTTTAAATGTGTTATCCGATGTGTGAGCATTGCATAACGAGTTTTCCGTCCGAAACATATTTAAAGTTTTACTTTTTAAATACATTAGAGGCATTAGGTTGAACAAAACACAGTACAGAAGGGAAACATGTAGATTCCGGCGAAAGCAAATGGGTGACAGTAACCACTTGAGCTTTGAACGAAATTCGGAGACGATCTACACAGTTACTACTCGGTGCGATCAGGATTGCACAAACCAAATAAAAACTTAATAGCCTTTCGAATTCGCTCAAGATCATGGAGTAAAATCAAAGTAGCTTGCGTCCGCATAATCGAGAAAAGAGAGAAGTAGAGATCGTTGTTTAATATTGAAATTAAATTCAAACAAAAATAAAAAAGCATAAACAATGTTGTGTTTCTGAACGCAGCGCTTGAAAAAATTAAATCAATCTGTCAAATGTCACTCCGGCCTCTTCTCTTTTTTTTCTCTACTCTCTGACAGGCAACAGCCATATATTTTTTGATAATCTAAAATACAACAAATAAAATCATAAAGTGTGCAAGTTTGGTTTTAATTAATAATATTTTACAACAATCACATACAATCGTGCTAACATAATCTTAGTAGAAACTAGCTGATGCCCGCGACTTCGTCCGCGTGGATATACCAAGTTTCATCGAAATAACTTGAGAAATTACGGACTTTTATACAAACTTTCAACCCCTATTTCACCCCTTTGGGGGTGGAATTTTGAAAAACTGTGAAACACGTATGTTTTCATTTCTAACCCGCAGCTCATATACCAAGTTTCATGGATATAACTTGAGAAATGAAGGACTTTCATACAAACTTTCAACCCCTATTTCACCCCTTCGGGGGTAAAATTTACGAAAACTGTGAAACACGTGTTTCTTCATTTTTAACCGGTAGCTAGTATACTAAGTTTCATCGATATAACTTAAGAAATGAAGGACTTTCATACAAACTTTCAACCCCTATTTCACCCCTTTGAGGGTGAAATTTACAAAAACTGTGAAACACTTATTTCTTAATTTTCAACCGGTAGCTTGTATACCAAGTTTAATCGATATAACTTGAGAAATGACGGACTTTCATACAAATTTTCACCCCCTATTTCACCCCCTTAGGGATGGAATTTTGAAAAACTGTGACACCCGTACTTCTTTATTTTTTACCGTAAGCCAAAATAAAAAATTTCGTTGATATAACTTGTAAAACATCTTGAGAAATGAAGGACTTTCATACAAACTTTCAACCCCTATTTCACCCTTTTGGGGGTCGAATTTTCAAAATCTGTGAAACACGTATGTCTCCATTTTTAACCCGCAGCTCATATATCATATTTCATGGCTATAACTTGAGAAATTAAGGACTTTCATACAAACTTTCAACCCCTATTTCACCCCTTCGGGGGTAGAATTTCGGGATAAAAAGTATCCTATGTCCTACCTCGTAGTATGGGCTCAAATCGTGCCAAGTTTCGTTTGAATTCATTCAGTAGTTTCTGCGTGATGCGCGGCCAAGATACAGATTACAGACAGACAGACAGACAGACAGAGAGACAGACAAAAATGAAAAAAATTACAGATTTGGCTTCAGTATCGAATAATGAGTGCCCTCCAAAAAAAATTTTCAAAATATCTTCAATGTACAGGATTGGACCTGTTACAGTTTTATTATAAGTATAGATAAGGAGAAAAAAACGCATACCCTGGGAGAACCCAGGGCGGCAAACCGCAAAAGTCTGTCTACTAACTTCTTTTAATTGGTAATGCCTTGAGAATGGTAGTAATGTTAGTTATTATAACATTACTAGCTGATGAATTCTTCCGCGGAGATTAATTTTCCTCTCAAAAACTCTTTAATTTTCCGGGATCAAATGTACCTAAACCTAGCCTATGAGTTAAAAGTCAATATTACAAGGTTAAAAAGTTATTAAAGTTAGTTCCCAAAAAAGTAAAGACTGTGTGTATAGGTGTGTGTAAGTATGGGTGCGTGTGTGGGTGTGTGTGAGTGTGTGTGTGTGCGTGTGCGTGTGCGTGTGCGTGTGCGTGTGCGTGTGCGTGTGCGTGTGCGTGTGCGTGTGCGTGTGCGTGTGCGTGTGCGTGTGCGTGTGCGTGTGCGTGTGCGTGTGCGTGTGCGTGTGCGTGTGCGTGTGCGTGTGCGTGTGCGTGTGCGTGTGCGTGTGCGTGTGCGTGTGTGTGTGTGTGTGTGTGTGAGAGAGAGTGTGTGTGTGTGTGTGTTGTTTTAAAGAGTAAAAAACATCGAAAATTACAAACATACAAACTTACAAACATCTAAACTTTCACATTTAATAATTAGTAGGCTTAGGTATTTGTAGGTAGGTAGGTACCTACCAAACGCTAATCCGTGCCAAGCTATGATGTTAATCACTAAATGTGTTTTACCGCGTAGAACTAAAACCTTCGGGGTAGATTAGGTTGGTAGATATACATAAATAATGCTTTAATCAGAGCATTAATAATTCATTCAGGTAGGATCTTTAACGGTCGCCTTATACCTACTTTACTAGCTGATGCCCGAGACTTCGTCCGCGTGGAGTATTTTTTAAATTCCCGCTGGAATTCCTTAATTTTCCGGTATAAAAAGTAGCTTATGTCACTCTCCAGGTCATCAAATATTATGTCCATGCAAAAATCACGTCGTACTGTTGCTCTGTTGCGGCGTGATTGAAGGACAAACCAACAAACACACTTTCGCATTTATAATATTAGTATGATCCTCACGTGACATTGGCGAAGTGCATTGTGCTGGTTTGGCACTAAGAAAAGCCATTAAACCAAAAGAAGAAGAAGAAGAATATTAGTATGATACTGTAAGCGGTGATAGCCTAGTGGTTTTAAGTCTTCGGTTGTCTAGTGGATGGGGGCAGGTTCGATCCCCGGGCATGCACCTCTAACTTTTCGAACCTATGTGCGGTTTAAGAACTCATATATTATATGTGAAGCAAAACATACTGACGAACCCTGCGTGACCGAAAGTTCATTATATTCGCAAAGGTGTGGAAGTCTGCCAACCCGTATTTGGCCAACGTTGTGGACCAAAGCCTTCTTCATTGTGAGGAAAGACTCGTGCTCAGGGAACCGTCAATGAGTTGGAGTGAAAGTGAAATAAGGCTGAGTTATCACCAACTTAACAAAAATTTAATAACTTGATAGAGCCCGAACTTAAGACGACACTCAGAAAACACAAAACGGTTGAAAACAGTAGCAGTTTGCATGAGTTCACCAAAGCTTCGATAAATTAATAATTGTATTTCTAACAAAGTTTTGACTTTGTTTGTTAGAAAACTAACTACCTTTGCCAGGAAAACTAGTATTATTTCAAAATATTAAATTAATCAGTGGCAATAAACGCCAATTTTTTTCTCTCTAGTGGTATGAATATATACGATGCTAGGATAGTTTTAAACTCAAAAAGGCTTTACTGACGAATAAGAAAAACTTTAAAATAAAACCCTGTACTCAATCATTTGTCTATAACCAAGCTCTAAAAAAGGATCCGAGAAAACCTATTTACAAATTCGACAACGATTTGGCGCGTCCGGCTCTTTATTATGTGGTCTGCAAATTGCAATAACAACAATTTATGTTGACAAAAGTTTGGAGCGCCTTAAGTCGTAATACTTAAGATTTGCATACTTACAAAGTAGAGTCACAAAAACGTAAACACAAAACGAAATCGAAACGCCACAATCAATTTGATTACCTTGACTTTAGACATGACGGTTGTACCAATTATATTAGGGACGTCATGAGCTCCAATTGGTTGTACAGTTCGTTCACTTCACCACACACACGTCCTGCCAACGAGACAGCTGCCCAACGACTGACTATCACGGTATCACTGTATCACTTTGTTTGCTATGAAATATCGGCTAAGAGCTGACGAATTTAATTGAATAGAAGCAGATCATCACTTAACGGTCAACCCATTGGCGGCTCAACGAGTCTCAGTTAAGGTGGATACCAAGGACCTTTAAAGTCCTTGCTTTAAAGGTCCTTGGTGGATACGGATAGTCCACTACGCTGATCAAGTGGGGATGGGCATACTTCACACACCTTTGAGAACGCTTAGGCAAGCAGGTTTCCTCATGTTTTATTTCACCATAAAAACAAAATATTATGTTGATTTCTTATAACGCACATAACTAAATAACTCCCACATTTGGACGTGCGTGCCCAGGGATCGAATAGCCTCAAAATAAATGTGAATAAGCCTAAACAAAATCAAAATACGTTTGATAGAGATACTATTATTAAACTTGATTGTTTTACGCAAATTTTCGCACAAATGAATTCATTCTCGCACAAAATATTGTTTTATTTGATAGAAAGGCATACAAAAATTTTGTGTTTATAATTTAATAATTGTTTCTATTAACTGGTTTATTCAGATTTGCCACCAGCCCTCAAACAAATAGGAAAGCTCGAAATTAGATTGATCAAATAGTTAAGCGAATTTCTCGAGCGAACTTGAGTCCTCTTATCAAACGTCGGTTGCGACAATTGGGCGCTTAAATTGAGGTTTAACTAATTTAGTTCCAGTCTCATGCTGGCAGTAAGTAGGTATTTTATATGTACATCGGTTTGCCCGTTGTATATCCTTATTATGTCTGGTAATGTGAGATTTATTGGGTACTAGATTCGTCCGCGTAGGTTTTTAAAATATCCCGTAGGAACTCATTGTTAGTGTACATTATTTTTTAATCATTACTTACTTAAATTAATACACACACACACACACAATACTCATTCACACACAACACAAACACACACACACTCACTCACTCACACACACAACACCCATACACATGCAAACTCAAGCCTACACGCAGTTGCAGTGTTGTCATTTTTCTTGTGTCTCTGAGTTGGAAGCCCTATTTTCCGAGACACAGTTCTAACTAGTTCGGAAAACAGGCGCACAATAATATTTAAATAATTGCATGTCAACTATGTTCATTAGTTTTATCCTAGTTGTAAGGCTAAAATGTTATTTAGTTGTCCCACTCTGTTTAATTGAAAATAAATTTATTTATTTATTTATTATTTTTTGTTGTATTTTGTTTCCTTCTTAGTTGTCTCTTTATGTACTTAAAACCCTAATTTTCAATATTTAGTTTGCATGACATAACCTGTAAAAACTTTTTAAATCCTAATAACAAAAAAATCTAAATTAAATCTAAATTAAAAACTAAAAACTAAACATTAAAAATATCATCTATGCCGCTGCAATGAGGCAATGTGCCCAGAACGCTGGCTGCGTTACCCCGCTGAATAGCCAAACCTGTAAATGATTTGTACACTATTAATTGTTTTACATAATATCAGAAAGTATAATAATGTGTACGTTTTCGTATTAATGTCCATTATGTATAATGTAAGTGTGCTAGTTAAATAAAACTTAAAATTAAGAAAAAAACCTCAAAATCTGTTCTGTTTAACAGCCGTGAAAGCGTACCAGACAGACACACTTTCGCATTTGTAATGGATGGGCCGTGGTTAATACAATTAATATACTTAATAATAAAAAAAATAATAATAAAAACTGTTCTGAACAAAATTAATAACGTGCTAATTAAATACGGCATTCACCTTGTTTAAAATAAACAAGCCGCAAACAAAAAACTTTCCCCTTAAAAACGGGCTTACCTAAGCTCTTGTTTACGGAAAATAGGCCAAACTCTGTGTACAAACAAAATGCCGCCATAAAACGAATGAAAGCCTCCACGCCTCTGCCTTGGAGTTAATCCAAACAAAGAATTCCCAACAATTTTTATTCCAAAGAGAAACTTCGTTATTTTTCAGAGCAGAGCAGTAGAAAAGCTTTAGGTAGAGAATAGAGATCTTTGATTTAAATTGTTTCGGTTTCTTTAGTTAACAAATAATTAATTATCCTCGTAATTAATTATAATAGGCCAAAAGTGTACGAATGCCGTCACAAAGCGAATGAAAGCCTCCACGCCTCTGCCTTGGAGTTTTCCAAACAAAGAATCCCAAACAATTTTTATTCCAAAGAGAAACTTTGCTATTTTTCAGAGCAGAGCAGTGAAAAAGCTTTAGGTTGAGAATAGAGATCTTTGATATAAATTGTATTGTTTTCTTTAGTTAACAAATAATTATCCGGACTATTCATTTAAAGAAGATTCATTTACTAGTAACCGGTTACTAATAAATGAATCTTCTTAGAAATAAACAAGAAGTGATCTAGGCTACCTTTTTAGGGTTCCGTAGCCAAATTTGGCAAAAACGGAACCCTTATAGATTCGTCATGTCTGTCTGTGTGTCCGTCCGTATGTCACAGCCACTTTTTTCCGAAACTATAAGAACTATACTGTTGAAACTTGGTAAGTAGATGTATTCTGTGAACCGCATTAAGATTTTCACACAAAACTAGAAAAAAAACAATAAATTTTGGGGTCCCCATACTTAGAACTGAAACTCAAAAATTTTTTTTCATCAAACCCATACGTGTGGGTTATCTATGGATAGGTCTTCAAAAATGATATTGAGGTTTTTAATATCATTTTTTTCTAAACTGAATAGTTTGCACGAGAGACACTTCCAAAGTGGTAAAATGTGTGTCCCCCCCCCGTAACTTTTAAAATAAGAGAATGATAAAACTAAAAAAAATATATGATGTACATTATCATGCAAACTTCCACCGAAAATTGGTTTGAACGAGATCTAGTAAGTAGTTTTTTTTTAATAATTTAAAACTTACTACAGGTTTGTACGGAACCCTCGGTGCGCGAGTCCGACTCGCACTTGGCCGGTTTTTTTTTCTTTTACCTTTTTTAGGCCACCCTCCCAGCGCACGTGTTTCCTGCCAAGTGCCACGTATAACTTGGGTATCTTCAAGGCAAGAGGGAAAGGGCATCTTCTAGGCAAGCGCGTTTCAACCTAGACCTCATCACTAAGCATTATTGTAATCAAGCGCAAGCCTACCACACAATAAAAAAAAATACTTACGCGTATTGAAATTTAATCAAAGAGTGATCTAGGCTACCTTCTTTTTTCCGGAAAAGTAAATTTTAAGTAAGCCTATAAGTAGGTACCTACTTAGATCTTTTTTCCAGAAAATAGGCCAAACTCTGTGCACAAAGTGCCGTCATAAAACGAGTGAAAGCCTCTACGCCAAAGAGTTTCAAACAGTTTTTATTTCAAAGAGAAACTTTGTTTTTTTTCAGAGGCAGAGCAGAGCAGTGAAAAGCTAGAGCTTTATAAGAGTAGAGACCAGAGAGTTAATTAAGAATCATAAGCAAATATTTGGGATTTTCCTTTAACATAAAAAAGAAAGACAGAATAAACCTGAAAACTAAGAAAACGCAGCAAAGTGAAGGATGTAATCAGATCATATAGAAGGCTAAAATGGCGTGGGACTGGACACATGATGAGAGACAGTGGTGGAAAATGGACTAAGGAAGTGACCGAGTGGTATCCTAGGGATGGGAAAAGGTGTAAAAGAAGGCAAAGGAAAAGATGGGAGGCTAAGAGTGGTTTAAGAGTGGTTTAAGATTGGTGGCTGGTGCTACATGGCACCGAACAACACAGGAGAGGAAGATCGGGAAGGTTCTGGAGGCCTATGTCACAGGACAAGCTGATGTACCTACACTAAAAATTATATTGTTGTAAAAATGTTTTTATTTAGCAATAAAGGCTATGATTATAATTATTTAACGATTTTCTCGTAAATGGTAGATAAATATACAAAGATTGATTTAGGCTACTCTTTATTCCGGGTACTTAAACAGGTTTCTAAGTAAGCCTACTTAAGTAGCTGTTGTTTACGGAAAAATGGAAAAACTCTGTGTAGGTACATAGAACAAACAAAACGGCGCGAAAATGAATAAAAGCTTCCACCTTGGAGATTTTTAGAAAAGAAGTTTAATTAATTTTTATTTAAAAGATAAACTTTATGTTTTCAGTTAGAGCAGTGCAAAAGCTATAATAGAACAGACATTTTGCCCTACAAAAAATCTCGGTTATTCCTTCAATGTTTTACTCGTAACCGGTATAGAAATAAGCAAGGAGTGATCTAGGATACCTTTTATCCCGGGTAAGTAAATTCTTAGTAAGCCTATAGGATCTAAGGTACTTAAATCTTGTTTACGGAAAATTGGCCAACCGTGTACAGACAAAATCCCATCATATAAAGAATGGAAGCCTCCACGCCTCCGCCTTGGAGTTTTTTCAGCAAAGTATATGAGAAACTTTGTTTTTTAGAGATGCATTTTAATTTTTAGTAGTATTTTAGTAGCTAGTTTAACAAACTAGGTACCTATACGCTTACTTCTATAACACAATTTGTACCTTAGCTCTGGCCTCAGAAGTAGAACCCTTCTTTTGATAGCGGAGCGGTGTATGAAGTACCTATACCAATCCGCACTTGGCTACCGTGGTGGACTATGGCCAACCCAATCTGAGAGGATATTTTTTTAAAAATTTAAAATATAAACAACTAGCTGATGCCCGCGACTTCGTCCGCGTGGATTGAGGTTTTTCGGTTCCCGCGGGAATTCTTTAATTTTCCGGGATAAAAAGTAGCCTATGTGCTAGTCCAGACTATAATCTATCTCTGTGCCAAATTTCATCCAGATCCGTTCAGCCGTTGGAGCGTGATTGAGTAACAAACACCCATACATCCATACATCCATACATCCATACATCCATCCAAACTTTCGCATTTATAATATTTATATTATTTTGATACTAAGACATTAAAGTTTAAAATTACGAAACCGTTACCAATAAGTGCTCAACGCGGCTAAAGAAGTTTTCACTTCAAAAACAATGACTCTTTTCTGACCGCTAGTGCTCAAATAGGAAATCATATAATTATTGCCATACAACAAGAGTTTTAGCGCGCTATCTACCGGCAAGGAATCTCTTGTTACCTCGCAAATTAGAGAAAAGTTCTAAGCATAGAGATATATTGGGGCTGATTCTGTAGTGCACAATCTCTAAACTAAACTAAAATTAGAGCATTACAAATATTGCTAACCCTTTCCGTAGGGAGTAATAGGAAAGGGTTAGCAATATTTGTAATGCTCTAATTTTAGTTTAGTTTAGAGATTGTGCACTACAGAATCAGCCCCATTATAATATACAAGTTTCGGCCGAAATAGCAATTCACGGCCTCGATTACTTAAAAAGGCCACGGCTCGCGCCTCGTCCTTTTATAATCACTTGGGAAGTCCTCAGCTTCCTTCCATTATTATTTAATACTCAGCCGTAAATTGCTTTATTTCCGACCTGGACAGTAATTTACTATTGGTACAATATACCAAGTGAGGGTTCCAGAAATTCGATTGATGCAAAAATGTTGAAAAGTGTTTTTCATCCCACCATCTCGGAAAGAGTATTTTTACTCTTCGATATCTGAAGGTAAAAGCCGTTATTATCCTCTAGAGGATAAAGTAAATTGAATTTAGAACATCGTGTGCACGTCAGTAAATATCACTCGTCTATGAAGTTTGTGAATTCAAAACATCATTAAAACCTATTTACTATTATTACCTCTATGGTGCCGAATTTCCATACAATCGTTTTTAATTTGTTAAAAACTCACACTCGTAACCTTCTTGGTGTACTTTTTCAATTTGCTTTGCGCGCACCATTTTCTTTCACGTCATATTGTTTAATATTAAAATCGATTAAAAACAAGAAAATTGAAAATAAGTGAAAAACCTAAAATGAGTGATTCTAGTGACGAAGAAATTAACAGAATTGAATTTAATCTTGTGATTTTTTTTGCATTTAGTCATTTCCTCGCTGAGGTGGGATGAAAAGTTACGTGTTGCACTCGAGTGAAAAGATTTTTCACCTCGTGCTCTTTTGATTCCCTCGCTGACGCTCAGGATTTTAATTTTTGAATCACTCGCTCCGCTCGTGATTCAATTTTAGAATCCTTCGCTTGCTCGGTCATCAAAATTGAGCACGCGGTTAAAAAACAACTTTTCACTCTTGTATAACAAATAACTATTATCGTATAGTAACAATTTTGATATTTTATCACTACTTATAGCAATTATTATACAAAGGGCCCTTGAATACGACATCATAAAATACCTATAAAACAAACATTACACCTACCGCTACAAAAAAATAAGCATCGCTGTTACGACAAAACTTTCTCTTTCTGATTGTGCTCAAACTTGGTAGCGAATCATACTCCACTTGATTTTATTGCACCTAATAAAATATTAGGTAATCATAATTTAATATTGAAATTTGTCTTTGTTAATCATATTTTTAGAGATTTTTTTGGAACAAAGTTCCTTATAGGACGATAGGGTACCTAGTACCTACCCTAGCCGGCAAAAAACGTCCGGCTTGGACCCGTCCGTCCGTAAATGCTGGAAGTTAGATTTTTTTTAACTAAGACTAAAGGTCTTACATATAAATATACTAGCTGATGCCCGCGACTTCGTCCGCGTGGATTGAGGTTTTTCGGTTCCCGCGGGAACTCTTTAATTTTCCGGGATAAAAAGTAGCCTATGTGCTATTCCAGACTATAATCTATCTCTGTGCCAAATTTCATAAAGATCCGTTCATCCGTTGGAGCGTGATTGAGTAACAAACATACATCCATACATCCAAACTTTCGCATTTATAATATTTATTTGACTACATTTCCAATTAAAATTTAATGCCTTAAAGTTAAGGTTCATATTTTTGTAATATTTTTTTTAATTAAGTATATCTTTAAAAAAAAATTGGTTTTCGCTTGAAATTAAAATTTATGTAAGTAATAAGGATCTTTATTCCTATCTGGTGTCCCACGACACCACACGTTTTTTTTTCTATTCTTCTAAGGCGTTGACTGCGCTTACCTAGTTGGCACCGTTATTAAAAAAATTTCACGCGTACGGAGTCACGGGCATCAGCTAGTAAATGATAATTAATAGAAATTATCTTTTCAACATTAGTCCTTTCCAATAAATTAAAGTATGTCCTCATAATCCTTTAAGAAATTTAATCACGTAAGGCCACTCTCCCAAGGAAATTCAGAAGGAAAAACAATTAAACATATTTCCTTACTGATATTCTCAGACCGTATGTAGGTACTTATTATTTGTATAAAATTTTATTTTGTTACGCATGTAAAAATATTACTTACTTTATTTGTTACTGCCCATATCCATACTTCCATACTTAATATTATAAACTCAACTCAAATCGTGCATTAAAACAATGCACGATTGTGAATTCACAATCGTGCATTGTAGAGTCAACATCTCCTGAAGATGCTCCGGTGTCGGAGTGAAACGTACGTTGAGGGTATTTTGGAAGATTTATGTGGTGTGGAGAATATCGCGGGCTGCCAGTTCAAGATACGCACTGTACCACATAGATTTACCTTCTGTGGCGGATTATAGCGAATTAAACTTCTAGTTTTTTCAATATCATGGACTTCCGCAAAGTAACGCCTGCTTCTATCCAATGTTATAAACTGATATTATAAATGCGAAAGTGTGTCGGTCTGTCTGTCTGTCTGGTACGCTTTCACGGCCCATCTGTTCAACCAATTTTGATGAAATTTGGTACAGGGGTAGATTGTATCCCGGGAAAAGACATAGGCTACTTTTAGCCCGAAAAATTAAAGAGTTCCCGTGGGAATTAAAAAACCGGCCAAGTGCGAGTCGGACTCGCGCACCGAGGGTTCCGTACAAACCTGTAGTAAGTTTTACGATTTATGACGTATTAAAAATAAAAATTACGTTTGTTGTATGGGAGCCCCCCTTTAATATTTACTTTATTGATATTTAATTATTTATTTTAAAAGGTAATATACAAGTTAATATTCTGTGAAAATTTGAACCGTCTACCTGTTACCGTTTTTAATATTGAGCAAAAAAATACGAAAAAAACACGTTAATTGTATGGGGACCCCCCTTAATATATATATTTTTTTAATTTTTAGTGTTTGTTCTTATAGTGGCAACGGAAATACATCATTTGTGAAAATTTCAGCTTTCTAGCTATCACGGTTTATGAGATACAGCCTGGAGACAGACAGACAGACAGACAGACAGACAGACAGACAGACAGACAGACAGACAGACAGACAGACAGACAGACAGACAGACAGACAGACAGACAGACAGCGGAGTCTTAGTAATAGGGTCCCGTTTTTACCCTTTGGGTACGGAACCCTAAAAATCTTAATCCACGCGGACGAAGTCGCGGGAATCATCTAGTTTTATCGAACTGCGAAAGTGTGTTTGTTGGTTGGTTTGTCCCTCAGAGGTTTATCCATGTCAAGCCGTAAGCCGAGGGATTTATATACATGAGAGGCGATATTTTTTTATAACATCGTCTACTCTGGGGACTCATTCTTTATATCATAACATGGCGCCCCACTAAGTAAGAAGCAGACCCATAGAGTATATTATAATATATGACCTGTGGGTGCACTATCTCGAGCCCGGGCCGGCCCTGTACTTACCTCGAATTTATTAATTGATATAATTCATACTAATCCATACTAATATTATAAATACGAAAGTGTGTCTGTCTGTCTGTCCGGCCGTCTGTCTATCTGTCTGTCTGCTTCGCTTTCACGGCCCATCTAAGTATTTATCCGATTTGGATTAAATTTGGTACAGGGGTAGTTTGCATCCCGGGGAAGAAGAAGAACATACGCTACTGTTTATTCCGGAAAATTAAAGAGTTCCTGTGGGAATCAAAAAACATAAATCCACGCGGACGAAATCGCGAGCATCATCTATTCTAGTATAATATAATGAATTGCATGCTAATTAGATACGTATTACGTACCTATCTATGGAGCAGCACATCTATTGGGAGCCATTGTTGAAATCACAAATAAGCCATTGACCATTCATAGCTTCATCACGTAGCACTAGTACATACTACTATAATAGTTTCAATGGTATAAATACTTAATGGCTCATTGAGGACGCTTCATAGCATCCGTTGTCCATACTTATATTCAGTGGCGTGCACAGGGTTTGAAGCTAGGGTAGGCATTGGTTAGGTAGAATACATAATACTGACTGTCTTGATAAAAAATGATCATTGACGTATTTCCACTTGGGTAAGCGGTGCTTTTACGCCTCTATGAACTGCACGCCACTGCTTATATTATAAACTAGCTGATGCCCGCGACTTCGTCCACGTGGATTGAGGTTCTTTGGTTCCCGCGGGAACTCTTCAATTTTCCGGGATAAAATTTACCTAGCCTATCAGTTAAGTCAGGTTATTAGCTAAGTATCTCCGTTAGTTGTATTCTCGATATATCTATATCTGTGCTTAATTTTACCTAGATCCGTTCAGCCGTTCTGGCGTATTTGAGTAACAAAGATCCATCCATCTAAATTTTCGCATTTATAATATAGATATGCGAGAATCTGTCAGTCTATCTGCAACTCTTTCACTGCCCATCTGTTCAACCGATTTTGAATTAACCGATCGTACTATTTTTATCGTGGGAAAAACTTAAATCAACGCGGACCAAGTCGCGGTCACCATCCTAGTAAACCTTGAAGGTAAGTATAACGCCCCACCAACTTATCTAGTCCGGTGACCAAAATCGCAACTAATTTTATACCTGATAAGTTTTTTTTTTAAGTTTGCGCAGCACGCAGGCGATCGTAGCGACAACCACTGGCCATGACACTGACTCCGCGCGCGGCGGTGATTACACCGCCCGCAGTGCGGAGTCTACCGGACTTGACTTCAGCTCCGCGCGCGACGGCGACCACATCGCACGCAGCGTGGAGCTCACCTCACCTCACCTCACTCACCGATCTCGACTAACTCGGCACGCGACGGTGACCCTCTCGCCCGCGGCGCCGATATAACAGGATTTGACACGCATCCCGCGCGCGAAGGTGATGACGACACCCGGAGCGAGGACCCAACTCCGGAATTGACAACTGGCCCAGGGGCCTGTAGCCTACAAGGCAGGCCCTAGCCGATTACGGCTAGAAGACATTTACCGGGGTACAGAATTACGGCCGCGCCTTGGGAAAGACCTATGTTCAGCAGTGGACGTCCGCAGACTGAGATGTTGATGATGATGATGATGATGATGATGATGATATCTACTAGCGACGCTGTCACCGGGTCAGATAAGTTTGAAGGACTATAACGTACTATGTTCCTGTTGTATTTAGTGCCGCAGCCATATTTCGCCAGAGTAGAACTCACGTAGAGCCACGGTCCAGTGCACTGCATTCAATCTTATTGGAACGTGCGGGGTACCCTAGACACCACACTTTTTTTTTCATATCTACTAGCGACGTGTGGTGGCGTTCTTTGGGAAAGGCCTATGTTCAGCAGTGGAAGTCCGCAGGCTAAAATGATGACTAGCGACGCTGTCGCTGTCGGAGTACTATGACGGACGGACCCGACGATAAGTTTGACGAATGACAGATAAGTTTGACGAGACTATTTTTTTTTTTTTTTCACTATAACGTACTATGTTCCTGTTGTATTAGTGCCGCAGCCATATTTCGCCAGAGTAGACTCACGTAGAGCCACGGTCCAGTGCACTGCATTCGATCTTATTAAAATTTCACAATAGGCTTACACCTTGCCAGTTACCACAGATGAAATAATTACCTTACTATGGGCGCTTTCTAAAATTATTAACTACGTTCCCATAAGACGATAGATTTCATTTTCTGCTTTAGCCTTACAAGAGCTTTTAGGTATAGAATATTATTAAACTTTTTAATATGGTTCCCAAAGAGTTTTCTGGATTTGCCATTACATAGATTTTATGTCGAGGTTATTACACTATCGATGATATTCTGAATGACAAAGTTGCATGGAAGCAACCGGCTTCACATCCAGTGACCCACAAGTCAGTGTAATACTTGTAAGTTGTAACGTATGTGTTGTACTTGTATTGTCTACTTATTGTAACATTTACGTTTTTAAGAAAAGAGCAACTGCTGAGTTTCTTGCCGGCTCTTCTCAGTAGAATCAGCTTTCTGAACCGGTGGTAGAGTCATAACGCTTCATAAGTGACACAAGTTGTCCTACGTGAAATAAATAAATAATTTATCATTATCATTTATCATTTAAACATAATAAATACCATAAATATGTAGTTTAATATCCTACGATTTCAATGTTTTACAACTCACGAGTAGCGACTGTTTTATTTTACGAGTATGTAGCTCGTTTTGTTTATTTTGTTTAACTTTCTTGTTGCTATTTTAAAAGGTATGTAGTAAGTACTTATCATCTCTTTTTCTTTTTAAAATTCACACGTGTGCAACACCCACTCTTCATGAATCTATCTTAATCTTAGGTTGCCTGAAAGAGATCACACGCAGTGATTCCCGCGGGAACTCCTTAATTTTCCGGGATAAAAAGTAGCCTATGTCCTTCCCCGGGATACAAACTATCCCTGTACCAAACATCAAAATCGGTTGAACAGATGGGCCGTGAAAGCGTAGCCATAGACAGACAGACAGACAATACACACTTTCGCATTTATAATTGGACCTACTTAAGCAAAAAGGAACCAATCCACACATGCCAAAAATGAGATAAGTATACAGAAAGCTTTTAAAATGCACCTTCTATCGACCCTGGAAAGATCAAAATGATCTGACAATTTTGGTCACACAATGTCAAAATTGTTGTGTGGATTGGTTCCTTTTTGCATAAGTAGGTCCAATTATGGATCCTCATTTTAAAAATCACAAAAAATAATAATTTATATTTTAGATATAGGAAACATACTAAGAGCCAGGGGCTAATATTATAAGTATTTTGTACTATTACCAATTCTGTGGTATTATGTTAATTTTTAAAAAAACATTGTAGTCACTAGCCAGATAATAATTAGCGCTTAACAACAATACCACTAGAGTACTTAAAGACTTCTTCTTAGTAATAATTATTTGTCTGTAAGGTAACTTGAGAATGCTATAATTAATGAGAACGTCTAAAACAGTGTTTCATAAAGTAAGTCGAAGACAAATACATTTAATTCAACAGTAGATAGGCTTTTAGTAACAATGAACTAAAGCGAAAGAATAGCCACAGTTTAGCTTACGAAATCTGGAAAAGCTTAAAATCTTTTCAAAATGCTCAGAACACAGAATATTTATAATAGTTGCTCAGACGTAATTCTTCCTTTCTATACTAATCCTACTCGTACTATGGATGTATGTATGGATGTATGGATGTTTGTTACTCTTTCACGCCAGAACGGCTGAACGGATCTGGATGAAATTTGGCACAGACATAGATTATTATAGTCTGGAATAACACATAGGCTACTTTTCATCCCGAATAATTGAAGAGATCCCTCGGGAACCAAAAAACCTCAATCCACGCGGACGAAGTCGCGGGCATCTGCTAGTCGAGAATAAAGGTGCAATTCCACCAGTGTGCAGCACTTTTCTGCGCATTCTGCGGCACTTCAATGCACAGGTAAGGTTAGCACTTAGCAGCTATCTATCATTTTCATGTAATAAGGCCTGTTCAGTTTTGACCGTAAATATGATATGATATCTATATATAATATATAAAATTCAAAGTCCTGACTGACTGACTGACTGACTGACTGACTGACTTATATATCAACGCACAGCCTAAACCGCTGGGGTTAGAAACTTGAAATTTTGACAGTAGGTTCCTTTTATGACGTAGGCGCTCACTAAGGAAGGATTTTTCAAAATTCCACCCCTAAGGGGGTGAAATGGGGGGTGAAAGTTTGTATGAAAGTCCGTCATTTCTCAAGTTATATCCATGAAACTTGGTATTTGAGCTTCTGGTTTAAAATAAAGAAATACGTGTTTCACAGTTTTTGAAAATTCTACCCCCAAAGGCGTTAAATAGGGGTTGAAAGTTTGTATAAAAGTCCTTCATTTTTCAAGTAATAACTATGAAAGTTGGTATTTGGGCTTCTGGTTTAAAATAAAGAAATACGTGTTTCACAGTTTTTGAAAATTTCATACCCAAGGACGTTAAATAGAGAGTTTGTCCTTCAATCACGCCGCAACAGAGCAACGGATCAACGTGATTTTTTGCATGGGTATAGTTGAGGACCTAGAGAGTGATATATATATAGGACTTATCCCGGAAAATTAAGGAGTGCCTGTGGGAATTAAAAAAAACTTATGCCACGCGAACGAAGTCGCGAGCATCCTCTAGTATATATATATATGATAAGAGATTACTTGATTTATACATATATCTATCTCTAGATGATGCTCGGGACTTCGTCCGCGTGGATTAAAAGGTTTTTTGATTCCCGCGGGAACTCTAAAATTTTCAAAATATCCTTCCCCGGGATGTAACCTACCTCTTTATCAGTGGCGTGCCCAGGGTCCAAAACCAGGTCAAGCCTGCTATATATTTTCTAGGATTTTTAAATCACAACTTACCTAGGTACAGGTAGGTACCTACTACCTATTGTAAATTTGTGAAATAAAGAACTTTTGCTTACTTAAAAAAAACCAACAGCCAGCTGAATTCATAATATTATTGCGTTCTGACCAAATTTCATCAAAATTGGTTGAACAGATGGGCCCTGAAAGCGTAACAGACAGACAGACACTTTCTCATTTATAATATTGGTATGGATTAGGTACCATAATGGTTTGTCTTATCTGTCACAAATTAAGATTAATATCTTTGGCATGTGTATTGTAAATAGAGTCGTATACACAGGAGTTAATTACGACCGAAAATTAATTATCAGAATCAAACAGATTCGGTTATTTATTCCGACTCACTGAATCTCAATAACTCATGCCATTTTAATTTAAAGATTTCTTTTTCTAAGGAAAATACCTACCTACACTATAGATAGTTTATAGAGACAAAACGTCTGCGAGAAAACATGTTTCGCCTCTCGTTTTATCGAGAAACATAATCTCTTATCAAATTACCGGCTCACCACTGAGCACGTGCCTCTTCTCGGAATGAGAAGGGTTTGGCCATAGTCCACCAAGCTGGTCAAGTGCGGATTGACACACTTCACACACCTTCGAGAACATTATGAAAAACTCTCGGTCGTGCAAATTTTCTTACGATGTTTTCCTCCACCTTCCTTCACCAAGTGATATTTTATTTCGTAAACGCATATCCACCACCACTACAGCCAATTCACGTCCCACTGCTGGGCACAGGCCTCCACTCTCATAGGAGAGACGGAATTAGAGCTTAGACCCACCACGCTGCTCTAAGCGCATAGGTAGGTGACTAGGTGTACGCTCGCAATCACCCCGACGCGACGCGACGTGAACCCGACCCGACACTCTTCCACTATATCGAAATCCATTGTCGCAGCAAAAATACCTTAGTTGTAAGACTAAGTAAGTACCACAAATTCAGTCAAACATAAAAATCTTGATTGTAACAATGATTGCTGCAGGTTTAAGTACCTACCTATAATAGGCATTAAGCGTCGATGTTATTTAGTAAGTAACTAGCGATCCGCCCCGGCTTCGCACGGGTAGCACTAATAATCCTAATCTATATAATACACTCGGCGTCAAAAAAATCGCACCTTTCAAAAAATCGACTTCAAACAACTGTAAACCTTATTTGACATCAATAATAAGGGTCATGTTGGATATCATTTGAAAGGCGATGAAATGGAGAGCACAAAAACAATTCAATTTATTATTTTTCTTTTATTGGAAAAGCACAAAAAAAATAAGTAGGTATATAAAACAGTAAAAGTCCTTAATTAAGCCTTAATTTAAAACAGATTAATTACACAAAAAAGAATACAAAAATGATCTTAAAACTAATCTAAAATCTAGTGTTACCCCCCCTTGCCCTGATGACGGATTCCATACGATCCCTCATGGATCTTACCAATTTTAAAATTTCTTCTTGAGGGATAGTGTCCCATTCCTCAATAACGGCATCTTTGAGTTCCTGGAGAGTCGTAGGAGCGGGATCACGAGACCGAACCTTGCGTTTTAAATGGTCCCATAGGTGCTCAATCGGGTTCAGGTCTGGACTTCTCGCTGGCCACTGCATGACAGAGATCCCAACCTCTTTAAGGTAGTCGCGCACAATAATTGCAGTGTGAGCGCGAGCGTTGTCATGCATCAACGTGAACCCCTCGCCAACAAAACTGGCATAGGGGACCACATGGTCTTCCAGGATCTCTGTGATGTACCGGTGAGCAGTCAGCGACCCTTGCCCGCGAGCACCACGAGCCCGGGAGACGCAAACAAGGTCGGTTTTGCCGTCGGCCGACATGCCGCCCCAGAACATACAAGAACCGCCTCCATATTCCACCGTCTCCTGGATGCAGGCTTGGGCGAAACGTTCACCCTGTCTTCTGTACACTCTTTTGCGTCTGTCGTTGCAGAAAAGGCACACTCTCGTCTCGTCTGAGAAGAGAACAGCTTTCCATTGTTCGAGGGTCCAATTGACGTGTTCGCGAGCGAATTGCAAGCGGGCTCGCCGATGCTCTGCGGTCAATTTTGGACCTGTAGCAGCTCTTCGCGCCGCTATTTTCCTCTCCCCCAGTCTTCGTCTAACCGTAGACACACTCACGGTTCTTCTGTTAGCTGTCTGGAGCTGCTGTCGCAACTCAACAGCATTTAAGAAGCGATTTCTCAAAGACGTCGATACGATGAATCGGTCGTCTCTCTCCGAGGTGCAGCTACGTCTACCAGACCCATGTCTTCGGACGTAGCCACCGGTCTCCAGGAAACGCTGGTACACTCTTCGAACCGAAAAACGGCTCAAGTTGAGTTGCCGAGCGACATCACACTGCCGCATGCCTGATTGCAGTAGTACAATCACTTGGGCGGCCTCATCGACAGTGGTATCCATTTTCAAGGGTGTTTTTCTTGGGAATGAGCTTCTCGTGTGTCCACTTCAACGGTTGGATAGCGAATGATCCCGATTGAACCTGTATTGACCCTTTTATACCTACAAAAGGTAGCGCAACTAGCGGCTGTTTTAAGGAGCAAAATTGTAGGTGTTTTCTTCTTCTTTTTTTGTGCTCTTCCAGTAAAAGAAAAATAATCAATTGAATTGTTTTTGTACTCTCCATTTCATCGCCTTTCAAATGATATCCAAAATGAACCTCATTATTGATGTCAAATAAGGTCTAAAGTTGTTTGAAGTAGATTTTTTGAAAGGTGCGATTTTTTTGACGCCGAGTGTATAAACTATCCTATCTCTCAAGTTAGATCGAACTGCACATGGTGTGCGAATTTTATTATAATCGGTTAAGTGGTTTAGAAGTCCATTGAGGACAAACATTGTGACACGAGATTTATATATATATAGATGAGTAAGTAGGTATTATAAATATTGATATTCGCGACTTCGTGTTTAGTAATTTCCCTACGTAGGTACCTAGGAACTTTTTGAGTTTCCGGGATAAAAAGTACTTAATTACCCTATATTATTACCTATCCTTTCTCCAGGTCCAGGATGCAAGCCGTGAAAAGGTGCCTGCCTACCAGGCAGAATACCTATTTGTTTGCATTTTTGCTAGCGTCTTAATGAGTAACCTTTCTAGAATTTTGTTTGAGTAGGTAAGTAGGTAATTATACTACTGTCTGTAAGTATAGTTAAATGTACTTAATGTACTTAATAACACGTTTACCTTAACATACTTTAGTTATCTATAGTTATCTAACTATACTTAGAATATTTCGCTTCTTCGCCATGTAAAAAGAATCGTTCTTGAAAACGCTTCACCTACTTACGAGTACATATTTTAGGGCTTATGCGTCGAAATATTAGGTATAACGCATTTAGATAATAATATTAATATAATATTATAATCTATGGCGTTATAGTATTATTACCTATTCTGTGGTATAGGGGCTTACGCATATCAAAAAAATTTTTTTCCGCGAGTTTTTAATTTAGAACAAATTGTAATCTTCCGTCTTGTTCACTCTCATCAGAATTGAGATACTTACCACATTGATCCTTCACTCACTGTTCACCGTTCAGTTTGCGTCTAACATTCCGAGTGAGAGCACGTGTATTCGTTGTCCAAGAGCAGCATCAGCATGTCCACAGCAAAGAAACATCTCCAGAGTCAGGTAATTCTTTCCTTTTTTATGTAACCTGTCTAAAATAACGTGATTATTTATACTATTATTAGATAAACGAGAATATAAAATGATACTCTAGATGATTTGATGTACTGAAACGCGTTGTCACGAAAGAAATACCCTAGAGGCGGCGCTAGTAGTCGCATGTTTATGTAATTATTGTATGTAAAATTTATTAGTTCCACAAATTACCGCGGGACTCATTTTGTAAAATGGAATATATTCGGGAAATGGGAATGCCGATTACCCGCATCAAACATCACTACTCACGAGTGTCACGACTGAGTACTGACCCAACTAGTAGGTAGTCGGTACCGTTACCAACAACGCTACCGCTTACCACCTAGGCACCTATGTCCGTATTATTTATTAGTTGTGGCACAGATGAAATAATACCTAGTTTCCTCTTGTGCTCCCACCCATATTTTCTTACACTTCCAATTGCTATTTAGGGTTTTCTATTGACTTTGCTACCGACAAATATTATACATATAATCGTATGTTACTTAAATACACTCATATATACACCAATATTTAATAAATCAAACGTAAGAAATAAAAAGTATTTTTATCAATTGTACGAGTATGATGTCATTTTACTCAGGCATTCACGAAATAAATGACGACGACTGATACAAATTAATCACAATTGGCGACTGGACTTGTATAGGGATTATTTAAGAAGTACTAATAGCCTCAGGGTACCTTAAGTATGCAGTTCTAATATGTAATGTAATTATTAAATTATTTTATGACGTGATTTTCTATAGCTTTACATTAAAGGTTTAGAACAATATCTATGATATGTGAGAGTTAAACACGCTAAACATGTTTCAGGGAAAGGAAATTGTCGCGAAAGTCTATCATCGAATGAAATATGAAGCATCAAATGGAGTAGAAAATCTCACTGATCCAAAGTGGCGAACTGCCCAAGCTATAGGTCTTGACGAATCCACAATCACGCGAATTTTGGAAGATGTCAATCGAGCAACAGATATGTCAAACAACACTTCAAAAGCACCTTCAAAACGAAAAAATGCCCGATGCACGAATTCTATACTCGATGATTGTGACACTGCTGTACTACGACAAACAATAATGTCATTCCCCATTGATTATAAGGAACTGCCGACGTTACGAAGGCTTAAAGAAGTTTTGCATGAAAAAAATGGCTTCTATGGCTGTGCAAAAACTCTACTCACAGTTTTGCAAGAATTAGGCTATGAGTTTACGAAGATAGACGATAAGAATAAAACTTTGGTTGAAAAACATGAGCTACAAATGTTACGCTTAAAATATTTGAGACAGATACAAAGATTTCGTGACGAAGGGCGCTATGTCGTATTTGTGGCTGAAACTGGTATTGACACAAAACATATTCAGTATGGGTCTTCAAAGAGGATGAAGGGTAAGATACCAGTAAAAAAGAAGCCGCCTAAAATATCTCGCATCATACTCATCCACGCCGGTGGATGTCGAGGATTTATTCAAAATGCTTTTTTAATGTATGAATTTACCTCAACGAATGTAGATTTTCAATACGATATAGATCCTGATAAATACAAACTTTGGATGACGGAACAATTACTGCCGAATCTTCCGGAAAACACAGTCATTGTTATAGGAAATGCTCCGTATCATTGCGTTAGGACATATGAAACTCCTGATTCAAATTCAAGTAAGTTTGAAATGCAAACATGGCTGACTGGAAGAAACATTCCATTCGCAGAATCTATGAAAAAAATCGAATTATATGATTTAATTGTAAAGAATAAAGGTATAATGAAATATTTCGTACTCGACGAACTAATTCGATCTAACGGATTTGAAGTTCTTCGCCTACCCCCTAATCATCCTGAGCTCAATCCGATTGATAAAGTATGGGAGATTATAAAGGATAATCTAGAAGATGTGTTCGGACGAAACTTGGCATACTTAAGACCACTCATAAATGAAAAGATTGGAATGATTGACTGTACGACATGGGAAAATATTTTTCACGACGTTGAAAACCTAGAAGAACAATATTTGCAATATTTTGATATGGACACCGAATTTATTGTTTATGCTAATGACTCCGAGACTGATTCAGATGAAAGTGATTGAATATAATAAATGACGAGTTATTTAAAATAAATAAATAAATAAGGTATTTAAAATAAGTAAGTTTAATTCCTTCGGCTCGGAAGGTCCAGTTCCCCGAATGTCCATGTTAAAATATTATGAACCTTCAATATCCTATTGAAGGTTGAAAAGTAACAAGATGACGTTGGATGATTTTGGTTATGAAAATCCCGGGGGAACTATCTGATTTTTTGTCATTGAAAAGTCTATGTTCATAACTATAGTTAGCTATGCAAAAATCAGGTCCATCCGTAGCTTTGCTGTGGCGTGATTGAAGGACTAGACAAACATATTATTAGGCATTTTCGCTTATTTTGTTAATGTATGGAGTATGGACTGCGTGGTAGGTAGGTAGGTACACCGTACACAATTTAGTATTACATCTACGAGTATAATATTCTTAGTGCAATAAAACATAACCATTATTAATTTATTACACAACCACAGATACAACGCTTAGATACCTAAGGTCTATTAAAAAAATACACGCTGAAAAAGCGCTGAATTGAGAACCTCCTCCTTTTTGGAAGTGCTATATTCTCCGGTCTCCGGACTCCGACACATTTATCTGCGCGTGTGGCGAAATTCGGAACTACATCATAGGTACAGGTAGGTATGAAAATCTTGGGTACCTACCAACTGCATACCTATATTGATTTGCAAAGGAAAACTTTAAAATACAATATTTATTAGTTATTAGTGATCTAACAACACCAACTTGCTTGTGGTCCTTCCGCCAAACGCTCATAATATAATAATATAATATAATATATGGTTCCCCACACATAACAAAAAAGTAATTTTATCTGTGTTCCGTGGTTGCCAACCAATATTATTTGTGTAGTAGGTATATATTGTAAAAATACCTAACCCTAAATGGTGTAATAATGATAATTATTAATAGGTGAAGAACCCATTTTTTGCTGATTGTACAAGTTTACAAATTAATGATGTTATCAAAAAACTAAAATGGCAGAAAAAGATTCAAGAAGTTTGGAACATGGAATTAAGCATCACGATATACGTAGTGCATTATAACTGTTCAATGGTTTGGAACTTATCATTTATTAATATTCTATTTTCGATGGTTTGGAATAAAAAACAAAATTATAGAAAATAGCGCCATCTATTCATAAGTAAGAAACGAATACAAGAATGCATCGTTTCTTGAAGTACTATTGCTACTTGACAATAGATGGCGTAGTTCCCTACAACAATGACATTTGACAGATCACGTTTCGGACGCGATGGAATGTCATCACAGTCAGGTAATGGCCGCCGCCGAGGTGGTCTGCTCGTGGTATTATCAGTGATACGCGAGTTAATTGGTTGTTTACCTTATTTACATCAACAATCTTATCATTACAAACGTTGTGACAAGCGTTCTATTGTTGTTTGATCGTCGGTTTGTGTTAATGAGACTCTGACGAGTGTAATTTGTGTGATTTTCGGCTGCTATGTCCGCGTTTACGTAGCATTGAGATGGGAAAGCGTCCGGTATAGTGTTGTGTTGTGTGTTAAAAAGGTATCTCGGCTAGATGCTGGGCTACAGGAGCACGATGTGCAACCGGCAGCACACGCAGGCGTGTTTAAACACATCTCTGTCTATACGGCAAGAGATACAGAGGTTTGAAAGCGTGCACCCTTCTATTTACGCGCTTTACGATCTTGTGGAACTGGTCCCGGACCCTCTGCTGGCTCAGCAGATTCGTGATCACGTCGTTGCTATCGAAGGTGGGTTCACAACTTCATATTACGCCCATATACAGCTGTGTTGGTCAGTGTTTACATTTGTATTTCTCGGACGCGTTTCTAAGGAGACGCTGTGTGTAAATATTGATAAGGCACGCTGGATAACCTATTTTATCGATTGTTTTGCGTGTCCCGTGTTAGCCCAGATATGTGAAAATTTTAATGACTGAACGCTAAAGCTATGGCTAAAGTAATTACTTAAATTAGGTAGTTCAATTTGATAGAGTCGATAGGTATAGGTAGGTCACATTTAGTTACAAAAATGTTCATCAGAACAAAGTACCTATACCGCTGTACGTAGTTTGGCTCAGCTTTAGAATACATACCGCGGAGTTTGGACGTTCACATATTTTTTTACAGAAAAATTCTGATGTGGTAAGCCTTGCACTAAAATATTTTATGTCGGAAACTAAATATTTTACGTCGGAAACTAATACTTTTCGAGAAATAATTTTTTGAAAATTCGCAATCTTCACCACTTTTCGCTATTTCTTACGACATTTGCCGTAGATTGTACCATAGACTAAAGACTCGTTGGCGTTTGAGTACCTAATCTGTGATTAAAATCCGTTCCATGGACGTTATTTGACGTTTTTTCCTAATCATTCGAATAAAACCATAGAAATAGGAAGACTATAGTCGTAATTCCCATGGAATTATCTTCCTATTTCTATGGTATTTCCTAATTCCATGAATAAAACACAGAGTTTCAAGGTTATAAAATTAAATAAAAAGGTATAAAGGTAGGTTATTAAATGTTTATTTAGGTACTTTTGATCACAAAACCGAATCGGCACGCCCCGACTCCACGCAGTCTTGTCTGCCCTGCCCCTAGAGTGTTTTTTGTAAGCGCGAAGCCAGAAGCTCGCGTAGGAGGTCCTGAATGAAGCGAGCCTACGAGGCCGAGTGGAGCGAAGGGGGGAGGTGGCGAGCGAAGCGAGCCGGCGACCTCCGCAGCGAAACGAAGGTCGAGTAGGCGAAGCTTCATTCAGGGGCGACGAAGCGAGTCTTCTGGCGTAGCCCATTCCATTTCAGAAATTAACCTTTTCCACTACCTAAAACAAAAGATATAAGGGTAGGTTAAAGTAGGTATAATTACAAGATATAAAGGTAATACCCCCTCCTTCTCCCTCCCTCCCACCCTCCAAGCTACTTTTACCCAATCTCCGTCATAACTATCAGTGTTAGGCAGGGAGAACCTAACCTCAAAATTAAAAAAAATTAATATCTCGAAAACTATTAGGTTCCTACAAGTTTGGCTTGGAGGGGGAGTCGACCCCCTCCCCCCCCTCCCCCTCGCCCCCCCAGCCCCCCCCCCCCTCGCGGTATGTATACTAAAGCCCAACCCGTAGTTTGCTTTTTTAATGTAGGTACCTACTTAACTGGTATAGGTAATAATAATATTGATAACTAATGCACATAAGTACCTAATTAAGTAGGTAATAGGTATTATGAATTATGATCGATAAAAGGTATAAAATACCTAATTCATGACTAAAGCAAGGAAGTAGGTATATAACCTACCTAGGTATCTACCTATGTAGGTAGTAGGTACCTGCTAGGTACTTACTACTTAGTTAATAATAGAGCATAAGTATGTAGGTACTTTAATTAAATACAGAATATGATTCTTGTCACTAAGGAGTTAGGCTAGTGACATGACCCTTTTCATTTTTCCACATTTTTTTTTTTTAAATGTATAGGCCAGCGCTTGGCTGCAATCAGACTTGCTTGCAAGTGGTGATGCAGTCTAAGGTGGAGCGCGCTTGCCTAGAAGATGCCTATTCACTCTTGATTTGAAGGTACCTATATTAAAAGAGGAGGGGAAAACGGAAGCCGTAATTTAGGTACCTACTTAAGTACATACATGGAAAAGTCTCTACATAGCGACAAGGTGTCTACTGTCTAGTAAGCAATAACTGGGTAGAATACCTACTTATTTAATAAATAAAACGAAGCGTGAAGCAAAAGTTGTCCATCGTGATCTCATAACAGTAATCTTCGGTCTTGCGTGCGGTTAAGAGTAAGTAAGTAGGTACCTATACCTACCTAACTGTTGACGTACGATGCGTGCAGTATCAGTATACGACTAAAGGTAAGCGCACATTACGTCGCGGGAACCGGCCAACCCGAGCATATTATTATTTTGTAAATACCTAGCCGACGTTTTAGCCGCCCGAAGTAGCATCGTAAATAAAAGACGCGTAGCTAGCTGGTGTGGATGTAAACGACATCTCGGGCCATCCTGACTCGACACAATCTTATCTGACCAGACTAGACGGCGTGGAGTCGGGATGACCAGATTTAGGGAGACCTGTATATTTAACAAATTGTAAAAAGATACAGTCGCGAATAGCGATGTGGTGTCGGCATTTGTTCTAGCTTCCAACGGTGCTCCATGCAACGGTTCTACAAACGGAGTGGGTGAACTTGGCGAGTCATTTGCCAAGGCACTTGCCAAAGCATTGGCCTTTGTTCTAGCTTCCAACGGTGCTCTATTTGTTCCACAAATGGAGACAGTGAACTTGGCGAGTCATTTGCCAAAGCACTAGCCAAAGCATTGGCATTTTTGCAAACGAATCCAGCGGCGCTCCGTTTGTTCCACGAACGGAGACACTGAACTTGGCGAGTCATTTGCCAAAGCACTAGCCAAAGCATTGGCATTTTTGCAAACGAATCCAGCGGCGCTCCGTTTGTTCCACGAACGGAGACAGTGAACTTTACAAGAATCACTCGTAATGCCAAGTTCGTGCGTGAATCCATGCGCATGACCAATTCCATAATTATTGATCATGATCAATATTAATAGCCGCGTTGCGTTCGAAATCTTGCGATAGATTTAATGGCTGATCCACAAAAAAATATTGTAATCTACTTTATATCAGAGCGAAATAATTGAGTACATTATTCATTAATCGGTTCGAAACACAGGTTCGAAACGATCTTTATGTTATCTAACTAGTTACTTACTTTTAGTAAGTACTTAACTACTTGAGAGGATAAAGTTATGTATTTTGTAACTAAATAAATAAGTACTTAACCAATTACTTACCTAATCTCATAAGATTAAGAAAATCCCGACTAAGGAATACAATCTCAAGATTGTTAGACCTAGGCGAGATCTCGGGACACCATAGAGCCAGTCTCGCGAGATCTCGCCCATATTTTACGAGATTTTCTTACTACGCTACGAGATTGCATTCCCTGATCCCGACTCAATCATTCACTCACTGTCTAACTTTTGAAATGCGGCGTTTGCTAAGATACAATTCTGCAGCGTCCTAACTTTTAAGGACTTGAGGACTATAACTAGTAACTACCCACGAGTATAATATCTAGTTATAGTATGCTGTATGCGTGGCAGACGTTCAATACCAGTGAGGCATTTGCCGCTTTATGTTTACATAAAGGTATGGCTTTAGACAGCTGAAACTTTACTGAGTTCCGCTTTGTAATGTAGACTTGAAATGTTTCCTGGGTTTACGAATTTCCCACGGAAGCAAACCCGTTACCCGTCTGTTCGAAGCTTGGACAAGCCTCCCTCCATGCATCGTCATCCTCACTGCTGAGGGTCGTGATCCTTGCCACGGAGTATCTTTTCTTTTAGGATGTTACGCCATCTTGGTCTGTCCGTGGCATGGTGCAGAGCAACGTGGACCGGTGTGCCGAGTGTGGTGCTTATTTGGTCGGCCCAACGCATAAGGCCCGTTAGCAGCAGTTTCTCCAGGTTGTCAGGGTTTCTGCGGGCAATGTGTCCGAAGTACTCCAAGGTTCTCCGTAGGCATGTGGTAGATAGCCTGGTGGTAATTTTCAGTTGCTTTAGGATAGAGGCGTTGATTCTGAAAGCCGTCCAGGGTTTCCTAAGCATTTTCCTCCTGCACCACATCTCACAACTTGGACAAGCCAGCCTGGAGTTAAAGACACACTACGGACCGTACAAGACGAAACGCCCGCCTCTAAGGCGCGGGATATATCTATACGAGGTGGAGGTCCGGTGGCGCGGCGGTGTGGCCTTGCAAGTATGAAAGAGGCGTCCGCGCCTCGCCACCTCTGTATACCTCGCGTCCTGTCGCCTCTTGTGTATTATCCCGCCTCTAAGGGGAAAGACATTGCGTCTGGTTACCGGTTCGGTAGTGTGCGCGCTGCGTAAGAAAGTGAATGACGCGAATTTTTCAACAGCCCTCACCACTGCGCCACGGAGGTCGCCAACATCATTTTTTTTTATCCGCTACAAGTTAGCCCTTGACTGCAATCTCATCTGATGGTAAGTGACGATGCAGTCTAAGGTGGTAGAGGGCTAACCTGTTAGGGGCATGGAAGTTATATTAAACCCATACCTAACCCTAATTGGTTTCTACACGGCATCGTACCGGACGTTAAATCGCTTGGCGGCACGTCTTTGCCGGTAGGATGATAACTAGCCACGGCCGAAGCCTCCCAGTCCAGGCCAGACCAGGGAAAATTCAGAAATTATAAATTCCCAAATTGACCCTACCGGGATCGAACCCGGGACCTCCGCACGTTAAGACAACAGCGCTCAACACTGCGCCACGGAGGTCGTAAAATCAAAACAATGTAATACGTAACTGCAGTAGGTACTAGGTATGCACTACAACACATATATATAGCAAAGCAGAATTCGTGAAATAAAACAGAAAAATACCTACTTAAGTACTTACCAGTAAAATTCCTATGGATGTTCCGAAGCTGGCGTATCGTTACGGTACATTTAACTTCCCCCGCCATTAAGCCAATCGTTGGCCCTAAACAGCATTAACATAAAGCACCACAGTCCACAATCTACATCGCTTTCATTTAGAATCGGGCCATATTGTTTCTACGAACAATTGATTACTATAAACCTTGTTAAAATAGTAAAAATACGACTCGTCACTCGCCCAACGAGGGTTCCGTAACTTGGAAAAATATATTGTTACTAGATGATGCTCGCGACTTCGTCCGCGTGGATTAAGTTTTTTCGATTCCCACGGGAACTGCTTTATTTTCCGGGATAAAAAGTAGCCTATGTCCTTCCCCGGGAAACAAACTTTTCCTGTACCAAATCTCATCTTAATCGGTTGAACAGGTGGGCCGTGAAAGCGTAGCAGACAGACAGACACACTTTCGCATTTATACTATTAGTATGGATACTTACTTACTTAACACCTACCTAGTTAAGTACCTAGTACCTACCTAGTTTTAGTTAAGTAAATTAAAAACTAAGAATTCAACATATTATGTAGTTTGCCTGGCAGAGATCACTTTAGTGATAAGGTTGCCTTTTGTATACATATAGGTAATTTTGTAGTAATGTCCTTTGTATATGTCCTTTTTTTACGCAATAAAGTAAACTGTATTTACTTAAGTAATAAGTAAGTACTTAATAATAATATATTATATCTCTATCATTTGAAATCTCTAATATTTAATCTATAAAATACTTAGATGTCTATAATCTATCTCTATTTATTTACTTACGTAAGTCTATTATAAGTTTATAACTGCCTTATAATAATATGTATTTACTAGATGATGCCTGCGACTTCATCCGCGTGGAGTAAGTAATTTTCCGGGATAAAAAGTATCCTATGTCCTTCCCAGGGATGTAACCTACCGCTATACCAAATTTCATCAAAGTGAGTTGAATAGATGGGCCGTGAATGCGTAGCATACAGACAGACAGACACACTTTCGCATTTTTAATATAAGCTGATTCTCGCGACTTCGTCCGCGTGGTTTTTTTGGATTTCCGCGGGAACTCCTTAATTTTCCGGGATAAAAAGTACCCTATGTCATTCTTCAGGTCCTCAACTATACCCATGCCAAAAATCACGTCGATCCGTTGCTCCGTTGCGGCGTGATTGAAGGACAAACCAATAAACCAACAAACAAACACACTTTCGCATTTATAATATTAGTATGATTAGTATGGAAGTATGGATGATGTATGCAGGTGTGAGAGTTTAATATGTCTCGATAATAATTAAGAAAGAAAGTAAGTAACTAGGACTTAAATAAATTAATGATTCAGGATTCTGTTTTCTGATAATAATGTGACTACACCGGATGAAGCGGGCGTTAGTGTGCGATGAAAATAACATTCGAGATAGTTTAGTCACAGAGAACTGAACAGAGAGGAAGCTTCATACAAACTGCTCGCGGCGACTTCACCCATACATAGCGCAACGATGTGTGCGTGAGCTCTCACCGACACATTCACCGACACGATCGTCCGGGTTAGCGAGACACTGTCTGGGTTAGAACGCAAGGGCTGACTGTGGCTGACGGTCGTGCGTTTTAATGAAAATAAATAGAGGAACAATTTCGTGTTCAATCACGAAATTGTTCCTCAATTTATTTTCATTACTATACCTAAGTTTACTGATTTTGTATTAAAAATAAAACTATTTAGATTTATTTATGTAAATATAGTGTTCTGTTTCAACAAAAATTCCGAATACTTGCACAGTTTGCTTGAAAAGCTCTAAAGACAATAAGGATGTTTCCTATTTTTCATACCCGAGAGATAAAGAGAAGTAAGTACCTTTTTACACGTACCTAGCGCACCTGTACAATAAAACTAGGTAATAACATTGATCGTCAAGTGAGAATGACGTGCTAGACAAGTAGGTATGTACTATGTAGCCTAAGTCGGTCTCACCTACTTGAAGACAGTGCTCAGATAGTAGAATACCCGAAGTACCTAATATGGCTAAAATGTGTGACTTTGTCCACCCCCCAAATTATAAATGCGAAAATGTGTCAGTCTGTCTGTCTGTTACGCTTTAACGGCCCAGTTTTTCAACCGATTTTGAAGAAACTTTGTATAGAGGTAGGAGGAACTTTTTGCTAGTTGCGAGTTGCGACCCCAGGGATAAATAGGGTAAACGTGGGGCAGGGGTTTCCTATTTACCCCTGGCTCCACCAACATTTTTAACCGACTTCAAAAGGATTTGACCCGTATGTAGGTATGTATGTAGGTTTGTTAACGATTTTCTCGGAAACCAATGAACCTATTTTTATGATTTTTTCACTTGTGTAATTAACGTACCTACCTACTTTCGGGAAGGTTTAGGTTAGGTTGGGTTCGGGAAGAATATATTTAAATACACCAATAAATCAAAAGAATTTGAATATGTCTTACCATTAAGGATATAATGTTAGAAGCAGCTTCACCATATTTGACATAGAAAAGTCAAATAATATGGTGAATGTTGATTGTCGATATCGATATTAATGCCGATTTTGATGGTCGATATCGATGTCGATTGTTGATATCGATTTTGATACTCATATCGATTGACGATATCGATGTCGATGTCGTTTGTCGATATCAATTATGATTGTCGATGTCGTTTGTCGATATCGATGTCGACTGTTGATATCGATGTTGATACTCATATCAATTGACGATATCGATGTCGATTGTTGATATCGATGTTGATACTCATATCGATTGACGATATCGATGTCGATGGTCGATACAAATGTCGATATCGATGTCGATTGTCGATATCGATGTCGATGTCAATTGTCTATATCGATGTCGATTGTCTATATCGATGTCGTTGTAGATGTCGATATCGATGTCGATTATCGATATCGATGTCGATTGTCGATATCGATGTCGATTGTCGATTGTCGATGTCTAAGTCGATGTATAATATTTTTATTTTTCCTTAAATTGTTGACATGCATCAGGTGACAACCCTAGCAGAATAGGTATACATTTTCGACTTTATTAGGAAGCTTCCCCTCTGATCGGATATATACTCGTGTGGTTTAGTTATGAACAACTCTATCTAAATACGAATCTGCTGGAAACTGTAGCTTTGCAATTTCATGATTTGTACCATAGTACAATAAGAAGTACAATAGTATAAGAGTTCTTATTGTACTATGTTTGTACGCTCAGAATAATCAGAATGTTTAATTTCGTGACTTTCATCATTTGAAGTGAAAAATAAAATAAAATTGGCAGTCAATAGAGACTGCCGAGTGCCGATAGAAGTGAAAACGAATAAGTATTTAAGTAAATTATTTTTTTTTAACAATTTTTTTTACACTTGAGCACTTTTTGGTAGGGGGTAAACTTGTGGAGTCGCGTCACCGTCACCGACGTGCTCGCGTTTTTACGAAGACAAAAGGTCTTAAATATATACTACATTCGTAATTAAACTTTAATGCCGTAGTTTTAAGATAGATAGATAGATAGATGAATACTTTATTGCACACATAAAAGAATACAAAGTAAAGTTTACTAAAAAGTAGGTATGCAAAGGCGGCCTTATTGCTTACTTAAGGTTACTTAAGTAAATATTTTAAATATTTTTTTATTAAAAAAAAATCAATAGGATTCGTTTTCTTTTCTTCTATCGGCAGTCCCTATGACTGCCAATTTTTTTTATTTTTAAATATATCCCTATAACGCTTGGCTGCAGTCGGACCTGCTTGCAAGTGGTCTGATTCAAAAACCGAACGCGCATATATGTATATACGCTCTTATTATTACGGCGTGTTCGCTCGAACCACAGATCACAGAATCAAGGACTCGAACCATTGAGGTATTAAGTACTAACGTACTAGAGAAGACACCGCGAATGTAATCTGTGCTGCGTCGCGAAGCACGCGGCGGGTGCGGGACGCGCGGGGTGCGCGCTGGTAAGGTCATAGATGAGACACGCAGAAGTGACACTAAGTATTTTCTGCCTATTGGGTTATTCAATGAGACTATGTACTTTTGAATTTATGCAGTGTGAGACTGCATAAAGTGCACATATGAAATAAGATAATAGTAGACCTAGTTATAAAGACGGAAAAAAATAATTAAAAAGTGAAAACAAAAAGATATGCATTTTATACAACTTTAACCTTTTTATTAGGAACTGTTGACACTATAAAAGAAAATGTTATAACTTAACCAATCCTATCATGTTAAAAAATAATAGTGACATTTTTATCTTATTCTACCTTATCATTATAGAAATGAAGTGAAAAAAAAACATCGTTTCCTATAATAGTTATGTGTGTAACAAGAGAGCAAAATTTTTTTTGTTAAATTTTTAAAGTTTTACTGTAATTAATTACCGAGAAACTAAAGAAGTTTCAAAATGGCGCTGACTTTTTTAAATTTTGGTACCAGTTTCCTGTTTTGTGATCCTAGGGATCCTCAGATATCGATTTTGAACGAAATCGGTACAATAACAAAGAATTTCAAAATGGCGCTGCCTTTTTTAAATTTTGGTAACAGTTTCCTGTTTTGTGATCCTTGGGAGCCCCAAATATTGATTTTAATGAAATCGGTCGAATAATAAAAAAGTAAAATGTAAAATGTATGATCGTAGGTGTCTCATCTGTAGGTAAAATTCACTTTTAATCTATGATATTCCTAGAAATGGTGGAACGTGGGTGAATCAGTAGAAAAATATCTTCAAAAATTTGTTTTGGTTTGTTTTCGTAAACGTTTTGTTTACTTACCGATGATAATATGTCACGCCACATTCTTTTTTATTTACAGTTGTATTATTTTTACACGTTTTTATAACGCACGACGGCATTTTAAAATTTTCGTGCGAGCACAATTTCGACACGCGGCCGCGAAGAGCGTAGGCGAGAGACTAAATAAGGTGAAGCCGGCCGGCCGCAAAGCATGGCGCAAATTTTTTGTTTGCGGCGTCGGTTCTAGTACTTGTACATATAATTCAATGACTCGAACCCATGGGTCAGTCAGAGTGATATGGATTCTAACGAACAAAAATAGCGCTTATACGAACATATAAGCGCATCAACGCTCGTACGATTTGCGCATATGGTAAAAGGCGCGCTTATATGCGCCTACGCTAATCTGAAATCGCCCTTAAATCCATCCCAAGTTGTCGAACGAAGTTTAGTCCTATCCTACATCATATACACTCACGAGCAAAACTATGGAATCACCCACTTGTGAAATGCTACGAGCGATCTTAAGAACTAAATCTATATATATATAAATCTCGTGTCACAATGTTTGTCCTCAATGGACTTCTAAACCACTTAACCGATTATAATAAAATTCGCACACCATGTGCAGTTCGATCTAACTTGAGAGATAGGATAGTTTATATTATATAGATTAGGATTATTAGTGCTACCCGTGCGAAGCCGGGGCGGATCGCTAGTAACTAATAAAGATCAATGAAAATGGTACCATTTTAAAGGCTATATTATAAACTTTAAATTAATACCAAATTAATTAAAATTACACCCGTATTTCAGGAGCTTTCCTGGTTTAAGTGAAGGAGTAACAAAAAATACAGTTTCAATTTGTTGATTTTTGGCGAGTTGCGCGACATTGACCCCCTATAAAAGCGCATGGTATCGGAATATTCTTATCAGTTGGTTGTTAGAAGTTCACCAGTACACATCTCCGCTAAATGCAATTCGTGACCTTGGACCATAATGGATACCACACCTACAGAAGCAGCACAAATTGTTGCCCTACTGCAACAAGGGCTTAGCCAGCGGGCTGTCGCACGGCAGCTCCACAGTCTTGTGTCTCGAAAGTTTACAAACGCTTTCGGGAGACTGAAGGCTTCATTCCGAGACCAAGATCTGGGCGGCACCGGTGCACTTCGGAGAGAGACGACCGTTTTATCACGGCAACTTCTCTTCGAAATCGCCATTTAACTGGTGTTAACGTCCAGCAGGAACTCAGAGAAGTTCGTGGGGTGGCTGTCAGTGAGTGGACAGTTCGGCGAAGACTTAAGCAAGCGAACTTGACTCCAAAAAGGCCTGCCACAGGCCCAAAACTGACGGCAAGGCACCGACAAGCACGTCTTCAATTTGCTCGCGAACATCTTAATTGGGAAGTCGAGCAATGGGGGAAAGTTCTGTTCTCAGACGAGTGCAGGATGTGCTTGCACGGTAGCGACCGAAGGGGCCGGGTCTATAGGCGACCTGGAGAGCGATTTGCTCAGTGCTGTTTCGCTGAAACAGTAGCCTACGGGGGTGGTTCGTGTATGATGTGGGCCGGCATATCAGTTGACGGAAAAACGGAGCTTGTTTTCGTGCCTGGTGGGGGACGAGGAGGCGGTCTAACTTCAGACCGATACATAGCCGATATTCAGCTGGAACATGTCATTCCTTATGCGGGATATGTCGGTGATAACTTCCTCCTGATGCACGATAACGCCCGTTGTCACACTTCACGTGCCACAACTCAGTTCCTGGCTGAAGTTGGTATCGCCATATTGGGCTGGCCAGCGCTCAGCCCCGACTTGAATCCAATCGAACACTTGTGGGATGAGCTGAAAAAGAGGGTTCGTTCCAGAAATCCGGCTCCTTCAAGTGTTGAAGAGCTAAAATCAGCTTTGATAGAGGAGTGGGAAGGTATCCCACAAGATTCCATCAAGAAGCTGATTAGGTCCATGAGGAATCGTCTTCGTGCTGTAATTAGGGCTAGGGGAGGCAACACTAAATATTGATAAGCACCAAATAAAGATTTTCCCTAAATTTTTGTTTTTTTTTTGTTCTTTTCCCCAAATTCAAATCCTTCACTTTTCCTTTCTCCTTCCCCTAAACCAGGACATCTCCGGAAATACGGGTCCAATTTCAATGAATATGGTATTCATTTAAAGTTTACAGTATAGCCTTTAAAATGGTACCATTTTTATTCATCTTCATTAGTCATTTAGTTTTTAAGATCGCTCGTAGCAAATTTTAAGTAGGTGATTCCATAGCTTCATTAGTTAATTACGGCACCCAACATCCAAGTTTAGTGCAAGTTCTCTTCACCAGTGTGATACATTTTACTTTTCACCCCTTTGACAAAGACAAAGGGGTGAAAAGTAAAATGTATACGACACGACTCTTCACATAGGTAGTTAATTAATTTCTTATCAGATATTACAGTCAAGATATTATATCTATATATATAAGTATTATGTACCAGTTAACCTGTACGTTAGTATCTATTGGCACATTGGCAAAAAACTACAATACTTACTTAATACGTAAGAAAGAAAGAAAGAAAAGTAGTAAGTAGCAAAGGAAGTAACTTTTTAATGAATACTTAAGTACTACTTCATAAACATCTTTCTGAAGTAACCTAATCAATTTTTGCTTAAAAGCTTTATTCAATCGAATTAGGTTCAACAATCCCATACTATCAGCCTTCATCAAATAAATATTATAAATGCGAAAGTTTGGATGGATGTATGGATGTTTGGATGTATGGATGTTTGTTACTCAATCACGCTCCAACGGCTGAACGGATCTGGATGAAATTTTTACAGAGATAGATTATAGTCTGGAATAGCACATAGCCTACTTTTTATCCCGGAAAATTAAAGAGAACCGAAAAACCTCAATCCACGTGGACGAAGTCGCGGGCATCAGCTAGTGTATTATATATATCGGGTAGGTGCAAGGTCGATCGAGATCTTCAAACAGCGAAGGTGATTCCCATTTTAGGTAAGGCGATGCGATTCCATCCAACCACCTAATGAATATTACGCAATAGCCGTGAGTAATCTAGCCTTAAATTGAAAACGGGTTTCCTAAAAAGGCGATCAGTTTAATTACAACAAGAGGCCGGAGCCAGGGTTTATTGCTGAGTACACGTAATATAGACCAACTCGCTGATTCCCGCGACTTCGTCCGCGTCGAATAAGTTTGTTTAATTCCCACGAGATCTCCTAAATTTTCCGATATAAGTAAATAGTTATAGTATAGTCCGGGAGGTAGCGTTGCATTTTGGGCAGTGATTTTGCGCCGATTGCGTGCCATCTTTTTCGATAGATCTTGAATGACTTACAACTGAACCACGTGTCAGCTGGCGCACCCGCGGTGGGTGTGGAATTGGGAGGTTGCGGAAGTGGTAAAAAAAAAAAATTCAAGTGATAGTGCGCCGGCTATTATTAGTCATATAAGATCAACTATCGTTGTTAATATCAGCCGGCTCACTATGACTTTTGTATTTGCAACGCTACCTCCCGGACCAGTAGTAGCTATGTCACGCTTCAGCGGCCATACTGCCAACGCTTAAAGCCATATTGTTTCATTATTGTTGACTTTCGTGTTTAGAATTATTGTAATCCTTATTTTAGGAACGTTAAGGTATGTGACATCGAACTGTCATTTTGAGTAATATTGCTTAAGTATTGCTTTAAGCGTTGGTAGAATGGCCCCTGGTCCCCAACTATGCGGTATGTCCATGCATAAAATCACGGCGATCCGCTGATCTGTTGGGACGTGATTGAAGGACAAACCAACAAACAAACACACTTACGCATTTATAATATTAGTATGACGCTACAAAAAGGTGTCATCCATCCATCCATTTCCAATGCGGGGCAGCAATAACTTTTTTTTAAAAACATCCTTTTGACCCAGGCGGTCCACGATACAAGAGACCTATGTCCAACTGTGGACGTCTATCGGTTCACAGGGACGACGACAATCTAGCCCTTGACTGCCATAAGTGCGATCTCACCTGGTGGTAAGTGATGAATTGATGATGCAGTTTACGATGGTAACGAGCTAATCTGTTAGGGGGTGACTATGGCAGTTATGTTAAACCCATACCTACTAGCGGTTTCTACACGGCATCATACCGGAACATAAATAGCTCGCGTAATCGTGGCCAGACCAGAGAAAATTTAGAAATAATAAGTTTTCCCAAATTGATCGAACCCGGTATCTCCCACATGGACCATAACGCTCTGCTTCTCCGATATTCGCAGTGTCAGTAAAGACGGAACATTTGCTGCTCAAATTACCCCTATACCGGGGATCAATCCCGGAACCTCTACTTATGACTGACGAATTTCGGGAAGGTCTTTTAGGCAAGCTAAAATTGTGGAAAGATATAATTTCGTTCATTGCCGAATCCAGTTCTGCCAGTCTGGTAGAGCGTATGCGGTTATTTCGCTACTGCGCAGCATATAACATTTGCAAAAAAATCCAAAAAAAAAATTTTTGGAAACTTGATTTCTTTATCTTTAAATTTTATACTTATAGAATTCGAAAAAATAATTCCCAGAAGTTTTGGTTCGATATAAAGTATTACCAGACCTCTTTCAAATTGTTCCCGAAATTCGTCGCCAGCTCTCCGACTAATCGTATCGCCCCGCTACCGCCGTCGCCCCGCTACCGCCACGGTAATATTATGTGTCGCCCCGCTACCGCTACCTCGGTGCCGCTAGCAGTCTAACAGTGTACAGTGTTTGCGCGGCCGGCATCATCGCAAGCAACGCAAATAACCGCTATTTGAATTGTATTTTCACCGATGTTGGCATTGTCAATAAACACGGAACACTTGTTACAGCTAAGCCGTTTGTCCTTGTGTCACCTTGTTTATATGTTATTGTCAATTCGTGAGCGGTGGAATATTTAATTCTACTAGCTGTTGCCCGCGACTTCATCTGCGTGGTTTAAGTTTTTTTTTTATTCCCTCTCGAACTCATTAATTTTCCGGGATAAAAAGTAGCCTATGTCACTCTCTACTTACGTCCTCAACTATACCGATGCAAAAAAACACGTCGATCCGTTGCTCTTTTGCAGCGTGATTGAAGGTCAAACCAACAAACATATACTTAAACCAACAAATCAACAAAAAAATACCCATTCGCATTTATAATATTGGTATGAAGTATGATTATTAGGCCGCGGTTACACTAATTGTAAGTTGCTACCGTAATATTTAAAGTACTTACTTAACTAACGTGTGTAATTGTGGGTTATAACTAGTTGTCAAATACCCATATCTCTATGAACCGCACCTATTTTGATTTTATTAGCTTAACTAAGCGAAACCCGAGATTAAACTTATTCCACTCCACTTGTCTCTCCAAGTGTGAAATCGCAGGTGTACCGTTCCGAGACCGATAACGGTTCATCATAATATAGAACTCTTAGATAACACCGTAACGTTACCGCTAATTAATGATCTGTCACGTGTTTTATTTTACGAACTGTGACGATGTATCACATAGATACCCGGTGTGCTTCTTTTTATGTAGGCAATGACCTAGACTCTAGGTCTAGAGTTGGACATATACTCGTAACTAGGTACATAAACTACATTTATTTTTAAGTTTGTTAATTGAATGCCTGGTGTAGTTAATATTTATGACATTTTCTTCCCTGTAAATGCCATAATATAAGGGTCTCCCCAAACCTATCGTCCATGAACCGGCATGAGCCGGTCAGAAAAGCTTTATGTATACGGTATTAAGAGTAAAAACGCGGCAAATCGCGGTTTCCGGTGCGTCAACCGACGTGGACGACATCGCTTTCAGTTTTCACCCTTAAGTAATACTGTTAGACCAGGGTAGAAGCCTTTAAAAATAATAAAAAGTGAAAAAAAATAATAGTAGGGTGAAACCCATTAGAAAAGGAGGGAAATATTATAAAAATGAAAGGAAAAATAATTTACGGGCGATCTGAGGTCGGGAAGGGGATGGGGGGGGGGTTTTAAGGGTAAAAAACGGTTTTTCTCGATTTCCGGCAAAACTAAAAGTCCTATCGAAAAAAGTCATATGGCAAAGTTGTAGGTAATAAAAAGATCTAAAACTTTTGTATTTACACTTTTTTCACATAACCTCAAAATTTATGTGAAAAATTCAAAAAACCAAGTTTTTGATTTTTTATTTTTATCTTTTACAAATAATCTTTTTTTTTAACGAAATTTGGTGAAAACTTACCTTTTTATGTCCCAAATACGCTGTAATTTATTTGAGTAAAAATATTTATTTTTTCACCTTATTTTGAATTAATATCGAAAAAGCACCCTAATTTTCAATCGAAAATTCACCCGTCAAAATATCAGCTTTTTTCAAAAAGTTGGTATGTTTTCTGTTCGTTGAAATCTCTACTTTCCGATGGTGAAAAAAAATATATATGTTACTATAGTAAATCTTCTCAGAAAATGCAAAAATCGAAAATCGAAAAATCAAAATCGAATTTTTTTTTTTAAATATTATAAATCATTTTGAGCTATTTATTAAAATTTACACTTTAATTACTCGAAAAACGTTAGATTACATGTTAAATTGATAAAAAAAAAATTGCAAATCAAAATATACTACTATAATTAACAAACAAATAAGTTAATAAAATTAATATTCATGTAATCTAACGTTTTTCGAGTAATTAAAGTGTAAATTTTAATAAATAGCTCAAAATTATATATAATAATTTTAAAAAAAATTTCGAATTCGAGTTTTCGATTTTCGATTTTTGCATTTTCTGAGAAGATTTACTATAGTAATATATATTTTTTTTTTCACCATCAGAAAGTAGAGATTTCAACGAACAGAAAACATACCAACTTTTTGAAAAAAGCTGATATTTTGACGGGTGAATTTTCGATTGAAAATTAGGGTGCTTTTTCGATATTAATTCAAAATAAGGTGAAAAAATAAATATTTTTACTCAAATAAATTACAGCGTATTTGGGACATAAAAAGGTAAGTTTTCACCAAATTTCGTTAAAAAAAAAGATTTTTTGTAAAAGATAAAAATAAAAAATCAAAAACTTGGTTTTTTGAATTTTTCACATAAATTTTGAGGTTATGTGAAAAAAGTGTAAATACAAAAGTTTTAGATCTTTTTATTACCTACAACTTTGCCATATGACTTTTTTCGATAGGACTTTTAGTTTTGCCGGAAATCGAGAAAAACCGTTTTTTACCCTTAAAACCCCCCCCCCATCCCCTTCCCGACCTCAGATCGCCCGTAAATTATTTTTCCTTTCATTTTTATAATATTCCCCTCCTTTTCTAATGGGTTTCATCCTACTATTATTTTTTTTGGTTTTAAAAATTATCGACCCTGGTCTATGTATACAAAACTTCAGCAGAAGTTTTAACCGGAATCAATGAATGTGTCGTACTTAATAATATCCGAGAAAATTCGAAGTGTAAGATTATAGGGCGAGGGCAGTAATTAAAGATTCACTGGCTTTTAAGTACCTTTTATTTACTTAAATAGCATTTACAAAATTGCGTGTTCACCATGATTGGCAGAGACGAGAGAGAATGATCAAAGAGCGGGGTTCGCAACATAAGATTCTGCATAGATTATATCAAGTTGTTTATGTATGTTTCTTTGCCATACTTCACCAAGGATATCTTGAACCATTTTTCCTGGAAATTTTTAAAGTGGCTTAGCTGTTACATGAAGCTTTTTCTGACCGGCTCAAGCCGGTTCTGCGTCGATAGGTTTGGGGAGACCCTTATAGGATTGTTCATTTATCCTTCAATGACAACGGGCGGGCTGATTACGTAAAATGTAGCAGTAGCGACAGCAGTAGCAATGCGACAGCAAACACTACGCGATCGGTCGCAAAATGTCACTAGAATTCGTATTACGCAAGCCGATCGCACGTCTTTTGCTCGCCTGTCGCAGAATGCACTTTTGCTATCGATACTAGCGCCACTCGCGACAGGACAGCAATAGATGAAAACAAAATAAGCAGCTTTATCTATACCTTTTATCGTCATCTTTGGTACGTTCGTTGAGTATGTTCCTTGTCTGTGGTTGAATTCAAAGAGTGAAGGGTTCGACTGATCATAGGCTAAACCTACCTATTATACTACCTATTAAATAATAAACAATTAAAGTTAGGTTCATATTGCGTTCATTTTTTATGTAATTTTGGTAATATTATAAATATTTTGCACTACATAGGTACCTACCTATTAGAGATTTAATGAAACTATCTTACCTTCAAAGATGTTGGTTTTCCACGTAGATAGATTTACTGTTTTAGGTATTTAATTAATTGCTTGAGGTTAAATGTAATGTTAAAAATCCACGGTAAACGCACTCGACAATTACCCAACAATCACTTTGCAACAGGTGCAGAGGTTGTTGCTGTTTGACGTTTCATTTTGCTCGGCTGTCGCTGTCGTATTGCTGTCAAGGAAGCTTAGATAATACCAATTTGCTGGTACGACAAGGACACGAATGCAGTTTTTAGTTCATAGATTGTCCGCTAGAGGGTGAACTAGAGCTCGACTGCTGTCTGCTCTGTAGCCGCTGTTACGTAATACAAAAGTGCCGTTTGACAGCAGCGATCGCGAGATTTACGCCTGTCGCAAGCCTGTCGCGAGATACGTAATCAGCCCGCGGAACGACGTGATTTTTCGCATTGATGTAGGTGACCTGCCCCCCTAGCATGGGCCGAGACAATTTTCTCCCCGAGGAAAGGATAAAAGTTTTATTCCTAATTAAATAAATAAATAAAAACGCTAAGTAAAGGTGGATAAATAGTCCCCCGAGTCCCCGTGAAATGACAAACGGGGATAAACTTCTCCTCTCCACTGTTGCCGTGCTCTGAGAAGTGGATAAGTTAATTGAAGGGCTAGCATGGGCCGGAGATAAAAATTTTATCCCCCGATTTTATCCACTGACAAGAGATAAAATTAACTTATCCACTTCTTTAGAGCACGGCAACAGGGGAGAAGAGAAGTTTATCCCCGTTTGACATTTCACGGGGACTATTTATCCAACGTTATTTAGCGTTTTTATTTATTTATTTAGGAATAAAAAATTTATCCTTTCCTCGGGGAGAAAATTGTCTCGGCCCATGCTAGGGGGGCTGCTGGAGAATGATTTAGGCTACTTTTTATCCTGAAACTTATCTCCAGAGAGATTAACCATCTGCGCCTGGAGATATTAAGTATAGTGAAAAAGTGTTAACGCAAACTGTGGTCGATGGCGCAAACACAGGTGCACTCTCTGTTCCTTTACTCTCGTAGTCCGATGGGACAGAAAATCCGACACGACCGGAGAGAGATCAGGCGCAGGACCGACGGCTTAACGTGCTCTCCGAGGCACGGGGGTAAAACACCACCAACTTCCTAACTCCGGACTACTTAGCACTGAGAATTTCTTGTCAGAAAAACCCAATACTTGCTATGGCCCGACCCGGGACTCTAACGGGGGACCTCGTCAGCCGCAGTCGAACATGCTAACCACTAGACCAATGAGGCAGTTAATATATCTATGGCCGACCATAAATCATCCGACATACATACGTATAGATGCAGACAATTAATGCCAACCAAGTTGGCTCGTCTGTTATACTCGTACATGCAACGACCAGTGTGGTCATTTGACAGCTCCGCCTACACGTCGCGAAATAAAATATTTCATTGGTTTGACCTGGAGCAACGTACTCTTGTCTCTTGGTCACTTAAAGTTATGATCTAAATTTAGAATCGGACTTTGACGCAGTCTAATCATAAACGAATGGTAGGTATGTGCGTGGCGTCATTTTAAGTTTGTTAATTAACTATTTACACGTCGCGAAATAAAATATTTCATTGGTTTGACCTGGAGCACGGTAATATTATCTATGGAGCAACGTACTCTTGTCTCTTGGGCATTTAAAGTTATGATCTAAATTTAGAATCGGACTTAATTGACGCAGTCTAATCATAAGCGAATGGTATGTGCGTGGCGTCATTTTAAGTTTGTTAATTAACTCCCAGTCAAACTTGTTGGGGTATTTAGGTTAACAAATAGACTCAGATAATACCGTTAGATCGCAATTAGTTTGTAAGCACTAAGTTCTAGGTGCCCGCGACTTTATCCGCGTAGATTTAGGTTTTTTTTAAATACCGTGAGTAGTTAGGTGATCTTTGTTTTTCCGATATGAAAGTAGCCGGGGCTCGAATACTCGTTCGGTGCGTTTTATGTAATACTTGCTTTAGCGGTGAAGGAAAACATCGTGAGGAAACCTGCGAAACGTGAGTCTGATGCTGAAATCTACATATAATATAGAGCCGAACTTTGACTTTGCTTAGACTTAAGACATGGTTAAAACCAGACAGATTTATGTTACTCACGTAAGTCCATCTCGTTTTAACTCTAAGTAAAGTCTGAGCCAAGTCTAAGTATGCACTAAAGATCTCAGTCTGAGAGTTCTCTATAATTTTTTCAAAGATGTGTGGAGTCGGCCAATCCGTTCTCGGCCAGCGTAGTGGACTATGGCCGTCATGTAATGGCCCGGCAATAGGTTGAATTAATGTAGAACTAATAGACTAAGAGATAACTGCACTTTTGGTAACCATCGCCAGAAAGGCTGATTCAGTGTTAGGTGGATTTAGGGCTCTCCACTGATCACAAAATTTACAGCCTGCCTGCATGTGGATGGGCCTTTCGCTAGATATAGCCGTTCAAAGACGGTTTATTGTTACCAAAAAATTAACAATAACTAGAAAAGCTTACAATATACTACATAAACTTTACATACCAATAATACATAAATAAATTATAGTATTATTAGTTATTATTCATTTTTGGTAACAATAAACCGTCTTTGAATGGCCATACCTAGCGATAGGCCCATCCACATGCAGGCAGACTGTAAATTTTGTAATCAGTGGAGAGCTCTACATCCACCTAACATTGAATCAGCCTTTCAGGCGATGGTTACCAAAAGTGCAGTTATCTCCCATAATATAAGGACATATAGTACTACCTAGTATCTCTTTAAGATTTTATTGACAATACAAACCCAGAGCTTAAGTTCTATACCTCCACTTGAGCGAGGAATGTTATTGTGTTAGTTTGGTTAAGTACTTAAATGTTCACTAATTAAGCAGAAATCTTTTCGTTACTTAACAATAGAGCTTTTATGGTTTTTTCTCGCACTATGCCGTGAAATCAAGGTCCCAGACACTCAATAACAATCTACCTCTAATTTACTAGTTAATGACTAATATTATAACCGCGTAAAGTTTGTAGGTACTCTGTTACCTTTTCATGGCACATCCGCTTAACCAATTTTGAAGAAATTCAGTACAAAAATAGATTTAATACGGACACAGGCTTTTTCCTGTAAAATCAATGAGATTTTTAATAACCTCCACGCGGACGTCCTCGCGGGCATCATCTAGTTTGAAATAGGTAAGTATTATAAATGCGAAAGTGTGTTGGTTTGTCCTTCAATCACGCCGCAACGGAGCAACGGATGGACGTGATTTTTGGCATGGGTATAGTTGAGGACCTGGAGAGTGACATAGGCTAATTTTATCCCGGAAAATTATAAGTAGTTCCCGCGGGAATACAAAAAAACATAGTTTCTTATTCTAACAACTTTTTAAGTCTTGAACTATTCGAAGTTATATTTGTCCCATATGCACTTTGAGTACATTCATTACTCATTACGATACATGTCTTTTAAATCACTTGCAACGCTGTGTCATGAAAAACTACGGGAAAGCCGCTGTCGCTTTTGTCGCTGTGATTATGCTAGCTATTGAAACGTTATACTACTAACTAGCTAAATTGTTGACCCAAACAATTAGCACGTTGATGAACGAGCAACTAGTTAACTGTTGAAAACAGGTTTGTTAAATCTACGCCCACTTGTTACTAACTTAATACAGTTCAGGGCTACTGCAGGCCTTAGCCGGCTTTTTAGATTTTTGAAGGGAAAACTTCTTTAGCCGCGTTGAGCACTTTTTTGTGGGGGGTAAACTTGTGGATTCGCGTCACCGACACCGACATGCTCGCGTTGTTACGAAGACAAAAGGTCTTAAATATAAATAAACTACATTCGTAATTAAACTTTAATGCCTTAGTTTTAAAAGGGTTATATTTAAAATAATTAAAATATATATATTTTTTAAATATTCGTTTTCACTTCCCGACAGTCCCTATAAGACTGGCAATTTTTTTTAAAATCTAAATTAATTAATGGACCCATATAAGACAACTTAGTCTGCGGCCCAGCTGGGAGGCGGAGCGTGTGCGCGCTGCGGAGGGTGGAGCGGGCGCGTCCTGGCACAGAACAGAATATATTATTATAATCAAATAAATATTATAAATGCGAAAGTTTGGATGGATGTATGGATATGTATGGATGTATGGATGTATGGATGTATGGATGTATGGATGTGTGGATGTTTGTTACTCAATCACGCCCCAACGACTGAACGGATCTGGATGAAATTTGGCACAGAGATAGATTATAGTCTGGAATAACACATAGGCTACTTTTTATCCCGGAAAATTAAGGAGTTCCCGCGGGAACAGAAAAACCTCGATCCACGCGGACGAAGTCGCGGGCATCAGCTAGTAGTACTATACAAGGAGGCGCCCTTAGGAAGACGTTGCATTCATTCCGTCATTTTTTTTTATTCTATCATCATACAATAATACAATCCCCACACCGAGTGGATACCTAGCTTTATGCATATCTCGGCTCACAAAAGGGCTTTTTAAACCACTTTTAGCTGTAATCCTCACAAAAATGAAACGATATCGCAGATTAATGTTTGAAATGGTTAAGCCGGTATCATTAGACAATGAAAGAAATTGTTAACCCTTTTGGTAGCGTTCATAATACGGCCGAAACAAAAGCGAATCTCGTCATTAGTGAAATGAAGATAAACGGCGGTGGTACTAGGGTTGCCACCTACTCGTACTTATGAAATAGTAAGTGCTGAAATCATGAATTGCTTCACTGCTAAATGTGAATTTTTTGAGTAGTTAAGTAGTTACTAACTACTAACATAAGTAATTACTTAAAGAAAAAGTGTTTTAGTAAGAAAATATTATATTTTTTTATCTAATTCTTAAGTAGATTACTGAAGTGCAAGAGTACGTACTCCTATTAAGTATACATATTATGTTTCTTAGTGAATTTCTAACTAATAAAGTATTTCCTTTCTTAACAATTCCTCAAAACCAGCAACACAATGCATTGTCCGTAGTAGGTAGGATTTGTGCGTGTAAATTATTATTTGTAATCTAAGTAAGCTATAAAAACCAGCAACGCAATATTGGTTCCTACTTCCTAGCTAGCCTGTGACAAATACACTAAGTATATTTTTTTTATTACTGAGTGTGTTGTCCATGGGTAGGGTTTGTGACTGTAAATTGTTATTTGTCAGTAAGTAAGCCTACGTGTAATCTTCTCAAATAAACTAAAGTAAGATTATTGAATTGACAACCCTAGTGATGCCCAAAATAGTTCCATTGTACCGGAGTGTTAGAGATGACATCACACAATAAAAGCCCCATAACTCTGACAACACAATGTCAAGCTGTTAGTTATTTATCCTTGATGATCCAGTGGTTGGAATTTGTGGATCATTATAAGTGACTATCGCGAGTTTAAGTCCTGGAAAGTCGCTCCGAGCTGTCAATTAATGTTTGCTTAACTTGGCGAGGACACTGCTGTGCCCCCGGTTTCGTGATTGGTTTGCAGTTTTTCAATGGTTTGATTTATCTATTCATCTTTCTTAGTTTGCGTCTCAAACTTTGAGGCAACAACATCTAATTTAATGAATATCCTCCCGACCTAATTTCGGCCGCAGCGGCTAATCTCGGCCGCAGCGGCTAATCTCCAGAGAAGTTAGCCCTATGCGCGGGAAATATTTTAGTGCACGTGTCTGCGCAAACACAGGTGCAATCTATTCCCTTACTCTCACAGCTCTACGGGACGGAAAATCCTACACGACCGGAGAGAGATCAGGCGCAGGACCTTTACGTGCACTCCGAGACACAGGGATGAAACACCGCCAACTTCCTTACTCCGGGCTACTCCAGGATTAATCAGGGAGAATACCTGACCCGGCAATCGAATCCAGGACCTCGTCATCCGCAATCGAACCATCCTTTGGGCCTTATTCGTAACAATACGTGTATAGTTCTTTTTTTAAATGTATGTTTTACTGACAATCCTCCGACATGGTTATCGGAGACTTTGTATAGCTTTATTTTTACCTTATTCTCTTTTAATTCTCATGAAACAGGTTCTTGTTTTGTAGTGTAGTTAATACGTGTAGTTAGATAGGTAAACACACAATTATGATCGTAGTAAAGCATGAAGTACTTGCACATTGAGCATTGCTATAAGTTCATATAATTGACGACTCTTCATCATACTCATACTTCACCAGTGCAATTACTGTAGGAACGGAGAACGTTTTTTTAATGTACCTATAGGCCAGCGCTTGGCTGCAATCAGACTTGGTTGCAAGTGGTGATGCAGCCTAAGGTGGAGCGCGCTTGCCTAGAAGATGCCTATTCACATGATAAATCGTAAGAGTCTGAAGAGTTAGAAAGCGGATTCTACTGAGAAGAACCGGCAAGAAACTCAGCAGCAAATATATAATAAACCTTACTAAGTGACGACACTTACTAACTTACAAGCTCATACACAACCTACTTAATAATTTTGAGTGTGAACTCAGATTCCACTAGACCTTAAAAATAAATAAATGTCTTCTCAAATGCTAATAGTTAGCTATACGAGTAGTTAGAATTGGGTGTTATATATTTTTTTATCCATTACAAGTTCTTCCTCAAGGCTCTCAGTTTTATGGCAATAATACCTCGTTCTGCGCCAATTATTTCCAAGAGCCAAATGTAACAGTAATGTTGGCATGCAACGAAATGCCAGCTGCTCACCTTTACTACAATAACTTACCGCTTTTGAATGGCAAAGCTAAAACACGGTCTAAGGAGGTACTTCTTTCCTACCAGTCGTTCGACGGAGGTGTCTAGATAGAGCAACGCAGCGGGGTGACGGGAGAAACTGGCAGAATTGTCAATACAAAATTTGGTCACTCTAACGTCAAATTAGTACCTATGCAGTTTCCTACCTCTACCCTAGAGATACCGTACCTCTAGGTGCTACAAAGGTAAGGGGCGAGTGGCCTAGTTGTGACAACGCATATATCAGTCGATTGCGAATGTTAAGCAACGCTGACCCAAGTCGGTAACTGAATGGGTGACCAAATTTGGAGGTTCAAATTTGGCCTCCTTCGTTTCCTCCGTGCCTCGGAGAGCACGTTAAGCCCTCGGTCCCGGTTATTATTACTAATATCTGATAATAATCGTTACAAACCTAAGAGTTGAAAAACTCTTAGTCGAGTCGTATGCGGAAGGACTTGGGAAACCACCGCATTATAATCCCAAAAAACTCCTACCATTATGTGATTGATGGAAAGGGGTCACGACCCTCAGTAATGGAGAATACGACGCAGAGAAAGAGGTGGTGACAAATGTCAGGGTGGCCGGGTCTTTCATTTGTATGGCAGTCGGCCCTCTGTAGTCTGTATGAATATTTACGCTGTGGCTAAAAGCTTACGCGGAGTAATTGTTTTGGCGCATTATCGTGGGAATTTCAATTACTAGATCTATATGATGGTGGGATGTATGCAGGAACAATGAAATATTGCGAGAAAGTGAAACTGTGAAACTTTGAGTTGCTTTCGCATTTTTTTGGCTGTTTTGATACGTATCAGCTGTGTTAGTTTTCTTGTCAGAACCTTGTACATAATAATCCAAGTCTCAGCGGTTTGTGGGTTTTCTGAAGAACCGGAGACATGGCCCCGTACATCTCTTATAACCATCTTTAAATTAGTCTTAAATAGTAAGTTAATATTAAGTATTTGGAGATACAATTCAATAAGAGACCAAGAGATATTATATATTCCCGGATTGACCCTGCTCCAAGCGAACCCGAGACTTCCTACTTATAAGACCACAGCGTTCACCACGGCGCGCAGGGTGGTTGTCGAAATTATGGAAATGTGGATGATGTCGGGCCCACTACGCTAGCTCGCACAGCTTATAATTAACGCAGTAATAGTCCAACAAACTTATAATTAACGCAGTAATAGTCCAACAAACTTATAATTAACGCAGTAATAGTCCAACAAACTTATAATTAACGCAGTAATAGTCCAACAAACTTATAATTAACGCAGTAATATTCCAACAAACTTATCTGACCCGGGACAGCGTCGCTGGTATCTATGGAAAAAAAACAAAAACTAAACATAAAAATTTGTTCCAATTTTGACCACCGGCCCAGATAAGTTTGTGGACTATATTTTGTCTGGGTGACGCGTTCTCGCGCCGCGCCGCTTAGGTTTCTCGCACAGCTCTAGTGGAAACGCAGAATATTGTACGTTAATCGAGCGCTAGAATTCATCTAGCAAGTTCCAAAAACGACTGTACAAAGTTTCAACACGATCGGGTGAATAAATAAAAAAAAAATGATACAGTCCTCATTAGACCTTCATAGCCTATGACCACGACGGTTATTGATAATACTTTATCGGCAGGGTGAAAGGTATACTCAAATTCCGTTAGATGCACTGTTAACTCAAATTTAGATTAATAAGATTTTAACTGACATTTCTTGTTTTTCCCGTGTAGTTGACCGAGCGAAGCGAAGGTCTCTGAGTCTACTTGAGTGAATTGGCACTTGTCCGTCCGTCCGTCCGTCTGTCAGAGCCTTATAACTTCTGAATTACTGAACGTAATTACTTCAAATTTAATTAAATATAATATAAACCGATGGCCTCCGCCGAATATGGCTTAAAAAATTATAAAAATCTGTATTTCAGGGGGGCTCTCATAGAAGCGAATGCGAAGTAAAATATTTTTTATAGCGTTACATAGGGTTGCGGTATATCATTTTAAAGATAATTAGAATAGGAATAGAGTCCAAAAATATTTTTTTTTTATTTTTTCCCCTAAATTTGACGAAATGGGGGGCTTTCAAAGTGGAGATTTTCTAACGTCCAAAGTTGACCTCAGAACTCTCAATTTTCTGAAAGGCTGAGCCTGAAACTTGATCAATTATTTGAATTATATCCTGTACTTGAACAACAAATACTAAAATTAGATAAATATAATAGGGAAACGAAATTATTTAATTTTTAATGTGCTTCAGTACTTTTAACAGAACTTCACAATGATGTCAATAGATGGCGCTCTGTGATACCGCGAGTTCTCAGTTCGGGGCGAACCACTAGTCTTTAATATAAGCATGTAAACTTTAAAACACACCCTAGTTGAAATTACAACTTTAATTTTCAGTTCCACCCGTATCTCGCTATCTCTCTGGAAATGAAACTAACAAACCCAAATTACTTTTGCCTCTCTCGAAATTATTATAAAACATCCAAAACCTCTTTGAGGAGGATTAATTAAATACATTCTCTGCGCGAAATTATTTTATTCCCGCGGGATGTTTGAAACCTGACGGCTAATTGAAAGCTTTGCCCGGGGGCGCAATGTTATTAGTTAGCGTCAAACTACTGTGCTTTCACAAAAAGGTTTTAATTTGCATAGTTACTAAGCAATACCTTTTTTTGTTGACGTGGGGAGGGAGGAAGGGGGGACTATAGTACTACAGAATCAGCCCCATTGAGTATGTGAGTGTGGAGTAACATAAATCTGTCTCGTTTTAACCATGTCTCAAGTCTAAGCACAGTCAAAGTTCGCTCTACATATAGATCTCACACTTATGCTGAGATCTATAGAACGTACGTCGACTTGGCTCAGACTTTGCTCAGAGTTAAAACGAGATGGACTTATGAGAATAACATAAATCTGTCTCGTTTAACCATGTCTTAAGTCTAAGCAAAGTCAAACTTCGCTCTATAGATCTCACACTTACTGCGAGCGATTTTGCTAGAAGTTGTACTCCTTTAATAAGGTCACGTGGCCAGTCTCAATATTTTTTTGTAGCTAAGTTTTGTAATTATTTGATAAGAAATATTTTATTGTTTGTTTCAGGTAGGTAATAAATCTCATGATCTGCTGACACATCTCCATCATGTCAACGTCACACCAAATCACATGGTTTCAACTTCAAGGTCGGGCTTTTTTTCGAATAACTTCTCACCCAGATTCCCATGTATTACTTATGAACTACAATTACAGCATCACAAGGCATTGCCGAGAAGTTGGGAGTGATAGGGCTCGGAAATATCGGGGAGCAGCGTCTTCTTAAGGACGCTTTCTGTGAGGATTCCCAGGAAAATAAAAGAGATAACCATCGAATTCAGAACCTCCTCCTTTTTTGAAAGTCGGTTAATAAAAAGAAAGAGTTTCTGTATTTATAATTAATATTAGTATGGATATACTTACCTACAGTATGATAATAATATGTTGTTGGGGTGTGTTAACTAGTGAATTGTATTGGAGGCACAAGGCATTTCAATTATTGTAGTCCCCTTTCACGTGTGTTATTAAACTAAGAAATATCACCCCTTGTAATTTCCGCCGCAGCCTACACACGTACCCCCTGTGATATATATTACAGATGTAATATGCCCAGCTATTACAGGGCTGTCCTCTACCCCTCTGGGCGGATAGGGGGCAGGGGGCTTTCGCGACATTTCTATGCTGCAGTACAAACATATTTTTTAATTAACCCTGTGTAATGAACACAGTCTATACATCATACAGTACAGTTTAGTAGTGCAAAGGCAAACGTAGGAAAAGAACTACAGTAACCATATTCCTTCAATATGACTCAGTGGGCTTACTACCATCTCTTAAGACAGTATTATTTTCATATTTTTTTTAATAATTAAGTATAATCCTTATTTCAATCTTGAAATAATGCTGCTGTAAGCGATGATAGGAAGCCCACAGACTATTCAGTTATTTTCGTGGTTATTTTAGATATTTTGCCTAGTTACTTATTCACTTTTTAATTGATTGGACCTTAACCTTTAGCTAATTTATTTTTATGCTTTTAGATTTAATCAAGCAAATTGAGGAAAGAAGTCATTGAGAGAGAACCTAGCCCTCGCGACGTCCAATCCAAGATCCAATTGCAGGAATTCAAGTTAACATTGGAGTTCTTGATAATCCTGACTCGAAGACCTGTCTCCTCCGAAATCCCGAAATCCTATTCAAGCAAGCAAGAACCATTCAAGCTGGCACATGTTCACAATTCCTGACCCCTATATTCATCTCGATATCATTTTCATTTCATTTTTTGTGTTACTCATTTAATTTTTTTTATTCTACTACAAGTTAGCCATCGACTGCGATCTCACCTGATGGTAAGTGATGATGCAGTCTAACATGGTAGCGTGCTAAGTAGTATGTCAGTTATAATAAACCCACATCACTAATCGGTTTCTACACGGCATCGTACCGGAACAAATTAATAGTTAGGTAGATAAACTATGTTAATTATATGGCAATCGTACAAAATAAACAGCTCAAAAATGCAAATTGTGTCTCGTTATGTGGCTTCTTCACATTGACCGACATATAGTTGAATCTCGTGAGCGGTTCGTGCGCTGGTCTGACCCAATGTCCTCGACTTGACTCGACCTTTAGACACTCCTCACGCATCAATGAGCACACTAACCTTTCGTTTGTTCGTGAGTTGTAATCACAATCTAAATCTAAATTGAAAAGAAAGAAAGAAAAAAGAAAAAAAGAAAAGGTGACTGAGCCTTTGATTGCGATCTCACGTGGCGGTAAGTGATGATGCAGTCTAAGATGGTAGCGGGCTAACCTGTTAGGGGTATGGCACTTATAATAAACTAAATTTTTACTTAATTTTTTTATTCCACTACAAGTTATCCATCGACTGCGATTTCATCTGATGGTAAGTGATGATGCAGTTTAAGATGGTAGCGGGCTAACCTGTTGGCTGTTAGGGGTATGGCACTTATAATAAACCCACACCCCCTAATCGTTTTCTACACGGCATCGTACCGGAACAAATTAATTATTCTAATTAAGTATATGGTGCTCATGCAAAATATACAGCTCAAAAATGCCATTCGCGCACAAATCTCATGAGCGCACGCCAGAACGGGTAAACGGATCTGAATGAAATTTGGCATAGCGATAGATTATAGTCTGAAATACCCACATGCTAATTTTTGTTCCGGAAAATGAAAGAGGTCTCACGGGAACCAAAAAACTTCGATCCACGCGGACGAAGTTACGGGCATCAGCTAGTATTTAAGTAAGTATAAATACGAAAGTTTGGATGGATGGATGGATGAATGTTTGTTGTACTGAATCACGCCAGAACGGCTGAACGGATCTGAATGAAATTTGGCACAGAGATAGATTATAGTCTGAAATACAAATAACACATATTAGGCTACTTTTTATCCCGGAAAATTAAAGAGATCTCGCGGGAACCAAAAAATCTCAATCCACGAAGTCGCGGGCATCAGCTTGTAATATTATAAACTTATTTTAGTAGTAGAATTCAACCAAAAACTTGGTTTTGGTGGAGCTTCTATAAAAGTTTTTCCAACCAACAAATAGGAAAGTCTAAAGATCGAAATCCTTTAAGACGTATTTTTCTTAGAATAAGTTTTATCTTTTGATAGTCTTCAACCCTGGGGCTTAAGACGCTTACGAACTCGGTGAAAAGTGTTAGTTTTCAATAAAAGTTCCAGGAAGATCGGCGGAATTCAAAAAATACACAACATTTAACAAGCTGGATGAGTGTTCCAACAGCAAACGTTAGAGGCGAATGCAATTTTTTAGGAGTAGTCAGCAGGTAAAAGTTTAAAAATGACTGTTTCACAAATTAATAACTTTTTCTAAAAAATGATATGAAATGTGCACATTTCATACCCTGTAAATGAGTTCGAAAGTTAAACTTCCCGGCCTAGGCCAGTACAGAATGTATGTATTTTCATTAAATATCATAAGTTTGAATTTGGAATCTTTCTTCCTGAATATCTTGTAACTTGTTATAATGTTCTTTGGCCTAAATAGTTTAAATTTGGAACTCTACCGTATTACGCGTTCAGCACTCACAGCGCAAAAAATTGCTTTTTTATTTACTTTCTTTTAATTACATAAAATAATATATTAAAAAAAAAGTCACTTGTTTCATTTTTTAGAAAAGCACTATACACACCTCGACCGGGAGAGCATTCTGGTCTCGTTAATAGCCGGCCTCGCGTAGCTCGGCCGTCTAACTAACACTCGACCAGAAAACGCGTACTTCCCGGTCTCGCGATGTAATGTACTATTCCTGGCATCCCAAATATTTAGGTTCTGCATAATAACAAACACTAATTTTAAACGCTTGAGATTATTATTATATCACTGACTAGTGTTTGCCTGCGCTCACGTTAGGTTCGATTTCCATACAAATTTCAAACCCCTTTAGGAATTTTCAAAATTCCTTTCTTAGCGGATGCCTACGCCATAATAGCTATCTGTATGCCAAATTTCAGCCCGATCCAGTGCTTTGAGCTGTGCTTTGATAGATCAGTAAGTCAGTCACCTTTTCCTTTTATATATACTCGTATTTAGGCTATGGAGATACGTTATAATACTAGTGGTTCGCCCCGAACTGAGACCTCGCGGTATCCATAAACTTGTACAGAGCGCCATGTATTGACATCATTGTGAAGTTCTGTAAAAAAAACGGAAGCTCATTAAAAATTAAATAATTTCGTTTCCTTATAATATTTATCTAATTTTAGTATTTGTTGTTCAAGTACAGGATATAATTCAAATTATATTTCGTCGCTTCATTCTTCAGATATAATTTTTACATTGTAGTTTCCTTAATTATACAGCAACAATCGTACGATTTTTAGAGATGTTTTATTTTAGTTTATCGACAAAATTCTCCCGCCTGAGCCATCTCTACCTGACTGCGTCATTCTTTTTTCGTACGTAGCAACGATCGGACGTTCCCACTTTCAACAAAGTTAATATTATTATTTTATATCTAAATAAAAAGAAACAGCCGCTGCCTCTTACAGGAAAACGGTGAGTCTTTAATCTGTCATTTTCAGCAATTTATTTCATGCCTGACACTTGACAGGCTTAAGAAATTATACTTATATTAATATTTCATGCAGTGTTAAATTACACTAAAGGTTTTTTGAGGGGTTACCCGAGAGGTATCAACAAAGGAGAATAAACCTTTCAGCATGACGCGCCTGAGGAATTATATTTTCATGCAGTGTCAAATTACACTATGTGGTATGTGGGTACTTAAACAAAACAGTTCGGTCACTTTCATTGTGGCTCTCGCGTATTTATTGCATTAATAATTATTATAGTTACTTAGTACTTACACGAAGTACGTGTTAAAGTACGCTAATCTACTGGGAGGTTACTAGCGAAGTAACACGACGGAAATCAAACCTTCCAGCTAGACACTCCTAGCGATAGCAGGATAAGGAGAAATATTGGCGCCCGTTAGACTTGTCTGATGACGAGAACTTTGCAGGTTAGTCGAAAATTCTATTACTAAGTGTTAAAAAGTGTTTTTAACTCGGGATTGACTGCGAGTCAATTGCGAGATCATAATTGGCTGCGAGCCAATTATGAGTCATATTCTTATGACACTCATGCAGTGAATATGTGCCACCTTGACTAGATAATATGCACATTAACTGCAAGCTAAAAAAGTGTTTTTAACTCGGGATTGACTGCGAGTCAATTGCGAGATCATAATTAGCTGCGAGCTAATTATGAGTCATATTCTTATGACAATCATGCAGTGAATATGTGTCACCTTGACTAGATAATATGCACATTAACTGCAAGCTAAAAAAGGTGTTTTTAACTCGGGATTGACTGCGAGTCAATTGCGAGATCATAATTAGCTGCGAGCTAATTATGAGTCATATTCTTATGACAATCATGCAGTGAATATGTGTCACCTTGACTAGATATGCACATTAACTGCAAGCTAAAAAAGTGTTTTTAACTCGGGATTGACTGCGAGTCAATTGCGAGATCATAATTAGCTGCGAGCTAATTATGAGTCATATTCGTATGACACTCATGCAGTGAATATATATCACCTTGACTAGATATGCACATTAACTGCAAGTTTTTGTCCGCGAGACAATATTAACGCAAAATGCGTAAATACATACTACCTCCATATTCGTCCGCTCACTTATTGTATTCTTTAGAGATCCAAATGAGGTTGAGCCCCATGCACAAGACGAATTCACCATTCTCTGAACAAGGGGGAAGTCATGGAGGGTCAAAGACGTGCCGCCAAGCGATTTAGCGTTCCGGTACGATGCCGTGTAGAAACCTAATAGGGGTATGGGTTTAATATAACTGCCATGCCCCTAACAGGTTAGCCCGCTACCATCTTAGACTGCATCGTCACTTATCATAAGGTGAGTTCGCAGTCAAGGGCTAACTTGTACGACCAACTATGTCAGATTCGTCACTGAGGACCGGCTTAGCAAGCCTAACACAAATTGATTTCGTTTCGTTCACAAATACTCGAGAAGTATCCGGAACACAGGTAAATTTATTATTTACCTACTTTTAAAGGAGGTTACTTTTTACTCTTATTATATTTTTTTCGTGCGAGGTAGCAAACGCACGTGCACTGTTTGTTAAAACTTTTAAATGTGAATATTTAAGTGAAATGCCGAAACGAAAACGCGAACAATAGAAACGTAATCGTCGAAGGATTATTATAAAATCCTCATCAGACTCCCGGTATGCATTCATAATTCAACCTACCCTCTCATAAAAATATTTTTTCACTATCATAATATTGCATTAAAATACAGCTAAATTCTATCGCTTTCAAAGCAGAAAACCGGCTTATTCGAACGTACAAACGCCTGGTGATTGACCAAGAGTTAAAACGATGGCCGTCTACCTTACTTTTAATCATACCTGTGTAAGAAAAACATATCTACGATTGCATTTTTCTCAAGAAATCACAAATCATTGTGTATCTGAACAACCTGGCGGTTCACAGAGTGTTAACACGAAGGTTTCATAGAGATAAAACCTTAGTCTCGTACCTACATTTTCAGACGGTAATATTATGTAACAGAACAACCTGGCGGTTAACCGAGAGTTAACACGAGGGTTTAAATACACGCTAAAAGTTTCGTCTTGTACGTTCCATACAACAATGGGGTGTAGGCGAACAACCTGGTGGTTAACCGAGAGTTAACACGAAGGTTCAATAAATACCTACTAAAAGTTTCGTTTTGTACGTTTCATAAGATAATTTTGTATTGCCGAACAACCTGGCGTTTAACCGAGAGTTATCACGAAGGTTTAACAGATGATAGAAGTTACGCCTTGTATGTTTCATACGATAATATTCTGTAACCGAAAAACCTGGCGGTTAACCGGGAGTTAACACGAAGAAATATTCCAAAATTTGGTGAAAAATATAATAAATGAATAGACCTGAAAGAAACGTAAATCATTCAGTGAATGAAATAGTCAAGATCTCAGGTTCAAAATTTCCGGATGTAATTGTTCACAATATAAAACCTCTCAGTATAAATATACATACACCGTCAGAGAGGTAACAAGAGGTCGGAGATAATGAATATATCCTTTTTATCAGTTATCTAGGTACTTTAGCGTTAGATATATTCAATTTATTTACGAATACTGTAGATACAGAAAACGAAAATAAAAGCTGCTAGCATCTTGCCTCATAGTGGTGTGCAAAGAAAATTTGCAACGAAAATGTGTGGTAAAATTGCAAAAATTACCCACAAGTTTTATGTTTTTCCTACCCACATGTTCTTGGGCTCAAATCTCTAGTTTTATATCTCCATCGTGCTGGAAGCATAATTTATCATACATCCGGTGACGTGTAAGAATGGTTGACAAAACTTAGAAGACGGCAGAAAAACAAAAACCAAATTGAGAACCTTTTCCGTTTTGGAAGTCGGTTAAACGGCGAGTATTTTTACGACCGGAAGTAGACTTCGTATGATGTACCCATCTAACAATGTAAAATTTCTATCGTATTATTGTTTTTTAAAAAAAGATTTTTCGCGGGCTAGCGGGCAAGCATTTCTGCAAACTCGGGATAATGCTGCCCGAAGCGGGATCTTAACTTTAGTATCTATACATCGTCCATATATTGGAAACAATCTTTGAAAAACCGTCATAAAACTGTCGTTATTATAATACGTACATCGTTATCACTCGTGGAAAACATACAATTTACTCCGCCTTAACAACATACTCCATAATAACTTGCTTAATGCAAAATTAAAACACTTGGTTTTTTGTAAAAAGAGTAGAGTATAGATCCACGCTGTCAGCGCGTCTACCTTAATAATTGACGGAGGGAAATGATTTAACGCATTAATTCAAAAATAAGTAGGTACTTATGTATATTGAATAATTTATAATGACTGATGACACATGTTTTTAGCGACATGAACAACTAGGTTGTCCATTGTTAAAAAAGTATAGTAGCCTGATATCTCACTTAATTAAAACTTCTCACGTCAGTGGGGTTTAAAGCCCAAACCGACCGATTTACACCTCCAAGTCAACATTATTACTACCTAGTAGTCTATCACAATATCGACCGAGTATATGCATCATTTTTCATTTATATTCTGCGGGAAACTTATACACAGATAGGAATTTGTCGTATTCCATAATCTTGAATAAGGCATAATTTTTTGACAAACATCTTAAAATGGTACCATTATTAATAATTTTATTAAATTATGTGCCTGTAGTAGACCTCTACAACAGGACCAGAATAACCCGTTCTTCTCCCGCCGCGTTTTGAAAAATAATAATTTTCTCCCCCCTTCTGGGTAGGTTTCCACACGTTCAAACGTCCCATTGGACGTCTGTTGTGTGTAAATAAAACCAAGTAAATACTGGCCCAGCTAATATACTTTTGATTAGATTATAAATCTTGCAGCATTAACATAAATAATTATTGGTTTGCATCCAATCTGTAAGCTTGTTACTCAGGAGCTGATGTAAAAAGCGCAACATTGTATTTCTAAAGTAAAATGAATACTTAAGAAAAATCTTAGACTCATCTTAACTATACGTAGATGAGTATCTCAAGAAATCCGCACATGATTCCAACCTTAAGCATAAAGCTGCTTAAAACATTACGACTTAAATAAGAGATTGGGAAGAATAAAAAAAAAAAATATATATTGACAACAATAATTAGTATCTATTCAACGTGGATACAGTTCTTGCAAAAATAGATATTTTCTGTATCTCTAAACATCTACAATGTAAAAATTATATCTGAAGAATGAAGCGACGAAATATAATAGACTAGCTGATGCCCGCGACTTCGTCCGCGTGGTTGAGGTTTTTTTGATTCCCGCGGGAACTTCTTAATTTTCCGGGATAAAAAGTAGCCTATGTGCTATTCCAGACTATAATCTATCTCTGTGCCAAATTTCATCCAGATCCGTTCATCCGTTGGAGCGTGATTGAGTAACAAACATACATCCATACATACATACATCCATCCATCCAAACTTTCGCATTTATAATATTTATATGGATGATCAAACGAACTTCCTGAAGTGAAGTTCGATCATTATTATATGAGTCGCTTCATTCGAAGATATATAAATAAATTCCCAACCCACCCAACCCGAAACATATTTTTGCAATAACATTAGGTATATATCTCTAAAAAGAATGACGCAGTCAGGTAGAGATGGCTCAGGCGGGAGAATTTTGTCGATAAACTAAAATAAAACATCTCTAAAAATCGTACGATTGTTGCTGTATAATTAAGGAAACTACAATGTAAAAATTATATCTTCGAATGAAGCGACTCATATAATAATGATCGAACTTCACTTCAGGAAGTTCGTTTGATCATCTATAATTGATAAGTTTCAGCCTCAGCCTTTCAGAAAATTGAGAGTTCTGAGGTCAACTTTGGACGTTAGAAAATCTCTACTTTGAAAGTCCCCCATTTCGTCAATTTTAGGGGAGAAATTTAAAAAAAATATATTTTTAGGAATAGTCCTAATTATCTTTAAAATGATATACCGCAACCCTATGTAACGCTAAAAAAATATTTTACTTCGCATTCACTTCTATGAGAGCCCCCCTGAAATAAAGATTTTTATAACTTTTTAAGCCATATTTGGCGGGAGGCCATCGGTTTACATATTATATTTAAACTTGAAGTAATTACGTTCAGTAATTCAGAAGTTATAAGGCTCTGACAGACGGACGGACGGACAAGTGCCAATTCACTCAAGTAGACTCAGAGACCTTCGCTTCGCTCGGTCAATTATCATGTTGTGCTCATCGAAAACATAGTTTTTGGGTGTATTAATGGTAGTCTTCTTTCTGTATGGAAGCCAATCGGCAGTGATTACGATTAATATTTTGCAGCTGTGAAACTTCAGTGCTAGGTCTTCTGACAAAAGAATCTTACTATCTTACTTACTTAAATCTGACGGCTCATTCTATAAGCAATGGCATTTACAGTGTTCCAGTTCCACGAATCGCCGATTGAGAAGGCGCTCAAAAGGACTGTCCAGTTCAGCTTTTGATGTTTTGAACGGTAAAAAATTCGCTAACAATAGAACGTTACAGAAATGCACGAAGGGGAATTCCTAAAGCAAAAATTTCGAAGCGGGTTCGTAAGTGGCCCTGCAAAATGTCGATTGTGTTCTATTGAGCGTGCAGAATGGTTAGTACGACTTGCCGCATATCGAAAACGTTGATAGAATATATATTGATCATCATTCTAAGTAAGTACCTACTCTCACTTTGTAGTGTTTCGAATTATCCTTTATGTGAGTAATAGTAGCCCTGATCCTCTGAGGGGTCAGCAATGAGAAAACGTTGCAGCGAAATTTAACTACGAGTCTACGTGGGCGATTTTGCATTTTTCCGCCCGTCCGTCTTTTAGAGCCTTATAATTTATGAATTAACTAGCTGATTTATTTTTTTAGTATTTTAGTTTAGTTAAATTTAAAAAAATTAAAATACTCGAGAAAGTTTTTAGGTCAAAAATATGGATATTTAGACGCTAATAACTTTTAACATAAGCAATATTTCTTTAAAATTAAAACGTACGAGCGTAGTTCTTCATTGTATCTGCAACATTTCTAAAAATTATGAAAATTGGACAACATTTACGGGAAGTAAAACGTTATCGCTTGTATGAAAATTTACTATAGACGAACCTCGTATGTTTCAATTTTCCAAGCTTGCGGTAGTGTACAGTGTGAGCCTAGCCCTATAATTAATATTAAAAAAAAAAAAAAAGTCCCAACCTAGTAGATTTACGGAAAAACTTGATCTAAAACCAATTGGTAGAATGTGCTTTCGATACTCGAAATATATCAACGTTGTCGAGAGGTGTAAACCTGTACTAAGCGTGCAGGAAGCTGCCTTATTCGGGCTGATCGCCGGCCGCCTCCATGAATATGAAATGTATTTCAATAACCATTGAATTGTAATGCCAAGACCATATTTTGGTGTTGCTTCTTATCTAAAAATAAAATTCAAAGTCCTGACTGACTGACTTATAGCCAGCCGCGACAATCGGTGACAATCGGCCGTGTGCGTGTGCATGCGCATTACGCATAGTGCACTGATAAAAATGTATTTTTGACGTATGACCCAATCCATAAGCGATGGCGGGTCAAATCATAATTGACGAATTTCTGTGTTTCGTGCAGAATAAAATAGATGTGTTGGACGAACTTAGTATCATACAAATCTGTGCTACTAACTACACCGATGTTGAAGTGGAAACAGGCAAAAGTACCCTATATAGTGTATGTACCCACGAGCTGAGAAACATACATCGAAAAGGAGAGGACAAAAAGAAGAAATGTATCAAGGATGTAATCAAGCTGTTGAAAGAAGTGGACCCTAATTGTTTACCGAACTTTGTAGCACGGGATCTAAGTCGTCTCCCTCCTGTATCGTTCGACCATGTTGACGTCACTCGATTGCTAAAGGATATGACGATTATGAAAACTGAGCTCATGGAACTGAAAACGCAATTCATAACCGAATTAAGGGAAATCCGCACTTCGTGTCAAGAGCGTAAAGATCGTTATAGTAATACTCCTCAAATAGCGGTGACACCTAACAGAACGAAATTGCCGTCACCATCTAAAACGCTTCAGCCTGTGGCAGTACCATCCCCCACACGCACACAGGCGAGCGTCACGGAAGCAATGTTTTCGCCGACTTACCGGGACATCGTGTCTAATTCGCAACAGCCGCGCCAAGCGAGGACCGCTCGTATGCAAAGCGTGCGTTCGGGTCAATCTAGCGTAGCTCTAACAACTAACTCAGCGGTGGCAAGCGGTGCATCGACTGAACTACCTCCGGACGATATGAATGCATTTACTGTTGTCACGAACAAAAAACGAAAACCGAAAAATATGCGGGGCACCTCTGACACTGACTGCAAAATACAGGTAGCTGACTCCCAGTGCTCCATATATGTATCGCGAGCGAAAAAATCCGTTACCGTGAATAACATCTTGGAGCATATTTCGGAAAAAGGGGAACAATGCGTTAATGTCGAGCAACTCAAACAGAATAAAGAGACGTCGTTTAATTCGTTTAAAGTTACTATAACTACCAGTAGGTTGGGAACCTTTTTGGATGAAAAGTTTTGGCCTGCGGGGTTGGTGTTTAGACGATATAAGGAGCGATTCATGAATACCGCCACTAAACACACCCGTCAATGATAGTGCACCAAACGAATATTAATAATAATAGAATGAGACCAAATTTAGCCAATATAAAAATAGTCTCATTTAACTGTCGCTCAATAAAACGATGTGTGGAACGTGTTCGTTCATTGTGTCAACAGGCAGACATCATAGCCCTCCAGGAGACGTGGCTCCTCCCACACGACCTTGACTTTATACAGCAAATCGACGACAATTTTGGTTCGTATGCGAAATCATCAGTTGACACTGCGGCTGGCGTATTGCGGGGGCGACCTTACGGCGGCCTAGCTCTGCTATGGCGAAAATCTGTTTTTCCTAACGCTTCCATAGTGGAGTGCCCTACGGACAGGTTGGCAGCGGTGCGGCTAGAGCTGGGCAATCATCGGCAGTTGCTCGTCATTAACGTTTACATGCCAACTGACGCGGAAGAAAACTTGACCGAATTTACTACCAACCTTGCAAATATAATGGCTATTATTGACGACAACGAAACTGAAACTGCCTTTGCTTTAGGAGATTTTAATGCCCATTGCATCTCCAGGTTTGGTGACGAGCTCTCATTATTTTGTGCGGAGCATTCCTTAGAGTGCGTGGACTATGACATCTTAGGTAAGAACTCATCTACGTTCACATATGTCAGTGACGCCAGCGGCTCGACGCGGTGGCTCGACCATTGCCTAGGGACAAGTGCGGCGCGGAAAACAGTCACAGCTGTAAGCGTAGATTATGACGTGGGGTGGTCTGACCATTATCCACTCGTAATTACATGTAATTTTGACGTAGTTGTAAGTAAAATTATCAGTGAAAATAGTTTAGTTAATAAAGTTAAATGGGGACAACGAAAGCCTCATCAGATTAGCATTTATAATAACTATTGCTGTGATAATCTTAAGAATGTTATGTTTTCTAGTCAATGTTTAAACTGTGATAATTTTACTTGTACGGAACATTTATTTTTAATAGATAGTTTTTATGATAAAATTGTAGGTATTTTAAGAAAAGCGGCTGTTATTAGTTTCGATTCACACTGCGATGCGAATAGGAAACGGAAACCGGTGGTGGGTTGGAACTACCACGTTAGTCAAAGTCATAAAATAGCTCGGCTTCATTACTCAACCTGGTTGGTGGCTGGTAGGCCTACAGCTGGTCCAGTCTACAATGATATGGTGATAAGTCGTAGGAATTTCAAAAGCAAACTTAAATGGTGTCAGAATAACGAAGACCAGATTAGAATGAATATTTTAGCAGCGTACAGAGCAAATAAAAACTTCCCAAAATTTTGGCAAGCCACAAAGCGGCTGCAAAATAAACCCCGCTTACCACATAGCGTTGAAAACATAGTTGATAAGAAAGATATTTCCGAACTTTTTGCCAGTCATTTTAAGGTCAATCCACTAACCGTTGAAGGAGTTGAGCATGTAACGTACGAAAGAAAGAAAGAAAGAAAGAAAGAAAAAGCATTTATTTTCAAATTGTGCCATACATTACAAGTATACCTACCTACCTACAGAGGTAGATCAGCCCTGCTCCTCAACGATCTGAACAAGATCTAAAATCTAAACAGCAACGTTGAGGCGCAGGGATGAAACCGTGTCACGCATGGCACAGCCCGAAAAATGGCCCAGGCTCAGCATAATGCTGTATGCTCAGTGCAAGCACTAACCATACAACGCTGATTTTCAGCCTGAACCCTGATTCAGGTGACACCACGGAAAAAACTACGTAACTGCAAGCTAGAATTTAAACTATAATTTAGTAGCAAACCTACGACACCTCTCCGTCGGACCCGCGGATTGAGAACCTGCAATTCTCACATAAGGATGTGGTTGAAGTGATAAGAAAAATGACGCGTGGGAAATCTGCGGGTCACGATGGATTGAGTGTCGAGCATATACTCTATGCTAGCGAAGATGTCAGTAAAGTTTTATGTACACTTTTTAATTTATGTATTAAGTTTAAGTATTTACCAAAGAATCTAATGAGAACCGTGGTGGTTCCAATCCCCAAAAATAAAACCGGTGATTTGTCAAAATTGAATAATTATAGGCCCATTTCATTGGGTACTATAATTGGTAAAATATTTGAACGACTTTTACATCCGTTTCTTATGAAAAACGTCAGTATTGATGACGCGCAGTTCGGTTTTCGTGCCAATGTCTCAACTGATTCTGCTATTTTCAGTTTGAAAAACACAGTCAAATACTATACTAACAGAGACACTAGTATATATGCCTGTTTTTTAGACTTGAGTCGAGCTTTTGATCTGGTAAATTACAACTTACTATGGTCAAAACTCAATAAACATAAAGTACCATCTGACGTTATAAATCTCTTGAGATATTGGTACGAGAACCAGAGCAACAAGGTGAAATGGGGTGACACACTTTCTAACGACTATAGGTTAGAATGTGGTGTACGCCAGGGTGGATTGACATCGCCGGACCTTTTTAACATTTATGTAAACGGCCTGATAGAGGAGCTGAGAGGCACCAAAATCGGTTGTCATATCGGTGGAGTTTGTGTCAACAACTTAAGTTACGCTGATGATATGGTGCTTCTCAGCCCCTCTATCAAGGGATTGCGGAAGCTGTTAAGTATTTGTGAGAAATACGCTTTGAGTCATGGACTTAAATATAACGCTTCCAAATCCGAAATGATGGTTTTTAGGTGTGGGAGGGGTCCGGACAGTGTCCCTCCGGTGTTTATGAATGGTGTGGAGATCCGGAGGGTGGCGGTTTTCAAGTATCTCGGGCACATGTTGACGGAGAACCTCAGTGACGATAATGATATTGAGCGCGAGAGGAGGGCCCTTGCCGTAAGATGCAACATGATCGCGCGTAGATTCTTCCGCTGCAGCGAACAGGTCAAGAACACTCTTTTTAGGGCGTTCTGTCAAAACCTATATACGTGTCAGTTGTGGTTTAACTACACAAGACGCTCGTATGGTGCCATCAGGGTGCAGTACAATGATGCTTACCGCATCCTGATGAAACTACCGCGATTCTGTAGTGCGTCGAACATGTTTGCATCGGCAAGAATGCCTGACTTCTTTGCTGTACTACGCTCGAGAATCGCTTCTTTTTGGGAGCGATTACGTCACTCGAATAATGAGATTCTCCGAACAATGTGTGAACACTTGGATGTCGCCATCTTCCGGCATTGGTTGACGCAGCATCGCAGTGCGAATCGGAAATAAAAATAGAAATGGAACAATATTTTATTGTACTTATTTTTGTTTTTATTTTATTTATTTGTATTTAGGATTTAAGTATTTAGATTTTGTATTTTTTTGTAATTTACAATATTTTTGTATTTTTTGTGTAGCTACAATATGGGTACTTGGCCTGAAATAAAACATTTATTATTATTATTATTATTATATATATCAACGCACAACCTAAACCGCTGGTCCTAGAGACATGAAATTTGGAGGGTGTGTTCTTTGTGAAGTGAAGGTATCCACTAAGAAAGGATTTTTCGAAATTCGACCCCCAAAGGGGTAAAATAGGGGTTGAAAGTTTGTATGGAAGTCCGTCATTTTTGAAGTTATATCCATGAAACTTGGTATTTGAGCTACCGGTTCAAAATGAAGAAATACATGTTTCGCCATTTTCAAAAATTCTACCCCCATAGGGCTGAAACAGAGGTTGAAAGTTTGTAGGAAAGTCCGTCATTTTTCAAGCTGTAGCCATGAAACTTGGCGTTTGGGACTTCGGTTTGAAATAAAAAAATACGTGATTCACAGTTTTTGAAAATTCTATCCCCAAGGACGTCAAATAGAGAGTTTATCCTTCAATCACGCCGAAATAGAGCAACGGATCAACGTGATTTTTTGCATGGGTATAGTTGAGGACTTGGAGAGTGACATAGGCTTCTCTTTATCCCGGAAAATTAAGGAGTGCCTGTGGGAATCAAAAACTTATGCCACGCGAACGAAGTCGCGGGCGTGCGCTAGTATAATATAAAGTTCTAGATGATTCTAGATGATTTTTTTAAATCTCTGTGAGAAATTATTTTTCCGGAATAAATAAGCCTATGTCCATCCCTAATGCAATCTACTAATGTACCCGTCAGAATAGATTGTATAAATTCAGGTATTATATTATTTTATTTACTTAAGTCTAGCTTTTTCCCGCAGCTTCGCTCACGTTGAGTTCAATTTTCATAAAAATTTCAAACCCATATTTTACCCCCATAGGGGTTAGAATTTTCAAAAATCCTTTCTTAGCGGATAGCTCATAAAAGCTACCTGTACCTATGCCAAATTTCAGCCTGATCCGTCCAGTGGTTCGAGCTGTGGGTTCCTTTTATATACATAATTTATTACATACCTAAGTAGATTGAGGCCCAAACAGTTTAGTTTTAAGTTAATTACTTAAGTAGATAAAGTATTAAAATAGCGTACAAAACACAGACACCAGTGCAGAAGCTAGAAGAATAAATATAAGTACAGATATTTTATACACAAAAAAATCAAACATCACTTATAGTTAAACGTCTAATAAAAAAAAAACTTCTGCTGATATAGTAAAATTAATGATGGTGATGAAGATGCAGAAGTGTGTAAGTAGGTACACTTAACCAGTAGATTAATTATTAAGGTCAAAAAGAATATACATTTTCTGTTAATCATTCGCATTTCTTTATCTTTACTTAAGTAATAGCTTTAAATGCCCTCTGAATTCGTTATTTGTTTACGCACTTTTACAATTTAAATTTAATGCAAATAGCAATAAAGCTCTGCATTTAATGTGCCTTTTGAATATGAATCGAGTTAACCAAGTTTACTGCATTATTTATTCCGTCAATTGAGAAAATAGTAAATAATAGCACGGTGAATTGGGATTAAAGTTGCATTATACAATTCCTTGATAGCCTTTACTGCAGGTAATTTAAAATCGACACTTATAAAATAAATAGAGGGAGTATACGTACTTATGACGATGGCTCAGTAACCCAAAGAAGATCTTAGCCTCCGACACTATAAAGCCACTAATTACTAAGTAAGGTTAGTGTTTCATTTGTCTCATTGTGTGTCTAAACACTGCCACTCTTTCCTACTACGCCGCTTCACGAGAATCGGGTCTTACTACCGAAGACATGCAGAATCCAGGTCTTCGCACACTTCGTCAAACCAGCGATAGGTGATGTAATACAGGGCGTTTGCTAATCGACTCGAAGAGTATAGAGTAGACTCTATTAATAGATATAAAATTATTGACACACTCAAACCTCCGCTGGGTCTAGAAACTAAAGATTTGGCATGTAAGTTTTCCTTCAACGTGGGCACCCCACTAAAAACGCTTTTCGGATATTAAACACGATCGCGGAACATCCACAATGGGTAAACCCAAGGACTAAACCTAATTAAAGGAAATCATCAAAAAATGTAAATTAACACAAAAAGTTACTTCCTCCTTTTAAGGAAATTAAAATATGCAAGAACGTTAATCAAAATGGTAGGATTCCTTGGATTCGTTTGATTTTTAATTTTCCGACCTCACTGATGGATCATAGTTATCTAGACGTGGTAGTGATTAAAAAACAATTTAATGAACTAATTTTATAATATTCATGTATTTGGTTTGTTTAAAGGTAACTAGTCTAACTACGTAGTAGGTTCCTTGTTAGATTTCGTTGAAGTAGACCTTTCCAAGGCTTTTGTCCTCGTAAAATATTTACTAGTTCAAATCTGTCCCCCACAAACTACGCCTTTAATCATTTTAGTCTGTCGTGAAGGGAATAAAGTTGCGCCATAATGTTTATGTGTGTCCATCAAAAACCCCATCAATATGATGAGGCGCTTTATTGCGCCCGCCGTGAGATCTAATAAACTTAATCTGTCTTCCATGTAACCCAAGCCTTCGCGGTACATGGTTTTTATATTAAATACTAGCTGATGCCCGCGACTTCGTCCGCGTGGATATACCAAGTTTCATCGAAATAACTTGAGAAATGACGGACTTTTATACAAACTTTCAACCTCTATTTCACCCCTTTGGAGGTGGAATTTTGAAAAATTGTGAAATACGTATGTTTTCATTTCTAACCCGCTGCTCATATACCAAGTTTCATGGATATAACTTGAGAAATGAAGGACTTTCATACAAACTTTCAACCCCTATTTCACCCCTTCGGGGGTGAAATTTACGAAAACTGTGAAACACGTATTTCTTCATTTTTAACCAGTAGCTTGTATACCAAGTTTAATCGATATAACTTGAGAAATGACGGACTTTCATACAAACTTTCACCCCCTATTTCACCCCCTTGGGGGTGGAATTTTAAAAAACTGTGAAACACGTATTTCTTCATTTTTAACCGGTAGGTTGTATACCAAGTTTCATGGCTATAACTTGAGAAATGAAGGACTTTCATACAAACTTTCCACCCCTATTTCACCCCTTAGGGTAGAGTTTCGGGATAAAAAGTATCCTATGTCCTACCTCGTAGTATAGGCTCAAACCGTGCCAAGTTTCGTTTGAATTCATTCAGTAGTTTCGGCGTGATGCGCGGCCAAGATACAGACAAACAGACAGACAGACAGACAGACAGACAAAAATAAAAAAAAATAACAGATTTGGCTTCAGTATCGAATAATGAGTGCCCTCCAAAAAAAATTTTCAAAATATCTTCAATGTACAGAATTGGACCTGTTACAGTTTTATTATAATTAGTATAGATCAAGTATCAACATGCTTGAGTTTTACTAGGTTTACCGTTTTGCGTTGAATTAGTTTTCATGGATCGTTAATTAAGTATTATTACCTACTAATGGAAGAAGATACTACGTCCCGAAGATTTTCTATTTTTTTAATTCCACTACAAATTAGCCCTTGACTGCGATCTCACCTGGTGATAAGTGATGATGCAGTCTAAGATGGTAACCTGTTAGAGGTATGACAGTTATAGTTAGGGGTATGTACCCCTTATCAGTTTCCACACGGCATCTTACCAGAACTGAAACGCTGAATTGATTGGCGGCACGTTTTTGCCGGTAGGGTGGTAACGAGCAGATTAAGGTAAATCACTCTTGTAAATTACAAACAGGTACTCATCAATCAAAAGCTAGGGTATCCCTTTAGTTAAAGTAGTCCATAGAAAGTTAGTATATACCTAATATGTATACCAATTCCAGTTATTGGTGTATGAAATCAACCTAAGCTTTTCAAAGCAAACAAAAAGTTGACGAGTTTTCACGTGAATAAATACAGTGAGTACAGAATTTTCCATCCAAAATTTCGTCCCTTTTGCACATTCAACAACCTGTTGGCAACTGTCTATAACTCATGGTTTTAAAAATTCAAAACCTTTTGTAAACGAAACCCGTAGACGAAACCGAAACCAATATCAGTTTTGACTTTTGATACCACCCGAACTTTGAAATCATGAACTTACCTTACTGTATAAAATACAATAAAATGTATGATTAACGTTTAAACTAAAGTGAGTGAGTAATAGTTATTTGTGTTACATGGGGCCAAAGAAAATTTTTGTTCCCCGAGGGCGCTATTTTGAATTCAGAGCGAAGTGAAGGATTCTATAGTAGAATCCCGAGCGTAGCGAGGGGTTCTAAAGTAGAATCCTGAACGTAGCGAGGAATTCAATATACGCCGCCCGAGAACAAAAAATTTGGCCCCGAGTGACACACACTATTTTTCATCATTACGTATGAGAAAAAGCTAGGAGTATCAACCTACTATGTATGGACATTACCTATACGTTTAAGCACCAATCAGAAGATACTCCTATCAACCTTCTATGTAATTGTATAGACATTATTTAGACGTATATTTAAAGTTTAAATAAAATGTAAAGACGTATATCCGATCAACAAATTGATCACGTGACTTCGGACCAATCAGAACAGAGAAATGCAAAGTCGTATATTCGATCAACAAATTGATGACGTGACTTCGGACCAATCAGAAGAGAGAAATGAAAAGTCCCATGGGCCTACAAGTTACACTTTGCTCCCGCTATCCTCTGAAGGCAATATGCGTTTTTCGAATAGGTATGATGAAAAATGTATTTACATCTATAACTAAACGCATACACACAAAACAATAAAGATGAATACCTAAATAACATTGATGTAGAATTTTAGTATGCCTAATAAGCTCCAGATATTCCATTTTCAGCAGTTAGTTTCCAATGCACGTAGTCGGAATTACGAAACAAATTCAATAGTCTGGCCGGTCAGGCGTATGCAACAGATACGGCAAAACATCCGGCGATTTTTTCCTACAAACTTGGACATTTTCCAAGCGTCGCGTCGCGCCGTCCTGTGATAGGAAATTTCTATGCACGGTAACTACTCGTACTGTAGGTAAGTGAATCTTGGATCTACCGTGCTCCCGATTTTTAACTAGAATCCACGGTCTGAATAATTTTTATTGGGGGAGAAGATAACGGGATGGTGCTAACTTAGTCTCCGGGGATTGGGGAACTTGAAACAATCATATTTTATCATAATAACTAGCTGACGCCCGCGACTTCGTCCGCGTGGTTTAAGGTTTTCCCGCTTTTCTGTTGAAATTTTTCCTGAATTTTCTTTGCTATAAACCTCACGGAGCCCGAGACCTTTCCAACGAATGCAAAACCGTGGAAATCGGTTCGTGCGTTCTGGAGTTATAGCGTCAGGAAGGAAAACACGACTTATTTTTATATAGTAGATATATCCTGTTATACTGGACGGTCAAAACTTTTAAATACATACTAATATTATTATAAATGCGAAAGCGTGTCTGTTTGTCTGCTACAGTTTCACGACCCATCTGTTGACCAACCGATTTTGATGAAATTTGGTGCAGAGATAGGTTGTATCATGTGGCAACCACAAAGTTGAAATCGATCATAGCGCATCTCATATTTACAGAGCCGGCTGAGCATAATAAAAGTAAAAATATTATCCTTCATACAATCCAAACACTTAGTAAAACAATTCCAGTTATCTTTTACTTCAAAGACATTATCATATTCTCGCGCCAATGGAGTCCTTCGTAAACAGTGCAAACTTTGCTTGCGATAAATCTGTGATCAATTTATCCAATCCTGTTCCAACATTCCCGACACGTTGTGTACAAAGCCCACCGAAGGATACATCATCTCCATTTTTATGAAATCCACGCGTAAAAGAGTAGAAGGGTTATTTCCCTTTTCATATTTATTGGTACTCTTTTAAGAAACATTCTTTCACTATTTTTTCTTCATCAATTTTATTTATGATGGAAAGTATGAAGTAATAAAAAAGGTGCATAAACGCACCTTTTTTTAAATAAAACCTTAGTAGCCTCAGAGAGAGAGAGAGATCTTAACTGGATTTTAGGTCACGGTGAGTCCTATTATGCATATCTTCTGTATGCATGTCTTCTGATGCCCGCGACTCGCGATAAATTTCATTTGGATATGACTTTTCCTCTATGTAACTATGCCGAAAAATGTTAGAGAAATCTAACTATGAAAAGGTCGATTTCGTCAGTATATAATGTAAAATATAGGAAATATTGATCATAACAATAATAATTAATCTATCAGAAATTTTTAATCCATTACGCGAGACGCTTAAGCCTTGATTTAGCTATTTCCGTTTTCCGCCGGGCGGCCATTAATTATTTCAGTTTTGCTCGCCACCTGCGCTCGCTTCATCCACTTAATTTGCCGGGGTGTTATTAATATGGACGTTGATATTATTTAGTTGAAGGTCCTTAAAGGGCGCGATATCATTGTTGTTATAAATTAAGGTATTTTTGCAGTTTTTTCACTAAGTTAACAATACAGGCCCACCGCATAAGTAATTACGTCAAAACAACATTAAATATCATGAAATCTACGCTTAAACAAGGAGCAAAGACTAATTACTATGATTTAGATTCAGAAGTCAACCACTTCCCTTATCTGATCTGACCGATTTGACAGGTTATGTCCGTGGTGTCTAATTCTTCAGATCTTACCAATGGCCTTGAGCTTTTTATTTGTGCTCGTGTTCTATCTTGAGATATGTTTTTAGTTAGGTAAGTGTTTTAGTAACTGGATTTTGTATTAATGTTGTTGATCTGATATTGAGCATACGCCTCCAACAACACATATCGAAGGCGTCAATCCTTCCTATCGGCTGCATAAAAAGTCCAAACTTCAGCTCTGAAAGAGTAATGTGACGCTAAACCACCAAATAACAAGTTTTTAAACATGTTCCATAATGCTATATTTGTGTGGTAACACTAATCCCGCTTTTATTGCAGACGGTTCGACGAGTGAAAGGTAATATCCCAGTGTAAATATTTTGGCAACATCAATCTTACCCCTTGGATGTCGGACGTTGATGAGATTGGATTTGTTACCGCAATCCGGCTCGAGTGGACCGGGATACCGGTGTTCGTCATAAATCAACAGTCAGGTAACCGCTGATTTACGACGAATTACAACTTCTCGTTGGAATCATAATTAAAATGGAGAAATATTACAAAGTTTTATTATTTGTCGGCTCCGCATGTTCTCGGCGTTTAACCGTATTCTGGTAGTATTTCAGGTTCTTACCGCATAATGCAGAATGGTGAGGTTTTCGATTGTCATTTTCCTTTTAGATACACTTGCACATCGACGTTCAGTACTGTGTACCTAAGTTGAATTTTCTATATTTGTCCTTTTCATGTCTACTCTAGAATAAACTTGTCAAAAGGTGATATCATCGCAATGCTTAACTAAATCAGTTTAAGCAGTTTTGTACAAGATAACCTTATTGCTCATAACTTTATTTAAATTCAAAGCCTTTGAATTATCAAACCTGTATTGTAGGTTTCTAATGAATCTCTCCTATTACTTCTTCGTATGGATATTGACTGCCTGGTTATCTATATCTATACTATATATTATAATATTATAAATGCGAAAGTTTGGATGGAATGGATGTATGTATGAATGGATGGATGGATGTTTGTTACTCAATCACGCCAGAACGGCTGAACTGATCTGGATGAAATTTTGCACAGCGTTAGATTATAGTCTCGAATAATACATAGGCTACTTTTGATCCCGGAAAATTAAAGAGTTCCCGCGGGAACCAAAAAACCTCAATCCACGTAGACGAAGTCGCGGGCATCAGTTAGTTAATTAAAATTGATTGTTGTCAATCACTATTTTGCCTTTTTCTTGTCGCATAGGTTTGGAAAAAAGTCGACTAGAATGCTTTTGGCAATCTAGTTTAATTTCGCCAACAAAAATTGTGAAATTATTGTCATTGTATTTGAAAATAAAAGGCTTTGCTGGCGTAATGGTATAAAGTGCTATGCATTGTGCGTATGGATGCAGGTACGTGTCTACGCATATTGTATGGGCGCTCAAATATTTTTATCATGATGTACCTAACTGTTGACTTTTTTATGGTGGACTGTTTTAGTGGGAACGTTTTCTCTTTGTGATTTACTGCAGTGAACAATGTCAATGCAATGGGAAACATCATAAATTAAACTTTGGAAAGATATTTGGTAAAGAAAATTAGTTCAGGGTATTCTATAAAAAGTTTAGGAGATAGTGATGTGAGTATCATAAGGTTATCTCCTAATTAAGGGTGGTGTAATTAATAATGCCCAGATATAGTTCACTGAATTTATTTCCCGTGAGAAACTGTCGAAACATAGTTGCAGGCTGCAGCAACCTACTGCGGTGGTCCGACTGTTGACTAAGCGTCAGGAGTCATGCACACTATACATGTGTCCCTACAGAAGTTTTCTAAGACCCCACGTATTCGCATTTTACTCGTAAATGCTCGTAAAGCATGGAGTCCATAGAAAATGTCATGCAATATTAATCAAAGCAGATCAACATGTGAAGAACTCTCATAAATGCCTCACGATTTTCTCCTTGACCTTCGTAGCAAGCGATATTTAATTACTCAAAACTCGCACAATACCTATCCGAAAAGTTGAGGTGCGAGCCCGATGATTGAACCCCCTACCATTCAAGTATTATAAAACATGATGGTGATAATCAGTTACCCCCACCACCACCACTACAGCCCATTAACGTCCCACTGCTGGGCACAGGCCTCCACTCTCATAGGAGAGTGGGAATTAGAGCTTAGACCCACCACGCTGTTCCAATGCGGGTTGGCGGGCTTTAACGACTATTATCATGTTAGTGATAATAACCGGGACCGACGGCTTAACGTGCTCTCCGAGGCACGGGGGTGAAACACCACCAACTTCCTAACTCCGGGCTAGTACTGAGAATTTCTAGACAGAAAACCCCAATACTTTACTATGGCCCGACCCGGGACTCGAACCCGGGACCTCGTCGGCCGCAGTTGACCATGCTAACCACTAGACCAACGAGGCAGTCTGTATCAGTTACGGTATATCAAAACTAGCTACGCGCCCAAACGCGCCCTGGTCTGAGAAGAGACCCACAACATACTCATTCCAAAATAAGGCTGACATCTAAACCACTAATTGGCTATTACCACGCTTTTAAGTTTAAACATTCATTATACTTAAAATATGCAAAGAAACGCTTACTAAACGAGTGTAGAGATACAGATAAAGGCCTAGTACTTAACTATGTTTAACCATTGTGAACCTCATTAAAGTAAAATAATGTTATCCTAACTGTTAGGAACGAGGGGTCGCCCCCGGCTGTTAAGGGTTAACCTTTGCCAACATTACGGGCTTATAAATAGTACTTATAGAAGTCATCCTGAATTTATATATGCGGGTTATAAATGGGTCTCTTTGGCCCGGAGTCCATGTGTAATATAACATAAGGTAAATTTTGTATAAAAATAATAAAAGTCACTTATAAACTTAGTTTATGGTTTAGTTGGCAAAGTGGCGTGCACTTCATAGAGGCATAAAAGCACTGCTTACCCAAGTGGAAATGCATCAATGCTGCAAATCAAATGCTGCTATCACTGCAAGTCATGGCAGTCAGTATTTACTGACAGATATTCTGACGAACTGATGCCTTCCCTGGTTTCAAATCCTGTGCACGCCAATGGTTGGCATGCTTCTGTAACTTTTCGGATTTATGTGGGGATAGATTAGTAATTATTATATCAAAAGGAATTAATTTTTAAATATTTGTATTTAGGACATCGCCCTGCATCTAAAATACGAGTACACCATAATGTTCTCAATGGTGTTTCAAGTCTGCCAGTCTGCGCTTGGTCAGCGATGTGGAATATAGCCTACGCTTTCCAGTCCGAGAGGAGATCCATGCTCAGTAGTTGGCCGGCACGCGATGAGTCGATATAATAATGATGTAAGCTTTTCAGTCTGTAATAAAAAAAACCGGCCAAGTGCGAGTCGGACTCGCGCACCGAGGGTTCCGTACAAACCTGTAGTAAGTTTTACGATTTATGACGTATTAAAAATAAAAATTACGTTTGTTGTATGGGAGCTACCCTTTAATATTTACTTTATTGATATTTAATTATTTATTTTGAAAGGTAATATACAAGTTAATATTCTGTGAAAATTTGAACCGTCTACCTGTTACCGTTTTTAATATTGAGCAAAAAAATACGAAAAAAACACGTTTATTGTATGGGGACCCCCCTTAATATATATATATTTTTAATTTTTAGTATTTGTTGTTATAGCGGCAACGGAAATACATCATTTGTGAAAATTTCAGCTTTCTAGCTATCACGGTTTATGAGATACAGCCTGGAGACAGACAGACAGCGGAGTCTTAGTAATAGGGTCCCGTTTTTACCCTTTGGGTACGGAACCCTAAAAATCTATATTGACCACAATCACACCTGATGGGAAGTAATCACGAAGTAATATATTTTATCCCGAGTTGATTCTTTATGCATAATAGATTAACTATTAGTAATACAAAAAAATATTTTTTGTTCGGCAAGTTAACCAACGTTAAAGAATTTTATGGTAGAGACGTAGAGACGCAGAGAAAAAACAGAATTGGAAAGCTTGTCGAGAAAATTATTGCGCGAATCCTTAGTGAGAATTTTCCAGATTTAATGTGAAAAAATCCATTATTTGGCAACAGGAGTGTTTTCCATTTACCCTCATTTAAGAGACTTACGTGTCCATTAAAATACACCATACAACCATCGCACCCATTTCCATCAAAAATAAACTCTTCAGTAGCTCTTACTGTGTTGATATAAAGGCTAATATCGAGTAAATCCACACACTCGGTTCTGTTAGCCAATACCATTGTAATTCACCTTTCTGTTCTCTTTTCGCAGTATCGCAGGAATCAGTCGGTAATCTGCTCTTAACCTAATTCTGAGCTCGTCTAAGTGCATACTACAGTAAATGGTTTCTAATACCTAAATGAGATCTTAATGGTTCGGTCACTAACTAATTACCGACCATCCATACTAATATCCATATCCATACTATCCATACTAATATTCTAAATGCGAAAGTGGTCTGTCTGTCTGTCTGTTTATCTGCTACGCTTTCACGGCCCACCTGTTTAACAGATTTATAATAAAAAAAAACGTAAACCACGCGGACAAAGTCGCGGGCATCAGCTAGTTTCTAATATTAGCAAGTAATTAGTATGAATAACAACAATGTAAGTACATTCGCAAGTTGTAAGTAGTAACTATTCAACTTAGAATCAAAAGCACCGGCCATAAAAGGTAATTCTATCAAAGAGCAAACTTAGTAAGTAGATACGAGTAACTCTGTAGTCGGCACCAGGGTGGGAGCTGTGGTGGGCGCCCCGAAGCAAAGTGGCTTTGTGAGCGCGAAGCTGCCCCTTGACTCGTAATAGGATTATTATGCAGAAACTGCGAGTTCAAGCCGATTATAAGATCAAATAAACTAATATCAAAGTTCGGTTTTTCAAAGGGACGTACGGTTCTCTTTGTGGGTTCTATCGACTTTGACACGGGGAGTTTGTACGTCAAAGGAGTCGTGACAAAAACGAGTAACTTTTTTGACCATTTTTACCCGACAGTAAAGACAGGGTTATTTTTTTCATGCGTGTCTGGGTATTTACTAAATATTACTCGTAGGTATGTATGGTGGGATTCTTTAATATCGTTTTCTTCAAACATTTTTCGAATGAAATTATACTCGAGTCGACGTTTTTCCACCTGGCTTAGAAATAACTTTTGAATTCTTTGTTTGTTCAGCTTTGTTCTAGAGTACCTAAAACAGGGTCGCCCGCTATTAACTTCGTTGGCGTCGAAATCTGAACTCAACGTTTAAACATTAATTTAGCTGTTTATTAAAAGAAAAAGGGAGGTCCGTTCAATTTCAGTCGGGTCTTATTTTAAGGATCCGATTATGCAAACTGCAACTGTATTCTGTAAGGGCTCGACCACAACTCCACGGCGCGACGCTTCGACGTGCGCTATTTCGTATTAAGAGGATCGTCTAGTGACGAAACGCGACGCGAGTAGGTATTTTCAATAATGCTATCTGTTTCACAACGCTTCGCTGCCTTCTCCGTATCGTGCGATAGAGAGAGTTGCAAGTCCAGTAGGCATATGCCTACATTTTATTCTTGAAATATTGTTTCGGGTGATAACGTTTTTACCCCCCCAAACGTTTACGAAATTAGACAATTTTGGTCTCATTAGATTCAATACACCTTAATCTAGGCTCGTGCGTTTTATTTTTTTAGTATTTTAGTTTAGTTAAATTTAAAAAAATTAAAATACTCGAGGAAATTTTTAGGTCAAAAATATGGATATTTAGACGCTAATAACTTTTAACATAAGCAATATTTCTTTAAAATTAAAACGTACTAGCATAGTTCTTCATTGTATCTGCAAAATTTCTAAAAATTATGAAAATTGGACAACATTTACGGGAAGAAAAACGTTATCGCTTTTTGTATGAAAATTTACAACTAGACGATCCTCTTACGAGTAAGTCACGATGCAATGTTATTCTTCAACCTTTGAAGTGTCAGTCTTACTAGAAATAGTAAGTTTTTGTTCTGATTCGCTCTGCACTATCTGGCACAGTGTTGAGCGCTGTTGTCTTAACATGTGAGGTCCCGGGCTCGATTCCCGGCAGGGTCAATTTGGGAATTTATTATTTCTGAATTTTCTCTGGTCTAGTCTGGTGGGAAGCTTCGGCCGTGGCTAGTTACCACCCTACCGATAAAGACAAACGGGTACCGCCAAGCGATTAAGCGTTCCGATAAGATGCCGTGTAGAAATCGTCTAGCAATATGGGTTTAATATAACTTTCATACCCCTAACAGGTTAGACCGCTACCATCTTAGACTACATCATCACTTACCATCAGGTGAGATCGCAGTCAAGGGCTAACCTGCAGTGGAATAAATAAAATAAAATAAAACTATGCATGACACAGTACCGGCGCGCGGCGCCGAGCCGTGATGTGGCCGCGCCCTTAAAGGTTACCTGCTGCCATTTTGCATGCATTTGCCTAAGTGAATCGAGAATCCAATTTACATTATACTGCCTTATCTTCTACGGTAAATATTGCATTACAGAGTTCACATTTAATGGGACTTTGTATCGATAACAGGCTTGCGATTTTTCCCACGGCTATTAATAAAATTTTCCATTTAGAATAAAATATAGTTTTTTCAACGACTTCGTGCGTCTGGCTGAAAATTAAAATTTGAATTTCTGAATATTTTTTCTCTTTTTAGGGGTCTACGTTGTAGAGTAAACATACAAAATTTAAAGTTTCAAGTTGTCTACACCTAGCGGTTTGTACGTCGACGGACTTAACGTTTATTAAGCGCCATTACTATTTACAACTGCCCCGATGCAATGCAATGGGCTGAGTGACTACGCTCTAGTAGCTAGCGTATTCTTCGGGAGGTCCTTGATTTCGAGTAGGTACTACTGAGTCAGGCCAAAGGAGTTTTCAGTAAAGAAGATTTTTCAGTAAAGAAATTCTTGGTAGCAGTCCGGAATCGGGACGTTGGCGATGTAACCTATACACTATATCCCCGTGTCTCACAGGACACGTAAAACTGTCGCCCTGTATAAACATAACATACATAATATGTATTATGTACCCCGTTGTTAACTCACACGTTTTGTCGGAAAATGCCTGACTAGTTTGGAATCCGTCCGGAGTCCTTGTTCATGAGCCTGATGACGCGACACGGCGGTGAAGCGCTGACTGCGCGCAGCCAGACGTTGCTTTGTGCCTGTTTCGAGGGGGGTCTTGCGCCTGATCTTTCGTTAATTTTTGGTTCAAATCAAATTACCGGGACATATCTTTGAAACTAGCTGAAGCCCGCGACTTCGTCCGCGAGGATTGAGGTTTTTTGGTTCATATCATCATATGTGCTATTCCAGACTATAATATATATTTTAGGCACCTCTGTGCCAAATTTCATCCAGATCAGTTCAGCCGTTGTGGCGTGATTGAATAACAAACATCCAACCACACTTCCATTCAAACTTTCGCATTTATAAATTAGTATAGATATAGATATAGATGAAATGCTTTATTTATATCACTCAGAACAACTTGTGTCACTTATGAGAAGTCAAATCTCTACTCGGTTCGGAAAACTGTTCGGAAAATTCTACTGAGAAGAGCCGAAAAAGAAAAATGTTACAAAATGTATAAATTATACAATTCATACGTTACGTAACAAGTATTTACACTAGCTTGTTGTATCCTGGATGCTTTCGAGGGGAGTATTAACAACTCTCTGTAAAGTCAATATGTAGTTAGTTACCTAGCTCAGTTTTCGTTTTAATTTCCCAAATCTCCCTCAAGCAAATCTGAGATCATTGATTGGGATTTAGAGCGAGGGGCGCGAGGTAATTGTCGCAAGGAACCAATTTATCACTTCGCAGCTGGAGGGGTAGAACGGCAATTAGTTTATGGACACAGAATCCTTTGCAGGTGCGACCCCTGATGCAAATAAGTTCGATAAGGTGTTATATTGGACGCATTTATCTAATGCTAACCACTAGATCGACACTATAGGTGAGCGCTGTGGTCTTATCGTGGGAGGTCCTGGGTCCGATTCCCAGCAGGGTCAGTTTAGAAATTTATAATTTCTAAATTATCCCCCCTAGCATGGGCCGAAACAATTTCTCCCCGTGGAAAGGATAAAATTTTTATTCCTAAATAAATAAATAAATAAAAACGCTAAATAACGGTGGATAAATAGTCCCCCGAGTCCCCGTGAAATGTCAAACGGGGATAAACTTCTCCTCTCCCCTGTTGCCGTGCTCTGAGAAGTGGATAAGTTAATTTTATCTCTTGTCAGTAGATAAAATCGGATATAATCGGATAACATTTTTATCTCCGGCCCATGCTAGCCCTGAAGGTCTGGTTTAAAGGGAGGCTTCGGCCGTAGCTTGTTACCACCCTTCCGGCAAAGAAGTACCGCCAAGCGATTTAGCGTACCGATAAGATGCATTTTTTTTAACCACTACAAGTTAGCCCTTGATGGTAAGTGATGATGCAGTCTAAGACGGTATCGGGCTAACCTGTTAGGGGCATGGCAGTTATATATTAAACCCATATCCCTATGCGGTTTCTACACGGCATCGTACCATCGCATCGCATTTGGGGTATGCGTTTAATATAACTGCCGTACCCCTAACAGGTTAGATCGCTACCATCTTAGATTGCATCCTCACTTACCATCGGGTGAGATACCAGGTCAATTTAGATTTTCACTCAACTTTTTTTTTTTTTTTATTATCCACTACAAGTTAGCCCTTGACTGCGATCTCACCTGATGGTAAGTGATGATGCAGTCTAAGATGGTAGCGGGCTAACCTGTTAGGGGCATGGCAGTTATATTAAACCCATACCCCTATTCGGTTACTACACGGCATCGCACCGGAACGCTAAATCGCTTGGCGGCACGTCTTTGCCGGTAGGGTGGTAACTAGCCACGGCCGGAGCCTCCCACCAGGCCAGACCAGGGAAATTCAGAAATTATGAATTTCCAAACCCTGCCGGGGATCGAACCCGGGACCTCCGCACGTTAAGGCAACAGCGCTACACACTGCGCCACGGAGGTCGTCAAAAACTATTGAAGATATCTTGCAGGGTCCCGAATCTTGAGAATGTCCGAATTAGCGACAGGTAGGTAATAACTTGTTATGCAAATGTTGGCGACAAGGGAGCAGGGTGTTTGTCATGCAAATTATTTAATAGTTCGCCCCCGGGGCCTACTGAATATTCAAGATCAAAGTTTGATGCCGTTTTCTTACACTTGAACCTCGGAAGACGATCGGGATTCATTCCTAAAATAAAAGGGGTCCTAATTAAGTATTATCTGCGTAACTAGGCTACGTACCGTTTTGTAATAAAAGAGAATACCTACAATGCAAATGAAAATGATTGTTTACACAACTCTCAAGATACAAACGGCTTTTTTAATTAATTCCATTACAAGTTAGCCCTTGACTGCGATCTTACCTGGTGGTAAGTTATGATGCAGTCGATGGTATCGGGTTAACCCATCGACCATACAACTAATAGACTCCTCATATAGGGCGAACACTTTCAGACAACACATCAGACTTAATAGGTCTTATATAATTCCACGGCCTTGTAACAAAACCTACCGAGTTATTTAAATATTAATTAGAGTATATCGATAATTAATTATCGATAAATAATTATTAGGAGTTAGAAGCCCATCCCATTTGATTTATGATTTTTTTGACCTTGAGTAGACCAATCAGCGTTTAGTACCCCGCACCCGCTTACTTGAGTCATTTGACTGAATTGTTTGCATTACGAAAGCATAGTAATTAGGCGTCTATTGGTTGTGTGGTCGATGGGTTAACCTGTTAATTATATTAAACCCATAGAGGTATGGGTTTAATATATTATATCGGTTTCTATACGGCTACGTACGCGGGGCTTAATCGCTTCGCGATGTCTTTGTCAGTAGGGTGGTAACTAGCTAGCTAGGCCTAGACCAGAAAAATTTCATAACAGTAAACATTCTCAAACTGACTCTGCTGGAGATCGAACCCGAAACCTCCCAGGTTAAGACAACAGCGTATACTACTGCGCCAGGGAGGTCGACTGCCATAGCCAAGCACTATGACTTGAGGTGGAGCAGTTGATAACGAACTTTCGAACTGTATTCCCTTCCTCAAGTCAACTTTTCTGAAAAACAATATGGTATAGTAACCAGGCGCTTAGGCAGAAAAAGTGAACGCTCAAAATCATTCAGGGATCGTGGTCCAACGACACTGTCCAACCAGTTGGACTCCGGGCTTTCGGTGAGGCGCTGGTCCAACTATTATTTTATTCCATAAATATCATAGGCCATAGCCGTCCTTTGAACTGCCTGTCGAAGATATAATAATAATAAAAGTAATTAGGTTTTGTGAGAGAATTATAACATTCTGAGAATTAAATTAATCGGATCTACTTTTGATCTTTTGGATGAAAGGACTTTATGGGTTTCATTTACAAAACGTATAGACTATAATATGAATTATTTGTAGCTTATTAAATACGCGTACATACTAGATATAGTAGATCTACGTAATATATAATTATGTAGACTATTTAATTTTTTCGCCAAAGCCCGATATATATAATAGGGTACACATAAGCTGCATATAACATCATAAAGGCCAGGCAAGGAAGCTAGTGGACCCCAACACTAATTCCTCAGGCGACGAAACCAGTATGGTAAATTATCATGAGTTATACGTATTAAATAAATATACAAAAAAAAAAATTGAAAGGAACTTAGGTATTTTTATCCTATAACTAAAGCGAGTAAACTTTTTATAGTTACTCAAAGCCCTTGCTATTTCTAGTGCAAACCTTCGGGTAAACCCGTATTAGGCCGGATGAAGAAAACTCGGAAAAACTCCTTTCAAATACAAGCTCTCGAATGTTTGCAATGAGAACTCGTTCGAGGAGTTTGATGTGGCGTAGTTACCGGGTCCTTCAAGTTTTAACTTTCATCGGATGCCTGGGCTGTTCGAATAAATAGGTAAATTGGATTGAAAGTTTTACAAGAATAGAAAATAATGATTTTCTTGCTTATTATTAAATAGAGGGTCTTCCAAAATACCTAAAATCGGCCTCGGTTAGTTTTAGTCCCGAGTTCCCAAAGGATATTTAGTAAACCTAAATCCATGCGGAGGAAGTCGCGGGCATATATTGGGACGGTGGGCACATAGTATCTTACCATCACGTGAGATCGTTGTCAAGAACTTGTAGTGGATAAAAAAACTACTCGTACCTGCAGCCTATAATAAATAGCTATCATCAAACATAGCTAGGCGCGAGTCTGTCCTTGTAAAAATTAAAGGTATTGTAGCTCCGGAGTAGAACTATTACCTATTCTAAACGTTCTAAATAGGTTTTCAAAAAGGCGTTCCGGTCGAGATCCCAGAGAGACGCAGGTTCAAATCTTGTCGGTTCCGTAAGTTTAGAAACTTTCCTAGTGTGAGAAGCACTGTTATAAAATTAATTACCTATTCTGTGCCTGAAATGGGTCGTTGAACCGATACGATAGTTAGCTACGAGGATATTAGCTACAAGAAGTTTCCGCTTTCATCAACATTTCACTTCTCCGTCCTCCGACCGGGACGGGCTTCCATCACTATGAATATTTTATCGCTGGCATTCGTTCCTCCCTGCTTGTTCGCGCTGTTATTTAATACAAAGCAATTTGCTGTGGAACTCAAATATTTAGCCGGCCATTTTCATGTGTGCGTCCGTATTTACTGTTAGTACTTTAGGGGTTGCTATAACACTAGATGATGCCCGCGACTTCATTCGCGTGAATTAAGTTACCCGTCGTCATTCCCGCGGGAACTCTTTAATTATGTCCTTCTCCGGGATACAACCTATCTCTATTAAAAATTTCATCAAAATCAGTTGAAAATATGGGCCGGGAAAACCTAGCAGATACACACTTTCGCATTTAGGTATAATATTAGTATGGATTAACTACAATAGCGAAGTAGAGTTTTATCAAAATGTAAGTAGTTAAGAAAGTAAAGTACTAAAGTTTAATCTTAAGAATATCTTAATTAAGCAAGTTTTCATAACTCGGAGTTGCCACTCAGTTTTAACCCTCTCGATAATTATTCAACTCGCGATAATGGATAGGTTTTCAATTCAATAACTAGACTGCCGAAGCTAATCTTACCTTAATATTCCTATACTAATATTATAATTATGTGAAAGTTTGAATGTTTGTTACACCTTCACGCCAAAATGGCAGAAGCGATTTGGTTGAAAGTTGGAATGGAGATAGCTGATACTTTTTATTTTTCAACCTGACTGCAATCTCACCTGATGATAAGTAATGATGGAGTCTAAGGTGGTAGCGGGCTAACATGTTGGGGGTATGGCAGTTATATTAAACCCAAATCGGTTTCTACACGGCATCGTACCGGAACCCTAAATCGCTTGGCGGTACATCTTGCCGGTTGGGTGGTAAGTGGTAACTAGCAACGGCAGAAGCCTCCCACTAGGCAAAAACACATTAACACAACACTCCCTGAATTAACACATACATTTAACCGCGAAAAGGTTAAGTTCCGCGAGAATTAAAGAGCCTCGGTCCACGCGGACGAAGTAACGAGCATCACCTAGTGAATAACACAAACTGAACTGATCGAAGTCACGGGCTGTAGCTCAAAAAAGCGAAACCTATTAAGAACCTTTTCCTTATAAAATCAATGACGGAATAGATTGTCATTCCTTTCTCTGAAATCGATTTGTGTGAGCGCTCGGAAGCTTATCGGTAAGCGGGTGATTGCGCAAATGATTTGTTGGATGGCTGCAGTACTCGACTCGCTTTTATTGGCGGCCCTCCAACGGGACCGCGGCAATATGACAAACAATATTTATTTTATTCATACTACCATTCTTCTGGTGAGAGGCTTCGGCCGTGGCTAGTTACCAACCGGCAAAGACGTGCCGCCAAACGATTTAGGTACGATGCCGTATACGAACCAGTTAGGGGTATGGGTTTAATATAACTGCCATGCCTCTAACAGGCTACCTACCATCATAGACTGCATCATCACTTACCATTAGGTGAGATCGCAGTCAAGGGCTAACTTATGGTGGATAAAAAAACCATACCTACTAAGTATACGGAGGTATACTTAGTATAAACTAGCATTGTAACATGTTGATTTTGTATATTTGTGGTATACAATAAAGTATTTACATACATAATATATACATACATACATAATACATTGTTACGGAAATCGGAATATTTTTGTGTTCCAGATAAGTAACGCACTAATGGGCAGAACTGTACGTTTTCTAAGTTTTGTTTAGGTTTCTGAAGATGTGGGTATTTACTATTTTCTTTATTCTTACGCTTTAGATGGGCCTTTCAATAGATTAAATGTATTTTAAGGAGCTATAAACGAGCAAAGTTAACAGCTCTCATAGACCGAGGCACGCGGACCGATAAAAGCTTACATTGATTACTTTCTGTTGAACGTTTGAATCAATTTGGAATATCTTTTATGTTTTTCTTTTTATTGTCTTTTATAGGTGCACTAGACAATGGCCGCGACTTCGTCCTCATGGATTTAGGTTTTAAAATCTCTATATTATATACAAAACAATTGCTGTTCGTTTGTCTCGCTAAAACTCGAGAACGGCTTAACCGATTTAGATGGAATTATTTGAGTGTATTTGTGTGGGTCCCGGGATGGTTTATATTCACAATTGGACCCGATAGGGGGCGCTGCAATCGGGTTCTAGCTTCAAGGCAGGACAATGTCTGCCGGGCCCACTAGTTTATTTATAATTGTGAATATAGTTAGTTGTGTACTAAGATGTTAGTTTTACAGAGATTATATTGTACAATACATAATCTGTGTAAAACTAACATCTTAACATCACCACACTGGTGTACAAATCTTTTAACGAAGTGCTAGTCTATTAAGTAAGTCCTTACTATTATCCTACACTAGCTTATGCCCGCGACTTCGTCTGCGTGGAATAAGTTTTTTTAATTCCCACGGGAACTCCTCAATTTTCTGGGATAAAAAGTAGCCTATGTCACTCTCCAGGTCCTTAACTATACCTATGCAAAAAATCACGTCGATCCGTTGCTCCGTTGCAGCGTGATTGAAGGACAAACCAATAAACAAACAAACACACTTTCGCATTTATAATATTAGTATGATTATTAAACCCATGAGAACTCATTGATAATCTAGGTTAAAATCTCAACTAACTATTTATGCACCCTATTCAATAAAATTACGTTGATCCTTTGCTCCGTTGCGGCGTGATTGAAGGACAAACAAACAAACAAACACACTTTCGCATTTATAATATTAATATGATATTATGTCAAGTGGAAGCAAGTAACAACGGAACAAAACAAAAGTGTCTTCGTTTGCGCAGCGCCTTAGAGTGATTTAAGGGTCATTGCCACAGTCATTGCGTAGGTAAATAACCACCCGACCTCCGACCAGGCGTCCACTACCTCGTGAGCTCTTACGATCGCCATCGCCTGCCCTGCACGCAGGCCATCGTAGCGACGACGACGACGCGACACACACCGGAAGAGACCGACTCCGCACGCGGCGGCGACCCCATTGCCCGCAGCGCCGAGATACCGGGACAAGACACGGGTCCTGACACCACCCGCAGTGCGGACGTGATGACACCACCCGCAGTGCGGACCCAACACCGGCAATGACACCCGACCTAGGGGCCCGTAGCCTACAAGGCAGGCCCTAGCCGTTTTTAGGCTTCAAGATATTCACCGGGGCACAATGTTGCCCCGCGCCCCACCCGGGTAAGGAGGCTTGGCTCTCACGGGCCAAACGGAGAAGACCCTCGCTCTAGGTAAATAAAGTGTTTTCGGTAAGAAGTAGGTAACTGTCAGATTATCTGAATTAGATGGGTAGGTACTTTCTAGCCCTTTAATACTTAATATCACCCCCTAAATCCCTTCGTCCAGTTCACAACACCCCATCAGCCCAATTATGTAGTTTCAAATCCGCAGTATAATCCTGCATGCACAGGGGATTATCTTTGAGTGCACCTCACTGATGTAGGTAGTAGATGATGTATTCATTTCCCAACGAATACTTCCTAATATTATTATAAATGCGTCAGTTTGTTTGTTGGATCGTCCTTTAATCGCGCCGCAAAAGAGCAACGGATCGACGGGATTTTTGGCATAGGTACCAGCTCCTTCCATTTGACCGGATACAAAAGCGGGCAGTTCGACTCGAAGACGATCCCAAAATTACTTGCACGCTGGAGTCCCTAGAGCACCGAAGAGACGTTAGCTCTCTTTGTGTGTTCTTACCGTCTCTCCAATGGGGAGTGCTCTGAAGAGTTATTTAATCTAATACCACCTTCCGTGTTCTCCAGTCGCACCCTTCGTCGCAGAAACAAATTTCATCCTCACCACCTGGATGCCTGGTCTTCTTCCACCTCCCGTTATTCCAGGTCATTTCTGCCACGTACCTGCAAATTATCGAACCAGCTTCCATCTTCTGTGTTCCCTTTTGATTATAATATGGGGCTCTTCAAAGGGCGGATAAACAAACATCTGAAAAGCTGGCAACGCATTGGCGGTTCCTCTGGTGCTGCAAATCGTCGGTCGAATCATGAAGAGGCGTATGTGAATTTTGTCAATTTTACAGTAGAGCGGTTTTCAATAAAGTGCACCGTGATACAACGTCGTAACTTTATATGTAAAAGTATTACGAAGTTTACAGGACCGTTGTTTAGTTTGATAACTAGTCCTCTTTTGATATTAAATTATTTTTTTAGTTTACTTTAGTTATTTATAGATATATTTGCTTTTTTTTGAAAAAAAATTTACTTACGCCCTTTTGTGATGTGCAAATATTTCAAAATACCATTTACGTCCAGCCATCTTAACTATAAAATAAATAAAAGACTATAAAATAAAACACTATTAAATGAAGAAAAACTGTAATATTAATTAATAGAACATTATTTTATTGATGTGGTAGGTTTTCATAATAAATTTGATGTTCCCGGCATCTTATCAAAGGGGTGTCTCCCCTACACATTGATATTAGATTATTATATTTTTCTTTAGATATCTCATTAGGAGATTTATTTGAATCTTCAACCTCATTCCTCAGCCATTGAACATCTTGTCTCTTTAACGATATCGACCTGTATTCTTGTTCCTTGTGACTCGTTTTAAAAAACAGAATAGTTGGTCTGGTTATCTTTTTTTAATTGTAGCAACCTTAACTTTAGGGCAAAATCTTTAAAATTCTTAAAATCATTGTAATTGAGAATCTTCACTTCCTATGGATGTTTGCGTGCCAATCGTATGATCGGCTCCAATTGGCACGGAACAAAGACGTTTCCAGCCTGCGCCATTGCAAATGCTACTGCGCTATTGACAGAATCGCCCTCGCTTTCCCCATGGAAGGAACAGAAGTATCGTAAACTAATTTCTTCAATCGATTCACAATTATTAAATTAATATTATAAAAGCATAGCCGCTATCACGGAATTTTTATTCTGCCCTGAGCAGCCATCGCAAAACAGGAATACTTCTTTCACGCTCTTTCTATCACAATTTGTAAAGAAATAATAAACAAAAGTAGAAATTTCAGATGCACCTCTTCTACTGATTGTCTCGTTCTATAAGTTGCATATGCAGTCTTTGGAGGCTAAATCGTAAATTGTGAAATTATAATCAATCGAGCAATACAATATTTTGTATTGCTCGATTCTTGCATTCGTTTTTAATTCGTCGTACTTCTTCTTTCTCTATAATATGTGTATCATATTTATTCTGCAGCTTCTCTTGCACCTCGCTTGTACCTTCTCTGTATGTAATGCATAAACCACAATGGTCTTTTTTTGGTTTATGGAACGATAAATTCATGCTTTTAAATACATTTCTATAAAGTGTCATACTTACGGGTTGGTTAAACTCTTTTTTAGAACATACCAAACATTTTTTTCAAAGAAATTATGAAAAGAAAAATTATGGTGGAGATATTTCCACCATAATTGAGATTTGTCCAAAAAACAAATAAAAGTAACTCTTTAAATAAGTACCTATTCATTCACTTTAAAGACAGAATTTTACTAATTTTAACTCCCGTTAATAAACTATGCAGCTTAGTAATTTCCAACTAACAAATGACTGCGTAACAAGTCTACCTGTCGTTGTTTCACTAGCGTATTTCACGTTGGAGATTAGGTTACGCCTCTTCGTGAAAAAGAGATATTACATGGGAACAGGTAAGAATAGGCGTAACTGGTGGATACGACTATTCGTGATTTTTTAAATTGGGATGAATAGCAGATACGGCTTTTCGTAATTGTTTGTAAATCTGTTTCCAGTATGATTTAAATTACGCCCTTTCGTGACACGATAAATCTTGCCTTATAGATTACGATGGTGGAGTTAACTAAAAATCGAATATTTGTGGGATACGCCCCTTCGTGATTCGACCGACGAAATGTTCATGGGCGGCGGTAATCACTTACCATCAAGTGACCTGAAAAGAAAAAAAAAGGTATAGTTGAGGAGCTGGAGAGTGACATCAGGCTACTTTTTATGCCGGAAAATCAAAGTAAACCTAAATCCAAGCGGAAGAAGTCGCGGACATTATCTAGTAATTAACAATAGGTAATCTTTATCGACATTATGTTGTGTTGTGCAAGTACTAAATAACTAGGGCTTATTCGCTGCATATCTATATCTATTCGGACATAGGATACTTTTTATAACGTTCCACGTAAACCATAAAATACACAAACATGTGCGTAATGTAGATGCACTAATTTATGCGGGAAAACGCATGGAAATGAAAAGAACTTGTATTAAACTTTAATGTAGGTACTCGCATGGGCTTTAAGCGGAGACCCCACTCTGGGCGACAATTTGTAAGTATTTCACGCCAAGCTCCAAGGGTCCAGTAGGTACTCCAATAAAACAAAGCTGTAAAACCCAAAAGTTTTCGAACGTGAGAACTGTTTTAGTTGATAGTTGGCGTCAACAATTTATAGGCATAATGTTTCGGGCAAGTGTACCGAATGAAACAAAATATTTCATTTCATTTTCTTTTATTTTATTTGTTTTATTTTTTATTTTATTTTATTTGTTTTAAACCGTTCCGGTACGGTTCCGTGTAGAAACCGATGAGGGGTATGGGTTTAATATAACTGTCGTACCCGTAACAGGTTAGCCCGCTACCATCTTAGACTGCATCATCACTTACCATCAGGTGAGATCGCAGTCAAGGGCTAACTTGTAGTGGATTAAAAAAAACTAACATTTGCGTATAAGATATGCGACTCACAAAACTCGTTCATTCATTATCATGGACTTCCGCAAAGTAACGCCTGCTTCGATTCAATACTCACAAAACTGTTTACACTTCGTAAGTTATTCATGTGAACAACTAACGCGAGTAAACCTTACGAGTGTAATGGTGCCCTTAGATATCTCCGACAACAAAACTCCGTAAGTTCATAATCACTGAGAGCAATTTAATAGCGTTATGAAAGCGGGCAGTCATCCATTACAAGATAGGCGATATCCCCCGTGTACGCTGAAGTGCTGATCAATCAACTTTTTAATCAATATCCAAGTTTCCAAACGCGCATAGATTGAGTTAATAACAAAGTTTACAAACACCTAACTACGAGTAACTTGGTGAAGCTTTGAGATTGGATACCGAGTACAGTACGTAATTACTTATGTAATTACTAGCGGATGCTCGCGACTTCGTTCGCCTGGCAAAAGTTTTTTTAATTCCAACAGGCACTCAAAAAGTAACCTATATCACTCTCCAACTATACCCATGCAAAAAATCACGTTGTACAGTTGCTCTGTCGCGGCGTGATTGAAGGACAAACTCTCTATTTAACGTCTTTGGGGATCAAATTTGAAACTTGAGAAATGACGGACTTTCATACAAACTTTCACCCCCTATTTCACCCCCTTAGGGGTGGAATTTTGAAAAATCCTTCCTTAGTGTGCGCCTACGTCATAAAAGGAACCTACTGTCAAAATTTCAAGTTTCTAACCCCAGCAATTTAGGCGTTGATTAGATAACGATTTTATAATTATTTGTTGGGCGGTGTTTTTAATCATACCTGCTTATTTTTACTCACGAATAAACGGAGACGTGTGTTTGCCCTAAGAGGTTGTGTGTTTGTTTGTGTTTATTTATTGCTACATAAATATAATATTTTATGGAAGATGCGAAGTCGATTTGTACTTTCTATTATTCTGTGTAATGCACGGAAGTGTCTCAGTGTCAAAGGAGTTATGGAATTGCCCCCTCGTCATTGCCATCGTCAACCAATACAGGTCTACTGTAATATAGGTATAATTGAGGGCCGAGAATACTACCTCCTTTTTAAAGCCTGAAGTCTGAACCCAACGCGCAACGGCTCAACCCAACGTTTGATGTTGTCCACCTTATGTGGGGGACTGCCAACCCTATTCCAGTGCGGGGTCGCCATTCCAGGACCTCCAAAATTACCCCCTGGTTGATAGTATTTTAATTATTTTACTGTCGCGCTTTTATGTAGGTATAAACCCGCATGTACAGGATGCTTAGAATAACCGCAGGTGGCAAGTAAAGCCGTTATTATTAATTGCGTGCTCGACACAACCCGGAAATAACCGAAACAACGTGGAACAACATCTCGCATAGATTCAACTTAGTTCGGTGATGTACTTGTTATATACAGGGGGTTTGGGAAACAACTGCAATCCTCTCAGCCGGAAAAATTGTATGCTTTTAGGCAAAAGAAACAAAAAGAGAATATAAAAGAATGAGCATTAAGTAGTTACCGGTATTGCTGGAATTTCATTTCTGTTGCTCGAAATTCGTATCAATAGGTAACTACGGCATTTTATTTTTGTTCTAAAACCAATTTTTAAAAGCTTTGCAGTTTTATTCCTAACAACTTATAGTTTTAAATATTAATTCTTTTGTGCCTGTGATTTAGGTTTTTTTTAATCCCGTGGAATAAGTATTCCGCAATAAAAAGTCTACGGGATGCGACCTTCCTCTGTACCAAATCTCTTTATAGGCCGTGAAGGTAACAGACCAAGAAAAGAAGAACAGGAAAATAGACACACATTTGCATTTTGAATACCTATTAGCACAGAATAGTACCTATTAGTACGTAAGAATAGTTACTTCGTCTCTTGTAAAAAATATAGAGTATTTGCCATGCTAAAAAACTTCTTTAAAAACTCACTACGTACTAAGCGTAGTATTTTCTATTAAAAGCCATCTTCTCCGGTAAACTATCCACGACAACGTTAATGTAAGCTTTAAAATTTAAAACAAGTTGGGGATAAGTTGTGACTGAAGTTAGACTGCTAGAGGGAGTGCATCGCCCGCGGGGTAACTACGGCAGGTTATTTCATATCATTGGTATTATATATACTTATTGACTGCCTCGTTTTTTTTTTTTAACCACTTCAAGTTAGCCCTTGACTGCGATCTCACCTCATGGTAAGTGATGATGCAGTCTAAGATGGTAGCGGGCTAACCTGTTAGGGGCATGGCAGTTATATTAAACCCATGCCCCTATTCGATTTCTGCACGGCATCGTACCGGAACGCTAAATCGCTTGGCGGCGCGTTCTTGCCGGTAGGGTGGTAACTAGCCACGGCCGAAGCCTCCCACCAGGCCAGACCAGGGAAAATTCAGAAATTATATAAATTCCCAAATTGACCCTGCCGGGGATCGAACCCGGGCCCTCCGCACGTTAAGACAACATCGCTACACAGTGCGCCACGGGTGGCCGACGAGGTCCCGGGCTATAATTAAGTATTGGGTTATTCTGACTAGAAATTCTCAGTACCAGCCCAAAGTTAGGAAGTTGGTGTTGTTTCACTCCCGTGGCTTGGAAACACGTTACGCCATCGGTGCCGGTTATTATCACTAACGTGATATTAGTCGTCAAAGCCCGCCAACCCGCATTGGAGCAGCGTGATGAGGGGTCTAAGCTCTAATTCCTTCTCTCCTATGAGAGTGGAGGCCTGGGCCCAGCAATGAGACGCTAATGTAGGTGGGGGTGGTAGCGGTTATTAACAAGGGTGATCGGTGATTTTCTGATTTTAGAAGTGAAAACTTCTTTACCTGCGTTGAGTACTTTTTGGTAGGGGGTAAACTTGTGGATTCGCGTCACCGACACGTCGCTGCCCCATGCTCGCGTTGTTACGAAGACAAAAGGTCTTAAATATAAATAATAAATAGACTACATTCGTAATTAAACTTTAATACCTTAGTTTTCAAGTTTATAATTTTTTTTTATTAAAAAAAAACTTTTAAAAAATAAAAAATATATTTAAATATTCCTTTTCACTTCTATCGGCAGTTCCTATGACTGCCAATTTTTTTTTAACTATGAAAGGTACTTCTCAATACGCAAGTCAACGCACGCCGCAAAAAGTTCTACAAAATAGGTATATTATATTCAAAAGGACCGTTCTTCGGTACTCCATTACGCAAACATTGCATAGAGATGGAAATGATGTATCCATGGGAGGATTTATACTCAACGTGTCGGGAATGGGACGGGATCGGGTAAATTGGTTAGGGGTTTATCGCGCGGAATAATACGCTACTTGCCAGCCCAGCAGGGGTAGCATGCGCACAAGGAATAAAATTATGTCTACCTGTTATCTTTATTTGTCTACCGAAGCTAACATGGTTACACATAATATGACTTGTCTCATTACGTACAAAGTAGAGATGGAAGTAATATTTCTTATCTGTGATATTTTTCTCTACGAACCCTTACAGGCCGACAATTTTTTTCTAGGAATATATCGAGTTATGCGCATTTTAGGGTAAACGAGAAATTAGCCGGCAACGCCAACATCTCTCTCTCGTCGCGAGATATCTCGTTGTGCGCATGCTAAGCCTGCTGGTTTTTGTTTCACAACTAGATGAAAATTACTACAGCTACCTACGTATATGGGCGGTTTCAGAGTGTTTTTTCGGCGCGTATATGAGCTCGTTTTTAGAGGCGCGTATAGGTACGCCCTTTGCCACACGCGCAACTCTCGAGCGTTGACGCGCTTATAATGCTCGTATACTACTGACTAACTCACGGGTTCGAGCGAACACGCCGGAATAAGCGCGTTCGGTTTTTTCACGCGCAAAATGTGGCGCGCGTGTAAGCGCGTAAGCTGATACGAGCTTAAATACAACGTAGTATTACCTCTTCTGTGCTTATACGCGCAAATAAATACGCCGCCGAAACCGCCCAATCGAAGGATTCGGAATGCCCACCCGGATTCCGTTTTCCTAAAACCTTTTAATATTATTATCGTGAGTGAATAGGCATCTTCATGGCTATCTCGCTCCACATTGTCAGCAAGTCTGATTGCCAAGCGCTTGTATATAAATTTAAGGGTTTAACCCCGTTATAAAGAAAACCTCCCTGAAAATCCACCCTGCATATTTATTGCACAAAATAGAAATAATCATTTAGGCATCCCTCATTAAATGCCCGGCTTTATTGCCATGCGCATTAAATTTGAATTGTTAATGCGAGTAAACAACTTGAAGTTATACAAACGCTCGTTAAGAGCCATTACACCGAGTTAAAGACTTGAAAACGATTGCTGAAATGACATCTACACTAAATGAGAAGACCGGGCAAATGAGTGTATGAAGATACGCATAGGTACCTAAGTAATACCTACTGTCCAGTGTCCGTACTGTACCTAAATCCAAATCCTTCTTCTTTTTCTACTTGACCTTATCCCACGCTATGGTGGGTGGGCACAACATGTCTTCTTCTTCCATTCACTTCTGTCATCCGTCAACGTATCATCCACCCCTTTTATACGCAAATAAACGCGGACGAATAAGCAGTCGCGGGCGGGCGGTCTAGTTAAAAATAAAACATTGATGAGGCTTATCCGAATGTAGAACTATCATAAGACACGAAATGCCCATAGAAAATGAAATCTTTTTACAGGTATTCCTTGACAATTGTCTGGAATACCAAAATATTTTGATCTAGTATATGAAAGTTTTTGGTTATACGAAATCCAATAATAAAAGAGTGAGCGTGAAATGCCAGTTAAAGTCTGGTTTTAAGGGCTACAACACAAGGAAAGTACTACATTTTATCAAATATACCAAGCTCATTCTCAAAAATACTACATTCAGCCTTCAAGCTTTCCTTGCGCACCATTCTGCATGTGTGCGTTGCGACTTGCGCATTATAGTTTCTATATGCCACCTTGAACCAACCGAATGATCGCTAAAAGCAGAACAAAGCAACACTGGCACCTTCAAAGCTATTATTGCTATTCATTGCCCATTGAATACAATCTAAATTCACCACGGACGCTCGCAAAGGATAGACAAATAAGGTAGCTTCCTGCATACTCAGTCGAATATACAATCGACGTTTTGCAACACCATATGCACCGAAACGATGATGAGTAAAGCTTCTTCAATATCTGTAATGGCTGTGTGGTTAGGACTTACATGGAAGCTACCATCATCGCTTAAAGCAGTATTATTTCAAAATTACAGTTTTATGCCACGTACTATGATGTCTCTGAAATAAGGATTATAGTTCTAAAACACGAACGTCAACAATATTAAAACGCGTCAACGATATTTAAACAATTCAGAAATTATAAATTTCCAAATTAACCCTACCGGGAATCAAACCCGGGACCTCCCACGTTAAGGCAACAGCGCTCAACACTGCGCCAGGGAGGTCGTCTGGTGATTAATGTTTATAGCTGCAGGTTTTGTCGTGCAGTTTAGTGATTTCATAGTCAAATTCACGAATTGTAAATACTAATATATGTATATATTATATATAAAATAATATAGAATTTATATAGAAATTTATTAGACCTGTTTCAAGTAACAGGTCTCATAAATTTCAACAATTTTTTCACACATCGTCACATTACAAAAATACAATTAATCAAAATAATTATAAACATACTCAGTCACAATAATAACATACCTACTAACAACATACTTCTAACATACATAGGTACTAAGTACCTAAGTAAATGAAATGAAAATAACCAAGTAGTTTTAGGTACATTAATATCTGCATTTCGCACATTTTGTGTGATATTCACGCTACAGAAGCTCTGAAAGCTTTGGCCCTCCAGGAATTCCCGCTCACACAAAGCGTTAACTCAAAGTATATCCGTTAACAATGTTAAGTTCAGCTTGTACTAGAATGTGCATTATTAATACTACACGTTATCACGTAGCACTAGGCACAAATTATATTCTGCAACCAAATCTGGACAAAAATATGCGGAAGAAGAAAAAAAGAAGAAATTATGCGGAAGGACGTGGGAGCCCACCGCATTAATATCCCAAGAAAACACCTATAATTATGTGATTAATGGAATGGGGGCACGACCCTCAGTAATGAGGAATACGACGCAGAGAGAGGGAGAGAGAGATAGAGGACGAAAATATAGAACCTAGGGTCCTTGTCCATATTAGGTAGTAGGAGTAGTAGGTACATACTAAGTACATAGCATCATAGAGGTTGCCTAATCCAAAAATGAACGCGCCAATAATAATGTGTGTGTAATGTATTGTGTACCCGTTGTCGTAGGACGCGACGTAACGCGACGAGATACGCCTATATAGAAATTTAAGAAGTTAGCCCAAGTAAAGTGTCAGCTACTGTTTGAACTGTTGCGTCGTGTCGTATCGAGTCGCGTGGTCGCGCGTAGGACAATGTCTTAGCCGTATCAAATTGGACGTCGTCATTGGCCGTTCAGTGATAAGCTGTTTAGACCTGAATTCTATGACCGGATCTGTTGGCCAACTAGTACCTACAACATAAATTACGCGAATGCTTAGTAAAGCGTGTTCATTTTTAGATTAGACAACCTCTACGGTGAGTTTTACAGGTTATACAGTCAACCCGACGCAGTGTCGGTTTTAAAACCCTCTGTTCATCCCTTCAAACCATTGCACTCACTACTGAGCTGATACGGGTTGGGCCATAGTCCACCACGCTGGTCATGTTGCAGACTTCAGTCACCTTTGAGACCTTTATGAAGAACTCTCGGGCATGCCGGTTTGCTCACGATGTTTTCCTTTACCAGTAAAGCAAGTGATATCTCATTTCTTATAACGCACATATATCGCCGAAAAGTTATAGGTGAGTGCCCGGGGATCGAACCCCCGACCGCCCGAATAGGTAGCCGGGCGTCTAAACCAGTAGGCTGTCAAATCAAAAATCAAAATCAAAAATATTTATTTCAGTAAAACAATTTCACATAGTGCTTAGAAATTGGGACCATCCCTATAAGTGACTAGTATTGCTACTAGTACTTGTGGCAGGCGACCCCGCTCTTCCATAACATGTAATACAATAATTGAAATAAATATTACATTTTATATTAGATTAAAGTTATAAAAGTTAAATTAAATTAAGTTAAATTAAGCTACAGTTATATAAAGTTAAGTAGTAAATCCAAGCTGTGTGTATACATGTAGTGTGTGTGTGTGTGTTTATGTGTGAGAGTGCGTATGTAGATGAGTGTATGTAGTAGTGTGTGTGTGTAAAAGTTAATGTATTTGCATGCATGTGTGTGCGTGACAGTGTTTGAGATTTAACCTCAGTGTTTTGAAAATGTAAAAATTTTTGGGCATACAAGCAGGCCTGGCTCACTTGTCACGTGACCTGAGATATTTAACTACTGCTGCGTGGACGCTCGACGGCACTCGTATCAGTCGAGTGTTGCGCGCGGACCGTAATTATACGTTTGACTTTTACTCAAGTTCTCGTTATGGATAAACAAAGAAAGATCAGTAAACGATATCGTATCACATTAGGTCGTTTAAACGTAGACCTTTCTTATCGCTCTTTGCACTTCCTAAGGACCCTGAAAGGTAAGTTTGTATTATTTGCCTATCTAGGTACATAGTACATACGTACCTACTTAGAGTTCTAAACAAAACTAATATTAATACATAATGTGGGTAGTTTTATTTTTATATCCACACAAGATACAGTTTTAAACAAAAGTAAATATAAACCATTGGTAGTATCCAATATTATAGTGATAGCCTAATGGGTAGACTTCAGCCTCCAAGTCTGGGGTTCGATCCTGGGAACGCACCTCCAACTTAATTAATTAAAATATATCATTTACGGTGAACAAAAATCGTGTGTAAAGCTGAAAACATGCCTGAAGTTCTATAATCATTATAAAAAACTCTAATATGTCTGCCAACAAGAAATTGGCCAGTGTGGAGGAATATATGGCTTAAACCCTTCTCATTCTGAGAAGAGCCTCGTGAGTCGTGCTTAGTAGTGGGACTAGTGGGCCGCCGATGAGTCGATGATGATTAATCCATAATGTGGGTATATTATTTTGTCTCGTAAACTGTGGCATGGGCCCCCTTCCACCCCATATAAGTGTAAAATATTCATTGATATTTCACTACTTGTGGAATATATAACGACTTTTTTTTATCCACTACAAGTTAGCCCTTGACTGCAATCTCACCTGATGGTAAGTGATGATGCAGTGTAAGATGGTAGCGGGCTAACCAGTTAGGGGCATGGCAGCATGTTAAACCCATATCCCTATTTGGTTTCTACAAAATCTATGAATAATAATAATATATCTTTTATCTATTTTTAAAGTAATTGTCGTCATCATTGCAACCGATTAGCGAACAGTGAAGTAATGATACCGATAGTAAGAATTTAGAAGTAGTCAACCCTAAGGCTACACGCGCCGCGTCTGAAGGGATAAGAGTTACGCGAAAGAAAGAGATATATAGAGGTAGGTATTTAATTATTTTCACTCGCAGCGCTGTGCGAGCTGAATTGCACTTTATTACGACGTAACCTGAGTCGCTGATGGTTAAAAGGTCTTCGCGGAGTAACTCTTCTGTTACTACTATTACCTATTCTGTGATACAAGTCAGTGCGTATTCCTATTATTATATGTACACTTGTTGCATCAAATCTTCCGTTTCATAATAGTTTAATTTATGCAACCACTCAATAAGAACTTTTTTGCATTTATGGAATGATAATGGATAAATATTTAATTTATTATTAATTATGTTGTAAAGATGAGTAGATTTCCTGTTAAATTGTTGTGAAGCAAATTTAGTTTTACATGGAATTGAATATAAAATCTTTTTTCTTCTCGTCTTAAGTTTGTCAGTGTCAAAAGGTACATTTTTATGCACTTTCAATAATGAGAATAATATATATAATTTTCTAACCGTTAGTAATTCACAATGTCTATACAGTTCTACAGTTGAAAATCTGTATGGTTTGAAAAACATGACTTTTAGTAAAGACCTTTGACCTCGTTCCACTTCCAGAAATTTTATTTTTGAAGCTGCACCCCACACTGGGATGCAGTATCCCAAGATGGATTGTCCCAATGTTACATAAATCTGGGTTAGCAATTTTTTCGTCGTCACATATCTTAGAGTTTTAAAAATCCAAATAAGTTTCCTAATTCTACCATTTACAAATTCAACATGCGGATGCCATGAGAGTCGCCAATCTAGCATTATGCCTAGATATTTGAATGTCAGTTATCATCGCTTCCTGTTGTAAAACTCTATGCACAAATTAAAAAAAAAATCACCATGACATTCTGGTCTTCTTGTAAACGTTTATTTAACAAAGACAAAAGCTAATGGAAATTGGAAAGATTAAAGAATTTCTTTCACGTACAGACGAAGAGTGGCTTAATTAAAAAATTTACGCTTAAGTACAAAGAATAATTACCAACAATAGCGTCTCTTCTCTCTGTCGTCTTATTTATCCGGAAATGTTCAGAACATAAGTCTGTTAAAAGAATTTTAAATGTGACCTTTCAGAATAGAAAATTAATGAAGCTCCACAGTTAATTGAAAAAGGAATTATTAAAGAAGCTTTTTCACGGAGAGACGAAGACTGGCTTTAATCAAAAATTAATTTATTAAGTATGTAGAACAAACAGTTAATGTTGACAATAGAGGTTTGTTAACGAGAGAGCTTTATCGTCTAACATATTATTAAGATTAAGTTTTCTTCTCTTTAATTTTCCGGGACAAAAATTAAAAAGTGACCTTCCCCGGGATGAAACCTATTGCGGGATCTCTGTACCAAATTTCGTCAAAATTGGTTGAAAAGATGGGCCGCGAAAGCGTAGCAAACAGACAGAACAACACATAATATTATATGAAATTCAGTCCAAAATAGAACATCAACAAAAGTTAACTAAATCCTACTGTTAAGTCTTACAATTAAGCTTAAATCATTTAAGTGAGACTTAAAAGCTTTTATCGTCCGCCGCCGAGAATACAAAAAATTAAATGATGTCACACTAAATTCAAATTCATTTAATTTAGTGTGACGTCATTTAATTTTTTGTATTCTCCTCAGCAAACCCTTTTAATTGACACTCATACCATGCGGTGAATAAAAAAGTGGCTGTGACATACGGACGGACACACAGACAGACAGACAGACAGACATGACGAATCTATAAGGGTTCCGTTTTTGCCAAATTTGGCTACGGAACCCTAAAAATAACTAGTCCGCCATCTTTGGGAGTCCCTTTGTCCCTCATATTGGATTTAGAATGACGTCACTTAGCTAACTAAACATGAATGCAAAATTTCAGCTCAATCGGTTGGGCATAACTGTTTTAAAATTCAGTTGCAAGATTTCACCTAAACAAACACGCAAACATTAAACAAGTTAAATAAAAGCTCGCAAAAAGAGATATTTTTATTTGAAACGACGAGTGGCATTTAAATCAAAAATTAAAGCATCAAATACAAAGAATAATCGTTAATAATAGCGAGTCTTATCTTTGTCGTCTTATTTATCCAAATGTTCATTAAATCTTCAGAGATAATTAGAACCAAGGCGTAATTACTTGGATTCCTGTACATAAATTATACTCCAATTAACAGGGGCTAAGAAATTGACAAAGTATTTTGCTGTCGCTAATTTCGTTGGTTGTTTTTTTTAAACTATTTGAGTTATTTAAAACATACCATCTATATATATATAAATCTCGTGTCACAATGTTTGTCCTCAATGGACTTCTAAACCACTTAACCGATTATAATAAAATTCGCACACCATGTGCAGTTCGATCTAACTTGAGAGATAGGATAGTTTATATTATATAGATTAGGATTATTAGTGCTACCCGTGCGAAGCCGGGGCGGATCGCTAGTACTAATATAAAAAAATGCGATTATGACGTGTCTGTACATATACTTATGTCTGCTGCGCTTCCACAGCCCTATAATTTTGACGAAAAGTTTTTAACCCTGTATTGAGATCTTACTAGTGATGAGGATGACGCAGTCTACAATGGAAGTTACGTATAACGTACAATGACGACCTCCCATGGGCCAGTGGGGAACGCTATGGGAGGTCCCTGGTTCGAATCCTGGCAGGGTCAATTTGGGAATTTGTAATTTCTTAATTATTTGGTGGGATCTAGTGGGGGTTAGTTACCACTCTACCGGCAAAGACGTACCGCCAAGCGATTTAGCGTTCCGGTACTATCCCGTGTAGAATTCATAAGGGGTATGAGTTTAAATATAATTGCCGTACCCCTGACTACTCAAATTGACTCTTAAGGGGACCTCCCACGTTGAGACAACAGCGCTAACCACTGCGCCAAGAAGATGGTCAAACTACTTCGATAAAGAGGGATTAGAACTTCGATAAAGTCTTACCTAGACTAATTGGAAAGCTGAGCCCCTCTTTGACTAACTCTAAATTTGCAGACTAAAGAGTTAATTGTGCTAGATGATCCTTGTGTACTCTAACGCCAAGGGGTCACAAAACCTTGACCCTCTAATCGAGAGGTAAGTAGAGTCAACTAGTAATTTAGACAGTTTGAAGTATTACTACCATTTCAAGAGTTGCTCTTTTAAAATAATTTAGTGAGCCTTGAAATTCAAGACATCAGTTTGAGAATTGAGAACATAACGTGGTTATTTACCCTCAAGTTTGGTGTTACCGTAACATGACTGCCTCGTTGGTCTAGCGGTAAGCATGGTCGACTGCGGATCACGAGGTCCTGGGTTCGATTCCCGGTCGGGCATACAAATTGTTACGTATTGGGTTTCTCAGTAAAGAAATTACCAGTGCCAGCCCGGAGTTGGAAGTTGGCGGTGTGTCACTCCCGTGCCTCGGAGAGCACGTTAAGCCGTCGGTCCCGGTTATTATCACTATTTGAAATTGAAATTGAAAATTTTATATTGAAATTGAAATTTATTTATTTCTTTGGAGGCCTTTGCCCAGCTGTGGGACGTTAATGGGCTATAGTGGTAATAAGACTCATGTTTTCGATATAACTACGTATTTAACCGTTTACACTACACAGATCAATGTCAGCCTCTAATTAGGCGTATACGTATTGCGAGGCTCAGGAATTAATTTGCGATTACTATACCGCCTACATGCATACCTTTTGATGAAGCTTTAATTATAGGTATTACTTATTTACGAACCCGAAATTGGCATTCTCGATGATTGTACGCTATAATAGTTCTTGTTTCAATTTTGATAAGGATGGTTTTCCTCTGTTGTTACAATCGGTACGTTATTATCCATCCAAATTGTCGATTCTAACGCAATAGACACATGCTTTTGAATAATTTAAGCAGTTGGGTGTTATTTGGTGGGCAGGTTCTGAATATTTCATTACGAACATTTATTAATATCCAGGCAGGTACATATGTAGTATTGGTTATTGTTATACTAGCTGATGCCCGCGACTTCGTCCGCGTGGATTGAGGTTTTTCGGTTCCCGCGGGAACTCTTTAATTTTCCGGGATAAAAAGTAGCCTATGTGCTATTCCAGACTATAATCTATATCTGTGCCAAATTTCATCCAGATCCGTTCATCCGTTGGAGAGTGATTGAGTAACAAACATACATCCATACATCCATCCATCCAAACTTTCGCATTTATAATATTTATTTGATATTTGATTAGTAATTCATAATATTTATTTGATTAGTAATTCAGGTCAATTCAATGCAATTTTAACTGGCAACAAAGCTAATTTTGCTATTAGAAATTAGAATAAAACGGAAACATCCTCAGGTCCTCAGGAGGTGTTGTTGTTGACTCGACAATGCACGGCTGGAAAGATCATTGATATAGATAATATTACCGTGTCATTGACTTTACAATCGTGCATTGTCGAGTCAACATCTCCTGAGGATGCTTAGATGTCGGAGTGAAACGTACGTTGAGAGTATTTTGGAAGATTTGTGTGGTGTGGTGTTGTGCCGGGTCGAATTGCTGGTTTACACGTTGTACTTAGTACCTACTACCTACATAGATTTGTCTGCATTGGCGGATTATAGCGAATTAAGCTTCTTGTAACTGATTCGTTGGTCTAGTGGTTGGCATGTTCGACTGCGGCCGACGAGGTCCCGGGTTCGAGTCCCGGATCGGGCCATAATTAAGTATTGGGTTTTTCTGACTAGAAATTCTCAGTACTAGCCCGGAGTTTGGAAGTTGGCGGTGTTTCACCCCCGTGCCTCGGAGAGCACGTTAAGCCGTCGGTCCCGGTTATTATCACTAACATGATAATAGTCGTTAAAGCCCGCCAACCCGCATTGGAGCAGCGTGGTGGCTCTAAGTGTAACTTGTAGTGAGTGACACGTAAATATAGCACGTTTTCCGTTAGGTAGTCTCCATAATTAGCCGACTCTTACTGAGCATTTTTAAATCTGGTGTTTGAAGGTCTAGCCCCACTTGAGATGCACGGAGCGGCGCGGCACGTTACGGCGGCAATATTATTTGTATGAGTTTGTGCCGGGCCGCGTCTCGCAGTGTATCTCCGTGCCGCGTCGCTTAAGTGGGCCAAGCTTCATACAACCTCTTATAAATTATAGGTGCCGCGCCCGCGCCGCGGCTTTGTAGTGAGGCTAGACCCATCGATGTAGGTACTAGATGGGCCCTTTCATAGAAAAAAATTGGGCGTCGGACCCGTGGAGCGCGCTCCACACCTGTATAAGCCTGTCCGTGTCCCCGCCATAGTGCTGTCCCGCTTTTCAGACTAGCTGGCGTTAGTAAAATACGCCTACATTCTTTGTTTGACAGGGCCCGTCTATGTAAATTGAGGTCGTTGGCTAGACCTTCATGGGACTTCTAAAGATGAGCTATCAGCCTCATCTTTGCACTTCAAAATAAAGTCCGGATCTTCATAGTCCGGAGTCAAAATAAAAACCGGCCATCTTGTGCAAGAGAGAACGCCCTATATACTAGCTCGTCTCCGTGAACAGACTATAAAATAGGATAGTAATGTTTTTAGGTCATTATTAAAATAAGTATAATCATATCAAGACTTCTCCAGCGCAAGCAAGCAGCAGGTGCAATCCGCAAATTGGTTCCATAAATTGTGAACTTCATAATACCACCCCTGCTTTTCCAATTCCGAATACATTTTCCTTAACAAAAACCGGACAAGTGCAAGTTGCGCTTGAAATCAGTTGGTGTTCCGTAGTATTAAAAAAATACGAACTTATCCATAATTTAAATCATAAATTATAAGAAACAAAGCTTGTTTTTATTGGAGTTGCCTCGTCACTGTAACTGATGGTTATAAGTTATTAAAACTCTAGGCTGTAAGCATTGCCATCTTCTCGATACTAGGTATCTAGTATGTAGTTAAGAAGTATAGACAGTTAAATTACTGTATTAGCAGCAGTTTTTAAATTTTTATCATCGTAAAAGGTTTCTGAATTAAATCGCCTGTGATCATCGATATATGTATATGTACTAATGTAGGTACATACTAAGATGGACCCTTTCATAGAAAAAAGTTGGGCGAACGACCTGTAGAGCATGCCCCTCACCTGTATAAGCCTGTCCTTGTCCCCGCCATAGCGCTGTCCCGCTTTTCCGACTAGATGGCGTTAGTAAAATAGGTCGACATTCTTTGACAGGGCCCGTCTATGTAAATTGAGGTCGTTGCCTGTGATAGACGCTGCAGCTGATAAGATGATTTCATGTTATAGTATTTCAACTTTCGCGAACGGTACCCTAAAAAAAAGAGAAGCCGTTTTGTAAAATATCCTCCAGGGTGTATATTTTCCTTAAATTAAGGCAATTTCTCGTCTGATGATCCAATTTGAATTACGGCTCTGTCCTTTAATGAAATATGTTTTAGGGACCCTTTACTGTATTAACAACTTTTTCCAGGAAGGAAAAAGTTGTTATTACAATAAACTTACTCTTTAATTTTACTCTTTACTCTCGCTGGTAAACTCAGCTCTGCAGTCTGCTGCTTTTAGATATTCTATGTAGATTCGACAGTCAACTGACGAGGATTATTTGTAAGACTAGATGATGCCCGCGACTTCGTCCGCGTGAATTAAGGTTTTTTGATTCCCACGGGAACTCTTAAATTCTCCGGGATAAAAAGAAGCCTATGTCCTTCCCCGGGAATTTCGAATTCCGAATTTCATCAAAATGGGTTTTGTCAGATGGGCCGTGAAAGCGAAGCAGACCGACAGACAGATAGGTACACTTTCGCATTTATAATATTAGTATGGATAGTATGGATATTGCTTATTTTAAACGTACGGAACCTGTGTGTTCTAAATTTTGACACGCATTTCAATAGTTTTTTAAAAGGGCCGCAATCGCCGAAATTATTTTTGGTTTTTCACGGTAGAAAGAAGTTTCACTGGAAGATTCATATTACGCATTAATTGTTAAACCTTTTGACTTATAAGGATTTTAAGTTATTAGACTTCATTGGATTTTTAATTAGACAATAGATATATTACGTCAAGAAGATGTACCTATTCTACTGTCTATAAAATTATCAAGATTGTCTCATTGCTAAGATAAATATTTCATTCGGCCATTTTGTAATGAGCATTTCGAGCCACTGAGCTTAGCTATCTAATTATCTAGTATCTGTTCGGTTGGCCTCAAAAGGAAACGCTACGCAAAACTGTGAATGGACCGAGCTCTAGCTTTGTGCTGTGGCGTAAAATACACGGAGAGTGTTTTACAGCCCGAAAAAACTGAGTTTCTAAATTAAATACTAAATAATTATCACTATCATCCGTATTAATATTATTATAAACTAGCTTCTGCCCGCGACTTCGTCAGAGTGGACTTTACAAATTTCAAACGGATATTTTACCCCCTTAGAGGTTGAAATTTCATAGCAGATGTCTACGTCATAGTAGATATCGGCATGCCATTTCAGCCCGATTCGTCCAGTGGTTTGAGCTGTGTTAGATCAGTCAGTCAGTCAGTCACCTTTTCCTTTTTATATATTTAGAAGATACGAAAGAAAGCCGCAAGACGCAACAGAGTAACGGATCGTCCTGAAAGCGTCAGAACGATAGCATGGGTAATGGGTATAGTTGAGGACCTGGAGAGTGACGTAGGCTGCTTTTTATCTCGGAAAATCAAAGAGTTATTCCGTTTTCCGTTATTTACGAAAACAATCCCTTTTTCTGCGTGGATTTATTATTTTAATATTGCTGTGGAAACTCTTCGATATTCCGGGTTAAAAAAATCATGTCTATCCGTTTCTCCATTCAAAAGTGTTTGAAGAAACCAACAAACAAACACACTTTCATTATAATAGTATGGGTAGTGATAGGTGCTGTGTATGGTCAATCTCCTGCACCTGTAGCTTGCACCGCTAGACGACGACATGACGTCAGAGTCTGACAGACAATGGTGGGTCCAACGTTGACGTCCATTGTTAGTCCGCAACAAACGCCACGGACAGAAGTTTGGAGATTGGACGAGAACGATTCTCTTAAATATTTCTATTATTTTTCAGCAAAATTGTCTCTCAATGTTTACGATTATGCAAGCTAATGCAGATGGTTCACCTAATTTTATTAACGCCTCCCAAGAGCATCTGTAGTACTACCAAACCCACCACCTCCCATGGCTCCACCAACTTCACAGTATCATGGGAGGGCCTCCCAATACTTGCTCTTCATAAGGCCTTCTTGACTCGTTACAATTACCTATTACAATTCTCTGATCCTTTTCCCTATAGACTTACTTCCCTATCTAGGGCAGACTTACATATAGAAACGCAGATCTCCGCGTGCCCAGTTGTCCAGCTTTTTGGGCCAATATTATGTACGCGAACTCTAATAGCTTGCCCAAGTTTCCCTCCAAGGCGACGAAGTCCTGGTATACGACGGGACCTAGGCCACGGCATACATTTACTAATAGGAGTGTAGTTTGATTAAATCTTGTTGCATCGAACCCTAAGTAAATTAAATATTGTTGAATCGAGTCACCAATAAAATGCAAGATTTTTAGTCAAAGTCAAATTCCATTGACATTTTTTATTCAAATTAAAATAGTAAAAAACAAACTTTCAGTTTATTTGGTAGTCTAATCTAAGCTAATCTAGCCTGTACTGTCCCACGACTGGGCAAAGGCCTCCCTCCGATTTTTCCACATCTCCCTATGTTGTATTTGGTAGTAAACTTAAAAAAACAAATATAACTTGTAAAGCTAAAGAGTATTTGAAAAAATACAGCAAAAGATTTGGTGTAGTATCAGGCAGGTACCTATCAGGCTACAAAAATTGTGTACGTACGCTTATCAACGTAAGGTTTCAATAAGGGAAACACGCTGTGAATGCTGATAGGGTCGGGAGGGGCGTCAAATTGCATTGAAGTGTCGCGTCCCGCGGCGGGGGTCCCGTTATTGATGTCCCGCGCAAATGTCCCGCCAGGTAAATGTCGCCTTATAATGTACTATGTACCTACTTACTATGTTTTTCATACAAACTAGAAGCGCGTTTCTAAGTTTTTTTCTATTGCGAGTAGGTTTGCTCTTGACGACAATCATATGCTTAATACAAAGCAATGATGAGGTCTAGGTTGGAGCGCGCTGAAGAAGCCTATTCACTCTTGCCTTAAAGGTACTTAAGTTACATGACATGTTCGTTCGGGCAGACTGGACGACTACCACATAAGGATGTCAACGCAGACGGTTTCTTTCTGTTATGTGGTAGAGCGGTGAAGGGGGATCAAGTTTGATAAAGAGTTGCTAATTTGATTGAGTTGTCATCATCCCTATTGTTACGATTCGACCTTAACAGCTAGCTTCTTATTCTGGGAATGAAACAGAGTGACTTTAAATGAAAATTTCCATTAGAGCTTCAAGTGACCGTGTCACAGGGTACAGCTATAGTTAGTCATCCATAAATTATTACTTGTTATTTGTCACGTCATAGAACAACTTCAATAATGGAGAGCTAAGTGGGATCGCCGATCAAATTTAAGGGGAGGCTACGAGAGTAATTGTCGTGAAAACAATTTATCACTCCCTGGCTCGAGGGATTGACAGATGATGATGAGGTTTAAGTGCGGTGGTAGTGATAGATAGGACAAAGCGATTTCAGCCTGAAACACGCACGTTTACGTGTTCTTATTAGTGTTTGGTTCGCGACTCCTGAGTCCTAGGGCGTTATGAGCTATTTGTATTTCTGATACTTTTTACTCTCAAAAATTAAAGAATACACACAAATACACACACTCCGACGCACACCGACAAACACATACACACACACCCACACGGACTTGCACTTGTTTTTTAAGACACCTACTTATGTTAAAAAATTATAATTTTATAATCTTACTAACTGATGCCCGCGACTTCGTCCGCGTGGATTGAGGTTTTTTGGTTCCCGCGGGAACTCTTTAATTTTCCGGGATAAAAAGTAGCCTATGTGCTACTCCAGACTATAATCTATCTCTGTGCCAAATTTCATCCAGATCCATTCAGCCGTTGGAGCGTGATTGAGTAACAAACATCCATCCTTACATCCATCCATCCAAACTTTCGCATTTATAATATTTATTTGATAACCTTATTTTATTTTAGTATTAGGGCAAAATTGTAAATTATATTGTAAAACGCTGTTGATTACAGATAAATAAACAAAATAAAATAAATATCCACGGGATTCTTAAAAAACTACTGAATAACAAAAATAAGAAATAAAAACACTGCAAAGCCCAAACTTCGAACACTACGCTTTTATTATCATGAGACCAAAATTCTGATCCGAAAATGTTATCCACAACCGCTCTACACTTCAGATAAATCTCTTTATGGAAGATTAATTAGAGGGATCAGATTCCCAGGTGAGGGGGGAGCAATGTACGTGAACAAACAACTCAAGTGGAACGACTCAAAGGGTGAGAATGTGATTTCGTGAGCTGAAACGGGCGAAATTAACGAATGGTACAAATTCCTCATGTAATACTTGTTTCAAGCTAATTAATATCAAGATAAGATAAGATTTGTCTGGTGCCACTCTACCGCCAAGCGATTTAGCGTTCCGGTACGGTGCCGTGTAGAAACCGACTAGGGGTACCTATGAGTTTAATATAACTGCCATGCCCCTAACAGGTTAGCCCGCTACCATCTTAGACTGCATCATCACTTACCATTAGGTGAGATTGCAGTCAAGAGCTAACTTGTAGTGAAAAAAAAAAAAATAATAATAATATCATCATACAATGGTAAGTCTTCAAAACTTCAAAGGTTCTTTCCTTAAACATAACTTCTTGAGTGTAACAGAAGGCACTTGTACCTATGTAATTATTTATTTGTTGCCAAGATGTGCAAAAAGGGTACTAGTATTCTGTGATCGCATTCAGTGTGTGAAAGGAAATGAAAGTTTTTATTTCACGTAGGACAACTTGTGGCACTTATTAATATTTATATTCATATTCATATTCATTTATTTATGTCGGTTTTGGCTTGTATAAAGCTCTTACGAAATTACAATTAACTCAAATAAGATTACAAGATTACAAACAAAAAAAAACATGAGACAAGATCATAAAAATAAAAAAATTAGACTTTTAAACAAGATCAAAATATACCTTATTATGATACGACTAGGTGATGCCCGCGACTTCGTCCGCGTGGATTGAGGTTTTTTGATTCCTCTTTAAATTTCCGGGATAAAAAGAAGCCGTTCTGGCGTGATTGAGTAACAAACATCCATCCGTCCATCCAAACTTTCGCATTTATAATATTAGTATAGATTATTGAAGCCGCTGGAAACAAGCGGCAAAAGACCATGCTCTGTGGCGATCCATGCAGAAGACCTTCGTCCAGCAGTGGACGTCTATAGGTTGAGACGACGACGACGACGACGATAGATTATTGCGCGTATTTACTTTAATTGTTAAAATATACTTTTGTTTTTGTATTTAAGTAGTTATAATAAAATTACGTCGTGTAAGTGGGCTAGCTTTTCTTTAGAAAAAGGTTGACAGATATTTAAACATCACCATTGAACACATAACTTCCCCTTTATGATATATGATTTGTACATAAACCCATCTCTCCCGTTTACTAAATCCAATATGTTTTCATATGTCTAGCATGCGTAAAAAGAAAATATTTTCGTATCGGGAACACAAAAGGCAAATCGAAACAGTGCTCTTCAAAAGGCAACAAGATAAAATAACCCACTCTATTTTACATAAATCCTTTTTCCTCCTTTGAAAGACCCATATATGATTACGGCATGGAAGAGACAAATATTTCATGTCGAACAACGAGACAGATCGATTCAATAGCCCTCGTAAAGATGTGTCAGCAAACCCAGATAAAATGAGCCAATATAATATGTATCATATCAAACTTGTATCACAAACTTGTCTGATCCTTTGATAGCGTCGCTGTTATCACATTTAAAGTTGCTCTCTGGATCCCGTACTAAAATAAAAACTGAGTATAATATCTTGTAACGAAGCGTTACACAATATAATTGTTTTAATAGTGTATTGAATAAATTTACCTACGTTATTAGGCATAGAAACTGGCCCACATAGCGAGTGCGTCGACGCATCTTCAAATTCAATGTGTGCACTGCGCATGCGTAGATAACGTAACGCGCTCGGGCTTCACCTTGGTTCGTCAATCGTCATTCACGTCCCGCGCCGTTCTAGGTGAGAGACGTGTCACAATTTTAATTCTGCGCGAGCGCACCTATTTCGCGTAGACCAACTCTTTAAAACCAATTTCGGATATCTCCCGCACTATAGGGAGCTCCGCCCCGCCTAACTCATCTCCGCTTGGGTTAAACTCCGCCCCGGCTTCCGCCTGGATCAGCTCCACCTGGAACTAGTTCCGGTTGCTTCTGGCTTAAGCCCTGCTTGGCTTAAGCTCACACCACCGCACGCTTGCTGCCACCACCACCTCGGCACAGTCACCAGGCCGCGACGGTCGACGTCCCGTGCGCGCTAGCATCGGCGTCACCTCGTCTGCGGGTTCGGTTGAAAAGCAAAATCGGTTGAAAAGATGGGCCGGGAAAGCGTAGCAGACAGACAGACAGACAGACACACTTTCGCATTTATAATATTAGTATGGATTAACTTTTTTTAAATAAAAATCCAGCTAATAACGAAATTGTGATAGACGCTATGATTGATAACTTTGAGTGCGTTTTATCCGCAATAAAAAAACAGCAATTTTCAATGGCATCGCATTTTCAAGCACCATTTTCTAGAGTGCCGTTAACAATGCAGCAATCCGTAGCTTCCTGTATTCAATGTGACATTGCCGCTTGACCGCCCGCGCTCTTGTTAACAACTGCGACATAGCTAAATTAACAATAATATTTAGAATAACTACCTATAGAAACCTAGTACACTCGCGAAATGTAAGCCGTTCAATTGGTGCCATAAAAGGCATCGTACGACGCTCGCGCAGTCCGAAAAAAGTTGGTTAACTTAGTTTTAGAAGCTACAATGCTACAAACAAACTAACCAATTACTTACCCAACTTTTAGGGGGAAAACATTTAAACTGGCAACATTTGTTTGCGTTTACGAGGCAAGTAAACACAGCACACATAGCGAATTTTTAGCTTGCGTTTTGAGAAGGCGTTGTTTGGAGACATACCTTATAATATTAGTATTGTAGACAACTAGAGTCGAGTATGGTATCTTTACAATACAATAACCCTACTAGGAGACCTCCCTGACGACCTCCCTGGCGCAGTGTTGAGCGCTATTGTCTTAACGTGGGAGGTCCCGGGTCCGATTCCCGGCAGGGTCATTTTGGGAATTTATAATTTCTTAATTTTCTCTGGTCTGGCCTGGTGGGAGGCTTCGGCCGTGGCTAGTTACCACCCTACCGGCAAAGACGTACCGCCAAGCGATTAAGAGTTCCGGTACGATGCCGTGTAGGGTGATTCTTTGAAACACAGTTTTGGCATGATTTTCGCTGAAGAACACATTAAAATAATCTTCTTTTTGGACATACATTTCAGATTTTATGTTAAAGGTAAATATCTATCGAGGCATGTTACTAATTGCAGTTCTAAATAAATTAAAAAATTTAAGCCTTCAGAAAATAGTTAAAACTAATTAATCTGGCGCGTCCGAATGACGCTTCAATTGTGTTCAATTATACTATTTTTTGCAATAAATTGTCGCAATATAATAAAATTAACAAGTTATATCGATATTCCAATATATATTAGTTAATATTTCCAAATCAAAAAACAAAATAACTAAATAATTTTGAAACTGTCCGTGACTAAAGTTATCATTCATCTGGCCCAATAAGTCTACAAGGGAATTCAACGTTAACTCTAACTTTTTCCATTGTAAATCGACTCTTGATGTTTCGCGCGAGTGAAATGCCGGTCTATCATACGGAGCGCACGTTCTCGACGCGTATTTTGGCGAAATTTACGATATTGAAGAAAGCGACTAGGGTTTAATGTAACTGTCCTAACAGGCTAGCCCGTTACCAATTTAGACTGCATCATCACTTCCCATCAGGTGAGATCGCAGTCAAGGATTAATTGTAGTTGAATAAAATAAAGCTCCGACGCATGACTGGAGTTTACTCATTACGAACGAAAAGTGCTACCATGGAAACATAAACAAGTGTTACGAAAACACGGAACATGGAAACGTAGTTACCATGGAAACGTAGTCAATAGCGTAACGGAGAAAGTTTGATTTTACTCCCCATAAATTTTCATACCTCGTGCTTAATATATATGAAAATCGATTCTTAAGGAGGTAAACTCTTAAAAGAAATGATTACTAAATAAGAAGATATTTTTATATGAAATCCAATGAATCCTTACTGGCAAATGTACTGAACTTTGTTTATAAAAGAAGTCGAGAACACTCCGCCCACCAACGCTTGCAGTTCAGAAACTCATTGGATTTGTTTAATGTTGTGCAGCTTTGCAGTTCAGTTTACTGCGAACTTTCTGGAACACTGGATCTCTAAATCAATAGAATGCAAGAACAAAAACTTTGGGAAAGCAATTTACACTGAAAGCGCGAGCCATTGCCTTTTTAATACGATTTGACTACCTCGTTGGTCTAGTGGTTAGCATGTTCGACTGTGGCCGACGAGGTCCTGGGTTCGATTCCCGGGTCGGGCCATAACAAGTATTGGGTTTTTCTGACAAGATATTCTCAGTTGCCCAGAGTAAGGAAGTCGGCGGTGTTTTCCGCCCTGGTGCCTCGGAGAGCACGTAAAGCCGTCGGTCCTGCGCTGTGGTCCTGCGCCTGATCTCTCTCCGGTCGTGTCGGATTTTCCGTCCCATCGGGCTATGAGAGTAAAGGAACAGAGAGTGCACCTGTGTATGCGCACACACTTGTGCACTATAATATCTCCCGCGCAGATGGCTAATCTCTCTGCAGATTGGTCGCCGTGGCCGAAATTCGGTCGGGACGACATTATTATTACAATGACGACCTCCCATGGCCCGGTGGTGAGCGCTGTTTGAGGTCCCTGGTTGGAATCCTGGCAGGATCAATTTGTAATTTCTTAATTATCTGGTGTGGTCTAGTGGGAGGTTAGTTACCACACTACCGGCAAAGACATACCGACAAGCGATTTAGCGTTCCATTTCCAGGTGGCTAATCTCTATGGAGAATGGAGACAGGCCGCCGTGGCCGAAATTCGGTCGGAAGGACATTATTAATACGATTTAGTTGGAGAAAATCGCGGGGCATGAGAGTGCACCTGTCAAGATTAGCAAAGAAACAACTGGTAACTGCGGCCGTACCATCCTTTTCTCAATTTTTTTAAAATAATTGTGCTAAACCAATTATAATTACATGTAATGCGTCATAATAGGTACAATGCAATATACATTAAGTACAGTAGAAAGAGTTTTAAAAGAGTTTTTGAAGCGTAGCGTAGAGTTCAGTATAAGAAATGCCTAAAAAGGAACGGGAAAGAATCCTAACGGGAAACTAGGCTTAATAGGATTAAATGATAATTTTAAAAAAAAATGTTCAACCAAACTCAAGAGTCACTCACAGGACTCGGAAGTATCGAAACGGGTACAGGACATTTTTTTCAAAAACAAAGTTGAAAAAAATAAATTACAGTCATAGAAACTGCCGATACGAATATTTAAATATATTTTTTTCTACTTTGTTTTTGGAAAAAAATGTAGCTAAGGCATTAAAGTTTAATTACGTATGTAGTATATTTATATTTAAGACCTTTTGTCTTCGTAACAACGCGAGCATGAGGCAGCGAGGTGTCGGTGACGCGAATCCACAAGTTTACCCCCTACCAAAAAGTGCTCAACGCGGCTATAGTACATTACTGCAGCGGCCATCAAAACAGGCATTGAAGGACGAACGTGTAAATGTGGGCCGAGGCGAAGCCGAGGCACACATACGTAAGTCCATCAATGCCTAGTTGTGGCCAAGGCTTGTATATTGCTTTTCTCAAATAATGCGCGGAAATTAAAACAGTGTTCATCACACTCATTGTCTTCACTTGAACTCATTTTGTCAAAAACATTTCAAAATCAATGACGAACAACGAACAACAATAATTTTTCCCGCGTCAAAGTGTTCATTTGTTTATTTTTTCAATAAACAGCTTTCTATTTGCAAGCTAGTTCGAAATTTAAATAAAACCTTTGATAAGTTACCTCCTTGGTTGCCATGTTTCGGAGTAAAAGATCGTTCCACTTTTAAACTACACGACAGATATGAATTTAGTATGTAATTTATTTGGCCGCTAAACCACGGCAGATATGGATTTTCATACAACTTTAGAAGGCCGCTGCTCGCAAGTATTTGGCCAGTACAGCAATTTCGATTTATCTCGAAGAAGGTTGTCAAAATAATGCTCAAATTTCCAAGCATGTTTGAGAAAAAGAAGTTTTCACTTCAAAACTTAAATTCACGTGTTAAGAACTAGACAATAATATCATCTATCTAATATCACAAAGCAATCAATCTCTTTATTCATGTACGGAGCGACACAATGTGACAGAGACAATGTGACAAATGCTAAAGAGGTCAGATGAGGTGGGGTCAGCCGGTCAATGGTTATATTTGATTACGCAATCGGTCTCCGTTTCTTCCGTACAGACGGACAGATTGCGTTGGTTTGCTATTCTTACTGTTCTATAATATCTGGGTAAGGAAAACTATGGGAAGCTTTGACGATCTCCGTGGCGCAGTGTTGAGCGCTGTTGTTTTAACGTGCGGAGGTCCCGGGTTCGATCCCCGGTAGAGTCAATTTGAGAATTTATAATTTCTGAATTTTCTCCGGTATGGCCTGGTGGGAGGCTTCGGCCGTGGCTAGTTACCAGTTACCACCCTACCGGCAAAGACGTGCCGCCAAGCGATTTAGCGTTCCGGAACGATGCCGTGTAGAAACCAAATAGGGGTATGGGTTTAATATAACTGCCATGCCCCTAACAGGTTAGCCCGCTACCATCTTAGGCTGCATCATAACTGTGACGTCCACCAGTCACAAGTGTGGGAATTGGGTACAATAAAACAACCGCATGTGCTCTCAGCTCCGCTGTCAAGTTACAACTGCCATTTAATTACTAATCATGTTACATAAACATCACACCTCTCCCTTTTTAACATATTTAGTTGGTAAGCCTTGGTACAGCTACATAATTGTATTTTAAATATACGTACACAACGTTACAACTTATATAGTTTTTTTTTTTTTTAAATAGTTAGTGAATTTAACTAATGATATTAATATTTTTGTATTTCAGTTTTATTATTTATATTCCGGTCATCATATTTTGACATTTGCCATTTCTCCCTTTCCTCTTTTGATTTTCTGCTGAATCCTTATTTTCTTCCCTTTTTCTTCATTATTTTGTCCTGGTGTTTTAATTTATGAGTTTATTTCGGGATTGGTAATTGATCTTAAAAGGACGATTATAGAAATATTAAGAAATGTAACGCAAACATATTTACTGGTCTAGCGCAAGTGAGCGTAAATTTGTAAGAGCAGGTAAAATATTAAATAGAGTGGAATCACTAGCCGTGGCTACCAAATAATTTAATCTCGATGGAAATCAAGGAAATCTTATTTTTCGCTTCTGAACTAAAAGCTTCATTGCAGAAGTAGGTAATGATTTAACATTTTTGATATTTTTATACTTACTCTCATTGAAACTTGCAAGAGTAACCTATTACAACGTGTAGAGATTAGAGGCGCCTCGAGAGATTTAATCTAATTATTATCGCACCGGCCTGAATTTAAAGACAATATTCATCAATTTAGGGTTTGATTGCTATCATCACCTCTAAATCAAATCGCGATCTAAACACCAAAGCATACAATAGTCGCTGAGTCTCCGAGGTGGACTGACCAACCAACATCGAAATAATTAACCTAAGGTACAGCTCAGCAAAACTGTAACAAAATTGCAATCCTTGACCCGAGGTAACCTTAAAGCCCTCCAGTTTGTGCCTGTCCTAATTCCTGGACTAGACACATCATGGTTACATGCACAAACCCTAATTCCCGGACTGTCCGCATTTCCTACCTTGGCGCATTACCTCGGGGTTTCCATCTAATATTTATGGTACGCGTCAGTTTAAACTCTCATTTGATGTTTAAGCGAAATTCATCAAATTTTAAGCGAATCTACTACTGGTTCGGAATGCCACGACCTAGCGAGAAGAACCAGCAAGAAACTCGGTGGCGTCTAGCATTCAAAATAATAGCCACCGATCACTGAACAAAACGATGACATTGGTATAAGTTTGTAATGACGGTACTTTCAAATTTTTAATTTTTTTAATTACTCGCGTCTTCAAAAATAAACAGCAAATGTGCGGATTGCAAAGCAAATTTGTAAGCATAATTCCAGAAGCGGCAATGACTAAAATTACTTTTAAAATATATTTGCACCCTCTATATAAAACCTGTACGAGCGAATGGTCACAACGTGTACAGTTTCACGAGAGATTCAATGTAAACAGTCAAATAGAGAAACTTGGCCAAAACATCACGACAATAATTAATCACTTGATCAGGCTGCAGTTGCTACTGCTAAACTTAAAATCAAATTGCGATCTAAACTCAAAAGCATTCAATTACCGCTAAGTCTGCCGGTAGGAGACTAACTTTCACACGTCAAAGTATTCGTATTTATTATACAAGTTATTCCAATTTGGCGTTCCCGCCTACGAACTGACCGAGTCAAAATACATCGAATGACACCTTCATGAATAAATAAATTAACAACTTTTATCTTTTCTGAAAATTCAATTCAATTTTAAACACGAAGCTGACAGTTCGGCCGTCTTGCAAATAACACGTCCTCGTGTTCAAGTCATATCACGGACATATTTTATGCCCCAAATCGTGAACAGGTGTCTTGCCCCAAATCATGATCAGGCGTTCTTGCCTGTGGCGTTCTTGCCTGAATTCATGATCAGGCGGTCATGCCTGGGCCGCTCCTGCTCACGATTATTTTGCTAATAATAATTAATCTGTGAGAGTAAGAACTTTCAGTGTTATCAAACACTCAATGAGCTATTTTCTATAAACCGAAACGACCAACCTCTCATTCGATGTACTTTTTCAAAATCTGAATAAGTTATTCACTGTCACAAGTCTCAGGTTATGAAACAAAACTTTTAATCTTGATTAATACGAGCACTTCCACAGTATTGATTTTAAAATAACAATAATGCCATTTTAGAATTCTTAAAATAATGAAAATGGTGTGGGCCGATCTAATATTTAAACTCTTGTCTTAGATTATTCGCAGATTTGCACTAATCTTATGACTGCGTCATTCATATGACTATGTTTTGTTAATTATTGTAATTTGTAGAACTAGATTTAGTTGTCACAAATTCATCAATATTGTGTAGGACATAAGGGAACCTGCACAATAAATAATTATTGAAACCCTACCTTGAAAATAGAGAACAGGCAACCACTCGTATGCATGTAGGTATGTTCTTAAATATTACCCACTTGGTAGTTATGTCACAGAATAGGTAATAGTAGTAACAGAAGAGTTACTCCGCGAAGACCTTTTAACCATCAGCGACTCAGGTTACGTCGTAATAAAGTGCAATTCAGCTCGCACAGCGCTGCGAGTGAAAATAATTAAATACCTACCTCTATATATCTCTTTCTTTCGCGTAACTCTTATCCCTTCAGACGCGGCGCGTGTAGCCTTAGGGTTGACTACTTCTAAATTCTTACTATCGGTATCATTACTATGGGTCGGTAATCGGTTGCAATGATGACGACAATTACTTTAAAAATAGATAAAAGATATATTATTATTATTCATAGATTTTGTAGAAACCAAATAGGGATATGGGTTTAACATGCTGCCATGCCCCTAACTGGTTAGCCCGCTACCATCTTACACTGCATCATCACTTACCATCAGGTGAGATTGCAGTCAAGGGCTAACTTGTAGTGGATAAAAAAAAGTCGTTATATATTCCACAAGTAGTGAAATATCAATGAATATTTTACGCTTATATGGGGTGGAAGGGGGCCCATGCCACAGTTTACGAGACAAAATAATATACCCACATTATGGATTAATCATCATCGACTCATCGGCGGCCCACTAGTCCCACTACTAAGCACGACTCACGAGGCTCTTCTCAGAATGAGAAGGGTTTAAGCCATATATTCCTCCACACTGGCCAATTTCTTGTTGGCAGACATATTAGAGTTTTTTATAATGATTATAGAACTTCAGGCATGTTTTCAGCTTTATACACGATTTTTGTTCACCGTAAATGATATATTTTAATTAATTAAGTTGGAGGTGCGTTCCCAGGATCGAACCCCAGACTTGGAGGCTGAAGTCTACCCATTAGGCTATCACTATAATATTGGATACTACCAATGGTTTATATTTACTTTTGTTTAAAACTGTATCTTGTGTGGATATAAAAATAAAACTACCCACATTATGTATTAATATTAGTTTTGTTTAGAACTCTAAGTAGGTACGTATGTACTATGTACCTAGATAGGCAAATAATACAAACTTACCTTTCAGGGTCCTTAGGAAGTGCAAAGAGCGATAAGTTAGGTCTTAATAATTAGAGTTTAAACGACCTAATGTGATACGACATCGTTTACTGATCTTTCTTTGTTTATCCATAACGAGAACTTGAGTAAAAGTCAAACGTATAACTACGGTCCGCGCGCAACACTCGACTGATACGAGTGCCGTCGAGCGTCCACGCAGCAGTAGTTAAATATCTCAGGTCACGTGACAAGTGAGCCAGGCCTGGTTATGTCTTGCCGTCCCTGGCAACTTTCATTTACAACCGACTTCCAAAAAGAAAGAGGTTCTCAATTCAGTGTGTTGTTTCGTTCCAATAAATTCCCACCCGATGTTAAATGTGGTTATATCAACAACATTACCCACGGATAAAGAATTCGAAGGTGAAATCAACCATGCTTTAAATACAAAGTAAAATGATTTCATGTATCGATTTAATGGCAAATTACAACCAATAATATGATTAAAATATTAATGAGGTGGTCATGAAACATCATCTCACACCAACGTCGTGCTGTCCAACGTTACGCATGTCGCTCTTGAGTACGTTCTGTAAATATTGATTGCATCGTATGCCTACGCGCTCAACTAAGAGTTACCGTAAACATCACTTTTCAAAAGTTAAACCATATTATATTAATATAGTATGGTCAATTAATTCGAAATGTCTTCATAAACATAAAGTAGATACCCGTAGGTACCTTGCGTAATCAGCGTATTTGCCTATAAATATATTGCTAGCATTGCTAGTAAGCAATGCATATTATTATTGTTACCCAACAAGGTTTTTACTTCCTTAGGTGCGTTGAGTGCGCGCACTTTTTGGGTGAACAAAAATCATGGAACTCGCGTCATCGTCACACTTTCCATTGTTTTGAGTTTTCACTTCTGTCAGCAGTCCTTATAACTGCCTATACGTTTTTTCTTTTTTTTTTTTCTTTTTTCGACAAAGTATTTTGTTAGTACCAACCGACATTGTCAGTCTACTACTCGGTGTACAGTTACCGTTTTGGGTAGTACCAACTAGCATTGCTAGTTTACTATTTTTGTTGTTAGTACCTTTACTACTCAGTGCACAATTTACGTTTTGGGTAGTACCAACTAGCATTGCTAGTTTACTATTTTTATTGTTAGTACCTTTACTACTCAGTGCACAGTTTACGTTTTGGGTAGTACCAACTAGCTTTGCTAGTTTACTATTTCTATTGTTAGTACCAACCGACAGACGTCAGTTTACTACTCAGTGCACAGTTTACGTTTTGGGTAGTACCAACTAGAATTGCTAGTTTACTATTTTTGTTGTTAGTACCTTTACTACTCAGTGCACAGTTTACGTTTTGGGTAGTACCAACTAGCATTGCTAGTTTACTATTTTTATTGTTAGTACCTTTACTACTCAGTGCACAGTTTACTATTTCTGTTGTTAGTACCAGCCGACAGATGTCAGCTTACTACTCGGTGCATGCCTAAAATGTTTGGCTTAGTACCAACTGATCTTGTCAGTTTACTACTCGTTTCATTTTTGTTTTTGGATAGTACCATCTGGCACTGCCAGTTTACTACTTTGCACTCGTAATAAAACAACGACCGAATCCAAAATCATAAACTTTCGGGAATCAGTGAAAACTATTTTTTTTAAGGTGACGTATTTTTTTAAGCTGAAATCGTTCCTGATAAGCGCAACTCATAAGTAAAAATGGCTACATCGCTTTTGAATAATATGTTTTGAATATGTTTTGATTTAGCCACAATGCAATCTCTTTTAAACTCCTTGGAAAACAGTTGAACAAGCTGCTTGAACTCATTACTAATATCATACTGTCGCTCTGCATACAATTTATATAATTTTTTGCCTCTTTCTATGCAATTCATTTGTTGCCCATTCGTTAAAAACATTTGCATCAGCAGTTAAGACCGTTTTACTGGTGAATATTGATTTGAATATTTCACTGAAAGTATTAAGGAATATGTTATACATTTCATTAGGACTCAACCCATTTGGTAAAAAGGGAGTTCCTTTGTAAGACTTGTTCTTATTTTTTCAATACGGTCCAACGTTACTGGTACAAAAGTTATTCTACGCTTTGATACATTTTTATTTAAATTTTTTAAACTGAATTTGTTGTCCACAATGATCTGAATCTAATTTACTAATAATGTTTTTATTAACAGGTATAAAATTTGTAAAAATATTGTCTATGCATGTGGCACTAGTTGCAGTTATTCTAGTTGGCTCCATAAACATATTGGATAAGTTATACAATTTGAATAGATTCAATAACTTGCCACATATGCCACAAAGTTCAATATGTTTACTTTTGCATGGGATGGTAACAGTATTAATTAGTCACCTTTATATGTAAAATAACAATTGTATGCAGAGGACATCGATATTTTACAAAAAAGACCCATTACCGTTATCACTCTATCTGAAAAAGAGTCTATATTCTATGAAGTGGCGGTAAACAATTACTGACCCACTTTAAATTAAGTCACTGTTTTATACTGAAAAACTTACTGGTCAATTTACTACTCAGTGGATTTTATGTAAACCCTCTTTAGTACCTGCCGTTCACCGGCTTACCAATTTGATACATATCTTTCTTAGTACCAGCCCGTTTCCGACCTACTAATTTGATCAATAGCTCCTTAGTTCCAGCCCTTTACAGACTTACTACTGAAATCATGAGAGTAGGAGTAATTTATTTAAATATTACACAAAACAGACAAGTAAGTACCCACACCCATTTGTTTTCATATATTATCGTGACAAAGAATACACAATATCTCGATACCGCCACAATACGGCACAATTTCGAAAACCGCGAGATTTAGTTTGCATTTTTTCATGAGGTCACCTATTGAATAGAAAAATAAGGAAAGAGCTTTTAATAGCATATAATATTGGCAATTACTTTCGATCGCGGATATTATGTTTTTTAGCACTATCCTCAACTTTTCAATCAAATGTAAAAATGTTTATACGTTAACCGTCACAAAGGTCCGAAAAATCCAGTGTTCCATTTATAAACATTAGGTAGGTTCCGCTTACAAGTTTTAGTGAGCTTAAGTACCTACATAAATTTCATTAAATTATTGCAATAATATAATTAGCGGAAATAATTGATTGAAAATTAAAAAGGACATAATAAGTATTTGAATTAGAGTGAGGTGATAGCGTTCAAAACGCAGGTGACACGTCAATATTCATGCATGCAAAACATTAAGGTGGGTAATGTAGGTACCTACTCACTATTTTGCTCCACTCCTCATTTTCGTTTTTTCATTTTTTTTTTTCTTACACCATTTAAGGGTACGTACCCCCTGACTCGTCGCCAGTTGTGACGTCCACCAGTCACAAGTGTGGGAATTGGGTACAATAAAACAACCGCATGTGCTCTCAGCTCCGCTGTCAAGTTACAACTGCCATTTAATTACTAATCATGTTACATAAACATCACAATAACTTATCATCAGGTAAGATCGCAGTCAAGGGATAACTTGTAATGGATAAAAAAAAACTACCTGCATGCCTATAAAGTTCACCGTGACAGTATCTAAGGTGTGTAAAATGTAAAATTTGCCAGCGTGGTGGACTACAGCCGCATCCTTCCTTGAGAGGAGATCCGTGCTCAGTAGTGGGTACCGGTAACGCGACGTTGAGATGGTATTAGGTATGTTCGTAAGTTCCCGAATCAAAAATCACCACGCGTATACAAAGCCGCGGGCAGCATCTATCTATCTATACTTATAATAAAACTGTAACAGGTCCAATTCTGTACATTGAAGATATTTTGAAAATTTTTTTTGGAGGGCACTCATTATTCGATACTGAAGCCAAATCTGTAATTTTTTTCATTTTTGTCTGTCTGTCTGTCTGTCTGTCTGTCTGTCTGTATCTTGGCCGCGCATCACGCCGAAACTACTGAATGAATTCAAACGAAACTTGGCACGATTTGAGCCCATACTACGAGGTAGGACATAGGATACTTTTTATCCCGAAATTCTATCCCCGGAGGGATGAAATAGGGGTTGAAAGTTTGTATGAAAGTCCTTAATTTCTCAAGTTATAGCCATGAAACTTGATATATGAGCTGCGGGTTGAAAATGAAAACATATGTGTTTCACAGTTTTTCAAAATTCCACCCCCGAAGGGGGGAAATAGGGGTTGAGACTTGAGAGTTTGTATGAAAATCCTTAATTTCTCATGTTATAGCCATGAAACTTGATATATGAGCTGCGGGTTGAAAATGAAAACATATGTGTTTCACAGTTTTTCAAAATTCCACCCCCGAAGGGGTGAAATAGGGGTTGAGACTTGAGAGTTTGTATGAAAATCCTTAATTTCTCATGTTATAGCCATGAAACTTGATATATGAGCTGCGGGTTGAAAATTAAAACATATGTGTTACACAGTTTTTCAAAATTCCACCCCCGAAGGGGTGAAATAGGGGTTGAGAGTTTGTATGAAAATCCTTAATTTCTCAAGTTATAGCCATGAAACATCATTTGGGCTTTCGTTAAAATATGAAGAAGTACGTGTTTCACCATTATAGGGGGATTATACCGTGGGATAGTAATATAGGCTACCTACTTTTTATCCTGGAAAATTAACTGAAAAACTTATTCCACGCGGACGAAGTCGCGGGCATCAGCTATAAAGAATATACATACATACATACATACATAGGCTACTTTTTATCCCGGAAAATTAATGAGTTCCCGCGGGAATCGAAAAAACTTAGTCCACGCGGACGAAGTCGCGGGCATCAGCTAGTCTAGTAATATATATAACTAACTAGATGATGCCCGCGACTTCGTTCGCGTGGATTGAGGTGTTTTGATGCCCGCGGGAACTCTTGAATTTTCCGGGATAAAAAGTAGCCTATGTTCTTCCCCGGGATACAACCTAACCCTGTACCAAATTTCATTTAAATTGGTTGAACAGATGGGCCGTGAAAGCGTAGCAGACAGACAGACAGACACACTTTCGCATTCATAATATTAGTATGAAAGTATGGATACCTAGAACTATATTTAAGAAAGCCGCAACAAACTGACGCAAGTTGGAAAGAAAAAGCACGATAATAAAACCCAATATTGACAAATAAATAATACCAACAGCAATTAAATAGTGTTTGAATATCGTAAACGCCATTTTATTCGATACTAACATTTAATCGATTTTTATTTGATGCTTTCTACTCCTAGGTTGGGCACCTATAGACGACTATTGCTTGAGTAATAAACAAGTTTGCTCGACTTTTCTGATCCGAACCGCTAGAGTGTGGAACACCCCTCTCGCTTTCTTTTAAAAGTTTCCTCTGCCCTAAGGTTGCCTGGAAGAGATCGCTATTTAAGCGATAAGGCCGCCTGTTGTGCCATATCCATTATGATTGGCTTTGTGTTTGTATTTCTTTTAATGGTGTACAATCAAATATCAAATATAAATATTATAAATGCGAAAGTTTGGATAGATGTATGGATGTATGGATGGATGTTTGTTACTCAATCACGCCCCAACGGCTGAACGGATCTGGATGAAATTTGGCACAGAGATAGATTATAGTCTGGAATAACATATAGGCTACTTTTTATCCCGGAAAATTAAGGAGTTCCCGCGGGAAACGAAAAACCTCGATCCACGCGGATGAAGTCGCGGGCATCAGCTAGTAAAGTATATTTTACTTTACTTTACTTTACCCTCCCAGCGCACGTGTTTCCTGCTACGTATAACTTCACGGTACCTTCAAGGCACGAGTGAATAGGCATCTTCTAGGCAAGCGCGCTCCAACCTAGACCTCATCATTGCTTTGCACAAGAGTTCAGCAGCTAAGCAATTGGTTTTATTTTAAGCAGTTTATAATTTATATCCTTTCTTCGGAACGCTCGGAGACTATAATAACAAACTTATCTGACTCGGTGGCCAAAATCCATACTAATATTATAAATGCGAAAGTGTGTCTGTCTGTCTGTCTGCTACGCTTTCCTGGCCCATCTTTTCAACCGATTTTGCTCAAATTTGGTATAGAGGTAAGTTATATCCCGGGGAAGGACATAGGCTACTTTTTATCCCGGAAAATTAAGGAGTTCCCGCGGGAATCTAAAAACCTTAATCCATGCGGACGAAGTCGCGGGCATCATCTAGTTGGAAATAATTTTTATGTCTGTTTAGTTTTTTTTAATAGGTATGTACTAAGGACGCTGTCACCGGGTCTATGATATGGGATTAGTTTATGGGACTATACATTACCAGACTATTACATTACGGAATTTGGTACTAAAATATAAACCGGCTATAAACCCGCCTGACCGATCTGCGAATATCGGCCAAGGCGGCCAATCTCATCGGAGACTAGCTCAGGATGCAGGATATAAATTATGTCCTCCCTGACCCGCGCAGATGGTCAATCTCCAAAAAGATTAACCATCTGCGAGGGAGATATTATAGTGCACAGCCTCACAGGTGTGTATACGCAAACACAGGTGCACTCTCTGTTCCTTTACTCTCATAGACCGATGGGACGGAAAATCAGACACGACCGGAGAAATCAGGTGCAGAACCGACGGCTTAACATACCCTCCGAGGCACGGGGGTGAAACACCGCCAACTTCCTAACTCCGGGCTAGTACTGAAAATTTCTAGTCAGAGAAACCCAACACTTAAGTATGGCCTGACCCGGGACTCGAGCCCAGGACCTTGTCAGCCGCAGTCGAACATGTTAACCACTAGACCAACGAGGCAGTCAGCTCTAGTAGTAGCCAATGTGCGGCCATACTATCGTATATATGGCTTCGTACAACGATTAAACGTGTCTTTTATGACCCTATAAACGGTTGAAGTTAACGGTCGTTACAAATTTCGGGAAGGAATAACGATGAAAACTTCACGCTCGTTAATCTTTCAGTTTGGGAGGTGCAATTATTATGTCGTATACTCATACAATTATTATGTCGTATACTCATACAATTATTATGTCGTATACTCATACAATTATTATGTCGTATACTCATACAATTATTATGTCGTATACTCATACAATTATTATGTCGTATACTCTTACAATTATTATGTCGTAAAAAAAATGTACTAAAATAACACTAAATACAGGCTTATATATGAATATAAATAAATAAATAAATACTCATACATGAATTCTAATAATAATAATGACCGTCTTGAGTTACTGTATGTTAAGAACCCATAACCAATCAAATATATAAATATTATAAATGCGAAAGTTTGGATGGATGTATGGATGGATGTTTGTTACTCAATCACGCCCGAACGGCCGAACAGATCTGGATGAAATTTGGCACAGAGATAGATTATAGTCTGGAATGACACATAGGCTGTGTTCCGAAATACACTGCGAGCACTGTAAGGTGTGACGTCACTTTAGTACACTGCGAAGCCGTTCCTTTATAGTTAGGTATACTGGGTACTGCTTAAAACGGAACGCTGTCAGCACTGAGACAAACACTGAGAGCACCTTACCTCGAAAACGCCAGTGCTCACAGTACAAAGATGGCGTCGATTAATGACGTCATATATTTCCCTAGGATACTGCAGCAGTTTACTGTCAGTTATAACGGAACGAATTTCTCCACAGTAAGAGCACTGAACAGTGCTCGCAGTCTATAACGGAACACAGCCATAGGCTACTGTTTATCCCGGAAAGCTACGGAGTTCCCCCGGGAACCAAAAACCTCAATCCACGCGGACGTAGTCGCGGGCATCAGCTAGTAGATGAATATATCGATGTAAAACTTGCAAAGTTTATGTTCACACCATTTTATTTGTAACACTATTATTGTAATATTGTAATCCATACTAATATTATAAATGCGAAAGTGTGTGTCTGTCTGTCTGTCAGTCTGTCTGTCTGTCTGCTACGCTTTAACGGCCCAACTACTCAACCGATTTTGATGAAATTTGGTACAGAGTTAGGTTACATAGGCTTTTTATCCTGGAAAATTGAAGAGTTCCCGCGGGAATCAAAAAACACCAATCCACGTGGACGAAGTCGCGGGCATCATCTAGTGTAGTAATAAATAAATAAATGAAAATATTTTGGTATTTGTAACATGTTAAATACCTATGTTCTGTTTTTGTTTCAGGTAAGGCACCCTGCGGCTATACAATTTTATTCAAACAAGAGCGAAGGGATCCAGACGGGTAAATATTATGCGATCTGAAAACATTTTAATTAAACGTAACTTGTACCCTACAGAGGGGTCCGAAAGTTTCAGAATTTCACCGACCTAAGTATACAGAGCGTGAGTATTTAAGGTCTAACACATTTGAAGTCAAGACAAAATGGCATATATTTATCCATAAACTATAAAGTTTATGGATACTAGTTTTACTAGACGATGCCCCCGACTTCTTCCGCGTGGAGAAGCTTTTTTGATTCCCGCGGGAGCTCTTGAATTTTCCGGAATAAAAAATAGCCTATGCCCTTCCCTGGGACGTAACCTACCACTATACCAAATTTCATCAAAATCGGTTGAACAGATGAGCCGTGAAAGCGTAGTAGCAGCATAGCTTTCGCATTTATAATAGTGATGATGACAACTTAATCAAATCAGCAACTCTTTATCAAACTTAAAAACGCACTTCTAGTATGCAAGTTGTATGAAATTCACAGTTGTGACGTCATCAAATTTTGACGCATTTTTTTTCTTTAATCTATGTTTTAAAATGGTTGTCAAACTTCAAACTAACCTACGATGTGAATTTTAGGTCTTTTGGAAGACCCTCTATTTATTTAATAATCATTTCGAAATAATTTTTTTTTGATATCGGCATCATCCCTATTTTAGTATGGATTCCAAACTTGCAAATGCGTCTCTCATTGAATAAATAGCCCGGCGCCGGACGGAAGGCAAACGGCAAACGCTTTCGATTTCAATTTGCATTACAAGTCTGCATAATCATCCGCAAACACCGAGACTCGATTTCCGCCCCCGAGACCGTTTTCCACCGTTGCTCTGACGATCGATTCCATCAGGTAATTTAGCTCGTTAAGAGTTTTGTTTAGTTTTTTAAGTATATTGATTTTCAATTTAGCTGAGGATTTTATCATTATTTTACCTTCACCATCATCATGGAACATCGGTGATAACCTAGTAGTTCATTATGGGGCCTTGGTTGTGTGTTCGATGGGCCTCGTCCTCCTAGTCGGGGGACACGGACGCACCTTTTTTTTTTTATTGGATGATAGGCTTTCGCTTGACGACAATCATGCTTAGTACAAAGCAATGATGAGTTCTAGGTTGGAACGCGCTTGCCTAGAAGATGCCTATTCATGCCTAAGAGGCAGGAAACACGTGCGCTGGGTAGGGTGCTCCACACCCTAGCGGTTCGTATCAGAAACGTAGAGCAGCAACGCTTCGTGCGAGCAGATTGGACGTCAATCACATAAAGGTGCCAACGCTGACGGTTTCTCGCTGTTCTGTGGTAGAACGGAGAAGATACCTTTATCTTTTCAGAGCTCCGTGCGTTTTAGAACTACAGGTACAGTATCAGATGTAAAATATAGAACGCGAATTTTTGTAGAAATTCCCACACGATTACGTCCTCATGGCACTAAGTAGGTAAACCCAGGATTCTAACTTTTCAGGATGCCCACCTAAACAGCGAAAACAAATGATCTACAAATTGTAAATCTCCTCCTCAATTTTTTTGTGTTTACGAAAGCAACAAATGGGATTTTTATAACTATAGTTTCAAAACTTGAAGATTTTCAAGTCTGAAAATGTGAATGTGATATGACCAAAGAGGAATAAACCAGCCAAGGTCATCGTCCTGGCCACGTCCCGGGGATTGGCCGCTGCACTAAGAACAGGTTAATTAACGAACTTACTTAAATGTTAAACTAGCTAAGTATATCAGGTGTAGGTATTTACATAGTTTAGTAGTTAAAATATTCTTTTAGAAACATGCAGTTCTACGTAGGTACTTCAAATAGCCGAATAGAATCTGTTCGCGCTATGAGCGACACGATGACTGCCTCATTGGTATAGTGGTTAGCAGGTTCGACTGCGGCCGACGTGGTCCCGGGTTCTAGTCCTGGGTCGGGCCCGGTACTACTAGCCCGGAGTTAGTAGAGTTACTCCGGTCGTGGCGGATTTTCCATCCCATCAGGCTATGAGAGTAAAGGAACAACGAGAGTGCACCTTTGTATGCGCACAAACTAGTGCACTTTATCTTCCGCGCAGATGGCTAATTTCTCTGGAGATAGGCCGCCGTGGCCGAAATTCGGTCAGGAGGACATTAGACTTGATTTTTAAATTTGGTGAAAAGGATTGCAATATACTTATTTAGAGCTGTCATTTTAGTTTTAGAGATTGTGCACAACAGAATAATTAAACACACGAATGTTTGAACACTTTCCTTACGTTACTTTTCTTTGCCAAATTGCTTATTTCTCGCAAACAGGAAGAAAATGTACGTAATTCTTTTACTATTTTGCTGTCTACGTACTCAGCAACACAAGATTAATGACTATTTTCTACCTAATGCAAGTTGCGACTGGATTTACAAGTTACCTACCTCGAAAGGACGCTGCAATCGCAAGTGGAAACTAGTTTCCTACTTATGCTGGGACGGGAATTCTTGTTACATAGTCGCGTTTTTCCATAGAAAGCGAAAGCTACTTCTTCCGGTATAAGCTTACTGCTATTACAGCAGTATATTTTGTTATCGTATATCTTTATAGGGCAGCCCACCTAGCATGGACCGAGACAATTTTCTCCTCGAGGAAAGGATAAAATTTTTATTCCTAAATAAATAAATAAAAACGCTAAATACCGGTGGATAAATAGTCCCCCGAGTCCCCGTGAAATGTCAAACGGGGATAAACTTCTCCTCTCCCCTGTTGCCGTGCTCTGAGAAGTGGTTAAGTTAATTTTATCTCTTGTCAATGGATAAAATTGGGGGATAAAATTTTTATCTCCGGCCCATGTGTGGTCCAAAAGGTGGAAAAACGGATGATGGTTTTTGCACAATAACTCTGTAAATAACAGTTATTTTCTTTTCATTTTTCAACAAACTTTGAAAGGATTGATGTTGCAGTTATTGGTGGAAACGTGCAACCTAGGTATTATACTAGAGGATCCCTGTGACTAAACCAGCGGGGATTTAGTTTTTTCAAAATCCCATGTAAATTCTTTAATTTTCCGGTGTTAAAATGCCTAGATGCCCTTCCCCGGGTGGCTATATCTATTATACCAAATTTCGTCATATCGGTTGTAGGGGAGATACGCAATGAAACGGCCATTTAAGATTGATTCATATTTTTGAATAGAAAACTAATCTCTGGCGAAAAATCAACAATGCTACAAATATCTTTATATATTTTACTCATATAAACTAAAATATTTTTTATCAAAATGTTAGCAGATAATTGTAAAAAGGCTTTATTTAAAAAAACATTTTTGACCGTTTCATGACACTATTTGCAATGAAAAGGACAGTGGGTGCAATGAAATGGACTACAGTTACCTATATAACGAACATAACACCACCTAAATTAAATGAAATTTTAATTAAATATATTCTGAGATCAACTTAAAATTATTTTAAAGTATTTTAAATAATATAAATAAACATTATAAGTACTTGAATTCGGTTTCATCATTTGTTAATTGCAATTATTGCAATAAAAGTTACGTATTCCTTTAAGCCCGCATGTCTCATGTGTCCATTTATTGCACATAGCACACTTCAACCAATCCACACTGCTAGTAAAATACGCGCCTTTTCATACAGCGCAATAGTTATCATTTTTATCATTTTTTTTATTTTCTTTTCCTTTTCCTTTATCCTTACCATTGAAACGGACGTCCGTTTCAATGCTCCGATCCCTGTCCGATTCAGTGCGTAGGTAACATTCAAATTATTTTAACAAAATGAATTTGTTTAGGTATAATAACATTTTGAAAAGTAACCTTACATGTTTGACTCAAATATATACAATATCATATAAATCATGCAAAATACAATAACTATAAAACCTTAACTTTGGTAATTCATTCAAATTACCCCTTTTTTTTACTTTTTTTCGACAAAAACTTTTAAGGCACACACAATCAACACAAGCATTCGCCGGGACCTGTCATCTTTGTGGTATAGTCTATGGGAGCTAGTGCTGCCAACATTAAAGTTTGAATTAATTCGTTCAGAAACTTTAGCGAAAACAGACACTGACCGTTTCAAAACGCGTCCGCTTCATTGCGTATCTCCCCTACAGATGGGCCGTGAAACCGTAGCAGACAGACGAACACACTTCCGTACACAGTTTGTAATAACTTTACGTCCTGAAACTCACTTAAGACTCATATACTCACCAATATACTTCAAATGGAAGCTGCTAGAAATGTTAGAACCACAGAGTAGGTAGGTACTTTTTTATATGGTTAGAAACAAGCATAGACGAAGAACTCTGAAATGAAAAGGTATCCCAGTGCAAAACTCTTATTGTGTGAATTACGAAGTGCCGGAGGGAAGGACTATCGAGTGGTCTACTGGAGAGGGGTGAACGGGTTAACAACTTAACATCGCTTGGCGTCGCGCCAATGTTACATCGCGCAGGAGTGATAGGGACAAATCTCTTTCATGATTATAAGCTACATAAGACGTGAAACTTAGAAAGGGAAAACTATTCCAGTGCAAAACTCTGCGTACGGATGGACGGTTATATGTATAGATGATGAAGTGTAGGATTGAAGGGGCATCGAGTAGTGTAATGGAGAGGGGTGAACGGGTTAACATCGCCTGGCGTCGCGCCAATTTGTCATCACGCAGGAGTGATGGGGGTAGACAAATCTCTTATATATAAGCTGGATAAGATGTAAAACTTTCTTGCTAGGCAATGTATTTTTTTTTATCAACCGGTTTGGACATTTAAACGTGGTACGTAAAGAAGGGATAGCCTGAATGGCTTCTAAAAACGGCTTTGCTTCAGAAGAAAATTCTATTAAAGAAAGCCTTCCTAGCATACAACTTCCGATCCAGGTACTTACTTAGTAGTGTCATAATAATTGATGCTATGGGCTGATTGCACTTAATAGTTTTACTTTAAACTATGTATTTATTGAAAACCCCTATATGTATTTTTGTAAACCATCTGTTTTGTTTGTAATTAGCTTTGCATGCCTCTTGCTAAGGCATGGGGACTGATGAACTATGACCAACTGATACGTAGCCAACACCAAACTCTTCTCATTTTGAGAAGAGGAGAGAGAGGAGGTTGAAATGATAATGAGCAGGTTGAAGACAACAAATAGGATCATGATAATACCAGGCTGTATTACTACGTAGCCGCCAATATTTGACGCCTCTATGCAAAATGAATAATTATGTATGATATAGCGGAAATAGCGTCACTTGGATCGGTCTGGGAACACGCAATAAATCACGTACATGTAGGCGGCGGAGCACGTTTAGTACGTTACCCATTTGTGTCAGTATTAATGAACAGATGTTATCCCATGCGCTATCTACTGGTACTGTGATATTCAATACACTATTAGAGAAACAATCTGCAACATAGAGGAAATAGAGGCGTTTGGATCGGTCTGGCAACACGCAATAAATCAGGTACACATAGGCGGAGAAGCACGTTTAGTGCGTTACCCATTTGTGCGACTCGAGTCAGGATCATTGAACAGATGTAATCCCTGCTCTATCTACTGGTACTGTGATATTCAATATACTATTAGAGAATTAATCTGCAACATAGAGGAAATAGAGGCGTTTGGATCGGTCTGGCAACACGCAATAAATCAGGTACACATAGGCGGAGAAGCACGTTTAGTGCGTTACCCATTTGTGCGACTCGGGTCAGGATAGATGAACAGATGTTATCCTTGCTCTATCTGCTGGAAAAACAATACAATACGATAAGGTATGTGAGATATTGAATGGCGGAAATAGCCCCTTTCGGATCGATCGGGGAGTGAGCTACGAACGAACAAGTGAAAAACGGGCGTTCTAGTTCTAGTGTGACTTGTGGTAGCATAAATTTATATGACTTATTATTATATCTTCTAATGAAGCGAACTCATATAATTATGATAGAACTTCACTCAGAGGTAAGGTCGTTTAATCATTATCTCTAACTTCACTTACAGGTAAGTCCGTTTAATCATTGGGGCTGATTCTGTGTAACACAATCTCTAAACTAAACTAAAATGGCAGCTTTAAATGTAGTTCTGTCCCTTTCCGTAGGGAGTATTATGAAAGGGTTAGCAATATTTGTAATGCTCTAATTTTAGTTTAGTTTAGAGATTGTGCACTACAGAATCAGCCCCAATATCTCTGCTTTATCTACTTGTACTGTCCCACAAACTTATCTGGCCCGGTAGCCAAAATTGGAACTAACTTTTATGCCTGTTTAGTTTTTGTTTTAATTTTATTTTTATACGACTGCCTAAAAAAAGGAGTATGAATATTGTTTTCAGGGTTCATGTATGTATGTACGTGAGTTTGTATATTACACCATAACTTCTATACGCCTGAACGGATTTTGATGAATGAGGTATCGTTAGAATCCTTAGCTTATTCCGGGTGACATAGGCTATAAATTAAAAAAAAAATTGATAGGGTGACCATGGTCCCGCATCAAAGACTAAAGTTGATTGTTTTATATTGTCATCATCAAGAAAATGATGAGTAGATTCCAAAAATATATACTTAAGACTATATTTCAATATCCAGTGATTCACAAAAAAATATCATTTAACTATGGTAGTCGTATTTTTTAATTCTTTGAGTTCACTTGTTCATATAAAACGAGCGACGCTGTCACTGGCTCAGATAGGTTTGTGGGACTATACTGGTATATTCAGTACTCTATTAGAGAAACAATACAAAATGATTATGTCGGATTCGGGATAGCGGAAATAGGGTCGTTTTGGTTCGATCTGGGAGCACGCATTATATCAAAGGATATAATGTTAAATGTCATTACAGCATCTGGATATGATAGTTATGATGATGTCGATGAATCAATCACGCCGCCCTGCCGTCGCATGTATCATATACATATACTAGCTGATGCCCGCGACTTCGTCCGCGTGGTTAAAGTTTATTCAATTCCCGCGGGAACTCCTTAATTTTCCGGGATAAAAAGTAGCCTATGTCACTCTCCAGGTCCTCAACTATACCCATGCCAAAAATCACGTCGATCCTTTGCTTCGTTGCGGCGTGATTGAAGGACAAACCAACAAACCAATAAACCAACAAACAAACACACTTTCTCATTTATAATTATTCCCGCGACTTCGTTGGCGTGGATTAAGGTTTTTGACTCCCGTAGGAACTCTTTAATTTTCCGGGATAAAAGGCCTATGTCCTTCCCCGGGATGTATTCTACTTATATACCAAACTTCATGAGAATCGGTTGAACAGATGAGCCGTGAAAGCGTAGCAGACAGACAGACAGACACACTTTAGCATTTATAATATTAGTATGGATGTCTTCAAGCTTCATGTATTTATATACATTCAAGGCCCCAGATCAAGATCCCCCTACAGAGTGTAATAATGTCGGCTTTATAGTTTCATTTCTGAGCTGAAATAAGAAAGCAACCTCAGCTCGCAGTAGGTACCGATGTTTACGACACAGATTTTCTTTTATTGAAAGGGTGATTTGCGGAAACGAGGAAAATGATATGTGTCGGATACTTGTCTTTTCGATATTAGGTTGTTTCTAGCATCTTCTATTGGTTTGAGTCGCAGTGGATTTGGGAAAATCAACTGAATGGATAGGTAATAGATAACTATATCTATCTAAGCTATCGTTTGGCGATACAAATTAGACTACAATTTTTTTTTTATCCACTACAAGTTAGTCCTTGACTGCGATCTCACCTGATGGTAAGTGATGATGCAGTCTAAGATGGTAGCGGGCCAACCTGTTAGGGGCATGGCAGTTATATTGAACCCATACCCCTATTCGGTTTCTACACGGCATCGTACCGGAACGCTAAATCGCTTGGCGGCACGTCTTTGCCGGCAGAGTGGTAACTAGCCACGGCCGAAGCCTCCCACCAGTCCAATTAGACTACAGGTGTTATGTGATGCAGTCTAAGATGGTAGGTAGCGGGCTTACTCGGTAGGAGTTGAGTTGTATTAAATCCATATCTAATCGGTTAATACGCAGCATTGTATTTACTGAAAAGCTACTTTTTTTTTATAGGAATGGGAATGATAAAAATTTACGTTCTAGAAAAGTCATATTTTGGGAATATTTAGTCGTTTTATGAAATTCAGTTAAATACGGAACTTCTTAAAACTTTCGTGACACAGACTAAAGTTAGTAATTACTAGGTCGGGTATCAAAGTGGTAAACCGATATTGTAACATTAATTAAAGATTACCGTTACGTTCAAACCGAGTGGAAACTGTTAACCTAATTGGCTCGCTGATGGATCGAGATGAGATGGAATATTATATGGCGTGTGATGGATGGGTCGCCCGATATGTAGGTATTGAATGATGAAATATCGTATACTGGCTACTGAGTACATTAAAAAAAGAGTTATGAAATAAGTAATAATTGTCATACCCGCTGACGAACGGACAGACGTAGGTACCTAAACCTATCACACCATAAAGGTGTGTCCAAACTCCAAATATAAAGCGTCAATTGTGTAAGGCTGCCGCGCTATATTATCCTCAAGTCCTTAGAATAATTATAATACTTATATTTATTTATACTAATATTATAAAGAGGAAAGATTTGTTTGTTTGTTTGTTTGTAATGGATAAACTCAAAAACTACTCAACCGAGTTTTAAAAATTCTTTCACCTATAGAAAACTACATTATCAGCGAGTAACATAGGCTATATTTTATTTTCAAAAAATTAGAGATCCTTACGCAAATTGCAATTATGTGAACTAAGTCGGAAAAAATCCTCTCTTCTGAGAGCTTACATGGCGTGCGCTGCGTAAATAGTTAAAGTTACACGAAAACAATGTATGGTAGAATTGTTCCTCTCAAAAAGTTCTAAAAAAAGTTCCTGATAGAATACATCTATCTTTTAAGGTTGACTCACAATAACCATTTTTATAGCTTTATTGGGTATAGACTATTAGGATTATTAGTGCTACCCGTGCGAAGCCGGGGCGGATCGCTAGTTTATAATAATCAGAACAGCACAGGCCAATTATACTAATTATCTAGGTACTCATATGTGTCAAATCAGTTAAACAAATAGCGACTCTTGTGTTTAGATAAAATAAAGTGCAATTCAGATCGCACAGCACTAATTATTATACCTACCGTTATATTCACCTAGGAGCACTTGAGTTCCTTTTTACCATTTTGGCCCGGAACGGAACCCTAACCATCGCTATTAAAAAAACCCAGTAGGTATATATGAGTATTTTCATAAAAATAAAACGTATTCTGACGACCTCCGTGGCGCAGTGTGTAGCGCTGTTGTCTTAACGTGCGGAGGCCCCGAGTTCGATCCCCGGCAGAGTCGGTTGGGAATTTATAATTTCTGAATTTTCCCTTGTCTGGCCTGGTGGAAAGCTTCGGCCGTGGCTAGTTACCACCCTACCGGCAAAGACGTGACGCCAAGCGATTTAGCGTTCCGGTACGATGCCGTGTAGAAACAGAATAGGGGTATGGGTTTAATATAACTGCCATACCCCTAACAGGTTAGCCCGCTTCCATCTTAGACTGCATCATCACTTACCATCAGGTAAGATCGCAGTCAAGGGCTAACTTGTAGTGGATAAAAAAAAGTATTTCCAGAATGAGCTATTTGTTGTTAACTCTACCTTGTATTCGATAAGACCTATAGACTTCTGAGAACTAATTCTCACTTAAAAGGTAACTAACAGATTTATATAGAGATCGATTTATCTTAATGTTAGGAAGCTGTTTTTTGTTCTTATTTTCTCCAGCATCTATTAGATTGCTCATTCACGCCTCGCTCATACCCGGGCGATTTTGTCAATGATTCTGCAATGCCCTCGCTACACCTCAGTGATCGGAAAATAAAAGTGCATAGGTCGTAGTTCGTTGGCAGAACATGCTTAATCTCTCTCCGGTCGTGTTTGATTGCCGTTTTTTAGGACTATGAGAGTGAGGGAATAGAGATTACACCTTTGAATGTGCACATACTTATTACGAAGTTGATTAGCTTGCATAGCCCGTTGTCCTAGGTGTGCGATGAAAGCAACGCGATGCGTTGCGACGCGACGCGACACTATCAAACTTCATTGTGTAAGAAAATCATAATCGTTTGTCAAACGCATAATTCGAACTGTTAAACAGGACAGAGGTCGCCTTGGGACCCCAATATCTATCGCTTAGCTTCTAATTTCATACAGTCGTATCGTAATAAGTGGTAACAGATGATTTAACGGTTGCCTCTGTACTTAAAATATTCTATGATCTTTCGATCCAAAATAACAAACATAATATTATAAAGTCTGTAAGATTCTCTGTACCTTTGAAATATTAAAGCAAACAAATGGGATTCCCTGAGATTTATGCCACTTTATTATTAAGGTATGCCCGTGAGGGTAATGCCGTCTCGGTATTTAATAATAACAATTTGGGAATTCAAATTTTGAGCTGAACGTTGAAGATGGAATGTTTATTGAAAAATAGAGTACTAAAATTCTACATCAATGTGAAAAATGTATCATGTTTATTCAGAGGTAGTATAAAAAGTTCTACTATAATTATATCAAAATTCGAATGCGATGCGAGTTTGTTATATTAAAATGCGAAAGAGTGTTTGTCTATTTGCTACTTATTTACTCCCCATCGAAATTTAGTAAATACTAGCTAATGCCCGCGACTTAGTCCGTGTTGAATAAGTTTTTTTATTTCCCACGGGAACTCCTTAGTTTTCTGGGTAAAAAGTAGCTTATGTCACTCTCCACTCTCCAGGTCCTCAACTATATACTCCAAATCTCGTTCTATCATAGAAAGCGAGGCGTCTAAACCAATAAATAGGCTATCACCGCTACTCCAGCACCTTTACTTTTTTTTTTATATATAAATATAGCGAGCAAACGAGCAGGCGGGTCACCTGATGGTAAGTGATTACCGCCGCCCATGAACATTTGCAGCACCTTACTTTACTGACATCAAAATCTAACCAATTGATATTGTAGTATCTAACATACAATAATACGTATAGTAAATGATAAATGAGGTATGGTAATCATGTTTTACCCCTCTGTCGTTTCTTGTACCCCTTTTATATGCTCCGTCGCGGAACATTGTCCGCGCGAACCCCCGCGGCGGGCAGATCCGACATGAAACTAATTTATCTTATTCTGAGGGTTGGTGCAACACGGTTTAGCTATCACAAAGTAATCCAGGGCCATTCAATCATAATATGATTGCGATTGTTAACTGTAGCCATTGACTTACCAATACCTTAGACGCACCATCGAAACGCAAAAAACGGCACGGTCAAATTGTGCACAAATAGATATTGTGAACAATTTTCGCCTCAGTCGCGCATGAGTACACTAGGTGACAAAATGTCGTATGTGTCGAATTGTTATTACAAAACTGAACCTTGAATATAAAGCTATATGGTTGGTTTTTGTGAATCGTTTGGTGTTACAGTCTATATTATCTATTGCTGTGTTTGTTTATGCGATTGTGGACGCTTTTTGAGTATTAATTTGTAGGTAATGTTGTATCCATAATTGGTAAATCGATGACTGTAGCTGTCAAACTTCTGTGGTAAGTATAGTTTAATATGATTTTACATGTATTGGCATGTGTCTGTAACTTTATGTAACTTATATCATAATATGTAAAAATCGCTAGTGAACCGTATGAATAAAAAAAAAAAGTAAGGTCTAGACCCCATTAGAGATGCACGGAGCGGCGCAGCACGTAGCGGCAAATATTATTTGTATGAGTTTGTACGGGGCCGCGTCGTGCAGTGACGGCCTCAGTGCAGACCTCATACAAAGAATACTTGACGCTACATGCCGCATATCTGTAGTGAGGAAATGAGCCCTCTGAGACGGCGCGTTTATGCAATTTTTGTATGTAAAATGTATCTTTTAGTTCCACTAAGTACCGATGGGTTTTTCGTGACACAGACTATAACTCCAAGTATATAACTTGTTATTTCTTGTAACAGAAAAGGTGTTGTTTTTGCCAGAGACAAGAGACAGTGCCCAAAATTAAGCGGTGAAACATATTCGCACATCACGCGATTATTCAAACTTAGCGTAGCGGGAAGGCTCTGAGTTAATTTATACATTTTGTTCTGAACTGTATGTTTGCTCAGCAGTGGTATGCTGTGAACACCTGTTATGAAAGCAATTCATTAAAATGATACTAAAATGTCCCGACAATTTTTAATTTTGTAGTGGTAATTAATTAAGGTTTTGTATTTCCACAAACTAGATTGCGTGATTTTCCACAATACGATTTTTATGCTCGTAGGAAATAGATAATTATGTTCTGTGATGATTCTATACAATCCCTGAGAAAATTAGACACGTGAGTATTTCGAAAATTTAAATTTTATAATAATTTTCTCGATAATGTACCTAGAGCATAAAAATTTTTTTTGGACTCGGTCTGTATAATAAACCTTCTAAATTCGGTTTTGACTGTGCTAATATTATTAATGCGAAAGCGTGTCTGTCTATCTACTACTTATACGAGCTACTATTGTAACCGCGAAGATACAAAACCACACGGACCAAGTCGCGGGCATTATCTAGTAGATAAAATAAGCTTAAAAGGTAAGCAGAGGGATCTTATCCATGGTGTCATACTAATATTATAATGCGAAAGTGTATTTGTTTGTTGGTTTGTCCTTCAATCACGCCGCAACGGAGCAACGGATCGACGTGATTTTTGGCATAGATATAGTTAAAGACCTGGAGAGTGACATAGGCTGCTATTTATCCCGGAAAATTAAGGAGTTCGCGCGGGAATAACAAAAAACTTAAACCACGCGGACGAAGTCGCGGGCATCAGCTAGTCAATTAATATTACTTAGTCAAAGTTATTCTAACACGAGTTCGCTGGTAGAACACGCTAAATCTAAGTTGGAATCCAGCTGGGACACCGCGAGACTAATTGCAGATTTATTCGCAATCGAGTACACCTGCTCCCGATCTCTGAATACCTGCTTTAAAATACCTATCTTTAAATAGTATTTTCTGCTGGAGGTTTTTTATCATACTAGAAGCCTTTTAATCTATACTTCTATATTATATAATACTAGATGATGCCCGCGAATTCGTCCGCGTGGATTAATGTTTTTTGATTCCCGCGGGAACTCTTAAATTTTCCGGGATAAAAAGTAGCCTATGTCCTTCCCCGAGATACAACCTATCCCTGTACCAAATTTCATCAAAATCGGTTGAACAGATGGGCCGTGAAAGCGTAGCAGACAGACAGACAGACAGACAGACAGACGGATAGACAGACAGACACACTTTCGCATTTATAATATTAGTATGGAAGTATGGATATGGATTATAAATGTGAAAGTTTGGATGGATGGATGTTTGTTACTCAATCACGTCAGAACGGCTGAACGGATCTCAATGACATTTGGCACACAGATAGATTAAAGTCTGGTATAACACATATGCTACTTTTATCCCGGAAAATTAAAGAGTTCCCGCGGGAACCAAAAAACCTCAATCCGAGCGGACGAAGTCGCGGGCATCAGCTAGTAATTAAAATAAATAATAGAAATATGTTTATTCTTTCCCCAACTTTTCTCTTTGTAGTCTTTCAAAGTTTGAACTTTGAACCCTGTCCCCACTACCAAAGGTTAACTAAAGGTTACCAAAGGTTAAAGGTTCGGCTTTGGACATTGTATTTTATGTGCAATAAAGACTTTAAAACAAACAAACCTTACTAACATTTTTAATGCGGCTTCTGTATGTTTGTTGCGTTACGGCCCATCTGTTTAACCAATTTTGTTACAGAAATAGGTTGCGTTCTAGGGATGGACATAGGCTACTTTTTAACCCATTTTTAGGGTTCCGTAGCCAAATGGCAAAAAACGGAACCCTTATGGATTCGTCATGTTCTGTCTGTCTGTCCGTCCGTATGTCACAGCCACTTTTTTCCTACTAGAACTGAAACTCAAAAATTTCATCAAACCCATACGTTTGGGGTATCTATGGATAGGATTTTCTAAACTGAATAGATGTCTCATTCAGATTTATCTATGTTTAAAATCAAAGTTTTCCTTGCCAAGTAGCCGCGAGCTGGTACTCGGTAGTAACATAGAACTTGCTATCAAGCTACACACCCAAAAGAAGATAGCGCCCTTGTCCTGAGTCTCCAATATAAACAGTTCTAATAGTTAGCAGCAATGTTAAACGCTGATGTTATACTGCATTCCGTACTAAATTTATAAAGCGTACCTAAATACTTACTAATTTTATATATTTTTAATGTGTGTTTTTATTGGTTTGTCTTTTAATCACACCACAACCGAGCTATGGATTTTTTAATGGATATAGTTGAAGACCTGCAGAGTAACATAGGCTTTCTTTTTTCTTTCACATTAGAGTTCCTCCGGGATTATTTAAACCTAAATCCAAGTGGTCGAATTCGCGGGCATTAGAATATCGTAATAGCTAATCCGTCGCAACACAAAGAAATTCAAGGACACCTGCAACATAAATATCGTCCATCCACCGGCTGGCAACTGACGATATCGAGAAAGAAAAAAGATTATAAAAAAAAATTGAACCATGGATCACAGGATCCATCCTGTATTAGAACTAGGCCGTGAGAAACCAGCTTTTCTTTAAAATACACATACAGTAAATATAGTGCGTAGGTAGGTACACGCTATTTCTTAAAGACCCGTTGGTCTCGCAGTCTGGCAGACGGGAGGGACCGCGCTACTTTTTGTCTTGTGCTATTTCAACTTGCATCAACGGAAGTTTGTCGAAATTATCGTTTATCGTAAACATCGAGATTCGATTTCGCTTTGAAGATGCTCCACCGTTTTCTATAGGGTTAGCATAAGATTTTAAATTTCCCCAACGGATTTGAAGTTGACAATTAGGCACAACCGACTTTAATTTCACAAGGTTTAAGCTTGGAGTGCTAGCTGCAGATGTATGAACAACCCTATCTATGAGGCTTAAAACAAAGACAGTTAATTAAGGTCAATTTTACTTTAACGCTACAGTGTATCGATTATTGACGCTCGAATTATATCAACGTTGGTGGATGTTCAATCTCAGACTAACCTAACAGCAGCGAGTTTTATCGGCTAATCGGTTTCGTAGAGGAAGCGCACAGACTTTTATTTGCTTTGTTATTTCCGCATCGCTATTTCAATTTCATCTTTTTGCAATAAAACACCGCTGACAATTTAATTGCTGCTTTTTTTAGATATAAAACACATTTTATATACCTAAGTAATAGGTACTAGACTTTGCCCACGACTTCGTACACGTGAATTAAAGCTTTTAAATTTTCCGTTGAAATTTTTCGGAATAAAAAATAAAATCCAACAGACAGGAAGGGCAACCTATATCTGTAACAAATTTCGTTAAAATCAAACAGAAGGGGTCGGTAAGCGTAGCAAATGGACAGATATACTTTCGCATTTATTATTGGTATTGAATCAGTTTGTCTTTTTTTATTCCACTTTCTTAGCCCTTGACTGCGATCTCACCTGATAAGTTACCTCATCTCACCAGGTAAGCGATGATGCAGTCCAAGATGGTTGCGGGCTAACCTGTTAGGGGTATGGCAGTTACGTATACCCATACCCCTAATCGAATTAAAAATAGAATCAGGATGGCCTAACAGTAAATAAGGCCACATTAGTAACACATTAATCTTATCGAAGTTTTAGCTTCGGTCTAAGCGCTCTGGTCATTTTTCAGGATGGCCTAGGCCAATCGCAATGCGCTCGCACTTTGGCTTTGGACTATAACATAACTACAAAAGAAAATTCCCTTCAAGAGTTTTCTTATAACCTCATGTCTCAATTCCCGATGTAACTATTTTCCTGCGTGCTATTTGCGACTTCGTTATGCTAATGAGTCTAGATATAGAGCACCTTGACACTTCGCACCTCATTTGCGACTACGTTTTACATGGTAACGTGAATGTTACCGAACGTACCATAAATAATCTTGGCATGGATTATTTAGAAAGAAATAAATAAAAACAGCCAAAACCGAGTCTCTAACTTGAATGTTACCGAATCTATACTAATATTATAAATGCGAAAGTTTGGACTGATGAATGATTGTAACTCAATCACGCCAGAACCGCTGAACGGATCTGGATAAAATTTGGCACAGAGATGGATTATAGTCTGGAATAATAAGCTACTTCAATCCCGGAAAATTAAAGAAAACCGCGGGAACCAATAAACCTCAATCCACGCGGACGAAATCACGGGCATTAACTAGTGTACCATAAATAAAATAATCTTGGCATAAAATATTTAGGAAACAAAGAAACAAAAACAGCCAAAACCGAGTCTCACTAGATTACAGATGGTTCCGTAGCATGGAAAATAACATCCTCAAGCTAAACCTACGTAAGTGTGACAGCTTTAAAGTTTATATGTAAAGTCGTTTTTGAGGTAGCCCCCGGGATAAAGTTGATCTAGAAATAGCAATCGGTCGGATCGAAACGAATATACCTTGGAGAGTTCTCATGAAGTTCAGAATATTGTTCCTCCATCGCCGTTCTACCACAGAACAGCGAGAGACCATGAGCAATGAGCATGATGAAACCATGCCTTATCTGACACTTCATAGCTCTACGGAGTGGCGTATTCCTTATGGAACAAACTCCAAAAATTAAGATTAAAAAAAAAAACTAGAGTCACTAGGTACGACGTGCGGCCTAGTTCGGGCAACGCAAATTAGTCAATTGCGATTGTTAAGTAACGTTGACCCAAGTCGGTAACTAGATGGGTGAACCAATTTGGTAGTCCGAATTTGGCCTTTTCGTTTTTCCCTCGTGCCTCGAAGTCTACTATAGTCACTATCATCTGAAAATAATCGTTAGTAACCTTTCAACTCTTAGGAAATAGTACTCTTAGTCGAGTCGTATGCGGTAGGACCTGGGAACCCATCCCTTTATCCCCAGAAAACCCCCTGCCATTATGTGATTAATGGAAAAGGGTTAAGACCCTCAGCAATGAGGAATATGACGTAGAGACATAGAGATAACAAGAGTATCTTCAAGGCAAGTGTGGAATAGTCATCTTCTAGTTCTAAGCAAGTGTGCCCCAATCTAGACCGTACCCTTGAAAGCCTAAGGTATAAGTTGTCTAGCGCCTTGCAATTTATAACAAGAAATTGGTAGTCATAGGAACTGCCGATAGAAGTGAAAACTAAATCCATTCAATTTTCCTTGTAAAGATATACACAGCACTGATTGTTTATTTGTTAATTTATTGTTGTTAATCTTGCACAATGCGTCACCTGTAAAGACTATCGCTATCGCATACTGTATACGCTGAGTGCTGACGCCATATCTATATCTCTTTCTCTGTCTACGGTCGCGAGCATGTCGGTGACGCGAACCCATAAGATTTTCCCCTACCAAAAAGTGCTCAACGCGGCTAAAGAAGTTTTCACTTCAAAAACTTGGGAAAACATACGATTTTATTTCCATATCACAGCCTCAATGGGGAATAAATTAGCACAACTATTTTTATACCCTACGCAGACTATGTACCTAGGAGCGTTATTTTCTTTGTGCAATGGTGTAAAACGCTTACCCGAGTGTGTGCGAGGGCCGCTACGTGCTCCTGCATATACTTAGTTTGCTTTGTGCTTACTCTCCTATATTTCGTCCTTGTTTTTTGGTTACGTCAGGAACAGGCATATTTGTTTAGAAGGCATATTTCCTGGGTTTAGCACATTCCTCAGTCCACCACGGTTTGTTTGTGGATTTGTCCTTCAATCTTGTAACGTGCAACAGAGCAATGGATCGACGTGATTTTTTGCATGGATAACTATAGCTGTTGAGTACATACTACATAGAGAGTAACATAAGCTCTCTGTGTCCCGGAAAAGCCAGAATAAGTGTACGTCTATGGAATTGCAATTAATAAAGAAATTGAAATTTTAATTGAAATTGAAAATCTGAGTTCCACCGGAGTATCAAAAAGCTAAAGCCACGTAAACCAAGTCGCAGTCATAGTAGGTAGGTACTAGGTAGGTAAGGATAGGAATGGTCCAAAGGAAGGATAGGAAGGTCCAAAGAAGGAAAGGAGCGGATTTGGTAGGAAATGAATTAGTTAAAAAAACCAAAATCCCACTTTTATCATTGTTTAATCTACTTTCTACGGATCGATTAGGCAGAGACCAAATAAGCGTGTAAATAAGTATAAATTGCGTGCACTTCACTTTGATAGAGCCAACTTCCTAATATTTGGTCTCCCTAAATTAATGAACATTAAGATTGGGATTAATACCGCAATTAAGATAAGAACCTATTTACGAACCCAGGATCGGAGTCGGGCCCCTGTGCTCAGATTTAGTAAGAAACGGTAAGATAAAAGAATAAGAAAAGGGCAAAAGTACATAGTACGATATTTTTACGTTGCATATGTTCTTCTTCTTGGAGAAGCGGCTATGCACGGCTATATAGGGCTATTATAGCCTATTGGGTATCAGTATCACATTGACCGTTGCCGATCTATTGTGATCGCCACCATCTATAGTATCATGTGTCATGTATATGCGTCCACTGCTGGACATAGGCGTTTTAGAGAGCTTCTATGTTTTTATGTTAAAATATAATATAAATAATAATATAACTGGTCAAGTGCGTGTCATCATTCGCATAAAGCAGGGTTCCGTCGCCGTAGTCGTGCGCACTCTCTCTCTCTCTCTTTTTCTCTCTGCAGCTCTCTCATGCAATCTATAAGATCTTTAAGAGTCTGAAATTAATGTCCTCAAGCCTTTATACATAAACTAAACACAGTATCAAATAAACATAATCTTCATTAATAGTAGATTAGTAGCCAAGGGTTGTAAGGCATCAATTGCAGCCCGAGATATTTAGGCGCACGAGCGCAGGGAGGGCGCCTATAGTTCGAGGGTGCAATTGATGCTTACACCCGAGCTAACTACTCTGCTTTACATCTCGATTGTGAGGTAAAGTAGGTCCTTATTACCCCCAAATGGAGCTTGTAGGTGACCAATTAGCGCTCTAGGGTAATAATGTAGCTAGAAAAGCCCGAGGGCGGTAAGTAATTAAAAAAAAAACTCTTCAGTCTTTCAAAAAGTTCGCGTACATCTAACCATCATACTTTTTTTAATTACTTACCGCCCTAGGGCTTTTCTAGCTACATTATTACCCCAGAGCGCTAATTGGTCACCTACAAGCTCCATTTGGGGGTAATAAGGACCTACTTACCGAATATGAGAGATGTAAATACTTTTATTCCCTGCGTAGTGTTAGGCTCAATGTATCGATATATCGATTCAATAAACTCAATGTAGCTCAATGGGCATGATCTGTTTATTCTACGCCCTGCATGGTCAAAGGTAACAATACTGGTCTATGGTACTCTGTAATGACGTTACGGCTTTGTATTGTGTCAATTGCTAAATTAAAGTTTAAATAAGTTAATGCCAAGTGTTTCTTTCTAATATCAGCGTGCCTAATTTTCCCTTAAATCAAATAAATATTATAAATGCGAAAGTTTGGATGGATGTATGGATGTATGGATGTGTGGATGTATGGATGTATGGATGTTTGTTACTCAATCACGCTCCAACGGCTGAACGGATCTGGATAAAATTTGGCACAGAGATAGATTATAGTCTGGAATAGCACATAGGCTACTTTTTATCCCGGAAAATTAAAGAGCTCCCGCGGGAACTGAAAAACCTCAATCCACGCGGACGAAGTCGCGCGCGGGCATCAGCTAGTTCTAGATATTTGCCAAAATTGTACAATGGACGCTTGTACACTAAACTCATAGGATGCAAGGTTTTAGTTCAGGGCGAACCACTAGTAATTTATTAAATACCTAGTAAGTAGTATGGGCAGAGTATGCAACAAATCAGTTTGGCTTCACTTCGCAAGTATCGCTAAGTATCAGTTTTCAAAGCACTCATCAGCTAAGAGCCCTTTGAATGCGAGTGGCCACTGACTATTGAGCATCAAAGTGGCCCGCTAAGTTCACCAACTCTTAATAGGATTATTATATTGAACAAAGCTATCTTCAGATCGGACTTCAAGTTGATGAGTGATTTGCCATGCTTGTTGTATTAAAAATCACGTCCACATGATCCATACCGATGTTGTGTATTTAGCTAATATCAAATAAATATTATAAATGCGAAAGTTTGGATGGATGTATGGATGTGTGGATGTATGGATGTATGGATGTTTGTTACTCAATCACGCTCCAACGGCTGAACGGATCTGGATGAAATTTGGCACAGAGATAGATTATAGTCTGGAATAGCACATAGGCTACTTTTTATCCCGGAAAATTAAAGAGTTCCCGCGGGAACCGAAAAACCTCAATCCACGCGGACGAAGTCGCGGGCATCAGCTAGTTTACATATAAACGCAAAGTCACCGGAAATGTATGAAAACCAGGGTTTGTAATCAATCCCCAGGAAATTTATAAAATGACGAACCAATTCAGAAAATGTGTAAAACTATTCATTTCTCGGTCTCAGATATGTATTAAATTGCACCCAGAAATATTAACAGTTGGATTAGGATAGTTTTTTTGTCGCTCACGTAGGACAATGGCTTATCCAGCAAAATCTCGCAATTTTGTTCTTTCTTTCAGTCTCCTCCTTCCTCTGCTTAACAGAAAAGACAGTTCTTTCTCTCTGCACCATATTCCTCATTGCTGAGGTCCGTGGATTAACCATATTATGACATACATATTATAATGTTTTCTTGGGATATTAGTGTCTTACTTGGTTTCATATCTGATAGCAATACCTTTGTATGAGTGCGTGTTAGATAGCCAATGCCCTATATGAGTAGTGGTTTCAATATGAGCGCTATGTAAGAAATCAGCTGAAAAGTCTCCAGTTTGCGTCCACCCTTATGTCATTAACCTGACTAGAGTGATAGAGTCCCTTAAAAACAGAGTGCGACTGCCTCCCTTTGTTCCCATTAAAGTCATAAAGTCCGCCCTTGACGAGGATTTCAGTCGTTTCCACGTGGCCTTATCTCTAATAGCTGCACATAAAAGGGGTCATATTATTATGTGTGTGTGCGTGCTCCAGCTCTAAAGGGTCGACGGTAAAGGACGCGGATTTTATGGAATTCGGGCCTAAAACAAGACGCAAGGGTTATGGGTACCTTGAGTCTCTACTTACTTGCCTATTACAAAAATAACGTTTAAGTTTGTATCAGAACGGTTGGTTATTAGTAAACGGGTGTTTTTTTTTCAAAAATTGTCTAAGACATGAGTTTAAAATATCAACGTAATTTAATGTCAACGAAGGGCAAAACCAATTCTTTTGGCTTATTTTTTTAAAAGCCTTTATTTAACGTGCAGTGTGTTTATTTGGCCAAATATTGTAAATGAATTTTAAAAAAGCTAACCATAACCGATTGAACTGAAAGTTTGTATGCAAGTTTAGTAGGATGACAGCATGGTTAGGTTAGGTTATTTCGGAACACACCCATTGTTATTTTTAACTAGTTATTATTTATGCACCCCCATGTTATGGGTATCAATTAAAAGGGTTTCCTAAGAAGAATACGAAAAATAAAATGATATCACACTAAATTTAATATGGCGGATGATAAAAGCATGTTTTTCAAAATGTATTTTTTAAAAATAATTTAAGACGTATTTTAATTTGAAATATAGATATATATGTCTTTGTGTAGTTAGCGGTAACTAATTACATAATTGATTGTGCTATTCTATAATAAACAATAACTGTAAATAATAAAGTCGGCTTTAGAATAAAAAACACCAAACCCATTAAATCATAATATTTTTTTCAAAATCTGTGTCATACAGATAGACAAATGGATTGGACAAAGCCGTAATATGGCCTCATTTTGTTGTTGTTACAGAACGCAAAAATGAAGGATCAAAGGAACGTTATTTAAGAACAAGTGAATATAACTCAAAGAAATAAAAAACACGACTTATATAGTTATATGATATTTTTTTGTGAATCACTGGATATTGAAATATAGTCTTATATATTTTTGGAATCTACTCATCATTTTCTTGATGATGACAATATAGTTAATTTCATTTTGGAAAAAAAAAATTCAACTTTAGTCTTTGATGCGGGACCATGGTCACCCTATCAATTTTTTTTAAATTTTACTAACCTATGTTACCCGGAATAAGCTAAGGATTCTAACGATACCTCATTCATCAAAATCCGTTCAGGCGTATAGAAGTTATGGTTGAATATACAAACTCACATACATACATACATACATACATACATACATACATACATACATACATAAACCCTGAAAACTATATACTCCTTTTTTCAGGCAGTCGTATAATAAATCATAGCCGCGTAACACACCAATTCTATGAAGTCCTGATCTATTTCAGGCACAGTTATCGATTTTTCCTCCAACAGGAACCAGTAGGACAAAGGTTTCCCGGCTTTGTACTTCGGCCTGGCACCCCAGAAAGCTGACAATGGCGACCGTTCGTCGACAACCATTGTTGCTCGCACAACCGAATCCAACGGGACGGGGGATTGAGCAAAAATACTGTCCGAAGTTCAATCTTTGATTAAAACTTTCTATATTATTCTTTGGTCATTTTGCAATTTCAAAAGCAATTTGATTTTTGCTTTTACTTCTTTCGAAATAAGTATTAGGGATTTATCTTTGGCAGAGGAATTTATTTCTACAAAGAAGAACGCAAAAAATTCACGTTGGTACAGATTTTTAAAATATCTATAATAATATTCTACTAGCTGATGCCCGCGACTTCGTCCGCGTGTATCGAGGTTTTTCGGTTCCCGCGGGAACTCCTTAATTTTCCAGGATAAAAAGTAGCCTATGTGAAATTTCAGACTATAATCTATATCTGTGCCATGTGCATCCATACATCCATACTTCCATACATCCATCCAAACTTTCGCATTTATAATATAAGTAATAGAAGAATAGATATATCACCTAAATTATTTTTACCGGAAAGTATGTGTTACATGTTAAAGGTGGAGTTTTATAACATGTCCCTTGAAATGAGCGATCATAGCGAAAATGTCTATATACTAGGGACTTCTTTCTCAATTTTATATTATCATCAACCCTAATATATAAAATTATAATAGCTACACGTATGTAAACGGAGGCTCCTAGGGAATGTGTCACGCACGCATTCCTTACTGAGTAAATAATAGGTACAGATCGCTGGGTACAAGCGAGGAATTTGCTCGTAGATTCAAGAGAACTGAGAGGTATGATATAATTTACGGATTTCCATCAGTTGTTACTTGTAAGAATAGTCCTATAGCCTCACATAAGGTACCTAGTAATCTTGAGGCCTGTAGGTCATCTTGCTGTGCAAAATTTTCTACTTACGAAACTTCGAGGTGGTAGAAACAGGCTTAAGTAAGCAAGAGGATAAAAGCGCAATCAAGTTTCAAAACTATGACACTGTAGTACATAGGTACTAACTATATTGTCTGCAGCGGTTCGCGGGAAGTGCTTCATCATCGGGAGTGGACGTTCATCAAATATTTGGACATGTTTGCAACCAACAACCAACTGCCGTAATAGCTTACCGCTGGGAAATCTCCGTGCTATGACACCTCGTAGTACCTAGATATAAGTGGTCAAACATATGTTTGCAATATTGTTTTGAGCTCTATATTCCTTGTCTACGTCATAAAGGCGACCTCTGTGCAAGATTTTAAGTGTCTAGGTGCAAGGGTTTGGGCTGGGCGTTGTTGGTGAGTTAGTCATTGAGTGGCTTTTCTCTTTATCGTAGGACGTAAAGATGTTTTTAGAAACTTAACAATTAAAATTTTATTATAAGTAATAGGTATCTTCGAACTTGTAACGATTGGATTGGAAAAATCATTTAGGCCCTCTACGTCGACTTCCCAAAAAGTTGAATTAACAAAATATTGAAATCCCATAATATGTAGTATAAGAGTCGCCATGATATAAATAATGGTTGCGATCCTAACAGCTCATTTCAGTCTCTCTTCGCCGCCGCCGCGCCGCCCTCCCAGTCCTAGTATACGTTTTATTGAAAAACTCCAACATGAGAAAGGCCCCAAAAACCGAACAAAACTTGAAAAATATAATAAAAGCCAACTACATTGAAACTCAAATAACGCCGGTTCACCTACGGCGTACGTGCTTCAACAAAATATTGATATTGTAAAAGTTTCATGGAGATGAAAGTCATTTAACGGCCAGAGGTGGAAACTTCGCTGTTTAAGCTTTAAAGCTCAATTTGTTGTCACAATACACGTGTGATATATTAAGGTACGGTTCATCCTTTTCACTTATAGGGCTCTGTGGTAAAAGTTTTGTCAGTCTGTCTGTCACAGGCATTTTAAAACCACTTAATTAAGTCTAGTTTTACAAATTCTTTTAGTAAAAACTGAGTAGAAATTACTATTAAAAGGAAACACTGGTTATTATACTTTGGATAGAAGCAGGCGTTACTTTGCGGAAGTCCATGATAATGAAAGAACTGGAAGTTTAATTCGCTATAAACTTTACAATCGTGCATTGTAGAGTTAACATCCCCTGAAGATGCTCCGGTGTCGGAGTGAAACGTACGTTGAGAATAATTTGGAGGATTTGTGTGGTGAGGTGAATATCGCAAGATACACACTGTACCACATAGATTTACCTATATTGTGGCGGATTATAGCGAATTTAAGTTCCAGTTCTTTCATTAATATTTAAGCAATTCACACAAACCCAGCCGCGCCGCCATTACATAGTACCATAGGCCAGTGTTGCCACCTTCGACCATGCAGAGCGTAGAATGCCTCTTATGGACTATCGATACATTGAGTTTAATAGTATATAAAAAAATTGTTAGTCATAGGGACTCCCGATAGAAGTGAAAAAGGAAATTTTAATTTTTTAAATTATTTAATTATTTTCTTTAATAAAAATAAATAAAAATAAAAACCTTAACACAAGGCATTAAAGTTTAATTACGAATGTAGTATATATTTTATATTTAAGACCTTTTGTCTTCGTAACAACGCGTGAGCATGTCGGTGTTCGCGAGCATATGTCGCTGTTCGCGGTCATGTCGGTCACGCGAATCCACAAGTTTAACCCCTACCAAAAAGTGCTCTACGCGGCTAAAGAAGAAGAAATAAAGAAGTTTTCACTTCAAAAATATATTTAACTAGCTGATTAATCTGATGCTGATGATTTGGTTTGGTTTCCAGCAGGAACTCTTTAATTTTCCGGGATAAAAAGTACCCTAGGTGTTTTTCCACACTATAATCTATCTCTGTGCCTTTCCTCTTTAATTTTCCGGGATAAAAAGTACCCTAGGTGTTATTCCACACTATAATCTATCTCTGTGCCTTTCATCCAGATCCGTTCAACCGTTCTGGCGTGATTGAGTAACAAACATCCATCCATCCAAACATACGCATTTATAATATTTATTTGATAGTATAGATAAAATCTATTTGAAGCTCAGACATCACAATATGGCGGTTCTTCTACTATACTCAGTACTCAGTAGCTGTTATAACGTATGAAATTCCCCACACGTCGTCGCCTCGTCATAGTGGGTTTCCAATCCGCCGTCCACTCGGCTCATAACCCATTCCCATTGCCCCATTGAGTAAGGCTTTGTGTCGTCGACAATTGGACTCGAGTATTTCGTGTTATTGGCGCACTTGTGGCTGCAAGAGCGTGTTACAGAGCTCCTTCTTGTACACACAACTTGCACGCAAAACTACTGTGTTATATGCATTTAGGAACGTAATTTTATGCGTCCATGCATATAAATAAACTAAAGTAGAATCATTAATTCAGTAGAGTAAACTGACGTTTACAGTGTTGTCAGTTTCTAATGAAAATTAAATAGTGTTGTGACTAAAGTGTATAATGTTGAAATGTGTATAAAGTGAAAATTGTTTTCATTGACTTATATGTATAATACTACTAGACAAGCTATGCGGCCCTCAATAATTGCCCACTGAATTTCGGTTAATTCTCGTAACTCGTTTAGTCCACTGCGAGCAAACGAGAAGACCAGTGCACTGTTTTGTAAACTGTGAACGTTGTTTTCGACAAACTAACACTGATTTTATTTAAAGTGACCAATAAAACACTGTTATAATTTACGTGCGTAGTTTTTCCAGGTAATTTGAAGTTTATTTCAGTAATTACCAGAGTAATTTATTTCGTATTTGTCTAAAACAATAATTATCGTAAATATAAATACACAACTGCCATCATAATAATTGTCAATCACGATTGCTCTTTACTAGAAATATGCGAGAGCGAGCCGCACTACCGACACGTTGACAAAGATTATGAGAATTATTTAAACAGATGTGCCCAAGTGGAATAGGGTAAACCAGCAGAAAAATAATTTTAATTGTTATATAAATAGGTACTTCATTATAATTTTTGTGTTTTAGATATTGGATTAATTGAATATTTACGAAAATGCCGAATTGCATAGATATTGCAAAAATTATTCGGTAATTCCGTAATTTTTACGCACCGTTAGCATTATAAAGTTGTGTATATTTCTTATCTAATATTTTAAGACTTAAGATATTTTTATTAATAATAATAATAATAAACGATCGGTACAAGATTATCTGCGTTTAATTTAATACTTCATAGGAAGTATCCTAATATCTATGTATACTAAGTACCTAATATCTATGTATAGACATAGATATTAGGTAGGTTCATAAAATAATACATTTACCACAATATTTGTACAATAATAATTATATCAATTTTACTTGTTACATTGAGCAGCAAACTCTGAGAGACAAACAAGAAAAAGGTACAAATCACTTGAAGTCGCATCTGCGTTTGCAAGGCATATTCCCCATGCTTGCTCCCCTCTCTACCCGCCCGCGCGATCCTAAATTGCGACACAATTTTTTTTTTATTATTATCAAAATAAAAATTTATAGCTATTAAAAAAAATATTATTCTAAATTGCTTGTCTAGGTATAAATATAAGTCTATGATTGTTGTAACTCTTTTTCTTTGGAGAAAGAAAGTCTTGTTGGCGTGATGTACTTGGAATATCCATATCTTTCTTATTGATTAGGTACAAAACAGTACAAAAAACAGATTAACAAAACACAAAATCAGTCGTAAAAAGTCGAATCCGTCGTAGGTACCTATGTGTTTGTTTGTCGTACGAAAGAATATACAGCGTTGTTGTTCGTCAATTTCATTAAGTAATTCTGCATTATTAATAATTATTTTCAAATAATTAATATCCCTATTGCAATCAGTTATTTATAATTTTTTTATTAATAACACTTAAATATAATAGGTACCTATTTAGAATTAATATTATTAGGTATTAGGTATTTTTCCATTGCCTTTGTGCAAATGATCGGAATCAATACCATAGAGTACCTCCATAAAATGTACTAATGTACATTGTACAAGTTACCTACTCAACTAGAACATCACTATTACAATAAATATGGCAATATTATTTTACAAAGTGACATTAGCAACTGTCATTTCACTCTACTGAATTAATGATTCTACTTTAGTTGATGCCCGCGACTTCGTCCGCGTGGATTAAAGTTTTTGATTCCCGCGGGAACTCTTATGTCCTTCCCCGGTATACCACCTATCCCTGTACCAAATTTCATCAAAATCGGTTGAACAGATGGGTCGTGAAAGTGTAGGAGACAGACAGACACATTTTCGCATTTCGCATATAAGTATGGATACAGAAGTGTGACAGACTGTCTGCTACGCTTTCATTGTTCAACCGATTTTCCGAAATTTGGTACGGAGATATAATATAATAAATATAATAGGTCGGAAAATCCGACATCAGAAAATCTAAATACACGCAATTGTTCTGGAAAATGTGTGAGGTCTGCCAAACCGCACTTGACAAGCGTGGTGGACTATGGCCAAACCCTTCTAATTCCGGGAGGAGACTTGTGCTCAGTAGTGAGCTGGCAATGTGTTGCTATGAGAGAGAGAGAAATACACGAAACTTTTTTCTTAATTTTGAACTCAAATCTTATACTTACCTAGATACAATTATCTTGGAAATTCAGTGTATTTATCATCATCATCATATCAGCCAATGTTGAACAAAGGAGAGTGATTACCACTAAAGCCTGTCCAGCCCCCCAATCATGTAAGAATGGCCGATCAAAACGTTAAAGTTCGTCGTCAAAGTTTATAAACCGTAACAGCATTAAATTAGAGCTCAAATTCGTGTACCCATTCTTATAAGTTTAGGTATGTACGATACTGTAACGTATAAGAATGGATACGCGAACTTGAGCTCTAATTCAATGTAGTTATGGTTTATTTTACTTTGACGCTGAACCTTTACCATTTAATCAGCCATTCTTACATGATTGGGGGGCTGAGTCCTCAGCCTCCCTTATTCATGATCCAGTCACTTCTCGCCTTTATTCCATCGTGCCGGAGGGCTCTCTACGCTTCAGTGTATTTATATCTAAACTTCTAAAGTAAATGTTAAAATTAACGATACCATCAGGTGAAAAAAGCTAAGAAAAAAAGATTTCTGAAGGTATTCGCGCCGTTTTCCTGTTTGATTTTATAAATCGACGCAATTAATCATCCCTTTGTTAATTAAGCAGCCACTCCGCGGCACTGTCGACTTGAATGGCTTTTATTAATTTCACTTTTTTAAGTTAACGCGGCGTGATGACTATTCATTTTTTAATGGTTTCTTTTTTGACTCTCTATACAATTTACCGATGATATGCAAATCTCGTTCTAAAGTCACCATTCGCAGTTTTATTAAGTACTGAGAAATGTATTGCTGATTTCTTAAGGTGTGTCTTAACTTAAAGCGGCAATCTTGAGCGTCTATTGGTCGTCGCGCATCCGCCGCGCATATTACATTCGTCGGTAGAATCGTTTAGTCCTTATTACCTACTAGCGCGGTAGAATTATGTCCCGCAAACGCCGCGTACTTTTGCTCTATGTTTGGACACACCTTAAGGATAGTTTTTTTTCCCTCCTGAAAAGCTCCAGATCAAAGGTTAGCTATAAGTTCCAACTCCCTTCAGCAGTGATCCAAATTGGAACACGGCACACAATTTGTATAGTAATACAAAGTGTGGCCTGGTGGGAGGCTTCGGACGTTGCTGGTTACCACCCTACCGGCAAAGACGTGCCGCCAAGCGATTTAGCGTTCCGGTACGATACCGTGTAGAAACCGAATAGGGGTATGGGTTTAATATAACTGCCGTGCCCCTAATTACAGGTTAGCCCGCTACCATCTTAGACTGCATCATCACTTACCATCAGGTGAGATCGCAGTCAAGGGCTAACTTAATATGGGGAAAAAAAAAGTAATGGAGATTCGTCATTAGTACAAAACATTACGTTCTCACTATCGGCAAACAAATGGGCTGTCAGTCGCAGAAGTAACCTCAGCTCACTAATATAATTATTAACACACCTCAGGCAGCTCCCTGCGACCCGCTTTCGTAGACCGCTAATGCAGGCTCGCAGCGGAGTGGGGCATTGTAGATCGGGGTAACTTTGGTTATTATAACACCGTTTGTCTGTCACGCATTGTGCTTAAATACGAGGATTAATTTGGAGTTATGTTTGGCATAGTTTTGACAACTTTGTATTAAGCTTCTTTAGTAGCACATTAAATTCGGAAATTCGGACTCATAACGTCCCATTCGCAAAACCTCCCAATAATGAACAAATGTCCCGTTATCCAAAAAGGTCCGAAATGTTGTAGTTCTGTAGTCCGCATTCGCATTTTTTGTTTCTACTGAGAAAACGCAGTTAATACTTTTTAAGCCGTCATCGTTCTTTAGAAATAAGATGCAAAATTTTTGTTACAGTGTACAGAAAATAAATAAATTTCAAATACATTGTAAGGTTATGAATCTGTTAATTCGTCTCTTAAATAGCCCCATTTCAGTTGTTAGTTAGAAAAAGTTGGTTATATAGATACGTCATTTGTGCAAAACAACATGTTATTACAAACGGCAAACAAATGGTATGTCAGTCGCAGATGTAAAATCAGCTTAGGAATATAATTTACACACCTTAGGCAGCTCCCTGTAACCCTCGTTAGCAGACCGCTAATGTAAGCTCGCGGCGGAGTGGGGTTATAGCGGAACGGGGGAACTTTGTTCATTATTACCCCGAATTTCTGCTACGCATTGATGTTCAATATGAAAAGGATTAGTTGGGCGGTGGGCGGTATTGACAACGTACTCGTAGGTAAACTAATAATTGGATTTATCTTACACTAGAACCATACCCGGCTAGGGCACGAATTAAAGAAATGAACACGTGCCGAAGAACTTGACCTTGAAATCTATTTAATGGTAGGTATGATGTGAAGCGTGACGCATTGATTTGTCATTCAACCCTTTGAGCGCTCTATCAAAGAAAGTATTGCATCGGTATATCATTTTGTCGTACGATTCTTATGCAAGTTTTCACAATTCCTTAAGTTAAGGGTACACGCATCGCGCATGGTCTTTGGTGCTTCCTATATTTTAAGGATTTTTGTTGAAAACGGGCATTAGTCTATTGCTGTATTCTTACTGTAATAAATGCAAACGTTTTGGCGTAGTATAAGTATTGGTCGGAAATATTCGTCTGAAATAGAGAAAGAACTAGGTAAATAGCGTTCAGGAATAAATAAAAGTTTGATAATTTGCTTCCGAGGTATTATATTATACTGCTTTTAAGTAAGTAGTAAATAAGTAATAATAAAGCCACTTTTGAAAACAGAGCATCAGATCCGGACGGCGGTGATGGAAAAGATAATTACACTTTTACACAGTTCCAACTCGGGAGTCTTGAGTCAAAATGCATAATTATAAAGTTGGGGATACTCTAGTTTCACAAGTTTGCCCTATTTCTGGCCATACTGAAGTTTTTCTTATGAAAGTCTTCACTCTTATTTGAAACTATTCCATACCTTTTTTCCGCCCGTAGCAATGATGCACTTTCTATTTCCTTACTTATCATAAGTGACACAAGTTGTCCTACATGAAATAGATCATTTTATTTCATTTTATATAATGCGAAAGTGTGTTTGTTTGTTGGTTTGTCCTTCAATCACGGAACAACGGATCGACCTGATTTTTGGCATGGATATAGTCGAATATCTGGAGAATGTCATAGGCTATTCGCATATCCCTGAAAATTAAGCTTCCATTCATAACCCTTTGCTTGAGCTCCGTGAGCGAGGCAATTAGTCATTCAGACGTTGGTATATTGAAGATCGATATATCGAACCCCGTTTACATTATTCCCGTATACACTACGGGAACAATAGTTAAATTCTGTGGTATGGTAATAATACGTATTCTGTGGTATGGGAATCATGCAAGTAAATCTATTCTAATATTAGAAATGCGAAAGTTTGGATAGATGTGGGTGGATGGATGGATGGATGGATGTTTGTTATTCAATCACGCCAGGACGGCTAAACGGATTTTGAGATAGAGAGATAGATTATAGTCTGGAGTAACACATAGGCTACTTTTTATACCGGAAAATTAAAGAGTTCCCGCGGGAACCATACAACCTAAATCCACGCGGACGAAATCTCGGGCATCAGCTAGTAATGTATTTATCTGTGTTAATTGATGGCGTACTTGGCTAAGCTTCGAATTTAAGAAGGTATCTTTATTATTGTTCATAAGAGTAGCGCGCTGCTAGCAAACTTGTTGGCAAGTCGTGATACACCCTAAGGCGAAGCGCGCTTGTAAGAAGATGCCTATTCAGTCTTTATTTGAAGATACCAAAATTAATAGCGGAGGAGAATATGGAAGTCGGGAGGGCATTCCATGTCCTAGCCGGTTCGAATTCGACTATGTTGGTTTCGCAGGAACATAATAAAAATATCACAAATAAATAAATAAATAAATAAATAAATAAATCCTTTATTTGCTAGATTGTAGGTATACAAAAGAGGTGTTACAGTTAAAAAAGAAACCAAGCCACAATCAGCCATGAAATGGCATGCAAATATTATGAATTCTGTCCTAATGAATTACATTTAATAATAACTATAGTGATAATACTGCAAAATGTGCTACACTACATTGTCAAAATCCCACCACCAGTGTTCGCAGCTACAAAAAATCTACGTACGCTACGTATATATAATTTTTTTTTATCTACTACAAGTTAGTCCTTGACTGTAATCTCACCTGATGGTACTTAAGTGATGATGCAGTCTAAGATGGCAGCGGGCTAGCCTGTTAGGAGCATGGCAGTTATATTAAACCCATACCCCTATTTGGTTTCTACACGGCATCGTATACCGGAACGCTAATCGCTTGGCGGCACGTCTTTGCCGTTAGAGTGGTAACGTTATATTAAATAAGTAATAAATAATAATAATTAATAGAAGTAGTAAATAATATTAAATAAGTCATACTAATATAATAAATGCGAAAGTGTGTTTGTTTGTTGGTTTGTTGGTTTGTCCTTCAATCACGCCGCAACGGAGCAACGGATCAACGTGATTTTTTGCATGGGTATAGTCGAGGACCTGGACAGTGACATAGGCTACTTTTTATCCCGGTAAATTAAGGAGTTCCCGTAGGAATTGAAAAAACGTATTTCAGGCGGACGACGTCGCGGGCTTCAGCTAGTAATAAATAAATTTTAATTTAAGTAAGTATATATTTTCTTTGTAAATTACAAACCGTACATTAAAATAAACATTCAAAAGAATTTGTAAAGATGTAATGAAACCGAGAAAAAAGGAAAAAAAAAGAAAAATTGGCGTACCTAATGAAGCCGCCATTCAAAAACCACATCGTGTAATGACTTTCTCATTCCCCGGTTTAAATAGGACCGGCCTAGGACAAAGCTGTGGCCCAGAAACCGAATGCCCCACATTACATGATGTCTTGATCATACAAAAGTGATTACTGTAAGATAACCATTCGGATTCGCCATTGATATTGACGAATCATAATATTATGTAATAACATACCATTAAAAACATTCTGTATAAGGAAACTCTCAAGGGCTCCCACACAAAACTGCGATGCGATGCGATGCGACGTCGCATCGCAGGAACTTGCGATGCGAATTGCTGCGATGCGATGTCGTGCGGCAAAGCGTTGGTTCAGGTGACCATACGCTCGACGGTAGTCTACCGTACTGGAAGTGTTTTTAGAAGTAGTGACATGGATCGAAAGAAGCGTGTTGCAGTGCTGTTATTGTTAAATAGATATAGAAAAAAGAAGATTTTGGGTTCATCCACTTATTATAATAATGAACGCTGATGGGAACTATTTTATTCGAAAATACAATGGTTTGAGAACAGAGGAAGACAATTTTTTTGATTATTTTAGAATGAGCATAATATCTTCATTTGTCCCAAAGGACGGGACGCTCCTCAAATTATTAACGTTATTAAAAAATCCACGTCAACGTTTGCCATTTTTCCACACAACGATGGCGGCGCCTTGCCCACACGCTGTCTCAGAGCTGACTAAAAATGGGGTCACCAAGTGTGACGTAACATCACATTAATGTGCGATGCGAATCAAATCGGAAGTTTTTGCGGTGCGTCCTGCGAGCTCGCAGATTTTTGCGATGCGATGCGAATTCGCAGTTTTGCGTGGGAGCCCATTGAAAAATCGATAACTGCAGTGTTACGATCGCAATCACATCTGATTGGCTGACAATCTTACGTTATTTGCTTAAATAATTAATTTTTGCATTAGAAATACCATAAATTCAGCCTATTCAATTAAGTAGGTACGATATTATTAGCATTGTCATTAATCAAAAATTTCGTGTTAGTCCCGCAGATACCCTAATGATGTCTGTCTGCCAATCTGTTATATTTACACCACCACGACCACTACAGCCCATCAACGTCCCACTGCTGGGCACAGGCCTCCACTCTCATAAGAGAGAGGGGATTAGAGCTTAGACTCACCACGCTGCTCCAATGCGGGTTGGTGTCATTGACGTTAGTGATAATAACCGGGATCGACGACTTAACGTGCTCTCCGAGGCACGGGGGTGAATCACCGCCAACTTCCTAACTCCGGGCTAGTACTGAGAATTTCTAGTCACAAAAATCTAATACTCAATTATGGCCCGACCCGGGACTCGAACCTGGGACCTCGTCGGCCGCAGTCGAACATGCCAACCACTAGACCAACGAGGCAACGAGGTATATTTCCACGGCTGAACAAAATTAGGCACAGAGATAGCTTACATCCTGTCAACGGACATAGAAACAAAAGAAAAGAAAACGCGACTAAATGAAATGTTTCTAATAACGGCAACAATACCGCGTGGGATAAGAAAGAAGGGAAGCCGAGTAGAACCGCCGTCGGCTAATTGTGAGCTTTGCCGAAGACCCGCTGAGACGTGAGGCGAATACTGAGGAACTTTCACGTGGAGCAGGAAAAACTTTAAAGGTAGGCATTCTTACTGTAGGAATTTAATACTCTGAAATGGGTGACTTTTACTGGAAACTTAATAAGTACTCGTAATTGTGATAGCATATTGCAGTTCACTGAGTAAGGTTAGCGAAGGTCGTGTACTTCTTTTGGAGTGCGACTATACAATGTGATCGCCGTGTATTCTTTTTTTTTTTTAACCTTGATTGCGATCTCTGATGGTAAGTGATGATGCAGTCTAAGATGGTAGCGGGCTAACCTGTTAGGGGCATGGCAGTTATATTAAACCCAAACCCATACCCATTCTGTTTTCTTACCAATGCCAGGAGCAGCACTTTCCAACATTTCCTCAAGGTGTGTACTATATTTTATTCGACGATATAATTAGGACCCAAATCGCTGTGTGACGTCATAAGGGGAAAAAAGAAGTGAGTCATTCTTGGAACCATATCATAATAGCATACTAATTTTTCTACTGTGGTAAGTAGTAATAATAAAAATAATCTTTATTTAATTAAGTTAGTATCTAAGGGCTGAAGGGTATGGACCACTTCCACTTCAATACTTCACAGAGGAATTAGAGCTTCGTCATTATCACCATGAATGCAACTCACGTTGCATGCGATGAATCTTTATAGTGATGAAATTCCATCAAATTACAAGTATTGAATAGTGACAACTTACAAGTAAGATAACGTAATCGGCTATCGTTGCCTGATTTTTAGGGTTCCGTACCAAAATGGTAAAAATGGAACCCTTATGGTGCGACTTTCTCCGTCCGTCCGTCCGTCCGTCTGTCACAGTCGATTATTTCAGTAACTATTAAATTTATCGACATGAAATTTGGAATAGTTGTGTATAATAGTGGCCTAACATTATTAAAATAAAAAAAAATCGAAAATTATTTTTAGTTTAATTAAAAAAGGGGGAAAATCGGGGGTTTGAAATTTCAAAGTATGATAACTACGAGTATACTGAGTGAGATATTATATGAAAGGGCTATACTTCTACATTCTAAAACAGATTTTTATTTATTTTTATGCATAATAGTTTTTGATTTATCGGGCAAAATGTCGAAAACAATACCGTTCCCCCCCTTATCTCCGAAGTCTACCAATTGAAAAATCTGAAATAATTATGGTCAATAGAAGCTTATGTATATTTTACAGGAAAAATAAAACCAACGCTATAACTAGCATAGTTTTTTTGATATTAACAATAAACCTCTACAAACAAAGTTAGTTTTGCGGTTCATTAAATTCATTAATCGTAAAACTTACTACAGGTTTGTACGGAACCCTCGGTGCGCGAGTCCAACTCGCACTTGGCCGGTTTTATTATAAATAGTCTCCAATATAGACCGGCCTAGCCTATATAATAAAAACTGGCGCAGTAAAAGTTTCAATAGGTAAAAATGCGATTATCACAGATATATTATAATTATAACTTTGAACATTGTATGCTCAAGACAAATCATCTTTAGTAAATGTATGTTCAAGACAAAACGGCGAAGTTATAACGGCTGATTTCTTGTTAGAGTTCCGAGTGATATTAATTTCCTATGGAGGGGAAACATACTAATAACGAAGACTACGCGCGGGATTCCTCATATACGTGAGATCAAAAGAAGATCCCGGTTTATTGAAAAATTTCTTTGAAAATGAGGTGGCTTCGTTTGGTTAGGAACCTAATTAGTTTTTTCATTCGAAAAAGGATATTCAGCTTTCATTTTTACGAGTGTTTATTTACTAAAAGATATTCTTGTAACAAGTATTGGGATAGCCAGCGAAAGAAATATTATTATTTTACTCTTTTTTCACTAATGTACTAGGTTTTGTACTCGACGGTGCTGCTTGAAAATCATACTAATATTATAAATGCGAAAGTGTGTTTGTTTGTTTATTGGTTTGTTGGTTTGTCCTTCAATCACGCTGCAACGGAGCAACGGATCGACGTGATTTTTGGCATGGGTATAGTTGAGGACCTGGAAAGTGACATAGGCTACTTTGAATCCCGGAAAATTAAGGAGTTCCCGCGGGAATCAAAAAACTTAAACCACGCGTACGAAGTCGCGGGCACCAGCTAGTTGGATTTAAAAGAGTATAAGGTAAGATTAATCCCGAGTTATAGAGACTTGATATAGACCTACATGCGTGTGGTGATGGATAGGGTTTTAAGATGCAAACTAACAATATGTAATACACAGACTCGATCATTTATTAAGGAAGAAACACAATAACATATAAGATATATTAAATTAATTGCAATGTAACAATATAACAACAACTAGATCCATAACCACTCGCAACCAAGGTATAGATAGGTCTACTTTCTAGAATCTAGAACACTTGGCTACTCAAGGCAAATCTGAGTATCGAATGGTTAAAGACTTTGAAGTTGCTATAATGTAATATTCTAAAGCAGTATTGGGACGTCACGCCATTAATGGCGGAAAACCACGCGTATCGACTGCTTTCGCATTTATAATATTAGTATGGATCTTATGTACTAAGAAATTGTCCATTGACGCATCCTTAGTCTTTCTTGACAAATCAAATCAAATCAAATCAAATCATCTTTATTCAAAATTGGTACCTACAAAGTACACCTTCTGAACGTCATGTTTATAAAGAATAAGAATTGATGGTGATAATTAACAACGGTATCTTAAGACTAAAGCTACGAGGGTTCCAAACGCGCCCTGATCTGAGAAGAGCCCACAACAAACTCAGCCGGGGGTTTTTTTTTTATTATCACCATCTCACAAATATAGTAAACTAGAGTATCCCCAACTTTATAATTATGCATTTTGACTCAAGACTCCCGAGTTGGAACTGTGTAAAAGTGTAATTATCTTTTCCATCACCGCCGTCCGGATCTGATGCTCTGTTTTCAAAAGTGGCTTTATTATTACTTATTTACTACTTACTTAAAAGCAGTATAATATAATACCTCGGAAGCAAATTATCAAACTTTTATTTATTCCTGAACGCTATTTACCTAGTTCTTTCTCTATTTCAGACGAATATTTCCGACCAATACTTATACTACGCCAAAACGTTTGCATTTATTACAGTAAGAATACAGCAATAGACTAATGCCCGTTTTCAACAAAAATCCTTAAAATATAGGAAGCACCAAAGACCATGCGCGATGCGTGTACCCTTAACTTAAGGAATTGTGAAAACTTGCATAAGAATCGTACGACAAAATGATATACCGATGCAATACTTTCTTTGATAGAGCGCTCAAAGGGTTGAATGACAAATCAATGCGTCACGCTTCACATCATACCTACCATTAAATAGATTTCAAGGTCAAGTTCTTCGGCACGTGTTCATTTCTTTAATTCGTGCCCTAGCCGGGTATGGTTCTAGTGTAAGATAAATCCAATTATTAGTTTACCTACGAGTACGTTGTCAATACCGCCCACCGCCCAACTAATCCTTTTCATATTGAACATCAATGCGTAGCAGAAATTCGGGGTAATAATGAACAAAGTTCCCCCGTTCCGCTATAACCCCACTCCGCCGCGAGCTTACATTAGCGGTCTGCTAACGAGGGTTACAGGGAGCTGCCTAAGGTGTGTAAATTATATTCCTAAGCTGATTTTACATCTGCGACTGACATACCATTTGTTTGCCGTTTGTAATAACATGTTGTTTTGCACAAATGACGTATCTATATAACCAACTTTTTCTAACTAACAACTGAAATGGGGCTATTTAAGAGACGAATTAACAGATTCATAACCTTACAATGTATTTGAAATTTATTTATTTTCTGTACACTGTAACAAAAATTTTGCATCTTATTTCTAAAGAACGATGACGGCTTAAAAAGTATTAACTGCGTTTTCTCAGTAGAAACAAAAAATGCGAATGCGGACTACAGAACTACAACATTTCGGACCTTTTTGGATAACGGGACATTTGTTCATTATTGGGAGGTTTTGCGAATGGGACGTTATGAGTCCGAATTTCCGAATTTAATGTGCTACTAAAGAAGCTTAATACAAAGTTGTCAAAACTATGCCAAACATAACTCCAAATTAATCCTCGTATTTAAGCACAATGCGTGACAGACAAACGGTGTTATAATAACCAAAGTTACCCCGATCTACAATGCCCCACTCCGCTGCGAGCCTGCATTAGCGGTCTACGAAAGCGGGTCGCAGGGAGCTGCCTGAGGTGTGTTAATAATTATATTAGTGAGCTGAGGTTACTTCTGCGACTGACAGCCCATTTGTTTGCCGATAGTGAGAACGTAATGTTTTGTACTAATGACGAATCTCCATTACTTTTTTTTTCCCCATATTAAGTTAGCCCTTGACTGCGATCTCACCTGATGGTAAGTGATGATGCAGTCTAAGATGGTAGCGGGCTAACCTGTAATTAGGGGCACGGCAGTTATATTAAACCCATACCCCTATTCGGTTTCTACACGGTATCGTACCGGAACGCTAAATCGCTTGGCGGCACGTCTTTGCCGGTAGGGTGGTAACCAGCAACGTCCGAAGCCTCCCACCAGGCCACACTTTGTATTACTATACAAATTGTGTGCCGTGTTCCAATTTGGATCACTGCTGAAGGGAGTTGGAACTTATAGCTAACCTTTGATCTGGAGCTTTTCAGGAGGGAAAAAAAACTATCCTTAAGGTGTGTCCAAACATAGAGCAAAAGTACGCGGCGTTTGCGGGACATAATTCTACCGCGCTAGTAGGTAATAAGGACTAAACGATTCTACCGACGAATGTAATATGCGCGGCGGATGCGCGACGACCAATAGACGCTCAAGATTGCCGCTTTAAGTTAAGACACACCTTAAGAAATCAGCAATACATTTCTCAGTACTTAATAAAACTGCGAATGGTGACTTTAGAACGAGATTTGCATATCATCGGTAAATTGTATAGAGAGTCAAAAAAGAAACCATTAAAAAATGAATAGTCATCACGCCGCGTTAACTTAAAAAAGTGAAATTAATAAAAGCCATTCAAGTCGACAGTGCCGCGGAGTGGCTGCTTAATTAACAAAGGGATGATTAATTGCGTCGATTTATAAAATCAAACAGGAAAACGGCGCGAATACCTTCAGAAATCTTTTTTTCTTAGCTTTTTTCACCTGATGGTATCGTTAATTTTAACATTTACTTTAGAAGTTTAGATATAAATACACTGAAGCGTAGAGAGCCCTCCGGCACGATGGAATAAAGGCGAGAAGTGACTGGATCATGAATAAGGGAGGCTGAGGACTCAGCCCCCCAATCATGTAAGAATGGCTGATTAAATGGTAAAGGTTCAGCGTCAAAGTAAAATAAACCATAACTACATTGAATTAGAGCTCAAGTTCGCGTATCCATTCTTATACGTTACAGTATCGTACATACCTAAACTTATAAGAATGGGTACACGAATTTGAGCTCTAATTTAATGCTGTTACGGTTTATAAACTTTGACGACGAACTTTAACGTTTTGATCGGCCATTCTTACATGATTGGGGGGCTGGACAGGCTTTAGTGGTAATCACTCTCCTTTGTTCAACATTGGCTGATATGATGATGATGATAAATACACTGAATTTCCAAGATAATTGTATCTAGGTAAGTATAAGATTTGAGTTCAAAATTAAGAAAAAAGTTTCGTGTATTTCTCTCTCTCTCATAGCAACACATTGCCAGCTCACTACTGAGCACAAGTCTCCTCCCGGAATTAGAAGGGTTTGGCCATAGTCCACCACGCTTGTCAAGTGCGGTTTGGCAGACCTCACACATTTTCCAGAACAATTGCGTGTATTTAGATTTTCTGATGTCGGATTTTCCGACCTATTATATTTATTATATTATATCTCCGTACCAAATTTCGGAAAATCGGTTGAACAATGAAAGCGTAGCAGACAGTCTGTCACACTTCTGTATCCATACTTATATGCGAAATGCGAAAATGTGTCTGTCTGTCTCCTACACTTTCACGACCCATCTGTTCAACCGATTTTGATGAAATTTGGTACAGGGATAGGTGGTATACCGGGGAAGGACATAAGAGTTCCCGCGGGAATCAAAAACTTTAATCCACGCGGACGAAGTCGCGGGCATCAACTAAAGTAGAATCATTAATTCAGTAGAGTGAAATGACAGTTGCTAATGTCACTTTGTAAAATAATATTGCCATATTTATTGTAATAGTGATGTTCTAGTTGAGTAGGTAACTTGTACAATGTACATTAGTACATTTTATGGAGGTACTCTATGGTATTGATTCCGATCATTTGCACAAAGGCAATGGAAAAATACCTAATACCTAATAATATTAATTCTAAATAGGTACCTACTAGCTGATTACTAAATTATATTTTTAATATAACATAATTAGCCGCTGGAACAATTCATACCCATGGTTGCCTATCATTCAAATAATCCTTTACACTATAATATGACTTTTCAATTAGTTTCCGTTTTACAAAAACTTTGAACTTGTTGAGAGACATCTCCAATATGTCTTCTGGGAGTTTATTATAAAAACGTATACTGCTACCGACAAATGAATTACTAATTTTACAAACAAAAATTTGACAAACTTAGATACTTTGTTCACGTGTTCTTTTATCACTATGCACTAACTCAAAAGGTTTAAGTCCTTCTCACTAGTTCCGTCAGCAATATCATAAATATGCTTTATTTTATATGAAATACGATGAACATAACAATGTTTGTAGTTCTGTTCAACGCAAACGCCAACTCAACTAATTTCCATGGGACCTTTAGGGCCCAAACGATGTTTGCAAAGAAATAAAATTGTTTACGTTCCCCGGCCTGAATATATTACGCTCATTATGGACTTATTACTAGGGAGCCGCGATCGTTAAGGGCATTATGTTGAAACCTTTGCTGGCACTGCAAGGTTTTTGCAGTTTAAATAGTCACTAAAATTTTCTATTGGATTTCACCAATTTTACTAACAAGAGAATTATGTGCAAGTCGAAGTAATAGAAAAGGATCATATACATCTTTATCCGAATTAGGGAAGAAGCCCAACCGTGGGAGTTCCACAAAATCAATAAACATCCTCATTTTGATTAGAAGGGATGAAAATAAAGCTCAAAGAACTACAATCGCTCATTTTACCTGACAATATGGTACTTTAAGGGATGGTACTATTTATGACTGCCTCGTTGGTCTAGTGGTTGGCATGTTGGACTGCGGCCGACGAGGTCCCGGGTTCGAGTCATAACTGAGTATTGATCTGTTCTGTGGTACTACCCCGGAGTTAGGAAGTTGGCGGTGTTCCACCCCCGTGCCTCGGAGAGCACGTTAAGCCGTCGGTCCTGCGCCTGATCTCTCCGGTCGTGTCGGATTTTCCGTCACATCGGGCTATGAGAGTAATGGAAAAGAGAGTGCACCTGTGCTTGCGCACACACTTGTGCACTATAATATCTCCCGCGCAGATGGCTAATCTCTCTGGAGATTGGCCGCCGTGGCCGAAATTCGGTCGGGAGGACATTATTTAGGGTGAAATAAGTACAAGGATCAAAAATGATGACGGCTATTTCCTTGTCTCTTTTACCTTAAACAAAACACCTATTTACATTATTTTAGCGACTTTATGAGACTATGAGCCGTTTTTGTAGGCGGGATGTTTTTAATTAAGCAAAACTGACTGCAGCATCAAGCTGAGGCAGCGCCTCGTTTAGACAATAAAATATATAGATTCTAAGTTAGTTTTAAGGAGGTTGAGGAGGTAACCAAGGTTGGCTTAAATCTTGGTTGGCACCTTGGTTCCAGGAGAGCTGTGGTACTCCATATACGTATGTTTCATTTATGTAGTTTGTTTTTTGGCTAAATAAAAGATTATTTATTTATTTATTTACTAAAAACAAACTTCACGGGCTTTGAATCTGTTGGTCGGAGATTTCTTGGTTATCAGATCAGAAAAAAGGGTTCTGTTTTTTTAACCCTTAGGTTAAGTGAGGGTTTATCTTTACAAGGCAACTTCCTACTAATCAAGTAAGTAAGTAGGTACATAAGTCAAGTTAATAATGGCAAAATTAATCGGCGAAATGGCATGGAGATATATATCTTATCACGACAACTTTCCGCCCTTTTCTAGTCTAACCATCCATAATCCATATTTCCATAATCCATAATAATATTATAGCGAAAGTGTGTCTGTCTGTCTGCTACGCTTTCACGGCCCATCTGTTCAAAAAGATATAGGCTACGTTTATCCCGGAAAATTAAAGAGTTCCCGCGGAATCAAAAAACCTTAGTCCACGCGGACGAAGTCGCAGGCATCATCTAGTAAGTAATTGTGAATGTTCTTATAAACTTTCTTCTTCAAGATGCTTTCATGATTGTCATAACCACGTTGTACTTAATCAATTTAGAAGTTTAGAAAATATAAAGTAAGTACATTAATAAACTCTGATTGAAACTTTGTTAAATTATATTTACAGAATGTCTCGGAGTTCGGTCCACCGTTCAGTAATAAATTTTCACTCTTATAATTTGGCTACCGCCCGCGGACTCTCTCTGCAGATATTTAATTTCGATATGGAACTGGATAACGGATTCTTGGATGTTCTACAATTCCGAAATTTAGTTTTATTTAATTTATATTTATTTGGCAATTTGGATTTGCCTATTACCTACCTAATTATTTAAAAAAAATTTAGTAAAGCTTTTTCGTTCTTTTAACAATATCTTTGTTTCTATTTTAATTCTGATATCAATAAAGATACATCCACTTGTATAAATTTTATGTTCTGCGTTTTTTCTTATGATACTTTTCTGTTGAGTTATGATGGACTTTCTGAATAGTGACAAAAAGTTTGTTTTAATTTTTTTTGCACGCCTCGGTTCTAAATAAAAGTCCTCGTCAGAACTAACATATGTATTTGTATTAATTTATTAGGAAAAAAACTAGGAGTTTAATTGTTCAGGGAACCGTCAGGAAACGATAAGACTATTTATGTGATATGTGATGAATCATTAGTGGAAAATCCCATTGAAAAATAGAATGGCGTAAATAAACAACCGGCCTGATCTTACTTATTCGTACATGTTTTTTTTGCGGTGACGGGGTAAAACTATGATATGAAAATGAAATGAAAAATGAAATAATACTGTATCGTAAGTACACCAAACACAATATTACACATTTAAACAAAAACAAGAATTAAGAAAAACTGTACAATAGGTTTAATCTGAGAGATGAAAAGTCTTACGGCAGATGGAAGCACTGCCTACCTATAGGTCACGGCTGACTACTTAACAAACATTATTATACTTTATCTAAGGTTATCTAAGGGATCGCTATAACAAGATCACAGGATTTTTAGAAAAGTTTGCTAAAAATCCTGAAAAGAAATTTTTTGAAAAGTTTTCCTGAATTTATCCGCGGAATCTGCACGTTTTTTATCTTGTGTGATATGGTGCAATATGTTGTGAATTGAGATCGACCTCCTTTTTACCCGACTGCGGAACGCACAAGGTTATGTGTTCATCAGTCTATATTTTAAGATCTAAATTAAATAATTACTTACCAAAAGCACGTATTTACTGTACTGTGTGAAATTATTTCGGACCATTTCAGGAGTAGGAGTATCTAGGGTTGACAGGCGTACGACTTAAGCCTGACACGTTTGCTTTATACGGTTGTGTCCGTAATCCGTATTAAAAACTTTTACCTAAATCTCCGATCTGTCTGGCTTTTGTTAGGCTTTTTGCGAGTGACTGTGAGGCATCGTACCCTGGCAGAACGACCGTAGCTAAACGAAATATGTCTGCAGATTCACGCCGTATGTCCGACTAGGTACTAGCTTAAAATGTTGATTCCGGTAGCACTATTATCAAAAATCTGCATCAATCATCTGCAACAATGAATTTTGGCCAACAGGAAGAGATGTTAACCAATCCGAGGTAAAGGCGATCGTTACACTGCCGCAATAATTTTTACGAAATAATAATGGAACGGATTTTTAATTATAAGGCCTGGCTAAGTGACAACTCTATGTACTCATATAATTTTCCTTTACCTGTCACAAACGAACTCAACAAATATGGTTGGTCAAAACAACTTGAAATTTTACCGGTTACCGCGCGCAGAGTTAATTGCTTGCATTCAGCGAGCAGTCGCCGTCGAAAACAGACGTCAGCACGGTTGAAGTTTTTAATTACTTTCATAATGGGACGCATGGCGACGCACAAAGCCTCTGTTTTGTAGTTTGAAAGCGAATGATAAAACGAATTGTGGTCGAGTCTGAGCGAGACTAAAGTGGTATAGGAATGGAAATTAACCATTATGGCGTGCGCTGTTTTAAATGAGATGCATTTTATATAGAAATGCATTTCAGAATCTCTTGTGTATGAAAGGCATATCTCATATAAGACGCAATCTTTTTCTATTCGAGGTCGACTTTAAACTTAAAGGTAAACCTTGGATTAACCACGACATAATAATTCTTCCATCAATCATGTGAGCCCTGAATATTGCAATACGGTCTTCCAAGGTTAACTTTTTACATTACTTTTCAATACAGTTGTCAAACATGGCGCACTTTCAGAGGCTGTAGTTATGATTCGAAAATTGAATCTTTCGCATAGGCATCTTACTTTTACACGGTCGTGACTTACTTTTACAAGCTCGACACTTACTTTTGCAGTTTAGTTTTAAATTTTCCAAGTCAATTAAAAAAGTTTAGTAGCAAGGAGTTTTCATACATAGAATATAATCGGATAGGCTTTTTACGAGGAAAAATGAATGAATCCGTACGTTTTAGCATTGAATTTCCAAAATTCTTTTAAATGGTTGTTGATTATATTTAATTACCAGTTTTAATTTAATTATTTTCAACATTTGACAAAAATCGAATAGGCTGTATACGCGTAGGTACGAACCCGTAGCCTAGTTTCGTTGAAAAAAAAAATATGTCCAGGTGTAAATACGCGCCATTTGCTGATTTTTGTTATTTTTTATGTGATAAATTGATTATATTTTTGTTAATATGAGTTCTAGTACTAATGATGAAATGGAATTAACTCCACCAGATATTTTATCTGAGGCGAAAACTACGCAAGATGGAATTTTGCCCCCAAAATCTCGAGAAAGATATATGACGGATTACAATAATTTTATTTAATGGAAAAAACATAAAAAATCTAAGTCATTCTCAGAAAATGTTTTGTTAGCTTATTTTCATGAATTGAGTGGAAAATATAAACCATCTACATTGTGGTCAAGTTATTCCATGTTAAAAACTATCTCAATTTTCAGAATTAATTACTATGTACGTATGTATGTTGAAATAAACTTGTAATTCTTTGATTTGTTTATTACTATTTCCCACAACTGTATTGAAAAACGTCGTGTGATACACTACACGGGTGTGAAGGTTATTGCAAACTCGTGATATTAAAAACCCTCACCTTCGGCTCGGGCTTATTAATGACAGCTCGTTTGCAATAACCTACTTTCCACCCTTGTATCACAATATACTATTTAACATCATCATCTCCCATTGTAGGCCCATTACGGAGCATGGGTCTTTTCTCAGAATGAGAAGGACTTAGGCCAAAGTCAACCACGATGGCTAAGTGCGGATTGACAGACTTAACACACCTCTGAGAGAACCACCACCACTTAACACACCACCTCAACTTGCAGGTTCCCTCAAGATGTGTGCCTTCACTGTTAAAGCAATTGATATTTAATTGATTTAATTAAACGATCTTAACTCCGAAAAGTGAAAGGTGAATGCCCGGGGATCGAACCCCGAATCTCTAAACAGGGTCTTAATCACTAATCAATCACAGCTTCACTTAACATGGCTATCCACTGCTATACTGATAGCGCCACAGTGCCTATCTAACAATATTCCTGTGATGTCATATACTTTAATATAAAATTCAAAGTCCTGACTGACTGACTTATATATCAACGCACAGCCTAAACCGCTGGTCCTGGAGACATGAAATTTGGAGGGTGTGTTCGTTGTGAAGAGTAGGTATCCACTAAGAAAGGATTGTTCGAAATTCTACCCCCAAAGGGGTAAAATGGGGGTTGAAAGTTTGTATAGAAGTCCATCGTTTTGCAAGTTGTAGCCATGAAATTTTGTATTTGGGCTTCTGTTTTTAATGTCTATCTTAATTTAGGACGTTAAACAGAGAGTTTGTCTTGCAATCACGCCGCAACAGATTAACGTGATTTTTGCATGGGTATAAATGACGACCTGGACAGTGACATAGGCTTCTTTTTATCCCGAAACATTACGGAGTGCCTGTGGGAATTAAAAACTTATGCCACGCAAACGAAGTTGCGGGCGTCTGCTAGTTTTGATATAAAATAGAAGGAGCATTATTCATCATTACGATTTTGCACAAATATTATCACCGAGCGGATGTACTCATATGCATTGCTTGCCTACTGTCTGATGCATCGGTTGTATCTCATTTGATACGTACTATTTCGCGATTAAAAGGGTGACAACATTTTACCGAGTCCTCAAAAATTTGTGCAAATAAACAGGAATCGGGAGCCTTAATTAGTTCAAAATGATTGCAAAAAGGTTACGATCCCAATCACCTCTGAATGGATAAATCTTTCTGTATCCATGTCAAAATCCATAAGTATTTACTCAGAATGCACTGTAACTTGTAAAACTTCATAGCAAAGATTGTGAATAATAAAGTTAATACTCATTCCCTTTGAGCCTTTATAAAACTTAAGAGTCAATTAGCGTGTAATGGAGAGAACTATGCTCGGGGTTTCTTTACGTGATCAAATCAGAAATGAGGAGATCCGTGAAAGAATTAAAGTAACCGTCATAGCTCGACGGGGTGCGAAGCTGGGGGCATATTCTCCAACACTGCCTTCCGATGACAAGCCATCATTCAAGCACCGTCGGACCCCATAGCGGTGCCTCGTCCATCGCCACATCAGCTTCGCGACTATATCGATTGCTCTGGTTCTTCTACGGATCTCCTCATTTCTGATATGATCTTTTTTTTATCCACTACAAGTTAGCCCTTGATTGCGATCTCACCTGATAGTAAGTGATGATGCAGTCTAAGATTGTAGCGGGCTAACCTGTTAGGGGCATGGCAATTATATTAAACCCATATCCCCTTATCGGTTTCTACACTGCATCTAGCGGAACGCTAAATCGCTTGACGGTACATCTTTGCCGGTAGGGTAACTAGCCACGATCGAAGCCTCCCACCGGGCCATACCAGAGAACATTCACAACTTCAATTGACAACTAAATTGATTCTGCCGGGGATCGAACCCGGGACCTCTTACGTTAAGACAACAGCGTTCAATACTGCCCCAGGGAGGTCGTCCTAATTATAGGAATACTACGTAGTACGTACCTAGGAATATTCTCTCCAACGATGTGTTTACATGAAAATAATGGCCATCCTATTGATAATAATGTGTAGGCGGAAAAATCCCCCATATATAGAATAATATGTTGAATGAATAATTTCTCATTTTGTCATTGTTCCACAAGCGATACTGGTGCGAAAATAAATAAGATTAAATAATGGTTAGACAACATGTTTACTTCAACCACAATGTTTAGTGTCTGTGTATTTGCAGTGATTGCTCTGCTCTCGTGTGCGGATTGCCAAATATGTAGCAGAAGAGTTAAGTAAGCTTAGATTTTTTTTTAGTTTATTGTTGTTTTTGATAAGGCCCGGTAAACAATCACCCCGCGACCAACTATAGGTATAAAACTCGTCACACTACAGCATATATTTGCACGCATATATAGCTCTACGCTCTACGCTCGATTTTATAGCCAACTAACCAATTTTGTTACTTGAAAATATTAGATGATTATTTATTTACTACTTATCTATGCCTCCGCGCCACATTCCGCGCCGCTATTGGCCGCGGTAAATATTATGTACCTATATAGCCGAAATAATACTCGCGGTCACAATTATACCCACTCAGTTTTCGAGATTGTAAAATAATGTGTAAAAGATTATCATACCGATTTCGTTCAAAATCAATATCTGGGGTTCCCTAGGATCACAAAATAGGAAACTGTTACCAAAATTTTAAAAAAGTCAGCGCCATTTTGAAATTCTTTGTTAGCGTACCGATTTCGTTCAAAATCGATATATGGGGTTCCCTAGGATCACAAAACAGGAAAATGTTACCAGAATTTTAAAAAAGTCAGCGCCATTTTGAAATTCCTTGTTAGCGTACCGATTTCGTTCAAAATCGATATATGGGGTTCCCTAGGATCACAAAACAGGAAACTATTTTGTGATCCTAGGGAACCCCAGATATCGATTTTGAACGAAATCGGTACGATAACGAAGAATTTCAAAATGGCGCTGCCGTAAGTTTTAAATTATTAAAAAAAACTACTTACGAGCTCTCGTTCAAACCAATTTTCGGTGGAAGTTTGCATGGTAATGTACATCATATATTTTTTTTAGTTTTATCATTCTCTTATTTTAGAAGTTACAGGGGGGGAAATTTTACCACTTTGGAAGTGTCTCTCGCGCAAACTATTCAGTTTAGAAAAAAATGATATTAGAAACCTCAATATCATTTTTGAAGACCTATCCATAAATACCCCACACGTATGGGTTTGATGAAAAAAAAAAATTTTGAGTTTCAGTTCTAAGTATGGGGAACCCCCAAAATTTATTGTTTTTTTTTTCTATTTTTGTGTGAAAATCTTAATGCGGTTCACAGAATACATCTACTTACCAAGTTTCAACAATATAGTTCTTATAGTTTCGGAAAAAAGTGGCTGTGACATACGGACGGACAGACAGACAGACAGACATGACGAATCCATAAGGATTCCGATTTTTGCCTTTTGGCTACGGAACCCTAAAAATGTAATGCTACGTAATTGGGAAAATAAATAAATTGATTGATTGAAATAAAAAATACATAAAAATTGGCAATTAAAAAAAATGAAAGTCCCCCTCCCCTATAGAAATGTGAATGGTGTGTTAATAGAAACTAACCATGCGATTGCATTTTTTTTTCAGTTTACTGCGTTGGGTGCAAGAGACTTATGTGCAAACCTATAGGGAATCCTATAACGGCCATTGTTTTTTCCGTTGCACCAAATACCGTACCCGTTCGTACCATGCTGTAAGGAGGGTGCCGGTAAGCCAATACGTATTTGTTTCTTCTTCTTCACCATCTTCATCAAAGCAACCCATTGCAGGCCCGTTATTGATGATGGCCGCCGTCAGAATGAGTAGGTTTTTGTTTCATTTAGGCCCTAAATTTTAGGGCATCTAAATGTTTTTTGTTGTGTTTTTTTGAATCGCTCTTTATCCTGAGCATCATCAATTTATCAAACAAAAAGGTCGTAAAATCTATTCACCAAAAGGTAGCTAAATCGCTGCTGAAATTAAGTTACTTACTCGGTTGTTTCAAGTTTGCTTATGTTTTTTTTTATCTACTACAAGTTAGCCTTTGACTGCGATCTCACCTGATGGTAATTGATGATGCAGTCCAAGATGGTAGCGGGCTAACCTGTTAGGGGCATGGCAGTTATATTAAACCCTTACCCCTAGTCGGTTTCTACGCGTCATCGTACCGGAACGCTAAATCGCTTGGCGGCACGTCTTTGTTGGAAGGGTGCTTAGTTATTAGCCGGAAATTATTACTAAGGTACAAATGGCTTCAAATGCAAGGATTGTTCATAAGGCTTGCATTCGGTTAGCGATCCGATGACGGACTTGATAGATTCCGTACTTGTTTCGTTCGGACAAACCCACAAATAGAGCTTATCAATTTTATTATTTTCAGAAAAACGTCGTGGAATATAGAGACGAGTGTTGTTTTGGTTATTATCAGACAGAAAGCCTTTCTACCCAGTAAGTGTGTATTTCTAAAGCTCTTTCGGTCCTATTTAGAAATACTCCACATTTATTTTACAAAATAACGAATCTATCTATTTCAGGATTAAATGTGAACCAATCTGCAGACCATCATGTCAAAATGGCTATTGCAAAGCACCTGGCCAATGCGCCTGCTATGAAGGTTATCAACTGGCACACTCCATGTGTTATCCTGTATGCGATAAAAATTGCGGCCACGGAAAATGTGTAGAGCCGAATAAATGCCAATGTGATTTAGGATACCAATTGCAAAACGGCACTTGCGAACCAATCTGTTCTGAGCCCTGTGTCAACGCAATGTGTATCGTTCCAGATACATGCGAATGCCTTGTTGGATACAGAAAAAATGAAAACAACCTTTGCATACCTTACTGTTATAACGGATGCCCTCATGGAACTTGCGTGGGTCCAGAAACCTGCAGTTGTGATGATGGTTGGTATAAAAACGAAAATGTTTGCCTACCACGTTGCGACACTGAATGTGGAGGCGGTAGTTGTGTAGCTCCTAATGTTTGCGAATGCTTCCTTGGCTATGAAAAGGCGGAAAACGGAACGTGTATACCTTATTGTTCAAGTGGATGTCTCCATGGTACTTGTGTCAGCCCAGAAAACTGCACCTGTAATGATGGGTACCGAAAAAATGCAGATGAGGTTTGCTTACCTGTTTGTGATTTTGATTGTGGTGTAGGAGGTACATGTACCGGTCCAAATATCTGTGATTGTCACCATGGATATGAATTATTAGTAAATGGATCCTGTATTCCTCTTTGCCATAGTGGTTGTGTACATGGAACTTGTTTCAGCCCGCATGTCTGCACTTGCAATGATGGATGGGAAGAACGAAATGATACCTGTGTACCAGTTTGTGATTTGGCTTGCGGCGAGGGTGGTACATGCGCAGGCCCAAATGTTTGCGAATGCCACAGCGGTTTTAAAATACAAAATGGAACCTGTATACCACATTGCTCTAATGAATGTCTCCACGGTACCTGCGTTGGCCCTGAAAATTGCGCTTGCGACGTTGGATGGCAAAAAAATAGTGAAGATGGTGTATGTTACCCGGTTTGTGATCCTGGTTGCGGCGAAGGTGGTATATGCGTTGATCCAAATGTTTGCCAATGCAACGCTTCCTATGTAATAACTGTGAATGGAACATGTGCACCTCACTGTTCGAAGGGTTGCCCGAATGGTATTTGTATAAAACCAGAACAGTGTGAATGCTTGGAAGGTTGGAGCAAAAATGAGTTGGGTGATTGTGAACCCTACTGTGACAAACCTTGCGGCAACGGTACGTGCATATCCCCAAACACTTGTCAATGTTTCAAAGGCTATAAATTAGATGACGAAAATGTGTTTGATTTTTTCAATGAATCCCTTTGCATTCCTGAATGTAAGGGATGTAATGGGACATGTTTAGCGCCAGATATGTGCAGTTGCGACGATCCGTTTGAAGCAAAATATGTTTCAATCAATGGCGGAGATTGTGATTATTGTGATACGAACTGTTCTGAAGAAGGCATTAAATGTGACCATGTTGTTTGTATTACAAAAGGAAATGATTGGGAAACAACCACTTATATGACAAACAATAATCTTTTAAATGAATCATACCATTCAAGCATTCCTTATGGTGAAAATGACGCAGTGACTGATGATCCAGTCGTAAGTGAGGCTGTCACTGATGGGCGTGTAGTAGATGACAGCATTACAAAATCTATCGATAGTACTGAAGTGAATGAAAGTAGCTATTTAGTAAACACTACTAAAAGTTATTGGTAAGCATGAATATTGAGTAGTTATAGTTATTCAAACTTATTGACGGTTAAAATTCAAAATGTTAGTCACAAATCGCGTCTCTGAAACATATAAGAACTAATAAACATATAAGAATATGTAAGAACTTTTCATTGATAATATATTTTCTGCTCGTAAACTATAAACAGCTGTATTTTCTCAAAATTGCGCCTTCACACCGGAAAATTAACGCAAACTTTGGAAGACCCTCTACTGCTGGACGGGCGATTACAAGCAATTCTCAAAATTCTACTATCTAATATTGCATTTATATTCTTGATACTAATTAATGAGAGGTTTAGAATTTACCATGCTCAGAAACAACTCTTATTTCAGGTCTCAATACTGGATTTACGTCGTTGCTATTGTAATAGTTCTAACAACAGTTTTAGGCCTAGTCCTATTTATGAAACGGAGGGCACTTTCACATTACTTTAACGGAGGAGCTTACCATGTTGAAGGTACCATATTACAAAAAAATTAAAAACCATGCAAACATTACAATAACAGTTAAAGCTTTAATCTGATAGTTCTCTTATTATCCCCATAAGATGATTTTATTACTCTCCTACTCTCTACATTATTTACATTTAATTCAACGCCATGCTTTTCTGAAATAAAGTAATTTTTATTTTTTTCAGAGGAAAAAGCAATCGATTTGTCGTCATCTTTTTAATAAGCATAGATGTGGAATTTTGCCTAGGAAATAGAAATCTCAACTTCGAATATCGCAAGTAGTACCTAACCATCACGATTACTAATTTCGGGAAGGTAGCAGGATCTCAGCTGGATAGTTTTCTAAGAATATTAGTAGTCCGTCTTAGGCCCAGTTTCATGACAGTCGGTGAAAGCTTATTGCGTAACGTAGCTTTCAAGAATCAGAAAATAAAATATAGGAAAGTAGATTACACAAGTCAGTATTATACCTCCATGATTAAGTTTAAATTTAAAACATTGATCCAAAATTAACAAATCCTAACTTGTGCAACCCATTTGGCTTCTATTGTCGCATGAAGTTTAATCATGTAACTTAATTTTTACCTGTCATGCAACTGAACCTTTCTTCTTGAATAGTGGTGTCCACTAACGTTATGACATTGTAAATAATAATTAAGTAAATCGTGGACTTATAATAATTAAATAATTATGAATTATTGTTGTATTGTTATTTATTTCCTTCGCCGTAACAAGTTATGTACCATAATCCAAACGTTTCCTCTGACGCAACTTTACATGAGAGCTCTGTTTATTGAGTATTTCTTAGATGACCTGTTTTCTCGCCTGCCTCTGCCTCGCCGGTCTAGTGGTTAGCATGTTCGACTGCGGCCGAGGTCTCGGGTTCGAGTCCCGGGTCGGGCCATAATTAAGTATTGGGGTTTTCTTGGGAGTTAGGAAGTTAGCGGTGTTCCACCCCCGTTCCTCGAAGAGCACATTAAGCCGTCGGTCCCGGTTATTAACACTAACATGATAATAGTTGCCGACCCGCATTGGAGTGGCGTGGTGGGCACTGGTGGGTCTAACTCCCTCTCTCCTATGCGAGTGGACTCAGTGTCCTGTAGTGAGACGTTAATGGGCTGTAGTGGTGGTTTTCTCGCGATGTTTTTCTTCACCGCTCTTTCTCCACTTGACTCAGGTTGGATGTCAAGGTTTAACCACCAGGCTATCTTATAACCGCTTCATCCGCTGTTGGTGCATGACAGGCGTGAATGCCGAAGGTCGCATCGCACCGCAGCACCTAGTGTGTAAAGAGCTTTAGATTCGTGCAAAACAAGGTCAAATTAGAGATTTATTCGGTGTCTGTCATCGCTTCATAGAGCAGCGGCCCTTAGTTAAGCACCGCAGCCGCATCGGTACAGCTCTATGCTACTTTTTATCCCGGAAAAGTAAAGAGTTCCCGCTGGAACCGAAAAACCTCAGTCCACGCGGACGAAGTCGCGGGCATTAGCTAGTATATAAATAAATTAATTTAGATTAGAGTTGATTGCCGATTCGCTAAACTCCGAGCTTTCTAGGCCACAGCTCTGTCGAGCTTGACCCAATACTATTTTAAGCGTCGAACAACTCAATTATGACGTTTGATACGATGAGAGTTTAAATGTAGGGAACACTGAAACTGATAAACTATTTTTCTCTAAAGTAAATTGGTAATTTAATTAGAAAAACGTAAAAAATATGGAATGGCTTACGTACCTATTTAGTAGTTACAGGTGTCTTGTTTATAAATCTATCGATTGATAGCCTTGCTACAGGCATTCACATTGCGTTTGCTTTGAGCTAGGCATGGAACTAATATGTACGGGGCAAGGTTTTGGTTTTAAAAGGTTTTGGTTGGTACCAGGCGTGCCTTCAACAACATCAGGGTGCAATACAATGACGCCTATCGTATCCTGATGAAGTTGCCACGGTACTGCAGCGCGTCGGACATGTTCGCTAAGGCCAGAGTACCGGACTTCTTTGCGATCATAAGATCGCGAATCGCATCATTCTGGAGTCGCTTACGAACCTCCAACAACGAGATTCTCAGTACGTTGGCCGAAAATCTGGACTGTTCCATTTTCAAACACTGGCTTGAAAGCCAGTGTTTGAAAATGGAACTGGCTTGAAAGCCAGTGTTTGAAAATGGAAATGGAATGGAGCCAGTGTTTGGAAATGGAGTATTTGCCTCCTGGTGCACTGAAGTGCACCAGGAGGCAAATAGGAAATAACCTGATACAAGGTACCATTTAGGTACTTCAATATGTTGTTGACATACGCATCTATTGCCATTGGCAATAATTATTATTTTATTTTATTTTAGTTTTTTAATTGACATTGTATATATATTATTTTTGTATTGGGTTTGTACCTTTTAATAAAGAATATTATTATTATTATTATTAAAAAAAAATAGTGTACCTATTGTAAAATAATACAAAATGGCATCGAATTATGTTTCCTATACTATTTAAACACACACATAAGCCATAAGCTCCGTAATGAAATACATAACCTGAAAGTTGATTGGGTGGAATCTCTACATTATATTATATGTAGTATATAATATAATGTAGAGATGTTATTAATTAACATTGTATTTAAATAAGTTGAATTGCAGGAATTTAATTGAACAAATTCCAATTTATTTTTATTACTTACGTTGAAACAATTTCCTATTAAAATAACTTTATCATTATTAATAGACCCATTTGCATTGTTACAGGTAAAACACGGGTAACAATAACATGTACTCCAATCCCCCTGCAACAACACCACATGGAGTTTGTATCACGAAATTGTGCGTAAAATATTGAAATTACAATATATTTATGCAATTTTAAAACAAGTACATTCAAATAAAAATAATAGACATAAATATAATTAATGATGGAAGTAAAGTTTATATCCATACTTATCCATACTTAAAATTAGAAATGCGAAAGTGTTGTCTGTCCGTCTGCTTGTCTGCATTTTGACTAAATTTGGTACAAAGAACATACATAATGGCATTTTATTCCGGAAAATGAAAGAATTCTCACGGGATTCCTCAAAACCTTTCATATGGTCGAAGTCGCTCTTATTATGGATGGATGGATGGAAGACAAAGTTTGCATTTATGCAAACTTTGTCTTCCATCCATCCATCCATCCATCCATCAGCCTGCATTCGTCCACTGCTGGACATAGGCCTTTTGGAGAGCGCGCCACCACACACGGTCCTCCGCTTTTCTCATCCACCCACCTCCCGCCACCTTTTTACGGTCGTCGGTCCAGCGGGCTGGAGGTCGTCCCACACTGCGCTTACCGGTACGCGGTCTCCACTCCAGAACGCGTCTGCTCCAACGGCCATCGGTTCTGCGACAGACATGACATAACGAGAACGTTTTGGATCTCATGATGCATTCGATTGATCAATCAATACAACTTTGTCTATCATTACGTTACTTGAGTTCGATGACCATCGCTTGATTTCACTGACGCTTGATAGAAATACTAACCTGAAATATCATATTTTGAAAAGAATGAAACACTTTTATACAGATAATAAATACTCGTCACATCTGACGTCCCCGCCAAGGCCCGTGCGGGTCGCAGTCCATTTATTTTATTTACACCCAACCGCTTCCTTACCGGTGTCAAGTTGTCACTTAAGCCGTACTAAATTCGGAAACTTCGAGAGTTTGTCTCAGAGAGAGAACCCTCTTTGTAGTCGTAACACCAAAAATTAGACTACAAATTGTCGCCTGTTTGTTTTAACATAGGTAAGAGTGTCTACAAGGAGTTAACCCTCCTTTTGATGTTCACTTCGAAAGCTTTTACTCTTATAGTTTCCGTTACAAGGACTTACCTACGTACTTCCTTTTATTAATTTACCTAAATATTTTCTAACCATAGCGATTGGAGAGGGAGTTAAGTATTTTGTTTTCTTGTTAGGTAGCTTGAGAGGGCTATGTTGAACGTTTCGAAGATCCCAAATAAAGAGATGTGCAGGAGAACCATGGCACTCACTGACATCCCAAACCACCAGCAAGCTGAAGTGGTAATGGAGAAGCCATGCTTAATGTAGTGGCAATGATAGTCGGAGATGAAATCTCCTGGAATGGCGACTGTGTACTAGTTTTGTAGAGCAGGATACGATGGACTGACTATATAAAGAGGCTGGTGGCGGTATGAAAAAGGTTGAGGACAGGGTGTGGTGGCGCTCACTAAGGAAGGCATGTGTTCAACAGCGTACCTACGTCCGAAGGCTGATGTGATGATGGTTTGTTAAGTCGCTGATCATCATTCCTCTAAGAGTCTAATATATTATGCCTCGCTACGACCATGATAGGTAGGTCTGATGTCAAGAATACAAGTAGCGTTCTATCAATAATAAAGAAATTGGCAGTCATAGGGACTGCCGATACAAGTAAAACGAATATTTAAAATATTTTTTTTAAATTTTTTTTACTAACAAAATAATTTAAAATAATTAAAATTTAAATCTTAACACTAAGGCAATAAAGTTTAATTACGAATGTAGGATATTTATATTTAAGACCTTTTGTCTTCGTTACAACGCGAGCATTTCGGTGTTTGCGAGCATGTCGGTGTTCGCGAGCATGTCGGTCACGCGAATCCACAAGTTTACCCCCTACCAAAAAGTGCTCAACGCGGCTAAAGAAGTTTTCACTTCAATAATTATTAATATACAACTTAGATTGTAAGAGCATTATTGGTCCGATTATAATCGGACCAATAATGCTCTTACAATCTAAGTTGTATTCACATGGCTTAATGTTGTGATTTTAAAAAACGGTAAAAGGATCAGTTGTGTCCTCACCTTTAGGAGCTTTTTCTAGAGAAGGGTACCACTACCTACTTAGTATTTAAATAAACACAGAGTTTCATGTCCGAACAGTAAACTCCATGTTTAAACCAATGTTACCGAACACAGTATTTTCAAAGCGAAAAAAAATACTAGCAAAAGTAGTGAAATAACATGATAAATTGCAAACGTTGCTCGCAAATTAAAAACAAGCGAGTGATTGAAAGTTACGTATATACAGTGCAGTGAAAACGCTATTTAATCAATAAATTCTATCTACGTTGTTCAGTGCTTTATAATAATAGTTTGCGAGCGGTGAATGTGAAGTGAACGAATGGGAATGCACACCCAATTGCGATGATATAAAGGAAAATGTAAAATTGCATGAAAATTACATTTCTCACTGATAGCTTAGTGGTTTACACGTTCGGCGTCCTGTTCAAGTGATCGGGAATTCGATTCTCGGATATACACTGAATCATTTTTCCGGACCGGTGGTAGATTCTAATTGCGACTTATCCCGCGGGAACTCCTTAATTTTCCGGGATAAAAAGCCTATGTCCTTCCCCGGAATACGACCTATCCCTGTACCAGATTTCATCGAAATTGGTTGAACAGATGGGCCGTGAAAGCGTAGCAGACAGACAGATGGACAGACAGGCAGACAGACATACTTGTATTGAATCGAAGCAGGCATTACTTTGCGGAAGTCCATGATAATGAATGTATACTTTACAATCGTGCATTGTAGAGTCAACATCTCCTGAAGATGCTCCGGTTTCGGAGTGAAACGTACCTTGAGAGTGATTTGGAGGATTTGTGTGGTGTGGTGCTGTGCCGGTGCGAATTGCTGGGTGGTGGGTGTTCGCATGCTATTGGTGAAAGACACGCACATAGATTTGTCTGCTGTGGCGGATTATAGCGAATTAAACTTCTAGTTCACTCATTAGACATACTAGTGCATTTAAATAGTAATAGTATGGATGTATGTATTATGTAGTGAGGCCTTGGATGTAGGTATATGAAAAAAATTAGTTTTGTGGTAAAATTTTGCGGTCATCGCACGAAAAGCTTTTCAAATTCGTCTGCACAAGCCACTGGTGCTCTCACTTTTCCGATTTTTTAATTAAAACCATCCCACGCAAACTAAACTAAAACAACGTAGGTGTATATGCTTTTGTTTCTAAGGCTTTGTGCTCCAAACGCTGCGGCCTTCTGGGGGAGGTGAAGAGAGAAAACAATATAAACTTTATGAAAATGTGCACCTCTATATCATATTAAAATTAAAATAAAAAATATAAGCGAAAGTGTGTTTGTTTGTTGGTTTGTCCTTCAATCACGCCGCAACCGAGCAACGGATGAACGTGATTTTTTGCATAGGTATAGTAGAATACCTGGAGAGTGACATAGGATACTTTTTGTCCCGGAAAATCAAAGAGCTCCATAGGAAATATACCTGCCTAGTGCTTACCCACAGGCAATATTAATAAATTAGATAAGTATGTATTTGAATTTTTAATTTATCCTGAAATGCGTATTTTGAAAACTATATAGTATTAGATAATGCCCGCGACTTCGTCCGCGTTGTTTTTAGGTTTTTTTTAATAAACAGATTTTCCGGGATAAAAGTAGCCTGTGTCTTTCATCGGGCAGCCAACTATGTAAGTACCATTTCCAAGACCGTAAAAGCGTAACAGACAGTCAGACACATTTTCACATCATATATTATGTAATATACTCGTATCACGCTGCAACGGAGCAACGGATCGACGTGATATTTTGCATGGGTGTAGTTGAATACCTGGAGAGTGACATAGGCTACTTTTTATCCCGGAAAATTGAGAAGTTCCCGTGGGAATTTAAAAAAACTTATTTCACGCGGACGAAGTCGTGGCCATCAGCTAGTGTATAATATTACTATTATACACTAGCTATTATTTATTATTAGCCCGCTACCATCTTAGACTGCATCATCACTTACCATCAGGTGAGATCGCAGTTAAGGGCTATAACTTGTAGTGAATAAAAAAAAAAAAAATTAGCATGGATATTGTTTGAAATACTATAGTTCGACACACATACCTACTTATCTATAAGACGAAACTCCTACAAACACAATAATCACTAAGTAAGTAGTTATCAATAGTAAACTACAGAGCAAACAAATAAATCATATCGGGGATTTACACACCGCCATAAATACATAGCAGTGAAAACACGAGTGTGGAGGATTTACTGCTGAAACTCGCAACGTTCTGTTGTGATTTATTACCTGCTTCTGTAAAAACTACTATACAATAACTTAGTCCCCTCTACTTCGATGTAGAGCTTTTTTATTCCACTTATGAGGATTGAGGATCGTCTAGTGACGAAACGCGACGCGTGTAGGTATTTTCAATAATGCTATCTGTTTCACAACGCTTCGCTGCCTTCTCCGCATCGTGCGATAGAGAGAGTTGCAAGTCCAGTAGGCATATGCCTACATTTTATTCTTGAAATATTGTTTCGGGTGATAACGTTTTTACCCTCCCAAACGTTTACGAAATTAGACAATTTTGGTCTCATTAGATTCAGTACACCTTAATCTAGGCTCGTACGTTTTATTTTTTTAGTATTTTAGTTAAGTTAAATTTAAAAAAATTAAAATACTCGAGGAAGTTTTTAGGTCAAAAATATGGATATTTAGACGCTAATAACTTTTAACATAAGCAATATTTCTTTAAAATTAAAACGTACGAGCATAGTTCTTCATTGTATCTGCAACATTTCTAAAAATTATGAAAATTGGACAACATTATTACGGGAAGAAAAACGTTATCGCTTTTTGTATGGAGATTTACAACTAGACGATCCACGTATGTTACGATTTTCCAAGCTTGCGGTAGTGTACAGTGTTAGTGTACAGTTTATAATTTCTGGATTTTCTGCCATAGCTAGTTACCATCCAACAAACTCGTGCCGCCAAGTGATTAAGCGTTTCGTGTACAACCCGATTAGGGGTATTAAGTATATGGGTTTAATATAACTGCCCTACCCCTAACAGGTTAGCCATACCATCCTAGACTGATTTTATAATTTTTATTCTAGTATTTACCCACACTTATGGGAAATTTCTAAATAATTCTTAAATACGTATCAAAAATTGCCGAAATGGCATGATTTGAACCTGCGTCAAATGAGAGACTCCTATGAGAGTGGAGGCCTGTGCCCAGCAGTGGGACGTTAATGGGCTGTAGTACGAGTAGTTATAGTGGAACCTGCGTCTATCTGCTAATCTCTGCTATCCTAATAGACTGCATCATCATAACTCAGCATCAGTTGATATTGCAGTCAAGAGCTAATTTGTAGTGGAATAAAATAACCTACTCGCTTGCTCATTTCGGCTTAAAGTTAAGGTAGCAGACATGACCATCTTTCTCTCTCAATTCTGAGACAGCGACCATCGATCTCGGTTAGGCTAAAACAAATTTCAGACCTTAGCCAGACCTCGGAATTTATAGCTTTGAGTGAAATAAGAAAGGAATCCAAGCGTCATCGAGATAAGCCGCATAAGACGCGGCGCGACATTCACAATCCAATTTCCCCTGGATTTACGGACTCCAGTTGATATTCGTATTATTTACTAGCGAACGCCCGCGGCTTCGCTTCCAAGTCCCGTGAATACTCGCCTCATTCCTTGTCTACATTATAAAGAGATAGCTTCTATGCAAAATTTCAGCCTTCTCAGGTCCAAGGGCTTGTGCTGGGCATTGATGAGTTAGAGATTGATGGCTAATTTCGTTATACCACTGTTGAATAAACTGTTTTTCTTTCTTTCTTTCTTTCTTTATCTAACCTACCACTTTTAAATAGAAATCACTTATCAAAAATTATTTAATTAAGTATTTATACAATATCTACTATATTCTTATTCTACCTTTATTATTCTGCCTTTAATATTATATTCTTCTATGCCAGCGACGCGACGTTCGCAACAAGGCGGCCTCTGAAAATCAGCGTTGGGGCATTTTCTATGGATCCGTACTTCGTCTGCGTGTACGAAAACGAAATAGAGAGGAGCATAGAGATAATATTATGTAGGAGAGGAGTTAACGAAATTTCGTTCGTTTGTTTGCGAAGTTTCGTTTTAGAGAAAGAGAGTAGACCCCCTGGTACCTCAGATGTGCGCCATTATAGTGGTTTCGTGTCTGAGAGGCCCGGAGTCCCAACACAAGCTGAGTGGTTGTTTGTTGCACTGCTGTACAACACAGAGTATCGATTTTGCATATAAGTCCTTATTTTAAGTTTATTTCTGTGCAGAAGTGCCTCAAATAATGATTTTTTTTCTTTCTTTCTTTCCTTTGATCGAGTGAGTCAGGCTTTTCTTTTCACTGTATGAAGATAACTAGATGATGCCGTGAGTTTTTCTCGAATTAAAAAGTAGCCTTTGTTCTTCCCAGAGATGTAACCTACGAGTATCTCTATCTAAATCAAAATCGGTTGAAAGATGGGCCGTGGAAGTATAGCGGACAGCAACTTACGCGTTTTATGATATTAGTATGAATAAAACTACTCTGTGCAATAAAATTAGGTACTTAACTACAGTGGTACAGACTCCTGTCGTGTTTCGTTCCAAGCACATTGTTTGAAGCTTAAAAATCCTAAGTATTTCTCAACATTAGCAACAAAAGAAATAAGCCAGTTGAGTGTTGCAGATTGCGAGCTGCAACAAAATGCAACAACTGGCGGTGCTTAACGCTAGCATTGAAACATAAGCCCCGTCGTTCGGGAGGAGAATAATTGTGTGCGAAACGGGAATTTACTGCCTCCGGTGAAAACATGCATTCTCTGCGACCCATTTGCTTGTACACTTAACTGATTGTTTGAGTACTTTTAACTTGTTTTTTGTAAACTACTAAGTAATTATACCAAAATTAGAAATACCGTAGATGTAGATATTTGTTTTTTTTAAGGCTCAAAGAATGGAAGCTACCATTGAACGAATCAATTGTCCACATCTGCCAAATACTGGTTAATTGCATTTGCAGACTTCACATATCTTAGAGAACATTAATTATTATGTTCTCTCAGGGCATGCATGTTTTCCTTCACTCTTAAATCAAGTGATTTACCTATATTGATTGCGTCTTATTCCGACGACTGCGAACATTGGACCCCCCGATGTAATAGGCCAAAAGGTTATCACCACTTTAGAAAAATTAAATAATACTTATTTCATCTAGTGCCATTCAATTTATTGAAATTTTGAAGTTATAATCATACCTACTTAAATTTAACTATGACATTGGTAAATTAAGTCTATGCAATTAATGTGTTTAATTCATAGGTTTAATTATGACATAAGTGAATGTTTGCGTTATTGGCTGATTGTGGTAAGAGATTCTGTTTTACTCCTCTTTTGTAACACCTCTTTTGTATACCTACAATCTAGCAAATAAAGGATTTTTTTAATAATCTCCCCGAAGTAATAAACATAGGTAGCTAACCGCTGTTTCAATACGCGTAGGAGTTACGCGTACATTTCTCCGAATTTCGCCCGAGAGAATACCTTATCAAAGTTTATAATATAGTTATCCGAATATAATCAGCACAAACGTCTGTTCCATGCATAATCTAAATTTCGGGGCAGAATACGCAACCTTGCGAAACTCCAGCGTTAATATCTATCTTTGGCCGCCTGGCCGGTTTACATTATCCCAGTCTGATAAACACTAAACTGGACTAAACAACCTTAAAAAACTAAAATAGTGTTCAACACCGCTTGTAGAAATTATTGAATACTTGTATTGAACACTAGATGACGCCAGCGACTCCGTCCGCGAGGGTTTAAGTTTTTGAAATCCCTGTGGCATCTCTGTCATTTTCCGGGATAAAAAGTAGCCTATGTCCTTCCCGGGAATGTTACCTATCTCTGAACAACCGTGAAAGCATAGCAGACAGACAGAAAAACTTTTGCATTTATTTATAATATTAGTATGGAATTAGTGAGGATGAAGTCACACTAAGAAGCTAGTTAGCTAGCAAAAAGTTATTACTTATTTGTCTACTAATGTTAGCTATTGGTAAATTAACGCTGCCGTGTTCTTGTTTAGCAACATCCTTTGCGAAGTGGTGAGCGCTGCGGCCTTTTAAACGGGATACCTTATTTCTAAATTTCTAAATTGACTAAGTCTGGTATGGAGGGTAGGTTTGGCCGTAGTCACCAATGTATCTGCACGGCACGATGCCACCTTCCACCTTTTTGGTAATCCATTGTAGCAGAATGTTGCTAGCACGGTGGTCTATGCACTGGAATGATACTAGTAGGCGTGTAATAGTAAGTGCATTTGTCTTGACTTTTCCCATTTCGTACCCTGAATTGAACGTACCACCAATTGCAAGTCTGATTGCAGCCAAGCGCTAGCCTATTTATTAAAAAAAACTAGGTATACAAACAGTCTGGATTAAGTGAAGTGTGTTATAATCAAACGATTAAAAAAAAATCCAGTACCAGCTACAGCGAACTGGAATAATGTGGACAGGGCATTACAAATACATTACGCCACAAACAGAAACACTAAGCTTTGTACTCGATTCCCTAATTTCCATTCGCAAATGGTTCCTAAGGTGGAATTAATTCATGTGTGGGTTATGGTTATACTTCGTGCCTACTGGACCGTGAGAACTATTCTAAAACTATATTGAAATCTAAAATGGTACTAGGTATCAGTATTCCGTCATTTGCTTTGCTTTTAGAAACTCACTACACCTACCTAGATTAATAGTTTACGTACAATGAATGACTCTGCCCATCTGGTATATTAGATAGAGGTATCAAATTCTAGGATAAATAATTATAAGAAAAACTGTATAAATATACTTAAATAACAAAAATTTAACTCGACGATTCCTGTAAATTAATTTTTTTTACATAGTTAATTTAATAAACCAATTCGTTAATTTAATACACAACTCTATCTCATCGAATACTTTTTGCTTGCTTGCTGCGCCAGAAAATAACATGAAGTAAAAGTCAAAATGGACTTATTGAAAAGAGCTCAGACCAGATCGGACTCAAAAATAAAATCGTGGTGCGTAGCGTAGCCTAAGTAAATTATGTAAATAGCATTTATAATTAACTAGCTAATGCCCGCGACTTCGTCCGCGTGAAATAAGGTATTTTGGTTCCCGGGGGAACTCTTTAATTTTCCGGGGTAAAAAGTAGCATATGTGCTATTACAGACTATAATCTATCTCTGTGCCAAATTTCAGCCAGATCCGTTCAGCCATTGGGGCGTGATTGAGTAACAAACATCCATCCATACATCCATCCAAACTTTCGCATTTATAATATTAAATATAGAAGTAGTAGGTACCTATATAGATTAGTTTAAGAGCGGTTGACTGTTGTATAGAAATTTCACTTTCATGCCGGAGTTTTCAATCTGAGAGGAGAACCGTGCTCTGTAGTAATGGGCCGGCGGCGATGGGTGGATTGATTTTTTTATCCACTACAAGTTAGCCCTTGACTGCGATCTCACCCAATGGTAAGTGATGATGCTGTCTAAGATGGTAGCGGGCTAACTTGTTAGGGGCATGGCAGTTATATTAAACCCATACCCCTATTCATGAAATCATCACTGTAATATCAACGATGTGGATATTCGTCATCAATTTGCACTGATAACTGTAAAAACTGCTTAGGGGCCAAATTGCCCTCATTTCCATTTGCTAATGGCTCTAAAAGCTAAAACCGTCGTGCGGTTTAACCATTTAACCGACCCGTCTGTATAGGACGTACCCGAGCGCGGTTTGATTGCCAATTCGATCCTCTTTTACAATTCAATTGACATTTTGTATTCACAGCGAATATAGAGCCACTGGGAATGTGTTATGATGTTTTGGGAAGTTATTGCTTCTGTTATATATGGGAAAATTACTTTACTACATCCATACTAATATTATTTATGAAAGTGTCTGTCTTTCTGTCTATCTGTCTGCTACGCTTTCACGGCGCAACTGTTCAACAGACGGTCCATCTTTTCAACCGATTTTGATGAAATTTGATACAGAGATATGTTGTATCCCGGGGAAGGACATAGGTTACTTTTTATCCCGGAAAATTAAGAAGTTCCCGCGGGAATAAAAAATACGTAAATCCAGGTGGACAAAGTGGCGGGCATCATCTAGTTAGTTATAAATCTTATAGGTCTCGTCTGTCTATCTAAAAGTTAAAAAAAAAAAATACCAACATCTTATGGACCAATTAAATAATTTAATCGATGTCCATTGACCAGCATGGTATTGGTGGGTTTCATTTCATAATTCATTAGGCAGGTAGGGGTACCAAAGGTACGCTACCACTTATCCTAATACCTTAATGGCCCAAACGCCTCTGCAACTCCGCTAAGTGAATTATGATGACTAAATACCTACTTACTTGAATAATATTTTATCATTCTTTTTTATTTCAAACTCTTACAACAAAATGTTTTCCTACTTTAACGATTTTCGAAATACTTTGTGAGCTTTCGCGAATAACTTTATAATGTGAAAATTTTCTACGTGAAAGCGTATATCGGATTCTTTGGAGGGAGAAGAGAGGCAGCCATGTTTATGATCGTTAGGGTTGGGACACAGTGACTATTCTAGCGGAGTGGTGAGCGCTGGAGCCTTATCCATACTATCGACGTGATAAATTGCATGCCTAGGTATAGTTGAAGACCTGGAGAATTAAAAAGGCTACTTTTCATCCCGGAAAATTAAGGAGTTGCCGCGGGAATTAAAAAAAAACTTAAACCACGCGGATGAAGTTGCGGGCATTAGCTACAGTTGTTTTTTATTAAAATATTCCCGTTTACAAATTGAGTTCATTGCTAATGATCAGTGGGAAATTACGAAATCATCCGTACGAATTAATGGTATCAGTTGCCAGGTTATAGCCCGCTAACATCTCAAACTTCTTCAATCACGTTCAGTTCAAGTTCATTGGTCGCGGTCGCGGTCCAGGGCGAAATATTGTCTTCATTTAAACAAGACCGTCGCCATCGCCACCGTCGCAACTCGTCCCTATGCCAAGAGTTTTCAATAGAATATCTTTCTGGATACGTATCAGTATCACTCACCGTGCATCACCACCACACGCATGTGAACTGCTTAAATACGTCATATTATTGTGTGAAACGTATCTGTTGCGACAGCGACGACGACGCCGCGTCGCAACGCAATGTGTCATGACCCTTACTTACGTTCTTGTTTATTATTTTACGTTTGAAGCAGAACATTCCTTTAATCACAATATATTTTGTCTTACAGGATAAAAGGCAAACATTTTCTTTTGTACATTAATTCGGTAATGTTGTTATGGAATAAAAGAAAAATAGATTTACAAGGTATTTTTATAAGACGCTTGAACAGTCAAATGTCATTCTTTAGGTAAAGAGGTCTTTAGGGGCCTAATTCAGAAAGTACATGAAAGCTTGACAACTACAGAGACGATACAAAATGGTACGTATGTGAAATGAAATGAACTGATTTATTTCATGTACGAGTAGGACAACTTGTGCCACTTATGATAAGTCGTAAGAATCTACCACCAGTTCGGAAAGCTGATGTTTAAATTATACCAGGCATAGGTGTGTTTGAAAAAAAAAAAAAAGGTGTGTTTGAAGACTTAAAATTCGTCGTTGTCTAACTAATATATACAAAATAATTATAATAGACATACGTAAGACATAATAATAAAATATATACAAAAGGAAAAAAAGAAAAATATGCATGCCGCTATTAAAAATAACAAAGAGAGATAATGCTTTTTGACGTCAATTTTAAACTTATTTAAGGTAAAAGCACGGTGAATACCACGGGTTTGTTTCAATCACGCCGTAATGAGGCAAGCGGATCGAGTCGCCGTAATGAATAAAGAACATCACTGGAGATAGATTATGTTTGTCTAGGCAGACTATAACGCGGATACAATTGCTACGCAAGATACGTTGACTTCGCACGCAACTCGCAAGTCGCAAGATCAATTACTAAACGGCTACAATTCGGAAGCCTTCACGTGTTCACATATTATGTCTCACATCTCGACGCTGCGGCAGACGGAGCGGTTTATATGTTAATGAACACGTTACTAACATGTTACTTACGACGACTTACCATGTGACTTGTAATATAAGCACAAATGCGACACAACTTGGAAGTCTACCAGCTGTGTTCGAAATGGATATATAGATAGACCTGTCTGATGTTACCTCGAGTCTAGACTCAATAGATATTATTGTTCTTGTAATTAGTTGCCCTGAGTGGTTTACTTACTAAACGCAAGTTAAACTCATATTGCCTGCTAGGGATTGCAATTTGCAATACTCCACAAGTACCTGTCTGATGCTACATAGAGTCTAGACTCTACAGATATTATTATGGTTCTTGTAATTAGTTGCCTTGAGTTGTTTGCTTCCTAATCGCAAGTTGAAGTCATATGTATACAGCCTGCTAGAGAATGCAATTTGCAATACTCCACAAGTACCTACCTGTCTGATGTTACCCAGAGTCTAGACTAGACTCTTTAGATATTACGGTTCTATTATTATAGTAGGGAAAACCATCCCCAATTGATTAGAAAAATTCCACCAGACCGAAGCAGCGGCGAGCTATCTAGGAATATTTTAAGACCTGTTGCTTCATGTTAGCATATTGTTCAGTGTTCACCAATTTGAAAAGAACGCATTGAGGAAGTAAACTTGTTTTATAACAATTTTCACTTAGTTCTAAAAGATTGCGTGCTCGAGCTGCATTCGAATTCGATTCCATTTCCAGTTTATTGCACAAAAATAATGAAATCGCGTTCTCCACGATATCTTTTATTGTCTGGAGTTCATCTTAGAATAAAACACCTGTAAGTACAGGCAGACACATAACGCGAATTTGTATTTATTTTCCTTTGTTATTGAGATTGATCATTGAAATGATAAATAACTGTACAATTCCAACCCGCGTGGAATGGTGGCAAAAATACTGGCAGCATTTCCAGTTGCCAGAGCCAGCAAATAAGCCTTAATATAAGGACTTTGTTTAGGAGTTAGTTATTCTAGGAATAGGTCCTAAGACGACTAACCCAAACTAAGCATAAAAATTGCGCGTTCCACTCTTTTTCCACAGCTCTAGTACCTTCTGTATGTATATAGAGAATTAAGTGTGTAAGTTAATACCCTAGAAAAGTTTTAAAAACGTCCTGAAATAGACTGGACGATTATTTCTCGTATCATGGAAAAATTAACGCTTATTTCATGTTTATATTTTATCTTTATTTGGCACTTCTAATGAAATATAAGCCTTTATAAAATTATCTTTTATTTTTCATAAAAATGACCGCAACCGAGTAAACGATCCGAAACCACGGCCCTCTGAACATTATACGCCACATTTCTCCCTTCATAACCCTTAATTCTCCGATGACCTAACTGACACACTTACCATACAGCGTAAACGTATCACGCAATATTAGATCTTTTTGCTATACGACAAGAGGTTACATTACCTTAATATAATATTTGACACAAAGGTAAAGTTGTGTTGTTGACGCTGAGGGTACTTTATGGGAAACATCTGCTGTAAATATGGTCTCGGAATCACAAAGGAATTTTGCTATTCGAGGACGTATGGCATCTACCCATATAATACGAAATTTGCAGAATATTATACCTAATATGACATTATTACTGTAATAATAAATAATATACTAGATGATGTCCACGACTTTATCCGCGTGGATTAAGTTTTTTTAAATCCCGGGGAAGTCCTTAATTTACCGGGATAAAAAGTAGCCTATGTCCTTGCCCGGGATGTAAACTACCTCTACAGTCTACATAAAACATCTCAATTGGTTGAAAAGTTGGGACGTTATAGCGTAGCAGACAGACAGAAACACTTTCGGATTTATAATACATATTAGTATGGAAGCTCTATGGAAGTATGGATATTGTCATTTGTTAATGTCTTTGCGTTAATCAGGGCGGTTGACAGATAACGGAGTATAGGTTACTATCATTTAATCTCCGTAGATATTTATTATAAGACCTTAATCGGAAATCTTACTCAGGATCAGTGGCTATGGGTTAAAAACCTCGGGAATAGGTTTAATACAAAAAGTAACGAATTCATCGACTATCAGAGGAGTAACTGGTCAATGGACAGTTTGTAATATGTGGATACATATTGTGTGGATGCATGCTATCCATTCAAATTCCAATAACAATCTAACAATATAAAGCGTTTTCCATTATGGAACTGTCGCTAACATCAAACGCGACACGGGATAAATACGGTAGTCAAAACATATTCACACTGGACGGCGTTTGAAATTTGGTTTTTGTTTTCATTCTGTGTGCAGACCAGACGTTGAGGAGGGCGGGTGTCATTCAGGTTGAGTGAAGTTTTAATCTATTTCTCTAAATTGTACTCAGCGGTAATATTATGAGAGACATTTTTAGGGTTTCGTAGTAAAACAAAGAAGCCCATAGTTTCGGCCACTCCATTTCGTCCGTCCGGCTAGCTATTTATTTAATCAATCAATTGAAATAAATTAACTTCGTATAATAACTGCTGTACAGTTATATAAAGCATCGTTGTTTCAAATCAGTAAGAACAATCGAACTAATATATTACACTAGATGATGCCCGCGACTTCGTCCGCGTGGATTAAGTTTTTTTGATTCCCGCGGGAACTCCTTACTTTTACGGGATAAAAAGTAGCCTATGTCCTTCCCCGGGATGCCACCTATCCTTGTACCAAATTTCATCAAAATCGGTTTAAAAGATGGGCCGTGAAAGTGTAGCAGACAGACAGACAGACAGACACACTTTCGCATTTATAATATTAGTATGGATAGTATGGATATGGATAGTATGGATAGTATGGATTAATTGAGCTCCCGGAAGTCACAGAATTTACTCATTTTTTGAGGGATCTGATTTGATTTTGAATCGAGAATGATTTGAAACATCTCTAAACTTCTAATATGTGTACACAATCTTCAAACTAAATAAAATTTTAACAAGACTAAATCGAGCGCAGCCCCTTTCTGCATTGAGTACAAGGAAAGGAGTAGCAATCATATGAGACTACCTGGTCTAGATCAAGTTATCGGTACATGTTGAGAAACAAGTATTAATGGGTAATGGGTAATATAATAATAATTATTCTAATAGCCTTCCCATTTTAGTTTAGTCTAGAGATTGTGTACAACAGAATTAGTCGCAGTTCCTAAACTAAAGTAAAAATTTAAATAGCTAAACTATTAATTAGTTAAACTGTTTTTTCAGTGTAGATAGTTAATGGTCCACTTACAACACTAGTTTTTTTCTCCATCGGGCGTTAACGACATTGGCGTCTCGCCAACGGGCGATATTAACTCATCAACGCCTGTTCATTTCAGTGCCTTACGTCTTTCAATATTCCTCGTGGCTATAAATAATTTTAAATCAATACGATACTGTATTGATTTCTTGATATAAACTTGGTTATTCAAGGCAAACTAGAACTTCCTTAGGTACGGTTTGAGACTTACGAGTGGCTCAAGTTTACTCTCTAGACTTAGAGAGTAATTAATCAATTATTAAGTTAATAATGGCTGCCAAACAGAACAGCTATTTTGAGGCCGCCATCTTTTATCGAGGTATTTTAACTTTTGTAGTACTTATTAGTACTACAAAAGTTAATAAGTTAGTGATAAAGAATTACAGCTCAAGCTTAATTCTTCAAGCTCAACTTGAAGTTTGGTTCGGGAGCGTGAGTCGTGGTGCACGAAAGGCTTTAAAATTTGGGTGACCGTTTTTGATAGATGAAATATTTAGGAATATGCAATTTTGTCCCTACCTAGCTAGATTTTTTTTTTCAATTTCTAACAACGTTCTCGTATCTCTCATCTTCAATATCGGGAGCGATATACATGCATGCAATTACACTTTCCAATATATTCGTGTGTGACCCAATTCCAGTTAGAAGCGAAAAATTCGATCCGACTCTATCTTCCACTGTATCATTTGTACCGTATTTCTAATATCGGTATAGACTACCTAGCATATTTTTGGTGGTTTGTCTATCTATTAAGTAGATTTCTTAGTACGGTTTATGAGATACAGCCTGGAGACAGACAGACAGACAGACAGACAGCGGAGTCTTAGTAATAGGGTCCCGTTTTTAGGGTTCCGTACCCAAAGGGTAAAAACGGGACCCTATTACTAAGACTCCGCTGTCAGTCTGTCTGTCTGTCTGTCTGTCTGTCTGTCTGTCTGTCTGTCTGTCTGTCTGTCTGTCTGTCTCCAGGCTGTATCTCATAAACCGTGATAGCTAGAAAGCTGAAATTTTCACAAATGATGTATTTCCGTTGTCGCTATAACAACAAATACTAAAAATTAAAAAAATATATATAATAAGGGGGGTCCCCATACAATAAACGTGTTTTTTTCGTATTTCTTTGCTCAATATTAAAAACGGTAACAGGTAGACGGTTCAAATTTTCACAGAATATTAACTTGTATATTACCTTTCAAAATAAATAATTAAATATCAATAAAGTAAATATTAAAGGGGGGCTCCCATACAACAAACGTAATTTTTTGATATTAACAATAAACCTCTGCAAACAAAGTTAGTTTTGCGGTTCATTTCGTCTTGTTTTTAATACGTCTTAAATCGTAAAACTTACTACAGGTTTGTACGGAACCCTCAGTGCGCGAGTCCGACTCGCACTTGGCCGGTTTTTTTACCCTTTGGGTACGGAACCCTAAAAATCAAGAGTGAATAGGCATCTTCTAGGCAAGTGCGCTCCACCTTAGGCTGCATCACCACTTGCAAGCAAGTCTGATTGCAGCCAAGCGCTAGCCTATATATTAGCAATTAGCCCATTCAGTGAAACAATTAATTAATTATTTAATAACAATATTAACTTCCACCTCTAACATTGTTTATTGCGAGTAGATTAGCTAATTTTTGGTGTAGCTTTAACCCACAAAATTCTTGTGAACATTTTCTCCGTAATCGACCGTTTGCGGCGGTAATGCTTTTAATTAACCGAAGCAAACAGGTTAACCGACTAATTAAACATTAAACGGATGGAAGAGTATCAATTTGGTGCAGGAATTTGTTGAAAAATGCAAAAAATAACTCACTAATTGGGCAATTATTACGTAATCAATACGCCGTATTTTATATAATATGATTTAGATGCCTATGTTTTTTGATATCTTACGTCATCATATTATGCGTATATTGCGTATAACTTGATCAATTCACGCCCGAGACTTCGTCTGCCTGGAATCTGGATTGGTTGTGAGGAGCTTTTATTTGAGGAAAGTTAAAGGCTTGTCGCAACTCCCTTATCTATTAGAAAGAAAGAAAGAAAAATCTTTATTGGAGCACTTCTGCACAAATAAAAAATAATAAACTAAAGCTAAAACACTTACATGCGAAATTAGCACTGTATTGTACAGCAGTTCAACAAACAGGTAAACCACTCAGCTTTTGTTGGGACTCCGGGCCTCTCAGACATGATGCGGCACATCTGAGGTGCCTGATGCCCCAACGCTGATTTTCAGTGGCCGCCTTTTTGCGAACATTACTGGCATAGAAGTATATAATCCCACCAAAACCATTTCATGGATAGGCTGCCAAAACTCGCATACAAGTCCAAATCATAATGCTTTCACTGTTAAAAAGTTATGAGATCTCTAGTAGAGCCAAGCCCCTAGTTGAGCTCCGATTTGTGCTGCGCATCATCATAGCCCATGGGGCCAGTTCCAAGTCCAAAGTGTACAGGTTTAAGTACTTTTGGCTGTACCACATTTACTACATAGAAGTCCTGACTCTATAAACTCTACATCTTGATAAAAAGATGTGGCTTGGCCGTTTCGTGATTCTCGCACAAACTATACCTATTCCACGAACATTAAATGATTGATTGGATCACGAAACAGCCAAGCCACATCTTTTTATCAAGATGTAGAGTTTATAGAGTCAGGACTTCTATGTAGTAAATGTGGTACAGCCAAAAGTACTTAAACCTGTACACTTTGGACTTGGAACTGGCCCCATGGGCTATGATGATGCGCAGCACAAATCGGAGCTCAACTAGGGGCTTGGCTCTACTAGAGATCTCATAACTTTTTAACAGTGAAAGCATTATGATTTGGACTTGTATGCGAGTTTTGGCAGCCTATCCATGAAATGGTTTTGGTGGGATTTCATTTCTTTTTGGCAGGCGCACTAGATTTTTAAATTTTTTGGACTCTATTTCTCGCACTACAGTTATTCCTTTTTTCATTGCCCACTCTCTATCGTTGCCTCTTTTCTTTGTGGGTTTGCTGTATATGTATGTAATGAGCGGCAAATCCATACATACTTAAGGGACCGGCGACCGCCGCTCGCAACTTCTACTCGAACCGCAAATATAAATTTGCCGGTATATTGCTATCCCTATTTGGCTGAAGACACATGATCGCGTGCAAGCGCGATAGCAATATGAGCGTACAGAATTTGTTATACATTTAGTCTTGTTCCGTGAATACCAAAAATGATGAATGAAAAATTGTTGTGTTTTTAACTTCGTGTTGTTATTCTGTAACTTGACAATATAGGCTATGTTCCTGATCAATTAGTACGTGAGATATCGTTGGTTTTAGTATGAAACAAATAAGGAGAAAACATGTCGTTTATGTCGCAAAAACATGCAAAACGCAATGTGCTTACATTTAATTTTGGGAAAGTATTTTGGAAAAATAATTATCCAGGGACCTAGATAAATACAAGTTCAATCTTAATAATCGCATAATATGGAGGAAATATGCTCGAATTACTAATTATTTTGGTATTACGTTTGTATGAGCAATTTTCGAGTCTGGTGCTCAGTATTAAAGATATTTGGTTGTATGGGCCAGCCGGTTTATATCTGCTTATTGTTGATTAGCGACCCGCCCCGCTTCGCAAGGCTAGCACTAATCATGATAATAGTCCATTATTTTTTACCCACTAAAGCCAGTGGGCACTGAGCAGCACATAAGATTTTACATTAGCACTGGAATGAACCTACGTGAAGTGCCGGAAGAATTTTTAAAATCGGTTGAGTTTTTTTTTATTTTATCCACAGCAAACTTGACGGTTAAATCTTTCCTCTTTTTAATATTAGTTTAGATCCATATAATATTATAAATACGAAAGTGTGTCTGTCTGTCTGCTGCGCTTTCACGGCCCATCTTTTCAACCGATTTTGATGAAATTTACAGGGATAGTTTGTATCCCGGAGAAGGACATTGGCTACTTTTTATCCCGGAAAATTAAACAGTTCCCGCTGGAATCAAAAACCTTAATCCACGCAGAGGAAGTCGCGGGCATTATCTACTTTTCTATAAATTGTCACGCGTTAATTTAATTCAAACCAATGAACAGTGTTTAGTTCGAAGAACAGGGTTAGACGAAAATATCGTTGATTATTACTTATTGAACAATTCCTAAAGGGATGCCGGGTCATACGTGGACTCTTCGCCAATGATTACTATAGGTATATTTACCTCTGAAAAATATTTTATGTTGTAAGTACTTATAGGTATTTTATAATTTTTCAGTAATAAAATGAAAATAATGAGAGTAAAAATGACAAGATTACGTGATTATTATGTGCGACCTGTTTGGCCGATTGGTTACAGACCATGACTGTTGAGGGAGAGGTCGCGGGTTCGAATTCTGCTAGGGGCATAATGTTTGTATTCAGAACATTTGTACCTGAGTCATGAATTTTATATTATATATATTATTTATGTACGGTATTATGTATGTATACGGCATTTTGCACATATTTCTTTTAGTACCGACTGTGCAGCTATTATGCACCCCCTATAGGAGGGGTTGGAAGGGAAAAGTTCCTGATTTCTTAATTTTCCCATTATTTATATGAAATTCCTAGCCCACATACCAAATTTCAGCTTTCTAGGGCTTTGGGAAGTACCTACCCTAGAGGTTTTGATTTTCATCAGCGATTTATAAGGCTAAATTACGAAACCGATGTATTTCAGTTATCAATAAATCTGAAACTATAAATGCTAGACAATTGATACTTGGTATGTTTAATAAGTTGGCCAACAGCATCTTATCCTGAAAATTTCAGCTTTCCAGCATCATCCGGACTGAAGCTATGACGGTTAGCAAATACGTGGAAACGCTGTCAAATATGCACCCCCAATAAGAGGGGTTGGAAAAAGAAAGTTTCAGATTTCTTAATTATTCCATTGTTTATGTGCAATTCCTAGTCTACATACCAAATTTCAGCTTTCTAGGACTTTAGGAAGTACCCTAGAGGTTTCGTGTTTCATGTGATTTAGTAAAAGTAAAAAACCCCCAAAAGTACGTATTTCAGGTATCAATAAATCTGAAACCATAAATGCTAGATAATTGAAACTTAGTATGTTTAATAAATGTGCCAACGACATGTTATCCTGAAAATTAAAGCTTTCTACCATCATCCGTACCGAAGTTATGACTGTTCTAAAATACGAGGAAATGCTGTCAGATTTGCACCCCCTATAGGAGGGGTTGGAGGGGAAAAGTTTCAGATTTCTTAATTTTCCTGTTGTTTATATGCAAATTCTAGCCTACATACCAAATTTCAGCCTTCTAGCACTTCAGGAAGTACCTTTTTCATGTTGATGACGGTCAGTGAGTCAGTCACGAAATCGACGTATTTCAGGTATCAATAAATCTGAAACTATATATGCTAGAAAATTTATACTTGGTATATTTGGTAAGTTTGCCAACAACACCTTATCCTGAAAATTTCAGCTTTCTAGCATCATCTGGACCTAAGCTATGACGGTTCGAAAATCCGACGAAACGCTTCGAGAAAAGGTAGGTAGTGCCCCGTTTCCTTTGGCTCGCTTTGGCGGGGTCACTCCCGTGACCCCAGATATAAACTATTAAAAGGCAGAATAATAAAGGTGGAAAAATAAAGTAGTAGATATTGTATATTATTAATAATAATTATTTTATAATAAAAAAAATATTTTTTATTACTGATTAAATTGATATGCGTATACGAATAAAAATCTCTCCGTAGCTCGTGTGCGAAGACTCTTAGAACTATTAGCAACTTATCTTACCTTAAAATTCTACTTAAAAGCTTTTTTTTAGCTCGGTCATATCATAATAATATATTATGTATGAAATTCGTGTGTTTTACCCTTGAAAGGATCCTGATGACGGCAACACGCTGTGAATTTTGATAGCGCGAGGGTCGGAGAGGGTAGGAGGGTAGGAATGTAAAATTGCGTTTATGTGTTTCAGTCGCGGTGAGGGACACATTTTTGTGACCCTTGAATGTTGGCATGAAATGTTGTGCTAGTACAACATACGAATACCTCATATGCGTAACTACGTATTATCTTACTTATAACTTACTTATAAAAATGTTAAAGTTTGTAATTTGTTACACAACGACGACCACCGTGGCGCAGTGTTGAGCGCTGTTGTCTTAACGTGCGGAGGTCGCGGATTCGATCCCCGGCAGGGTCAATTTGAGAATTTATAATTTTTGAATTTTCCCTGGTCTGGCCTGGTGGGAGGCTTCTGCCGTGACTAATTACCACCCTAACGGCAAAGACGTGCCCGCCAAATGATTTAGCGTTCCGGTACGATGTCGTGTAGAAACCGAATAGGCGTATGGGTTTTTAATATAGCTGCGATGCCCCTAACAGGTTAGCCCGCTACCATCTTAGACTGCATCATCACTTACCATCAGGTGAGATCGCAGTCAAGGGCTAATTTGTAGTGTATAAAAAAAACGGCTGAACCGTTTGGGCTGAAAATTGGAATTGAGATAGCTTATTCCCTAAATTATTACATAGGTTTCATTTTATCCCGGAAAATTAAAGAGTTCCCGCGGAAATAAGAAAATTAGTATTATAGCACATAGGTAGGTACTCCATGAGTCGCAAACAAAAGCTAATTCCACCTGCAATAGAGTCAATTATGTAACCAAAAACACCGTATACATCACAGAATTCCATTCGTTTCAAAAAAAGAAATAGAGACACACATAGAGCCAAGCAAAGCCCTTGACTTCAATAATAAATGAGCCATCCACCGTTCGGCTTGGGCCTGTAACGCAATCACTCGGCAGATTGCTCTGGGACGCCCGAGCGTTATTGGCAGCTTACAGGTATTTTCCCCACTAGGTATATGAGGCAATGCATAATATCTCTGTAGAGCTAGGCTTACCTTTGGCACACCCCTGACACTTCATACCTTTGAGCAATAAGCTTCATGCAGGCGAGTTGATTTAATTACCTGTTACGACTAGGAAAATGCTATATTAGCACTAGCCGTGCTCCTACTTTACAGGCGTAACCTAAAGCCAAGTAAAGCCTCCGATGTCAAAAATAAATGATCCATCCATCGCTCGGCTTAGGCCTGTAACGGAATCACTCGGCAGATTGCTCTGGGACCTCGAGCGTTATTGGCAGCTTATAGGTATTTTCCCACTATATGAGGCAATGCACATTTCTGTAGAGCTAAACTTACCTTTGGCACACCCCTGACACTTCATACCTTTGAGCAATAAGCTTCATGCAGGATTTAATTAAGTAAATGTTACGACTAGGACAATGCTTAATTAGCACTAGCCGTGCTCCTACGTTGCAGGCGACACCTAAAGCCAAGTGAAGCCTCCGACGTCAATAATAAAAGAGGCATCCATCGCTCCGCTTAGGCCTGTAACGCAATCATTTGGCAGATTGCTCTGGAAGGCCAGAGCATTATATTGGCAGGTTACAAGTAATTTCCCACTATATGAGGCAATACACATTTCTGTAGAGCTATTACCTTTAGCATACCTTAAACACGTCTTACCTTTGAGCATAGAGCTTCATGCAGGCGAACTGAATCAATTACCTGCAATAACAAGGATGACTCTATGATACCACTGGGTGTGCTCCTTCACAATAATAGTAATCTGTCGTTAAAGTTAATGTGGGATCACATTTGTTCAATGTCTTTGGCTCTTCGAGCATCTCGAAGCTTTCGCAAGCTTGGTTTGGTTGGTGCGCCTGCCACGGTAGAAATCATAGTCAGATTGAAATCTACTCTTTCTGATACCAATTCGAACCAATAAGGGCACATATGTGTTAAGCATAATTCCAGAAGTGGGTGAATAATAATTAAATTGCTTTTAAATATGTTTGTACTCTCTTTAAAACGTGCACGAGCGAATGGTCACAACGTGTAGCGTTTTCACGAGAGATTTAATGTAAACAGTTAATTATAAAAACTTGGCCACAACATTACAACATATTAATCATTTGATCAGGCTGCAGTTGCTACTGCTAAGCTCTAAATCAAATTGCGATCTAAACACAAAAGTATTCAATAATCGCTGAGTCTGCCGGTAGGAGACTAACTTTCAAACGTCAAAATATTCGTATTTATGTGAACAATTCCAATATGGCGTACGCGCCAACGAACGGATCGAGTGAAATACATGGAATGAGTCAAATATCGGTTTAATTAAACCTTCATCAGTAAATAAATTAACAATCTTTTATCTTTTTCTAATAATTCAATTCAATTTTAAACACAAAGCTGACAGTTCGGCCGTCCTGCAAATAACACGTCCTCGTGTTCACGTCATATCTCGGGCGATTATGCCCCAAATCGTGAACAGGCGTCTAGCCCCAAATCATGATCAGGCGTTCTTGCCTGTGGCGTTCTTGCCTGAATTCATGATCAGGCGGTCATGCCTGGGCCGCTCCTGCTGACGATTACTTCGCTAATAACAATATATAAAACACTTATCAAACTGCTGAACTATCAGTCCTATCAACACTTACGAATTATCACTCAGTAAATTTAAACCACTAATCTCATTCGATGTACTTACTTCTCAAAATATAAATCACTTATTGTAAATCACTTTCAATAAAAAAACATCTTCAAAAACATTTGAGGTTATCACTAAACGTACAAAACTTATAACGTACAATACGAATACTTTCACATCATTACCAGTTAAAAGCGAATCTACCGCTGGTTCGGAATGCCACGACCTAGCGAGAAGAACCAGCAAGAAACTCGGTGGCGTCTAACATTCAAAATAACTTTTTTTTCACAGCCACCGATCGATCAACAAAACTATCACAAACTGATACAAATGTATAATGTCTGTACTTTTCAAATTTAAATAACTCACGTTTTCAAAAATAAACAACAAATGTGCGGATGGCAAAAGCGAATCAAGGCAACGTGAGATACATATCCCACTTCTGAAATTTGTTAAGCATAATTCCAGAAGTGGGTGAATAATAATTAAATTGCTTTTAAATATGTTTGTACTCTCTTTAAAACGTGCACGAGCGAATGGTCACAACGTGTAGCGTTTTCACGAGAGATTTAATGTAAACAGTTAATTATAAAAACTTGGCCACAACATTACAACATATTAATCATTTGATCAGGCTGCAGTTGCTACTGCTAAGCTCTAAATCAAATTGCGATCTAAACACAAAAGTATTCAATAATCGCTGAGTCTGCCGGTAGGAGACTAACTTTCAAACGTCAAAATATTCGTATTTATGTGAACAATTCCAATATGGCGTACGCGCCAACGAACGGATCGAGTGAAATACATGGAATGAGTCAAATATCGGTTTAATTAAACCTTCATCAGTAAATAAATTAACAATCTTTTATCTTTTTCTAATAATTCAATTCAATTTTAAACACAAAGCTGACATATGGAACGCTCTTCCGGCGCGCGGCAGCCGTGTTTCCAGTCACGTACATAACCTTTAAGATCCACAACTAAAAGAATATTATTAACCTCATCTCTGGATTCCATTTTCGAAATTAAGTTTGGCAGTTAACACTGGAAATATCTTTTTAAATTCCAAAGCCTTTTCTTTTAATTTTGAATGGCTCAGCCCGAGTACCACGTTATATCATTCAACCTGTAGTGTTTTAGCATCCTGAAGCTCTTATGTGCAGTTTTTTCCCTCCTGTATTTAAAAGAACATAGATATGATTTAAAACCTTCATAATTATTCGAGAAACCCTAAAATGAAGAAGAAAAGCAAAAGAAACCATCCAAACGGAACGAGTAACGGGAGACAACGATCAACCAAATTGTTATTGGAACCGGCAATTGAATACGGCCCTTCTGCGCCTTCTTGAGCACTGTTCCTACTAATTTGTATAAACAAAATCCCTTTGTTTAGACCCCAGACCGTTTATTTGTATAAAATAAACATAAACTTAAGAAGGGGTAGACGGTTCAAACCCCTTACGGCCTTTGTTGCACTTGACCCGTTGTCCTAGATGAGCGACAGAAGCGATGCGACACGCGACGTTACGCGACAACATAGGCCACGTGAAGGTTCAGCTACTGTTTGATAATGTCGCGTCGCGTCTTATCGAGTCGCGGTGTCGCGTTTGTCGCTCACGTAGGTCAACGTGTTAGTCGGACCCAGACCTAGCACAAACTAAAAATTAAGTCGGAATGAGAATATTGGTAATGCTTAAAGGTATAATTATAAAATTTAATAAATTAGGACATAGAATTAGGATCATCTCAAGCGAGTAGCTGGGAGCCGCTGGAAAGAAGCGGCACAAGACCGTGTCCTGTGGAGATCCATGCAGAGACCCCCGTCCAGCAATTTATCAGATGTAACGACATAATCAGCAAAATAATATTACTTAATTTATTTAATTAGATCCCATTTTATTGACTTTGTTAATTTATTAATGATTTAGATTTAAAATATTGCATGCCGTAAGGTGAAATTGAAATGACCACTCTGTACCCATATTTACAATAAAATAGATTGGTTAATTGTTTTTTACCATGCCATATTTATTTACCTGAGCATAGTTTACACTTTACAGTAAGGATTTTAACCTTTTAACCACGATAACACTAAGGCTATACTTATTAAAAAGTTAGCTACAATTTTGTAGCAGTAAAATCGAGCAATGGGAGCAAATTGTCGTTACCCTGTTACAGTTCATTGAACGAATGATTTGTTCAACGATCGCCTGGAGCTTGACTTGTGTTTATTGCCCGTTTCGCCAATTAAAGCGCTATCAGCTCGCTTGATAAACTTACAGTTTGCTGCTAGGTTCCAAAGAATCGAACACTTAATTATTGAGTCTTTTTTAGGGTTCCGTACCCAAAGGGTAAAAACGGGACCCTATTACTAAGACTCCGCTGTCTGTCTGTCTGTCTGTCTGTCTGTCTGTCTGTCTGTCTGTCTGTCTGTCTGTCTGTCTGTCTGTCTCCAGGCTGTATCTCATAAACCGTGATAGCTAGAAAGCTGAAATTTTCACAAATGATGTATTTCCGTTGCCGCTATAACAACAAATACTAAAAATTAAAAAAATATATATATTAAGGGGGGTCCCCATACAATAAACGTGTTTTTTTCGTATTTTTTTGCTCAATATTAAAAACGGTAACAGGTAGACGGTTCAAATTTTCACAGAATATTAACTTGTATATTACCTTTCAAAATAAATAATTAAATATCAATAAAGTAAATATTAAAGGGGGGCTCCCATACAACAAACGTAATTTTTATTTTTAATACGTCATAAATCGTAAAACTTACTACAGGTTTGTACGGAACCCTCGGTGCGCGAGTCCGACTCGCACTTGGCCGGTTTTTTTAAATATATATAGGCTGGCGCTTGGCTGCAATCAGACTTGCTTGCAAGTGGTGATGCAGCCTAAGGTGGAGCGCGCTTGCCTAGAAGATGCCTATTCACTCTTGATTTGAAGGTACCTATATTAAAAGAGAAGGGAAAAACGTAATTGTGTTTCAAATATATTTTCTTTAATAGAAGTTTAAAAATAAATTGATATGCTCGTATATTACGTAGCTGAGTGAGTGGTTTACGTTATTTATGATTCCCGCGGGAACTCTTAAATTTTCCGGGATAAAAAGTAGACTATGTCACTCTCCAGGTCCTTAACTATACATCACGTTGATCCGTTGCTCCGTTGCGGCGTGGTTCGAGGACAAACCAACAAACTAACCTTCCTTAGTTGAGAGTTCCTTATTTTGGCTTGCGTGGTGGAGTTTGACAGTTCATTCGTCATTTCAAAATAGTTGAAATTATGAATGAAATGATACAAAATAGCTTAAAAACGCAAAAAAAAAACCGAAATCTACCCGTGCAAAGGCCTCAAATTGGCATATATATCTCGCAGTGCAACCACGGCCGTTGAGTTTGCCAGTAACCCTTGCCACCTAGGCCGTTTTTAAAGTTCAAAGTTTCTCTGTCTAATAAACAAAGGGCTCACGTTCGAAGATATTATTGTCTTCGAGCGTGACAGTCACCAATTTCACTTAAATGTTCGTTCAGGGGGCATACTACCATTGCTTAGATCCGTATTGTTTTAATATTGTTGGCGTTCGTGTTTTAGAATTATAATCCTTATTTTAGGGACGTGAAGGTACATGACATAAAATACTTCAGCTCCCACGCCCCGACTCCCGATAGTCGGTAATCGGTCGGTGCGTTGTCAATCAACTATGAAATTGACTTCTGAAACTGCCACGAGGCACGCTCGCCTTTGTTCTACTCTTTGAAATCAACTTCGTGTACTTTCGCGTGTAAAATTTTAAATGGTGAACATCGATTTATGAAGCTACGAATAGAAGTTTCCGTTTATCAATGATTAATCAGTTTTTGGGCCGCTTTACCATTGGCTATCACTGAAGGTTCTGTAATGAAATGTGCTAATGTGAATCACGGCATCAGTAGGTACACTGAAGGGCTGCGTGTTCGGAATATATGCAGCTGGTTTGGACGTCATTTACATTTTATTACGTCATTTACGAGTACTTCGGTGCGTTTGACGCGTGTTGGTCACGTCATTAGCATTGTTCTACACTGAAGAGGCATTGCGATCGCTGCTGGCAGCTTTGGTCGCAACAAAACTTGGACTCTCACTGGATACTGGATAGTCGAATTCGATAGTAAGTAGATAGACAAACGGTCGGTGCGTTGCCAATTAACTATGAACTTGACTTCTGAAACTGCCACGAAGCACGCTCGCCTTTGTTCTGCGCTTTTACATCAGCTTCGTATAGGTACTTTCGCGTATAAAATATTCAGTGGCGTACATCGATTTATGAGGCTACGAATGAGACTAGTTTCGATGAGTAAATTGTTATACGACTTGGTCGATGCCAACTTATGTAGATTATTAATGTAGAGCGCTGGAAGTAGTATGGAACTGAAAGCAATCGACTCAGCATCTAGCGGCTGAAAATATATACTTATAGATAAATAGATAGATAGATAGATAGATAGATAGATAGATAGATAGATAGATAGATAGATAGATAGATAGATAGATAGATAGATAGATAGATAGATAGATAGATAGATAGATAGATAGATAGATAGATAGACAGATAGATATATTATGAATACTTTATTGCACACATGAGAAAATACAAAGACCATACCATTATTTGGTACTTACCATAGTCCATAGGTAACTTCACGGATCTGTTAACCGCTTGAGTTATTATCAAAATATAGGTTATTATTATAAATAACAAACGCGATGGTATAATAGCATTGCATACAACAAACCTGTCAAAAAAACTTAATTTTAATTTTTTTTTTTTTTATATACATATATCCATAAACTTACATAACTTTATTGGAACAAATTAATTATTATTAATATAATATTTCTGGTCAGGATTTTGATAGGCAAGCTATTTTAGGCGTATTTATCTATTAATGAATAAAAATAAAAAGTATGTTTCATCTGGTTAACAGATCGGCGAAGGTCGTAGTGTAGTGGCTCTTAGACCATAATAAAAATGACCTAATTATGAAAATTGTGCTACAGAAAACATTTCATGATTTTAAAAATGTCACTAGCATGAAAATGAGCAACATGTAATATACCTAGCTATGGTTTTTACCTAGTTTTCGCACACATTAAGCTCTGAGAGGCTGCATCGTTAGTTGAAATAAATTCCCGCTGAAACACGCCGCGGTTTCCGGTGCATTTCAAGATGCACTCCATTTCAACATTAAAGTATTACTTATATTAAATTTTTGTAACTCTATGAAATTTAATTTACGAGACTATTTTTCTGTTTCAGGTAATATTTAGGAGCACGAGAATTGTAGAAATATCTGGTAAAGTTGTGGTACAGTTTCAATTCCTTTCAAACTCTTTTTAAGGTAAGAATTTCTTGTGCGCTTTCATCTTTGACTATACATATATTTTACTTTGTGTATTTGTATATATACTTATTTATATGATTATTTATATATGTATATGCTTTTAAACGATGTATATTATTTAGTTTTGTATATAGTCTCTTGTCGTTTCTGTACCTGCTATGCATCTCTAGACATCAATTGTTCTCACACCTAGGGCATCTGGAAGAAATCCACATTTGTAGCGATAAGATGTCCTTGTACACGTCCTTTCTATATTTAAGTTTAGTTTTAATTTGTATTCTGTACAGAATAAATAAATAAATAAATAAAATATATCTATACTACGAGTAATCTATACTTCTATACTAAATAAATGCGAAAGTTTGGATGGATGGATGGATGGATGGATGTTTGTTACTCAATCACGCCCGAACGGCTGACGGATCTGGATAAAATTTGACAGAGAGATAGATTAAATCTGGATTAACACATAGGCGGCTACTTTTTATCCCGGAAAATTAAAGAGTTCCCGCGGGAACCAAAAAAACCTCAATCCGCGCAGCCGAAGTCACGGGCATCCGCTAGTATTATAAATACGAAAGTGTCTGTCTGTCTGCTACGCTTCAACGGCTAATCTTTTCTACCGATCTTGATGAAATTTGGTATAGAAATAGGTTGTATCCCGGGGAAGGACATAGGCTACATTTACCCCGGAAAATTAAAGAGTTCCCGCGAGAATTACAAAACTTATACAACGCGGACGAAGTCGCGGGCTTGATCTAGTAATGCTATATAATAATATATTAATAATTGGAAGGCTTGTAATCCATGTGTCCAGCTACTTACAACTTTTCCTTCGTACGATTCCATCTAGTTGTTTAATATAATTACCTAGAATAGATTAGATGTAACAGCAATAACATAGTTAATCCGGCTTCTTAGTGGAGGCATATAAAGGAAGGAAGTAGGTTAAGCGCCGCTTAGCGAGTCAGGAGTTCGGAAGCGACAGTGGCTACGAAACAACACTAATAAAAGCACTAATGGAATAAACGTGCAGTGTGGCTAATTTATTTGTACACGATCTCAAACCTAAACTAAGTAGGTAAATATACCCAATATTGTGCTGGTTTTTTGCGCAAGGAGTAACACGAAAGCGTCACGAAAGGGAGTGCAATAAAATAATTATTCTTCTCATTTTATAATTGATAGACTTAAATTAATTATTATTGCCAATCAAATTTCTTCTAATAACCACTCTTAATAACAAAATTAAAAATTTTAATTAATAATTTTAATTTTTTAATTTTAATTTTAATTTATTTTTTATAATTTACTAGTTGATATCCGCGACTTCGTCCGCGTGGAAAAAGATTTTTTAATTCCATTATCCACGGGAACTCCTTATTTTTCCGGGATAAAAAGTAGCCTATGTCACTCTCCGGGTCCTCAACTATACCCATGCAAAAAATCAGGTCGATCCGATGCTCTGTTGCGACGTGATTGAAGGACAAACCAACAAACAAACATACTTTCGCATTTATAATATTAAGTATAGATTACAGTACTTCACACACGAGGAAAGTTTCTAATTGCGGAACCGGCAGGATATGAACCTGCGTCTCTCTTATCCTGCCGATTCCGAAATTTTTGATATGTATTTAAATAAGTTTAGTCTTGTCATTTTAAAGATAAGAGATTGATTTTTAAATTTAAATTGATATACCTTCATACTCGAGAGTTCTTCATTATGTTCTCAAAGGTTTTTTTAACCACTACAAGTTAGCCCTTGACTGCGATCTGCGATCTCACCTGGGCAGGTGAGATACAGGTGGCGATAGCATGGGCAGAGACAATTTTCTCCCCGAGGAAAGGATAAATTTTTTATTCCTAAATAAATAAATTAAAACGCTAAATAACGGTGGATAAATAGTCCCCCGAGTCCCCGTGAAATGTCAAACGGGGATAAACTTCTCTCCCCTGTTGTCGTGCTCTGAGAAGTGGATAAGTTAATTTTATCTCTTGTCAGTGGATAAAATCGGGGGATAATTTTTTTATCTCCGGCCCATGCTAGCCCTGCTGATGGTGCAGGCTAAGATGGTAGCGGGCTAACCCGTTATGGGAAAGGCAGTTACATTAAACCTATACCCCTGGCCCTAATTGGTGTGTAAAGTCTTCCAAACCGTACATGGCCAGCGTGTTGGACTATAGTCATTACTCATTAGTCATACCCTTCTCATTTTGAGAGGAGTAGTGACACATGCATAGTGCAGCATGACTCCTGATGCCTATAATAGTCAGGTTGCTGCAGCCTGTAACTAATAACTAAGTTGAACAGTGTCTCTCTGAGTCTTGTACACACGCGTATACACACTACACTACTACATACTACAACAATACATACAATACAATATATACTATTGTGTTGTATACACGCGGAAATAAATTCAGTGAACTATCTGGGAATTATTAATTACACCACATTAGTTAGGAGATAACAAGTAGTGTAGTGTAATTAATGTGGGTATTTCAATAAGTTGTTAGTGTTCTGTCAATTGTATGAGCAGTCTGGAATAAACCGTTGTTGCGACTCGGCGTTTCATTCAATATATTACAAGTAGCACCTTCTGATACCACATTCCCATCTCCTAAAGGTTGAAGTGAAACCAATAATATAATTATTGAACAATTTATTCTACTCCATGTAGACTCTACCTGTGAATTCCGTACAATTTTTTCGCTTACGTCACTCTGTACATTATTTGGTAGCGAGGTTTCGCAAATAAAAAGTACCGGCGCGGTGTTGCCAGACGCCCCGAAGTGGCAATTACATGACTGGGCGTTATTTCCGTACCGTGTGACAGACGCGCGGCGAGCTCAGGTCTTAAGTTCTGGTCAGACACGACGCGGGACCGCCGCGTATTCAATACGGCTCTTAGACGACAGACATGAAGCATGTAAGTAAAGATATTAAGAAAGACAATTACATGACTGGGCGTTATTTCCGTACCGTGTGACAGACGCGCGGCGAGCTCAGGTCTTAAGTTCTGGTCAGACACGACGCGGGACCGCCGCGTATTCAATACGGCTCTTAGACGACAGACATGAAGCATGTAAGTAAAGATATTAGATAGCAGCCGCACGGAAAATCTTCACACTAAATTAGAGTACTAAAGTAGAAAGAAAATGTGTACCACCTTTAAATAGAAAGAAAGACAATTACATGACTGGGCGTTATTTCCGTACCGTGTGACAGACGCGCGGCGGGCTCTCGGGCTCAGGGCGTTCTGGTCAGACACGACGCGTGTTCAATACGGGTCTTAGATGACGGTTGACAGACATGAAGCATGTTCGGCTTCGGCCGTGGCTAGTTGCCACCCTACCAGCAAAGACGTGCCGCCAAGCGATTTTGCGTTCTGGTACGATGCCGTGTAGAAACCGAATAGGGGTATGGGGGTTTAATATAACTGCCATGCCCCTAACAGGTTAGCCCGCTACCATCTTAGACTGCATCATCACTTACCATCCGGTGAGATCGCAGTCAAGGGCTAACTTGTAGTGGATAAAAAAAAAGTAAAGATATTAGATAGCAGCCGCACGGCAAATCTTCACATTGAATTAGAGTATTAAAGTTGAAAGAAAATGTTGTACACCTTTAAATATAAAGAAAACAAGATATTTGGGTACAAGTCAACAAAAAAGGAGAACTTCAAATAAAATTGTGATAAAGCGATGTTTTTTCCATGTAATTCTAAGGAGATAATTTTCTTTATTTTCTTCATAAATTATGTAGCTGCAGAGGTCGTATTCTACGAATGAATACTCTGGATAATTATCATGGTTACTCTGAATATCTCTGGATTGGATGATCCGACTGATGCAGATTTCCACTGATCTATCTACCCACTCTATCATTCGATAGAGTGGGTGGTCGAATGATAGAGATAGATGGAGAAATCTTCTGGGACAGGCCCGGGTCCATAAAGGGCTGTAGCGCCGATGATGATGATGATGATCTAACCACTACCCCATTTACGTAAATTTTGTGCAGCTTGACTAAATTGAATTACGATTAAACTAAAATGTGATGTATGTTATGTGAAAAGCCTCCCTAAGTACCAATGATAGCTTAAATACTTCAAATATCGTCCAACAGTCCTATAGTCGTGCGTCGCTGCGGCCGCGCTTTTTGTTTGACCAAGCCTTCAGCGTCTACGCATGATTGATATTCCAGGGTGGAAATATTTTTCAAAAGTGCTCTCATTTCTAACGTTTTCCGTGTAAAATGTCATTTGTTTTATTTTATTTTCCGTGGCGACTACGTGAGGTCGGTTTTTATGAGAAATATTATTGCGCGGAAGTGAATGTAGGTTTTTTATTGTTTTACTATACAGTAGACCGTACGTTTTACCTGCTGTGGTTTCTACAGTAGTTATGCAAAGCTAAATAAAACTAAACAACTTATCGCACTACCTACCACATGCACTACAGGACAGTATATACCTATTTTAATTTTAAGTCCTTTCTTAGGTAGGTATTTGAAATTATTGTTTAATAACTAAGTAAGTACCTAGAAGAATTACTTACGTTCACTTACGAGTTGCTAGCTACTGAAGTTTATTATTTTTGTAATGGTGTGCCCATTTTATTGATTTGTTTTATAATTATTGTGGGGATCGGTACTAACAGTTCCTTTTGGATGTCGGTTTAAATAAGATGCGACCACTATTAGCAAGTCCGTAAGTACTTTTGTGTACAATTTAAAATTTTAAATCCATTCCAGAGACCCTGGGGCCGTGGAGTCTTAGTGGCAAAATTTTTTTGCGAGATATTTCACCGCGGTCGATTGCCTCATCTGGTGACAGAAGGGCTGGCTCATTTTTTGCGCAAAGGATCAGCCTGACTGTCCAGCGCGGAAATGCAGTCAGCATTCTGGCCACCATTCCACAACCATTCCACGCGGTTCTATTATATTGTTTTCAATAAAATATGTTATTTGATTAGTTATTTAAAGGTAGGTATGTATAATATAAACTGCCAACGTGTTAGATTTTGCCCATGATAAAAAAGCCGAGTTTAGTGTGTGCTTCGGCCGTTTGGTTGTTTTACCAGCGTGGTGGAGTATGGCTCAACCGTTCTCACCCTAGAGCAGACTTGTGCTCAGTAGTGAGTTGACTAGTGAACTGGTGATTAGGGGTGATCATATGGGATGAGCTCCAGCTCGCTGGTCCGATGACCTAAAGAAGGTGGCGGGAAGCTGGTGGATGAGGAAGGCGGAGGACCGTGTTTGGTGGCGCGCTTTCGAAAAGGCCTATGTCCAGCAGTGGATGCATACAGGCTGATAGATGGATGGATATGGGATGAGGCAGGCCATTAGATTTATTAGGAACTTAAAAAATATACAGCAAGAACAGTAAATAGCATGTAAATAAAAGTGGAGACGGCATTCGTAGCGTCCTAAATAAATATGTAATAAGAGTGAAATGAGCTTCATCTCTACGGAATTACTTGGCTTTTTACGAGTCAGCGGATCGGAAGTGTTTCGTTATTGCTTTTTGCATAAAATATAACTTTAACGATCATAAATTGAATAATAATATATTGTACCTAATTATTTTTATAATACTTAGCTAAATAAGTAAGTACTTATTTTAGCCGTAAGTAGGTAGGTATCGAGTTAAATAAATAATATAAATTTGACATCCCGTATTACTTAATACCGGTAATTAGGTACATTTCTGCTAGAATATCGTATTACGCACATAATAGGTACCTATATTACTTGTTTATTATAATTTAAATGCCCAGCCAGACTGATTCTGTGCGTAGCCAGTCCTAACTCAACCAGTCGATACAATATTATTGTCTTAAGTTAATTAGGTAAGTACCTAAACCTTTTTTATCTCTTGTAGGTAGCACGGGCAATGGCACGGCACCTATTTCAGTTACTTACAAAAAATAAAAAAAAATTAAAGCTTTTTAACCATAGAGGATAGAATACGCCGTCTACTTGCATTTTTTTACTGTAAATGTCGGGTCGCATGTTATTAGGAAGATGCGTCGTGGACAATTTTTTTTAACATCCAAATCGTAGATGTTAAATCAAATACCAATGCCGTGCCATCTTGCGTTGAGGTGAACAAATAAAAAGCGCCATCTATTCGGGAGTAGCATAAACATGTCGCAAACGCTTTGGTTTGTTTCCAAGTTCCAGACTGGGTTTGTTTCCAAGTTTAGCAGCAAGTTGTACTAAGTACGAACTAGTTTTACATATTCGTGCTAGATGGCGTTACGAGTAACTAAATATATTAAAAAAATATAAATAAATGCAAAATCGTAATGTCAAGCAACTAAAAAACATATTGTGTTTTTTTGATAGTAAAATACCTTGTTATTTAATAATTAGTATGCGTTAGTATGCATGTTATTTTACTAAATTGCCGTAGGTAAATCCATAGAGTATTAATAATTATATTGTATGTTGCGATGAATTATATAGTTTTCAAAGATTAGGTTCATAAAGAGAAAAGACTACAGTTTAAAAAATATATGCTCCGCCATGACAGTGAGTTTCACTGCCGTGACCAGGATTCGAACCTGGGTTACTACGGCCACAACGTAGGGTCCTAACCACTAGACGATCACGGCTATCGGAGCGATAGTGCTCATGCTGAAATTTTGAAAGGCCTTCTATGCACACAATTTGATACATTTTTCTTTATTCGCGCCAATTTTTCAATTTCTCTGCTCAATGAACATAGCTTTGTAAAGATAGTCATAACGCGATATGATTTAATAATTTTTATAAAGGTTTATTGCACTTTTTAATTGAATACAGCCCTGACAGTATTCTAGCGAATCAAACAGTAGCAAAATCGTAACCATTTCCACCATAAATTACGCAAAAATAATATATAAATTATTATTAAATATTAACTTGGAAAAGGATCAGGACAATGAAACGAACTAACTTGTTTTGCGGCTGGCGCTATCTACATATTTTAGATATAACTTCGCACGTGGACCGGGTTGGTATGTCCTCCGTATTTGGAGACATACGCAATAATTCGCGAGGGGCGCACAGACTACAAACATACATGGTAATGTCATACAGTGTCCCTTTGAAAGGACACAAAGGCAGCCATGCTTGGTTGCTTTGCTTTATATAGGCTGTGATATAGGTATATCGTCACTCGTTTCTTATTAGACTCCTCAAGACAAGCGGCAATTCTCATAAAACTTGAGACGTAACTTCTTCCTAACTAGACATCCTACCTATGTAGTAAAACTAACTACTATACTTACTGTTTTTCCGGTATAAAAAACAGATTTTTTTAGTGATACATACTTTTTTTGTAGGTATTAAACGTAAAAATCAGTCTAGCGGGTGGTTTGTGAAAATGTGAACAAACAGACAGACATATTTTTTTCTTTATAATAAATTAATAATTAATAACATTGACTTATATGTATACATATAAGTCAATGATTATGAATACTTATTACCTTAACGTTAATGCAAGATAGGTAGCCTAACTTACCACATAGATTTACCTATTGTCGCGGATTATAGCGAATTAAACTTCTAGTTCATTCATTATCATGGACTTACGCAAAATAACGCATGCTTCTATCCAATAATTTATTTAATTTTATTACATAATAGTAATTTATGATAAATAGATATTGAGGAACCAACTTGGTTATCGGCTGGCGCCAAATACCTAAATATAACTTCGCACGTGGACCGGATTGGTAACATGTCCTCCGTATTTGGAGACATACTCGTAGGTACGCAATAATTCTCGAGGGGCGTACAAACATACTTACATGGTAATGTCGTACAGTGTCGCTTTGAAAGGACATAAAGGATGTCCGCGGCTTGTTACCGACCTGTAATGCCGACTGCGTCCTTGATTGCTTTGATGCGTATAGTGCTTCTAATCTAGTAGCGTTAGTTCTTATTTCTTAGTCATATTTGAGGCGATATTTCTTTATTAAATCAATTTAAAAAATAGTATTGGTTTTCCCCGATAAAAAGTACCTAACCTATATACCTAGCAGCATCCGGAATTTAAGCTGTCTTTTTACCAAATTTCGTAAATTTTTTACGGCCTATTCTTGGCCGTAAAAAATTTAAGACAGACACACTTTCGCATTTATAATACGAGTATTGATCAGAGGAACCAACTTGGTTATCGGCTGGCGCCAACATGAGGTAGGTTAGGTATCTAATATAACTTCGCTCGTGGACCGGTCTAGTTCAGTAACATGTCCTGTGTATTTGGAGACACGCAATAATTCGCGAGGGGCGTACAAACATGGTGATGTCGTCCATTGTCCCTTTGAAAGGGCACAAAGGATGCCCGCGGGCTTGTGCTTCACAATTATACAACTGGATTCTCTCTCGGACGTCTCAAGAGTTTTTAGTACCAAAGTTACGTGATGCCTTATAGTGGTACTTGTTTAGATATTGTGTGTGTTCCGTTATAAGCACTGCGAGCACTGGCAGTGCTCTTTACTGGGGACTTTCAGTGCTCTCAGTGTATTTCGGAACGCACCCATTATTCATTGGTTTGTAGCGTTGCTTCTCTCTTTCTCTCTTATGTAAGTTGGGAATTGGGATTTTTCTACCGCAGTGGTTAGCGCTGTGGTCTTTTAAGTAGGAAGTTCGATCCACGGTAGCGTCAATTTGGGAATTTACAATTTCTAAATGTTCTCTGGTTTGGCCTGGTGAGGCTTCGGCCTTGGCTAGTTACCACTCCACCGGCAAAAACGTGCTGCCAAGCGATTAAGCGTTCTGGTACGATGTTGTGTAGAAACTATTAGGGGTATGGTGTGGTATGGGTTTATTATAAATGCTATACCCATGTAACAGGTAAATCCGCTACTATTTAAGACTGCATCATCACTTACCACCAAGTGAGATCGCAGTCAAGAGCTAAGTTGTAGTGAAATTAAAGAAAGGCTCTACTAGTCGGCCGAAGTTAATACGCTTCATCTTCTACATAGTTATTCTAATTCCATACGTGACCATGAACATAAAATACAATAGCGATTTTTACAATACGCCAATACAAACTAGAATTCAATACCGAATTGTACAATACTCTAATCACATGTACAGGAAATGCACAAAAGGGATTAGCTAAACACAAAAAAGTACTGAGACATGTTAATGCTATAACCGTAGATTTGCTTCGGGCAATATACAAAATGCCGTTTGACGCGTGAAGGATTTTTACGCGGTTGTCTATTGTGATAGGGGAATAGATTTAGCTTTGGGGAACAATCACACGCTATTTAGAGTAAAAGAATTGAACAAGGATCGTAGAGTTCCGCACAGAACACGGCCCTGGTAATCTCCTAACGCCTATAGCCATATTGTTTCATTATTGTTGACTTTCGTGTTTTAGAATTATAATCCTTATTCTAGGGACGTCAAGGTACGTGACATCAAACTGTCATCTTGAGTAATATTACTTAAGTATTGCTTTAAGCGTTGGCAGTATGGCCCCTGTGCCGCTTGCTTCCAGCGACTGCCAGCGGCTTCCAGAGGCTCCCATCCCAGCTACTCGCTTGAGTTTCCAGTGCAAGGCCTTCATACAAGTACCTACCTTGGGACCCCAACGCCTATCTGTTCTTCGAACTATGTGCCCGTAGATTACTATGTATGTAGACTCTACGAGCTATCTCGGACTCTATCTTCTCCTATATGAATCACTTCATTTCTGATTCGATTATTGTCTTCTTCTTATTCCGAACCTTCTTTTTTTCTTGGTTTTTGGCTATCTGTAGTGCCAAAACAGCACAATGCACTTCGCCAGTGTCAAGGAAATTGAGGGTGGCACAAAGGAGATTGGCCGGTTACAGAGTGCCAAAATTTCTGAAAACGCTGTTCAACGTTATTTGGGATGTGTTACATACGTGGCACATGTCATTATCTTCCACTCTCTTCTGTCATTCGTCAACTCACTATCCACTACTCTTACACGCATATCATCTCACACAATCCATCCATCTTTGGTCTTCCTCTGCTCTTTTGGCACATTCAACATTTTTCTAATAACATAGGTACAAGTACAAGTAGGTACAAGTTTTGACGACCACCGTGGCGCAGTGTTGAGCGCTGTTGTCGTAACGTGCGGAGGTCCCGGGTTCGATCCCCGGCAGGGTCAATTTGGGAATTTATAATTTCTGAATTTTCCCTGGTCTGGCCTGGTGGGAGGCTTCGGCCGTGGCTAGTTACCACCCTACCGGCAAAGACGTGCCGCCAAGCGATTTAGCGTTCCGGTACGATGCCGTGTAGAAACCGAATAGGGGTTTGGGTTTAATATAACTGCCATGCCCCTAACAGGTTAGCCCGCTACCACCTTAGACTGCATCATCACTTACCATCAGGTGAGATCGCAGTCAAGGGCTAACTTATTGTGGATAAAAAATAAAAAAAAAAGTAAATAAAGCTGAAGCTAACATAAGTACAAGTACCTAGCTAAATAAAGCTGAAGTCGGATCACAGATTGAGTTTTTTCCAAACTAAAGCTTCTTTTGTATAGCTGTCTGTTTTGTGTACAGTAGCGCTTTTTGTGTGAAGCTAATCATTGGACCATAAAATTGTTTAGACGTAACAGTTATCTGTGAGTAGGTGCCGACTAGCGACGCGACGTACAATGTGGAGTTTTACTTACTACTATTACCTATTCTTTGGTTTTACTATCAAAGCAGATGTTAAAAATTAGATAGTTTTGATATAACTTTCGTTAAATTAAGAAGTTCTATTTTTTGTCTTGTCGTAATTTGGACAGGGAAATAATTTTAAACAAACATTTAATAATTTTAACTTATACTTAAAATTTCAATCCAAAATGGTGAAAAATGCTATGCAAAGTAGTGAAAACTTTTTTAAGTAGGTTAGCTGTTATTTTAGAGCAAAAATTACTATGAAACAAATCATCCTTGTGTCCAAAGTATTAATGTTAATAGTTGATACTACCCACAATCAAATGTAAGAGAGACCGGAAGAAGTTGTGTTAGATTAAAATACATTTATAAAAACATTCGAACATGTTAAAATAGGCGGAGTATTTGAATAAATATATAATATCCTGAATCCAAATAATTCATAAGTTAATCGTGAACCAATATTTCCCTTGATCTTGAAAACAACAAATCAAACAACAAAAGGCAGTTATTTGATTTGACCCAAAGAAGTTTCGAGCTAAGCAATTTATGTGATGGGCCTCACAACAGCTCACAAACGTAGAACAATTGAGTTGCGGCCCCGGTTGCTCGTGATTTAGTGGACTGTTCGACCCGTCCCCAACGATTTGAGTCCAATTTATAGGTTTCTTATCAACTTCGAAACTGTTAAGTATGCTGAACGCTAGGAACATTATCTATTTGTCTATTGAACTCAATTTATTGGATCCCTTAATAGACATGCGCTGTTTTGGGCATTTTTTTGCTCACGCCGGCTAGGGTATTTCAATTTGTACATTATCTTTGAAATAAAAGTAATCTTATAAGTACGCATGCTCTTACCTAAAAATCATTGTTTCAACAGTATCTTGAATTTAAAAAAAAGTGTGTATGCAATTCACACACGGCAAAAGTGTAACTTTAGAAAACTTTGTAGTCTATCTAATTCTCTCGCAGGCTAAGTAGCCTACGAGAGAATGAGATTCATCGAATTTTCAATTTGCTCTTAGAATGAGAAGCCATAGTCCACTACGCTGGCCAAGTCGAGATCTAACCGAAGAACAGTAATTTTTATTAAACAAATGAAAGAGAATTGCATAAAAGTGAAACCCTATATTTAAAAACATTTTATAAGATTAAGATTATTGACTATCTTCTTATTTTTAGAATGTTGCGTAATGAAAGAATGAACCCAATTGTACAAATAGGGAGACAAACATGGCCTTGAAAATGTTCTCTTGAGAAATTACTTCCTGTTTTTCAACCTCTGACCCGTCCCCAAAAATACAATAGGGGAACTGCTATGAAATTTTTACCGGTCATTCAACAACCATTAGAAGGTGCATTTTGCATCTATGACTGACATATGTCAGACTTTACAATCTTCTATTGTTACCTCTTGACAGATATGAAAGAGTTTTGTATGATCACGACCCTTTCACAATAATATTACTCGGCTTATGATTTACGACAGTTTAACTAGTATAGGATTTTTTCTTTATAAAAAAATGGGTTTGGAGGCAATCTTTTCAGAATTAAAAAGGTGAACCAAATGAGTGAGGCCTCATAATCGTATTGCGTTTATAATTCATATTTGTGTTAGAGATTAGTATAATTATTGCATTGTTGGCTTATTTATAAAAGGATAACATGCCTACTTTCAGAACAATTTAATTCGTCAGGTGACTTGTGAATTCGCGTAATATTATCAGGTTTTTTTAAATATCATTAAAACGAAAACCAAAATTTTTTTTAAACGGAACACCTTTTTCAGAATCTAATTTAAAAAATACTATTTTTAAAAACTATTTTTAGTTTCTTGCAACTTGTATGAAAAATCTCAAATAAGGTTTAGGATATACGTTGTATAATAGAAGATAAATATAATATTATGTAATAGAGAAGCTCATAGTTAAAATCAAAATAATATTGTTTTGCACGCCGCCGCCTCGGCTAATATGTTGGATTCTGTACTACAATTAACCATCTCTTATGTACACATATTAATGCAAATAAAGAATCCGAATCTGAATCTGAATCTATGTACATATTATATATTTATTGTGTATACTGTATATAGAGTATAATATTTGTATTAGCGTAAAATTCTCATGAGCTTAAAGCTCACAAATCCGCGTTTATTGTTAACACTTATTCCAAGACCGGTTCTGCCACGCGGAAGCTTAGTTGTTAGCGTCTCACGATTCCAGTTTTCTTGTAAAACTTTATATTAAAATACTTTCAAACATCTGTCAAGTCCACTCTGGTTTTGTTATACTACAAGTAAAGGAGCCTTTTCACTTCCTGAGTACTTTTTCTGTTCCCCATTTATTTATTACTCAAGTACCGAAAGCTACTTGCTTTCTGAGCTTTCATTTAAAACTAGAATATTTACAATTATGATTCTAGTTTTACATGAAAGCTCAGAATTATTGAAATTCAGATATAACTGTTTAAGTTATTTTGGTATGGAGACTTACATGCTTTATTAGATTTAAGATTTATCAACTAGTTACTAGTATATCCTATGATTTTTTTTTGTCTTTAAAGTTTACTTTGTCTTTTTCCAGGGGTTGTTTACCTACTTGGACGAGTGGCTCATACGTCCGAAGTTGTAACTTGAATATAATCAGATTTATTTACTTAATCAAGTTGATGTTCCATTTTTAGTAGAACATTGATTTCCTAACTCTACTTATGATGTGGTCTTGTTATCTGCTACAAATATCTATATTTTTTCGACAAACGTCTGCTAGCGTTGATTCGCAAGTGTACTAGTGCCTTTACGTGTCGGTACTCTTTTGTTGCAGCCATGTCCGTTGCAGTTTTGTGACGTGATGCAATATGGATATTGTTCGCACGTCAAAGTTTCTTACGCGATACACTTTGAAGTCTCGGAAGGGGGATTTTTTGAAAAGCCTCTGGAAGTGAGATGTTTGCTGATAAAATATTGAATGAATATACCCCTAGACTAATTTTGAAAGATACTGTTTTTGAAATTTAATATGAGGTTTGGTGAGATATTTATTATAGGGAATTTTAATGAAAAAATATTTAAGATCATTGTGAAAGGAATCTGTTAAATTATACCTTTCAATATTGTTGAGAGATTACAAAGATACACTTTGGAGAGGTTCCGACTGCTTCTTGTTACCACCATGCCACCGAAGTGACCTTGTAGGTATTATGCATCGTAAAAACTGGAGCTATGATGGTGATGGTGATGAGTTTTTTTATCAATAACTAATTTGCGCAGTGATTTTACCATAGGTTTAATTTTTAAATGTACTATTTGTTCCTTTTTTTCATATAACTATCGTATCGTTCTTGAGTATAGCCAAAGTATTTATCTATTTTAAAACTATGAAATAGTTTATGTTGTTTATATGAAAATCCAATATGTTACACCCACACATTTTAATCTTAAAATTCATAAGAATGTTTTAGCATCGCCGAAAATATCCGTACGATTGTTACAACTCAATTCAGAGATTTACTGCTTCTACTCACGACTCGATAATTGATTTGTAGTTATTATTTATGGATAATGATTTGAAAATGTTCAATAACCATCTGTTTCGTACATCTTGTTTGTTTTAACTTCTGTTGTATTTTACGATCTGTATTCCGTTAATAGATAGGTACTTATTATATTATTCTCTTGACCATGTCCGCGACTTTGTTCGCTTAGATAGCCTACGCTACTTTTTATCACAGGTTTTGATTGTTAATTACATCCATGCAAAAAAGAACGTTGCTGACTGTTGACTCAAACAAACCTGAAACTGATATTTATGCCATTCGAATTGCCAAGTGAATCGCAATCGATTGGTATGCGTGGATCGAAAAAGCTGGTCATTGGCCCCTTAATGATACGCAATTAAACTGTATATGAAGTAATGAGATCCTGTTAAAGATCCTGATTCAACTACAACGCTAAATTATTGAGGCACACCGCAAGTATCGAAGTGTCACGTTTTTTCTACCGTCCCAATATATTTTCAATCAGCCGTAACTGATCTTCCATTAGAGCGCGGAGCCGGAACGCGGCGGTATTGCCAATGCCGTTAAATTAGATGATTTACGCTCGGCATAATAGTTATGGTGATACGGACAATAAATTTGGTTAACGCTGATGTTTCGAACTTTGATTTGCGGCAGAAGCTCTTACGAGCTTACAGACGAAGGTCTACTTCCACAGTCACTGTGTCACGGTGTGAATGGAAAAGAAAAGGGTACCTGTAAACTGTACCATACGGTATCCATACTAATATTTTAAATGCGAAAGTGCCTTTCTGTCTATCTGTCTGTCTGTCTTCTACGCTTTCCCGGCCCATCGTTTCAATTAAATTTTGACGAAATTTATTACAGAGACAAATACATCCTGCATCCTGGGGAAGAACATCTGTCTCTCTCTTCGGTCGTTCATTCATTGCTGAAGATCGTGGTCCTGGCTAGATCCTAATCGCGAATTGATTATTACATACATAATCATAGGAAAAATCAAAAACCTTAATCCACGCGGATGATGTCGCGGGCATATAAAAATGGGGTTGGTTGCAAAAAAAACAGTTGACAAAACGGCAATTTTAACATCAAACCATATTATTTCACCAAAATATTGTAATCAATCGTCAAAAGTAAAAGTTGCGTTGTGTTTTGGGATATTTCTTTGTAAAAGTTTGCTCTATTGTTGGTATGTCTTGAGAGGTGCCAAAAATATTTGCAGAAGGCGCCCTTATGCTTCTATGGATCTCCCTCCTTCTGGGTGTCACCCTTTGAGAGATCGTCCAATAGCAGTTGAGAATCTTCATCTTCGATCCCTAAGCAAGAATCGCATAAAAAATGGATCAGCCAAGGGTTGAGCGACCCCAAAATTTGCTCCCAAAAAGCATCTGAATTAGGCATTTTTATTTTTTGCGTCGCGGATTTGGGTCGTGTTCCGTGGTTATTTTTATCTAAATTGACTTTGAATTATGCGATTTACTTTACATTTATTTATAAAAAGCTTTTATCAATCCCGTCGCGGGCAATTTTGTGTGGATTTTGAAACAGATGCCACGAACTTCCGTATTCAAGTGACAATTTAATTTTTTGCCAAAAATATTTCTATCCATTCCCATAACTTTCTTATAGTCATCAAACAATTAACGTTAATTGTATTATTGTTTGTTTATTGTTACATCATTGCATATGACTTGCGAATTATGTAACTATGCAATAACTTTGTGGTTTCACAACAACAATGCTTTTATTAATATAATATTCACAGAAGAAATTCAACTTTCTGTTTCTCTGAGAAATATTAAATCTAATGCTAATTATGTAACTGACTGCAAGTTGCAAATAATTTCACCTCTAAGATATTTACCAATCTCTATGACAACATATTTAAATGCGGATTACAGAGTTATTGTACTTAATAAAAACTAACATTTCTTTAGATTAATTTCTACTTACTCATAGTCACATTTGTTTCTGACTCGTAATCATTGCTTCTGAGGGTTTAAACCCTTTCCATTATCACTTATGAGATATTGGTTTTCTTTACATCTTCATCTATTACTATTATTGTATCGTGCTATGCCTGGGATAGAACAGTAGCTTCCATCTTATTTAGAAACAGGTTAAAAAACAACACCTTATTAAATTTCTATTATTATGCGTGCAATTTTTTTATAGATTTCACACGACTGACTGACATGTTGTTCCTCGTGCTCCGTACCCTCAAGTGTCGATGTACAAAAGAACCCGTCAATTTCAATTAGCTTCATTCTATGAACTGAATTTTTAATCATCTATTACCACTTTGATGTTTATATTTCACTATAATGCGCTTTATTTCAAGGGATTATGATTTGAAATCGAGCTTGTTAATCGAGGATATATTTTTGCTATACCTACTGTTGGCTTGATATTTTCATATTCTTTGTTACCAATGCCCTATGATTGAAAATCGGGTAAGAGCACCAATTCCATGACCTAAAAAAAATAAAATTTGAACACTCTTCGGAAGAGCTACCTCTTGTTTAAAGATTATAATAAACTCTACAGTTTAGGTATAATAACATTTATTTCTGTAAGTATAATAATTAAAATTGCATGCCGGATTAAACAAAATAAAGTGTCTCCTATTTACTTGTCATGTTTGGGATTATCTTTTAATTGGACCCCTTTATGATAATTTTGCTAGTTTAGCTTTGTGGTTGAAAGGTAACGCATATCAAATTGACTGTCAGACCGTTTCTATTGTTAGCAAGTTGTTAGTAAGGATTATGACATGTAAAGGTGGTCCTTAAATGCATAGTTTGTGAATCGAAACAAAGGAGTATAGAAATTGGCTTACTTGTTAGTTTCTTATGTATTTGTATTTTCGTTTCAATAAAATTATAGCTGCTTAAAAATAAATATTCTTATGCGAACATAATATCTAGGTTAGAGCTGTGATTTATGCTTATAAAAAACAGCACTAGTTTTTTTTTTAACCTATTTAAGTAAATTCTTACTATTATACTACTTCTGGCAACTATTTATAAAAACAATAGATGATGGTTTAAGTTTTTTAAAGTTTTTTAGCCTATGTCACTCTCCAGGTCCTCAACTACACCCATGCCTAAAATCACGTCGATCCGTTGTTCCGTTGCGCCTTGATTTGCGAAAAAGACACACTTTCGTATTTATTATATTAGTATGGAGTACGGATTGGCTCTTTGTCAGCTTTATTATTTAGTACGACTGATAGAGGTACATAATAGAATGACAAGTAGTAAAGATATACGTACTTACTTAAATAAAATAAAACCCAAAAAGGAATTCTTAAAAGTAATTTTCCTAAAAAATGTAATTGATTTTGTTTTTTGTACAATTAAAAAAAATGCGACAGTGTGAAGTTTACCTTTCGACGAAACTCAATATGACGTACCTAACAAAAAATAGATACAATTTACTGTTTCATTTGCTCTACTCTCGTCAAAACTCTAGATACTAGTATAGTATATAACACCATTAATCAAAATTTTGCAACTCATCCAAACGTAGGAAACGTTGCTCAGAGCGACATAAATGGAGTAAAAGTGTCTAATGGTGTAAACTTTGATCGATAATGGTGACGTTTGGATGATCATCAATTTTATTTATAAAACCGACTTTATATTAAATCAGTTCCATTTTATGCGTTCTTGGGTTGGGTCAATTTAGTAAATACTAGACAATGCCCGTCTTCGTCCGCGTGAATTGTTTTTTGTTCCCGCGGGAACTCTTCAATCTTCCGGGATAAAAAGTAGTCTGTGTTAGGCCAGGGTATGATCTATCTCCATTCCAAATTTCAGCCAAATCCAGTAGTTTTTGCTTTCGCCTTTATAATAGTTATTACAAAAATATTATTATTATTAGTATATTATTATTATTAGTATTATTATTAGTGTGATGTGATTTTTTGTGTTGAGTAATTTTTTGGCTATATGTATCGTTTAAAGAAGCCAAGTGTACCGACTGATTTAGCAGAGTTTTATCGGGTAATTGCGACTAATACTAAGGTATGTACACAGGTTATAACTTTATAAGTAGACGTACGTCAGCAATAATTAACTTTCACCTTACACGATTGTTTTCAAAATATGAACAGTTTGCTTGCTGAAGGAACTTAAAATACTATTATTTTATCGATATCTATATTACTTCCATCGATTGAACTAGGTATTACCAGCTGTACTATTAACTATTCTGTGCTATTACCACAGAATAGGTAATAGTAGCTATTACTACGGACCCGGACCGCAGACGATATTGCAGGATAGGTTCTTCGAGATGTATGGACATAGGTAAGCTATCCCGAAAGGTCGAAAAGTTCCCACGGGACTTAAAATAAACCCTTAATCCACGCGGACGAAGTCGCGGGCACCATCTAGTGATTTTATTCGTATATTTTATTCTCCGACGCAAAAAGAGGGGTGTTATGAGTTTAACGTGTGTCTATAAGTTACTACTATTACCTACCTATTCTGTGCTATAAGTGCCCCTGTGTGTCTGTCTGGGATCGTAGCTCTCAAACTGATGAATTTATTTTGATTTTGTTTTTTTTTAGGGTTCCGTAGCCAAATGGCAAAAAACGGAACCCTTATGGATTCGTCATGTCTGTCTGTCTGTGTGTCCGTCCGTATGTCACAGCCACTTTTTTCCGAAACTATAAGAACTATACTGTTGAATCTTGGTAAGTAGATGTATTCTGTGAACCGCATTAAGATTTTCACACAAAAATAGAAAAAAAACAATAAATTTTGGGGGTTCCCCATACTTAGAACTGAAACTCAAAATATTTTTTTTCATCAAACCCATACGTGTGGGGTATCTATGGATAGGTCTTCAAAAATGATATTGAGGTTTTTACTATCATTTTTTTCTAACTTGAATAGTTTGCGCGAGAGAAACTTCCAAAGTGGTAAAATGTGTGTCCCCCCCCCCTGTAACTTCTAAAATAAGAGAATGATAAAACTAAAAAAAATATATGATGTAGGTACATTACCATGTAAACTTCCACCGAAAATTTGTTTGAACGAGATCTAGTAAGTAGTTTTTTTTAATAATTTAAAAGTTACTACAGGTTTGTACGGAACCCTCGGAGCGCGAGTCCGACTAGCACTTGGCCGGTTTTTTTTTGAAAGGTGAATGAAATGAAATGATTTGTTTCACATAGGACAACTTGTGCCCTTATGATAAGTCTTAAGAATATACTACCGGTTCGGAAAGCTGATTGGTCAAGAATGTTCTTAGACGTGATTCCAGAAAATCTGTTCAGCTGTTTGAAACTTTTTAAGGTTGTATAACTTTATAAACTTTATAATATTTTCTAGTTGATAAAAGGATGTGAGCATCTTCAACAAGTCTGATTGATTCGAAATTTGGTATTCTGTTATTTCAGAGTCTCTTTTTTTAAAAATATATGCTTACAACCCCTGACGAGGCAGCCAGCTATGCAACCCTCGCGTGGGGCAGGCCACGTGTGCGCGTTTTCTTCACACCCCGCTTATTTTTCTAGAGCCATTGATTTTTTCACCCCTTGTGCACGGGATTAATTAAAACTAGCTTAGTTAAACAAATATTTTCATCTTTATTAAGGTTGGTAAGTAACGACGTCTATACTCTAGGATCTCATATTTAACTTAGTAATCCATACCTAACTCCATACTTATATTATAAATGCGTGTCTGTCTGCCTGCCTGCTTCACGGCCCATCTGTTCAGCCGTATTTGATAAAATTTGGTACAGGGATAGTTTGTATCCCGGGCTACTTTTTCTCCTGGAAAATTATGATAAAATGTTGTCCAAAATCGGTTAAGTGGATGGGTAAGTGATTTTTTTTTACATCAATACAAGAGTCCAAACTCCAATCTCACCTATACTAGCGGCACGCTATGATGGCCGGTTGGACAAACGTTCCGTATTAATTGATAACGACTTTGAAGGAAATAATTGTATTACTTTATTGACGATAGCTATGACGATAGTGATGTGCAGAGATTCATAAATTTAAAAAAACTTAATTGTTTTTTGTTCGAGAATAAATTGACCTATTGTAATGTGTCAACCGGCCATCATAGCGTGCCGCTAGTGTAGTGGCAGGCATTAGTGCAATATCTAGTGGTAAAGGTAAACACATGGGAAGCCCTTTCATTTATTAAAGACTAGCTGATGCCCGCGACTTCGTCGTTACTTAAGTTTTTTTGATTCCCTCGGGAACTCCTTAATTTTCCGGGATAAAAAGTAGCCTATGTCACTCTCCCGGTTATGAAGGAACTTGAAATTTAATTTGCTATAATCCGCAACAATAGGCAAATATATGTGGTACAGTGTATCTTGCACTTGCAGCTTGCAATATTCACCACACCACATAAATCTTCCAAATTATTCTCAACGTACGTTTCACTCCGACACCGGAGCATCTTCGGGAGATGTTGACTCGACAATGTTGGCACGATTGTAAAGTCTTTACAATCGTGCATTGCAAGCTGCAAGTGCAAGATACACTGTACCACATATATTTGCCTATTGTTGCGGATTATAGCAAATTAAATTTCAAGTTCCTTCATAATCATGGACTTCCGCAAAGTAACGCCTGCTTCTATCCAATACTCTCCCGGTTCTCAACTATACCCATGCCAATCAAATCAGGCCGATCCCTTGCTCTGTTGCGTGATTGAAGGACAAACCAAGTCCGTGACACGGACCAAAAGTCCGTGTCACGAAAGAAGTCCCCTAGTGGCGGCGCTAGTAGTCGCACGTTTATGCATTTTTTATAATATTTAAAAAATTTAGGTATTATGTAGTTCCACAAATCGCCACGGGTCTTCTTTCGTGACACGGACAAGTATAGTCCCAGAAACTAATCTGACCCGGTGGCCCAAATTTTGACAAATTTTTACGCCTGTTTAGTTTTTGTTTGTATTTTATTTTTCATTGCGACATTGTCGCCGGGTCAGATAGGTTTGTCGGACTTAATAGGTACGCGACAAGCATGCTACATAATAACACAAAACTACATAATAGTGGCATGAACTGGAGGAGGCCTATACCCAAAGAGGGGTCCTTGTCAAAAATATAGATAGCAATCAAGAAACATAATATACATATTATATATATAAAAACTAACAAAAAACAAAACAGCTCTTACTACACACACACACACACACACACGTACACACAAACATTCACGCACACACGTAATTTAAAAAAAAAAATAGTAACAAACTAACAATTAGAATAGATAATAATATGATAGCATTTGAAATTTTGCAAGAATAATGTAATAACTGATAAGGAAAATAAAGGCTTAATAATAATAAACATAATAGTAGTTTTGTGGTACCAAACCACTATTCACAATTGAATTGTGATTTTTCCCAATCACGGCTCAATCAGAGGGAGCGCGCCACGTGGCGGGGAGGCAATCTAGTTTCTTTACAATTCAGGAGGGCCCTCCGAGTGTATGTAATGACTCCATTACGACCACAAGTGGGAAGCGTTTGGGCATCGATTCGATTGGATCGGTATGTGGGTAACTACTTTCGATTTTGACATTTTACTAATAGTCCATTCATTTTAGATTTTTTCGCGGCAAAATTTATAATTTTTTGAAACCACTGTGGTTTTATACCTATGAGTGAGTACATTAAAAAACACAACTCTCCCCCCCCCCTCCGGTGGTGGCTTCCCCCCTCCCCGCCTTGAAAAGTGTGCCATTTTGCAGATTTCCTAGATTTTCAAGAAAACTATACAAGCTAGGACAAAACCGTCAAAGAAAACATTGTTCCTTAATAAATTACCTACAAATAAGTTTATAACATTTATTATGATAGGAGTTATAGTTTACAAGCTATGGTGCGTTAAAGTTGACTAAAAATCGCAGCTCAGTAAAATTAGCCAATTTTCAACATTTTATATGTATTCTGTAATCTCTAGAAAACTATTAGAGTTAGGCAAAAACTGTCAGAAGTAAAAATAAACACCATTTAATGACCTACAAAAAAATATTTAGTTCATAAAGATATGACTAATAATTTCGCATATATATCCACGTATTGTATACGAAGAAAAATAAAAAAATTGTTAGAATCCTGTGTTATTTGCAATTAGCACAAAAACTATTAGAGCTAGGAAAAATCCTTCGAAGAGCAATTAATTTCATTAAATTGCCTACAAAAAAATGTTATGGTTTATTTAGATAGGACCAATAGTTCGAAAAATATGACTACCTTTATTCCATGAAAAATTTTTTTCAAAAACCATGTATATATTTTGTAATTTTCACAGAAACAATTAGAACTAGGAAAAAAAATATCAGAAGCAAAAATGAACTTCATTAAATTACCTCCAAAATAGTTTTTAGTTTATTTTGACAGAACTAATAGTTTCGGAAATATTGCTGTCTAACTTGCATAAAAAAAGAAACCCTTGTAAAATCCGTAAATGTTTTTTGTAATTTCAAGGAGAAGTATTAGAGCTAGGAAAAAAGCTGTCAGGACTTAGGACAAAGATAATTAATTTACCTATAAAATAGTGTTTAGTTTATGTTGATAGGACAAATAGTTTTTGAAATATACCTTGCTATTTTGTAAGAACCGGTGGTAGTCATGTTGACTTAGCATAATAGTATGGAATGAATAGAAATAAACCCCTAAATAAATAACGTTTTTTTTTATTTTAGGCCCAAATGATGCCATCCTTCCTCCCCACTCCCCCAACCCCCTCCCCCCTCCCCTCTCTCAAACATCTCGCCGATTGTGCTTTGATTTTAACTTTGAATAAATTAAAAAAAACTTTTAGATATATAATAAACACATATTATCTAATGCCCCCTTTTTAGGGTTCCGTAGCCAAATGGCAAAAAACGGAACCCTTATGGATTCGTCATGTCTGTCTGTCTGTCCGTCCGTATCACAGCCACTTTTTTCCGAAACTATAAGAACTATACTGTTGAAACTTGGTAAATAGATGTATTCTGTGAACCGCATTAAGATTTTCACACAAAAATAGAAAAAAAAAACAATAAATTTTGGGGGTTCCCCACACTTAGAACTGAAACTCAAAAATTTTTTTTTCATCAAACCCATACGTGTGGCGTATCTATGGATAGGTCTTCAAAAATGATATTCAGGTTTCTAATATAATTTTTTTCTAAACTGAATAGTTTGCGCGAGAGACACTTCCAAAGTGGTAAAATGTGTGTGTCCCCCCCCTGTAACTTCTAAAATAAGAGAATGATAAAACTAAAAAAAATATATGATGTACATTACCATGCAAACTTCCACCGAAAATTTGTTTGAACGAGATCTAGTATGTAGTTTTTTTTTAATAATTTAAAACTTACTACGAAACGTTTGTACGAAACCCTCGGTGCGCGAGTCCGACTCGCACTTGGCCGGTTTTTTTATGCTAAAATGACTGGACTACAAGTGCAACAATGGCGAGGAAATGTGTTGAGTCTAGAAAACTGGGACTGGAAAAAAACAACTTTTTACGCCCATACATACTACAAAGTCACCAGCTCCAGCATAGAGCTGATCTGATGATGGAACCAGGAGGTGTATAGGGGAACTCTTCAATTATTATCAGTAAGCCCCTCGAGTATGGGCTCAATTGGTTTGTTTTCAAGATTCCAAGCGTGTTTTTGAACTAATTTATGGCTTATTTTACTGAGCTGCGAATTTTAGTCAACTTTAACGCACCATAGCTTGTAAACTATAACTCCTATCATAATAAATGTCATGAACTTATTTGTAGGTAATTTATTAAGGAACAATACTCTCTTTGACAGTTTTGTCCTAGCTTGTATAGTTTTCTTGAAAATCTAGGAAATCTGCAAAATGGCACACTTTTCAAGGCGGGGAGGGTTGTGTTTTTTAATGTACTCACTCATAGGTATAAAATAACAGTAGTTTCAATTAATTATTAATTTTGCCGTTTTCCCCATACATTGAAATCTAGAATGAATGGACTATAAGTTGTAGGGGAGCAATCGATTTTGCGTCGAGCATTCCACCTAATACTGTAATACTGTATAGTATACATGTACCTAACATTTTGCTTTTTGAAAAGAGCAATTGCTGAGTTTATTGCCGGCTCTTCTCAGTAAAATTTTCTTTTCGAACCGGCGCGGTGGTAGAGTCAAAACATGACGTAGCATAAGAGACACCTGTTGTCCTATTATGAAATAAACAAATTGAATATTGATTCTCGATCCACTCTTTCAGTACTCTATTTTTTTGGTTTCAATCGCCGCTTCAGCTGAAAATGGTTGCCAAACTGAACAGCTGCCGCCATTTTTAAAATTGAGGTGTAACTTACTTACTTTAAATTTTTGACTCATTTTCAGATTTAAATATCTCTGTGCGTTGCTGCTTTTGATTTGCGCACAACGCTGTTGATTAAATAGGAAAAGGAATGAAAAGTTTTATTTCATGTAAAAACTCAAAGTTTATAAATTATAATAATTAGTCAAGACTCTACCTAACGAATGTACGCACGCGTTTAGTTTCGTGTCCACCGTGCGTAAGGGTTCCACGCACTATTTTTTTATTAGATTAATTAATGTAGTAGAAGCACCAAGTTAAGCGGTTTATAAGTGCCCCCTATCGATCGATCATAATGCTAATGTCACATTGGACGCACAATTTGCCACGTGGTCAAGCCAAGCCACCATAGCGTGACGGCTTTCTCGCCCCAACGCACCGCGTTATGTCACATATGTATAGAAAATATATCAAGTGTGTGTTACACGCATAGTAAGGTAGGGTTCCGTAATATTCATGCCAATAAGTATAACTACGAGTATAAGTTACTTACAAAGCACACTAGCGTGGATTTAGCTATCGCAGATTACGGCGGCGGCAGCTGATAAGGAAAAATCGCCTAATAAAGGTCTTGCCCCACTTGAGATTCACAGAGCGGCGCGGTACGTAGCGGCAAATATTATTTGTATGAGTTTGTACGGAGCCGCGTCGCGCAGTGCATCTCCGTGTGTGCCCGGCTCCATACAACCTCATACAAAGAATACTTGCCGCTACGTGCCGCGCCTCCGTAGTGGGGCTAGATACGAAATGTTTACAATATTTTTGTATTAGTTTTTTTGTGTAGTTACAATATGGGTACTTGGCCTGAAATAAAACATTTATTATTATTATTATTTAAAATTCTTTTTCGCTTCTTTTAAAGTTTTTTTTTGCTTCACACTCGCACGACTTGGTGACAAAGACCTTTTTAATGCGATTTTTGATCTGAATGTCATATGTATGTCACCATCTCCCTCTATTGTCTATACTCTATAGTATAGGGGTAGAGAAAGACGAAGAAGAAGAGAGACGAAGTTTACATGCAAACGGCACAGCGTCTAACGAGTACGTGAAATATTGATCTCATACCCATAATTGATTTCTACTTTCTACACGGCATTGTACGTGCCGGTACGCTAAATTGCTTGGCGGTACGTTTTCTGCTGCAGCTCGTTTTGGGGATTTCCTTACTACTATTACTAAACCCTACATATTACCAACAGCCAAAAATTGTTGGTACTGTTTTTGTAAAATAACCCTTATTATCACAACGGTAAGAACTAAGTGCCAAAAATAATTATGGATTTTGTGGCCAGATGTCTGAGCGTTTCGCCTAAGTAATTCGTGGTTACCCCCCTGCGCTAGTGTAATTGTTTTAAATGCCGTTTTAAATTGCTGCAGGGTGTATAGGTAACGATTACATAACCCAGTATAAAAAAATATGTAAGTACATTTAAGCAAGCTTGGGCGGTTCCTTACCACAGTGATTTTATTGCCGTTGTGGTAACAAGGGTTGTCCAGGATTCGATTCCCGCCTGGCTCATTTGGGAAATTAAGTATAGTCTTCTGGTAACTAAGTGTGTAATAAAATATTTGAATATATTAAATTAGAAGATAGATTAGAAGAAAATATGTTCGCCGAAACCGCGATGTTGTTAGAGGAGTTTCAACAAAATTAAGATGCGATTTATGAGGGGGTAAAAACAGCTTGAAATGTTTCGTGTAAAGATATGTAAAACAGTGTATAGCACGCCAGAACTTGGCCTCGCGCACTACCGTGCGCCTCGATAATATTTTGGTTAAATTATAGTAATACATACAATAAATTAAAACTATAATTCTTTTAAAAGCTATTCCATGAAGTTGAAATGGTATCATTTCATCTCTAGGTCTCTACAATTTCATTTTGTGCGCCACTGGCTCGTGCCTTGTTGCAACCATTCATAATACTTTACACTAAGTAGACAACCGTTACCATTGTTTAGCTATCTTACAGTAACGACGTCTACGGTAGACTCCTACATTGTCCGTTTGTCAAAGTCGAGGTTGCGTCTATGTTATTTAAATTTTAAACTTTTCTAAATACGCTCCAATCCGCCCTTTTAAGCATTAAATTGAGATTAACACATTGCTACTATAGTGATTGATGCGATGAATGACATGTGACTCAACTATCGCAGCGAGATTGTAGCAACGTGATAATTACATATTTGGTCTTCTTCTTTACACGTTAGCAATTTTTAGGGTTCCGTAGCCAAATTTGGCAAAAACGGAACCCTTATAGATTCGTCATGTCTGTCTGTCTGTCTGTCTGTCTGTCTGTCCGTCCGTATGTCACAGCCACTTTTTTCCGAAACTATAAGAACTATACTGTTGAAACTTGGTAAGTAGATGTATTCTGTGAACCGCATTAAGATTTTCACACAAAAATAGAAAAAAAACAATAAATTTTGGGGGTCCCCATACTTAGAACTGAAACTCAAAAATTTTTTTTTCATCAAACCCATACGTGTGGGGTATCTATGGATAGGTCTTCAAAAATGATATTGAGGTTTCTAATATCATTTTTTTCTAAACTGAATAGTTTGCGCGAGAGATACTTCCAAAGTGGTAAAATGTGTGTCCCCCCCCCGTGACTTCTAAAATAAGAGAATGATAAAACTAAAAAAAATATATGATGTACATTACCATGCAAACTTCCACCGAAAATTGGTTTGAACGAGATCTAGTAAGTAGTTTTTTTTTAATAATTTAAAACTTACTACAGGTTTGTACGGAACCCTCGGTGCGCGAGTCCGACTCGCACTTGGCCGGTTTTTTTTACTATGCCGCGTTACCGCAAGGCACGAATCTATCCTTAGATTATCTCAAGCATGTTTTGATCGAGGATTTCTTGCCGTGTTTTCCGCTTCGGCGTGAAAGACTTAGCATTAAATATTAGTAATGGTGGATGAAATGAAGAATCTTAGTGGGCCTTAGTGGGCTAGTTTTAAAGCCTTGAGTACCTACGCCATAGAAATTAAAAGATTGATCACTCAATAACTTATTGCCCCCCCCACTGGTATCTTAATTCGTTTCCCGACTATATGATTGCTAGACCTACAGTGTCTCGGAGGGAAAGTTTGCTGCAGCAATAATTGCTACTCTGACAAAGGAAATGGTTCGTGCATTTATCTACTCTACTCTACGAGTAATATCAGCTTTAATGTGCTGAGGCCTGAGAGGGTAAAGTGCACGTTCTATAGGTACATAATATTATGAAAGGATAAACTGACTGACTGACATCAACCCACCTTGACCCAGGGGTTTGAGACTTCTAAACATGCAGGTAAAGCTTTACATCACACAAATCTTCCAAAACACTTTCAATGTACGTTTGCGTTTCACTCCGACATTGCTGATTGGAGCATCCTCAGCTATTTCGTTCCATTCTCCCAAGAAGAATGCCATAAGTTAAATTAGTCCCACCAATTGATATTGTAGCAATGTCAGATTCAGTTTATCGGATGTTGACCTTTATAATTTTACGCAAGCGAAGCCAAAAGCAAGGAAAAGTTCAATAAAAAACCAAGATGTCTGACAAATATTATAGGTATATTGTTACATGTTCAGAGTTCAGAAGCTATGACGAATACAAGAAGAAAAAAACGTGTGTAACCAGCCAAAAAAACGATAATCAATTTAGGAATCGATAACAACCAATAAATAATAATATAACGCCCGAATGATTTCCGCTCTCATAAATTAGATGTATTGAACGGTTGTGCGATCATGATTGCTCGCCCGTGACTAATGTAAGGAAGACGGAAAGAATTGAAGGTAAGGAAGCTAGATCGGTTTTGGAGTTGAAAATAAACCGTGCTTCAAAACAGTTGTGCAACTAACTATTAATTATCCTTTTTTAAATGACTATGGTTAATACTAATAGTTGTTAGTGACAACAGAGATAATTAAATTGAAATCAAAAGTGTCCTTACACTAAATTACATAATTTTGACGACCTCCGTGGCGTAGTGTTGAGGGCTGTTGCCTTAACGTGCGGAGGTCCCGGGTTCGATCCCCGGCAGGGTTTGGAAATTTATAATTTCTGAAATTTCCCTGGTCTGGCCTGGTGGGAGGCTTCGGCTGTGGCTAGTTACCAACCTACCGGCAAAGACGTGCCGCCAAGCGATTTAGCGTTCCGGCACGATGCCGTGTAGAAACCAAATAGGAGTATGGGTTTAATTAACTGCCATGCCTCTAACAGGTTAGCCCGCTACCATCTTAGACTGAATCATCACTTACCATCAGGTGAGATCGCAGTCAAGGGCTAACTTGTAGTGGATAAAAAAAAAAAAAAAAAAATTAATTATTGAATTTTCTCGTAAAACCACCAGTATAGAAAATAAATCGGCTGAGTTATCAAATAACCCTATCCTAAGCCTACCGATTAAATTTGTTCTTCCGTTAAAAGGAAATTAGGAATCGGTGGTTGAAAGATAACAAAATGGTTGTCGAAACTAAAACAGTGCTGTAAGACGGAAACCTACTCATTTCTAAATTGAGAAAAAATTCCCCTCCGCTTTCAATATTGGTAATTTCAAATCAAGAGTGAATATGCATCTTCTAGGCAAGCGCCGCTCCACCTTAGACTGCATCACCAACTTGCCAGCAAGTTTAATTGCTACCAAGCGCTATTCTGTAAATTTAAAAAAAAAAGATTTTTTTTATCCACTAGGTACAAGTTAGCCCTTGACTGCGATCTCACCTAATGGTAAGTGATGATACAGTCTAAGATGGTAGCGGGCTAACCTGTTAGGGGCATGGCAGTTATATTAAACCCATACCCCCTATTCGGTTTCTACACGGCATCGTACCGGAACGCTAAATCGCTTGGCGACACGTCTTTACCGGTAGGGTGGTAACTAGCCACGGCCGAAGCCTCCCACTAGGCCAGACCAGGGAAAATTTACGTAGCACAACACTGTAAAGTGTAAGCGGAAGATTAACAACATTAATCTAATTTTGGATCGACAAAATTATTAAAATCGACCTAACGAATTATTTGACGAACTAAGGAATCGCTCAGTCGTGACTGATACAGGGAAGATGGGACAAGAAAGGAAGGTAGTAAATAATGTCGGTTTTGGGTCGTAAAGAAATCGGGCCCTGACAATTGTGTCAAGTAATACACTCTGTATATTTATGGCGCTACCGTGTTGAGATAGGGTGGGGCACTTCCTTTGTGTCTCTATTGCCGTCATTTCTATAAGATTCGCAATTTTTCGTTCTACATTGAGGATCTTTTTTGGAGATGAATCATTTCGTAAACGTACTTATGTCGATTTTTATTATTATTATTAGTGGTCGAATTCGGCCATAACCTTTGCCGTAACTAATATAGCACCTTTTATTATGTACCTATTACTAGCTGATGCCCGCGACTTCGTCCGCGTGGTTTAAGTTTTTTATTCCTTCGGGAACTCCTTAATTTTCCGGGATAAAAAGTAATGTCACTCTCCAGGTCCTCAACTATACCCATGCAAAAAATCACGTCGATCCGTTGCTCCGTTGCGGCGTGATTGAAGGACAAACCAACAAACAAACACACTTTCGCATTTATAATATTGGTATGAAGTATGATATGATTATTACAATTTTAATGTTCTGTGCTTTTAGTAGTAATAGAGAAAAATCTTTATTGGCAGCTATTAAATACAAAATGTACAAAATAAATCAAAATTAAAAAACTATACTATACAAATACAATGTATTAAAAATTGTAAGTTACTTAAGTTAAGTTACCATCTAGGTAGGTATGTAACCTAAATGTGCTAATGTTACATTTCCTGCAGATTTAAAACACAAATTCGTCTGTTTTATTAAACTGAATTACCGCTGTTATATATAGGTATAGGAAACTTAGTAATAGTAAAGATTTAGTTGTAACGTCATCGATTGAAAATAGTAAGTAATAAAACAATTCAGACAAATTCCCAAATGAAGGCGGAAGAAACTAATTCAAGCAAACTGGTACATTATGTTAACAGTTTATATAAACGCTGAAGTATTTGATACACACATGCAAAACTTTATTGGGCACATGTGTAAACCCACGCGAAATATGATCTAAATTTAATTCAGCTTGTGTGTTTGTGCTTTGACGTCAAAAAAGTCGATGAAATTATTTATTTATGTTTTAATGTGCTTATTAAATCAAAATGTGTCACTTTTGCATTAATTAAAATTAATGCATTTGGATTCTTTGTAGGTTCCATTAAAATAAAGACTAGGTAGTTAATGGACACGACATCATCCGCGCGGATTTAAATTTTCGAGAACTCTATGATTTTATTTAAGGGATGAAAAGATGTCATACCGGAACGCTAAATCGCTTGGCGGTCTTTGCCTATAGGGTGGTAACTAGCCACGGCCGAAGCCTCCCACTATGCCAGACCAGGGAAAATTCAGAAATTATAAATTTCCAAATTGGCCCTGCCGGGGATGGAACCCGGAACCTCCGCGCGCTAAGACAACAGCGCTCAACACTGCGCCAAGGAGGTCGTCAAGATTGGCAAAGGTCGAAAAAATCACGGTGAACCTGAAATAGTTATTCTTTCTGCATTGTGGCTCTAAGCCAAACATGCGAAAGCAATGGGTATCTGTTTTGAAAGTATCATGTTGAAACATCAAAATATCATACGATCTGACTGTGTCAAACTCTAGAGTCTAGACCTATTTTAACCTGCTCAAAAATAAACAGCAAGTTTTACGATTATAAAAAAATGCGATTCCGGGGAAATAGGGCGCAGTCTTTATGCCAAGGTGACTAACTAGGACATAATTCCTAATACAATACTGATAATACCTATTACTATAATGCAAAAATATCAGAATGCTTTCGCATTGTTAAGTACGGTGTTACATTTAGTTAAGTATACATATTTAGGATCACCAATTACTTATCAGAACTACCAAAACGCTGATTTGAGTCTAGCGGACGACTTTTTATTCTCTTTTTATTTTTCAGTTCAATTTATTGTCGTGAGCGTGACTCGTGACTTCGTGTCTCGTGTGAAGGGAACTCTTTGATTATGTGCCATAAAAAGTAGCCTTTAAAACTCTCCAGGCCCTCAACTATAACCATGCGAAAAAATCACGTCGATGCGTTGCTCTGTTGTGGCGTGCTTGAAGGAAAAACTAACAAAAAAACATATTATCCCATCATATTTGAAAGTGTGTTTGTTCGACGTGATTTTTGGCATGGGTATAGTTGAGGACATGAAGAATGTGACATAGGCAATTTATTATACCGGATTTAGTGGTTCCCGCGGGAACCAAAAAAAAACTTAAACCACGTGAACGAAGTCGCGGGTACTAGTTTATAATATTACTACGTACGTATGCAAGAAAAATAACGATGTTGTAAAAATGGCAACTCTTGTTTTGTTAAAAGGACTTACAAGGCCTTAACGACTGGGTTGCTACATGAAAATCTTCTCATTCCTCTATTCGTTCCTGTAGTAATTCCCTTGAATTGTAATTGGAATGTCACTAGAATCACTTAAGATTTATAATCGATTTAATGTCTCCAACCCATGTCGTTAAATCTTTCATTGGTGTCGAACCAACGTCATAAAACCCGGTCTTTGTGAGAAGCTATTTAGCTGCACTGTGCTTATTCACATTTGATGAAGTTTTAAATGCTCTCGCTGTTTCTTCAGGTTTAATTCCCCTAGTTTTACTTTTATGTTCTTGCAACTTGTCCGATGACGCTTTAATGGCCGTTATTAGTGTTGACGTAATGTACAGTGATTTGTTTTTGTTTGTTTCAGGTATAATTTTGGTTGCGTCTTCATCCGGTCCTCTACCACGTCGGTGGTAATTATGTCTTTAGAATAAGCTTTTTTGGTTCACACTAAAATATGTATGTTTTTAAATAATTATACAATTAGATGTCTAATCTAAACTAAAACTTTTAACAACACAGTAAGTAACACAGTTTTTACTTAAGGACCTCGCATTAGTTTGATAAAATTAATAAAGGTTTATTATTTATTATAGTTTCACAATATTTTTCTGCACCTAAATTTTTTTGTACCATATTTTTAAGTAACAAAATAATTTAGGTAAAGAAAAACACTGTCAATGATACACGTACGAATCTGATATCTACGAGTTTTAATAAACATATCAAATATTTTTTAGGAAGTAGGTATATATTTCAACATAGTTTTCGTACCGGTATGAAATTCTCAAAAATACATTGTCATGCAATTCGAGTATAACGTTGTGGAAATGATACTTGTTTGATATCTTTTGTTGCGATCTAACATGTTCCTTGAAAAAATACAGCTGGTCAGTTTAAAATATTTTAGTGCTAGGACTTAGGAGTAAGGATGATCTCCTTAACGAAGTAGGTACCTGACCGAGGCATTTGAATATTACAATCAAGGCTCCACATCTAGCCCGCCCACATTCCGCCCGAACGTGAACTTTAGAACAATTTTAGAAAATAAATTATTGTACGTTCGACAAAGATATATTAGTGGTAGATAGGTTAAAGCAATGAAAGCCATAATTGATATACTTATGTAAAAAAAGTATGTCTCAAAAAGTGTTGAAGTCGATGATCAAAATAAAATTAAAAAGGATTCTCAATAGACTCGCTAAGTCGTTGGTCGCTAACTCGCTACCCTTTAGGTGTAAAAATATGTAGGCGCCTATGATGGTGGCATAAAGTCAAAATCATGGTTATGTTTCTTTGAAACGTTGAATGGCATTCTTCGTTGTTGTGATCGTGATGGTGATTTGAAATTATAAATTAGATTTTTCTAACTCGAAATACAAAGCTACGTGATTTAAAACAGGGCAATGTCTATATTTAGTAAAAAACTTTTGACTGAAGTTTGTAATCATATATCAAAGTTACCCAATTTAGCCACTCTACGCTATGAGGCAATCTTCGTCATTCAAACATGTCAGTATAAATCCAGAGCTATATTATACATAGTTGAATTCTACCCACACGGCGTCCCACAAGGTTGTTTCCTCGGTCCTACACTTTTTATTTTATGTATCATTGGATAACTTTTATAACTTTCCTATTGTAAGTTTAGAACGTAATACAATGAGACAACCGTAATAAAATTCGACTTGTTTATTCAACGGAACAGGTTTAATGTCGAGTCTAGTTCGAGTTTATTTTTTGTAAAGTAGGTTTATAGCGGCATTATGTAGTTATTTTCCTTAGTAAGTACAACTTTAATAGACGCGTGTAGCTACCTAATGGCAGAACCATGCAACGTAGTACAACTGTATTACGACTTTAAACGAGCTTGATGACTCATCTTGCTGTACCTAAATAATAAAAGTGACCGACTGACTGACTGACTGATGTATCAATGCACAGCTCAGACATCCGCTAAGAAAGGGGGTAAAACAGGGGTTTGTAATTTGTGTAGATGAAGTCGCGTGACTTACGCGACACGAATGAACTTATGAGCTGAAAATTCTAGACCGGAGCTTTTTCAGACGGGTAGTTTCTTCCAAATAATTAATAATTATTATTGTAATTTAACGTACACATACGCAAAACTTAATCCTACGTGATGATCATAATAATTATTGTTTGAATAGCAGAGTGAGGGGGAGTACCAACGTCATTTTGAGTGTGTTCAAAAACAAAGAAATTCTTAATCTTGCCAACAAGTGAGTAGGAAGGCTATTATAAGGAACAAATCAACCTGGCGCATGGATACAACCGGTCTGGTACCCTATCCAGACTTGGGCGGGACCACATTCTACAAATCTGGATTCTGGATAAATAATTAGCCCCATAATAATTGTTGGACCCCGCTTCATTCGGATGGAAGGGAATGTTGGATTGGTAAAATTACGAATTATACTTGGCGAAGTTTATTGCTTCTTTTTTAAAACTAGTGATCCATACTTATATTAAATACTTATTATAAAAACTGTGTCAGTCTGGCTGGCTGACTGTCTGTCTGTGTAATACGCTTTCAAAACTGGCCACCTTTAAAAACTATAGACGGAGATAGATTGTTTCCCAGGCAAGGCTATTTTTTCTTCGTAAAATTAATGAGGATACCATAGAACTTTTCAAAAACGTAAATTCACGCGAATGAAAGCGTGGGCATCCGGTAATTAAATGATGCCTGCGTTCACGCTTGGATGTAAGTTTATTTAAAAATCTCGTAGGCACTCTAATTTTCCGAGAAAAGAGTGTGATTTTATGGGAATCGATGGCCTATATTATGTCACTCTACACTACAGGTTTCAACCCAATCCATGCAAAAAATCACGTCGCTCCGCTGTGGCGTGATTGATGCACAAAGCAACAAAAAAAACACTTTCGCATTTGTAGTAAGATAACTAAATATAATGTTGCTGGGAAGTCATAGTGAAGAAGGGTCTGCAATTTTAATAAGAAATCGTTAAGAATCGTCTGCAGTCTAGACTAAAACCATCAAACTAAATCGAAAAGATATTTGCTTGAGAGAATTTTGCATCTTCAAATGGTAATTTATTGAAAATGGACATTGTCTACAGGTAAAGCAAAGTAAACATTTTTCTTCGATTCGCTGGACTGCCAGAGTAAGAAAGACAAAAATAAATGGTTTTCTTATTCCAAACACTGTAGATACTCAAGCTGTTCTAAGTTTCTAACTGAGAAAATATCTAGAAAGTGATTCCTCTTTCCGATAGTTAAAGTTAGTGAATAATAGGTACGCCACCGTACGCGTAGTCAAAGGATATATAATTATACTTAGCTAGGTTTTGATACGTATGAGTATCCACAAATTTTCAGTTGTGTTTTTAAGCTAACATTAAGCAATGATATTTTTTTTAAGCTATTGCATAGCTTCTATCGCGGGCCTTGAGCGTGGAGACCGAATCCAGAAATTCCGTAACGAAAATAACCTAACACCCCCCACTCCGACCGGCTCCGACTCGATGAAAATGCACCTTCTTCTATCGACCCAGGAGTCGATAGAAGGTGCATTTTAAAAGCTTTCTGTATACTTATCTCATTTTTGGCATGTGAGTGGATTGGTTCCTTTTTGCATAAGTAGGTCCAATAATTATAATTAAGTACTTAAGTTGATAAAAAATGCTATGCAATAGCTTTACCGCGGCAGTCTCCGAGTGCCACACGTCTTTTATTTTTTACATAAATGCTGCACCAAACTAAAATGTTTTGGAGGCTAACTACGAGTACATAGTAGCACAACTCAAAATAATTGGGATGTTGCCTATGTCAAAAATAAATTATTTTATTTAATAAATAAAGGATCGCCCAAGAGTCGTATAATATCCACTTTCCATGTTAGTTTTACGTTTGAGAACCATTTTAAACTATCGATTAAACTTTAAAGTAAGAAATTTTGTCGAATTTTGGGGACGTCACAAGCCAGTGTTTTTAATTATAAAATTCCTGAAAATGTTGCTGATTCGACTAAAAACCTCTATTACACGCAATCCGACTCCCTTCCCTACCGCCTTCTTCTTATGAAAAAGGTGGATTGGCTATGGAAGATCCTGAAGAACGAGTATCACTTTAACAGTTTCAGATCTATTGTGATCGCGTCAATCTATAGTGCTCGACCAGATACCACTTGGCAATCTTCTTAGTCTCCTTTGGGCGTACTGTTTCCTTATGTGATGGCTATGTACTAGTATGTGCGTTTAGGCATTAGAGCAGGCAGTACAGATGACATTTCCGCAGCATCTCGGCAGAGGCCTCTGACGACCTGACGACGACGTTCTGACGACCTCCGTGGCGCAGTGTGTAGTGCTGTAGTCTTAACGTGCTGAGGTCCCGGGTTCGATCCTCGGCAGGGTCAATTTGGGAATTTATAATTTCTGAATTTTCCCTGGTCTGGCCTGGTCGGAGGCTTCGGCCGTGGCTAGTTACCAGTTACCACCCTACCGGCAAAGACGTGCCGCCAAGCGATTTAGCGTTCCGGTAGAAACCGAATAGGGGTATGGGTTTAATATAACTGCCATGCCTCTAACAGGTTAGCCCGCTTAGGTTAGACTGCATCATCACTTACCATCAGGTGAGATCGCAGTCAAGGGCTAACTTGTAGTGGATAAAAAAAAGGCGAGGTCTCGCCCGTAAATATTATGTATCGATTGAAATGACATGCTCTCACGCTTGGCGTGGAGCGACCATGGAGATAGGTAATACGAGATACTCTTTAAACAACGTCCGTTAAAAGATTAATAGTTCACAACGGTTCTCGATACATCGGTCAGAGTCGGTTCGTAACCGCAATATCGTGCAGTGATGCCACGATAAGAATTTGCACGATTCTCAGGAGTGCGGAAGAAATACAACGCAAAGCGCACGGGAATACAACTGGTTTACATTAATATGTGTAACACCATACAAATACATTACACACCTAGGTACCATCAAGCGATAACTAGTATTACACGAAAAGCCAGTTATTTTTTTTATTGCAAGATAGGCTTGCGCTTGACGACAATCACGCTCATTACAAAGCAATGATGAGGTCTAGGTTGAAGCGCGCCCGCCTAGAAGATGCCTATTCACTCTTGCCTTGAAGGTACATAAGTTATACGCGGCAGGGAATACATGCACTGGAAGGGCATTCCACATCCTGGCGGTTCGAATCAGAAACGTAGAGCAGAACCGTTTCGTTATAAAAGATCAAAGTACGACTAACCTCCCTGGTGCAGAAGTGAGCGAAATGTGGAGTAGAAGGTCTCGGGTTCGATCCCTGGGAGGTTTAATATGGGAATTCTATAATTTCTGAATTTTCTCGGGTCTGATCTGGTGTGAGGCTGCGGCCGTGGCTTAATTACTACTCTACCGGCAAAGACGTCCCCTCAAGCGATTTAAGGTTCCGGTAGGTACAATGCCGTGTAGAAACTCATTGATGGTATGGGTTTAATATACTTGCCATACTCTTAACAGAATAGCACGCTACCATCTTAGACTACATTCAGCTTTCTAAGCCCGAGGATTTGAGCTTGGCTTTGATAAGAGTCAGTGAGTGAGTCAGATGTCAGAACATTTCTGCCAAACTTTGGTGTACGATAAAGAATATTTCATTCATTCATTCAATCATTTATTTTTATTGTATATATATTTTAGTAACATTTATCCTTCAAACAATTAAAATACCTAGAAGTACCTCTCGTGCTCTGGATTTTCATATAATTGCGTCCGACTCTACAACTGCACAAATCTAACTGCACGTCGCGTTGTCCACATCGCAATTATATTTTCGCTTGAGGTTCTAGTGGCTGCCTGACCCGAATATTCTAGAATGAAATTTGTTACTTACATTATAAACGAATAACAACTATTTTATTAGAAAAAACTTATCGTGTTTTAAAATTTTTAACTAAGATGTGTAGATAATAAACAACTGTATAACAATGTATGTTTACAATCGTGCATTGTCGAGTCAACATCTCCTGAAGATGCTCCGGTGTCGGAGTGAAACGTACGTTGAGAATATTTTGGAAGATGTATGTGGTGTGGTGAATATTGCAAGCTGCAAGTGCAAGATACCCTGTACCACATAGATTTGCCTACTGTTGCGGATTATAGCGAAATAAATTTCTAGTTCCTTCTAACTCAGCCGGTTTTTTTTATTATCCACCATCACCACCACAACAGCCCGTCCCACTGCTGGCCACAGGCCTCCACTCTCATAGGAGAGAGGGAATTAGAGTTTAGACCCACCACGCTGCTCCAATGCGGGTTGGCGGGCTCTCACAAAATATCGTACATTAATTAGGTAGATTTTTTATTATAACAACTACATTAATAGCCGCTGAAACAATTCATACCCATGTACGATACCCTACAGTTCCGAGAGCCAAAACTTTTTTTTGGGAAATTTTCTCCTCTTTTTGAATCTTTTTTCAAATTTGAAAAATATGAAATAGTTTTTGAGATATTTGCAAGAAACCAAACCCCATTTTTTTTTTTCAGTTAATTGTTGATAACTTTGCAATTTTTGCAAGCGGGTCTTGAATTTAGTTCGAAAATGATCTACACGCTATTCCGAATCGAATGATAGATACCTCGTTCATATTTTTCGGAGGCGGAGAAAAAAGTTTGACCCAAAAAGCACTTGTTGACTAGACTAATTGCTTTTTTATCATTTAAAAATAATAGTTGCCCTCAACGACTTTTCGTATAGACTACAGATTGCATGCAACACGGGTTGTGAGCTAGAAAAATTAATCTAAATACTAGATAGAGTGAAGGATTGCAAACAAAAGAAGCTAAATATTCATTAGCCAACTCTTGTAATGCTTTCAAAAGCGGGAGCTGTGCAGCGGGCGAAGCGCATAGAATATTAAAACAGCAATATAATATCACTGAACCCTCCAGGGCCCTCCTGACCCATATAATATGTATAATTTAAACATATTTGTAATAGTTTTTACTCTAGATATTGCAATCATTATTATAAATCATACGAATATTGCGAAAGTGTGCTTGTTTGTTGGTTTATTGGTTTGTCCTTCAATCACGCCGCCGCAACAAAGCAACGGATCGACGTGATTTTTTGCATGGGTATAGTTCAGGACCTAGAGAGTGACATACGCTACTTCTTATATGTACCGGAAACTTAAGGAGTTTCCGAGGGAATTAAAAAAACTTATTCCACGCGGACAAAGTCGCGGGCAAAAATTGGCAGTCATAGGGACTGCCGATAGAAGTGAAAACGAATATTAAAAATAATTAAAAAAAATATATATACACCTTAAAACCAAAGCATTAAAGTTTAATTACGAATGTGGTATATTTATATTTAAGACCGTAACAACGCGAGGTGTCGGTGACGGTGTCGGTGACGCGAATACACAAGTTTACCCCCTACCAAAAAGTCCTCAACGCGGCTAAAGAAGTTTTCACTTCAAAAATATAATATGGTAGCTGTAGAAGCAACAGTCGGAACTGCTGGTGCATTGTATCGGGAATGTAAACACTAGGAGGCTGAATCAGATCGTCGAAGTATATTCGTATATCCGTTTGTTATGGTTATTTCTCAAGGAAACGGGACCATAAACAAAGTGCTCAATATAAACGCCAATATGAGAGCGTGAAGCTACGTAAGCCCTCCAGTGTCCTGACCTATATATACTATGATGTCTTTACAGCTTTTAATATCGCGGCTGCTTAGCGTCTTTACAGACGGTTGTGGCCCGTCTTAAAAGACGCTAACCGCTTCGCCAGGGATTTTATCGACATACTTAACTTAGGTAAAAAAAGAGCATGTTAAACAAAAGCTGTTATGGAAGTTACTAGTTACCACCCCACAGTAGAACAGCCAAGTGAATTTGTATTTTGGTACGATGCCGTGTAAAAACTAATTGAAGGAAGCCAGAAGTAGGTAATGGACATCCATAGCATATAATACCCAATGATCTTAATCATAGCTCAGAACATAGGTTAAATTAGCATTGATTAGGGCCAATACCCATTCTACAATATTTGCATAACGTCTTTGCTGGCGAAGACGAAGTTTCTGTTTTCCAATTCCAGGACGTGGAAACGCACTGCCTAGCCAAGCCCAACCAATCCATACATACCGATAGGTATAGGTTTAATATAATTGCCGGTACCCCTAACAGGTTGGCCCGCTAACATCTTAGACTACATCATCACTTACCATCAGGTGAGATCGCAGTTAAGAGACCTAACTTGTATTGGAATAGAAATAAAAAGAACATACTAACGTCATCTTGCCGAGATCCAAGCCTCACAAGATGAGCCCCGAGGATGAGGACAACGTAAACCCCACGATTTCTTGAAGTCCTAGGATTCATTTACAAGCTGATTGTTTGATACAAATAATTTATTTTTTAGTGATTATTAAATAGAGGATCTCCCAAAAGTCGTAATATCCACGTCCTCTGTTAGTTTTATGTTGAATAACAGTACTATTTTTAAGTAAACAAGTGCGTCAACTTTGATGACGTCACTATTCAATATTTCATACAAAGTCCCATACTAAGCACGCGTTTTGGCATTAATTGAAACAAAGTTGCCGATTTGACTAGTTGTCAAACACCCAATTAGGCCACGACGACATTATTAGAAGACATTTTACACTTGACTGCGATGAAGGAAATGGAATATAAAAGCAGCAACACGCTGGAGTGTAAGCCAGTATACCCCAGAGACCGTCTGACCCAAATGCACCTGAATGAAGTTGGTACTGCTCTCAATACTGGAGCGCGCCGAAGTGGGACGTGGCTAGGAATAATTAAGAAGACATCTTCTTGAGGAGAGCTCATGTTCCTCGCATACTTATTGCTCACGTAAATTAACTTTTGGTCTAGATTTAGGATAGCAACAAAGCGGCCACTGGCAAAGAGATGTGCACTAGAAACTTAACTGTAAGCTAATTTTCAGCTCTCTAGCTTGTAAAGTGCACCTATGCTGCTTAAAACTAGTGAGCGAAAGTCGTTTCTAAACTAAAAAATACTTTTTCTCACTGATTGAGCAAAAACGACTTACTCGCAGTGAGAATAAGTATTTTAATTTAAAACGCTTTACATTGACATTAATAAGTTACCTTGCCCAACGAAAGGTTCGGGAACTGTAACCCCAAATATTTACCCCAATATATTTTTTATTCAATCGAATATGTTTGGTACAAAAGTATACCAAATTCCAAAAATTTTAAATTAAATCTGACAGCATCTATCTATTCAGAGAATTTTACGTTAGTTCCGTGTGTTATATATCTGGTACCGCTAAAGTAATAGCGCGGCTTAAAATTAGACAGCGACATCTGTTGAGACATTTTGTAAACAGGAACTTTTAAAAGTTTTTTTGGTTGTTTCATGTTAAAGATAAATTGTACCTAGATAGATTATTATCTCATGAAAAACTTTATTCTTGGGAAGGAGTCACGTCTCTGATACCCTGGATGATAGAATTTGCATATCAATACAGCTCAAACTGTTTGAATTGGACACTTGAGAAATTACTAATCGTTGCTAATTCTGCTGAGCAGCTAAATGCCCTCTGTATCCCTTATACCAAAACTATAGGATTTAAGACCCAACCAGTAAAGGGCTTTTAGGAATTCAACCGTTTCGTCATAAAATAAATCCTTAAAACGATAAGTAAGCTTGAAAGCTCATCGACACAGAATTATATTGTAAGTCGCGGGCATCATCTAAATTCTAATTCATATATTATAAATGCGAAAGTGTGTCTGTCTGTATGTCCGTCTGTCTGTCTGTCTGTACGCTTTCACGGCCCATCTGCACAACCGATTTTGATGAAATTTGGTACAGGGGTAGATTGTATCCCGGGGAAGGACATAGGCTACTCTTTATCCCGGAAAATGAAAGAGTTCCCGCGGGAATCAAACATCTTAAACCGCGCGGACGAAGTCGCGGGAATCAACTAGTAGAAATATAAGGTTCTTAAAAATAGTGACGATTCACAAAGTTAACTGGAAGTAACGGTACTTACTTATCCTATATTCGATAATATAATCATTGATGTAGAATTTTAGTACTAATATAAAGTCAGAATAATACTTAATATACAATACGTTAAAGACAAGGTGCCTATATTGAATTGATAAAAAATGATCGTCAAATTATCTAATTTTAACTTGAGTTTATGATAAAGTAATTGTTATTGTTAAAACCTCGTTAGTAAATTAGTTTGTCAAGATAATACCTAATTACTATTTGTTATTAAGTTCCTAAGTACCTAATATCAGAACGTCACATACATGGAAAGTTGATATAGATACTAAGGCCGTAATGTTAGCCAATTTTTATCACAAATTGAAAAACAAATCCGATCCCGCAGAATCTTCATATTGTCATTGTCGCCACTCACCGTTTGATCACTTTATGGCTTTATGTATCTCCGCGAACATCCATACTTCCATGCGAAAGTGTGTCTGTCTGTCTGTCTGCTACGCTTTCACGGCCCTACTATACAACCGATTTTGATGAAATTTGGTACAGAGACAGGTAACATCCCGGGGAAGGACATAGGCTACTTTTTTCCCAGAAAATCAAAGAGTTCCCGTGGGAATCAAAAAAACTAAATCCACGCGGACGAAATCGCGGGCATCATCTAGTATTTGATATTTTGACAGTTGTTGTATAGGTATTCTATCAAAATTTCAAATTAATTCGTCAATAATATTATGACTTAGGTTTACTTGGAGATTTTAAATTCGCGGATCATAATATTGATTTGTTGCTGATAAATGATAATCTACCAAATCCGAGGTGCCCGACGACGGGTATTATCAGACGAGAAATCGATTTGATGATTCTACTACAAGATGTCAGGGCTGCACGATAATAATTAGTAGGTAATTACTTCATTATTAGCAACGCGGTTATAACGCCATGTTTGAATATGTCTGCTCCGCGTGCGTTTTTTGTACCATTAAAATTTAAAACCCTCTAGAACTATTTTTGCGAATGTAGGTACCTATATACTTAATTATATTATAACTTACTACGACAAGGTACAATACGACTTATTGTAACATTTTCAAGACAAAATTTAATACTTCGGCTTCAATAATTACGAAGTTATTCTAATTGACACATAAAGAAGATTTGAGAATCTAAAAAATGTATAGACACACATATTTAAACTCAATAAACTCATACAATTATAAAATGTGAGACATACAGGTGACTCTTATGTTACGTCATGTTTTGACTCTACCATCGTTTCGGAAAGAGCAAGAAACTCAGCCGGTACTAATTCAAGTACGCAATTCTTAGAACGAGTTAGAAAACATCATGTCCATTTTGTCTACATCGCAGCCTAACGAGGTTTAAGTCAACAGACCAAAGTGGTCAGCAAATACCTATTGGGTTATCACTTATTACATAACGCTTGAGCTCTTGCTTTTACGAGGTTACCTATACGTTTTACTGGTTACCCACTGCTTTATAAGATTTAGGAAATGGGCTTAAAATTAAAATGACAGAAACTACTCGTTCATTTGCGGTTAAAAATCATTGGATGAATGTTACAAACATTCCAAAATGTTCACTCCAAAATGTTTTCTAATTTGCCAAATAAGGATTGTGTATAATTATCATTATTCATAGTAGGTATAGGAAAAAGGGCCAGTTTTGAAAACCATTTTGGACAGTGCCCAAATACGGAACCGTGTAATGGGAATTGTGAATCATGAATGGGAAAACTGGTTAATATTCTCAATAAAAATAAGCTGCCATGGCCGGAATTCGGTCAGGAGGATTAAAGAGGAGAAAATAACTAACAAACATTTAAAAATAATCAGGAAAATGCTAGAACGATGAGTTACATACACATTTAGGCATGACACACTTGTTCTAGTGTTTTAATAAAGCAAATGTAGTCATGATTTATTCGCTAATAAAGAGCCAGCGCACGCAGGCAAGGGCGGCGACCGAAATGTTTCACTGAATGGAATATTTGTCATGAAAACTAATTAGGAACTGAATGGTACACGCTGCTGCGTCTTGATTTAAAATTGAAATTTACAAACAAGTCTCAGTACATTAATAGTGGTAGATTCATTCGACTATTCATAAGCACTTGTAAAAAGTCTATTTGAATAAAAAACTTTTGAATTTTGAATTTTTTTTTGAATAGATAATGTCAATACTAATCTGAACATTTTAAACGACGACGATCTCAAGCGTGCAGCTGGGAGCCGCTGGAAACAAGCGGCACAAGACCGTGCTCTGTGGCGATCCATGCAGGAGACCTTCGTCCAGCAGTGGACGTCTATAAGTTGAGACGACGACGACGACGAAACCGTGTGTGATTTCAGCTCGTGGATCCACCTTTCCTTGTAATAACTACTTTTTTTCTGTTACTTTGATGTCGTTGTCAACCGCCAAAAAGATTGCATTGACCTTTACCACTTGTAGTAATTATACATAAATGTAGAGCTGTTCCTTGTATTCATTTTTATAGTCACTGTTATATTTCAAGCCAGACTGTGGGGGCGACTTCGTCCGCGAGGTCAAAGGTATATGTAATTAAAATTCTGTAAGAATAATTCTTGGAGTTATGTCCATTTAAAGCAATGAAATATCACTTGATTTAACGGTTAACAGTATAACGTGAGGAAACCTTATTGTTTGCCCGGGAAAAACTCGTTGAACAAAATCAGCTCAGTGGTTACGTTATAAAACAGTCCATTTGGGTATTTATTATTCATGAATAACATTATGTATAAGAAATAAGCTGTTTGAATGTCAAAATCACAGACAGACAGACACTTCAATATTATTTATTTCTATAAATGTTGTTAGAAATGTTAATAATTTAGTATTGTTTGTTTAATTGATCTTTATCGTTTATTCTACGGTTATTTGTCTATGAATTTATATTTATATTATGTCCTTGGGATTCTTGGGAAAGAGTCGACTCTATACGATGCATTGCCATTTGCCAAGTCCACCCAATCCTCAACAAGTCACGCAATCAACCACTGGCTATTCGGCCTTCATTTGACTGCTAATTTTCTAATTTGATATTGTACCTTTACCTCAAAAACTTTTCCATTAGCGTTATTAAACATTTTTCATAGTGGAACATGTAAATTTATTATACTTACTGCATTTATAGCCAGTATTTCTGCCTTAATTTACCTTTGTTCAAATGGGTTATGAACTAGTTTTACTCTCTTTTTAGTTCATCGCATTAGATACTTATCGAAATGATCTTTAAATATATGCTGAAAATAACTTGTGATAAGAGATAATCTCGAGCATCGCCGGTGTTTGCGATGGCTATTGACTCCGTCCGCGTAATAAGACAGTTCGAGTTTACCCCTCGCGGAGGAAAGACGTGTTGTGCCCTCGAAAATGAATATCGAACTTTAGCCAGGACGTGAGCGTGGTCTCCGAATACGGTGACAGGATAAGTGAATTTGCGTGCTCCGAATCGTGATGTGGTTTAAACAATAGATATTAATATCAAAACAATAGATTCTAGCGGATATTGTGGATCGAATGAGCTATTTAATAATGATAAAAGAATTGTGAAATCGGTTCCGTTCTGTACAGGGAAAGAGCTAATTTATTCGCGTAGAAAATTGAATCGATTATTTATTATTTGCGTACTATTGTGAAGTGCGCATTCAAGAAAATAGGAAATGACTTAGTAGTTAGTAGTAATAGTGATGGAATAGGTTGAAGACTATTGTTGTAAAATTGGATGTCTAATCGGAATCTCTATCGACTATTTCCCTGCTGTTAGGCGTGCGAACGGAAGAAAATAGGATGTGCATGTGAAGTGACAGTAATTAATACTTGTGGTTTAATTTGGATTACCCAAACAATTTTTTTTTGAATAGTTTTTTGAACTAAGTAGTGGTCGAAAGATTAGAGATGATTGTTATAAAACTCTATGTTGGGAATATTGAAGACAATTATTATTGATGAAAATTTTGACAATAATAATTATTAGTGATGGATTAAATCGAGACTAAGAAATTATTGAACAGTTATCATGACAATGTTAGCGGTAAAGAATTTCTTTATGCCGGAGAAGAGAGTGGACTCACCGAGGTTCTCCCGAATGCCGGAGGCATTGATGCGGTCTATAAGGAGGAGGTCGTTGAGGGTGAAGAGGACCAAGTCGTTGGTCCTCGTGAACGAGAAAAGGAAGTCCGGTGAGTGGTAGAGTATGATTCAATTATTTTTGTTTTCGAAGATAATTATGCAGTATTTTTTTACTGATTATGTTTGTGTTAGTCATTGTTATTGATGAAGGAAATTATGTTAAGATATTAGGTAGATGTTTGTTTATACCTTTGCGTTTGCGTTTATGTTAATTTTACTGTGGAGATGATTGCGATCAATTACTTAATTTATTCGTGCTACGTCGCTGCAATGCTTATTTCATTTTGTGATACTTCGTCGTAATAATATTACCTATAATGATGAATATTTTTTATATGAGAGATAAAATGTCTTATAAATCTATCAAAATTAAACAAAAGTGTTTAATTTTGATAGATTTATAAGACATTTTTATCTTTATTCAATAATTTATTTCTTATATGCATTAATTTTGCTGATCATTTTGCTTAAGATGAAAAAGAATCACTTAAATTATAAAGAAAATTTAATGTTAACTTTTAGTTTGAAGAAAATAACTACATGAAATTTGCAAGGTAACTATTCAATAGACAAAATGTTGTTATTATAATTATATTATCAATTATAAAACGAATTGTAGTTTAGTATAAACATGCACACTTACATTTAATAATAACTAAACTTCGTGCCACTGTAACAACCGAGTCATTAACATTGCCTCAAGGTTAAAAGTACATTAAACGTACGTGTTTTTACTTAAATACTTATAACAGTGCCTACATCAGTAACTACCTGCTACTTCGATAGCAAAATTATATTATCAGATTTAGTCACGTTCTAAGTACAAACTTCTGAAGATTGCTTTGTCATCGCAACCATAAAATAGCACGTAGAGAAGCGAATTTGCTAAAATTAGAACTAAATTGCTAAAATTATTTAAAAAATCCTAGAACAATTTTGTGTCAAGTAATTTAACCAAACACTAGCTGATGACCGTGACTTTATCTGCGTGGATTTAGGTTATTTCAAAGTCCAATGGGAACTGATTTTCCGGGATAAAAAGTAGCCTGTGACACTGTCTCAGGGTCCTCAACTATACCCGTGCAAACAATCGTGTCAATCCGAAGCTTTGTAGCAGCGTGATTGAAGGACAAACCAATACCAATAAACAAACACACTTTCACATTTATAATACTAGTGGTTCGCCCCGAACTGAGACCTCGCGGTATCCATAAACTTGTACAGAGCCACAGAGCGCCATCTATTGGCATCATTGTGAAGTTCTGTTAAAATACTGAAGCTTATTAAAAATTAAATAATTTTGTTTCCTTGTAATATTTATCTAATTTTAGTATTTGTTGTTCAAGTACAGGATATAATTCAAATAATTGATAAGTTTCAGCCTCAGCCTTTCAGAAAATTGAGAGTTCTGAGGTCAACTTTGAACGTTAGAAAATCTCCACTTTGAAAGCCCCCCATTTCGTCAATTTTAGAGGAAAAATTTAAAAAAATATTTTTGGACACTTGGACTACTTTCCTAATTATCTTTAAAATGATATACCGCAACCCTATGTAACGCTATAAAAAATATTTTACTTCGCATTCGCTTCTATGAGAGCCCCCCTGAAATAAAGATTTTTAAAACTTTTTAAGCCATATTCGGCGGGAGGCCATCGGTTTACATATTATATTTAAATTTGAAGTAATTACGTTCAGTAATTCAGAAGTTATAAGGCTCTGACAGACGGACGGACGGACGGACGGACGGACAAGTGCCAATTCACTCAAGTAGACTCAGAGACCTTCGCTTCGCTCGGTCAATTAGTATGATATGATGATAATTTAAAAAACTACAAGGTACGTATTGAATAACTAAAATATGATGTTCAATAATATTATGATGATTATGATAATATTACGGTGCCTTTGATTGCTGGTTATACGGCGTCACGACGGTCTATCGGCTTTTAGCATAAAGTATTGGAGCTGGGAGGTGTTATGTCATTAACTTTTTACACGTTTTGTTGACTCTTCGTGCAGAACATAACAAGTTTTCTAGTACCTTATAAAACATGCATAGATATAACTAAGCCATTTCATTTATTTTATCGTCACAATTAATATGTTTTTAACACTCGTTGTCTTCTTTCTCTTTGGATTCTTATCCAACCTTATCCTGGCTAATTTTATGATTGCGAATGTGAGTTTGTTTATTATGTTTTCACGTTGTATAATTTTTAACCGATATTGATATAATCTGGCAAGTACAGACATAGTTAGATATAGGCTACTTTTTATCCCGGAAAAATAAGTAGTTCTCGCGGGAATTAAAAAAATTAAACAACGCGAAGTCGCGGGCATCATCTAGTATGAAATAAATGGGAAAGTGTGTCTGTCTGTCTACTAAGTATGTAATCTTCCCCAGGATGTAACCTACCCCTTTACCAAATTTCATCAAAATCGGTTGAAAAGATGGGCCGTTAAAGCGTAACAGCCAGACAGACAGACAGACAGACACACTTTCGCATTTATAATATTAGTACCTTTGGACATAACGTTGCTTTCGTTTATCCTCACTTATCATCGGAAAAAGTTCGTAAACTAACGCACTTGTCTTTTACATACTATTATACTTATCTGTTTTTCTGTTCATTCTAATTATTCGCTCACGTGTAAGTGATATATTTTATGGCGCACACATGTTTTGTGCGTTCGTCTGTCAACACTCATAATAATGTCTTCATAATTCATTATTCATTTATTTATTAATTGTGAATACAGTAAGTAGGTTAGTTGTTAGTTTTACAGACGGTATCATGTACTCTACCATAGTGTGGTGTACAAATATATTAGCTTCGCCTGTTTAGCTCGAGTCCATTCCCACAGGAATAACGGACTGTTATTAAAACCTAGAAAAATGCATCGACTTGTTTAAATAAACACTAGTAACCATTAATATATTGAGTGCTTAATAAATAAAGTATTAAATAACAAAACTATAGTACTTCGTAATCAAATGATCAAATAAATATTATAAATGCGAAAGTTTGGATGGATGTATGGATGTATGGATGGATGTTTGTTACTCAATCACGCCCCAACGGCTGAACGGATCTGGATGAAATTTGGCACAGAGATAGATTATAGTCTGGAATAACACATAGGCTACTTTTTATCCCGGAAAATTAAGGAGTTCCCGCGGGAAACGAAAAACCTCGATCCACGCGGACGAAGTCGCGGGCATCAGCTAGTCCGATCATAAAAGTATCTATTAACTAGTCGTCTTTTGCATTTTAATATTTCACGCTGGGGTTTCAACCCCGGAGTCCAGATCCCCAAAAAAGGGAGGAATTTGACGACCTCCGTGGCGCAGTGTGTAGCGCTGTTGTCATATCGTGCGGAGGTCCCGGGTTCGATCAATTTGGGAATTTATAATTTCTGAATTTTTCCTGGTCTGGCCTGGTGGGAGGCTTCGGCCGTGGCTAGTTACCACCCTACCGGCAAAGACGTGCCGCCAAGCGATTTAGCGTTCCGGTACGATGCCGTGTAGAAACCGAATAGGGGTATGGGTTAATATAACTGCCATGCCCCCAACAGGTTAGCCCGCTACCATTTTAGACTGCATCATCACTTACCATCAGGTGAGATCGCAGTCAAGGGCTAACTTGTAGTGGATAAAAAAAAATCGAAATTCCTCCTTACCTTCTTAACATAATTAGGGTAGTTGTATACATTACCTAATATCTACTAAGGTCACGAGGTGGCGTGCTAGGTCTTAATTTACGTGACGCTATCTGGGACTGTTGTTAGCCTCCGCCCACTAACCGCCTACTGCCTAGGCTAATTATTATTGTAGTAAACCTAACCTTATTGCCGTCAATCCTACTAACAGATTGTAATCTATTCAAATATTCTTAAAACATTCACTAATGAAGGTTAATATTATAACTAATTGCCGTTTAGTGAGTGAGTGTAAGTCAGTGTAGTTATTTGAGTATTTCAGTTTAGATTTTATCTTCTCTGCGAACTTACCTAGCTCGTTCACTTTGCCTATGCCATGAGGGTAACTGACAGATTTACTAGATAGATGCAAAAAGGGGTGTTATAACGTGTGTATCTGTGTGTCTGTCTGTGGCATCGTAGCTCCCAAACGGATGAACCGATTTTGATTTATTTTTTTGTTTGAAAGGTGACTTGATTAAAACCATTATTCCACCAAACCTTAGTTCCATTAAAACCACTACTCTGCGAGTCTAGGTGTGATACACCGATGGTTGTATGGTCTGTGGTGTGAGATCTATAGAGTGAGCTTTGACTTTGCTTAGACTTAAGACATGGTTAAAACGAGACAGATTTATGTTACTTACATAAGTCCATCTCGTTTTAACTCTTAGTAAAGTCTGAGCCAAGTCAAAGTACCTACGCTCTATAGATCTCAGCATACAACTCGCACATGATTCTATCAAGCATCTAAGTAATCTAGAAGGAAACCGCTTCGTGAAAGGTCGTTAAAAAAATTAATAGGTTATAAAAATTTATACGCCCACGCCACGCGATCAGTGGCTACTGGCAACCTTTGAAACGTGAATTTGCCTCTAATTATGTAATGCACCTGGTGGACGGACTAGGGGGCGCGTGGTGGTCGCTTTAATATACTGCCGGTATAACCGATTTAAAACTGTTTAATGTACCTACCCGTTATCATAGATGAACAACCAAAGCGACACGATTTCATAGAAAATGAAATTTTTCTTTAATACTGTCGCGTCGCGTCGTTTATAGCCGTGTACTCGCGTTTGTCGCTCGCTTAGGATATGACCCTGCTGAGGCTTCGGAATAGTCACATACATAGGAAGCTTGGAACATCGATGCAGTTGCCTGTGGATATAATTTCGGAGAGTGTGCCCAAGTACTTTTTGATCTTGTTCCCCCTTCACCTTTCCACTATCGTACCGCAAGGCATCGTCAGGGTCTGCAATCTGCATCCGTATATAGTTGAAATTCCACTGACGCGTACGAAACGATTTGCTTCCTCGTTTCTAATTCGAACCGCTAGGGTATGGAACGCCCTTCCGGCTTCCGTTTTGCCATCCGCTTATAATATTGGTATCTTCAAATCAAGAGTGAATAGGCACCTAGGCAAGCGCGCTCCACCTTAGGCTACATCACCACTTGCAATCAAGTCTGATTGCAGCCGAGCGCTAGCCTATAAATTAAAAAAAAAAACTTCATCATGTCAAAATATCACTGGCCCTCCACTCCACAAGGGTATTGGCTCAGAATGTGAAGGATTAGGCCATAGTCCATCGCACTAGCCGAGTATGAATTGGCACACCTTTGACAACATTATGGAAAACTTTCAGGGCTGCAGGTTTCCTTACGATGTTTGCTTTCACCATACAGACGGATATATACTTTCGCACATGTAACAATATTATTATAGAACTAGAGGATGCTCGCGACTTCGTTCGCGTGGCATAAGTTTTTCTTAATTCCCACAGGCACTCCTTAATTTTCCGGGATAAATCCTATATATATCACTCTCCAGGTCCTCAACTATACCCATGCAAAAAATCACGTTGATCCGTTGCTCTGTTGCGGCGTGATTGAAGGACAAACTCTCTATTTAACGTCCTTGGGGATAAAATTTTCAAAAACTGTGATACACGTATTTCTTTATTTTAAACCAGAAGCCCCAATACCAACTTTCATGGTTATAACTTGAAAAATGAAGGACTTTCATACAAACTTTCAACCCCTATTTAACGCCTTTGGGGGTAGGATTTTCAAAAACTGTAAAACACGTATTTCTTTATTTTAAACCACAAGCTCCAATAACAAGTTTCATGGATATAACTTGAGAAATGACGGACTTTCATACAAACTTTCACCCCCTATTTCACCCCCTTAGGGGGGGAATTTTGAAAAATCCTTCCTTAGTGAGCGCCTACGTCACAAAAGGAACCTACTGTCGTATGTCTGTCTGTATTGCTTATCGTGGGAAACCCAAATAGATAATGTGTGTCTTAAACTGAATCGTTTTTCTTATGCGCTATACATGCTTTCTAAAGTGGTTAATCAAAATGCAGTTATGGTAGCATATAACGCCTACGTAACCGCAACATTACGATATGGTATTATTTTCTGGGGAAATTCTGCTAACAGAGATAGAGCATTCAAGTCCCAAAAAAGGTGTATTAGGTCTATTTGTCACCTTCAACCCACTGATTCATGTAAGCCGTATTTCCAAAAATTAAAAATACTTCCTTGTCCATGTCTTTACATCTATGAGGTTGTTGTATTCATTAGGACGAATGAAAATCTGTTTAAATTTTCTGAGAATGCAAGGCGAAAAAACAAACTTTGCTTCACTCAGCACTCATCCGCGAAATTCGGAAAAAGTATTATAAATATGGCACCTAGAATTTATAATAAGTTACCTGGAGAGCTTGCAGACAGATCTCTTAATATACATATATTGAAACCTAAACTTAAGGAATTTCTTGTACAAAAATGCTATTATTCCATAAATGAGTACTTTGACGATAAATAATAAACTGATTAAACTGAAAATTATCTAGACACTAGTTTTAGACTTAGTTGACTGTAGGTACTTAATTTAACTGAATGCTTATATAATTAATTATTGTAATATAAAATTGTAAATTCGGAATTTATTTATTGTAATTTAACAAATTTTGCATGCCTTCTGCTAGGCGAAACATAGGACTATTTAACTTTGTAACACCTTATGTAAATGTATGTTTCTGCAAAATAAAGAAATTGTATTGTATTGTATTGTATTGTATTGTATTGTCAAAATTTCAAATTTCTAACCCCAGCGGTTTAGGCTGTGCGTTGATATATAAGTCAGTCCAGTCAGTCAGTCAGTCAGTCAGTCAGGACTTTGAATTTTATATATATAGATTACTTAATAGGTAAGGCCTAGAGTCTAGAATAAGTCTAAAATAAGTGCATCAATACCATCCGGATAATATAAGCATTGCAATTTGCAATACAAAGGATACTCGATCGGAATAGGAAAAACAACATTTATAGCGATTTTCCGCTAACGCTGATTTTACGCTTACTTATGCATTTCCTCAAGATATGTAAATGTTCTGTATAGGTATATTAATAGAAGTTCAAACGAATCCATGTTCCCTTAACCTTAACATCTCATGTTATTTCTTGTAGATTTTGATGAATAACTCGGAGATAGAAAGAAAGAAAGAATGTATATTCAAATAAATTATTTTTAGTGATTAAATAAATTATTTTTAGTGATTATTAATTATGAAAGAAATAATATATATTCAAATAATAAATTCAAATAATAAAAGAAAGAATGTATATATATTCAAATAATAAAAGAAAGAATGTATATTCAAATAAATTATTTTTAGTGATTATTAATTATAGATCTTTTAAAAGTCGTAATGTCCACGTCCGCTGTTAGTTTTATGTTTGAAAATCATTTTAATCGATGGAATGGATGCAATGATAAATTAATGGGTCGGTCATGGATCATCGATGAAAGAATTAAAGAAATACCATCATCTCATGATATGCGATGTTTACTCGAGTAATTATAAAACAGCACTTAAAAGTTTAAGAATGAATATAAATCATACTTGCAATGGTTTCGTTTATGCAAATAAATATAAACGTTATAACTATAACAGATGGTCCGCGTACTCGCTAAGTAATTGAAACAAACGACGTAATTGTTTTAACATTATTTATTATTTACAAGTTGATGCCCGCGACTTCATCTGGGTGAATTACCATAAAAACTCTATAATTTTCCGGGACAAAAGTACCCTATGTCTTTCCCCGGGATGCATCATGCAACCTATCTCTGTACTAAATTTCGACAAAATCGGTTGAGCAGATAGGCTGCTAAAGCGTAGCAAACATACAGACAGACAGACACACTTTCGCATTTAAGGCTCTGTCATAGCGTAAAATCAGAAATCGTAAACTGCAGGCTCATGGATAAAGATTCGAAACAAGACAGGAGTGAGAAAAATGTAGTAGTTTTATAGTAGGTAGGTAATCTATACTTAATATTATAAAGAGGTAAAGTTTGTGAGTTTGTGACTTTGTAAGGGGTAATCTCTGGATCTACCTACTGAACCGATTTTGAAAATTCTGGTAGGTACCAATAGAAAGCCGCATTATATTTTTGTGAGGGTCATAGGCTATAATATATATTAACCCGAAAAATTAGGGAGTTCCCGTGGGAATTTAAAAAACTTATTTCACGCGGACGAAGTCGCGGGCATCTGCTAGTGTTTTAACTATAATGGATGCAGAAAAAAATACCATGTTCTACCTGGCTTCGCGCCCACTGCAGTCAGGACTAGGGCTTTCGAATACCGGTTTTTCTCAATACCGGTATTAATACCGGAAAGATTTTTTTCAATACCGGGATCCCGGGATCCCGGTATTGGAAAAAATTTAAAACGTGGTAGACGTTTTTTAACTTAAAATTAGTCTTTTCTGAAGCAAACGACACCATACAAAATAGTTTTTTCATAAAAAAAAATTTTTCACCAAATTAATTAAAAAAAAGTGCCTTTTCTGCATAAATTCAGCGAAGAAAAACCGTTTTTTTCACTTAGCGAGATTTTTTTTTTATTTAGAACGCTGTAGTTGATTATTACGCTGTGGATTGGTATGTCTATTTCACTGTCTCACGAAACGTTAAGTACCTAACTCCTTCACTCTATTTTATATCATGCAATATTTTATGAAATTGTACTTATTTTCTTTAAAAAAAATCACCAAGTGATTTGATGTGAAGTTTTAGATTTATTTGTATTTTGAGTATTGAGATAGTTATTTACGCGTTGACTTAGGTAATTCTTAAGAAAATCGTTTGTTTCATGTAGGTATGTATCAGATGAAAATTACGGACCACGTAACGTTCTGAAACTCCATCACATCATTTTAAATACAATCTTATTAAGTAATAATACTTATATTATTATCAAATAATCAATTTCTTATTCATGTCAATCAGAATATCAACTAGTATATGATTTTTAAAATAGAACTATTTTTGGATGAATTATTACGAAAATATATATTTTTAATACAAAGTATATTTGTGACGCACTTTCTCAACGTATACACAAAATTAAATAAATATGGCAGGGAATTTTAAATAATTAGTTAAATTAGTGTCGAAGATTGTAATTTAAACTACTATCGTCGTCGTCGTCTCAACCTATATACATCCTGGACGTAGGTCATCTGCATGGATCGCCACAGAGTACAGTCTTGTGCCCCTTGTTTCCAGCGGCTCCCAGCTGCACGCTTGAGATCGTCCGTCCACCTAGTGGGGGGGTCGTCCAACACTGCGCTTCCTGGTGTGAACCGCCATTCAAGCACTTTGGGACCCCAACGCCTATAGGTTCTACCAACTAGTGCCATTGCCACTTAAAGCTTGGACTCTTCGAGCTATGTCGGTTACTCTGGTTCGCCTACGGATCTCCTCATTTCTGATTTGATCACGCAGGCATACTCCAAGCATAGCTCTCTCCATCGCCCACTGAGTGACCCTGAGCCTACTTATCAGGCCCAAAGTTAGCGACCATTTTTCGGAGCCGTAAGTCATCACTGGCAACACGCACTGTTCGAAAACTTTAGTCTTCAGGCACTGAGGAATTTTGGACGAGAAGATGTCGCGGAGTTTCCCGAACCCTGCCGAGTTGGATTCGGCGGTTGACCTCTTTCTCGAAATTGGACCTACCTAACTGAACTGTACGTCCTAGGTATATGTACTCATCAACAATTTCGAGTGCAGAATTCTCAACTAACACAGGTTGGGGCTGAACGTGTGCATTAGAAATGATCTTTATCTTGCTCATATTCATTTTTAGGCCCACCTGTTGTGGAACTACTAAATGAGTAATAAACGATATTTTTGTAAGAAGTCGATCGAAGTCGAAGAAAACGATAATTTTGTCAAAACACAAATAATCTAAAATTCAATAGTTATTATTTAAAAGAGAATATATCATAATAAAATATGCATTAGTTGTAAATCAGATTTCTGAACGTTTTGAGAGACAATGAAATAGAAATACCAAGCCACATCTAAATTCAAACACTAATTTTTCCCTCTGAGTGAACAAAAACGACTTTTTTCAATGCTTTTAAGCAATAAAGGGGCTCTTTTTGAGCTAATAATATGCTTATGATACAAGTTTTAAACTTAGCTGAATAAATCAGTGGCATCTACCAAGAAATATATGCAATGGTCACCGTTTCGTTTATAGTTTCACCAATACCGGTATCCCGGTATTAGACATTTCAATACCGGTATTGAAAACCGGCGAAAAAAGTCCGGGATCCCGGTATTGGCCAATACCGGGATCCCGGTATTGGAAGCCCTAGTCAGGACTGATCAGTTGGAGGATTTCCAAAATCTCCGACATTAATCTAGATATTGCAGTCCTTCGTGAAATTTTTCTTTCATTTCATCTCTATGGAGCACTATTTACTTGGCACTATGTTTCAGCTACCTCAAGTACATAAAAACTGTTTTCATCATACCTATTCGAAAAACGCATATTGCCTTCAGAGGATAGCGGGAGCAAAGTGTAACTTGTAGGCCCATGGGACTTTTCATTTCTCTATTCTGATTGGTCCGAAGTCACGTCATCAATTTGTTGATCGAATATACGACTTTGCATTTCTCTGTTCTGATTGGTCCGAAGTCACGTGATCAATTTGTTGATCGGATATACGTCTTTACATTTTATTTAAACTTTAAATATACGTCTAAATAATGTCTATACAATTACATAGAAGGTTGATAGGAGTATCTTCTGATTGGTGCTTAAACGTATAGGTAATGTCCATACATAGTAGGTTGATACTCTTAGCTTTTTCTCATACGTAATGATGAAAAATAGTGTGTGTCACTCGGGGCCAAATTTTTTGTTCTCGGGCGGCGTATATTGAATTCCTCGCTACGTTCAGGATTCTACTTTAGAACCCCTCGCTACGCTCGGGATTCTACTAAAGAATCCTTCACTTCGCTCTGAATTCAAAATAGCGCCCTCGGGGAACAAAAATTTTCTTTGGCCCCATGTAACACAAATAACTATTATATGTCAGTGTCAAAACACGCATAAGGTCATGTTACTCGTAGTTGCTAAAAACTTTGACGGTCATACAAATTGAAATATTTTTTTATTTAAATAAGTAAACAACAAGTAACAAGTAAGTAACAAGTGCTCCCTCAGAAATCAAACCTTTACCCACGCTGACGAAGTCGCAGGCATCATCTTGTCTAGTCCATACTAATATTATAAATGCGAAAGTGTGTCTGACTGTCTGTCTGCTACGCTTTCACGGCCCACCTTTTGATTTTGATGAAATTTGGTACAGGGTATACATAGATTGTATCCCGGCCCCCGGGGAAGGACATAGGCTACATTTTATCCCTGAAAATTCAAGAGTTCCCGCGGGAACTGAAAAAACTTAATCCACGCGGACGTCTTCATCATTTAGTCTAATTATTAATAAAGAAGAAAAAGTTCACATAAATTACTTTTACATCTCTCATATTCGGTAAGTAGGTCCTTATTACCCCCAAATGGAGCTTGTAGGTGACCAATTAGCGCTCTAGGGTAATAATGTAGCTAGAAAAGCCCTCGGGCGGTAAGTAATTAAAAGAAGTATGATGGTTAGATGTACACGAACTTTTTAAAAGAGTGAAGAGTTTTTTTTTAAATTACTTACCGCCCTAGGGCTTTTCTAGCTACATTATTACCCTACAGCGCTAATTGGTCACCTCTAAGCTCCATTTGGGGGTAATAAGGACCTACTTACCTCACAATCGAGATGTAAAGCAGAGTAGTTAGCTCGGGTGTAAGCATCAATTGCACCCTCGAACTATAGGCGCCCTCGCTGTGCTCGTGCGCCTAAATATCTCGGGCTGCAATTGATGCCTTACATCCCTTGGCTACTAATCTACTATTACATCTCTCATATTCGGTAAGTAGGTCCTTATTACCCCCAAATGGAGCTTGTAGGTGACCAATTAGCGCTCTAGGGTAATAATGTAGCTAGCAAAGCCCTAGGGCGGTAAGTAATTAAAAAAAGTATGATGGTTAGATGTACACGAACTTTTTAAAAGAGTGAAGAGTTTTTTTTTAAATTACTTACCGCCCTAGGGCTTTTCTAGCTACATTATTACCCTACAGCGCTAATTGGTCACCTCTAAGCTCCATTTGGGGGTAATAAGGACCTACTTACCTCACAATCGAGATGTAAAGCAGAGTAGTTAGCTCGGGTGTAAGCATCAATTGCACCCTCGAACTATAGGCGCCCTCGCTGTGCTCGTGCGCCTAAATATCTCGGGCTGCCATTGATGCCTTACAGCCCTTGGCTACTAATCTACTAATTATTATTATAAAGTATTTACTTATTGTATACTAGCTGATGCCCGCGACTTCGTCCGCGTGGATATACCAAGTTTCATCGAAATACATAACTTGAGAAATGACGGACTTTTATACAAACTTTCAACCCCTATTTTACCCCTTTGGGGGTGGAATTTTGGAAAACTGTGAAACACGTATGTTTTCATTTTTAACCCGCAGCTCAAATACCAAGTTTCATGGATATAACTTGAGAAATGAAGGACTTTCATACAAACTTTCAACCCCTATTTCACCCCTTCGAGGGCAAAATTTACGAAAACTGTGAAACACGTATTTCTACATTTTTAACCGGTAGCTTGTGTACCAAGTTTCATCGATATAACTTGAGAAATGTAGGACTTTCATACAAACTTTCAACCCCTATTTCACCCCCTTAGTGGTGGAATTTTGAAAAACTGTGACACATGTACTTCTTTATTTTTTACTGTAAGCCAAAATAAAAAGTTTCGTTGATATAACTTGTAAAACATCTTGAGAAACGAAGGAGTTTCATACCAACTTTCATCCCCTATTTCACCCTTTTGGGGGTCGAATTTTCAAAAACTGTGAAACACATATGTCTTCATTTTCAACGTGCAGCTCATATATCAAGTTTCATGGCTATAACTTGAGAAATTAAGGACTTTCATACAAACTTTCAACCCCTATTTCACCCCTTCGGGGGTAGAATTTCGGGATAAAAAGTATCCTATGTCCTACCTCGTAGTATTGGCTCAAATCGTGCCAAGTTTCGTTTGAATTCATTCAGTAGTTTCGGCGTGATGCGCGGCCAAGATACAGACAGACAGACAGACAGACAGACAGACAGACAGACAGACAGACAAAAATGAAAAAAATTACAGATTTGGCTTCAGTATCGACTAATGAGTGCCCTCCAAAAAAAAATTTCAAAATATCTTCAATGTACAGAATTGGACCTGTTACAGTTTTATTATAAGTATAGATTTGTATTATTTGTATTGTATACTGGGCCCTTTTGCCTTTAATAAAAACTTTTATTATTATTATTATTATATTATAAATAAGATGATAATTCACCCAAGGTCAGCCGAAGGGTGTATGTAGACCAGACGTTTGCAATAATGTATGCCAGCGCTCCGCGATCGACCTCAGGCCAATTGTCGGAATTGAACCTATTCACTACATATCAGGCCGTCTCAGTGATTAGCTCTAAATGAAGCGTACGTTACAATCAATCTCGGAACTATAATTGACTAGCTGATGCCCGCGACTTCGTCCGCGTGGTTTAATTTTTTTTTAATAAAAAGTAGCCTATGTCACTCTCCAGGTCCATAACTATACCCATGCCAAAAATCACGTCGATCCATTGCTCCGTTACGGCGTGATTGAACGACAAACCAACAAACCAACAAACAAACACATTTTCGCATTTATAATATTTACATCTCTCATATTCGGTAAGTAGGTCCTTATTACCCCCAAATGGAGCTTGTAGGTGACCAATTAGCGCTCTAGGGTAATAATGTAGCTAGAAAAGCCCTAGGGCGGTAAGTAATTAAAAAAAGTATGATGGTTAGATGTACGCGAACTTTTTGAAAGAGTGAAGAGTTTTTTTTTTTAATTACTTACCGCCCTTGGGCTTTTCTAGCTACATTATTACCCTAGAGCGCTAATTGGTCACCTACAAGCTCCATTTGGGGGTAATAAGGACCTACTTTACCTCACAATCGAGATGTAAAGCAGAGTAGTTAGCTCGGGTGTAAGCATCAATTGCACCCTCGAACTATAGGCGCCCTCCCTGCGCTCGTGCGCCTAAATATCTCGGGCTGCAATTGATGCCTTACAGCCCTTGGCTACTAATCTACTATAGTATGATATTGTTGTTTATAAAATAGCATATTTTATGAACATAAATACCATTAACTAATTTACAGAATAGGGCCAACCATACCCATCTGATTAGGGGTATGGTTTTAATATAGCTGCCACATCGACCATACAACTAATAGACTCCTCATATAGGGCGAACACTTTCAGACAACACATCAGACTTAATAGGTCTTATATAATTCCACGCCCTTGTAACAAAACCTACCGAGTTATTTAAATATTAATTAGAGTATATCGATAACTAATTATCGATAAATAATTATTAGGAGTTAGGACCCCATCCCATTTGATTTATGATTTTTTTTACCTTTAGTATACCAATCAGCGTTTAGTACCCCGCGCCCGCTTACTTGAGTCATTTGACTGAATTGTTTGCATTACGAAAGCATAGTAATTAGGCGTCTATTGGTTGTGTGGTCGATGAGCTGCCACATGCTCCTACCAAGTTTGCATGCTTCCGGTAAAAGATGCTGCAGGTAAAAGACAACCGTCCGACACTCGCGTTACGAATACAAAGCAGGTTGTATAGAGGTTGTTACTCATTTTCATGCGGGTTGTTGTAACCAGTATGGCTAGACAAGTGCAGCGGTTCGCCTCTGTAATCACCTGTCCTGATAAAGGATCGCTCTGAGCGTGAATCGGTTCCGTACACGCCTGTTACATAAAACCCCTCTATCGAAAATTGCTAAACTTTCGCGCGGCCCGCCCGTCATATAAATTCATTTAATATGGGCTCACCGAATTATGGTGTAAGTGGTTAACTGAAGCGACAGATAATAATATTTTACCCATCTGTAAATATGGAACCCAAAAGATTTTAAAGAAGAATTAAATACAGCAAAAAAACGCAGAAAGTCTGGATGATTTTCTGATTGATGATTTTTTTTTTACATGAAAGAGACAACAGTGTTTACTGTATGCCGGCTTTACATCGTTACGTATAGGCCATAGGCTTTAAAAAAAATTTAAATAATAATTGATGAATTATTTCATGACTGTTAAAGATACTAAGGCCCACTTGCACAAGGACTCTTAAATTAATTTAGTTAAATATTTTATTGCTGCCCCTTTTTGGCAACAACAATATGCATTTGCAAAAAAGGGACAGCATTACAAAATTTAATTAAATCAGTTTAAATGTCCTTGTGCAAGCGGCCCTTAGTAATTGTATCTTTTAAGGGTTCCGTAGCCAAATTTGGCAAAAACGGAACCCTTATAGATTCGTCATGTCTGTCTGTCTGTCTGTCTGTCTGTCTGTCTGTCTGTCTGTCCGTCCGTATGTCACAGCCACTTTTTTCCGAAACTATAAGAACTATACTGTTGAAACTTGGTAAGTAGATGTATTCTGTGAACCGCATTAAGATTTTCACACAAAAATAGAAAAAAAACAATAAATTTTGGGGGTCCCCATACTTAGAACTGAAACTCAAAAATTTTTTTTTCATCAAACCCATATGTGTGGGGTATCTATGGATAGGTCTTCAAAAATGATATTGAGGTTTCTAATATCATTTTTTTCTAAACTGAATAGTTTGCGCGAGAGACACTTCCAAAGTGGTAAAATGTTGGTCCCCCCCCCCGTAACTTCTAAAATAAGAGAATGATAAAACTAAAAAAAATATATGATGTACATTACCATGCAAACTTCCACCGAAAATTGGTTTGAACGAGATCTAGTAAGTAGTTTTTTTTAATAATTTAAAACTTACTACAGGTTTGTACGGAACCCTCGGTGCGCGAGTCCGACTCGCACTTGGCCGGTTTTTTTGTTTTTAGATTTCACACTTAGCAAGTGGGAAAAAATATTAAAACTAACAATTTTTTTTCAAAACAGTCTTGTTTACTAGACCATTTTACTCTAAACTAAAATCTGTATGTCAGCATATACCACGCTTCTACAATATGCTCGTAAGTCGTAACTGCTACTATGTAGTTTAGTGTGCATCTTTTCGAGCGAAAGTAGCATAATAAACTTTATAATATTACAGCTAAGTATCGCTAGCTCTTGTGAACTAACGACACGAGTTCACGACTTCCCAAGTGTGACCTGGTAGGTCGTCACAGACTAAAGAAGAGGAAGAGAAGCAAAGAAAAGTCGGGCGTAGGTTCTAAGCTGTTTATTTCTCTTCCACCTATTCACACTGTAGTTTTGAGATTATAGTAACGGGCACTGGCCTGAACGTTAGGCGGAACTCCGGGGTAGCTCCAGGGCTCCTGTTCCAGGCGCAAGCCGGACGCAGTAGGGCGTCCCTGACCGAGCAGCGTGAGATTCTCCAGTAGCCGCCTTCGTAGTAAGGCTCCCAAAGAGACCAACGGGGCGTCTTCTCCCGTCCTCGGAACAGTTCTTAGGTAGTCCTTGAAACCTGGAACCCCAGAGCGGCAGGCGTTAGAGACGTGGTAAACAACCCCGTCCGCCGTAGGTGCCCTTGTCCAAGTCCAGCGACCGTGGCAAAGCACTACAGCGGCACAGGATAGCGTACTGTTAAGATATTAAGCTACCTACACTAGTAATTATAGCAACTCACCCCAGCGGGTTTGGTAGGCAGCCAAATTAGGAAAAGACGGGTGTCCACGTAGTAAATTATGAGACGAAGCAGCGCACTGTCCACTAGCAAGTGCAGATCTGGAATGGCGACGCGGCGCGCTTGCAGAAACTTCGGGACTCGAGCGAGCGGCCGAACCCGCCAACCGGTTTCCCAGTTAGGGTTGCGTGAAGGCGCTAGTATGTAAGATGCAATGGGTCACGAAGTTACTACGCCGCAAGGAATGCGCGCGGTTCCGTAGCATTATTTTAATAGTATTGAAGTTTTATTATATAGTTTTATAGTTTTAATTAATTTTATTTAAGTATTTTTTCTAATTTTTATATAGACCGTAGTCTTAAGATAGTTACAACGTTACACAAGGCGGCGCAAACTATAAGCTATTTATAGGACATAAGAAGAACTTTATGATACTATACTTTAGACTTAGAGGAATACATTTAAGATCCTGCTGTATTTTGCGTCAATAACTAGAGAATTTCCTCTGGATTTGGTCCTGCCCTTAATGTCTTAAGGGTAGGAAGTAATCCAGAGGAATTCTATATACATATCCAATATCCATATGTAATATGTTACCTTTTCACAGCCCATCCGATCAACTGATTTTCAGAAAGTTCAGAGATCCGAGGGCTGAATTGCTCAACGAGTAACAGCAAATCAATCACGATCAGTGTAAAACACGATGTCGAAGTTAAAAAACGCTACCTCTCGTGCTTTGACGTCTTGACGTCCCAAGACGTTTCCAGTCGTTGTTTATTAGGGGTAGGAGGCGGGTTATGCTATTGAAAAGGTTCCGCAGATATACGGCGGTGGTCTCCCCATGGTGCTCATGGGAAACGTTCTGAGGTCGATTGGGAGTGACATGTACTCTGTAATGGGGGATAAAATTGTTTTGCCCTAGCGCCGTAATGTAATTGTTTTTTGGTTGTTTGTTTTCCAAAAAACTAATGTAAAAGCTGCGGACTTTTACTTTGTCCGCTCACTTCACTTGCATTCATACATAAATAATTTAATATTTTTTTTTAAATACATATACAGCGCTTGGCTGCAATCAGACTTGGTTGCAAGTGGTGATGCAGCCTAAGGTGGAGCGCGCTTGCCTAGAATATGCCTATTCACTCTTGATTTGAAGGTACCTATATATTTCATAACTAAGATTCACAATCGAAATGTTATGACTATTATTACAGTTCTTATGAATTTGAAAATAAAGAAGGTTCAAGGTAGCTGTTAGAGTGTCTATAATAAGTAAGCAAAATGGCGGAAAATTAAAAAAAAATCTTGTTTAAAAGGTCTGGTATCCCCAAAAAGTTCTAGTTTTTTTTGCTTGGCGTTTTGTATGACGCCAACTATATTATATCACTAGACAGAAACTATAAATCAATATAATTGCGGCGTTGAGACTTCAGGGAGTGCAAAATTTAAAAAAACATTTCTAGTTCGTGTCTGAAGTCTGAAATCGCATAAAGTATGTATTCCGTTTTCCGTACTCATGCTATTTGCCAAAAACTGACTCGGTATAATGCTCACAGAATGCGTCTCGTATCTCCAAAGTCCTTATCTTATCGTTAGCGTTCGCATCGATAGTAGACTAAAATCCCGATAAGACATCTCTTAAACTACAATAGGTTGACCTTACTAAGCTTTAAAAAAAGACGCAATATTAGGCGGTGATTCGACCGGCACTCCTTATTCGTAAGACTGAGTAGTATGATGTAATCGCGCGTATCGATTCATTAGCCACTATAAAATAACCGATTACCCATTGAGGTGACAATACGTTTTTAATTTTCTTTTTTCTGATGCCAAATCTTTCTTTTTCCAATTCCCGCGGGAACTCTTTGATTTATGAAGAAAGATAGATAGAGATAGAAAGATAAAAAGTCCACTCTCCAGGTCTTCAACTATATCCATGCAAAAGATCACTTCGATCCATTGCTCTGTTGCAGCGTAATTGAAGGACAAACTAACAAACAAATAAGTACACTTTCGCATTTATAATATCTAGTATGAATTTTGAAGTGAAAACTTCTTTAGCCGCGTTGAGCACTTTTTGGTAGGGGGTAAACTTGTGGATTTGCGTTACCGTCACCGACATGCTCGCGAACAGCGACATGCCCGCGAACACCGACATGCTCGCGTTGTTACGAAGACAAAAGGTCTTAAATATAAATATAATATAATAAAATTAAACTTTGCCTGGTGGGAGGCTTCGGCCGTGGCTAGTTACCACCCTACCGGTAAAGACGTGCCGCCAAGCGATTTAGCGTTCCGGTACGATACCGTGTAGAAACCGAATAGGGGTATGGGTTTAATATAACTGCCATGCCCCTAACAGGTTAGCCCGCTACCATCTTAGACTGCATCATCACTTACCATCAGGTGAGATCGCAGTCAAGGGCTAACTAGTAGTGGATAAAAAAAAAAAACTTTAATGTCTTAATGCTTTAATTTTTTTAATTTTTTTAAATATTCGTTTTCACTTCTATCGGCAGTTACCCTATCTATGACTGCCAATTTTTAGTATCACAGCAATTAGGCCACCCTACTAGAGATGTACCTATATACCAATGACTCAGCGCTTGCAGTTCGTATGACATTGGCTCCGATTCGTGCTTCATTGACCGTAGTATAGCGTTCAGTAATGATGGATGGATTTGGCAAGTGGGTGAACAATATCGGAGCCAATTTGGCGGTGCCTTTGATATGGGACTGCGACAAGTACGTACCTAGGTCTACCTACGTGAATATAATTAAGGTTAGTTCTCATTATTTGGTTCGTTTTAGATTTGGAAATTGCATTCAAATCCGTTTGGCGTGATGCGATAATATACAAAAATTAAAAAAAATATGTTGGGCTCTATATCTAATCAAGCGTCCTATTATAATTATAGGAATCGTAAACTAAGGCATTGAAGTTTAATTACGAATATAGTTAGTAAGTATATTTATATTTAAGACCTTTTGTCTTCGTAACAACGTGAGCATGTCGGTGACGCGGAGCATGTCGGTGACGCGGAGCATGTCGGTGACGCGAATCCACAAGTTTACCTCCTACCAAAAAGTGCTCAACGCGGCTATAGAAGTTTTCACATCAAAAAGGCTTCAAAATAAAAGCTTAGCAATAAGTATAGCTAAAAGGGTAGTAGTAGTGAACATGTAAGGTCTACTGTACAGTGCAGTGCACAAGCGCAGGTAATCGACGTGAAAAAGGAGGCTTTAGAGGATAATGAGTATACATATACTTACATATATTCGAGTAGTGATGGCTGTATTGTATTTTATCGATATCGATGCTCAAGAAAAGACAGACGTAGATAATTATAACGACAAAAGATTTTCATCTCAACAAATCGCTGGCCCCATATAAAAATTAGTTGTCTTCTCATATTAATTCTAATGTCCTCTCTAATATAAAAATGAAATTCAGTTTGTTAGTGAGCAACTCGCATAACTTGAGATCGGCAATGTTTTTTTTAAATATTCGTGATTGTCCGTGGTTTTCCGGGGTTGGTTTCGTCTAAGGTTTTTAGAGAAAGTTTTCTGGAACATTGGAAAAGTTGGGGATTAATGAAAGTGCTCTCTCCTATGGACTTTTTGTACGAACTATGGGCTGGAAAACGTCTGTCGAAGAGACCGTTGTCTAGGAAAGGAATTCTATCGAAATTAAAATTACCGAACAATATACATTGCTCCAGTTATATCGCAAGTCCCATCCCTACGCGAGTGCAATCTCGTCCCGCATGGAACATGGAGCGTAACCATGTTCGTCGAGGCTGATATCGCGCTTGATTTGTCGACGTAACTATGCGCTTAGGGTTGCCTATCTGGTTTTTTTTATACACTACAGGTTAGCCCTTGACTGCGATCTCACCTGATGGTAAGTGATGATGCAGTCTAAGATGGTAGCGGGCTAATCTGTTAGGGGCATGGCAGTTATTATTAACACATACCCTAATCGGTTTGTACACGGCATCGTAGCGGAACGCTAAATCGCTTGGCGGTATGTCTTTGCCGGTAGGGTGGTAACTAGCCACAGCCGAAGCCATATCCATGCTAATATATCTTGTCTTTCTGTGTGTGTTGAACCGATTCAACTGATTTTCACGAAATTAATTAAGTACAAAGTTACACACATAGCTTACATCCTGGAAACGGGCATAAGTATGTATATGCATTTTTATCCTGGATGATCAGAGAGTTCCCATGGGATTTATTAATAAACTTAATCAATTTTGACGAAATCGTGCTTTCGGCTTTATATGTTCTAGCTTGGTCCTCCCGGACAATTTTTGTTTGGCTACTTCAGCCAATGTCAGTTCAGTCAATCTACGCGGGAGATATAATGGGTGCGTTCCGAAATACACTGAGAGCACTGAAAGTCCCCAGTAAAGAGCACTGCCAGTGCTCGCAGTGCTTATAACGGAACACACACAATATCAATCAATCAATCAGTCAAATCATTTATTCAAAATAGGTACACTGTAGGTGCACTTATTGACGTTAAAAATTATTTACTTATAAAACATGACGGTGATAATCAGTTACGGTATCTTAAAACTAAAGCTACGAGGGTTCCAAACGCGCCCTGGTACTAAAAATACTGTGTGTTGTGCATAAGTGTGAGTGCGAGTAAAGAAATACAGATAACACACGTGTTTACATGTGTAGTGTGTACTGTGTATTCCCTTACTCTCTTAGTCCGATGGAACGGTAATCCAACATGACCGGAGAGAGATTAACGCAAGGTGCATGGGGGTGAAGTACTGCCAACTTCTTAACTCCGGGTTAGTACTTACTGAGAATTTATTGACAGAAAACTCATTTAGGTCTTCATTTTATTGTTACTCAAGTGACAGCCCTAACTTCCTCTCGCAAGTTTCGCAGCATCCGTTCCGCGCTTTATTTCTTTTTAAATTGTCGGTCGCATCCCGATACATGCAACATTACATCAGAAAACATAGTATAATAATTGTAACGTAGGTATTTACACAATTTACATACGTGTTCATGAAAAATGATAAATGATTTATTTATTTTACGTAGGACAAATTGTGTCTCTTAAGATACCGTATCGTAAGTGTCTTAACGTATCATTGATACGTCAAGACCACTGCACCGGTTCGGAAAATGATTCTACTGAGAAGAGCCGGCAAGAAACTCAGCAGTTGCTCTTTTCTGAAAAGAAAAAAAATTTACGAATATTTTTTTTTTTAATATGCATGTATATTATTATTTATTTTTTATTAATAATAATAATTATTAAAATATAAACCTTAAAACTAAGGTATTAAAGTTTAATTACGAATGTAGTATATTTATATTAAAGACGTTTTGTCTTCGTAACAGCGCGAGGTGTCGGTGACGGTGTCGGTGACGCGAATCCACAAGTTTACCCCCTACCAAAAAGTGCTCAACGCGGCTAAAGAAGTTTATACTTCAAAAAATTACAATAAGTAAACAATACAACACACGCTACGTTACAATTAATAAGTATTACACTGACTTATGCAACCTTGTCATTAAGAAAATCATCGATAGTATAATAACCTCGACTTAACAAATGCTGTTACACAATTGCATGCTATACCGATATTGAATGAACGAGAAGTTTAATTAAACTTCTCGTTCATTCATTATCATGGACTTCCGCAAAGTAACGCCTGCTTCGATTCAATATCTATACCGATATCTTTATCTTCTTCATACAATAAAAATAAAATTTTTGACACACTCACTCACTGACTGACTCGTCATTTCTTCGTGTTTTGGACAGAAGTGATTATCACTAGAATAACCGAATAGGTAAATTTATAGACTAGCCTAGCCAACTAAACAGAAACTCAAATTCAAAACTCATAGTACATTTATTCAAAATAGAAACCTACAAAGTACACCTTACAAAGAAAGAGTGACATGATGGTGATGACATTATTATTGTTCACACTTCACAAGCTGAACAACAGGTGCACTCTATTCCCTCACTCTCATAGTGCGATGGTACGGCAATCCGTCACGGCAGGAGATAAATCAGACCCAGGAACATATCGGCTTTACGTGCTCTCCTAGGCAGTGGCACCACCCGTCCCTTATTTCCATACTGAGTACCTACCTAGGTACTAGCCAAAAAAAGCTCGGCATTTTCGTAACATTTTCGGCTATTATAAATTTAGAACCGAGGACTCGAACCACTATAAATATAAATTTATAATATTATACTCGACATACTGAACTAGTTTCTTGGAAATATCTCGATATAAGTATATTGTGTGCATACTTTTCGTTCCATTTCGAGAAATTTCCAAGATTGGAATCTCTTAAAGAGACGATCTGGGTCACGTTGACGGCGACCTCTGAGTGCTTCTAGGCTTTTCAATTGGCCAGCGAACGTTCCATTTTTAAAATCACGCTATATTTTCCAGCCAGCTTCTGAATTTTGAAATTGGAACGGTAGTAGGTAGGTGGGTACTAGGTACTACTGGGTAGTAAGTATTACTCGTAAATTGGAACGGTGGTGGAGCGCCTATTTGTGATTTTTTTTCACTAGCGGCGTAGTATAGTTACCTGGCTGCAATTTCCAATAGGTGCAGTGCTTGTTAGTAATCCAGAATGTACTCGTACCTTCAAGAGAGGCTTACTATGATAGTCGGCTGTTAGTTAACCGCCTCTTTGGTTTAGTGGTAAGCATGTTGGACTGCGGCTGAGGAAGTCTTGGGCTCGAATCCCGGGGCGTGATTCGTGCCATTAATTAAATATTGGGTTTCTGACAAGAAATTCTCAGTACTAGCCCGGAGTTAGGAAATTGGTGGTGTTTCACCCCGAGAGAGCGCGTTAAGTCGTTAGTCCTGAACCTGATCTCTCTCCGGTGGTGTCGGATTTTCCGTCCCATCGGGCTATAAGAGTGCCTAGCCCTAAAGGAACAGAGAGTGCACCTGTGTTTGTACACACTCGTGCACTACAATATCTCCCGCGCAGATGGCTAATGTCTCTGGAGATTGGCCACCGTGGCCGAAATTCAGTCGGGACTCGGGAGGGCATTATTCACTGTTACCTTCTCACTTTTTTACTTTATTTGTTACTTTTTTGTAGTGCCAAGGATTGTTTACATATACATATAAAAGTTAGCTAGTTAGTTACAGGTAAAGCTAACAAAAGCGTGTTAAAAAATAATCTTATTCTCTGGAATAATTTGCCAACGTCACCCACCGTGTAAATGCCCCTAACAATAGGGTCTCACGTCGCATGCGCATTGCGCAGGCGCAGGCAGCGCGCGCACGTGGCGGCGCGGCGCGGCGTGCGATGCAGTCGCCGGAAACGGATATCGCCGTTTGTAACTGCTACGTTTGTGATGGCCGACACGCCGAGCGTGGAGTCGATACATTGTAACCTTTGCCACAAGTACCCTTACTCTGAGATTGATCGAATTTAAAATACGGTCTCACTAAGTGAGGTGAATCAAATTTGCGTCAAACTAAAATGGACCCAAAAACTCTTGATTTAAAGCCACAAATTCAGTGCAACCGATTCAAATTTCGAAACGTATCGTTTGGAGCGCTAGCTGTGAATGCATACACGAAATTGAGCTCTAAATTAATAACGTTAAGATTCATTTTAGTTTGATGCAAATGTAATTCACCTCACTTAGTGAGACCGTATTTTAAATTCGATCAATCTCAGAGTAAGGGTACAGATTTTAAATCACACCGACGTTAAAGCTTTGGGCGTACAGAGGACGGGGCGGGACAGCGCGAGCGGCGAAACAGCTGATGTAATACCTGTACTAATATTATAAATGCGAAAGTGTTTGTCTGTACTCGTACCTTCGAGAGATAGGCTTACTATGGTAGTCGGCATGTCAATTGCCTTCTCACATTTTTATAGTTACAAGATTTTTTTACATACTAATTATGTATACATAATCCATATTTCCATACTTAATATAATAATTTATGCGAAAGTGTGTCTGTCTGTCTGTCTGGTATGCTTTCACGGCCCATCTGTTCAACCGATTCTAGTAAAATTTGGTATAGAGATAGGTTGTGTCCCGGAGAAGGACATAGGCTACTTTTTATCCCGGAAAATTAAGGAGTACCCGCGGGAATCAAACAAGCTTAATACACGCGGACGAAGTCTTCCATATTTAAATTATTAACGATTCTGCAATTGCTACCGTAACCGCTAGCAAGTAATACCACAGGTAATACCACCACTATAATAGCCCATGAACGCCCCACTGCTGGGCATAGGCCTCCACTCTCATAAGATAGAGGGAGTAAGTAGTAAGGAATAAGTAAATCTTGACATACCTACTTGCCTAGAATTCTCGAAATAAACGAATAAAAAAAATCATAAAACCATGCAGTATCCATACTAATATTATAAATGCGAAAGTGTGTCTGTCTGTCTGTCTGTCTGCTACGCTTTCCCGGCCCATCTTTTCAACCGATTTTGCTGAAATTTGGTATAGAGGTAGGTTATATCCCGGGGAAGGACAGACTTTTTATCCCGGAACATTAAGGAGTTCCCGCGGGAAACAAAAAACATTAATCCACGCGGACGAAGTCGCGGGCATCATCTAGTACTTATTAATTAATCAATTTTCTGCAATTGCTACCGTAACCGCTAAAGTAACCAAGTAAACCGACGGTTAGCGACGGTTGACCTTTAACCGCGGCAGATGCTAACTTAACTATACACTGCCTTAACCAGACATGTGACATTTAGCTAGGTACCTACTCTAGGTATTCCAACGTTTCGCAAATTTACTATGGTTTAAGTGTCATACCATTTACGGCGAAATCGCTAAAAATTGCCTTTGCATTTTGTAACTGTACTAACACGAAGCAAGGAACATTTATTACACGACTGCCCAAAAAAGGAGTGTAATGTTTTCTGGGTGCATGTATGTATGTGAGTTTCTTGAGATGTGGAATACCGCGATAACTTCATAATGCCCGAACAGATTCGGATGTGGGGTATCGTTAGAATCCTTACATCATCTCTAGTGATACTGGCTATATTTTTTTTTAATTCAGTAGGTAAGGCAGTCGCGTTTTCTAATAATTTTACTTAATTGGTTAGGTACTTACAAATTCTTGGATAGAAGCAGGCGTTACTTTACGGAAGTCCATGACAATGAAAAAACTAGAAGTTTAATTCGCTATAATCCGCCACAGTAGGTAAATCTATGGTACAGTGCGTATCTTGCACTTGCAGCCCGCGATATTCACCACACCACACAAATCTTCGAAAATACGTCGTCATTCCTTCAATGAGGCGATTGAGCTGCTTGCGCCATTGATACTTGTGAGATAACCATTTTTTTTTTTAATCCTCTACAAGTTAGCCCTTGACTGCGATCTCACCTGATGGTAAGTGATGATGCAGTCTAAGATGGTAGCGGGCTAACCTGTTAGGGGCATGGCAGTTATATTAAACCCATACCCCCATTCGGTTTCTACACGGCATCGTACCGGAACGCTAAATCGCTTGGCGGCACGTCTTTGCCGGTAGGGTGGTAACTAGCCACGGCCGAAGCCTCCCACCAGGCCAGACCAGGGAAATTCAGAAATTATAAATTTCCGAACCCTGCCGGGGATCGAACCCGGGACCTCCGCACGTTAAGGCAACAGCGCTCAACACTGCGCCACGAAGGTCGTCGAATGCAGGAAAACCTTTTCATCTAATAAAAGCATTGGTACCTTAGTTAAGTACCAATGCTTTTACCGAACTACCTACTTAGGGTCAGAGAAGATACTAAGGGCATGTGAATTGTAAGGTAAAAAAAGTTGATGCCGCCGCTCCATTACGTTTATGGGCATGCGCTTTAGACCGAATAAACTGTATACGAGTACATTTAAACGCCGCTTATGCTACACATAAAAGTAGTCTTTACTCTTTTCTAAACATTTTTAATAAGTTCAGAAGAGCTTCCAGCCCTGATTGTTATCAAAAGGATGGAACAAAACGGTCACGCCATCCGTCAAAATTAAAAACCAATAAAAGACATAACGATCAAAAATTATCAACACAAAAGCTGCTTCTCAATACAAGACGCATACAGGCTGCGCTAAAACCATTCTTCTTTCAACAAAACAATAAATAAAAGAAAACATCAAAACATATCATTAAGACCGTGCGAAATACACCCCGTTTGCTCGGAGAGAAAAAAAAAGAAAAAAATGTGGGCGTCACCATGGTAACCGACGATACATGACTTAATAATGATCTGGCAGACCGAGAAATTCACGTATCGGAAAACGTGTAATTATGAACAAACTTGCAGAAGAGGGCGGGGTTTTTGAAAGAGAGAGTCTTAGTGGTGTGCTTACGTTAATTATGTATTATCGATAATATCGATGTGTATAAGAAATACATGCAAAATATTACAAATACGTCTCTGAGTTACCCTTTAAATCCCTGTTAACTGATTTTTGTTTTTAATTAGGTACTTAACTTACTTATATATTGCCTACTTTTCATTACAAGCTATTATAAAAGTTGAAATTATTAATTCAAGATCGATCGAATCAGACATCAACTTTTATGAACCTTTTATAATAGGAGAGGCCCTTTGTTACGACTTACGTCGGAAGTAGTCAAAAATAGGTCAGTCAACAGCAGTCAAAACAATGGACCAAATTTTATGATGTTTACGGAAATCGAGCCTAGATCTAGGATTAAGATTAGATAATTTTGTAGGCTTTCCTCTTATCTTTTGGGCAAGAAACAAAGAAAGTTCGATAACCTCCTTGATATCTAGATATTGTTAATAGATTATCAATATCTGATATTGTTAATTAGCTATCGGAACGCCGATAATAATTTTTGCTGTTACAATATAACTAACAAGCCCTGAGAGCAAGTGATCAACCTATTTCCCCACTGAAATAAGGTTAAAATAAATTTAAAAACAACAATATATTATGTAGTAAAAAAAATATGCCAACAAGGAGAAAACGGTAATTCCAATACGGCGCGATACGTTGAACCTTGCTGCACAAAAACTAATTAAAACAAAATAATTCGAAATTTTATCGATTACATATACATTTCGTCCCTCACTAATCAAGATTAGTGCCGGGTACACAAAGATTGCATAATCTTTTCGCGGGGCAAAGGGATCGTCGCACAAAAGGCACTCTGAGATGGCAGATGTTCAGACTGGGTACAGGTATATCAGGGCAGATGTAAGTTACATCTTGTATCTGACAGTGCATTGTTCGCTTTAATTAAATTACTGCTCTTGAGGTGCTTTTGAAGTGGTTTGTGAAATTGCTTTTTTTGTGTGTAAAAGGAGGAACTGGCTAACTGACATTGACCTAAAACTACGTCCAAATTGTGCAGTAACTTAAGATTTTCCAGGTTATTTTTATAAAAATAAAACCCACAACCCAGTAAGATAATAATTCAGAAATTCAACCCAGAATAACAATAGAGCAAAGACTCTCCAGACCAGAATCGAGAATCACACATTGTGGCCATATACGATTCCTGATAAGTCATAGCCATATCTAGTGTTAAAACTTAAAAAAATTAAGTAACAAACAAATAGAAATCGAACTGTACACCATTTTGCTGTAAGCTTTTTGATGACACTTATTTTTTTTTTTTTTTTTTTTTTTTTTCATTGATCAAGATAAACGTACAATCATATTATATATAAACACTAGCCATCCTCTAAAAACTTTAACGTTTATGCTAGGATGGCGAGTTCACATTGCAGTTATTAGTAAAATATAATATTTAAGGTATATAAATAACATTTTAAGTGTAATTTAAATACATACATATATATATATATATATATATATATATATGTATATATATATATATATATAAAGTATATGTATATATATATATATATATATATATTAAGTATATAAAGTTTAGATTAGGTTAGGTTAGTAGGTAACCTTAATTTCTTAGAGACATTTTCGTTTAAAAAAAAATCTATTCATAACCATAATTGAGATATTATGATTCATTGCTTGATGATTCTTTAATTTTCTCTTCATTATATGAAAAATTCCCATAAAACAACAATACAGCCATGCAATACAAATACACTCGGCGACAATGCACTCGTATCACCATACATTCTAATTAAGTTAGAACCGTATTGTCTGTTTGCCCACTCTCAGTCATAACTCACCAGTGGGCCCGCCCGCGTAGCGACGCGCCCGCCCATATATGATTTAATTGCCTTTATTATTTATTTGCTGCCACAAATAACTAGAATTTACATTCGTTGTGCTGACGCACCTTTAGCCTTCACATAAAACTTTTAATTTTAGATGTAAAAAGGTAGATAATACTTTTGTTTAATTTTAATAGATAAAAAAAAGAAAAAAAAATCATCAAAATCGCTTGAAAAGATGGAATGTGAGTGAATGGATGCGAATGTGAGTTTGTTTGTTAGGTATCTTGTTTTTCCATTACATAAAAAAAATGCATCATGTACATTTTGTAATATGTGTATAATTGAAACAATAATTTATCAAAATAAAATCATATTATTTACAAAAATGCTAAATATGTAATTATGCACATTAAACAGATTTTGAAACATTCTGTATCCTAGAAAATGGGTTTTAAGTTTTTGCGAGTGCTCGCGTTTACTCTACTACTTTCAAATTTCACAGTTCAGAAACTATTTATCGATGAAATTGCGAATCGCGAAGCAATTTCACGCGAAATATTTACTCGTACATTTTCTGGGACGTTCGGAAAGGGTTGGGATAAAAAGTGCCGTATTGCATAAGGGTGATCGCACACGGTAGTAAGAGCCGCAAGAGGCGTAATTTTGTACGGAAAATGTTAGGTTCATCAGGACATACAGTATCGGTCGCGCCGTTAATATGTATGAGGAAAGTAAAGTTAACGCCGGCCTCTGCGGACATCATTAGCACTCTTCCTTGCGTCAGATGCGATGGTTTTGGGGTTCTCGTCCCATCTCATGTAACTTAAAGGTGTGTCCAAACATACGCGCGGAAGCAACACGCGGCTTTTGCAGGATACTGCCGCGCACGAATATCGTGATTAATCGTCTGATTACAGCGTGGCATTCGGCGCGGCAGGCGCGCACGATTTCCGCTCTATGTTTGGACACACTTGCACTTTTTGCGTCTTTCTAGGCTTTTGCTCATTACGAATTGCGATCACCTTAAGATGCGCCATCGACCGTGAAATTAGAAGTGTCCCAGGGTTAGCAGAGGCTTTATTAAAGGACAATTAATATGCTAATGCAATCTTCTGCCCCCTGGGGACTGGATTGCGCTACTTTTAACGCTATTTTTTTAAATCATCGACGGCTTTACTGTAATTTACGAACGGTTTGTACCTGAAATGCTCTACAAGTTAACGATAGTCAAAAATGCAACAGTCCATATTCTGTGTACCATTTATAGGTACCGACTACCGATATATGTTCTTTGAAAATTAATATGCTTAAATCCATACTTACTAGATAATATTACTTGCCTTTACACGAGTTTAAAAAGTATGCTCTTGAAAAAAAGCATACTATACAATCTAGGATTATATGAGTATCTATACGTAAATGATAAAAAAGTGCAACCGCCGAGTTTCTTGCTAATTCTTCTCGGTAGGAACGGCTTTCCGAACCAGCGGTAGATTAACTTGACGGTTCAAGAGCACTTGTAAAAGTTTATTTGAATAAAAAACATTTGATTTTCAATTTGAATAAAAGTGAACGTTTGGATGTAAGTGATCGTCTACCGATACCCAATATGAACAAAAAGGTCGTGAAAACTTAAATATTACCTAAGCACCTTGAAAACACTGTATTTACTAAAGTCACTTTAACCTCGTCTTCTGTTACACAAAGTCAAACAAATTGCCACTCCGCTCCGCTCCGGTGATAAAGCCCAAGTTTAACTTAGTCGTAACTTAATTCCAAATTATTACAAGTAATTAAGGCGCACATCGCTGAAATTACACAGTGGATGACTTTAATTTAAAGTATGCAGACGGAGCTACCCTGCTAGTCGGGAACTTAGTTACCGTGGCCATTTAATTTATGCACTAGCTAACCAACCTAGCTTTACCTAAAATTCAAGAAATTCTATCATATTAATATTATATACTAGCTGATGCCCGCGACTTCGTCCGCGTGGTTTTAGTTTTTTTGATTCCCGCGGGAACTCCTTAATTTTTCCGGGATAAAAAGTAGCCTAGCTAGTTTATGGACAATAACAAAGTATGGAGTACATACCTAAAAGTAAATTAATATAGTTTATTATTCGGAACTAACCCGATACTTTAATCTTAATGTACATACAAATGCAGGTTAATAGGATAAAATAATCTTCCAAGCAGCCGTAAGCACACCATTCCGACATATAATTATCACATAGCTACTTAATTTAAATGTTCTAGTTATGCCAAGAACTTCCAAGAAGTAAATCCCGCTATGTAGTCAAGTAGGTACCTAGTCAGTAACTCGGTAGTCACGTATTCATTGCAACAAATACGGGGAATTGGTATTAATAAACAAACATTTAACAGGGTAGGATAGTACCTACCTAATTAGTATGCGAGTAAATATGCAATGCAAAAGATTACAAAGTTTGCTTATTATGAAAAATTATCACTAAGATTACGGTTCGGATGAGTGGGGAAATAACTAGATTTTTCCAGAACAAAATCCTCAGCAGGCAATTTCATTTTGTCTGTATGAATTGCAGGGAAAAAGATTTGTTTTTAATTGGGTATAAAAAAAGTGCTTTGGTCTGTATGTAGAGCGCTGGTAAATAAAAGTATTAGATACGTCTTAGTGTAAGTTTTCTTGCTTGTTTGTTCTGTTTTTCTTTTCTTACCATCTACGATTGCATCGTCACGAACCACCAGTTGAGATTGCAGTCAAAAGCTGACCAAACCCTTGTCTGGCCTGGTGGGAGGCTTCGGCCGTGGCTAGTTACCACTCTACCGGCAAAGTCGCGTGCCGTCAAACGATTTAGCGTTCCGGTACGATGCCGTGTAGAAACCGATTATGGGTATGGGTTTAATATAACTGCCATTCCCCTAACAGGTTAACCCGCTACCATTTTAAGCTGCATCTTCACTTACCATCAGGTGAGATCGCAGTCTAGGGCTAACTTGTAGTGAATAAAAAAAAGCGAAATTAAGACTCACAAAACTATTTTCTGCCTCTATCATTCATTCGCACACCCTAATTCTATTAGTAAGGCAATAAAAAGCAATGTAAAATTGAGAGTCGAAAAATATTTTCCACCTCCTAACCCATTCTTCCCGGAAGGACGTCGGCTGGCGTGAAACGTCCCATTACCCCCCATTATGTTCCTTCCGACCCGCGCCCCTATCCGGTGTTATGAGGCTTCGGAGGTCACACCACGCGTTTTTATATTCACAGAATAAAACTGATCGCCGATCAGCACATATGCTTCTAAAACAGGTTAGCCCGCTACCATCTTGACTGTATCATAACTTACTAGGTGAGATCGGTCAAGGGCTACCTTGTTATGGACTAAACTGAGGCCCGCGACTTAGTCCGTGGGGAACTCCTTGATTTTCCGGGATAAAAAGAAGCAAATGTCCTTGCTCGGGATGCAACCTATCCCTGTACTAAGTTTCAACAAAATCGGTTGAACAGATAGGCCATGAAAGCGTAGCAGACAGACAGACAGACGCATTTATTATATTAGTATGGGTCTAGTGGGGCACGTGCCCAGTTTCTCTTGCTGAACATTCAACAAGTACGGCGCTTTGCATATTCGGTACTGATAATCCAAATTCCAAACGTCTTTACTCTTGACGACAGTCGTGCGATGGAAAGCAATGATGAGGCTCAGGTTGCTACCTTATTCATTCTTGAATATACTTGATTTTAGCAATGCGGTTGTAGCAAAAGTTTATTGATAACTTTATTGATAACTAACTTTATTGAACTAATTCCTCGTTCCTAATTCGAACCGCTAGGATATGGAATGACTTCCGTTTTCCCTTCCTCTTTTAATATAGATTCCTTCAAATCAAGAATAGGCGTCTTCTAGGCAAGCGTGCTCCACCTTAGGCTGCATCACCACTTGCAAGCAAGTTTGATTGCAGCCAAGCGCTATCCTATATATTTAAAAAAAACCACGAAACTATAGTCGTGCGACTGGTACTCGTGCTATTTAATGTGCGATCAAACGACGCGTTTATATTCAGGGAATAAGATGCCGATTTCTCGAATGCCAGATTTGCATGATGTTATCACTTGAGCCGTCTTACAAATCTCTTTTTCTTACCTTCGCCTTACGAGGGCCCTTGATATTAGTCAGGCTTGGTAATAGCTTTATTTCAGACCTTTGTAATCCGCTGATATTTCCTTTTTTTGTTTTGATTGGATGGAAGCCGGGACAGACCTTTTGACTTTTCATGGTAATGGACATATTTTTGAATACAATTTGAACACATTTAAACATTACATTTGAACTGTATACTTTATTTTAAGTTTTTAGTTTAAGTAATCTTGGACTTACTTTCAACTTACATACATCAGAACTTCCAACGCTAGTACTGGAATTGCTTTTCTTAATGCATTTGTTGAATATTATCGTCGAATTTCAAATAATAGAATATAGATAAGTATACCAGCTATTTGAAATTCGACGGAATATTTATTTTCCATTCAAAAGATTATAACTACGTAAAATGTTCATCAATCATCATCATCACCATCTCATTCTCAACCCATCGCGTCGCCCGCCCACTATTGAGTACGGGTATGCTCTCAGAATGAAAATAACCCAGGTCATCCACGTGCGCTTTGGCAGACATCATTATACTTGTAATGCCTGCTTCTAGGCGTAGTAAAACTAGCAATTCATTTGTTGGAAACAGTGTCCGCTTCTACAATACTCCCAAAGCTCTCAGAAGACATGTTGAAGATGTCTCTGAATAAGTTCAAAGTTAATGTAAAACGTAAACTCATTGAAAAATCCTATTACCATGTGAAGGATTACTTAAATGACAACAAAGCTTGGCAATAATTTGCTCTAATGGCTCTGATAGTTCCTTAGTTTTAAGATGATTTGTGAGAATATGGTGATAATGAAAAAAAACCCGGCTGAGTTTGTTGTGGGCTCTTCTCAGACCAGGGCGCGTTTGGAACCCTCGTAGCTTAAGTTTTAAGATACCGTAACAGATTATCACCATCATATTTTGATGTAACTGGATGTCAATAAGTGTAGTGTACCTACCTAAATTGAATAAATATTTATGGCTTATGACTTTTGAGAACTTTATGGAGGACTCTCAAACATGTAGGTTTCATCGCGATATTTTCCTTCACAGATAAGTACCTACCTAACTAGTCTACTATCAAATATTCGTAGCTAATATTTATGTAGAAATTCTGGTATTATATTGCATTTTGAAGTAATCAATCTCTAAGAGCGGAATGAAATGTGGATTCTTGTGATTTTTATTGTTATTCATATTGAAGAAAATTTCGAGTTATTCAGTACAAAATCTAACTTATTACAATAACTATAATTGGACCTCCACAAAACATTCGCCCACTTCTCTTTCAAGTTGAGATTCATAAAGGTCACTACAAAATAATAATACAAATTATACAATGAAAACAAAACTGTATTCTCGGTCACAAAGATACCATTATTGTGTACAATATTTATGTCCATTGTCCGGTCTTAAAGTGGACCATTTCCTACAAAATAGGAGGCAGATGTATTCCGTGATCTATTTTCGGTAGCCATTGATGTCTCACGGATGTGATCTAACAGAAAGGTTGTGTCAGATTTATGTCCACGAATGGCATTATTTGTCTCTTATGAAACCTTTTCGTCTTCATTCAATGATGGTTCGGCTGTCGAGGTAAATTTGTAATTGTTTGTCGCCCCACGCACAAAAAAATCTGAGAAATCATATTAATAATATTCCTTGTTTGAAATATCATTCTTTCTGATATTCTAACTATGATTTGTTTTTATAACCATAATAATTTAATGTCTGATCTAGAGGTTTTCTGTTTGGAGTGGTGGTTTGTAGCTTTTCTTCTCTTCGCTTCTCCAAATTGAAATTGTTTGTTTGTCCAATCACGTTACAAGTCACAACGGAGTGACAGATTGAAATGTTTTTCGCATGTATAAAGTTACAGACTTGGAAAGTGTCGCAAGCTGCTTTTTATTCCGGGAAAGTTAAAGGCACCCACGGAATTAATAAGAAATAATTTATTTTTAGGCATCATCCCTATTCAGTTTTTCATACAAAATCCCATACTTAGCGCGCATTTTGACGTTTAAAAGTTGCTGATTTGTCTTGTTGTCATGACAAATACCCAATTAGCCCGCTATTGCGAAGCTTACAACAGTTAGCTTGTGTTTTTAAAAAAACCGGCCAAGTGCGAGTCGGACTCGTGCACCGAGGGTTCCGTACAAACCTGTAGTAAGTTTTAAATTATTAAAAAAAAACTACTTACTAGATCTCGTTCAAACCAATTTTCGGTGGAAGTTTGCATGGTAATGTACATCATATATTTTTTTCAGTTTTATCATTCTCTTATTTTAGAAGTTACAGGGGGGGGACACACATTTTACCACTTTGGAAGTGTCTCTCGCGCAAACTATTCAGTTTAGAAAAAAATGATATTACAAACCTCAATATCATTTTTGAAGACCTATCCATAGATACCCCACACGTATGGGTTAGATGAAAAAAAAATTTTTGAGTTTCAGTTCTAAGTATGGGGAACCCCCAAAATTTATTGTTTTTTTTCTATTTCTGTAAGAAAATCTTAATGCGGTTGACAGAATACCGTTTTTGCCAAATTTGGCTACGGAACCCTAAAAAGCTACCAATTGCGTACCGGACTAAACCACTTTCGAATGCTTTTAAGTATAGAACCTAGTGTATAAACCAGTAATCCAAGTAATCGATTATACTCAAAGGTTAGTTTCGTAACAGGATCTCTGTCTCTGAGGCGTCTAGTCACACCGGATAGTGTTACACTGTGCACAACGCTAAAAGGGAACGCTTTTAGGATACGATTACAATCTTTGCGAATAATGTTTGCTGTTTGTCTGAAGGGTATATCCTTTTATACGAAAATTAATGTGTAAGTGATTTTAAAGACAGTGCAGATTATATTAGCTCGCTTAAATCGTGAGCGAGCGAGAAATTAATCTGCTTTTTTAGCGTGTGCACTAATTCAATTCGAACTTTCGAAGTAGAAAACAAAATATTACCTATGTATTTCACGACCTCTCTAGCGTAGTGTTGAGCGCTGTTGTATTAACGTGGGAGGTCCCGGGTTCGATTCCCGGCAGGGTCAATTTGGGAATTTATAATTTCTGAATTTTCTCTGGTCTGGTTTGGAGGGAGGCTTCGGCCGTGGCAGTTACCACCCTACCGGCAAAGACGTACCACCAAGCGATTTAGCGTTCCGGTACAATGCTGTATAGCAACAGGTTAGCCCGCCACCATCTTAGACTGTAATCGTCACTTACCATCAGGTAAGATCGCAGTCAAAGGCTAACTTGTAGTGGAATTTAAAAAAACTGCTACTATTATTAAATGTTCATGCTTTTGCCCTGTGACACTAAAACTATCTGAATCGAATTAAATATCGATTTGTTGTAATTTTCATGATTCGTCACTTAATCGATTTTCATAATTCATCAATCGTAATTACCCGAAGAACAATGTAGCATAAAATTGATTATTCGCTCTTTTATTCGGCATTGAGAATAGATCACGAATAGATTTAGGCTAGGTCTGCGCAAGGTCGGTTATTGTCGTTGCAAGGTTGGCGTAATAGGTAGCTCTTGCTGTTTCAAACATTTTAGTACTAGCTGATGCCCGCGACTTCTACCACGTGGTATTAGTTTTTTGATTCCCGTGGGAACGTCTTAATTTTCCGGGATAAAAAGTAGCCTATGTCACTCTCCAGGTCCTCAACTATACGCATACCAAAAATCGCGCCGATCCGTTGCTCCGTTGCGGCGTGATTGAAGGACAAACCAACAAACAAACACTTTCGCATTTATAATACTAGCTGATGCCCGCGACTTCGTCCGCGTAGTCTAAGTTTTTTGATTCCCGTGGGAACTCCTTAATTTTCCGGGATAAAAAGCCCGAAAAATTTCCCAAACCAACAAACAAACACACTTTCGCATTTATAATATTAGTATGATACATCAATACTTCGAAAAGTTACTTTTAGTTTGTAGGGTTCCGTACCTAAAGGATGCCAACGTGACCCTATTGGTAATTTAACTAATTACGGGCTGCCGTATTTCTATGCCACACTGCTCACTGCGTTGGTCTACTCTAGTGGTTGGTATATTCGACTGTGGCCGACGAGGTCCCGGGTTCGAGTCCCGGGTCGGGCCATAATTGAGTATTGGGTTTTTCTGACTAGTAGTTCTCAGTACTAGCCCGGAGTTAAGAAGTTGGCGGTGTTTCACCCCCGTGCCTCGGTGAGCACGTTTAGCCGTCGGTCCCGGTTATTATCATTTATCACTAACATGATAATAGTCGTTAAAGTCGCCAACCCGCATTGAAGCATCGTGGTGGGTCTAAGCTCTAATTCCTTCTCTCCTATGAGAGTGGAGGCCTGTGCCCAACAGTGGGACGTTAATGGGCTGTAGTGGTTGGTGGTGGTGGTGGTGGTATTTCTATTCCATTTCTATTACCGCCATAACAACAAATTATAAAAATAAAATAATAAAAGGGGGCCCCGTGATCATGTTTCTTTTACGAAAGTATGTAATAAGTGGATACATACACATAGTGTCAAATCTTGAGCGATGGTAAGTACAGAACCCTTCGTATGCGAGTCCGACTCGCACTTTTTACTGGCGGGATTATTATTATTTCTGATTTCCCTATATCCACTGAATACTGACTACATTATATTACATATTATCGCCATTTTGTAGCTAAACTAATACCCTAGGACCCTTTTTTTAATTTTTTCTTAAGTCGATTTTTTCCGAAATATTTACAATTTAGTAAACAAACACCCCCCAAAAAACCCGACTTTTTTACATATTAAATCTGTTAACCATTTTCAATGGTAAAATATTTTCCTCCGTGTGATATTCTAAGGTCCGAGGGTATTTAAGGGAGGACGAAGGGCGGTAGAAGTGATATACCCTTTATCCCGTAAAAACATTGAGGCTATTTTTATATTTATTTTACAGCAAACCCATTTGTTTAATCATCCGGCATCCCAGTTCAAATAAGCCCTTTATTAAAGCCCATTACGTCTCTATTCATCGGATGCATATTCTCATATGGCGCCTCATTAAATTATGTATTATATTATTATGAATATAGTGCAAAGGCGTGTCCTGGTTCCACTTGAAATGCTCTGCAAATGCACTAATGAGTAATTTCGCGCCTCACTAAAAGTGGGGCTACTAAACCAGCGACAGCGTACTATTCGCTCTGTTTTGGGAATGCCATCGACCGTTTCATTGTGATGTCATAATATACCGTTATAAAACGGTTTTTTGAAGTAAAACTTCTTTACGCACGCTTGACTTGGGGAGTAAGCTGGTGAATGCGTGACGAGAGCGTTACGAAAAGTACGAACGGAAGTTGAGAGGGAGATAAGGGAGATATAATAAGTTAGTGAAGATAGAAAGAGAGAGAGTTACGTTTCGTATATTACTGTAGGGGCAAGAGAGAGAGGTGCGAGCACACATTTTCTTTCTCTCTTTCTCTCATAGCCAGCCAGTTACTAAGTTTTACTTCAGTCGTGTGGTCTAAGCACACTCGTTTTTTTTATTACATAAGATCTCATACAATAAGTATAATCCTGTAAACAATAAGACGTCCTGATTCACCAGTCTAATCCCTTGGACTTAAAGGGCTGATATCCATGCCTATTCTTGATTTAGTTCGCTTTGTGCGTAGATAATTTTCGGCGGTGGTTAGCCGCTCTGCTTATTATAACCGCTGATCTTGTGGCTTCCATTCGAGAACACAGTAAATTTAACTTAATTAATAGTCAACTGTACTGCTTTTATTAACCTTTTAGCAGGAGACTTGTGTTTCAACTAATTAATAAAGTACTTGAACGAAAGTTCTTAGCAAGTTCTGAATAGTAGCTTAGTTGTATCCTATGCTGTAATTACTAATTAGTGTTGTCAGAAGGAATTACAGAGAAGGTACTTAGGTAGCTAGAATCGACTGAGTATTTGAAACTCCAGGATAATGTATGGCTTCCATTTTTTCTTGCACTATTAATATTTCCTTCAATTCAAAAAATTCAAAATTCAAAAGTTTTTTATTCAAATAGACTTTTTACAAGTGCTTATGAATAGTCGAATGAATCTACCACTGGTTCGGAATGACATTCCTACCGAGAAGAACCAGCAAGAAACTCGGCGGTTGCTCTTTTGAAAAAAAATAATTTACAATTTCATTAATTTGTAATTACATAAGTAGCCGCTGTCCTTAGCATTGCTGGAGCGAGTCAAATCCATGCTCCTTTGTCATTTACGTAATCTTCAACAGTATAATAAGCTTTTTTCAGAAGCATACTTTTAATGGACTTTTTAAACTTGTGTAAAGGCAAGTTTAAAATAGGTTGTGGAATTTTGTTATAGAATAGAATGCTCATTCCCACGAACGACCTTCGGACTTTCTTGAGGCGGAGCGATGGAGTCACGAGCCTATGGCGGTTTCTAGTTGGCCTATCGTGCAAATCGCATTTTGTTTTGTAATTCTGAACGTGCTGTTTTACAAAGATTAAATTACTGTAAATATATTGCGAAACTACTGTAAGAATACATATTTCCTTGAATTTCTCTCTAACACGTGGTTTTAAATTATGTATTGCACGTACTGCCCTTTTTTGTAATACAAAATTTTTTTGAATATCTGCCGCTTTACCCCACAGCAAGATTCCATAAGACATAATACTATAAAAATAAGCAAAATATACAATCTTTGCAGTTTCAACGCCTGTTAACTGCCGAATCTTTCTGACAGCATAAGCAGCACAAAGAACTAAGTTTACCAGCTAGATTTGATATATGGGTGCCCCATTGAAGCTTAGCATCTTCAATCTTCCACTCAAGGGTGACAAAGCATCTTCTAGGCTAGCGCGCTCCACCACTTTGCAAGAAAGTCTGATTGCAGTCAAGCGCAAGCCTATAAATTACAAAAAAAGTATGTAAATACATACTTACCTGGATATCAAGAAACTGGTTTCGCTTAGTATTAAACCATTATCATTACGAAGAGCGTCATTATTATAATCGAGAGAGGGAACCCGTTCGAGTAATGACTTCTATCCGTTCATTGAACACGATGTGAAAACATTAGCTAGTGTCAATTACAATTTAAATACGTGATAAAATGTGAAAGCTGTGGATTTAATTGGAATATAGTTACGTAAATAATTATATTTCAATTAAGTACAACTGTAATAAACGAGTCGGGCATTTTTCCGACAGAACACGTGAGTTTATCCGGATATTATGTATAGTTATTTAAACTGTAATAAAGTTCAGTTAATTTACCTTCCCTTTATAGGTACCTGCCTAGGGTTTAACTCGGGATAGATGCCCCATTTTTTGAAAGCGCCTCCTAAATTTCATAGTTTTAATTTACTTTGAATAAATCTTAAGAATATTCGTATGTAACATACTAGTATAACTATTTCGATTTTTTACGTCACATTAAAATTTGTTTTTGTTGTATTGAATCGAAGCAGGCGTTACTTTGCGGAAGTACATGATAATGAATGTATGTGAACGTTTGTAATGTGAACGTTTCAGTCCGAAACCGGAGCATCCTCATGTTGAGGATGCTCCGGTTTCGGAGTGAAACGTACGTTGAGAGTGATTTGGAAGATTTGTGTGGTGTGGTGCTGTGCCGGTGCGAATTGCTGGGTGGTGGGTGTTTGCATGCTATTGGTGAAGGACACGCACTGTACCACATAGATTTGTCTACTGTGGCGGATTATAGCGAATTAAACTTCTCGTTCATTCATTGTTTTTGTTGACCTAATAATTGCTGATTCCGTAGAAAATGAGTTTTTGCTGAACATATTAGGAAATAAATGTCTTCCTATATAGATGCATCAACCCAACGCCGGCCACTTACTAAGCACTGGTTTCTTCTCAAGAAAACAAGCCTTTACCTTTGATAACATTATGAAGAACTCTCGGTCGTGCTGGTTTTTAACGATGTTTTCCTTCACTAAAGTGACTTGACTTCAATAGAGCAAGTGATATTTAAGCGCACATAGCTCCAAATACTTATGTAGAATCATGGTTAACGGAGGGGAAAATTGTCAAAAGTGTAATGAATCGTGGAAAGTGTAATATTTTAGTATTAGATGTCATTAATATATATGGCCATCTCAAGCTTCCAGGGAGAGAAAGAGGCTCAGTAGTCAGTGAGGTTTCCACTCTCTATTGTGCGACAAAAAGTGGTAACGCGTGGCGCGCATTACGCATTTTGAGCAAGAACATCTCTGTCATTTGTCACACTTCATAACAGACGCTTCCATGAAACTAGCGGATAAAATAAAAAGGAATTTATATGAGTCTGATACATTTTTACTAGGGCTTTCGAATACCGGTTTTTCTCAATACCGGTATTAATACCGGAATGATTTTTTTCAATACCGGGATCCCGGGATCCCGGTATTGGAAAAAATTTAAAATGTGGTAGATGTTTTTTAACTTAAAATTAGTCTTTTCTGAAGCAAACGGCACCATAAAAAACCGTTTTTTCATAAAAAAAATTTTTCACCAAATTTAACTCAAAAAAGTGCTTTTTCTGCATAAATTCAGTGAAGAAAAGCCGTTTTTTCACTCAACGAGTTTTTTTTTTGATTTTGAACGCTGTGGTTGATTATTACGCTGTGGATTGGTATGTCTATTTCACTGTCTCACGAAACGTTAAGTAACTCTTTCGCTCTATTTTATATCATGCAATATTTTATAAAATTGTATTTTCTTTAAAAAAAAATCACCAAGTATTGATTTTAGATTTATTTGTATTTTGAGTATTGAGATAGTTATTTACGCGTTGACTTAATTCTTACGAAACTATCGTTTGTTTCATGTATGTATAAGGTGAAAATTACGGACCACGTAATGTTCTGAAACTCCATCACATCATTTTAAATAAAACCGTTTTAAGTAATACTTATATTATTATCATATAATCAATTTCTTATTCATATCAATCAGAATATCAACTATATGATTTTTAAAATAGAACTATTTTTGGATGAATTCTTACGAAAATATATATTTTTAACCTCCATTGAATTTTGAACTTTTGATAGAAAGTATGTTTGTGACGCACTTTCTCAACGTACTCACAAAATTAAATAAATATGGCAGGGATTTTTTAATAATTAGTGAAATTAGTGTCGAAGATTGTAATTTAAACTACTATCGTTGTCGTCGTCTCAACCTATAGACATCCTGGACGTAGGTCTCCTGCATAGATCGCCACAGAGCACGGTCTTGTGCCCCTTGTTTCCAGCGGCTCCCAGCTACATGCTTGAGATCGTCCGTCCACCTAGTGGGGGGGTCGTCCAACACTGCGCTCCCCGGTGTGAGGCCGCCATTCAAGCACTTTGGGACCCCAACGCCTATCGGTTTTACCAATTATGTGCCCCGCCCTTTGCCACTTAAAGCTTGGACTCTTCGAGCGAGCTATGTCGCTAACTCTGGTTCGCCTACGGATCTCCTCATTTCTGATTTGATCACGCAGGTATACTCCAAGCATAGCTCTCTCCATCGCCCGCTGAGTGACCCTAAGCCTTCTTATCAGGCCCAAAGTTAGCGACCATTTTTCGGAGCCGTAAGTCATCACTGACAACACGCACTGTTCGAAAACTTTCGTCTTCAGGCTGAGGAATTTTGGACGAGAAGATGTCGCGGAGTTTCCCGAACCCTGCCCAGCCGAGTTGGATTCGGTGGTTGACCTCTTTCTCGAAATTGGACCTACCTAACTGGACTGTATGTCCTAGGTATATTATGTACTCATCAACAATTTCGAGTGCAGAATTCTCAACTAACACAGGTTGGGGCTGAACGTGTGCATTAGAAATGATCTTTATCTTGCTCATATTCATTTTTAACCGACTTCCAAAAAAGGAGGAGGTTCTCAATTCGGCGCGTATGTTTTTTTTTTTTTTTTTTTTTTTTTTTTTTTAATGTATGTCGGTGCATATCTCCGTGGTTTCTTAACCGATTTGAAAAATTTTTTTTTCATTGGTTAGAGGAAGCTCCCGAGGTGGTCCCATAAAAAATTCTGACTCCAAATCCTCAATCCTGATGCTGTAGGTGTACCATACTACATGAAATCCTCAAAACTAGGGAGTTAGGAAATTTCGATGGTAAATTCATATAGTAGGTATCAAGTCACGTGTATACGATTCAACTCTGAGTCCCAACTCCTCAACCCTGATGCTTCAGGGTACAGAACTCCCGAAAAATAGCGATTTAGGATTTTTTATGTTGAATTCATATTGTAGGTGTCAAGCAACGACTTCATACTTAAACCCAAGTCCCAACTCCTCAACTCTGATGCTGCAGGGTATTGCACTCCTAAGCCGTGCGGATTTAGAGTACACTAAAAAGTTAAAAATAAAAATTCTTTCCAAAAAACCGACTTCCAAAGCCACTGTAAAGTAAAAAATAATTTTGATTTCTACACACTATGTTGAAGTCGGGCGAGCCCGACGCGTCAACTTTGCCTATCTTTGTTATACTCGCCCGACTTCAACATAGTGTGTAGAAATCAAAATTATTTTTTACTTTACAGTGGCTTTGGAAGTCGGTTTTTTGGAAAGAATTTTTATTAGGCCCACCTGTTGAGGAACTACTAAATGAGTAGTTACGATATTTTTGTAAGAAGTCGATCGAAGTCGAAGAAAACGATAATTTTGTCAATACACAAATTAATCTAAAATTCAGTAGTTATTATTTAAAAGAAAATAATATATCATAATAAAATATGCATTAATTATAAATCAGATTTCTGAACGTTTTGAGAGACAATGAAATAGAAATGCCAAGCCACAGGGATCTAAATTCAAACACTATTTTTTCCCTCTGAGTGAACAAAAACGACTTTTCTTCACTGGTTTTATGCAATAAAGGCGTTCTTTTTGAGCTAATATGCTTAAGATACAAGTTTTAAACTTAGCCGAATAAAAAACAGTGGCATCTACCAAGAAATATATGCAATAGTCACTGTTTCGTTTATAGTGTCACCAATACCGGTATCCCGGTATTAGACATTTCAATACCGGTATTGAAAACCGGCGAAAAAAGTCCGGGATCCCGGTATTGGCCAATACCGGGATCCCGGTATTGGAAACCCTAGTCAAATTGATGATGATGCTGTTTGGACGAATCATTTGTGTCATCCACGTGATGCTGTTATAACGGACGATCACGTAGTTTGTTTAGCTTTTTAGTTCCTAATTAAGTAAATTATTAGGTAATACCTAGTTTCTGAACAAAAACTTCTTAAAATCGTGAAGAACATATTCAACCTCTTTATGTAAGTACAAAGGTAAGTACATTGAACAGATTTCTAAGCAAAAGTAAAAAAGCGAACATGTTCAAAAATTGTGAGTTTCCATGCAAACTTGCATCAGTTTCATTCCGTAGTTCTTTAACTTCGCTAAGAGTTCAATTTTGATGAACCGGTTTAAGCTTTAGCTGTGTGTTGTCTCTTTACTCAGTCAGAGTAAAGAGTTTTACCAAGAAAATGTCTTCCAAAGTGCCCGTACCAAAAATTCGAAACTAATTTTTCGTGGCCACATCACATGATCACGAGAACGCCTAGCTTAGCGAGACGAATCAACGAACGCGTTCGCCGGACAATAGCGAAACTTAACTAGCGATTGTTATAAATTCCTTCACCGCGAGAAAAAAAACTTGCGACATGTCACAAAACCGAGCTTGCTCAATAGGTAAGGAACAGTACAAGAAACTTTTCAGTACAACTCAAAGATAGAATGAATGCACGAAGTTCCGTATGAAGCGAATTGAGAATACTATGCTTAAACCACAGATGTAGTACCAGATACCGCGCTCGGAACACGGCAGACGCGCCAACAAAGCGAATACAAAACGAAAAGCAAATACAATTCTCAGTTAGTTGGATGCGACGCGTCGAGAAGTTTTGACGTGACGTGTGTGTAGACAAGTTTCTCAAAATAATGCCGTCTTGTGTCTTGAAACACTGTCAAAATTGTTACCAAAAATTAAAAAAGGAAGATGATGTTTCGTTTCATAGGCAAAAATTTATATTTTCGTTCTGTTAGATTTTTTTTCCATGATAATTAATTGCTGATGACTTGAAACACAAAACCTCAACGATATCTATCAGTGTTGCTAATTTACGTTGAAATATTTTCCCTTAAATTAAAGGTGTAAATGGGCTGTTAGTAGATAGTTTTTTTTTTGTGAAACAGCTACGCTGCCGGCTTATTTCGAAGTACGCCGATTAATTTATAGGTACGCCAGCTGTTTGGTACGCAGATGGTACGCAGGCTACTTTGGTGGTACGTAGGCTACTTTTAAGGTACGCCAGCTACTTTCGAGGTACGCAGGCTACTCTGGTGGTGCGTAGGGTACTTAGGTGGTACGTAGGGTACTTTTAAGGTACGCCAGCTACTTTGGAGGTACGTAGGTTGCTTTGGTGGTACGCAGGCAACTTTTAAGGTACGCCAGCTACTTTAGAGGTACGCCGGCTACTTTAGAGGTATTCAGGCTACTTTTTAGGTACGCCAGCTACTTTAGAGGTACGCCGGCTACTTTAGAGGTACGCAGGCTACTTTTAAAGTACGTAGGCTACTTTTAAGGTACGCCAGCTACTTTCGAGGTACGCAGGCTACTTTGGTGGTACGTAGGGTACTTTTAAGGTACGCCAGCTACTTTGGAGGTACGTAGGCTACTTTGGTGGTACGCAGGCTACTTTTAAGGTACGCCAGCTACTTTCGAGGTACGCAGGCTACTTTGGTGGTACGCAGGCTACTTTTAAGGTACGCCAGCTACTTTCGAGGTACGAAGAGCTGTACGAGGTACGTACGTACCTCTAAAGTAGCTGGCGTACCTTAAAAGTAGCCTACATACCTTAAAAGTAGCCTACGTACCTCCAAAGTAGCTGGCGTACCTTAAAAGTACCCTACGTACCACCAAAGTAGCCTGCGTACCTCGAAAGTAGCTGGCGTACCTTAAAAGTAGCCTACGTACTTTAAAAGTAGCCTGCGTACCTCTAAAGTAGCCGGCGTACCTCTAAAGTAGCTGGCGTACCTAAAAAGTAGCCTGCGTACCTCTAAAGTAGCCGGCGTACCTCTAAAGTAGCTGGGGTACCTAAAAAGTAGCCTGCGTACCTCTAAAGTAGCCGGCGTACCTCTAAAGTAGCTGGCGTACCTTAAAAGTAGCCTGCGTACCACCAAAGCAACCTACGTACCTCTAAAGTACCTGGCGTACCTTAAAAATAGCCTGCGTACCACCAAAGTAGCCTACGTACCTCCAAAGTAGCCTGCGTACCTCTAAAGTAGCTGGCGTACCTAAAAAGTAGCCTACGTAACACCAAAGTAGTCTGCGTACCGCTAAAGTAGCTGGCGTACCTTAAAAGTAGTCTGCGTACCTCTAAAGTAGTCGGCGTACCTCTAAAGTAGTCGGCCTACCTATAAAGTAGTCTACGTACCACCAATTTAACTGGGATATCTTGGAAGTATTCGTCGTACCGCTAAAGTACTCAGCGTAGCTCCAAAGTAGCGTACCACCACAGTAATATGCGCATCTCCTTTTCCAGGATACAAGCTATTCTCCTACCATATGTCGTTGAAATCGAAGGCCTAAAGAAAGAACCAACTAATAGATTTTCTTTCATTAATTTGGCACTTTTTCATTAATCTGGCAACATTTCACGCACACTGATGCATGTGTTCAGACAGTGCTGTCACGCACACTCGAATAAATTTTGGCCGCACTTCCATGTTCCGAGCGCGGTATCTGTTTACTACATCTGTGGCTTAAACCTTATTTTATTCAGTATTTGATAAAGTAGATTTGTTTTGGTAATTTGGTGTTGACGCCTGGCTAATGGCTTGACAAAAAAGACTGCCCCGTTGGTCTAGTGGTTAGCATGTTTGACTGCGGCCAACGGGTTCGAGTCCCGGGTCGGGCTATAAAAAGTGTTGGGTTTTTCTGACAAGAAATTCTCAGCGCTACTGCCTACTAGCCCGGAGTTAGGAAGTTGGCGGTGTTTCACCCCCGTGCCTCGGATAGCACGTAAAGCCGTCGGTCCTGCGCCTGCTCTCTCCGTTCGTGTCGGATTTTCCGTCCCATCGGGCTATGAGAGTAAAGGAACAGAGAGTGCACCTGTGTATGCGCACACAATTATTCTCTGGAGATAGGCCGCAGTGGCCGTAATTCGGTCGAAAGGACATCATGACAAAAATACATAGATTTTATTTAGTCAAACAGTACCTACAATATTATTTACTATTTAATACTGGCAATAAATAAATGCCTGTTAGCAAAGGTCTATTTTCATTACATAAAGCATTATTTAAAACTACAGTGGACAACTACTGCAGTGGAGTCAAACGAAACGAGCGAATTTCGTTCTGGAACGCGCTCTAAAAACTTGTTGCAAACCGTGTTATAAATAAAGGGTTAAAAAAAACTCGTCCCATCAGCATCGTGACACGACTGGGGTCTGAAGTGCCCAGTCTTGTCTACAATCAGACACTCATTTCACACATTTACGACGTCGTAAAAATCCCATCGAAAACACTAATGGGCGGGTTATTTTCATGTATGAATTTATAATTCGTGGCCGAGCGGTTGGGGTCTTTTAGACCTCTTGATTTATTGACGGGTTGTAGTGTAGTCTTGCAGTAATAAAGGTGATTTACTGCGGGAATGTGGATCAGTGATGGTGATCAGAATTACCACGTGTTAGATAAATTGGGTGGTTTATGGTGTTTTTATGGATTATTAGTAGGTTAATAGCCTTTTTTATTTAGCTAATCCAACTTGTTTCAAATGTATTAGATTTACTTACCTTTGCAAGTAGATACATAGGATTGTTTAGTTTAAAATTGAACGTTGTGAATCAAAGGGCATCCATCCATTTTCCATTCAAACATGGGTCCTTCTTTCCCGTCAAACTCCTAATATAATAAGTTTGTAATGACTTATAACAGGTACTTAGATTAATGCTGTCGAAATTAGGAATGTTTTAGCACCATCTGAAATAAAGATCCATTTACCGACATCGGTCAACCTTGCTTAACCAACTCTATCAAAATAAAATGAAGTATACCAAACTAGGTACCTACCGATAACTCCTTCCAACTAGAACCAGAATAATTAAAAGAAAAAACGTTTTTAACGATATTTTTCTAATCTTTTCAGATTCATTCGTAAACAGTCAAGAATGGACGGCGTCACGGGGTGTCACGGAGTTGCGAGTAGGTGTCCTGGGCTCCCCCGACAGTGGCAAGTCAGCTTTAGTGCACAGATACCTAACCGGGTCGTACATGCAGGAAGAAAGTCCAGAAGGTACATGTTTCAGACTTTGTTCTGTAATACTTTGTAAAGAGGTTGCAGTGTCAAAGAACTAAATATCTTTAAAATTACCGCCATCTAGCGGCGAGTTGCTGCCAAAGTGTAATTACCACCACCTGTGATTCAGTAGAAATAAAATATAATTAGCGCCACCTAGTTGAATTCACCCAGACTACGATGCAAATGACAACGTAGTGTATTGTCATGATGAAAGATGGCGCTGACAAATTTCTTGTGTAGTAAATCTACAAAGATGGCGCTAGTAGTATTAAGTTTCAATTTTCTTGAAAGTGTTAGAATTAGCTGGTAGGAACTTTTTTTTGCTACAGGTACACAACTTAGAATTGTTTGGTTTCTTGAATCCTCATTCCTCATTTATTTCTCTTTTTCTCCCACTGCGCCAGATATCTAGGTCGTCAAATCTACCTAAGTACCTCCGTGGCGCAGGTCCCGGGTTGGATTCCCGGCAGGGTCAATTTGGGAATTTATAATTTCTGAATTTTCCCTGGTCTGGCCTGGTGGGAGGCGTCGGCCGTGGCTGGTTACCACCCTACCGGCAAAGACGTGCCGCCAAGCGATTAAGCGTTCCGGTACGATGCCGTGTAGAAACCGAATAGGGGTATGGGTTTAATATAACTGCCATGCCCCTAACAGGTTAGCCCACTACCATCTTAGACTGCATCATCACTTACCACCAGGTGAGATCGCAGTCAAGGGCTGACTTGTAGTGGATAAAAAAAAACCTGCTTATTAAAAATGTCGTGTTACAGGCGGCAGGTTCAAGAAGGAGGTGATAATCGATGGGCACAGCTACCTGCTGTTGATCCGGGACGAGGGCGGGTCACCCGAGATGCAGGTCAGTGGACAAATTGATTGCCCTTAACTTAAATAAAATATTATAGCAATTTGTTAGCGTCACCTTACTTTCGGATGCGGATCAGAGGTACCTAGATGCTGAAACCGAATCTTTTGGGTCGGGGGTCCATATTATGACCTATACTTGTTGAAGATCTTATGATTCTATAGGTACCTAGTACCTACTCTATTGACTCAAAATGAAAACCATAAAAGGATATAATTAGGTATTAGGTATGATATAATATATCAGCCTGTATGCATCCACTGCTTGACATAGGCCTTTTCGAGAGCGCGCCACCAAACACGGTCCTCCGCCTTCCTCATCCACCCGCTTCCCGCCACCTTCTTTAGGCCACCACCACTTTTCTTTATTTTTTTGCAAATTTTAATTAAAGGAAACTTTAGTATGGATAAACTCCATAACTCGGTCAAATCTGTACCTAACTAGTAACTACCTACCGATTCTTTTTTTTTAGAAATATTAAATGCTGTCAGGTTAGTGATTAGTCCCACTCCCACGTGAATTCGTCCAGATCCACACAAGTAGTTCAGAGGAGAGATGGGCTTTATCGCCTCAACGAGTAACAGCAAATCAATCGCGATCAATATAAAAGCTTACCTAATTATTAATAAAAGGTAGCTTGTTGATCATAATATTGGTACACGGGTACATGCCGTAGTAGGTATATTAGGTAAGCCCACCCGTGAGAAGCCGGGGCGGCTCAACGAGGCAAGGGGCTCCGAAGTCGCGGACAACAGCTAGTCATATAATAAAAGCGAATACTTGCGAATATACTCGTAATATATTGTATTATCATAAATAACGTGAATAGAAGAAGACCTTCACATTTTCCACTCGCTTATTAAAACTTCAAAGAAACTTGTTCGACGTGAAATTGTTTGTTGTTTTCCCTTCTAGAAGGAAATTTTCCTTTATCGCAAGTATTTACGAAGTATTCACATTTTACGAACGGATTATAGATCGAGAACTGGTGCGCAATTTCTGCTAAATAATTAAACACCTACATTTCCACTTGTCGTAAAAAAATTAAGGTAGGTAATTTTTTACTTATACTTACGAACACTTACTTACTTTTTTTAGAGGTAGGTAGTTTTTTACGAACTTCAAGTTACGTACTTACCTACTTATAAGTAAGTAAAGTACTTACTTACGTAGTTATAAGTAGGTAAGTACGTAACTTGAAGTTTGTTTCTACTTTCTAGGGAAAGTTAAAGAACTGACGATTGTTGATTATGTATCTACAACTTATCACAATAATATACTTATTGCATGATTATAAGTAGGTAAGTATGTAATATGTATATGATCTAGAACTCATCATAATATATTGCGATATTTTCGTGTCTATGAACGAAGTAATCCACCCACCTTAGAAATGTTTTAAAAATAGTATTGCAAAGTCCTGTAAAACATTTTTCTCGATAAAGGAAACTAAAAATTTTGTTTTAATTTAACTATTGGAACCTTAGGTATACAAAATATGATGGCAGCTTGCTGTGGCACAAGCAGCCATACCTCAAAACGAGTGCAGTTTGGGTTGTTGAGCAGCGGGATGAGCCCACCGGGCTTTGCGCAAGAGAGGCACCGATGCATTCTGTGTGAGATATATAGAGCAAGCTTTGACTTTGCTTAGACTTAAGACATGCTTAAAACGAGACAGATTTATGTTACTCACATAAGTCCATCTCGTTTAACACTAAGTAAAGTCTGAGCCAAGTCAAAGTACGCTCTATTATATAGATCTCAGCATAAGAAGAGATCTCGGAGCCTCCCAATTTACGCAGATGGTGGCCACCGAGGGGGTTTTAGTTGGTAAAAATCCTACATTTCTACATCCACCCAACTTCTCCCCCCAGAAGTCGGGTATCTTAGCAAGATTTCCCCCTCGTAAAAAAAAAGGTAGGTATACAAAATATATCCACCATCTCGTGGCCTTTCACAGTTTCACTTCAATAAACGTTTTGCGGATTGTCTTCACTTCAGCTGACGTACAATTACGATCAGTGGGCATACTACCATCGCTAAAAGCCAAATAGTTTTAATATTGTTGTCGTTCGTGTTTTAGAATTACAATCCTTACTAGATAATACCCGCGACTTCGACCGCGTGGATAAAGATTTTTGATTCCTGCTGGAACTCTTGAATTTTCCGGGATAAAAAGTAGCCTATGTCCTTCCCCGGGATGTAACCTATCCCTGTACCAAATTTCATCAAAATCGGTTGAACAGATAGGCCGTGAAAGTTTAGCAGACAGACAGACAGACGGGCAGACAGACACACTTTCGCATTTATAATATTAGTATGGAAGTATGGATTTAGGGACGTCAAGGTGCGTGACATAAAACTGTAATTTCGAAATAATACTGCTTTATACGATGGTAGTAACCCTCCTGAAAGGCAAATAACTCTGACAGCACACGTACCTCTGCCCTCTGAGTCCCGACTCCCGAGGGATTACGCATAGGTATCACAGCTACTGAACTTTAAAGGTTAGGAAAGTGAACTTAAGTATTTACTACTCTATGTATTTACTACTTACTAAATAATGTTGGACGTTATGATCAAGTTTGTAAATTATAATCTTCTTGGTATTTACTGATACTGTGGCAAATTCGAACGAAAGTCAGTTTTTCTTTATTTATTTCAATAATACAATCAGTTACTTACATAAAAAAAATTGAAATTTCATGATACATAAACCTACATGTTTATAATTTAAATTTTAAACCTATGGTTTATTTTTTTTCAAATATATTACGGGCTGGACAAGATCATGTCAAAATATAAATACAATTTAAGTGAAATATCAATTAATATGTACAATCATATTTTTTTCTTTAAAAAAAAAAGAAAAAACATACTAAAACAAACGCATGGACAAATAATAAGCCAATTGGTTTTTGCCAAACTATCTTTAATACTTGACTTAAAGGTACTTAGGGAGAGAGAGATGAAATAGGTATGTCACTAACAGAAAACAACTCATTATATTGATTGGGTACAACTTACAACATCATTTCAGTCCCCAACCGATTGAGCTGAAATTTTGCATGAATACAGTATACACGTTGACGTCATTCTAAATCCAATATGGCGGACTCCCAAAGGTGGCGGACTAGTTATTTAACTAGTTATTTTTAAGCACCCCCATAATAATATAGGGGTATCAATTAAAAGGGTTTGCTGAGAAGAATACTTATAAAAATTAAAATATTAAGTAGGTACTAAATATTACAATATAATAAAGTTACCTACTTAGTATATAGGTATGAACTGTAAGTGTAACCCAGAACATAATAATAGGAGTATCTACTACGTAGACGTACTGTTAACTATAGGTAGAACCACTTGTGATAGGTACTATAGTGACTATGCGGGGGTATTGACTTTGGAGACGGTCCGGATTTGTATGGAGCGTCGGTCCAGTCCTTTTACAAGTAGAGAAATGAAAGAAAAAAAAAATACTAAACCAGTTTTGGTCGTTCAAATCTGCGAATTCGTCGTAATTTCAGCGGTGTAATTATTTAATCTTTCCACGATAAGCAACACTAAACACGAGTGGGTAACAATGGTGGATTCATATTTTTTGACGTCTTCTGTCAAGTGTCAACACAACACCAGCCGAGCGATCGCGTAACTTCTGCATCAATCATTGATACATCGCAATCACCTCTGATTGGTTAACACTCTTCCACTATTGGACATAATCCATTGACGCAGCAAGAATGCCATAAATTCAGCCAATTACAACCATTGATACTGTAACAATGATTGATGCAGAAGTTACGCGATCGCTCGGCAGAAAAACCGTAGGGAAAAATGGGAAAAACACGTTATTTTGACAGTGACTGTCAGAAATGACATTTGATGCATTTCGCGCCTACTGCCATCTCTATGGCTAAAGGTTGCCACCTTGGAAACGTATCGAAAACTTGAAATACTATTCTAAATTATTTTTTTTTTAATACAATCTATGTATGAACCTCTATTCATGGTAGAGTGTACAAAGAGTGGACCGAAGGTGAACCTTCTCCCATTAGGTAAATACTAAGTACCTACCTACCTCCTTCACAGGTTAGTTTTTCTAGTGTTTGTCAAATAGTAGGTACACTTAATAATGTACTTAGTTAACCTCGTTGGTAAATTAGTGGTTAGCGTGTTCTACTGCGGTTACCAGGTTCTGGCCTCTGGGTTCGATTCCCCGATCAGGCTATAGTTTAAGGTGATTAAAGTATTGGTGTTTTCTGACAAGAAATTCTCAATACAAGCCGGGAGTTTGGAAGTTGGGTGATATCGTGCCTCGCAGAGCACGTAAAGCCGTCAGTACTGCGCCTGGTCTCTCTCCGATCGTGTAGGATTTTCCGTCCCATCGGGCATGTGAGTAGGGGAATTATAGAGAGTGCACCTGTGTTTGTGCACACATTATTAAAATATCTCCCGCGCAGGAAGCTAATCTGTGTGGAAATGTTGTGGCCGAAATTCAGTCATTAATGTACCTAAGTACCTACTTAGTATAGTCCGACAAGCTTATCTGACGCATTGTCTATGAAAAATAAAATAAATGAATGAAGTGAAAACGAATATTTAAATACCTATATATTTTTTTTAATTATTTAAAAAAAGTTTCTTTTAATAAAAATAATTTAAAGTTTAATTACGAATGTAAATGTACCTATAAAGACTTTTGTCTTCGTAATAACGCGAGCATGTCGGTCACGCGAATTCACAAGTTTACCCCCTACCAAAAAGTGCTCAGCGCGGCTAAAGAAGTTTTCACTTCAAAAAAACATGTTATACAAAGGTGGACTACACGGGTCTGCCCGCGAAATTCAAATTTAATTTGGTTTTTCGCAATTTATAAACTAATACGACAAAGTAGGCTTATGGCATTCTAATTGCGCCAATGGCAGTATCATCTTAACAGGGTTATATAAAAATCTTTACTTGAAGGTGTCCAGTTTAAGAAATTAGTCAGAATATCGAGTTGGATGTGAGTTACTCACAAATTAGTCGATAATCTGATTAATTACTTAAACTGGACACTTTCAAGTAAAGATTTTTATATAACCCTGTGAAGATGATACTGCCATTGGCGCAATTAGAATGCCATAAGTCTACTTTGTCGTATTAGTTTATAAATTGCGAAAAACCAAATTAAATTTGAATTTCGCGGGCAGACCCGTGTAGTCCACCTTAAGGAAGTTACCAGTTCCAATTTTGACCACCGGGTCGGGTAAGTAAGTCGGGTTCGTAATAGAACTAAAACATTAGTCACGGAATGACTTTCCCACATCGTGGGTGTAGACAAATTGACGAATATGAATATGAAATAGGATGTCCGGGTTAGCGTAACCCACATAAGTACATATTAATACATAACGCGGCATCCTATCCCGTCTGTACTTGGTATGCGAAATACTCAGGCGAATATGGGATGACTAATTTTAGATTGACCCGTCTTTATATAGCTCGCTGTGTGGACATCTCTTGATAAATTGTAGAGATATTAAGTATGTGACACTAGCTCTAGCTGATGCCTAGGTTCCCGCGGGAACTCTGGAGAAAAAGTAGCCTATGTTACTAGTTATTCCAGACTAGGTATAATCTATTTCTGTGCCTCCGTTCAGCAGTTCCGACATGATTGAGTAACAAACAAACATCCATCCATCCAAACTTTCGCATTTATGTACCTATAGGTACCTATAGATAGATTTTTGTAGTCTTTCTCTGCAGGACCTAAGTGTTTATCTATCAAGTTTTTGGAAGAACCTACGAGTAGGCACCAGCCCCCCTAACATGGGCCGAGACAATTTTACTCCCCGAGGAAAGGATAAATATTTTATTCCTAAATAAATAAATAAAGACGCTAAATAACGGTGGATAAATAGTCGCCCGAGTCCCTGTGAAATGTCAAACGGGGATAAATTTTTATCCCCGGCCCATGCTAGCCCTGCTGCAGGGCTAGCATGGGCCGGGGATAAAAATTTTATCCCCCGATTTTATCCACTGACAAGAGATAAAATTAACTTATCCACTTCTCAGAGCACGGCAACAGGGGAGAGGAGAAGTTTATCCCCGTTTGAAATTTCACGGGGACTCGGAGGACTATTTATCCACCGTTATTTAGCGTTTTTATTTATTTATTAAGGAATAAAAACTTTATCCTTTCCTCAGGGAGAAAATTGTCTCGGTCCATGCTAGGGGGGCAGGGAAGAACGTTGAAACCAAAACAGTTCAAGCTACATAATAATTTGACTGCAGTGGCGTGCAGTTCATAGAGGCATGAAAGCACTGCTTACCCAAATGGAAATAGACGTCAATGCTCATTAATTTTCATCAAAACAGCTCCTAAATATGTATTCTGAGCTTCTGACTAACTAATGCGTACCCTAGCTTCAAAACCACTAAATATGATTATTATATTGCGATGAATATGAACTTATATCTTTGTCTAGTTATGCGGTAACTACAGCAAATAGGGTAAGTCAGTCATCATTTCAACTCGTCGCTGGCCCACTACTGGGCACAAGTCTTCTCTTAGAATGAGAAGAGTTTGGCCTTAGTCCACTGCGCTGATCAAGTGCGGATTGGCAGACCTTGTTGTGCTTATGAATTACGTTTAAATAAATTTATATTTTTACCTTCTTTATTTTACCTCAAGTCTCCGGTTTTGCAGAAATGTTTTCAGGCTCCATTTAATGACGTCACACTTGCGCTTGCCTACATAATTTATATTTAAAGTGCTATATCTGGGCACCTTTGGGTCCGTGGGGTGTGCCGTGGGTTCGACCCATGTAATATTATGGACAGTAGGATAGGTATCGGGATATCAAGTCAGCAATAGTAGTACCTTGTTACACATATTATTTAGTTTAGTTAATTTGTGTTTCTTATCCATAAATATAGGAGTTTAAGTAGTTATGTATTTAAATATACCAGCTAATCAAATTAAACTTGTAACTTTTTATGTTCTTAAAGTCGACTGTATCCTGAGTCCTGACTATACATGGTAATTCACTTCACTCGGTGTATTATTGTATGCTAGATCTACTAATTTTAAACTTAAAGTATCCATACAATATTAAATTATTAATTAACCTAAAGTAACTAGGTATAATCAATACAATAGATGCGAAATGGTGAAACATTCTTTTGCATTAGGTACACGTATCTTCAAACATATTAATACGTAAACGTAGCCCTTGACGGAACTTCAATACTTACATAGGTACATCTGATAATATAATATTTTTTACAGAAGACCAAAGTGTTGTTTACCCCTTCATTAGGCGAACGACCTCTCGTTTGTTTGTTTACATTTTGTCTACGCTTATATTGGCTTTACTTTAGCAATTAATTATCTCCGACAAAAACATACACATTGTAGCCTGCGGGCATCCTGCGGGCACTACAAAAATAGGTATGAAACGCGCTTGTAGAGAAAAAAAAATCTAATATTCTTTTTAAAAAATCCCATGGCTCCGGGAGTTTCCGCGTCCGCGCCCTGTGAGCCTCCATTGTGAGCCAGGCATAAAAAGTATACCTACCTAATATTATAATAGGTACTAGCTAATGCCCGCGACTTCGTCCGCGTGAATTGAGGTTCTTTTTTGGTTCCCGCGGGAACTCTTTAATTTTCCGGGATAAAAAGTATCCCGGATTGGCCTATCCTCTACACAGTTGAAGTTCTCGAGGCGATGACTATAAAATCTACAATATGATTTCACTGGTCGACTCAAATTGACTTTAGAGCAAAGCGTTTCAATTTACTGAAAAGTGAAAACAAAGTTTGTTTGGCTTCACATCAAAAGTCTTTAAAGCCAAAGCGGCGCAACGGAAAGCCTCTGTCTATTGAAGCCCGCAATTTTCATCTTTCCCGCAAATGGGAAGCGGTATTGACACTAAAAATTATTATCGGGGAAAAACGTGGAAAGCGGTAGCAGTTCCCCGATGGAAGTGGGCCGCAATTACCGGCCGCAAAGAGACGTAACGGGGTCAGGATGCGACGGTGGAATAACCTGAGGCTGCTTGAGAGGGCTCCATTTGGTGACTGACAATTCGTGCTATATCCTATTATCTATGATGGCCTGTACCTATAGGTAGTTCGCGCGTGAACTGTACCTACTTTTGGCAGCTCCGTCATGAATATTGGATTATTCTAATAATTAATATATACGCATGGTCTATGATGGCCTGGTAGGTACTTTTGGTACCTAGCTCTTTTGTTGAAATAATGTGAGTATTATAACATCCATACATCCATATCCATACTAATATTATAAATGCGAAAGTGTCTGTCTGCCTGTCTGCAACGCTTTCCCGGCCTAACTAAGTAGGTACTCAACCGATTTAATACAATTTGGTTTTTGTTACTCAATCACGCCCGAACGGCTGAACGGATCTGGATAAAATTTTCAAAAAAAAAATAAAAACCGACTTCAAAAACCACAAACACTAAAAAGTAAAAAATAATTTAATTTATTATGTAAGTATACAAGAGTAAATTTAGTTCTATAATAACATTCTTTGGAGTCGGTGCCAATGTGGAGTCACGTCAACAATAATGAAGAGTAGGTAGACGGTTCATGCGGCTAGTTGGTACCGACTCTAAAAAAAGAATCATCCAAATCGGTCCACCCAGTCAAAAGTTCTGAGGTAACAAACATAAAAAAAAAATTAAAAAAAATACAGTCGAATTGAGAACGTCCTCCTTTTTTTGAAGTCGGTTAAAAAAATACAGTCGAATTGAGAACCTCCTCCTTTTTTTGAAGTCGGTTAAAAATTTGGCACAGAGATAAGTAGATTATAGTCTGGAATAACACATAGGCTACTTTTTATCCCGGAAAACTAAGGAGTTCCTGCGGGAACCAAAAAACCTTAATCCACGCGGACAAAGTCGCGGGCATTAGCTAGTTTATCATATAGCAAAACTTTTCCAAACTTTTTTTTTTTTTTCTTTTTTCGGTTCCTAAATAATCTGGGTGCTAATTAATGAATTCTATTATTAGCCTACTAGCTACGGCCTACGAGTACAGTACCCTAGGTACCTCTAAAGTCTAAGTATAACTTAAGTACCTTCAAGGCAAGAGTGAATAGGCATCTTGGCCAGCGCGCTCCTCCAACCTAGACCTCATCATTGCGTTGTATTAAGCATGATTGTCGTCTAGCGCAATAAAAAAAAAAATAACTAACTGGCTATGTATGAATAATGTCAACTCTTAGGCGCGTAGCTCGATGCACTCAAGATTCTTCAGTCCACCCTATGCTCGGAATTTAGTGTTTGACTTCACAAAGAATTAATTCGTTATTAGATTGGCTTGCTGTGAGCTGTGTGCTGTGTAATTAGGTAATATTATATTGCAGGGAAAATGGCAAAGGCCAAAGATAAAATGGAAATTAGAAGTGACAGTAACTGAACTTTTTTATAAAATATATAAGTAGGTTCATAAGAACCATTTCAGGTTTTAAAAATATATATCAATTGATTATAATTATATATATTGATATCGGAATAATATTTGAGTAAATTAAATAACTGAAAACTAGATCAATGTCATATTTACTTATTTTTAAATCCTGCATTTTGATTTTTGATCACTAGCTTCTGTACTACACGAAGTAAACTCTTTTCAATTGAAGAAAAAAGAAAAACTACACCAACAATAAAACTAGTGGTTCGCCCCGAACTGAGACCTCGCGGTATCACAGAGCGCCATCTATTGACATCATTGTGAAGTTCTGTTAAAAGTTCTGAAGCTCATTAAAAATTAAATAATTTCGTTTCCTTATTATATTTATCTAATTTTAGTATTTGTTGTTCAAGTACAGGATATAATTCAAATAAAAATAATTGATCAAGTTTCAGGCTCAGCCTTTCAGAAAATTGAGAGTTCTGAGGTCAACTTTGGACGTTAGAAAATCGCCACTTTCAAAGCCCCCCCCCCCCCCCCCCCCCCCTTTCGTCAATTTTAGGGGAAATATTAAAAAAAAATTATAGGCTCTATTCCTAATTATCTTTAAAATGATATGTGCCGCAACTCTATGTAACTCTATCATACTAATATTATAAATGCGAAAGTGTGTTTGTTTGTTGGTTTGTTGGTTTATTGGTTTGTTGGTTTGTTGGTTTGTTGGTTTGTCCTTCAATCACGCTGCAACGGAGAAACGGATCGACGTGATTTTTTGCATGGGTATAGTTGAGGCTTGACATAGGCTACTTTCTATCCCGGAAAATTGAGGAGTTCCCGTGGGAATTTAAAAAACTTATTCCACGCGGACGAAGTCGCGGGCATCAGCTAGTAAAAAATATTTTACTTCGCATTCGCTTCTGAGCCCCCCTGAAATAAAGATTTTTATAACTTTTTAAGCCATATTCGGCGGCAGGCCATCGGTTTACATACCTATTATATTTAAATTTGAAGTAATTGACGTTCAGTAATTCAGAAGTTATAAGGCTCTGACGGACGGACGGACGGACGGACAAGTGCCAATTCACTCAAGTAGACTCAGTCTCAGAGACCTTCGCTTCGCTCGGTCAATAATTATTCCAGTTATAAATTCAAAAAAATTCAAATGTTTTTTATTCAAATAAACTTTTAGTTCTTATAATAAAATAACTGGCAGAATAATTTATTAATTTGTACTTATTGAATTTTCCCATGAACTATTTACTTAATTAAAGAGTCATTTTTCTAGCATCGTATAAAAACACCTAACTTTTAATGTGATATGTTACCAAATCGTTCTGTACATACTATTTCACTCGATCGATACGTTGGTAGTGGTACCCTATATTTATACGAGTACCTATTAAATATGTTGGACGTGAAAAGCCTTTACATTTCTACAAATGACTGATAAATATATTATAAAAACCGATATCGCACCTCGCGAGGCATTTCGCTGTCAAATAAGTACAATGTAATTAGTTATATTGGATGAGGTCGACGTATCATGTGGTGTACCTACGTACGAGTTGATATTTAACCGTGGTATTTTTCATTTATTCCTATTTTTTACTGGAAAAATATTACACTACTTATTACGATCTACTTTTAACTTTCGTACTTTTTGGCTACCGTTTTTTCCGTAATATAATAAATGGTAACGTAGGTCATTCTTTTTACGTAGGTACGAGTACGTAGGTAATGACCTCTTGCCTATAGCCATATACCATATACCAGCCATTTGGTAGATAGTAGATACTCTTAGATAGCCCGTAGCACTGATAAACAGAGAGGCATATTCATACCTCGTTCCGTTAGATGAAATGAATTTTATTTCATTTAAGTTTAACATTCAAGATTAGGTATTACGTATTAGAAATACGGAATGTTTTGTTTTAAAAAACCAATTTTTAATTATTATTGAAGCAGTATTGACTATTGACAAATGATAATTTTGATTTGGATAATGCAATATTTGATAACACAGGAACATACATATTTGGAAAATATATTTAGGTATACCTACTTCAATTATGTATACGCAAATGAAAGTGTACAAGTAAGTACCACAAACGGAAGGAATGATTGAGTATTGACTTGAGTACACAACACAATGCAATCAAGGCAAATTCAATTGCCACCTCTGTCTTATTAACTTATTGATCTATGCTCCTTTTACTCCACAAACGATTTTGTGTCGTCAGTCTAAAGTATATGGTTCATTTCAGAACGTCAATTAGGCGACCCTTCACAGGTCACGCATGGCGACTGGTTGGCGCCAAAAAACGAAATGTTTTGTTTGTATTGCTGTCTTTAAAAGTTGATCGATGTAGGCGGAAGGCACATTTTCTTCGTGCCTAGTTAAAAATTTAAATTCAATACGCCTTTGAGCTATAAGTATGTATATTAGTAGGTATATATGTATAGGTACTGTAGGTAGAATGATGAAACTGGTAAAGCCTATAAGCATAGGTAGGAACCTAAAATGTTTTGCTAGCATAGGTAGGAACTAGGAACCTAAAATGTTTTGCTACCTGACCTTGAATATTTCACACATTTAAATAAATGCAGGATTGAGAAATGAGTCGCTATGATCTCTATTCTCTACTACTTAACGAAATTAGTTTTAATGTAAAAGAATACCAACCTGCTCGTTAAGAATAAATTTGTTTCTAAAGAAGTCCTTGTTTATTAAATTATATTGGATTGATATAAACTAATAAACAAGGACTTCTAGAAGATATGAGAAGATATTTATGCAGGCGTTACTTTGCGGAAGTCCATGATAATCAAGGAATTCCTTGAATTTATTTCAAAATTACTCAAGTTCGAAGTTATGGCAAGGTTTTATAATTATATCATCTGGCAAAGATTTAGAATCTTTACAGTTTTTGCTTTATATACCTAAGTAGTTACTTATTATTTACAGTAATTAGTAATTTAAGGTAAGGTACCTCTGAAAATAAAAAGTCTTTGCACTGTTTTTATGCCTGATAAGGTGAAAACTGAAAACTGAAGCTGATTTTCCGACAAATCGGCTACCTTATTTTATATCGGTTTTGTTTTGGTCGTTCGGCGTGTAGCGAACAACTTTCATACCTATTTACATAAAGGTGACTTTTAATAAAAGATAAGCATGCATTTCCATACCTATGATACCAGGGATCTGTGTCGCTTTCTTTTTTTCCTGTACTTATAAAAAGAAATTCATATTTGATAAGGTTTTTCCATGCGCCTTTTTAATATTTACATTTTTGGAGCCCTATTTAAGCTATGGCTGTACGGTATTTTTATGGCTGATTCCCGTGACTTCTTCCGCTTGGATTTAGCTTTTTGGAAATCCCTTGGGATTTCTGTATCAAATTCGCAAAATGTGTAGTGAAAAGGTAACAGACCCTCAGATAGACACACAGTCGCATTTATACCATTAGTATGGATTATTTTATATGAAACGGTGGGGTTAAAGCGTGAAAAAATTTTAAGCGTAAGTTGAAACTAAAAATACAAAATAGATATAGGTATTTGATGCTTAAAAAAAGTAATATGGAAGGTAGGTACTCACGAGTATGTGCAATATTCTTTTACAAGTTTGTACCTAAGTTACGGTCCATTTTCGACACAGGTGCTTTTATTCTGTCTGCCTCAGCCATTTTGGCAAAATTACACACATAGGTGTAGAGAACAATGCACCGCTCCCGTCCGAAGGTTGAAACATAAAACGCAATGGAATTTTTTTCACGAACAAGAATAAAAAGAGTTAATTTTCAACTTGCTCTAGACTCCACGTCTAGGAGATAATAAAGCCCTTCTAAATGTTTTTTCTTAATTTACACCGGATTATGCCCGCGATTTGGTCTGCTTGGATTAAGGTCTAAAACACGAATGTCAACAATATTAAAACAATACGGATTTAATCGATGGTAGTATGCCCCTGCTGGGACGCTCCGGCGGCGTCGCGATGGCTAGTTGCCACTCGACCAGTAGAGCCGTGCCGTTAATTTCTTAAAATGCACATAGATAACAGCAAAGTTACGTGCCCAGGTCCAAGATACGAACTTTGGACCTTTACTATTTGGACAGATTTCAGACATCATACGAGATAAAATAACGTATAAATTCACGTAGGTACTCTTTTACGGTATGTTATTCCGACCGAGTGGGCCGGTAATATGGCAGACGTAAAGTAAAGCATCTCCCTCAGCCAGCCACATTGCTTTTTGGTCCAGACAGAGCAGCGCAAGTTTAACTTTATTATTACACAAAAGTACAGAAACATCGCGCAGGGTGCTAGACGCTAGTACTTACCTACTTTTAGTTTATTTTTATTTTTATAGTACTAAATCGTAAATACTAATGTAGGTATGTAGTGGGTATAATCCGTACCTACTAATTTTATAAAGCGAAAGTGTGTCTATCTGTCTATCTGTGTGTTACGTTTTAGCGGCCCATCATTTCAACCAATTTTGATGCAATTTAGTATAGCTTACAACCCGGGGAATAACAAAGGCTACTTTTATCCCGGAAAATTAAGGAGTTCCCCGAGAATTAAAAAAAAAAACCACGCGGACGTAGTGGCGGGCATCATCTAGTAGGAAAATAAATGTTTAAAATATTAAGTGTGAGTGAACAACATTATTGATCTAGGTACATATCTAGCTCTATTTTTTAGCAATGGCAACAATACTTAGTTAACAATACTAACGGTACATAAGTTCTTGGGTAATAAAATTAGATCCAAACAACCATTATTTCATCTGTATCCACCACACCAATAATATAGGTATGCAAAAGTGTATCTTGCATAAATTACTACATTGTAGTGTATTAATAATGCTTACAGCTGTAGTTGAAAAGTTCGTCGTAATATCTAACTTGTGGCGCGGGTTGTGGACTGAAGGTCAAATATTTGAATTATTTGAATATTATGTGACTAATGGAACGCTCGAGTTTGTCTCTGGCGTGGCATTCGTGTTTTGAATTTTCAATTTGAATGCTCTCGTTGAAGAAAACATCGAAAGGGATTCTAGCCAATGACGGCTGAGTAACGTAAGCGCGGAATGAAGGGTGTGTTCCGACTTCCGAAATACACTGCGAGCACTGTTCAGTGCTCTTACTGTGCAGAAATTCGTTCCGTTATGGACTGACAGTACACTGCCGCAGTATCCTAGGGAAATATATGACGTCATTAATCGACGCTGCCACGGCCGCGACGACGCGGCCATTTTTGTACTGTGAGCACTGGCGTTTTCGAGGTAAGGTGCTCTCAGTGCTGACTGCATTCCGTTTTAAGCAGTAACCAGTAATACCTAACTATAAAGGAACGGCTTCGCAGTGTACTAAATTGACGTCACACCTTACAGTGCTTGCAGTGCATTTCGGAACATATCCGAATTTTGTAGCTGGTATTGCCTGTAAACATAATTTTCCCTGATTTAGGCTAGGATTACACCTTGTAAATTACGTAACTAACATTTGCATACGATACGCGACTTACAATACTATTTACGTTGAACGTGAACGACTAACGTGAGTAAAACTTACAAGTGCCTATTGCGCATTACAAGAAAATTTCTTGTGTCTTGTCTAGAAATCTTAATATATATAAATCTCGTGTCACAATGTTTGTCCTCAATGGACTTCTAAACCACTTAACCGATTATAATAAAATTCGCACACCATGTGCAGTTCGATCTAACTTGAGAGATAGGATAGTTTAATATTATATAGATTAGGATTATTAGTGCTACCCGTGCGAAGCCGGGGCGGATCGCTAGTGTCTTATAAGAAATTCAGTCGCAATGGTTGTTGTCTGAGACCATACATATTATTATGTATGACCATTGACCATACCTATGTATTTTTTTTTGTGTCTTATCAGACATGCGCATACAAAATATGAGATGTTACCTAAAAGACACAATACATTTTCTTATAATGCGCAATAGGCCTACGTGGCCTTGTCTCTAGCTTTTGCCTCGCTTGAGGAAAATTCTGCTCAATCTGTATATACGACTGATTTTATTCAAACCTTTTAAAATTACAAATGATTTAAAACTGCGACATCGATCCTGTTATTTTTGCGCTGTGTGCTATTCTATGACATAGGTATAAATTATTCTCATTATTTTATCAATTACCTTTTCAATAGGTAGAGAATTGTGTTTGTGTGAAGTTTTGTGATCTAAGTTAAACTTGTACTTAAATTTAAATAAATAATATATAAACTTACTAGGACGAAGTCGCGGCCCACAGGTATCGCATTTCGCCTGATGCCCTGTGGGCCGCGACTTCGTCCGCGTGGACTGATTATATGTATTGATTCCCGCGAGAGCTCTTTAGTTGTGCGGGATAAAAGTCTTATAGCCGGGACAAAGGCCTTTCTCCGGGATGCAACCTATCTCTGTACCCATTTTAATCAAAATATGAATAATACTGTTTGGAATTTGTAACGAATTTTTCCGCATTACTGTGAACGCTTATTTATTCTACAAAGAAAAGTATGAAAATAAAACCTATTGATCATTTCTGAAGTTAACATTGTAATACTCTTAACAAGTTAGCGATATATTTGCCTATCAAATTCCCCCCACCCTCGCAGTAGGGCGCACGGTTATAAAGTTGTAACTCGATAAAATGGGCTTTCCCGTTTTGTGTTTCCCGAAAAGCCCTATTTGCTTTGGGGACAAGACGCTGCATAAAGAATTTTACGATTGCGCCTTTATAAAAGAGTCTCCCCATGTTCGTACTGTTATTAACATTAGGTAAATAAGGTATGGTGTTACAGACGAATACAAAGATGGATGAGCTTCTATGAACCAAGGGTTTTAGATGTACAAGGCTTACACATACCTATTTTTTTTTAAATTCCATCATCAATGACAAGTCTCCCCTTGATTTTGATCTCACCTTGTGCCGTGGTGACAGTAATTTTTGATGGCAGTGATCTAATGTAGGTAAATGAGGAATAGGCGAATAGCAGTTTATTAAACTTGTACCTCTAATTTCTACAAATAATCTTAGCGAAATATATAAATCGCTTTGTGACACCTTTCTGCAGTTCAGGTATTATGAATTCCTAAATAGATGCGGCTGGAAATCGGACTTAAGTTTAACAGGTAAGCAATCGTTCTATAATGTCATAGTCTATTAGTGTTTATAGAACAGAAAAGTATCATGTAAAATCAATTCACGTGGCGTAGAAACTGTATACAACGGTTTTTACATGTAAACGGTCGTAAGTCGTAACAAAGCAGCATAGCGTCATGATTTATTTATGAGGCAGGAGGCTTAAGTAGTCGCTTTAAAAGAATATAGAGTATATAGACCAGGAACATGCTGTTTAATAATTCGAATAATATATTAGTTGAACAATAACAAGGTCAAAGCCTGATCAGAGAGTAGGCATCTTATTCATAGCATCCGTATTCTGTGGGTTCGAATCCCGAACTTTGGTTAGTAAGCTATTGCTTTACCACCTCTAGATTTTTGGAATCATGTATGTGCATTTTAAGCAATTAAATAGGTATCGCTTGCTTTAAAAGGTGAAGGAAAAAATCCCGAGGAAGTTTGCATTAGTAAGAGTTTTCTATAATGTTCTTAAAGTTGTGTAAAGTCTGCCACTAGGCAAGTGGCAACCGTGGTGGACCTGAACTGAACCCTTGTCATTTTGTGACCTGTGCTCCGTAGTGGGCTGATGTGCCTACTTGGGTATTGAGCCCCAAACTGCCTACTTTTCGGGGAATAGAAGGACGAACCTCTAGACTAGTCTAGAGTCTAGGCTATCATCGCTTTTATCTATAAAATGTCAGTTAAAAGACTTTTGGATTTTATACGAAACGTTTAACAAAGAGTTAAACAACCGGCTTAAATTTCAATGCAAAGCAATTCATAGGGAACCAGCCGACTTGAGACAATTAAATTACAATAGAGCCCTTTAATTAGCTGGTAGTAATTTGTGCTTCGTTTTGTTTTGAGCTGTCCCTGCGGTGCTTTTACGGTCACAAAATTCTAAATACGGTTCTATACGGAAAGGGTATCCGCTGTTTTTATTACCATTAATATCATCACACCCGGATAGTTGTAGAAAAAAAGTGGTCGGCCAAAAATTCGGTGGTTAAATGGAGTCAACCAATTCAAGCGCCTTCTCATAAAGAGATGGCAACCAGCACTATAATAATAGATAAGATGGAGGAATTGCTGAAATAGGGCCAGGACTACATATAGTTGTAGTGCCGATGATGATGATCATGGCTCTATTGAGACACAGAGCAGTTTTTCGCGAATTTTGAGCTAAATACAGAAACGATAACGTCTACCATATCTATGCCACCAAAGCAATCTAAATCATACTAACTTAATGCAAAATGCAAATACATTCGATTTTGCTTCCGTCCGGTGCCAAGCTCACGCTCTTTTTTACCACTTCTATGCCTAATCTGAATTCGGTGATTACGGCCAGGATGTAAATTTACACTCGAAATTTATTAACTCGTTCCGTCGTTCAATTTAATCCCTAATTGAGTGTAATTTTCGACACGTGCTTGGCCACCGTTGCATGAAGAATGTTGTTTTAAGGTGTTTGTTGGTTTAAAAATATACCTACGAATAAAAGTTGAAACAAGAAAAACAACGATAGTAATAATTTCTCTTTGTTTCATCAAACTTAAATATAGCTTTCATAAGATCAAGATTCTATTTGCCTTTTAACATTTTGTTTAAAAATGTAACAAATAACCAGCAGCGTAGATACTGCAGGTAATCTGTTTTCAACAAACACCTACATTGCTCCTATGAATATTGAATGGCACTCCACTTATTCCAATGTTATTCAAATTATATTTGTATATCTTGTCTCTCTGTTTTCAAATCACCATAATAAATCATCGTCCATTCGGCGTCACGTTTCTTTATATACCCATAAGGTTAATGAGCCTTAACCTTAGGGTTTAGGTTTTATGTTTTTGTCTTGCAAGTCACGTTTGACGTTACTGTCTCTACCAATAACATAGCTGTAAAGTATTGAATTTCTTCATTACTCTTTTGTCTTTTGACTTCTGGTCCAATCCAAGCAATTTAATTAAAATTAAGAAGATCGATTTGAGTGTTGCGACTTGCAATATCTTTTCAAATCTGTGGCTAACTAAAGGGTCTCGAGTCTCGACGGTATAATTTAAAGATAACTAAGTTAAATTATAACTAAGTTAAATTGTATGAGAAAAACTTTAGACATTATTATTTTCTTCAAAAAATCCTTTAAAAGCTGCACAAAGATAATGTCACTCACCTGATATATTATGTATAGGTACCTACTGCAGATGACCTTTTCCATTTCAATTTCAAAGGCTTTATTAAAATGAACGAACTTACTGAAATGAAAATGATGAACTTGAGTGCAAGAGAAAGCATTTATCCCTCGACAATAAAATTGAATGTATCAATTTTGTGAAATTACCTTTGAGAAATCTAATCCATTTTACTTTAAATTTAACTGAAGAAAGAGCTCGATTGAAAGAAAATAATTTTTCGTGCGTATTATATTTTGATACGTTTTACAATAGCTCTAAAATTATCGACCTTAACCTTAACCTTAGTAAACAAAATTCCACCAAAATTCCAAAATAACTTAACTATTTTCCTTTTTGACCTTTCCGAGTGCATCTGCGAATAAATAGAAATAAATCATAAAATACATAGTTATAAATTATAAAGGTAACTAAGTTCATTTGTTTTGCGTTTGGAACCCTCGTAGCTTTAGTTTTAAGATACCGTAGTTAATTTCGACGACCTCCGTGGCGCAGTGTGCAGCGCTGTTGCCTTAACGTGCGGAGGTCCCGGGTTCGATCCCCGGCAGGGTCAATTTGGGAATTTATAATTTCTGAATTTTCCCTGGTCTGGCCTGGTGGGAGGCTTTGGCCGTGGCTAGTTACCACCCTACCGGCAAAGACGTGCCGCCAAGCGATTTAGCGTTCCGGTACGATGCCGTGTAGAAACCGAATAGGGGTATGGGTTTAATATAACTGCCATGCCCCTAACAGGTTAGCCCGCTACCATATTAGACTGCATCGTCACTTTACATCAGGTGAGATCGCAGTCAAGGGCTAACTTGTAGTGAATAAAAAAAAAAAAAATTATCACCATCACGTCTTATAGTTTGTAAGCATGACGTTCAGAAGGTGTACTTTGTAGGTACCTATTTTGAATAAATATGTTTTGAGTTTTAGTTTGAGTTTGTTTTATGCGAACTGTAACACATAATGTGGTTAAGGAAGCAGCCAGACCACAAACTAATACTAAGCTAAAGTATCACGTTCTGTAAACGTCATTGTAGGTGAGACCCACAGGAGTACGCCCTGTATCGAGTTACCAGCCCGCATTATGCTTGCCTCTATTCATGCTCTTAAAAAAACAAAGTCAACTCGTCTGCATACTGTATTGTAAAGACCTTTTGTTAGCATCTCACCCCGGTTTTACAGGGGCTTGAAAACCTGTTCCCGATTACTTGTAACACGATAACAAAAGGTCCTTACTCTTACGCCATGCATGACCCCATATTGTTTTAAACTTTTCCTTTCCAAACTGTACTGTATCCACTATCTAGGCTATGGAAATGTTTCTAGAATGACACTGAGTAGATAAGTTTTCATTTCAGTAAAGATGATGATGTTAGACTTGAATAATTCATGAGCGTAAATTTCATTTCAATTTACTTAGACCTTCAAGCAAAGTCTTCAAGACTTCAAGGTTCAAGTCTCATAAGTTTATCAGAAATATGTAACGCGTTTTATTGTGTGTATTAGTAAAATAAAGACTTTTCTTATAAATACATATTATGAATCAGAAATTCATTCAGTTAAATCACGACAACTCAATTTTCGGTCAGCAACCCCTGATAATGCGATAGCATCGCTAGATTTGTTTCCATCTATACCTGCGATTCAAATCCCGGCTTGCGACCTAATCCTCTCTGCTCATTTTAATGTTTTAAATGCGGTTGACAAGAGAATGAGAATTGCCTTTATTTATCTTGTTTATTGTATTGTTTAGTCGTTTTCTACAGTTTACACTTTTCAGGATTCACAAGAGTTTTGAGCATTGTTCATAAATTATCCTTACAAATGTTCAAATATTTACTATTGTATCTTTAAACATGGTCAGTACAAAACATTTAAAGTCTGTTATCGACGCGACGGACGAACTAATTACTATTTCTATATATGTAGTATGTTGCCCTAAAACGATAATAATGTATTCGTAAATTGTACACTATCAGCGGAAGAAGTGCGAATGAATGAAATTCGTTCTAAAAACCAGCATCCTCTTCCGGACTGCACTGCAAAGCAAAATAAGGTGAACCCACGGAACAGGGAATCTGCTTATTCTTATTTCCATGGGTGAACCGATAGTTTGATCTGTATCTTGTATTTAACACCTAGGAGTAAAGATATTATTTTTTATTAATACAACTTTGCCAGAGATTCGTTCTTTCGGTCTCAACTTAGCTATACATTTATATTTCCATTTCGTTACTTTTCGATTATTTATTTTGATCTCATATGCTTAAGGGGAAAATATTAAATTATTCTTCCGCTTTACCGATAAAGTGCACGCATGCTTGTCAGGTACGTCACAGCGATTCAATTACTTTCCAGTTTCCGAGCGTTTCGCTTCTTATCCTCCTGTTATTTTTTTTAGATTGCAAGTTTTATTTTGATTTGTATTCTATGAAATCTCTGTATTGTTACCTGTATTGTTGTTTTTTTTTGTTGAATCATAAAATATACATGTTATTATTTCTACTTATTTTTAGTGACAAAAATAACTCTTTATCTCATCTAGTCAACACTCAACATAATATGTATTACTTATCTCCATCCATATTTATCTGATTAGAGATAAACAATTTAGTATCCGTAGGAGCATGGGAATGTTTTGGATGAGATAGTGGAATGGGACAAGCTAAATGTTCATTATTATCGATCAGCTTCATCGGAATTAGTTTTCTCTAATATCAAATTGAACTTTCAACCCATTAGCTCTCATCCAACATATTATGGAATATTGCAAGACTCGGGAGCGATGCATTTATGTGGCATTTCTCTCTGCAAAGGGATCTCAATGTGTTAAACAGGGATGGAAATATATAAAGGCTTCACAACAAGGCTCCGATCCGCCCGCCCGCCCAGTCGACTTCAGTGGCCTGCCCTGTTCAGAACATAGTACGATAGTTTTTCTAATCAGAATTTTGTAGAATTATACATGGTTTTGAATTTTTTTCTAAATAAAATGGAAGATTAAATTTGTTTCATAGTGTGATTAGTGAAAATATAACACAGCTGTTATGGATTGGTGAGATAATTGAGAAATATTTTATATTAGTTTTTAATATTACAATTACGTTGACTAAGTGTTCGGAATATGAAACTGAAAAGTTGCATTCGCATTTTACTCATCACAAATGGATTCGAAAAGAAAGCTGTTTAGGATTGTGTTTGTCTAGGATACCTAGTAGTTAGTACCTACTATGTAACTTATAACTAAATTCAACGAAAATAGAAAATAAACCATTTTTAATTATCATAAAATTGCATACTTAATGTCAAACACTAATAAAATATAACATACATTGTTATGAATGATGTACATCATTGATGTCTAAATTAATTATGATTATAAATTTTAGAGTAATTAATGAAAATATATAGCACATTAGTTATTATTGTATTTGTGTAATATTTGTTTTAAATTGCTGCAGCTAACGAGCTACTCCAGTTTCAGTGTTCGTTTTTGTAATTTACGTTTCCTTTGAGACTAGTATATTGTAGGACCCTTAATAAAGTATATTTTGACAGTCTGTTGATTTCCTTTATACTCGTATCAAAGGAATAAAAGTTACGGTCTGCCGCGTAAGCAATAAGCGTCATTCGATTCGGAATTCGGATTCAATTTGTACCGCTAAATGTTTTATTTTAAAACTAGCTGATGCCCGTCCGCGTGTTTTAAGTTTTTTGATTCCCTCGGGAACTCCTTAATTTTCTGGGATAAAAAGTAGCCTATGTCACTCTCCAGGTCCTCAACTATACCCATACCAAAAATCACGTCGATCCGTTGCTCCGTTGCGGCGTCATTGAAGGACAAACCAACAAACAAACAAACACACTTTCGCATTTATAATATTAGTATGATGATGACACTTCACAAGGTAGGATCGTAACTACCAACAGACAAAGCCTCCCATCAGACCACACCATTGGATATTTAATCTATCCGGTTTAGAAATTATCCAGATTGCACCTCCTGAGAATCGAATCTTGGACCTCTGAAACTAGAATACAACTAAAGACCCCAGCTCTCACTACATCGCTAGGGAAGTCGTCAAAAGTATTTTTACCGTTTATTAAAGTGCTAGAAAAATATTTTTTACGGTCTGCCTCGTCAGCACCATGCAATCTGGATCCGACTTGTGCCGCCAAATGCTATTCAAGAGGAAAGGGGTGACACCCTCCCACGCACATGTCTTCATTGAAGTGGAAGCTGTGTTATTCATGCACTTTGTGTTAGCTTTTGCTTACGCACGACAGTTGTTCCTTCCTTTTATTAGTTCATCAAAGCTATACGCTTCACTTCACCTCTTTAAGGTGACATTATAAAAAATGGGTTTCACAATTTGGATCCCTCCCACGCATAAGGACGTAACCCACTTATTGCGAAAATGAGATTTGTAGCTTATTAATAGTAGATTAGTAGCCAAGGGCTGTAAGGCATCAATTGCAGCCCGAGATATTTAGGCGCACGAGCGCAGGGAGGGCGCCTATAGTTCGAGGGTGCAATTGATGCTTACACCCGAGCTAACTACTCTGATTTACATCTCGATTGTGAGGTAAAGTAGGTCCTTATTACCCCCAAATGGAGCTTGTAGGTGACCAATTAGCGCTCTAGGGTAATAATGTAGCTAGAAAAGCCCAAGGGCGGTAAGTAATTTAAAAAAAAAACTCTTCACTCTTTCAAAAAGTTCGCGTACATCTAACCATCATACTTTTTTTAATTACTTACCGCCCTAGGGCTTTTCTAGCTACATTATTACCCTAGAGCGCTAATTGGTCACCTACAAGCTCCATTTGGGGGTAATAAGGACCTACTTACCGAATATGAGAGATGTAAAATAAATTATGGTAACTATTTTCTATTTCTTATTAAAAGGTGGTTAAAAGTGGTTTGGGTCGCGTGGGGTGGGTCGATTTTCTTATTAATTTCTGTTTTGGTGGATTTAATTTGATGTTTCCATCAGCATCAAATCATAAATAATTAAAAAAAACACTTTTTCAAGAAATAAAGCGTATTGTCATTTTAGATTTCTCAGTAATTTCTAGTCCTAAAAACTACACAGCAAATAACAGATTATTATTATGTTATTTAAGAGTGGGAAATCACATTGAGGTCAATTTCGTTAAAATAATAATATTGAGAAAAGTCTAACATTTACCTTTTATCAGACATGTACCTTTTATTACTATCGTTACGATATATTTCACAACCCATAATGTGTGATGAAATAGTTGTGCTATACACCCCTTTCATTCCATAACCCTTATCGCGACACGATATTACCCCTCGTAATTATCATGGGTTTTTACGTAGGGTGCGGTTTTTCTTTAGGTTAAATTTTGCAAAGTATTTTTTTTGGTACTTATATTGCGTCTATTTTGTCATGATCGTCTTAGATGTCGATTTCAGTCTTTCTTACATCAATTTACGTACCTACTTATACTTTTATAATTTTCTTGTTAATCGTTAATTCTTTTTTCTATTGACTCGTTTATGACTTACAAGTTGTTGTCCGTGACTTTATCCTCATAGAATTTCTACGATTCTGTTGAACTGAAAAAATGTAGTGCGTCTTAAGGATGTATGCCATCTGGGCGTCTTTTGACAGTGAAAATGTAACCAATATTCACAAAAATTGGGTAGACGTTATAACTTAAATGAGTAGTTACAAATTATTGTCATGGTTTAATTAGTGTAAGTATAACTTATAATAATTAGGTTTATTTCTTTGTTACAGTTTACTGCGTGGGTGGACGCCGTAATCTTCGTGTTCAGCCTCGAAAACGACGTCAGCTACAACACCGTTTCAAATTACTTCAATAAGATGTCTCACTATAGGAATTCAGCTGAAATTCCCATCATATTAGTTGGGACTCAAGGTGACTAACAAGACAATAGAGTTGATCTTTATACACCGTTGCTTTTTAAATACTCTTAAAAACTTAATTACGGATTTAAACGGAGTGTTTAAATCCTAAAAATAGATCTAGGTCATTTTCTTTGTTTGAACAATGGATTTAATTGCATATAGAAAACAAAATTGGATTTAAAAATAAATGTAACTGAGTTCAAAATATAGTATTTAGTTAGATAGAGTAGTAAAGTTTTAAATTTCTGTTTCTATTATTACACGCTTATAAAACGTTTCAACGTAACTTTTACCTAAAAGTGAAAGTTCTTATTAATTTTTTAACACACCTGTATCACCCTATAAATTATATTACGTTATTATTATTAGAAAATTATGTACTCTATCAATTTCCATAACTTAAATCCGCTCGATGTTTCTAATAGAGTGTTTCCTATTTAATGATTGGTTACTCTTCCAGATTCCATAAGTGAAAGCAGTCCGCGCGTTGTGGACGACAACCGAGCTCGTAAACTGTCGAATGAGCTACGAAGGTGTTCTTACTACGAGACGTGTGCGACGTACGGCTTGAACGTCGAACGGGTGTTTCAAGATGGTATGTGATCATGATCATTATCATACAATATATATTATATTAGTTTTCAATAGAGCAACCGTCGAGTTCTTTGCTGGGTCTTGGTAGGGACTAGGGACTAGGGAGCGCTCTCGGGACTATAAGACGTGGTGAATGGTGATGTACCACTGGATGATTCGGAAGTCACTTGATGATTCGTATTCCTCTCTTTACTTCGGTAAAAAAATTACAATTGAATAAAAAAAATCTAGTTATTCAATTTTATGAAAATAATAATAATTAATCTATATTACCTATATAAAAAAAACATACGCGCCGAATTGAGAACCTGCTCCTTTTTTGGAAGTCGGTTAAAAATGAATCCCTATTTCCCTTGGTCACCGCATCACGCGTGAACGGCTGGACCAATTTCGCTAATACTTTTTTTGTTGGGTTTGTCTGGACCCCGGGATGGTTTATATTCACAATTGGACCCGGTAGGGGGCGCTGCAATCGGGTTCGAGGTTCAGGGCGGGACAAAGTCTGCCGGGCCCACTAGTGTAACATATTATTAATTAGTACTTAAACATATTTTTTCGTTTCCTTTTATAAGTACATATGTAAATAATATGTAGGTACCTATCTATAATTAATGATACCTACCTAGAGTTTTTAGATCGTTGTACAGGAATAATAATTAAGTAGGTAATTGGTTCCTATTATTTGTTCTTAACAACTTACTTATCTACCTAAATACATAAAATTAAAACATACACGAACATCTTTCTGTTATTAGTAGGTAGGTACTACCTACCTACTACTACCTACCTACTACCTACCTAGTACCTACTAGGTAGGTAGTAGGTAGGTAATAAGTATGTTATTTGTGTAAACTCCGCTTGTTTTATTTTTCAACACATCTAGTAGAAGTAACTAATGAATGAATTGGGTTTGTTTTTTAAATAGAGCATATTTTAATTTTACCTATTTTGATTAGAACTAAGTACTAAAACCAATAATTTATAATTTAATATGAAAGTTGATTTGAATATAAACAACACAGTTCGGATCGGCCAACGATCAATTTACGCCCAATTAATTTATTCAACTCTATGATTATCATCGCATTCCATTACATAACATTGTTTTTATACCGAATACGGCTTGTATTCGTATTTCGCTTCGCGTGACGCTACAGCCTGCGTGATGATACGGATAGGATAGCTGGTGGTTGATATTTTGCCGCGTGGGGAGACTCGCGTCGTGCAGTGGTAACACCGGCGCCTGGCTGTGCGGTCGTTGTCATGCGCTTCTCACATTCGGTCATTCGTTCCGCATTGTTTACAATTTTTTTGACATTCCTCGTACGCCGGTGAAGTGAAAAGTGTCGGTTTGGTTTGTGTGTTAATTTTCCAAGATTTTCACGTTTCACGCGTAAATATTTCGTGTTTCTGAATGGAGAAATGGATAAAACGCTCATATTCAAGTCGAACATGTCCCCTATATCGAGTTTGAGGCGTCGGAGTTCGTGCTACAATATACAAAGAGCTGAGGAACGCGATCGACGAAAATCGGCTAAATTTGAATGTTTGTTAATCATTATTCTGTACCGAACGTTAAAATAATAACCGCTGATACCATTGTTTTTGTGTTTAGAATCGAAATAACAAATTTACGAGTGTTTATTAATTCAGCGAGCGTGTTTTTTATAGTTTGCGTGGTGTTTTTTTCAGCGTGCCAAAAGATCGTTGGTACAAGGCTGTCTGCATCATCCCAATGCCTATCTGGAGGTTCAAGGCCAGTAACTCCTCAGCCTTTAGCTAATTCACCAAGCCACAATCATTCCACATTCCTCTATAAGGTAAGACATTTGAATTTAAGTAGGTACTTGCTGCTCAATTAAATGCTTCAATGAAGCTCAATTTCGTAAATTCGGTTGCACGGAAATCTATTGATTCGGATTTTAATAGCCTGTTAATTATGTGTTTATTAGTAGAATGGTTTTATCAGTGACGTTCATTCAATAAAGTTCAATGAAATAAAATGTTACTACATAAGTTATAATTTCTACTGCTTTTAAGATTTTATGAATTTTATGATACTTTTATAAAACAATGAATCTAAAATTAAAGTGACACTACAATCTACAATAATTATTATAACTTCGAATGAAGCAAGTCATATAAAATTATGATAGAACTTCACTTTGTAAGTTTGTTTAATAACTAAAAACTTTTTTTGAGTAGGTATATTGTAAGTATCGTATCTATGGCCTGTCCGTTTAACTTTGACAAGATTGGGTAACTACAGAGATAGATAGACTAGCTTGCATTGTGCAAAATCAAAGAGTTCTCATATGATTTTTAAAACCCATAACCCAACCCAACCCAACCCAAACAAATTCATTGGTATCACCCAGTAGTACAATATGCCTGCATCTCTACTTTTTCAAGAATCTCTTAGATTTTCTTCTAAGCTTTTTAAAGACATTATAAACTAGTTAACTATGTTAACATCCTTGTTTGATAATTTTTCATGTTTGTTGTAACTACTTAGGTTTGTAGTCATACACATTAGGCAACTATAAAATAAATGTAAAATGACTTTCATCATAACTTTTTCACAGAAATACAGATTATAGATTAGGCAATAAAAGATTATTCAAAACTTAGCGATCTATTGAGTCACATCTGATAAAATTTTGTGTCATATCTAAATACTTAAAATACTGCCTTATCTTAAATCTTTTATATCCTTTAAAAACAACAATAAAATTATTTGATTTTGATTACCTAACTTTGGGGCTGTGCTGCAATAATTGACTACTTACTAGGTGTACAGTTATACCACTTTTTTATATTACACCAATGTACTTACTGAATTTTTAACTCTTCACGATTTAAGTTAGAGCAATCCACCATTTCGTGAACCACAAGAAAGGATTGCTAGATAATTGAAGGGTTAAAAAATTACAGTCCTATTGACTGCTGATAGAAGTGAAAACGAATATTTACTTAATTTTTTTTTAAAATAAAAATGCTTAAATAAAAAATAATTAAATTATAAACCTTAAAAATAAGGCATTAAAGTTTAATTACGAATGTAGTATTTTTATACATCTCTGATCAACCTATTGCTGGCTTACTACTGAGCACAAGTCTCCTCTCAGAATGAGAAGGGTTTGTCCACCACACTGGCCAAGTGCAGATTGGTAGACTTCACACACCTTCGAAAACATTATGAAGAACTCTCGGACATGCAGGTTTCCTCACAACGTTTTCTTTCACCGTGAAGCAAGTGATATTTAATTTCTTAAAAACTAAGAAGTTCATTAAGTTGGAGGTGCCTGGGGATTGAACCTATGACCCCTTACAGGAGGTTGGCTGGCTGTCTTTGAATGAACCAGAAGTTTAATTTGCTATTCCGCCACAGTAGACAAATCTATGTGGTACAGTGCGTGTCCTTCACCAATAGCATGCGAACACCCACCACCCAGCAATTTGCACCGGCACAGCACCACAATTTACTGGGTGGTGGGTGTTCGCATGCTATTGGTGAAGGACACGCACTGTACCACATAGATTTGTCTAGCGAATTAAACTTCTGGTTCATTCACTGTCATGGACTTACACAAAGTGACGCCTGCTTCGATTCAATATGTTGGCTGTCATAACCACTAGGCTATAACCCCTCGTTATAGAACATAACTAGCCACACTGTCCCAATAGGGATGATGCCTATATCAAAAATAAATTATTTCTAACTGATTATTAAATAGAGGGTCTTCCAAAAGACCTGAAATTCACCTCCTCAGTTAGTTTTAAGTTTGATAACCATTTTAAAATATAGATTAAAGATAAAAAGTACGTTGAATTTTTATGACGTCACAACTGCGAATTTCATACAACTTCCATACTAGAAGTGCGTTTTTAAGTTTGATAAAGAGTTGCTGATTTGACTGAGTTGTCATCATCCGTATTGTTATTTTAAAAATCAAATAACTACTTAACCAATAATCGAAAAAGTGAATTTTCTCTAAATGCAAGCCCCAGCCAGATAGATTAAGATAAGGATATGCTTATTTCACTGTTATCTAATATCAAAGCCTAACTCAGATAATATGTTGACATGATATCTAATAATTATGACCTTGCTGTATTATTAGCAACTTCAAAACATTAGTAATTACCTATCTATTTTATACATCTCTAATCAAGAATTTTAATCAATATGACAATCAACAAGTATATTACTTAAATAATAATAATATTTTAAGTATAAGCTTGAAATTTTGGTTGTATTTTACGTTGATTTCATACAAAGTAAAAATTATTTACTTACTATTTATTTATTAGTATTTTTAGTTAAAAGGTACTTGCAACTACAGGCAACACTATGCTTTATAATGGTTATCCTAATTCCTTTTTGCTATTCATTAACTTATATATCATTCTGTATCGAGTTGAAAAATGAAATAACAATTGACATGGTTATAAGAGTCTACTCTATAGTCTCTTAAGAATAAAATAATTACTTACTTTATTGTATTTACTTAATTTATAATAGCACATATTTTATAGGTGCAAAATAATGCTGGTTTTAGATTGGTGCTAGAAATGTCCCTTGGGAACGGAAATTCCCTGTGGCGGATTTCGTTTTGTAAAAACTGCATCAATCATTTAAATTATTATAGTACTAGCTGATGCCCGCGACTTCATCCGCATGGTTTAAGTTTTTTTGATTCCCGCGGGAACTTCTTAATTGTCCGGGATAAAAAGTAGCCTATGTCACTCTCCAGGTCCTTAACTATAGGTACCCATGCCAAAAATCACGTCGATCCGTTGCTCCGTTGCGGCGTGATTGAAGGACAAACCAACAAACCAATAAACCAACAAACAAACACACTTTCGCATTTACAATATTAGTATGATATGATTCCAGCTGTGATAATGGATGCTAACCAATAGCAGAAGTGTTCAGAAGTAGGTAATTGTGTTTCTTACAAGTACCTATTAAGACCCCTGCCCTACTAAAGCGTCACTTGTCACCACAAACAGATTAGGCCGAAATCCCTTAAAAATATTATATTAGGTACTAAAATTTGACTAGAACTTTTGAACGTCATTAATAAGACTATACAATAAAATACTATAGTTCGTGCACGAGTTGAATGCAGAGCAAATTGTATGGTGACACATAAATTTACTCTGCATTCAACTCGCGTGCGAACTGTAGATGTACTAACGGTTGTAAACTCACGTCATCTGACTAGTCGGGCATTCTCCGACAAAAAACGTGAGTATACAACCGTTACACAGTATATATAAGATTACAATGACTGTCACTGACGATAGTTTAACCATTAAAATTAATAAGACTACATTATTTCCAGGACTCCCTCCCCCGCGGCCACCACACACTGTCCGCGTCGTCCCACCACCTCCACCGAGGCGCGTCATCCTTCGACGCCTCGTCCAACAGCAGCGGCATATCTTCCACGCACGTCGTCGAAATACACAGCACCAACGGTTCAGACACCTCCTCAAGATGGGGCAACTCCTTGGGCAGCCATGGCTCCTCATCAGGCCTGGTCTCCATAGCAACGGAGAACAACAACGTCAAATTCACAGCGCCACACTGTCTGGACAACCTACAACCTTGCAAGGACCTACCGACTCCATCCTCCACCCCCACAACATCGAGAAAATCAAGAAGAAGATCGAATTTGTTCACGCCGTCAAAGAAAGGGGATGACAGATTAAAGAATGGGGAGCTAGGGTCCGGAAGGGCTATACCTTTGAAACAGGGTTATCTGTATAAGAAGAGTAGTAAAGCATTGAATAAGGAGTGGAAGAAGAAATATGTGACGCTGTGCGATGATGGGAGGTTGACTTATCATCCTAGTTTACATGTAAGTTAACCTCCTTCTTCTTTACCATACTTGATGTATTCTTCTCACTTGCTTCTTCAGTACACAAAGTAATTTTCGAACAAACCAGTAACTTTTACTTGATAAACTGTATATCAAGGGAAGGCCCAAAATTAAGTAATTAAGTTATGCGTCATCTTGGAAAATTAGTCATTGCATGTTAGTTTTTGATACATTTGGTTTGAAAGGAGTTAAAAATTAATGCAAATAAGCCATTTTCGACCAACAGAGTATTTTATTGACATTCAAAAAGTGTACAGTGCTAACAAATTTGACTAAATGGCTTTTGCCTTTGACCTTGATAATACCTAAATCATTCAAGTCAAAATTCAAATCAAAATGACTAGAAGGGCGAATTCTAGAAATGGCGAGAAACGTAATAAGTATTATATTATGAGGAAATTATAGAAGACATTCTTTATTTTCAGGATTATATGGAAGACGTGAATGGCAAAGAGATATCGCTACAGTACGTAACGGTGAAAGTGCCGGGACAGAAGCCGCGAGGGTCCAAGTCCATCATCACAACGGTTCCCGGGTACAACGGATACACTAGTGTGGACATACACGACAGCATTGGAGGGTTATCACTAGGTGAGTTTGTTTTTTTCAAAGATAGACAATAGACATAGACAATAGACATTTGGAAGACGCGCGGCGGCGGGGCGCGGCGAACGTCAGTGGTCTAGCGTTAAATCTTTTAAAATTCATTTTGCGTAACATTAATGGCAATAGTTTCAAATAAAGTAGGTTCAGTTCTCAAATAAGTTTTTTACCATAATTTTTAGTCAAAATAATTATAAAATCTATGTGATATAGTGAAATTGGACTATATTTGAGCGCACGAAAAAAAAGGTTACGTAACTTTTATTAAAAACAAAACTAAAATTATCCATAGTGCACCAATAACAATAATAATAGCTAATAATTAACTATCAAACGCAGTGTAATTTTGTGAATATCTAAATACTTTATGTTTATGTATAGTGAGACAATTTAGTGTAGCTATGTTTTTCGTAAATAATTAATAATAACTTTAATAAATTAACAATAATTTATATAAATTACCGTGAATAAATCCGAGGCGACATCTAGTGTCCGAACTCAAAACTACATCGTCGTGTGGTGAAAAGTTTAAACCTTTTATCGGTATCCTTAGATTGTCGATTGCAACCCCGACTAGAACCATGGCCAATAAATGTTACAGTTGTGGAAAGTTTTCTTCGACAGATGGCGTTCGGTGTACAAAGTGCGAACAATATTTTCACCGCCCTTGTGCGAATATAGCCTCAGGGATCCGTATACCGACAAAATGGACATGTGCAAGTTGCACCAGCACCGTTACAAGGCGTTCTAGCAATGCTCCCTCTGTTTCGACAGATACACAGGATAAATCCTTTGAAATCGCAGACGATGACAGTTCATCTAAATCTCTCGCACTTCAAGTGAAATTATTAGGAGAGCTCGTAGCAAGGGAAATGGGGTCAATGCGCCAGGAACTTTCGCGGCTGAACTCCACTGTTGCCGATTTTAATAAAAGAGTCTGCCGTATTGAAGATCGGTTGGATATCTTGGAAAAGAAGATCCCTACTAATAGTAGAATAGAGGAAAGGTTAGAAAATCTGGAAAAGAGATCCTCAGCGGAAGATAACAATAACTCTTCGGAGATTATCTCACAATTGCGATTAGAACTGAATGAGCGTGAGCAAGAAAACATGCTAAATGACGTCGAAATCGCCGGGTTGGACGAGAAAAGCGGAGAAAGCCCTACCAACCTTGTCTTACTAGTCGCAAAGAAAATAGGACTGAGTTTGGAGGACCGTGATATTGTTAGTGCAGAGCGCTCGGGTCCCCGCCGGATCATTGCTGACAGCGCAGCGGGGCAGCGGCGGCCGCCGCGACCAATAGTCGTACGCCTGGCGCGGCGCACCGTCCGCGACGACCTGCTGCGCGCCGCGCGTGTGCGCCGGGGCGCCGACACATCGGGTATCACAGAAGCGGCGCAACCAAACCGCTTTTATGTCAACGAGCGCCTCACTGGGACCAACAAACACCTATTTTATAAGACGCGCGAACTTGGCCGCCGCGACGGGTGGCGATATATTTGGACGAAGGATGGTCGCATTTACGCACGTTTAAATGACGAATCGGAAGTCCGCCGCATACGCACGATTAATGATATGACCAAGTTTTTTGGGGGCGGAAACGTTTAATATGCATGTTTTTCTTTATTTACTTATGTTTCCACCTCGATCTCGTGATAAATGACTTAGTATATTATAAGATGTTATATAGCTATAAAAGAAGTATTGTATTTTATGTTTGTTTAATATTTTTATCTTTCGGATTATTGCAAAGTATTTTTGTTTTATTACCCGGGTTAAGAAAAATGTGTGGTAATTTCAGTTTTATTCCGTATCATTTGTTTAATATTATGGTTTTATATTTTGATGACATCAGACTGTTGGGAAGTACTTGTAACTTTCACTCATTATTGCTTCTACTAAGAGGAAAACTATTATGGAATGTTTATGTTTTTATTTTTTATTTGTGTTGTTCATTCATCAGATTGTTGGATAGTGTAAGGTATTTTATTATTTATGTTTTTAACACCTCTTTTCGTACCAGAAATAATTGTATAATATTATTTTTTAACCTGAATGTAAGAGATTTGTACAGCAGCGTGACGCACAAAAACAGCTTTCATAAGCTAATATGGTTCTTCATTAATTTATTTTTAATTTTTACTCGTGACTTAAACTTAAAATATATTATAACTATAAAATACACAGCTACTCAAAGTATCTATTCTATATATTATATTACTTTTGAATACCTTATTTATTTACTATATGTAATATTATCGTGTGATTACTTACTATAATAACATTTACAATGCTTAGGTTAAGAAATATAAAATTTGGTTTTTTAAATGCAGGCTCTCTAGGTACTAGGCATGACGAATTTTTATACGCCATGGATCGCCATAATGTTGATGTTATGGCTCTCAATGAGACTTGGCTGAGGGACGGGGAGGAGGGCCGTGCGCCAGTCGTTCCGGGCTACCTCCTGCGTCACATACCGCGTTCCGCTGAGATTCGCTCTCGTGGCGGAGGCGTAGGGTTTTACATAAGACGCGGGTTGTGCGCGCGGACACTCACTCACCCGAATACTACAAATGTGGAGCAAATGTGGCTCAGTATCAACGTAAGCGGTAAGACAGTCATAGTTGGAACAGCGTATAGACCACCATGGTTAAATGTAGGTTTATTTATAGATGCCTTGACCGAAACCTTTGGATCCCTCCCTTACCATGATCATATTCTGCTCCTAGGAGATTTTAATATTAATGTTTTTGATACAAATAGTGTAAGTACCATAATGTTTCAAGACTTTTTGGCTCTGACTAATATGAGACAACATGTAAAAAATGCCACGCACTTTACTAGCCACAGCGAGACCTTGCTAGACCTCATATGCTCAGATGCAAATGTGGAGAGAATTTGTGTTGACTACGTATGCACACTTAGTGACCATGCTTTTGTATCTTGTGAACTAAAGATTCCTAAAGAAAAACCTTTAAAGCGACGGGCTTACATTCGACACGTAAAAGAAATAGACACAGATGATTTAAAAAAGTGCATAGTACTAATTAATTGGGATGAGATCAACTCAATTCCTAGTATAAACGAAATGGTTGATACGTTTAATGATTGTGTACTGTGGATCTTTGATGTCTTGGCTCCTTTAAAGCCCTGCTATATCAAAGACGCCCATTACCCATGGGTGACTTATAATATCAAACTCATGATGAGGCGACGTGATGATGCTCACTCCAAATCACGTAAAACTAAAAAAGATACTCATATTGAGACGTATAAAGATTTAAAGTACACTGTGGAAGAAGCAATGTATAGAGAAAAAGTCGTATATTTTACAATATTTATAAACAATAACGTTCGCAACTCGTTTTTCTTATGGAAAAACCTCAAACGTCATATCAACATAAAAAGTAAAAACAATAATCCACTACCGGTGACCTTCAATGATCCTGAGAGAATAAATAACCACTTCCTTAATACTCCTGGTAGGTGTCAAGCTTCTTCCTCAGATATTGATTTCTACTCTTCTAATCGATTCGGAGCACATACTTTTTCATTTAAAACAGTTGACTGTGTAGAAGTTTCAAAAATATTAAGAAACCTCAAATCTAATGCTGTAGGGACGGATGGGATTTCTCTTGACATGTTACTGACTATATTTCCTTATACAGCCGAAGTTATAACAAACATAATCAATAAATCTATATTAACAAGTGTATTTCCCGCTGCTTGGCAGAAAGCTTTAGTCAGACCCATTCCTAAAAAAGACAATCCTTTAGAATTAAAAGATCTACGCCCTATAAGTATCTTGCCTTGCCTCTCTAAAATACTGGAAAAAATAATTTGTAACCAACTTTCCGATTATCTCGAAAGCAACAACATACTACCTAATATGCAGTCAGGTTTTAGGAAAAATCGTGGTACCACTACTGCCTTACTTGATGTTGTTGATGAGATTTTAAGCGCACAAGATGCCGGAAATGGCACAATACTTGTACTACTAGACTACTCGCGTGCTTTTGATACAATAAATGTACCACTTCTATTAGCTAAATTAAAATACTATGGACTAAATACTGAAGCCGTTAATTGGTTCGCCAGCTATTTAACTAACAGAACTCAATTAGTTGAATTAAAACAAGATGATGGATCTACTACTAAATCTAAATATAGACCTGTTGACAGAGGTGTTCCTCAGGGCTCCATATTAGGTCCACTTTTATTTATTTTATATTGTACAGGTGTTATTAATACAATCAGTCATTGTCATTATCATATGTATGCGGATGACATTCAAATTTATATATCTTTCCCCCCAAATGAGGCTCATGAAGCTGTAGAAAAGCTTAATGAAGACCTTAACAAGATAGCCAGTTGGTCAGATTCAAATTGTCTAGTTCTTAATCCTAGTAAAACTAAATATATGATTTTGGGCACTAAAAGTCAAATACAAAAGATATCTAACAAAAAACCAATAGTTAGAGTCCAAGGCGAAAATATTGAACGTGTAACAGAAGCACGAAATCTTGGTGTGGTGATGGATGAAAACCTTCGGTTTGAAAAGCATATTTTATATACAGTTCGAAACTGCTTTTATCGCCTCCAGGTTTTGTACCGTATCAGACCTTTTATAAAAACTGAAGTCCGCATTCGGGTCTGCGAATCCTTAGTCTTATCCAAACTTAATTATGCTGACATTGTTATTGGCCCAAGACTTTTGGCTCGCACTAAGAACCTTATACAAAGAGTTCAAAATGCTTGTGCTCGCTACTGTTTTGATATTCCACCGCGTACCCACGTAACTCCATTTTTGAACAACGCTGGAATAATGAAGATGGAGTACAGACGACAATTACATTTTGCGACTTTGTTATTTGGAGTCATTAAGTTTAAAGTTCCTCAGTATCTTTTCCATAAACTCCAGTGGGCGAGTGATGTGCATACCACTCACCAAACCAGGGCAGCCTCATATTTAATACTCATGCCTCGTCATACGACTGCTGCTTTCTTAGGAAGCTTTAAATACAACGCGACAAAATGTTGGAATAATCTCCCACCGCCCTACAGAAATCTTAGAACGATTAGCAGTTTTAAACACAAATATAAAAAGTTTCTTTTAAATATTCAATATCAATAAATACCTTTTTATTTTTATTTTATTTATAAAGTACTTTATTTTATTTCATTATTATTTAGATTTTATACTTTATCCAGTGAGAGCGTACTATTTTATTGTTAATATGATTTTAAATAAATTATTTTAAGGATTCTTTAAGCTGTGTACATAATCATGATTACTATTTTATTCTAGTTTAGTTATACTCTTACATCATTAAGTCATAAGTTTAATTTATTATTCACAATTTACTTGTATCTACAAAACCTATCTATGATTCAGTTTTCTCTAAAGATTTTCCTTTTATACCAACATAAGTTATTATCATGATCTGCCAAAAATATAAAGGCCATTGACGTTCGCATCGAAAGGCGGTCACTGAAAATCAGCGTTGGGACACCTGGCACCTCAGACGCGAGTCCTGGCGGCATCACCAGTTTTAAGTCTGAGAGGCCAGGAGCCCCAACACAAGCTGAGTGACTCACCTGTTGGTAGCGTTGCACTGCTGTACAAACTTACATCTTATAATAATGTGTATGTAACTGTTTTATTTTTTGAAATTTTGTGCATCTGTGTTTATTGCTGCCAATAAAGATTTTTCTATTCTATTCTATTCTATTCTATTCTACATAGACAAATAGACAAACCCAGGTTTACTTTTAAACCATTCCTTGCTTTCAAGCATGCTTTGCGCTGCTTTTAACTTAGTCATTAGAAAAATTACATTTATTTAAGTACTTCAAACATAAAGTAGGAAATGTATTATAAATATACCTAATTTTCAGGTACGCAACCCTAAAAACAATAAAATAAGGCGGGCATTGACTACCAACTAGGCGAGGTTAACTTCTTTTGCTGTAAAACTTTTAAACAGTTTTGTAAATAAATTGAGTGAATCTAGTGTTGAAGATTGTAATTTTTTAATACCATTAGAGTAAATGTGTTGCTGTATATCTTTCAATCCAGGCAGGTATAGCTGGTGCCAATCAAATAGTCTGAAGTTGACCGCGAGGCGCGTCGCATTAGCATATTTTCGTGCGTAGTATGTACGGTGACTTCGACAGTTTGTGTGAGAGCTGCGCAAACAACGCAGACTATTTGTTTGGCGTAAGCCGTTAACTGTACCAATACAGTAGAATCTCACTAATCCGGCACTATTAAAAACCAGAGATTATTGGATTATATAGAAAAAAATACAATATTATAAAAGAAATAATTTCATATAATAAGAGAATATGATATATTTGTATTAATGTTCTAAACGTCTTTTTTATAACTGTAACATATTTCACAACTAAATAATGAAGTACATAGGGAAGTGGAACCAAAAGATGAACGACACCCAATAGATGAACGCCGTTCAACTAATGGAGAAATGGCATATTCTTACACAGGTCATAACATTTATATTAATGCTTAGAGACCGAAACGAAAAAACGCAAATTAATTTTAGTTAATTTAGGAATTTAGTTACCAAAAGTTGAACACATTATTTTGTGTTTTGAGGTTTTATTTCAGTATGAAATCTTGCGTTGTTCAGTTTAAGAATGCAGGTCCAAAAGTTGAACTAATGAATATGAATTCGTTCAATTATTGGGTATCGCGTCTTAAACTGAACGAGTAAATTGCCACCCCCCCATGCCAGGCCAGGGTAAGAAAATTAGCCAGTTAATAATTAAAAATTTGTTTTCCCGATGTCGTCAGTCGGGGCTCAAAACGCGCCGACATAATGTAATAAGATAATAATAATGTTAAAATAAATGTATTCCTATTAAAATGCTAGTTCAACTATTGGGTTCAAACTATTCATAATTAGGGCTTAGTGTTCAATTATAGGGGTAAGCCCCTTAACTTCTTACAAAAAGCAACTTTAAAAAATATATATTAGATAAAAGAGTTTCTTTTTTTAATCAGTTAAACCTTGAGGATATGTGGAATCACAAAGAAAAACCCAGCAAGTTTCAATGACATTAAATAACTAATCAGAGCTGTTTAAAGTTGCCAAAATCGCTTATGCGTACATTTATTGGTTCCACTACCCTAGTTTTAAAATAATCCTTGATTAAGATCTGTTTTTGGGCGAGGGAGACGTGGGCGGAGGGAGCCGGATTATTCGACGTATCGGTTTATTAAAGTGCCGGATTAGTGAGATTCTACTGTATTGTCATGTATTTTTGTATGTATCACAAGATAACAAAGTTTTTAGGGTTCCGTAGCCAAATTTGGCAAAAACGGAACCCTTATAGATTCGTCATGTCTGTCTGTCTGTCTGTCTGTCTGTCTGTCCGTCCGTATGTCACAGCCACTTTTTTCCGAAACTATAAGAACTATACTGTTGAAACTTGGTAAGTAGATGTATTCTGTGAACCGCATTAAGATTTTCACACAAAAATAGAAAAAAAACAATAAATTTTGGGGGTCCCCATACTTAGAACTGAAACTCAAAAATTTTTTTTTCATCAAACCCATACGTGTGGGGTATCTATGGATAGGTCTTCAAAAATGATATTGAGGTTTCTAATATCATTTTTTTCTAAACTGAATAGTTTGCGCGAGAGACACTTCCAAATTGGTAAAATGTTGGTCCCCCCCCCGTAACTTCTAAAATAAGAGAATAATAAAACTAAAAAAAATATATGATGTACATTACCATGCAAACTTCCACCGAAAATTGGTTTGAACGAGATCTAGTAAGTAGTTTTTTTTTAATAATTTAAAACTTACTACAGGTTTGTACGGAACCCTCGGTGCGCGAGTCCGACTCGCACTTGGCCGGTTTTACTAAGTATTTATTTCTCGTGCCTTTATAAGTTTATATCCCTGACTACACTCTGGATTCTCTAAGCACTCGCATCTAAAACTAACCTTGCTCTCTTGTTGAACAAATAACTAATGTTCAAAAGAATCGGCACACCTTGAATGTTGTTTTTGTTCCCAGGTTACAAAGACAGGCCAACGCGAGCGACGGACAAAGCTCTGCTGTCAGCGTTCGACACAATGAAGGAACCGACATCGAGTAGACAGTCTCTAGCCTCCGAGGTGGACATCTGTGCCAGCAATGGCACGGATAAGGATACACCACATGTTAAGAAGAGGCATCGGAGGATGAAGAGCAGCGGGGTGAAGAAGGATGGGGATGAGGGTGAGAAATTGTCCCTAATAACTACCTGTTGTATTGGTTTGTACAGCATGTCGCAACGGAGTAATGGTTCAACGTGATTTTTTTGCATGGAATGTAGTTAAAGACCTGATGGGTAACATAGGTTACTTTTTAGTCTGAAAAATCAAAAATCAATCCCGCATGACTTTTAACATCTATATCTATTACGGATGCGTGAGCAGTGAGTATGCGATGCGATGTTGACTCGACAATGCACGATTGTAAAGTCTTTGCAATCGTGCATTGTCGAGTCAACATTTCCTGAAGATGTTCCGGTGTCAGAATGAAACGTACGTTGAGAATAATAAGAGAAGATTCGTGTGGTGTGTGCCGGTGCGAATTGCTGACTTACCGGGCGGTGAATATCGCAAGCTGCAAGTGCAAGATACACACTACCACGAAGATTTGTCTACTGTGGCGGATTATAACAAATGAAACTTCTAGTTCCTTCATTCCCGAAAAATGCGTAGAAGCTTCACTTCCATCGTCGCCTGATCTTTTTTTTTAAAACATTCACAGATGCTGAAAGCGCAACGTCGTGCGAGTTCACGATAGTCAGTCTGGACGGCAAGAGGTGGCGGTGGGAGGTCGGCGCGGGAGGCACGCCGACCGCGGCGGCCGCTGAGAGGGACGCCTGGGTCGCGGCCGTGGAGGCGCAGATACTGGCTTCACTGCAGGGCAGGGTGAGTCGGGGACACGCGTATGGGTCATCTCCGTTTGGCCCGTGAGGGCCAAGCGGGGGTACGGGCCTCGAGGCTAGCCTCCTTACTCGGGCGGGGCGCGGGGCAACACTGTGCCCCGGTGAGTAATTTTAACCCTCCGCTTGGGACTGCCTGGTAGGCTACGGGCCCGTAGGTATGGTGTGATGTGGTCCGCACTGCAGATGACGTCATCACCACCGCGTGCGGGATCCGTGTGTCCTATGCGTATGATATGGAGGCGCATGAGCACCACCGCCATACCTGCTGTGAGGGCTTGTAATGCGCCCTGGCCCTGCAGGTACGCCGTCAGCCCGGTCATGAGCGCCTCGATCACAACCCGGACTATGGCCATGATGTCCGGATCGGTCTGCACTACTCGCTGGGCCGGTTGGCTCGCAGGGCGGGCGTTGGTGGAAGTTGGGGGTTGTGGGGCAGGTTGGCTGGCCGGGCGCGGAGCATCTAAATCCTATATATGTTTGTCATGCTCATTTTGGTGACGCTTTTTTGTTTAATTTTTTCGTTTCGTTGAATTTTCAAACCACAACGATTCTAAAGAAGTTTCACTTCAAAAATTTGTCTTTGTAAAAATCTGTTGAAGTGCAATATTCATTCATTCATTCATTCATTATTGTTTGTGTGCAGACGTCCCGGCTGCCGGTGCCGACGGGCGCCAACTCCACGGGCGACGTGCGCGCCACGCACTACATCCGCCGCGTGTCGGGCAACGATAGGTGCTGCGACTGCGGCGCGCACGGTGAGAGCACCACCCTACTAACTATTAACTAGCCTTTGCAAATAACGTAATAACTGTACATAACTATACATAACTCCCGGATAAACTCACGTGTTATGTCGGAAAATGCCCGACTAGTTTCGAAGCTGTGCGCGCGACGCGGTCGCTGCTCGACTGCGGGCCGCATGTCGTACAGCTCTGTGCGATGATTGAGGTTGGGGGACGACGACGACGAAATCCCGGGGAAATTAAGGTTTCCGCGGGAATCAAAAACGTTAATCCACGCGGACGAAGTCGATGATGGTGTATTAAATAATGTTCCAGACCCCGACTGGGCGAGCCTCAACTTGGGCGTGCTGATCTGCATCGAGTGCTCCGGCATCCACAGGAACCTCGGCTCGCACATATCGCGCGTTCGCTCGCTCGACTTGGACGAGTGGCCGTGAGTATTTACACTGATTAGTGTATGTGAGTATGTGAGAGCGTGCGTGTGCGTGCGTGTGAGCGTGCGTGTGCTTGCTTGCGTGCGTGTGCACGTGCATGCGTGCGTGTGCATGAGAAGACCGCTTAGTGATTTCAAATTGTTGTTACCACGTAGTAAAATGAGTGTTGTTGTCACATAGTTGCTTAGTAATTCCAAATGGGTGTTTTTGTTTCTAGGCTGGGTCACGTAAGCGTTATGGTCACAATGGGCAACGCACTCGGTAACTCGATATGGGAGGCTGACCTGCGAGGACACATCAAACCCATCGCGACCTCTACGAGGGAAGAGAAGGAACGGTGAGATTACTTGTCAAGCTTTGAATGTATGTACTTTACTAATAAAAAAAATTAAATTTAAGTACTTTAATTACCTTAAGGTTGAAATAAGTTACCACAGTGTAATGTTGTGTAGCATTTTATTGAAGTGCTGATATCCAAACTAATTTCACATTGCAGCAAAGAACCATGTAACCAATAAACTTATCTAATAAACTTTGGTCAAGTAAATCGTTTAAAAAAGGTAAAGCCCGATAAGTTTCGATCTCGTCGGGGATCCTTGTTCATGAGCTTGTTCCGGGTTAGCTCAACGCTAGCTTGTTCAGCGGGGCGTTCAGATGTGAAGGATATGAATAAGAGTCACCTTCGACCCTTAAGCTCGGCTCTCCTCGCAGACTGTGTGTGGTTGCCCGCGCCTCACGTGTCAACACGTGGCACGTTAGCCAATAAATATAGTTTTTATTGCTTGTTTTAAGGAGTGAGTGCCTGGGTGTCTCGTGGAACCAAGGTTGGCTTAAATTTGTTGGCTCCTTGGTGCCATGAGATCTGTGATCTCATTCCGTTGTACTTATTTTTTGACTGAAAAACGGATTAATCCTTACTAATAATATAAATGCGAAAGTGTGTCTGTCTGTCTGTCTGTCTGCTACGCTTTCCCGGCCCATCTTTTCAATCGATTTTGCTGAAATTTGGTATAGAGGTCGGTTAATCCCGGAAAATTAAGGAGTTCCCGCGGGAATAAAAAAATCTTGATCCACGCGGACGAAGTCGCGGGCATCATCTAGTTATTTATAGATTGGTATCCGGTTCCGTATTTGTAGATTGTTATGTAAACGTTAAGATTATTTTATTTATTTATTTGCTGTTTGTTTTCTAGATGGATACGCTTAAAATACGAGCGACGGGCGTTCCTCTCGTGCGAGCCGGCGGTGTCGGGCGGCGCTGGGGGCGAGGCGCTGAAGACTGCGAGCGCGCGCGGCGCCGTGGGCACGCTGGCTCGCCTGCTGGCCGCGCCGCCGCCGCGCTCGCCCGCGCCCGTCGAGCGCGCGCTGGCGCTCCGAGCCGCGTCCGCCGCCGGGCATCTGGCCGCCGCGCAGCTGCTCATATGGGTGAGTTCACAGAACAATTCTGGATAATTCTTTGTTAACTCCACTACAAGGTAGCCCTTGACTGCGATCTCACCTGATGGTAAGTGATGATGATTCATTAAAAAATCACTCTCAAAACTTCAGAAGATATCCTAAAAGCCCATCAGCGTTCTGCATGTCGTCTTCGTCGTCTCAACCTATAGACGTCCACTACAGGACGAAGGTCTCCTGCGTGGATCTCCACAGAACACGGTCTTGTGCCGCTCGTTTCTAGGGGCCCCCAGCTACACGCTTGAGAACGTCCGTCCACCTAATGGGGGTCGTCCAACATTGCGTTTCCCCGTGCATTCAAGCACCTTGGGACCCCAACGCCTATCGGTTCTACGAACTATGTGCCCCGCCCATTGCCACTTAAGTTTGGCGACTCTTCGAGCTATATTGGTTACTCTAGTTCTCCTACGGATCTCCTCATTTCTGATTTGATCACGTAGGGATACTCCAAGCATAGCTCACCATCGCCCGCTGCGTGACCATGAGCCCATACTACATGGTCATACATAGTAACTTACTATGGGCCTTGTAGACAGTAGTAGTTTAGAAATAAGGAAAAAAAAGTGTTAAAAAGTACCACCACTACAGCCCATTAACGTCCCACTGCTGGGCACAGGCCTCCACTCTCATAGGAGAGTGGGAATTAGAGCTTAGACCCACCACGCTGCTCCAATGCGGGTTGGCGGGCTTTAACGACTATTATCATGTTAGTGATAATAACCGGGACCGACGGCTTAACGTGCTCTCCGAGGCACGGGGGTGAAACACCACCAACTTCCTAACTCCGGGCTAGTACTGAGAATTTCTAGACAGAAAAACCCAATACTTTACTATGGCCCGACCCGGGACTCGAACCCGGGACCTCGTCGGCCGCAGTTGACCATGCTAACCACTAGACCAACGAGGCAGTCAAAAGTACTAATAAAACATATTTGTCCACAGCACAACGGCAACCCTAACTTCCCCGACTCAGACGGTCACACGTGCGTGTTCTACGCGCGGGCGGCCGCCAACCACCTATCGGGCATACCCACACAATACCCCAAGAACCTCCAAATCACCTGCCCCCTGCACCCCAACCCGCCCACCAGCTCAGGCACCAACTCCACCAGTTCCAGCTCCAGTACAAAGAGCACCAAGTTACCAGAACCTGAGTGCAATTGCATCATATTCGATCTATTAAACGCTCAGAGTGCGTGCAACGCCCTAGTGGATATCCTCATCGGTCTACAGAATAACCAATACATGAACAACGGTTTCGATTACAACCAAACGTTAGGCAGGCCCTCTTTTGCACCCAACTTGTCGCTCACTAATGGTAAATGCGGGAGTATTGTGTAATATTAATTAATAAAATATACGTACCATTTGTTGTACTTTTAATTTTTTTTTGTGGACTGTCTGATGATTTGTTAGTCTGCGGCACTTGAATTACTTCTATATCTTAACGTTTAAACTATCGTGTGTGATATTCATTATAACTATACATAACGCCCGGATCAACTCACGTGTTCTGTCGGAAAAGTGCCCGACTAGTTTCGAACCCGTTCGGGGCCCTTATTCATGAGTCTATTCGCGCGACGCGGTCGCTGCTCGACTGCGGTTTGCATGTCGTACAGCTCTGTGCGATTGTTGTAGTCGGGCACTTTTCCGACAGAACACGTAAGTTGATCCGGGTGTTATGTATAGTTACTTCTATATCGTTTGCGTCATATCATGAACTCAAATTATACGCACAAATTATTTTGGTGCGTTATAATAATATTTTTTAATTAACAAAACGTTTAATAATATTATTTTTAAATTAGACATTCCGTTAGATTCTACTAAATCATCAGCACAGCAAAAAATTAATTTAATTAAATTAGTATTTAATATTATACTAAAATTAAAAAAATAATAATTAACCAATTCTGTTACGATATTCGACTCATGTTAAACAAGTCCCATCGTACATACATAGTTACCAAATGTCACTATACACATAACTAAATGAATACTTTTACTTGATGTAAATCTCCTAAAATAGTGTACTAGCATACTTATTAAAGCTATTTTTTTATTTAAATACTGGCTCCGGTTCGCACATATTATACAAAAGTTATATTTAAACAATAAAATCTATTGTTGGAAACATAATATGCTTAATACATAAATATTCATTATAAAGAGAAGATTTGTAAAAGTAATAGTTAAAAAAAATTAGCTTAGCACCAAATACTTTCTATGGAGATAAAGCTCTGTTTTCTTTGTATCATTTTATTCCTGTCAAGTTTGGTTTTGTGTTAATTAGCGCCAGTATTTGACTACGGAATCCTAAAAAGTAAGAAAATGATTTTAAATATCTAACATAATTTTTTTTGTAAACGCAACCGATTTTTGTGATTTATTTATCTACTATTTTTATATAATATATAAATAATACATATAGTTGGCTGTTTTAAATCAAATCCTAGTAAGTGACAAATTATTCGTTTTACGTAAGTTAGTTTGCTTACAATATGGTGGCTATTGATCACTTTACTTGGGTTTTCTTTAAAGCAGTTGAATTACTGTACATAGTAATGATTTTATTTAGTGTATGTTACCATACGCATAATTATTATATTGTTTTACTAAAATATACTTCTCGGAATTGTATTTTTTTTATCTCGATTTGAATGTTTGATAAAGTAAGGGTCTTTAAAAATTTATAACACGGGTCGTGCGGAAATATATTATCACAATAGAAATTCCTAAAAAGGAGTATGTATAAACAAGGACCCTATGTGTGCTATATTTTTAAAATGTTTTGGTGCTCATTTTTTAAGTTTGGTAAATGCCTAGTAGGTGGTTTTGTTCTTCAATGGTGTTAATTTTTCTTTTATCAAATTTATTCTAAAGTATGAGTTTGCTTAAAAGTGGCGAATTTTAAATTTCAAACCGATTTATAATGTAAAAGAATAGAGACGTAATATATTATTATCATTATAATATAAAAATTACTATGGATATAAGTTTTTTAATTAGATAATTATTATTAATCGTTATTTTAAAAAAATGTGATGTGTCATATTTATTTTGTTTTCACGCGAACGTCCAGTGTGAATGATTTGAGTATTTTAAAAGTTCGGTACCACGGAATTCTAAATAAGATAATAGAAATTGTATCACACATACAGAAAGAAACTGCGCCTGCAACATCTCTAGTATATAAAGCAAGGTAAATTGAAATTTAATGCTATGGAAATACGCCTGTTCTTACAATATCGTATACTGGTGTTTCACTAAATATAATCGTGGCGATGAGTTTACGAATTCCTTTGTAAGTTCTATATCTATTCTGAATTATGTGCTGACCATTTGCAAGACTTGACGCCACAAAAGAATACAACAACCGACAACGCGTCACGTTGCTAGTTACTTGTGTTTCGTGACATGATTGATTTAGTTGATTACGGAACTCTAACACACGGAAGTTAACTCACGTACGTTTAAAATGCTTTATATGAACACACAAGCCAGATTGAAATGAATGAATAACCTAAGTGGCGTTGATGTCTCAAATGTGATATACCATTATTTAGTTGAAATTTTGGTAATGAACTTTATTAAATTCACAGAAAATATCTAGATAAGTTTTCTAAATTGTCAATTTAAATCATTCAATTTTATAGACGAATTGTTTAGTAATTATTATTTAGAATACGCAATTATTATAATATTCAAAATTACGAAAAGTACGGCAACTATTAAAATATTGATATAAATACCATATATTATAACTACGAATATCACAAACTATTTGTGTTTTGAGCATCGGATATTCCGAATTTATCGATAAAATATCGAAATGGAGGTAAAATCTGGGGCTGTAAATATAACAAAGCTAACCAATTTTTTTTTAAATTTTAATCCATTCGTGATAGGGGGGGCTCTTTATTAGTAAATTGAAAAATTATTATTAAAATATATTTCTGTTTCCACCACAGAATACGAAACGTTCTTACACGTTCTTTTACCATTTCTGGAACTATTTTATATTCTGTGACTTATGAGTTATGACCACACAACATAATAACTCCTTCATAAATATTTACTTACCTACTAGTTTTTTTTTGCATTAAATCGATCACCTTCAATTCGATACATTATCGAGTCAAACGTAGATATAGAACTTTTTTTTACTAGATATAACAATAAATTATTGAATTAGTATACAAGATCTCAGCTCAACGCTATCGTAGGGTTAAATTTAGAGTAATTATTTAGTAGTATAAATAATATATCGTCGCTTTTTACCTAAACTCCCTTGGGGTATAATATTTTATACCTTATCAATTTTTATATATTCTTGGTTTTTTGACTTTTGACTGAAATTGACATCTTTAGGTTTTAAAAAAACTTTTTGGTTTCAACCATCCGTTAAAAAATTCGCACAGAATTAACACCTCATCCTTTTTTAAAGTCGGTTAAAAAGGTGTAATAACTTATGTTCCAACCAGACCCGTTAAAAATACGCACCAAATTAAAACCTCATCCTTTTTTAAAGTCAGTTAAAAAGGTGTAATAACTTATGTTTGAACAACTTTCAATACGACATAATATGTACTCAAAATTCACAAGCTGTTAATTCTAGGTTTTTAAACGAACACGTCAAAAAACCAAGGACTTAAAAACATTCCATTTTAAACCTATAATAAATATCTAACATAAATATTTCCTTTCTACCCAAGGGATTAGTGGATGTGATACTCCTAAGATTTCCCGTATTAAGCCAAATGTACTGAACCCTTCTGTGCCTGCTGTTAGACTACGCTTTATCGGACCCCTGATTATAGACCAGGAGCCGGTAGAAATTCACTTAGATATCAAACACACCGGCTTTTGGTCTATGATCGGTGGTTTTTAATGTAAAAAATATTATGTACTTCTTAAAGCTGTTCGCGCATCGCACAGTACGCACCGCACGAAACGAACGCACATTTCAATACTGATAAGTGAATAGTGGTGTAAAATGAGCTCTTATGACGTGCGAGATGGTGTAAACTGAGCTCTTATATGTGAGAGTTCCTGGTTTCGATTCCCGGCTCACTAAATTCAACCCAATTTAGTGACTTGTGATTTCTAAATTGTCTCTGAGTGTTCGGAACCATTTTATGGGTCCATCCTTTAAGTCGCTTAATCGAATGGTATCATTTTGTGTCACTATTATTTAAAATCCACCTAATTGCCAAGTATCTACTCACTATTTTTTTTTTATTAATCTTAAAAACCTACAAAAAATTCTGATGTCAGTGCCACAAAACCACAATTTTACTGTCAGTCATCTTTGACCATGTTGTTAATCATCTTTGACAAGTTGGCATGCAATATCGCATACAACTTGTCGCTGAAAAAAAAATCTGGTAAAAAAAGTTGGGTGGTTGGTTGTTGTTGCGTAATTTCAGTACCAAAAACTGCGTTCCTTTCGATGCGTGCGCTGCGTACTGCGATGCGCGTTCAGCGTCATAGAATTAATGCGTTAGTTATAGAGTGGTCCTCAGAACGTGCATTTAGTTCTAGCGTTGTTCAAAGTACATAGTTGTAAGAGCTGCATCTCTTCTTCTTATATACAGGATGAATTTTATAATACTAATTACCTCTTATGGGTAGCTTCTGTACGTAATGCTGAACAACTTTTGTTCCACGACTTTTTTAATATTCTGAGTTTAAAAAAAATTCAAACAAAAATAATAATATTTAAATTGGCTGCTCTAAGAGACAGCAGAACTCCACGCCACATACGGTCGGCGCGCGGTCACATAAACCTACAGTTATCGCTCGACTGGTCGACTACTGCCTACTGAAACACGGAGTTGATGAGCGTCTAGACTCTAGAGTGTAGAGTCAAATCTTTTAGTGAATTTATTGTTTTTTTTTTTTTGTTGAACAAAAGTTGTACTAATTACGTATAGAAGCTGCCCTTAAGGGGTTATTAGTATTTTTAAATTAACCCCGTATAAATACCGCTGCACACTCGAAGACTTCTAGGGCTCATATTGAAGTGCTATTGTACATTTTTTGATGGTATTATATACTGTGGCAAGTTCTGCTCTACACAATCTCGATCAGAATACTGGGATGTGGAAAGGGATAGCACAATATTTAGAGCTGTCATTTTAGTTTAGTTTAGAGATTGTGTGCATCAGAATTAGGTACATTGTATTTTTTTCATATTTGTAGTTTTTCTTTATTACGTAGATTCAGTAAGGCGTTACCCGAAGCGCGGTGTATTTTCTTGATAACAACTAGAATTCAGCTTTACTTACTTTGGCATAACATCGGAGGCACATGAGTAAAGATCCGTACATATAGCGATATCTGCATACAAATGGACCTGCGATTTTTTCAATAAATCAATTAATCAAATCATTTATTTGCATACATTGGTGTTACATTATTAATAATATTAATATGTACTAAGTTTATATGTATATTCAATATCAATTAGAATGTTATGTCAAAGTACATATAGTCCGACTTTATCTGACTGACAGCGTCGCTAGTATCTATGAAAAATAATGTAAAAATAACAAAGATTAAACAGACATAAAAATTAATTCAAATTTTGGCCACTGGGTCAGATAAGTTTGTGAGACTATAAAGCTGAATTTAGGAAGACGCTGCACTTGCATCGCGCGATGTATGTTTCAGGCTTAGTATGTACTTCTTATTTGTTTGTTGCCGCGTTTACACAGTACGATTAGGTCTGGTCATTGTTCGAAAAAACGACAGAAAAAGAACTATAACGGCATTGGATTGCCGTAAAAGAAGTTCTTTTTCTGTCATGTTAGTAAACATTATGAGATTTATGTTATGAATAAATCACTTCTGAGTAAAGTGGGTAGATAATGTTCTTGATTTAAAGTAATGCAAACAGTAGGTACCACCGGGTTTTATCTCGCAAAGTTTTCGCTGTATGCGCTCTTGGCTGTGGATGTGTGTACGAACTCTTAGCTTTTAAATAAGGGTGTTAAGGTCCATTTTACAATAAAGCGTTTTCCTATAATGGGCGCACCACTATTTAAAACAAATCCTATATTGCGTTACTACTTTAATATTACAATTGAATTGGAGTGAGTTTGTGGTGAGTGTATTCGTACTGTGTACGTCGCAATATCGATATTTTAACAACCATTGTAAAGTTAATTTTAAAATGAGGGTAATTCGTGTAAATTTTAGCAATACCGAGTTCAGTATTCGAGGGTACGTGACGATTATTATAGGTCTACCAGAATCTGATGGCAAAAAATACACCTAAAAGTACCAGTATACGGTGTATACTTTTTGCCATCAGATTCTGGTAGACCTATACGTCTTGTATAGAACACGTTACGCTATCTGTGAAGCGCACCTTGTATATTTTTTTACCCTATTTTCGGATAGTTACGTTGAAATTTTATTGATAATTTTAAATTCGTTACCTTGACTTATGCTGTTGATGTTATTAGACGAACCGACTTGATTGGTACCAACAATTCGCCTGGGTAGGTCATTTTGTTTTGTCAGACTATGCCCAGGTAATCTACAGACTATCCAACATTAGTCCAATAAAATTTTAAGTCATACTTAATGTCAAAGTTGGTCGACCAAAATTTATAGTCCCACAAACTTATCTGGCCTGTAATAAATGTGTAGAAATTATAGTCGGACTGTAATAATTTATTGTCAAATTTCGACTGATATGGGATTGCTCAACCGACGGAATAGAACTATGAAGTACCTTTTTACTATTTAAAATATGGAAAAAAAACAACAATGATTTGTAATTCGTCGGGCCTAGTCTGGCCTTGGGTAATGGCATAATATGGTCAACCATCCCAGCAAGGTTAGTCGTTGGTACCAATTAGGTCGGTTCGTCTGTAAACAATCAATTGACTTGCGAGTCTATTCACATTATTTTTTAATGTTTTTTTTGTATATTTTTTGTGGTGGCCAAAGAGCTTAAAGTTGTAAATAGAAATAGCGCAGCTGACCCTAGCTGTACTCTGAACCTTCGTTACTGTAATTATTAAGTTATTTGTTGATGTTCTTGATCTTGTGAAAATAAAGTGGAAAATGAACACGATGTGTTTGACTTTTCTTTTAGGAAACTCCTGAGGGCGACCTATAGCCTGTGCCACGAATGAAGTCCCCTAGAGGCGGCACGAGTAGTTTCATGTTGATGTAATTTTTGTATGTAAAATGTATTAGTTCCATCAATCGCCGCCGGACTTCTCTCGTGGCACGGACTAAAGTACATTGACACACAGACCCGAACGCCGCTACACAATCGTGTGTTGGAGTCGGCGCTTCCACAACACAGGCCTCCACTCTCATAGGAGAGAGGGAGTTAGAGCTTAGACCCACCACGCTGCTCCAATGCGGGTTGGCAGGCTTTAACGACTATTATCATAATAGTGATAATAACCGGGACCGACGGCTTAACGTGGTCTCCGAGGCACGGGGATGGAACACCACCAACTTCCTAACTCCGGGCTAGTACCTACTGAGAATTTCTAGTCAGAAAAACTCAGTAATCAATTATGGCCCGACCCGGGACCTCGTCGGCCGCAGTCGAACATGCCAACCACTAGACCAACGAGGCAGTCGCCGACTCCGACTGTGTTTGAGTCGCTTCGCAACTTGGAAATGGAATGAAACTTGGAAAAGTCGCAATAGAATAGATTTGACAAAGACTATATTAATTAATTAATGTTTCGTTTTTTTTTTTTATATACATATATATATAGCGAGCAAACGAGCAGGCGGGTCACCTGATGGTAAGTGATTACCGCCGCCCATGAACATTTGCAGCACCAGAGGAACCGCCAATGCGTTGATGGCTTTTGAGAAATTTGTTTATCCGCCCTTTGAAGAGCCCCATATTATAATCATTAGGGAACACAGAAGATGGAAGCTGGTTCCACAATTTGCAGGTACGTGGCAGAAATGACCTGGAATAGCGGGAAGTTCGCCGTCTTTTATACAGTGGCGTGCACAGTATTCGGAGCCAGGGTAGGCATTGGTTAGATAGATACCACATATATTGTCAGACTGGGCATGATCAAAAATAAGCATTAACCTTTTTACTACGGTAAGCAATGCTTTTATGCCTCTATGTCGTGCAAGGTCCCTACGAGGCTTATTTAAACCTCTGCAATACCTAGAATACTGCAATGGAATGTAATCGAATTAAAAATGAACAATTTTCCACCGAACTTGTTTTACAAACTAGGTAACTACAACCCAACTTCTCCATCAGCTCTAAACTTGATTACCAACAATAAAGCTAGGCTAGGTTAGCTAGGCTAAGTATCTACTTTGTTGTTTTAAGTTACACTCATAGGGATTTTATTCTCAACTCAACCCATCGACGCGCCGCTCAGCACGGCTCTCCTCAGAGTTAAAAAGGTTTAGGGGCAGGGCATAGTCCACCGCGTTGGCCAAGTGCGTACAGACATCACACCTTTGAGAACATTATGAATATTAGGAATGAGTGTACAATGTAGGTAATTCGTGTAATAAGAATATATATTTTTTTTTTTATTCACCACAAATTAGCTCTTGACTGCGATCTCACCTGATGGTAAGTGATGATCTATAAGATGGTAGCGGGCTAACCTGTTAGGGGCATGGCAGTTAAATTAAACCCATACCTACCCCTATTCGGTTTCTACGCGGTATCGTACCGGAACACTAAATCGCTTGGCGGCACCTCTTTGCTGGTAGGGTGGCAACTAGCCACGGCCGAAGCCTCCCACCAGGCCAGACCAGGGAAAATTCAGAAATTATAAATTCCCAAATTGACCCAGCCGGGGATCGAACCCGGGACCTCCGCACGTTAAGACAACAGCAGCGCTCAACACTGCGCCACGGAGGTCGTCAAAAAGATGTACGGGAAAAAAATGTAAGTATTACTTACGGGTAAAAGATAGTATCATTAATGTAAGCAAAATCACCAGATATAAATCAAAGTAATTAAAATGAAGCAAAAGCTTTCAGTTTATTTATCTCAAACAATTGAAACCCAATGAGCCATGGATCGAATTTCATTCGTTGAACAATTTCATGCCACTCAGAAGTCGAGCAGACGCTTATTTTATAGCGAGAAAAGGAAGATTATTTTTAGCCGACTTCAAAAAAGGAAGAGATTCTCAATTCGACTGTATGTTTTTTTTTGTAGGTAGGTATGTATGTTACGCGATCATTCCGCCAATTATGAATCAATTTTGATGATTCTCTTTTTGTTTGGCAGATCATACTTCAGAGGTGGTCCCAAATAAATTTTATCGAAATTGATTTAGCGCTTTTTGAGAAAATCTACAAATAATAAAATATATACCCAGATAATGTTTATTACTTTTTAGTTTAAGTTGGTACTTAATTCTTATAGGTATAGTTTTGAAGTCGGTTTTTGTTTTAGATGAAAGCGAATAATCATGGTTATTCAATAACATTATACGAAGAGGACCGTGCAACCGTTGCACGGACCTAAGACTAACAGCACAAGGAACAAGCGAGCGTGTGGATGCCCAAACCCTAATCAGTCGCATGTTGTCAAGTGAGGACGAGTGACATCACAGAAGTGACATAGATACAGCCAGATGTTGAGGGCCATAAGGTTTCCTCCTCCTCCAAGGAGGTGACCTCCGTGGCGCAGTGTGTAGCGCTGTTGTCTTAACGTGCGGAGGTCCCGGGTTCGATCCCCGGCAGGGTCAATTTGGGAATTTATAATTTCTGAATTTTCCCTAGTCTGGCCTGGTGGGAGGCTTCGGCCGTGGCTAGTTACCACCATACTGGGAAAAACGTGCCGCCAAGCGATTTAGCGTTCCGGTACGATACCGTGTAGAAACCGTTTAAGGGTATGGGTTTAATATAACTGCCATGCCCCTAACAGATTAGCCCGCTACCAGCTTAGACTGCATCATCACTTAGCATCAGGCGAGATTGCAGTCAAGGGCTAACTTGTAGTGGATAAAAAAAATAGAGAAAAACAAGAAAAAAGGAAGAGAGAACAACTTGAGGGTCAGCACGATGAAATTAAGTTTAAGGTGAGTTTTTAAGAAAAATTGCGGGTTCGATTACTGACCTGTATCTGAGATTTTGTGAAAATCTTTGATTGCTCTTTTTTTTAATTAAGTACTAAGTAAGACAAAATTCCTGGGTCTGAAATAAGTACCTATGCCTCTACACTAAGGCCAGACCGACCGGTCAAAATATTATTTCTATCATTTCGTATGGTGCATGTCGCATTACTGAACGCTCCCGAAATACGGAACTCTAAAAGTACCTGTTAACTCATCTAAATGCGAAAAGAACTCACTTTTATTTTTGATCTGGCTAAATTCATGAAACCAACGAAATAAAATGTAATATAGTTTATAATATTTGCTTTTGAACATAATATAATAATTCTTTAGTAGGTACTTACTAGGTACTTATATAAGTGGTGGTGGTAGGTAGCATGTTCGACTGCGGCCGACGAGTTCCCGGGTTCGAGTAAGGCCATAAAATTAAGTATTGGGTATTTCTGACTAGAAATTCTTAGTACTAGCCCGGAGTTAGGATGTTGGCGGTGTATCACCCCGTGCCTCGGAGAGCACGTTAAGCCGTCGGTCCTGCGCCTGACCTATCACCGGTCGTGTCGGAATTTCCGTCCCATCGGGCTATAAGAGTGCAGCGTGTATGCGCACTCACTTGCGCACTATAATAGGTATCTCCCGCGCCGATGGAGACCTCTCTGGAGATTGGCCGCCGAAATTCGATCGGGGGACATTAATATTAGATTGTAGCCTTAAGCGGAGCTTTACGTGATAGCGATCGTCATACTGTAGCAATCCCAATCATAATATTTACGTAATAAGGCCCCAGTTAGAGCTAATTGCATTACAGCCGTTGTTCCCAACTATCACCGCAATAGAATTAAGCATACAAGACTAGTTCGTGAACATTGTTCAATGTTTGAGCTTAGTTGCTCTGTAGTTTCGAACTAACGATGTAAAGCTGACATTATGAAATTGAAAACTTACCTACCTACTATTATAATATTAAGTATATTAATTTAATCCATACTAATATTATAAATGCGAAAGTGTGTCTGTCGGTCTGTCTGTCCGTCTGTCTGTCTTTCTGTCTGCTACGCTTACATGGCCCACCTGCTCAACCGCTTTTGATGAAATTTGGTACAGGGGTAGATTGTATCCCGGGTGTACTTTTATCCCGGAATCCATGCGGACGAAGTCGCGGGAATTATCTAGTATCGTAATATGTGCAATTATGTACTTATATTATTTTTATACAAATAATTAGTTAAGTTAAGTAACTTGGCTGTACCGATCAACACAAAGACAAAGATTGAACCAATAGCTTTATTGGCATGGAACGTGGGACTCCATAATCCGTAGCCGAAAGCTGGCCACCTAGACCAAAGAGCTGTTAAGTATAAACTAACTGTATACAAACGCCCCACTAGGGGCCATCCATAAAAAATACCAAATTTGTAAATACCATACTAAATAAAAAATTACCAAACTATTAACGAAAATCTTAAAAATATTTCCAAGTTTTGTTAATTTTATCCAATGTTGGATGTGATGGAAATAAAAGTAATTTCAGAAATGCTGTTTTAATTTAACTAGTGGTTCGCCCCGACGTGAGACCTATGAGACCGGTATCCATAACAAGAGCGCCATCTATTGACATAATTGTGAAGTTCTGTTAATAATACTGAAGCACATTAAAAATTAAATAATTTCGTTTCCTTATAATATTTATCTAATTTTAGTATTTGTTGTTAATGTAAAGGATATAATTCAAATAATTGACAAGTTTCAGGCTCAGCATTTCAGAAAATTGAGAGTTCTGAGGTCAACTTTGGACGTTAGAAAATCGCCACTTTGAAAGCCCCCCATTTCGTCAATTTTAGGGGAAAAATTAAAAAAAAAATATTTTTGGACTCTATTCCTACTTATCTTTAAAATGATATACCGCAATCTTATGTAACGCTATAAAAAATATTTAACTTCGCATTCGCTTCTATGAGAGCCCCCCTGAAATAAAGATTTTTATAACTTTTTAAGCCATATTCGGCGGGAGGCCATCGGTTTACATATTATATTTAAATTTGAAGTAATTACGTTCAGTAATTCAGAAGTTATCTAAGGCTCTGACAGACGGACGGACGGACAAGTGCAAATTCACTCAAGTAGACTCAGAGACTATAATTTCTAGATATTATGTAAAATTGCAAGACATGTGACGTTACACTAGGGAGGGGGGAGTGTCTCGCAAATGTGACCAACTGTGACAAGGACGGGGGAGGGGTCAAAAAAATCACGAAATTAGTGTGACGTACTTTATGGATGACCCCTTATTGCATTACTAATCAACTAATAGTCTGGGTGCAGCGATATGCGTGTTCACTGTTCAGTAAGCGATGAAATAGATTAGGTTTGTTTACACTAAGTATGTGCACTATCTATAGGTTGAGGCGACGGCGACTGGAAACTATCTGCTAGTTTCAAAGGTCAGGGCTAGTTTGACGACCTCCCTGGCGTAGGGTTGAGCGCTGTTGTCTTTTAACGTGCGGAGGTCCCGGGTTCGATCCCCGGCAGGGTCAATTTGGGAATTTATAATTTTCTGAATTTTCTTTGATCTGGCCTGGTGGGAGGCTTCGGCTGTGGCCTGTAACCAGTCTAACCACCCTACCGGCAAAGACGTGCCACCAAGCAATTTAGCGTTCTGGTACAATGCCGTGTAGAAACGATTAGGGTATGGGTGTAATATAACTGCCAATCCCCTAACAGGTTATCCCGCTACCATCATAGACTGCATCAACACTTACCATCAGGTGAGATCGCTGTCAAGGGATAATTTGTAGTGCATAAAAAAAAAAGATGCTGATTTATATAACCGACTAGTTTCAGATGCTGATTATAGTCTTGTCACTGCGCCATCAGGGAGGTTCCCGAACGCTGCCCAGTCGAGTTGAGCCGTCAAAGAGCGCCCGTAATGTTACCCCACCTATTAACAGCCTATTAACGTCCCACTGCTGGGCACAGGCCAACAACCGGCAACCGGGACCGACGGCTTAACGTGCTCTCCGAGGCACCGGGGATCACCGCCAACTTCCTAACTCCGAGCTAGTACTGAGAATTTCTAGTCAGAAAAACCCATCACTTTAATTATGGCCCGACCCGGGACCCGAACCCGGGACCTCGTCGGCCGCAGTCGAACATGCTAACCAATAGACCAACGAGACAGTGGCGATATATCTAATATGGTAATATCTATGCGAAAGCAAATAGCGAGCGATTCTTTTTTTAGTGAAATACATCTACCAATAAAATTCGGGAAAATGCTTTTGTTAGCGAGTGAATTTGTCATGACTATGTCAATACGCCCCGTCGAATGTAAACATGGACTCAATACGTAGACTCATAGGTACTGAATACACACGTCTATGTACCTTGCGCCCCAGTATACGGAAGCTAAGGTAGGTAAATTTACTGCCTTTTTAGGGTACTGTAGTAAACAAGGGACCCTTATAGTTTTACCATGTTCGCCATAGAGATACACTTAAATCATGCAGTCAAAGTGGACAAATTAAATTAAAAAAAAAAATAGCCTGGGAATGAATTATTTTTCTTGTCTATCCTATAGTGTGGGGTATCATTGGATAGGTCGTTCAAAAATATTGTGGGCGTGGGAACACCATTTTTCGATTAAGGGTTGCGTTTCCGAAATATGTAGCTAATTTTTGTTAGAGTCAAGTGACCCCCTCCCCTGCAAGCTAAACGGTTGTTATTGGATACGAGAAAAAATTCATGGCAGTAGCATTATATACATATATCTATCGAAGTTAAACGGAAAACTATCACAGCCTACACAAAGTAGGCTTTACAAGTTAACGAGTAATAGGTACCTAGTCGACTAACTTATAAAATGTTCGCATATTGTAACAGGCAACTATGGAACCCGTGTTGGTTCAAGATCCCGCGACGATCAGACCTACGTTATTTTATTAAAGCTGAAAGTTTTTCTATGTATGTCTCTAATAGAGGTATAAACGAAATTCTTAAATTATAAAACAACAGGGTGTCTGACAGGGGTTTGCAATCGTACTAGGTGTCTGACATTGGAGAACGTGGTTTCTAATATTATTCCAAAGAAAAATATAAAAAAACGGAGCTTAATGCTTTAACGAATTTGAGGTGCCACCTTTTCTACCTGATACCTTCCAAAGCAACCGCGATCCAAACTTCATAGTCGGGGATCGTTTATACCTCTATTAGAGACATAGGTACATAGAAAAACTTTAAGCTTTAATAAAATCGCGTAGGTCTGATCATCGGGGGATCTTGCTCTATGTGCTCGACACTCTCGACACGCTCGACACTAGACCGGTTTTTTATTTGCAAGTCAATACTGTAGGTAAAGGAATATAGTCAGATTTTTCGTAATTCTGTACCGGAGGGAAGCCGCGCACGGCCGCTAGTCGTTTATAAAGAGACCTTTGATAATACCAGTCTGCCAACAATGAGTTTTTCCAGCCTACTTAGTACAAAATACAAATAGGGTCAGCACGAAGTAATGCAGTTGCGGTTCCGTGCTGACCTCCAAGACAAAGGGAGGTTATTTTAGTCCGTGCAAGTCGGACATGCCCTGCCATTAGGCAGAAGTCCTTAGGGATTCTTTCCTCGAAGAAAAAAAAACACTAGTACAAATGGCAACGGAAGGATGTGATCATTAAACAAACATGGCGTGTTGGTTACGATTTCCGCTTCCTATTGACATAGTAGTAGATAAATGGACGGAGCGAGAAAAGAAACGGAAAAAGGTTCCACTTGCTCTGTGAGTGAGCGCCTATACCTTAAATTAAAGTCTTATATAGGTATTATTGTCTGGTGGGAGGCTTCGGCCGTGGCTAGTTACCACCCTACCGACAAAGACGTACCGCCAAGCGATTTAGCGTTCCGGTACGATGCCGATGGAATGATGGATGGTACGATGCAGTATGGAAACTAACTTGGATAACTAACGGTAACGGAAACTAGGGGTAAGTATGGGTTTAATAGAACTGCCATGCCCCGAATAGATTAGCCCGCTACCATCTTAGACTGCAACATTATTTCTACCAGGTGAGATCGCAGTCAAGGGCTAACTTGTAGTGGATAAAAAAAAAGTTTGTTTTATTGTTTCTCTAAACCTTTATCTATAGAATCTATAGATGTGAAACAATGAATCAGTTAGTGCACCATTCAGCTACATAAGCGCGATGCTTTTCGAAGATTTTCCTCATTGTACCACCACAATGGACGGAGGAACTAATGACTAAGTATTGCGAATTGCGGAAATAGACTCTTTTGTTTGACTCGATACGGACAAAAGAATTGCGGAAAACACATATTTTATCGGACTTCCGTTGTACTGTGATTTCTATTCACTCATCCAATTGACCTTCATAGCTATAAAAAGTAACAGAATCCACCCTTATTCCGCTCGCAATACGCCCTACGTGTGTTTACTCACAATATTGACTGTATTCCATCTAGGGTTGCCAGAACGGAATATCAAAATTTCTGGACACACTTTGAAAATGTCGGGATTTTGAAGTTGTTGTCGGGAGAAATAAATATGAAAAATAAAAAGTTTATTGAAGTGAAATAGTACATTGTTCACCGAGGGGAGAAAGTGACCGATTACTATCGAGGGTGTAGTTTGAGGCCCGAGGCGTAGCCGAAGGGCCGCAATACACGCGAGGTAGGAATCGTACTTTCTACCGAGTGATACATAGTGCTTTATACTACACCTGCGAGGAAAATAAGCGATAATTAGTGATTAAACGAACTTACAAAGGTTTAAAATAATAAATAAAATAAATATTTTTACAAACCCATATTCAAAATACAGAAACATAAAAAAAAAAAACAAAAAAAAAAAAACAAAAAAAAAAACAAAAAAAAAAAAAAAAAAAAAAGGTTTAGGTTAATAGTTAATAATAGTTAATAGTCCTTAATTAGGTTAGGCTAGCTAGCATTAATTTCTAATGTATTGTTTTCAAAAAAAAAAAAAAAAATTAAAAAAAAAAAAAAATGACGTTCTATCATAACTATATGAGTCGCTTCATTCGAAGCTTCACTATCACAACTAGACTACATTTTGAGGATTATTTCAATATAGATTTCGATATCGACAATCGACATCGATATCCACAATCGACATCGATACCGACAATCGACATCGATACCGACAATCGACATCGATATCGATATCGACTATCAATATCGGATATCGATATCGACTATCGATATCGATAATCGACGTCGATGTCGACAATCGACATTCACCATATTATTTGACTTTTCTATGTCAAATAATATGGTGAAGCTGCTTCTAATATTATATTTCCTTAAGGTAAGACATCCAAATTCTCAACGTCCATACCATATTTACTTAAAATTAAAAAACAACAGCGCGTTAGAAATGGATTTTCATACAGTTTTCTCCCCGCTTAGCACGTTAGAAATGAAATTTCATACATCTTTTCTTCCCGCTTAATTGGTTTGTAGCAATGACGTACTTTCTACCTCGTTTTGACAAAAGCAAGAGGGTACTTTCCGAGCGGGTGTAGTATAATAGTACATTGTTCACCGAGGGGAGAAAGTGACCGATTACTATCGAGGGTGTAGTTTGAGGCCCGAGGCGTAGCCGAAGGGCCGCAATACACGCGAGGTAGGAATCGTACTTTCTACCGAGTGATACATAGTGCTTTATACTACACCTGCGAGGAATATAAGCAATAATTAGTGATTAAACGAACTTACAAAGGTTTAAAATAATAAATAAAATAAATATTTTTTTATTTCAGGCAATTTTACAAACCCATATTCAAAATACAGAAACATAAAAAAAAAAAAAAAAAAAAAAAAAAAAAAAGGTTTAGGTTAATAGTTAATAGTCCTTAATTAATTAGGTTAGGCTAGCTAGCTTTAATTTCTAATGTATTGTTTTCAAAAAATTAAAAAAAAAAAAATTAAAAAAAATAATGACGTTCTATCATAACTATATGAGTCGCTTCATTCGAAGCTTCACTATCACAACTAGACTACATTTTGAGGATTATTTCAATATAGATTTCGATATCGACAATCGACATCGATATCGACAATCGACATCGATACCGACAATCGACATCGATACCGACAATCGACATCGATATCGATATCGACTATCAATATCGGATATCGATATCGACTATCGATATCGATAATCGATATTCACCATATTATTTGACTTTTCTATGTCAAATATGGTGAAGCTGCTTCTAATATTATATTTCCTTAAGGTAAGACATCCAAATTCTCAACGTCCATACCATATTTACTTAAAATTAAAAAACAACAGCGCGTTAGAAATGGATTTTCATACAGTTTTCTCCCCGCTTAGCACGTTAGAAATGAAATTTCATACATCTTTTCCTCCCGCATATTTGGTTTGTAGCAATGACGTAGGTACTTTCTACCTCGTTTTGACAAAAGCAAGAGGGTACTTTCCGAGCGGGTGTAGTTTAAACTTCTTTAGCCGCGTTGAGGCACTTTTTGGACTAGGGGGTAAACTTGTGGATTCGCGTCACCGACATGCTCGCGTTGTTACGGAGACAAAAGGTCTTAAATATAAATATATTACATTCGTAATTAAACTTTAATGTTTATTTTAGTTTTAAGGTTTATATTTTAATTTTTTTTTCAAATTTTAATACTAAAATTCTAAGTTACCTATAAGTTCTATCGGCAGTTCTTATGACTGCCAATTTTTTTTGAGACTACAACTAATTTGAGTAGGTACACTTAATTTTAAGGTGTGCCACGTGTGTTTGGCATGAGACTTTGCTGATTTGGATATCATTTGGATATTAGTTAAGTAGTACCTATTCAGAAAAAAATTTGACGACAATGGAGTGAACGCGAAAGCGCGCGGCAATTTAAAATTATTATTTTGTATCGAACTTTCCGAGAAGTTTGTCTGGAGATTTTGAGTTTCGTCGGGAGTCTGGAGATTATTCAAAATATCGGGAGAATCCAGACGAATCCCGACCATCTGGCAACCCTAATTCCATCGTTATGCGGGGAACGTTTTTCGATTACCTTTCCATAGGAACATGAAGTAACTGTAAATAACATTTACGTTAAATAATTATGTGTAAAGAAAGCTCGCTCTCAGTTGGTATGATGTTTATATTTATTTGCGTTACAAGCTGTAAGTAACCATACTAATATTATAAATGTGGAAGTGTGTCTGTCTGTCTGCCATGTTTTCACGGCCCATCTTTTCAACCGAATTTGATGAAATTTGGTATAGAGGCAGGTAGGTAGGTATATCCCGGGGAAGGACATAGGCTACTTTTTATCCCGGAAAATTAAGGAGTTCCTGCGGGAATAAAAATATTTAATCCACGCAGACGAAGTCGCGGGCATCATCTAGTTAAAAATAATTTTAATACTCACTGCTTGTTTTTCTGACAAGAAATAGTTAGGAAGTTGGCGGTATTTCACCCCCGTCCCTCGGAGAGCACCTAAAGCCGTCGGTCCTGCGCTTGATCTCTCCCCGGTATGAGAGTAAAGGAACAGAGAGTTCATCTGTGTTTGCGCAAACACGTCCTGTGCACTATAATATCTCCTGCGCAGATGGCTAATCTCTCTGGAGATTATAAACGTACCATCCGTCATATCGATTTCGCTCGTGTAAAATATAGCCTATGTCACCCGATCCATAATAACGAATCGATTGACACCTCATTCATCAAAATCGGCTCAGTAGTGTAGGCGCTACGATTACGTTACTATTACGTTATTATTACGGCGTTATTGCCTCGCTGAAAAGCCATAATGTGTATTTGCCGTTTGCGTTGGGCTAAAATATGGGCTCTTGGGTCACCGGAATCGTGGTTGAGATTTTGAGACACGACATATTTTATGTTTTTTTTTTTATCTTTATTAATCTATACTAATATTATAAATGCGAAAGTGTGTCTGTCTGTCTGTCTGCTAAGCTTTCACGGGCCATCTGTTCAACCGATTTTGATGAAATTTGGTATAGGGATAGTTTGAATCCCGGGGAAGGACATAGGCATTTTTATCCAGGAAAATTAAAGAGTTGCCGCGGGAATTTAAAAACCTTAATCCACGCGGACGAAGGCGCGGGCATCATCTAGTATTATATATAAAATGCTTTTTTAAAGTTTGGATGGATGTATGGATGGATGTTCGTTACTCAATCACGCCAGAACGGCCAGAACACATACTTCATTCATCATCGTCATTCATTTCATTTCATTTTTTTTTTTTTTTTTTTATCCACACAAGTTAGCCCTTGACTGCGATCTCACCTGATGGTAAGTGATGATACAGTCTAAGATGGTAGCGGGCTAACCTGTTAGGGGCATGGCAGTTATATTAAACCCATACTCCTATTCGGTTTCTACACGGCATCGTACCGGAACGCTAAATCGCTTGGCGGCACGTCTTTACCGGTAGGGTGGTAACTAACCACGGCCGAAGCCTCCCACCAGGCCAGACCAGGGAAAATTCAGAAATTATAAATTTCCAAACCCTGCCGGGGATCGAACCCGGGACCTCAGCACGTTAAGGCAACGGCGCTCAATACTGCGGCACGGAGGTCGTCAAAATCGTCATTTCAATTCACGCGGACGATGTCGCGGGCATTAGCTAGTTTTTTTTAAATATTTCTGTACTTTCGAGCTTTCAACCGAAATGCTCGAAGCTCTGTATATCTTCAAAGTAATTCGTCATGAAATAAAGGAATAAATAAAGTTAGCTAACTTTGTTTATTTCTTTATTCGTAAGAACACGTGCGAGGAGTTGCGGACGGAAATTAAGTTACACGCGTGTGTATGTGTGTGTGTGTGTGTGTGTGTGTGTGTGTATGTGTGTGTTGTGAGTGGTGGGCTTCACGGGTAACGTTCTTAGGGTATCGGAAATGAGGTACAGTTAGCATAATAGGCTAGGAATTTGTACGATAACACTATCTTTTTGAAGTAAAGCTTCTTTACATCTCTCATATTCGGTAATTAGGTCCTTATTACCCCCAAATGGAGCTTGTAGGTGACCAATTAGCGCTCTGGGGTAATAATGTAGCTAGAAAAGCCCTAGGGCGGTAAGTAATTAAAAAAAGTATGATGGTTAGATGTACGCGAACTTTTTGAAAGAGTGAAGAGTTTTTTTTTAAATTACTTACCGCCCTCGGGCTTTTCTAGCTACATTATTACCCTAGAGCGCTAATTGGTCACCTACAAGCTCCATTTGGGGGTAATAAGGACCTACTTTACCTCACAATCGAGATGTAAAGCAGAGTAGTTAGCTCGGGTGTAAGCATCAATTGCACCCTCGAACTATAGGCGCCCTCCCTGCGCTCGTGCGCCTAAATATCTCGGGCTGCAATTGATGCCTTACAACCCTTGGCTACTAATCTACTATTACGCACGCTTGACTTGGGGAGTAAGCTGGCTTGGCTGGAGAGCGTTACGAAAAGTGCGAACGGAAGTTGAGAGGGAGATATATTATGTTAGTGAAGATAGAAAGAGAGAGAGTTACGTTTTCGTATATTACTGTAGGGGCAAGAGAGAGAGAGGTGCGAGCCATTGAATTATATGTACAAGTTAGTACATAATACCTCAATGGTGCGAGCACACATTTTCTTTCTCTTTTTCTCTCATAAACAGTTACTAAGTTTTACTTCAGTCGTGTGGTCTAAAGCACACTCGTTTTTTTAGTAGTTAGTATTTATTATGAAGCGGTGATAGTCTAGAGTCTAGACTATCTACCACTAGTGTCTAGACTCTAGACACTAGAGGCTAGGCACTCGACCTATACGGGGTCGCGGGTTCGATCCCTGGGCCTCTAACTTTTCGGAATTATGTGCGTTTTAAGAAATTAAATATCACTTGCTTCAAACGGTGAAGTAAAACGTCTTGAGGATACCTGCATGCTCGAGAGTTCTTTATACTTAATGTTCTCGATGGTATGTGAGGTCTGCCAATCCGCACCAGGCCAGCGTGGTGGACTATGGCCAAAACCTTCTCATCCTCGTTCCTCTCGGAAGAGTAGACTGTGCTCTATGAGCCGACAATGAGTTGAACATATTCAATAAGTAGGTACTTACTCTATTTGTTTATTTCATACCTATAGGACATAAAGGTGGCTTCGCCATGTTTTGACTGTACCACCGGTTCGGAAAGCAGAGCTGAGATTTCTTCCGCGCAGATTTGTTTTTTTTTAAACTTATTATTCTAAGTAAGCGTTTTTAAAGATTTTCCGAGTTAAGTAAGTAGCGGGCGTAAGCTTTATTTATGTTGTATTTTAAACTGTATACCAAGTTTTCGGCTTGTGCAAAAAGTATACAAATAACAGAAATATTATGTTTCTGAAATAAAACATGAAACACACACTTTGTTGGAAAACTAATAATTCCGAACCGCAAACTTTTTTCGGTATATTTTTGTGGACTGTTTCAAACATAAACAAATCACATTGGTGGTGTGAAGCGGAAAATAATTCCTTTGAAGCTCCTAACTTTATGAAGAAATGTATGAATTAGCTTAATAAGAGAGATTGTATGGTTATGGAAGACATATTATGTATTATGTTTACACTAGCGGACGCCCGCGACTTCGTTCGCGTGGCATAAGTTTTTTAATTCCCACAGGCACTCCTTAGTTTTCCGGGATAAAAAGAAGCCTACATCACTCTCCAGCCTACTCAACTATACCCATGCAAAAAATCGCGTCGCGTCGATCCGTTGCTCTGTTGCGGCGTGATTGAAAGACAAATTCTCTATTTGACGTCCTTGGGGATAGAAATTTTTAAAACTGTAAAATCCGTATTTCATAATTTTAAACCTGAAGCCCAAATACCAAGTTTCATGGCTATAACTTGAAAAATGAAGGACTTTCATACAAACTTTCAACCCCTATTTTACCCCTTCAGAGGTAGAATTTTCAAAAACAGTGAAATACGTATTTCTTAATTTTTTACCCGTAGCTCATATACCAAGTTTTATGGATATAACTTGAGAAATGACGGACTTTCATACAAACTTTCACCCCCTGTTTCACCCCCTCAGGGGTGGAATTTTGAAAAATCCTTCCTTAATGAGCGCCTACGTCACAAAAGAAACCTACTGTCAAAATTTCAAGTTTCTAACCCCAGCGGTTTAGGCTGTGCGTTGATATATAAGTCAGTCAGTCAGGACTTTGAATTTTAAATAGCGTTTAAGTTTTTTTCACTCCTTAATTTTCCGGGATAAAAAGGAGCCTTTGTCACTCTCCAGGTACCTCAACTATACCCATGCAAAAAATCACGTTGATCCGTTGCTGCAGTGTGATTGAAGGAAAAACTCTATTGAACGGCCTTGGCGATCGAATTTTCAAAAATGGTGAAACACGTAGGTACTTCTTCATATTTAACCGTCAGCTCAAATATCAAGTTTCATGGCTTTTATTTGAAAAATGAATGACTTTCATGCAAAGTTTCAACCCCTATTTTAATCCTTCGGGGGTGAAATTTTGAAAAACTGAGACACACGTATTACGGAAAGCCAAAATACAAAGTTTCGTTATATATAACTTGAAAAATATCGTGAGAAATGCGGGACTTTCATACAAACTTTCATCCCTTAATTCACCCCTTTGGGGATCGAATTTTTAAAAATGGTGAATTACATACTTCTTCATATTTAACTGGAAAACCAAGCGCTAGGTTTCACGGTTATAACTTGAAAAATGAAGAACTTTCATACAAACTTTCGACCCTTATTTGAACCCTTTCGGGGTAGAATTTTGAAAAACTGTGACACATGATCTTCTTTATTTTTTAACGAAAGCCAAAATACCAAGTTTCGTTGATGTAATTTGAAAAAACGTTCATACAAACTTTCATCCCCTATTTCACCCCTTTGGGAATTTTCAAAAATGTTGAAACACGTACGCTAGCCCAAATGCTAAGTTTCACGGCTATAACTTGAGAAATAAAGGACTCATACAAACTTTCAACCCCTATTTCACCCCTTTAGGAATTTTCAAAAATGTTGAAACACGTACGCTAGCCCAAATGCTGAGTTTCACGGCTATAACTTGAGAAATAAGTAACTTGAGAAATAAAGGACTCATACAAAGTTTCTACCCCTATTTTACCCCATTGGGGGTGGAATTTTGAAAAATGTTGACGCACACTTATTCTTATTTTACCAAAAGCCCAAATGCTAAGTTTCATGGCTATAACTTGAGAAATGAAGGACTTTCATACAAAGTTTCAACCCCTATTTTACTCCTTTGGGGGTGGAATTTTGAAAAATTGTGACATACGTACTTCTTTATTTTTTACTGAAAGCCAAAATACCAAGGTTCGTTGATATAACTTGAAAAATGTTTTGAGAAATGAAGGAATTTTTTACAAACTTTCATCCACTATTCCACCCCTTTGGGTGTAGAATTTTCAAAAATGCTGAAATACATACTTCTTCATTTCTAACTGAAAGCCCAAATGTTAAGTTTCATGGCTATAACTTGAGAAATGAATGACTTTCGTACAAACTTTCAACCCCTATTTTACCCCTTTGGGGGTAGAATTTTGAAAAACTGTGATACACGTACTTCTTTATTTTTTACTTTAAGCCAAAATACCAAGTTTCATGGATATAACTTGAGAAATGACGGACTTTCATACAAACTTTAACCCTCTATTTCACCCCCTTAGGGGTGGAATTTTGAAAACTCCTTCCTTAGTGTGCGCCTACGTCACAAAAGGAACCTACTGTCAAAATTTCAAGATTCTAACCCAAGCGGTTTAGGCTGTGCGTTGATATATAAGTCAGTCAGTCAGTCAGTCAGTCAGGACTTTGAATCAAATAATCCAATAAATATTATAAATGCGAAAGTTTGGATGTATGGATGTATGTTTGTTACTCAATCACGCTCCAACGGATGAACGGATCTGGATGAAATTTGGCACAGAGATAGATTATAGTCTGGAATAGCACAAAGGCTACTTTTTATCCCGGAAAATTAAAGAGTTCCCGCGGGAACCGAAAAACCTCAATCCACGCGGACGAAGTCGCGGGCATCAGCTAGTTTTATATATATAGATAAGTTTAAAGAATCCATTAAAAGTTTGCTCCTGAACACCTGCAGGTATGACCTCCCTGGCACAGTGTTGAGCGCTGTTGTCTTAACGTGCGGAAGTCCCGGGTTCGATTTCCGGCAGGGTCAATTTAGGAATTTATAATTTCTGAATTTTCCCTAGTCTCACAGTAGTCTGACCTGGTGGGAGGCTTCGGCCGTGGCTAGTTCCCACTTACCACCCTACCGGCAAAGACGTGCCGCCAAGAGATTTAACGTCCGGTACGATGCCGTGTAAATTAGGGGTATGGGCTGTGGTATGTGCTATGTGGTATCAGATTAGCCCACTACCATCACTTACCATCAGGTGATAACGCAGTCAAGGTTTAACTTGTTGTGGAAAAGAAAACAATTCGGTAAAAACGGACCCGACAAACTTGTACATAATTTCGGCTCGCCTAATCTCCAATCTGGCCGGGTGTATTCGAGCTCCATTCGAGTCTTAAATAATCCAGAGTTAATTCCTCGTCCGGCTGTCAAGCAAAACGCTGAACTGAGTAGGTATTTAATTATAATTTATTAATAATTTAATTTGATATTGGATAGAAGCAGGCGTTACTTGCGGAAGTCCACGATAATGAAGTGTAGCTATGATGAAATTCTAAAATGTGTACCTAACACAATTTACAATCGTGCATGGTCGAGTCAACATCTCCTGAAGATACTCCGGTGTCGGAGTGAAACGTGCGTTGAGAAAAATTTGGAAGATTTGTGTGGTGTTGTGTTGTGGCGGTGCAAATTGCTGTATCCATACTAATATTATAAATGCGAAAGCGTGTCTGTCTGTCTGTCTGTCTGTCTGTCTGCTACGCTTTCCCGGCCCATCTTTTCAACCGATTTTGCTGAAATTTGGTATAGAGGTAGGTTATATCCCGGGGAAGGACATAGGCTACTTTTTTATCCCGGAAAATTAAGGAGTTCCCGCGGGAATCGTAAAAACTTAGTCCACGCGGACGGAGGATTAATAAAGAAATAGTTAACTTTAATATTGTACACCGGCGACGGTAGAACATGCTGAACTTACTATGTTAAATGTAATATCTGTAATGTGTAACCATATTATAATGTACCATGTTCTGGACAATAAATGAATTATGAATTACTGGGCGGTGAATATCGCAAGCGTCACGTGCAAGCTACACGCTGTACCACATAGATTGTCTGCTTTGGCGGATTATAGTGAACTAGCTGATGCCCGCGACTTCGTCCTCGTGGATCGAGGTTTTTCGTTTCCCGCGGGAACCCCTTTAATTTTCCGGGATAAAAAGTAGCCTATGTGTTATTCCAGACTATAATCTATCTCTGTGCCAAATTTCATCCAGATCCGTTCAGCCGTTGGGGCGTGATTGAGTAACAAACATCCATCCATACATCCATCCAAACTTTCGCATTTACTATATAATATTTATTTGATTAAACTTCTAGTTCCTTCATGATAATTTGCTATTGTAAATATATATTAGTTATATGTTAGTCGTCAACCGAAAGACGACCATAACTAGTCATAGGTAGGTGTTTTGCAAGGACTCATGCCGCGGTCTTGCGACGCCTGGATCCTTATAATTTCTGAATTTTCTCTGGTCTGATCTGGGTGCACTCCCGCGACTCGACCCATATAACCGCGAGGTTGGTGGGGCCATGGGAGGTGGAGGGTTAGTCTGGTCTGGTGTTAGGCTTCAGCCGTGGGTAGTTTCCACCCTACCGGCAAAGACGAGAGCTACCAAGCGTTCCGGTACGATGCCGTGTGAAAACCGATTATGGGTATATAGGTCTTATTATTATTATTGCAGTTATATAAATAACTGCAATACCCAATACCCCTAACAGTCTAAGACGATAACTGGCTATAACCGCTAAGTACCTACCACCTTAGACTGCATTGCATCATTTACCACAAGGTAAAATGGCGGCAGTCAAGGGCTAACTTGTAGTGGATAGAAAACCATTTGGACGATCATTCATCTTTCTACCACTGGATTGTGCCGAGCCTGTAAAATTGTTGCCCAAAATCTTTTTATATAGGAACTGTTTGATATGCAAAAACGTCGCTAGAGTATTTTACTCCGATAAAAGCTGGATTTGTTTCGTTCCGTGTCTAGAATTACTAGAATCATTCTTTCTTTGAGAATATAAAATCAAAAGCCATTTAAACAACTAGTTTTAATGTCCCGGAAGCACTCGGGTTGTAATTTTTCCTGCTTTATTTCCAATGTCCATTAATCAATGTCCAATGTAAATGTACTTATTTATCAAATCATTAAAATTTGAAAGAAAAAGTAAACGTTTATTCAATATTAGTATCTACTTGTAAATAAATATTTAATAGTAACATTAAAATAAGTATTCAATAATGATAAAATAAATATACACTTTCCCTTCACTTTCACTTTATTAGAAAAGTTGCCTGGAAGAGATCACTCATAAGGCCGCCTTTACACCGTAACAAGTTGTAAATCCTGTCACCATTAGTTTTACCTCTGTTTTGTTATTTGTTTGTGTGTAATAAAGTGTTTTTATTTACTTACTTACTTTACTTTCCCACTGCCAAAGATCACTGGTAGAGATCACTTGTAGAGATAAGTGCTTCCTTGTCCACTATGTTTCTGTTTTACGTACGTACGTAGTATTTTATAACTTTGATGAATAGAAGAGAGGGATAAAGAGAAAAGAAGAAGACAGAGTAAGAGTGACTAGAGTGTCAGCACGAAGTAATGCTAAGTAGTCTCGTGGCCGTGGATTTATTTATCGATAAAATACTCGTATAATCGTTCGAAAGTTAATTGTTCGTATCGGGCCGGCTGAAAAGTTTGCGGCCTAGGGTACTTAACGATGAGTAATTAGCTTGTTACTCATGTCACTAGTTGGGACACTCGTAGTTCAATTAATTATTTATCGAACAAAAAACATCACCATGTCAGCTGAATCGGGAAATTCTCGGAATTTTGAACACCGCACCGTGATAAAATTCCTCGTAAAGAAGGGAAATACACCGAAAGACATTTTTGAAGAGATGTCATCGGTTCTTCAGGATTCTGCGCCTTCATAATATACGATGGTGCTCGTATTTATGACTTTGCAGGCGTGCGAGGAAGGTGTATGGTTGACGTTTTTACCTTTTTAACTGTGCTGTGCTGACTCGGGGCCTGGAATGTATATATATATAATATTATTTCTTATATAATGCGTATATAATGTGTAATCAAATAAATATTATAAATGCGAAAGTTTGGATGGATGTATGGATTTATGGATGTTTGTTACTCAATCACGCTCGAACGGCTGAACCGATCGGGATGTAATTTGGCACAGAGATAGATCATAGTCTGGAATAACACATAGGCTACTTTTTATCCCGGAAAACTAAATAGTTCCCGCGGGAACCAAAAAACCTCAATCCACGCGTACGAAGTCGCGGGCATCAGCTAGTAATATATACATATATAATGCGCGCATAATTTACCTTAGGTTATGTAAGTCGTTTCTGCTGTGAAATAAAAGAACCCTAATCCCATAAGATCCACTTTGTTCCAATCCATATCATATTATCATACTAAGCAAGGTTCTTCAATTAAGAGCTAAGCAAAGGTGGAGAGCGCTTCTAGTGTGTTTGGCCCGAGTTATAAGAGACTGGCATTTTTATCAGTTCCACATTAAAAATAAGCTTTTTATTCTATATGAGCCGACGACGTTGAGTTCGTATTAATTTTGACACACAAGCATTGACTTTTAGGCTAGTACCACACAAGGCTCTTTATGTCGTCGCTGCATCAAAATTAAAAATTATACTGTTCACTAATTTTATAATTTTTATTACAGTGCTTCACACACGAGGAAAGTTTCTAAACTTACTTAAATATACATATCAAAAATTTCTAAAATTAATAATTTTTTTTAATATATCGCTACTGGATGGCATAAACAGTCGCGTAAAAAGACTGGATTAAAGATGCATATCTCAAATTTTGTCACTGGCAGGTAAGTGAACCGTGGCCGAGTGGTCAAGGCGCTCAGGGCGCGATTCCCAGAGAGACGCAGGTTCAAATCCTGCCGGTTCCGAGATTTTTGATCTGTTCACTAATGGTTATTTTCCTCTGTTATTGAAATTTGAAATTTTAATTGATATAAAATATAATCTCTCAATTTATACGTTATGGGCTCGTTATATAGAGTATACATCCCCTCCTTTTCCTAAGAAATTTCCTCAAATTTTAATTGATTACTAGACGATGCCCGCGACTTCGTCCGCGTGGATAACGTTTATTCAATTCCCGCGGGAACTTCTTAATTTTCCGGGATAAAAAGTAGCCTATGTAGCCCCAGGATACAACCTATCCCTGTACCAAATTTCATCAAAATCGGTTGAGCAGGTGGGCCGTGAAACCGTAGCAGGTAGACAGACAAACACACTTTCGCATTTATAATATTAGTATGGATTTGGCATAAGATAAAGATAAGATAAATTAAAAACTGCATATTCTTTAACTTACTTTAACCTATTACTCAATGTGTTTCTTAATTTTATTAGATATATTTGACTTTTTGTTATTTCTTATGACTTGGGCCACTACTAATTTCCTTCTAAAGTTACTAATACTCTTGTGGTGAACGAACTTCAAGTCTAGTTACGACAATGTTCTCCTTTGACGACATTACTAGAGTTTTGATTAGCACTTTGAACTTTTAGACTAGTTGAAACCATGTCTTCATGCATTAAAATTATTGTTAAAACGTTATTAATAAGTTTATAACCCAGCAGATGCCCGCGACTTCGTCCGTGTGAAATAAGTTTTTTAAATTCCCACGGGAACTCCCTAATTTTTCGGGTTAATATATTATAGCCTATGAAACTCACAAATAATGTGCCTTTTCTATTGGTAACAAAATTTTAAAAATCGGTTCAGAAGATCCAGAGACCCCCCTACAACCTCACAAACTCACAAACGTTACCTCTTTATAATATGTATTAGTATAGATCAAAGTCGTAACCTGAAAGAAAAATATCACAAACTTGTGACTCAATGTTTTATTTTATTTCACTTCATAATCTATAGGTACTTATAATAAAACTGTAACAGGTCCAATTCTGTACATTGAAGATATTTTGAAAATTTTTTTTGGAGGGCACTCATTATTCGATACTGAAGCCAAATCTGTAATTTTTTTCATTTTTGTCTGTCTGTCTGTCTGTCTGTCTGTCTGTATCTTGGCCGCGCATCACGCCGAAACTACTGAATGAATTCAAACGAAACTTGGCACGGTTTGAGCCCATACTACGACGTAGGACATAGGATACTTTTTATCCCGAAATTCTACCCCCGAAGGGGTGAAATAGGGGTTGAAAGTTTGTATGAAAGTCCTTAATTTCTCAAGTTATAGCCATGAAACTTGATATATGAGCTGCGGGTTGAAAATGAAAACATATGTGTTTCACAGTTTTTCAAAATTCCACCCCCGAAGGGGTGAAATAGGGGTTGAGAGTTTGTATGAAAATCCTTAATTTCTCAAGTTATAGCCATGAAACAGCATTTGGGCTTTCGTTAAAATATGAAGAAGTACGTGTTTCACCATTATAGGGCATAGGCTACTTTTTATCCCGGAAAATTAATGAGTTACCGCGGGAATCGAAAAAACTTAGTCCACGCGGACGAAGTCGCGGGCATCAGCTAGTCTATCTAATAAAACTGTAACAGGTCCAATTCTGTACATTGAAGATATTTAAAAAATTTTTTTTGGAGGGCACTCATTATTCGATACTGAAGCCAAATCTGTAATTTTTTTCATTTTTGTCTGTCTGTCTGTCTGTCTGTATCTTGGCCGCGCATCACGCGAAACTACTGAATGAATTCAAACGAAACTTGGCATGATTTGAGCCCATACTACGAGGTAGGACATAGGATACTTCTTATCCCGAAATTCTACCCCCGAAGGGGTGAAATAGGGGTTGAAAGTCAGTATGAAAGTCCTTAATTTCTCAAGTTATAGCCATGAAACAGCATTTGGGCTTTCGTTAGAATATGAAGAAGTACGTGTTTCACCATTATAGGGGGATTATAGCGTGGGATAGTAATATAGGCTACTTTTTATCCTGGAAAATTAACTGAAAAACTTATTCCACGCGGACGAAGTCGCGGGCATCAGCTATAAAGAATATACATACATACATACATACATAGGCTACTTTTTATCCCGGAAAATTAATGAGTTCCCGCGGGAATCGAAAAAACTTATTTCACACGGACGAAGTCGCGGGCATCAGCTAGCTAGTCACTAATAATTTTAATATCCTCTTCAGAAGCCGATTTAGAAGAAATTCAAAGCGGTACAATAAGCTTATTTCAATTGGATGGTTTCTCATAGCCCCAAAGTCTGTGGCATACATTTCTTGCCGGCTCTTTGCAGTAGAATCAGTTTTCCGAACCGGTGGTAGAGTCTTGACGTATCATAAGTGACACAAGTTGTCCTATGTGAAATAAATAAATAAATTATTTCATTTCATTTCATAAACGCATGCATACACGGCACGGCATCGTTCCAGAACGCTTAATCGCTTGGCGGTACCTACGTCTTTGCCGGTAGACTGGTAACTGGTAACTAGCCACGGCCAAAGCCTTCCACCAGGCCTGACCAAAGAAAGATATAAATTCCCGAATTGACCATGCAGGGGATCGAACCCCGAGCCGCGCTCAATACGGCGCCAGTTAGTTAATCAATATCTCCCTGGTCGTCAAAGTCAGATATCTATGAATAATCCTTGATAAACGATCTTCAGCGCTTATGCCTTGTACCACAGTAAGTTCTCCTCAGTCGTCTATACCGTCTCGTGAAAGCCCACCATTAGAGTGCTTTGTAGGCATTCCGGGATAATCACAGGAAAGTATCCGATAGCACTATTTGCCGGGCCTTAGAGAATCTTTAATCACCGTGAAATGCTAGACGCACGGTTGAATGATTTTATCTTACTTGCTTCCACTCTTGTAATGGCATCTATTGCGCGATTTTCTAACTTACGTTCATGGATGGATCTTTTATAAATGCGAAAGTTTGGATGGATGGGTGTATGGATGGCTGGATGTTTGTTACTCAATCACGCCAGAACGGCTGAACGGGTCTGGATGAAATTTGGCACAGAGATTATAATTAGAGTCTGGAATTCATAGGCTACTTTTTATCCCGGAAAATTGAGGAGTTCCCGCGGGAACCAAAAAGCCTCAATCCACGCGGACGAAGTCGCGGGCGTCAGCTAGTATTAAATACGATAGTCATTGGTCGCAAATACCTAATTCGTATTGTTTACAATTGTCCATCCAATGATGACCGGTCGTATAGAAACGTATCATGAAAATGTGTTATATTAGATATGCAATAGACGACCGTCCATAAAGTGGGGGTCTTCTATTAGTTGCGCTTTCTGGTGCGAGGCTGCCATTCCAATTCCCATGGGAAATTGTTGATATTCCGGGATAAAAAGCATGTATTTCCAGCCTAATTTCTTACCCGGGCTTAACCTATCTCCGTCCCATGTTAAAATCATTTGAACAAATAGGCCGTGAAATTGTAGCAGGCAGGTAGATAAATTGACAGACACACTTTCGCATTTATAATATTTATAGTATAGATAATTAAGATTAAGGGTTCCTCCCTCGATGATAACAATGATTAAGTGACCGGATTTTCCCGGGATTTTTCGCTTAGGGGTGTTAGGGGCATACCCTTTCCGGACCACCACCTATAGGTACAATGAAGAACATGATCCTACTGCATCCATACTAATATTATAAATCCGGTCTGTCTGTCTGTCCGTCTGTCTGTCTGCCTGTCTGTCTGCTACGCTTTCACAGCCCACCTGTTCAGCCGATTTTGATGAAATTTGGTACAGGCATAATTTGTATCCCGAGGAAGGACATAGGCTACTTTTTATCCCGGAAAATTAAGGAGTTTCCGCGGGAATTAAAAAAACTTAATCTACGGAGACGATGTCGCCGGCATCGTCTATATAAAATAAACCTAAAAGTATGAGGCCTACCCATCATAAATATAGGGGACTTAATGCGATCCATCACTGATTCGACCCCGATTCATCACAGAAACGGTTGATCTCTTCCATCAGGATAAGTAACTACCGGTTCATACTTAAGCTAGAAATACACTCAGAACTCAGAAGTGTATAGGATTTAATATGGATTTAATTCGTTTTGTGTCGTGACGCCTTGAGTTGTCTCTCTCTTATATAATATTACTTAAATGTGTGGAAACCGACATTGATTCTGACGCGTCACGCCATGCCAAACTTAAATTCAAATGATTTACTCAAACAAACTTTTACAAGCACTTTTTAGGGTTCCGTAGCCAAATTTGGCAAAAACGGAACCCTTATAGATTCGTCATGTCTGTCTGTCTGTCTGTCTGTCTGTCTGTCCGTCCGTATGTCACAGCCACTTTTTTCCGAAACTATAAGAACTATACTGTTGAAACTTGGTAAGTAGATGTATTCTGTGAACCGCATTAAGATTTTCACAAAAAAATTGAAAAAAAACAATAAATTTTGGGGGTCCCCATACTTAGAACTGAAACTCAAAAATTTTTTTTTCATCAAACCCATACGTGTGGGGTATCTATGGATAGGTCTTCAAAAATAATATTGAGGTTTCTAATATCATTTTTTTCTAAACTGAATAGTTTGCGCGAGAGACACTTCCAAAGTGGTAAAATGTGTGTCCCCCCCCCGTAACTTCTAAAATAAGAGAATGATAAAACTAAAAAAAATATATGATGTACATTACCATGCAAACTTCCACCGAAAATTGGTTTGAACGAGATCTAGTAAGTAGTTTTTTTTTAATAATTTAAAACTTACTACAGGTTTGTACGGAACCCTCGGTGCGCGAGTCCGACTCGCACTTGGCCGGTTTTTATTAATCGTCGAGTGAATCTAGGTGGTTCGGAATGCCATTCCTACCGAGAAGAATCAGCAAGAAACTCGGTGAAAAATATTATTTACATTTAATAGATTACAGAGTAGTATGTTTGTAGCTTTATATAGCTTTATGTAGCTCAAGTAGGATAGCGCAAACACGCCCGGCTTCATATTTGGGTGGTCGGGGTTCGATCCCCGGGCTGCGCTCGCATAATAACTTTCCATCGTGAGGGTCAATTTGGGAATTTATGATTTCTGTATTATCCATGGTCTGGCCCGGTTGAAGGCTTCGCCCGTGACTAGTTACCACCCTACCGGCAAAGACGTACCGCCAAGCGATTTAGCGTTCCGGTACGATGCCGCGTACAAACCGATTAGGGGTATCTGTTTAATATAACTGCCATGCCCCTAACAGGTTAGCCCGCTACTATCTTAGATTGCATCATCACTTACCATCAGGTGAGATTGCTGTCAAAGGCTAACTTATAGTGGATTAAAAAAAAACTTATTTAAAAAAAAAATTTGCGGTTAAGTGTTCGGTTTACTTCTTACTAAATAGCGCGGGAATCTAGTGTCAAGTGTGGTAGAGAGGTCTTGCCATAAGAGTTTTCCTTTTCCCGAGAAAATGACTTGCGTCGTCTCGACTGATCCCTTCGTAACGACGTCTTCAAACGAGTGCAATTACCACAGATAGTCAAACGATTGGTGATGTCAGCTTGAGTTTGCTTGAGTTCAAGTGACTACACAATTCAGCTTCAAAGAATAGGTCATTGAGATCTCAATCAAATCAGCAACTCTTTATCAAACTTAAAAATGCGCTGCTAGTATGGATGTTTGTATGAAATACATAGTTATGATGTCACCAAAAAACGCACTTTTTTCTTTATGACTATTCATTTGAGCTGCAAGGGTCATTATTTAGCTTTTTTGCCCCCTGATATTTAATTATTCACTGCATAAACTCAAAACTTACCTATCTATACCAAACTGTAGGCAATTCTCTTATCTACCACAATAATATCTGAAAACATTTTGAAATTAATTAATTAATTAACTATATTTTAAAATGGTTATCAAACTTAAAACTAACCGAGGATGTGAATTTAAGGTCTTTTGGCAGACCCTCTATTTAACAATCAGTAAGAAATAATTTATTATTAACATAACAAAACAACGTATCTAAGTAGGTATATAAACGAAACGTAACGTAACGTAACGAAGTAGACTTAACGTATTTAAGTATATAATTATACTAGATTAATGACTTGAAATGACCGCGACTTCGTCCGCATGGACTTATATTCTCAACAATCTCGTGGGAACTCTTTGATTTTCCGTGAAAATAAGTATCACTGTCTCCGAGATGTAAGCAATAATCTGTACTAATATTATAAACTAACTGATGCCCGTGACTTCGCCCGCGTGGAATAAGTTTTTTAATTCCCACGGGAACTCCTTAATTTGCCAGGATAAAAAGTATCCCATGTCACTCTCCGTCCTCAACTATACCCATGCCAAAAATCACGTCGATCCGTTGCTCCGTTGCGGCGTGATTGAAGGACAAACTAACAAACAAACACACTTTCGCATTTATGATATTAGTATGATGATGCGAAAGTTTGAATGGATGGATGGATGTTTGTTACTCAATCACGCCCTGAATCATATTTTGCACTGAGATAGATTATACTCTGGAATAACACATAGCCTGCTTTTTATCCAGGAAAATTAAAGAGTTCCCGCGGAAACCGAAAAACCTCAATCCACACGGACGAAGTCGCGGGCATAAGCTAGTACATGATACAATAAAATTGTTATTTTCCCCGTGAAAAGCTAGAAAGGCTAGGAAATCGCATTTCGAATATATAGGAAATCGCATTGAATTCCTGGACAAACGCGGATTGCGTCATCTTTTATACCATCTGCAGAGATAAGAATGCGACTCGGTACGTAGGTATTAGGTATCTATTGTAAGATCATGGACGTGATTTTTCCTATCTTATATGTCGAAAAAATTCAAAGGATTCTGAGATCTACTTTTACAGGCAATCTTATAACTTTCATCTCGTATCTCATGCAAGATTTCACTAACAAATAGGTGACAGCTTTCACATACAATAACTGTTACGTAATGATTAAATGAGAACGGGCATTATCTCTTACACCACAAACATTAAACATACTGGCCAAGCATATTTCGGCCACGGCGGCCAATCTCCGGAGAGATAAGCCATCTGTGCGGGAGATATTATAGTGCACAATTGTATGCGCATACACAGGTCCACTCTCTGTTCTTTTACTGTTATAGCTCGATGGGACAGATAATTATCCGACACGCCCGAAGAGAGATCAGGCGCAGTACCGACGGCTATACGTGCTCTCCGAGGCACGGGGGTAAACACCGCCAACTTCCTAACTCCTGGCTAGTACCTACTGAGAATGTATTGTCAGAAGAACCCAATAAGTACTTAATTATGACCCGACCCAGGACTCGAACCCGGGATCTCGTCAGCCGTAGTCGAACATACTAACCACTAGGCCAACGAGGCAGTCATGAAGTAAGATAATTATTAAGTGATTTGGATGTTCATAATACGTAGGTACTAGGTAGGTACTTTACAGTAATCAGCAGTCAAACTTTTTAATTAATTGTTTCCTGAAATTGATTCTTAATTAAGATCGCTTTTTGGTATTTCAGCCCAATTGACCTTTACTGTACAGGCTGCTATTGGCTTTTGTTGATTGATTCAATGGATCTGGTTAATTGCATGTTCGTAATGACCTAGCGACTGTCCATTCAATTGGGTATTTGACAGCTAGTCAAATCAGCAACTTTTTTTCAAACGTCAAAACGTGTGCTTAGTATGGGATTTTGTATGAAATATTGCACAGTGACGTCATCAAAGTTCGACGCACTTTTTTTACTTTAATCGATAGTTTAAAATAGTTATTCAACATAAAACTAACAGAGGATATGGATATTACGACTTTTGGAAGATCCTCTATTTAATAATCACAAAAAAAAAAAATTGAATAGTTGTCAAATATCCAATTAGGCCTTCATGCATTTGGCACCTGACCTACTACCACACGAGTATTCTGTGCTACTCTGTGCTACTACGATAAAGCTGCATCAATAATTGCTACAATCTCAAGTGCTGTAATTCAGCCAATTGCGTTTACTTGCTGGATTTTGGGCTTAGCACCTGACCTACTACGATAAAGCCGCATCAATAATTGCTACAATCTCAATTGCTGTGATTCCGCCAATTGCGTTTACTTGCTGGATTTTGGGCTTGGCACCTAATCTACTACGATAAAGCCGCATCAATAATTGCTACAATCTCAATTGCTGTGATTCCGCCAATTGCGTTTACTTGCTGGATTTTATGCTTAGCACTTGACCTACTACGATAAAGCCGCATCAATAATTGCTACAATCTTCATTGCTGTAGGCAATTGGATTTGGCCATTAACAAAAGAGTGTTGGTCAATCAGAAGTAATAGCAACGACAATCCCTCACAATTGCATAGGTATTGGGGCCAATTCTGTAGTCCACAATCTCTCTAAAATGACAGCTCTATTTATATTGCTATCTCTTTCGTATTACTTCCTGCGGTAAAGGGCAGCACTAGATTTAGAGATGTCATTTTAATGAATGAATGAATGAAATACTCTTTATTGTACACCAAAATAAAAATAAAAAATACATTTAAACAACAATAAAATTAAAAAAAGAAAAATCGGTACAAATGGCGGCCTTATCGCTTTGAAGCGATCTCTTCCCGGCAACCACGTTTTATAGGAATTAAGTCTACAAAAGAACAAGAGTCGAGGGTGTTCGTATGATTAGGAGGAAATAGAATCTAATAATTAATACAAATATAATACTAAGTTATATATAATTATAATTATTATTAGGTATATAAAATAAAAATACCATAAAATCAATACCTATATACAAACATACATAAATATATGTATAAACACCTATAATAATATAATATATATATTGTGCCAAATATGGGAGTAAAATAAAATAAAAGCCAGAAGACGCAATGTAAGTCAGATGAAGGATTTGAAAAGACGTAAGGTAATTCAGGGAGGAAGAAAGTGCGCTTTGATGAGCCTTTTAAATGCTGCTAGAGATTGCGCACGCCTAATATGAAACGGTAAGGAGTTCCATAGCCTAACAGCTTCAACGGAAAAGGATTTCGAAGAAAAAGAAGTATTATGGGAAGGAATTTTTAAAATAAGGTTATCATTAGAGCGAAGAGAGCGACCATGAGTGTCACTCAGAAACTCAAACCGCTCTTTGAGGTTATTAGTATTTTAGTTTAGTTTAAACGTCCTATTAAACGTCTCACAGCTAGGCACAACAGGTGCCCACTCTCATAGGAGAGAGGGAATTAGGGCTTAGACCCACCACGCTGCCCCAATGCGGGTTGGCGGGCTTTAACGACTATCATCAAGATAGTGATAATAACCGAGACGAACGGCTTAACGTGCTCTCCGAGGCACGGGGGTGAAACACCACCAACTTCCTAACTCCGGGCTAGTACTGAGAATTTGTAGTCAGAAAAACCCAATACTTAATTATGGCCCGACCAGCGACTCGAACCCGGGACCTCGTCGGCCGCAGTCGAACATGCTAACCACTAGACCAACGAGGCAGTTTAGTTTAGAGATTGTGTGTTAAACAGAATTGACCACATAGTCCAGCGTGCAAGCACTCCCAATAAACATTTGAGATTGTAGTCATGATTGATGCAAAGTTTGTACCCTATTGTAAAAAAATAAAATAAAAATATAAACCTTAAAACTAAGGCATTCAAGTTTAATTACGAATGTAGTACCTTTATTTATATTTAAGACCTTTTGTCTTCGTAACAACGCGAGCATGTCGGGGCGGAGCATGTCGCATGTCGGTGACGCGAATCCACAAGTTTACCTCCTACCAAAAAGTGCTCAACGCGGCTAAAGAACTGCAATAATTAATTTTGAAGCAGATTAGTCGAGGTAGACTAATCTAAAATTGATCACGCCCTCAACAAAAGTTCGCGTCATTTATGCACCAGTTGGTCAACAAATCCGGTCAGAGTTGATGTGTATAGCCGGTGAATGAATAATAACCAATGACGACGTCCAATTTCTGATTAATCCCGCAGTGCGACAGCAAATGGCATTGTACACTGAGAAAAATGGATTGAAGTCGACGTAATAAAATATTATGCAAACATTGTAAAATACTCTTCCTACCACTAATAAAACAGTGCGCAATACTTTAAATAGTGACACGAATGTATAATTATTCTGCAGGGCATTAAACTTCATTGTGCAGGAAACCTCATCAAAACATTATGTTCAAATGTCTTATCTTTTATCGTGCAAGAACTACATGCATAATAAAATTATGGATTAAGTATTATAATTTACAGTGATCAAAGCACAAAAAAATAGTGACGTCCTAAATGCACCATGTAATATAGTTTTTTGCATAGAAAATTACGGTTCAAAGAGTTGCACCATAGCATTCGATGCAATGCATTATTATATTTCAAACTACGCAGCTAATTTTAAAGTGCCATTCCTGATTATTAGCACAATAAGTACATCAATCCTGAGGAACAATAAAATTCAGTGCGTATAGATATTATTTCACGTTAAAGAATCGTGCCAGGTTGCAAAAGTATTGCTCAGCACAAAAATGTTTGAAAATCATTAAAAAATATGGTGCCTATGTACTTAAACATTACGTGCATTTTAAAAATTCATTAAAAAATATGTTGCGTATACACATAAACATAACGTGCATGCAGCGAATCGGGGGATTCCGGTGCGGGCGGCGGGGGTCCCGGGACGGGGAGGGTAGGTGAGACGCCCGCGGGGGGTAATCTGTCACATCAAAATCAAACAAATCAAAATCACATCACACCATTCTGTGACCTCCGTGACGTGGGTAAGGGTGTGATGCCATGTTGTTCATTGTGTAATTAATTATAATACCTATTTTGTGTGAAAAATGGATCCTATGGAAGAACTACTGAGAAAATGGGGCTTTAGTGACGATGTAATAGAACATTTTGCCAGTAAGTTTTGGTGTTTCCTTAGTTTAGTGCATTCGGTCATTAGTCTTATTGTTAAATAAATACGTACCACTTCTATAGTGGAGTTATTTCAGCTTCGTAGATTTTTAAACTCGGCATTTGTAGGTATAGATTTAAATACTTATGTACTTTTGTGTGTTAAGTCACTGTTTAGTCATCAAAAAACTTGGGAAACACCTAAACCCTTGCCTAAACAATTTAGAAAGCTCCTATCAAAAAATTGTTTGCACTAAACTAAAAATATTCTTAAATGCGTAAAGAATTTATTTTTTGCTATGAGCTTCTTAAATTGTTTAGGCAAGGGTTTAGGTGTTTCCTAAGTCTAGTGCATTCGGGCATGAAAGTTTTAAAGTACATTATTACTTAATAGTTTTTTTTTGTAAGAAAAGTTTAAGAGAAGTTTAATTTGATTTTTTCGAAGTTATAAAGTAAAATTTTAAATCTTATGTAAAAAATTAGCATATTTTTTTTATTTAAATCTAATTTTGTTTTCATTAAAGAAACGTGCTGATAGTTCCTTGTAACTTTTAAGTTTGTTTTGTTTTTAAGATTTATTTTAGTTTAAAATTGTATTTTAAATGAGTAACTTAAAATACTTTGTTCAAATGTCCGGGTTTTAAACTCCGGAATCCGGGATTTTCACGTTTCTTGTCCTATATAGTTGACTGATTTTTGAGATGGCAACCCTTAGTGCAGACTGGAGACCTTGGCATTTAGCATTGTTTTATATTATGTTCTAAATTGACTGTTTATCTTTTTAAAAGTTTCCCAGGTGTGTTAATATTATTTTAATCTAGGCTAGGATTAACTATTCTTTGAATAATTTAATATTTATGGAAAATAAATGTTTGTATAATTTTAAGTTTTTTTTTAAATTACATACCCTACACTCTGTGTGTGATTAATTACTACCTATATGAATTTCAGCACATTTTTTCTGCACTGTAAATGTACTTATTTATCAGGATTAGTAACAAATATTTGCACGGTGTTTCCAAACGATGAAATTATAACTATAATCAGGTTAGTGTTTGGACAGGTATCTTCAGTCAAAAGTGATAGGCCAAACAAAAATTCGGACGTTTTTTTACTCTTCCCATACAAATCGTTTACTAGTATTTTTAGGTAGAGTAAAAAAACTACCAAATTTTTTGGTTGCACCTAGGTATCTATCCTACTTATCCTACTTATCCTGCCTGACTCAAAATACCTCTCCGAACACTTAATTTTATTATAAGTAGGTACAGGGTGTAAGGGACAGCTTTCCGAAAACTTTAACAATGTCTTCAGCATACCATCATCCTGAACAACTTACAGCAATAATTTTTGTCGGAAAAAAAATTCCACTCTCCATACAAATTGTACGAATCAGGTGCCAAATTTTATGGAGAGCAGAATTTTTTTTTTATTTCGCACAAAAAATTCTTGCTGTACGTTGTTCAGGATGATGGTCTAAAGACATTGTTAAAGTTTTCGGAAAGTTGTCCCAAAACAACCTGTATCATTTATTTCATCGTCCGGAAACACCGTGTAGAGATTTAGTGCTAATCCTGAAAAATATCAATGCCATTACGATATTAAATAGTGCGGAAAAAATGCTAGGGCACGTAAAAGGATCATGCCCAGCTAAAAAAGCACTATAACATTTAGTGCAGTCGCATAAAAAGATATGCTTCCAGCAGCAAATAATAACATGGGCAGGCACGATATATTATAGGGCACGATCTGGTTCACACGAAAAAGTAATATGCAAACGCACATAAAAATATGCTTCCAGCAGTCAAATAATATCATGGGCAGGCACGATATATTATAGGGCACGACCTGGTATGCACCAACAAGTAAAATGCAAAAGCACATAATAGTATAATGAATGCATTATAATATAAAATGCCGTCAATTAGGTATTTTAAACAGTGCACTATATATTTTCTTTCATTAGGGTTATACATTATGATGTCTTGACCTATATCATAAAGTGCGAGCTGCAAATAATGTTGTGACGTCACTAAATTGTGGCGGAACCATAATTTTATGTGCACCCCCGGCAGAATAACTTTACATACTGGCACGATGGTTGAAAAAAGTGTGCATGCACAATAGTTTATAGTGCCTCATTTTTCTCAGTGTAGGCTTTTCAATGATGGTAGAACGTTTCCAATGTGAAAATCCGATACGATATCGGATAATATCCTTACTTCTTAATTTTCCGGGATAAAAAGTAGCCTATGTGACTCTCCAGATCCTCAGCTCAAAATATCACGTCGATCCGTTGCTCATATCCGTTGCTCTGTTGCGGCCTGATTGAATGACAAACCAACAAAAACACATTTTCGCATTATTATAATATTAGCGTATGATTTACCTTCCTTTCATGTTATCCGATATCAGATCCGATATTCGATACCAGCCCCCCGATTGTGTAAGATAATCCTAATCGTAAACGTTTGTCAAACGTATAAACCGACCTGTGTAGGGAGTTCATAGATGCCTGCACGTCAAAAAGCATGTATGAACTCCTTAAACAGTTCGAGTTATACGTTATGAACTGTCAAATGATTACGATTGGCTGACAATTATTGGGCCTCTGGTCGGATAATCTGGAAACGGTTATATTAATTTAAATGTCGAGTTATATCGGTGTTGTATTAATATGAAATGAAATTGATTAAAATTCATAATGTACCTATGTAGACTAGGTACATTAATTTTAAGTTTTATTTATTTAGATAATTGATAATTTTAGCATAATTAATTCATGAATAATTTTAATACGAGGTTTGTTTAGCGCCCATTTACATAATAATAGCATTTGTCATTATTTGACAGCAAACGATTGTGGGGTAACTATTATAGGTACTTCGCGCGCGAGTTGAATGCAGAGTAAATGTATGTGTCACCATACATTTGCTCTGCATTCAACTCGCGCGCGAACACGTCACCGCGTCGCCTGCCATAGAAAACATAGAATCCAGTTGCGTCGTGTACGAGTAATTGGGACGGCCGTTTCCCGTTTTCATCTGACCGTTTTTCCGTTTCCGCCCTTTCCCGTTTTTCTCTGTGGATAATTACAATAGAGAAAATATTTTTGCACCATAAAATCCATATGTGTGCGTGCCTTGTTACTACGTTTTGCTTTTTTCAATAAATTAATAATTTATTTAAGAATAAGGAACCTTCAAGAATGGCAAAAAGTTTTGGAGAAGGAAACAGGAAAATACGAGAGTAAGAATTCGACTGTTTTTCATAGGTATTATCGGTCCAAGCTGCAGTTGTCCCTGTCGGGTGTTATGGGATTCTATTCGAGGAGCAGCGCGACGGCAATATAATTGTTCAATACCCTTAGATTAACTACCTATAGAAGGTATGTTTCCAAACAACGCCTTCTCAAAACGTAAGCTACAAATTCGCTATGTGTGCTGTGTTTACTTGCCTCGTAAACGCAAACATAATGTTGCCAGTTTAAATGTTTTCCCCCTAGGTAATAGTTGGGTAAGTAATTGGTTAGTTTGTTTGTAGCATTGTAGCTTCTAAAACTAAGTTAACCAGCTTTTTTCGAACTACGCGAGCGTCGTACGATGCCATTTACGGCACCAATTAAACGGCTTACATTTCGCGAGTGTACTACATAGGTTTCTATAGGTAAGTAGTTATTCTAAGTCAAGTAAGTTCCTAAGTTTCCCGTTGAAGTCATAACTTCTTAAGTCAGAAGTGCGTAGAGAGTAAAAAGTAGTGACCGATAAATCCTGAAAGTTCCAAAGACAGAAGCGGTATAAACAGAATAAAGGTATAAACTGATAACCCCGAACATAAATCTCGCCAGGGGTCGAGTTCAGAACCGCAGGCTATTTGTTTGTAATACAAACAGACCGTACAAAAACCGGCCAAGCGCGTGTCGAGCCACGCACAAAAAAAATTTGTAATGATGTCCATTTTTGGCAAATGCATATTGTAATCACATTGTAATACTAATTAATAGCCTCTGCGGACGGATTGACGGACATCGCGACAACTATAAAGGGTTCCTTGTTGACTACGGAACCCTAAAAAGTAAAGACCTTTATATAATATATTGGATAGAATCAGGCGTTACTTTGCGGAAGTTCATGATTTAGCAAGAAAAGATTACAATTATTTTGCTATAATCCGCCAACAAAAAAAATCTGTATGGTCAAACATGCAGTTACAAGCACCGCTTACCTTCCCGACCAAGCAAGAAAGCAAAGTTCCCAAGCAAGCAATGCCACCGCCCACCACCACTCACATGCACCACCACTCACATGCACTACTACACAAGACTTTTATAATACTCTCGACGCACGTTTCGCCCCAACACCAGTACGCTTACTCCCAGTTTTAACATTGCAGATACGATTGATCGACGTGAGCGTTCGATCACATTTGCGTCAAACTAAAATGAACCTTAATTGCATTGATTTAGAGCCACAAATTCAGTGCAACCGATTTAAATTTCGAAACGTATCGTTTGGAGCGCTGGCTGTGAATACATACACGAAATTGAGCTCTAAATTAATGGCATTAAGGTTCATTTTAGTTTGACGCAAATGCGATCGAACGCTCACGTCGATCAATCGTATTTGCAATGTTAAAACTGGGCGTAAGCGTACAGAGCATCTTCGTGTCGACTTTACAATGTTATATTAAGAAATAATATTATAACAATAGCATGTAACCTGATTTCGTAGTTAATTCTGTTAGTTCGTAAAATAGTAGATATTAAGACTTCAATGAGTAAAGACGTCTTGCCCTACGTCCCCTCATTTAATACGAACAAAAACAGCACCATTACCTACTTGAGTTAGTTTCGGAGATGAAAATTGTGGCGAGACCTCTCTGCCACTCTAGATTCCTGTGATATTTAGTGGAATATAAAAATAAACAAAAAAGGTTAACCATTTTGTTTGGTCTGCTGAGTTAAATTTACCAAATTGCCAACCCTCATATTTTTACATTTTTATTATATCGTATAAAAACTTTTACAAAGGTTTTCCTTATCAAGTTGACGCATTAAACGCCCGTAAAACCCCCGTCCACCACGCTCTGCAGGCTTAGCATGCGCACAACGAGATATCTCGCGACGAGACAGAGATGTTGTCGTTGCCGGCTAAATTTCGTTTATCCTAACATGCACAAAATGCGGCATATTACAAAAATAAAATAGTCGGCATGTAAGGGTTCGTAGAAAAAAATACCACAGATAAGAAATTTTACTTTTATCTCTACTTTTGAAGTAACGAGACAAGTCATATTATGTGTAACCATGTTAGCTTCGGTAGACAAATAAAGAAACGCGAGAAAATGGGTAGACATAATTTTACTCATTGTGCATATGCGATAATATTTGGAAATTGCACAATTAACTTAATATGGGGTAGCGACTTATGACGCGGATAATATTGTGGATCTAACGCTTAGATACATTTTCTCTTTTTTTTGTCAGGTGGCAGGCTTCGGCTGTGGCTAGTTACCACCCTACCAACAAAGACGTACCGCCAAGCGATTTAGCGTTCCGGTACGATGCCGCGTAGAAACCGATTAGGGGTAACTGCCATACGCCTAATACTAATAGTAGGTTAGCCCACTACCATCTTAGACTTGTTGGGATCACAGTCCAGTGTAGAAGAGTAATAAAATTAACTTGTAAAAATAAAAACAAAGTTCTTCACATTGTCTTTTTTCTTAGAGCAAAAACACACTAGAGACGAAAAAAGTGTTAAGCAAAAAGTCCGCGTCACTGACTTTTATGTGGAGCGCACGACATAGCGCGACAACGCAAAACGTCGTTGCCCTCCGACGCGGACGTTTGCGCTTGCGGTTTCGCTTTTCTAGTGTAGCTAGAAACCATGCGTGTTTTAGAAAGTGTTAGAATAAGTTCTAGAAATGCTTATATCTCGATAAATTAACTTGACAGATTTCTCTCTATCTATACTTCTAGCGAGAATCGAACTCGGGAAGTAAAAAACTTATTGTTTATGCGATAAAATTCATCTTACATTACATAACCTGTAAAAAGCTTTATGAATCCGATGGATCCACTATTCTTTTCTAGACAGCACACACTTCAATCTGTTGACATTTGACCCAATTCTTTTGTTTTTCTTTTTAAGTTTATGTGCGTCGTACAAGAGAAGCGATGACGTAGTTATTTCCCCCAAAGAAATAAAATACTCTTTCGTACGTAGAAAAGAAAACTTGAAGGTTTTCAATGGTTTGTGAAAAGCGTTTGTCGCTCACGTAGGACGACGGGTGAACGAAAAACGCGACATCGCAAACAACGGGACAAAAAGTTTTTTAAAAATCTTTATTTGAAGAGTTGGGTCTAAGGAATAAGTACGTCACTCCGTAGGGCTTCAAAAAATTCAACACAAAATCGTTGCAACTATAAACGGTAAATTTCACAGTAAATAATCCCACAGGAATGGCCTTGTAGCAATATTATACCTAACTGAATTTGCACCCATTTATGAGTTTCATACCTGCATTGTAGGTAGGCACTAGGTACAACGCCCAAATTGTAACGAAATACTCGAAATTTATTGTACCCATCTCCGGTACAAAGTACCCCAGTAACCCCTGTCGGACCCGCGTAACAAATGAACTCGTTCGTACCCAGATTTACGGGTTAACCCTTCCCTGCGAACGTTTTATTCGCAGCGTTAGGTGGGACAAAAATGCGATAAAGTTTTCTTCCAGTTATAAATGGATTGTCTATCCTTTTTGTACTTTTTAGTGTTATCTTCTTTAGGGCTGTCATCTTGTAAATAAAAAAGTTTTTCGCGAGGGATGCCTCTGGCAGTTATTGTTGAGATATACCTAATGATTTTGTTTCATAAAAACAAACAAAAGTTTTCAAGGGTCGACGCAAACTACAGACCTAAATTGGAGCCAAGTCTGATCATAAAGATTATTTATAATTTAATAAATTATTTATTTAAAGTAAGTATAAACTATCTACCTCCGTTTAAACTCCGCTTTATGAGCTTTGGAAATGGAATGGAATTAACGTAAGTACCTACCTACATGAAGTAAAAAAAAAAAATATGAAATGCTTAAACTGAGAACAAAATACAAAGAACGTATGTCATGGAAATGTAAATAAAGCATAATATTTTGATTTATTATCCAGCAAGGCAACGCGCCTCTACTCTATCGGTGTGCGTTACGCCTAAGAGGTGCATGTAAAATATAGTAGTAATTAATAAAGTTTATAGTTTATAAGTTTATAAGCCATTATAATATTCAGGGATGTTACGGAGCTTCGATTCCGATTCCGATAAGTCGGAACTTCCGATTATTATCACAATTTCGATTTCGGTTCAGAAACTTTTTAATCGGAGGTTTTAATCGGAGGTCGAAGCATAGCAAATAGAAATTTAAACGATAAAACTTAGAATAACATATAGAAGGTGTGTTTCCAAACAACGCCTTCTCAAAACGCAAGCTATAAATTCGCTATTATTGCTGTGTTTACTTGCCTTGTCACGCACACAGACACAAACATAATGTTTCCAGTTTAAATGTTTCCCCCCTAAAAGTTGGGTAAGTAATTGGTTAGTTTGTTTGTAGCATTGTAGCTTCTAAAACTAAGTTAACCAGCTTTTTTCGGACTTGACGATGCCATTTATGGCACCAATTTAACGGCTTACATTTCGCGAGTGTACTTGGTTTCTATAGGTAGTTATTCTAAGCGATAAAAGGTTATTTTATAATTAAAATGAAAAAAGGTTGACTGAATGATGTTTTTATGTGTTCTTACTTATATGAAAAATATCTCACTTCTGACTCTGCCTCTGACTCCGACTCTGCCTCCGACTCCGAGGTTCCGATTCCGATAAATCAAATTTAAAAACTCCGATTCCGACTTCGGTTCCGATAAATTTACCTCCGTTACATCCCTGATATTGTAATGGGACTTTATGGTAAGAAAAAAAAAAGAAAGTAAAATATGCTTTCATCGAGTATATGAACATAACTTCAAACGTATATAGGAATTAGGAACGTTACGTGAAGTCGTCCCGGAAATTGTCACATGGACGCCGCTGCCCGCTAGACACTGATTGGTCAAATCTGTGGGCCAAGGTCCATAGCTATTGAAAATCTTTCGGGTACTTCGGCGACTTCGTTCTCTTGTTTTGTACCCAATATATAACTAGTGGTTCGCCTCGAACTGAGACCTCGCGGTATCCATAAACTTGCACAGAGCGCCATCTATTGTCATAATTGTGAAGTTCTTTTAATAATACTGAAGCACATTAAAAATTAAATAATTTCGTTTCCTTATAATAGAGGCCATCGGTTTACGTATTATATTTAAATTTGAAGTAATTACGTTCAGTAATTCAGAAGTTATAAGGCTCTGACGGACGGACGGACGGGCGGACGGACGGACGGACAAGTGCCAATTCACTCAAGTAGACTCAGAGACCTTCGCTTCGCTCGGTCAATCATTTTGGAATGTTGCTCCCACTGCTTTGTCCCACCATAGGGTCCAGTAGGATTTTCAAGTACTAGTTAGGTAATGGTCCCACTATATCTTGAGTGGCTATAAGGAATTGTGAATCATGTTCACTCTCCGGTTTTACTGACATAGCTAATATTTACTGGAGCAATAAGTTAATACTCCAGTAAATCCATACTTCTATGCATGAAAAAACCTAATCCACGCGGACGAAGTCGCGGGCATCATCTAGTAGTAAATATCTGAAACTGCCCTTACGTAGTTTGTTCTGCCAATAACAGAACACATAAGGGCGGTTATTGCCAATAACAGAACACGTAAGGGCGGTTATTGCCAATAACAGAAAACGTAAGGGCGCTTTTAGATTAGCGTTTATTCGGCGCGTTTAAGCTCGTTTTTGGAAACATGTTGAGCGCTTATAGCTTTGCCATAAGCGCAACTCTTATGAGCGTTGACGCGCTTATAAGCTCGTATACTACTGACTACTACTACCGAGTGAACCACGGGTTCGAGCGAACAAGCCGGAATAAGCGCGACTATGCGCGTTCGGTTTTCGAAGCGCAAAATGTGGCGAGCGTGTAAGCGCATAAGCCGATACGAGCTTATATACGCGCAGAAAAATACGCTAATCTGAAACCGCCCTAAAAGCCAAAAGTATTTTGATCATTGATTGATGCCAAGCGCTATCTTTGCATTATTATGGTTTGTACTTTGTAGCAGCAGTCATCTCGGACTTATAGCTTTAATCGTTAATTAAAAGAATCATTTGAATTATTAATAAAAGACTTAACAAAATCCTCAAACAAACTCATAACGTTCTCTTCAACACGTACAACTTTTGTTTTGTTTTCAAACAAAAAGCCCTGCTTGTTTAGGATTGGAATGCGGAACAGAAAGTAACATTTGTTACTTGAAGAAATATTATTTTATTACAAAAATACAAGTTCAATGAATGTTATTAGGACAGAAAATATTCTTTTATCTCTACACAGTAATATTATTATTACTTACAAATGATAATTTTAAACAAATAACAATATAATTGGAAGTTCGTAGGTATAATATATAAGCTACTAAGTATATTCTGTTAACAAATTTCCGCCTGCCCTTTCAGATTTAATGGACATTACATGGTTAGTACTATAGGTGTAAACAAAGAACTTACTTTTTAATCATGTCCAGATGCTATTTAGTTAGATGATGAAAATAAGTTAATTTAGAGAAAAGGATAGAATGCTAACTATTCTCTTAATAATAGCATCTGGATATTCATATTCATATTCATTTATTTTGAATATCAAGCCCTGTTAGGGCAAAGCAGGTACATACTCGTAAAATAAATAAAGTTACAATAATTAAAATACGTTACATTAAATAACATTATCTTAATTATTACATTTCCATTAAAATTATAACATAAAACAATTACACAAAATTCAATTCATTAAAATAACAGCAATAAAATATCAGGTTTCATTAAATAAAATTATGTCAAAGTAGGTATTTCGCGCAGATGGTTTAAAATCGGCTAAGAAATCAACGTCATAGATATGATAGTACATAGGTGTTACAAACATGTAATATAATGTTGTAACATAAAGACCTTACGATACACTGGGTCGACTATTATCTAAATAATGACGTACAGTCGCCCGTTATAATGCGTAACTGGATGACTGGACCACCTCCGCCTGGATTCCTTTGCCTCACAAGCACTCTTATGCTGAGATCTATAGAACGTACTTTGACTTTGCTCCGACTTTAAATAGGGATGGTCTTATGTGCGTGTCATAAATCTGTTTCATTTTAACTCAGTCTTAAGTTAGGGCTAAGTCAAAGTATGCTCTATATATCTCACACTTATGCTGAGATCTATAGAGGGTAATTTGACTTGGCTCAGACTTTACTTAGAGTTAAAACGAGATGGACTTATGTGAGTAACATAAATCTGTCTCGTTTTAACCATGTCTTAAGTCTAAGCAAAGTCAAAGTTTGCTCTATAGATCTCACACTTAGACGTAGACCGTATCTAATAAGGCACACGGACACCGGCCGGTGGACACTTTTTTATACATCAGTACTGAATGTTGTAGAGAATAGTTGTTACTTGTTGTAATTACGACACACACGACTCACTGTTATGTTGTTTTTCAACAGAAAGTAAATGTTACGGATTACGATGGACTCTATATATACACATTAAAAAGTTCGTGATAATAATCGATGTTAATGTTGACATGGCGATAAAAATTGGCTGAAAAATCGTTCCGGCCAATGTCAATATTGGCGCTGTCAATTCTTCTTGTTGTATTGCGTAGTCGCGGGTAGGCGGGGGAAAAGTTGACGTGGTGGTTTAAGGGCAAAACACACAAGGAACGGGCGCGGGTCGGACGCGGGCCGGGTCAGAGGTTTGAACAGCGTTACCCGCCACGCGCCCGCGTTCTGTGTGAAGTCGTCCATATTACAATACAAGTGTATGTGTTTTGCGCTTTAACTACCCGTACGCATCGGACATTGCAGTGTTGCCCTTGTTTTAAGAATTAATCTCAGTATCAACACTTTGTTAAAGGGTTTAATTGGAAAAGCAAAATCAATTATATGAGTACAAAACATATATTATGTATAACAGATATTATAACAGGTATGTAACGAATTATAACAGTTAATAAACGGCCACTAATAAACGTCGATTGTTTAATTCAACTATGCTAAATGTCTCCTTCTTTCGAATGTTGAATTATATATGACAGAAAGAGAGAAATCGGTGTTTATCTACTCACCCACCAACGTAGCATAGCCCGTGAATAAGTTCAAGTGAGAACTTACAAAGTTATTTAACACTGAATATAACACTAGTAACATAGTTTAAACATTAAAATATAACACTAAATCCTAGGTGGAAATTTTACTACTATTTACAATTATTACTTCCTAAATTCTTACGTATATCTTACTAATATTCTGTAACTAGTGATTTTATAAAGATAAAAATAATAATAAATTAAGTTAGTACAGAAATTAATTATTATGCTTCTATACAGAATTAGAATTATCTAATAAAATACGTTCAACAATAAAGTACTTAATACGCTATTATAATGTGTTAAAATTACTAACAAATACTTTTACAACTACATATTATTTTGATCAGAGTAAGTATATCTATAATGTCCGTATAGTTCGAAATAGGGAAATAATACCTAATCACTTTATAAACAGCAGTCTCTGACGATATGAATAAAGTATCACTCCATCTAAAATCACATACACAATTCCGGGATAAAAACTAGATTAGAAGGTCCAAAAAATAAACAAAACACTTCTCTAAAACATTTTTGATTTCGCGAATTTACGCTGGAAACAATCTGCTTACTAAATACCATCGCTTTAAAGCAATATTATTTTAATACTGCTGACGCTCTTGTTACAGAATTATAATCCTTATTTTTGGGACGTCAAGGTACGTCATACTTATAAAACTGCAATTTTAAAATAATACTACTTTAAGCCATGGTAGTAAGCCCACTGAAAAGTAAAATCCCCATGTACCCACTTATTAGTACATAATGTGAAACTTTGAAAGCTCTTTTTATACGACGGCCTGAGAAAAGGAGTATATTGTTTTCAGGGTTCATGTATGTATGAATGTATGTGAGTTTGTATATTCCACCATAACTTCTATACGCCTGTACGGATTTTGATGAATGAGATATCGTTAGAATCCTTAGCTTATTCCGGGTGACATATGCTAGTAAAATTTAAAAAAAAATTGATAGGGTGACCATGGTCCCGCATCAAAGACTAAAGTTGAATTTTTTTTCCAAAATGAGATTAACTATATTGTCGTCATCAAGAAAATGATGAGTAGATTCCAAAAAATATATAAGACTATATTTCAATATCCAGTGATTCACAAAAAATATCATTTAACTATGACAGTCGTATTTTTTAATTCTTTGAGTTATATTCCCTTGTTACGCGATGGTAGTGAGCCCCCAGAAGATAAAAGTAAATAATAATAATATGTAGTTTAAACTTTAAATAAGCCATGCGACGCGTCCGCCTTTCTCGCGTTCAGCGTCGGGCGGCGGCACGCTGGGAGCGGGAGCGGGAGCGGACGCGGGCGCCTCGCTAATGCGGCGACGCGCTAAGGCTCCCGCTGGCTCGCGTCAGGCGCTGCAGTCTATCCGCGCGCACACCACCGCACTGAGCAGCGTTGCGGCCGCGAGAGCGATTTGCACGCACGCTATGACGACTAGGTCGCGCGACGACGGCTTCGCTTCTTCGTCGGGGCCGTCCCTACGATTAAAGATTTACTTTAGCTAAGTATAATAAATAAACAATGCAGTAAAAGGAAAATCACACTACTTGCAAGACAGGGTAAAACGGAAATGTCAAATGGGAACTAGGTTTTGTCCTGCCTTCAAGTATCGGTCAATCTATGATTAAGGCGTCAGACACGAAACTAGCGACGGCGGAGCGAAGGCGATAGCGGGGCGATGGGGTCCGAGAGCTGGCGACGAATTTCGGGAAGGGCCTTTAGGCAAGCTGAAATTGTGGAAATATATAATTTCGTTCATTGGCGAATCCAGTCCTGCCAGTCTGGTAGAGCGTTTGCAGTTATTTCGCTACGGCGCAGCATATAACATTTGCAAAAAAAATCCAAAAAACATTTTTTTGGCAACTTGATTTTTTTATCTTTAAATTTTATAGGTACTTATAGAATTCGAAAAATAAATCCCAGACATTTTTGCCGGCTATAAAGTATTACCAGACCTCTTTCAAATTCTTCCCGAAATTCGTCGCCATATCTCCGACTAATCGCATCGCCCCACAACCGCCGTCGCCCCGCTACCGCTCATTTCGTGCCCGTACACTTGACCGGTCTTGGCTGATACTATTTAATTGATAACCTGTTCTTAGCTGATGTTGGTTCCTTAATCCTTATTTGTTAGGTTAAGCTTAATACCCATCCTTGGTATCTTTTATTTTTATTTTTATTATCTTTTTTTTTTTATTATCCACTACAAGTTAGCCCTTGACTGCGATCTCACCTGATGGTAAGTGACGATACAGTCTAAGATGGTAGCGGGCTAACCTGTTAGGGGCATGGCAGTTATATTAAACCCATACTCCTATTCGGTTTCTACACGGCATCGTACCGGAACGCTAAATCGCTTGGCGGCACGTCTTTACCGGTAGGGTGGTAACTAGCCACGGCCGAAGCCTCCCACCAGGCCAGACCAGGGAAAATTCAGAAATTATAAATTTCCAAACCCTGTCGGGGATCGAACCCGGGACCTCCGCACGTTAAGGCAACAGCGCTCAATACTGCGCCACGGAGGTCGTCATCGACCTCCTTTCGTTTCATCGAAATTGATTCGATGAAACCTTTCTAAACTCTAAATGCCTGAATGCCCTCGAAAGAGCCCTTGTAAATCTAGGCATGAGTGGCACCTAATCTAATGAGATCTAAAGTACATTGATTTAACTCAATTTTAAGATTAAATTAATCCTGAGTAAAGTTCGAATTTATATCTTTACCAAAATACCTTGATATTTTTATAAATTTAATCCTATTAATATTATAGATGATCCGCGACTTCGTCCGCGTGGATTAAGGATTTTAGACAAAAAGCCTATGTTCTTCCCCGGGATACAAACTATCCCTATACCAAATTTCATCGAAATCGGTTGAACAGATGGGTCGTGAAAGCGTAGCAAACAGACACACTTTCGCATTTATACTTAATATTAGTATATAGTATGGATGCGAAAGTATGGATATTTGTAAGTTTGGAGTTACCGTCACAATAACCGAAATGATTTGGCTGAAATTTGGAATGAAGCTGGATTAACACATGGGCTACATTTATCCCGGCAAAATTAAAGAGTTCCCGCGGGAACAAAGATCCTTAAACTCGTCTAGTACTCGTATGAATGCAAAATACGCTAATTGTTGCTTGATGTCTTTATGCCTCTCTGGTGTGCTACTAATTTAATGCCGAGCCTACGTTAATAACATTACCATTCGCGCTACGTGCCGGCGAACTTACGCAATTAGATTAAGCAAGTTATGTTCAATGATTCGTTTAGCTCATGTTGCACACCTGAAGGCATTTTGTAACTTTAAGGGCAAAACACACAGGGAGCGGGCGCGGGTCGGGCGCGGGCCGGGTCGGGTGTCAGGCGGGTTGAATTCCTTGTATTTAAATGGACGACATCACACAGCGTCACCCGCCACCCGAACCGGCCCGCGCCCGACCCGCGCCCGCTCCCTGTGTGTTTTGGGCTTTATAGAACACGTCATATTTATCACATTAAAAATATTAATGGAGTGCAAAAGTATGTACATCAAAATACATCTTATATACTTGGTACACTAATTACCATCATCATGATCACTTCAACCCATTGCTGGCTCACCACTAGGCTTGAGTCTTTTCTCAGAATGAGAAGGGTTCGGCCATAGTCCACCACAACGTTGATTGATATGATTATATTATGAAGATTATACTCTGGAGCGGAATTAGGGTTTAGACTCACCATGCTGCTCCAATGCGGGATGGCGGGCTTTAATTATCATGTTAGTGATAATAACCGGGCGTGCTCTCCGAGGCACGGGGGTGAAATTTCTAGTCAGAAAAACCCAACACTTAATTATGGTCCGACCCAGAACTCGAACCCGGGTTCTCTATGGCCGCAGTCGAACATGCTAACCACTAGACCAATGAGGCAGGTAATTAAATCAGTTCGCTTGAATATTATAATAAAATATAGCTTACAAACATAAATAAATAAACATATAGCTGTTAAGAACTGTGTTAAATTAATATGTACTTACTTAATACAATATTAAAAATATGCTAGAAACTAAATATTAAACTAACTATAAAATAAAAAAACAAATCCTTATATAATGCCTACTAACAATAAAATAAAAATATACCCCTAATCAAAAAGACCACCCCTGGTTGCCCCTGGGCCAAAAAACCTACCCATCAAACATGCAGCATTGCCACGCTGAATGGCGATGGATAACCTTTGAACCAGGTAGGAACCAGAACGTGGGTCGCAGCCCTTTCCCTCTTCTAAAAATTTTTCTTTTCGGTTGAATTGTAGTGAAGGTTACGTTTTCTGAATGTGGCTACCTGCTTGGACTGGTATACAACTCCATCTTACCCATGATTGAATCCAGGCGGGTCGAGTATGGTCCTAGAGCACTGCACTATCAGGGCTATCAGGAGACAGCCTGAAGCAGCCCACAGTATTGCAGCTGCTATTCCCGCACTCGCACCGTTGGAGACGCCCCAGCCACGCGATGTGTGAATTGAGACCGCTAAATAAAAAGTTTAACTATAAATTATAATGAAACAAGCTATCATATTTACTTACTAATATTATAAATTTGCGAAAGTGTGTTTGTTTGTTGGTTTATTAGTTTGTTGATTTTTCCTTTAATCACGGCGCAACGGAGTAACGTATCGACGTGATTTTTGGCATGGGTAGGTATAGTTGAGGACGGAGAGTGACATAGACTACTTTTTATCCCGGAAAATAATGCGAGTTCCCGTGGGAATAAAAAAAAACTTATTCGACGCTAGTAATTGATAAATAATTATCCGCCAAAGCAGACAAGAAGAAGAAGATTTGTGTGATGTGGTGTTGTGCCGGTGCGAATTTCTGGCTTAGTGGGCGGTAAATAATGAATATCGCAAGCTACACGTGCAAGCTACACGTTGGACCACATAGATTTGTTTGCTTTAGCTTAGCGAATTAAACTTCTTGCTCCTTTATTATTATGTACTACCGCAAGTAACGCCTGCTTCTATCCAATACAATTAGCCTTATTATTGTAAGTTTAAGTTAATTTCATTGTAACCAGTTTAGTGGCCCAAAAAACAATAGTAGATTAGTAGCCAAGGGCTGTAAGGCATCAATTGCAGCCCGAGATATTTAGGCGCACGAGCGCAGGGAGGGCGCCTATAGTTCGAGGGTGCAATTGATGCTTACACCCGAGCTTACTACTCTGCTTTACATCTCAATTGTGAGGTAAAGTAGGTCCTTATTACCCCCAAATGGAGCTTGTAGGTGACCAATTAGCGCTCTAGGGTAATAATGTAGCTAGAAAAGCCCAAGGGCGGTAAGTAATTTAAAAAAAAAACTCTTCACTCTTTCAAAAAGTTCGCGTACATCTAACCATCATACTTTTTTTAATTACTTACCGCCCTAGGGCTTTTCTAGCTACATTATTACCCTAGAGCGCTAATTGGTCACCTACAAGCTCCATTTGGGGGTAATAAGGACCTACTTACCGAATATGAGAGATGTAAAGATTTTAAAAAGACCTTTGTTCCAACAGTGCTGTACACACAGTACAGTGTTAAAAGTATGCGCCTGAAAAAAGCTTATTATACTGTTGAAAATTATGTAAATGATAAAAGAGCATGGATTTGACTCGCTCCAGCAATGCTAAGGACAGCGGTTACTTATGTATCTACTCTACACATTGATGAAATTGTAAATATTTTTTTTCAAAAGAGCAACCACCGAGTTTCTTGCCGGTTCTTCTCGGTAGGGATAGCATTCCGAACCAGTGGTAGTTTCACTCGACCATTCAAAAGCACTTGTCAGTCAACTTGAACAAAAAAGATTTGAATTTTGAGTGGATGCGAGCTCTACGGAAAGACCTGGGCCCCAATCATGTAAGAATGTCCGATCAATCGTTTAAGATTTTTGTCAAAGTAAAATAAACCGTAACTGCATTGAATTAGAGCTCAATTTCGTCTGCCCATTCTTATACGTTTAGGGTATCGTACATACCTAAACGTATAGGAATGGGCAGACGAAATTGAGCTCTAATTCAATGCAGTTATGGTTTATTTTACTTTGACAAAAATCTTAAACGTTTGATCGAACATTCTTACATGATTGGGGGGCTGACCTCACCTGCTGCCAGCACACTGAGGCTTCCGGCTGGTATACCGAGCCCCATGTTGAACTTGTGTCGTTCCTCAATGAACGCCACGCTGCCCATCACCAGCGTGGAAATGCCGCATACAATCTGTAACAAATATCATCATCCTTATCACCGACCCATCACCAGCCTTATATTGAGAGCTTAGTGACCTAGTGGGGATTGACAGACTTCCAAAACCTTTTTTTATTTTATTCCATTACAAGTTAGCCCTTGACTGCAATCTCACCTGATGGTAAGTGATGATGCAGTCTAAGATGGTAGCGGGCTAACCTGTTAGGGGCATGGCAGTTATATTAAACCCATACCCCTAGTCGGTTTCTACACGGCATCGTACCGGAACGCCAAATCGCTTGGTGGTATGTCTTTGCCGGTGGGGTGGTAACTAGCTTTTAATACATTATGGAGAACTAACCTACATGGTTTGCACACTATGTTTTCTTTCCCCGTTAAGGCAAGACGTGATATTAATTAATTTATACTCTCTCAATTATTCTCTTCTCCTCTCTTCAAAGGTTGTCTTAGGATGAGATATGATATAAGCAACCATAAGCGATAATACCGTATTTGCATACTGACTGTTTAATTCTAATTTTAGTAGTAGTCTTTTGTTACTATATTATATCATATACAGATTTATCATACTAATATTATAAATGCGAAAGTGTTTGTTTCTTGGTTTGTTGGTTTGTCCTTCAATCACGCCGCAACAAAGCAACGGATAAACGTGATTTTTTGCATAGGTATATCTGAGGATCTGGAGAGTGACATAGGCAGAAAATTAAGTTCCCGTGGGAATTAATAAAACTTATTCCACGCGGACGAAGTCGCGGGCATCAGCTAGTAAATAAATAAATGAGTATTATAGAAGCATCCGTTTTTAGATTGTTTAACATTTATGCAACGGCTGGTCTAAAATCGCCCTCGACACCGTGTTATAAATAAGATGCGATGATTTGTTCTGTTCCCAGTTACTAACAGTTTATACGGTTATCCGCGCGCCGCCGCCGGCAAAATCAACATCGGAAAATAAATACTGCTGCAAATTTAGTTTAACATAACTTTTAACTTTTTTTTACATTAAAAAAATATAGACACATCAAAATTCAATTAACGCTTTCCAATAAAGGACTTAACGAATGATTACATGTGATCCACCGACGATACCTTTAATAGTCTAGGAAACGGGGCGGTCTGTTGTATGGAGACCCCCACATTAAATCCTCAGTCGATGAAACTTGGCAGGGTTTTAGTATTGGATGATCCAAAACTTACACAAAAATATCCAACAAAAAAACATCCGGAAGTTAGGTACCTATTTATACCTAAAAGTACAAAAAGTATAAACTGTCTGAGCAAATCGTAATCATTTGACAGCTTAAAACGTATTACTCGAACTATTTAAGGAGTTCATACATGCTTTTTGACGTGCAGGCTTAAATGAACTCCTTAAACAGGTCGTATTATCCGTTTGACAAACGATTACGATTACAATTTTCTTACACAATCGGGGGGCTGGTACGTCGTCGTCGTCAACTGATAGACGTCCACTGATGGACATAGCTCTCTTTTATGAACTTCCACACACGCAGCGGCTCCCTGCGACTCGCTTGATGTCGTCCGTCCGCCTAGTCTGCCAACGCTGCGCTTTCCAGTGCGAGGGCGCTATTCCAGCACTTTGGTACCCCGACGTCCATCGGTTCTCGGAACTATGTGCCCCGCCTAGAGCCACTTCAGCTTCGCTATATATCGGTGGCTCTGGTTCCCCTATGGATCTCCTCATTTCTGATTTGATCACGTAGGGATACTCTCCAGCATAGCCATCTCCATCGCTCACTGAGTGACCCTCATCAGGCCCATATACTGGTTAGCAAACTTAATTAAAACTTGTAAAAAAATACCACCTGTGCAGTACTAGCCATAAGCCAGTCTTGCATTTTGTTTTGTATGAGCTTTCGCCAACTTTTTACTTTCAACTCTATGTACGCTATTCCAGGTAAGCTTTTCCAATTTAACTTTCGAAGTTTCTACGAAAGGTAACATTGGATTTTTGCTGTTTAGTATAAGGGACTAACTACAACTGTTAAGCTCCATTCAGATTCTGTCCATACAAAATTGGATTTTTATAGAGGGACATCGTAGACGAGACGTAGTAGAGAGACAGCTGCCATTATGTTATCATGAAAGAAGTCATTCACTTTCCAGATTGTTCCTTTGTTCAGTAAAGTTCACTCGGTTCAAGATGAATGACTGTTCAACTAGAATCATAGATGCCTCAAATCTTTGTTCAGAAATCCAATTACTTTCTGACACGGGCGTCGGGATGTGAAAGCGATTTCGGCGTTCCATACAATATTGTATTGAAGGAAGGAAGAATTGAGGGGTGCCAATATTTTCCGGTACTACACGATCCTCATAAAATGCATGTTAACTTACCACATTGAACTCATACTCAAATGTTTTTTATTCAAATAAACTTTTACTATTGCTTTTGAACTTTGAGTTTTGAACTAGAGTTTGGTGGGTTTTCATTCATTTATGTTTAAGTTACTACAATGTACATACACAGTGTAGACTGTAGACTGTGCTAATATTAGTAGGTACTCTGTGACAAAGGGATTAAGAAAAACATTAAGTCTTTGTATCATGCTAATATTATGAATGCGAAAGTGTGTTTGTTTGTTGGTTTGTCCTTCAATCACGCCGCAACGGAGCAATGGATCGATGTGTTTTGGCATGGGTATAGTTGAGGTCCTGGAGAGAGACATAAGCTACTTTTTATCACGGAAAATTAAGGAGTTTCTGCAGGACCAAAAAAAACTTAAACCACGCGGACGAAGTCGCGGGCATCATCTAGTATACCATATTCATACTGTAACGTAACGACCACAACAGCTTACGTTACACTGGGTCCACCATTATCCTTATTATTTTACAATCGACCGTTATAAGGGCTATGTGCAACGACCTCAATTTACATAGACGGGCCCTGTAAAACAAAGAATGTGGACTTATTTTACTAACGCCATCTAGTCTGAAAAGCGGGACAGCGCTATGGCGGGGACAAGGACAGGCTTATACAGGTGTGGAGCGCGCTCTACAGGTCGGACGCCCAATTTTTTTCTATGAAAGGGCCCATCTGGTACCTACATATCATCGATGGTTGTGTGATACAGAGATATCTTCTAAAACAGTACAATGCGTACGTACCTCGATGACTGGACCACCTCCGCCTGGATTCCTTCGCCTCACAAGCACTCGCAGACATCCACTGTATTCTAACGTACACAGACATCGGCCGGTGGACTCTTTGTTAGATCTTTGTTAGATTAGGTTTATCAGTAACTAGATGATTCCCTTGACTTCGTCCGCGTGGATTAAAGTTTTTTGATTCCCGCGGGAACTCCTTAATTTTCCGGGATAAAAAGAAACCTATGTCCTTCCCCGGGATATAACCTACCTCTATACCAAAAATGATGGGCCGGGAAAGCGTAGCAGACAGACAGACAGACTGACAGACAGAGACACTTTCGCATTTATAATATTAGTATGGATATGGATGAATGACGCTGTCGATTCTTCTTTTTCTCGCGTAGTCGCGGGTAGGAGGGGAAAAAGTTGACGTGGTGGTTTGACTACCCGTAGTGTACCTACGCATCACAGATCACTATTTACTAGTCCCTGGGGTACGCATCGGTCAGTGCAGTGTTGCCCGTGATTTAAGAATTAATCTCAGTATCAACACCTTGCTACAAAACACATAGTTCTGCCGAAAAAACGGAGTTGGTGTCCCTCTCGCACACATGACTACTTATATATATACTTATACCAATAGGTATTGTAAAAAAGATTAAGACCAATAAAGTTTGTTTTAAGTTTATATTTAAACCAAAGTAAGCACTTCCAATACCCTCCAAGCAGATTGCTGATAGTATAATATGAACAGATACCTAATTATTTAATACTATCTATCAGTGTTTCAGGCTGAATTTACGAGATTTCAACTGGAATTCAAATCATCCTGTCGACTTTCAATGGGATTAAGATCGGAATATTCATTAAGATAATCGCAAAGATGGCTTTCCTTTAACTGGCTTCCTAAGTAATTAAACGTCGCGCTTAGAAATCATATTTTATGCCGAAGATTTATCTGTTGTGTATATTATTAGGTAGGTACTAGATCATGCCCGCGACTTCGTTCGCTTGGTATAAGGTTTTATGTTCCGCGGGAACTGTTTAATTTTCCGGGATTGAAAGTAGCATATGTCCTTCTCCGCGACAGTATCACAAACCCCACTTATAATTGTAGTAATAAAAATCAACGTAGAGAGCCAGGCAATATCGTGAGGCAAGCTCTCGACTGGAATCCTCAGGGAAAAAGAGAGCGTGGTCGACCCAAACAAACTTGGCGGAGGTCGCGAGGATACAGATGACGTGGGATGAGGTCAAGCGTGTAGCTTTTAACCGTTTGAGATGGCGCAAAACTGTAAACGCCCCAATGACATAGGACATAATATAAGACACATCAAAATCGGTTGAAAAGTTGGGCTGTGAAAGCGTATCACATTCGCATCCATACTAATATTATATTTACTTGAATACAAAAGTTTGTCTATCTGTCTATCCGTCTGTCTGCTAAGTGCTAAGCTTTCACGGCCTATCTGTAGAACCGATTTTGACGATGCAGAGGTAGGTAGGTATCCGGCGAAGGCACAGCCTACTTTGTATCCCGGAATTCAAAGGGTTCCCGCGGGTATTATCAAAAACCAAAATTCACGCCATCGTCTAGTTTATATTAGTTAGGATTTTTAACCGACTTCAAAAGGAAAGGGCCTCCTCCTTTCCTTTTAAAGTGAGTTAAAAATCAATTTTTCATTTCGATTGTATTATTTTTAAATTAATTAATCTAGTAACTACAGGTACCTGTAAAACCCGAAGTCGCAACACCAACGCCAGGGGGTAGGACAGTGGGTGACGGAAGATAGCGCCGTCCCTCTCCGCCGTCAGCGGCGCCGCCGACTCCTTGCGGTGTGATAATGCTGCCTGCAAACAATGAAAATGTCATACAATGAAGAGAAAATGACGTAGTCTTACCACGGAATACTTAATAGGTCTTACCGAGTACTTAGTCTTACGCAGGTACCTAAAATTGGGTATTTGACAAGTCTATATTTCAGTGCGGAACGCGCTTGCCCAGAGGATGCCTATACAGGTTTCCTTCATCGTTAAAGCCACTTCATCAGAAAAGTTTCAAGTACGTGCTTAAGGATCGAACCCCCAACCATCTGAAATGAGGCCGGACATCTAAACCACTAAGCTATCGGCTATCACCGCTGAGCTGGTGGTAAGAATGTGCTCGAAAAATTTGCTTTTAGTGGCGTGCGATGCGGTTATGGAAAAGGGTGCCACAGCGCTTGCGTACTAAATACAAGTTTGCCTGGCAACTGGCATTTGTTTGCCAGCTGATCTGAGATCAGAATCATACTTAGTACATACTGTATATAACTGATAATATTGAATATCATCTGAGGTCGGAAATAGTTTGGTAGGTACAAGCTATATTGGTCAAGATAGGTCAACAATAAGGTTATTGTTATGAATTATCAATGTGCAGCAATTAATTGTAAGAACGAAAACTCACTAGGGGCAACGACAAAGCTTCGTGAAACGTCCAGTTAAGATGTGAACGAGTTTTGTCTTGTCGCGCTAGTGTACGCGTTCCTTGTAATGAGTGAGTGACGTGGACTTTTAAATAGCGTGTTCAATGTTTTCGCTCCAACAATGTCACAATAGTTTTTGTGTTTGTTGATGCACAGTAGACTGCCTATCTTTAAATATAAAGTTAACGTGTTTGTCTATGACGTGTGTCCGATAAACTAAACAAGTACTTAAGTACAGTAGAGCGTCGATTATCCGAACTAATTGGGGGACATGGGTGTTCGGAAAACCGGTATTTTCGGATAATCGAACTAATGTACATATATTGATTCAGCCATACAAATTTACGTACAGGTAAATGAAAACCATATTAATTACATTTATGAATATCTTTAATGACAAATAGGAAATATGTAAACAAAAAAAAAGTGCAGACAATTTGTAGTAAAACTAGTCTTTACTACAGAATTACAATTAACGCTTAAAAAAATCTTGAATCTTCGTCTGCCGAAGCAAGCCTTCAAGAACAGATATTTGATACGAATCGAGCTGGGATATAAAGTTACTTATGCTCGTCTTTTGTTTTTTTATATCCGTAATGGTAGACTTACCAACTTGGTATTCAATGGATAACTTGGTTGCAGATTCGCCTTCCTCTAACCGTTTATTAATCTCGTATTTATCTTTCATAGAAAGGACAACACGTTTACGTTTAGGCATTTTAAAGAAAGAGTTTACTTTCACGCGAGTACAATAACAAGTGAACGACTAACGAGTCGCGACAAGTGGGCTAACTAAAGCGCGGGCGGTGCGCGCGAGACCCGCGTGGTGGGAGGTGGGGGCATTGACCCGTGCGTTACTACGTTCGGATAAGCGGTCGTTCGGTTGAGCGACGTTCGGATAATCGACGCTCCACTGTACTACTATAACCAATTATAAAAAAAAAAATCGGAACTCAGCATTTTTTTTTCTAAAACTTAAAAACGCTATTTAATGCGAATTTCAATGTGTGTTTACAGAAGAAATGAGCGATTCCGAGAGCGATGAAGAATCAACACAGCCCAAAAAGGTTGAAACACATTCTTCAGATTCCAGCTACGATGAAGAAGAAGAAGTTGTGGAAAGGCGTAAAGATGAAGCAGGTAATATGATCACTTTTATCACTCATCCAGCACGCAGTTTTAACTTACTTTGCCTGCAGCTTCGCTCACATTAAGTTCGATTTTCATATAAATTCCAAACCCCTATTTTTTCCCCTTAGGGGTTGCATCTTCAAAAATCCTTTCTTAGCGGATGCCTTTAATGTGAAAAGCTATCTGTATGCCAAATTTCAGGCCGATCATTCCTGTGGTTTGAGCGGTGCGTCGATAGATCAGTCAGTCCGTCAGTCAGTCAGTCACCTTTTGTTTTTATATATTGAAACTTACAATTTAGAATATTACTCAGAAATGACATAATATTGTATTCTCCGATTCCTAATAACTAACAACATAAGTGGATAAAAAAAACAGGACAGGATAAAAACTCCGCGCGACATCTTCGTAGAGGACATACTTCGTATAGGACCTTATTAATATATAGAGCTCCATAAATTTTTGTCCGTAGTGTGTTTTCGCCCTTTCGCGGCCACCCATCCAGCTATCGACTTGGGTCAACGCTGCTCTCTCGGCGCAATCGATTGATAGGTATGCTTCTAATGCTAATTTCAGGTTTATAAGGTAATTAGGAGACACACAAACAGAAATAGGTATTGATATATAAAAGACGCCTTATATTTTGTACCTGTTATTTGCTCGTTAGCATCCAATCAAACGAAGCCACGAACCGCAAGCTTTATTATTTAAAGCATTCATTCGAAGCCCCTAATTAATACTATAACAATAAACAGTCAGTACAGCACAGGTACAGCATAATAATTTAATTAAACGTAGAGTAAATTGAGGTTTATTCATACATGACTAGACGATATCGTTATTTAGGTTATTAAAAACGTTACGACGGATATATAGGGTATTAAAAAATCTCATAGGAACTCTTTTATTTTTCTTCAATACTATTTGGTGCAGGTTTAATGCGCGTTTCGATCTACCTATCAAATTCAAGCATTTCAACCAATTAGCAGCCGTTATTCCAAAAATAACGGCGGTGCTTCAGCCCCGTGCCTCGGAGAGCACGTTGAGCCGTTCCCTCTCTCTTATGAGAGTCGAGGTCTGTGCCCAGCAGTGGGAACTTAATGGGCTGTAGTGGATTCCAAAAATTGTACGATACATGAGCCCCGAAAAGTTGCTGGACATAAGTTTGTCATTTGTTGCTTCTCGTCGCTTTCGTCGCTCATCTAGTAAAAACGGCTTACACGTTTCAGCGTGAAGCTACTTTTATTATACCTCAGAAAGTACCTACTTATTTTCTATTTAAATATTATTTATATCATTGAGTTGTTTTACTAGTAAGTGTAAATAAACAATAGATCAAACAAAAAGCTAAAACAAAATTCTCATCCAAATACAATAGGTAATACTTTTTAGAAAAAAAAACAAGTCACGAGTAGGTACATCACTCACACCTAACCCTTGTTAACTTCATAATATTGAATTTAATTCAGGAATATTCCTATTTGCTTGATGCTATTGTTTGAGAGAAAATGGAATACCAAATCGAATTTAATGTTCACTTTTTCTAACATTCTTACGAAGCTTGGTATGTTGGCTTTGCTAAATCCAATTTCAAAATAATTATAAGAAACATTTTTTTATCCACTACAAGTAAGCCCTTGACTGCGATCTCACGTGGTGGTAAGTGATGATGCAGTCTAAGATGGTAACGGGCTATCCTGTTAGGTGTATGACATAATATATTAAACCCATACCTGTACTATTATTTACGGACTTCGTCCACGTGGATTCATTTTTCTTGATAAAAAGCAAATGTAATTCCCGGGGATACAGCCTATGACTGTACTTTCATCTAAATCGCTTAAAAAAATGCGCTATAAGAGCGTAGCAGACAGACATACACACTTTCGCATTTATAATAGTACAATAATAAAATTAGTATGGATTATAATCAACTTACTCTAGCTGAGTTAAAACTATGTAACCCAACGATGTAACCGATTTAGTAGCTATTTCTACTATCTTTTAAGATTGTATAGGCACACCCAAGAACCTCTTTTATATCATTGTCCAAGATAACAATATCCTTGATCCTAAATACATGTGTAGTTATCATATTATCACTAGTTATTGTAAAAGAAAAGGTTTTACTGAGCGTTTTAATTATTATTGTCAAATTTTGAAGCATCTTAGTTTGTCATTTTGCAAGTCACTAGTGTCATAGTTGTCTGGTAGTGGTCATATAAAAATATAAACAACAAATAAAATCATGACGAACTAAGTTATTGTAATTAATGTAACAAATATTTTACAGAAAAAGTAGCGGACGAAACAATGACGGCTCAACAACCTTTGCCTCGGAGAAAGCGATTTATTCCAAAATATGAAGTCGAAGGTGTCTTTAAGTTAGTGCTCGGTGAAGAAACACAAATACAGATCGAGATGGTTATTGGAACTCATGTTAACGCACAAAGTCCGTGGAAATTTGTAGAAAAAGATAAAATAATAGAAAACATTGACCTTATTAGTGAAGCATCAGAATTTTTCCCTTTGAAGGAACATATTCTAAATTATACAGAGGACTTGGTGTTGATGGGATATATCGTTGATGAATCTAAGGATGTTGATGAGTTTTATGTGTGCTTAACAACAGAAGCTAGAGATCATTGTAAACAGCAATCTGACAAATTCATAAAAAGGCAACAGAAAAAACTTGAGAAAGCAGTTCTGAAGAAACCTAGGCCGTGGAAGAGTTTAGGAAGCGAAGCTGAATTAAAAGAATTAATACCAATCAACACACGACCATTACTGGAACTAGAAATTAAGGCAAAGTTTCCTAAGTACTATGAACCTAAAAAGTATAATATAAGAGACACAAACTCCGTTCGAGATGGTTTTATAGAACTGACGCCGTACAGACAGAGGTTTAACAATATATTTCGACAGAGAATTGACTGTGCCTCACAAGCGGCTCCATCTACAGTTCAAAGTCATGCACAGACTGAGTTACGGTATCCGCAAAATGTGTGGACTCAATCGATTGCTGATGCTTTAGGCAAAGTCGCTATTACTGATACTGAAGCCGGTGGAGATACGGGGCAAGATAAACTAGATGAAGATAAGCTACAAGACAAAGAAAGCTCCGACGAGGATGATGAAGAGTACAAGGAACCGCCGGACGAAGTTGGATTACAAGCTTATAGAAACGCGTTCAGACGCATGCGCAGACCCTCCTACATAAAAATGATTAATAATTTCATGAGAGACAAGGTAACAGAAATGGACTCAATCATAGAACTGAATACTGTAATGGACATGTATTGTAATGACTACCCGAATTTGATAGCAGAGAAAACTGTTGATATTTATGATACCATGACTTTTGAAGAATACGTGTGCTTTACAGACGTGAGAGCTAAAGATAAGTATATATCTAGCGCAGTGTTTCATCCAATGTGGTCCGGAATTGTGGCTATTTGCTATTCTGATGGATCGCCAACTGCTATGAGAACTTTAGGTTCTCGCCCTGATCCTATACAAAGGGCTGTGTATGGGATTAATCCAGTTTTAATTTGGAGCCATATCGATACTTTAATACCGAAGCTCACATTAGAAGCTCCACGGGAAGTCAAAGTTCTTTCTTTTTGTCCATTTGATGAAAATATATTATTAGGTGGATGTATCAACGGTCAAGTTATTGTTTGGGATATAACAAATAAATTAGAGAATGTTGATAAAATAGAAGTTTTGAGCGAAAAGAGAGAGAAATACCGAATCGCAATGAATGCTCATATGGGGTGGATGAAAAACGTCCAAGATAAATCAATTGTAACGTATACTGCTTTAAGTAATTTAATGACCAGTCACTATGGAGCTATTACAGCTATTAATTGGCTATCACCCAATTTTAATGTTACTTCAACTGGAAAGTGTATGATGATGACGGATTCCAAAAAATCTATGATGTTTTTTACTGGGTCAGAGGATGGATTAATATTAATTTGGAGTTTGTCAGTTGAAAATGTAACCCTTTTTGAAGGCAAAAAGGTCAAAAAATCCAAAAGAGTATTAAAAAGACCTTCAGGATTGCTAGTCGACTTTTCACCATATAAAGTTTTAGATCGTAACTTGCAGCCTTGCTACAAGCTTCATTTAGGCGTTGCCGGTCATCCTCAAACTTTACCCCTTCAGAGTTTTGGTATGAACCCTCCAGTAATCAAATATACGTACGCTCCGAGAAATACAGGCACAGGAAGAAAATATTTTACTTGTGAAATTATACCGCAAAGCGCATCTGAAATAAATACAATACTCTATTGTGGTTCACAACATGGTGAATTGGCTAGAATAACGTGGGAAGGACATGAATTTAACACGGGCGAAGTAGTGAATTCTGAGTATTGCGATATAGTGTTTAGTTGTCACATGCACGATGGCGCGATAACGAGAGCGCAGAAAAATCCCTTTATCAGCCATATGACACTCGCAGTTGGCGGAAAAATTTTTGCTATTTGGTCAGATAAGTTAAAAAATCGACCAATAATTTGGAAGAAGCGACCTTGTAGATTAACTGACGGAGCTTGGTCACTATACAAGCCTAGCTTGCTGTTTGTTACGACATCTGAAGGTGATTTAGAAACTTGGGATCTTCTTATTAGAAGTGACCAGCCTATATCCGTACAAACACTGTCCGGTATGATGCTTACTAGTGTAAGTTTGCACACGCTTCCTTTATCCAAAAATATAATCGGGGTAAGTGATATTAATGGTGCTTTTAGAATGTTTTTATATCCTCCAATTTTTATGATTGAAAACCAAGGTTATATAGGGCGCACTGAAAGCATGATCATCAGGGAGTTGAAAGTAATGAATACTTTTATAGAATGGCAAGAAGAATGGATGAGAAATAATCCTGAAATTTTACTTGAAATCAGGCGAAAAGAAGGTGAGCTATTAGCTCTAAAAGAAGAAGAAAAACGTAGGCAAAAGGAAGAAGAAGAAAGAAAACTTGAGGAAGAAGCAGAAGCCAAACGTCAACATAAAATGAAAGTTATTGGTCCAGAAGAAAGATGGCAGATGATTATACAAAAACTTATAGAAAAAACTATTGCAGTTAAAAAGAGAATAAATAGAGCTGAGTTAATTGAACACGAGAAACCATTGCGAGAGCTAGAAGCGCAACGCTTAGAGAAAGAAAGAAGAATGTTAGAAATTATGAAAAATCAAAAAAGTATTTTTAATGACACAGTTGCCATTCTATTTCCCGAAGCTATTAAAAAAGAAGCTAAAGTAAAAAAAAGTTACCTTGGTGATGATAAGCATAGTCTTAAACAAACTTATATAGAAGAGTACGATTCCTTAAAAGACACTGCCAGTAGAACTGTGCGGGAGCATCCATATAAGATAGCTTTCTCTTGGGAGAACACTTTGGCTGATGGAAAAGATCGGAGACTGGCGCTTAATGCTCATGAGGATTTTATAAAAATGCATAAATTTAGATTAGATGAAGACGGTGGAGAAACTCCGGTACAAGCGAAAGTTGAAGTTAAAGTTGAACCTTCTTTGAGTGAGATAGAGGAAACAGAAGTAGAAGATAGTTAATGTAGCACATTATCCTTTGCTAATTATTTAGCATTTATTTTAGCTTTAATATTTGAATATCTAGTCAGGATAACTTATCATGTTCATTTATGTTTTATTATTTAATAGAATAAAATATGTGCAAAGAATAGTGCAAAGTTCTTTTTTTTCTAGTACGTTTGTTGTTCTAATAATAGTATGTACTCATCTGGGATGCAAGCTATTCCTGCTAAAAAAAATTGCAAAATGGGCTTTCGCATTTATAATTTTACAAGATACCCGCGACTTCGTCCGCGTGTATTGAGTTTTTAGATTCCCGGGGGAACTCTTTCATTTTCCGGGATAAAAGTAGCCTATATCCTTCCCCGGGATACAACCTATGCCTGTACCAAATTTCATCAAAATTGGTTGAACAGATGACCGTGAAAGCGTAACAGACAGACAGCCATACAGACAAACACACTTTCGCATTTATAATATTAAGTATGGATTTATTGATAAGCCTTACCCGAGGACAATATGAAATATGGATCGTGAGGATACATGCATGCCAAGAGTTTTCTTATAACGCTCTCAAGGGTGTGTGAAGTCCAAGTGGGCTTTGGCGTGGTGGTAAGTCCACCACGTCAAACTCTTCTCATTCTGAGAGGAGACTCAAGCTTAGTACTGGGCCGGCGTTGGTTTGAAATGATGATGATGAGGTAGTGATGGATTATAATTATTATCCACTAGCTGATGCCCGCGACTTCGTCTGCGTGGAATAAGTTTTTTTGATTCCCACGGGGACTCCTTAATTTTCCGGGATAAAAAGTAACCTATGTCACTCTCCAGGTCCTCAAGTATACCCATGCAAAAAATCACGTCAATTCGTTGCTCTGTTGCAGCGTGATTGAAGGACAAACCAACAAACAAACACACTTTCGCATTTATAATATTAGTATGATACTTCCATACAATATTTATAATATATTATAGTATTATAAATACGAGAGTGTGTCTGTCTTTACTTCTTTTCTTTACTCTTTAGCAGCCCACCTTTGTAACCGATTTTGATGAAATTTGGTATAGAGATAGGTTGTGTCCCGGAAAATTAAGAAGTTAAAACATAGTTAAGTCACGCAGACGAAGTCGCGGGCATCAACTAGTAAATAAATACATATTACATACCACATTCAGCTCCTCCATGTCGTCGTCACAGGTGAAGGATGGCGTCACACATAGTTTGCGCTTCATAGGTCCCTCGGGCGTTTCACTTACTACTATTACCTATTCTGTGGTTTCACTTCACTATATACTCGTAGGTCCCTATCGCATCTGGAAAGAAGAAACAACTGATCAACTGCGTGTCGTAAACATAAGGTCGGGTCTGTATAGTCCGGCAAACTTATCTGCCTAAGAAATCGGGAAAATATTGTCATAAATACCTATTAAGTTTAAGGTATAAAATAACTTCCGCATGGATTTTTTTTTGGATATTTTTGTATAAGTTTTGGTTCATACCATACTACAACCTTGCCAAGTTTCTGACTGAACTGAAGATTTAATGCGGGGGTCGCCATACAACGAACCGCCCTGTTGCTTAGACTTTAAGGTACGAGTATGTAGGAAAAAACTAGAAGTTTATTTCGCTATAATCCGCCACAGAAGGTAAACCTATGTGGTACAGTGCGTATCTTGAACTTGCGGCCCGCGATATTCTCCACACCACATAAATGTTCCAAAATACCCTCAACGTACGTTTCACTCCGACACCGGAGCATCCTCAGGAGATGTTGACTCTACAATGCACGATTGTGATTGTGAATATCGCGGGCCGCAAGTTCAATATACGCACTGTACCACATAGATTTAACTTCTGTGGCGGATTATAGCGAATTAAACTTCTAGTTTTTTCAAAGTCATGGGCTTCCGCAAAGTAACGCCTGCTTCTATCCAATATTCGAGTATGTAGGACTTTAATAGTCGTAGGAAGACATCGTGAGAAAACCTGTAAGTATGTCCGAGAGTTCTACATAATGCTCTCGGAGGTGTGTAGGCTGCTAATTGGCACTTGGCCGCAGCGTGGTGGACTCGTGCTCAGCAGTGGGTAATGGGTTGAAGTGATGCTGTTGATGAATCGATAGACAGTACAGAAAGGACAAAGGTCAAATGGGATCGTATGGGAAAAACGTTGTGTCGTGTCGCGGTAGTCTGTGCAGGTTCATATAAACGTGGACTTTTTGTCCGCAAGTCAAAACCATTATGTCTATAATGTGTTTTCGCCCTTTTACAAGTTATTTGATCAGAGATAATTGTGATCGCATTGAAATGAAGAAAGGAAGATTCTCGAGATTTAAATGATTCGTTTGGCCTTTGTGATATCTAATTTAACTTTACAAACGAGTGTCGTCTAGGAGGGGTCTAATTTACAATTTTGTTGACTACAAGAATGTCGGAGCAGGTTGAGTCAAAGGAAAAATTCGCTCGACTTCAGGAGATCACGGTTCATTATTTTTCTTCATTGAAATCATTTTCGTTCATTCTTCACAGTGTTGAGCGCTGTTGTCTTAACATGCTGACTGCGGAGGTCCCGGGTTCGATCCCCGGCAGGGTGAATTTGGTAATTTATAATTTCTGAATTTTCCCTGGTCTGGCCTGGTGGGAGGCTTCGGCCGTGGCTAGTTACCACCCTACCGGCAAAGACGTGCCGCCCAGCGATTTAGAGTTACGGTACGATGCCGTGTAGAAACCGAATAGGGGTATAAAATGGAAATGTCGGAGCAGGTTGAGTCAAAGGAAAAATTCGCTCGACTTCAGGAGCTCACGGTTCAATTTTTTTTTTATTAGATAGGTACAATTTACTACTCGACTGCATTCTCATCTGGGATGCCCGGAGTCGACTACAGCCGAATCGCGTTGAATCAAATCGAGTTGCATACGAGAATATTGTTTATGCATTACTGGACTCGGCGGAGTTCGGCACGCCGCTAATCGATTTGTAGTTTCATCTTGTTTGGATGGATGGATCGGTGGATGAATGGATGGATGTGTGTTACTCAATCACGCCACAAAGGCTGAACGGATATGCCCCCCGATTGTGTAAGGGAAATCGTAATCGTAATCGTTTGTCAAACGTACTTATAATTCGACCTGTTTAGGGATTTCATAGATGCCTACACGAAAAAAAGCATGTATGAACTTCTAAAACAGTTCGTGTAATACGTTGTAAGATGTCGAATGATTACGATTTGCTAAGACAATAATTGGGCCTCTGGACGAAATTTGGCACAGAGATAATCCCTCTCTAGTCTGCAATAATAGGCTACATTTTATCCCGGAAATGTCACTATATTAATATAGGCGCATCATCGCTTAAAATATAGTGGCATTTCTATAATTGTGTCAAGCTTGAAATTAGTAAATGAACTTTATTACAAAAAAATCATTTTGTTGAGTTCGATGTTTGAATACTATTGATAACTTTGAAATGTAGATATAATAAATACATTGCTTAAGCGTTTTAGACCTTAATGCACGCAGTGTTTTAAACAATCTAATTTGAAAACTGGTAATAGAGCAAGATCCCGCGACGATCAGACCTTCGTTATTTTATTAAAGCTGAAAGTTTTTCTATGTACCTACATATGTCTCTAATAGAGGTATAAACGATCCCCGACTATGAGGTTTGGATCGCGGTTGCTTTGGAAGGTATCAGGTAGAAAAGGTGGCATCTCAAAATCGTTAAAGTACCGTTTTTTTATATTTTTATTTGGAATAATATTAGGAACCACGTTGTCCATTGTCAGACACTTAGTACGATTGCAACCTCCTATCAGACACTCTGTTGTTTTATAATTTAAGAGTGTCTGACAGGGGGTTGCAATCGTACAGTGTCCTCAATCCACGCGGACGAAGTCGCGGGCATCAGGTAGTCATACTAATATTATAAATGCGAAAGTGTGTTTGTTTGTTTGTTTGTTTGTTTGTTTGTTTGTTGGTTTGTTGGTTTGTCCTTCAATCACGCCGCAACGGAGCAACGGATCGACGTGATTTTTGGCATGATGCATAGTTGAGGACCTGGAGAGTGACATAGGTGACTTTTTATCCCGGAAAATTAAGGATTTCCCACGTGAACCAAATAAACTTCAATTCTCGAGGACTAAGTCGGGGGCATCAGCTAGTTTATAATAGAATATAGTATAGATGACATAATATTCACGTTCAACCTAACACTGCACCATGGAGGTCGTGGACTTAGTCAATTTCGGAACAACATTCGCTAAATCATATTATCATCACTCACTCACTCACTGCAGCCCATTAACGTCCCACTGCTGGGCACAGGCCTCCACTCTCATAGGAGAGAGGGAATTAGAGCTTAGACCCACCACGCTGCTCCAATTTGTTCCAGTTGGCGGACTTTAACGACTATTATCATGTTAATGATAATAACCGGGACCGACGGCTTAACGTGCTCTCCGAGGCACGGGGGTGAAACACCGCCAACTTCCTAACTCCGGGCTAGTACTGAGAATTTCTAGTCAGAAAAACCCAATACTCAATTATGGCCCGACCCGGGACTCGAACCCGGGACCTCGTCGGCCGCAGTCAACCATTCCAACCACTAGACCAACGAGGCAGTCGAGGCAATCATATCATCACCAAGTAATAAAGTTCAAACAATGTTGCAAGAGTTTGCGCTATCAGATCTTTAGACTGCTCATAAACAAGTCTTCTCACATCATCATCTTCGCTTAAGATCATAATATTTATTCTTTATGAGTTATCTGTATCTGGGTTGCCACCACACTTTATATTAAAACTGCCTAACTCGCTAAATGCTTCGTTGGTCTAGTCACTAGTGGTTAGCATGTTCAACTGCGGCTGACGAGGGCCCGGGTTCAAATCCCGGGTCAGGCCATAATTAAATGTTGGGTTGACAAGAAATTGACAGAAACAGCACAGAATAGGGATCAGTATGGTACTAGCCCGGAGTTGTGAAGTAGATTATATTATGAAAAATATAGTGTGTGACGCGGGATTAAACACGATTTCAGACTTCGGGTGATGCCAGCCCTCGCTTCGCTCAGGCAGGCAACTGCATCCTCGTCTGAAATGTCTTGTTTCACCCCTAGGCACACAATATACTAATTAAATTGACAAACAACATAGAAATGGCCTTGAAAGTTGAGGCTAAAAAATGCTAACAAACGCTAACTTTAGTCAATATCCTTTTCCCTGTAGTGAAAATCATACGATAAAATAAGTCATTTTAGGATTAATTAATATTATCATGCTTTTAAAAGTTGACGTTTGTTTCAAATATAATTATTTGGAAATCAACCCCTGCGCGGAGTTCACCTTAAAAATGGATTATTTTTCAAAAACGGTGTCATGTTGTCAACCCTAATCTATAAGTAAAGCGTGCCCGAAATAGCAAGCGATCCCTGTATTTCAATACAGCAATTCCGCTATTCTATGATATTCCTATTGTTTATACGATAACATTATTCTCAGAAATCGGGTTGCTTCGACACAAATGTATATCACTATTGTAATACTCAGATAGGTATAATATGTGTATATCAAATAAATATTATAAATGCGAAAGTATGGATGTATGGATGTATGGATGTATGGATGTTTGTTACTCAATCACGCTCCAACGGCTGAACGGATCTGGATGAAATTTGGCACAGAGATAGATTAAAGTCTGGAATAGCACATAGGCTACTTTTTATCCCGGAAAATTAAAGAGTTCCCGCGGGAACCGAAAAACCTCAACCCACGCGGACGAAGTCGCGGGCATCAGCTAGTTGTTTTATATGAATCGTTTTAGGTACCTTTGTAAAATACTAGATGATGGCTTCGGTAAATAAAAATCCCGTGGATACACTCTTTAAGTTTTCGGGATTAAAAGTAGCCTAGGTATTTCCATTTCCGGGGTGAAAGCTAAGTATATTCCAAATCGCTTCAGATAATGGACTATGAAAAGGTTTTTCTATAGGTACCTTGCCGGGTTTCGAATCCAGGATGTAATAATAATAATCCTACCGACTGATTTTCGGCCACGGCGGCCAATCTCCAGAGAGATAATCGCCATCTGCGCGGGAAATATTATAGTACACTAACTTATGTGCAAACACAGGTGCACTCTCTGTTCCTTCACTCTCATAGCCCGATGGGACGGAAAATCCGACACGACAGGATAGAGATCAGGCGCAGGCCCGACGGCTTAACGTGCTCTCTGAGGCACGGGGTGAAGCACCGCTAACTTCCTAACTCCGGGATAGTACTGAGAATTTCTAATTTATTCAAATTTCAAATTTTCGGAAAATCCAGGACGTATCATTAATATGACAACAGCGCTCATCCTGGCGGTCACCAAATTAATCAGTAAAAAAAAAGTCTAAACTTTCCCTACATGATTGAGGGTTGGTCCCTTCGGAACTTAAATTAGCATTGTGACGACGCGACGACCAATTTAAATTTACAACAGAAAACGCCATTTTATGTTTGGCCTCAGGGGAATAGGCGTTTTCAAAAGGCCCTTTCTTGGCGTGTAATGAATTTAAATTGTTGGCTATTTTTCGATGTTGGTACTTAGGGCCAGTTCAAACATTCTGAATTTAGAAACTGAATTCGGATTCTGAAGCAATTACGCTAAGTAAATGTGTAAGCTAGACATAAGTTCTTTGTTGTTCGACCAAATGATATTCAATTATAAATGCGAAAGTTTGGATGGATGTATGGATGTGTGGATGTATGGATGTATGGATGTATGGATGTATGGATGTATGGATGTATGGATGTATGGATGTATGGATGTTTGTTACTCAATCACGCTCCAACGGCTGAACGGATCTGGATGAAATTTGGCACAGAGATAGATTATAGTCTGGAATAGCACATAGGCTACTTTTTATCCCGGAAAATTAAAGAGTTCCCGCGGGAACCGAAAAACCTCAACCCACGCGGACGAAGTCGCGGGCATCAGCTATCCCTCATAATAACAATAATAAAAATCTCTTTATTTGCAAAAATTACACAGGTTCACACATTGAGGTATTATTATGTACTAACGTTAATTCAATGGGTACACATCAATAATTTGGCCTCTATCTCCCAAAAAAGTAAAAACTGTGTTATGTTAGCTAGTGCCTTGAGCCTTCCCTATTACAATAGGTTATTTTTTTGCTATTTAATGATTAATGATTATTATTAGCTAATGTTAACATGCAGAATAGAATACAACATTGCAAAATAATAATAAAATAAAATACGAATGCAAAATTTTAAGGTCCGAACTTTTCAGATTCGATCAATCTGAATATTTTTGACGAATGCTCTGATCCGAAATTAAATTTTACTATTTCCTTGATCATGCCAGCGACTTCGCCATTGTGGATTAAGGTTTCTAAAAATCCCATTTAGGTTCTCATGATTTTGCGGGATAACAGTGGTCCGGGGTAGTTACTCGGTACAAAATTTCATCATAATCGATTTAATGGAATTGGAAGATAACAGATAGAGAGAAAGGCAGACACATTCGCAATATTAGTGTACGAATGAATATTAAAAATGCTTATGGCTTACTAGCTGATGCCCGCGACTTCGTCCGCGTGATTTAATTTTTTTTGATTCCCGCGGTAACTCCAAACACATTGTCGCATTTATAATATTAGTATAAACTTATAAAGTATGATAGATTTGAGGACCTGGAGAGTAGGTAGCATAGGCTACTTTTTATCACAGAAAAGGATTAAGGAGTTCCCTCGAGAATCAAAAAAAATTAAACCACGCGGACGAAGTCGCCGACATCAGCTAGTTAAAAATAAAATAAACGCAATTTTTTTTTCCAATTTCAACCACCGGGGCTATATAAGTTGGTGGACTTTACGTAAAAGCCAGAAGGAGAGCAGTTTTGGATATCAATAATAATTAATCTACTTTCTTGGAACTACGGATTTAATATTTATTTCAATATCATATTATTTTAATAGAATCGATTTGGCACCGGGGTATGGTCATGATTGATTTGTCTAGATTTAAATAAGGCCGTCAGATGTTTACGCCTGCGTGTTAGGGTTACAACACACTATGGACGCGTACAACAGACTGTGCTAGTGCACAGTTTTTCAGACTGAAATGATCTGATTTCTAATATGGGTAGTATTTAATCCTATACCAGTAAATCCCCTTTCTTGTAACAAAATATTCGAAAGTAGTACCAAAAATACTGGATTGCACACTAAATGTCCTTTTACACGTCCTTTCTATATTTAAGTTTAGTTTTAATTTGTATTCTGTACAGAATAAATAAATAAATGTGCACACTAGCTAAATCAAATTTAACATACTGTTTAATGGATTAAGCAAAACTCTTTGAGAGATTATATATTATTTAATAGAATATTATTAATATTGTTTAAAAGAATATTATTAAATGAAACACAATTTAATCAATCACATTCGTCTAATTCAGCACACATAAACAATTAAGTGTAAATGAATGTAAATACATTTTTTTAACTTAAGTTAGGTATAATAATTATTGACCCGATAGAAACTACTTAAGTGCCCGACCTACATACGGGCACTACCTGAATATTTATGTCTAACCCTAATTATCAAACGTTTTTATATTATTTTTATTATGCACCTTTAGAAATCAATTTTAGAAATTCCGTTGTAAGACTGTATAACTTAGTGTGCAAGTCAGTAAATTAGTGGAGACACTTCGTTTGCTTATATTGTAAATAGAGGTGCAATTAAAAAAATACCATTTAATATTAGCAGAGTAGCGCAACTGTTCAGCAAATTCTAATAACGTCCTGCGGGTAATTGTTGGAAATTGCTGGCGTACGGCCAGAAAAGAGCCAATTATTGACGTATAGTTTTTTTAAATAATGAAGTGATTTCCGAGAAAAACAATTTTTGAGGCTGTAGATTAACTTAACCAAGTAACAATTATTTTATGGCTTTTTCCAAGATACAGAACAGGTAGGCTAGCTTGAATTGCACTTCACCTGTTTTATTTCAAGTAGGTACGGAACACTAAAAATTGAAATTTCTTCGTCACTTATCTAAAATATTATATAACACACACAGCTCAAACCACTGGACGGATCGGACTGAAATTAGCATATAGATAACTTTTATGACGTAGGCAACCGCTAAGAAAGGATTTTTGAAAATTCAACCCCTAAGGGGGAAAAATAGGGGTTTGAAATTTGTATGAAAATCGAACTTAACGTGAGCTAAGCTGCGGGCAAAAGTTAGTATGTAGGTACATATAATAATGGTTCTAAAGTAGGTGCACACTCTATATTTTATGAGTTTGCTTGTAGGTGCGCCTTTTTAAAAGGGTCGTAACAACTCGGGGCTGGGCCAAAGTGCGCCCCACTAGGATTTAAACGGTGTAAATAATAAATTAACCGGCCGCTGTTCTCCGGAATTAAATTGCGAGTTTCCGCTTATAAATCATGTTTTACGTACAACAAAAGAGTACCTATATTTTTACCTACCTATAGCACGTGTAGAGCGATATGTAATACCTGCGAAAGTGTATTTGTTTCTTTCAATCACGCCGCAACGAAGCAACAGATCAACTTGATTTTTTGCTTGGATATACATAATTATTAAAGATCAGCCCCCCGATTGTGTAAGAAAATTGTAATCGTAATCGTTTGTCAAACGGATAATCCGACATATTTAAGGAGTTCATAGATGCCTGCACGTCAAAAAGCATGTTGCACTCGTTAAACAGTTCGAGTAGTACGTTTTAAGCTGTCAAATGATCACGATTTACTTATATAAATGGGCCTCTGGAGAGGCTATTTTTTTATTTCAGGAAGTCATATTGTTGCTGTACCCTTACTCTGAGATTGATCGAATTTAAAATACGGTCTCACTAAGTGAGGTGAATCACATTTGAGTCAAACTAAAATGGACCCAAAAACTCTTGATTTAAAGCCACAAATTCAGTGCAACCGATTCAAATTTCGAAACGTATCGTTTGGAGCGCTAGCTGTGAATGCATACACGAAATTGAGCTATAAATTAATAAGATTAAGATTCATTTTAGTTTGATGCATATGTAATTCACCTCACTTAGTGAGACCGTATTTTAAATTTGATCATCTCAGAGTAAGGGTACTGGTTGCCTCGGAATGTTTAAAAATCTAAATTCACGCGGATGGTGTCCCAGGACGACGAGCATTATCTACTGCTTATACTTAATTATAAATGGAAAAATATGTCTGTCTGTCTGTCTTTTCAGTTTTCACGGCTCAACAAATAAATCGATTCGAGTTCATTATTCGATATGTACGGGATAGATATTATAATGCTATGAAAAGGACATTTAAAGATCTTGTTATAGATACGCTGTAAAAACCGTTAAGATCAGTATGCAAAAAAAACACTTCAATATACAAAGTAGGTTTCTTATTGATTCGTTATTTTAAGTAACGTCCTACGTAACGTAAAGGACAAAATGATGATAGCGGATGGGTTGGCTATAAAAGACCTAATTGCCTGTTTACATTACGCCGGTGACATTCAGTTGAACCGGATTCATTAACCTTATTGGATACATACAGATATGTTTTATTAGGTCGGTGACGTTGCGTTCGATTTTCGGCTAACAACAAGTTTGCACAAGTCGGTTATGACCGAATATGGCTAACTGTAACAACTTTTATACAAGGTTGGCCATTGTAAATGGGCGGCGATCGTATGCGGCCAACCGAATAACAGTCTAAATTAGCCGGTGACCGAAAACAACTGCAATCAAATACGGCTAAACCTACCTAATGTAAACGCGCCATAATGTTCCTTCTGGGCAATATTTTCTTTCCATTCCGAAGAGTGTTCAGTTTCTCTGAGTGGTACAGGGTTTAGACACGCAATACTAAAATAAGTTTTACGTTACGAACGGGCTACGTTCGCACGGGAGTTAAAAAACGTTGCGTGAACCTTACATTACGCCCAGAACTAATACTCCGCAAGGTGTATTTGATACACTGTCCGCTAAAAAGTGCCTTAATAAAATAGCGTTAAGAAAGCTAACACACTTGATGGAAAAAATCACGGCAAATACGTGCCGCCAAGCGATTTAGCGTTGCGGTACGATGCCGTATAGAAACCGATAAGGAATATAGGTTTAACATAAATACCATACACCTAACAGGTAAGTCCGCTACCATTTTAGACTGCATTATCACCAGATGAGATTGCAGTCAAGGGATAACTCGTAGTGGTTAAAGGAGGTGAAACGTGAAAGACAAAAAAAAATGCGAATGTCACTCAGTAAATACTAAATACACACCTTGCTTTGCCTACCGCGAAAACCATTCAGGGGTTACTTCCACCTTAAAGCAGTATTATTTCAAAATGTCAGTTTTATATCAATTACTTTGACGTCCCTGAAATAAGGATTATAATTCTGAAACACGAATATCAAGAATATTAAAACAATACGCTATGCGATCGTAGTATGCCTCCGGATACTGTGTTTAACGGCCGTCAAAAGAGCACTCGTGCGTACGTGAATATTATGTATAGTACGTAGGACTCAAATATTCTGAGTTTCTATGCCGAATGAAGGCTTATTTTCATTTTATTATCTACAATAAAAACCAGATGTGTTTTCCTATGAAATTTTATTTTGCTAGTGGTAATGTTTAATTCTACAAGTAGTTTAAGTCTAGTGTTTTGGCCATAAATCCATAGTGGGTAATATTGTATATGCGAAAGTGTATCTGTCTGTCTATCCATGTGTCTGTCTGCTGCTGTCCAGGACCCATCTTTGGGGACAAGTCACTCTCTATAGTTCGCGCGCGAGTTGAATGCAGAGCTTAATATGTATGGTGACACATACCATAAACTCTGCATTCAACTCTTGGTATAGGTCTTTATCTATAAGGGTGCGTTTCCACCAGAGATGTGCTACTCAGGGCCGGAATGCATGAAACTCGCTCGCGTATTGTAAGGCAAGAAAACATAGGTAATAGACGGAGTATTAGAAACCGTCTATTACCTATAATAATAGGTAATAGACGAGAGACGAGACGACGACAAGATAAAGAGTATCTATTATCCCTCTCCCCCTTAACCTGCGTATTGCCGAATGCCGCGTCCACGCAGCACGCAGTTTGCTTCACGCCACGTCGCGTGATCAGCCCCCCGATTGTGTAAGAAAATCGTAATCGTAATCGTTTGTCAAACGGATAATACGACCTGTTTAAGGAGTTCATAGATGCCTGCACGTCAAAAAGCATGTATGAACTCCTTAAACAGTTCGAGTAATACGTTTTAAGCTGTCAAGTATTACGATTTGCTTAGACAATTGGGCCTCTGACTCATATATGAATAAGGGTAGAACATGTTCAATACTCCAACATATAACGAGGATTGAGTCGTTTAATATTTACACTAGCTGATGCCCGCGACTTCGTCCAGGTGGATTAAGCTTTTTTAATTCCCACGGGAACTCCTTAATTTTCCAGGATTAAAAGTAGCCTAAGTCACTCTCCAAGTCCTCAACTATACCTATGCAAAAAATCACGTCGACCCGTAGCTCTGTTGCGACTTGATTGAAGGACAAACCAACAAACATATCACACTTTGGCATTTATACTCTCGGGAAATAATTAAGGAAACCTGACAATAATGATACTCGAAGCTGTTCCAAATGATTTGCCACGTAGTAAAATCTAAGTACCGAGGAAAAGGCGGCCTAATTACGGAATCTGTAACCAACCGTTTGTTACAAGTTGCAATTAAGCGTTATTTTACATCTTATAAAAGCGACGCTTTTAATGAGAATAATGGTGGTTGCGAAAAGGTTTGAACCTTTAAAATACGCGCTGAGAAGGATTCCAATTATATAATCAACTAGCTTTTGCCCGCGACTTCGTCCGCGTGGACTACACAAATTTCAAACCAATATTCTATTCCTATTGGGGTTGAATTTTCAAAAGTCCTTTCTTATTCGTCCAGTGGTTTGAGCTGGGCGTTGATATATCAGTCAGTCAGTCACCTTTTCCTTTTATATATTTAGAAGATTGCGTGAAGCAAAATCCAACCTCCTACCAGACCAAGAAAATTGAGAAATTATAAATTCCCAAATTGACACTGCCGGGGATCGAACCCGGGACCTCCGCACGTTAAGACTACAGCGGTCAACACTGCGCCACGGAGGTCGTCAGAAAACAAAACTAAACATACCTAAAAATTTGTTCCAATTTTGGCCACCGGGTCAGATAATGTGGGACTGTACGTGTACATTGTACTATTACCTATGCTGTGACTATACGTTAATTTAAGTAGCAGCTGCCATCGCGTGTTATATATGTTTAAGGCTTTTAGAAGCCAGACATACAGTTAGTTTCGCATTTTATTATATTACCCCGCCCGGACTGGGGGTAATGAGTGAATTAATTTGTTAATGGAAGCTCGTCCCATATATAGTACTATAACGAGACACGTGAAGTCGTGAACCTTGGCCTGAGTATAATTATATAAAAACATGCAATATTATCTACTTTATTTTCGCAATATACGTAACACGTGTTTCCCATACGACGCGGACGTTCGCTTTTGCAGACATTTATTTATTTTATTTATTTACCTCAAGCCCATACTTTAAAACACTTAAATTACAAATAAAACAATACGAATTAAAATAAAATACATCCATATTTATATTATACGAACATGTGTGTGTTTGTCTGTCTACTACGCTTTATCGACACATCTTTTCAACTAATTTTGGTGAAATTTGCTATTTTTTATCCCGGAAAATTAAGGAGTTCCCGCGGGAATAAAAAAAACTTAATCAAGGTGGACGAAGTTTCATTAAAAACAAAAAAATTACGCGCCGAACTGAGAACTTCCTCATTTTGGAAGTCGATTAAAAACGGTTCGAAAGTGTGTACTCGTGTACTACAAAATTAAATAGCTACCTACTGCTGGAACTGTCCATCCGATTTACCTGATAAACATTAAATACGTGCTCGTAGGTATTTGCATATTCACAGTTAATACAGTCTGCAATGCAGCGCGCTGCATGCCTCTGATACCTACAGTCCATTTGCTTTTAACTGAATATCGGAAAATACTTCTGCGTTTTGCTTTTTGCTACACGTAAATGACCCTCGAGGCTCGAATACGTAAGTGTGTTGCTTTTTTTTTTTCGAAAACAGTGGATAGCTTCGTGGAAAAAATACCTATTTAACAAGGTTTCGATTTATGGGGTTGCGATAAATGCGAAAGTGTGTTTGTTTGTTGGTTTGTCCTTCAATCACGCTGCAACAGAGTAACGGATCGATGTAATTTTTTTGCATGGGTAATGGGTATAGTTGAGGACCTGGAGAGTGACAAAGGCTCCTTTTTTATCCCGGAAAATTAAGGAGTGGGAATCAAAAAAACTTATTCCATGCAGACGAAGTCGCGGGCATCAGCTAGTAAAGTTAATAAACATAAATAACAAACATTTTTTGCGAGATATTTCACCGCGGTTGATTGTCTCATCTGGTGACAGAAGGGCTGGCTCATTTTTCGCGCAAAGGATCAGCCTGGCTGTCCAGCGCGGAAATGCAGCCAGTATTCTCGCCACCATTCCACGCGGGCATGATTCATATAGTAATTAGGTTAGGCTAGCTAGCTTTAATTTCTTTTGTATTGTTTTTATTATTATGCCACCAAAGTTTAACATAAGCTTCAAATTAATATTATAGCAATACCATTTTACTGTCGAATTATTGTTAAAAATAGAGTATTGTAAAGAAACGAAAGTTATATAAGTACAGTTACATTTTATCAGAAACAAATTAAGGTCCAGAGCAATATTTTGATGCTTTTGATGAGGGTTCGATTCGTCCCTTCCCTAGGGACTATCCCGAACTCTAATATTCTGCAAAACTTCGGCTGAAGACACATTGACGCAGAGCAGAAGGACAGCGACGTATTCTACAACGTTTCAAAGCATATTGCACTCTGGATCTACGTGGGAAAAATCGGGACACAAAGCGACTTATTAATATTTAAGACACGAGACACAAATTACTAGTGTGGTTTATTAAAAAAAGTTTCGTAATTAATTAGATATTGTATTTTGAACATTAAATGGATATTTATTGCATTAAATAATTGCTTGGTCTTGGGGATTTTAAAGTGTGTTATCAAAATAGATATAAACATTTTAACACGGTGAAGACAATATTAATAAAGTGAAACAATTTTCCGTGTTTTATTTCAGGGCACAGACTTTATAAATAGTAGTTTGTGATTTATGGGCGGTAAATAGGTTTTTTCATCCCACCATCTCGGAAAGAGTATTTTTACTCTTCGATATCTGAAGGTAAAAGCCGTTATTATCCTCTAGAGGATAAAGTAAATTGAATTTAGAACATCGTGTGCACGTTAGTAAATATCACTCGTCTATGAAGTTTGTGAATTCAAAACATCATTAAAACCTATTTATATGGTGCCGAATTTCCATACAATCGTTTTTAATTTGTTAAAAACTCACACTCGTAACCTTCTTGGTGTACTTTTTTAATTTGCTTTGCGCGCACCATTTTCTTTCACGTCATATTGTTTAAAATTAAAACCGATTAAAAACAAGAAAATTGAAAATAAGTGAAAAACCTAAAATGAGTGATTCTAGTGACGAAGAAATTAACAGAATTGAATTTAATCTTGTGATTTTTTTTGCATTTAGTCATTTCCTCGCTGAGGTGGGATGAAAAGTTACGTGTTGCACTCGAGTGAAAAGATTTTTCACCTCTTGCTCTTTTGATTCCCTCGCTGACGCTCAGGATTCTAATTTTTGAATCACTCGCTCCGCTCGTGATTCAATTTTAGAATCCTTCGCTTGCTCGGTAATCACAATTGAGCACGCGGTTAAAAAACAACTTTTCACTCTTGTATAACAAATAACTATTAAGTACATACGAGTTGACTAATGTCAGCCCGATGACACCAGTCGAGGGCTGACCATCGTCACGAGTTTGTTAAAACCTTAACGCCCGTGTATCACACGATATTTTTCAATACATTTGTAAGAAAACTTAAAAATAAAACTCGAGTAGGTAGGTACAAGGTACTTACTAGAAAATGGTTTCTCACGCCCGTACTTATTTCGAGATTTTTGGCGGCTATTAATAGCGCGATTTTTTTCTCACATCTAAAATACCTAATTGTTGATTTAATTTTATTATTCCACGACACTTAAAACCACTCATATTATTTAATAATTTATAAGAAAAACTCAATGAAACTTTTAAAAATAGCGCGCACAGATTAGAGATTTAGTACCTACGGCGCGTTGTTGTAATGGCTTTTTTTTAAATTGGTTTGATGGCTCTAGGTTCTAGCTCTTAACTCCCAACCTGGACCATTCAGCCTTTACTTTTTTGATTTATAATACTTAAACAATTTAAATTAATTATATTAAATACAATTTTTAATTTCATCAATCTACTCGTACATCTAAATGTTATTATTTTTTAGGTTTTTTTACTTACAAAGTCAATATCATTATGAACTTTCTTGCAAGAAAATTTTTTATTTAGAAGTGAAATAGACTTTAAAAAAATTAAAAAAAACTGCAAATTTACTACTACTTCGGGGTCTTCTCCGGTTGGCCCGTGAGGGCCAAGCGGGGGTACGGGCCTCGAGGCTAGGCCTCCTTACCCGGGCGGGGCGCGAGGCAACTCTGTGCCCCGGTGGTTAGCTTTAAGCTGGCTAGCTTGGGCCTGCCTAGGAGGCTACGGGCCCCTAGGATTGGGGAGGGTGGTTTAGGTGGAGGGTCCGCACTGCGGCCGGCGTAGTCACCACCGCGTGCAGGACCCATGTTGTTAGCCTTATTGGGCGTGGAGGCGCGTGAGCACCGCCACACCCGCTGTAAGGGCCTGTGATGCGTCCTCGCCCTTAAGGTACGCCGTCATCCCGGTCACTAGCGCTTCAAGCACTACCCGGACAATGGCCATGATGTCCGGGTCGGTCTGCGCTGCTCGCTGGGCCGGCTGGCTTGCAGGGCGGGCGTTGGTGGAGGTTGGTGGTTGTGAGGCGGGTTGGCTGGCCGGGCGTGGAGCTGCGGCCTGTCGGGGGCGCGGCGCAACAGTTTGCGTCGGTTCTGGGGCAGCCTGACGCGTGCAAGGCTGTTCCGTCGGCGGGGCGGTTGTTGGGTGGGTGAGTGGGGCCTGTAATTTACTGCACGAGGGCAGTAAGTTTTGCAATTTTACCGCACGAGGGCAGTAAATTTAACTTTCAAGCCCTGTTTACTGCCTCTGTAAGTGCATTTTTCGAGCAAGTGTATTGAAAAATATGTTACACAGTGCAATAGATCAGTCAATAATCGTAGTAGGTATTGTAGGTATGTATAATAATCTTAGTATGCGTACCGCTGCGCCATGCGCTTCCACTCTGTCGTGATATGTTTTGAGCCTTATGTGGTGAATACAATGGTGGGACCACAGATGTAGTACGGTGGGACCTTGTTATAACGTTTTTATAACTAAAGTCAAACCTAGTCCCTAGCCCACAACACAGACCTTCACTCTCACAGGAGAGAGGGAATATTAGAGCTTAGACCCACCACGCTGCTCCAATATTAATATTAAACGACTAGTATCAACTATCAAGTGATAATAACCGGGACCGATGGCTTAACGCGCTCTCCCAGGCATGTGGGTGACATACCGTCAACTTCCAACTCCGGGTTGGCACTGAGAATTCCTAACTGAGAAACCTAAATGCTAAATTTTTTTATGCCCGACCGGGAATCAAACTCAGGACCTCGTGATCCCCAGTCGACCATGCTAACCGCTAAACCCGAGGCAGTCAATGATTTAAAGGCCCGTCGTTGCCATTACACTTTACTCGAGCTAGTTCTCTAGTAAAATAACCAAACAGTAAATTAACGTAAAAGCAAGTAATGGCAACAACGGCCCTTTAAATCATCCCTTCCCATCCCTTTTGCAAAATTGCAATGATACGTTTGGTAGCACATACGCATGTACACACACGCACTTACACACACACACACACACACTCTCACACACACACCCACCCAAATATGATATATGCTCATTTAGGTATGTAACTTCACACTATTAACTAATTGTCATAATTGTTTTTTAATGTAACTTTAATTTAACTTAAATATCACTGTTTAACTTAATTTAAAAAGTAAAGTAGAAAAAAACCTTGTTAGATATAATGGAAATCGCAACACATTTTTGAAAAATGTTTATTTGTCATAGTGCACTAATTACTAGAGATGAAACCCATGATATTTTAATCAACGTTTGGGAAGGCACTGGCCCCTAAGATACGGGTCCACCTAGTTTAGGGGTCAGGAATACATTGTTCTGTATATTTTATAATTTCAATAATAAAGATTTCTATTCTATTCTATTCTATTCCTTCGGGTTGGACGGCTGAAGTTTTTCACTTAACTGAATCAACTAATTGGCCAAAGGGTCCGCTTGTGTATTCTAGACCTAATAGCGTATAAGTGGTAGAGCTGTGTGTATTGGATCATTGATTATGTGATCAAACACACCGTACTTTTATTTTATACTAGCTTTTGCCCGCAACTCCGTTCGCGTGGAGTCCACGCTGACGAAGTTGAAAATTCAACCCTTAAGGGGGTAAAATAGGGGTTTCAAATTTGAGTTAGTATTATGATGATACGATCAAAAGGGCTCTTGCCACCATAGATATTCCTGCGCTCATTGAGCCGGCAGGGATTAGTCGGGACGATGGCAAGAGACCTGATGGATTGACGCTGGTTCCCTGGGAACGGGGACGGGCGCTAATGTGGGACGCAACATGCGTAGACACATTGGCCCCGTGTCATATCAGGGAGACAGCATCAAGGCCGGGAGCCGCAGCAGAAAAGGCTGAAACCGGCAAACGGCGGAAGTATGCCTCTCTCATAGAGAATAACATATTTGTTCCGTTTGCTGTGGAGACCCTGGGGCCGTGGAGTCTTAGTGGCAAAATTTTTTTGCGAGATATTTCACCGCGGTTGATTGCCTCATCTGGTGACAGAAGGGCTGGCTCATTTATTGCGCAAAGGATCAGCCTGGCTGTCCAGCGCGGAAATGCAGCCAGCATTCTCGCCACCATTCCACGCGGGCATGATTTATATAGTAATTAGGTTAGGCTAGCTAGGTTTATTGTTTCTATTGTATTGTTTTTAGACTAGATATAATATTATCAAAAAAAAAAAATTTGGATTTAACACCCTTATGGCGTGAATTTTCAAAAATTCTTTCTTAGCGGATGTGTACGTCATGAATCATAATAGCTATCTGTACGCCAAATTTCAGCCCGATTCATCCAGTGGTTTGAGCTGTGCGTTGATAGATCAGTCTAGTCAGTCAGCTTTTCCTTATATATTTAGAACACTAGTTGATGCCCGCAACCTTGTCCGATTTTTAATTCCCGTGGGAACTCATTACTTATCCGGGATAAAAAGTAGCCTATGTCCTCTACCGAGATGCAAACTATCTCTGTACCTTCGTCCAAATCGGTAAAACATGTGGAACGGGAAAGCGTAGTAGACCGACAGACAGATAGACAAAAATAATAGTCTGATTAATAGTGGGCTAATAATCAGTGTCGTGTACAGCTTGGCAAACTTATTTGTGCGTGTGGAAGCCCACGCCCACAAGTGGCGCCCACATTTTAAAAGTCATCAACACACAGTAAGTAAATTCTGTTAGTTCTGAATTTCACCGCATGCACAAATTTAGATTTAGAATTAGATTTATTTATTTAAATAACATAACATACCCGAAGAGACCTTACAGTTGCCCAATGCGTCTCTCCGGGCTACAGAATAAGAGTGACAATAAATAAAAATTAATATACTTGCTTACAATTAACAAAAATACACATAAATCAGATAAATTGTTACACAGATCCATACAGATCACAAAAAACAATGTCATTTCAATAAGACTACACTATAAACATAATACACATAAAATAATAAATTGACTAAAATAATAATTAAGGTTAAAGATTTTCCAATAATCTTTTTATCTCTTTTGCGAGCTGAAGCGGTGGGGTGTGGAAGAAGTCCAGTCCCGAATTTTCGCGAACTAGGCTAATTAGTTTGCCAACTAATTAGTTTGTCAACTAATTAGTTTGTCAACTAATTAGTTTGCCAAGCTGTAACTCTCTCTCTCTCTCTCTGCGTCGTATTCCTAATTACTGAGGGTCGTGACACCTTTCCATTAATCAAGTAATGGTAGGAGATTTCTTGGGATAATAATAAAGCTGTAACTCAGTTAGGTGCAATATAATAGCAAACCAACCACTTTATCAGTGCTCTGGGAAGGCAGGTAATTGGACTAATGGCTTTCAATGTAATTGCGGACTGAGCCAGGCTTGACTAGATAACTTAGTTGTGTATTGGTATGCTCTTCGTGTAGGTACATGGGGTAACTTTATTTACCATCGCTTAAAGCAGGATTATTTCAAATTGTCAGTTTTATCTCACGTACCTTGACGTCAATAAAATATTATGTATTATTCTACATCAATGTGTATTATAATAATTGTGAAACACGAACGTCAGCAATATTATAACAACACGGCTTTAAGCGATGGTAGTATAGATGGTAGTGCAGATAGGTAGTTTTGATATTTTGATTCCCGCGGGAACTCATAAATTTTCCAGGATAAAAAGAGACCTATGTCCTTTCCCGGGATACGACCAACCAAATTCAAATTCCCTGTACCAAATTTCATCCAAATCGGTTGAACAGATGGGCCTTGAAAGCGTAGCAGACAGACAGACACACTTTCGCATTTATAATACTAGCTGAGGCCCGCGACTTCGTCCGCGTGGTTTAAATGTTTTTTGATTCCCGTGGGAACTCCATAATTTTCCAGGATAAAAAGTAGCCTATGTTACTCTCCAGGTCCTCAACTATACCCATGGCAAAAATCACGTCGATCCGTTGCTCCGTTGCGGCGTGATTGAAGGACAAACCAACAAACAAACACACTTTCGCATTTATAATAATACTAGCTGATGCACGCGACTTCGTCCGCGTGGATTTAGGTTTTTCGGTTCCCGCGGGAACTCTTTAATTTTTCGGGATAAAAAGTAGCCTATGTGCTATTCCAGACTATAATCTATCTGTCTATCTCTGTGCGAAATTTCATCCAGATCCGTTTAACCGTTGGAGCGTGATGGAGTAACAAACATCCATACATCCATACATCCATCCAAACTTTCGCATTTATAATATTTATTTGATATTTGATGTATTAGTATGATTAGTATGGAAGTATGGATTTTCATCCGACTACAAGTTAGCATTTGACTGTGATATTACAAAAGATCAGAAGCCTTACTGTGGCCTTACTACGATCGCTTAGAGCAGTAGGTATTTGGTATTTTAATCATGTTGCTCTTGTTTTAGAATTATAATCCTTATTTTGGGGGCATCAAGATACGAGTCCGTCATATCAAACGTCAACCATGCTTCATGCTAATACAGTAATACTAATATTACAAATGCAAAAGTGTCTTTGTTTGTTTGTTGGTTTATTGGTTCATTTAAGTCTATGGAAAAGTTATTTAAGTTACCGGAGCATGTACCTCAGTTAGGTACAATATATAATCGCAAACCAACCGCTTTCAGTGCTTAGGCGAGGAATACTATAACACTGCTCAGGACATATAGTTAATTGGACTAATGGATTTCAACGTAATTGCGAATTGAGTCAGAAATGTCTCTGTAACTTAGTTGTGTTACGGTCTTACCGGAATAATCCTAATTCTACTATTCACTAACAATATTTCCTCTAAGGGATAATCCTTCCTTTGTACTTATTATAATGTACCTACAAAGGGAAAATTTCCTCGACAAATTAATTGTTAAGCTAGTTGACAGTTTGATGTCACGTACCTTGACGTTCCTAAATAAGGATTATAATTCTAAAACACGACGACTCTCGACGATCTCCCTGGCGCAGTGTTGAGCGCTGTTGTCTTAACGTGGGAGGTCCTGGGATCGATACCCGGCAGGGTCAATTTGGGAATATATAATTTCTGAATTCTCTCTGGTCTGGCCTGGTGGGAGGCTTCGGCCGTGGCTAGTTACCACCCTACCGGCAAAGATGTGCCGCCAAGCGATTTAGCGATGCCGTGTAGAGCTATAAACCGATCACTTACCATCAGGTAAAATCACAGTCAAGAGCTAACCTGTAGTAGGTATATAAAAAAAACACAGATCAAAATACGTTACGGGGATTTTAGATTTTAATTTAAAAAAATTGTCGAGCATAAATAGGTAGGTATACGAATGCGAGCAAGGTCTTTATAAGCACCTTGCTTGTTAAAATTTAACAGTCCTTTCTCATCTCATTATTTATTCATAGTTCTAAGTTGAGTGGTTTAAGTTTGTTATAATTGAATAATTTATCTTTAAACCTATCTCAATTCAAGCGAGATAATCCAACGTTTGTCGACGTCGTTGCTATTAAATTCCATTAGACGGTTCTCGCATTATTTAGATATTTAATTGAGTATAATGGCGCATATTTTCTTTCATTTGTTTCACAAATAAAATGTACAATATCTTAAGCACTTGACGGCTTCTCTGCGCGCTGCACTTTTGATAGTTGACGGAAGAGCACGCAATTTAAACCTACGTGGTATTTCGCAGTGCTACCCACCAAAACTGTAACAATTTTTATTTTTATTCAAAAAAAAGATAATAAGCATGCTTTTTTAGCTACGCTATACAATTACGCTATACAATTTCAGTTTTCGGTCGTAAGTAATTCTTTTCAAGAATCCCTAGAACACGAAGCACAAAAACTATTTTTGTAAAAACTTTTAAGAGATGAAAAGGGTCTGCAATTAGGAACATTTCCTTCGGGACTTGAAATGGTTTTTTGTCTTTAATGGATGCTGATAGATTGTTAGTAAAAACTTTAATGGTATTTAATGTGTACCTGTATGTTATCACAAGAGTGATGAATTCGTCACAGTTGATATTGACTAGCTTTTGAGATCTACTGGAACGTTAACGTTACACTTCTTACTCGCTTCTCTATAAAAATGTGTTCTGATTCAATTTTTTGTAGTTCTAGTTGTAGAGTTCTAGATCTAAAACTGAGTCGATTATAACTATTTCAATACTTTAATACAACTGTGTGTGTGCGGGCGTACTACGGACAGGACACGACAAAATCCGCGCCATATGGGAAGCACATTTTGTCGTGTCGCAGTAGTCTGTTCAGCTCCATGCAAAAGTACGCGCACAGATAATAATATATTTTATTCGTTCGTGTTTTTGCCCTAAATTCATACAAATGTTAACATTCACTCATGCATATCAGATTAATATTAAATAATTAGCTGATGCCCGCGACTACGTCCGCGTGGATTTAGGTTTTTCGGTTCGCGCGGGAACTCTTTAATTTTCCGGGATAAAAAGTAGCCTTTGTGCTATTCTAGACTATAATATATCTCTGTGCCAAATTTCATCCAGATCCGTTCAGCCGTTGGAACGTGATTGAGTAACAAACATCCATACATCCACACATCCATACATCCATCCAAACTTTCGCATTTATAATATTTATTTGAATAAAGAATCTCAATCTGAATAACCCTGTGCTACCGAAGAGAGTATTCTTCAAAATTCAAATGCATTTTACTTAGCAGATTTCTAAATATTATGCGCAACTTTGAGCTTTACAAATCACGTAGAGTCGGTAATCAAATTTCAATCTGAGCCACATCCGACCTATTCTTATGCATTACTCATGAACCTAATGATTGTTTTATTCCGGTAGAACCTATTTACTTCACTCCACCGATTGTTTGATGGTTAGACTGAAGATTATGTTTGCTCAGCCAGACAATATTTAGATTAACTCCACTCTAACTAGATTACGCACTTTACCGGTAACATATTTAAAAGTAAATTCGTGGGAACTGCAAAAAATAAAGAGAAACATTGTTTACTTGCAGAAAAATGCTCGAGAAGTAATTTAAAAGCAAGTAAAAACTTATATTTGCAGAAAGTTGTTCGCAATTATATTCAGAGCGACTATAGCTTTTCTTTCTTGTTTTTCATGAGATGAAAAACATTTTCTGTATTCTTAACCACGTATAAGGTTGGCAGCTTTTGTTTTAGAGTAAGCAATATAACTTAAATAACAACCTAAACAGATTAGTAATAATCCTACTAATATAATAAATATGAAAGTCTTGACTGCCTCGTTGGTCCAGTGGTTGGCATGTTCGACTGCGGCCGACGAGGTCCCGGGTTCGAGTCCCGGGTTGGGCCATAATTGAGTATTGGGTTTTTCTGACTAGAAATTCGCAGTACTAGCCCGGAGTAGGAAGTTGGCGGTGTTTCACCCCCGTGCCTCGGAGAGCACGTTAAGCCGTCGGTCACACGAGCGTCGGTCCCCGCTATTATCACTAGCATGTAAATACTTAATAGTCGTTAAAGCTCGCCAACCCGCATTGGAGCAGCGTGGTGGGTCTAAGCTCTAATTCCCTCTCTCCTATGAGAGTGGAGGCCTGTGCCCTGCAGTGGGACGTTAATGGGCTGTAGTGTTTATAAGTTTGTAAGTTTGAATGTTTGTTACTCGTCCACGCCGCAACGATTGAACCGATTTGGAATGGAGATAGCTTACTGATTTAACAAATAGGCTAGGCATTTTATTCTGGAAGATGAACGAGTTCCCGCGGGATAAAAATCCTTTATCTATGCGGACAAAGTCGCGGACATTATTTAGTATACTAAAACTATACACTAGAATTAGATTATGCCCCTGAATTCATCCTGGTGGATTAAGGTTTTTTACTGTCGCGGTTACACTTTAAATTTTCCGGGATAAAAAGAAGCCTCGAACCTTCGCCGGGATGTAACCTATTCCTGTGGGTTTCAAATTTCATCCAAATCGGTTGAAAATATGGGCTGTGAAAACGTAGCAGACTGACAGATAAACACACTTTCGCATTTATAATAATACTAGCTGATGCCCGCGACTTCGTCCGCGTGGATCGAGGTTTTTCGTTTCCCGCGGGAACTCCTTAATTTTCCGGGATAAAAAGTAGCCTATGTGTTATTCCAGACTATAATCTATCTCTGTGCCAAATTTCATCCAGATCCGTTCAGCCGTTGGGGCGTGATTGAGTAACAAACATACATCCATACATCCATTCAAACTTTCGCATTTATAATATTTATTTGATTAGCAAAAGTGTGTCTGTCGGAAACGTTTTCAAGCCCCATTTGTTCAACCGCTTGTGACGAAATTTGGTACAGAGATAGTTTGCATCTCTTATTTTATCCTGGATAATCAAAAAGATCCACGGACGAAGTCGAAGTCAAGATCTTATCTAGTAAGTACCTATTTAATAAGTTGAATTTTTTTATTTATTTTCGTTTTATTTATTTAATTAAATATTATTTAAAGCCTGAAATATTTCAATATTAGTTTTTTTCTTGAATATATTTTTAAGCTATTGGTTAATGGTTTAAAAAATATTAAATACTAAGTAGATGATGCGATTTCAATCGTGTGCTGTTAAGGTATTTTCAAAATTACCGTGACTTTGATTTTCCAGGATAAAAAGTAGCTTAAAAAGTAGCGTCTCCGGGATGGACGACCTTTCGTAGACATCCATAGTATACCAACGTTAAAATTGGTTGAATGGATAGGCCATAACGTAACATACAGATAAACAGACACGCTTACGAAATCTGTGGATATGTATATTTTTAAATACATAGTTCTTTTATAGTAAGTTGAGGTTCTGCACTAAAAACAAAAGCATATTATTAGTAGATTGTTACACAAGGGACGTAAGTAAGCTATTACAGACCAAGATCCAATTTGGCGCCAGTGCGAGCGCAGATCGCATAGGGCGCTAATGGATCGCGTGCACCCGAGATATTTAGTCACACGAGCGAGCGCAGCGAGCGAGGGTGAATATAGTTCGAGGGTGTAATAGCTACTTGCAACCGAGGTAAGCATTCTACTTTATTCAACTTAACACAAACTTAAACATTCTACTTTCTTGCGAGGTAAATAAAACATTGGTAATGCAAATCACTTTACGAACAAACTTCACAAACTTTCAGATCAAATGAAATGCCGCCATTTCCATTTTTTTTCGTAAATAGTTTTCCATTTTTTTTTTACGGCTCTGAGTTCCAAGGAGTTTTGCATAGTTTGAAATGTATGGAAATTAAATGCCGCCATGTTCAGTGTTTTTTTTTCAGTAAAAAGTTTTCTTACCATTTTATAAGAAAAGAGATTGTTTACCAAGGAGTTTTGCATAGCTTGAACTGTAATGTGAACATTACAATTCAAGCATAGTGCGACGTAATGTTGCCTTGAATTGCAAACACCAACTTACAAGGAGACTTTCCACCATAGTAATCCCTAGTTACTGAGCAAGTATGATATAAAATTAATTATATTTCATCATTAAATACACGAATCGTGTACGTAGGTACTTACCACTCGGGGAAAATCAGAAAAAACCAAAACACCAAGTAAACACTTTACTTAATTGGGCACACCTTTTTTAACACAAAAATACTTGAAACTTATTTTAAAAAGTTCTAATGTTTACCAAAAATTCAATAAGAATTAATTTATTTTGTTGAATTAAAAGTTTTTTTTTTAAATTTTAGTCGTGAGCTTTTTGTCGTAAGTTCGGAAAAACGTAGCAGGAAAGCGTCGTGGTGACGCGTGTGTTAACGCCGAAAGTCGGGCATAGACTGAAGTCTAAACTCTGAAGAGTGAAGTGAATCCGGGAATCTGGATGTGAAAAGCTTCGGTATAATGCGCTGAACTTTTTTACGCTTTATTTGTTCAGTTTGCTTTTTTTTTAACTTTCAGTGTCGGTGCAGTCCACAAAAGTCCGCGCATTTTACTTTTATGAAGCACACACGTCTAGGCGGCAGGTTAAAACGTCGTTCCCCTCCAATGCGGACGTTTTTACTCTAGTGCTGAAAAGTTCAATAGATTATAAAGTTTTTGACGGCGATTTTATCTAAATTCATTTTATGATCCTCCAGGCAGGGTGAAACTAGCTAAACAGCTAGCTAACAGCAACTCAATCTCGATTAGTCTAATAGCTTGATAATAGAAAGATTCTTAACTACGAGTATATAAATAGGTACTTTCCTTAATATACCTATAAGGTAAGCCCACACTTGCGATGTCGGGTCAGCTAGCATTAAATAATAAAACTTTTTTATGTAATGAATGAACGAGCAGTTTAATTCGCTATAATCCGCGACACTACAGACAAATCTATGTGGTACAGTGCGTGTCCTTCACCAATAGCATGCGAACACCCACCACCCAACAAATCGCACTGGCACCGCACCACACCACACAAATCTTCCAAATCACTCTCAACGTACGTTTCACTCCGAAACTGGAGCATCTTCAGGTTATGTTGACTCGACAATGTCGAGTCGAGTCGTACGTTGAGAGTGATTCGGAAGATCTGTGTGGTGTGGTGCTGTGCCAGTGCGAATTGTTGGGTGGTGGGTGTTCGCATGCTATTGGTGAAGGACACGCACTGTACCACATAGATTTGTCTACTGTCGCGGATTATAGCGAATTAAACTGCTCGTTCATTCATTATCATGGACTTCCGCAAAGTAACGCCTGCTTCGATTCAATATTTTTTATGTAAGGTATACTGTTTTACGTTATATTGCCTGCAATAACTACGTCCAGTGGTTAGCATGTTCGATTGCGAATGACGAGGTCCCGGGTTTGATTACCGGGTCAGGCCAAAAGGATTGACAATTCTGACAAGAAATTCTCAGTACCAACCTCGAGTTAGGAAGTTGGAGGCGTTAGATACACCCCTGTGTCCTGGAAAGCACGTAAAGCCCTCGGTCCTGCGCCTGTTCTCCCTACCGTTGGGTCGGATTTTCCGTTCCATTGGGCTATGAGAGTAAGGCAATAAAGATCTGTGTTTGCGCACACACTTGTGCACATATCACATGCGCAGATGGCTGATCTCTGTGGACATTGGCCGCCCTGACCGAAATTCGGTCGGGAGGACATTTTCTTGCAATTCACGAGTGCGCGTGGCTTATGTTTGTGTTAAAGTCTTATGTGTATACATTTGTACACGTGTAAATGTGTGCGTGTACGTGAAAGCGCGTACGACTGACCGCTCCGAGAGGCACGCACACTTACGCAATGTGCACAACTACAAGTAAAGTTCACGCGCGCTCGGGAATCGCAAGAACTATATTATATACGAGTATCTCGCTCTTGTAACTCTAATTGCTTTGGGATACAAATAGGTATATAACTCATATCATAATAATCTTGGCCGTCCATCCGCAGCATAAATCACAAGTTATTAAATGGAGTTGGAAGTCGTAACTGGGCCTGAATGAAAAATCGCCGGATTATGCCACGTGCCATCGTTTATTTGAATTTATTTTACAAGTAATTTGCTGCTGGGAGCTGATATTAGAGCTATTATTCTTCGATGCGGTCGGTCGTTTTTATTCGTTTAAATAAGCTTAGAACTTTTCATTTCCGATATTTACTTAGGTTTTACTGCTAAAATACCTACATATTATATACTTTTTACTAGCGGATGCTCGTTACTTCGTCCTTTCGACTTTGACGACCTCCCTGGCTCAGTGGCGAGCGCTGTGGGCTTATTGTGGGAGGTCCAGGGTTAGTTTCCTGGCAGGGTCAATTTGGGAATTTATAATTTCTGAAATTTCTTTGGTCTGGTCTAGCGGCAGGATTCGGCCGTGGCTACTGGCTAGTATCACCCTACCGGCAAAGACGTACCGCCAAACGATTACACGTTCCGGTACGATGCCGTGTAGAAACCGATAGCCCGCTTACTATCTGACTGCATCATCTCTTACCATCAGGTAAGATCGCAGTCAAGGGCTAACTTGTAGTGGAATAAAAAACAAACCTCGAAAATTAAGGTTTTTTAAAATTCTGTGCAAAGTCTTTGGTTTTCCGTGAAAAAATAATTCTGTAAAAAAGTACGTAATGTATTTGACTTTATGATCTTGCGTGATGTTGCCATTAAGATTAAAACGCGATAAGTACGCTGAAAGGGAAATGGTAATTTAATGTACTCTTTCATTTTACCCCTAACCGGTTTTCACACATGGCCATACTGAAATGTTCAAGTGATTGATGGTAACGATCTAGCAGCCCTATCCTCTAACTCGGTGGCTTTAAAAAAATGAAAGCGACTGATATATATTTTTAACCGACTTCCAAAAAAGGAGGAAGTTCTCAATTCAGCGCGTATGTTTTTTTTTTTTTTAATTTTTTTTTTAATGTATGTCGGTGCATATCTCCGTGGTTTCTTAACCGATTTGAAAATTATTATTTTTTACTAGCTGATGCCCGCGACTTCGTCCGCGTGGTTTAAGTTTTTTTCATTCCCGCGGGAACTCCTTAATTTTCCAAAATAAAACGTAGCGTCACTCTCCAGTTCCTCAACTATATCCATGCCAAAAATCACGTCGATCCGTTGCTCCGTTGCGGCGTGATTGAAGGACAAACCAACAAACCAAAAAACAAACACACTTTCGCATTTATAATATTAGTGTGATTGAAGGTTTGTTAAGAAATGTTATTTTGATTTTTTCATAGCATAACTTCAATGGATAAAAAATATATGTCAGTGGCTTTCATTTTTTAATAGCCACTGCGTTAGAGAATGGGGTGCAGACCTCACTTTCTTTCATCATTTTAACCAACCATCCGCTCAGTACGAGCACGAGTCTCCTCTTAGAATGAGAAGGTTTAGGCTATAGTCCACCACGCTAGCCAATTGCGGATTGGCAGCTTCACCCACCCAATAATTTATTTTTAACAACGGCGAACAATACATCACCGCTTCTGTGGACAGGCACCCTAAACCTTGCCTAAACCTCTGAAAAGTACGAAATGACCCAGTTTAAATACAACGTGATCCCACTTAATTGACATGAACTTGTCATTAACTCGGGAGTGAACTTTGTAATTTTTTAGGGTTCCGTACCCAAAGGGTAAAAACGGGACCATATTACTAAGACTCCGCTGTCTGTCTGTCTGTCTGTCTCCAGGCTGTATCTCATAAACCGTGATAGCTAGAAAGCTGAAATTTTCACAAATGATGTATTTCCGTTGCCGCTATAACAACAAATACTAAAAATTAAAAAAATATATATATTAATGGGGGTCCCCATACAATAAACGTGTTTTTTTTCGTATTTTTTTGCTCAATATTAAAAACGGTAACAGGTAGACGGTTCAAATTTTCACAGAATATTAACTTGTATATTACCTTTCAAAATAAATAATTAAATATCAATAAAGTAAATATTAAAGGGGGGCTCCCATACAACAAACGTAATTTTTATTTTTAATACGTCATAAATCGTAAAACTTACTACAGGTTTGTACGGAACCCTCGGTGCGCGAGTCCGACTCGCACTTGGCCGGTTTTTTTAACAACGGCGAACAATTCGGAGACTTTATACGGAGAGCATTTACATTTTCGTCGCCTCTGAATGAAATAAGCGAAGATGAAATTATAATAATGAGCCAAAAAGGGCACGGGCCATACTGCCAACGCTTAAAGCCAATTTGTTTCCATTCGTCATAGATTTAAAATGTTGTAAGCGCCAGCGAGACCATTTTAAATCTATGCCTTTCGTGTTTAAGTATTATGGGTATTTTCCGATATACACTGCGAGCACTGTTCAGTGCTCTGACTGGGGAGAATTTCGTTCCGTTATGGACTGACAGTATACTTCCGCAGTATCCTAGCGAAATATATGACGTCATAAATCGTCGCCATTTTTGTACTGTGAGCACTGGCGTTTTCGAGGTAAGGTGCTCTCAGTGCTGGCTGCGTTACAGTAACCAGTATTGCTAACTATAAAGGAACGGCTTCGCAGTATACCTACTAAATTGACGTCACACCTTACAGTGCTCGCAGTGTATATCGGAACATACCCTTGATCACGTCATCTGGACTGCGTCCCGTTTTACTTACTAGTACAACTTAACTAGTATAGCTAACTACAAAGGAACGCCTTCGCAGTATACTAAATTGACGTCACCTTACAGTGCTCGCAGTGTATATCAGTCCATACTACATAGGTACCCTATAATTTTTACCGTGTAGAAACTAGGGCTTTCGAATACCGGTTTTTTTCAATACCGGTATTAATACCGGAAAGATTATTCTCAATACCGGGATCCCGGGATCCCGGTATTGGAAAAAATTTAAAATGTTTTTTAACTTAAAACTAGTATTTTCTGAAGCAAACGGCAGCATAACAAACATTTTTTTCATTAAAAAAATTTCACAATATTTCACAAAATTAACTCAAAATGTGAATAATTATTTCGGATTTAGAATGCTGTGGATTGGTATGTCTATTTCATTGCCTCACGTTAAGTAACTCCTTCACTCTATTTTATTTTATGCAGTATTTTATGAAATTGTTTTTTCTTTAAATATCACCAAGTATTGATTTTTAGCTTTATTTGAGCTAATGTGCTTAAGAAACAAGTTTTAAAATTATCCGAATAAAAAACAGTGGCATTTACCAAAAAATATATGCAATAGTCACTGTTTCGTTTACAGTGTCACCAATACCGGTATCCCGGTATTAGACATTTCAATACCGGTATTGAAAACCGGCGAAAAAGTCCGGGATCCCGGTATTAGCCAATACCGGGATCCCGGTATTGGAAGCCCTAGTAGAAACCGAATAGGGGGATGGGCTTAATATAACTGCCATGCCCCTAACAGGTTAGCCCGCTACTATCTTAGACTGCATCATCACTTACCATCAGGTGAGATCGAAGTCAAGGGCTAACTTGTAGAGGATAAAAAAAAAAAAAAAATCCTTATTAATTTTAGGAACGTCAAGGTACGTGACATCAAAATGTCATTTTGAGTTATAGGTATGCTTGGCATTATGGCCCCAGCTAATATTTGATAAGTAAAACCATTGATGTAGAATTTTAGTACCTATACTTAGAAAGAAAGGGAAAAAAGCTTTTACTCCACCCCAGTTATTAATAGTAGGTATTAAGAACTAGAATAACTTTATTTCTCTCAAATACAAAATAAACAATGATTATAATATAGGTTAGGTACACAATTTCTTGAAAATAATACCCTTAGGCATAGATTTAAAACACATGCTCTCAAATTAATCTTACCAAGAAATAGGAATAAAATTTCCACAATTAGGTACTATGCAAACAGTTTCGGAACATTTACAGCCTTGGATCAAAACGTGTTATAATTAACTAGCTGATGCCCGTGACTTCGTCCGCGTGGTTTAAGTTTTTTTGATTCCTACAGGAACTCCCTAATTTTCCGGGATAAAAAGTAGCCTATGTCACTCTGTCCTTAACTATATAGTCCATTCATTCTAGATTTCAATGTATGGGGAAAACGGCAAAATTAATAATTAATTGAAACTACTGTTGTTTTATACCTATGAGTGAGTACATTAAAAAACACAACTCTCCCCCCCCCTCCGGTGGTGGCTTCCCCCCTCCCCGCCTTGAAAAGTGTGCCATTTTGCAGATTTCCTAGATTTTTAAGAAAACTATACAAGCTAGGACAAAACTGTCAAAGAGAGTATTGATCCTTAATAAATTACCTACAAATAAGTTCATGACATTTATTATGATAGGAGTTATAGTTTACAAGCTATGGTGCGTTAAAGTTGACTAAAATTCGCAGCTCAGTAAAATAAGCCTTAAATTAGTTCAAAAACACGCTTGGAATCTTTAAAACAAACCAATTGAGCCCATACTCGAGGGGCTTACTGATAATAATTGAAGAGTTCCCCTATACACCTCCTGGTTCCATCATCAGATCAGCTCTATGCTGGAGCTGGTGACTTTGTAGTATGTATGGGCGAAAAAAGTTTTTTTTTTTCCAGTCCCAGTTTTCTAGACTCAACAGTACATTTCCTCTCCATTGTTGCACTTGTAGTCCAGTCATTTTAGCATAAAAAAACCGGCCAAGTGCGAGTCGGACTCGCGCACCGAGGGTTTCGTACAAACCTGTACTTAGTAAGTTTTAAATTATTAAAAAAAAACTACATACTAGATCTCGTTCAAACAAATTTTCGGTAGAAGTTTGCATGGTAATGTACATCATATATTTTTTTTATTTTATCATTCTCTTATTTTAGAAGTTACAGGGGGGGGGGGGACACACATTTTACCACTTTGGAAGTGTCTCTCGCGCAAACTATTCAGTTTAGAAAAAAATGATATTAGAAACCTCAATATCATTTTTGAAGACCTATCCATAGATACGCCACACGTATGGGTTTGATGAAAAAAAATTTTTGAGTTTCAGTTCTAAAGTGTGGGGAACCCCCAAAATTTATTGTTTTTTTTTTCTATTTTTGTGTGAAAATCTTAATGCGGTTCACAGAATACATCTATTTACCAAGTTTCAACAGTATAGTTCTCATAGTTTCGGAAAAAAGTGGCTGTGACATACGGACGGACAGACAGACAGACATGACGAATCCATAAGGGTTCCGTTTTTTGCCATTTGGCTACGGAACCCTAAAAAGGGGGCATTAGGTAATATGTGTTTATTATATATCTTAAATTTTTTTTAAATTTATTCAAAGTTAAAATCAAAGCACAATCGGCGAGATGTTTGAGAGAGGGGAGGGGGGAGGGGGGTTGGGGGAGTGGGGAGGAAGGATGGCATCATTTGGGCCTAAAATAAAAATAAACTTTATTTATTTAGGGGTTAATTTCTATTCATTCCATACTATTATGCTAAGTCAACATGACTACCACCGGTTCTTACAAAATAGCAAGGTATATTTCAAAAACTATTTGTCCTATCAAAATAAACTAAACACTATTTTATAGGTAAATTAATTATCTTTGTCCTAAGTCCTGACAGCTTTTTTCCTAGCTCTAATACTTCTTCTTGAAATTACAAAAAACATTTACGGATTTTACAAGGGTTTCTTTTTTTATGCAAGTTAGACAGCAATATTTCCGAAACTATTAGTTCTGTCAAAATAAACTAAAAACTATTTTGGAGGTAATTTAATGAAGTTCATTTTTGCTTCTGATATTTTTTTTCCTAGTTCTAATAGTTTCTGTGAAAATTACAAAATATATACAAGGTTTTTGAAAAAAAAAATTTTTCATGTAATAAAGGTAGTCATATTTTTCGAACTATTGGTCCTATCTAAATAAACCATAACATTTTTCTGTAGGTAATTTAATGAAATTAATTGGTCTTCGACGGATTTTTCCTAGCTCTAATAGTTTTTGTGCAAATTGCAAATAACACAGGATTCTAACAATTTTTTTATTTTTCTTCGTATACAATACGTGGATATATATGCGAAATTATTAGTCCTATCTTTATGAACTAAATATTTTTTTGTAGGTCATTAAATGGTGTTTATTTTTACTTTTGACAGTTTTTGCCTAACTCTAATAGTTTTCTAGAAATTACAGAATACATATAAAATGTTGAAAATTGGCTAATTTTACTGAGCTGCGATTTTTAGTCAACTTTAACGCACCATAGCTTGTAAACTATAACTCCTATCATAATAAATGTTATAAACTTATTTGTAGGTAATTTATTAAGGAACAATGTTCTCTTTGACGGTTTTGTCCTAGCTTGTATAGTTTTCTTGAAAATCTAGGAAATCTGCAAAATGGCACACTTTTCAAGGTGGGGAGGGGGGAAGCCACCACCGGAGGGGGGGGGAGAGTTGTGTTTTTTAATGTACTCACTCATAGGTATAAAACCACAGTGGTTTCAAAAAATTATAAATTTTGCCGCGAAAAAATCTAAAATGAATGGACTATATATGCATGCCAAAAATCACGTCGATCCGTTGCTCTGTTGCGGCGTGATTGAAGGACAAACCAACAAACAAACACACTTTCGCATTTATAATATTAGTATGATTTTTTTGACACATTGTTTTTTTTTTTTGTTTTTTTTAAACGCATATATAAAACCCAGTACAAATACAGTCAATACAAATACAGCAATATAAAACATTCAAGTCATGAAGTACTTAATTTTATTATAGGATGCGGCAAGCTTTTCTAATATTTCAGGGTCTTCACACGGAAAAAAAAGAGTCTTGAGATTTTGTTCAGTTAAGAAAATATATTGTTTTAAATATATTTCCTTAAGTCAAAGTAAAACGTCTTATAATACAGTTATGTTAAATTGAATTGAATCCATCAATTTCTCAGTTTAATTCAACAATATTATTTTAGCTTAATGCACATTTAATTGCTCCAATAGTATAAATCTTCCTTGCCTTCAAATAACTCAAATTTTTCTTTCAACAGTAAAATTTGCTTGTTCAAAGAACATATCAAGCCAAATCAAATATTTTGTAATCTTCAATGTAAATGAGCGATACATTCCAACTGAACTAATGGAATGGTAGGACGATGCGATATTACTTTACTTCAAGAAAACGGTTCTCTAAGTTCAAACCAAGCAATCTTCTTGGTTAGAACACACGACATCATAGTATAAAACACTCTATAATTTCGTTTAAGAGTTTGTACGTTACTATAAATACATATTAGAATTTTGATACAAATAAAAAATCACTTGAAATAAGTAAAATCATACAGGTGTTGTAACTAATTCAAGTAAATATTCTTCTTCACTCAAACATACTCGTTTTCTTGGATTAAAACTGATAAATATATTGAAAGGAGTCGATAAATGGGCTCAGCTTAATCGTTTTTGTTTCTTAGACGAAACAGTGTGATTGTATTGAATTGAGACATTTTGCATTTGACCCGATCTAAATTTGTCTTTCGTTAAACTATTTTTGATTTTTAGTATGAATACTGTTCGACTTGAATTATTTAGAGTTGCCGTACGACAGAATAATATCGATAGCATTATTATTTATCGATATCTATACCTGTATAAAGACTTGTTACATAAAGCCAAGAAGGACAGTCCCATACAAAAAGCATCAATATTTTTATGCCAATAGGGAAGATGCATTTTTGAAGTAAAAACTTTAGGCGCGTTGGACATTTTGTGAAACGCGGTAAAACTATTGAACTCGCGACACCGTCATGTTACCTCATCTGACCGCTCATGACTCATCTGTAGGGTAGTCTGCTTTTAAATATCGAATACCCAAACAATGAGGGGGCGCGCATGAAACTAGCGACGGCCGAGCGACGGCGACAGCGGGGCGATGGAATTCGAGAGCTGGCGACGAATTTCGGGAAGGTGTCTTTAGGCAATCTGAAATTGTGGAAAAATATAATTTCGTTCATTGGCGAATCCAGTTCTGCCAGTCTGGTAGAGCGTTTGCGGTTATTTCGCTACTGCGCAGCATATAACATTTGCAAAAAATATCCGAAAAATCATTTTTTTTAATAACTTCATTTTTTTATCTTTAAATTTTATACTTATAGAATTCGAAAAAATAAATCCCAGACGTTTTTTTCGGTTATAAAGTATTACCAGACCTCTTTTAAATTGTTCCCGAAATTCGTCGCCAGCTCTCCGACTAATTCCATCGCCCCGCTACCGTCGTCGCCCCGCTACCGCGCATTTCGTGCCCGTACACTGAGCGCTAAATCACGACTCAAAACAGACACACGTAATTGTTCAAGTGCTCTGTCGGCACTGCCGGAGGGCCACATAATTTTTTCCTTTTAAATTTCCAACCTTGGTTTCATAGGAAAAACATGTTCATATTGACACTATCAGGAGGTTTATCTACCCTGTGCTATCAGTCCACTACCTTTTAGGAAATGTCAGACGTTATTTTACACCCTGTTTAGACGTTGGGTTAGCAACCAAGCAAGTCAGTCACTATTAAAAATTTCCCTTTTCCATCGACGAGTACAACTACATGGTGGCTTCTGAGTTCAACCACCTGAATCTGTGTCTAGGGGTAGATGTACGTACCTCGTTGTCTTTTACACGTACCTATTCTACATTGTGAATTTATAATAATACTAGCAAACCCGACCTAAGTTGTACTGTCCTTACGTTCTTCATGAAAACGCGGTCACGACGGTATCTACCGGGTTTAATTGTATCTTCAAACCACCTAGATATCCATTGAAATATACACACAAAATTTCATCCAAATCGGTCCAGCTGCTTAGCCTAAACAGCTGGACCGATGGAGGGAATCAGTAACATACCGACTGCAGCGCCACGTACTAGGTCTAGTTGTGTTTTCAAACCATCCTGGAACCCATTCAAATAAACACACAATTTCATCCAAATCGTTCCAGCCGTTTAGGAGGAGTTAGGTGATAAACACACGTACAAAAGAAGTAAATTAATATTAATGGGAATTTGCTGCTATATTATTTTCGATCTAACCTATAATATGTAATTTATCACAATCCACCAACCAAAGTATCAATAATTCGCCGATGTTAAAATGCACTTATCGAATCTTGGACGAATCGAATGGATCAAAATATCACATTAAAATAATGATCTGTGTACATATTGGTCGATACTCGATGTATGCATCGATGCTCATACAATATGGCATGGCGCATCCCTATTCCCTAACCGTAGCAATTACTTTTGAGTTTGGCGTCAATGGCGTCGTACAAGCACGTACTCCGTACTCGTAGTGAAAGTGATTAAAATTATACTCCTTGCGTACAAGAAGCCGTTCTTTCCAAGTGGCAAGTAGAAAAGAAATACTTACTTAGTAAGTTTTTAATTGGAATTCAGAATATGGATGACTTATTATTACTTTTAGCGTCATGGGCGATTCCCGAAGAGGTTATAGAAGCATTTCGCAGTGAGTTACATACCTACCTACTTTCTTTTTACTTAAATTTGGAATATGTTTTGGTAACAATAATTAATGATTAGATTTGATATGATGATATACCTACTTATTTACCTATCCCCAAAACAAAGTCACAATAAAAGTAAGGTTAGTTTAGTTGCCCGCTTCGGAGACGTACCTAGGTAAGTACCTACTAAGTATAGTTCGCGTACGAGTTGAATGCAGAGCAAATGTATGGTGACACATACATTTACTCTGCATTCAACTCGCGCGCGAACTGTAGGTAAGTACCTACATAGGTAGGTACCTACTTGGAAGATCGTATGAATGAAGTTTAGTGTAGGTAGGTAATTTCTGTTCTGTTTCTGTTCTCAATGGCTTTAAAAGCGCTATTCCATTAGGCAAGTTTCTTGCACATACAAGTTGCATGCAACTTGAGCAAACCTGTATTAAGCTACAAGTTGCATGCAGGTAGTTTGAACTTGTAATTTTTATTCAACTAAGCAATTTATAGCTTTCTGCATGCAATTTGCACACTCTTGAAAAGATGTTTCCAATGCAAGCAACTTGTAGGTACCTATGCAGTTAAGACATCAAACTTGTAATACAAGACTTGCCTAATGGAATAGTGCCTTATGAGCCGCAGTCAATCCCATTCTAGATTGAATGACATGACTGTAATTCCCTATCAGATTTTCTGGGTTCATCCTTTTTCCTTATGATAATAATCTTAGACCTTAGTTTAAGATAACAACAGATTACTTCTTGTTAGGTACCTAGTACCCACCTACTTACAGACAAAATAACTGGCAAATAGAAAAACTTGGATAACTATATTATCAAAATAGTGAGACAAAATATAGCCATAATAAAATTATCACCGGAATAATTTGAATCCTTATGAGTTTTATTTAATAAAATAATATTTCTTTTTTAACCGTCTTCATACATATTACAGTATGCGGCAATAGATACAATTTGTGTTGCACACATACCTGCACATTTGATGTATGTTTATTATAATGTGCATCAGCCCATTACATTTTCATTGGCCGATAACTATTTGGTGGTGTACCTTCTTCTTCTTTATCAACCTATAGACGTCCACTGCTGGCAAACTCGTCTGTCGCCTACCTACTTACAAGGAATTTTAATGTTGTGCTTTCAGGTAATGGAATTACCATTGATGATCTAGATCAACTGAGTCAAGATCATATAAGAGAAATTTGCCCACATTTAGGCAATAGGCTAAAACTAACAAAGAAAATTAATGAATATTTAGAATCAAAGGTTTGTAGATGAAAATACATACTTAAACTAGATTTTCTTTTCTTTGTTATGTTCATCTAGTAAAATTTCATTATTAAATTTTAGGCCTCTACTGTCAGTGTAACAACATTTGATAGTGACTCCGTTGCAAGTGTAGGTACACTCATAGCTGAAGAGAATGGTGACCTTAGTATAGCACTTAGCGACTTGTTTCCTTCAACAAGTATCAACCAGAGTTTTCCAGACTTTGACCTAAAAACATTGCTAGAAACTTCACCCACTGGAAAAAGTATACTGAATTTTTATGCTACTAATAACAAATTGGATACAAAAAGAAAAAATCGCTTAACAGATATTATCATAAGGCATTTATTTACATTTATAATAAATAAGTGAGTATTGATTAACAGATTATATTATAGCCTGTTAACTGTGTGTATGATTAAATCGTTATTGATATAATTATAATTATCTTTTACAGGCGACTCACTTATGATGACTACAATGTATTAACCGGAAAAATAATCACTTTATTTCCTAAAGAGTGTCCTGGTACATATTTTACCAGGCCAGTAAGAAAAAGTCTTTCAGGGTCAGGAAAATCCATTGCAGCTAGAGGAAAACTGGTCGACAAAGTTCGAAACTTCTTATTTCAAAGTAATGAAACAAAGCGAGGTGCAGAGTTAGAAAATAATCCTGCAAAAAAACAAAAAACAAATGATATTTTATTAAGTATGTATTAATTTAAATTTATTTTATCTTATTTCTGCTGTTGTTTGGTTTTAAAGAGACTGAAAAAAGGAGGCTCTTCATTCACTGTATTTTTGTATCCAGGTTTAAATACCTCTGTAAGCTGCAAACTGTATTTATTGATTTATTTATAATTTTTTTTATTATAACGATTATTTAACAAACTTCAAAAATCACAGTTAATTAAAGTAAAAAGTTAATGAAGTTTTTATAAAAAAAAAATAATGTGCCATTAGCAGTGAAAGTATAAGCTGGGGTAAAAATCGTTTGTTCCCATTAAGTCATCCTAGCTCGGGCAGCACTGTTACACAGCGGAAAAAATTACTCAATGCAACTATTATTTTTCCCAATGGGTAACCTTCATGAGATTTAGCCGCATTCGATAGCGACCGTGTCAAAGAAGAAGAACTATATTTCCATTATGTTGCCTCTAGTTAGTAGCACTGTAACAAACTTCATCCGTATGTGTACCACGGCTAAAACTCAGAGGGTTCCTCATTTGGAAAAATAAAAGTTGCCTTGAGTAATACTGTTACTAATCGGGATTTTTTTCCGTTGTAACTCAAGCTAGGAGGACTCAACGGGAACAAACGATAAAAATTTATACGTTTCAGGTATACATGAAGATGACATTACATGGCTCAATAACAATTATGAACCATGGTCAGAAATAAAATCAAAATGGCACAACACTGCACAGATTCGCCATGAGTTGGAATATACTGATGTGCATGATTTTATAACTAAGTGGAAAGTTTTACAGATACCAGCTGGAGCTGAGTTGGTAAGTGAAATCATGTTACCACAAATAACATTTATCTACTCCCATGCTATAAATCCTATATAAAAAAAAAATGAGCGATTCAAGTTTTGAGTTTTGATGATATTAGGTTACTAGGACTGGATGTTTTAATGTTAGCAGTAAGCTAACTATTTCAGAATCTGTTATAGAGGATTCATATTATGCGTGTAGATAAAGTCTTGTATGCAACAGTTGATAATTAGGTATTAAAACACTCATATGATACTATTATCACACTCCGCTACGCGTCGTGTGATAAACCCACATTCGTGTTTTAGTACCCCTTATTACACTACTGTTGCATAAATAACTATTACATTGAAAATTTATATGCATTACAAATTGATTTATCATTACATAGGTTTGAGCAGATCTTGACATTCATCACCACAGCTGAAGACCGTAGTAAGGTATTGTTAGGATACAAAATGTAAATCGTCGGCTTGCAGATATTATTAACATGATTTGATTATTAAAGAATGGTATTAATTTTCTATGATTTGAATTTGAATGTTTTGGCTTTGTTATGTTTTAATTTTCAAAGGGTTTGGTTTTGTCTAAAGGAGATACTGGTACTAACAATGATCTGTAAATTGGTTTATGATGATGTAAATCACTATGGAAATGATATGATGTAAATCACTATGGAAAGTCAAAACTACACATGGCTATTCAAGCAGTGGTTGTTAAATTATGTTGCTCATCATGCTTGTTTGTGCAGTGCATGTAAGGTTAATTATTGGGTGTCATTTCTCAGGCTTACTTTTGTTATTGATAAAAAAAAAATTTTTGCAGATTAACGATGATTTTGCTATAATGTATCCTGATAAAAAAAATCGCTTCCGAGAATGTTGGAAAATATTCATGCAAAATCTTATTGAATTAAAAAAAGAAGAAATAAATTCAGATGAACATAAGAAAGATTTGCTAATTTCAATCAACTCTAATGACACTGAAAGTAGGTAATCAAGTGTTCTGTCGCCTGAATTTATACATTATTATTACTTAAAAGCTTTGTACAAAAGTCGTCTGAGTAGAGGCACCACATCATCTCGCCTATTAAATTATAATAAATAAAATAAGAATTGTGTTTTCGCAGATACATTACCCACGGAATTGACATTACTTGCCAATATTGCTCCACCAAAAGGACGTGTGTCTAAAACTGGAAAGTTTTCAACTCAAGAATGTTTGGACAGTATTATGATAATAGTAGAGGCGAGTTGCATTTTTTCTTTTAAACTACACATGACAGTAATGAAACTCTAGGTGGCGTTACAAAAAAAAATTACAATCTTCCTAGCACTGCGATTGCCAACCCACAACATGATAAGTGCAATCAGGGACAGAATTTTTCTTTCATATTATTTTTTTTTTTCAGAATCCTGGGGATATTGATTCTGTTCTACAGAAGCAGATCGATAGGGCTGCAAAAAGGAAATTACAAGTCCAACCTTACGTCATTTTACTCGGAACGCTGCAAAAAGTTCACCAAGCCTATATTGTTATAGACAAAATTAGGTATACTTTTGCATCTGTTACGGAAGCCTTTGACATTCTTTTCAAATCTTATCATGTTTTAAATGCGCGTTATCCAAAACCAAGTGATCATATTCATCTAATAATTCAGCAGTGTGTCTATAATATCTATACCAAATTTGATAATACAGTTCCATACATTGCTGATATTTTAGCTATAAAGATTTAATTATTTGCATTAATCCCTGACAGTCCAATACAACATTTCTTATAGTACAATTATTTCTCATCATGAAATGTGTAAAATGTTGTGTAATTTTTGATGACCTTCAGAAATATTGTTTTCACTTGCAATTGTGTTATAAAAATGCTAATTATTATCCTTGTCCTAGTGTAGGCTGTGATAGAGTTTTTAACAAGAAACGTTCTCTTAAACGTCACTTCCAATTAGACCATATCGGTGCAAAAGACGTAAATTTGACCACTTGTAACACATTTCCTCATACTTCAAACATATCATCGGATAACGTTAGTAGTAGTACGTTAAATAATGAAAATATACCAAATACTTTAACAGATTCAGAAAGGTATGAAGAAGCGAACTTTGAATCTTGGCTAAGACAGTTGATAAATGCTTTTGTTGCTAAATTATATGACAGACTAAACTTAACTAGATTGTCTGTACAAGAGATAATAGTAACTGTAAAAAAAATGATTATGGATATTGTTTTTAATCTAAAGTCAGTAATGACACAAAAAAATGACATTAAAAATGAACTTGACTCATTGACTAATTGTTTCACACACGTTGATACGGAATATAAAAGACTGCAACATTTTGAAAGATCAGATAAATATGTAAAACCAGTTTTGAAAGTTATTGGTTCAAATCCAGAAAAATCAAATATCAGTAATACTACAATCATGAGTCTTAAAGATAAAAAGTTATGTTTTATACCAATCAAAGAAAATCTGCGATTATTTTTCGAGTTACCAGGCGTATATGATACTATTATTGAATACCAAAAAGAGTTGACTGATGAAAAAGGTGTTATAAGAAATGTTGTACAAGGAAAAATGTGGCAAGGCTTAGCTCAAAAAGATCACATTCCCTTAATCATTTATTTTGACGATCTTGAAACTGGTAATCCTTTGGGTAGTCACGCAGGGAAAAACAAAATAGGAGCCGTGTATTTTTCAATAGCTTCGATACCACCAGAATATGCCAGTAGGTTAGAAAACATATTTTTAGCAACTTTGTTTTACAGTAAAGACCGAATACTGTATGGAAACAGATCCATTTTTGAAATGTTGATTAACGAGGTAAATTCACTTTATGACGACGGTATTCAAATAAATGTCAACGGTGCTATTAAAACATTGAAGTTTACTTTAGCTTGCATTTCTGGAGACAACTTGGGTGTACATGGTTTAATGGGATTTAATGAAAGTTTTGCATCCTTAAATTATTGTAGGTTTTGCCTTTTGACTAAACAACAATGCCAAACACAACTATCTGCAAATCAAAATGTTAACCGTAAACTAGTTAATTACGAAGACGATGTCACCAATCGCAGGGGGATTAAAGAGTTGTGCATCTGGAATGATGTCAGAGAATTTCATGTCTATAAGAACTTATATTGTGATGTAATGCATGACTTTTGTGAAGGCATTCATCGATATGGTATGGCACTTGTAATAGGTAAATTAATTGCAGAAAACTTTTTCACTCTTGATCAACTCAATCAAAGGATAAAATTTTTTGATTTCAAATCCAGCAACCCACCACCTCTTGTCACAAAACCTCATATACAGCAAGGGTCAATTATATTCTCTGCTTCGGAAATGCTGTGTTTAGTAAGAAATTTTCAATTCCTTGTGGGCGATCTCATACCTCACGAACATGTTATTTGGCTTTACTACTTAACTATGTTGGAACTAACCAATATTGTTATGTCACAAACTTTTAATTTCGACCTTTTGCAATATTTAGAAAATCTTATTTGTGAACACCATGAAAGATATATAGAGTTATTTGGTACTCTTAAACCAAAACATCATTTTATTACTCACTACCCAAATGTGATTGCAATAATGGGTCCGCTAATATTAATAAGCACTTTTAAATATGAATCTAAACATTTGGATTTGAAACGCGTGTCAAATTCAATTAACACTCAAAAAAATTTACCTTTGTCTTTGGCAATCAAATGTCAGCTTAAATGTTGCTATAGATTTTTGTCTAAAAATAGTTTAACTGATAGTATAGAGTATGGTAAAGTAAAAGGCGTGCAATTACTTTCACATGGCTATGTTGATAATACGACTTACAGTAAAGTAAAGTGGATAAAATTTAATGGTATTAAATATTGTATTGGTGATTTTCTGGTAAGTGATTATGATAATTGTGAACCTCGTTTTTGCAAAATTGTACAAGTGTTATTAGACAAGGAAAATTGTACTGATTTTTATTTTTATACTTCGCAATTGAAAACTTGCCACTATGATAAACATTATCAGTCTTTTGTTGTAGAAGAAATAGAAAATAATTTTGGTTTATTGCGTTTAGATGATTTGTTTAACATTATTCCTATGAAAATGAACATCATATCAGGCTCTAAATATATTCATTACTTTGATTAAATAAAGGTTAACCTTTTTAACATATGTTTTTAATTTTTTTTATAAAAGAAGAACTTGATTACAACCACCGTAACTCGTTGGAAAATATATAAAGCAAAATCATTCTTTATATTTGTTGTCTTTTAAAAATATGTTTGGAAACAAAAATTCCTATCCAGGTACACTGCTAAGTACATGTGTTGGCACTTGTTTTAATTAGTGACCTGCATACCGATCATAGATATCAATTAAACTTGTTGACTTGTCTAGGTACTGTTATACTTGAGAAAATTTAGCTTAATACCTGTGACAGCTGTCAATTGTATACATTTTACGGTCCGTCTTTTTCGCTTTTATATGATGGAACTAGGTAATGGAACTACCGGGACCGAGAATTTTTTTTGTATGTTTCGTTCTATTCTGTTGTCACTGGTCAAGCTATATTTTCTCAAGTATACAAATATTGGTATTGTAATATCTGTCCAAAACTTAAAGGAATGGCTGCGTGGAAGTGGCCTTCAAAATTTTCATACAAAACAAGATATAAATTAGGAAAACGACGTTTCGTATTCCCCCGTTTCCTCCTTCAAACTAGACCAATTTTTTTATGATATTTTAGCATCAATATTAGAAAGAGATCATTTGTCTGTTTAACAATCAAAATTTAGCAAAATAACTTCGATTTTAAGAGGATTTTTAAAAGGATAAAATATGTGCCTTGGTTAAAAAAAAGAAGACAGGCAAAGAAGATTTCTTTCTTGTACAGATCAAAAATATAAAAATAATTGGTCCAGTTTTGAAGTAGGAAACGGGAATGAAACGTCGTTTTCCTACTTTAAGTCTGTTTTGTATTAGAATATTCAAGGCCACTTCTATTTCTTCTTATTCTTCTTCAATAAATTAAGATTTGTATTTGTTTATTAAAATGTTGTTAAATAATTTGTATTGTTTTTTACTTTAAATAAATATTACTATACTTACTTATAGAAACTCTTTTATTTCTCAAATCAATCTTTGAAGCCCCACACGCAAATTAAGTTTAAAAGGGAAACTGACAATGTTCATCTATATTCTTAATCTTATATGTTATGTTTCAGCAGCAGTTGAACCTACACGTGCTCGACTCCATGGATTTCATTGGTTAGGGAAAAAATCTTATTTGGGTAGGCACCGTTAAGCATTCTTTACTCTGTACTCATACATACTGAAACTGGACTTCAGGCATATTGTAACTCACATCGGCTTAAACGATGTATCAGCAAACAGGTGCGGGTGCCAATGTGCTGTAAAACCCATGTTCAGTATGCATGAGTAAGGAATGCTAAACGGTACCTATTAACCTAATGGGATTTTTCCCTTAACGAATAAATTTATTTGGTTCGAGCTTTTGTCAGTTTCCTTTAAGAACACATTAAAATTTAGCCTTAGACAATATTTTCTCAATAGAATATTTGATTAAATTGAGGCAAGTAAAATAAATAATTATTTGAAATATTTCACTTTTCATCTAATATAACTGCATGTTTGGTTTAAAAAATAAAATCTTTACAAGAACCCGATCATACTTTGGGCTAAAACATTATCATTATTGAATAAAACAAAAAATAGTTTAGAGCAACATATATTTCACTTTATGTCAATCGAATATAATATTAGGTCAATACTTTAATTTCTTCTGCATAAGCGTACACACTTTTATCGGAAGTATTTCGTTACACTTATTTTCTTGGTACAAAACATTATTTTCATAGTTGAAAAATATGTCGCCATAATTTATGCGAACAGAGTTCAAATTAAGAGAACCGCTGTCTTGACTGAAAGCAAGAAAAAGCTTACAAAGTGTTCTAGTAAACTAATCTTTTTGAATTAAGACAGTAGTTATTTTGGTTTAAGATTATATCAGTACATGACTCCTATCGGAAACAATCTATTGTCTTAATTTGAGATAAACAGAGTTCAGGACGAGACATCCGTTACGTTAGGTTTACGAATCGATTGTCTTGTATATTTTTTCATTAACCGATCATTCGAACGAAGAGAATCATAATCTATATTCAAGATTTTATAACATTCAATAAATCGCCAGTATTATTTTGATTGAATCTATTTTTTATTTACATAATTAAATATTACTTTGAAATTCAAAGCAATATGATATATTAACTGGAGACAATTTACTGCATGGTGCATATATATGCGAATATTTGCTTGGATTAAAGAATCCTTTTTTACCGTGCAGATGATCCTTTACATAAAAGTAATCTTATTTATAGTTAAATTGTATAGTTGTTAATTTCTTTTAGTTATAAGGTCGGAAACACGTCTATGGACACTTTATATTAAGGCTCGTCCTGAAAACCAGCGCTTGCTGCGGCTTTGTGCTGAGTGAGGAGCCTTATTTGTTTACGAATGATTGTAAGCGAATGCATGTCTGTCTGTCTGTCTGCTGCGCTTTCACGGCCCATCTGTTCAACCGATTTTGATGAAATTTGGTATAGGGATAGTTTGAACCCCGGGGAAGGACATAGGCTACTTTTGACATTTTTATCCCGGAAAATTAAAGAGTTCCCGCGGGAATCAAAAAACCTTACTCCACGCGGATGAAGTCGCGGGCGTCATCATACTTTATACTTAATATTATAAATACGAAAGTGTGTTTGTTTGTTGGTTTGTTGGTTTATTGGTTTGTTGGATTGTCCTTCAATCACGCCGCAACGGAGCAACGGATCGACGTGATTTTTGGCATGGGTTTAGTTGAGGACCTGGAGAGTGACATAGGCTACTTTTTATCCCGGAAAATTAAGGAGTTCCCGCGGGAATCAAAAAACCTTAATCCACGCGGACGAAGTCGCGGGCGTCATCTTTAATAAAGTCAAATTTGGGCCGCTGCGAATTTTATTTTCCGAACAAAGACACAAACGCTTTTCACTGCGCGGCTGGGCGCGTGATGGACGTGAAGTTATCCGGAATCCATTCATGTTCTAAAGAGGTCTGGCATTGAGAATTGTGTGATAAATGGGAAGTGAGAAATGAAAGGAGGTTAGGTATATTTACGTTGTTCACCACATTGAATAGGCTAAGAATAGGTACCTTTTCCTCAACCAAATAATTTCTCTCTGCACTCCACCACCAAAACTACAGCCCATTAACCTCCCACTGCCGGGCACAGGCCTCTACTCTCATAGGAGAGAGGGAATAAGAGCTTAAACCCACCACGCTGCTCCAATGCGGGTTGGCGGGCTTTAACGACTATTATCTTGTTAGTAATAATAACCGGGACCGACGACGACTTCACGTGCTCTGCGAGGCACGGGGGTAACTCACCGCCAACTTCCAACTCCGGGCTGGCTGAAAATTCCTTAACTGAAAAACTCAATACCTAACAATTGATAAGACCGATCGGAAATCGAACCCTCGTAATCCGCAGTCAACAGTGCTAAACGCTAGACCAACGCCTAATTTTTATCGCAGTCAAGGGCCAACTTGTAGTGGATAAAAAATAAAAAAATACTAGCGACGCTGTCACTTAATTCATTTATCTATTTTCGCATTATGGTCCAAGATTCCGCGACGATCAGACCTTCGTTATTTTATTAAAGCTGAAAGTTTATCTATGTATGTCTCTAATCTATACTAATATTATAAATTAATAGTACATTATGGTACAAGTGTGTAATGTTGGTGATTACCGCTGAGGCGCCATTGAGACCCGAGCCGTTAGGTGAGGGTCTTAAGATAGCCGAGGACGGTAATCACCAATACACACGTGTATCATACGACGTTTTTCAACACACTTGTGAAGAAAATAATACTAAAAAAAAAATTCCTTGGAGTTTTCAGGTAAGTAGTAAACTTTCCTTAAGGGCTTCACATCTTATATCGGGCGGTGTACAACATAAATAATTTTCTTCATAATTAGTACTTGTAGACATTTTAATTAATAAATAACTGTAATTTCAACAGTGAAAACGAGTTGTCAAAAATTTTTCGCAATGGCGGGAAAAATTAACCAGTTTTTCTATGCGCGCGCATCTTACAATGGCGATCTGCCATAGACTAAAAGAATGAGGTTTCTTTTTTTGGCTTTTCGCGGATAGCGTTTTAGCCACGTACAAAATGGGGAATTTCAAGTTTTCTTTATTACAGAAAAAACAAAAGTTATATTTGAGTGAAAGTTTTATTTATTAAACACGTACAAGTTGAAATTATCTATTTATATACGAAGTTGCATGAAATGAGCAAGCAATAGGTACATTAATTTATTTGTACTATTGAACACGATCTTTTTTGTATTGAAACTTTTTTAAGAACAAAGCAACTCAACCAATAAAATATAAAAAAAAAACTCTATAACTCACTTGTGAATAATAGCAATGAAAAAGTCACAGTTTGATTATTAGGTGGCATTATGCGCCTAATTGCGGTGAACTTAGAGCCACTTTATGAGCAACAGTGTTGAAAAGGTATTTTGTTAGGTTGTTGTTCTCTGGATCTACTGAACCGATTTTGAAAATTCTGGTACCAATAGAAAGCCACATTATTTGTGAGTGTCATAGGCTATATATTAACCCGAAAAATTAGGGAGTTCCCGTGGGAATTTAAAAAACTTATTTCACGCGGACGACGTCGCGGGCATCTGCTAGTAGCTTGATAAACGATCCCCAACTATGAAGTTTGGATCGCGGTTGCTTTGGAAGGTATCAGGTAGAAAAGGTGGCACCTCAAATTCGTTAATGTATTAAGCTCCGTTTTTTATATTTTTCTTTGGAATAATATTAGAAACCACTTTGTCCATTGTCAGACACTTAGTACGATTGCAACCCCCTGTCGGACACCCTGTTGTTTATAATCTATTAGTCCAATGTATTTGTAATTTGAGCAGCTGTTTATTGTTACGCTATCTCATTATCATGAATCTAATTTGTAACGCTAATTATATTTTATGGGCTGGCCTTAATGCACTTTTGTTGAATTATCAGTAGACCAACGTGTTGATAGATATTCTATACTAATTAATATAGGTAGTCCATACTAATATTATAAAGTGAAAGTGCACCTGTCTGTCTGTCTGCCTGCTACGCTTTCACGGCCCATCTTTTAAACCAATTTTGATGAAATTTAGTGTGGTAATAAGTTGTACTCCGGGAAATTAAAAGTAAAAAAATCTCATCCACGCACGGGCAGTCGCGGCGTCGTCGCGGGCATTATAACAATGTTCCGAGTTCTACGACTGTCAGTTCCTTGTTCTAGAGACTGCGCGAACACCACGGAACAGAAAGAACAGGCGAACACATACATACCAGTTGTAGGTAAGTATATATAGAACAGATGGCAACGGAAATCGTGAAGGAGGCGACTTATTTATTACATTTACCCATAGACTAAGTTTGAAGAAGAAAACTCGTAGGTGAAAAAGAACCTCGAAAGAGAAAATAAAACTAAAATGAAATCGACTAGTCATAGTTTATTGTTCTTACAATGCCTTAAATTTTTATACTATCGTTATTTTATTATCATATTTACAGATTTGGCAGTAAGTTTAAGATTTATTTACGTTAAAAAACTACAAACATAGAAAACATAACCTTAACATTATATAACATTTGGCACTTGCGATTATTGAATAATTAATTATAATATTATTAATAGTTACCTAATTATTATTATTACTGGCTTAATAATTATTATGAAGGCACAAAACACCAGACTTTTATTATTATGTATAGTCTTAAGATCTAAGTATAGGTTTTCGAATATTTTAATCTATGATTTTAAAAAGTACCTTTAAGGGCCTGTTTCACAATATCTGAGTAACGTTTAACCATGGAACTAACAGGTAACCATGCGTTTAACTGACGAATAATTTTGATGCATTGACAGATGTTGCTGTAGGAATTCTGTCAAAAATTTCAAATTTACTCGTCAGTTAGAAATGAAAATACTAGCTTCAACGCCCGGCGCAAAAAAACGCTCGTCTGAAGCTGTTTTAAAACAAGCCCTGAAGGTCATATCAGACGTGCCACAACCAAAACAAAACCACACCGGCAAAAACGTTACCATTTAACTTTAAACTATTTCAAACTTTTCTCTATAATAAGCCGTGTAAAAACCAATAAGGGCTATGGGTTTGATATAACTGCCATGCCCCTACTATAGGATCTTACGCTACTGTCCTAGATTGCATCATCACTTACCATCCCGGTAAGATAGCAGTCATGGGCTAACTTATAGAATATAAAAAATATAAAATTCAATACATAAAAATCAACTCAATATAACCGCTAATACAAAAGAAACATTTACATCCACACATTTTTAACAATATCACCTTTGGTCATACAACTTTTAACAAATAAATACTAAATCTAATCAACTTTCTTCTTGATTTCCAGAAGTTTCAACGTGTGTAAGCACCAGAACATAGCTGATACTACATAGAACATCTGTAGGGCTGTCAAAAGCGGGCTGGTAGCTAGGCTTCTGGTGAGGAAGGCTAGGGCTGAGCATCTGAGGACTTCGAGCATCGGCGCGTACGGAGAGTTGTCGAAGAGCATGCCTATGATGGTCAGGGATGCCATCACGTAGAAAACGAAGATTATCACTGATATTGGTGTCATGCCCTGTGGACAAAAATAAAGCGATTTAATTATGTGCTTGATTCATACTTGAAAAAGTAAAAGATAGGGACAGGACAAGTTATTTTAAGTTATTTTTTTTTGTGCTTAAGTTGCCTCAAATAAAGATTTTTCTTCTTTTTCCTAATTTCTTTAGGGCGTCCCCATAACAGCTTTCAGCGACGAAGAATCGGCTTGAGTCTAAAATCATCATCAATCATCTCAATCCCATGGCCGGCTTACATAAGCTGAGTACGGGTATCTCAAGTCAAGAGAAAACATATTATGAACAAGTTTCCTTGTGATTATAATAAAATATTCAAATGCTTAAAACACACAAAACTTCGTAAAGTTAGAAGCGCGTGCGTGGGATTCGGCCCTGGTCCATCAAAATAGTAGGCAATTTGACTGAAATTTTTCTTATGAACTTCAAAACGAACGGAAAAAAGTTCAGGTGGCTTACTAGCATCGCTTAAAGCAGTAATCTTTTAATATTGTTGTAGCTCTTGTTTCACAATAATCCTTTTTTTAGGAAAGTTCGTCATGTGAAACTGTAATTTTTAAATAGCACTGCGTTAAGCGATGGTAATAAGCCCACTGGTCATTGAACTCGGTAACTTACACATAAAAATTCTTTAGTTAAATTAGATTTAATTAACTTACCATGTACCGGGAAGCCAGCTCGAAGAAGCCATACAAAACGACAGCGTAATGCAAGACGATGTATGTGTTGCACCAGGCGGGCAGGAAAACGTCGTATTTGGGACGGTTCTCCACCTGTGGACAATAGTCAAAGTTAGAGCAAATAAATTAAATTCAGAGAGGCAGTAGCGCCAGTGTCTTAGGTACGATTCCCATGAAAGATCATTTGGAAGGTAGAACCAAAAAACTTCAATCCACGCGAACGAAGTCACGGGCATCAGCTAGTATAATTTTAAGTGACACAAGTTGTCCTACAGTTTATGAAAGGATTTTAATTAATGTTCGTCATGAAAAACTTACATCTATTTTCATGTCCTCATCTCCAAGTCGGGGGGTGCCAGGTTCCCAGCTGGGTCCCCAAACTATTGCCTTCAGCTTGTCAGACCACGTCTCCAGACGACGGAACTTCTGAATTACGTAGCGGGTGTAGAAACTCTGTTGAAAAACAAACAAATATTTAGTTATTTAGTGTAGTCATGTAGTGCTCTTTGAAATGCGCTGTGACAGTATTGACCAATTGGGGTATTTGTGTACCTACTAGTCAAATAAATTATTTTTTTAGAGATTATTAAATAGAGGATCTCCAAAAGTCGTAATATCCACGCCCCCTGTTAGTAAAAATAAACTGTTAAATAATTTTAAATTATCGATGAAACGACGAAGACGTTTGCAATATAGTCTTCTCCCATATTATAAACCAGCTAATGCCCGCGACTCCGTTCGCGTGAATTGAGGTTGTTTGGTTCCCGCGGGAACTCTTTAATTTTCCGGAATAAAAAGTAGCCTATGTGTTATTTCTTACAATATATATCTTTATCTCTGTGCATCTTTCATCTAGATCCGTTCAGCCGTTAGGGCGTGATTGAGTAACAAACATCCATCCATACATCCATATTCCATCCTTCCAAACTTTCGCATTTATAATATTAAGTATAGAAGTATGGATAATATACGTAGTTAAGTTATGTACCTGTAAGTAAGCCGGGTTGAAAGACGGCTGGTTGTAAATAAGTCCGTACACGATCTCAAGCTTGTCAGTCTCCGGTCGGAAGGTGCCGAAGAGGCGGTCCCAGATGATGAGGACACCACCGTAGTTCACGTCCAAGCAGTATTTGTTGCTGCCTGTAACAATAGATAGTATCATTGAATAGGATTGCTTTAGTTAACGAAATAGGAATATAATAGTTACCCTCGCTGTCTATGAATATTAGTATTCTGAGCGTACCTTTTATGTTAGGGGATAGTTTCATTGACAAGGGTAACGAAATATAAATAAACCGGCCAAGTGCGAGTCGGACTCGCGCACCGAGGGTTCCGTACAAACCTGTAGTAAGTTTTACGATTTATGACGTATTAAAAACAAGACGAAATGAACCGCAAAACTAACTTTGTTTGTAGAGGTTTATTTGTTAATATCAAAAAAACTATGCTAGTTAGAGCGTTGGTTTTCCTGTAAAATATACATAAGCTTCTATTGACCATAATTATTTAAGATTTTTCAATTGGTAAACTTCGGAGATAAGGGGGGGGGGGGGGGGGGGGGGTATTTTTTTCGACATTTTGCTCGATAAATCAAAAACTATTATGCATAAAAATAAATAAAAATCTGTTTTAGAATGTAGAAGTATAGCCCTTTCATATGATATCCCACTCAGTATATAGTTATCATACTTTGAAATTTCAAACCCCCGATTTTCCCCCTTTTTTAATTAAACTAAAAATAATTTTCGATTTTTTTTAATTTTAATTATGTTAGGCGACTATTATACACAACTATTCCAAATTTCATGTCGATAGCTTTAATAGTTACTGAAATAATCGACTGTGACAGACGGACAGACGGACGGACGGACGGACGGACGGACGGAGAAAGTCGCACCATAAGGGTTCCATTTTTACCATTTTGGTACGGAACCCTAAAAACCTTCGTATTCATAGACAATGAATATAAATATTTTGAACATGTTTTTTCTAGCAAATAATATATAACAGTCTAAATGAAATACAATATTAGGCAAATACCTATATGCATATTAAAGGCTAAACCGCTGTTTAAAATTATTGTCTTGGCTATTTACAAATTTCCTAAAAAAAAATTAAAAATTGACCTCTTTTTCTTTTTTTCTCTAAAGCTTAGTTCATTTTCATCTAATAACATTTTTCTTGGACAGTCTATATATAAATGTTTAAATTTTAAGTGTAAAGGTTCCTCCAGGTATTTAAGGCTTGATCAAATCAATAATAAAAAAATTGCAAGAAAGCTAATCATAATATTGCAAGAAAGCACAATAATAAGCATACAACAAATAATTAATACATTATTATCTCCAATCATCTCTTTGACATTATTTTAATAAAAGTTCCACAAGCTTTTCTGTCCCGGTGGCCAAAATTGGGTCTAATTTTTATGCCAGTTTAGTTTTTGTTTTTATTTTATTGTCCATAGCTACTAGCGGCGCTGTTACCGGGTCAGATAAGTTTGTAGCCCTTGACTGCGATCACACCTGATGGTAAGTGATGATGCAGTCTAAGATAGTAGCGGGCTAACCTGTTAGGGGCATGGCAGTTATATTAAACCCATACCCCTATACGGTTTCTATACGGTATCGTACCGGAACGATAAATCGCTTGGCGGCACGTCTTTACCGCTAGGGTGCTAACTAGCCACGGCCGAAGCCTCCACCAGGCCAGACCAAGGAAAATTCTGAAATTATAAATTCCCAAATTGACCCTGCCGGGGATCGAACCCGGGACCTCCGCACGTTAAGACAACAGCGCTACACACTGCGCCACGGAGGTCGTCAAAAATTTCAAAACCCTACTTATGTCCAGTAATAGGCCAATTCGCTAATTTGATCATTTCAAAAACTGTAGTTCCGCTAGTTTATAAGGTTGCTGTAATATTCTACGATTGAATAGGTAATGTAGTACTCCCATTACTATACACCTCATGTACTAAGAGCAGATAGAATTACGAGTGACGCCTTCCTTTGACTCTTTAGACGTATTTCTTGGGGTTTAGTGCGCTTTCCTCCGTTTATTTATTCCCTTTCCATTTTCCGAACGAAGGTTTCGTTCGAGAAATGAATACCTCACGATTTTCTATCTGATATTTTTATAACTTTTTCATTCTCATGTAACATAATATAATGTCTGCAATAAAAATCTCAGATGGAACGTGGATTGTTTAAAAAATTCAATGTAGTGATCGATATTCTGAAGCATCAGATACTTTTTTATAGGACGATACAATATTTAAATATGTGTTTTTATGTCGCTGATATAAAATTACTATGATTGGTTTTTGAGTCGATTTCGTATTGGGGCGTTATTTTTGAGCATTGCAAATATATTTTGCGACATCAGTTTTAGACGCCGTGGATTATTGCAATGTGGTCTCGCAATCACCGGTTGGGCCAATTTGGAAATAAATAAAATTGCTCAAGGATTGATCTGCTTCAAGAAGTCGTAGATACAGTTATCATCTATACCGTAACGACCTACCGGCTTCCACCAAGCAATTTAGCGTTCCATTACGATGCCGCGTGGAAACCAATTACTATCAAGTTAGACGTCAACGCAATAACTCACCATGATGAACTCTATGATGGCTAGGGGTGTTGAGGATGTACTCCAAAGGCCCGAGACTCTTGATGGCCTCCGTGTGGATCCAGAACATGTACAGGTAGCTGAACTGGTGGTGCATCACGAACTGTGCCGGTGGTATCGCCAGCGCCAGTGGGAGGTAGAAGATCTGTAGACAAATGCCAATCTTCAATCTAAAGATATTAAATATATGAAAGGAAAAGGTGACTGACTAGACTATAACTATACTGATCATCTAGTAATTAATAGAACAAAAGTTTAGTAAGACACCCTGCTGTCGCGGTAAATTTATCCAAGCCTCAACATAAACATGTTTCAAAATAAAAGGGTTTACTCACGAAGCCACACCATCCCTGTAGAACTGACTGCCTGATGCCGACACCCATGTTGAAGTCCTCTGAAGTGTGGTGGACCTGATGTTGAGCCCATAGGATGTGGACCTCTGAAGAAGAAAATTTAACTTTGGTAGGTACTGCACTTTAATCTTTTTTTATACCTATGATATGTTTACTTTATATTATCTATAACTAAAACCAATGAATAGGGTATTTGACTGCTTTTAGAAAATAGTCGCATATTGTTAATAATGCTTTATTATAGCTAACAATATATTTATTTCGTCTTAATTTTCAGTATTTTATATAGAAATCTCAAAAATAAATTCAAAAAATTAAATTGCCGCGTAAACGCTCTCTTTGACAACATTTGGGTGACATGACATCTATGACGTAACTATATAGTAAAAACGTAAACAAAGTGTGTGATATTTCAGTTTCCCTTGATAAAAACTTTGTTTTAGAGATTGTTTTTATAAAACTATGGTTTACCAATGGTGTGTGGTGTGCATACTACTGTAATGTACAAACAAGTCTACAAAAACTCCAGTGTAAACTGTTTAGAAGTGTTCCAAAGAAAGCCAAGTTACGGAAGAAGTGGTTGCAACTTGCTCGAAGAGACCCCATAGTGGTCACTGAGGGTCACTTTAAGTGTTTATTTTTGCGAGGATCGCTTTGATGTGAGTTTTACACTATCTATCTAACAAACTATTACTAAATATAATTATATAATGGTCTAAAAATGTGTAAATACTTCACCTGTTCTGTTTGAGGTTAGACATGTCCGTTTGTATTAGCTGGTTTGTAGTATGTTTATTAAGTATTTACAAACACATTAATAAGTAATAACTAATTTAGAAATTCTAGCCAATTTATGTAATTCAATAATTTCAGTAGATCATTACCTACTTGGAACTTTGAAGTGGAATTTGCAATCAAAAACTTATTATGGTATACTTATTACAGTTGGAGAAAATTCTAACCTACAACCAATACAAAATGGGCTTCAGTAAAAGACTTCACATCGCAGATGGAGTTAAAGGTTAGACCTTATACAAGAATGTATGGAAGAAGCTTATATGAAAATATTACGTCGATGACAATGAGATAGAAGAAGCTGTTACTTCAGAGTCCATAGGTATGCACCTAAAATAAAATTTCTGGCAAATTGGTCTAAAATCTTTGTATGTTATGATGAACAAAAATTTGCTTAATTCAAAAACTTTGTTTCAAGAAATCCATACTAATCGGTATTATAAAAGCTAAATTCTGTCGGTCTGTCTGCTATTTCTTCACAGCTCACACATCTGTTTAACCAATTTGATGAAATTTGGTACACAGATAGCTTGCATCCCGGGAAGGACATAGGGTACTTATTGTTCCCGATAATCACAGGGTTCTCAGATTTTGATTTGATTTTTTGACTTAATCAGTATGGATTTAGGTTTTTTTTTGTAATTCCAGAAAATCCTTTCTTCACCGAGAGAGAACCTACATACAAAATTCCAAGTTTGTAGACATTGATGTATAATTTTAGTATGTTTGTAGATCCACTTGCTTGGGACATATCTTGCATTTGAGTGTACAAATGACAGATTCGCGATGTAGCTGGACATAACCAACAGCGATAAGACTCTCGAAGCTCTATAAAGAAAGAAACCAAAACTTAATATCACGATCTATGTTAGTAAATAATATAACCTAGTAAGTACTTAATTCTGCGAATGTTAGGTTTTATTCTTGGACGAAAAGGTATTAATACAATAAATTGCTTTGTTTAAGAAATATATACCTAGTATACTTACAAGGCAGTTTTCACATTTTTTAGTTCTGCAGCATAGAAATCAGGGTTATTTTTGAAAAATGTCCAATTATAAATGCATCATCTTTTGAGAGGTTTCCACTATCTGCTTTTAAATAATTGGGTTCCTAAACTATTAATTAGGAAAAGTATGGTTGGTAATGACTAATTGAAACAATAAAAAGCACAGAAACATATAGAAAAACGGAAAACACTCGTAATTGTTCGAATTTACTACACCACAGTTAGATTTTACTAGATAGTTACGTCACTAACGATTCAACCAATCATAGAGCGTTTACGATCACGTGAACATAGATCGAAAATTAATTAATTTATTTCATGTTTTATAGAAAAACAATACATTATTTTTTAGTTCGGTCAAATGGAATATTACTTAAAAATAATAATCTATTAGGATGGCAACAGCAGAAACGATATTTTTAATACAGTCAAATACCCTAATAGACAACGAATAACTGTTTGCATTTATATATTGCGTTTGCAATAGCGCCAGGGTTGCAGGTAACGCACTTCTAACGTTTCTGAGCTCTGAGCGTTTAAAGCAATAGGGATGATGCCTATATCAAAAATAGTGAAATAACATCGTGAGAAAACCTGCATGCCCGAGAGTACTTCATAATGTGCTTAAAGGAGTATGGTCTGCCCATTAGTATTTGGAGTATCTTTCTCATTCTGAGAGGAGATTCTTGCTCAATATGACGTGCTTATAGGTGTGACCAAACATAAAGAGCCATCCAAGAGATGCAAGAATGCGCACTTGCCGCTCTATGTTTGGACACACTTTAAGGCTCTTAAAATGATTATAACATGCTTCTTACCATGACAAGCTCTATGCATCCAGTAGTAGCAGAAGTCAACGCCCAGGGCTGCCGCATACCAGGTCGCCGTGCTGTTCCAGGGGAGGTCTACTATCCTGAAGTTGCAGTAGATCCAGGTATATAGATAGGACTCCGCCCCGCGCCAGATTAACCTGCGAAAAGTTTAAACAATGCAAATTAACTCCACTTTGAGAAGTTTGCGTGAATTCCAATTGGTTTTCTTCGAAATCTGGTGCCGGTATTATTACTTTTGGAGACCATTATCTTTTGTTCTAAAGCAAAGTTGTAAAGACGGTCTAAGAATATTTTTATCTTTACAAATATAATGCAAACCATACTATATTTTTACGCATGGTAAAATATCGACTTTGTTGCTAAAACGATATTTTGCAGGTAACCATTAGTTGGACCTATTACCTATTCTGTGGTTGGACGAAGCAAAGGAAACAAAATCGCTCTTTCCGGTCACCTTTTCTTTTCCACGAGGATGCCATTTCCTCTTCTTTATTTACTTTCTTCCACAAAGGTGGGTAGAGTTAGAACCAAAATATTAGGGATAGAAAAATTGTCTAACGGAAAACAGTCCGCTTCACTATGGACGCGACAGGACAAATCGTCGTTCCTCTTGGACGTGGACGTTTCGCATTGACATATTTCCCTGGCTGGTCCCTTCTTCTTGTCTTTTCGCTCTTACGGAATATAATAGAATGCGAACTCGAAAGGTCCGAGCGGAACGAATTTCTTTCTAGTTCCGCATTTTAATGGTAGTTTTGGCGTCGTTGTCTCTCTCCATCTTTCATCATCATCGGGTGCCATCCTCAAATTGAAGTTTGGCGGTCAGCTGCAGGTGAAATGCCTTCCGATTTTGAGCAATGTTCTTTAATTCAGCGTAATTTTCCATCTTTACTAGAGGGAGAAAGACTGAGTTATACGAATTTTTGTCACGTACGATTTTCGAGGCCAGATCCCCTCGTTGAAACACTCGAAAACATAAAAGTTTTCGACACGAAGCCTCCAACGCACATCAAAGATTTAATAAAATCGTCCCTTACCTCCCACATTCCTGGAATATTCCATGAGATATGCTGGTGATTCCATCGTTGAGTCGAATGCCTTTCTTGCCTTCCAGCCTCAAGACTATGTGCTCGATGATCATGAATATTAAGAAGTACGGGTACGACTGCAACAAACGAGAAATTTACATTAATGAATGCATTCCAGAAAGACCTCGACTCATCATGAGTGCATTAAGCATTCATGATGAGAGAGCGAGATTCGTTTTAGAAGGAGATTTCCCTTGCGTAAATGAATGCACTCTATAAATTTAAATTTTACGCGTTTTTCGTTTGATATTTGCACTTTTCTATGGATTCTCATAAATGGATGAATCTGGACCAATCCAGACTCATCCATATAAACATCCATAAGTACACCTACCTATATAGGTACCTATAAAGGTATAACATATAGGTATTCATATACCTACTCAATATCTGCCACAATGTACTGTGTATAATTGGTACTCGAATTATCAATTTAGAATTCCATTGTTAGTCTCAACTCTTTATCTAATTTTTATTATATCTGAGCTGTTTTTTCCTATATTTAAAAACTAGATGATGCCCGCGACTTTGTCCGCGTGGATTAAGTTTTACATGCCCGCGGGAACTCCTTAATTTTCCGGGATCAAATGTAGCCATGTCCTTTATACCAAATTTCATTAAACCGGTTGAAAATATGGGCCGTTAAAGAGTAGCAGACAGACAGACAGAAAGACAGACAGACACACTTTCACATTTATATTGATATTTTAGTATTGTTATTCGTTAGCTGGTAACGGTACACTGCACATAACATAAAGTGTCTCTACTATAAATACCTATAGAACGCGCGCGACTTCAATGCAGAGCTAATGTATGGTGACACATACATTTACTCTGCATTCAACTCGTGCGCGAACTGTATATAATATATCAGGGCAGAAACATACCTACCTACTAATCATCTAGAATTTTAAGCTCAGGATCGTACCTACTACCACTACCAACATGCCCTGCCAGTTTATGAATCATACAACTTACTATTATATTTTGAAACTACGTAGTTTCGTAACGTCGGAATGGATTTGATGGCGCATTACTGTGTACTAGTATTATTATTGGTGGCGTACTTAATATATGTTTCTGAAATTATTTGAGTACATCGTAGATTTAATGAATTACGGCAATCTATGTGGACGGGCATGATACGAAGAGGGTCAAGTTTCATGTGTGGTAACTGCCCAACCACTGAAATATGATCTCAAAAGATATGCTAACCATAATATTATGAGCAACCCAATCGGGACACGTTTCTTTTTATTTAAACACGGTTACTATTTATAGGGATTTTATATGCACGTGTTATCATATTCGCGCTCTATATTATAGGATTTTTTTTAAACACATTGTAAACAGGTGTCTTACGGCTACACTATTGTGGTAACTATCGATAAATGATAATAATTGAAGATGTTCAAGTGTATACTTACTTAAAATTATATACTCAAAACAATAAGTTTAAGTAAAAGTACTTTGTAGTGTAAGTTTTAAATGAACGTAAAGTAATTAATTGAAGTTAATGACAAGCAGTTCTTTTTTTAAAAACAGTAACTGCTGAGTTTCTTGCCGGCTCTTTTCAGCAGAACCTGCTTACCGAAAAGGTGGTAGAGTGAAGACACCTTTATGTCCTACTTGTTATAAATAAATTGAGTTTACTGCAGCATACGCTAGTCTATTTCTGCCGATAGTACATCTATCATCCCGAAGTAGGGAATGTCCCGAATATTATCTGAGTTGTGATATATCTACTGGATCGAAAATATGTAGGCGAAAAGGCAAATTTAATCAAATGATTAAATTAAAAGTAGGTAATAAAAAAAAATATGTTTTTCTTGTGAACATAATAATTCTTTAGCGTAGGCGATTTCTTATTCCATTTTCAACGAACTCCTGAAATAATGACGGTCAAAAATCAACATAATTTGAGCTCTGTAAACTTAATTCACAGAAAAGTTATTGGAAAAGAAAATAATATAAATTGGTATGTTTTATTTAACTTCTGTGCTGGAAGATTGACATAAGAAATACTACTTAAGTGCAAGATATAGTTGAGACGGTCAAAAAGTTAAAATGGAGATGGACAGGGCATATGACAAAGGAGAACAATGAGAAATAGACGAAGAGAATAACCGAATGGCTACTTCGAGATGGGCAAAGGAAAAGAGGTAAACAATATAGAAGATCCCATCTTCTATATTGTTTAGATGATGTAAGAAAAGTAGAAGGACCAACATAAGAAGGATAGCGAGGGAAAGAGAAAAATGGAAGATGCTGGAAGAGGTCTATGTTTCGGGAGGACACGCTGATATAATATGATATGATATGATATAATATGATATGATATAATATTTATAAAACATTAGATGATAAGAAAAAATATTGTGGTACTCAACATTAGATACTAATTTGACTCTGTTCTATTACTGGAATACAGGAATACTTTTTTTTTACATCTACTATTTTACCCTACCCCTAGACAGGGCTAAGGGATATGGCAGTTACATTAAACCCTAATACGGTTTCTAGTTCTACACGAAATCGTACCGGAACGCTAAATCCTTTGGCGGCACGTTTTTGCAGGTAGGGTGGTAACTTGCCACGGCCGTAGCCTCCCACCATACCAGACCAGAGAAAATTCAGAAATTATAAATTCCCAAATTGAACTTGCTAAGGATCGAACCCGGGACTTCCCACATATAAAATAGCAGCGCTCACCGCTGTTCCAGCGATGAGCGAGGTAGTCGAAAAGTGTTTCTTTATCAGTATCAGCAAAAGGGTATACCTAGTAATTATAGTCCTGTAATAGCGATCACGTTTAGCAAGATCGCCTGTTTCTCGGACGTTCGATATCATTAATTGGTTTTCAATCGCAGGCTTCTTGGTACTTGAACGACTATATTTTACTACATTGTGGTTTAAAATGCCGTTTTTTACTTTAAAAAAAATTGCTTTAATTTCTTAGACCTCATTTGTCTATATCTTATATCTATCTATATATATAAAATTCAAGGTCCTGACTGACTGACTGACTGACTGACTTTTATATCAACGCACAGCCTAAGAGGGTGTGTTCTTTGTGAAGAGTAGGTATTCACAGAGAAAGGATTTTCGAAATTCTACCCCCAAAGGGTAAAATACGGGTTGAAAGTTTGTATGAAATTCCATCGTTTTTTAAGTTATAACGACGAAACTTGGTATTTGGGCTTCCATTTTAAAATTATGAAATATGTATTTCACAATTTTTGTAATTTCTATCCGCAATGACGTTAAATAGAGAGTTTGTCTTTCACTCACGCCGCAACAGAGCAACGGATCGACGTGATTTTTTGCATGGGTATAGATGAGGACATGGACAGTGAAATAGGCTCTTTTAATCCCGGAAAATTAAGCAGTGCCTGTGGGAATTAAAAACTTATGCCACACGAACGAAGTCGCGGGCGTCCGCTAGTCTGATAATAAATATTGCTCACGTTCAAGTTCAAGTTAACTCAAGCTCTATTTTGATTGGTAAACTGGTTGAATTTTCAAAAATGCCTAATCCGTTGAAAATTTGTATGTCAAAGTTCAGCCTGATCCGTCCAGCGGTTTAAGATGTGCGTTAAACAGTCAGTCCGTTATATTCAAAAGAAAATTTTAGTTTTCACTTCACTTACCCGTGCCAAAACAACATCTTCTAAATACTCCAAAAATAAAATCTGGCTAAAACCCAAAAGGCTAAAATCAAATCTTATACATCGTAATATAACTATCTGAATACTTACTAATATTATAAATGCAACTATTAAATTATTATTATAATAATATTATTTATTATTATAATTATTATTATTTGTTACTCAATCACGCCTGAACGGCTGAACCATTCTATACTGAATATTGAATGATGCACCTTATGGTGTTTAAAGAGGACGTTATAAAATAATATCTTTTACACATTTTCGCACTAGCTGATGCCCGCGACTTCCGTATATTATATACGTCCGCATGGATTGAGGTTTTTTGGTTTCCGCGGGAACTCTTTAACTTTTAGGGATAAAAAGTATTCTATGTGTTATACCAGACTATAGTCTATCTCTGTGCAAATTTTATCCAAGTCCGTTCAGCCGTTCAGGCGTGATGACAATAGATGATGGCCGCGACTTCGTCCGCGTGGATCAAGTTTTTTGGTTCCCGCGGGAGCTCCTTGATTTTTTGGGATAAAAAGTAAGTCTATGTCCTTCCCCGGGATACATCCTATCCCAGTACCAAATTTCATCAAAATCGGTTGAACGGTTGGGCCGTGGAAGCGTAGTAGACAGACACACTTTCGCATTTAAAATATTAGTATGGATAGATTGATTCTAGGGTGTAAAGGTCACTTAAAAACCAACTTTACAAGGGTAAAAGATCATTTATATTTTATCAGATCGCCCTCGCTCCATTACTGCCTACTCCCAGATAAACGACTTTTCTTTAATTTCAATACGTATTAGCAGTTTCATTAACGAAAGGTCAAGTGTGAGACGCTGCCAACTTATTTTTGTAACTTTCCTGTGTTTTGCTAACAATTTTATTCCAAGGCAATGATTTTAAAATATTAGGATGTAAGCAAGAGCCTATACTTTAAAAGCATTTAAGTGGTTGAAATGAAAATGCTCCCAAGAATTTAACGTGAAAGACGGTAGTATTTCAACGCTGATTATGAAAATGAAAATGATTTATTTCATGTAGGACAACTTGTGCCACTTATGCTAAGTCGTAAGAATCTACCACCGGTCCGGAAAGCTGATTCTACTGAGAAGAACCAGCAAGAATATATCATTTGCTATAACGGTGAAGGAAAACACCGTGAATAAACCTGCGAGTCTGAGAGTTTTCCATAATGTCCTGTGTTTGACGACCTCCTTGGCGCAGTGTGTAGCGCTGTTGGCTTAATGTGCGGAGGTCCCGGGTTCGATCCCCGGCAGGGTCAATTTGGGAATTTATAATTTCTGAATTTTCCCTGGTCTGGCCTGGTGGGAGGCTTTGGTAATGGCTAGTTACCACACTACCGGCAAAGACGTGCCGCCAAGCGATTTAGCGTTCCGCTACGATGTTGTGTAGAAACCGAATAGGGGTATGGGTTTAATATAACTGCCATGCCCCTAACAGGTTAGCCCGCTACCATCTTAGACTGCATCATCACTTACCATCAGGCGAGATCGCAGTCAAGGGCTAACTTGTAGTGGATTAAAAAAAAATGTTCTCCAAGGTGTGTGAAATTTGCCAATCCGCACTAAGCCACCATGGGAGACTAATATGGTCAAACCCTTCTCATTCTGAGAAGACACTAGAGCTCGGTACGTTTAAGTCTAAGTTTTTACATTGCAAATACGATGATCGTAATCGAGCGTTCAATCACATTGCCGTCAAAGTAAAATGAACCCAAAATCTTTTGTTTTAAAGTCACAAATTCAGTACAACCGATTTTAATTTGGATTAATTTCGAGTTTAGTTGAAGCGCTGTAAATGCATACACGAAATTGAGCTCTAAATCAATATATTTAAGGTTCAATTTTATTTTGATGCCACGAGTAGCTTTGCGCAGTCTAAAATAATGACAACAGAATTTGAATATTAGGATAAAATAAGCAGTGTTAATAAAATATTAAATAGACGTACTTAAATAGTTGACAAACGAGCGCTTACGTGTATGCAAAGTGTGATAAAATTTACGTGCACAAATGTAATTACTAATGTTAATTATGGCCTTGAATAAAAAATTGTTATAAGAAGTAGATTTAAAGTTATTTAATATAATTTTGAGTCGGTAGGGCAGGTATTGATTACCTGCAAGCCAATGGAAATATTTTAGGTAGTGTATGTTTAAAAAATAAAAGTAACTAAATGAAAAAATCGAATGTGTGCAATGCATTGACATAATATATTATGGCCTTCGCATGGTATAAAAAATTGACAAGGGATTACAATCTACGAGAGTAGGTACGAGTACGTTCAACAGTAATCTTTGGTCGTGAACAATAATTAAGGACGACGATATATTTTGCTTTGTAATGCAAGAACCTTGTATGAAAACTGTTTTTTAGCAATTTGTCTTGTACTTTTTGCGTGTTTTTGCAGTCTCCTAAACGCCGGCAGAATAAAAAATTCACACTACGATTTCTTTATGGTGATTATTTTTTATTGCTTTTGGTATCTATTAAAACTGAGTTTTAACCAGCCGTCAGCCTGGTGGGTCTTAAAAGCCGAAGCATTTTCATTTTATGTTCCACTTAGGCCCCTATAAAAGCTAAAAATTATAATACTATAGCACTATTAGTTTGCATTTCTTAAATTTTACAGTCAGTAAATTTATATAAAAATTTAATATTGTGTTTCAATTTGTCGTGTAAATATTATATAATTGAGCAAAATGTACTTGTTATTTTACTATCTGGATTAATTATGTCCTAAGAAGTTCACTGTGAATATTTATTTTTGCTATGTTTTCAATATTCTTACTAATATTATAAATAATAGATCACTTTAGCCCGATTAGGGGTATCAATTTAACGGCCATACCCCTAACAGGTTCTAGCCCGCTACCATCTCAGACCATCACTGCATCATCAGGTGATCATGATTACAGGTGAGATTGCAGTCAATTGGTAACTTATGGGGAAAACATTTTTTTCATTCCGGGGTTGATTACTCTACTTACTCCCCCATAATCTACTTTTTATCCCGGAAAATAAATAAAGAGCTGCCACACGAACGCAGTCGCGTCTTGTATGATTTGAAATGAAGATTCTTATTTCCAGGCCTCGTGGACCCTGCCAAGCAAACAGTGGTTTATTTTTCACCCAGCTTACTTAAGGTTAACGATAAACAGTAAGCGATACAAAAAATGTTGAGTCAATTATATTTTTTATTACATAAATAATATTATCATGTGTTGATTTATGAATGTGTATATTTTTTATTTGCTTTCGGAAGCTACAGTGGTATTTAACCACCCACAAACCTGGTGTGGTCTAAAAAGCCCTTACCACTCTTGTTGTTTCACTTATAAATTGTATGAAGTCAAGAAAGGCTGATATATAAGAATAAGCTATATGTTTCATTTAAAATAGGTTGCTGGTTCACAACAGCTAAGTTGGTGTTGTATGATAATAATAAATATTTTTAGAAAATATAGCATTACCAGCTAGGTGGTAGCGACTTCGCTTGATAAATAAGGCTTTATTTCTGTGCAACATTTCAGCTTTTTAGGTCCAAAGGGATGGTCTAGGCGTTGATGAGTCAGTGACTTAGGATTTTTCTTTTAATTGTATGATATACCCCACCCGAGAGAAACCGAGAAGTTCATCCACCTACTCGTATTATACGATGCTCAAAGTAAGCCATAAAATGAAGAATAGTATTTCCAGGCCTCTTAGACCCCACCAGATTAACGGTGCTATTTTCAAACTTAAGGAGGGTTCTTATGTAAATATATTAAAATTAATCAGTCAGCAAGAAAAACGTTGATTCAACATGAGTTGCTACGTATTTGCTAACACTTGTGAATGGTTTTATTTTTTGCTCTCAACAGTTATAGCTGTGGTTATAGTAGGTTTTAACCACCTGCGAGCTTGGTCGGTCTCAAATGCCCCAACCCATATTAAAACCGTTCATTCTTGTTTCGTTCCATTTATATTTTAAAACTAAAATAATCAGGCTAAAATCAAATTAAATCATGTATTTTAAAGATAAAAAATTTGGTTTAAATAAACTAAAGTATCTTTTATGGTCATAAGCATTCTTCTCATTAAATTTAGAGCTATTCCACCTATTTGTTAATGGTCCGCTTTCCAACATTTTCCTGCACAGATTCCTTGCTTTGACCCTCTGGTCTGCGCTAACGACGTTGACCATAATAAAAATAAATAATGAAATTAGCTTTAAAAAATTAAGTTAAGTGTATAAGTCGAATATTTCTACAAGATATTATTCACGGGTCTCCTGGACCCCACCAGACTGACAGCATATAGGTATGCAATACATTTCATCAAGCTTACATAGGGTTAACGGAAATCAGTTTGCAACAAAAAACATTGAGCAAAAATTTCTTGTCACTAATTATAATGTTTATATTTTTTTTGTTTCCGGTAGCTATTAGTAAGTACCAATAATAAACCACCACGAGCCTTGTGAGGTCTTAAAAGCCCAAACCACTTTTATATTCATGTTAGTTTTAGTTAGGTTCATGAAGCCGAAATAATTACAGTTAAAATGGAATTAAGCCGTTTTTTCTTTAATATGTTTTGAAGAAAGAAGTTATTGGTTCACAAGAGATCATAAAAAAATATATAAAAAACTAGGTATTTCTTTTTAATAATAGCTTCAGAAGTTTATTTTGTCAATTAATCGCTCAAATCGAGCGCTTCAGAGACTTCCTAATTCCTTCAGAGATTTTCTAATTTATCTAGACTCGCTCTTAAAAGAAATCCTAAAATACCCCACCCGAGCAAAGCCAAAGCAGCTTATAGGTATATATTCATGAATTTCAAAATAAGCACACAAAGCGTACAAATTTTTTTTTCTTTTTTTTTTTATATATATATAGCGAGCAAACGAGCAGGCGGGTCACCTGATGGTAAGTGATTACCGCCGCCCATGAACATTTGCAGCACCAGAGGAACCGCCAATGCGTTGCTGGCTTTTGAGAAATTTGTTTATCCGCCCTTTGAAGAGCCCCATATTATAATCATTAGGGAACACAGAAGATGGAAGCTGGTTCCACAATTTGCAGGTGCTTTTATATGCCTTATCTTTTAAAGGCCTCCTGGACCCCATCATAATTGACAGTGTAATTTTCTTGAACAACCTTACCATAGTGTTAATAATTTAATCAGCTAAAAATAAAATACTTCAACAGGTTTTGTTACTTATACGCTGTGAATTGTTAATGCTTATGTATTTTTTTGCTCTGATCGAGTACGTTTTAACAGCCCACGGGCCTGGCGGGGTCTTTAAGGCCGAACCATATCATAGCACGCATAATATTTTGGTTTATGATGGTAGACAGTGGTGATTCAACGAATTAAATCACTAGACTCCATATGATTTTTGTTATTAAATTAGTATTATTTCTACCTAAAGCTTTGAATTTGTTTCGAACAACTCAACGAAAGTCGTATATTAGAAAAAAAGTATGTATTTTTGTGAAAGCAGATAATTTTTGGGTTTTATATGATGTTATTATCATGAAAGATATTTCAAAAATCATTATAAACGTCGCGTTGCTCAAATGCCTTATGCCTCTTTTACAAAGTCGAATTTGTGTTATTTTCCAATAGCTTTATGTTTCAATAAACCATTTGAACCTTATTTAAGGCCTCCTGGACCTACCCAGATTAATGGTTAATTTTTTTTCCAAAGCTTTAGATAGGGTTAATAATTACTATCAGTTAGCAACAAAAAAGAAAACACGTTTTGTTATTATGCTGTGACTTGTGAATGCTCACGTACATATTTTTTGCTTTCAGTAGGTATTATAGTACGTTTTAACAGCCCGAAAGCCTGGCAGGGTCTAAAAGGCCGAACCATTTTTAAAAATATTAAATTCTTGTTTTACTTATATTGTGATCATGGGACTTTAATAATTGACTCTTCCCTCACGTTTATCATCCCGTGCGTCTAGAATTAAAAAGATATTACATACATACTCCGCTAAACAAAACTAAGTAAGTACAGATCCTACTCATTTATTATTCGTGCGCCTCGCCTTACAACAACCTCTGATTACAACGAACCTAGTATAGACTTATTTAGTGGCAATATGTGTAGTGTAGGTACGTCGAAATCTAACCAATGTATTGATACAGTCAAGTGCAATTAACTGATTAACAACTGGTATAGTTCTCGACAACTTTCTTGTGTATCAACAGGTACCCCTGTTTTTAGGGTTCCCTACCAAAATGGTAAAAATGGAACCCTTATGGTGCGACTTTCTCCGTCTGTCTGTCTGTCTGTCTGTCTGTCCGTCCGTCACACTCGATTATTTCAGTAACTACCGAAGCTATCGACATGAAATTTGAAATAGTTGTGTATATTAGTGGCCCAAAGACACTGGAATTAAAAAAAATTGGAAATTATTTTTGTTCTTATTTAAAAAGGGGGGAAAATCGGAGGGTTGAAATTTAAAAGTGAGATAACTGTACTGTGTGGGGTATCATATGAAAGGGTTTACTTTGTACATTCTAAAACAGATTTTTAATTATTTTTAGTCATGATAGTTTTTGATTTATCGGGGAAAAAGTCAAAAAAAATACCGTTCCCCCCCCCTTATCTCCGGAGTTTACCAATCGAAAAATCTGAAATAATTATGGTCAATAGGAATTTATGTATATTTTACAGGAAAACTATAGCCAATGCTGTAACTAGCATAGTTTTTTTGATATTAACAGTAAACCCCTACAAACAAAGTTAGTTTTGCGGTTCATTAAATTCATTAATCGTAAAACTTGCTACAGGTTTGTACGGAACCCTCGGTGCGCGAGTCCGACTCGCACTTGGCCGGTTTTTTAGTGTCTAGTTGTTATTAGCTATAAGTTAACTAATTTTAAGACCATTTAGAATAATAAGCTATTGGTTTTCCTTAATAAATAAGATAAAACTTAAAATTAGTTTAAATCTTAAATTCAAGGGTAATAAATTTATATTATTGCAAAAAAACAAACCACTTAGGTTTGCGGTTACGGTATGAAAAATGTTTTGCGAAACCTGATTAAAAGTAACATAGTTACAAAAATTCGATATTTTATATCACTTTTTATAGTTGAATCCATACTAATATTATAAATGCGCAAGTGTGTCTGTTTGTCTGCTACGCTTTCACGGCCCAACTACTCAACCCATTTTGATGAAATTTGGTACAGAGATAGATTACATCCCGGGGAACATAGGCTACTTTTTATCCCGGAAAATATTAAAGAGTTCCCGTGGGAATCAAAAAACATCAATCCGCGCGGGCGAAGTCGCGGGCATCATCTAGTATTTACTATTTTTATTAAAATAGGCCATAACATATCAAATCTTATTCCCAGTCCCTAACCAGGCTTACGTAGGGTTAAAATAATTAACAACAAAAGTCATCATGTCAAGTTTATTAGCTTTTTTTAATTATGATTCCGTTGATTGAAAGTTATTATTTTGCATTTATAGAATTGCATACTGTAATTTGTGTTTAAAACGTCATTAGATATATCGAATGTACTTACAAAAAAACTGTGTAGTCAGTGACATACATTCAGACAAGGTGATTATGCTGAACATGTCATTTGCATTGGTTTTAAGCTTAGATTTAAGAGCATTTTTAATCAATTACCTAATTTAAATCCATACTAATATTATATGCGAAAGTGTGTGTCTGCTTGTCAGTATGCTACGCTTTAACGGCCCAACTTTTGAACCGATTTTGATGAAATTTGGTATGAAGGTAGGTTACATCCCGGTAAAGGACATAAGCTTCCCGGAAAATCAAGGAGTTCCCGCAGGAATAAAAAAACTTAATCAATACGAAGTCGCGGACATCATCTAGTTCGAGATAAAGACCTTAAATCCAAACGCTTTCGTAATTTTTCAATTAAAAAAATTATGCCGATAGAAGTGAAAACGAATACTTAAATTGTTTTTTTTTAAATTTTTTTTTAACAACGCGAGCATGTCGGTGATGGTGACGCGAATCTGGGTCAAGTTTACCCCCTACCAAAAAGTGCTCAACGCGGCTAAAGAAGTTTTCACTTCAAAAATATGCACTTTTGATATACTTAGTTGACCACAGACATTGCAAATTCGTTTCACAACTCCTCAACAGCTATGTGCATATGCAATACCACAGAATAGGGAATAGTGCAATACCGCGACATTGGAGGTCATTGACCGCTCGAGCCAATCTACACCGAGATCGAGAATGTAGTTTAATGTAGCGAGTCCATCTAGTTAATGTATATTACTTTTGCGATTGATTCGCTCAAGGTGCAGAATTTACTCGATGTCTAGCAAAGACAAATTCTGAAAGAACTTCGAACCCTGCGTCTGCTTTGAACATGGGGCTAGGTTATGTACCTACGTTACCTACTACTAATCTATACCAATATTATAAATGCGAAACTTTGGATGGATGTATGGATGGATGTTTGTTACTCAATCAAGCCCGAACGGCTGAACGGATCTGGATGTTTGGCACAGAGATAGATTATAGTCTGGAATAACATATAGGCTACTTTTTATCCCGGAAATTTAAGAAGTTCCCACGGGAACAAAAAACCTCAATCCACGCAGACGTAGTCACGGTCATCAGCTAGTTATATAAATGCGAAAGTGTATTTGTTTGTAGGTTTGTCAATCATGCCGCATCAGATGAATGGAACGACGTGATTTTTTGCATCAGTATATTTGAGGACCTGGTGTTGAGAATGATCACTTGTTGAAATTTTACAACGATGGTACTTAAAATGTGGTTTGACGCCGATCATCCACTTGATCAGCGTGGTGGACTTTGTTCTTTTTCATTCCTTGCCCGATTGAGGGCTGGTCATGAGTTGATACTCGATATTATTATGATGATTCAACTTGTCAGTCCCTCCTAGACAGATTAGCCCGCTACCATCTTAGACCGCATCATCACTTACCATCAAGTCAGATCACTGTCATGAGCTAACTTGTATTGGATAAAAAATACATCAGATAACATAAGCAGACTAACTTACATCATGTTTCTAAATAAAGTTTTAAAGTAAAAAAAACCGGCAAAGTGCGAGTCGGACTCGCGCACCGAGGGTTCCGTACAAACCTGTAGCAAGTTTTACGATTAATGAATTTAATGAACCGCAAAACTAACTTTGTTTGTAGAGGTTTACTGTTAATATCAAAAAAACTATGCTAGTTAGAGCATTGGCTATAGTTTTCCTGTAAAATATACATAAATTCCTATTGACCATAATTATTTCAGATTTTTCGATTGGTAAACTCCGGAGATAAGGGGGGGGGAACGGTATTTTTTTTGACTTTTTCCCCGATAAATCAAAAACTATCATGACTAAAAATAATTAAAAATCTGTTTTAGAATGTACAAAGTAAACCCTTTCATATGATACGTCACACAGTACAGTTATCTCACTTTTAAATTTCAACCCTCCGATGTTCCCCCCTTTTTAAATAAGAACAAAAATAATTTCCAATTTTTTTTAATTCCAGTGTCTTTGGGCCACTAATATACACAACTATTCCAAATTTCATGTCGATAGCTTCGGTAGTTACTGAAATAATCGAGTGTGACGGACGGACAGACAGACAGACAGACACTATGCCATTATGTATTACCAAATCATCTAACTTTTAAAAAATGTTTTTATAAATATCCTTTTATCTCTATTTTAATTTATTTTGGGTAGGGTCTCATTAAAATTTAGAATTCATTTTATTGCATCCTTGATCTTGTTTTTGAGATCATTCTAATTTATTTGAATTGCTTTTTAATATTCATTTTATGATAATTATTGGCCATTGATATGCGAGTTTCAATATTTTTATGAACTTTTTTTTATTTATGCTAATGGATAGGACGAGAGACTATAAAATTGTGGTTACTTGATTAATATTGGTGCCATTTGTTACTTTTATTAATAACTAGATGATCCGTGACTTGACCCGTGACTTCGTCCACGTGGATTAAGATATTTTGATTCCCGCGGGAATTCTTATCTTTTCCGGGATAAAAAGTAGCATAGGTATGTCCTTCGCCAGGATACCACCTACTCCTGTACTAAATTTCATCAAAATCGGTTGAACAGGTGGGCCGTGAAAGCGTATCCGACAGACAGACAGACAGGCAGACAGACAGACACACTTTCGCATTTATAATATTAGTATGGATTAAATTTCTTGGCTTATTTTTTCAAACGATTTTGATAAAATTACAGGTTGTGTTCCGGGGAAAGACATAGGCTACTTTGTTTCCCTGAAAATTAAGACGTACCTGCAGGAATTAAAAAAAAACCACCCGGACAAAGTCACGGGCATCAGCTAGTATTAAATATTCGCCAAAAAAAATTTCATAATTTTTTCATGACGTGTAACTAGTATCACAGATCTACCTGCACCAACTTACTCGTTAAATTATAAAAGCATAATACATAATGTATTTTTATACCTACATTCTCTTTATCTTGTTAGGAAACGAAACGAGGCTATCATAAAAGTATTACGTGAAAGCAGCGCCGAAATTTTATTTTACGGCATTTATTATTGAAATAGGCTTCCCTTGGGCGTGTTTACAATTTTAAATATTGTTTTTGTGTTCCGCATTTGAATCCAGAAATGATATATTGTACCTAAAACAAAGATAAGTTTTGGTTTTGGTTCATAAATGAGAAATTCCTGAATTACCCTGCCGGGGATCGAACCCGAAGCCTCCCACAAATGAGACCGCAGCGTTCACCACTGCTACTCCCTGCTCTATCCTTTTGAATTTTGACGTCCTCCCTGGGAGCATACCAATTGTTTTAATATTGTTGACGTTCGTGTTTTAGAGATATAATCTTTATTTTAAGGACGTCAAGGTACGTGACATAAAACTGTCATTTTGATGGTAGTAACTCCCTGATCGTCAATATTCAAAAGGGAGTCATTTTACATGACGTTATTGTCTTGGAAATGTCGTCGTGGTCGTCTAACGGTAGACGTCCACTGCTGGACATAGGTCTCGTGCAAGGACTTCCACATGCCACGGTCTTCCGCCGTTTTATAATATAGAATGATGTTATCGTGACTCCATCGCTCCGCCTCAAGAAAGTCCGAAGGTCGTTCGTGGGAATGAATTCTATTCTATAACAAAATTCCACAACCTATTTTAAACTTGCCTTTACACAAGTATAAAAAGTCCATTAAAAGTATGCTTCTGAAAAGAGCTTATTCTACTGTTGAAGATTACGTAAATGACAAAGGAGCATGGATTTGACTCGCTCCAGCAATGCTAAGGACAGCGGTTACTTATATATATACTTATATATTATAGCGTAAGCCTATAATGAATAAAAAAAAAAATATATATATATAATTACAAATTAATGAAATTGTAAATTATTTTTTTCAAAAGAGCAACCGCCGAGTTTCTTGCTGGTTCTTCTCGGTAGGAACGGCGTTCCGAACCAGTGGTAGATTCATTCGAGAATTTTGAAAATCGGTCTCACCTGTCTAAAGAAGTTAGGCACATCTTCAACTTTTTCATACAACTGTTCCTTTGGCGAATGTATATAAAACATTCTGCCCAGCCCTTTCATGTGGTTCATGAAAGCGTCGGAAAAACCGCTGTCAGCTGTCGCGTTGGCGAACGACATGTCCGCCGCCATTTTCTTTTTCTATTTTACCTGGAAAGATACAAAAATCGTTATTTATAAATCATCGCAATAAATTATTTCTTACTGATTATTAAATAGAGGGTCCCCAAACGACCTAAAATTTACATCCTCGGTTAGTTTTAAGTTAGATAACCATTTTAAACTATAGATAAAAGAAAAAAAGTGCGTTGAAATTTGATAACGTCACAGCTATGTATAAGATGATAGATGAATACTTTATTGCACACATAAAAGAATACAAAGTAAAGTTAACTAAAAACTAGGTATGCCAGGGCGCCCTTATTGCTTACTGAGCAATCTCTACCGGGCAACCTTTGGTGAGAGGATTGAACAGGATGTGTAGGGTATAGGCCCTATACTATAGGGTACTAGCTGATGCCCGCGACTTCGTCCGCGTGGATTTAGGTTTTTCGGTTCCCGTGGGAACTCTTTAATTTTCCGGGATAAAAAGTAGCATATGTGCTATTCCAGACTATAATCTATCTCTGTGCCAAATTTCATCTAGATCCGTTCAGCCGTTGGAGTGTGATTGAGTAACAAACATCCATACATCCACACATCCATACATCTATACATCCATACATCCATACATCCATACATCCATCCAAACTTTCGCATTTATAATATTTATTTTATAAGCTATGTATTGAGTTGTCATCATCCCAATTTGACGACTTCCTGGCGCAGTGGTAAGCGCTGTGGTCTTGTGAGCGGGAGGCACCGGGTTTGATCAATTTGGGAATTTATAATTTCAAAATTTTCTCTGTCTGGTCTTCGGCCATGGCCAGTCACCACCCGACCGACAAAGACGTGCCGCCAAGCGATTAACCTTTCGGGTACGATGCCGAGAAAAAACTGTTTAGGGTTTGTTAGTCAGTTAGTTTCTACTTTGAATAAAAGTAGAAAAAGTAAAACGTGTTAAGTTAGGATTTTGTAAGATAAGATACCTACTCGTTGATTAAAGGAAGAGAACTAGATGATGCCTGGATTTAGGTTTCACGAAAATCCCACGAAAGCTCTCTATATTTCCGTGATAAAAAATGACCGCAACCGGGATGCCAGCTATCTCTGTACCGAATTTCGTCAAAATCGGTTAACCCCATGCAATGCAATGTGTGACTAAGCGGACAGTCTGACAGACGTATTTAAGACGATCTTAAAAGTCCCAAAAGTCTTTTTCAAAAGTATCTGCCAATTTTGGAAATATTTTATGGATACGCTCGAATCAATCGTGCAAACAAATCGTTCAAACGCTTCAAACGTATGAATATGAGTTATAGAGCTGTCAAAATGAAATATGCAGGAATCTTTTGCACTTTTAGCATCGCGCGCTCATATTTGAAATTGAAATTCTTTTGTGAGATCTTTTGGCTAAAAACTTTTTCATTTAAAATTGCGCAGACTGGAATTAATTTTTCCATTTATTCTGTCTGTCTCGCGGTTAAGTAATTTATGAAAAACTAGATGATGCCCGCGACTTCGTTCGGATTAAGTTTTTTTAATTTCCAGGGGAACTCCCTACTTTTCCTGGATAAAAAGCCTCAAAATCAAAATCAAATTTCACCAAAATCGGTTGAAAAGTTGGGCTGTCGTCTAAGTGCGGAAAATAATCCCAGGATACAAGAAGAAGAAGAAGAAGAAGAAGAAAAATTAGACAAACCATAGCGGTTAATATAGTCAACGGCCAAAGCCACGAGGCGCAAATATTGCGTAACATAAACTCAAACGATGTCAAGTAAAAACTTTATATGCGTTTTATCTAATCACGGTGACAGCTGATTGGAATATTAATATGAGAATTCGCCTTGAGTGCAACCTGTTGGTGGTTAATTATCTATTAATAATAATAATTAATTAAGTGGGCAATGACCAGATGGCCTTAGTGAAATGATAAATGGTCAAGTGCGTGTCGGAACATGCATGAGGTAGGGTTCCGTAGCTTCCACCACGTGCCACCCACCACCACTTCAACCCATAACCTCACTCCTGAGCATGAGTTTGTTCTCAGAAGTTTCAACGTCTGTTAATTACTGTTGAATCTTTTTGACGGCGTAAGCAGCAGAACTGAGTTTTGTCAGTTCTTCTAGGCAAGCGCGCTCGCCTAGAAGAATGTCAGTTCGCGAAGAAGAAGATTGTCGCGCGTAGAAGATTGTCGCGCGCTAGGCATGATTGTCGTCAAGCGCAAGCCTATTCTTTGATTTAAAAAAAAAAACAAAGAGAAAGAAGTTCTCAAATAGACTGTGCCACGTTTCATTTATTTCAAAATCGCCCAGTTTTGACGAACTCCCTGGCGCAGTGTTGAGCGCTGCGTTGTTCTGGGTCCCGGGTTCGATCCCCGGCTGGGTCAATTTGGGAATTTATAATTTCTGAATTTTCCCTGGTCTGGTTTGGTGGGAGGCTTCGGCTGTGGCTAGTTACCATCCAACCGGCAAAGACGTGCCGCCAAGCGATTTAGCATTCCGGTACGATACCGTGTAGAAACCGATTGGGGGTATGGGTTAGCCCGCTACCATCTTAGACTGCATCATCGCTTACCATCAGCCCCCCGATTACGTCAGAATTGTCGATCAAATGGTAAAGGTTCGGCGTCAAAGTAAAATAAACCATGACAGCATTGAATTAGAGCTCAATTTCGTCTGCCCATTCTTATACGTTTAGGGTATCGTACATACCTACACGTATAAGAATGGGCAGACGAAGTTGAGCTCTAATTCAATGTAGTTATGGTTTATTTTACTTTGACGAAAATCTTTAACGTTTGATAGGCCATTCTTACATGATTGGGGGGCTGGTGAGATCGCTGTCAAGGGCTAACTTGTAGTGGATAAAAAAAACCGTTTCCTTACTCCCCTGCATAATTAAGGACGTCTTTTTAAAATCCGCGAAGTGCGAACTTGCCCGTCATTTTCAATTAGCTTCACAAAAACCTTCACAAAGTTGCTAGCTCTCGCGCGAAATTTATTCAAGTCACTTGAGCTTGAAAAGATTTATGATCTAAAAATGACAAGAATCAATTATGATTGTCAAAAATTGCTTTTATCTTGTACCGAGTTATTTTTAGGCCGTAACGGTGTTTTTTATTATTTTTTAAGAAAATAATTCCTTAATTGGCTTCAATTTATGTATTTATGTATTTTATGCAGCAAGGTAACCTTGTTACCTAAAATAATTTCGTATGGCGTGACATCATGAATAGAAGTCATAGAAGTTTTTCTATAATATCATACTAATAATATTATAAATGCGAAAGTGTGTTTGTTTGTTGGTTTGTCCTTCAATCACGCCGCAACGGAGCAAAGGATCGACGTGATTTTTGGCATGGGTATAGTTGAAGACCTGGAGAGTGACATAGTCTACTTTTTATCCCGGAAAATTAAGGAATTCCCGCGGTAATCAAAAAAACTTTAACCACGTGGATGAAGTCGCGGGCATCAGCTAGTAATTTATATTATAATGTGATTGTTAAACAATGCTAATTATAGATTAATAAAAGTTGTTGATTAAAATAAATATATTGTGTGATTAAATAATACTAGATGATGCCTGCGACTTCGCCCGCATGGGTTAAGATTTTTTATCCCCGCAGCCCCCCTAGCATGGGCAGGGGATAAAAATCTTATCCCCCGATTATATCCACTGACAAGAGATAAAATTAACTAATCCACTTCTCAGAGCACGGCAACAAGGGAGAGGAGAAGTTTATCCCCGTTTGACATTTCACGGGGACTTGGGGGACTATTTATCCACCGTTATTTAGCGTTTTTATGTATTTATTTAGGAATAAAATTTTTATCCTTTCCTCGGGGAGAAAATTGTCTCGGCCCATGCTAGGGGGGCAGGAGCGGTTTAATTTTCAGGGATAAAATGTAGCCTATGTTCTTCCTCGGAGTCGGGATGCAATTTATCTCTATAACAAATTCCATTAAAACAGGTTGGAAAGACGGGCACACTTTCGCATTTATAATATTAGTATGAATTGGAAAAAACTGGCACAACATGTCATTAGTAAGCGAATAGCAATCCTTAATTTTGATACAAAATAAAAATAAAGAAACTATCAAGATGTGTTGAAAAAACGTTGATTGAATCGTTTTATATTCAAAACGATATCCGAAAATAGCATCCAATAAAAAGTATTTTTGTATTCTTTACCCATACAAATATATTAACATATTTTAATTTCCTTATGATGTTATTTATTACTTTAGATGTGGTTGAGAAGTAAATTACGACTTGTTAAACATAGTTGCATGTAGGTAAATATATTTTATTGTTATGACTGTAATTTTCTAATAGATTAAATATGAATTATTATATGCAACATATTATTACATTGAAAATCATACATGATAATATTACTATACTGTGTACAAGAAAATCCATCAGTATAATATTGCATTTATGCTATAACTAGCTGATGCCCGCGTCTTCGTCTGTGTGACGAAGACGAAGTTTGTGGTTTAAGTTTTTTTGATTCCAGCGGGAACTCCTTAATTTTCCGGGATAATTATTATTATTATTAATAATAAATAACTGCCATGCCCCTAACAGGTTAACAGGTTAGCCCGCTTCCATCTTAGACTGCATCGTCACTTACCATCAGGTGAGATCGCAGTCAAGGGCTAACTTGTAGTGGATAAAAAAAAATATATAAACTATATATGATGCCCGCGACTTCGTGCGCGTGGATTAAGTTTTTTTGATTCCCGCGGGAACTTTTTAATTTTTCGGGATAAAAGCCTATGTCTTTCCCCGGGATACAACCTATCCCTGTACAAAATTTCATTAAAATTGATTGAACGCCGAGCCGTGAAAGCGTAGCAGACAGACAGACACACTTTCGCATTTATTATATTAGTATGGATATCAATTTGCATTTTTGCGCTTTATGTATTTTTTAAAAGCTATTAGCATATTTATTAAAAAACCAATCTTAATAAAATGACCACAAATAAATACTAACAAAAGCTATTAATTTTATATTCAACAAAATAATACTTGTAAATTATTCAAATCGATTCATACTTATTGTAGAAGTATATAGATGACGTGCATAATTTGTGGCATCTAATTCAGGTTCATTGACCTATCATGATCCTTGTAGGTACTTACCCACCCTCTCGGATTGAAAACGGTTTAGGCCATAGGCCACCACGCTGGCTAAGTACAGATTGGTAGAGTTCACTTACTTTTTAGAACATTATGGCCAATATCGTCACGACGTTTTCCTTGATCATTTTTTTACGCCACTTCAAGTTAGTCCTTGACTGCAATCTCACCTGCTGATGCAGTCTAAGATGGTAGCGGGCTAACTTGTTAGGGGTATGACAGTCATAAAATAAAGATAGCTTTTATGGCGTAGGCGTTCGCCAAGAAAGGATTTCTGAAAATTTTACCCCTAAAGGGGTAAAATAGGGATTTGAAATCGTATGAAAATCGATCTTAACGCGAGCGAAGTTGCGGGCAGAAGCCCGTTGTGAATGATTCTTAAGAGTGAGATTTGTGTGGGCGAAATTCGATCTTCGGACCCCCCCTTAGGTATAGGAGGCGTAAATCACAACTTAAATCTATCTTCCCTTAACCTTAGGCTATCTTCGCTTCATAGAATACAAGATTAAAATTCTCAGAAAAACATGAGTGGAAGCTTTTGGTGTCAAAGTTCAAGATTATCTTAAGGCCAGTGAACTAGAAAAATAAGTTAGAATTCAAAGGCCGTTAAACGTCGTGAGTTCGAACGATCATAGTTCAGCTATCGCCTGTCACCTAGTTACTAACTTTGATAAAAGGCGGAAGTAGAGATACATTTGTTTTTGATTAAGATTTTTTGTAGCTATTTATGTACCTACTACCTAATACCATAGTAGCTTCTAACCGCTCGAGATGGCGCAACACTGTGTACGCCCTCTGCCCCACTATGGGGGGACATAGAACATTAACACACCTATTACCATGGAAGATTTTAAAAAGAGCGAGGGTCGTCTCCGTTTGGCCCGTGAGGGCCAAGCGGGCTTACTGGCTTCGAGGCCGGGCCGGTACGGTTTACTACGATTAGAGTTGAACTTTCAAGCGCTTGATAACAGATGGCGCTTCTTCAATTAAATACATTTTTAAATCGCAGCTAGCTTTCACCTGTAATTCTATTACCTTTAACTGTAATGTCTTATCGGGTATGTCCTATCAATAAAATAAAATAAAATAAATTACCTATTTTGTGCATTCACGGGATAGAATAGGTGAAAATTTACTCGGTTCTTTCTAGGCCCGCTAGATAAAAATTAAAAAGTTTGAACCGTTTTGAAGTTATCTTGACAAAAAATGTCTAGAAAACTTCAAAATGATTTGAAATTATGCATATTTATTTTGGGAATTCTCCGACAAAAAGCGTAAGTTGACGGTTAACGTGTAGCGTCTACATAATATTATATAAGTAGGTATATTTGTGTTAAACACTTATTTACTACTTATCTTTAGATCATATCAGTTATTAGCTGATGCCCGCGACTTCGTCCGCATGGTTTAAGTTTTTTGATTCCCGCGGGAACTTCTTAATTTTCTGGGATAAAAAGTAGCCTATGTCACTCTCCAGGTCCTCAACTATACCCATGCAAAAAATCACATCGATCCGTTGCTCCGTTGCGGCGTGATTGAAGGACAAACTAACAAACCAACAAACAAACACACTTTCGCATTTTTAATATTAGTATGAAGTATGATAATGACAAAGTCATATCGTCTACTGTACAAATATTATTTAACATTGAACTGATATTTGCACTGATTAAATTACCTAGCTAATAACCTACCTTCATGCAAAAACATCGTGTGTATTTGATATAATATTATCAAGAGCGAATAATAAGGGTAGGTAATATTATGTTGTAGGTACATAGATACGGTTTGTATCAAAAACTTATTGTTGAAAAATCTTGTCTTAGTTAGTTCTAATTAAATGTCAAAATGATTAAACTAAAAGTTTTAAAATATAGTCAATTGCTATGAATTATCATAGCACACATAATATCTATTATGATATTATATGAGTTGGAATTTAAAATACGTAACGGAACAGGTAACGTACGGTACCAGTATCTAACTATCTATCTATTAAAACTATAATAATTAATTCGAAAACATGTATGTCAAACGCTGTTATATCTATGAAGGTACAATTTCAGCCGTTACTATCAAATAAATATTATAAATGCGAAAGTTTGGATGGATGTATGTATGTATGGATGTATGGATGTTTGTTATTCAATCACGCTCCAACGGCTGAACGGATCTGGACGAAATTTGGCACAGAGATAGATTATAGTCTGGAATAGCACATAGGCTTTTTATCCCGGAAAATTAAAGAGTTCCCGCGGGAACCCAAAAACCTAAATCCACGCGGACGAAGTCGCGGGCATCAGCTAGTAATAAAATAAAATTATGCATTGATCATAGAGTAATCAGTCTGTTTAATTTTCTCATTCTTTATCATACCATTAAGTTATTTTAAATACGAAAGTACTTGCGAAGGGAGCTATTTATCGTCCTGTATTTTTGCACGAAAATGGGTCTCTCTCTGTATCGTATTCCTCATAACTGAGGGTCATGACCCCTTTCCATTAATCACATAATAGTAGGAGTTTTCATGGGATAATAATGCGGTTGGTTCCCAGTTCCTTCTGCATACTATAACATGCATAATAGTTTTTCAACTCTCAGTTAGGTTACGAATTTGGTTACTCGTAGTTAAGTAACTGGAACGTGACAAAGGCTACTTTTTATCCCGGAAAAGTAAAGAACCGATGCAGTACATTAAATAAACTAAATCCGTGTGGAAGAAGTCGTGAAAGTGCTATATAAGTGATAATAAGTGTGCCCCGACATTTTTGTCGGGGCACACTTATTATCTACGCGTTATCAATTTGTCGGTACTAAATATACCAAACAGAGCTATAATGAGGAAAATAGGTACATAAGTTTTTTTTTTATCCATTACAAGTTAGCCCTTGACTGCGATCTCATCTGATGGTAAGTAATGATTCAGTGCAAGATGGTAGCGGGCTAACCTGTCGTCAAACAAAAAATCGTCAAAAGATTCTTAAAGCTAACGTTTACGTTTGCTACGGCACTACTCGGAATAGCCTGTACCTATTTCATAACTCGGATCCCATAATATACCCTCATACCACAATAATTATAGTAGGTTCTCTTTTTAAACACTACCAAAAAAAATTAATGCATAAGTAATTACGAAAAAAATACAGAATACTTACTTAAAAAAAAATTAGAACCTTCGCCTTTCTGAAAGTCAGTTAGTAATAGTAATAAATTGATTTAAAAAATGTTAGAGTAAGTTAGTAAAAAGTATTAAAACGTGTACCAATTTTATAAAAATAGGAAAGTGTGTTTGTTTGGTCGTCCTCGATTGACTGGCGTTTTTGCATGGATAAGTAGTTATAGTAATGGACTTGACATGGAGAGTGACATATTATGCTACTTTCTATCCATGGAACTTTAAAAGAACTCTTTCTATATACCTCTATGTCTTTCTACGTCTATGTTTCTATATTGGAAAATCAAAGAGTTCTACAGGGATTTTTTTTTTGCATGAGCGCTAAGAACCTGGAGAGTGGTATAGGCTACTTTTTTATAGCGGAAAGTCAAACCAACCGAGATTTTTGAAATCACACTCTTAGTAATAATAAAGAAATACTTACAAGTAACAGCAAAAAAATTCAGCAGATTTTCAGCCTTATTACACTGAAGAAATCATCACACACGATTGAAAACACAACGTTCAAAAGTCAAAAACAATCAAAAGTCTATATTCGTCTCCGAATACGATATTAATAGCAATCGATATGAACTATGAATAGAAATACAAAAGTTCAATGTCAAAGAAAACTATAAGAAAAAAACAAATCGATGTTCACGAAATAAATATCGATTTTAAAATTCGAATACAGTAATCGCGATCACGCGCGCACGTTCTCGACGTTGTTAGTACAATGCTAGCAAGTGCCACTCAGTTGGTCCTATTTGTATAAATAGCTGACACTAATAAGCTAAACGAATTAACACTACGCCCGTCGCGCGTATTCGAATGACACTTTTCTATTTTTTCCGGTATTTGAGACCGTTGAACAAATTTTATACATTATGTTATATAGTGAAGCTTTAATTGGCACATGATAAGTTAAATTTCCACTTTTCTTTGTTTTGTATATAACTTTAACGGAATTTAACCAGTCTATATGTTCCGACTCTTGAGAGGTTTTATCGTGTTGTTTGGTTATTTATCAGGGGCATCTAGATAAGATTGATTGATTAGTTATTTATTACTATTAACATCATAGCTACGAAACATAGATTAAACATTGAGGATGAGAGTTAAATAAAATTAAAATAATAATAGTTTTTATGTAATATTGTCAAAATATATAGGTGAAAAAATTATTGTGTGAGTATTTCTATGTATTTTTGGGGATAAAAACCTTTTACCGGCTATTTTTACTTTTGCTATGGCATGTGGGATAGCAATAAAGGGTTAAATTTAAATAGCATTGTAGTAAGAGTCGTGCCTCCAACATTATTATGCGTTGTAAACAAGTCCAATATTATTTGTCCTATAGATATTTTTTTAATGTCGACACTGCCTTTACCTGTTGTTAAATGTATACCTACTAATATAATATCTACTTTATACGTTTTATCTAACTATTATTACTTTCTGATTATGTATTGAAGGCTTGGCTTTGTAGTGCAATAAACGCAATCATTTATTAATGATTGCGTTGGATTAGTGACACCAAGATACATAATATATTATTGTTATTGGATTAAAAACGTAACTAAGTACATGTTAAATATGTACTTCATTTACGTAATATTTAGCGTTTTGGATGTCGTGACTCGTGAGTCGTGGGTGATATTATTTACAAACATAAACTGACCAATTAAATCATAAATCATGATATTTAATAAAAATTAATCATATTTTTTGTGCTTAAAAAGCATATTAATTAGTCCATAGCATTATGTTACTAGCTGATGCCCGCGACTTCTTCCGTGTGGTTTAAGTTTTTTTTATTGCCGCGGGAACTCCTTAATTGGGTATTTGACTACTATTAAAATAAATTATTTTTTAGTGATTATTAAATAGATGATCACCCAAAAGTCCTAATATCCACGTACAATAAAAGTTTTATGTTGACTAACCATTTTAAACAATCGATTAAAGATTAAAGTTCGTCGAACTTTACGTGACGTCACGTTTTAAAATTTCATATAAATTCCATACATAGGACGCGTTTTGCCATTTGAAAAAAAGTTGCTGATTTGACCTGGATTTGACTATTTGTCAAATACCCAATTCTCTGGGATAAAAAGTACAAGACAAACCAACAAACCAATAAACCAACAAACAAACATGCTTTCTCATTTATAATATTAGTATGATATGTATAAAAAAATATTCTCTTACATAATATGTCATAAATAAAATAATATAATCGAGTTTTTTATTAATATACTTACATAAATAAAAACATATTTTATGAATTAAGAGAACAACCATGATAATTAATTATTGTTTCAATTTTAAACTGACTAAAACAAAGGGTTAATTTTGTTACAGTCCCTAGTAATAAGAGTAGCCATTAAAGTTTACTTGAACCACGAAAATGTCATACGAAATAAAGGTAAGTGGACAATATCGCGAGCCGCAGTGAACGGAGCGCATCGCATCGCAATCTTCACTTGGTGGACTCGCAGCCATTGATATTTTTAGCAGGCCGCAGCGCACTGACGGATTTTTAATTCCAACTTAAAGACTGCCGGCGCGTTAAAAAGAGACGTTTTTGGGTACATGACTTTTGACCGATTTATTCTCAGTTACTTGAAGTTGTAATAATAAAATTATTATCATTCTATCTATTATATATTTAATGCTACAAAAAACTTGTCGTAAATCGTTAAATCGTGGAGAAAACGTGAGCTCAATACAGCTTGGTTTCGCACACTACATCGAACAACGGGTGCCGCAGGCATCGCACGGCTGGAAACTCGTCCATCGCACAAATACAAATGCGATGTTCCGTGCTTTCATAGTATGCGAGATGCCATTACATATATGGAAGCGGCGGCCTGATAAGAAGGCTCCGGGTCACTCAGCGGGCGATGGAGAGAGCTATGCTCGGAGTATCCCTGCGTGATCAAATCAGGAATGAGGAGATCCGTAGGCGAACCAGAGTAACCGACATAGCTCGAAGAGTCGCCAAGCACAAGTGGCAATGGGCGGGGCACATAGTTCGTAGAACAGATAGGCGTTGGGGTCCCAAGGTGCTCGAATAGCGGCCTCGCACCGGGAAGCGCAGCGTTGGGCGACCCCCCGCTAGGTGGACGGACGATCTCAAGCGTGCAGCTGGGAGCCGCTGGAAACAAGCGGCACAAGACCGTGCTCTGTGGCGATCCATGCAGGAGACCTTCGTCCAGCAGTGGACGTCTATAGGTTGAGACTACGACGACGATATGGAAGCGGTTTAGTCGGAGTATTGCGATGCGGTCCGACATGCTGCGGCCTGTCATAATACGCACTTATCTTAATGCATCCACGGTTGTACGACCTTGAGGAGATGTAACTAACATAAAATTTTGAGTTTATCGGTTTCTTTAGTATTTTCGCATCAGGGATGCTTTTGACACCTTCTTAGCAATTATGCGGATATAACCCTACTGTCTCGCAGTTGGGTACAAACGCACCACACAGTGTGTTGGTTGAAGGCCAACGCCACTACACTCCTGTGCATGCATAGCATGCGCACAACGGGATTAGCTCGCGACGAGAGAGAGAGAGGTTGTCGTCGCCGGCAAATTTTTCATTTACCCTAACATGCATAAAATGCGGTATATTACAAGAAAAAAATAGTCGACATGTAAAGGTTCGTAGAGAAAAATACCACAGATAAGAAATATTACTTTTATCTCTACTTTTGACGTAACGAGACAAGTAATCATGTTAGCTTCGGTAGACAGATAGAGATAACGGGTAGACATAATTTTACTCGTAGTGCGCATGCTAGGCCATACTGAGCATAGATTTAGGAATGCTAAATCTATCGTTATAGTTTGACGTACTTCCAGACACAGTTTTGAGCGCCGTGGCATTATAAGTGGGAAGTCCCAGGATCGATCCCCAGCAGGGTCAATTTGAGAATTAATAGTTTCCACCCTAACGGAGTGATGACCTTACTGACCATGATAGCCAGCAGGCTCTCGGTTTTACACCATTATTTAAAATTTGCTTATTAGTATACACCTCGTACATTCATAGCATTTCATTTTACTTTACTCAAAACTTTGATTTTGATTTAATCACTGTTATGACGAGATTAATCTTGAAATAATGACATGAGTGACCTTAACTAACTTGAAACCCTAACATTTTTTTTATCTATGGTCCTTGAAGATTCTACTACAAAACACAGATGATCGAAACGCTAAATTACCTACTCACTTAAGAAATTCTCCTACTTAATAAAAAAATTGGAAATCAAGTTTAATTTTTTTAAAAATAGAAGCTTGCTATTATTTACTATTAGTAATTATTTGTCGTGTACGGATTACATAACAAATAGAGCTCTAGAAAATTATTGTAATTGCTAAGGCGTTTAACAATAATTTCGATCATTAAAATTTAAATATGGCTTCTCGGGTCTCACGAGTACTCATAATTGTCGTTGAGCGGAAAAGGGTTAAAATTAAAAATACTTCGTTCGTATTTTAATGATAAAATCGTGAATAAATTGTAAACAAGTTTCATGTACCTATTCGTTTGTTTTTAAAAGTTTTATTGTTATGTTTAACCCTTCATCTCTCTCTTGGTCTCTGTGCCGTGTTCCTTATTATTAGGGTCGCGACTCGAGATACTTTTCGATTAACCACATTAGGTTTTCTAGGGTTAGGGTTAAATGATTTCTTAATAATATATGTAAATTTGATGACGATGACATGATTTAATTGTTTTATAGTGCAATGGTTGAGTATCCTCTCATAAATGGAATTTGACATAATATGTAATTGTAATTAATTATTATTATCATATTGGCATTTATTATTTTCTGTCGTTTTTAACTGTAATTTTGTATGACCGATTAATTTAATTTACTTACTACTTTTCTTTCTTAACTTTAATAAAATTTTGACGATTTATACCAAATATTCATACACCATTAATTGGGAGAATAAGGCTCACAAACTGTAATCATGTCAACTTTATATCACCTACAATTTCATGAATTATTTTTTTTATTTTTTTTATTTTTATTTTTAAATAAAAAGAGATTTTCCAAAACCTTCAGCATACGACTTGACAATAAGCTATCTTGAAGCGACCGCTTGTTGTGCTCTCCGAGGCACGGAAAAAACGTAGAGCCTGGAACGATTCAGCCTTCAGGGGCCATACAGTACGCTTACTCCCAGTTTTAACATTGCAGGGGGGGTTTTAACATTGCAGGGGGTCTTCTCTCTTTCTCTCAAACGAAACTTCGCAAACGAACGTAATTAGTCGGTTATTAGACCCACACAAAATCGTTCAATCCAATCGGTCACGAAAATTGTCTATGGATCCGTACTTCGTCTGCGTGTAAGAAAACGAAATAGAGAGGTGCATAGAGATAATATTATGTAGGAGAGGAGTTAACGAAATTTCGTTCGTTCGTTTGCGAAGTTTCGTTTGTGAGAAAGAGAGTAGACCCCCAGATACGATTGATCGACGTGAGCGTTCGATCACATTTGCGTCAAACTAAAATGAACCTTAATAGCATTGATTTAGAGCCATAAATTCAGTGCAACCAATTTAAATTACGAAACGTATCGTTTGTAGCGCTGGCTGTGAATGCATACACGAAATTGAGCTTCGTGTTTTAGAATTATAATCCTTATTTGGGAACATCAAGGCACGTGACATCAAACTGTTTTTTTTTATTTCACTACAAGTTAGCCCTTGACTGCAATCTCACCTGATGGTAAGTGATAATGCAGTCTAAGATGGTAGCGGGCAACCTGTTAGGGGCATGGCAGTTATATTAAACCCATATTCGGTTTCTACACGGCATCGTACCGGAACGCTAAATCGCTTGGCGGCACGTCTTTACCGGTAGGGTGGTAACTAGCCACGGCCGAAGCCTCCCACCAGGCCAGACCAGCCGAGCGATCGCGTAACTTCTGCATCAATCATTGTTACAGTATCAATTGTTGTAATTGGCTGAATTTATGGCATTCTAGCTGCGTCAATGGATTATGCCCAATAGTGGAAGAGTGTTAACCAATCAGAGGTGATTGCGATGTATCAATGATTGATGCAGAAGTTACGCGATCGCTCTGCTGGTAAAATTCAGAAATTATAAATTTCCAAACCCTGCCGGGGATCGAACCCGGGACCTCCGCACGTTAAGGCAACAGCGCTCAACACTGCGCCACGGAGGTCGTCAAATATGTTTTTTGGACGTTGATAATAATACTATGTGAACCCACAGCTGATGATGTGAACCTACTTAATAATATAATTAATACTATCGCCCTTCATTGGAATGGAAATGTAGAGTAATTGACTTCTTAATCATTCGTGTCATGCCTGAAAACGTGCTTAACACACTTTTTGTTAAAAAAAAAATATAAGATAACCACCCACTGACACTGCTTTAATTTATAATCATTTAAGGCTTGGACAGATATACAATAAAGCGCGGCTATACGCTTGACATGGAAGCTACGTTGAATGCACCCTTGTACCTACACTTTAAATAAATTCAATTACGAGAAGTGAAGTTAAAAAAATGTTTTATATTTTATTTTACATGCCACCCAAATTGTTACAAACTAATAATAAAATAAGTTTTAAATTTACTTAAAATATTAAAAATTTTGCTATTTTTGGAAGCTTTCTAAGTACCTACACATTTTGAAAAATATAATTTCACAATTAGAACAATTTTTTCGGAGGAAATCTGCTCCAAATATAAATTTTATAGATAATTATATTGTTTTCTGTAGGTAATGTTTATTTGCTAAATGTAATAGGTACCTAACATTTCAAAGATATCACCACTTTTTAGGCTCATTGGGCTAATTGGCTATCGGCTCTTTTTAGGCGTGGCTGTCATTGCTTTATTGTCATCTAATAATAATAACTCACTCAGTCAGTAAGTAATTCTTTTCACGTTTTTGTTTCGTTATGTTATGAAGTCTTTGCGTTGTGTATGTCCAAGTCTTTACTATTCTCAATATAATAATATTAGTGGAAAATTATATCAATAATATTATGTTGTATTGTAGTCATGGCTGACCCGGTAGGTCAGCCGACTCGACCAGTGATAATCACTATGCGTAAAAACTGATAGTGATAGGGTATAGTGAAATATAGAATAATTAAGCCTCCTTTATATTATGGAGAGTCTTCTTATTTTTTTTTTTTATCCACTCCAAGCTAGCCCTTGACTGCGATCTCACCTGATGGTAAGTGTATTTCTATGCAGATTGAATTTTACAGCACGGAAAACAACGTTATATGCACCAGGTTGAATTTCTGTTGCGTATACATAGGATAACCTGTCGGATGTCCCAAAATAAATACTTAGTTCTTTTTTTTAAATGATTAAATTATACCCGCAACTTATTCCGCGTGGATTTAGGATTTTAAAATCACGTGAGAACTCTTTCAAACCAGCCATGTAAAAAATTGCCGCATGCTTGAAGGACAAACGCTTAATAAGGCTAATGACTGGTGAGATAGTAATTTAAATTTTCAGTGCTAGCTTATATAAGCAATTAATTAATTTATGCATAGGTAGGTACACTACCTACTAGAAGTTTTTCAAAATTCTAGTTACCTACTCGTGGTAGTATCAAAAATTAGCGTCCGGTATTCCATATTTGAAATTGTTATTTGACGTTTATTTATTTTTCTTTCATTGGTTTCGTAGTGGTCACAGTAAAGTGATTTCTGCTTTCTGTGCTTCACATTATTTTTAAATGTAACTTTTTTTTACACCTTACTAAACCTACCTTAATTTTCCGTGCTAAGAAGTAGTCTTAGTCTATCTCACTCTCCAGGTCTTCAACTACATATACCCATGCAAAAAATCACTTAGATCCGTTGCCCTATTGCGGCGTGATTGAAGTACAAACTACAAACCAACACACTCTCGCATTTATAATATTAGTATAAAGTATGATGATTATCAAAAAATCATAACAACAAAATAACCACAAATGAGAGCAACAGCATTTAAAATCAATTAAAGTCAATTGAGCAATTATTTGCTACCATTTTCTCTAAGGAAATTTTTCCTTTGAAATCTAACTACAGTATTGGATCAGAATCTGATATTGTGTAATATGTATTGTGAAAAGGTCTACCTTGTATTGTAGCTATTATTTAATCCATTATTGTAATGGACAATCCAGTTAACGCTGTAAAAACAAACATTTTAATTCTTTTACAAAATAATAAGGAATATAATATTATTTCTCGTGGTAATTTGTCACGAAATACTATTCAACATTATTCATGCAATGTAGTAGCCCATCCGATTAAATAATTTTGATGATTATGTCTTTCAAAAAGTTTCCGCGGGATTTTCAAAAATATTAAATTCGCGCGGATGAAATCGCGAGCATCATCTAGTATGATAGTATGGGGATGTCAAATCACGAGTTACGAATACTTTTCGTTGGTTCGGTTGGGGTTAAGAGGTTACTTTACAACGCTTACTTTAAAACGGCAAAACACAATATGTATACGGATTTTCTGGTTATGATTTTACATGGCTACGCGTAACAGATGGCACATTCTTGATCGCAAACTGGGTCCAGTTGGCCCGGGGCTCGGGACGCCCTGACCCCAACATATAGTTTTTTTTTTTGTTGTAATTCCCGCGGGAACTCCTTAATTTTCCGGAACAAGAAATAGCCTATGTCCTTCCACGGGACACAGTCTACCAAACATCAAAATCAGTTGTAAACATGGGTCGTGAAAGCGTTAAACAAACAAACTCACATTAATTATTAAATGTTTAATACATGTCTGGATAGAGTTTAAGAATTGATAAACTTCGTCACCATCAGCAGTGAAATCGAAGCATTAATTCCATATTACTACTTTATTACTATACTAGCTGATGCCCGCGACTTCGTCCGCGTAGATTGAGGTTTTTCGGTTCCCGCGGGAATTCTTTAATTTTCCGGGATAAAAAGTAGCCTATGTGCTATTCCAGACTATAATTTATCTCTGTGCCAAATTTCATCCAGATCCGCTCAGCCGTTGGAGCGTGATTGAGTAACAAACATCCATACATCCATACATGCATACATCCATCCAAACTTTCGCATTTATAATATTTATTTGATTAATGCTTTCGTTACTATTATCAAGTTCAAAGTGCTTGTCAGTTGTCCCAATGCCACGCACCAATCCAATGCCCAACAGGTGTGAGTACTGAATTGCTGATGCATTCTCGTATATTCTAGATACTTACCAGTAAAATGTTCCTTGAAAATACGGAAGTTTTTCGGAACGAGTCCGAGCGCACAGTACCTTTGTCGAACCTTGACTTAGTAACAGTCGGTTAAATAATAATATGGTAATTAAGTAAACAAAATTAATTATGAGTAACCGAAGATCCCATAATATAATGCACTGGGCAGCGTTCGGAAAGCATCTGGAATCGGGACGTCTTCTCAAAGACCATAAAGTCCACGGAAACTCCTTAATTTTCCAGGATAAAAAGTAGCCTATGTCACTCTCCATGTTCTCAACTATACCCATACCAAAAAATACGTCGATCCTTTGCTCATATGCGGCGTGATTGAAGGACAAACCAACAAACAAACACACTTTCGTATTAATAATATTAGTATGATCGTATTACTATAACTACGAGATAACTAATACCATAATCAAAAAAAAACTTTCTAGAATAATTTTAATGACTACTTCACAAAACAATCAGAAAACAATAATTTTCATGGAATATCGACTCGACTCCTCGTCAGTTACAGAACTCTTTGTCTCAAGATACGAAGTTTTATTAAGTTAATTAATGATAAGTTAGTTAAAACATCTAAACTAAACTTTGCAGACTTTTATTATATAAATGAAATTCGTTTATCTTCTATTCAGATAAATACCTAATTTATTATTATTAATTCACTGAGTTTATAAAGTAAAACGTGGTAAAACCACAGAATATTACAGGTAAAACTACGTCAGTGCTATTATCTACCAGCTGATTCCCGCGACTTCGTCCGCGTGGATTGATTGATCTTTAATTTTCCGGTATAAAATGTAGCTTTGTAGTCTGGACTCTGGAATGACAATTCCAGAGTCCAGACTATCTTTGTGGCAAATTTCATCCAGATCCGTTCAGCCGGTCTAGCGTGATAGAGTTTTTTTTTTATAAATTATTAAAAAAACATTTTTAATAAAAAATAAGTTAAAAAATAAATCTTAACACTCATTAAAGTTTAATTACGAATGTAGTATATTTTTTATATCTAAGGCCTTTTGTCTTCGTAACAACGCGAGCATGTCGGTGTTCGCGAGCATGTCGGTCACGCGAATCCACAAGTTTACCCCCTACCAAAAAGTGCTCAACGCGGCTAAAGAAGTTTTCACTTCAAAAAAGTTACTCTGGCACTAGTTCTTCTCAATAACAATAAATTACTAAATTTTAGATATTAAGATAGTGATTTTTAGATAAATTTATCGTTAACAATACTGCGATGTGTTTGTTTACAAGAATATAAATTAGGTCATTAATTCGCAGATAGAATAAAATATAAACAAACGTTTTCCTTAAGTTAAGATCAGGTGCCGGTGTGGCCATGCAATAAGCGGTTTTAATCGCTCTTTGCATGTACTTACTTTACAATTACTTTTATGCTTACTTTTGAGTAATGGGATATCGGATCACAACTTACATCATGAGAATGGCATACAGTTTAATATTAAGTTTTAAGAGCAAGATTTAAAGCTCCAAGCCAGTCGAAGCTAGAGGTTATTCTCATCGCTTAAAAAGGTATTATTTTAAAATCAACGTTTTATATGAATGACGTACCTTGACGTCCCCAAAATCTGGATTACAATTCTGTAACAAGAGCTTCAACAAGATTAAAAGAATACTGCTATACTAATATTATAAATGCGAAAGTATGCCTGTCTGTCTGTCTGTCTGCTACGCTTTCACGGCCCATGCTTTCAACCGGTTTGGATGAAATTTGGTATCTAAATTGTATCCCGATTCCCGGGGAAGGACATATGCTGCTTTTATCCCGGAAAATTAAGGAGGAGAGAGGAGAGCAGGAATAAAAAAAAACAAAATCCACGCGGACGAAGTCGCGGGCATCATCTAGTACTGCTATAAGCGATGATAGTAAGCCAATATGGGTCTCGCCCCTACTAATTATGTAATCGTCGCATAAAACGTAGTTTTCATAGCCACGCTTGCGGTAAGAACTATTAATTTCCGACTTCCGTAATACATCCGGGTAACAATTACATCTGTCCTTTTATAATACAATAAACTTGTCTTGAATGTTGAACCTTGCGCTAAAATAAAGGCGACGTAATTAGAAAGGACTAGCTTTAATTTAGGAAACGAACGTCCCAGCGCGCGCAAGGAATATAAATTCACATACTTAGGACACACATTCTTTTATTAAGAAACTTATAGACATATAGATAATGCCTGCTACTTTGTCCGCGTTTCCATAAACCCCGTGAGAACTCTTTGACTTTCCGGGATGAAAACACTAGGTATGTCCTTCCCCGGGATGTACTCTGTACCAATTTTCGCCAAAATCGGTTGAAAAGATAGGCTTATATTGACTCAGTTTTGGCCTTTAGTATAATAATTATTTAGTAGTCATCATAATCATTTCATTTCTCTATTGAAAAAAAATGAAAATGAAATTTATTTGCAAAAATACTCGTCGTTTCACAATTATGTCGGGAACCCTGAAGTAAGTTTGAAAAAACCTGTATCTCGCGGTCCCCGCTCTTCATCCTCGGTATATAACAATAATAATATTTTTAACAATCAAAAGTTTATTTTAAAATTAATAAAAATACAAAGTTAACATGCATTGTTCTGTATGAGTGGTTATATGTGTGTGTGTGTGAGTGTGTGCGTGTGGCGTGTGTGTGTGTGTGTGTGTGTGTGTGTGTGTGTGTGAGTGTGTGTGTGTGTGTGTGTGTGTGTGTGTGTGTGTGTGTGTGTGTGTTTGTGCGTGTTTGGATCGAGTAGTAACTATGTAATATATTATTTATCTCAGTACAAAATTAAATTTAAATTTGTGATTTTAAAAGATTTTCGGTATCTTCGTAGTTTAAGTTATTTAGCCAATAATTAATTAGTAACCACTTTTTGAAAGAGGTCTACTTCTGGATGAAAGCCTCCTACATGACTCGATGTAAAGGCATGCTCTTGTACCGCTTGCTTCAAGCGGCTCCCAGCTACACCCACCAAGTTATCTGGCCCGGTGGCCAAAATTGGAACTAATTTTTATGCCTGTTTAGTTATTTGAAGTGAAAACTTCTTAAGCCGCGTTGAGCACTTTTTGGTAGGGGGTTTGGAAAAAAATAATGATTAAATATTCGTTTTCACTTCTATTGGCAGTCCCTATGACTGCCATTTTTAGGGTTCCGTAGCCAAATTTGGCAAAAACGGAACCCTTGTAGATTCGTCATGTTTGTCTGTCTGTCTGTCCGTCCGTATGTCACAGCCACTTTTTTCCGAAACTATAAGAACTATACTGTTGAAACTTGGTAAGTAGATGTATTCTGTGAACCGCATTAAGATTTTCTTACAAAAATAGAAAAAAAACAATAAATTTTGGGGGTTCCCCATACTTAGAACTGAAACTCAAAAATTTTTTTTTTCATATAACCCATACGTGTGGGGTATCTATGGATTATATAGGTCTTTAAAAATAGTATTGAGGTTTGTAATATCATTTTTTTCTAAACTGAATAGTTTGCGCGAGAGACACTTCCAAAGTGGTAAAATGTGTGTCCCCCCCTGTAACTTCTAAAATAAGAGAATGATAAAACTAAAAAAAATATTGATGTACATTACCATGCAAACTTTCACCGAAAATTGGTTTGAACGAGATCTAGTAAGTAGTTTTTTTTGAATAATTTAAAACTTACTACAGGTTTGTACGGAACCCTCGGTGCGCGAGTCCGACTCGCACTTGGGCGGTTTTTTTTTAAATATTTACTAGCGACGACTCAGATAAGTTTGTGGGACTATACAGACAAGCTTGAGATCGTGCGTTCACCTAGTGTGGGGAAGCGGATGTCCAACACTGCGTTTTCCAATGCGAGGCTGCTATCCAAGGCTCCAAGCACCTTGGGACTCCAACGCCAATTGGTTCTATCAGCCCGCCCATTACCTCAAAGGCTTGGTGACTTTTCGAGCTATGTCGGTTTCTCTTGTGATTCTGTATAGTTCTTTAGCAGTACCTACCTAGTAGTAATTACCTACTTAGAAATATATCGTACAAGATTATAATTTTATAACACAAAAAAAACATTGATAAGTCGAAAAAATATTACATCAACAAAAATTACAGATAGTTACCTGGTACATTGATTATAGAAACCGGACGTTAGTAATTAATTCTCTTTAATTATTTTGAGAGCAATATGAATAAAATGTATGAACGGAAATGGACGACGTCCTACGAAATCCATACATTTGAGAATTCGGAAATCAATAATAATAATATGTCAAGAGCGAACATGCGGCTGAAGGTCACTCACCCGAAAATAGTAATGAAGTTGATCCAATTTTAAAGGCAAAAGCTGCAAAAAAGTGATCACAATAATTGAAAATTCACTTATCGTCCAGAAATAGTTATTAATATCAAGTGTATACTTATATGAGAGTACTTTTAATAATTATTTATTCAATTAAATTTAATAGCCTTTTACTTTGATATCACCTAGTGGTAATTATAATTGATGATGGTAGCACAGGCTAATTCTGGTAGGCATGGCAGTTATATTAAGCTCATACCAATCAGTTTCTACACGTGGCGTAGGTCCTGTCACGCAAAGAGAACGCTGGTCGTTTAGCTGCGCACCGAGCTATTAATTGATCAAATTGGTAGTATGAAGGAATCATAATGCCTACCTATTATGATTCTACAATAAACCTACAATAGGCAAAAGGTACTATAGAGAACGATAGGTGACACGACTACGACGACGCAGACACATTCCTCCTTGTACATCCTACCGGCACGTTAAATCGCTTGGCAACAAGTCTTTACCGGATAGGTGGTTAGGACTTAGGACACGACTGCAACCGTGCGCAGACATCCCCTCCACCATCCCTCAGCGTTCTTCTTACGTGACGTCACGGGTGACGGGACCTACCGGTGGCGTGGTAATTAGCCACAACCGAAGTCTCCAGCTTCCAACCAGACTAAACCAGACTAAACTATACTTACTATACTAATATTATGAAAGCGAAAGTTTGGATGGTCGAATGGATGTTTGTTACTCAATCACGCCAGAACGGCTGAACGGATCTGGATGATATTTGGCACAGATAGATTACAGTCTGAAATACCACATATGCTACTTTTAATCCCGAAAAATTAAACAGTTCCCGCGGGAACCACAAAACCTCAATCCTTTAGAAATCACAAGTTCCTAAATTGCCCGTGCCGGGGATTGAACCAGATATAACTCTTATTTAAAGACCACAGCGTTCACCACTGCGACACGGAGGTCGTCGAAGTTATGCAACACTGGCATTGACATTGTATGTTTTGTTCCATTGTGTCAATGATCTCTATGCTTATCTCCTAATTGGACGGAAAATAAACAATTATTTATAAATCTGTTATCTGAACTAAGTAAAATTACGTAAAACACATAAATTGTTATGTAATAGGAGAGAACAAAGACTATTTGATAAATGTTTCCTACTATTAAAATTGTCTAATGCTGGAAAAATAGAAGGCATCAATTAAAATTTTGCTACTATAAGGGCAAAACCATAGAGATATACCTAATAATATAACCTATAATATTATACCTCTATGGCAGTGGCGTGCACGGGTTTTGAAGCTAGGGTAGGCATTAGTTAGTCAGAATTCTTATTTACTAGCTGTATTAATGAAAAATGAGCATTGATGTATTTGCATTTGGGTATGCGGTGCTTTTATGCCTCTATGAACTGCTCGTCACTGCTCTATGGGCAAAACACACTATGAACAAGACAAAATTTCCGTGTCGTATCGGTCATGGTCTGTGGGAAACACGATTCGCTCTAAGGCGGTGCCCGACAAAACTGTGCCGGTGAACTAGCTTTTGCCCGCGGCTTCGCTCACGTTAAGTTCGATTTTCATACTTTCAAAGCCTTATTTTACCCTTAGGTTCGAATTTTCGAAAATCTTTTCTTAGCGGATGCCTACGTCATAATAGCTATCTATCAAACAAATGATCACATAATTCGGCGCTGCCCCACACACTCATACCAAGGATCGCCGAAAGACTTCTTTGATCTCTCTCCTGATTTTGTCACTTGGCTGGAAAATCTGGACATTGACTAATAATAAATAATTGACCAATATTATTCAGACATTAAACCATTGACATTATATTATCATATCATTACTTAAGATTTAAAAAATTATTTAAAACTAGCTGATGCCTGCGACTTCGTCCACGTGGATCGAGGTTTTTCGTTTCCCGCGGGAACTCCTTAATTTTCCGGGATAAAAAGTAGCCTATGTGTTGGGCCTGATTGAGTAACAAACATCCATCCATACATCCATACATCCATCCAAACTTTCGCATTTATAATATTTATATTTGATTTGATGTCAAATGCCATACGATTAAATAAATAGCTCTATCTGCATGTAAAAATTTCAGCCCGAACCGTCCAGTGGTTTCAGCTACGCGTTGTCATTCAGTCAGTCAGTCACCTTTTCCTTTTATATATTTAGATTTTAGGTAGAGGGCGGGCGGAGTTTTTACAAAACAATTTTCTTCTTCTCTGGATCTTCTAACGCTACGTTTTTCGGTGCTAAAGTTATCATTAGTATTACATTTTATTAACAAATAAAACATAGTGATAACAATAAATACCAAATACACCTACATAAATATCAAACAACTGAATTATTATCTATCTAGCTACTAAGTTTATTAAAAGCTAGCTGATGCCCGCGACTTCGTCCGCGTGAATTATGTTTTTTTTAAATCCCACGGGAGATCCCTAATTATTCGGGATAATATGTAGCATATGACACTCACAAATAATGTGGCTTTCTATTGGTACCAGAATTTTCAAAATCGGTTCAGTAGATCCAAAGATTACCCCCTACAACCTCACAAACTCACAAACTTTACCTCTTTATAATATTATTAGTATTAGTATGTTATTATAGATAATTCTTTGCAATCAAGAAACCAGTACATAGGTCGTGACTTCTTGAATTTTATTAGATAGGTTCCTAGTACCTACTTATTAGTACCACAGTATAGGTTAGTACAGAGTACCTAGAATCTAGATAAAATCTTAAAATGTCTTTGAACGTCATGACGTGATGACGTCATACTCAAGTAATAGCACAGTAGGTATTTTGGCCATAACATCATCGACATCAACCGGTGGCCATCAACTGCTGGACATAGGTGTCTTGCAAGGACTTTCAGATGCCGCGGCCTTGCGCCATTTGAATCCATCAGCCCCCCCGATTACGTACTAAGAATGGCCGATCAAACGTTAAAGATTTTCGTCAAAGTAAAATAATGGTGACGATAATAGGCAGCCCCCGATGGTGTAAGGAAATCGTAATCGTTTGTCAAACAGATAAATCGACCTGTTTAAAGAGTGCATAGATGCCTGCACGTCAAAAAGCATTTATGAACTCCTTAAACTGTTCGATCCGATCCGTCCGTAGATCCGTAGGCGAACCAGAGTAACCGACATAGCTCGAAGAGTCGCCTAGCTCAAGTTGCAATGGGCGGGGCACATAGTTCGTAGAACCGATAGGCGTTGGGGTCCCAAAGTGCTCGAATGGCGGCCTCGCACCGGGAAGCGCAGCGTTGGACGACCCCCCACTAGGTGGACGGACGAACTCAAGCGTGCAGCTGGGAGCCGCTGGAAGCAAGTGGCACAAGACCGTGCTCTGTGGCGATCCATGCAGGAGACCTTCGTCCAGCAGTGGACGTCTATAGGTTGAGACGACGACGACGAAACAGTTCGAGTAATACGTTTTAAGCTGTCAAATGATTACGATTTGCTTAGGCAATTGGGCTTTAGATTCTGTTCCGTGGTGACGATGATCCCATTCAACATTATAGAATAAATTCTTACTATTATTCGGTACTTAGGTACCTAATCAAGTTTATTCTAATTTACTTTTTTTTAAGATTAACCGCCGAGCTGTCTTTACTTCTCGGAAGACGATTCAAAAGGACTTGTAAAAGTTTATTTGAATTATTAAAATATTTTGATTTGATTTATACTTCGGGTTTTATTAACTTACCTACTGAGCATTGATGTGTCAATAGACTCATCTGCAATTTTTGCCACTTCTATATTTATTTTCAATTGCGTATCTATGCTAATATTATAAATGCGAATGTTTGGATGGATGGATGTATGGATGGATGGATGGATGTTTCTTACTCAATCACGCCAGAACGGCTGAACGGATCTGCATGAAATTTGGAACAGAGATAGATTATAGTCTGGATTAGCACATAGGCTACTTTTTATCCCGGGAACCAAAAACCTCAATCCACGCGGACAAAGTCGCGGGCATCAGCTAGTAAGAAATACATTTTTATTGCAGATAGATCATAATATTCATAATGACTACATTGCAATGATGCAATAATCCTCTTGGCTTTCATAATAATCGATTTTAATAACCGGTTTTGAAAATTTATCGATAGTAGTTATTATTTGTTAATACCGAGTAGATTTCCATGATGCGTGCGATATGTCAGTTCACTTACAAATTATTACATTTAAATTACAAGTACCTTTATTTTAAACCGACTTTGAAAACCAAATAACTGGTCAAGCGCGTGTCAGGACACTCTTAAGGTTCCGTAGTTATCCTATTTGTTAAAAACTGTGAGAGCAATCATTTCGTAAACGGTAATCATTTTCCAACTTTCAAGGAAACCTCATGATGATTGTGACTTGAGAGGGGGTCAATCAATATTTTTTTCTGCTCTCGCTTCTCAAGTTGTGGAGATAGGTACCCTGTAATGATTAATGTTTTTTTTAAATTTTTGTATGACCAATCTACCGATTTATTTAGATCATACAGTTGAAAAAAAGTTGTGACACAGACTAACAGACCCACAGACGGACAGATAGACCGACCTTTAGGCAGGCAGACGGATTGGAAATACTATAAGGTTTCCTTGTCTTACACGGAACCCTAACAAGGAGGATCTTCGATTTCGATTCGACGATTGTACCTACCGTGTACGTCTCAGAAACTTGGATAGTTTTCATTGATTGACTTTATTGATGTCTCACAAATGTGACAAGGACGAGGGAGGGGTCAAAAAGTCACGAAATTAGTGTGACGTGTGTGTATGGACGACCCCTAATAACGTGGAGCCTCGATCTGCATACCACGATTGCGTTTGGGTCAACGACCGGATGCGGCCCGATATGAATATTTTGCAAAGGTAAGTGATATTATATCGCTGGAGTTGCTAGCGGCTACTTAGGAACGACAAGCGACTAATCCGTACGGCGTACTACCTACCTAATCCTAATTGGTTTCTACACGGCATCGTACCGGAACGCTAAACCTAGGCGGCACGACTTTGCAGGTGGGGTGGTAACTTGCTACAGCCGAAGCCTCCCCCACCAGACGAGATCAGAGAAAACTCAAAAATTATAAATTCCCAAACTGACTCTGTCGGGGATCGAACCCGGGACCTTTCAAGTTTCAACCCATTACCGGCTTAATACTGAGCATAAGTCCCTTCCAAGGTGGTGGTAGGTATTACCCCATTCTTGCAAAATTAAAATTATCTATACTAGTGGTTCGCCCCGAACTGAGACCTCGCGGTATCCATAAGATACCTAGTTTTAACTATCTTTACGTTCATAGACATCAGTACTATCACTATCAGTAGACTATTTTTTTATTCCACGTAAGATGGTGCTAACGTCTATTATTTGTAAGCATCTACAGAGCGCCATCTATTGCCATCATTGTGAAGTTCTGTTAAAAATACTGAAGCTCATTAAAAATTAAATAATTTCGTTTCCTCTTATTATTTATCTAATTTTAGTATTTGTTGTTCAAGTACAGGATATAATTCAAATAATTGATCAAGTTTCAGGCTCAGCCTTTCAGAAAAAGAGTTCTGAGGCCAACTTTGGACGTTAGAAAATCTCCACTTTGAAAGCCCCCCATTTCGTCAATTTTAGGTGAAAAATTTATAAAAAAAAGTATTTTTGGACTACTCCTAATTATATTTTGAATGATATACTGCAACTCTATGTAACGCTATAAAAATATTTTACTTCGCATTCGCTTCTATGAGAGCCCCCCCCCGAAATAAAGATTTTTATAACTTTTTAAGCCATATTCGGCGGGAGGCCATCGGTTTACATACTATATTTAAATTTGAAGTAATTACGTTCAGTAATTCAGAAGTTATAAGGCTCTGACAGACGGACGGACGGACGGACGGACAAGTGCAAATTCACTCAAGTAGCAGAAGTTATAAGGCTCTGACAGACGGACGGACGGACGGACGGACAAGTGCAAATTCACTCAAGTAGCTTTCGCTTCACTCGGTCAATTATAAATGCGAAAGTTTGGATGGATGGATGGATGGAAGGATGGATGGATGGATGTATGGATGGATATTTTTGTTACTCAATCATGCCCTAACGGCTGAACGGATCTGGATGAAATTTGGCACAGAGATAGATTATAGTCTGGAATAACACATAGGCTACTTTTATCCCGGAAAATTAGAGTTCCCGCGGGAACCAAAAAACCTCAATTCACGCGGACGAATTCGCAGGCATTAGCTAGTTATTCTTATAAGAATAAAGAGTAATAATTTTGGCTTTATTTGTTACACCACAAGTTTTCTTATACTTGTTGTTGTTGTCACGTTACATAGCAGATAATTATTATTAGTATATTGCATCAGCAAAATTCAAATTAGGCAAAAACGTTAATATCTAAATTAAAAGTTAATGCGCGTTAAAAGTTGCACATGTAGTAACTACTACCTACTTAAGCTTTTGTAAATATTTATCAAACTAGGTGTTTTTTTTTTGCAAAAAAATGAATAAAACATAATTAATGAATTATGGACAGTCATAGTGCAAGAAAAATTGCTGTTGCATCAGTTCCATTAAGGTTCTATTAGAATAATAGATATTACAATAATACTTACAATATCCTTAGTCGGAGTTTTAACATTGCAAATTCGATATAACTGCCATACCCCTAACAGGTTAGCCCGCTACCATCTTAGACTGCATCATCACTTTCCATCAGGTGAGATCGCAGTCAAGGGCTAACATGTAGTGGATAAAAAAAAAAAAAAAAGATTGATCGCAATCAAGCATTCAATCACATTGGCTCCAAAGTAAAATTGACCCAAAAGAAGAATTGATTTTATGAATTTATTTAAAGAATTTCTAAATGTTTCCGTTTGAAGCAGCTGAACTGGCTGTGAATGTATACCTAAACGAAATTAAGCTCTACAACAAAACAGTTAAGGTTTATTTTACTCCTGGATGCATGGTCTTCTTCCACCTCCCGTTATTCCAGGCCATTTCTGCCACACACCTGCAAATTATGGAACCAGCTTCCATCTTCTGTGTTCCCTCATGATTATAATATGGGCCTCTTCAAACGGTGGATTAACAAATATCTCAAAAGCCAGCAACGCATTGGCGGTTCCTCTGGTGCTGCAAATGTTCATGGGCGGCGGTAATCACTTACATCAGGTGACCCGCCTGCTCGTTTGCTCGCTATATATATAAAACTTTGACGATAATGTGATCGAATGCTCGATTACGATCAATCGATTTTGGTATGATAAAACTTAGGTTAAGGGTACAAGATTTTCTCACTCAATCCTCCATGTTTCTTACATGGTTATAATACGCTAATCTATACATAATATTATACTCGTTACAAAGTAGCTCTATGTTATGGCAGAGTGGTAGAATCATTTGACGATTCAAAAGAAACTTGTAAAAATTTCTTTAATTTGGAAACATTTGAATTTTGAAGATGTTTCTTTGTTCGGGTTCTATGATCCAGAAAACTAGGTACAGTATATGAATTTTCATTCAAGAAGAATAGTTCTCCAATGGACAATTTATTTCATGTGTAGTGTGTTTTCGCCCTTTATCTATACCAACTTAAGTATCAAAGTTTTCTCCTGACTTATGAATTCAATGATCTATCAACATTCAACATCATCAACGTTATCAGGTGAGATCGCAGTCAAGGGCTAACTTGTAATCTCCCGCGCAGATGGCTAATCTCTCTGAAGATAGGCCGCCGTGGGCGAAATTCGGTCGGGAGGACATTATTTAATGATTAGGTTAGCTTTTATGTTCTGTTGTATTGTTTACATAATTATTTACCACTGAGACTGCAGTCATGGGTTTCAGGTTGTACATATTTATCTATGGTCATGGGCTAATTTGTAGTAAAATTAAAATAAAATATTGTATAGTTACCCATCTATAATATGGGATTTTTGACTCCTAAACTCCGTTTGGTACGAACGGAATGTTTAAAAAAAGTTGAGTTAGGTACAAATATTCGTAATGTACCCTCAAAGAAATTCTAAGTTTGTCGCAAATCTTGCGAATTTTTTCCAAATTCCAATCGTTAATTTGTCTCAAATCATCATTTTCGTTTGCCTGGTGAATTTACCTAGTTACTTGTAATAGGCCTCTTGGGGCCATTGGAGGCCTGATAGCGTTAAACTTTAACGACAGTTGGAATGACTTTTAGTTGGCGGCGAACTCCCACGATAGGTACCATAAGGGCCTGTGTCCATAGACGGTACGGAACGACGACCTCTTCTCGACGTTGACGACCTCCGTGGCGCAGTGTGGAGCGCTGTTGTCTTAACGTGCGGAGGTCCGGGGTTCGATCCCCGGCAGGGTCAATTTGGGAATTTATAATTTCTGAATTTTTCCGGGTCTGGCCGGGTGGGAGGCTCCGCACGTGGTTAGTTACCACCCTATCGGCAAAGACGTGCCGCGAAGCGATTGAGCGTTCCAGTACGATGCCGTGTAGAAACCGACTCGGTGTATGGGTTTAATGTATCTGCCATACTCCTAACAGGTTAGCCCGTTACCATCTTAAACTGCATGACCACTTATCAACACGTGGGCTAGCTTGCAGTGGATAAAAATAAAATTAGATGACTTTTTTTAATTCCACTACAAGTTAGCCCTTGACTGCGATCTCACCTGATGGTAAGTGATGATGCAGTCTATGATAGTAGCAGGCTAACATGTTAGGGGAATGGCGATTATATTAAACCCATACCTCTATTGGTTTCTACATGGCATCGTACCGGAACGGTAAATCGCTGTCTTTACCGGTCTTTAAGACTCCAACCAGGCCAAGATTATTCACTTTTTCAATGAATGATTTTTGCTTTGCCTTCAAATAAGCCAACAACAAACACACAAGAAGAATAAATCTGCGTATAGTACAAATACAGTACGTTGCAAGGCCTCGTAACAAAGTTCTGCTAAGTAAACTAACAAAGTAAGCTGTGTAAGGAACACTTTGTACTCGTAGATAACCCCAAGGCGCTTGCTTACACGTGGTCTGAACGAAACATCGAGGAACCAACTCTATCGTATTTCTTTTTTTCAAAATTCAAAATTCAAATGTTTTTTATTCAACTAACCTTTTACAAGTACTTTTGAAGAGTCACGTTCTTGTTTTCAAAATCTATACTAATCAAATAAATATTATAAATGCGAAAGTTTGGATGGATGTATGGATGTATGGATGTATGGATGTGTGGATGTTTGTTACTTAATCACGCCCCAACGGCTGAATGGATCTGGATGAAATTTGGCACAGAGATAGATTATAGTCTGGAATAACACATAGGCTACTTTTTATCCCGGAAAATTAAGGAGTTCCCGCGGGAACCCAAAAACCTCGATCCACGCGGACGAAGTCGCGGGCATCAGCTAGTATTATTATAAATGCAAAAGTTTAGAATAGATGGATGTATGGATGGATGTTTGTTACTCAAGCACGCCCGAACGGCTGAACGGATTTGGATGAAATTTGGCACAGAGATAGATTATAATCTGAAACATAGGCTACTTTTTATCCCGGAAAATTAAGGAGTTCCCGCGGGTACCAAAAAATCTCAATCCACGCTGACGTAGTCGCGGGCATCAGCTAGTACTACCTATAATAGTATCTACGTAGTCATGCTAGTATAGGTATACCTATGGGGTTTTTTGAATTCCACTTTTTTTTTTAGCCAATACCAGTTCGCCTTTGCCTCAGCCTTGCCTCAGCCTTGCGAAGCCTCCCACCAGGCCAGACCAGGGAAAATTCAGAAATTATAAATTCCCAAATTGACCCTGCCGGGGATCGAACCCGGGCCTCAACACGTTAAGACAATAGCGCTACACACTGCGCCACGGAGGTCGTCAAAAAGTTTAGTTGAAGGAAAGAAGTTATAGTCCAAGATCCCAGAGTGATATGACATAACTTATTTTCACATAAGTAGATGAAACCTTAGGTTCTCAGTAGCGTCTCATGTTCTTTGAATACCTGCTTGTGGAGCTCCCTGTGACACCTGGGCAGGTACCAGGTAAGAAAGGTAACTAAAAATAAGTGTTACCTAACTTAAATTTACATGGCTGATTTTTTTAAAGTATGTTTTGTAGAATATTATTCTAAAATAGTATCCTAAGGTGTCAGACACTTTTCATGGGCCAAAACTTTTGTCAGACGCTTTAAAGCTCCACAAAAAATGAAATATGATGAACTTTGCTTATTTTTACATGTCTGATTTTTAACCGACTTCCAAAAAAGGAGGAGGTTCTCAATTCGGCGTGTTTTTTTTTTACCTATATGCAATTTTTTTTCAGTGGTTAGAGGAAGCTCGCGAGATAGTTCCATCAAAAATTCTGACTCCAAATCCTCAATCCTGATGCTGTAGGTGTACCGTACTACATGAAATCATCAAAATTTCCTAACTCCCTGGTTTTGAGGATTTCATATATTCATATAGTAGGTATCAAGTCACGTGTGTATGATTCAACTCTGAGTCCCAACTCCTCAACCCTGATGCTGCAGGGTACAGAGGCTTGTATAATACTTTTCTTCTATTTTTTAAGTTTGATAAAGAGTTGCTGATTTGATTGAGTTATCATCATCGTAAGTGAAACGCTAACAAAAATTAAATTGGCAGTCATAGGATAGGGAATGCTGATAGAAGTGAAAACGAATATTTAAAATATTAAAAAAAAAATTATAATATATATTTATAATTAAAATATAAACCTTAAGACTAAGGCATTAAAGTTTAATTACGAATGTAGTATATTTATATTTAAGACCTTTTGTCTTCGTAACAAAGCGAGCATATCGGTTTTCGCGAGCATGTCGCCGTTCGCGAGCATGTCGGTGACGCGAATCCACAAGTTTACCCCCTACCAAAAAGTGCTCAACGCGGCTAAAGAAGTCAAAAACAATAAAAATAGCAAAGTACTAGGAGACTATAAGTTGCTAACAAGTTGGTAACGTTAATGAACATGTAACAAGAGTGTTGGCAACTTTTCTGTCGCAACTCGCGGCGATCCATCACTCGCTCGCTGTTGCGGTCGCGTTGATACAGAACAAAGTTTTAATGGTCTTTTATAGCAACTTTAGCAAACTTGCTAAAACAGTGAAACTACAGCATAAAAACTACTACGTAAGCCAAAGTGTAGTTAGGCTTATTGCGCATTATAAGAAAATTTCTAGTGCCTTATGAGTAGGTAACTACTCGTAGCTGATGCCCGCGACGGTTCCGCGTGGTTTAAGTTTTTTTGATTCCCGCTGGAACTCCTTAATTATCCGGGATAAAAAGTAGCCTATGTCACTCTCCCGGTCCTCAACTATACCCATGCCAAAAATCAATAGAACATTTTAACCCGGCTAAAGCCAAGAGATATAATTGTCTTGCTTTCGGTAAGGTTTACATGACATAATTCGGCATTGTCGAGCATGTGGTGTGAAAAATAATATATGTCATTACTCATAAGACACAAGACATTTTCTTGAGCAATACTTAGGCCATAGCAAGTCTAGAGCAACGAGGAGTGCCTATGCAAACAGCTGCCTATCGGATTGGCATTGGCTCAAATTCTTGCGCTATTGACCAAAACCATAAAATCCATACTTATGTACTAATCATACTTACTAATATTATAAATGCGAAAGTGTGTTTGTTTGTTGGTTTATAGGCTGCATCCTAGGGAAGGTCATAGGCTAGGCTACTTTTTATTCCGGAAAATTAAAAAAAAAAAAATGAATTAAGTCAAAATGGTTTTCCCACACCCACAATCTTCTTAAAAAGTTTTAAACAACTCGCGCTCAAGTGCAACTTACTTACTTGCACAATCAGAGTAGGTATTTATTCCGTAATTAAATCTTCATTCAATGTAGAGTGTAGACAATATTATAAGAGTCTTGACCTCTTCAACTATGTATAGTTATAACAGATATTTCATAAATACGTACCTCATTAAAATTAATTTGCATTACTATCACATGAATAACTACGAAATTATAAATGTGATAGTATGAATATGGTGGAATCTATGTACAAATATTAATAAGCAAGATAAATATTACTAAGCAGGATAGGTATGAATTTTTTATCACTAAGTAGGTACTTAGAGGTATACGTAGCGTATAGGTATTACCTACTTGTTTCTGATTTTTCCTAATCACTTCGCAGCGAAGCAAAGCGTGACTTCAACTAAGTTCCTCCTGCCTTACTTCAATCGACGACCTCCGTGGCGCAGTGTTGAGCGTTGTTGCCTTAAATTGCGGAGGTCCCGGGTTCGATCCCCGGCAGGGTTAGGAAATTTATAATTTCTGAATTTTCCCTGGTCTGGCTTGGTGGGAGGCTTCGGCCGTGGCTAGTTACCACTTACCACCCTACCGGTAAAGACGTGCCGCCAAGCGATTTAGCGTTCCGGTACGATACCGTGTAGAAACCGTATAGGGGTATGGGTTTAATATAACTGCCATGCCCCTAACAGGTTAGCCCGCTACCATCTTAGACTGCATCATCACGTGTGATCGCAGTCAAGGGCTAACTTGTAGCTGATAAAAAAAAAAACGAAAGCCTAATACTTCATCATCATCATCATCATCATCGGCGCTACAGCCCTTTATGGGCCCGGGCCTGCTCCAGAAGATTTCTCCATCTATCTCTATCATTCGCGCTCGTTCTTCAGCTTTTTAAACCAATCCGCTTTGCATCTTGGTTAACCCCATCCAACCAACGAAGTTTTGGTCGACCGATAGGTACTCCTACGCCCATCTGGGTTTGGAGACATCAGTTTCTTTGGCGGCCGCTGTTCGTCCATTCGTTGCACGCGTCCAGCCCATTGTAATCTTGCGATTTTAATATGCTGAACAACGTTTGGCTCGTTAAAGATTTTGTATAGCTCAAAGTTGTATCTTATGCGCCACAACGCATTATCCTGAACCGCATCATATATTGATCTCAGGCCTCTTCTTTCGAAGATGAGAAGGGCTTCTTCGTCTTTCTTACTGATCGTCCAGCACTCACTGCCATATGTCAGAACAGGCCTTACCAGTGTCTTATACCTATAAAGTTATTTTACAACGCCTTGTTTTATGGCATAAGTTCATATTATAAGTTTTAAATAAGAATATCTTTCAGATGATTATTTGAAATATTCAGAATATTATTTTCACATAAGTAGGTAACTTACTACCTAGAAAGGTTATCTCTTATTATTTAAGTAATTATAAGATAAAAAAAATGTAACTTTCCGTGAGCTAAAGACGTTATTGAAATAGGTGAAAATAAGTATTTTTTTAAAAAAAAATTATCTCCGGCGGTCAGACTCTGATGGAGTTCTCAACACCACCTCCATAGGTACCACCATACTATGGTAAGTATGATATTATTCCTCCTTTCAGCTTGTAAAAAAATATTATTACTACATCTATTTAAAAAAAAACAATTCTCAGAATGAATAAAATAAAATCAATCAATATTGCTAGGAATTGAAGATTTTTGCATGATTTGATGTATTAATGTAATCAAATGAGTCAGCGCCATCTATTTTAGACAGATCTAACTATAAATAAACTGAACACTAGCGCCATCTTTCTTACATATGACAAACAACTTAATAGAAAAGTAACTAACGACGTCACGCTCCTCTTCTAACAACGCCATCTATAAGACATACAAACCTAAGAGGTTTAGGACTTTCCCGGTAGATGGCAAAATAATCGTGTTCGTAGAGGTTCTACAATTTTGATATTTTATTTTATCATGCAAATGCTCAATAAAAGTAAACACTTGCATATTTTCAGAAGGAGATACGACAATAATTAATATACGTACTATAAATTTAACGATGTTAATGCTTTATAATACTATTCGCATAGGTACCTACTTTATTTTTAATCGAGTTTGTGTAATGCATGCATGCAAGAACATTAGTTTTTCTATTGCGATTAATCACGGGTGACCGCGGCTAACCGGGTCACAGGTTGTATTCTCGCTCGAGTTACTCTAATAAGGGGTGTATTTTGAGCGATGTAGAAATAGTGAGGCCCTCGTATTTTATTAAATGCATAGGGCACGGTGGAAATGTGAGATGTCAAGTATAAATTCCTTTTATCTGAGTATACTTATAATTATATTATAAACTTTTTAGGATTTCGTAGCAACAACGTATGAGCAAAGTTTGGTCCAGTCATAGAGGTATAAGTATTATGGGTCCAGTCCATCTGTTCCTTACCCCGTCTGTGTGTTACAACTATTTTAAACATAAATTACAGTTATAAGGGCCAATTGCACCTCAGGCGGGTATTGTAGAGGTTCAATTTCTACACCTAAAAGTAGTTAGAAAGTCTCAGTACTAGCTCGGAGTTAGGAAGTTGGCGGGGTTTACCCCCGTGCTTCGGAGAGCACGTAAAGCCGTTGGTCCTCTCTCCGGTCGTGTCGGATTTTCCGTCCCTTCGTGCTATGAGAGTAAAGGAACAGAGAGTGCACCTGTGTATGCGCACGCGCACACACTTGTGCGCTATAATACTTATCTCCCGCGGAGATGGCTAATCTCTCTGAAGATAGGCCGCCATGGCCGCAGTTCGGTCGGGAGGACATTAAAAGTAGTTCATTTATTACTAGCTAGCTAGTATTAGCTATTATAGGGCTGATGCCCGCGACTTCGTCCGCAAGGATTGAGGATTTTCAGTTCCCGCGGGAACTCTTTTTTTTCCGGGATAAAAGAAGCCTATGTAATATTATTCCAGACTCTAATCTATCACTGTGCCAAATTTCATCCAGATTCGTTTAGCCGTTCCGGCGTGATTGAGTAACAAACATCCATCCATACAAACTTTCGCATTTATAATATTAGTATAGATAGATATATATATATATATATCTATCTATACTAATATAAATAAATAAATTAAATATATATATATTTAATTTATTTATTTTATAATATGCACAAACAAATACAAACAAACATATAGCAATACAGTTTGTTGGCGTGTATCCTTTGGACACTACTGTTATACCTAGTTATAATATATTATGTACTTAATTAAAATTAAATTAGTTACCCTAAATATTTATTTATTTATATACTTAAAGTATAGGTAAGTATAGATTATAGTCATGTAAGAAGTCCCGCGTTAGAGTGGAACTAATACATTTTACATCGCGCCGCGCCGTCTCTATGGGAATAATATTTCTTTTGTAACACGTACTATACTGGATTTATTTATAAGCATGTTCAATGCGATTTTTCCCGCGTTCAAGAATTCCCGCAGGAACCAAAATACCTCAATCCACGCGGACGAAGTCGTGGGCATCATCTAGTCAAATAAATATTATAAATGCGAAAGTTTGGATGGATGGATGTATGTATGGATATAGTCTGGAATAGCACATAGGATACTTTTTATCCCGGAAAATTAAAGAGTCCCCGCGGGAACCGAAAAACCTCAATCCACGCGGACGAAGTCGCGGGCATCAGCTAGTAAATTTATAAAAATCGGTACATTTTAATCATTGCAGATATCATACTAATAGCAACTCGTAGCTTTGTGTTCAAATTCCCACGGGAAATACGTACCAACCTATTAATCATCTATCTATTAAATGTTTAAACGAAGCAGCCATGCGTGATCTTTGGCTATTTTTTCTGTTAAATCATTCAGAATTTATTTTTCAGGGCGTAACCATACGATTCAAGTGTTGTGAATCGTTTTTAATGAAAGAACAATGAACTGAATTCAGAAACCAGTAATGAAAAATATTATGAAAAGGCTTTGAAGCCTACCTATGAAGGTACATCTATGGTATACTAAAATTATTGATTTTTATCGGTGTCGCAAAAGAAAATATATATCATGATCTTCCGATGGTTCACTTGTTTTTTCAAATACAAATACAAAACTTTTTTACTCAAGTAGACTTTGTCAAGTGCTTTTGAATAGTCGAGTGAATCTACCACTGGTTCGGAATGGATATTCCTACCGAGAAGATTTTTATCCGAATTAGGATTATAAGTAAACTAGCTGATGCCCGCGACTTCGTCCGCGTGGATCGAGGTTTTTCGTTTCCCGCGGGAACTCCTTAATTTTCCGGGATAAAAAGTAGCATAAGTGCTATTCCAGACTATAATCTATCTCTGTGCCAAATTTCATCCAGATCCGTTCATCCGTTGGAGCGTGATTGAGTAACAAACATACATCCATACATCCAAACTTTCGCATTTATAATATTTATTTGATATTTGATAATAAAATTACTTAGCTATGTTTGTTTCTATTTTGTCACATGCAACTGCAGATATTATTATATTATCCTATCAAAGTAATTTAATACATAATTAAAGTTTCCTCAGTTAACTAAGTAGGTACTCTTTTATTTTAAACTGGCCACTAACATAAATTACCTACTTACCAAAACATTAACTTGATTTTAAAATCCATAATGATACTAAACGTGTGTCTGTCCATCTGCCTGTCTGACTGTCTATCTGTTACCAGTCCGTTCAAGCGATGTTGACGAAATTTATCACATCATTTTAGGCCGAGATTCCTCAAAAAACCTAAATCCACGCAGCCGAAGTCGCAAGCATCAGCTAGTGCTTCTATAAAAATGAAATCCAGTCTTTACCTTTTCCGATCTTTATAAACATTTATTATCAAAAAATTATTTAGGTTTAGCGCTCCTGGCGGTTACGGAATAAACTATAATAAATTATTGTCGAGCTATCACTGCTACGACGAGGCATACTACCGTCGCGTCGTTTGAAGCAGTATTATTTTAAAATGACAGTTTTATATGACGAACCTTGACTTTTTTTTTTAAATATATAGGCTAGCGCTTGGCTGCAACCAGACTTGCTAGCAAGTGGTGATGTGCAGCCTAAGGTGAAGCGTCGTTTAATTGACGTCCCTAAATAAGGCCAATTAAGGCTCTGTCATAGGCAAAACTGAGTTTTTTTAAAGCAGTGTATCCATCAAACGGTGACATAATGTAAAAATAATTTGCTGTTTTCAAGACCTTTTAGAAGCCATTGACATCTCAAAACACAATTTTAATTTTGTTAAACATACCTCTTAGTTTACCCTTCAAAGCAATTTTTCTCCCTAATGATACTAAGAATTTGCTCTAGAAAAAGGTAAAATTTATATTTCTAAATCAAACACAGTGTCGAATTAATTTGTATAAATATTTATTTTTTTACAAATCATTTCTTCCATTGTTTGAGACATACGCTTGCTCGATTTTACCCCCGCGCGCCTAATATATTTTGATCTCGTGAACTGAGAGCGCCTTAAGAGGATTGTCTAGTTGTAAATTTTCATACAAAAAGCGATAACGTTTTTCTTCCCGTAAATACAATTGTCCTAGATACAATGAAGAACTATGCTCGTACGTTTTAATTTTAAAGAAATATTGCTAATGTTAAAAGTTATTAAATACACTGAGAAAAATTTCCTTGTTTACCTTCCGATTTTTACCTTCTAAAACCGATTCCTTCCAAAATTGGGTCTTTTCCTTCCACCGATTACCTTCTGAATCGGGGAACTGCCAAATTCCTACCGATATTTAGAAGGTAATGAATTTTATCCGTCTAATACGGAAGAACATAAAGGAAGGAAATTTGTTGGAAGGAAATAACCAAGAAGGAATTTCCTTCCAGCTAAATATTCCTACTAAATAAGGATGCATTATAATAATTCCTCCCAAATTTATCCTTCCAAATTAGATGTTAATGCCCTTCTGAATTCAAATCCAAAGTTGTCGGAAGGAAAACGCAGCTAACCTTCTGATATTGAAGGATATTTACCCTCTTAACTAGTGGGAAATAAATTGACATTACTATTCCATCAAAAAAGAAAGGATTAGAAAGGCTCGCTGGAAGGAACTACCGTCCAAATTAGATGGATCACACTTGGAGGGAATAACACAAGGAGTATCCTTCTAAATTAGATGATAATATCCTTCTAAATCAATTATAATTTTTCGGTAGGAACAGTGTCGGAAGGAAAACGCATATTTACCCTCCGAAATTGAAGGATATTTACCCTCTTATTTAGTAGGAAATGAAGTGACATTACTATTCCATCAAAAACGAAGGGATTAGAAAGGCTCGCTGGAAGGAATTACCATCCAAAATTGATGCAAAAGCCCGCTCCGTATTCGCCTTCGCCTTAGGTAGGTAATATATGTCTTTACCTTCTAGATTTCGAAGGTTATTTATATTTACCGAACAAATATGACCAAGTATGTACCGTCATTTATTTTCCTTCCAAAAATTACCTTCCCTTTTGACTCAGTAGGAATTTCCGACCGAAATTTGGAAGGTAAGTATTACCCACCAAAATAGAAGGCAGACATTGTTTGGAAGGAAATTTTGGACGGTAATAATATCCTTCCAAGTTGAAAGGTAAATATTTTTGACCTAAAAACTTCCTCGAGTATTTTAATTTTTTTAAATGTAACTAAACTAAAATACTAAAAAAATAAAACGTACGAGCCTAGATTAAGGTGTACTGAATCTAATGAGACCAAAAATGTCTAATTTAATAAACGTTTGGCCTACTCGTATCGCGTTTCGTCACTAGACGCTCCTCTTAATTCGGAAACAAGATCGTCTACAATATTACAATAATAGTGCTTTAAGCGACGAGGGTAGTATACCCCTAGCTTCTAACTAACATAATAGTTAATCTATAAGGCATTACCAGTGCATATGGGTTACATGGAAGCCTTACATTATTAAGCCTTTTTGTATGCACCACGGTAGGTATCCTAATTCCTAAGTCCTTATAACCAGCGCGTAATGATTAGGTACCTAATAGGTATCTATTGCGTATTGCAGCAACGGATATCGATTGTAGGAATTCCACGCCATACCTACTTCGGGGTACGTGGAATTCCCAGCTACAATGAATTATGAATAGGTATTTGTCATGACCTACAAGGTGACCTGGTCCTGGATAGAATACGTAATTTTTAGGGTTCCGCATGGTAAAATAATCCTATAAAGTTTCGACAAGACCGACTTATCTTTCGGCATTTTTAAACTTAAAAAAAAATTGGTAGTCATAGGGACCAATATTTAAAAAAAAAGAAAAAAAATATATAAATCTTAAAGCTAAGGAACTAAAGTTTAATTACGAATGTAGTAACTATATTTATTTTAAGACCTTTTGTCTTCGTAACAACGCGAGGTGTCGGTGACGGTGTCGGTGACCCGAATCCACAAGTTTACCCCCTACCAAAAAGTACTCAACGCGGCTAAATAAGTTTTCACTTCAAAAACAGGACTACCTACTCCAATATGCTTCGTCTGAGTTTTTACATTGCAAATTCGATTGATCGTAATCGAGCGTTCGATCACATTGACACTCAAGTAAAAAAGTAAAGTCGTAAATATGATTAAATTTGGTTTATTACCGCCTCGAGAAATGTACCCCGCATTGCTCGAGGTGGTAAACCAAGTCATTTCCAACCAAACCAATTATAGATATTTTCAAAATTATTAATCATTATGAGTTTCAAAGGCAGTTTTTGGAACACACTACGGACAGGACAGGGCAACGCTAAACGCTTGCTTAGTTACAGGAAGCACGTGATGTCCTGTCTATGCAAGTATGCACGTATGTACTAGATGATGCCCGCGACTTCGTCCGCGTGGATTAAGATTTTTTGATTCCCGCGGGAACTTTTTCAATTTTCCGGGATACAACCTATCTCTGTAGTTACCAAATTTCATCAAAATCGGTTGAACAGATGGGTCGTGAAAGCGTAGCAGACAGACAGACAGACACACTTTCGCATTTATAATATTAGTATGGATGTAGCGGACTGCAAAGTTGTATCTTAATGGTTGTAATTTTTTTTAAAAGACCGCAACTACCGAGTGTCTTGCTATCCCTTCTTTGTAGATGGCATTCCGAACCAGTGGTAGATTCACTCGACGATTCAAGAGCTGTTGTAAAAGTTTATTTGAATAAAACACATTTGAATTTGAAAGATTTTTAGCTATTAAGAAAAGGTAAGCCCACCCGTGCAAATCCGGGGCAGGTCGGCTAGTATATCTAGTCTATGTCTAGGTCATATGGGTAGAGAAGCTGATATTATGTAAAAATATTATTTTATTATCTCGTATTGGATACACTGTCTCTACTGAATCGAATAAAACTGACTGAGCATTTTTGGTGACTGTAAGCGTAACCAGTACCAAAATGGATTTTTTTTTTGTTTTCACAAAAAGCTCCAGCCTCCAGCCGATCTCGTTTGTGTAGAATATTGTTGCACTTCTCTTTACAATAATTTCAATAGTGGCTTTTTATAAAAATCATACAATAGAGCTAAGCCCTTATTTTTAATTGACCGAGCGAAGCGAAGGTCTCTGAGTCTACTTGAGTGAATTGGCACTTGTCCGTTCGTCCGTTTGTCCGTCCGTCCGTTTGTCCGTCCGTCTGTCAGAGCCTTATAACTTCTGAATTACTGAACGTAATTACTTCAAACATAAATATAATATGTAAACCGATGGCCTCCCGCCGAATATGGCAAAAGTTATAAAAATCTTTATTTCAGGGGGGCTCTCATAGAAGCGAATGCGAAGTAAAATATTTTTTATAGCGTTACATAGGGTTGCGGTATATCATTTTAAAGATACATAATTAGGAATAGAGTCAAAAAATATTTTTTTTTAATTTTTCCCCTAAAATTGTTTCCCTTAAAATTGGGGGGCTTTCAAATTGGAGATTTTCTAACGTCCAAAGTTGACCTCAGAACTCTCAATTTTCTGAAAGGCTGAGCCTGAAACTTATCAATTATTTGAATTATATCCTGTACTTGAACAACAAATACTTACTGAAATTAGATAAATATTATAAGGAAACGAAATTATTTAATTTTTAATGAGCTTCAGAATTTTTAACAGAACTTCACAATGATGTCAATAGATGGCGCTCTGTGATACCGCGAGGTCTCAGTTCGGGGCGAACCACTAGTATTATATACCTACTAAGTACAAGTTAGACCTTGACTGCGATCTCACCTTGGTAAGTGATGATGCAGTCTAAGATGGTAGCGGACTAACTCGTTAGGGGCATGTCAGTTATATTAAACCCTTACCCCTATAATTGGTTTCTACACGGCATCGTTCCGGAACGCTAAATCGCTTGGCGGCACGTTTTTGCCGGTAGGGTGGTAACTAAAATCAAAATCAAAATCGTATCATCATTTCCCATCAGGTAAGCCGTAAGATATCCGTTCAATGTTTATGTTTTAGTTTTTAATTTTCTGGTGCTAAATAAACAAATACGATTATCTACAGTCAACTATAACTAATTACTGAATCCATAATATTACTATATGTACCTATTATAATTGCATAGCGAGTCCGTCTGTTTATCTGTCTGTTTGTCTGTCTCGTTTCCAATGGCCATCTATTCAATCAACTTTGACGGAATTCGGTACAGACATTGCATGATGCATCCCGGCCGCAGGATATAGGCTACTTTTTATCCCGGGATACTTTTTATCATGAGATTTTTCAAAACACCACGAAGGCGGGTATCACGTAGTAAAAATATTGTTATAGAAATTACTAGACCTTCTAGTAGTTAGTTCTTATCAATAATTAGAAGATATGTACCTGAGCCGGTAGGTTTTGAGGATTTAAATTTTGAATGATTGCTATATCTGTTAAAAGAAGTTTTGGTAGTTGTTCTTCTTTACGGTCCGGGTAAACCTCATCAAATTTGGTGCAGCCAATCTTAACAATATCTAACAGACACGATATGAACAACCTATACAAATCATAAATTACCTTCAACGCAGATCCTATCGCCATAACAATATTTTGGTCACCACTATTCCACTAAATACGTAATAAGTTTTATGTTAATATACAACAAAACAAATTACAAAGCTTCAAAGACACTTAAGCGGTCAACCGCACACAAAAATAATCCCTTAAAGACAATAACCACCACGCCTGAGCCTTACTTAAATCTCAAAGCACTTATAACCGTCCAGGTAAATAATACAGTGTTCCAAATTATAAAATTCCCCAAAACCTATAGTTTTGCCCAAATGTATAATTTACCGCAAAGCGTTGAGACAGTATTTGGGGACTACGTCTGGGTGCAATGCGCATGTCTACTCTATTTGATAGTGATGTGAATATTGATGATTGTTTTATCGATACAGGAACATATTATCTCATCTATATTATGCTGGACGGTGTAACGATTACAGACTGCGAATAGTATGTACAAGATTACATATAGATTACATATTATAGATTACATATAGATAGTATGTATAAGATTACATTTACAGCGAATAGTATGTACAAGCTAACATGTATTATTGTCTAATAAACGCTCCTGTACCAAAGCGCAGACGAAATAACCAGCACAGATATGACGTGTTAAAAACAGTTTACACACTTAATTAAGTCTTAATTAAGACACTGACACTAACTACAGTTTCCTGAAAAACTCTTAGCTGCGTCGTCTAGCCCATGAATTTATTATACAAATCTTTTTATTGTGATAATTAAGACGTACCACGAAATACGACCATTTTTGTATAGTCAATATTTTGAGCCAGTTATATTGATCGGGGTAGCGACGGGACTGTTGAACTTTGAGAGTTGGAGCAATCAGGGGCAGCATCTAAATGTAACGCTCTTTTCGGAGGAACTTCATGAGTATTCTAGCGAAATACACTTATAGCGTCACTATTTCCTTTGGTTATCATAAGACGCTGTCTTTCATAACTCTACCCAGGAAGAAACTCCGCTTTATTAACCGCTATATCGATATGATCCTTGCCCATCCCTTTTCTCGAGACGCCGTAGTCCGCGGCCGGGGCTCCTGAACCGCGCCCGTGTTTTAACATTTTTCATTTTCACGTATATATGAGTAAAAATTAACTATTAGTGACAGTGTGGCAGTAGAGGCAGGGGATTTTGACACATGTGGCACAAGGGAATAAGGTTTGATACAGCGTGGCACAAGCCTGGGTAGTTCAGTTTTCCTTTGTGCGACGAAATGACAGGGTAAGTTTTTGGTATTCTTTTTTTTGTTTGTTAGTAAACTAAACATACTATTATAGGTACGCCATATAAGAAAACTGATATTATGATGTTCTTTGAAAATCTGCTTTGAGGAATTGATTATCTTTATATAACTAGAATTTAAACGCGACTTCGTCCGCATAGCTGCGAGTACCGGCTTTCAAATATCTATTCGAGTTCTGACCTGCATAATATAATTTGAAAGATTTAGAAATGAATTAAAATGATTTCCCATTTATTTCTGAATAATGAAATAATACAAATTATTATAAATTTATATTATTATTTTTAAAAGAAATAAAGCATCCATTAGCGCTGTCCAGAAGAAGAATTTGAAAATCAGAAAGTTTTCTGTTAATATAAATCTGTGGTTTTGGAAATGCTAAAAAAATTGCATGAATAATAGAGAATCAATAGTGTACATAATTTCTATACAAAATCTGCCAACACATTCTATCAATTAGATTTTGTATGCAAGGAAGATGTCAGCTTCATCTGTATTCTGTAATGAACTCCAAATCGTGGGATGAAAGACGAAACTGAGATTTAGGCCTACTTGCATAAAGGCCAAGTTATTCTTTTACCCCGGAGTTAGTTGCTACTTTGACAGAATTCGTATAAAACTTCTGTCAACATTTCAAATTTATGCCTGGGTTAAACGTAACCCGGCGCGGCGTCTCGCCAAGCGGGCCTTAAATTTTACATTACCTGACAATCAGTAGCTTAAGTATCTGACTACTTTTACGCCTGAAGCGGTGATAGCCCAGTGGTTTAGACTACCGACCGACGCGACACGGGGTCACGGGCTCGATTCCCTGGCACGCATCTTTAACTTTTTAGAGTTAAGCGCGTTTTAAGTCACTTGCTTTGAACGGTGAAGGAAAACAACGTGAGAATACCCCTCAATCCACTAGGACCCACCAGTGGATCGAATAGCACTCTGGAGGCCACTAGGATCCATCAATGGTCTGGGTGGATCTCGTAACACTTCAACTTCATTAGGCTTCACCGTCTGGCTCCACCAGTGGATCACTGGGAGTTCACTGTGATCCACCACTGTTCTTAGACACTTTACCTGCATGCCTGAGAGTTTTTCATAATGTTTTCAAAGGTGTATGTATCTGCACTTGACCAGCGTGGTGGAATATGGCCAAATCCTTCTCATTCTGAGTGGAGACCACCACTACAGCCTGTTAACGTCCCACTGCTGGGTACAGGCCTCCACTCTCATAGGAGAGAGGGAATTAGAGCTTAGACCCCCACGCTGCTCCAATGCGGGTTGGCGGGCTTATCATGTTAGGGATAATAACCAGGACCGACGGCTTAACGTGCTCTCCGAGGCACGGGATTGAAACACCGCCGACTTCCTAACTCCGGGCTAGTACTGAGAATTTCTAATCAGAAAAACCCAATACTTAATTATGGCCCGACCCAACCCAAGGCTCGAACCCGGGACCTCGTCGGCCGCAGTAGAACATGATAACCACTAGACCGACGAGGCAGTTTGCCCTGAGTGGAGACCGGTGACGGTATTTTCCGATGTCCCTTGTAGTAAACTCAAGAAGGGACAGGGTTTATTATAACCACAATACAGGATGCTGTTGGGCTTGCCGCGGTTTTGTTTAGCGTCAGCCATGTTCGCAAATGAGCGGACTGATGACTTCTTTGCCGTAATGCGGAAGAAGTCGTCGTCACTGTTGATAAGGCTGCGCTCAAGTACCAACCGCATCAAATAAATATTATAAATGCGAAAGTTTGGATGGATGTATGGATGTATGGAAGTATGGATGTATGGATGTATGGATGTATGGATGTATGGATGTTTGTTACTACATCACGCTCCAACGGCTGAATGGATATGGATGAAATTTGGCACAGAGATGGATTATAGTCTGGAATAGCACATAGGCTACTTTTTATCCCGGAAAATTAAAGAGTTCCCGCGGTAACCAAAAAGCCTCAATCCACGCGGACGAAGTCGCGGGCATCAGCTAGTCCTGAATATGTTTGTGAGTAAGGTGGACTCACCAATGCTTGGACACATTATTCAAGTGTTAGGGCCAAAATAAATTGATATTATAATGTGAATAATGTGTAATAATTTTCATATAAGTTTTTGTGTAATAATTCTCTAATAATTTTTGTGTATCTACTAACATTAATTTTTAAGATTTTAAACTAACAAATTGAGCCGTAGTTGCTATTATTATAGAGTATTTATTTATATACCCCAGCCAGGTTTCCCTCCTACCATCTTGGTTGTCACGATTACTTTATAGCTGCAAAAGCCACGTTATTCTGAGAACAAGAATTGCTGTTTCCTGTTTAACTCTTTGCAGTCATTTCCTTTTTAACTTGATCCTTAATTTAATCTGCATTTTGTTTGGGACGACGGAATGACTCAAATCTAGAATTGTCTGAAGATTTTGTCAACATCAGAATCTACGTAAAATTTTATCTCGTAAAATCAAAGAGTTGCTACAAGATTTTCAAAAAATCCTAAATTGATTGGGACGTGATTTGCATGGGTATAGTCAAGGACCTGGAGATAATATTATATAATAATCCATACTTCCATACTTAATATTATAAATGCGAAAGTATGTTTATCTGTCTGTCTGTCTGCTACGCTTTCCTGGCCCCTCTTTTCAACCGATTTTGCTGAATTTTGGTATAGAGGTAGGTTATATCCCGGAGAAGGACATAGGCTTTTTATCCCGGAAAACTAAGGAGTTCCCGCGGGAATCAAAAAACCTTAATCCACGCGGACGAAGTCGCGGGCATCATCTAGTAATAATATAATAACCTAACAATAGGTTACTTTTTATCCCGAAAAATTAAGGAGTTTCCGTGGAAATTGTAAAAACTTATTCCACGCGAACGAAGTAGCGGGCACCATCTAGTTTAGAATAAACCTTATTTCATTGAGACATAGTAGCCTAGATATTAGCTTGTATAAGATAGTTATCATACGCATAGAGATTATTAACATTGTTAGGTAATATTATGAGACATGGTAAGCTCGGAACTTTTCCGCAGCTATCAAATTCGAAGGACACCATTAGCTTTCTTTGCTCTAGGCATACATTTGCAGAGCATATACCTTGTGTATTTGGGCAGGAAATTGAGCTTTTCCTGTTGTGATGGCAAATTATATTATGTATATTGTAGTTTGGTTGGGAGTTCATGCATTTCATATTATATTAGCTGATACCCACGACTTCGTCCGCGTTGATTGTTTTATTTGGTTCCCACGGGAACTCTGTGATTTCCCGGGATAAAAAATTGGTCTATGTGTTCATCCAGACCATAATCTATCTCTGTGCCAAATTTCATCCCGATCCGTTCAGCCGTACTGGCGTGATTGAGTAACAAACATCCATCCATCCATACGTCTATCCATCCGAACTTTCGCATTTGTAATACTAGCTAATGCCCGCGACTTCGTCCGCGTGGATTGAGGTTTTTCGGTTCCCGCGGGAACTCTTTAATTTTCTGGGATAAAAGTAGCCTATGTGTTATTCCAGACTATAATCTATCTCTGTGCCAAATTTCATCCAGATCCGTTGGAGCGTGATTGAGTAACAAACATCCATACATCCATACATCCATCCAAACTTTCGCATCTATAATATTTATTTGATTAGTAGGTATAGATTCACATATCGAGTTATACATGGACTAGATGACGCCGCGATTTCGCCCATGTGGATTTAAGTTATAAAAAAACCCGATGGCTTTTGCGAGTGTCAAAAAATGCAAAATATGTGTGGCGTAAACGGCCGTATCTTTTGATTGCGTTGACTTGGAAGCTTCATTTTTTTTACAGCTCCAAGAGACCGTAAACCTAAGTATTTGATCTTCATTTCAACTTGATACCTTCACGTGTTCCTGAGAAAAAGATAATTGACTGACAGACAGAAAGACGGATACAGAAGTGATCCTATAAGTATAAGGATTCCTTTTTTCCTCTTGAGGTACGGAACCTTAAAACAGCGATATACGAGTGTATGTACCTGCGGGATATCTTTCTGCGCCCCAAAGGTCGTGAAAACTTCCCCCTGTCTTTAGTAAGTCGTTGCCAGCTGTTACTTCTCATTGTTTTTTTTTATTTTTTTCTTATCCACTACAAGTTAGCCCTTGACTGCGATCTCACCTGGTGGTAAGTGATGACAGTCTAAGATGGTAGCGGCCTAACCTGTTAGGGCCATGGCAGTTATATTATACCCATACCCCTATTCGGTTTCTACACGGCATTGTACCGGAACGCTAAATCGCTTGGTGGCACGTCTTTACCGGAAGGGTGGTAACTAGCCGCGACCGAAGCCTCCCACCAGGCCATACCAGGGAAAATTCAGAAATTATAAATTTCGAACCGGGGATCGAACCCAGGACTTCCCACGTTAAGGCAACAGCGCTCAATACTGCGCCACGGAGGTCGTCAAATATTAAATCAAGTACTTGGATAATATTTACGGCAGTGGCGTGTGTACTCTGCATTGCCTGCAACATTGCGATTTCCTTCACTAATATTCACGATTCCTTTAATCTTGATGAGTTTTATGTAGCTGTTTCTTATGTTTGACTTTTATGCTACGTGTTTTTATAATCTTCTGAATCTACAATTATTATATTATATCATGTCGCATTTGTGTTTTATACAGATTTGTTGTTTCTTGTTTGCCTTTATTATCCTCGTAATCTATATCACTTAATATGTCGCATTTGATTGGTATTTATATTTAACTGTTTTAAAAAAATAGCTTCTTCATGTAAAACAGCTGTATCACAAAATGGTTTTTTTTTAATATTTTTATTTTAAATATATTTTGTACCAAAAAGTTATACAATACCTACGTAGAAAAACAGAAACATAGTGGACAAAGAAACACTTATCTCTTCTATAGTGTTCAGTTCTATCTTATAGTGACCCTTGGCAGTGAAAAAGGTTGTGCAGGAAGAATGGTTACAACAAGATATGAGATGGAATGAAACGAGATATTAACTATATCATAAACTTACACGAATATACATACTAATGACATAAATATATAAATACATACCAACATACATATATATATATATATATATATATATATATATATATATATATATATATATATATATATATATATATATATATATATATATATATATATATATATATATATATATATATATATATATATATATATATTAATATATATATATATATATATATATATATATTATCTTAGTTGAGTAATATAGTATTCGATTTGTGAACCACTAAGCAGATTCCTCTTTGTGGGTATGAATCTACAGTCCGTCAAACATAGTTTAACCCGGTGGCGAAAATCATGGAACTAATTTTTATGCCTGTATGTTTTTTTAAATTTTATTTTTCATATCTACTAGCGACGCTGCCACCATAACCCGGGTCAGATAACTTTGTGGGACTATATATCATTAATAATAATTATACCATGAAATCCCCCACCGCTATGAATTAATGTGACGACAGGGCTTACTACCCGGTTGATAGTGAGCCTACTGATTTCCATAAGGATCAAGACGCAGAGAGCAAATCGTAGCTAGGTTATATACTCTAGTATATAAAAACACTTACATTATTAATAGCAGGGATATATATCCAAATGTAGGTATACCCGAAAACTAACGAACTTAATAACGTAGTTTAAGATTACTCTTACTTTATCTATAAAGGGATATCTATCTTCTTTATAATAAGAAGGGATAGTGCTTATCCCCGTTCCAATTTCATGTTCTACAGCCTTTCTCATCGATAAACCTTTGTAAGAGCTGCGAAAGAGATGTACTGAATTGATTTTGATTGATTATGAGAGTGATCTATCGACTGAACATGCTCAGGCTAAAGATTAATAATGCAAACCAAATCAATTGGCTTTATGGTTCCTTGTCTTACTAACGCTTTGATGTGTTATCGCATTAAAATAATAAAATAGCTTACTATCACAATCAACCAAGTAATCCAGTAATATGCACAAATCAACAATGCCATAATTTTACGCATAGTATGTTCTACAACAACGGCGTGAAAGTACGTTCATAAAACGACAAGTGGTGCAAGGAACCCTTAGATTACAATGGGGACTATCGCGTGTGAATTTGCCACTAGAGGCGCTAGTGTCGCGTGCGGTTCATTATCATTCACTTTTCACTGGTTTTGGCGGGCTTCGTGACAAATTATTTTAATTTCTATATTTTACCTGTTGAAAAGTGATCTCCTTCGTGAAAATAGCGCAAATATGGATTATTTGGCGATGAATGTGAACGCTTTGAAAGCAGAAAAAGAAAAAGAGGCGCAAAAATAAGCGGCCTCAAAGAGCTGCTAATTCAGAGGTTAGTTTGTTTACTGTATTACAAACTTATTTCTTCCAGAAGTATGCTTGTTTGCCGAGGTAACAGCTATGTTTTTTTCTTTTTACATATATTTACCTAATATATTATGTATATTTACCTAATATGACTTCTGCATGAAAGGTTAAATGGGTTTCATGCTCATCAAGGACACACTTTTACTATATGATATTGATGAACATCGATGTTTGCTCTAGGCATGCTCTAGGTCTCTGCCCTCTGGTACTATTTATGTATCTGGTTATGTACCCACAGTATCTCTAACGGGAACACAACCTATCTTGGGATCAGATTAGGTACTATGTGTGAGATGACTAGAATTTAATAATATTTCTCTTTATTAATATTAGATGTTTCATTTCAGGTTTCTCCAGAAGGATTAATTGTAGAACTAACAGTATTGGAAGAGAAATGTCCTTTCTCTATAAAAGATGAGTTTATCAGTGTGGATAATTATAAGCACATAGAAATGATCAATAATGAATATTGCTTGAAAGAAAGTAGCCCCTACTATTTTCAAATTCAAAAACTTGTTAGGTACTAAAAGAAAGTACTTATTGTGATTTTTTTGTTTGGACAAATAAAGATGAAAAGAGAATTTATGTAAATAGAAATGATAAGAATATTTCAGAAGTTTTATAACTTAATCTAATATCTAGTTACCTACCATTGTTTAGTAGTTTCAACTAACAAATCAACCATCTTTCAGTATCATATCCATTATATGGATTTACAATGTTTAATAAGTATTTATTTGTATAGCAGTGTGTTTTAAAGGGAAAAGGAAGGATAAATAAAAGTTTAATAAGTAATTAATTTCTTTTTTATTTTATTTATTTAGTGCCTAACTATATAATTCCTCAGAATCCTGCGAATTCCTGCGAATCGCAACTAGCCACTGTTTTAGAACAGTTTTATCTTTTGGAAACATGTGTCCTCCTTTTTTCCGAACAAAACGGAATTGCACAACATTGCGGCATTGCTACTCGATATGAAGATAGCTGTTATAAATTAATAAACTTAATGAGAATCAAGATTTAAAACTTTGTTTCGGCACCGATCTTATAGTCGCCTTTGACAGCTATACCTCTGACCTTAGTCAACAGTGGCGCCAACTGGTGAGCAAAGAAACGATAGTCCCCATTGAGAATGGACGGATCATAAAGGAAATCCCATTAAAATAGGGTACAAGAGAAACAGTTGTTTTCCTTGTACGGAGACGGATTGTCAAGTGACCACAACTACTACAGCCCGTTAACGTCCCACTGCTGGGCACAGACCTCCACTCTCATAGGAGAGAGATGCGGGTTGGCGGGCTTTAACGACTATTATCATTTTTGTGATAATAACCGGGACCGACAGCTTAACGTGCTCTGCGAGGCATGGGGGTGACTCACCGCCAACTTCCAACTCCGGACTAACCCAATACCTAACAATTTTATGCCCGACTGGGAATCGAACCCAGTAGGTACATCGTGATCCGCAGGCGACCATGCTGACTGCTAGACCAACGAGGCAGATTGTCAAGTGGGTCTGTCACAAGTTCACAACCAATGTAACAATAACGACGAGTCTGCAAGGACTGTCAGTAGCGTCAAATAGAAGTAGTATGTTCTACCAGATTGGAGCAAAATCGATTAATTTTGATAACTTAAACTCAGCTTTAATACGTGTGATGTTAGCACCATAATTCTGCGGCATCATTCGCATCGAATAAATGCTGATAAGTGGTAATTAAGAACCGAATAAGAACCGGACTGAAGTTTTTTCATGACGGCTCTCTCGCATTGCTTACATTTTGAATGTAAAGTGCGTTTTTTCATATAATGTGGCTCAGGCTGTGTGAAATATCCTTTTAAAGACTTGTCGCATTTTAATGGCCCTCATTATTTGGAAGAATAACCAACTTTGAAACCCCAAATGTAGATTATGGCAGCGCCTAGCGGTACATCCTTAAGCGTCCAAACATTGCCATTGGCAAAACGCCAACTGGCATTACACTGGTCTGCAAGAACAGTTCGGGGCTAAAGTGACCTAGCTTTATTTAGTGCTCTCCCATTGCGTACATTATGAATGTTAAATGCGCTTCTTTCAGTTCTTGTGGCTTTGCTGTGTGAAAGATCCTTTTAATGGCTGGTTGCGTTTTAATGGCCCTCATTATTTGAGAGAATGACCGACTTTAAAACCCTAATTGTAGATTATGGCAGCGCCTAGCGGTACATCCTTAAGCGTCTAAACATTGGCCATTGGCAAAACGCCAACTGGCATTACACTGGTCTGCAAGAATAGTTCGAGGCTTAAGTGACCTTGCTTTATTCAGTGCTCTCCCATTGCTTACATTATGAATGTTAAATGCGCTTCTTTCAGTTCTTGTGGCTTTGACTGTGTGAAAGATCCTTTTAATGGCTTGTTGCGTTTTAATGGCCCTCATTATTTGGAAGAATAACCGACTTTAAAACCCTAATTGTAGATTATGCCTAGCAGTACATCCTTAAGCGTCCGAATATTGGCCATTGGCAAAACGCCAACTGGCATTACTCAGCCCGCCAACCGGCATTGGAGCAGTGTGGTGAGTCAAAGCTCTAATTGCCTTTCTCCTATGAGAGTGGAGGCCTATACCCAGCAGTGGGATGTTATTGGGCTGTAGTGGTAGTGGTGGGAAGAACCGTTCGGGGCTGAGGTGATCTTTTCTTTATGACGGCGTTCCCGCATTGCTTACATTTTAAATGTTAAATAGGCTTTTTTCAGCTCTTGTGGCCAAGGCTTTGTAATCTCCTTAGTATAGCTCGTTGTTGTTGGTGCCAGTCATTTGGAAGAATGACTAACTTAAAGCCCCAAATGACGATTATGTTAGCGCGTAGCAGTACATTCTTAGCGTCCGAACATTTGCCATTGGCAAAACGCCAATTTTAAGACCTATAACACTGGTCTGTGAGAACTAGGGCAGGGTTCAAGACGTATGTACTTATATAAAACAAACTACACGAACGAACATGTCTAATGCTAATTATATTGTGTTTACAATCAGGCTGAAGATAATACTAGTAGGTACATAATGCGGAAGATATTATTCAATGCCTATACTGTTAAAGGAAATGTAATTTATTATTGGTATTTAAATGCAATAGTGCATTTAAACAATATAATATGATAAAATATGACGTATAATGTTGTTTTTTTTTTTATTTATTTTATTTATGTTAAACTAGGAGGGGAAAACGGAAGCCGGAAGGGCATTCCATAGGCAGGGCGGTTCGAATTACCCCGAGGAAGCAAATTGCTTCATACGTGTCCGCGGAATTTCGACTACGTGAGGGAGCAGACTTTGTCGATGACTTGCGGTACGGTTGATATACTAATATTCAGCATAATATTATATTTTTCATCCCACCATCTCGGAAAGAGTATTTTTATTCTTCGATATCTGATGTTAAAAGCCGTTATTATCCTCTAGAGGATAAAGTAAATTGAATTTAGAACATCGTGTGCACGTTAGTAAATATCACTCGTCTATGAAGTTTGTGAATTCAAAACATCATTAAAACCTATTTACTTGTACCTCTATGGTGCCGAATTTCCATACAATCGTTTTTAATTTGTTAAAAACTCACACTCGTAACCTTCTTGGTGTACTTTTTTAATTTGCTTTGCGCGCACCATTTTCTTTCACGTCATATTGTTTAAAATTAAAACCGATTAAAAACAAGAAAATTGAAAATATGTGAAAAACCTAAAATGAGTGATTCTAGTGACGAAGAAATTAACAGAATTGAATTTAATCTTGTGTTTTTTTTGTATTTAGTCATTTCCTCGCTGAGGTGGGATGAAAAGTTACCTTGTGATTTTTTTTGCATTTAGTCATTTCCTCGCTGAGGTGGGATGAAAAGTAACGTGTTGCACTCGAGTGAAAAGATTTTTCACCTCGTGCTCTTTTGATTCCCTCGCTGACGCTCAGGATTCTAATTTTTGAATCACTCGCTCCGCTCATGATTCAATTTTAGAATCCTTCGCTTGCTCGGTCATCAAAATTGAGCACGCGGTTAAAAAACAACTTTTCACTCTTGTATAACAAATAACTATTAATGGCATAGAAATACGTGAGAAATACTCACAAAAAGAGTCAAAATGAGCTTGCTCATTACGGCAACAGTCAATACTCTTTAAATTAGTGGAAGGGTAAACCTATTATGTCTATACATAGAGTCCGTTCCGCTTAGCCATTTTCCCGCTCATAACTTTTGCAGTGGAAACCCTGCATTATTGTAATTTGTACCTAAGTTAACTCACCTAATTTCAATATTTTGCTGCACTTGTCAAGAATACTTTACTGGACCATAAATAACAAGTATACGCCGTTAATAAACCATTTTGCGCAATTTAATTTTTTTATTGCATCATCCTGTGCGGCTCCTGCGAAAACTACGCTACGCCGTTTGGCAGGAATCTTCGAGTCCTCTGCCAAATGGAATATAATATTAGTGTGTGACTTTTAAAACGAGTGTACTAGGCCTGTTTGGAGTGTGAAATACTTTACCTAATTTTTAGGACTTCAAAAGTTAAAATAGAAGATTTAAGGTTAGTCTACACTGCAGGTTCACTAACTTATTCTGCATTGCGTGTAACTGCACCATTATTTTATTCTGTGGTGTAACTAGGGTAGGTCCCTACGGTGGCTTTAAAGAAACGACGAAAAAGAACCTCAAGATTGTCATAATATTATTTTGACGACCTCCGTGGCGCAGTGTTGAGCGCTGTTGTCTTATCGTGCGGAGGTCCCAGGTTCGATCCCCGGCAGGGTCAATTTGGGAATTAATAATTTCTGATTTTTCCCTGGTCTGGCCTGGTTCCCACCAGGCCAGACCACGGCTTCGGCCGTGGCTAGTTACCACCCTTCCGGCAAAGACGTGCCGCCAAGCGATTTAGCGTTCCGGTACGATGCCGTGTAGAAACCGAATAGGGGTATGGGTTTAATAATATAACTGCCATGCCCCTAACAGGTCAGCCCGCTACCATCTTAGACTGCATCATCACTTACCATAAGGTGAGATCGCAGTCAAGGGCTAACTTGTAGTGGTTAAAAGAAAAGAAAGAAGTTTTAGTTACTTTAGATGAAAAATCTTTTTGAAATCTTCAAACAGGGAATTCTCGAGGTTTTACTCGAAGTTCAGGTAAAATAAACACGCCAGTTTTGTTGCGGCGTGATTGAAAGACAAACCAACAAACAAATACACTTTCGCATTTATAATATTATAATGATAGTATGATATGATAAGATCATAACCATATCTATCTACTCTATATAGACCTACACCGCTAGTAGACATGACAAAATAGAAAAAAGCCTTTTTAAGAGGGGAGTTTTCCGACAAACAGCTTTATTAGCAATGTATAGGCACATCACGTACACGACTTTACCTTTTTGAAAATTGTACATGTTTTACTGCAGTAGTAGGTACTAACTTTAATACGCGTAAGGAATCCCGAATTGATAATTTATAAAAGACCAATATTACCTATTTAATGGAAACGGTAATAGTACATTGTTCACCGAAGGGAGAAAGTGACCGATTATACTAACGAGGGTGTAGTTTGAGGCCCGAGGCGTAGCCGAAAGACCGCAATACACGCGAGGTAGGAATCGTACTTTCTCCCGAGTGATACATAGTGCTTTATACTACACCTGCGAGGAAAATAAGCGATAATTAGTGATTAAACGAACTTACAAAGGTTTAGGTTAATAGTTAATAGTCTTTAATCAGGTTAGGCTAGCTAGCTTTAATTTCCATTGATAAATTTATCAATAAACATTTCAATAAATTTTTTACAAGAAAAAAAAAATGAATTTATATCATAACTAGAGGATGCTCGCGACTTCGTTCGCGTGGCATAAGTTTTTTTTAATTCCCACAGGCACTCCTTAATTTTCCGGGATAAATCCTATATATATCACTCTCCAGGTCCTCAACTACACCCATGCAAAAAATCACGTTGCAGATCCGTTGCTCTGTTGCGGCGTGATTGAAGGACAAACTCTCTATTTAACGTCCTTGGGGATAAAATTTTCAAAAACTGTGAAACACGTATTTCTTTATTTTAAACCAGAAGCCCAAATACCAACTTTCATGGTTATAACTTGAAAAATGAAGGACTTTCATACAAACTTTCAACCCCTATTTAACGCCTTTGGGGGTAGAATTTTTAAAAACTGTGAAACACATATTTCTTTATTTTAAACCAGAAGCACAAATACCAAGTTTCATGGATATAACTTGAGAAATGACGGACTTTCATACAAACTTTCACCCCCTATTTCACCCCCTTAGGGGTGGAAATTTGAAAAATCCTTCCTTACTGAGCGCCTACGTCACAAAAGGAACCTATTGTCAAAATTTCAAGTTTCTAACCCCAGCGGTTTAGGCTGTGCGTTGATATATAAGTCAGTCAGTCAGTCAGTCAGTCAGGATATCATAATTATATGAGTCGCTTTATTCGAAGCTTCACTATCACAACTAGACTACATTTTGACGATTATTTCACTATAGATCGATATCGACAATCGACAATCGACATCGATGTCGACCATCGACAGAATATAGCATATTTACTTAAAATTAAAAAACAACAGCGCCGCGCACGCTTGAGAAAACGCGCAGCGTTTTCTCCCCGCTTAGCACGATAGAAATGAAATTTCATACATCTTTTCCTCCCGCATATTTGGTTTGTAGCAATGACGTACTTTCTACCTCGTTTTGACAAAAGCAAGAAGGTACTTTCCGAGCGGGTGTGTAGTGTTAGAGGGAAACTTAAAAACGATTCGTACATGGTATCATTGCCTGATTAATCTAGGTTGGCAACACTGCTCTCGAGCAGTGATGACGATGGCTTAACGCGAGTGACGTGTGTCTGTGTAAATAATTGCTGAATTAAAGTATTAAAATGGATAAACCGTGTTTGGATTTAATATCTCAGAAGAGGGATAATGTATTTCACGTGCTAATTAATTGTTTATCCGGACCTATCCTGAAAATGGTACAAATTGTAATTCAAGATGTTATGACGCCATGACCGTGACGTAATACGTGAAGCAAAAAAAAAAGAAAAGAATTATTAATTGTTGTCATGACGGAAGGTTGAACTATAAAATACAAGAAGGATAAATGAGTGCTACAACTCGTATTGTGAAATGATCGTAAGTACATAAATACCTACGTGGGTTGGCAATCGGAATTGCATTGGAAAGTTGGCATGGAAAACTTAAAAAGAGGTATCAATGGAATATTAACTTGTCAAGTACTTGCATACAAATTACCAAAGGTCAATGAGGTATGAGGTTTTACTACTATATCAATTCCATTCAGCATGTAAAGTGCCTGGAGAGAGACCTACCTAGTGGTACTGTGTGTAGGGTACATGGAAACGGTGAGTTTATTAAAATATTTATTTGAAAGAAATGATTAAAGGTTATAAAGGTATCTACCATTATGACTACAACCCATTAACGTCCCGCTGCTGGGCACAGGCCTCCACATTCATAGGAGAGAGGGAATTAGAGCTTAGACCCACCACTCTGATCCAATGCGGGTTGGCGGGCTAAAGGTCTAAAGATAACTAGTATAATAAATAGATAGATCATACCTACAGAGGGAGATAAGTAAGTACTTGCAGGTTGTACTTGCTTACATTAAGTACTTAAGTATCTAAGTTTTATGTGAAAGATCATAGTGAATTACACTGGTAGGTAGTTCATAACATGATCTACCTATGAGATATTTAAAGAGTTAAGTCAAAGCTATAATAGGTTGGTATGGTAGTTGGTCGACTACATAACATGGTATAAGTATTATGTAACTTATTGAAGAGGTATTTACTAATTTATTTAGTTGGAAATTAGTTTAATTGATAATCTTGTACCTAAATTGATAGTGAATATTCAATTTATTCTGAGAGTTATGTGAATCATATATACCTAATATTGTTTGAGTAAATGAACAGAGGTCAAAAGTAACTGTAATATTATACATTCCATTAAAGCAAGTATAACCCATTAAAGGTCCTTACAAGTGAAAATTGCATTTGTAGAGTGAACGGATACCCAGTTAAAATAATAAGTAAGTTACAGTTTAGCCGTTTAGTATAAATAATATCAGAGCTATACATGTTTGAAGGGCTAGAGCAAGTATATAATTGAGTAAGTACATTATATATAAAGATTGGGTGGCATAGATACATTTGTTCGGAAAATGCGAATTGAAATAATATCAAATCTGCCTGGATGGAAAATGGGTTAGCCGAACTGGGTGTGAATTATGATGATGATTATTATTATGACAGGTTTTGAGACCCGGTTTAACTGAAGTTGGTATTTAATAATAAGTATGTTGTCTGTCTCAAGTATTTCACAGTGGCTGTCTGCTTTATTGCCTGATAGAGCATATGATTTCTCATTATGCGGAGAGACTGAAGGAAAAGAGAGATATCACATCAGTGATGGTACTCACACCTGGGGTACCATGGTTATGGTGCTATGTACGGGCTTATGTCTGTTAAGATAGCAGAGGTTTTGCCAAGATAATAATATTTTTAATTTTACAGGTGTAATTAATAAATTAATTCTTGAGTTTTAGTGTGGTCTTCGCAATGTTCTCTGGCCAAGACCAAAAGCTAGTGGCATATTATGTTATGCTGGTTGCCTAACCTGCACCTTGAATAACAATGGTATGGAATGATGTCTATATAACATATGGGCCGAGTCCGGGTCGCATATCTTGCAGTCATGTTAGCAAATAAATGCAAAAAGAACTAAGTGGTAATTTTGGTAAATTCAAATTTAATTGTAATGGATGATGACTCTAAAGTCAAAAAGGATAAGTGGCAAAAAAATAAAGGAGGATGCCACATTTTTGAAAAAAAAAGGAAAATTATAATTTTTGTTTAGAGGGAAAATAAAGGAGATTGGCAAGTTTGTAAAAGGCAATGGTACCTTTTAGTGCAAGGAGATTTATATACAGTCATCTTATGTGGTGCAAGGAGTTACAAGAATGATGCAAAGTTTAAGATTTAACTTTTATAGTTAAAGAGTCAAAGTCAAAATATATTTATTCAAAGTAGGTACTTACACAGTACACTTAATGAACGTCAAATATACAAAGTATAAGACGTGGTGGTGATGATTAACATAGGTACCTTTAAACTAAAGTTACGAGGGTTCCAAACACGCCCTGGTCTGAGAAGAGTAAAATTGTTTCTTATGAATTTGGGAGCTAAAGCCCGGCTGTTGAATATAGAAATGTTACTCTGGAGAAAAAAAATAAAAAAAAAAAATAAAGAGGATGTCGGGGTGGAATGGTACTGGTGGAATGGTACTGGTGGACCGGTAATGATAATATTGCAAATAATTCATATGGTGGAGATGAACAGGGTGTATAATATGAGAACATAACGGTATTTTGGGAGTGACTCATTTGTGATATTTTGGTTTGATATTTGTTGAGGTAAAAACAAAATAGAAATAAATATGCCTGCGGGGCCATGGGTCAGCTTCGGGAAAATACCTAAAGGTGAAGTACACTTATTGTAAATGTCACATGCCTGAGGGGCTTCAGAAAAAATTGATGCATGCACCAGCAGGGCTGCACAACAGATCAGTTTTAGCTAAATACCTAAAGTGGGGTACACTTACTGTATATGTCACATGCCTAAGGGGCTTTCATACAAATTAACGCATATTGGCGCAGGGCTGCACGGCAGAACAGTGCAGAGTACAGGACAGTAAATGTGACATGCCTTAGGGGCTTCAGTACACACTAATACATTGACTTGCAGGGTTGCAGATTAGTTTCAGGGAAATGCCTAACAGGGGCCTATGGCACAGTGGTAAGACACGCCTAAGGGGCTTCAGTGCCAATTCATGCATATGCCTGCGGGGCTACTGGTCAGTTTCAAAATATGCCTAAAGGGCCTACAGAGCGCATACCTTAAGGGGCTGCAGTACGTATAGCGTATGCCTACTGCGTAACGGATCAGCTTGTAGGGCACACAGCTGATAGAACATGCCTGAGGAGTTACATTATGTGTTATGTGTTACAGCACTTGCCTTCGGGGCCTACGCACTTGCCTTCGGGGCCTACGCACTTGCCTTCGGGGCCAACGCACTTGCCTTCGGGGCCTACGCACTTGCCTTCGGGGCCTACGCACTTGCCTTCGGGGCCTACGCACTTGTCTTCGGGGCCAACGCACTTGCCTTCGGGGCCTACGCACTTGCCTTCGGGGCCTACGCACTTGCCTTCGGGGCCAACGCACTTGCCTTCGGGGCCTACGCACTTGCCTTCGGGGCCTACGCACTTGCCTTCGGGGCCTACGCACTTGCCTTCGGGGCCAACGCACTTGCCTTCGGGGCCTACGCACTTGCCTTCGGGGCCTACGCACTTGCCTTCGGGGCCAACGCACTTGCCTTCGGGGCCAACGCAATTGCCTTTGGGGCCAAAGTACTTGCCTTCGGGGCCTACGTACTTGCCTTCGGGGCCTACGTACTTGCCTTCGGGGCCGACGTACTTGCCTTCGGGGCCTACGTACTTGCCTTCGGGGCCTACGTACTTGCCTTCGGGGCCTACGTATTTGCCTTCGGGGCCGACGTACTTGCCTTCGGGGCCTACGTATTTGCCTTCGGGGCCGACGTACTTGCCTTCGGGGCCGACGTACTTGCCTTCGGGGCCAATGGACTTGCCTTCGGGGCCTACGTACTTGCCTTCGGGGCCTACGCACTTGCCTTCGGGGCCTACGCATTTGCCTTCGGGGCCAACGCACTTGCCTTCGGGGCCAATGCACTTGCCTTCGGGGCTAACGAACCTTGCCTTCGGGGCCGACATACCTTGCCTTCGGGGCCGATGAACCTTGCCTTCGGGGCCGATGAACCTTGCCTTCGGGGCCGACACACCTCGCCTTCGGTGCTTATATGATATACTTTCAAGTGTGGACATTAGCGCCCTCGGGGCTGGGACTGTAAAGCCTATCGGATTCTGATGAGCAGATGGTGAATCACTAGTAAGTTACCAGTGGAGCTGTACGCTGACCGCATAACTCATGTGGTTGTTCCTTGCCCGTGGGGCTCACCGCTCATGTAAGTTAATTCCGTACGTCTTATATTTTACAACATTTTGAATATATCGCTGGTGTGGAAAATAGGGGCCATGATGCCAGTAGACTTCGAAAGTCTAGCCTGCGGGGCTGCTACGTTTCGATTTCCGGTAGCGAGAGTTGCAAAATAAAGCAAAGCTTAGGTAAATTGCCCGCGAGGCTAGCCAGATTAGTACAGGTAATCTATTACTCGCCGTTGGGGGCATGATAGTAAGCAAGTAGCAAAACAGCTGTGTTTCAGGCGAAAGCGCAATGATGATGATGTTCAGTGAGTGTCACGGTTAGGTGACATAAAGGCTTAATAGGTCTGTATAATACGCAGATGATATTCCAGATGATATTCACTGATATCAACTATTGTTTTAAATGCGAGGCACTGAGTGGCAAACAAGTAATATACCCGCCGCGTAAGTTGAACTATGCACAGAATCACATTTCGGGTGTCAAACGAAGTGCGGTATGAGGTGCGCCGCGAAGGGCCGCTTACTTCCCGCGCATGCTCCGCATAGTCCTGTAGTACGCTGTACCTGCGCAGACGATCGCCATTTTGGGTCAAGTTATGGGACGCGATTTATATCGGTGTTATGTTTTGATGCTATTTGGGGTTCACTAAGATTCATGTGAGAGTGACAATATTTCTCTGCAGGTTGAGCGATGTAACAAAATATCGTGCAAAGAGACTCGCTCTATGATGTTCCTTGGGATATTCATGCATGAAAGTGATATGAATACCATAATTAGATTGAGGAGGAACAGTGGGAAGTAAATTACCAAAATATTGAACAACCAAGTAGGTACACTATTACACAATTATATTTTATTAGTATTATATTATATTTATATTATGATATTAAATTATATTATATTATATTATATTACGTTTTCACCACATTATCACGACTGCACAAATCCAATTGATATAAGTTGCCAAGCAGATGCCAAAGTATGTTGTATGGAATAGTATCAACATTTGAGTTCGGTTTTACGAAACGTTGAAATTTGGCAAGAGCTGATGAAGGCGTTACCGGGCAGTTGAGTTGCCTGTTGTGTTAAGTTAAAACGAACAATACAATGCAGGGCCACGGTATAAGGTTAATCTATTCTTCCGGTGGGAATAAGGTGCTTTTGAAACTTCAACATTTTAAATGAAATTAGGAACGTAGAGATTTGCTCAAAAGATGGAGCATGTGCAAAGTATACAAAATGGCTCATTGTAGAGAACGTAGCTCAGGTCTTCGGGTTTTATTGAGTTTTGTAACCAATTGTAACCGATTGTCAGATAAAGTTCTGGGGGTGAATTGTAACATAAGCTAGCCTGGCTAAGGCTTACAGAGAAGGTATATGTCATTTATGCCATGTGTAAAGAGGAAAGTATAATTAAGTGTAATGAATGAGTAATAATAACCATTCTGGAAAGTAACAAAGTGAACATGAGTATACTCATAGGAGAATTAATTATAGGTGTATATTAGCACCAGTAGACTATAAGAATCTTATCTATCATTTAATCAAATGATTGTGGTCTCATCTCCGTGAGAATGTTGAAATTGTTACAAATTGCACTTATAGAATTGAAACTTTGTGTTAAGAGTAAGCAAGTGTATGATGTTATAGACCAGACAGAGTTAGTTTCTCCCATTTCACTGATTAATACCTAAAGATTAATTGTCATTAAATTGCACTGAGTTAACTAAAGTAAGTAAGGCAAAGTTATTAAACATCATGTTTTTGGGTAATTAACGGAAAACTCTGTGTAATGCTGGAAAGCTACTTCTGAATAAGGTTATATTATGTTTACAAAATGAACATGTGTAGGAAGCTTTTGTTGTTTGTGAAATATGGCGATTTAGTTACTTCAGTATCTTGCTACACGTGAATTCACCAGAGTTAGAATAATATGATGAGATGTGCCATGGATGAGAAATCCATATTTACTTATTAGGTGAAGTTTTGTAACGCGAAAAGACGATGGAGACTGATGCTCTTTTAACCTAAAACATAGTCTTGTTATCTGTAAACTGTACTTGGTAAGGTTTATAATGCCAGTGCTTTAACATTGGAGTGTCAGGCGTTAAAGGCCAGCGTTAATACTACAAATGGCAGAGTAGCATCAGCAATCATCGTGATTTTAATTAAGTGTTCGAATTATGTCAACTTCGGGACGAAGTTATGGGTCAGGATGACCGAACTGTTAGAGGGAAACTTAAAAACGATTCGTACATGGTATCATTGCCTGATTAATCTAGGTTGGCAACACTGCTCTCGAGCAGTGATGACGATGGCTTAACGCGAGTGACGTGTGTCTGTGTAAATAATTGCTGAATTAAAGTATTAAAATGGATAAACCGTGTTTGGATTTAATAGTAGTATAAATATCATTTAACATTATTGCAACTACTTTTTGGCTGACATATCCAACTATTATTACTCTAAAGGAATAATTCTTGTAGGTAGGTACCTTTCTTACATCAAAAAGCGGGTTCCCCATATCTATGTCTATGATTAGTTGATGCCCGCGACGTTGTCCGCGTGGTTTTAGTTTTTAGTTATTCCCGCGGGAACTCCTTAATTTTCCGGGATAAAAAGTAGCATAAGTCACTCTCCAGCCCCCCTAGCATGGGCCGGAGATAAAAATTTTATCCTCCGATTTTATCCACTGACAAGGGATAAAATTAACTTATCCACCTCTCAGAGCACGGCAACAGGGGAGAGGAGAAGTTTATCCCCTTTAGACATTTCACGGGGACTCGGGGGACTATTTACCCACCGTTATTTAGCGTTTTTATTGATTTATTTAGGAATAAATTTTTTATCCTTTCCTCGGGGAGAAAATTGTCTCGGCCCATGCTAGGGGGGCAGGTTCTCAACTATACCCATGCCAAAAACCACGTCGATCCGTTGCTCCGTTGCGGCGTGATTGAAGGACAAACCAACAAACAAACACACTTTCGCATTTATAATAATATTAGTATAGATTAAATGCATACTAGCTGTCCCGCCCCTGCTTTGTTCGGGTGGAATTGAATAAAATCTGAAACACGAATTTAAAAGCTCATAATATTATATCGTGAAAAATGACAAACGTTATTGGCCTGTTGAACCCTCTTAGGTATAGAATTAAAAAAAAAAACCTTTCTTGCCAAAGGACATGACCAGTAACTGCCCTCCGATTCGGGACAATGTGCAGGATTTCCGTTTTTACAGTAAGGTTTAAAAATTAAAACCGAAATTACTATGGATTTATTATTCCGAATAAGGTCAAGATTAAAATGTCTATAAAAACAATACGTTTATTGTTTAAATCTTGAGCGTCCGGTTTCCTCTTTAAGCACTACGCCATTTTGACGTTCCGTTTTATCCATGCCTAATAATAATCTTGTTACCCTACATGAATACCATATAAGTACCTTGTCACTATATTATGAGTGATTTATTTTTGATCAATTAAATAGTAATTAAAAGGAAATGTACGTTTTGTTTTTATTATTTTGTTAGTTGACAAGCCTCAAACGAACAAAGGATTTTCAAATAACCACTGCATTTAAAGGAACGTAACGCCCTCTGGCATTGCATCTGTCTGCCATCTGTGGTCGAATAGTTGGACAAACTCGCTAAACAAAACGTTTAGCGCCATCTGTTGTCGAATAGTTGAAAAGACTCGCTAGCGCCATCTAGTGTGGCAGCAGTACAATGTAGCGTGATTTTTAAATGAATTACATAATTCTTGCAAATATAGTTTTATTATTCCAGTATTATCCTCATCCATGCCCAAATAATGCAAAGCTTAATTATTTTCCTGAGAAACGTGGTTAGCAATACTTAAAATATTTTTTTAGACTCGCTCACCACAACAACTAGTGCCATCTAGTGTGGGAAAGAAGTTTTTTGGTGAAACTTCTTTTATTTATTTTCTCAGTTTTCAGAGCCTTCAGACTCCTGAAGCTTTTTTTATCTGAAAACTATAAAATATAAAAATTACAATAATAAAGAGTTCATTTAGTTCATTTAGTTCATTCTGCACATTAATTTTTGATATGTAGGCAAGCTCCCATAGTTGCGCTGGTCAAGTCCTTTAAAACATTAAGTTTTGAATGCCTAAGTCTTGACTAGCCTAAGTCATTCAACATGGAGGCGACGACTTCGCCCACGTGGATTTAGATTGTGAAAAATCCCTGATATTCACCAAAATCGGATGAACAGATGGGCCGTCAAAGCGTAGCAGACAGACAGACAGATAAACAGACTTTCGCATTAATAATACTAGTATTGATTATGTAATTAGTTTCATTATACACTACGCTAACCAAAAACTTTACTGGGAAGTAATAAATGAATAATTATCTGAATCAACAATACAAGAAATCCGACTACAATACAAATAGCGTCTGAAACAGAGCACATCCAACAAGAAAAAGCAATTAGTCTAGATTCAGAATATACCTAAAACTGGCAGACTTTTAATAACTTTGACCTATGAATTCGTGGAAAAGATGAAATTGGTATCTACCTATTTTCATTTAAAACTTGGAGTTTTAATTTACATCATATCATACTAATATTATAAACTAGCTGAGGCTCGCGGCTTCGTCCGCGTGGTTTAGATAAGTTTTTTATTCCCGCGGGAACTCCTTAATTTTCCGGGATAAAAAGTAGCCTATGTCACTCCAGGTCCTCAACTATACCAATGCCAAAAATCACGTCGATCCGTTGCTCCGTTGCGGTGTGATTGAAGGACAAACCAACAAACCAATAAACCAACAAACAAACACACTTTCGCATTTATAATAATATTAAGTATGATGCGAAAGTGTGTTTGTTTGTTCTTCAATAACGCCGCAACAGAGCAACAGACCGACGTGATTTTTTTCATGGGTAGGTATAATTGAGGACCTGTAGAGTGGCATAGGCTACATTTTATCCCGAAAAATTAAAGAGTTCTCGCGGGAATTCAAAAAAACTCAAACCACGGGAACGAAGTCGCGGGCATCAACTAGTTTACGTATAATACTCATGCTTTGAAATGAAATGAAGTTTATTTGCTAAATATGGGCGGTTAACAAAGTTTTTAAAATTAAAGGCTTTTCGTAATCTTAGCTTAATTTATATTCAATCTAATTTCAAGTTCAAGTTAAATTTACTCGTAGTTTCCTATCACATCCCGGGAAATTACGAAGTTTCAGCATGACTTTAACGTTAAACGCCGTCTCTGTTGACATCTAACGAGTAACGACCCTCGTTTATATCAGAAGCGAGTAAACAAGGTCATTACCGAAGCTTCAAGTGGAAATCTTTGGTACATCTTTGGCATACTAAATTAGAGCGGAAAAATACTAGGTCCCGTATAGTAGTGGGGGGGGGTCGTCTAAAGCTGCGCTTCAGGGAGCGAAGCCACCATTCAAGCACTTTGGGACCCCAACGCCTATCGGTGCTACAAACTATGTGCCCCGCCCATTTGCCACTTAAGCTTGGCAACCCTTCAAAAGCTTCTTCAAAAGTGAATGACGTGGAATATTTTTCCGTCAGAAAAGAAATTGTTTGTCCGGTGCTTCCGTCTTTGGGTAAGCGGTCCCTAAATAAAGCTTTTGTGCGTCAGATTTTATCTTACAATCCATCGCTGGCCAAATGCTGAGCATGGGTCTACCCAAAACGCTTAGTCCATATTCCACCACGTCGACCAAGTGAGGATTGGCAGACTTAATACAAAATTATGGAAAACTCTTACGAATGAAGTTTTACTCACGAAGGTTGCGGTGGTAAGCACTAGTAAAAAAATAATATTAAAGTGTCTTTGTCTGTGGTTTCAAACTCTCCATTATTTGGACGGCTTCCCTGAAGTAGTGATGTACACTGTGTCTCTACAAGTGGGAGTTATCGGTTTAAAGGACTTGGCTATAACTTTAAATATCAAGTATTTAATAGTAGATACATTGTAACTTGTAATGTTTGCAAGTGCCTAGCGTAATAAACGCCAGCAATACTCAAGCAATATTACTCAAAATGACATTTTGATGTCACGTACCTTGACGTTCCTACAATAAGGATTATAATTCTAAAACACGAAATTCATCAATAATGAAAGAATAATGTCCTCCCGACCGAATTTCGGCCACGGCGGCCAATCTCCAGAGAGATTAGCCATCTGCGCGGGAGATATTATAGTGCACAAGTGTGTGCGCAAACACAGGTGCACTCTCTGTTCCTTTACTCTCATAGCCCGATGGGACGGAAAATCCGACACGACCGGAGAGAGATCAGGCGCAGGACCGACGTCTTAACGTGCTCTCCGAGGCACGGGGGTGCAACACCGCCAACTTCCTAACTCCGGGCTAGCACTGAGAATTTCTTGTCAGAAAAACCCAGACTTGTTGTGACTTGACCCGGGACTCGAACCCGGGACCTCGTCGGCCGCAGTCGGACATGCTAACCACTAGACCAACGAGGCAGTTAATGAAAGAATATGGCTTTAAGCGTTGGCAGTATGGCCCCAAGACGGAAATATGACATTCAAACGGCTACAATAAAAGCGCTGCAGTTTATGAGAGCCTTGACTAGTTACCCTCGTTTATAAACTGGCAACGAGCTAACGAGTTTACTACCCCGGAGTGTTTAGGACACACTATTATGTCAGATCACAACAAATATCAGGGGCCATGCACTGCCAATGCTAAAGAATATTACTCAAAATGACAGTTTGATGTCACGTATACCTTGACGTTCCTACAATAAGGATTATAATTCTAAAACACGAAATTCATCAATAATGAAACAATATGGCTTTAAGCGTTGGCAGTATGGCCCCAGGACGGAAATATGACATTCAAACGGCTACAATAAAAGCGCTGCAGTTTATGAGAGCAGGGGCCATGCACTGCCAACGCTAAAGCAATACTTATGCAATATTACTCAAAATGACAGTTTGATGTCACGTATACCTTGACGTTCCTACAATAAGGATTATAATTCTAAAACACGAAATTCATCCATTATGAAACAATATGGCTCACTAAGCGCTGCAGTTCAGTGCAGCGGGCAAAAAGAAGACAAAACAACTTATGTCGCAAAGCAGAGCCAATATAGCACTTATAGCAGGCATAACAACGGGACATTGTCTGCTCAATAGGCACCTCACAATAATGAGAATTGAAGAAGATCCATCATGTCCAGAGTGTGGCGAGGAAGAGACCAGCTTTCACTTCATAGCTGAGTGCCCTATGTACTCACTGGTAAGATGGGAATTACAAGGTAAGGACAGGATTAGTGAAGAAGACCTACGGTATCTCTCCATAGGGGATATTGTAAGGTTTGCAAAAGCCACAGGCAGGTTTGAGGGGGGTAGGCTGCCGGGACACCAGTAACCTGTGTCCTAATACGGGGAAATGGGTGGAATGGTTCAAACTGTTGGACCGATCACCCGCTGGGCCACGGCGAGCGTCCCCTCCATAAGTATATATAAGCGCTGCAGTTTATGAGAGCTTTGACTAGTTGTAGTTACCCTCGTTTATAAACTGGCAACGACCTAACGAGTTTACTACCCCGGAGTGTTTGGGACAAAGTGGCTACGCTATGCTGAGCAAATAAACTAAACTTAAAACTTAAACTAAACTGGACAAAACTAACACGAGCTTGGTGGGTACCTACATAAAAGTTCGTATTTCTTGGAATATTATATCCATGTAAGTTGAAACCTAATTTGACGAAGTTAATAATATAATAACAAGTTAGGAAAACTCACAGTACCCTGGAACATATTACATACATACTCGTACAATAAAAGGTATGTAATGTGGAGATTTTTTTTATTGACAGGAGGTGAGAGGATATTGCCAATTCCTTGGGTACAATACCCTCAGTGCATATTGAGAGTCTTCGAGACATTCTCATAAGAACGCATCGGTGGTTCCCTTGATAGATAGCTCTATGAGTTCTATAATGTGGAGCCATACTACAATGTCTGACAATCATGTTTACCTTTGATTGGATGACCTTACTAATACTTTTTTTTAATTGCGAGATAGACTTGCGCTTGACGACGATCATGCTTAATACAAAGCAATGATAAGGTCTAGGTATGAGCGCGCTGGCCTAGTTACTACACCGCAAATTTATAGCAAAAAATACACAGGCATACAGAATATCGGTGATTGTAGCAATGTGATACTCCGTATTCTTATTCGTAGACTTATTCATTCCCAAAAGAGTTAAAGGACAAATCATCAAATACATTAATTAATATATATATAGCTGCTCGTGCTGATTCACTGATTGATCACCTCTCCTGTAAAATTTTGTATGAACATTTTTTTTTTCACTCATCGTTTCGTATAGAAGACAAAAATTCATTAAGAGGAAAAATACAGAGAGAGCTGATGATTGAGGATTTCGAAGACGGATGAAGAGCACCAGCCAGGGTATCGAAGAAAGGTGGGGGGTTCTCGACCAAATGTCACTCGAAACTTCATCCAATTGACAGTGAGCTGAAAAAAAATTCAAAATGGCGGATTTAAGATGGCCGCCATACAAATTTCGTCGGTGTCTATCTCGGAGAGTATAAAAGATGGAAGAGTGGTTTCTTGGCAAAAGATGATCAGGACATGAGGGTCTACTTGATGAACAGGAAAAAAAAATCAAGATGGCGGAATTTATTTTTCCATAGAAAATTTAGGTAGGTACTTATGGCGAATATTGAAGAGACTACAAGTGTACGGTTCCTTTTAAAAATTTGTTTTTATGGAAGAATTCCCATTTTGACGAATGGTTCGGAGAAAAAAATATGGAGAGAGAAGATAATCGAAGGTTCGGATGATAAGTGAGGAGCACGGTCAGGGTATTAAAGATAGATAGGGGCTGCTCAAACAAAAAATACTTGAAACTTCATACAATTGGCAGTGAGCTGAAAAAAAAACCAAAATGGCGGATTTAAGATGGCGGCTATCTCAGACAGTATTAATAAAAGATGGAAGAGTGGTTTGTTCATGGCGGAATTTATTTTTCCATAGAAAATGTATGGCGAATATTGAAGAGGCTACAGCCTACAAGTGTAGAACTATGCAAGACTACGGTTCCTTTTCAAGATTTGTTTTTATGGAAGAATTCTCATTTTGACGAATCGTTTGGAGAAAAAAATATGGAGATGATCGAAGGTTCGGATGATGGGTGAGGAGCACGGTCAGGGTATTAAAGATAGGTAGGGGATGCTCAAACAAAAAATACTCGAAACTTCATACAATTGGCAGTGAACTGAAAAAAAATCCAAAATGGCGGATTCAAGATGGCGGCATTCTCAGACAGTATTTAAAAGATAGAAGAGTGGTTTTTGGGTAGAAAATTATCAGGGCCTGAAAGTCTACTTGATGAGCAGAAAAAATTAAGATGGCAGATTCTGCCATCTTAATTTTTTGCTCATTAAGTAGACTTTCAGGCCCTGATAATTTTCCACCCGAAAACCACAATCTACGAACATTGAAGAGAGTAGAAGAAGTTAGGAAATATGCATGATTTTGAAATGGGTTTTTTTTACAAGATTTGTTCTTTATGGAAGAATAATTATTGTCGGTTCGCCATTACGAAAGCCAAGTTGCCGAAGTTCGATGGCACCCAAAGGTATACAAGGGGGTGAGGGGCGGGGGGTCTTTGTTTTATGTTTTTTCCTTTATGAGAAATTTCTTTGACGTCGGACGCTTGGCGTGCTGACGCTTCCACTGTGCTCACTAGCATAGCAGTGTGTTGTTCAGTTCAGAACACGTAGACAGTAAACCAGGATAGTATGACAGCGAGTAAGTAGACAGTGGACCGAGCGGTCCACTACGCGGTCCGCTTTAGCGGGCCGCGCAGCCACGCGCCATACTAGTTAATATATATATAGCTGCTCGTGCTGATTGACTGATTGATCACCTCTCCTGTAAAATTTTGTATGAACATTTTTTTTTTCACTTATCGTTTCGTACAGAAGACAAAAATTCATTAAGAGGAAAAATACAGAGAGAGCTGATGATTGAGGATTTCGAAGACGGATGAAGAGCACCGGCCAGGGTATCGAAGATAGGTGGGGGGTGCTCGACCAAATGTCACTCGAAACTTCATCCAATTGACAGTTAGCTGAAAAAAATTTCAAAATGGCGGATTTAAGATGGCCGCCATACAAATTTCGACGGTGCCTATCTCGGAGAGTATAAAAGATGGAAGAGTGGTTTCTTGGCAAAAGATGATCAGGACATGAGGGTCTACTTGATGAACAGGAAAAAAATTCAAGATGGCGGAATTTATTTTTCCATAGAAATGGGTATTGAAGATAGGTGGGGGGTGCTCGACCAAATGTCACTCGAAACTTCATCCAATTGACAGTGAGCTGAAAAAAAATTCAAAATGGCAGATTTAAGATGGCCGCCATACAAATTTCGTCGATGTCTATCACGGAGAGTATAAAAGATGGAAGAGTGGTTTCTTGGCAAAAGATGATCAGAACATGAAGGTCTACTTGATGAACAGGAAAAAAATTCAAGATGGCGGAATTTATTTTCCATAGAAAATGTATGGCGAATATTGAAGAGGCTACAAGTGTAGAACTATGCAAGACTACGGTTCCTTTTCATGATTTGTTTTTGTGGAAGAAATCTCATTTTGACGAATGGTTCGGAGAAAAAAATATGGAGAGAGATGATGATCGAAGGTTCGGATGATGGGTGAGGAGCACGGTCAGGGTATAAAAGATAGGTACCTACTTAGGGGCTGCACAAGCAAAAAGGGAGGGGCGGGGGGTTGGTGGTCTTTGTTTTATGTTTTTCCTTTATGAGAATTTTCTTTTACGTCGGACGCTTGGCGTGCTGGCGCTTCCACTGTGCTCACAAGCATAGCAGTGTGTTGTTCAGATCAGAACACGTAGACAGTAAACCAGCTGCCCGATTATGTAAGAATTGTCGATCAAATCGTAAAAGTTCGGCGTCAAAGTAAAATAAACCATAACAGCATTGAATTAGAGCTCAATTTCGTGTTTCGAAATTGAGCTCTAATTTAATGCTGTTATGGTTTATTTTACTTTGACGCCGAACTTTGACGATTTGATCGGCCATTCTTACATAATCTGGGGGCAGGATAGTAGGACAGCGAGTAAGTAGACAGTGGACTACGCGCCCCTATACGCGGTCCGCTTTAGCGGGCCGCGCAGCCACGCGCCATACTAGTTAATATATATATAGCTGCTCGTGCTGACTGACTGATTGATCACCTCTCCTGTAAAATTTTGTATGAAAACTTTTTTTTTCACTCATCGTTTCGTATAGAAGACAAAAATTCATGGGGAGGAAAAATACGAAGAGAGCTGATGATTAAGGATTTCGAAGACGGATGAAGAGCACCAGCCAGGGTATCGAAGATAGGTGGGGGGTGCTCGACCAAATGTCACTCGAAACTTCATCCAATTGACAGTGAGCTGAAAAAAAATTCAAAATGGCGGATTTAAGATGGCCGCCATACAAATTTTGTCGGTGTCTATCTCGGAGAGTATAAAAGATGGAGGAGTGGTTTCTTGGCAAAACATGATCAGGACATGAAGGTCTACTTGATGAACAGGAAAAAAATTCAAGATGGCGGAATTTATTTTTCCATAGAAAAGGGTATTGAAGATAGGTGGGGGGTGCTCGAACAAATGTCACTCGAAACTTCATCCAATTGACAGTGAGCTGAAAAAAAATTTCAAAATGGCGGATTTAAGATGGCCGCCATACAAATTTCGTCGGTGTCTATCACGGATAGTATAAAAGATGGAAGAGTGGTTTCTTGGCAAAAGATGATCGGGACATGGAGGTCTACTTGATGAACAGGAAAAAAATTCAAGATGGCGGAATTTATTTTTCCATAGAAAATGTATGGCGAATATTGAAGAGGCTTATAGTGTACGGTTCCTTTTAAAAATTTGTTTTTATGGAAGAATTCTCATTTTGACGAATGGTACGGAGAAAAAAATATGGAGAGAGATGATAATCGAAGGTTCGGATGATGAGTGAGGAGCACGGTCAGGGTACTAAAGACAGGTACCTACTTAGGGGCTGCTCAAACAAAAAGGGAGGGGCGGGGGGTTGGTGGTCTTTGTTTTATGTTTTTCCTTTATGAGAATTTTCTTTTGCGTCGGACGCTTGGCGTGCTGGCGCTTCCACTGTGCTTACTAGCATAGCAGTGTGTTGTTCAGATCAGAACACGTAGACAGTAAACCAGCTGCCCGATTATGTAAGAATTGTCGATCATAACAGCATTGAATTAGAGCTCAATTTCGTGTTTCGAAATTGATTTCGAAATTGAGCTCTAATTTAACGCTGTTATGGTTTATTTTACTTTTTCGCCGAACTTTGACGATTTGATCGACAATTCTTACATAATCGGGGGGCAGGATAGTAGGACAGCGAGTAAGTAGACAGTGGACCACGCGCTCCACCACGCGGTCCGCTTTAGCGGGCCGCCCAGCCACGCGCCATACTAGTTAATATATATATAGCTGCTCGTGCTGACTGACTGACTGATTGATCACCTCTCCTGTAAAATTTTGTATGAAAAATTTTTTTTTCACTCATCGTTTCGTATGAAAGACAAAAATTCATTCGGAGGAAAAATACGGAGAGAGCTGATGATTGAGGATTTCGAAGACGGATGAAGAGCACCAGCCAGGGTATCGAAGATAGGTGGGGGGTGCTCGACCAAATGTCACTCGAAACTTCATCCAATTGACAGTTAGCTGAAAAAAATTCCAAAATGGCGGATTTAAGATGGCCGCCATACAAATTTCGACGGTGTCTATCTCGGAGAGTATAAAAGATGGAAGAGTGGTTTCTTGGCAAAAGATGATCGGGACATGAAGGTCTACTTGATGAACAGGAAAAAAATTCAAGATGGCGGAATTTATTTTTCCATAGAAAATATATGGCGGATATATCCTTTTCAAAGTTTGTTTTAATGGAAGAATTCTCATTTTGACGAATGGTTCGGAGAAAAAAATATGGAGAGAGATGATGGTCGAAGGTTCGGATGATGTGTGAGGAGCACGGTCAGGGTATTAAAGATAGGTAGGGGCTGCTCAAACAAAAAATACTCGAAACTTCATACAATTGGCAGTGAGCTGAAAAAAAAGAATCCAAAATGGCGGATTCAAGATGGTGGCTATCTCAGACATTATTTAAAAGATGGAAGAGTGGTTTTTGGGTAGAAAATTATCAGGGCCTGAAAGTATACTTGATGAGCAGAAAAAATTAAGATGGCAGAATCTACGAACATTGAAGAGAGTACAAGAAATTAGGAAATATGCATGATTTTGATAAGGTTTTTTTACAAGATTTGTTCTTTATTTCTTTATGGAAGAATTATTGTCGGTTTGCCATTAGGAAAGCCAGCTTTGTTTTGTTTTTTCCTTTATGAGAATTTTCTTTTACGTCGGACGCTTGGCGTGCTGACGTTTCCACTGTGCTCACTAGCAAAGCAGTGTTGTTCAGTTTTTTTTTTATCCACTACAAGTTAGCCCTTGACTGCGATCTTACCTGATGGTAAGTGATGATGCAGTCTAAGATGGTAGCGGGCTAACCTGTTAGGGGCATGGCAGTTTTATTAAACCCATACCCCTATTCGGTTTCTACACGGCATCGTACCGGAACGCTAAATCGCTTGGCGGCACGTCTTTGCCGGTAGGGTGGTAACTAGCCATGGCTGAAGCCATGAACCAGACCAGACCAGGGAAATTCAGAAATTATAAATTTTCCAAACCCTGCCGAACGGGATCGAACCCGGGACCTCCGCACGTTAATTCAACAGCGCTCAACACTGCGCCACGGAGGTCGTCAAACACGTAGACAGTAAACCAGGATATTAGGACAGCGAGTAAGTAGACAGTGGATCACAGTGGGCCACCACCACCACGCGGTCCGCTAGCGGGCCGCGCACCCACGCGCCATACTAGTTAATATATATATAGCTGCTCGTGCTGATTCACTGATTGATCACCTCTCCTGTAAAATTTTGTATGAACATTTTTTTTTCACTCATCGTTTCGTATAGAAGACAAAAATTCATTAAGAGGAAAAATACAGAGAGAGCTGATGATTGAGGATTTCGAAGACGGATGAAGAGCACCAGCCAGGGTATCGAAGATAGGTGGGGGGTGCTCGACCAAATGTCACTCGAAACTTCATCCGATTGACAGTGAGCTGAAAAAAATTTCAAAATGGCGGATTTAAGATGGCCGCCATACAAAATTCGTCGGTGTCTATCTCGGAGAGTATAAAAGATGGAAGAGTGGTTTCTTGGCAAAAGATGATCAGGACATGAGGGTCTACCTGATGAACAGGAAAAAAATTCAAGATGGCGGAATTTATTTTTCCATAGAAAAGGGTATTGAAGATAGGTGGGGGGTGCTCGACCAAATGTCACTCGAAACTTCATCCAATTGACAGTGAGCTGCAAAAAATTCAAAATGGCGGATTTAAGATGGCCGCCATACAAATTTCGTCGGTGTCTATCTCGGAGAGTATAAAAGATGGAAGAGTGGTTTCTTAGCGAAAGATGATCAGGACATGAAGATCTACTTGATGAACAGGAAAAAAATTCAAGATGGCGGAATTTATTTTTCCATAGAAAATGTATGGCGAATATTGAAGAGGCTACAAGTGTACGGTTCCTTTTAAAAATTTGTTTTTATGGAAGAATTCTCATTTTGACGAATGGTACGGAGAAAAAAATATGGAGAGAGATGATAATCGAAGGTTCGGATGATAAGTGAGGAGCACGGTCAGGGTATTAAAGACAGATAGGGGCTGCTCAAACAAGAAATACTTGAAACTTCATACAATTGGCAGTGAGCTGAAAAAAAAAACCAAAATGGTGGATTCAAGATGGCGGCTATCTCAGACAGTATTAATAAAAGATGGAAGAGTGGTTTGTTCATGGCGGAATTTATGTTCCATAGAAAATGTATGGCGAATATTGAAGAGGCTACAAGTGTAGAACTATGCAAGACTACGGTTCCTTTTCAAGATTTGTTTTTATGGAAGAATTCTCATTTTGACGAATCGTTCGGAGAAAAAAATATGGAGATGATCGAAGGTTCGGATGATGGGTGAGGAGCACGGTCAGGGTATTAAAGATAGGTAGGGGCTGCTTAAACAAAAAATACTCGAAACATCATACAATTGGCAGTGAGCTGAAAAAAAAATTCAAGATGACGGCTATCTCAGACTATTTAAAAGATGGAAGAGTGGTTTTTGGTTAGAAAATTATCAGGGCCTGAAAGTCTACTTGATGAGCAGAAAAAAATAAGATGGCAGATTCTGCCATTGAAGAGAGTAGAAGAAGTTAGGAAATATGCATGATTTTGAAATGGTTTTTTTACAAGATTTGTTCTTTATGGAAGAACTAGCTGATGCCCGCGACTTCGTCCGCGTGGATTGAGGTTTTTCGGTTCCCGCGGGAACTCTTTAATTTTCCGGGATAAAAAGTAGCCTATGTGCTATTCCAGACTATAATCTATCTCTGTGCCAAATTTCATCCAGATCCGTTCATCCGTTGGAGCGTGATTGAGTAACAAACATACATCCATACATCCATCCATCCAAACTTTCGCATTTATAATATTTATATATACCTATATGGATAATTATTGTCGGTTCGCCATTACGAAAGCCAAGTTGCCGAAGTTCGATTGCACCCAAAGGTATACAACGGGGTGAGGGGCGGGGGGTTGGTGGTCTTTGTTTTATGTTTTTTCCTTTATGAGAATTTTCTTTTACGTCGGACGCTTGGCGTGCTGGCGCTTCCACTGTGCTCACTAGCATAGCAGTGTGTTGTTTAGATCAGAGCACGTAGACAGTAAACCAGCTGCCCGATTATGTAAGAATTGTCGATCAAATCGTAAAAGTTCGGCGTCAAAGTAAAATAAATCATAACAGCATTGAATTAGAGCTCAATTTCGTGTTTCGAAATTGAGCTCTAATTTAATGCTGTTATGGTTTATTTTACTTTGACGCCGAACTTTGACGATTTGATCGGCCATTCTTACATAATCGGGGGGCAGGACAGTAGGACAGCGAGTAAGTAGACAGTGGACCACGCGCTCCACTACGCGGTCCGCTTTAGCGGGCCGCGCAGCCACGCGCCATACTAGTTAATATATATATAGCTGCTCGTGCTGACTGACTCATTGATCACCTCTCCTGTAAAATTTTGTATGAACATTTTTTTTTTCACTCATCGTTTCGTATAGAAGACAAAAATTCATTAAGAGGAAAAATACAGAGAGAGCTGATGATTGAGGATTTCGAAGACGGATGAAGAGCACCAGCCAGGGTATAGAAGATAGGTGGGGGGTGCTCGACCAAATGTCACTCGAAACTTCATCCAATTGACAGTGAGCTGAAAAAAAATTCAAAATGGCGGATTTAAGATGGCCGCCATACAAATTTCGACGGTGTCTATCTCGGAGAGTATAAAAGACGGAAGAGTGGTTTCTTGGCAAAAGATGATCAGGACATGAGGGTCTACTTGATGAACAGGAAAAAAATTCAAGATGGCGGAATTTATTTTTCCATAGAAAATGTATGGCCAATGTTGACTGGGATTTGGAAATTAGGTATGCAAGACCTTTTCAAAGTTTGTATCTTCGTAGTTCGTACTGTCATTCTGACAAATGATTCGGAGAAAAAATATGGAGATCGAGGGTTTGCAAGATGGGTGAAGAGCTAGCTAGCTAGAGAGTAGGGTATTAAAGATAGGTGAGGGCTGCTCAAAGAAAATGAGCTCAAAAAAACTCTAAAATAGCGGATACAAGATGGTGGCTAATGGCTATACAAATTTCATACAAATTTCGTCGGTGTCTATCTCGGAGAGTATAAAAGATGGAAGAGTGGTTTCTTGGCAAAAGATGATCAGAACATGAAGGTCGACTTGATGAACAGGAAAAAATTCAAGATGGCGGAATTTATTTTTCCATAGAAAATGTATGGCGAATATTGAAGAGGCTACGAGTGTAGAACTATGCAAGACTACGGTTTCTTTTCAAGATTTGTTTTTATGGAAGAAATCTCATTTTGACGAATGGTTCGGAGAAAAAAATATGGAGAGAGATGATGATCGAAGGTTCGGATGACGGGTGAGGAGCACGGTCAGGGTATTAAAGACAGGTACCTATACTTAGGGGCTGCTCAAACAAAAAGGGAGGGGCGGGGTGTTGGTGGTCTTTGTTTTATGTTTTTCCTTTATGAGAATTTTCTTTTACGTCGGACGCTTGGCGTGCTGGCGCTTCCACTGTGCTGACTAGCATAGCAGTGTGTTGTTCAGATCAGAACACGTACACAGTAAACCAGCTGCCCGATTATGTAAGAATTGTCGATGAAATCGTAAAAGTTCGGCGTCAAAGTAAAATAAACCATAACAGCATTGAATTAGAGCTCAATTTCGTGTTTCGAAATTGAGCTCTAATTTAATGCTGTTGTGGTTTATTTTACTTTGACGCCGAACTTTTACGATTTGATCGGCCATTCTTACATAATCGGGGGGCAGGATAGTAGGACAGCGAGTAAGTAGACAGTGGTCCACGCGGTCCACTACGCGGTCCGCTGCAGCGGGCCGCGCAACCACGCGCCATACTAGTTATATATATATAGCTGCTCGTGCTGACTGACTCATTGATCACCTCTCCTGTAAAATTTTGTATGAACATTTTTTTTTTCACTCATCGTTTCGTATAGAAGACAAAAATTCATTAAGAGGAAAAATACAGAGAGAGCTGATGATTGAGGATTTCGAAGACGGACGAAGAGCACCAGCCAGGGTATCGAAGATAGGTGGGGGGTGCTCGACCAAATGTCACTCGAAACTTCATCCAATTGACAGTGAGCTGAAAAAAAATTCAAAATGGCGGATTTAAGATGGCCGCCATACAAATTTCGACGGTGTCTATCTCGGAGAGTATAAAAGATGGAAGAGTGGTTTCTTGGCAAAAGATGATCAGGACATTAGGGTCTACTTGATGAACAGGAAAAAAATTCAAGATGGCGGAAATTAATTTCCATAGAAAATGTATGGCGAATATTGAAGAGGCTACAAGTGTACGGTTCCTTTTAAAAATTTGTTTTTATGGAAGTATTCTCATTTTGACGAATGGTACGGAGAAAAAAATATGGAGAGAGATGATAATCGAAGGTTCGGATGATAAGTGAGGAGCACGGTCAGGGTATTAAAGATAGATAGGGGCTGCTCAAACAAAAAATACTCGAAACTTCATACAATTGGCAGTGAGCTGAAAAAAAAATTCAAGATGACGGCTATCTCAGACTATTTAAAAGATGGAAGAGTGGTTTTTGGGTAGAAAATTATCAGGGCCTGAAAGTCTACTTGATGAGCAGAAAAAAATAAGATGGCAGATTCTGCCATTGAAGAGAGTAGAAGAAGTTAGGAAATATGCATGATTTTGAAATGGTTTTTTTACAAGATTTGTTCTTTATGGAAGAACTAGCTGATGCCCGCGACTTCGTCCGCGTGGATTGAGGTTTTTCGGTTCCCGCGGGAACTCTTTAATTTTCCGGGATAAAAAGTAGCCTATGTGCTATTCCAGACTATAATCTATCTCTGTGCCAAATTTCATCCAGATCCGTTCATCCGTTGGAGCGTGATTGAGTAACAAACATACATCCATACATCCATCCATCCAAACTTTCGCATTTATAATATTTTATATACCTATATGGATAATTATTGTCGGTTCGCCATTACGAAAGCCAAGTTGCCGAAGTTCGATTGCACCCAAAGGTATACAACGGGGTGAGGGGCGGGGGGTTGGTGGTCTTTGTTTTATGTTTTTTCCTTTATGAGAATTTTCTTTTACGTCGGACGCTTGGCGTGCTGGCGCTTCCACTGTGCTCACTAGCATAGCAGTGTGTTGTTCAGATCAGAACACGTAGACAGTAAACTAGCTGCCCGATTATGTAAGAATTGTCGATCAAATCGTAAAAGTTCGGCGTCAAAGTAAAATAAACCATAACAGCATTGATCGGCCATTTTTACATAATCGGGGGCCAGGATAGTAGGACAGCGAGTAAGTAGACAGTGGACCACGCGGTCCACTACGCGGTCCGCTGTAGCGGGCCGCGCAACCACGCGCCATACTAGTAATATTATATTCCTACTTCGTACTGAAATAGTGGCTCTCCCGAAACCCCGGGCCAATATAGCGAAAGATCTTTTTCGTACGCCGCGCCGACTCGCTACCTAAGCTCGTTTTCATAAATTGACCCGACAGAGTGTTTGATTGCTTGTGGTGTAAAGGAGATCGCTCATATAACCGAAAGATCCGCAAGAAACGCAAAATAATCAGCTCTCAACTTCCAATTTCGGCGGTTCGCCCCGAACTAATTTAAGCCCGTTTTAATAAGCCGACATCAGCTAATAACAGGTTCTCAAGTATCGGTCAATGTATGCTTAAGACCGGTCTTAGCTGATAAAACACTGATAAAACACTGATAAAACACCTCACGTTCTATATGAGTTTTAAATTCCGACCCACCATCGAACATAATATTAGATGTTCATTCGATTTTTTTTGCAAATAGTAGTGTGATATTTTAAGTTTCGCATCTTTATTAATTTTATTCTGCCCCTAACAGATTTGAAGTAGATTTGTTGTAGCACCGTCTATGAACAGTGATTACTGATGATTATTGATGAATCGAAGGATAGTTTGTGCTACTTATAAGTATGTTAATTTTATATTATTTTGTTGAATAATCGACATATGCTTGAAATTATACGTATCATCTCATCAGTGCATCTGATTGCGGATTGTGTTGTGGTGTGAAATTACCTTAACGTATCGGCACATTAATTATCCAAAGGATCATAAAAATGTAGGCATAGTTACCATAAGTTTCCGTTGAAATAGGTAACTTCGCATATACTTAGACACTTTTCCTGTGGGAATAAATCATAATATCTAAGATGTAGGGTAGGGCATTCACCTCAGGGTGAAGACATAATGTTGACGTAGATCTTGGCGCCGGGCTTTTGTAACATAGATTAATAATAATGTTTTGTAAGATGTTACAAATTATACTGTATAATTTTTATCTTTACTGACATAAAACCGTCCTCGTAAAGCTACGAGGAGGGGCATACTAGTTACTGCTATTGTTTAAAGCAGTATTATTTTAATATTGTTCATGCTCTGGTTTCAGAATATTATAATCCTGATTTTAAAATGAAATATACGTAAGGGAAGACGCGGGCAAAAGCCCGTCTTAGAATAAAAAATCCAAGTAGGTAGCAGCCTTTATTTAAAGAAAGAAAAAACATTTTTTTATTTTTTTATTTACCAGTTCTGCCTCACATTTCCATACCTCAAGGGTGTGCTACCCCGGCGCCCCCATCACCACCTAATACCACCACCAGTTATGATATTCATGAGCTATCATGAATATCATTACTCGTGATTCAAACTTCAATCTTTTATCTATATATATAAAATTCAAAGTCCTGACTGACTGACTTATATATCAACGCACAGCCTAAACCGCTGGTCCGAGAGACATGAAATTTGGAGAGTGTGTTCTTTGTGAAGTGTAGGTATCCACTAAGAAAGGATTTTTCGAAATTCTACCCCCAAAGGGGTGAAATAGGGGTTGAAAGTTTGTATGAAAGTCCGTCGTTTTTTAAGTTACAGCCATGAAACTTGATATTTAGGCTACCGGTTTAAAATGAAGAAATACGTGTTTCGCCATTTTTGAAAATTCTACCCTCAAAGGGCTGAAATAGGGAATGAAAGTTTGTATGAAATTTCATTGTATTTCAAATTATAGCCATGCAACTTGGTATTTGGGCTTCCGTTTTAAAATTATGAAATACCTATTTCACAATATTTGTAAATTTATCCCCAAGGACGTTACATAGAGAGTTTGTCCTTCACTCACGCCGCAACAGAGCAACGGATTAACGTGATTTTTTGCATGGGTATAGATGAGGACCTGGACAGTGACATAGGCTCTTTTTATCCCGTAAAACTAAGGAGTGCCTGTGGGATTAAAAACTTATGCCACGCGAACGAAGTCGCGGGCGTCCGCTAGTATTCAAATAAACTTTGAAAACTGCTTTTGAATGGTCGAGTGAATCTACCGCTGGTTCGGAATGCCATTCCTACCGATTTCCATTCAGGCCTTTGACCTATCTTCGGTAGTGTCGAATTGCCTTCCCATGATACTATGAGAGTAAGAGAATTGAGAGAATATAAGAATATTCTGCGTATTTGCCTACTCTCCGTGGGGATTCTCTGCCGTGGCTGGCTGGAATTCGTACACATTCAAGAATGTGTATAGAGAGAATTCAGAACAGGTACAGTCGCGTTCTGAAAATATTTATCAGTTTTAAAATTAGATTGAACACTGCGTGTTTTTGTTAAATTATTAAGTTAAAATAAAGTGTTAAGTTATTATGTTAAAAAAATCTATATCATGTATGTATGTAGTGTATGGGTCATTCTCAAACGGCTCAAAAAAGCGTGTCCGGGTCGAAAACCTCTATGAAATAGATTGCTAACCACTTAATAATTTTATGTATGGTAGATATGATCAAAATATTAGGGGGGCCTATGTCCTTTCTTAGGTAAACTTAATGTAAGTTAATTTAAAAAAAGAAAACCGCGGAAATATTGACCTCGGTGCCGTGTCCCGCACCCCATATTGTGTTGAAAATAATTTTTTTTCTTTTTTTCTATAAAATATGCCACTATTTTGCAGGTGCTTACAAGAAACTAGTTAGTTACAAGCTCAAATTATAATATTTATAATCAATAATAGGCCTTAGTTGACAACTTATAACAAATTGTTTTCACGTCCGAGGTTTAGAATTGATTCCGGTGGCGCGCTCCAATTCTCTTATAACTTCTGTACTTTAATAACTGCGAGAATAGTAGTAAGAGTAAGACAAACTATCCGTCGCGCCGCATCGGTGGTTAAAGGCAACACGTCTGTGCCTCTTTGTGCGTCCCTTTTATTAAGGTAAGTAATGGCTTTCGGTGGCTTGGTATACCCATAAACTTGATTTCGGTGGAACTGTTCTATCCATATCTATTTAAACTACTATTATTTAAATTATGCAAACGTATATCGTATGAGTGCTAGATTGCAATTAAGGAGGTTATTATTATAAATTTTGGGTACTTTCGTAAATATCTGGGATATTGCTCATTATTTTGATTTCAGTGGCATTGATCTCAGTGTTTTCGGTGGAAATATATTAACATTTTGTAAAAAAAAGATGGTTGCAAAATTCATTTTTTGGTTTTTCCAATTTTTGAGCATGTTTCTAAATGGTGACTATATTTTTTTATTATTTCACAAGAAAGTATAACTCAAAACGAAAAAAATTGCGACCTGAAAGAAGTCTCTATGACAATTTTCCAAAGGAGAATTTTAATTTGAAAAATTTTTTTTTGGGCCGATAAACGAGATTATCTCGGAAGTCTCTTAATATTTTTATCTGAAAAAATTTGTGAATATTTCAGATACAAAAATGTATACTTTCACCAAGTTTCGTCAAAATAAAATTATTTTTGTGTAAATGAAAAATAAAAAACGATAAAAGAGGTTTTTCGCATTTTACTCGAAGATTTTGAGGTTATGTGAAAAAACCATACGTACAAAAGTTATAGACCTTTTTATGATCTACAACTTTTTGATTGTACGCTTTTCTCTCCGAAGTCAACTTTCGCCGGAAATCACAATAATCCAAAATTCCACCCCTTTTCATCGCCCAAATATATCTGGAAAAACCCCTGCTCACGCATTTTTTTTTACGTTTATTATACGCCACTTTACCATTTCCAACTGTTCCCATCCTGTTAACAATTTTGTTTTTTTTCGCTTCAAAATAAGCGACTGGACTATGTGTGTTATGATAGATCTAAATAGAGACTGTTTTAAGTTCCTACTTTGTTGTGGTTACTATTTTTAATTTAAATTTGTATGTCATTTATTTAAAATACAAACATAAGTTCAAAGTTGATTTTCGTAAATTTTCCTTAAATCTAAGTTAAGTAATTAAAGTATATGTTATGTTGTAAGTAAATATGTTGATAAAATAAAATATTTTATTGTAAAATTAACCTGAAATTCTTTACGTTTAGTCTTCAAAATATTAAATACCTCCATAAATAATTTTATTTTGATTTCGGTGACTAAAATATTGATTTCGGTGGACACCATTTTTTGAAAATCGAATTACGATGTAACCGCTGGGCCTATAAAGTTCCCTTTACTACCAATATTAACAAAATTAAATCTAGATTTGATATTTCCTGCTAGTATGTCTCAAATACAAAAAAAAAATTGTGCCACCGAAGTCAATCAAATAATGAGGCGCCTGAGAAGTACCCGTATATCGGTTTCGGAGTGAAACGTACGTTGAGAGTGATTTGGAGGATTTGTGTGGTGGTGTGGTGCTGTGCTGGTGCGAATTGCTGGGTGGTGGGTGTTCGCATGCTATTGGTAAAAGACACGCACTGTACCACATAGATTTGTCTGCTGTGGCGGATTATAGCGAATTAAACTTCTAGTTCATTCATTATCATGGACTTCCACAAAGTAACGCCTGCATCCATTCAATATTTCAATAAAAAAATCTATGATCTATTTTTAATCAAATCACTTAATATCGATTATTATCGACCTTCTTGCATAAAATAATAAACCTTAAAGTGGTAAACATTTTCAGACCACGACTGTACATATTTAAGTTGTTATGTCGTTCGTGGCACGTGAACCTACTGCAATTTGCAAAGTGAAAATATTAAAGTTTAAGAACAAAGGTATAAAAGGTCTCGCCACCTGGTATAGGCATATAAAAAATTCTATTCCGTAAAGTATATTACGGTATATTTGAGAGAGGCTGCAACAATAGAATTTTTTGTAACGGTAAAAACGGTTTTGGAGCAATTTTACTCGTTAAAACGTTTTATTACGAAATTAGGATTTTCCAAGTTTCAGGGGGCATACTACCATCGCTTAAAGCCGTACTATTGAAGTGAAAACTTCTTTAGCCGCGTTGAGCACTTTTTGGTAGGGGTTAAACTTGTGAATTCGCGTCACCGACACCGTCACCGACACCGTGTCACCGACACCGTCACCGACACCGTGTCACCGACACCGTCACCGACACCGTCACCGACACCGTCACCGACACTGTCACCGACACCGTTACCGACACCATCACTGACACCGTCACCTCGCGTTGTTACGAAGACAAAGTCTTAAATATAAATATACTACATTCGTAATTAAACTTTAATACCTTATTTTTAAGGTTTATATTTTAAGTATTATTACTTATTATTTAAAAAAAAAAAATTAAAAAAGATTTTTTTTAAATAATTTAAAAAAATCACTTCTATCGGCATTCCCTATTTTAACATTATTTCGCTCTTGTTTTAGAATTAATATCCTTATTTCAGGGACGTCAAGGTTTGTCATATATAATTTACGTTTAAAAATAATATTGTTTTAAGCGATGGCAGTAAACAGGGCTACAAAGTACTACAAGCTCGTGCAATTTACGTAGCGCTTTAGAGCGAAACACGCCGGACCAATTAATGTCCGTGCTAAATGTCCGCAAGAGGGGACGCTGTTAAAAGGTGTAGCTCCACTACAGATGCACGGAGTGGCGCGGCACGTAGTGGCAAATATTCTTTACTAGCTGTTGCCCGTGACTTCGTCGCGTGGTTTAAGTTTTTTTAATTCCCGCGGGAACTCCTTAATTTTCCGGTCCTATGCCTATAACCTATGTCACTCTCCAGGTCCTCAACTATATCCATGCCAAAAATCACGTCAATCCGTAGCTTCGTTGCGGCGTGATTGAATGACAAACCAACAAACCAACAAACGAACACACTTTCGCATTAATAATAATATTAGTATGATGAGTTTGTATAGAGCTGGGCCCACACGCGGCAGCCACCGCGCGACGCGACCGTAAACAAACTCTTAAAAATAATATTTGCCGCTACGTGTCGCGCCGCTCCGTGCATCTCAAGTGGGGCTAGACCTTTATCATGTTGCCTTGGTTGCGCGCTCTGTAACATGGAAGTGGACGTGAACTTTTGGGACTTTTGTCCGCTAGAAAAAAGTGTTTGTATCGGACTTATCAGATTATGACGAAATTTGATACACATAATTAATGATTAAACGAACTTACCTGTAAGTGAAGTTCGATCATAATTATACGAGGATTCGTCCGAAGAGATTAGCATGATATACTTGTAGTACCGTGTACGTACGGCCACTTTCACACGTTAGTTGAGGTAGCTGAAAATAAAAACAAACGCTCCCTCTTACCGGCCGATAGCAGGCCGCTATATATAGGCCCCACTCCTGCACAACTAGTCATTTAGTTCGGAGCTTGACCTTTTTTTTTTTTTTTTACACTTTCATAAACACATATATATTACAAATTTAACCTTGAATTTGAAATTTGACCTTTTCATGACACTGGGGTAACCCGTGGGAGGGTGGGATGCTAATCTCTTCGGACGAATCCTCGTATAATTATGATCGAACTTCACTTACAGGTAAGTTCGTTTAATCATTAATTATACTTCGTATTCGTCCTCCGAGATTAGCATGATATACTTGTAGATATTGAGAGACTTGTCATGAAAACAGGTCTTACTCGTAGTTATTATGCGAAAAACGCACTTTAACCATCAGGTATATCATATTTAATACATAATAATGATTATGTTCTTATTTAATGAACAATTTTATTTATCTTGATAGATATTTACGAGGTACTGTATAACTTTCTTTTTTATAATGCTCGATTTTATTATTACAGGATCATAGTATTTGTAAGAAATGAGTCAACTCAACAATCTGAATTTTCGATAAGGAAAATTATAATTTCAAAAGTATTCGAGCAACTACTTAGTGTCGTGTACTTTGGGCAAAAACAAGGACCAGTCTGTGGATATGCCAAGTGACTGCAACTAAAATATTCTTGTGGATATGGCGGGCTCTTGAGGCCGCGCTGTATTGAGGAACAGATAAGTCCGATATTGTGTCGAAGGTGTTTAATTTTGTCAAGATAACTATTGAGGGTTACACTTACGATAATGTAAAAATTGTATTATATACGGAAAAAACCTGTTCAGAAAGTTTTAATTAAAAATTAAAAATTTTGATTGACGAGAAATTTCGAAGGAAAGTTCTATGTTATATATTATTATTATTACAATTTTGAAAAACTTTTGCATTCTATGTAATGTTCTTGAAGCTCATAAAATTATTTAATGCTTCAAAAGTTCTTTTATAGTTGAAATTTCATCAGATCATTGATTGAGAAAAACAAAACACAAAAAAAAAATTAATGCATTTCAAGGATCTCAAGTGATGTTACATTTTAGCATAGAAAGTCAGTATGAATTTGAAAAAAAAAAATTTAGAAAATCTATTTATAGTACCTATGTTCAATTTTTTCAATGAAACTGCATATTATACTTAGAGATCACTTATCTCTAATATTACGAGATCTACAACTATTGGTAAAGTTGTGATAAATTTCAACAACTCAAATTCAATTGAATTAATGCTTGCTGAAGACATCCATGGAACAGATGTATAGTATTGATTGCCGAATTGAAACAACTTAATTGATCAACTATCGTGTTGTTTAAATGAATTTATAGAAGGACAGAAATAAAACTGACTGAAAGGTATTCATCATTTCTATAGATGAGAGTGGGAAATCTCTTATCAATAAGGACTACCGGCGAGCAGCCAGCAGTAGTTCCAACCAGGGTATGTGAGGTGTAATTTGCGGCTGCAGGAACGAGAGAGAAAGAAAAAAAATAAAAATAAAAATAAAAATAAAAATATATATACACTTATGTATATATAACCACGTCAGATGGTTCAAAGACCAGTGGACCAGTGGGTCCGAAGACAAATTACAGCAAGTAAACCATTAAATATGCGATATGATGGTAGGCTATAAAGGAACAAAAATTATGAACTTTACTTGTGTTTTCTTGATAATACCGAAGAGTGGAAACCCAAGAGATTGAAACCCATGAACGCATTAATGGCGTACGCATCTGAGTCATTCTTACACGAAATATATTAATTTTTACAATTGGTATAACATTGGGACGCAAAAAGGAGAATTTTCGAATTATTTGGACAGTTCCCACTAAATACCTTTGAACGGATTCGTCTTGATTCTCTAATAGCTTTAGTATCGTGACTAGAGCGTTTATATGTAATACAAAGATCTTTGTAATCGCATCTATTTATATATATATAGCTGCTCGTGCTGATTCACTCATTGATCACCTCTCCTGTAAAATTTTGTATGAAAATATTTTTTTCCACTCATCGTTTCGTATAGAAGACAAAAATTCATTCAGAGGCAAAATACGGAGAGAGCTGATGATTGAGGATTTCGATGACGGATGAAGAGCACCAGCCAGGGTATCGAAGATAGGTGGGGGTGCTCGACCAAATGTCACTCGAAACTTCATCCAATTGACAGTTAACTGAAAAAAATTTCAAAATGGCGGATTTAAGATGGCCGCCATACAAATTTCGACGGTGTCTATCTCGGAGAGTATAAAAGATGGAAGAGTGGTTTCTTGGCAAAAGATGATCAGGACATGAGGGTCTACTTGATGAACAGGAAAAAAATTCAAGATGGCGGAATTTATTTTTCCATAGAAAAGGGTATAGGTGGGATAGGTGGCGGATAGGTGGGGGGTGCTCGACCAAATGTCACTCGAAACTTCATCCAATTGACAGTGAGCAGAAAAATTTTTCAAAATGGCGGATTTAAGATGGCCGCCATACAAATTTCGCCGGTGTCTATCACGGAGAGTATAAAAGATGGAAGAGTGGTTTCTTGGCAAAAGATGATCGGGACATGAAGGTCTACTTGATGAACAGGAAAACAATTCAAGATGGCGGAATTTATTTTTCCATACTTAATGTATGGCGAATTTTGAAGAGGCTACAAGTTTAGTGTAGAACTATGCAAGACTACGGTTTCTTTTCAAGATTTGTTTTTATGGAAGAATTCTCATTTTGACGAGTGGTTCGGAGAAAAAATATGGAGAGAGATGATGATCGAAGGTTCAGATAATGGGTGAGGAGCACGGTCAGGGTATTAAAAGATAGGTACCTACTTAGGGGCTGCTCAAACAAAAAGGGAGGGGCGGGGGGTTGGTGGTCTTTGTTTTATGTTTTTCCTTTATGAGAATTTTCTTTTACGTCGGACGCTTGGCGTGCTGGCGCTTCCACTGTGCTCACTAGCATAGCAGTGTGTTGTTCAGATCAGAACACGTAGACAGTAAACCAGCTGCCCGATTATGTAAGAATTGTCGACCAAATCGTAAAAGTTCGGCGTCAAAGTAAAATAAACCATAACAGCTTTGAATTAGAGCTCAATTTCGTGTTTCGAAATTGAGCTCTTATTTAATGCTGTTATGGTTTATTTTACTTTGACGCCGAACTTTGACGATTTGATCGGCCATTCTTACATAATCGGGGGGCAGGATAGTAGGACAGCGAGTAAGTAGACAGTGGACCACGCGCTCCACTACGCGGTCCGCTTTAGCGGGCCGCGCAGCCACGCGCCATACTAGTTCAATATATATCTCGTGGGCTCATCTCAAGAGGGGAAATACCTACCAGCCATGCAGGTTATGAAACCAACTGCAATGGTATTGGCGATCTTGAAAAGATTTTGAAAAAATGTGTAAGTATTCAACAAATACTTGAAACCGAAGTAAGCTGACAGAATTTCAAACTGGTTAATGTGAAATGCCTCATTTCGTTGGGTGCTAGCAGTTTCCTCACCACAAGCGGCCCCCAACCCCGCAGTTGAGAATCCTATGACAATTTCTACATCATTTCAATTTTGTTTACAGAATTAAGCCGCTCAAAATCTGAAGGACAACAGGATATAGATGCGTTGTTTCTTAATTACCATTTTTTAAATTTAAAACATTTACACCTTCTAAAACTTGGTTGTTTTAGCCGGCCACGATGAAGTAATAAGGCCAACTAATGTAGCAAAGTTCAAAAAAAAATATTATTATGTGTATAAGAATAAATTACGTATTCCAAAAAATAAAGTTGCAGGAGCTCGGTGGCAACTTATTGTTTCTTTTCATTGAAATATTATGTTATAGAGACGTTCGTTTTGTGATTTCTTTTTAAAAAGAGAATCAATCATCATCGAACAATAATTATAGGTAGTGTCGAAACTCCTTATACGGAAGTTATTTACTTGTTTTAAAATTAATTATAAAATAAAACTGTTAAGTTGCCAAACTGTAAAGATTATTAAAGAATTAGTATGATTAAAAGGAGCAACATTAATTTCTTAGCCTCGAGGAAATTTTTAGATAGGTTCCACGAGCGAAAAAATACAAAAAATATTGCAGTTTGGTTTAAATAAACCAAATAACTGTGGAACGTATATTTGGAAAACTATATTCAAACAAAAGCGCAATTAATTTAGTTGCCTTTCTGGTCTGCATGTATTAGGACCGAAAACTAAGCATCTTTTTGATTGGTTGTGGTCATATAGCAGTTCTCACTAATACAATTATTGTTCTAAATTCTTCAAATAAAGAAAAAATATTGAAATGTTTTTCATTGTTTTATATTAAAGTAAATATGTTCTTGCCGTATGACTCGGAAAAAGAGTACTGCAGTCAAAAATTAATGTACTGCAGGTTCACTTTGTGATATAGCTCCTATAGCTAAGGGACCATCGACTGCCTTTTGAATGAATTTCGAGGCAAAACAAGAAACACTTAAAATAGGAATACTATAGGAAAAAACAACTAACCACTGTAGGGTCATCGGTTATGGATGACCACTGCTTTTTAAAAAAAAAAAAATTACCAGTGTTCCTAATCTCGGACAACGATGGCTGCGATGAGAAGTCCTTAGCCGAAATGCTCGCATAACAGGTCTGTTGATTTAAAACTTCCTTTGCGGTTTGGGCTTGAGGCTGTTTCGACTCTGCGCTCTGTTTAATTATTGCTTTAGCATCTTTGTAAGTTTCTGAAAGATTCTTGCTAAATAATAAGAATTAGTTTTAATATGCAATAACTAATCCTGAGGACAATTAAACGTCTTGTTAAAGAATCGCTGTATGTCGTAATTAAAGCGTCGTGCGTCCATTAATAGATGCTGTATCCGACGATCCGTATCGTTTTATAAAGCTCTGCTGTAGTAGCTATGCTCAAAACATCATAACAAAAAACTCGAAGGCGTCTTGCTGTCAGGATTCGGGAGTGAAGGCGGGACTTGCGCCTGCGTCATCATGACTTCTCCCAGGGCAGGTAAGATCGTTGGTCTTCATGACATTAGTCATTCATTATTGTTCATTAGAACGCAGTCCCAATAGTGAAGCATATTATGGCAACATGAATGCTTGGATAAGTTTTCGCACCTGATCGAAGATGCTTTGAGATTCAAGCACGTGCGCGCGCACTTTCGTCGTACGAAAAAAGGTGTGCCAATAAAGTGCGTAAAAGGACGCACTTCTCAAAAATAGATTTTGCAATAGTTAGTTCAAACAATCAACGCAATATAGGCATAATTTCATAGGCATGAAATCGTGAGGCCTAAGGGCTTTCAAATGCCTGAGGGCTTTCGCCCACGACTCATTGCAAGTCTATTACTTTGTAGGCATGTGATTGCACGCGAAAACGTACTCCAAATTGAAACGTACTTCAAATTTGAGAAATGCCTGAGGGCTTTCGCCCACGACTCATTGCAAGTCTATTACTTTGAAGGCATGAGATTGCACGCGAAAACGTACTCCAAATTGAAACGTACTTCAAATTGAGCAATGCCTGAGGGCCCCCGCCTACGACTCATTGTAAGTCTATCATTTTGTAGGCAAGAGATTGCACGCCTAAGTCTATTAGGCATGAGATTGCACGCGAAAACGTACTTCAAATTGAGCAATGCCTGAGGGCTTTCGCCCACGACTCATTGTAAGTCTATCATTTTGTAGGCATGAGATTGCACGCGAAAACGTACTTCAAATTGAGCAATGCCTGAGGGCTTTCGCCCACGACTTATTGTAAGTCTATTATTTTGTAGGCATTAGATTGCACGCGAAAACGTACTTCAAATTTGAGCAATGCCTGGGGGGCCTCGCCTACGACTTATTGTAAGTCTATTATTTTGTAGGCAAGAGATCGCATGCGAAAATACACTTCAATAGGTAGCCATAGGCAATCCGATTTGCTAAGATTTCATAATATCCACGTCTAGACAGGTAGATTTTAACAGGCTTTCTTGCTGATTCTTTTCTGTAGGAATGTTATTCCGAACCAGTGAAAGGTTCCACTCGACGACTCAAAAAGGACTTGTAAAAGTCTATTTGAGTAAGAAACATTAAATGAATTTCGGTTTGAGTTTAGGTATATATCTAAAAAAAAAAAAAAACCTATGCGCAAACACACATTATTAGAAAGTTGGCTGACGAGCAATGTTGCGACTCGACGGTGGCAGTGTTGGCGATTGGAGTGACTCCAAAGAACTCGATGACAAGCAGTGTAGAAGACTTCTAAAAAACTCGATGTCAAACTTATTCGGTGATAACGTTTACGTGATCGGTTTAATTTCAAATTTCCGAATCACTTTTACGTTTTTATCACAAAAATAAATAATAAAAATATTAATTTTTAATTTAATAATATAAAAATAAAATAAAAACTCACCGAATTTGCGGACGTGCGAAGTGGCTGAGCACGAAAACACGAATGACTAGTTGTGCAGGAGTGGGGCCTATATATAGCGGCCTGCTATCGGCCGGTAAGAGGGAGCGTTTGTTTTTATTTTCAGCTACCTCAACTAACGTGTGAAAGTGGCCGTACGTACACGGTACTACAAGTATATCATGCTAATCTCGGAGGACGAATACGAAGTATAATATAGGTTGCGTCCCGGGGAAGAACATAGGCTACTTTTTATTCTGGAAAATTACAGTTCCCATGGGATTTTTCAAGAACCTAAATCCACGTAGACGAAGTCGCTGGCGTAGATAATCGAGTTACATTAAACATCCATACTAATATTATAAATGCGAAAGTGTGTCTGTCTGTCTGCTACGATTTCACAGCCCAACTAACCGATTTTGATGAAATTGGGTACAATAGTACATTGTTACCCTAGGGATGAAAGTAACTTATTTAGTCCCGAGACGGGGTTTGGCGCCCGAGCGTAGCGAGGGGGCCTATAGTTCGAGGGACTAAATAAGTCTTTCATCCCGAGGTAAACACTGTGCTTTTCATTACGAATATAAGGAAAGTCAAAATAAAAAGTCTATGAATCAGTCGTCTTTACTTTATGAATAAAGTCTATCTTTCTTCTTGTCTATGGATGCACTCGGGTATAAAAAAAAAAAAAAAAAAAAAAAAAAAAAAAAAAAAAAAAAAAAAAAAAAAAAAAAAAAAAAAAAAAAAAAAAAAAAAAAGTCGTGTTTCATTTGAACTCCAATAAAAATTCAGTTGAAAACGATTCTCCCTAGGGCTGAAAAGTATTACTTTCAACCCGCTTCTCAGGCAACTTCAAACCTACTTTCCGTGTATGAGTAATGAAAAGATAATTTTCATTACTCATACACGGAAAGTAGGTTTGAAGTTGCCTGAGAAGCGGGTTGAAAGTAATACTTTTCAGCCCTAGGGAGAATCGTTTTCAACTGAATTTTTATTGGAGTTAAAATGAAACACGACTTTTTTTTTTTTTTTTTTATTTTTTTTTTTTTTTTATACCCGAGTGCATCCGTAGACAAGAAGAAAGATAGACTTTATTCATAAAGTAAAGACAACTGATTCATAGACTTTTTATTTTGACTTTCCTTATATTCGTAATGAAAAGCACAGTGTTTACCTCGGGATGAAAGACTTATTTAGTCCCTCGAACTATAGGCCCCCTCGCTACGCTCGGGCGCCAAACCCCGTCTCGGGACTAAATAAGTTACTTTCATCCCTAGGGTAACAATGTACTATTACATCCCGGGGAAGGACATAGGCTTCTTTTTATCCCGTAAAATTGAAGAGTTCCCGCGGGAATTTATAAATCAATCCACTCGGACGAAGTCGCGGGCTTTATCTAGTTATAAATATCTTGTTTGTAAGCATTTTTACGTCCTTTTTCAAGGATAACGATAATGACAGAAAGCCATAAGCTGTCGGTGTCCCCTCGCTTAATGGTAATGTTTTATCGAGCTCATTGCTGGTGCCAGGCGCCGCCAAGCGCAAACCAGAACCCTACCTGCTATGACACTTTAATTATTACCCTGGCATCCATTTTGTTTATGTAAAATACTGATGAAGGCAGTTGAGACTATCTATCTAAAACACAAAAATTGTTTTCCTTTATAGACTTTGAAACCATCCAAACGATTTCATTCGAAAGGTTAAAAATATAATGAAAGATTTCATTAGATAAATCCATTGATTTGTTTGTGGAAAATTACTGAAATTCAAAGTCAAACTACTCAAATCACTTGACTCTTAAATATCATTTATATTGTCTCTTTGTTGTGTTATCTTATCCTTGTATTGTAATTTTTAAGCATCTAATTTTTGTTCTTTTTTTCCAGTTTATTTATATATTTTTTTTAATAGTTATTTTCATTAATTTATTGTAGTCTTGCTTTAGTAATCTTAATAATTTATCAATAATTTCCCAATGTAAACTTGTGTTAATTATGTACGATTTTTATTATTTGCATGACTACCTATAAATTGAATTGCGTGTTTACCTAGTGCCTAAGCCATTTAACATTTTGTATAGCTACTACATGTACTTTTGTTGGTAGTTCGAATAAATAAAATAAAAGGCATTACGAAGACTCTTTTTTTTAGCGTAGTAGCATACGCCGGGTATCCGCTAGTAAAATATTTGAGTGGCTTATTATTTTCCACTCTTAAAAAAACCTCTAGGGACTTTCAAGGGGGAGAAAAATTAAAAAATGATCGTGATTCTGCATATTTATTTTTCAAAAGATTTCAGGATTTTTACAAAGAATCTGTAATATTGAAAATACTGTATCGAGCGTAGGTACCATTTTGCCAAAATATGTATGAGACTTTCTGTTATAGTAGTGCCTAAAATAGAATAGATAGATAGATTTAGTCTGGTGAGAGGCTTCAGGCGTGGCTATTTTCAAACTCTATCTCATATTTTTAAATTCAAATAAACTTATTAAAAGAGCTTTTGAATCGTCGAATGAATCTACCATTATTTCGGAATGCCATTCCTACCGAGAAGAACCAACAAGAAACACGGTGGATGCTCTTTTAAAAAAAATCATTTACAATTACATCAATGTACTAAATACATGAGTAACCGCTGTCCTTAGCATTGCTGGAGCGAGTCAAATTCATGCTCTTTTATCATTTACAATATAATCTTCAACAGTGTAATGTAATTATAAATATATAACAATATTTTAAGCAAGATTAAGTACTAACCTAACGTAATCTAAACTGTTATATAAGTATATATATATATATTTTGTTTTAAACTACACTTAAAATGTTATTTAAATACCTGCTTACCTATATATTAGATATATTTTACTAATAACTGCATTGTGAACTCGCCATCCTCGCATAAACGTTAAAGTTTTTAGAGGATGGCTAGTGTTTATATAAAGTATGATTGTACGTTTATCTTGAACAATAAATTAAAAAAAAAAAAATTACCTTAAGGAGCATACTTTTAATGGATTTCTTAAATTTGGGAGGCAAGTTTAAAATATTTACTTACCAACCAGCCGGCGAAGACGCACCGCATAGAGATATAACTTTCCGGTATATGTTTAATGTACATGAAAATGGGTTCTACGGAACCAGTCTCGCTTCGCTCTCGTGTATTAATTGAGAGCAACCAAAATTGCCTCACGAATGTTTCCTATCGGCTCATCAAAGCGTCAAAGTGTAAGCCTCTAAATTAGAGTGGAGCCTATTGCGACGAGCGATAACACATCCGCTGCTCAATCGATACATCCGCTACGATCGAAGCTCTGCCGAAGTTTTTAGCAAGATTGTAGTTTAACAGGAAGCTTTTATACAATTTATGTTTAGATGACGCGGTTTTTTGTATATTTTTCTTGATCCATCATGATGCCGTGTAGAAACCGGTTAGGGGTATGAGTTCAATTATATAACTCCATACATACCCCTTACAGGCTGGCCCGCTACCATTACTGTGTCATCACTTAGGTACGAGTAACGACCAGCCCCCCGATTGTGTAAGGAAATCGTAATCGTAATCGTATGTCAAACGGATAATCCAACCTGTTTGAGGAGTTTATCGTAATGCCTGCACGTCAAAAATGCATGTGAGCTCCTTAAATAGTTCGAGTAATACGTTTTACGCTGTCAAATGAGCCTCAGGTTAAGATTGCAGGCAATGGCGAACATGTACCTATTGGTTAAAAATACGCTTTGAAAAGCATTTTTTTCTGTACCACTTTTGAGTATTTGAGAGCAAACATGCCTCACGAATGTTTCCTATCGGCTCATCAAAGCGTCGAAGTGTAAGCCTCTAAATTAGAGTGGAGCCTATTGCCACACGAGTATATTGCGACGAGCGATAACACATCCGCTGCTCAATCGATACATCCGCTACGATCGAAGCTCTGCCGAAGTTTTTAGCAAGATTGTAGTTTAAATAGGCGCTTTTTGTATGAAATGTGTGCCTCGCATTGTTCTACAATGTGAAAATTGTAGAACAATGAGAGGCCATTGACCTAATTATAGTACTTATTATATTTAATAAGCACACGTGCGTTTGTCTATCTAATTATCTGTTTTTCACATTTTCATAGCCAAACTATTAAACACCCTAAAACTATTAAACCTGTACCTCATAATGATGAGGTACGGAACCCCAAAAAAGCGTCTCATTAGAGCACAGCCAATCGCGAAGACCGATACCATATCTGCTGCTCAATCGATACATTCGCTGACGACTAAAATACTGCAGATATTTTTAGATAAAACCCAACTTAGTCCTAAAAATAATTATATTCATACTAGGTCACCTGAGAATTTACACGTTTTTATTTAAACTTATAGAAGTACTGAATCATCATCATTTCATTTTCAACCCATCCCGGCCCACAACTTAGCACGAGTCTTCCCTCAGAATGAGGGTTAGGCCATAGTCCAACACGCTGGCCAAGTGCGGATGTTTGTTTGTTTGTTTGTTTGTTTGTTTGTTTGTTTGTTTGTTTGTTTGTTTGTTTGTTTGTTTGTAATGGATAAACTCAAAAACTACTCAACCGATTTTAAAAATTCTTTCACCTATAGAAAGCTACATTATCAGCGAGTAACATAGGCTATATTTTATTTTCAAAAAAATTAGAGATCCTTACGAAAATTGCCATTATGTGAACTAAGTCGGAAAAAATCCTTTCTTCTGAGAGCTTACGTGGCGTGCGCTGCTTAAATAGTTAAAGTTACACGAAAACAATGTATCGTGGAATTGTTCCTCTCAAAAAGTTAAAAAAAAAAGTCCGTGATAGCATACATCTATCTATCTTTTAAGGTTGACTCACAATAACCATTTTTATAGCTATATTGGGTATGGACTATTAGGATTATTAGTGCTACCCGTGCGAAGCCGGGGCGGATCGCTAGTATTATTATAAACTAGCTGATGCCCGCGACTTCGTCCACGTGATTTAAGTTTTTTGTTATTCCCGCGGGAACTACTTAATTTTCCGGGATAAAAAGTAGCCTATGTCACTCTCCAGGTCCTCAACTATACCCATGCCAAAAATCACGTCGATCCGTTGCTCCGTTGCGGCGTGATTGAAGGACAAACCAACAAACCAACAAACAAACACACTTTCGCATTTATGATATTAGTATGATATGATATGATGCCAACGTCTTTGAATTGGATGCCAACGTTTGAGGTCCAGCCCCACTCGAGATGCACGGAGCGGCTCGGCACGTAGCGGCAAATATTATTTGTATGAGTTTGTACGGGGCCGCGTCGCGCTGTGCATCTCCGTGCCGCGTCGCTTAAGTGGGCCCAGCTCCATGCCAGCTACGTGCCGCGCCGCGCCGCGCCTCTGTAGTGGGGCTAGATTTTTAACCACTAGGCTGACACTGCTATAGTAAAAAGGTGATACAATTGAGGACGTACTCGTTTTCTTTTTATCCACTACAAGTTAGCCCTTGACTGCGATCTCACCTGATGGTAAGTGATTATGCAGTCTAAGATGGTAGCGGGCTAACCTGTTAGGGGCATGGCAGTTATATAATATCAAACCCTTTTTTATTTGGTTTCTACTACCGGAACGCTAAATCGCTTGACTGCACGTCTTTGCCGGTAGGGTGGTAACTGGCCACGGCCGAAGCCTCCCACCAGGCCAGACCAGGGAAAATTCAGAAATTATAAATTCCCAATTTGGCCCTGCCGGGTATCGAACCCGGGACCTCCGCACGTTAAGACAACAGCGCTACACACTGCGCCACGGAGGTCGTCAATTAAATAAGTTAATTAATTATTAATTAAGTTTTTAAAATAACCCGTCGGAACTCTTTGAATTTCTCGGATACTTTTAATTAATTAATTAAATATCAATAAGCTTGTTACGACGGAAAAAGGCCAAGAGATCTACAGTTAAGGGCGTACTCAATTCAAGTTCCTTATTAGTTGATGGACAGGAATAAATATATACTTTGTTATGATAAAATTTAAACCACCAGGGTCGATGGGTCTCAAAGGGAAGATAAAGAAAGGGCTGCTATAATTTATAAGCGCGCAAACACACTTGGGAATTTTATTATCTGGCAAACAAAAGGTCTCCTCTCAGAATGAGAAGGGCCATAGTCCACCACACTGGTCAAGATTGGCAGACTTCTGAGAAAACACTTTTGAGAACATTATGAACAATTCTCGGGCGAGCAGGTTTCCTTATGATGTATTTCTGCACAGTTATAGCAAGTTTTATGTAATCATCAAGTAGTTTTAAGGGAACACACGACATGCTCATTGCTCAGTAGTGGAAAATCAAAGGAATTTTTCGCACCTCCGTGGCGCAGTGTTGAGCGCTGTTGTCTTAACGTGCGGAGGTCCTGGGATCGATCCCCGGCAGGGTCAAATTGGGAATTTATAATTTCTGAATTATCCCTGTTCTAGCCTGGTCTTCGGCCGTGGCTAGTTACCACTCTACCGGCAAAGACGTGCCGCCAAGCGATTTAGCGTTCCGGTACGATGTCGTGTAGAAACCGAATAGGGGTCTGTACCCTTACTCTGAGATTGATCGAATTTAAAATACGGTCTCACTAAGTGAGGTGAATCACATTTGAGTCAAACTAAAATGGACCCAAAAACTCTTGATTTAAAGCCACAAATTCAGTGCAACCGATTCAAATTTCGAAACGTATCGTTTGGAGCGCTACCTGTGAATGCATACACGAAATTGAGCTCTAAATTAATAAGATTAAGATTCATTTTAGTTTGATGCAAATGTAATTCACCTCACTTAGTGAGACCGTATTTTAAATTCGATCAATCTCAGAGTAAGGGTACTGGGTTTAATATAACTGCCTTACCCCTAACAGGTTAGCCCGCCTACCATCTTACGGCCGAAATTAATAATCAATCCTAATCCAATTTTACCTATCCGAGATTGAGATCCTAATCCATTTTTGAGTTTATGTGTATCTATAAACAATCTAAAGATTGTATAATCTATCTGTAGAATCAAGCAATCGACGGGAGGTCCGATCTCAGATTACGGATTGTCCTCTGTTTGAAAATGACTGCCTCTGCTACACTATGCTCCTCGCGCTGCCGCGTAGCACGCCCTCGCTCTGCCGCGTTGCTGCCCTCCGTGGCCACACACAGCTCTCCTCGCGCGATTAATCGCGACGCTCCGCACTAGGTCATTTGCACTTGCTACACGTAACACACAATGGAGGTTGAAACTGTGGCTGCGTGCGCGATATCCTTGTTTAGCATATTTAACTATATAAATGTACGTCCTATTAAATTATATAAAAACTAGATGATGCCCGCGACTTCGTCCGCGTGGATTTACCTTTTTTGATTTCCGCGGGAACTCCTTCATTTTCCGGGATAAAAAGTACCCTATGTCCTTCCCCGGGATATAGCCTACCTCTATACCAAATTTCAGCAAAATCGGTTGAAAAGATGGGCCGGGAAAGCGTAGCAGACAGACAGACAGACAGACAGACAGACACACTTTCGCATTTATAATATTAGTATGGATAATAAGCTCTAAGTTCAAAATCCATACTAATATTATAAACTAGCTGATACCCGCGACTTCGTCTGCGTGGAATAAGTTTTTTTAAATTCCCACGGGAACTCCTTATTGCAACGTGTTCCGGCGCAGACGCCTGGCCACTTCGGAACACTAGTTTATCACATACAATAATTGCTCTAAAACTTTAACAGGCGTTTGTCAACACTGTACTTGACTTTATTAATTATGCAATTTCATTCGTTTTACATCCATCGACGGATAAACATTAAAACCACTAATTGCTAAAGTTAGTGTTTTATTTGCCCCATTGTGTGCCTAAACATACACTCCGAGAAAAAATTCCAGCCCCCCTATTCTCTAACTCAGTGGTTATGAGAAAATGAAAGCCACTGACATATATTTTTTATCCATTGAAGGTTTGCTATGAAGTAATAATAACATTTTCATAGCGAACATTCAATGGATAATAAATATGTCAGTGTCTTTCATTTTCTGATAGCCACTGAGTTAGAGAATAAGGGGCCAGGTCCTCAACTAGGTATACCAACCCATGCATAAAATAACACATTATTCAAGTTACATATTTTGGACGTTCATTGCTGTGTATAATGATAGTGTCGATACTTCTAAACTACAAACCCAATGACCTTGAAATTTTTACAGATCAATTTTTAAAGTAGGTAAGTACGTACCTACTTTCGAACAAAAAAGAATGAATGAAATCAGACTACGCGTTAATGAATTACAACTAAGTACATATATTTTGACTTTCATCCCCTCTACCAAGTGTTTGTTTGTTGGTTTGTCCTTCAATCACGTCGCAACAGAGCAACGGATCGACGTGATTTTTTGCATGGATGTAGTTAAGGACCCGGAAATCGACATAGGCTACATTTTATCCCGGAAAATTACAGAGTTCTCGTATAATATTTCAATGGTTCCCGTGGGAATTAAAAAAACTTATTCCAAGTGGACGAAGTCGCGGGTATCAGCTAGTACTTTTAAAAAACAAGCTTCTCTATACTAATATACTTATGGAATAACATAGAGGCTAATTTATATCCCGGCAAATTAAAGAGTTCCCGCGGGAACCAAAGAACCTCAATCCACTCGGACGAAGTCGCGGGCATCAATAGATTATAGTCTGAAATAACACAATATAGCTACTTTTGTCCCGGCAAATTAAAAACTTCCCGCGGGAACTTTTTTAATTCACGCAGACGAAGTCACGCGCATCATAATGTAGGTATAGGTACCAACATGATTTATTTAAAACATAATAATATAGGTAGTAACGTTTTATCGTTACTCCATTCATCGGCTGGCGGCGGCGGCGACGGCATGATTGCGCGTGCTTCTGCTACGAGCGCTCGATTGCGAATGAGTAGGCAGTAGCGGGCAGTGTGTGGGAGGTCTCTCGCGCTCATATCGCCAGTCCTTTGACTCGCGCCCAAAAAACCGACAAAACAGGGAGCGATGCGCGAGGACGAGGAGCGTGGCGAGAGCATGGCGAGTATCGTTGCCACACGACGTCTCTGCCTCCGTCCCACGCTACTTCCCACGTCACTCGGGCAGTGTGTAGCAGGGGGGACAGTTGGGAATGGGGTGTATTAATATCCAGGGTGCGTTCCGAAATACACTGAGAGCACTGAAAGTCCCCAGTAAAGAGCACTGCCAGTGCTCGCAGTGCTTATAACGGAACACACACCCAGGCTGTGTTCCGAAATACACTGCGAGCACTGTAAGGTGTGACGTCACTTTAGTACACTGCGAAGCCGTTCCTTTATAGTTAGGTATACTGGGTACTGCTTAAAACGGAACGCTGTCAGCACTGAGACAAACACTGAGAGCACCTTACCTCGAAAACGCCAGTGCTCACAGTACAAAGATGGCGTCGATTAATGACGTCATATATTTCCCTAGGATACTGCAGCAGTTTACTGTAAGTTATAACGGAACGAATTTCTCCACAGTAAAGAGCACTGAACAGTGCTCGCAGTCTATAACGGAACACAGCCCCAATCTTTCAATTTTGACGTTTAGTTCGGCTCATGTTTTGATCCAATTTCTCGGTTTAACTGTGGAAAATGGCGATATCCGTATCTTCAAGCAGTGATAGTAGTGATTTGGAGGACCTGATGCTGGCTTCCGACGACAGTGATGCAGATGTAGCGCCGAGAGGCAGTGCACGGATATTGAGAAGAGTAAATTACATGCAGACTCTTGTTGATGCTGACTTCACTTTTAGATTTAGATTGACAAAAGGTGCAGTTAATTCATTATTAGATGAAATAATGCCCTTTTTACGCGTCACCTCTTCAAGGTAAGTTAAACGGAAAACTACCTTGTTGATACTAGTTTGTGCCTCGCGTGGATTTAAGTTTTCACCGCTGTGAACTTTTGTGGGGTAAAATGTAGCTTTTCAATTTCAGGATATGATGTGAAGGTTTAATAAACACATTCTTTATAATATTATAATATAAATGTTACTTTATAGTAATTTTAAAATATATTGAGATAATTCTTTTCAGAAACTATGGAGTCTCTCCACTATATCAACTGTTGTTGACGCTTCGCTTCTATGCATTGGGAACTATGCTCATATCTGTAGCGGACTTTGTGGGTGTGTCAAAATCTACAGCAGGTAGAATTGTGAAAGATGTATCATCTGCAATTGCCAGATTATATGATAAATACATTTATATGCATCAAAATAGTGCTGACAAATTTTACAGAATAGCCGGATTCCCTCGTGTTCTAGGTGCAATAGACTGCACTCATATACGCATACAATCCCCTTGTGAGTCACAGCAGCTAATCCTTAATTAAATTTGTCAATTTAATTACTTACTGAAATATACTGAAATATAATTACTAACCAAGAAATTATTTATGTTTAGGTCATTTGATAGGGGAAGAGTTTAGAAATAGAAAAAATTACTTTTCTATAAATGTCCAAGCAGTTTGTGATGCAGATTTAAGACTAATGAATGTTGTGGCTCGGTGGCCAGGGTCTGCCCATGATGCAACAATATTCAATAGTTCTACGCTAAGAGGCAAGTTCTAAAGTATAATATAATATGTATGTATATAACCAGTGTATTATTCACATACTTACAACAACACTCAAACATTACTTTTATAGCTCAATGTGATGCTGGTCAATATGGGAATCGCTGGTTGCTTGGAGACAGTGCATATCCAAACAAGCCCTATTTATTGACGCCGCTGCTAAATCCAAGAACAGTGGCTGACAATAGATACAATGAAGCACATATTAAAACTAGAAATCCCATTGAAAGGTGTCTATATACCTATATATTTTTTAGTTATAAAATGTAACTGGATAATCCTGTACTATTTTTGAAAATATTATTATTAATCAAGAAAACATATCAGTGTATAGAACCTAATAGGTACAGCATCAGTCTTTTATTAATATATTTAAATATTAAATGGGAAAATTTATTGCTAATAGGAGGATATACTTTCAGTCCCAAAAACCCTAATATGTTCTTTTGGGATAGGAATCAATTATTTGTTTTTTCCTTACAAAGGTGTACATTGTAAATGTACTGTCCAGATAGCCCCATGTTTATACATGATGATCTGATAAATATCATTAGGTAGATTATTTTGAACCCTTTAAACAAATTCAGTGTAATCGCTTATTATTACTATTTATAAACCAAATACTATAATAAGTTACACCAAGTATTATAGTAGGTACTTGGTGGATATAGGCATATAATATTTTTTCTTATTTTCAGAACTTTTGGAGTTTGGAAGCGTCGTTTTCCTGTTGTAAGTCTAACTTTGCGTTTGTCACTGTTAAACATACATACAGTGATAATAGCTACGGCAGTGTTACACAACATATTGTAACGTGTACCTTTTGGGTCCACCTACACTCCTCATTCTAATCGAATTTTGGCTAACTAGATTTAGAAAATAACCAAAATAATAATATATAATTTTCTTTGTTTACCATTTGGAATGACAATCTTGAACGTCAAATGTCACGTTGACACTTGGGAGAGTCGTCCAAAAATATTAACCGATAAATGTCAAATTTCATACATAGAGTGTTTCAAAGACCAGAGATCGGCATAAATATCCTTGTTTTGACGGCTCGGGTTTTTGAACGGAATTCGTCTCTCAAAAGCGGCCATCTTGCGATCTCGCCACTTTTCTTCCTGATATCGCTGGAAAATGACTATTTTATATAAAAACGGGATTTAATTATTTTATTCCCGGGTGAAATATGCCCAGCTAACTTTAATATTAGGCCTAAAAGCCTAGGATCCTGATGGATCAATAATATAACAGCGCAATTGCGGTGAGTTCTTTTTTTACAACTATTCTAATAAAAGTTATGTGTAAATTTTCCAACAAGGAAATGATTCAATATTAACGAAATTTCCTTGTTGCAGCTGTTCCCCGCCCCCTGTTCCCATTAATTACATATTAGAAGATGAGATTCCATGCGGAATTCTCTTTGCATAATATAAATGGAGCACGAGAGAAAATTTGCTGTCGGCATGTAGCTTAAATCCATCGGCCTTCATCACAAGATTTTGTGTAGTGGAGTGTTAATTTTAACAAGCGAACTAAATAGATTTATTCTCCTGTGCTTAGCGGATTGACTATTTTGTCCATATCTTGAATTTCCTAAATTTATTTTCAATGATAACCTCTTGTGGCCATGTGGCTCGGGTAGTTTAAGACTTTAATTTAAATATAGCACTAATTAGCATAAGGCAAGACCAGTTAAGGGACGTTATATGTTTTTCCGTATTTTTGAATATAAAATGAAAAACTTACAGTTTTAAAATTAATAAATTTATTATAAATTTCTTATGACACTTTGATTTTATCCACCAATCATATTCTCCTTTGACATCTGTCGCCCTACGCGAGAGCTCACGGCTAGGTAAGCCAAAGCCCTGGCTTGAGATTAAAAGCCCAGGCTTCGGCTAGGTTATCCGAGCAAGCTTATACCCAGCTGGCTGGCGCCCGTAAGCATTTCTATATAAATTTGTCAGCTGGGATAAAACAATAAAATATAAAATAAAATTTATAGGAATAACAATATATTATCTGTTCCATTTGTAGCAAAAACTTATTTATTTTTTTTAATTATATTTTTCACCCTCTCATATAGGGGTGAAAAATATTTTTTTTCTGTTACAATTGGCGCTGCCGAACAGTGACCTGATTTCATTTTGGAAACCTAGTCGTGTTGATTCTCATGATTTGGTGGATAAATATATTAATTGTTTTCGTTCTTGCCTTAATTAGTGTTTTTTTGTAGTATTTTAAGGTGGATTGTATCCGTGTGACCTATTTATTGTATGCCTAGATACTAAGATGTTAGTCTTAGCATAGCTAATTTAAGTGTGCTCGCGTAGTTAATAAGCATAGTTTATTTTGGGACTTATATACATTTTTATTATATACAATGGAAGATAAACCTGAAAATGTGTCAGTTGACCCCGACCACATGATAACTTTGGATCGTGATACCCCGACCATGTCTAGGATTGACCCTAATAATTCATCACTCCAAGGTGTAAATAACTATTATGTTAATAAGCGCTTTGATTTTTCTAAATTGAATGTAACGTTCAACGGTAAAACCTGCCCGTTGGAATTTTTGACCCGTATTGAAGAGTTAAAGCCGGTGAAAGGTTTCACCGATGAACAGTGTTTTCATGCCTTACCTGTTCTTTTGACAGATATCGCTCTTAAATGGTACCGTGCTAAGAGGACATATTTAATTAATTGGCCACAATTTAAACTTGAATTCTTGGATCATTTCACACCCAGAGATTTTAATTATCAGTTGGAGTATCAAATTAGGACTAGAAAACAGAAACCATCCGAAAGTTTATCAGAATTTATAGTCGAGTTGATGGATATGTCTGCAAAATTACAGAACCCTTTGTTAGAGACCACCTTATTAGATATTGCTAAGCATAATATGCTCCCCCAATTTTCTTATCATCTAATCGGACGGGGAATTATGTCATTAAATGAGTTAATCCAATTAGGTAAAGAAATTGAGTCATATAAGAGTAATTTAAAACCTTTACAGGACAGTGCTTCTTCTATTACAAATATAAAGAAAGAAATTAGTGTTCCCTCTGGTAGTAACAAAAAGTTTAATAATAAAGTCTTTCAGACTCAGAAAATCTCATGCAAAAAATGTGATGGGAACGATCATATGTTTCTAAATTGCCCTATTTACCCTGGAAAGCTTTGCTTTCGGTGTAAACACCCGGATGTAACAACTAAGGATTGTCCGAAATGTCACCCCCCTAGTGAGGCCATTTCTACATTGGAAACGCGGTCAAAAAACTGATTAGGTGTCGCCGTGGCCAATTTTCTTTAGAAAATAATAGGTACACGACGACCGTCGACAACCTTGAATACTTTTGTAATGATAACCCCTTGAGTGTAAATAATAATAATCTTAACTTAATAAATGAAATAGCTTCCCTTTTACAATTTAAGGATTCTGATAATCGTCCTTACATGACATTTACTGTGAGAGGCCGAGAATTCCTAGGATTAATGGACAGCGGAGCCCAAATAAGTGTTTTAGGAAATAATTCCCACTTATTATTTCAAAAAATGGGATTCGATATGACACCTTCGTCCTTTTCTGCTGCCACCGCTGATGGAAAGCACCAAAAAGTAATCGGTAGTATGGAATTGCCCATAAGGTGTGCTAAAAGAATTAGAAAGTGTAAGTTCGCAGTCATCCCCTCGTTCACTAGTGATGTTATCCTTGGAATTGATTTTTGGCTTACTTTTGACATTTTGTCCAAATTAAAAAAGGAGATTTCCGTTATTAACTCTATTGAAAATGATTGCCCCTTTGAAATTTCACCCATTATTCCAGCATCCAGTTTATCTATTGATGAGAAACTTAGATTAGATAAGATTGCTCAATTTTTCAAAAACATTTCCTATGAACAAAAAGGATTAGGGAAAACAGACCTAGTTCAACATAAAATTGTAACTTTCGGTGAACCCATTAAGCAACGTTATTACTCCTTGAGCCCTGCTAAATTAAAAACTTTGAACGTAGAAATTGATAAGATGTTGGCAGAAGGTATTATTCAACCCTCTAGATCACCATGGAGTAGTCCATTGGTCATGGTGACTAAGAAAGATGGTAGTCTTAGAGTTTGCTTAGATTCCAGAAAATTAAATTCAGTTACTGTTCGTGATTCATACCCCTTACCGTATATATCTAGGATACTGGTGAATCTTAGAGATGCTAAATTTCTCAGCTCTATAGACCTCTCTAAGGCTTTTTATCAAATTTTATTAGAAGAATCTTCTAGAGAAAAGACAGCTTTTGTAGTCCCCGGTCGTGGTTTATTTGAGTTCGTTAGGATGCCATTTGGTGTGACAAATGCACCTGCCGAATTACAGAGACTTTCTGATCGTTTATTTGGACCCGAGTTTGATAACAAACTATTTTGTTACCTAGATGATATTATTCTAGTTTCTAAAGATTTTGAAAGCCATTTAATTCTCTTGGAAAAAGTTTATAATAGATTAAGAGATTCTGGACTCACAATTAACTTAAATAAATCCGAATTTTGTAAGGAAAAATTGAAATATCTCGGTTATATTGTAGATAAAAATGGATTACACACTGACCCTGAAAAGTTGGAAATTATAAAAAATTATCCTCAACCCCAATCTGCTAAAAATGTTAGGAGTTTTATTGGCATGTGTTCATATTATAGAAGGTTTATCCCAAATTTTTCCCACTATGTTGCTCCCTTGACGAAATTAACTAGCGGTAAACGAAATGTTAAGACTAAATTTGTATGGAATGATGATGCACAACAATCTTTTGATTATTTAAAGAACGCCTTAACGACGGCGCCAGTTTTGCAATGTCCTGATTTCGAAAAACCCTTTTCTATACATTGTGATGCCAGCGGCTGTGCGATTGGTAGTGTTTTGATGCAAGACGATGACTCAGGACAACAACACCCTATTGCTTATTTTTCCAAATTATTATCTAAAGCGGAACGGAATTATAGTGTCACTGAAAGAGAACTTTTAGCTGTTTTGTTATCCATTGAACATTTTCGACCATACGTAGAAGGTACGGAATTTACAGTAGTCACTGATCATGCTAGTTTAAAATGGTTGATGAATTTAACTAACCCTTCTGGTAGGTTGGCTAGATGGTCCACTCGTTTGTCACAGTATAAATTTAATATTATTCATAAAAAAGGTAGTAGTCATACAGTTCCTGATGCTTTATCTCGTATAGACATTGCTGAAATTGTATCATGTCCAGAGGATATCCATGATCCATGGTATTCTAAAATTTTTGTAGAATGTCAGAAACATCCTTCTAAATTTAAAACCTATAAAGTAGAAAATGATACCTTGTATAAATACGTCAAGCCTAAATCTATTTTAAATCAAAATTTAGCTTGGAAAATAGTAATACCTAGAGAAAATATTTTAGAAACTATTAGAAATAATCATGATGATTTAAATTCTGTTCATTTTGGTATCCATAAAACCATAGAAAAATTGCGAATACATTACTTTTGGCCTAGAATGTTTAAAGATGTCAAAGATTATATAAATAGATGTGATAAGTGTAAAGCGTATAAACATTCAACTTCAGCTCCTTTAGGTTTTATGTCTAACCCTAAATTGGTCGATCGTCCCATGACTATGTTGTCTCTTGATATTGTAGGTCCATTGCCGAGATCTTATTCAGGTTATGTTTATATACTTACTGTGGTAGATGTTTTTTCTAAATTTTGTTGGATCTTACCCATGCGTAAGGCAACTACTGGAATAATAATTAACTTATTACAAAAGGAAATCTTTTTGAAATTTGGCGTTCCAAAGATTTTCATTTTAGATAATGGAGTTCAGATGACCTCTAGAGCTTTTAAACACTTTGTTAAAGAATATAACATTCCAAAATTATTTTATAACACTTTATATACCCCTCAGAATAACCCCGTTGAACGCTTTAATAAAACTATTGAGACTTGTATAGCATGCTATGTTGAGAACGATCATAGAACATGGTCCAAATATTTGCCCCATATTCAGGCAGCTATTAATGGCACAATTAATCTAGTCACAGGATACACCCCTAATTTCCTCATGTTTGGTAGGGAAGTTCTCCTTGATGGGTCCCTACATAAATTTAATTCTATCTCTGATCCTTCAGAATTAGTTATTGGTAGTCGTTCTGATTATTCGGACGCACTCCTTACCTTGAGTAATATTTTTAATAAAACTGTTAGTAATTTGGCTAAATCTTATAGAAGAAATGCCAATTACTATAATAAAAGAAGAAAAGTCATTTCTTATTGTGTTGGAGACATAGTTTGGAGGCGCAACTTTGTGCAATCCAATGCTGCTTCGTTCTTTTCAGCTAAATTAGCCCCTAAATTTGTTAAATGTAAAATAATAAAGAAAATTTCAGATAGTGTTTATATATTAAAGGATTTGGCAAAAAATAGTACCGGTAGATATCATATAAAAGACATTCTTAAAATTTAACAAAATTAAAACTTAAAATTAATTTTTATCTGAAAAGGACTAAGTAGAAGCTAACACAATAAGGACTAATCATTTTGAGTAGGTTGACACTTCTTGTCAGTCCTACTGATTGTATAGGTATTTGACATTTTGTCAATACTATCTATTAGTGGTTTGCGGCTATGCAGTTGCCCCGCACCACCTAATGTGTATATATTGTACATTCTTTTATATTGGTAGTTCTTTTATAAGGACTTATAATTATTATTTTTTGGGTTTTGGCTCTTTTGTCAACCCTATACTTGTGTATATATTGTACATTTTTTATATTAGTAGTTCTTTTATAAGGGCTCATTATTTTGGCTGCGGTTGTCTTAATTTGCACCGTATAGTTCTATTTTGTTGTAGATATGTACAGTTATTTCTTGTGGGATTACGGTTTAGCACATGCCCCGTATTATCCTCCTGCTTGTGTCTGTTTAACGGGCAAGTGGATGTAAATATTTTCTTTTGGATGGGTCTTTAGTACTCATATTTAGCCTTGTCTCACACATGTGGACAGGTATGCTATGTCCTTGCTTAGGCAGGACGGTGTTTTGGATGTCGCTCTTTTGTAGTGCATCATTTTGGGTGGTTCGACACTGCGCGGCGAGGGTGCCCAGTGCTTTGTTCAGTTGCATACCATTCCGAAAACCCTTTAGCTAGGTTAGTTACTAACTCTAGTTTCCTTTTGTTTAGGCTAAGTGTTGTGCTAGGTTGGTTTATCATTTCACAGCGTTGGTGCTTAAGTGACTTGGTCAGTAGTATACCAATTCTAATCACACACTCTTTAGAAAGTTTCCTTCTCTTCTTCGCTAGTTTGGTTTACCATTTCACAGCGTTAGTGCTACGTGTTCTGGTCAGTTGAATGCCAATACTATGCAATTCTAGTTTAGGAATTTTGTTTCGACGGATTGCTTCTCAATCTGTATTTGGTAATGTCTATTTGGTCGTTTTGGCACATATGAATTTAGAAATTACATTTATATTTCCTTATTTACTAGATCCCTTTATTTTTGCCTTATGGAATTGTTTAAGGTAAAGAAAAAAAAAAGGTTTTTTTTTCTTTTCTCTAGAAAGGGGAAATTGTAACGTGTACCTTTTGGGTCCACCTACACTCCTCATTCTAATCGAATTTTGGCTAACTAGATTTAGAAAATAACCAAAATAATAATATATAATTTTCTTTGTTTACCATTTGGAATGACAATCTTGAACGTCAAATGTCACGTTGACACTTGGGAGAGTCGTCCAAAAATATTAACCGATAAATGTCAAATTTCATACATAGAGTGTTTCAAAGACCAGAGATCGGCATAAATATCCTTGTTTTGACGGCTCGGGTTTTTGAACGGAATTCGTCTCTCAAAAGCGGCCATCTTGCGATCTCGCCACTTTTCTTCCTGATATCGCTGGAAAATGACTATTTTATATAAAAACGGGATTTAATTATTTTATTCCCGGGTGAAATATGCCCAGCTAACTTTAATATTAGGCCTAAAAGCCTAGGATCCTGATGGATCAATAATATAACAGCGCAATTGCGGTGAGTTCTTTTTTTACAACTATTCTAATAAAAGTTATGTGTAAATTTTCCAACAAGGAAATGATTCAATATTAACGAAATTTCCTTGTTGCAGCTGTTCCCCGCCCCCTGTTCCCATTAATTACATATTAGAAGATGAGATTCCATGCGGAATTCTCTTTGCATAATATAAATGGAGCACGAGAGAAAATTTGCTGTCGGCATGTAGCTTAAATCCATCGGCCTTCATCACAAGATTTTGTGTAGTGGAGTGTTAATTTTAACAAGCGAACTAAATAGATTTATTCTCCTGTGCTTAGCGGATTGACTATTTTGTCCATATCTTGAATTTCCTAAATTTATTTTCAATGATAACCTCTTGTGGCCATGTGGCTCGGGTAGTTTAAGACTTTAATTTAAATATAGCACTAATTAGCATAAGGCAAGACCAGTTAAGGGACGTTATATGTTTTTCCGTATTTTTGAATATAAAATGAAAAACTTACAGTTTTAAAATTAATAAATTTATTATAAATTTCTTATGACACTTTGATTTTATCCACCAATCATATTCTCCTTTGACATCTGTCGCCCTACGCGAGAGCTCACGGCTAGGTAAGCCAAAGCCCTGGCTTGAGATTAAAAGCCCAGGCTTCGGCTAGGTTATCCGAGCAAGCTTATACCCAGCTGGCTGGCGCCCGTAAGCATTTCTATATAAATTTGTCAGCTGGGATAAAACAATAAAATATAAAATAAAATTTATAGGAATAACAATATATTATCTGTTCCATTTGTAGCAAAAACTTATTTATTTTTTTTAATTATATTTTTCACCCTCTCATATAGGGGTGAAAAATATTTTTTTTCTGTTACAATATGCAGGAATAACAACCTCGAGGAAGTTCCCCCAGAAGTTGACATCCCAGAGGAGAACAGTATCGAGGAAATCTTGCAAGAAGAAATTAATATTACTCAGAGAACTGATCTCATACAAAACTATTTTAGTTAAGGGCACAATCTCTGCGCGCAAATTTGCCACAAAGCTACCTCATCCCCCCGCAAACCAACCCACTCTAAAGTGCTTTTCATATGACCTCACTGTCCCCGGTGTCAAATTTTACATCACAGTATAAATAACTTAAAACTTATAACTTTAAAACTGTTTATTAATAATTGTATTGATCACATTAAATATCTTCACTTCTTCATATTCTCAAGTTCCATTCTTAGTTTTTCATTTTCTAATTTTAATTTTTCATTTGTTAATTCCAAATATTTCAACTTCTCCCCCAAGCACTGTTTTTTTAATTTAAAATATTCTGCAATTGCCAGATCTTTTGCAATCTTGGTTGCATCTCCCATTTGCCTCTTTTTACCTGTTAAATAATGTGTATTGTATTGTAAAAATACTACTGTATTCATTCTAATAAATTTTATAATTAAACCTAAGGATTTAAAAGTTGTTTCTTATAAATTCATACATCCATACTACTATTATTGGTTTTAAATAGTGCAACCAAAGAACCAATTTTGACAAAATTTTGCACAGATAGCTTGCATCTCCAAAAAGGACATAGATACTTTTTATCCCGGGAAAGTGAGGGATATCTTTTATTTTAAAAAAAATCTTAAACTTAAGCCGCAGGCTCAGTGTTTCTTTTTTAGAGACTACTATTTTACTTTAACTAACATAAAATAAAAAGTAATAAATTATTTTACTATAATGATATAAATATTTCTACTAATATTATAACTGCGAAAGTGTGTTTGTTGGTTTGTCCTTCAATCACGCAGCAACAGTGCAACAGATTGCCGTGATTTTTTGCATGAGTATATTTGAGGACTTGGAGAGTAACATAGGCTACTTTTTATCCCTGCAAATTACGGAGTTCCTGCGGGAACTGAAAAACTTAAACCACACGGACGAAGTCGCGGGCATTAGCTAGTTGAATATAATGCAAACAAATTACCATAATACCTGATCTTGGGGTAAGAAATGGCCTTGCCCTGTTAGAGCCATCTTGCACAGTTACCCCCACATTACTGGGCACTGTCACCTCGCTACAGCTGCTTTGCTCCACTACCACATTACTGGACACTGTCACCTCATTTTCTACATGGGGTCTTTTCAATTTACCTGTCAAATATTGTAAAGTATAAATAAAAAATTGAATAGAAAGCATTTACTGTATCATGTACATATACTATCTTCCTTGACATAGGGTAGGATCCGCCAAGTATTCCCACACCTTATATGAGGGCACACTTCTTCTCAGTGGGCAGGTGTCCGCACTTAAACCCCATGTAGAGGTCTGTTGTGCGTGATGAGGGCACACAATAGTATGTAAGTTGGTATTCAGTACAAATTTAAATTTGATACCTCAAACTATTTCTGAGAAAAAAAGCCAAAAATCTAAAAGCAGTATACTGCTTTTTTAAATTGAGGTACGGAACCCTAAAAATAGTAACATTCACACTTAAAATCCTAGACTAAGCTGCCCTGCTCATCCACACACAAGCTCGCACACTTCCAGATCTAAATGAGTATTCAAACTGTACTACTTTCTTCATAATAATATGAAACTAATAACCACTGTTAAAGTAGGTACCTTAAAATCTTTACCAACATAAATAAACTTACAACAAACATCCAAACTTTCACATTTATGTTAATAAGGTTTTTATTGCTATAAATTTACAGGTAAAAGGAAAACAGAAATAGCCATTACCAGATCTTGGGGTGTTAACAAATGCCAACTTATTTGGTTTCTCATTGTCATGCAGCACTGTCACCTCACTATTACAGCTAGGCACCATCACCAAATTACTATTGCTGGGTACTGTCACCTTTCCTGCACTGGATATTGGGGCATCCTCGAAATCTAGGATTTCTAAGTTGACCATAGCTTCACCACCTAATAAGTCTAAACCACCACCATCACCATCACCATCACCATCCACAAACCCATCTGGTTCTCTATCACCACCATAGGGCACTTGGAAGCCACTAGCTGTACTCCCCAGTAAATTAGTAACACGCTCCAGTATCTCATCTGGGGGAATGTAATCACCAACGCCTCCTCTTGTCTGAAAGTTAATTTACAAGAGAAATTACTACTTATGCTCTATAAAAAAGCTTATAGAAAATATTGTGTTCTTATGCTTCTTCACAGTCAATGTGTATCTCAAATATATTTAAGAGGTTGTGAAGAAGACAAGAACACTACATAATATAAAATAGGTACTAACCTGGATATGGTTCATTCTGATTCTTGTGTTCCGCTTCCGGGCATTTTTTTTCAGGTTCTCCCATTTTAAACGTAACTGCTGTGGAGTACGTCGTGTGGTAGTCGCAGTAGCATTAAATGTATCTGTAATCTTCTTCCATTCATCTAGTTTAATTTTGTTGCTGGTGGCATTGGTGGTCTTATTTGTTATGATTTTACTTGCTTCTATCAGCTCAAGAAGCGCCTTGGTCTCCTCTTTTGTCAAGGGTTTACCTTTTACCTATAGAATAGTTAAAAATATATTTATACAAGAAACTACTTATTCCAAGCAGTCCCATTCCAAACTTGTGAGAACTAAGTACCTATGTGTAGCAATAGCATTAACACCGCGCGTTCCATCGTAGCGGTTACGGCTCAGGAATTTTAACGTACCTACCTACATTCTAATATATTACATACATAATACATTATAATCTAAGTATTTGTAACACCTGTATCCATTAAAATCTTCTCGTGCATTATGCACCATAACAACAAAAAAAAAACATTTTGTTTTTGGCACTTACCGTTTCCGAATCCATGTTATAATTAGGATAAATATTCCCGTAACAATACACCTACGTATTGTTAAAAAATAGAGTTGTAAAATAGAAAACACAAATCTTTGAAGCAAAACTGCAAAACAAACAGAACGCGTACGAATTGTGAACAGTGACGTACACGTTCCTTTTCTGCTAAGGTATTCACTTGATACAATATTTTAACTATTATTTAATATTATTTCCAGTAGAAATTTGACACGTTTTCAGACAAAGATCACTAATTTTTAGTATGAAAAATAGTTTGGGTACTATATAAATAGTTTTAAAATTGGTTTGAAATTAAAAAACATATAGAGTCAAACGCATTGCTTAATCAAAGATACTGCTATGAACGGAACGGTCAAGAGGGAAAGGATCGCTAGCGATCCGACTTCAAAAAAAGATCGGACTGCAGAGTTTTGTTATTGGCACGCGGATTAGAGATCGATCGAGAGATACGCAATAATCCAAGATTGCTTTTAATCTTGGATAGGAGATACATTATTAATTTCGGGCGTTAGACTGCATCGTGACTTACCATCAGGTGAGATAGCAGTCAAGGGCTAACTTGTAGTGGATAAAAAAAAAAAGTATCCCAAGGCCTTTTTTAGGGTTCCGTAGTCAACAAGGAACCCTTATAGTTTCGCCATGTCCGTCCGTCCGTCTGTCCGCGGGTTAACTCAGAGGCTATTAGTGCTGGAAAGCTCTATTTTGAATAGGTAAACATATTCATCACGCCGACAAAGTGGTAAAATAAATGTAATTTAGGTACTTATACCGGGTAAGTATACCTACCAGCTAAACGTAGTTTTTGGATACGTGAAAAAATTCATGGCAGTTATTTATACAGCGAAGTTAAAAGGAAAACTATCACAGCTAAGTAAGCTTTACAAGTTATCGAGTAATAGTCGACCAACTTACAAAATGTCCGCATATTGTGACGGCCAACTACGGAACCCTAGCGCGTGGCTCGACACGCACTTTGCCGGTTTTAACAAACCTACATGCACGCGTACAAAGTCGCGGTTGTCATGGTATTTTTGCAACTTTTAATAATATAAAAAAATCCCCCTAAACTATTATTTTTGGAAAGCAGCTGATGTGAAATTAAGCAATAAAATTGAATTGTTTTCGTCTGAGAAATCGTATTCGCCGTGTGTTGTAGATATTTCATTTATTTACATCGCTTTGCTCCGGCACGTTAGGTAGGATTAGTATGAGAAAACATGTGCTGAAAAAAGTTGATTGAATTTATAATTTTTTTCGAAATACAAACAAAATAATTTGGCCAATTCACTCTGTATAACTTCATTCTGTATAACACAATCTCTAAACTAAGCTAAAATGAAATGAAAATTTAAATCTTGTTCTGCCCCTTTCCGCAGGGAGTATTTTGAAAGGGTTACCGATATTTTTAATGCTGTCGTTTTAGTTTAGTTTAGAGATTTTGTGCACTACAGAATCAGCCCCAGTATCTCTGTAAAATGGGCTTAAATCGCCTTGATTTAAAGACTAGAATTCATTACAATAGGTTATCGCTCGGAGTGTGCTGCAAACTTAGATAAGAAGTTGAGCTTTGAATCAAAGATAGTTGAGGTAAATTTTACTTTAACGTTAATGTGTTCCATCTCTCAATTCTATCGATGTAAGCGAGATTCAAATCTCGTACTAACCACATAGGTCGTTTGGGGTATGTACCTAACGTACAATCGATAGCATTTTAGTCACGAGATCTTACATGCAGTGGCGATTCCTGGTGGTCAATCTGGGGTTTGCGCTAGCTGATGGTTAGGTATTTTCTCAATAAAACACATTTACCTCATATATCACTGATTAGGGGTAGGTATAGGTTTAATATAACTGATAGGTAGGTATATCCCTAACAGGTTTGCCCGCCATCTTAGAGTAGGTACTTACAACATCACCCACCACCTGGTGACATTGCAGTCAAGGGCTAACTTGTACTTACTAGAATAAAGAATACTATTTTTATTTATCTTACACTAGCAGATTCCCGCGACTTCGTCCGCGTGAAATAAGTTTTTTAAATTCCCACGGGACCTCCCTAATTTTTCGGGTTAATCTCGGTTCTCGTACCAAGCCTATGACACTCACAAAATATAATGTGGCTTTCTGTTGGTACCAGAATTTTCAAAATCGGTTCAGTAGATCCAGAGATTACCCCCTACAACCTCACAAACTTTACCTCTTTATAATATTAGTATAGTGCGCGTTACATTATCACTATGATGTCTTCTAAGATATTCATCTGAATTAAATGGTGTAAGGGCGAATTTGATCTATATTAAATACTTGAGCTGAACCATTTTATTTTGATAAGGATTGATACTATGTTGGTAAAAACACCTTCGCGAGTAAAGCATTGTTTTAGACCAAATTTGAAATCATAATGACGGTTATTGTGAGACGACCTTAAAACATAGCTATATGCTGTCGCGGACTTTTTTTTAGAACTTTTTGAGAGGAACAATTCCACCATACATTGTTTTCGTGTAACTTTTACCATTTACGCAGCGCACGCCACGGAAGGTCTCACATGAAACAATTTTTTCCGACTTCATTCACATTATTACCATTTTCGAAGGGATCTTTAATGTCTTTGAAAATAAAATACAGCCTATGTTACTTGCCGAGAATGTAGCTTTCTATAGGTGAAAGAATTTTTAAAATCGGTTGAGTAGTTTTTGAGTTTTGAAAATAATACTACACAGCACATGCGCAACTCACAGTGCACGCCTTCGGCCCGTAGTGAGCGGGATTACGCGGACCGACGGAGTTCGAAGATTCTCGCAGTACGAGCCACGTGGCGATGTGGCGCACGTCACAAGTCACAACTCACAACCAAGGTACGAGGTGGTCATGGAGCGTGCGTGATTTTAATTTTTAAATTATAATTATATTATAATATATATATTAGAATAATTGGTAAGTAACTTATTCATAGTTATTAGTATTGCGGCGCAAGCTGCGCAATCTTAGAGGAATCGCCACTGCTTACATGAAATACCTAAAGTAACATTTAGGGGGTTTTGCTCCCATTTCCTTTCCTGATTCAGTGACCCAAAGATAATCTTGGGTTCTGTCAGTAAAAGATACCACTCATCAGTGGCGTGCACAGGGCTTGAAACTAGGGTAGGCATTAGTTAGTCAGAATGCATATTTACTGACTGATATAATGAAAATGAACATTGACGTATTTCCATTTGGGTAAACAGTGCTTTTATGCCTCTATGAACTGCACGCCACTGCCACTCATGTATATTGGGTATAGTACTCGTAACATTATTTGCACGCCGAAATGGCCAGGTATGTAGGAACCGATGAATAATTAATATTGTATCTTCTTTTGTACTTTACCCAAATTCGAGCAAATCGTACCTTTATCTTTATCTTTTATCTTTCTTAGCTCACACGCCTGCCCGGCTTTGCACGGGTAGATTGGTCATGTCAGTTGCCACTTGCCACCCTACCGGCAAAGCCATGCCACCAAGTGATTTAGTGTTCCGGTACGATGTAGTGTAGAAACCGACTAGGGGTATGGGTTTAATATGCCATACGCCTAACAGGTTAGCCCACTACCATCTTGAGATCGCAGTCAAGGGCTAACTTGTAGTGGACAAAAAAGTACTACAGTCTTGACTTGTTTTACCCAGAGTTTTACCTACTCGTATATTCGTGCCAAGTTGCAGTAAAATCCATCCAGTAGTTTCTAGTATCAGCGTGATCCAGTAACAGATTGACTGACTGACAAATACTATGTACACGTTTCGTCCGTACGTTTTGTCGTGTCCGGTCCGCAGTGTGTTTTCGATCTAAATACATAAAACTTTTTGTAATAATATTCTACTTCCATTTCCAAGCACGGCAGAATTCCCAAGGCACCAATATGCCCGGACTCTTCCAAACCCAGTTTGACCTTTTTAACTTAACATCGATTTCTTGGTCAATTTGTATCGATTTCGCTTAGTTGGATGATAGGTATTTTATAATTATATTCAGAAGACTAGTATTCATGTATTAATTTCACCTCAAATGATTGTATAACATAGCAGGTAAGTGTCAATTCTATCAATTCTAAGCATATAAAAGTCGTGTTGAAATTTGGTAGGTAGAGAGATAAGTTGAATACCGGGGAAGAAACTGGTAGGCTTATCGCAAAAAAGAGTTCTCTAGGGCATAAAAAACCTCCATACACGCAAAGTTGCGGGCATTATCTAGTTTGTTCATAAATCTCTGCCAAACCAGATTGATAGAGCGGCCAAACAGTGTTATCTCTTTCCGCTGTGCAAAAAACCTATGTAGTTATTGTATCACTTCAGGTTTTTCCACAGAAAAAATAAAGTACATTGACGCTATTGTGATTGAGCGCTCGATTTCAAAAATCTTCCAATGTACGTTTCACTCCGACACCGAGTTTTCTGTGGTGTGGTGTTGTGACGATGCAAATTGCTGGCTTACTGGGCGGTGAATATCGCAAGCTACAAGTGCAAGATACACACTGTACCACATAGGTTTGTCTACTGTGGGGGATTATAGCGAATTAAACTTATAGTTCTTTCATAATCATGGACTTCCGCAAAGTAACGCCTGCTTCCATCCAATACTTTAAGAATCTGCCCCCCCATTGTGTAAGGTAATCGTAATCACACACACACACACACACACACACACACACACACACACACACACACACACACACACGTAACTGCTAGCAACTATGTTTGTATCATAGAGGGAAGTTCCTACTTTCCAAGATACAGTCTATCTATACTATAGTTTGGAAAGTGGGAGAAATAAAAATATCACACCACTAGTTGTAACACCTTTAAATTAATAATTAACGCATTAGTTAATTGATTGTAACACCTTTTAGTTTGTAAGTTGGCTGTGCTATGTATGTTTAAATTTAAAAAAAAAAATCGTTTGTCAAACGTATAATTCGACCTGTTTATGGAGTTGATATATGCCTGCACGTCAAAAAGCATGTATGAACTCCTCAAACAGTGCGAGTAATACGTTTTACGCTGTCAAATGATTACGATTTGCTTAGACAATTGGGCCTCTTTACAGCCATAGTCTTAAAAATGTATGAAACTAATGTAAATATAATAAGTCCGTACAATAATTCTATTTCTAGTAGTGACTATACTACCGAGCATATCACGAACATAAGTTTGCAAACTATTATTACCCAAGTTCTAATGATTCATATAATAATCGTTATACCTAATAGCTTAATGATTCACATTTTTCTAGCGTTTCACACGATAGCTTTGCACAGGAGATTGATTTTTTTTCATATTATTTTATTTTATGTAACTATGCAACTACTTAAAGCGCTATTCAATTATTGTTGTATTAAAACGATGATTATTATATTTAACTCTTTATTTGCATCGCACAAGAAAAACAAAGACAATAAGACATGAAAAAAAAAATTGGCAGTCATAGGGACTGCCGATAGAAGTGAAAACGAATATTTAAAATAATTAAAAATAAAAGTTAAAATATAAACCTTAAACTAAGACATTAAAGTTTAATTACGAATGTAGTACCTAAGTATATTTATATTTAAGACCTTATGTCTTCGTAACAACGCGAGCATGTGCTCCCTACCAAAAAGTGCTCAGCGCGGCTAAAGAAGTTTTCACTTCAATAAACGAGAAGGATAGGTACAAAAGGCGGTCTTATCGCTAAATAGCTATTTCTTCCAGTCAACCTTAAGAGGATCGTCTAGTTGTAAATTTTCATACAAAAAGCGATAACGTTTTTCTTCCCGTAAATGTTGTCCAATTTTCATAATTTTTAGAAATGTTGCAGATACAATGAAGAACTATGCTCGTACGTTTTAATTTTTAAGAAATATTGCTTATGTTAAAAGTTATTAACGTCTAAATATGCATATTTTTGACCTAAAAACTTCCTCGAGTATTTTAATTTTTTTAAATTTAACTAAACTAAAATACTAAAAAAATAAAACGTACGAGCCTAGATTAAGGTGTACTGAATCTAATGAGACCAAAATTGACTAATTTCGTAAACGTTTGGGGGGGTAAAAACGTTATCACCCGAAATAATATTTCAAGAATAAAATGTAGGCATATGCCTACTAGACTTGCAACTCTCTCTATCGCACGATACGGAGAAGGCAGCGAAGCGTTGTGAAACAGATAGCATTATTGAACATACCTACTCGCGTTGCGTTTCGTCACTAGACGATCCTCTTAAGGGCCCAGCGGAGAGTGAATTGCCCATACAAACGTAATACCAAAATAATTAATGATTCGAGAATATTTCCACCATAAGAGAGTTTATTTGGGTTCAAATTGTATTTATCTAGGTCCCTGGATTTATATTTTTTCAAAATGCTTTCCTAAAATGAAATGTAAGTGAATTGCGTTTTGCATATTTTTACGACAAGATGGACATGTTTTCCTCTTATTTGTTTCATATTAAAACCAACGATATCTTACGTGTTAATTGTTCAGGAACATAGCCTATATTGTCAAGTTACAGAATAACAACACGAACAGAAAAGCACGATAAGTTTTTATTCATCATTTTTGGTATTCACGGAACAAGACTAAATATCTAACAAATTCTGAACTCTCCTATTGCTATCGCGCGAGCGCGGGGCCAATCTGGGCGTGGCCTGCGGGCGGCGCGGGAGACTCGGGCACATACTCGTGTGGCTCCGGCATGGCTCGGGTATCGGCCATCGGGCAGGCTCTTCAGATTTCAGTGGAGAGCCAGTGTTCGACTATTATTGTGTTGTGCGTTGTTTACTAAATTGTATGTTCCCAATCTAATATTTTAACACAATTGACCTATGCTACTGACTTGGATTTAGATTTTCCCTGTGATTTGGAATCAAGTAACCTACTTACCTAAATATATACCTACTTACGACTTTTGCTTTATTTACGGACATTGATATTTTGTTTACTTGGTTACTGAAATGGACTCCGAACGCTGGGATGTATCTCACAGTAAGTACCTTCCTGCCTATTGTAGTATAATTATTTTCATATTTATATTATAGTCTCTAGTAACTATAGCTCGCGACTTCGCGCCAATCAAATAGTCGCGTCTCAAGTTGACCGCAAGACGCGTTGCAATAGCATAATATTATCGCGCGTAGTAGGTAGTTAGGTATGTACGTTGACTTCAACAGTTTGTATGAGAGCTGCGTGGCTGCGTAAACACGCACTTGCAAATCAGCTCAGAGACGACTACCTATTTGTGTGGCGCTAACTATAAGTTTGTTTTCTATTTATCCATAGACTAGTAGTGCCTATACCCAATACAGCCAGTAGACCAGTCGGTCAGTCAGGACAAACGATTTTATATTATGTAGGTATACCTACCTAGATTAGTTTAGATTTAGATACCTACCTGAGTATAGTACATAGGTACAATAAATTATAATAGGTACTACCTACTTCCTACACTGGATTATACCTACTATACTAATATTATAAATGCGAAAGTGTTTGTTTGTTAGTTTGTCCTTCAATCACGCCGCAAAGGAGCAACGGATCGACGTGATTTTTGGCATGAGGATGGTTGAGGACCTGGAGAGTGACATAGGATACTTATTATCACGGAAAATTAAGGAATTCCTGTGGGAATTAAAAAAAACTTATTCCACGCGGGCGAAGTCGCGGGCATCAGCTAGTCTGTAATAATTATTAAAAACTTACTTTACCTAGATTATCAAAGTTTGCTACAATCTAAACTATAGTTCCCGATGTGTAGGGTCACCATACGACTGGATTTTTGGTGTATTGGGTCCGACCGGACTTTTTGGTAAATTCCTATATTTTAGAATTGATAAAACGAAAAGATAAAGTGCGTTTTTAAAAAGGTAGTTTTTTTACCCGGCTTTGGTAACACTAGTGGGCGGTCAACCCCAATTTTAACCTTGTAACTTGCTTATATTTCAATGGCAATAGCAATTCACATGAAATTACCTTTTGGAAAGGAGAAATCGTAAATCGAGTTGATAATAATCTGCAAAAATATTTACAGAACCTCGGCGATCAAGTAAAAAACGCTTATGGCAATCAGTTCCCAGAAGAAAAAGGCAACACGCGAAAAAATTTAAAGAAAATACGTATCCTGTGGGGTGAGTAAATTTACATATGTACAGGTAATTATAAAATGGCAAACAGTAGATTTTTTTACTTCGATGTTGATTTTTTTACTTTTATTATAATTAGCTCAAATGTTTCAATATTTTTTTTAGATCACAACAACTTACTGGAAATTCGTATGATACATCAGTGCCACCTCGACATGCAGGAATCCTCATCCAATCAAACATGAATGAGCAGAGTAGGTAGGTTGGCCATCATATTTACATTATATTCTAGTTTATCATGAATATGTATAATGATGATGATATATAGATTTTGTTAAATGTTATTAAATTGTACTGTATTTGCTATGAATGAGACATTGATTTACTATTTTTGTATAGATCTGTTTTTTTTTAATTTCATATCAATTATTTTTTTAATTTTTAATTATTATTGTCAGTTGTCAATTTTTTAATTATTATTGTCAGTTGTGCATGTTGTGATAGCCTATAGTAGGTTGAGCATTTATCATGTATTTGATAAATATAAATGTATCTAGAGTATCAACTGTTGGCCGTCCAAATAAATAAAAAAATTTACTAGCAGATGCCCGCGACTTCGTCCGCGTGAAATAGGTTTTTTAAATTCCCACGGGAACTCCCTAATTTTTCTATATAGCATATGACTCTCACAAATAATGTGGCTTTCTATTGGTACTAGAATTTTCAAAATCGGTTCAGTAGATTCAGAGATTACCCCCCTACAACCTCACAAACTAAACCTCTTTATAATATTAGTATAGATTTATTTATACTCAATTTTAATTTAATTATCCAGATCTTCTTCGCGTGAAACAGATGGAATTGAAATTACCACAACGGCTGAAATAAATGTACCAGCAAGCTTTGAACCTGTTATTGATCTCGAGTCAGAACAGTTATTGAACGTTGAACCAAACAATCAGTCGTTTAGCAGGTACGTAGTCAATTCCTTTCACGATACGTTTTTGCACGAAATCAATTTTCATTTTTTGTTATTTTACACACTAATTTGACATTTTATTGAAATTTCATTTATTTAAAAATTTATTTGATTATTTAACTGGAAATTTTCCACGAGTGTCACAGGGACGGAACACGATCCAACTAATTACAACAGACTTAAAATGCACCCATAATGCGTATTCTGTATATCTATTTAAAAATATTGAATAAATTGGTTTTTGCGATGCGTCTATTACTGTCCTATTCTTGCAGGAATTTAACACCAACAAGCACTACAACTACTGAGTCCCTTTTAGTGGAAAAAGAAAATAATGAAGAAATCGAAGTTCCAGAGCTAAACGGACGAAGAATAATTGATGTTAAATATTTATTTGAACAATTATCATCTATAGATCACAGTCCATTTAATTGTACTTTTAAAGATTTTAAATTTGTAAGTGAGAATCGACAAGGAATGTATTCATATTTTAATTTTGATTGTAAAATGTGTAGAAGCAAAGTAATTATAAAAAGCGATAAATCTGGGCGTGAAATAAATCAACATGTTGTTCATGGTATGGTTACTTCTGGTAATGGATTTGCTCAGTTGGACGAATTTTGTGCACACGTTGAAATTCCTTGCATGTCTGACAAGCTTTTTATTAAAGAAAACATTATCTTTGGCGATGTAATTAAAGATATTGCTTTGGAAAGTATGCAACAAGCCGGCAAAGAAGAAAGAGAAATAGCCATCGCTAAAGGTGATGTGGATCCTGATGGAATTCCTTATATTACAGTTGTAGTCGACGGTTCATGGGCCAAACGATCATATAGGACTAATTATAATTCATTATCTGGAGTATCTTGTATAATTGGTTTTGAAACCAAAAAAGTATTATTTTTGGGAATCAGAAATGCGTATTGTTGTGTATGTGCTTTAGCCAAAAACAAAAATACTGTCCCAAAAGAACACCGGTGCTTTAAAAATTGGTCCAAAAGCTCGACGGCTATGGAAGCAGATGGCATTGTAGAAGGCTTTAAATGTAGTATTGACATGCATAAAATCAAATATAAAACGCTGATCGGTGATGGAGACAGCAGTGTTACTAGCGCTCTCAATGAATCTTTGCCATACGGTCACTGTACATCGATAAATAAAATTGAATGCAGCAATCATTTGCTACGAAATTATTGTTCAAAACTAAAAAAAATAACAAAAAAGACCGAAAATAAGTTTGGTTTGGTTCCAGTGAGGTTACGGAAAACCCTAGATTTAAATATCTTGCGCTTACGAAAGGCCATTAAAGGTGCAATTGATCACACGTCTAAATTACCTAATATGACAAAAGAGCAAAAATTAAATAGTCTAAAACAAGATTTGCTAAATAGTCCATGTCATGTATTTGGTGATCATGAAAAGTGCAAACCTTATTTTTGCAAAGGAGTAAGTTGCGAAAATTTTGTCCCAGAAATGAAGAAATGTGGCTTGTGGTACGACATATTTGCTGCTTTGAGCCTTATTGTGACAAATGTGGAAAGTCTACTATTGGGTCAAACCAATAATATTGCAGAGCAATTTAATTCCATAATTGCCAAATTCATAGGCGGAAAAAGGGTAAACTATTGTCAGCGCGGTTCCTACGAAATGAGGTGCTTACTATTATTATCAGATCCAAGGACAGCTGCAAATAACTCAACGTGAATATTGTATATTCATCGTCTGGACTCCTAAAGGATTGGCCTATGAAAAAATTGAAAAAGATACCAATTTCTGGAATTCCATAGTAATCAAATTAGAAGAATTTTATTTTAAATGTATCTTACCTGAACTAATAGATCCTCGGTTGCCAAGAAATCTACCAATCAGGGACAGAATATAAATATTTGAGTCATTTACGTGAAACAACACATTCATAGTAACAAAAAATATGCGATCTGCACGATAGTCAAACTAGAAACCGCAATAGGATAATTCCACAATCCATTTTTAACTTGCCTCTCCTGAAAAAAGGTTATTGTACTGTTGAAGATTATGTAAATTATAAAAGAGCGAGGATTTGACTTGCTCCAGCATTGCTTGGGTCTGCGGTTACTTATGTATCTACACAGTAATACGATTCTTATTTTTTTATTTTTGTAAACGAGCCACCGCCGTTTTAACCTACAGTAGTAGATTCACTCGATGATTCAAAAGCACTTGTAAAAGTTTATTTGAATGAAAAACATTTGAATAATGAAAAAACGGGTCAAGTGCACAAAATAAGCACCTTCGCACTGAAAGGTTCTGTTATCTGTAGTCTTGCTAAAATAGATTAAAAAAAAAAGATTATTTCATACATAGTAGAATTTTCCAAAATCTGCCTAAGAAACTTCACGATCATTTTAAAATACCTATTCGACGAGGTATCACTCGAGGGGGTAAACCAAAAATGTTTTCGACTCGCTTTTCATATTTAGGAGGTACCGTGTCGTACCGTAATTATCTTTTTAAAAATGTTATGCTGGTGTGTAGCGATAGGTAACACGTTTCTACAATTGTACCAAATTTTAACTGTAACGCTCAGTTGATTTTTAAAATGTCCGTGGACACACAGACGGCAAACTCTGGACGAGGCCTAAGGGTTCCTTGTTTTACCACGGGACCCTAAAAAAAGTTTGTACAGTATGTATGGTAGATCGTTCACACATTTATTTATACACACATATATTATTATTTTCGTACACCCGTTCAGCAGATATGGTCACCCTATATGACTTTACTAAAATCGCGAATAGATTCACTTGTTTGTTACAACTTTCCTGAAAAATTGTTCAATTGATTATAATGCGGTTTTTTGCATTACATAATATTATGTATAGCTTCTGAGAAGGTTCTAAAATATGTTTTATGGCTATAGTCCACCAAGCTGCACTGCAATCGTGATTTTTATTTTTTTATATGTTTGTTACCATTTTTCAGAAAAAGTAGTAGGCCGATTTAGATGTGGTTTTTTGCAATCGATATGTATAGTTTCTGAGAAGGTTCTTAGTAAGAACCTTCTCAGAAACACTTCTTAGATATAAGAGCCATAGTCCACCACGCTGCGTCTATCTTTTTTAAATATTTTGTCAAACTCAATTACGTCAGTAAAAAAAAACCAAATAATATACATATTATACAACCAATTTACTCTGAAATCCTTGTCTTTTATTTTTATCAAAGCTCACAATTTGTATTAGGTAAGTAGCACGTACCTACCTATATCCTGGAGGTATGAGTTATGACGTACCTTTCTAGGTAAATATAATCCCATCATGAGATATAATACCTAGGCATTGTAGAGAAATTTCCAAAAAGTAAACAAAAAGTAGCGCAAATAATAAAAATACCGCCTTTGAGTTGTGAATACCAATAGAACGCGCGCGAGCTGAATGCAGAGCTTTTGTATGTGTCACCATACATTAGCTCTGCATTGAACTCGCGCGCGTATTATATGTATTTGTTCTGGAACTGTACTAATACTTCAGCTTATACTAATTTGTCGTTTCGCGCGACGTAGGAGGTCGCGATGTAGGTACCTACCGACCGCGTCCCGCGCGCGCTTGCCTCAAATAGAGATAGCAATATACCGGCAAATTTATATTTGCGGTTCGAGTAGAAGTTGCGAGCGGTGGTCGCCGGTCCCTTAAGGTTAGAAAAGTGCTAGAATGCAGGTGGCTCAAAATTTCTACTTTATTAAATTTTTTATTAATTTTAGAAATGGAAAACTGACTAACTGGCATTGTAAAGCTCACCGATAATCAAACCAGCTGGATCTATTTTTTCTTTTTTGGATAGAGTTTGCTGCACGGGCCCTTCTGGGTGGTACAGCGTCACCGGGTGGGTGGGCAAGTGCTAGGCATCGGCTTGTTGTATGTAAGCCCTAAACCTCGAAGACATACAGGTCTAGACTCTAGCCCTACTTGAGATGAACGGAGAGGCGCGGCATGTAGCGGAAAATATTTGTATGAGTTTGTACGGGGCCGCGTCGCTTAAGTGGGCCCAGCTCCATACAACCTCATACAAATAATACTTGCCGCTACGTGCCGCGCCGCGCCGCGCCTCTGTAGTGGGGCTAGGCCTTCAGGGGGCAACGTCTTCCTAAGGGCGCCTCCTGTGAGGCTCGGACCTCGGCTTAGGATGACGTTGGGACTTGGGACGGTTGGACTATACTATTTATAGTCCGTACGCCCCAGACCACGTGGTGAGTCCACGTGTGGGTGATGTAAGAAATCGAGGACCTCACTGGCATTGGCATATATATAGGGGGGGGGGGGCCGGGTGGGCCGTGCCCACCCCAGAATGGTCTAGTGCCCACCCCAGGAATCCGCGACTCTGCCTTGCGATCATCGACCATGGCATCTCCAGGAACCAGGGGGCCTTACGGCATGATGACGAATCTGCACCATTTGTTTTATGTTTTGAAATAACCTCCGTAGGATAAATTGTCAAAATACGAAACTAGAACTTCCAGTCTGTCATAGTTAGATTTTTTTGTAGTAGTAGTGGGGCCCAGGCCCCCCCTGGAAAATAACCCTAGATACGCCAATGCAGTCACTGGGTCTAGAAATTGAAACTAAGGCTGGGTTGCATCAACATATTTTGAAGGAAGAATATTTTTACCATGAAGCAAAATTAACAAACGTTAAAGTGCTTACGTTGTTAAATTTTAAAGGACGAAAGAAGTTTCGTCTACCAGTGGTTCCAATCAAATTCCAATATTATCTAAGTAAGTCCTATTCTTATGTCTTTGCGTGTATTCGCAGGAGTTTTATTCGCAGCAATTTTATTTTCACCTTGTGTTTTATTCAATCGAGTTATGTTATATCCGCTGCATCGTTTCAATTCCGTGTTTACATACCAATTCCAATTTCATTTGCAAATGAGGAGAGGTGGTATTTTAAACAAAATAATTTTATGGATTACTTTGCATACATATTTTTTGTGTTTCCCACATTGGAGTCATTGCGTGGAACTCCCATATTATTTTATACAGATACAGAACGAATTGCTAGGCATTTCCGTGTTATCTACATAGTTACTTTAAGTAATTTGTATCACTCTGAATACGTAGCGCTTTATCTTATAAAAGGCTAAAAGCACTACCTATAATAATATAAAATACTAGATAATGCCCGCGACTTCGTCCGCGTGGATTAAGTTTTTTCAATTCCCGTGGGAACTCCTTAATTTTCCGGGAAAAAACGTAGGTAGCCTATGTCCAGGGAATACAAACTATCCCTGTACCAAATTTCATCAAAATCAGACAGACAGACAGACAAACGGACGGACAGACAGACAGACACACTTTTGCATTTATAATATAAGTAAGGATTTAAAGGAAATCCTGACTGACAGACAAATAAATGTAATAGGTCTGGAAACTTGAGATTTGGAATGTAGACTCCCAATAAGAAAGGATTTTGTGAAATTCAAACAGGACAGACTTAATTATTTTCGTAAATTTAATTTAGTAGGTTTTAGAATTTGCGGCAGAAAGCTTGTTCAATTATTGTAGTCTTGTTTGTTTATTTATTTATATTTATATTATATATATATTTATTACTATTAATCTTATAAAATTGACATAAAATGGTGTTACGAACAGTGCCACAAAAATCACAGTCGGTTTTACTGTGCACCGTGTTACTAATGTGTTACTTACCAAAATAAAAGTTATTTTTTAAGCAAAAGGTAGTTAGTACCTAAATCATAAATTCCACATAATATAGGAGCGGAGTTATTTATCTAAAACTAGCTGATGCCCGCGTCTTCGTCCGCGTGGTTCGAGGTTTTTCGGTTCCCGCGGGAACTCCTTAATTTTCCGGGATAAAAAGTAGCCTATGTGTTATTCCAGACTATAATCTATCTCTGTGCCAAATTTCATCCAGATCCGTTCAGCCGTTGGGGAGTGATTGAGTAACAAACATCCACACATCCATACATCCATACATCCATCCAAACTTTCGCATTTATAATATTTATGTGATATGGAAACGAGCCAATTTCAAGCTACAATAAGAAACAGTGCTTGAGCTGGCAAGCTGCGCAGCCAATAATTGTAAATACGCGTTTTGTTAAACAAATACAATGCGAACACTGATATACGAACTCTATAGATATACTTAGCATTGGTGAAATCAGGGTGTGGTCCATCTCGGGCCACAAGTCTATAGGGGCCTGCAAACATTAACAAATCCTTATCATAGTCGAATTACAAATCAGACTGAAATATTTTCATTAAGCGCTAGTGTGTACGTAGTTGGAGGCCCCTGAATTATTTTCCCGCTCACTTCGCTCGCGCTTAATACATTTGCATCATTGCATATCATATTTCATCCGTAAAATTCAGTAATTAGACATCTGAATGCTGATTTTCTGTTCACTTTCACGATGTGTTATATAATGAAAAATATATTAAATTGCGATCTAGTTTCCTATTCACACCGTTCGCGTCCTCAAAACCAATAAAAAAATATAGTCTAAACTTACATACATGATAGGTATCAAAAATTTTCGGAACCGGCAGGATTTGAACCTGCGTCTCTCTGGGAATCGCGCCCTGAGAATCCCAGAGAGACGCAGGTTCAAATCCAGAAGCACTGTAATAAAATTATAAAAAAATATATCTTTCATCATAATCATTCGGTGAATGCCATTGCCGCCCCAGTTCCCGAAAGATCCCTCACTTATACTTACTAAACAATAATAATAATAATAAGTTCAAAATGTTTCTATAGATAAGACTAGGTTAGTGCAAAATTTATTGTAATCTGTTTTGGTTGCCAAATAAATCGGTCATCATATTCTGGTACACAATAGGTGTTTGAGAACATTATGGAGAATTTTCAGGCAAGCAGATATACAAAGTCACGATGTTTTTTTCCTTCACCCACTATCACAGTATTAAGTTTTGCATTCAAACACTTTTACTTTATTATTAAAAATGTCATTCAATAAAGAACTTTATGAACGTATAAAAAATACATTTTATTTGTCAGGATGGCGAAATTAAATTAATTTCGAATTGGGAGAGTTTCGTTTACAGATCAGTTAAACAAGCTGATCTGTGGTTTCGTTCCATTTTGGTTTTGTGGTTTTAGCAGATGCGCCGACAAACATAATATTATGAACAGCCAAAATAGCAATTCTATATTACAAGAGACAGAAAATATGTATCCTACATTATATTCGCTAACCAGTCCATAAATTCTATAATAGTAGATGATGCCCGTGACTTCGCCCGCGTTTGGACATAATAAAGTTTGATTCGGGAAATTTAAAAGCTGAAAAGTAAATGTATGAATTTCGTCAAAATCGGTTCAATAAATAGGCCGTGAAACCGTAGCAGACAATCAGACATGCACTTTTGCATTTAAGTACCTTTATCATTAATATGTATAAATGGGCTAGAAGATGCATGCGACTTCTTCCGCGGGGATAAAAAATGTTCCAGCGTGGTAGACTATAGCCTAAACCCTTCTAATGTTGGGTCTTGTGCTTAATTTTGTCTAAAACCCTAACTTTCGTACGTATTTCGTAAAAGGTCAATTTGGCGGCGGGAGGGTCCCAAGCGTGCAAGCGGTCCATTAAAATATCGAGTTTCTTCGCTGAATTTAACATGCCAAAATATTGACAGTGTGTTGGAAGAATATCATGTTTTATTACATCAATTTTTATGAGTATCAATAATGATATGAGTCTATCTTTTTTTTATTGCGAGACAGGCTTGCGCTCGACGACAATCATGCTTAGTGCAATACCATGATGAGGTCTAGGTTGGATGAGCGCTTGCCTAGAAGTTGCCTATTCACTCTTGCCTTGAAGGTACCTAAGTTATACGTGGCAGGAAACAAGTGCGCTGGAAGGGTGTTCCACACCTTAGCGGTTCGTATTAGAAACGTGGAGCACATAAGGGGCAGGTTTCTCGCTTATATCTTTGTTTCCCCGAGATGGCTTTATTTATATGTTTGTTAGTGTTACTCAATAAAAGTTAGCCCTTGACTGCGATCTCATCTGGTGGTAAGTGATGATGCAGTCTAAGGTATTAATAAACCGACAGCAGCTAAGAACACGTTTTCAAGTTGTTTTTGTTGGTTTTTTAATACGGCAGGGTTTGGAAATTTATAATTTCTGAATTTTCCCTGGTCTGGCCTGGTGGAAGGCTTCGGCCGTGGCTAGTTACCACCCTACCGGCAAAGACGTGCCGCCAAGCGATTTAGCGTTCCGGTACGATGCCGTGTAGAAACCGAATAGGGGTATGGGTTTAATATAACTGCCATGCCCCTAACAGGTTAGCCCGCTGCCATCTTAGACTGCATCATAACTTACCATCAGGTGAGATCGCAGTCAAGGGCTAACTTGTAGTGGATAAAAAAAAAAGGTACAGTCTGGATGTTCCGATACGAGTACGATGCGATGTATCTAGTAACGGTTTAAGGATGGTCTTAATAAAATTACTAATTAGCATACCTAAACCAGGTTAGTCCACTTTCATCTAAAGCTTCATCGTTACGAGTTTACGATTATGTTAACTCACAGTCAACTGTCAAGGGTACTTGTTTAAACTTCAAACTGCATGTAGATGGAAGGTGAATGTAGAGCCCTAGAGGCTAGAACCAAAATAGATACGTATAAAATCTAACCCGTATCACATTCACTTTAAAATAACACCTACACAAATTGTATACAAAAATCGACCAACTTTCAGGCGCAAACGACCCCAAACACGAGACTGCATTCAATCACCGTGCTTTTCTTCCCGGAATTACCCACAGTGACATGTTATTCGCATTTCAAACAAAGTAATACCAACCTTAAGAGTAATAGCATTAGAGTTAAAAATCCCTTTTTCATGCTACGCATGCGTGGTACCATTACCGCAGTGCGCGGCGCCTGGGAGACGTGTACAAGCGTGAGGTTACCCCATTAAACTGAAAAACTTGTGACGTATCAACGAATGTTTGGGCCAACTTATCGGCCAATGTTTGTACCAATTTTAAGTAATTTTTGTATATTTTCAAGTTAAGTGCAAGAAAAGTTGTTCAAGTTATCTTTGGCATTTGCACTGTGAAACATTCTAGGAAGTCAACTTCTGTCAACAATTATTATCATCAATTTTTATTTAGTATCAATTCTTTCAAGTCAAAAACCTTGTTTATCAAAATTATTTCATTTCATCAAATATAAATATTATAAATGCGAAAGTTTGGATGGATGTATGGATGGATGTTTGTTACTCAATCACGCTCTAACGGCTGAACGGATCTGGATGAAATTTGGCACAGAGATAGATTGTAGTCTGGAATAGCACATAGGCTACTTTTTATCCCGGAAAATTAAAGAGTTCCCGCGGGAATCGAAAAACCTTAATCCACGCGGACGAAGTCGCGGGCATCAGCTAGTAGCATTATAAAAGGATCGGTAAAAATCGAAATTTTGTATTTGAGTACCATTAATATTCGATTATGCCGTAGACCACTCAAAATATATTTATCCTTTAAAAGTTATTGACCTCGGACCAAAATCCGAGTTAAAGATTAAAACGATTCCATTTTAAAGAGTTCAACTGAGGTTAAGCTTTCTTAAGGTCTAACTTACATCGTTTAACTTTAGTAATTTTTGAAACTCCTCCTGCCCGGTCGTTCTTTCATCATTAAAGACTAGCTGATGCCCGCGACTTATTTCCCGCGAGAACTCCTTAATTTTTCGGGATAAAAATCTCTCCAGGTCCACGATCGCTAAAATAAGTTAGTAAGAGCATTCTGAACTAATTGCGGTAGATGAGATCGCATAACTCTTTTTTTTTAATTCAAATAATAATCAATTAATGGCAGGGGTTTCTGGGGTAATAATGCGGTGGGTTCCCAGGTCCATAGCATACGACTCGACTAAGAATAGTATTTCAACTCTTAGGTTACTAACGATAATTATTAGATGTCAGTGAAAATAGCCGGGACCGACAGCTTAACGTGCTCTCCGAGGCACGGAGGAAACGAAAAGGCCTTTGTCACCCATCCAGGTACCGACTAGGGTCAACGTTGCTTAAAAATCGCAATCGACTGATATGCGTTGTCGCAAATAGGCCAATCGTCCCAAAGGGTTAACATATAGTGCAAAAAAATCACACAATCATACTACTATTATAAATGCGAAAGGGTGTTTGTTTGTTGGTTTGTCCTTCAATCACGCCGCAACAGAGCAACGGATTGACGTGATTTTTTCTATGGGCATAGTTGAGGACCTGGAAAGTGAAATAGGCTACTTTTTATTCCGGAAAATTGAGGAGTTTCCGTGGGAATCCAAAAAACTTAATCCACGCGGACTAAGTCGCGGGCATCATCTAGTATCTTATAACGAAGGCTTAAAGAGCAATTGTAGCAGCTTAATAGCACTTTTGAGACACTAATCGCTCGTTTAAAACCGCTGAAGTAAACCTAAGATCCTGACTTGACTCACTAATATAAAGTGCACTGATTAACCTACTTTTTTAATAGTCAAGTACCCATTTAAAATAGTGCAACTTGTACCTTTTCTTTTGTCACCTAAGTGTGCAATCTCTTTTTAGCGTTCCGTTATATGAAGTAAAAACCGGAATACCTATGGATCCTAATAAGTGTCCGTCCTAATGAATGTCTTAGCAGCTTTATTTTGGTGCTATGTAAAGCTGAGAGTTCAAAAATAGATAATTTGAGTCGACATGAAAAATGAACAGAGAGATTCGAAAAAAAAAGAAAAAAAAACTATTTAAACCCAATAATAACTAGCTATTGTTATTTTAGTATACTTAATGGTTCTATAACCAAATGCTTAATGCCAAATGGTTATGCGTCAAAAATATAACAAAAGCTGCAAACCGAACTTGCATTGTTTTAAGTAAAGCTTCAAGTACTTGAGAGTAGGACATTTTCTAATGAAAGTAACTTTCTCTGAAATAACTGGCTCGCAGAATAGCTGTTTTAGGCTGCCATCTTTTATCTAGCTGTTTTATACTAACAAGTAGTAAGTATCACATAGGGAAGGCATGTAGGGCAGGCATGATAATTGATGCATGTAATTTTCAATGCAACAATTACTACAAAAACTAAGGAATTAAAGTTTAATAACGAATGTAGTATATATTTTATACTTCGTAACAACGCGAGCATGTCGGTGACGCGGAGAATGTCGGTGTCGGTGACGCGAATCAACAAGTTTACCCCCTACCAAAAAGTGCTCAACGCGGCTAAAGAAGTTTTCACTTTAAAAAAATTGCATACTCATTTTTATACGGAACACTATACGATTCAACTTGCACTTGTCCTTCTATTCAGCGAGGTTTAATAGGTCACGATAATAGCTGTCATATATCTTTTACACGCTTTTCATAAATGAGCTTTGAATTTAAAACTTGATTGGATGCGCGAGGTGAAGTACTTCTCTTTCAAACTACTGGATATTTGAATAGTGTGAATGGGATAGCATGATTGCAGTTCAAATTAATAGTGCCAGTTTGTGTATGTAACGTGCCTCATTGCTTGTTTCATATCCATGATCTATATCTATACTAATATTTTAATTAATGCGAAAGTTTGGATGGATGGATGGATGGATGGATGGATGGATGGATGTTTGTTACTCAATCACGCCAGAACGGCTAAACGGATCTGGAGGAAATTTGGCACAGAGATAGATCATATAGTCTGGAATCCCGTCAAGTCCCGGAAAAGAGTTCCCTCGGGAACCGAAAAGCCTCAATCCACGCGGACGAATTTGCGGGCATTAGCTAGTCACTTTTATAAACCCCGTGGGAACGTGGGAAAAAAGTACAGTCTTCAAATTTAGAAATCTAGAAATTTCTTGCATTTTTTGGAATCTAAATGCGATTTTTTTCAATACCGCCACATTGTATTTGTCATGACGTCATGTAACACTCACGAATCTATTATATTGTCCCCTAACAATATTAATATCACGCTGCAACGGAGCAACGGATCGACCCGATTTTCAGGAGAGTGACATAGGCTACTTTTTATCCCGGAAAATTAAAGAGTTCCCGCGGAAATAAAAAAAAACTTACCAAGCGGGTGAAGTTGCGGGCATCAGCTAATAATTCTGTGTCTGTCTGTCTCATCCATACAACCGATTTCAATTTAATTTATAATATTAGTATGATCATAGCAAGTAGCAGCAGGTAAAAATGTATTATTTTAATTTCAAGTAAGTGTGTTATTTGGAGCAATATCGAGATTAAATCTCTAATTTTGTTGAATTTTCTAGGAATCTAAAAGAAATGCACAATTTTAGCACTCTGCCATATTGGATTTGTCTTCGCCGATAACGTCGAGTTACCAATGACACTCAAGAGCCTATTATTCCCTCACAATAATATCATACGTTCCACAGTTCTCTTTGTTAGTTATCACCCCAAGTGTCACCGTATCGAATTCCGTCAAATTCGGCTAGACAGATCAGACCCCATAACAGGGAATTTGATTAATATAATATGTAGGTAACTAATATTTCTATGGATCAGACATACTTTTTATATATTTTTTTATTATACACTTGTATCACACTTGTATACACATATTGAAATCCATATAGTTACATACTTATTATAATATTATTTAATACCGAAATTTATTAAATCTACGCTTATATGTATGGATTTGAGTATTTTGAGTAAAGTGTATTCATTGAAGTAATTTCGAGATTTGTTGTATTTTTTTTGAATCTAAAATCCGCCATATTGGAATTGTCATGACGTCATGTGACCAAGACAGTCGAGTCCATTATACTGTCCCCCAACAATAATCTGATGCGTTTCACAGCCTCCTTTGTTATCTTCAAAGCTGCCTTCTCTCATGTTTGTTATCTTTTCAAGACAAGTCATTAACTTTGGCTTTTGTTCTCGAATCTCGCCTACTCCAGCTTCCGGCCGTGCAATTTAACCCTCATTAATATTGGACGGAGTTAGGAAATTACGTTTCTGATTATCTCTTCAGCGGCCCATTAACTAACTAATGCATTGTGAATACTTACTTAACCAAAGTAACTGGACGATTTTTGTATAGTCCCACAAACTTAGCTGACACGGTGGCCAAAATTGGAACTAATTTTTATGCCTATTCAGTTTTTTTTTAATCGAAACTTCTTAAGAACCGTGATTTGAAAATTCGATGAAACGAAAAAGCGACACAAAAAAGAGACAAACATATTCATAACTAGCTGATGCCCGCGACTTCGTCCGCGTGGTTTAAGTTTTTTTGATTCCAGCGGGAACTCCTTAATTTTCCGGGATAAAAAATAGCCTATGTCACTCTCCAGGTCCTTAACTATACCCATGCCAAAAATCAAGACTATCCGTTGCTCCGTTGCGGCGTGATTGAAGGACGAACCAACAAACCAACAAACAAACACACTTTCGCATTTATAATATTAGTATGATAGGATTTAGCCTGCGAGAGAATAAGATAGAATATAAGTTATATTTATCTCATTCTCTCGTAGGCAAATTTTTTTGAAGTTTCACTTCTGCCGTAATAGGTATGTGTATTGCACACAAACTTTTTTATTTTATTTTACATATAGACGCTGTCACCGGGTCAGAGAAGTTAGTCGGACGGTACATCCATATCCATATTCCATACTAATATTATAAACTTGAAGATGCCTGCGACTTCGTCCGCGTGATAATTTTTTTGCGATTTCCATTAATTTTCCGGGATAAAATGAAGCCTATATGCTACTTCAGGGTATGCTATCTCCACTCCAAATTTTAGCCAAATCGATTCAGCCATTGTAGCGTGAAGGATTAACAAACATCAAACTTACAAAGATCCAAACTGTCACAATAATTGGGTATTTGACAAGTATTCAAATAAATTATTTTTTAGTGATTATTAAATAGAGGATCTCCCAAAAGTTATCTATTTAATTATAAACTTCCCCAGTTAGTTTTATATTTAATAACTATTTTAAACTATCGATTAAAGTAAAAAACCGGCCAAGTGCGAGTCGGACTCGCGCACCGAGGGTTCCGTACAAACCTGTATTAAGTTTTAAATTATTAAAAAAAAACTACTTACTAGATCTCGTTCAAACCAATTTTCGGTGGAAGTTTGCATGATAATGTACATCATATATTTTTTTAGTTTTATCATTCTCTTATTTTAGAAGTTACATGGGGGGGGGGGACGACGACACATTTTACCACTTTGGAAGTGTCTCTCGTGCAAACTATTCAGTTCAGAAATAAATGATATTAGAAACCTCAATATCATTTTTGAAGACCTATCCATAGATACCCCACACGTATGGGTTTGATGAAACAAAAATTTTTGAGTTTCAGTTCTAAGTATGGGGACCCCCAAAATTTATTGTTTTTTTCTAGTTTTGTGTGAAAATCTTAATGCGGTTCACAGAATACATCTACTTACCAAGTTTCAACAGTATAGCTCTTATAGTTTCGGAAAAAAGTGGCTGTGACATACGGACGGACACACAGACAGACAGACAGACAGACAGACATGACGAATCTATAAGGGTTCCGTTTTTGCCAAATTTGGCTACGGAACCCTAAAAGTGCGTCGAACTTGACTTTTCAATATTTCATACAAAATACCAAAGCACGCGTTTTGACGTTTGAAAACAGCAGCAGGGCAATCGGCTAAAAATTGCATCAATCATCGTTACAGTATCAATTGTTGTGATTGGCTGAATTTATGGTATTCTTGCTGCGTCAATGGATTTTGTCCAATAGTGGAAGAGTGTTAACCAATCAGAGGTGATTGCGATGTATCAATGATTGATGCAGAAGTTACGCGATCGCTCGGCTGCTGATTTGACTAGTTGTCAAATACCCAATTATAATATTAGTAGTATGCCAAAGCTAATATTTGTAGTATGTCTGTGCGTATGCCTGCTAGGCTTTCACATGTGTTTAACTTATTTATAACAGGACATAGGCCACTTTTTTCAACATCGGTTAAAGAGGGCCATAAAAGCTGACAGACAGATAGACAGTCAGACATACCAGAGTCCAGACTCACTACCGCATTTGTAAAACTATAATACTTATAGATAGATAGATAATTATGGTTATGCATATTATGAAATAGGCTAACCAACATGTGTGAAGCCGGGCGAGTTAACTAGTTTGTAATAAATTTTCGTAGAGCAATACACGGATCCAAAGAGATACTCGTATAGCTGAAAGCGTATTTGTAAAGCACTTGTAAAGCACTGTATCACACTGAAGTACTTGAAAAAGCGCTGTATCGCACTGTCGCTGTCGAGACAAATTGGTAGCACTCTAAACACTTTGTTAGCAGTGTTCTTTGTTTCAGCTTTCATGTCACGGGGAAATCTAGTACTCATGATGCTTTGGCGTAATGTGTATCTACGTCATGTGGTTACATAATATCATAGTGCAAACATAGCCACATTTTTTTTCATTCCACTTCCGAAGCCATTTATTAAAGAAATTTATTTTAAACTTTTTAGTGTACTTATTCATTCACAGTGGGAACTTACCTAGTCTCCATCATTGAATTATATACATAGTACATAATACCTCAATGGTCTCCATTGCTAGGTGCAGTATACTCACTAACATCAAATTATTCTTTACAAATTATTTTAATTTTTACTAATAAATACTAGGATCGAGAACATTTGTACCACTATCCTATATGTATATGTATATTTGTAGACTGCATCATCACTTACCATCAGGTGAGATAGCAGTCAAGGGCTAACTTCTAGCGAAATAAAAAAAATGCCAAAACACATACTGAGACAGAAATATTTATGACACAGGTAAGCGAATCCGTGTAAAGTCGGACGTGTTAACTAGTTTGTAATAAATTTTCGTAGAGCAACACACGGATCCAAAGAGATATAGCTGAAAGCGTATTTGTAAAGCACTTGTAAAGCACTGTATCACACTGAAGTACTTGAAAAAGCGCTGTATCGCACTGTCGCTGTCGAGACAAATTGGTAGCACTCTAAACACTTTGTTAGCAGTGTTCTTTGTTTCAGCTTTCATGTCACGGGGAAATCTAGTACTCATGATGCTTTGGTGTAATGTGTATCTACGAGTACGTCATGTGGTTACATAACATCCATAGTGCGAACCTAGCTACATATTTTTCATATTTGTAACATATCAATTTCTAAAAACTTGATTTTTTGAAGTGAAAACTTCTTTAGCTGCGTTGAGCACTTTTTGGTAGGGGGTGAACTTATAGATTTGCGTCACAGGTCACCGACATGCTCGCGTTGTTACGAAGACAAAAGGTCCTAAATATAAATATACTTACTACATTCGTAATTAAACTTTAATACCTTAGTTTTAAGGTTTATTTTTTAATAATAATTATTATTAAGTAATTATAATCGTTTTTATTTTAAATACTTACTCTGTTTTGTTTTTTTTTTTAATTAAAAAAAATTTTTTTTTTTTTTTTGTTTTAAATTTTTTAATTTTTTGTTTTCGCTTCTATCGGCAGTCCCTATGACTGCAAATTTTTGTTTTTTTAACTTTTTAGTGCATTTAGGTATTCATTCACATTGGGAACTTTCTCAGTCTCCGCTTGGTGTAGTGATCTGCAGTATTAGGATCGAGGAGAAAGGACTTGGAGTTTAATGACGAAGTCAATGCTCGGTGCCCACAACATCAAGTCAACATCAACAGTTCCTAAATCCCGTTAGCTTAGGAGTGCAATACTATATGCAGCATCAGAATAGAGAAGTTGGGACATGGTTTTCAATCTTAAATTGTCATAAAAGTAGAAAATTTCTGAGATATATTTTTGATAACATGCGGCAAGGCTGAATTGGTGATGCAGCCTAAGGTGGAACGCATTTACCTAGAAGATACCTAAAGACTAGGGTCATATTATGTGCACAGGGTGTATTGTAATATATCATGTGCAATAAAGAATTTAAAACAAACAAAACAAACAAAGAATGTTGAAGAGATTGCACGTTTATTGACTTCTGATTGTCAGTATATTAAAACTCTATAAGATTTCTTTAACTGTTTCAAACTACGGTACGAAACATATTAGGAGAGCTTCAAAATTTCTGGTCCGCGACCAGCAGAAATCACACTTGATCTGAAGGTTATAATATTAAAAGTGAACCATTTCTACCCAAATTTCTGTTAACATGCAGTCGGACTGTTACATTTGAGGCACAGAAAAAAAAGTTTTGCTCTACCTTTACCTTACATAAAGGGGAAAGCAAAACACAATCCTACCTTTGTATTGAGTAAACAGGTTTTTAAACAAAGCATTATTTTACTGTTTTCACCTACAAGCAAAAACATTCGTAGTAAGTAAACAGGGTCTAAAACAAAGCATTATTTTCAGCTTTCACCTACAAGCAAAAACATTCGTAGTAAGTAAACAGGGTCTAAAACAAAGCATTACCTATTTTCAGCTTTCACCTACAAGCAAAAACAGCCTTGGCTAAAATAATTTACGAAGTGAGGTTGAAATGTGCTATTATAAAATCAGAGTAGGCTTGTATTACAAACAACTAGGTTGAAATAATTAGCTTTTATACAAATTAACTTATAAAGTCACCATGCTTGGAAGTTATGAAGGCTAGGAAATAACTGCAATACTTTCATTGCGGACTTATTAATAGAGTTGACACTGCAGGTTGTTAGAGAGAAATGTGACACAAAATGCATACTTCGAGACTAATATTATAAATGCGAAAGTGTGTCTGTCTGTCTGTCTATCTGTCTGTCTGCTACGCTTTCACGGCCCAACTACACAACCGATTTTAATGAAATTTGGTACAGATATAGTTTACATCCCGGGGAAGGACATAGGCATTTTATCCCGGAAAATTGAAGAGTTCCCGCGGGAATTAAAAAACATCAATCCACGCGGACGAAGACGCGGTAATCTAGTATAGTAATAAATAATCTGACGACCACCCTGGCGCAGTGGCGAGCGCTGTGGTTTACTGTGGGAGGTGCCGGGTTCGATTCCCGGCAGGATCAATTTGGGAATTTATAATTTCTGAATTTTTTCTAGTCTGCCGAATCAGGAAAAATACAGAAATTATAAATTTCCTTATTGCCACAACCCGGGGTTCGATCCTGGGACTTCTAGAATCGCAGTCAAATAATCTGGGCATTTAGGATAATGGCAATATGCAGCTACATAATATAACACCAGAAGTCCAGTCAAATAAGATCTGAAATCAAAATTTTGGCACTCAACTTTGCATTTTTGATCTAATGTAGTTTTAATGATAGAAAAACAATGTGTAAAGGTTCTCGCGTCTGCAACCCCCGGCAAGGGTTTTTATAATGGGGTGGCGAGTGCATTATTTCACTTCCTTACCTTACCTTTTTACCTTTTGATTAACTACATAACTAAAATAGCCGAAACTTAAGTAACAAGTCTATAAAGCTAAAAGCCCATAGGAGAAAGAGGCTTATCGTAACTTGCTACCGATTGTTGGGCTAAGCCCGAGCTCAGCTAGTCCAAACTGTAGGTATAATAAAAATAATTGAAACGTGCGTGTGACACGCTCGGGAAACCCCCGCGCCAATCAATGCGGGGGGTCGAGGGGTCTGTAATAGTAACAGCGAACTTTTGTGACTTTATCCATACTAATATTATAAATGCGAAGCGTGTCTGTCTGTCTGTCTGCTACGCTTTCACGGCCCATCTGTTCAACCAATTTTGATGAAATTTGGTATAGGGATAGTTTGTATCCCGGGGAAGGACTTAGGCTTTTATCCCGGATAATCAAAGAGTTCCCGCGGGAATGAAAACTACCATAATTCACGCGGACGAAGCTAGTAACATCTATGCAGAAGGATCTGGGAACCCACCGCATTACTATCCCAAAAAACCCCTGCCTGTGATTAATGGAATGGGGTCACGACCCTCAGCAATGAGGATACGACGCAGAGAGAGGGTTAATAATTCCTAAACATTTGCAAATTCAGCCCTTGGAAACAAACAAACTCAAAGTTAACGATGTAATGTTGTCGCTCAAAGTACCTTTCTGACACGTTAGGGTTCCGTAATCAGCAAGGAACCCATAGAGTTTCTCCATGTCTGTTTCTGTCTGTCTGTCTGTCTGTCTATCCGCGGCTTAGCTCAGAAGTCCTTCGTACTAGAAAGCTGTAATTTGCTATGGGTATACTTAATATAATTCACGCCGACAAAGTGGTGAAATTAAATTTTGAAAAATATAATAATTAGGGTACCTCCCCTGTACGTCTATCGTTTTCTCGTACATATGGTGTGTGGTGTCGTTTGATAGGTCGTTTAAAAATATTCTTCTATTCAAGAATCTGCGAAATTTTAAGCTTTAAATTGCTGTTAAACATACATTGCTGTTAAATGTACATTAAATAACAACAGGGTTTCTGACAGGGGGTTGCAATCGTACTTAGTTTCTGACAATGGACAACGTGGTTTCTAATATTATTCCAAAGAAAAATATAAAAAAAACTGAGCTTAATACTGTAACGAATTTGAGGAGCCACATTTTCTACCTGATACCTTTCAAAGCAACCGCGATCCAAACTTCATAGTCGGGGATCGTTTATACCTCTATTTGAGACATACATAAAAAACTTTCAGCTTTAATAAAATAACGAAGGTCTGATCGTCGCGGGATCTTGCTCTATAATGTGACGGTCAAGTACGGAATCCTAATTGCGCGTGGCCCGACACCCACTTGGCCGGTTTTATTCTAATTCAACTCAATTTTCTGTGTGTCAAACGTTCCCGAGTTACATATTTTTTTACAAAGTGATTGATGAACCAATTAAGTGAAATAATCGTAGCTTTGGGAGCCATAACTTAACCTCTATTCGAGTTCAACTAAATATCATTTAGCGTTTTATAATTTGACTTAGTTTTAACAGTTTCAACTGATATGCGTATGATATGAAATCTATGCTAATGCGAAATGTGTCGGTATGTCTGTTCATGTTCGACTATGCATGACGAGGTCCTGGGTTCAATTCCCAGGGAGGGCCCTATAATTAAGTAGCTATGACTAGACATTCTCAGTACTAGCCCGGAGTTGGAAAGTAGGCGGCGTTTTCACTCTTGGAGAGCATGTAAAGACGTTGGCTCTGCGCCTGTGCTCTCTCCGGTCATGTCGGATTTTCCGTCCCATCGGGCTATGAGAGTAAAGGAATAGAGCGTTCACCTGTGTTAGCGCACACATTTGTGCACAAGAATATCTCCCGCGTTGATGATTCTCTGGAGTTTGGCCGCTATGGCTGAAATTCGGTTTATATTGCAACAAGATGATGCCTGCGACTTCGTCCGCGTGGTTTAAGTTTTTTACTTGATTCGCGGGAAGTCCTTAATTTTCCTGGAGAAAATAAACATGGTATAATATTATAACTTCACTAGAACCTACCGCTAGGAGAGTCAAATTTCAGTTGTCATATTTTTGAATTGGCTCAGTCGGAGTGTATTGAATACGTGGTGTTATTTTCTCCAAATATTTCAGTGGCGACGAGGACCTTTTAAGGAATTTCACGCGTGTGTTAGTTCAAAATACTGTGTTCGAACATTTCGATTGGTAAAATCGCCGAGTTTAAAGTTGAATTTGCGGTTATACGTGGAGCGGCTACAATAAACCCGACCAACGAAGTCGAATCATACTTCATGCTAATATTATAAATGCTAAAGTGTGTTTGTTTTTTGGTTTATTGGTTTGTTGGTTTGTCCTTCAATCACGCCGCAACGGAGAAACGGATCGACGTGATTTTTGGCATGGGTAGGTATAGTTGAGGACCTTATTTATTTATTTATAGTTGAGGACCTGGAGTGTGACATAGGCTACTTTTTATCATATATAATTTAATTATCATGTATAATTTAATCATCATATATAATTAAGAAGTTCCCGCGGGAATCAAAAAATTAAACCACGCGGACGAAGTCGCGGGCATCAGCTAGTTTATGATAAAATTTTACGCCTACCATTGAGTAAAGTAATATAGCGCCTACCGTTTGCAGGGTTGAACGAACTTAGCTAAAGGAACTTTATTGAGGTATTTTACGGGAGAAAAATCTGTCTTCCAGTGTTAATATTTTATATCAGGTATTACTTCTATATTTTATTGGTATTTTATGTCAAGGAGCCGTAGTTTATTATATAGTACTAGCTGCCCGCGACTTCATCCGCGTGGATTGAGGTTTTTTGTTGTGCTCCTATGTGCTAAATGTGCTAATCCAGACTATAATTTATCTCTGTGCCAAATTTCATGTAGACCCGTTCTGCCTTTCTGGCGTGATTGAGTAACAAACATCCATCCATTGATACATCCATACATCCATCCATCCATCCAAATTTTCGCATTAATAATATTAGTATAGACTAGCTGTGATTGAGACTAGATTGAGGTTTTTGTTTTCCGGGCTAAAAAGTAGCATATGTGTTATTCCACACTATAATCGATCTCTGTGCCAAATTTTATCCAGACCCGTTCAGCCGCTCAGCCGTGATTGAGTAACAAACATCCATCCATCTATCCAATCTTTCGCATTTATAGTATTAGTTAATAAAGAAGTATAGATTATATAGTATTAGGCGCCTGGCTTTCTACTTGGGGTTGTAGGTTCAAATTGGAGTATATTGAGAAGTTTAAGCCGTGTGGCCGTGGTCAAGTGGTACAGAGAAAGATTGAAATGGTAATGATAAGGTTTCTATCCTTCAAAATAACACGAGATAAGTAAAATAATATTATGTTTGCAAACGTGTGCGCAATAACTAGCTTCTTAGCTATATACTCGTAATAGTAGTTCCAAAGTTTTCCGAATTCCCGGAAGAAAGTCTTTAGAACTTTTAAAAGTTTAGGAAAATATTGGCACGGCTATGTTGTCACGATCTATTATTCAGCGTTCGCATCGCTTAGTAACTTAGACGTTAGTATAATATTTGGTACTAGCTGATGCCCGCGACTTCGTCCGCGTGGATTGAGGTTTTTGGTTCCCGCGGGAACTCTTTTATTTTTCGGTATAAAAAGTAGCCTAAGTGTTATTCCAGACTATAATCTATCTCTATGCCAAATTTCATAAAGATCCGTTCAGCCGTTCAGGCGTGATTGAGTAACAAACATCCATACATTCATACATACAAACTTTCGCGTTTATAATATTTTTGGTATACCTAACCCATAGTTTATATCATAGTCTGTAAGGAGATAAGTTTGTTCTTTATAATTTAAAACGCTGTGCTAATATTACAGATGATGACCGCGACTTCGTCCGCGTGGATTAAATTCTTTTAATTCCCGCAGAAACTCCTTGATTTTCCGGAATATAAAGTAGCCTATGCCCTTCCGTGGGATACACGGCTCTGTACCAAATTTCATCAAAATCGCCTGAAAAGAGGGGCCGTTAAAGCGTAGCAGACAGACAGACAGACATTTTGCATTATTTCGCGTCTTCCTGGCTGCTTCGTAGTTACGGCTCATCTGTTCTTGGGACCTGTTTGAGTTTCATACATAAAAGTCCTTCCACGGGATGTAACCTACATCTGCAACCAAATTTCGTCAAAAATGGTTAAGTGTAACTCAAACGTCGAATTAGTATACAGTTTCCTACCTCTATATTATCCGTCTCAATTCTTTCTTAGGTCATTTATATTATGAGCGTCGACCCACTGTATAGGTACATAGGTGTATACTATACTACTGTGATATTACTATTGATTTATTATGTTAATACGAAGGCGTGGATTCTGCGATAGTGATCTTATTACTGGGCAAGATAAAACAAAAGATTGCATCATGAATCTAAATCACAGCAGCAATAAAGCTCATTATGCCGCCATAGTGCCCACTTAGTTTGCTAAGCCTCTCAACTTGGAACGCTCTATGAATGCTTAAAGCAACGGGCGTGGTTAATGACTTTATTTCAACCAAGCAATTTCAGCATTTATAATACGGCCATCTTTCTAGTCCCTGTAAATTTTTGTCGTTTAATTAAAACAAAAGCTGGATTTTTCTTTACTGATTTTGGTTGTAAAATATTAGTATACCGAATTTCTTGCTGGTTTTTCTCGGTAGGAACGGCATTCCGAAACAGTGGTAGATTCACTCGACAATTTAAAAGCACCTCCAGGTCCTTAACTATACCTATGCCTCTTGTGCAGAGTGGTTTTCTATAGGTAGTGGATTTATTTTATGGAAACATCTTTTATATTTTAAGTAGTAATATAATTTTATATTCAGACATTTTTATATTATATTAAATAAGAACATATTTTTTATTATTATAATAACGTTTCCTAGGTTACATATTTTTTCTAAAATCTACGGTCTACACACTATGGTCAAAGGTCAAAGGAGTTTTTATTCAACACCTTCTCCTATTTTTTAAAATTTGTATGTTTACAAATTTAAAAATAAACTTAAAATAAAAATTATTAACTTTACTCGTTTTTTAATTTTATATCTATACCGTTAAAATAAAAACTAACTTTTTAAAACATAATAAAATCTTTTCTTCAAAAAAAATACTAACTTTTAACATTTTAACTTACGTTAGTATTTTCGAACAATGTTTTTCAAATTTAATTTTATTTAACGGTTTTGTTAATATGTCAGCTGTTTGCTCACCTGTAGAGCAATATTTTACAGTAATATTACCTTTTAAATAATGTTCATGTATAAAATAATATCTAACATCAATATGTTTTGATCTCTTATTGAATGAACCTGTTTTAATTAACTGAATTGAACTTTGATTGTCAATATTTAACAATATTTTTATATTAAAATCTACAAGTTCACCCAATAATGATCTTAAATACAATGTTTCCTTGCAACAATCCGCAGCTGCAATGTATTCAGCTTCAGTTGAGGATAAAGCAACAATTGGTTGCCTTTTGGAACACCATGCAATGGGTCCACCTGCTAAGAATATTATGTAACCAGTTGTGCTCCGTCTAGTTTCTAAGTCATTTGCATAATCTGCGTCACAATATGCATCTATAACAGACAAATTTTCATTTTTAAAATATTTTATGCCCTTATCTTTTGTACCCTTTAAATATTTCAAAATCTTTTTAATAGCTATGACATCATTTTTACTAGGGTTTTCTATTTTTCGACTGGCATGATTAACTGCTTGAGCTATATCAGGCCTTGTCCTAGTAGATAGATACAATAATCCACCCACACACTCTCTGTAGGGAAAATTTGTTTCCAATGTCTCGTCTTTAACAGTCTGTTCACTACATGGTGTGCTAGTGGGTTTTGAATCAATCATATTATAAGTTTTAAGCAACTTTTCTGTATAAAGTTCTTGTTTTAATGTTATTCCTGAACTATCTTTATGAATTTCTAAACCAATATAACTTTTAGGATTTTTAAATACTCTTATTTCAAATTCCTTTTGCAAACAATTCAGAATTCTATCTAAATCAGTTTTATTTTTAGCAATTGCAAGTCCATCATCTACATAAAGTGCTATTATAATACTTTTATTAACATTTGTAAATACACAACGATCAGTTTTTGTAGAAAATAAACCTAGTTTTAACATAGTTTGAGTGAATTTCTTATTCCATGTTATTGGAGCTTGTTTGAGCCCATATAATGATTTTATTAATTTACAAACTTTATTTGGTTCTTTTTTAAAACCTTCTGGGATATTCATATAAATATCTTCACTAAGCTCTCCATATAAAAATGCAGTTTTTACGTCAAATGTGACAATTTCACATTTAGCAGCTATAGCAAATAAAGATTTGAGTGATGACTGACTTACCACTGGACTGTATATCTCGTTGAAGTCAATACCTTTTTGCTCAAAACCTCTCACTACGAGACGTGCTTTATACATACCATCTTCCTTCACACGAAATACCCATTTGTTACTTAATACTTTATGTCCTTGTGCTTCTTGTCTGTCAACTAATTTCCATGTATTATTTTTATACAGAGATTCCTTCTCTAAATTTATGGCCTTCTCCCAATTTTCCTTTTCGTTACCTGTAATAGCCTCATTATATGTAAGTAGTACATAGTCATCAAATTTGATTGGTTGAGTTCTCTTTCTCTGAGATCTTCTTAACTCTTCTGTAACTTCTTCATTTTCTGGAGAACTTCCCAGTACTTGAGAGTCTATTTCTTCTGTATCATAATATTGAACATCTTCTTCTTCTTCATGTATTTCTGATTCAATATTAGTTACGTCTTCTTCTGTTTGTATAACATTTTCTATTTCGTCCATTTGTTTATCTTCTATTTGTAATATATTATCTCTTTCATTTTTTTCTTCATTAATTTCTATGTTACTTTCTTTTTTATTGAGAATTACTATATCTCTATGGTATTCTACTCTACGACTTTCTTCATTCCACAGTCTATATCCATTGTTAGTATATCCTATCATTATTAGTTTCTTACTTCTTGAGTCTAGCTTTTTTATTTGTCCTAGTTGTTTAGCATATACAGTACATCCAAATATATGTATGTTGGAAAGATTTGGTTGTTTTCCATTCCATATTTCATGAGGTGTTTTGTTATTAACTGTTTGACTGGGTAATCTGTTAAGAAGGTAAGTAGCACAGTAAACAGCTTCACCCCACATTTCATTATTCAATTTTGACTCAAATAACAATGCTCTGACTTTTTCTAATATTGTTCGATTTAATCGTTCGGCTTTCCCATTATGTTGAGGTGTGTATGGAATTGTATAGTCTAATTTTATACCTTTCTTTAAACACCATGTTTTAAATTCATTGCTTGTATATTCTCCTCCGTTGTCACACCGTATACAAGACACTTTTTCTTTCTTTTCTCGTTCTACTTCTTCAATATAATTCTTAATTACTTCTGAAACTTCACTTTTATGTTTTATAAGATTAGTTTTAATTAAATGACTATAATCATCTAAAATTGTGACAAAATATCTCTTTCCATCATGAGTTTCTGTTTCTATTGGTCCACAAACATCTGTATGCATTATTTCTAGAATTCTTCCTGCTCTCTGCCTCTCTGTTTTAAAGGGTAGTCTGCTTTGCTTTGCTTTTATGCATATTTCACACGGTTCTTCTTTACTATTAACTCCTTCTATTTTTATACCTTGAGCTACATTGGGTAGGAATCGCAAAATATCTTTTCCGGGATGTCCTAGTCTCTTATGCCACTCCAAAGCTGTATCTTTCTCTTTTGCTAATAGTGTATGCTCTTCACAATTTTCTTTATTTATATTAATATAATATAAACCATTTTCTTTTTTACCTTTTAGTATCAATTTTTTATTTTTAAATATTTTTACACTTTCTTTTGTAAACAAAACAGAACCATTATTATCTGTTACAGCAGTAACTGACATTAAGTTGTGTGTTAGGTCAGGAACATATAAGGCTTTATTCAATGTACAGTTTATACCTTGAATTGTTCCAATTCCTTGAGATTTAATCGTTTCATCATTTGCCACTGATATTTGCGACTGAATTTCTTGAAAATTATTTAAATTATTAATATTATTTGTCATGTGTGACGTACTTCCGGAATCAACCACAAGTTTTATTATTTCGTTTTCTTTGTAAGTATTACTGGTTGTTACCAAGGCTACGTTATTGTTATTAATTTTATTATTTTTATTGCGGAAAAAACAATTTTCTGCTTTGTGATTGTTTTTCTTACATATATTACAGCCTTTATTTTTATACCAGCAATCCTTTTCTAGGTGGTTATTCATTTTACATGATCTGCATTTGAACTGTTTTTGTTTATATTTTTCTACCTTTAGTGCTACATTATCACATTTTTCATTACTTACTCGCGTTTCCTCGAGCAGCAGTCGATTTTTAAGATTAAGTAAAGTTTTTTCATTATCTGAGGTACTTTCCCATGCGGTTGTGAAAAATTTGTATGAATCTGGGAGACATGTTAGTATCTTTGTCATTACAAGGTCTTCACTAATCTCATGACCAAGATTTTTTAATCGTAATGACAAATTCTCTATATTTACTAAATTTTCGTTCATAGACAGATTATTATTGTACTTGAAATTAAAAAATTCTTGTAGTAAATTAGATTTGTTTCTATTTTCTGACCCCTCAAAAATGGTACAGATTTTGTTATACATTTCATATGCTGAATTACAAGTTAACAAATGATATTTGAATTTTTTATCGATTGATGAAATTATTAATTTTTGTGACTTGGCATCTTTTAGTTCATCAATCTTTTCTTCACTCTTTATTAAAGTGTGCAATAACCCTTGTGCTTTCAAATAAATATTTATTTCAAACTTCCACATCTGAAAGCTCTCGGGTCCATTCAATTTTTCAATTTCATTCGAAGCTTTCGCCATTTTTAATTTTTATGTGTAATGTACTTACAGTTTTTTATTTTATGCGATTTCTATTTTTCTCGCGTCCACTGGGCCCATAACCTCTTGTGCAGAGTGGTTTTCTATAGGTAGTGGATTTATTTTATGGAAACATCTTTTATATTTTAAGTAGTAATATAATTTTATATTCAGACATTTTTATATTATATTAAATAAGAACATATTTTTTATTATTATAATAACGTTTCCTAGGTTACATATTTTTTCTAAAATCTACGGTCTACACACTATGGTCAAAGGTCAAAGGAGTTTTTATTCAACAATGCCAAACAAACACACTTTCGCATTTATAATATTAAGTATGATATGATTAAGCTGCAAAGTGCAAACCATAATTAAGTGACAAAACAAACTGGACAAAACATCTGCGTGAAATATCTACGCCCGCGGAGAATGACGGCTTAGCCTGTCGTACTGAATAGTGCGCGTTTTTTATATGGCATCATTGACACTGAATTTTGTCCGTAAATTATCCGTAGCGTATTTTCACTCTAATAAAATCTGTGGTTAAACCCGAAACAATTGAGTTTTTATTATTTTGAAATCGCTTCTTACTGTCTGTTGATTTTGGTCTCATATTCTCATAGAATATGTCTGTTTTTCAGGTTGTATATTGGTATGTGACGCGGGCGAGTGAGCGGCATGCGGGCCCAGCGCTCGAGGCGGGCGGCGCTCGCCGCGCTCGCGGCGCTGCTCGCGCTCGGGCCCTGCTCGGCCGAGCTTGAAGTCACCACTTCCGCTGCGTTTGGTAAGTGTATCAGCTGTTTGATGCGAGCTAGTCAGTGGCGTGCGGGCTCAGCACTCGAGCGGCACTGCTCACGCTCGCGCCCTGCTCGGAATAGCTTGAAGTCACCATCTCCGCTGCGTTTAGTAAATGTATCAGCTGTTTGATGCGAGCTAGTCAGTGGCATGCGGCCTCAGCGCTCGAGCGGCACTGTAAGCGCTCGGGCAATGCTCGGCCGAGCTTAAAGTCACCACTTCCGCTGCGTTTGGTAAGTGTATCAGCTGTTTGATGCGAGCTAGTCAGTGGCATGCGGCCTCAGCGCTCGAGCGGCACTGTAAGCGCTCGGGCAATGCTCGGCCGAGCTTGAAGTCACCACTTCCGCTGCGTTTGGTAAGTGTATCAGCTGTTTGATGCGAGCTAGTCAGTGGCATGCGGGCTCAGCACTCGAGCGGCACTGCTCACGCTCGCGCCCTGCTCGGAATAGCTTGAAGTCACCATCTCCGCTGCGTTTAGTAAATGTATCAGCTGTTTGATGCGAGCTAGTCAGTGGCATGCGGCCTCAGCGCTCGAGCGGCACTGTAAGCGTTCGGGCCCTGCTCGGCCGAGCTTAAAGTCACCATTTCCGCTGCGTTTGGTAAATGTATCAGCTATTTGATGCGAGCTAGTCAGTGGCATGCGGGCTCAGAGCTCGAGCGGCACTGTAAGCACTCGGGCCCTGCTATAAGCCGAGCTTGAAGTCACCATCTCCGCTGCGTTTGGTAAGCTTCCCTCTGTTTCTCTGAGTTGGGTTTAAAGTTGACGTTAAAGCAACAAACGAGACCAGCGAACCCTCGTCACTTTGGTTTTTAGAAAACATAATTAATTATCACCATCACGTCCATTAAGTATACCTACTAATAAAATTATACAAAACGTTGCTTCACTCTTATAAAATATGCCTTTTGACTTTGATCCAATGACATGGGTCATGAATCAGGCATCGTTAGAGATGCACCTCATGAATAAATTATGTCCGGCCACATAATATGGCGTGCTTAAAAAAAATTAGTAGGTACTGGTGTGCTGGTAGGTACAGCAATCTCGGTACCGGAGATAAAAAGTTGCCAAGTTAGTTTGTATCTTTAATAAAAACTAAATAAATCTTCTTTTTCAAAACAGAATGTTGCTTAAAGCAGTGTCAGGTTTCTTTGGAAATGATTTTAATTAAAAGCCATTTCTAATGAAAAACTCTGTCTAAAATTCGCAAGAAAAATTGGTTTGTTTCACCATTCTGAAAATATACACCCTGAAGTTTCACCCTACAAGTTACTGTCAAAGTTTCAATACCATGTTACTTTTAAAACAATTAATTAAATCCGGAGTGTCGCCTGTAACATGCCTGGAACGTTCGACGCGCAAAGTTGCCGGCCCATAGTTCAACACAATCCGAACAAAAACATTTAGTTTGCAAACTGCGAGCTAGAATATGAACAAACAAATTTCCAACTGGTTCAACCACAGATTGTACTCATGCACAGTCTAGATTGTAGCTTAGTGATGTAGCCAAAATATTAAATTCACCCAATTAGTGTTTAGATTCTTCCGCGTGTTTAGATTTTCTACTAATCATGGAAAAAGTTAGATTTTAAGAGATTAAAAGTTGCATAATATGTCTTTCTTATATATTTAAATGATTTAAAATGTAATTTATTTTTAAAGTTTTAACTAAGACCTAGAGGAGTTTTGACCTAACACCAACTTAACACCAACTTTTTGTTACATAATAAGTTTTCTTGTGTATCTATTGTAGAATATAATAATTGTGTGGTTTTGTAAATTTGTTTTTTTTTTGTAATTAAATAAATGGAAATTGAAATCTAAGCACAGTTGTGTACCGAGAAAGAGATAGCAATAAAACAATGTTCGCCGCAATGTAATCATCAAAGTAGGTGTAGCGTTTTAGAAATAAACTATAGATATTGGATAGAAGAAGGCGTTAATTTGCGGAAATTCATGATAATCAGGAAACAAGAAGCTTAATTCGCCATAATCCGCCAAAGCAGACAAATCTTTTTTTTTTTTTATTCTTCTTTATTCAATATAAAAGTGGAACTGTTACAATTTTAAATACTTGTAAAAGCCTCCGCATAAACCGCGCAGGGTTTTTGCGCAGAGACTAATTTGACATTATGTATATTATATAACTAGGTAGGTAATATTAGTTTAAATGTATTTTTTTTTAATCTATGTGTATCTACAACGTAGAGCTTGTGAATTGTGATATTCACCGCCCAATAAACCAGCAATTCGCACCGCCACACCACAAATCTTTCAAATCAATCTCAACGTAGGTACGTTTCACTCCGACACCGGAGCATCCTCAGGAGATGTTGACTCGACAATGCACGATTGTAAATTGTTGATGTTTGTTGTTGATTCTTTGGTTAAACCCATTAAAATTAAACTTGTAACTGATTAAAAAGAAAACGGGAATTAAATAATAATAAAAATAATATACTTTATTTAAAGTAAAAACCCAGTACAATTACATTTCAATTACAAAAAACCGGCCAAGTGCGAGTCGGACTCGCGCATCGAGGGTTCCGTACAAACCTGTAGTAAGTTTTAAATTATTAAAAAAAACTACTTACTAGATCTCGTTCAAACCAATTTTCGGTGGAAGTTTGCATGGTAATGTACATCATAATATATTCTCTTATTTTAGAAGTTACAGGGGGGGGGACACACATTTTACCACTTTGGAAGTGTCTCTCGCGCAAACTATGCAGTTTAGAAAAAAATGATATTACAAACCTCAATATCATTTTTGAAGACCTATCCATAGATATCCCACACGTATGGGTTAGATGAAAAAAATTTTTTGAGTTTCAGTTCTAAGTATGGGGAACCCCCAAAATTTATTGTTTTTTTTCTATTTTTGTAAGAAAATCTTAATACGGTTCACAGAATACATCTACTTACCAAGTTTCAACAGTATAGTTCTTATAGTTTCGGAAAAAAGTGGCTGTGACATACGGACGGACAGACAGACAGACAGACATGACGAATCTATAAGGGTTCCGTTTTTGCCAAATTTGGCTACGGAACCAAAATAAAATAAAATAGAAATATAAAATAAAATAAAAATATAAAATATATAAACGTTATAGTTACGTACAATTACGTAGTCATACACACTGTTGTTCTATTTTATTCGCATCCTGGTGCACTGACAGCCAGTGCTTGAAGATGGAACAACTCAGATCCTCTGCCAATAAAAATAAAGCACGTAATTATACATAATATCCGGATCCGGAACTCACGTGTTCTGTCGGAAAAATGCCCGACTAGTTTCGAACCCGTTCGGGGCCCTTATTCATGAGCCTGTTCGCGCGACGCGGCCGCTACTCGATGTCGAGTAGCGGCAGAACACGTGAGTTTATCCGGATTTTATGAATAGTTATAATGAATATCACTCACGATAGTTTAAACGTTAAAAAGCACGTAATATTGAATTTAATCCATGCAGATCCATCAAAACGCGGCTCCATGATGTACGGGGACACTTGCTCAACGGTGGTGGACTGCGGCTTCGCGGAGTCGGTCTGCGACTCGGTCCTCAAGATCTGCCGCTGCCATCCCGAGTTCCAAGCTACCAACCACATGGACAAATGTGGAAGACGTGAGTATACAATAGGGATGATGACTACTCAATCAAATCAGCAACTCATTGCTTTGTATCAAGCGTAAGCCTATCTTGCAATAAAAAAAAACTCTTTATCAAACTTAAAAACGCGCTTCTTGGATGGAAGTTTATATGAAATACATAGTTGTGATGTCATACATTTTCTTTAATCTATAGTCTTAAATAGTAATTAAACTTAAAACTAAAAGAGGTATTTTGGAGAACACTCTATTTAATAATCATTTTTGACATAGGCATCAGCCAACATCTCTATTCATCATCGTCATCACCATTTCAACCCGTTGCCAACTCGATACCGAGCACTACTTAGTCTCTTCTCAGATTGAGAAGGGGTTGGCCTTAGTCTACGCTGGCCAAGTGCGGATTGGCAGACTTTACACACCTTTGAGAACATTATATGAAGAACTCTCGGGCATGCAGATTTCCTCGCGATGTTTTCATTCACAGTTATAGAAAGTTAAATATCTAATTTCTTAAAATGCACATGCACGTAGCTCTGAAAATTTAGTGTGCCCGGGGATCGAACCCTCGACCACACGAATAGGAAGCCGGATGTCTTATGCGCTAGGCTGTTATAGCCTTATATCCTTAGCTGTAGAGTCGTTTCGTACCTTTAATTGAGTACCTATAGTTCGCGCACGAGTTGAATGCAGAGCAAATGTATGGTGACAAGTACATTTACTCTGCATTCAACTCGCGCGCGAACTGTATGTGGCTAATTCTGTTGTGCACAATTTTGATATAATACTGCTTTATGCGATGGTGGTAACCCCCCAGGCCGCGCAGTAGAAATTGTATGCAGCGTAATGTTTACTCGTAACGTGACGCAAAACGATCCGCGCAAAATACGCTTGCTTGCGTCGCGTCGTGGTTTAAAAATAAAACACATTAAAACTTAATCACCGAAAGCGACTATGAATTTACTTAGCAAAGCTTTCAAATCATCACTCATACTGAGACGTATGGATAAAGAAGCTCCTTTTATATTGCTTTCGTCGACTGAGGCTATGATGTACAGCTACATTTATAAAGCTTTGAAAGACGTATCTTTTGAGCAGGAAGATTAGGAATGGAACATAATATTTTAGTGAAAATGTAAGAGACTTAAATCAAAAGTGATGCAAAAAATTTCATTTCATTAATTTAATTTGTTTGACTGTATTCGATCTACAAATAACTGTACCAACTCTTATAAAGTAAATAAACAGCCTAATAACAGTGAATAAATTTATACAAAAACAGAAAAATGGATTTAAATTATAATTTATGAGAAAAATAGATTTCAGCTTTAAAAATATTAACTAGTACTTATGAAAAAATTAGCAAATATAATGGTAAAATAAATAAAAAATGTCTGACGGAATTTAAAATACAGCGTTCATAAAACTTTTAATGAATTCACCCTTAATTACTTATTTTCCACGGGGATGGAATGAAATGCAGTTTTATTCAATTAAGCCATCAGGAAAGTAAAATCCAACACAGTTTTCAATTTTCGCTTGAATCCTCTTTTAATTTACCATGATTTATTCCCATTATTATTATGTCACTTGCTTTCATGATACTTTTTCAAACGTTTAAAAACATTTCGTAAACGCCAAAGTTTGTTACTTTTTCATAACAGCGAATTAGTTTAAGTAAAATATCAATATAATTCGAATCAAGAGCTCCCACGAGATGGTTAAAAAACTTAAATTAAATTAACTTATAGCCAAAGGCTAACAAATAGGAAAGATCGGGGGGCACGGCAGTTCCCTCCCCAAGACTCGAGTATATGTTTAATCCTAACGAACTGATGAGTCCCTATCACGCTAAGATGTAATTTCAGATAACCACAAGTGAATAAAACCACAATATTAAAAATAGTAGACAAAAGAAAATAATAAAGGGCCTATCAGGTCGTTACGAATTACAGCAAAACCTCGCATTCTGTGTAGAATTTTTGTCCAATAAAAAGAGCTTTTACCGTCGATCTGTAGCAATGAACTTACACTGGCTCAAAAAGAAGAATCGCGTCATTATTACTCAGCTCTTACTCTTTGCCGTAATTCAGCAAACAAACAACGTTTTAAGTCGACAATTATATTGTTTTACAAAGGTTTTCGTTAGTTTTCGGAGTTGTGTCAATTAAATATCACCAATTAGTTACTATAGAATCCTTCACTTCGCTCTGAATTCAAAATAGCGCCCTCGGGGAACAAAAATTTTATTATATTAAAAATTTAAATAATTTAAATATTTTAAAAACAAACCCATAAAACACAAATAACAATTGCTTCACCGCCATCATAAACAACTAAACAAATAAGGAAACTTGCATGCCTCGACTATATACTCAAGGGGTGTGAAGTCTGCCAATCCGCACCTGGCCAGTATGGTGGACTACGACCAAATCCCTTCTCATACTAAGAGGAGATTCGGGCTCAGCAGTTGGCCAGTGATGGTTTGATGATGATGATGATGGTGTTGATGATATGGTACTTTCAATAAGACGCATATTATTAAGTGTTATAACAAATTTAAAATCAAAGAAAGTCTGAATTGAGTTATAAGCACTTCCTTTAAAAAATAAGTCGTTGAATAAACAAAGATTGCTACACAGACTAAGCTGTCGAATTTAAATTGGTTTTTCTTTTAGAGTGCTCTTAAGGGGAGGTACAAAACGCTCATTTTAACGAAATTGAACTGGCTCTTTGAAGTGTAAAAGGTTGGCCGTTAAGGAAAAGCCGGCTGTAATAACTTAGGGCACTTTTTGTGGACACAAAAATGAGAGAAATATTGATTGAACTGCTTCGTATTCGATGGAGTATAATTGACCGAGCGAAGCGAAGGTCTCTGAGTCTACTTGAGTGAATTGGCACTTGTCAGTCCGTCCGTCCGTCCGTCCGTCTGTCAGAGCCTTATAACTTCTGAATTACTGAACGTAATTACTTCAAATTTAAATATGATATGTAAACCGATGACCTCCCGCCGAATATGGCTTAAAAAATTATAAAAATCTTTATTTCAGGGGAGCTCTCATAGAAGCGAATGCGAAGTAAAATATTTTTAATGCGTTACATAGGGTTGCGGTATATCATTTTAAAGATAATTAGGAATGGAGTCCAAAAATATTCTTTTTTTAATTTTTCCCCTAAACTTGACGAAATGGGGGTTTTCAAAGTGGTGATTTTCTAACGAAGGTCAACTTTGTAGACCTCAGAACTCTCAATTTTCTAAAAGGCTGAGCCTGAAACTTGATCAATTACTGTACTTGAACAACAAATACTAAAATTAGATAAATATAATAAGGAAACGAAATTATTTAATTTTTAATGTGCTTCAGCACTTTTAACAGAACTTCACAATGATGTCAATAGATGGCGCTCTGTGATACCGCGAGGTCTCAGTTCGGGGCGAACCACTAGTTTACTGTAAAAGGTAGTGTTAAGAATTTTATTTCCATACCTAACAAGCCGATGCCCGCGACTTCATCCGCGTAGACGTAGGTTATTTCAAAATCCAGTGGGAACTCTTTGATTTTCCGGCGTAAAAATTAGCCTATGTCACTTTCCAGGTCTTCAACTATACCCATGCAAAGAATCGTGTCGATCCCTAGCTCTGTTGCGACGTGATTGAAGGACAAAGCAACAAACACACTTTCGCATTTATATTAAAAGTATGAAGTATGATGGAAACGATACATACCTTGATATATACAAACACACAAATCTAAATTGTATCTGTCAGAAAACAAAAGAAGAAGGTATTTCTATAGAATTTAAAACTAGAACGGATTCGCTGTTGCAACATTATATAAATGTTCTTTCAGGTGAAAAAGTTCCACTTTTTCCCACTATTAAAATAAAGACTGAGATGTACGCAACGCGCGACGGTAGTGCGGCAAAATGGCAACTTGTTTTTTTTTTAAATTTGTAGACCAGTGCTTGGCAGTGGCACCAATCAAATTGGAATACATAATTTGTTTCTCAAAACACGGAAATAATGACTTGTAACTTTACCTACTTGAATTCATAATACTAAAACATCTTACTAATATTACAGATGCGAAAGTTTGGATGTCTGTATGTTTGGATCTTTGATACTCCTTTACGCCACAACGACTGTTGATCGAACGACTGTCGAATCGGTTAATTTGGCTGAAATTTGGAAAAGAGATACTACTAAAGAGCTTATATCCTGAATTTCTTCCGGAGTATCTTGTCCCGGAGAATTAAAAAGATCCTGCGGGAAACAAAAAAAGGATTTAGTCGCGGGGATCATCTAGTAAGGCAATGAATGAGAATTAAACTTTGATTATATAAAAAATGAGAATCAAGCTTAAGTTTTAGCTCAGGAGCGCTTGAAAGAGACTCCTAGTTTTAATGGTTTGCATATTTTTGATGCAAAATCTCTGCGTTTCGTATCATCATCATCATCATCGGCGCTACAGCCCTTTATGGGCCCGGGCCTGCTCCAGAAGATTTCTCCATCTATCTCTATCGTTCGCGCTCGTTCTCCAGCTTTTTAAACCAATCTGCTTTGCATCTTGGCTAACCCCATCCAACCAACGAAGTTTTGGTCGACCGATACTCCTACGCCCATCTGGGTTTGAAGACATCAGTTTCTTTGGCAGCCGCTGTTCGTCCATACGTTGCACGCGTCCAGCCCATTGTAATCTTGCGATTTTAATGTGCTGAACAACGTTTGGCTCGTTAAAGATTCGGTATAGTTCAAAGTTGTATCATAAGCGCCACAACCCATTATCCTGAACCGCACCATATATTGATCTCAAGACTTCTTTCGAAGATGAGAAGGGCTTCTTCGTCTTTCTTACTGATCGTCCAGCACTCACTGCCATATGTCAGAACAGGCCTTACCAGTGTCTTGTATAAAGTTATTTTACAACGCCTTGAAAGAAACCGTGATCTAAAATGCTTTTTTAGACCATAGTACGCTCTGTTTGCGACAGCTATTCTCCACCTTATTTCTGTGGATATATCAATAATAGATGTGACTTGCGAGCCTAAGTATACGAAGATCAAACCATGTTTTATTTCTGCATCTCCGATTTCTATTTGACTTTGCGGGATAGCTTCAGCCTTAGATGCCACCATGTACATGGTCTTTTGAGTGTTAATCTTAAGGCCTAAATTTTCAGCAGTATTTTTAATCCGGACAAACTCCTGCATTAGGGTTTCCTGGTTTCTTGCGATAAGATCGATGTCGTCTGCGTAAGCTAAGATTTGGGACGGCTTGTAAAATATGGTTCCCAGTGTTTGCGTCTGTGAGTCTCTTATACACTTTTCAAGCACCAAATTACTGCGTTTCGTATGACCAAGCCTTAAAATGCATTGGATCGATGCAGCGTCCAAAGTGGAGCGTCGCGTGTCAACTACGGTGCTATACATTGAAACCAACAATTTATGTGATAATAATGTCTACGAAAAAATGGAAAATGTAATAATATATTCAGCGCATGCATTAGAAACATTAGTATGTTAGTGCTTTAGTCCCAATTTTCCACGTAACTATATAAAACCTACCATAAAAAGCTATTTTAAATTATTATCTAATTAGTAAGTGATGCTTAATGTTAACATGTAGCATTCATAGAAGAATTTTGAATATACTTAAAGAATATAATTAATTGAAATCGCGTGCTGAAGTTTAAGAAAGTGCACAAAAATTTGTAAATTTTAGGTATGATAAGTACAAAAAAAGTAAAAAAACCATTGAATAGTTTACAGAATATTAAACATAAATTCCACCAATTAAAGTAATTGACTGTCGCTATTACACAAAAATGCACTTACACTAATGTCGTCGATCAGAAAAATTTCCAGTTTTCCATTAAAGCAAGAATGTTCAGAAAAAGTAAAATGGTGGCCAATAAAAATAAATTAATAATACTCGTACTTACTTTCACGTACTTACTTCATTGAATTTTTTAAAAGTCACTAAAGTTTCTTTTCCGTTATTGTATCCGATAGATTGCATTTTCGAAAATAGCAAATACTGAGTTCTAGCTACTACATCTCAGAAGGATTATTCTGAAACAGTGGTAAATTCACTTGATGATTTGTAAAGACTTTGTGTAAAAAAATTAGAAGCAGGCGTTACTTTGCGGAAGTCCATGATAATGAAGGAACTAGAAATTTATTTCGCAATTATATTGCATTTATACTGCAAGCTGCAAGTGCAAGATACCCTGTACCACATAGATTTGCCTACTGTTGCGGATTATATCGAAATAAATTTCTAGTTCCTTCATAATTATTCTGTTTTGAAAACCTTTTCTGTTTGATTGTTATCATAACTATCCGATAATTAAATTATTAATCTCACCTTTATTTTAATATTAATAGTAAGTAGGTAGTAAATTTTACTACTAATTACTATTAATATTAAAATAAAGGTGAGATTAAATAAAACAGTCAGTAGAAAATATCGTATCTTCGTATCTTTCTGATACGAACTGCTAGGGTGTGGAACACCCTCCCAGCGCACGTGTTTCCTGCCACATATAACTTAAGTACCTCCAAGGCAAGAGTGAATAGGCATCTTCCAGGCAAGCGCGTTTCAACCTAGACCTCATCATTGCTTTGCACTAAGCATGATTGTCGTCAAACGCAAGTCTATCACGCAATTAATAAATAATATCGATTTTAATAATTTCTTCTAATAACAATCAGAATATATCTATTAACAATTGGTTATTCAATTCTAGCGGCTGGTATCAACGAAACTTGCTCATTCAATGAACAATGCGATGAAATGGTGCGGATGACTGAATGCAGGAACGAGCGATGCGTCTGTCTCTACGAGATGGTCGCAGAGCTGGGCGCTGACGGAGGCTTCGTTTGTAACCGTGAGTACTACTTCCTCAATAAAACTGGCTTAACTAATGAACAATGCGATGAAATGGTGCGGATGACTGAGCGCTGCGACTGACTCTACGAGATGGTCGCTGAGCTGAGCATTGACGGAGGGTTCGTTTGTAACCATGAGTACTACTTCCTCAATTTCCTTCCTAGTTTTATCAATGAACAATGCGATGAAATGTTGCGGAAGACTGAGTGCAGGAACGAACACTGTGTCTGTCTCTGCGAAATGATCGCGTTGAGTTGAGCGTTGACGGAGGGTTTGAAAAAAAACTTGCTCATTCAGTGAACAATGCCATGAAATGGTGCAGATGACGATATAAAATGCTAATACATATATAATTAATATAACCACAAATTATTATATATTTTCAGCGGTGAAGCAGATAGAAGAACCGATAAGAACTTTGGATCCCGCTATGATTGGCGTGTTGGTCGGCATGGCTCTGATGTTTGTGATCATTTGCGTCGTACTTCGTTTGTTCAGCAAGTAAGTATAAATGTTTATGTTAACATGTTCTAGTCTTATGAATTGGGTTGAATATAACAATAATCCTGAAAATATTAAGGATATTTTCTGATTTTGAATAAATCAATCTTCACACTATCCATTGTCATTATCTAAGAGGTTTCATTTGCATTGCATCTTCTATCTTCCTCAAGAAAGTTAATTTTATTTCTTTGTTTAATGTTCTTTACTTTATCGGTTATTATAAAGCTATATTTAATCACTGTTTTTTCAAATGTCAGGGCCAGGTGGAGGGAGAACCGCACCATTTTCAATACGCCAAATCCTCGTCTCATGAACGTATCGCTTCTTCGTGATTCTAAGTTGCTGCACTCACAGGTACGTGTCACGTGATAATTTTAAACTGATTTATAATTATTCTCTATTAAAAATTTCGAGTGAAATTTTTTCTTTGACTGATTTGACCTTTAACGTCTAATTTCAACTCAACATAAAATATGCTTGCTCTTAAAAATTTTGTTTAATGTTATTCTGGCCAAAGCATCCTAACAATCTTTGAATCTCTTTCTGTCTTCATTCTTCTATCTTAATTTTGAAATTCTTGACCAGCAATAAAATACTAACATTGACTGAGAAGTAGAGATCTGAGCTTCTCTTTGTAAGTGTCCATCAAACAAATTTTCAGCGCATATTTTTATGGCGCAAATTTAATTATCTTTCTATTTTTTACTAGTTTCATACAATAAAAAATTTGGGGTAGAGCTTATGATATTAAACGCAGTAATATCTTCTACTCTCATGACTTTTATAATCTTCGATCGAATCAAGTAAGGAGATGATGAGTGGGTCGGATTTTAAAACTTTATAAAAAAAATAATGCGTGTTTTTTTGCACAAAATATATTATCTTTGGCAATATTATTTAGGTAAAAGGCTGTTAGGTAAAGCTTTTTAAGGTGATCATTAGCATTCTTCCGATGATTGTATTAATTTTTATTAATATTGTCAAATGTAAAATTTCAGGACCGCCGTGGATCTCGCGTGAGCATGCGTCCACCATCTAGGCAGGCAAGTCAACAGGAGTTGAGACCTCACTCTCCAAGCCCTGGTACTAACTGCACAAAAAATTTTCCTTATCTTCTACTTGACTCTTACTCTCTCATATTATCTTAAATATGATTTATTTTATTCTATTTCTAAGTGTTGCTCGTGAGAAGCCCGTTTGTCTCTGTGTATTAAATTCGTCAGACTGTATATTTTGGCTTCATTATAAATATTGCCTATATTGCTGTGCTTTAAACGTTTATATATTGTAAACATGATATTTAACTTTTGTCCGTTATTTAAAAAATCAGTTTTCATCACAAAAAATATGAAGTAAATTAAAAATTTGCATATTTAATAATTTAATACAATTTGTGTAGCTCTTTTTCTAAAAGATTCGGTATGATCAGATTTTTAATCTTAAATGTTGTCTTTGTCCTTTTCTTATATCTTATCTTTATCTTCTATGTTTTTTCTTATTTCGCATTTCTCACAACCTATATTTTATGTTCGCTATTTGGAAATATATCACATTACTCATACATATTTCATCTATCGACAGCACGACCCCACCAAAGCCATCAGATACACCGAAAACCTTCAGGTTACTTGGATTATATTTTATTTTTGCTTCGTTTGCGATTTAAAATACGGTTCTATGCATGTAATTTTAATATATTATGCGATAATATGCTGAAATACTTACAATGTTATGATTTGGATAAGAATGCTGTAATTTTCCTTGCTCAATCTTATTTTTTTTTAGTTCAAAGTCAACTACTGACTGCCCAAAGAAAATGATGAAAGTCCTAATTTACAACTTTTGCAAGGTTTGCTTTTACTTCTTTTTAAATTACAACAGAACCAAAGATAAGTAGTTATTGCAAAAGCATGATCAGTTTGATATACCTATCATTAAGATTGACTATCAGCTAGCTTACAAATAGATAATAAGTTTTGCTCTAAAATCCATAAACCAAGCTGGAGACATTCTGTAAATACATATAGTTTTTAATTTATCTATAATATAACACTATAATAATTAAGATTTGCAAGATCAATAATTAGCTGGAATAGCCTAAAAGATGACTAATCAGTAGATAGTTTCAATTTGCTCATAAAAAGTTTGCGTTAAAATTTTCGTAGGAAACTCATGATTTATATCCATACTAACATTTGAAGCATGAAAAGTTCTAGTAACTAATAAAAAGGGTTTGGGCTGAGCATGTTTTTGAACTACAAACCCTAAGGTTGGTTGTTACTAAATTGTTGTTTCTGATTTAGGCTCAAGACGTGGATCGAGAGCTAGTAGCGGACATTCAGCAACTTCTTTAAGATCTGCCACATTAAAATCTCCTACTACTCAAGGACCAACATCAGTAACTGTTGAAATACGTGCACCTGATGCTTAGGTATTAGAAAACACGGAAGTGACAAACTCGTCAACTAAATTTAATATTTAGGTATCAAAAATAAAGAATAAAATGCTTTGGGTAAAATTAAATATTATAATAATGTAAGGGAAAGATATTATGTAAAAATCATTTTTAAAACAAGAATGTGACTGGAAAATACACGCATTGTTTTGAAAGTAAAAATGAAATTCAGTCCAAATGCTTACAATGTTTGTGATAAACTTCGACATTATATTTAGCTTATATATAAAAAAAACAAATAATAAAGACTTTTTGCCATTTGTAGCAATAAATTTGAGCACTATTATTGTATGTGTAACTTCAGCCACATAAGAAGTGCCTCCTAATAAAATGCGTGAAATTTTATCAGTCATAAATTAATATTTAAGCGAGTAAAATTTAAAAAAAAATATATTTAACACATAGATTTATAATAACAGTTTATCTACAAATAGTCTTATTATTCTCGATTCAAAAATAGACACGAGTTATATTATAAGTATAATAGAGCACTTAATTCAACGATATTCATAGAAATATAAATTAGATAATAAAATAATATAATGAGTGAAGAATTTTAGCTTTTTGGCGATGAATAATGCTTTTCGGCATTTTTGTAGATGAATAGTTTAAAGTCTAGAATTAAATTAAGTTACAGAACATAAATTAATTGATATTCTTTTTCTGATATGCTTGTAAGAGTGCTAGATTTGTGATTCCCTGCCTTAGATGTTTAATTAGGTCACAGTTCTAAGTAAGCAAAACAAATTAGATCTAAATCTTATTTACGGGGACCACCTCCTTAGACGGGAGTGTTCTGAGATTTGTTTTAGGATGGATGTCATAAGTTATAGATGGAATGCTTAGATGCTGCTTCGAGTAAATTTAAGACTTTCGAATTTTAGCTTTAATCTGAAGAAGAGAAGCTTTTCGTAAAACCATTTCTATGAGAGAGAGTTGTGAATCGATTTTAAGAAATAGGCCTTTTTGTTTTCTCCTTTTAGTGTTTCCTTACTAATATAGATGTGTAAAGTCGGGGAAATTTACACATATTAGAACTAAGGCTTCTTTGCACTGTGGAAGCTTAGACCAATGAACTTTGCAGAAGCGCACAAGCGTTGTCGTAACCTAATTAGAAGATCTAATACAAAATAAATTGTAATCTACCATTAAAAGCATCTTAGATAAACAATCGTCATCATCGTACGGGTCGAACAGCAATTAGGGGAAGAATTGATGTATGATCCGTACACTTAAAAAAAAACCACTGTCACTTTCGGATAATGCAAGTCGTAAATAGGAAGAAGTAAGCTATTTGTATTTTTAAAATGAATAACTATGCTCACAATCTGATATTATGTATTTCGAACACTGTGCTAGATTATGTATATCTATAAAAAATGCTGTAATTTACTTATATAAACTTTTATTATAACTTATACTTCTGAGTACTAGTGTTTTATTCCACCTTGTCTTTATCACGTTAAACGAATCATTAGAGCAAACTGAAAGCTGCACTATATTCTGATTAATGGTTGATTTTGGATTTTTATTAAAATTGAAGGCATTATTTAAAAACAGCTGAACACCAAAATTTAGACTCAAAGCTTAAAAAAATTAAACGACTTCTCAAAATGAGTAAAAGTTAAATATTTAAGCACGAGGGCAGAATTCTAATTTTTTTGCGTAACTACTGCCATCTATTGAGAAGGCAAAATTGTAACAAAAAACAGTGACATCTGACGGAGGGTTTTTTCTAATAAAATTTGTGTTTGTTTGAAGTCTTCGTCAACGGTGTAGTAATTTTTAGTTTTTACTAAAGATGGCGTTCATAATGTTTTTATATTTAGGTGAGCCACTGAGGTGAATTAATTACTCCATAGAAATAATATTTTATTCCTTTGACCACCGAATACATAATAGTACCTTTCAAGTATGCTGTGACTTCAAATTAAGTTAGGTATCTACGTTAGTTTTAATCATAGAGCTACGATAAGTCTTAATACAAGGTTTCAATATCTTCCGAATTTATCAAGAAGAAAGAAAAAGCTTTTGCTTACCTACTAAAAATTTCTTGAAATATTTCATTGTTTATATCAAGTAGGTATTCTATTATTAAACATTTCCTTTACAAAGCTTTTGGACTAATAAATTAAAATGTAAGCTTCGTATAACCAAACCATTTTAAAAAGAGTGTTTTAATAGGGATGTTATCCGTCGATGAAATATTTTTCTCCCTCCTTCAAAAGTGCACTTTACGAAGACTGGCAAAGTTTTCACGGTACTTGCGATGCATCTATAATCGTCACTTCCTGAAAGCATTTAAAAAAATAAGCCTACTAAGATTTTAAATTATATTAAAGCACATTTTAAAAAACAAGCTGAAAAAGCTTAAAAAAATTGTCTGGAACAGCAATATCTTCTCTTCGTCTGTCATTATAATATTTCATCGTTATTATAAATGTACACCGTAAAAGGTAATATAAATTATATTTATAAATGCATTTTCATGAATCTTACTATCGATCTTTATTTCCTAGCCTGTTCTGTCTAGTAGAGATCTTCGTCGCCGATCACTGTAATTTACCTTTAATCTGTTCACTCTCTACTTCCATGTGATTTTTTTAAACGAGCTAAGACTTAGGTACCTATTATGCATTGTATGTTTAATTTAGCAAAATTTTGCAAAATTTTCATCAACAGGTTACACGCGCAAAACAATGTAGAGAAAGCTTGTTTAAAAACGCTGTAATTTATTTGGAGATGGAATCACCCATGGATGGAGTCAGAGAGAATTTGGATGGAATAGTTATGCATTATAAATGCACAAATATGTCTGTCTGTATGTCTGACTGCTAAGATTTAAGGGCCCATATTTTCAAGCGATTCATGGTATGTTTTATTTGGCAAAATTGTCATCAACAGGTAAAAAGTAACAGACACAAAACATTGTAGAGAAAACCGGTTGCTTGTTTAAAAATACATGACTGAAATAGCTGTAATAACGTGACATTCGCAAACCATTCTCGTTCACACGAAAAGGAACATAACCGTACATTGTACACGGATGCTGACAAAAGTAAGAGTAAACATCGAATAATAGCGACGCAAACAAGCCCCGGGCTGAATGCGGGAACGGCTTGCAAAGAAGCTTAGACCGCAGGCTTACGGCATTGTAGCGGCGGACGCGGACGCTGAAGCGAAGTATGCTTTATTTGGAGATGGAATCAGAGTCTCATAATAATTATGTATCATACTTCATACTAATATTACAAACTAGCTGATGCCCGCGACTTCATCCGCGTGAATTGAGAGTTTTTCGTTCCTGTTCTTTAATTTTCCGGGATAAAAAGTAGCCTATGTGTTATTCCAGGCTATAAATAATATATCTCTGTGCCAAATTTCATCCAGATCCGTTCAGCCGTTCGGGCGTGATTGAGTAACAAACATCAATCCATCCATACATCCATCCATCCATCCAAATTTTCGCCGCAACAGAGCAACGCATCGACGTGATTCTTTGCATGGATAATGGATATAATATTGCCCGTTTAATAAAAAACTTATTAAACGTGAACGAATTCTGGTGTCGCTTAGACAATTTGTCATTTTCTATGGCGTCGTATCGTGTCGCATCGCTTCTGTCGCTCATCTAGGTTATCGGGTTAATGAAATAGCACAACCGCTATTTTTATTAACGTGTTACTAGTCTTAGGAATCTGGAGCTGCAAGTTTAGAATATTTGAGTTTCGTGGTAAGTCGCTATTATGAATTTTCTTTGAACTTACTTTATTTATTAGATGGTTGGAGAATCCGATCGTTGTAGCCCCCCTTAGGGGGCTGAATTCAGGCGGTGCAAGACCGGAACGTTTTGTAGTTCCTGCAAGATACCTACCTATGTTTGAAAGTGGAAGTCTAGCTTAAAAAGTAACTCAATGCTTGCATCCGTAGTTATAGTAAGTACTAGCGGATACCCGGCGTATGCTATTTACGCTAAACAAATAAAAAAATAAACCGGCCAAGTGCGAGTCGGACTCGCGCACCGAGGGTTCCGTACAAACCTGTAGTAAGTTTTACGATTTATGACGTATTAAAAACAAGACGAAATGAACCGCAAAACTAACTTTGTTTGTAGAGGTTTATTGTCAATATCAAAAAAACTATGCTAGTTAGAGCGTTGGTTTTATTTTTCCTGTAAAATATACATAAGCTTCTATTGACCATAATTATTTCAGATTTTTCAATTGGTAAACTTCGGAGATAAGGGGGGGGGGGGCGGTATTTTTTTCGACATTTTGCCCGATAAATCAAAAACTATTATGCATAAAAATAAATAAAAACCTGTTTTAGAATGTAGAAGTATAGCCCTTTCATATGATATCCCACTCAGTATGGTTATCATACTTTGAAATTTCAAACCCCCGATTTTCCCCCTTTTTTTATTAAACTAAAAATAATTTTCGATTTTTTTTTACTTTAATGATGTTAGGCCACTATTATACACAACTATTCCAAATTTCATGTCGATAGCTTTAATAGTTACTGACTGTGTCAGACGGACGGAGAAAGTCGCACCATAAGGGTTCCATTTTTACCATTTTGGTACGGAACCCTAAAACCATCTTCGCATTATTGCCTTTCTAATGAATCCGGTTTGGGGCACATCGGTTGGATGGTTTCAAAGTTTATAACGGACATAGGTAGAAACATTTTTTGTGTTTTATATTCTGTGTGTAAAAACTTGCCCTTAGTCCATTCAGTGACAAATGCGACAGCGTGACGCGACACGACGTGATGCGACAGCATTTAAATGTAGCTGACCCTTCACACAACTATTATTTACTATTCTGTGCTTCTGGTGGCCTACGTTGTCGCGTCGGAGATGGATTCGTATCGTGGCGCGTAGCATCGCGTTCGTTTCGTCGCTCACCTTGGACAACAGGTACTGTATTACGTAACGCACATGATAATAATAGAGTAAACAAGAGGATACTCTTTCATTACAGTTCCACAAAGGATATAGTACGGCAAAAGAAATAAAAAGCAAACTTTTGACAAAGGAAACGTAATTACCCGGTGTCGGGTTCAAAGAGGAGCTACGTACATCGCTGTACAGGAACTCCTGTGGCGCTAATGTTAGTTATAACACGGAGTTTGTTGTTAGTGCGAATTAAAAGTTTGTATAACGAAAACAAGCGGTGAAATATGAGGTGTAATTATTGTAGAGCATAGTGTAGGTCCTGTCACATAAGATGGATAGTGGAGGGGATATGTTTTCGCACGGGTACAGTCACGTCCTAGCTACGATAGTGGAGGGATATGTTTTCGCACGAGTACAGTCACGTCCTAACTACGATAGTGGAGGGGATATGTTTTCGCACGGGTACAGTCACGTCCTAACTACGATAGTGGAGGGGATATGTTTTCGCACGAGTACAGTCACGTCCTAACTACGATAGTGGAGGGGATATGTTTTTGCACGGGTACAGTCACGTCCTAACTACGATAGTGGAGGGGATATGTTTTCGCACGGGTACAGTCACGTCCTAACTACGATAGTGGAGGGGATATGTTTTCGCACGGGTACAGTCACGTCCTAACTACCTATTGTTCTCGTACTTATGTCGCGCCCCCTTTAAACCACCAACTAGCTGATTCGTCCGCGTGGTTTAAGTTTTTTTGATTCCCGCGGGAACTCTTTAATTTTCCGGGATAAAAAGTAGCCTATGACACTCTCCAGGTCCTCAACTATACTCATGCCAAAAATCACGTCGATCCGTTGCTCCGTTGCGGCGTGATTGAAGGACAAACCAACAAACAACACACACTTTCGCATTTATAATATTAGTATGAAGTATGATATGATATGATAGATAAATCTCTCAGTGCGATCAAATGCATTCCGCGATTCCAAGAGAAACGCAAAGTTCAAGCCAATTTTGACGACCTCCCTGGCGCAGTGTTGAGCGCTGTTGTCTTCATGTGCGGAGGTCCCAGGTTCGATCTCCGGCAGGGTAAATTTGGGAATTTATAATTTCTGAATTTTGGTCTGGCCTGGTGGGAGGCTTCGGCCGTAGCTAGTTACCGTCAAAGACGAGCCGCAAAGCGATTTAGCGTTCCGGTACGATGGCGTGTTTACCGATTAGGGGTATAGGTTTAATATAACTGCCATGCCCCTAACAGATTAGCCATTAGACTGCATCTTGACTTACCATCAGATGAGATTGCAGTCAAGGGCTAACTTGTAGTGGATAAAAAAAATTGCTATGCATTTTAAACAAAGTACAGTTTCCGGGCATTTGTATAGTAAGACTGGGTGTGAATTAGCGAAATCCCGCCAGCCAATCAGCAGTGTCGCACCCAGTCGCCGCTCGTAACGAGGAAACTTGTGTAGTTTGTGTGTTTGTTGTTCCGGATATAAATCCGGACTCTACATAACTGGACTTTTTGTTTACAGAGTTTAGTTCCAGTTTTCCTTTTTCGAGAATGATGCCTTTTTGAGTTTCGTGATGGGAAACCAAGTTCTTTTTCGTTTTGTCGGTCATGGTCGTTTATCCATCATATTAATATTATAAATACGAAAGTGTTTGTTTGTTGGTTTATTGTTTTGTTGGTTTGTCCTTCAATCACGGCGCAACGGAGCAACGGATCGACGTGATTTTTGGCATGGGTATAGTTGAAGACCTGGAGAGTGACATAGGCTACTTTTTATCCCGGAAAATTCAAGAATTCCCGCGGGAATAAAAAAGACGAAGTCGCGGGCATCAGCTAGTTGATCTTTAAAAGTTCTAAGTCTTTATTTTTTTATCAAGGAACAAGAAGCTTCATCTATACTAATATTATAAAGGGGTAAAGTTTGTGAGGTTGTATAGGGGGTAATCTCTGGATCTACTGAACCGATTTCGAAAATTCTGGTACCAATAGAAAGCCACATTATTGGTGAGTGTCATAGGGTATATATTAACCCGAAAAATTAGGGAGTTGCCGTGGGAATTTAAAAAACTTATTTCACGCGTAAGAAGTCGCGGGCATCCGCTGTTTTAACTGGTTATAGTGAACTATAACCAGTTAAAACAGACAAATCTTTGTGGTACAACGTGCAGCATGAGATATTGCCTGCTTGGTTGCTTGCTTTTCCACCACGCACCGCCACAACACCACACCACACAAATCATAAAGCACTCTCAACGTACTTTTCACTCCGACGACAAGAATTGGATTTTTCTGACAAGAAATTCTCAGTATAATCAGCCTCCGAGAGCACACCTAAAATTCAATTTCAACACCTAAAAGTAGTTAGAAACTCTCAGTACTTAGAGTTAGGAAGTTGGCGGAGTTTACCCCCATGCCTCGGAGAGCACGTAAAACCATTGGTCTTCTCTCCGGTCGTGTCGGATTTTCCATCATTGGGCTATAAGGGCTAACTTGTAGTAAATTTAAAAAAAAAAAAAACTAGAGTAGGTATAGGAACAGAGAGTGCACCTGTGAATGCGCAAATACTTGTGCACTATATTATCTCCGACGCAGATGGCTAATCTCTCTGGAGTTCGGCAGCCGTGGCCGAAAATCGGTCAGAAGGATATTATCTATTATTTTCTCTCCGACACAGTCTATAGCGAATTATGCTTCTTTGTTCCTTGATTATCATGGACTTCCGCAACGTAACGTCTGCTTCTATCCATATAAAGATGGCCCGTGCTTAGAAGGAAGCCGGAAATGGGTTGAAATGAGGATGATGAAGGCTTAACAAAGCTCTACCAAATAGGGTCATGGAAGCTAAGCTCCTGCCCGGGATAACTTTATTGATATTTTGTCCAACATCCATTAACTGGTGCTGTTAGTGTTATAATAAACGGGTTATTGCATGCAATATTCATTACAGCACGAGAGCTGGTCGTCAATTTTGGGGGGGTGCTTACTGTTTGTGAAGTTTATAGGGAACTTTTTTTTCCGTGAAATAACTTTGTTTTATTCAGCGAAACAAGGAAAAGGTTCATGATAATTATAGGCCGTGGCTAGTTGATGCTCTATAGGAAAAGATGTACCGCCAAGCGATTTAGCATTCCGATACCATGCCGTCATGAAAATGATTAGGGTTATGGGTATACCCCGATCATTATTTTAGTTTATAAAGTCACCATGGTAAACTAGTGATCTTGTTAGAGTACGGCCAGTGGCAATTATAAATTGCAGTGGTGCGCCTATAATAAAGTTTGTTCAAGAGTTTACAGTGAGATAGTAGTCTAATCATACCACTTGTACAAGATAAGAAAGTCAGCATTTTGTAAGCAACTATAATATAATAATATTAAGTTACATTTTAAGACTATGGACCGCGTCACGCAATCATATCGTAAGTTTTTGCCTCTGTACTTGACGCTTTGAGTTACCACAAAACTTTAAACGTGTATCAAGCACCTCTTCAAAACTGCCTATCAGCTCTCAGGGTATTGTGTCATAGAATAAATTAAGTCATAGACGCGTTGCCAATATGAATGCTAATTTCATATCGGTCGTACCATTGTTAACATGCCGTTCTGCTAATTTAAATATTTTAATTATGTAATCGAATGTTTATACACTAAGGTAATGAACTACTGAATATAAACAAGGCGTTGTCAGAACGGCAGCGTTATTATAAATGCAAAAGTATGTTTGTCCTGCAATCACGCCGCAACAAACATGTATCGATGTGTTTTTTTTCATGGATATAGTTGAGGTCCTGGAGAGTGACTATAGGCTACTTTTTTCCCTGAAAATTGAAAAATTCCCTTGGGAATTAAAAAAAAATATTCCGGACGCTAGGTCCGTCAGCTAGTTATCATAATACTAGCTGATGCCCGCGACTTCGACCACGTAGAATTAAGGTCTTGATGAATTCGGTGGGAACTTTTTGATTTTCCACGATAAATGTAGCCTATGTCCTTCCCCGGGATGCACCTATCTTTGTTCTAAATTTTGTCTTAGATAAGGTCGCCAAATTATATGACTGCTTGGTTTTCGTCATGCTTACTAAGTATGTTATAATATGTCTTGGTAATATTTTTCATATCTAAAAAAAATTTGTTTGCTAACTCTTCTCAATAGAAGCTGCTTTCTGAACAGGTGTAGGTAAAGTCCAGAGTCCCGACATTATTGTAATAAGTGACACAAATTATTGTTCTTCAGTAAGAAAAAGATCATATTTATATTATCATGGCGTACCAACAATATTATACAATTATATTAAAGTATGATATTATGTTTATTAATTTATTATTCACTAGCTGATGCCCGCGACTGACGTCCGCTTGGTTTAAGTTTTTTTGATTCCCGCGGCAATTCCTTAATTTTCCGGGAGAAAAAGTAGCCTATGCCACTCTCCAGGTCCTCAATACCCATGCCAAAAAACACGATCCGTTGCTCCGTTGCGGTGTGATTCAAGGACAAACCAACAAACAAACACACTTTCGCATTTATAATATTAGTATATGATATATGATAGTATGATACGTTAGATAAGTAAAATATGAGATGTATTTCAGTTATCTAATATTATTGGAAGAAAACTTATATAATTTGGAATAGCAATATCGGAAGCTTCAATATTTTAGATTAGGTTTAGTACAAGAATTTATGCTGAAGGTATATTATATGAAAGACGAAGGTCCTACGTCTATTATGCTAATAAGCAGCAGCTGAAGTAAAGGGGCATGAACCCATTTTGCTAAATTAAATCTATAATCATAATTATTTTATTGCACTATCCCGCTTCATTGCATTTGCTTCTATAATTAAAGGTTGTCTGGAGGAGATCACTTTTAGTGATAAGACCGCCTTTGCGCACTTGTTATTTCTTTTTAATGTTTTTTGTGGCATCTACACAGGCATCTATCTATTTTAAGTCAATTGTTCGAATCCTTTAATGTTTAAATTTTCTTCAATTTTATTTTAACCAGCTTCCATCTTCTGTGTTCCCTCATGATTACAATATGGGGCTTTGATATGTCAATATGTGCATTATGGGTCTTCAATCTAAATAAATTTGTACATAAGGGCGCCTTTGCACTTACAGATAAGTTATAGATGTGTGTTAAACCCACCAATAGAAGCGCTTGATCTAACATCTAGCAAACTTGGCTTATTGGTGGTTTTGACACACATAATATGTAGCATAGCTCTGGTGGAAGGACCCTATAAATCTACGCTTCTCATGCTCTTTGCATCTTTTGGAATCATATAAAGGTAGTCGTAAGATAATTCATGCGTGAAAAGGCTAGGATAGCCTGGAAATAGCCTAGCATACCCAAGCCTAAAGTGGCCTCGCGTATGTTAGAGTAACCTAACGTAGCCTCGCGTAGCTTCACGTGACCTGACGTAGCCTCGCGTAGCTTCGCATAGTCTAGCGTAGCTGCACGTAGCCTGGCGTAGACTTGTAAACTCACGTGGCTACGTGGCTGGCTACGATAGGGCTATCACGCAATTTCACGTATTACTTACGTAAGCCTAAATGTCTAACTTACTATTGCAGCTTGTAACAAATCTATACTAATAATATTATAAATGCGAAAGTTGGGACGGATGTATGGATGGATGGATGGTTGGATGGATGGATGTTTGCTACTCAATCACGCCAGAACGGCTGAACGGATCTGGATGAAATTTGGCGCAGAGATAGATTATAGTCTGGAATAACACATATCCTACTTTTTATCCAGAGTTCCCTCGGGAACCAAAACACCTCTGTCCACGCGTGCATCAGCTAGTAAAAAGATAAATTATGAAGCTATAAAGAAAACAAACGAAGATTGTGAAAAGCTTAAATAATAATTCTCATAATTTGTAAAGTGCGTAAGTAATGATCAAGGTTAATAGTATTATGAGTAAGAACTCTTTCTTGTATAAAAGAAACTAATGCTGATGTGTGCTTTATTAAATGGAAAGGAACTAATTTGATAAAAGAACGCCCTCCCCAAAGGTCGTCGACGCATTTACCAAATGAAATTTTCGTGACCTCACCTCGGCGAATTATATTAATGTAAGGAATATTTCAAAATAGAAAACGGATTTCTTTGATAAATTTTACTAAGAAAAATTGGAATTATCTTAACATAAAAAGGTACACTGAATATTTCAGATATCAAATCCTACTAACATAATAATATTAATACGAAAGTGTGTTTGTTTGTTCCCTATTCCATCAATCACGCCGCAACGGATCAATGGATCGACGTAATCCTTTACATGGTAATATAGTTACAGACCTGTCGAGTGACAAAAGTTTTTTTATTCCAGAAAAAAATATTCAATATCTTTTTTTTTAAGGAGAAACCGATTATGACCAATTACTCGCGGCTTTGCTCACGTTAGGTTCGATTTTCATCCAAATTTCAAAGCCCTATTTGACTCCCTTATTATTGAATTTTCAAAATTAATCCTTTCTTAACGGATGCCTACGTAATAGCTATCTGTATGCTAAGTGTCAGTCCGATTCGTCCATTCTTTTGAGCTGTGCGTTCTGTGCGTGCGTGCGACTGTAGGTTAGTCAGTCAGTCACTTTTTCCTTTTATATATTTAGATTTCAGTTAATGGCTAGCATTTAGTAGAATATTAAAAAAAAAGTATATTGATTAATACGCTTATAAAGGTCGAATTTTCGAAAACATTTGTTATTTACCATCGTGAAAAATAAATTAGTTCCATGAGACCCATCGAAATGGGGGTTCGAATTCAAAATGTATGGCGCCTATACCAAACTCAGTACTAATAACAAAGATTATTTACCGGGAATTTATGCCGGCAAGGAGGTTATCTATTGCAGGCTGAGGCAATTTATATATCCGTACCCAGCCCTGGTGGTTTGAATTCGATATCCGTGGAATAAATATACATTTGCCTATAAATCTGGTTGGTGTGATTGTGGAGTCCTATTCTAGTCTTAGTACCTAAATGATCTATGATTACAAGGTTTTTCCCGCGGCTTTACTAACTCGTTCGATCAAACCCCCTATTTAACTTCTTTAAAGGTCTAGCGGCCCACTACAGAGACGCGGCGTGATGCGGCACGTAGCGGTAAGTATTCTTTATATCGAACTGTTCGATCTGGTTCCTCCGTCACCTTTTTATCATCGAACCGCAAGGCATCGAAAAGGTCTGCACCCTTCGCAGTCAAAATTCCGCGGGCTCGTACGAAGCGATTTGCTTCCTCGTTTCTAATTCGAACCGCTACGAGTTACGACATGGAATGCCCTTCCGGCTTCCGTTTTCCCCTCCTCTTTTGATGTAGGTACCTTCAAATCAAGAGTGAATAGGCATCTTCTAGGCAAGCGCGCTCCACCTTAGGCTGCAACACCACTTGCAAGTAAGTCTGAATTTATAATTCTCAATTCTCTGGTCTGATCTGGTTACCACCCCGGCAAAGACGTACCGCAAAGCGATTTAGTGTTTCGGTACGATGCCGTGTAGAAACCGACTAGGGGTAAGGGTTTAATATAACTGCCATACCCCTAACAAGTTAGCCAACTACCATCTTAGACTGCATCCTCACTTTCCATCAAGTCAGATCGCAGTCAAGGGCTAACTTGTAGTGGAATAAAAAAATACTTTTACACTAGACTAAGAAAGGAATGTCTATAGAATACTAGAACAGTAAAACCGATATCAGTTAGTGGCTAGTGACAATAATAATGTCTACGTCTTTTAAGATACGAAAATAACAAGACTGAAAACGCTGCAGAAAACTTAGTTTCATATAAACATCACACAAAGCCCGATTTCTTCGAAAACCTCTTCGAGCGAGAGATAAGGAAAGCTGTCAACGTAACAACTTTTGTAGTGTGAACTTTACTTTAATCTTCACACAGGTGATTATTCTGTTTGAAAGTTTTTGCTTTGTACAAACAAATAAAGCTTTGGAAAATAAATTATGATAATAAGTGATACCTACTTCTTTATTTTATGTAGTGTATGTCAAAACCACTAGTTCGGAAAACAGATTCTATTGAAAAGCCTGCGAAAAACTTAGCAGGCTGTGAGCATAATTTAGAAATTCCAAATTTCGTAATCCACCCTGGATTTCTAAATAATTAAACCTTAGAACTACCAACTTTAAGACTACAGCGCTGATCACTGTGCTAGTTAGTTTGTCAAATTATACAAAAAGTAATTTGTTTCTACGTTCTACTCTTTGTAACACTTATGTACACCTACTTTATATACCTACCGAGAAGAGCCAGAAAGAAATATACCTAGACAGAAAAAAAAACCAATAGACAAGTTTTAATGTTGAAAACTACAAACGTAAAACGTTTTTACCTTTTTTTACTACTTTTGACTATCCCCTACAAGACGTTAACCCTTGACTGCGATCTCACCTGACGGTATGTGAGTGATGATGCAGTCTAAGATGGTAGCGAGCTAACCTGTTAGGGGTATGGTAGTTATATTAAACCCACACCCCTATTCAGTTTCTACACGGCATCGTACCGGAACGCTAAATCGCTTGGCGGCACGTCTTTGCCGGGAGGGTTGTAACCACGGCCGAAGCCTCCCACCAGACCAGACCAGGAAAAATTCAGATATTATAAATTCCCAAATTGACCCTGCCGGGGATCGAACCCGGGACCTCCGCACGTTAAAGACAACAGCGCTCAACACTACGCCACGGAGGTCGTCAAAATTACCCGGCAAAACTAGTGAGTTACGAGTACAATCGGTGATAATAATAATAGATAAGTTTATTAATTAAATTCACGAGCAGGAACAAGCTGTGAGTTAATATTTGGCCCCGACACTCGCTGTTTAAAATCATCTCTGTCAATTCTCAGCATAACTTCCAAATTAGCTTGACGTGTGCGGAAAATAATTAATGAACTGTCGGGCAAACTGTACAACGTAAGGGTTGACGCACACTTTCAACAGATTTCATAGTATCATATTTTTGTAGTACGTTTTATGCCCGCGACTGCATCTGCATGAATTTGGGGTTTGAAAAGAACAAACCAAAACAAAAAAAAAACCATATTTCATAATAGGACAAGAAATGAAATAATGATAAAACGATTCATTTATTTCACGTAGGACAACTTGTGCCACTTATGAAAAGTCTCTACCGCCGGTTCAGAAAGTAGATTCTACTGAGAATAACCGACAAGAAACTCTGTAGTTGCTCTTTTTTTTAAAAAGAAAAAATAATGTTGAAATGTTTTGTACCTAACACATAAAATACCCATTGTCCTAGGTGAGCGATAAAGCGACGCGACGCGATAGGTACGACTTCATTTTTTTTTTTTTTTTTTTTATTTGCATTATTGTACGTAAAGTAAGGTGTTATTAATATAATATGGTGAGCAAGTTACAATCAGCCATGCAATAGAAAACGAGCAACTTATACACGTCGCGTTATGTCGTTGGTCGCTCACGTATCTCTTATTCGCTTCTGATCATCATTAAACTACTGCTGTATTATCACCTATTCTGTGGTTAAACTACGATATTAAATAACTCACTTTGCGGAACGGTTATTCTGTCGTTATGGTTGGATGGGATGTGGGCGTGCACCTTAATATTACATAGTGGCATACGATAAATTACCAGGATAAACAATAAAGACGAGCGGCGCATAAGTTCTTTAATAAATTTATGGAGCCATTTTGTTTGAAAAGTTATTTCATTTGTTAATTGCGAAGATGATTGCCTAATTATCGTATATATATACCTATATCAAAATAATAATGTCCTCCCGACCGAATTTCGGCCACGGTGACCAATATCCATAGAGGTTAGCTATCTGCACGGGACATATTATTATAGTGCATTTAAAATATGTGTTCGTGAACACAGGTGCACTCTCTGTTTCTCTACTCTCATAGCCCGATGGAACGGAAAATCCGACACGATCAGAGCGAGATCAAGTGCGGGGCCAACGGCTTAACGTGCAACGGAGGTGAAACACCGCCAACTTCCTAAATACTTACTTGTTTTATATACCAACCCAGGACTCGAACCTCGGATCTCGTCGGCCGCAGTCAAACTTGCTTACCACTAGATCAACAAGGCAGTCCCTACCTCACCTAACTATCTACCTATACTTACTTAATAAAAAATGCGAAAATTTGGATGGATTTGTTACTTAATTACGCCAGAACAGTTGAACGGATCTGGATGAAATCCAAATCCAAAAAATCCAAATCCACACTGACGAAGCCGTGGGCTTAATTAGTTTATAGCTAAAACGCATGACGCGCGTCGTTATCGCGAACTAGATGATAAAATCGAGACACAAGTGAAAACCCTAACTCGAGAACGTCTTAAGTGCCAGGCATATAACCATACTATTACCTATTCTGTAATATAACCTCCACTCACACATCTCGCTAAGTATCTGTGATTTGTTTATTCTATACTGCCCCCCTAGCATGGGCCGGAGATAAAAATTTTATCCCCCGATTTTATCCACTGACAAGAGATAAAATTAACTTATCCACCTCTCAGAGCACGGCAACAAGGGAGAGGGGAAGTTTATCCCCGTTTGACATTTCACGGGGACTCGGGGGACTATTTACTCACCGTTATTTAGCGTTTTTATTTATTTATTTAGGAATCAATTTTTTATCATTTCCTCGGGGAGAGAATTGTCTTGGCCCATGCTAGGGGGGCAGTAAGGAAAACTAGACTATAGGTTACTACTATGACCTATATGTACCTAATGTATATAATATCTGTGCTATAGGTACTGTTGGTACAACGAGCCCGTTGGAACTACGCACAGGCCAGAGCGGGGGCTGCGCGGACTGCGCGGGCTGCGGGGCTTCAGCGGGCTGCGCAGGCGCCGGGCGATAGAACAACTCTCGCCATCCAACACATCAATAGTGTCCACGTACTTATATAATATTTGTTAGCATATTCTCAATTAAATATATTAGTGTTAAAACTTTAGCGTTTCAATAATTAACCAGTACCTAGTCTTAACAAGTGCCCACGCTCAAACAGGTACCACTATACCGACGGCCTTCCTTTCACAATATTACTATCTGTACGTTTACTCCCAGTTTTAACATTGCAGATACGATTGAGTGACGTGAGCGTTCGATCGCATTTGCGTCAAACTAAAATGAACCTTAATTGCATTGATTTAGAGCCACAAATTCAGTGCAACCGATTTAAATTTCGAAACGTACCGTTTGGAGCGCTCACTGTGAATGCATACACGAAACTGAGCTCTAAATCAATGTTATTATGGTTCATTTTAGTTTGACGCAAATGCGATCGAACGCTCACGTCACTCAATCGTATCTGTATTGTTAAAACTGGGAGTAAGCGTACAGGTCTCAGCACCTTTATAAATGGACTCGCCACGTCGTTAGTACTCCAACTTGGTAAGCGCATTTCCGTTACAGTTGTCGCGTTAGGCAGTCTCAAAATTGAAAGTTTCCTTTTATTACGCGCCTAAGACACAAACCTGTAAACATTTGGATGATTTGAATTTCCCGTTTTTAAAAACCTACGCGAACAAAGTTACGGATTTAAGTTATTTATTAATTTCATTTGTTTCACATCATTTACATACCAAAAATTATTTCCTCAAGGCAAAAATCATGTCATGAAATTCCAAAAAAATAACCTCACAATTAATTATTCTGTCTCAAATTTATATGATTTCTGTATCCAGCCCTCTCCAAAAATCTACGAAAAGCTTCATAAGATGTTGGTCGCAACTTTTCGTAGTCACAGTACAAAATTATAACCATATTATTATTATGTAGTAGAACCAAAAATAAGAGTAAAAGCACACTACGGACTGGACATGATGACAAAATGTCCATGCGAAACGTCCGCGTCTTCTAAGAGTAAATTATTCGTATCCTATCCGTAGTGCGTTTTCGCCCTTACCGTTAAAGGTAGATGGGTACTATAAAGCGCCTGAAACAGACGAACAGAATATATGATTGGAGACAAAAAGACAACCTATTGAAAATTGTATAAACAACAGAGCGTAAAGTCTTCTTATCGCGACTTTGCATCAAGCGGACGCACTAGTGAATCCAGACTACTTTACAAAATTGTGATTGTAGTTTACTTTTAAAAATTTATCGTTAAATTGTTTTCATCATCATCATCATCATCATCAGCCATTGTGCATCCACTGTTGGACAAAGGCCTCTTTCAAGTAGCGCCAACGTGCACTTTCCTCGGCTTTTCGCATCCAATCGATGCCAGCCATCCTCCGGATATCATCGCTCCACTTTGCTGGCCAAATTGTCTAAATTGGCTAAATTGTTTTGCCATTGTTTAATTATCACAACTGAACCCACTTCTGGTATATAATGACTCGTACTTAATATAAAATTATTTTAAGGGGTAAATGCACTGTCCATAGCCGGAGTATAAAGTTAAAAGGACTGTACTGCAGTAACAGCAGCCTGCGGTTTGAGCGAAGCAAAGCGAGCGTCGCTGAAACAGTCTGAGATTATTGTGCATCGTAGGACCTGAGGCCCAATTGTCTAAGGAAATCGTAATAATTTGACAGCTTAAAACGTATTATTCGAACTGTTTAAGGAGTTCATACATGCTTTTTGACGTGCAGGCATCTATGAACTCCTTAAACAGGTCGAATTATCCGTTTGACAAATTATTACGATTATGATTTCTTACTGAGGATTTCTTTCGTATCTACAACCGAGGGGCTGAACGTGTGACGTCACTCGCAGCTGCCATCTCGCGATCTTGCAACTTCAACTAGAGTTACCTAAGTAGCTAACAGCATTATTTAAAAAAAAAAACGTTTTATATAAATAAAACCTATATAGTACCTTGACGTCTCTAAAATAAGATTTATTCTTCTGAAACAAGAGTGTCAACAAGGCTGAATTCTCAAGAGTTCCCGGAGCTTCTTGGAGACCGCCCCCCCCACCCCCCCCCCCCTTTACCACATCCCACATTATCTATACCGTATGGCAGCATATAATTATTAATAGGTAAACAAGGCGACATAATCGAAATCATACGCTAATATGGATTGGCATTCAATAATTCAGTAACTGGGAATCATGCTGATTAAACTTGAATACATAATAGCATAGCATAGCTTCTATATATCTGAACTAGATTTGGTGGTGGTAACTATAATTTTCCTTACTTTCTAGGTAAACGGATTCCAAAACGTATGCGCGAAACGTCAAAACCGACACGTTTCAAAATAACCATACCGACTTGCTATGATTATACCGTTTCAAAATATAATATTAGAGCAAAACCATACCGATGACAAAAAAACTGTGCAAAAAAATGACTCACTATAACGACCTCTGTGGCGCAAATGGTGAACGCTGTGACTTATAAGTGCTGGTGCCGGGTTCAATCCCCGGCAGGGGCAATTTGGGAATTTATAATTTCTGAATTTCCCCTGGTCTGGTCTGGTGGGAGGCTTTGGCCGTGGCTATAGTTACCACCCTACCGATAAAGACGTGCCGCCAAGCGATTTAGCGTTCCGGTACGATACCGTGTAGAAACCGTATAGGGGTATGGGTTTAATATAACTGCCATGCCCCTAACAGGTTAGCCCGCTACCATCTTAGACTGCATCATCACTTACCATCAGGTGTGATCGCAGCAGGGCTAACTTGTAGCAGATAAAAAAAAATTAGTAAGTTGAAGTGGCAGTGGGCAGGCCATTGTATCACAACCGATAGCCGATAAGGGCAGACGCATTTTGCAGCACATTTTATAACTCAGTAGCTATCAAAAAATAAAAGCCACTGACATATTTATATACCTATATTTTTCATCCATTGAATCATCGATGTATAATTTTAGTATGCATTGTTATTTTCATAATATTGTTATTTTTATTTCATAGCAAACACTCCATGGATATAATTAGAGATCTAATTAGACACAGAAGCCTGATGAGCGGAGAGAGGGAAAACTCGTTCGAGCTCAATCCGTAATTATTTGTTGGATTCAGTCTAGAAAGTTTTGATTAAAAAACGATTTGAAATGGGTAAGGGTGAAAATAATTTCAGATTTAACTTGAAATAGTGGTAACAGCGACCGCTTTCTGCTTATAAAACTAGCTGATGCTCGCGATTTCGTCCCCGTGGATTTAAATTTTCAATAAATCATGTCCATCTTTGGGATGCAAGCTATCCCTGTACCAAATTTCAGCCTAACTACATTAGTACTTGAAATCCTACTTGATGCACTAGTGCAATAGGGATGATGCCTATGTCAAAAATTAATTATTTCTTACTGAACATTAAATAGAGGGTCTTCCAAAAGACTTAAAATTCACATCCTCAGTTAATTTTAAGTTTAAATTAAATAAAAAAGTTCGTTTAAATGTGATGGCGACACAACAATGTATTTCATACAACTTCCATACTATGGATTTTCAGTTCGATAAAGAGTTGCTGATTTGGCTGAGTTGTCGTCATCCCTATTAAGTAGTTCAACCAATTATTAACAGTCATTTTTTCCAACCGGGTTGTAGACTCCAAAATATGAATAAAAATATGAAAGCGACACCAATAAACAAAATATTCTTTATTCTTTATTTGTGAAACATGCCTGGGGAGACATGTAATGTCTCCCCAGGCATGTTATACTATGTTATACTAGATGATTCCCGCGACTTCGTCCGCGTCGATTAAGGTTTTTTGATTCCCGCGGGAATTCCCTAATTTTCCGGGGTAAAAAGTAGCCTATGTCCTTCCCCGGGATATAACCTACCTCTATATCAAATTTCAGCAAAATCGGTTGAAAAGATGGGCCGGGAAAGCGTAGCAGACAGACAGACAGACAGACAGACACACTTTCGCATTTATAATATTAGTATGGATTATGTGTATTATACTATGTCATTCATGAAATAAGCGAGTTTGAGTTTGATAAAGAACGGTGCTCTCGCACCGGGTAACAGAAAGACAGACATACAATTTTGACATTTATGGATTAGTACCAAGCTCAGTGTGATTAGACAATATTAGGTGAAGGTTTTTGATGCATGGTGTATGAGATTTGATGCTCTATATTTACTATCTCGATAGTTAGGGGCGAAAATCATTATTTTCAGCATCAATTTATAATATGTGAATTTTACGTAACTTTCTGTCTCATTATTTTCTATTAAATACGTCGTGTCTACTAAAAAATAATGAGATCTTCAAAAATATCAACAGCCTTCGCAGCAGAACTTAATGTTATGTATCCATAACTTGACATATAAATAAAAATAATTGTATCTCCGAGACTGAACTTTTTTCAAAATGTAACCATGGAAATAGCTCCTGGAAAACAAAAACTACTTACTAACTATACAATAAAAAAAATACCCCTATATAAAGAAAACCCTATAAATAGGGTTTTCTATTTTTTTACTTTATTCTATTCTACGACTGCGATCTCATCGGTTGGTAAGTGATGATGCAGTCTAAGACAGTAGTGGGCTAACCTGTTGGGGTATGGCAGCTATACCCCTAATCGGTTTCTACACGGCATCGTACGGGAATGCTAATTTGCTTGGCGGTACGTCTTTGCGAGTAGGGTGGTAACTAGCCACGGCCGAATCTTCCCACCAGACCAGACCAGAGAAAATTCAAAAGTTACAAATTTTCCAATTGATCCTGCCGAGAATCGAACCTGGAACCTCCCACGATAAGACCACAGCACTCAATACTGCGCCAGGGAGGTCGTCAAGAAGGACGGTTTTTATATAACTTAAATCGACGTCAAAGACGACGTGGGCGTCAGTCACTTTTCTGATAATTCGAATCATTATAAGTTCTAAATGCCCAGATAGAGAGCGAAACTTTCAAGTTTTACCTCATTTACTTGAGTTCTGTGGATATTATTAGCTTTCCAAAGTTTTGGAGAAACGCAATAACGGTATTTGACTGCTTTGACTCACTTTAGTTGTTTACAAACCAAACAGCTAATTATTCGACTTATTATACTCGCTATATGCTTTTCTATTTAGGTATGATTAATTTTCTAATAATATATTATTATGTGCTAGCTGTTGCCCGCGACTTCGTTCGCGTAGATTGAGGTTTTTGTTGGTTCCCGCGGGAACTCTTTGATTTTGCGGGATTAAAAGTACCTAGTCTATATGTTATTCCAGACTATAATCTATCTGTGTGCCAAATTTCATTCAGATCAGTTCAGCCGTTCTGGCGTGATTGAGTAACAAACATCCATCCATCCATATATCCATCCATCCATATATCTATCCATCCATTCATCCAAACTTTCGTACTTATAATATTAGTATTGATATAGATTAATATTCTAATATATATTAAATGTATTGAGCAAACTCCTAGCGTAGTTGGGGATGAAAGGCGACTATTGGTTATTTTTTGTACTCATTCCGAACATTCTATATAAACATCATCACTACCTACACTGAGTAAATACTATCCATAAATACGTGACATTGTTTGCGCAAAAAAATACCGGAAAGCGGAAGTTGTCAGGGTTTTTCCAATACACCAATAAAAACAGATGTAGTCATGTATTTAATACGTTCTTCACTTACACACGTATATCATTGCAAAGCCCTGACTCCACGAATAAAAGCTAGCGATAGCTTTTCTATTAAAATTATAAAAATACAGGTTGGAAACACGGATCTTTAACGAGTCCTTATATACAATACAAAATAATGGAAGAGGTACTTTAAAAATTCAATATTCAAATGTTTTTTATTCAAATAAATATAAATAAAGTGCTTTTGAATCGTCGAATGAATCTACCACTGGTTCGGAATGACATTCCTACCGAGAAGAACCAACAAGAAACTCGGCGGTTGATCTTTTGCGCGGCAAATAATTTACAATTTCATTAATAACTATACTTATGTAACCGCTGTCCTTAGCATTGCTGGAGCGATTCAAATGCTCTTTTGTCATTTAACTAGTATGCACTTTTGTCGTAATGTAATGTACTAATACAAAATCTATATTAATATTTAAAAAGCGAATAAAAAACCCTTAATCCACGCGGACGAAATCGCGGTTATCAGCTATTTTACATAGCCAAGCCAACAATTTTTTTAAATATTTAATAATATGTTTAGCTTAAGGTGGGCATAGAACCTAGGCCGTAGTACCATGCGTGTGTCGGCAATGGTCGTTTGTCAAAGCAACGATCAATCTTCTTCGTTCATTCGTCAATACGTCGGGGGAGCCTGTCTGTGGCCTGTATGGACCCATAATGTACCGAAACTACGCTTGTTCGCGAGACGTAGAGTGACGTGTATTGAAAATGATGTCTTAACTTCCATGAGTTTTCTCTCCATTAATATAGCAGTACATATATCTTCTAAATCTAAATAGGTATAAAGTAAAGGAAAAGGTGACTGACTGACTGATCTATCAACGTACAGCTCAAACCACTCGACGAATCAGGCTAAAATTTGGCATGCAGAAGACATAGACATCCACTAAGAAAGTCAAAAGATTAATAACCTTATAGGTATCTAAAAACAAAAGGTGATTAGGCTGGCTAGCTTGAAGTTCTATTGTATTGTTTTCAATAAATGTTTAAAACATAATTATAAAGGTGTGATTTTTGTAGTTTACCTCCTTTATAATCGATTTTCATATATAAGCCCGGGGTATGAAAATTTATGGGAAGTAAAATCAAACTTTCTCCGTTACGTTATTGACTTTATGTTTCCATGGTAACACTTGTTTGTTTCCATGAATATGAAATGTATTTTGATGAATATAAATTATATTATTAATATAAATAAATGTATCAAGCATGCTTTCAGTAATATAAAAAATGCGTTCATTTACCCTCATTTACAATATTTTATATATTTTATAATCATTCGTAAAGAGTAAACTCCAGTGACACACACATTTTTTTTCCATTCAATTTTCATACAATAATTAACTAATCACCTCATAATTTGAAATATCTGGGGGCTTAGTATCATTGCATAAAGAAGCATTATTTTAATATTATTGTTGACGTTCTTGTTATAGAATTATAATCCCTTTTTAGGGACCATATAAAAACAATTTTAAAGTAAGCCGTCAGAGCATCATCATAAATACTCATAAACCTTGTCAATGTAAAGTTTTTTTTAAAAGAATACTTAGCTGGATCTCTTTTGCACCACGGTCACCTCCATGCGTAGAATTCTAGCCAGTGAATTCTTTGACTCTCACAGTCTGAGTTGAAGTGGTTTGCTGGCTAGCAATCATAATCTTAATAATTAATAGTCTCTAAATTATCCCAAATATTAGTTTACTCTGGCTCTTCTCTTGTATTAACATGTAAGTATCATCTTCCTAACTATAAGCTTTTTATATTTTACATCTCTCATACTCGGTAAGTAGGTCCTTATTACCCCCAAATGGAGCTTGTAGGTGACCAATTAGCGCTCTAGGGTAATAATGTAGCTAGAAAAGCCCTAGGGCGGTAAGTAATTAAAAAAAGTATGATAGTTAGATGTACGCGAACTTTTTGAAAGAGTGAAGAGTTTTTTTTTTAAATTACTTACCGCCCTTGGGCTTTTCTAGCTACATTATTACCCTCGAGCGCTAATTGGTCACCTACAAGCTCCATTTGGGGGTAATAAGGACCTACTTTACCTCACAATCGAGATGTAAAGCAGAGTAGTTAGCTCGGGTGTAAGCATCAATTGCACCCTCGAACTATAGGCGCCCTCCCTGCGCTCGTGCGCCTAAATATCTCGGGCTGCAATTGATGCCTTACAGCCCTTGGCTACTAATCTACTATTAATTACTTCCTATGTAGCATATATTAATATTTATTTTCTCCACCATTGCGAGCTAATTCTATCTCATGTAAACTCTATCTGTGAAAACTTGTAATTGGCGTTATACTTGTTCTTTATCTGTCTATCCATATTTGTTGTAGCTGTAAGTTTTCCGAACAAAATAAATTAAATAATAATAAATATTTGCTTTTAAAGAAGATTATAAATATAGACTATTCCATTCCCGTCACGGCGGCGTCGTAACGCGTAATACGTTTATTGAGCACAATTGAGTGACTAGAGGCAAAATATGCTAAAGTTGTCAGCGAACATTGTGTATTCAAGCGGGCTCCAATACCCTTCGAGAAATTCCGTCAATTCAGTGACAGACCCTTCGTCATCAGAAATATATCAAAAATACTACGACAGGCCGTACTTATCTACATAATGTGGCCAATTCTTTTCAACACAATCTCTTGACTTAAGAGGATCGTCAAGTGATGAAACGCGACGCAAGTAGGTGTTTTCAATAATGCTATCTGTTTCATAACGATTCGCTGCCTTCTCCGTATCGTGCGATAGAGAGAGTTGCAAGTCTAGTAGGCATATGCCTACATTTTATTCTTGAAATATTGTTTCGGGTGATAACGTTTTTACCCCCCCAAACGTTTACGAAATAAGACAATTTTGGTCTCATTAGATTCAGTACACCTTAATCTAGGCTCATACGTTTTATTTTTTTAGTATTTTAGTTTAGTTAAATTTAAAAAAATTAAAATACTCGAGGAAGTTTTTAGGTCAAAAATATGGATATTTAGACGCTGATAACTTTTAACATAAGCAATATTTCTTTAAAATTAAAACGTACGAGCATAGTTATTCATTGTAGCTGCAACATTTCTAAAAATTATGAAAATTGGACAACATTTACGGGAAGAAAAACGTTATCGCTTTTTGTATGAAAATTTACAACTAGACGATCCTCTTATCTAAAACTTGGTAGAGTCACGATATTTTTAAGTGGCACAAGTTGTCCTACGTGAAATAAATAAATCATTTCATTTCATTGTTCATATTGCTTGTAAATATTTTAATTATTACTGTTAATATTTATTGGTGCATAAAGAAATAAAAAAACCGGCCAAGTGCGAGTCCGTTCCGTACAAACCTGTAGTAAGTTTACGATTTATGACGTATTAAAAATAAAAATTACGTTTGTTGTATGGGAGCCCCCCTTTCATATTTACTTTATTGATATTTAATTATTTATTTTGAAAGGTAATATACAAGTTAATATTCTGTGAAAATTTGAACCGTCTACCTGTTACCGTTTTTAATATTGAGCAAAAAAATACGAAAAAAAACCGGCCAAGTGCGAGTCGGACTCGCGCACCGAGGGTTCCGTACAAACCTGTAGTAAGTTTTACGATTTATGACGTATTAAAAATAAAAATTACGTTTGTTGTATGGGAGCCCCCCTTTAATATTTACTTTATTGATATTTAATTATTTATTTTGAAAGGTAATATACAAGTTAATATTCTGTGAAAATTTGAACCGTCTACCTGTTACCGTTTTTAATATTGAGCAAAAAAATACGAAAAAAACACGTTTATTGTATGGGGACCCCCCTTAATATATATATTTTTTTAATTTTTAGTATTTGTTGTTATAGCGGCAACGGAAATACATCATTTGTGAAAATTTCAGCTTTCTAGCTATCACGGTTTATGAGATACAGCCTGGAGACAGACAGACAGACAGACAGACAGACAGACAGACAGACAGACAGACAGACAGACAGACAGACAGACAGCGGAGTCTTAGTAATAGGGTCCCGTTTTTACCCTTTGGGTACGGAACCCTAAAAATGAAACTTTCACGCAGACTAGAATTCCTGGCAAAAGACTGTGTAACAAATAAATATCGTTTTGTTTTGTTAACATTAAATCATTCAATTTATTTTCATCAAAAATGACAGCTCTAAATCTAGCGCCGCCAATCAAATAAATGCGAGTCAATATTATTTATAGAGCAGCCATTTTAGTTTAGTTTAGAGATGGTGTACAATATAACTGGCCTCATTAACTGTATAATGTTCATAATTCATAATTCATAATTTTTATTTTGCCAAATTGTGGGTAAAACAGTTGTTATCTTATAATTAGTGCCGTTCACAATTTACTGCTAGTAGCAGTGTGCAAAAATATACATGTATTGCCTTAAATTACGTTATTTTTTATCATTATTAATAATGTTTAACCAACATCCAATTCCCTTAAGTCCAAAAATTTAAAATGTGTCAATATAATAATGTATGTTGAATTATATCATTTTCATTCATTTTTCAATTTTTAATTTTCAATTTTTAAATTTTCAATGTTAGTATTTGGTTGTTTTTTATGCCTACGACTACAGAGTGAAACTACTATACTTACAGTATTTTAACTAATTACACCATTATTAAACTATAATATGTGATTGTATGACTTAATCTATGTTAGTTAAATATATAATTATACTAAACCCACGAGTGGCCATTAAGCGTTTGACTGAGATAAGACAACCGCTGTGGTTAGCGCTGTTGTCTTATAAGCGGGAGTTCCCGAGTTCGATCCGCGACTGAGTCAATTTGGGAGATAATTTTTAAATGTTATTTGGTCTGGTCTGGTGGCTTTGGCTATTCCTAGTTACCACCTACGGGCAAAGATGTCCCGCTAAGCGATTAAGCGTTCCGGTATGATGCGGTGTAGAAACCGATTAGGAGTATGACTTTAAATTTAATACAACTGCCATGATACTCCTAAATAGTTAGCCCGCTATCATCTAAGACTGCATCATCGTTTCCAGGTAAGATCACAGTCAAAGGTTTACATGTAATGGATAAAAAAAAGATTCAATCATGGTCGCTAGTAGCATTTAGAGTTGTATATCGATTCAATCATGCTGGTGTGACGGTTTCACTTCCCAATCGTCAGTTCATACAAAGTTCATCTTCAAAGGACCGCAAAGCCGCTTAGTACCTATAATACATTTAGATCCGTGTACTGTCAGTTGCAAAATTCAAACTGCAATTTTGTCAATGAAAATCGCAGCGTTGCGATCCCTAACTACGGATTCTCATGAAGAACTCGATTATTATGTATATTATATACTAAGATCATGAAGCTGATAACCAAGGTGATTAACCATCACTAGAGCCAAATAAATTTTTGTTTTGTACTTAAAATTCGCAGGACCGCGCACGCGTTTACTGCAATAGACGCTTTAAAGAACTCTACTTCTAACTCTGCGAGTTCTAATGATTTCTATCGGCTTAAAACGATTTGTGAATAAAACTTATTCTTAAGCTTTTGTGAAAGTTTATTCAAATAAAATCTCTTTCTACTCTTTTTTGCCTCGTTATGTTGTAACTACTAAATATTAAATATAATAAATATAATATACTATTGAGTTTATCTGACTAGAAATTATCAGTACTAGCCCGGAATTAGGAAGTTGGCGGTGTTTCACCATCGTGTCTCGGAGAGCACGTTAAGCCGTCGGTCCCGGTTATTATCACTACCATGATAATAGTCGTTAAAGCCAAACCGCATTGGAGCAGCGTGGTGGGTCTAAGCTCCAATTCCCCTCTCTCCTATGAGGGTGGAGGCCTGTGCCCAGCAGTGGGACGTTAATGGGCTGTAGTAGTTGTAACTCGTGAGAATGGAAATACCTACTAATAGTATTCAAGTAGTTATTTTTTATTTCTTGAGTACTGTACTTAACTAGTGATAAATTACTACAACTTTACTGACCAGTAAATGATCATGTATTTTCAAGAATGATGTATGTCAGCTTCTCCTCCTACTGTCCTTCTTATAGCAATTGCTTTAATTGAATACTGACCCAAAACATCACTGCGATCTATTACATTACCTAATGAGACGATACCATAATAAACCCTTTTCCATTCCCTGCTATGTCCGAAAACATGTTAAGTGTTCGGTTTGAAACTAACGTCTAATGGTGATCGTTAACCTTCGTTATCTTACTTTACTACTTATTGGATTACTAAAGTTAGTCTAAAGCTATAAGATTTGGAATAATTGGGTAAGAGTCGTAAGAATAACATGCCTATTTTTATAGTAGTTATGCAAATAGATAAACTAAATTAAGAATTTCTAGAATATTACATGACCTTTAACCAATTTTATTGTTGGGTACGGAGCTGCATAATATTACAGGATTACCTTCCACGTGGAAGAAAGTTGGCATAATGATGTCACACTTCTTTTGAAAATAGCACCTCCAAGAGAATTTTATCAAAATTTTAGCTTGTCTCCTGCAGTGAAGCAAAGCCAGCTCACGAAATCTAAAAAAATTAAGTAAATACCGGGCATACAATAATAAAGTAGTGAATTTTACACTACGAACGATCCTCTTATAGCAAAACAAACAAACAGGACGTCGTCATTGTCTCCGGGTATAACCAGGGATTACATGAATCTGATGGCCAACAAGTACCATAAATAATGCGAACGTTTAGTGAGGTACGTTCCATCTTTTCATTGAACTTACCATCATAGCCTACTTTTTAAAAAAAAACTGTTATCAGACTCGACTGTAGGTTCGTATTCCAATAGTAGTGGTATACCAAAGGTATGTAATGGAATTCGTAATCACAACGTTGATAGGCTTACTGTAGCTTTGTAGCTTCAGATGCCTAGTTTCAATGAACGATCCATAATTCATAGAGATAGTATTATGTCCGCTACATTGTAGAGAATTGTACCTAACTGGCAGATACCGTGACGTCGCCACTATTACCATAGCTTATAGCGTATAATCGTTCACTTTTGTATGATTGTTACAGTAGTGTATGTTATAATGTTTAAATTAATAGAGGCCTTTGGCATCCCTAGAAGTGAAGTAAATTATCTATCCTTTTATTTTATGTTAGTGCCAGCTCATACGTTCGAAGTCGGCGCGTAATTCTGCATCTTACTTTTTTTTTAATATAGAGGCTTGGCTGCAATCATACTTGTTTGCAAGTGGTGATGCAGCCTAAGGTGAAGCGCGGTTGCCTAGGCCCTAGAAGATACCTTTTCACTCTTACACTACACTACACTACTACTCTTACACACAGTAAACTCTTAGTAGACGCATTGGTTACATTTTCATTGCAGTTTTTAATCTTTAATTTAACTTGCTCTGTAGTAGCGTTTATTTCCGTCCCAAGTCGTGTCTGACCAAGCCTTTTATATATCTATCCAATATCAAAGGAACGAAGTATTCGTATACAAAGAAGGTTACAAATGTAGGTTCGTTTGCTGCAGATTGAGAGGCTGCGCGCAATAGTTGAGAAATGGTTGTTTGATGGCTGTGTTAGGTTAAATATTGGGTAACTAGCAGACGGGCGTTTATTTAAACGAACAATTGGCGATATCATCATTTCAACTCAGTGCCGGCTCACTACTGAGCACAAGTCTCCTCCTAGGGTTTGGCCATAGACAAACGCTGGCCCAATGCGAGTTGGTAGCCTTTACACACCTTTGAGAACATTATTATGAACTCTGACAAATGAAGTGAAATTCACGGCTTCATCAGGTTACGACTGATTAACTTACGACCAAAGCATTTAGAATACCCTTAAAATTCTGCGAGAAAAACTGTCATACCCAATCTAATTTAGCTCGCTCAGACAAGCTAAGACTATTTTCCGGGATACAAAGTAGTGTCCTTACACGGGATACCACCTGCCTCTTTAATGAATTTCATCAAAATCTGTTGAAAAGGTGGGCCGTGAAAGCGTAGCAGACAGACAGACAGACACACTTTCGCATTTATAATATTAGGATGGATGCGTTTATTTAAACGCTGGTCTAGTCTAGTCTAGGTCTGTCTAGTCAAGAGTTTACTTGCAACGCTCAGAGTAAAACAAATAGTGTACAAGATCGATGTTTATTTGGGACACTAGAACACTGTTACATAAAGGCCGGGGCGGGAAGTAACTTGTTGTTTGACGTGTGGGATGCTATCTTGACCGACTTTAGTCCGGAATTTCGTGTGTGTATTATATAAGATGGCATGTTGTTTGTTTGCTCGACTTGGTGGAGGCACTACAATGCCTCCCGATATCGGTTAAGGTTTTTAAATTCCCGTGCTGCACACACTAGCACGAAAGGATTAATCGTCATTCTACCTGGTCGCTAGTGTAATTTCACACCTACCTCCTCCGCCTTCATCCTCACCAACTGGATGCCTGGTCTTCTTCCACCTCCTGTTATTCCAGGTAATTTCTGCCACGTACCTGCAAATTATGGAACCAGCTTCCATCTTCTGTGTTCCCTCATGATTATAATATCTTCAAAGGGCGGATACAAATATCTCAAAAGCCAGCAACGCATTGGCGGTTCCTCTGGTGCTGCATATGTTCATGTGCGGCGGTAATCACTAACCATCAGGTGACCCGCCTGCTCGTTTGCTCGCTATGTATTAAAAAAGGTAATTAGTTTAAATGAAGGCACTTTAACTGGTAAGTGATGTCTGAAATTTAAGATAAGAAAGAATTTAAGAAGTTATTTCATGTTTCAAAATTTTTAACACCCCCTGTATTTTTTAGAACAAAATTTAATTATTATAACTCGATAAAGAGCACCCTCCGGATAATAATATTACCATGGACGGGCGTTGGTACTCGCCCGCTGGCAGAAAATGAACTTTTAATTTTTTTATATTTTCCCTTAAAAACCTTTTTTAAATAAACAACATTTCTTTGAGAGTACTACAATATCAGATAAATAATATTATTACTAGCTGATGCCCGCGACTTTGTTCGCGTGGATTGAGGTTTTTGGTTCCCGCGGGAACTCTTTAATTGCCCGGGATAAACAGTAAACTATGTGTTATTCCAGTCCAGACTATAATCTACCTCTGTGCCAAATCTTATTCAGATCCGTTCAACCGTTCTTGCGTGATTGAGTTACTAACATCCATCCATCCATACATCCATCGATTCATCCATCCAAACTTTCGCATGAATAATCTATATATATAAAATTCAAAGTCCTGACTGACTGACTTATATATCAACGCACAGCCTAAACCGCTGGGGTTAGAAACTTGAAATTTTGACAGTTGATTCCTTTTGTGACGTAGGCGCTCACTAAGGAAGGATTTTTCAAAATTCCACCCCTAAGTGGGTGAAATAGGGGTTGAAAGTTTGTATGAAAGTCCGTCATTTTTGAAGTTATATCCATGAAACTTGGTATTTGAGCTACCGGTTCAAAATGAAGAAATACGTGTTTCGTTATTTTCGAAAATTCTACCCCCATAGGGCTAAAACAGGGGTTGAAAGTTTGTAGGAAAGTCCGTCATTTTTCAAGCTGTAGCCATGAAACTTGACGTTTGGGATTTCGGTTTGAAATGAAAAAATACGTGATTCCCAGTTTTTGAAAATTCTATCCCCAAGGACGTCAAATAGAGAGTTTATCCTTCAATCACGCCGAAATAGAGCAACGGATCAACGTGATTTTTTATACGGGTATAATTGAGGACTTGGAGAGTGACATAAGCTTCTCTTTATCCCGGAAAATTAAGGAGTGCTTGTGGAAATCAAAAACTTATGCCACGCGAACGAAGTCGCGGGCGTGCGCTAGTATTAGTATAGATAGATAAGCCAAATAAGTCTCAGAGCTGTATAACATTTTGTTCAATGGTTATTTTACCTAATATCGACATCATCCTTTCAACCTATCGCCGGCCCACCCATGAGCACTGCCCCTCGATTGTGTAAGGAAATCGTAATCGTAATCGTTTGTCAAACGTATAATTCGAAACGTATAATTCTTTGGTCTCTTTCTGAATGAGAATGGTTGTGTAGTTAAAAAATATTTTAATAAAGTGTAAACAAAATCGCCAAACGCAGTATAACTCGTATACTAATGCTGTGTCCTACAAAGAAGGCGACCTAATACTTGTAGATAAAGAATGAAAAATGTAATGCTAAATTTGATGCGCTTTATTTAGGTTCTTATAAAGTTATAAAAGATGCGGAACCTAATGTTATAATTTTAGATGATAAGGGTAAAAATAAGATAGTACATAAAAATAGGACAAAAATGTATTACCTATAAAAAAAAAATTTCATTTCATTTCATTTCATTTCATTTCATTTCATTTATTTATTTGCACAGATTGAAGATATAAAGGTCTTATAATAATTTTAGCAGTAGCATACAATCTGCCATGGAGATGGCATGCAAAATTCAGACGTAATTATTATTATACTTAGCATAATACTTAAACAATATACAATATTAACATTACAATAAAAAGTATACGACAATGTACTTATATGTAATTTTTTTTTCCTTTTAAAAGGGGCATGTAGTGATGTAACAAGTACAATGTATGTACGTAACATATTATATGTAATAGGCTAGTTTAAGAGACAGTAATAAAGCATTACAAGATGAAGACGGACGTTGTTCTTATTTAATTCCCGTCACCACAGTTGAAGCCTACCCATACATACATACATGCACTACTACACATAATTAGGTACTAAAATTCTACATCAATGCACATAATACTAACTTTTAGTTTTTAAACTGGGCTAAGGGTTCACGGTACCACTACACGGTACAGGGTATACTTGGTAGGACCTCCACCTCGTAATACTACATAAGGTAAGGTATAAAAAATACTCCATCAAGTGATCCATCAGCTCATAGCTAAAATAAATGGAAAAGTATAATCTCGTGTTTCATAATTAAAACGAAGGCCTAATCTTTTAATCGCATCAAAAGGCCCTACAAATCGTGCCAGGTACCTATGGATACACTAATAAAATGGGAACCCTTAAGGTTTCTTCCCATTGTGTGACAAAGTGCAGATAAATGAATAAACCCAAACCCGGCGCGTGTCAAAGATGCACTGCAGTGCAGTTTTTCGTAGCAACGAATGAATTGCGTTTGAATATGACCTGTTTGGATGTTGCTTGCGAAATCGACACAGATAACAACAGAACCGCTTTTAAATTTTCCGTGAGGAATATTTGATAAATAGTATCTTAATTAAGTAGTAAGAAGGATTTCATAAGGATGCAAACTATTTCTGTACCAAATTTTGTCAAGATTGCTTCGGTTTTTGATCATGTAAAAATTTAATAGATAGACATGTTTTTAATAGATACACACACAGACAGGTAAACATTTTCATTTAGAATAATTGTAATTATGAGTATGGATTAAGGCTTTTATTGATCAGCTCTACGACTTCATTTACCTGTGTTCTTTCATTATAAAGCAGCCTGCGTTGGTTCGGAATATTACGCACCATGAGAAAACACCCTCGCGTTTTCTATAATACATTACTTTACAGGCAAAACAAATACAATGCCTGCGTAAGGGCGAAACTTACTGTTATTACCTCGTAAATAAAACGGGTACTTTGTGCTGTCTAAAGTAAAAGATTATAAGGTGGAGTTTTAGGATAAGATTTACAACTTTCCCAGATACCTTTGAGCGAGATTAGATATTAATGAGCCATAAAATGATTATAATAAGGGCCGTTTGCCATTAAAAGATCGGCATTTAGAGCAACGATTCAGAAAGTTCAGGCTGTTAATAAAAAATCCAGCAATTTATTCAAAGTAAGTAGTACACTTTAATCGTCAATAATAATTATTATTTTTGTTCATTTTAATAACTATTGGTAGTAATGACGTAACGGTGATAATAATGACGTTACCAACTAAAGCTACGAGATTTCCAAACGACCTGTGGCTGCTGTGTCGCTGAGGATTCTATCCCACTTATTGAAATCATAAAGGGGTCGACGACCTCCGTGGCGCAGTGTTGAGCGCTGTTGCCTTAACGTGCGGAGGTCCCGGGTTCGATCCCCGGCAGGGTGTGGAAATTTATAATTTCTGAATTTTCCCTGAATTTTCTAATTTCTGGCCTGGTGGGAGGCTTCGGCCGTGGCTAGTTACCACCCTACCGGTAAAGAAGTGCCGCCGAATACCGAATAGGGGTATGGTTTTAATATAACTGCCATGCCCCTAACAGGTTAGCCCGCTACCATCTTAGACTGTATCATCACTTACCATCAGGTGAGATCGCAGTCAAGGGCTAACTTGTAGTGGATAAAAAAAAAAGGGGTAGCATTTCAGGTAAGCAAATGTGAGGCAGAACTGGAAATAAATGGAAAACAATTCTTCTTACAATTTTTTTTACTCCTCTAACAGTTAGCCCATTACTGCAATTTCACCTGATGGTAAGGGATGATGCAGTCTAAGAACGTAGCGGGCTAGCCTGTTGAGGTTGGGGCAGTTAGGTATATTAAACCTATATCGGATTCTGCACGGCATCGTATGGCGGTACGTCTTGCCGGGTGGTAACTACCCACGGCCGAAGCCTCCCAGCAGGCCAGACCAGAGAAAATTCAGAAATTATAAACCAAATTGACCCTGCCGGGGATCGAACCCGGGGCCTCCGGTTAAGACAAGAGCACTCAACACTGCGCCAGGGAGGTCATCGTGTTTTATTGGAAAAATTATTTCAAACATAATCCGAATATCTTCTTGAAAATTGGTTTAAAGGCTTTCCCAGCCCGATTAGTCTATTAAAGAGATTTTATTTATAAATAGGTTCAGAGATAGGATTAACATCTTGTTAAACACAAGCCTTTTTCTTGCTGTTTTTGTTTTTTGCTCCAAGATAAAAATGAAAGACTGTCTCGTAGACGTCTATTTAATTTCAGTCTGTTATATCTGTTTATATTATATCTTTACTTATAATGAAACTGTACCAGGACTAACCTTTGTAGAGGAAACTGAATTATCCAGACCAAGCGGTTTTAGCTGCGAATTGACTTAAAATTTGGAAGTCAGTTTTTTCATAGTGGGCATCAATTACCTGATGCCCACGATCTCGTCTGTGTGAATAAGTTTTTTTATGCTTTGATTTGTCTGCCAAATAGATCCTCTTAAATATACAAATAGATTTAACAAATAAAATTATCTAACACAGACTCCTTTTGTCATAATATTTTTTTAATCTTGGACTTTTGTTTATTCATTGTATTTTTTTTATAATTATAAACGCCCCAATAATATAATAATAAGTAAAATTACTGTTTAAATAAAATTAATTCAAAACGAGGTGCCATATCGAAACCCCGATTTCACGCGTCATTGATCAACAGTTCCCACTATACATGATTACAGCGTGACGGCGATCACGCGAGCTACAGCGTGACGGCGATCACGCTAGCAGTGATCGCGTGTTCGCGTGCTCTCGGCGTCGTTGCGTGCACTGTTTTCACTCCAGCTCAGTCGGGGCTTTCTTGAGTGCTCAATAAGCGCGCACACGCGATTGACACCGCCTTTAACTCACTGGAACCGGCATCCATCTACAATACTAGTTTTGTGACAGTTATTTATTGAAACACTAATTAATAGTTTACACAAGTTTATATATGAATCAATTACAACAGGTTTTATATGTATGTTATTGTAAATTTGTAACACATTATTACACAAGTCGATACGCACGATTTCAATTTTTTCAATCAGAATATTAGTCACGTTAAACATGCCTAATATTCCTATTTCTTTAACTTTGTGGCAAGCTTGTGCTAGGAGTATAAAGGACAATAATAAATGGTAATTTTTCAATTGAATTTTTAGATTTCAGTCCACTGTTTGGTCGGTGATCTTCTGAGGCTAAAAATTGAAGCAAGTAATGCATCAACAATTCCCACTATACATGATTACAGCATGACAGCGATCACGCGAGCTACAGCGTGACGGCGATCACGCTAGCAGTGATCGCGTGTTCGCGTGCTCTCGGCGTCGTTGCGTGCGCTGTTTTCACTCCAGCTCAGTCGGGGCTTTCTTGAGTGCTCAATAAGCGCGCACACGCGATTGACACGGCCTTTAACTCACTGGAATCGGTACATTTAAGCAACTTAATAAGAATCTAAATTATGACTCATCTACAATACTAGTTTTGTGACAGTTATTTATTGAAACACCAATTAATAGTTTACAAAAGTTTTCATATGAATCAATTACAACAGCTTTTATATTATTATACTTGTATGTTATTGTGAATTTGTAACAGATTATTACACAAGTCGATACGCACGATGTCAATTTTTTCAATCAGAATATTTGTCACGTTAAACATACCTTATTATTATTCCTATTTCTCTAAGCGGCAAGCGGCTTGGAGTCGTTACGACGATTAATGGTAAGTTTTCGAACAATGGACCTTACAGATTTCGCTATGCTTCTTGAGCTATTAAGGCTAAAATTTAAGCAAGTGATGTATTTTTTTTAATCCACTACATTAAGCCCTTGACTGCGATCTCACCTGATGGTAAGTGATGATCCACAGTTCCCCCAATACATGATTTGTGACGCGAACTACAGCCACAGAAATAGGAATCTGCTTATTATTAAGCATCATTTGTTCTGTGGCTACAGCGTTACGGTAATTAACGCGAGCAATAATTGAGTGCTCAAGAGCTTTCGGCTGTGATGTTATTATCCGTTAAAAACCTTTCGAGTGTTGCTACAAATTTTCAAACTCATATTTTTTTATTCAAATTTAAATAAAACTTTAAAAAGTGCTTTTGAATTTACCACTCAATACACTAAATCATTACAAAACAAGAAATAGGCATATTACAAGTGGCTCATGTTATTTATTTAGTTCAGCTATCAGGAGACTCTGTATTCGACCCGCATTTATAAATATGGGCGGATGTTTGTTCGAGATTTTCTAGGACACATACTAACTGATTTTGATGGTTTATAATTTGATGGTTTATAATCACTACTGTAATCTACGTACTTACTTTCAAAAAGGTTTATGCATATAATACGCATAGTTTCAAGAATCAGCTAAATTATTAGTGTTTTGATTTCCACGAACAAAAACTTTTTCTCTTTACTCATCATAATCATAAAAATAATTAATTACAAAAAATGTTAAACATTTAAGGGTTTAGAAAAAATATTTAACTACCACGAATTATTGCCAAGCATAGAGGTATAATATTATTATATCTCTATGCTACCAAGTATCTATTTTTTAATGATTTTATGCTAAGCTTCTTACTACTTATCGGTTGTTGTAAGCGGCTTATTTTAAAAGAAACCATTTTCTTTAAAAGGGTTCATTTTATAATTTTTTTTAGGTACTAAAACAATGTTTAACAATTTTCTAGAAATTTCCTAATCGCATCTAGAAAGTTTAGTTGTTGGTAAACCCGCATTAAACGCGTCTAATCCAATCTAGAACGAATTAAGAGATGGAATGAGTTTTCAGACAAGAAACCTTGAAGCGGTTATCGGGAATCCCTTTCGACATTATTAAATGCTCTTTTATGGTCTTTTAATTTGTGTTCGCCAAGTACAATGAAATTTATACCCCAGTATACTGGGGAAATAAGCCATAGTTAAGTGATGAAATTCAATTATAATGATAATTATGAGCGGTTGACTGATGATAGAAATTTCCACGCGCCCCAAGATTTTATTTTTGAGTCTGATCAATGCCCTAGAATCTAGATTAATGAGGAGAGTGGTGTGATGACTGGAACTTAGAACCTACCTAGTTATTTTTTAGCTTTTAGTACATTATCTTCATTATTATTATCCTTTTCAATAAAACCGTTTAAAAAAAATTACCTATTTTATTAAAACGTAAATCTATACATGAAAAGATTTGATTTTAAGAAAACCTTAATCCAGGCGGACAAAGTCATGGGAGTCGACTTGTATTGCATAAAACGTTTCTCTTTACACATGACATCACGCTCAGTGTTTGTTCACAAGTTGGGAATCGACTGGGGAGTGGCGAAGTAAATGCAAGTTGCGAAGCGCGAGCAAACAAACGACAGACATGCAGCTCCCGGAATACTTTGATCATTATTAGTTCCGGTGAATAGCATGTTAGTTTGCTCACTGTTCAGTAAGTTATAGGTATAAATTGTTATAATATTAGTAAAATAATATATTACTTAAGTAGAAACTAGAGTTTTGTGTGTGGTCCTTCTCACGAAACGACGTAACAATGAATAATGATTACGATAATATTTCAATGGGGTCTTTGGAAAATCGAAATATAGACAGACAAAGTCGCGGCCACTTACTTCTTTAGGCAAGTTTGCATAATAAATAAAGACGCAGGTAACCTCTAGTATTGTAAAACCCAAACATATTGAAAATGCTAAATAACATATTAATATTATAAATGCGAAAGTGTGTTTGTTTATTGGTTTGTTCTTTGATCACGCTGCATCAGAGCAACCTATCGACGTCATTTTTTGCATGGGTATACTTAGTTGAGGACCTGGAGAGTGACATAGGCTAGTTTTTATCCCGGAAAATTAAGGAGTTCCCGCGGGAATCAAATAAACTTAAACCACGCGGACGAAACGTAGCGGGCATCAGCTGTAGTGCTAAATAATTTGTACTTATAATAAAATATGTAACACCTTTAAAAGAAAACGTTGCCCTACTTTAATAATTATTAAACTTGATACAAAAAAGCAAAGAACAAAAAGCCAAACAGACTAAAAAGACGGATAAAAAACAAACTAAATTACCCCTAACTCACTAGGCCGTTAAGAAGGCCAGGCATACCATCGCTTAAAACCGTACTGTTTTAATATTGTTTACGTTAGTGTTTAAGAATTATGATCCTTATTTTAGGGACGTCAAGGTACGTGACATAAAACTGAAATTTTGAAATCATACTCCTATTGTAATGAAAAACACTTTCTTCAATAACAATATGATATTTGATTTCACTTCAACACAATTATCACAACACTTTTTAGATAACCTCTCGGTTACAATGCTAAATGAGAACTAAACTGACTTAAAAACTAGTCGGCGGCTTATTATAAAAGTATTGTTTTGACTCCAACGTCAAATCACACACCCTTAAGGAATTTAAAAATCAAAACAATGTCTTATTAATTACCATCATTTAAAAAAAATCATTTAAAAATCAAAACAATGTCTTATCAATAAGTGTAAATCATGACACTCAATTTTAAAAATCAAAATAATATCTTACTAATAATTGAAAATCATGACACTTTAAGCAGTGGTACTCGTAGTAACCTCCCAGCAACGGGAACGGAAAGTCAACAAATTGCAATTTGTATGATAATGAAATGAAAACACCGATGCCGTGACTGAGTCATATTTGAAGAATTGTTCTTTCAAACCATTTCAAAGCGCCAGTTGTCGTGTCATGCTTTAATGGCTTTATTCATGAAACCGTGTAAGAAATGCGTTAACGTTCGGTGTTAAATCCATCGGTGCTTAATATTGCAAATGCGAAAGTGTGTTTGTTTGTTGGTTTGACCTTTAATGAAGGAACTACAAGTTTAATTCGCATATTTGGAGAATTGTTCTTTCAAACCATTTCAAAGCGCCAGTTGTCGTGTCATGCTTTAATGGCTTTATTCATGAAACCGTGTAAGAAATGCGTCAGCGTTCGGTGTTAAATCCATCTGTGCTTAATATTGTAAATGCGAAAGTGTGTTCGTATGATGGTTTGACCTTTAATGAAGGAACTAGAAGTTTAATTCGCATATTTGGAGAATTGTTCTTTCAAACCATTTCAAAGCGCCAGTTGTCGTGTCATGCTTTAATGGCTTTATTCATAAAACCGTGTAAGAAATGCTTTAACGTTCGGTGTTAAATCCATCTGTGCTTAATATTGTAAATGCGAAAGTGTGTTTGTTTGATGGTTTGACCTTTAATGAAGGAACTAGAAGTTTAATTCGCATATTTGGAGAATTGTTCTTTCAAACCATTTCAAAGCGCCAGTTGTCGTGTCATGCTTTAATGGCTTTATTCATAAAACCGTGTAAGAAATGCTTTAACGTTCGGTGTTAAATCCATCTGTGCTTAATATTGTAAATGCGAAAGTGTGTTTGTTTGTTGGTTTGACCTTTTTTTTTAAAATCTAGTTTTTAAAGGGCTTTTATAGGCGACTTATATGTCAGCCCTATCGTTACACGCTACATAAATTAAGCCTAATATGATTTAATCTAAATCTATAGCAATTTGAGAGAATCAATGACAAATTTATATACTTTCGCTGCCAAAATACTCCGAGGTTCACTAAAAATAGAGTTAAAAACACTAATATTCATTAAATTTAAATTAAGTTCATACGTCAGTGCTTCTCTCAAATTTCGGTACAATACGGTACGGTTTTCGGTACATGCCAGTAGCAAGTGTACAACATCATCAACATCACCACATTCTTCACAATTGGGAGTCACTTTTCTTCATTAAATATTTAAACTTGCCTAACGGCATGTGTCCGGATCTAGGTTTGACCTTTAATAAAGGAACTAGAAGTTTAACTCGCTACAATCGGTTCGGGTCGCGTAGACCGGTAGTTGAGGACCTAGAGAGTGACATGTGCTAATTTTGATACCGGAAACTGTAGGAATTTCAAAAAACTATTCCACGCGGACGAATTCGGGGGCATGAGCTAGTCTGTAATAGTTTTATCTAAACTATTTTGTCTATGTCAGTTTGTCAAACACGGGTACAAGCGGGTAGCAGGAAGTGTTCACAAAGGTTGGCCCAGCCAATATCCGCCGTCCGCGCTCATGTGAACACACCCTCATGTTGACACGCTGTAGGTACTCCAACCAGGAGATTACTACCATCGCATAAAGCAGTATTACATCAAAATGACAGTTTTATATCACGTACCTTGACGTCCCTATAGTAAGGAATATAATTGTAAAACACGAACGTCAACAATATTAAAACAATACGGCTTTAACCGATGGTAGTATGCCAGCTCAATGTGAAATTGGAATAGAAAACGACATTTTGTTACCCGACTGCGCCAGAAGGCTGAATCTTTTTTTGCTGTATTTTTTCAATTGTCTCTTTTTATTTTTTTATCCACTACAAGTTAGCCCTTGACTGCGATCTCACCTGATGATAAGTGATGATGCAGTCTGAGATTGTGGCGGGCTAACCTCTTAAGGGTAGATATGGCTGTGGAATGCTAAGTCGCATGGCGGCACGCCTTTGCCGGTAGCCATTGCCGGTGCCGTTGCTGTAACTAGCCACGGCTGAAGCCTCCCACCAGGCCAGACCAAAGAAATTCAGAAATTATCAATTCCAAAATTGACCCTACCGGGGATCGAACCCGGGGTTTCCCACGTTAAAACAAAAGAGCTTACCACTGCGCCAGGGAGGTTCTTGACCAGAACTAATTGAATATTGCAACAGAAGCCCATCAAGGATAATGACAGACAGACACACTTTCGCATTTTTAATATTAGTATGGGATTCAAATTTTTGCAATTCAAAAAAACGGGAGCCCTATGGGGTATATCAGTAAAAATAATCAGCAATATTATCGATATTATTGCACCAAATCTTGCTTTAATTTTTTAATGAGTCTGCAGATTCAGAATCTTTTCCAGACCTTGTGAAATATAGTAAATTGATATCACTTTTTAAATCGGGTAGAAAAAACGAATCAAATAACATAATTTCATTTTTGCCAACACTCAGTAAGATATTGGAAAAAAATATGTTCAACAACAAAGCCTATCAGCTAACTGAAACGTGATAAATAAAATTTTATAACTTAATACTAAATAAAAACGAATAATTTGATTTAAATCTGTGAAAAATTACTTATTTAGAATATCGTGAAAAAATAAATTGGTAGGTATATAAGTAACATCTAGTAAATAGTTATAAAACAACAATAGGCTTGAAAGTAAGATTAAATAGGCGACTTCACTTCATGACTGGTTCCTCAGAGAGTTACCCGAGTTAAGATAAATTATTATTCTGACGTCTGTATACCATTCAGCTCCTGCGAAGAGGAGTGGCGTGACCAAGTGACGCGTTCAAGATGTTATATACCTACGGTGGTGCGACCCGCCGACAGCACTCGAATCAGTCGAGTGCTACGCGCACTGTTTGGCTTTACATGTTTTCGTTATTCTTGGATGAAGGAAGTAAGTACAATGAGCGATCGCTAAGTCTCGTAACTCTTTAAAAAATATACCAGACTTATTAATCTTTACATACACTTACTATCATCCTAATTCCTCCTATCCTATTCATTTTTTGTCCAGTTGCTTCCACTTCCACGTCCCACAAAACCACTGTTTTCTATTAGTGTCCCGTCTCAGTAACAAAAAGTGACGTCTACGTTTGCACAGCGCCTTGAAATAAACCGTGTATTTTTTTTTACGTCAGGTTTGTATTCAGGATATTATGCTGTGACTTTCCACTCTGATAACATCTCAAATTCTCGCATTCAAATAAATAAAGCATCTCATTTGTAGATTAAAAAAAATTCGCTCACAGTGCTACGCGAGCTGAATTATACTTTATTACATCGTTACAAGAGTCGCTACTTATTTAAAAGTCTTCGCGAAGTGATTCTTCTGTCCCTGGAAGGTACTATTATGTATTCTGTGGCACCAGTCAGCCGCCGCGAAGAGGGATGACGTAAGGAGGTGAGATGCGGGTAAGGATACGGAAATGGTTCGTACGGACACTTTTATTAATATTAATGATTCGTTAGTGTGCGTTACTTTAATAATTATATTAGTTGGGGTTTATGGGATATTGTTTAAAGATCTTTGACCGAAACGTTACAATTTTGAGTGATTGGTATTGAAATTTTATCCATTGTATAACATACTACTGTGACTCCTGTCCTTAGTGTGTTTTCGCCTTAAGCTTCCATAGACTAGAGCAGGGCATTCCCAAACTATTTTGGGCAAGAGACCCCTTTTCCAAAATGAACTGATACCTCAGACCCCCATAGCCAAATAACTTTAAAAATCCTATCTCTAGTTTTTTTCTATTGATACAAAATACTTACCAGTTTAAAATCTTTGCGGTGAGTAAAGTGAGTAAACTTCACATCGTTTTCTCATCAAAATTTAACAAAATAAATAGACATAAAATTCAGTAAATTATCAAGTGTAATTAATAATTAATTACTAACTTAAAATTTCGTAACAATACTTAAGTAAGTAATTATTTTTTGAAAAAAACATTAAAATAGGGGCCGATTTTTAGACCTCGTCGACCCCCAAAATCAGTTTTCGTTTATGTCGACCCCTGGGAAACCGATATTAACCCCTTGGGACCACTTTGGGAATCCCTGGACTAGAGCCTATATTAGAACAGAATACTACTAAAACTACTCTCTGTATTCATTAAATATTATGTTCGGTATTAGATCCTTATAGTTGTCCGAGTAAGCTTGCGGTCCTTATTTTTTACTTTATCTTGTTTTTTATTCCATCCCTCGTATGGAATTTTATTAATTTCCACACACATCGACCGTATGCCCCAAGAGACGGGGTTGTGTGTCCCGTTTGATTGCAACGGGCTTTTGTTTGTAGGTCGAGGGACACGTCGGTTCATATTAGAGGTAAAACTGCCCGAGGTAGAAAGCTTTTTTGTTTTTTTTTTATTTATAGGCGCTATAATATTTATAGCCAAGCGCTAAGGCTGCAATCGGATCAGCTTGCAAGTGATATTAGCCGAAGGTGGAGAAGTTAAAAGATGTAGAGCTATCCACTTTTGATTTGAAGCTATACCAGCTATACCTACGAATACATAGTATAATTACCATTATAGATTTTTTAATAATCTTCTTAGTACATAATATAAGTCTAGAGCTTTGTTTACTTCATTAGGTACGCATTGCGGTAAAATATTAAATATGTTATGTAACTAATTTTTTTTTAAATTGTATGATAGGCTTGCGCTTGACGACAATCATGCTTAGTGCAAAGCAATGATGAGGTCTAGGTTGGAACGCGCTTGCCTCAGTTTTGCATAGCTGGGTCTGTATTTTACTAGTATCCCGTACTATAGATGCGATGAATCTAGATGGAATTTGGCACAGAGATAAATTATGGTTTGTAATAACACATAGGCTACTTTTTATGCCGGAAAATTAAAGAGTTCCCGTGGAAACCAAATAACCTAAATCCACGCGGACGAAGTCGCGGGCATTAGCTAGTAGTTTATATCCGGAGATATTTTAGGCTATTAATAATTACCCGGAAAAGTGCAGGGTTTCCCTGTTGTAGTTTTCAAAAAAAAAAGTACTGGTTAAACAAGTTTTCCAAAACTACTTACTTAAGTTTCTCTCTTTTAGTGTGGGAAGAGAAACTTCATTTGCATATACGAGCCAATCATAATATTTTTTGGTACTGCTCCGTTGCGAATAACTCCGCATTTATGGCAAAAAACACTCCGCGTCGATCGTTATTTTCATTTTACGCACTCATATCGCTCGAGGCGCGCGATAATGTTACGAACATGAGTGATATCCGATCCTGAGGAGCTATTATCATAATCATCTAAAAAAAAAGTGTGTGTGTGCAATTCACACACCACCACCACCACCACTACAGCTCATTAACGTCCCACTGCTGGGTACAGGCCTCCACTCTCATAGGAGAGAAGGAATTAGAGCTTAGACCCACCACGCTGCTTCAATGCGGGTCGGCGGGCTTTAACGACTATTATCATGTTAGTGATAATAACCGGGACCGACACGCGACGGCTTAACGAGCTCTCCGAGGCACGGGGGTGAAACACCGCCAACTTCATAATTCCGGGCTAATACTGAGAATTTCTAGTCAGAAAACCCCAATACTCAATAATGGCCCGACCCTCGACTCGAACCCGGGACCTCGTCGGCCGCAGTCGAACATGCCAACCACTAGACCAACGAGGCAGTCACACACGGCAGAAATGAAACTTCAGAAAAGTACTCTACGAGAGAATAAGATAAATATAACTTGTATTCTATCTCATTCTCTCGCAGGTTAAATCCTATTATGAATATGTTTGTCTCTTTTTGGTGTCGCTTTTTCATTTCATCGAATTTTCAAATCACAACGATTCTAAAGAAGTTTCACTTATAAAAGTAGTTCTGCTAGTCAAATATCAAATAAATATTATAAATGCGAAAGTTTGGATGGATGTATGGATGTATGGATGTATGGATGTATGGATGTATGGATGTATGGATGTTTGTTACTCAATCACGCTCGAACGGCTGAACGGATCTGGATGAAATTTGGCACAGATATACTGCCCTACTAAGCGCAAAAGCGGTATCTCAAAAAAATTCGTAAATTAGATTTTTATGGCATCGGATAGCTTAGAAAAATACGTATCTATTGAACTAAGCCTTATAGCGGTATGTCACTCAAAAGGTATAAAAAAACGTTATGAAAGTTTTTTCTATCTCAGTTTTACCTTAAATTTCTAAGGATATTAGAGGTATATCAATAATACGTAGGCAACCAGCCGTATATTTGAATACCGCCAAATCTTTTAAAAACAGGAGCGTTTACGCACATCGTGTTCTAAGCCAATAAGCGGTATATTATGACTTACCGCTACAACGCGTATTTTTACTAATACGATACGATACGAGATACTTACTTACTGCTTATTCTTTATCCCATACGGTCGAATTTCTAATACATCTTGCAATGATTTATCCCTACCTTGGCTTATATTCGTGTCATTACTTGGTTATTGTTGTTGTAAACAAGTGGCAATGTTATAATTACTGTTTTAATAATTCGAACCAGGGCACACCTTCATGTCAGCCGACTCTTTCCACCACAGGGTGGAATTGTCAATGAAACGCATGAAAACAAAATATATGATTTTGCAGACTTTTCTCAGTTCTGCAGGAAAAAACGTAAAACTGAAAGAGATGACTGTACAAGATTTTTATGAGTGGGAGGATTACACAATCCAGTATAAGCTGTCTCGAATGAGACCGCGTCCATATATAAGTGAAATGTTCGAAGTAGAAGTCAATAGAGGCATGAGGAGTTTTTGATGACCTCCGTGACGCTGTTGTCTTAACGTGCGGAGGTCCCGGGTTCGATCCCCGGCAGGGTCAATTTGGGATTTTATAATTTCTGAATTTTCCCTGGTCTGGCCTGGTGGGAGGCTTCGGCCGTGGCTAGTTACCACCCTACCGGCAAAGACGTGCCGCCAAGCGATTAAGCGTTCCGGTACGATGCCGTGTAGAAACCGAATAGGGGGATGGGTTTAACTCATGGTTATGGCATTTCCATGTATATTTTACATATTTTAAATATTGTGATAGAAAACATACCTAATATTATACATAAATTACATTTAATAACCAAAAATAACAATCGATAAATTAACAAAAAACCTAATTTTACAAAACATCAATTATCTCTAAACTAGCTTTCACTGAGATACCGCTTTTGTGCTTAGTAGGGCAGTATAGATTATAGTCTGGAATAACACATAGGCTACTTTTTATCCCGGAAAACTAAGGAGTTCCAGCGGGAACCAAAAAACCTTAACCCACGCGGACGAAGTCGCGGGCATCAGCTAGTTACCAATATGTTGCGAATGCTTGTACCTACTATGTACATGTTTACTGTCTCTATAAACGGAGGAGATAATTCGCAACAAGAAAATAACTGTGCGAGTGTCGAACGATTTGAAACGTATGCCAACAGAATAAGTGCAGAATAATAAAGTGGATATAAAAACTGACACGATTATACTGTGTCCTTACCGGAATTTTTTAAGTTAAACAGACGTTGAGCGTATTCGAGGATCGAATACACTCAACGTCATAGTAAAAGGGTTAATAATACAGGGACCATACAGCCAACGCTTAAAGCCATATTGTTTCATTATTGTTGACTTTCATGTTGTAGAATTATAATCCTTACGAGCTGATTCCCGCGACTTCGTCCGCGTGGTTTAAGTTTTTTTTAATTCCCGCAGGAACTCCTTAATTTTCCGGGATAAAAAGTAGCATATGTCACTCTCTAGGTCTTCAACTATCCCCATGCCAAAAATCACGTCGATCCGTTGCTCCGTTGCGGCGTGATTGAAGGACAAACCAACAAACCAATAAACCAACAAACAAACACACTTTCGCATTTATAATATTAGTATGATATGATTTTAGGAGCGTCAAGGTACGTGACATCAAACTGTCATTTTGAGTACTATTGCATAAGAGCGTTGGCAGTATGGCCCCAGGAATGCGAAACGTTGTTAAAACGTATTTGGCGAGCTCAATCAAAATCGTTATACCGTGCTGAGGGTGTGGTCCACTAGGAAAGTGTTAATCTTACTTACGACGAGCATTCGCTCGTATACTCGAGCGTCAAAACACTTTGGCGTTATAGTAAAATGGACTTTGTACACCTAGTTTTAGAGCACAATTTCGTATATGCATTCAAGGCCAGTTCTCCACACGGAAACGTTTCGAAATTGAAATCGGTTTTACTGAATTTATGACTTCAAATCTTACTTTAGCTGTTGGGTCCATTTTACTTTGAGGCTATGTGTTCATATGCTCTGGCCTCTGCCTCGTTGGTCTAGTGGTTGGCATGTTCGACTGCGGCCGACGAGGTCCCGGGTTCGAGTCCCGGGTCGGGCTATAATTAAGTATTGGGTTTTTCTGACTAGAAATTCTCAGTAGGTACTCTTTTGTCTCAAAAAACGTTTTTTTCCGAAATTTAACTATTTGTTACAAATTTTAACTATTGGTTGCCTTAACTATGTCTCAAAAAACCGGCCCTAAGTATTAGCCCGGAGTTAGGAAGAGAGCACGTTAAGCCGTCGGTCCCAGTTATTATCACTAGCATGAGCAGCGTAGTGGATCTTAGCTCTAATTCCCTCTCTCCCATGAGAGTGGAGGCCCAGCAGTGGGACGTTATTGGGCTGTAGTGGTGGTGGTGGTGATTCGAATGCTCGAATATCGTAAGCGTGATTTAAAATCTTGTGGTAAGGGCAACGGTCAAGTGGTGCGCGAGATGTTTTACGGGCCGGGTGAAAATTACATTCAGTTTACGATTGAGCCGGATCGTTGAACGGTGATGACATCAATTTGGGGGATTGGCTGATTTTTTCCATGAAATGAACCAATTGGGACCAGCAAAATAAGCACGTTGTCGTCGACTTAACTGATGGACGCCTTCTTTTTTTATTATTGCACTACAAGTAAAACACGGACTGCTCGAGCAGTTAGTCAGTGATCAACATACACGGACCGCTCTTGCAGTCATAGTCAACAGGTTGAAGCTACCATTGATAACTGGCAGCTGCCAACCGCCCGAAGCAGTCGTAACTGCTTGAGCGGTTCCATGTATGTGTGTACGTAGAAGACTGTAGTTCACTATGCAGTCGCAGCTTGAAGCAGTCCATTCTGACTGCTTTAAGCTGTCCGTGTATCCGAGGCCTAAGCCGGTAGTGGGCTAACCTGTTAGCGGTATGGCCTTTATATTAAACCCATACCCTAATCGGTTTCTACACGGCATCGTACCAGAACAGCTAAGTCGCTTGGTGGCATGTTTACACCGGCTGGGTGGTAGCTAACCACGGTCGAAACCTGTCATCAGATAAGACGAAATATATTCCTATAAGGTTACAAATTTTCAATCTCTCTCGATTTTTATCTAACCTTCCCAAATACTTAAACAATGTAGGTAATAATGTTACACCCTTGTAGCTTGTGTGTAATAGTTATAATTATTGTTTAATGGTGCATCCATTCCCCAAGAAATCCAAAAACAATCGCCAACTAAAGTAAAGGAAACACGAAATCATTAATCACAACCCTGGGGGTGGCGCTAAAGAGCACGCAATAAGGCGCGGTGGAATTAATAAATCCATTATTACACAATGTTCTCGCTACGGATTTTTCTGCTTGTGACAACCCTGGATTTATTGTAACCTCGGGTGCGGTTGGTTGAACTTAATGATATAATTTTGGTAAATGTAAGACTAAACAAGTCCACGAAAACAAGACCTAAGTCTACCTAGACTATTTCCGAGATTTTATTATGACAAATTTTACTATGAGAAAACCGATTTTATTATGAGAAAACAGAGAGATTTTATTACGAGAAAAACAGCGGCATTAGCGAAGAGCTAAATTCGTAAATTTAAAAATAATAAACCCCGACATATTTAAGTAATAGGATACCAATTTCGATTCGGTCAGACCTGCTCTTCAACAACTCATCTTCAAACGGCTGAAACGATTTTCTTATATCATAGCTAAGAACACTCTTGATCAAGTCACATATCAAACAAACAAAAAAATCGGTTCATCGCCGTTTGGGAGCTATGATGACACACAGATACACAATGTGTTAAGTTACATCCATTTGTATGTTAGTACTAAGTAATTTTGGAAATAAATATTAGGTACTAGCACAGAATAGGTAATAGTAGTAAGTACTAGCTGACCCGGCAGACGTTGTCCTGCCGTGAAGCCAGAACCCGATTGCAGCGCCCCCTATCGGGTCCAATTGTGAATATAAACCATCCCGGGACCCACACAAACACACTCAAAAAACTTCCATCTAAATCCGCCCAGCCGTTCTCGAGTTTTAGCCAGTACGCTTACTCCCAGTTTTAACATTGCAGATACGATTGAGTGACGTGAGCGTTCGATCGCATTTGCGTCAAACTAAAATGAACCTTAATTGCATTGATTTAGAGCCACAAATTCAGTGCAACCGATTTAAATTTCGAAACGTACCGTTTGGAGCGCTCACTGTGAATGCATACACGAAACTGAGCTCTAAATCAATGTTATTATGGTTCATTTTAGTTTGACGGAAATGCGATCGAACGCTCACGTCACTCAATCGTATCTGCAATGTTAAAACTGGGAGTAAGCGTACAGATAAACGAACAGCAATTCATTTTTAGGGTTCCGTACCCAAAGGGTAAAAACGGGACCCTATTACTAAGACTCCGCTGTCTGTCTGTCTGTCTGTCTGTCTCCAGGCTGTATCTCATAAACCGTGATAGCTAGAAAGCTGAAATTTTCACAAATGATGTATTTCCGTTGCCGCTATAACAACAAATACTAAAAATTAAAAAAATATATATATTAAGGGGGGTCCCATACAATAAACGTGTTTTTTTCGTATTTTTTTGCTCAATATTAAAAACGGTAACAGGTAGACGGTTCAAATTTTCACAGAATATTAACTTGTATATTACGTTTCAAAATAAATAATTAAATATCAATAAAGTAAATATTAAAGGGGGGCTCCCATACAACAAACGTAATTTTTATTTTTAATACGTCATAAATCGTAAAACTTACTACAGGTTTGTACGGAACCCTCGGTGCGCGAGTCCGACTCGCACTTGGCCGGTTTTATTATATATATGATGATATTATTAGATAGTAGAAGATGCCCGCGGCTTAGGTTAAGGTTTTTTGATTTAGGCGGGAACTCTTAAATTTTCTTGTATACACTCTATCTCTGTACCAAGAGAGAGAGAGAGAGAGAGAGATGTAGTATGGAAGTCTGGATTATATAACAAACATAAAAAAAAAAAAAAAAAAACAGTCGAATTGAGAACCTCCTCCTTTTTTGAAGTCGGTTAAAAATATCTCAATCCACGCAGACGTCATCATCATTATCTAAGCTAGTTAAGCTAGTTTTATAATTCAACTAGCTTATGCCCGCGATTTCATCCGCGTGGACTACACAAAATTCAAACCCCTATTTCACCCTTAGGGAGTTGAATTTTCAAAAATCATTTCTTAGCGGATGTCTACGTCATAATAGCTATCTGTATGCCAATTTCAGCCCGATTCGTCCAGTGGTTTGAGCTGTGCTTTGATAGATCAGTCAGTCAGTCACCATTGCCTTTTATATATTTAGATTTAAATATGTGAGACAAGATATGTCAAGCTTCTGGGGCCATACTGCCTACTCTTCAGGCAATACTTATGCAATATTACTTAAAATGACATTTGATGTCACGTACCTTCTCTTTCCTAAAATAAGGATTATAATTCTAAAACACGAAAGTCAACAATAATCCTTATCTATATCTATACTTCTATACTTAATATTATAAATGCGAAAGTGTGTCTGTCTGTCTGTCCGTCTGTCTGTCTGTCTGCTACGCTTTCACGGCCCACCTATTCAACCGATTTTGATGAAATTTGGTATAGGGATAGGTTGTATCCCCGGGAAGGACATAGGCTACTTTTTATCTCGGAAAATTAAGGAGTTCCCGCGGGAATCGAAAAAACTTAGTCCACGCGGACGAAGTCGCGGGCATCATCTAGTGAAACAATATGGCTTTAAGCGTTGGCAGTGATACGAATACGAGTATATCCAAACAAGTGGCATCAACTTTTCGTCCCTCAGAGAGATCCCCGTATTAAGATAAGACATTACGAAAAGGGATGTTTTGAGGTGTACGAGACATGGGTTGTAGTGGGAAGTTTAATATTAGCATTAAAGACTCATAGCTATAATTAGACTCATAGCTTTGACGACTTCCCTGACAGTGGTAAGCATAAATACCATATTATATATACCATAAGAAAAAAAAAAATATTTTGAAACATTAACCTAGGTCCTAGGACTTAAAAAAACATAATATATGAACGATCATCCTGCAAGTGTTAAAAACTGTGTTGCAGTGATGATCGCCCTCCTCAAACATTGTACATTGTTTCATCTAAAAATAATGGTTACAAAATCTAAACTAAGTTATAATATTAGGTTAAACGTATGAATCACAATTTTTCCTAATATCTAACAAATAAATTTAGAAATCGAGGAGTATAAATACCATTTGTAAAAAAAACCACCACTTTACGACCATCGGGAGTGGCACCTAATTCAGAGCAAAACTCGCATTATAAAGGTCTCTGACATCACGTCAGAGGATAACTGAGTGCTAAACATTAAAAAAAAAGACAGTGGTGAGCACTGTGGTCTTATTGTAGGAGGTTCGATTCCGGCAAGGTCGATTCGGGAATTAGTAATTTCTGAATTTTATCTGGTCTGGTCTGGTGGGAGGCTTCGGCCGTGGCTATAATTATTACCCTACCAGCAAATAGGTACCGCCAAGCTATTAAACGTTCCGGTACGATACCGTGTACACAACCGATTAGGGGGACATGGGATTTGACGTTCCTATCAAAGGTACTATAAGCTTATGTCAATATTACATGAAAGCTTCTCGAACAATTCCAATCCCCGCTCCTACTTCATAAGATGTCGCAATTTAATTGAAGTTTCGATTAAATTTCCAATTCGATTCCAGACATCGGCATTCCTTCATTTAATACTGAATTGGCGTTTAACTGGAATAACTGAGGCTGTCTATTTTCTAATTTGATCCATATTTTACGGTAGGTATGTTCAAACGAATAAAGCGGTGATAGCTTAGCGGTTAATACTGTAGCCTCCTGTTCAGGAGTCGATGGTTCGAATTCCGACACGCAGTTCTTACTACAGTCGTCCCCCATCGGAAAGCGCAGCGTTGGACGGACTAGATGGACGGACGATCTCAAGCTGGGAGCCATAAATATTTTTTATTTAATTATTAAAAATAACACTTGCTTTGACGGTGAAACAAAATATCATGAGGAAAAAAGTAAAAGTTCTTCATGTCCTCGAAGTGTGTTAGTTCTTAATTATTCTTCTCTTCTTTTCTTTTCATTCAGATAGCTATTATGGCGTAGACATCCGCTGAAAAAGGATTTTTGAAAATTCAACCCCTACTGAGGAAAAATAGGGGTTTGAAATTTGTGCATCCAAGCGAACGAAGTCCGGGCATAGGCTAGTATACCTATGCCCGGAACTCTGATGGAGATTGCCTTTTAATTATTAACGCTTCACAACCATTTGAACATTAAAAGGCGAGATTACCGGCATTTGTTGGAAAATAAAAAAAAGCATTTACACCGACAATAAAAAACAAATTAGTGACTCCCCACAAAATCTGCGGTCGAAAAGCGCCGCGGTATTGTTTTATTACTAAGCTATTAGCTGCATACGACTTTGCTCACTCTGAATAACTTTTATCTAAGAAAGTAAGTTTAGTAAGCCTTTTATATACCTATAAGGAATGCAGCGGCTCCCTGCAATAGGGATAATGCCTACATGTCAAAAATAAATTAATTCTTACTGATTATTAAATAGAGGACCAAAAATTTACATCCTCGGTTAGTTTTAAGTTTGATAACCATTTAAACTATAAATTAAAGAAACAAAGTTCGTTGAAATTTGATGACGTCACAACTATGTGTTTCATACAAACTTCCATACTAGCAGCACAGAATGCTACGAATACGATGCTAGAAGACTTGAGTTGTCGTCATCCCTATTTGCATGACGTCGATTTCAGAATGGCTGTTTGTCATAAACTTTGTCGTTTTTAAATTAATAAGCATTATATTTTTTTTTTTTTTTTTTTAAGTACTACAAGTTAGCCCTTGACTGCGATCTCACCTGATGGTAAGTGATGATGCAGTCTAAGATGGTAGCGGGCTAACCTGTTAGGGGCATGACAGTTACATTAAACCCATACCCCTATTCGGTTTCTACACGGCATCGTACCGGATATTTCTAAAAACACGGACTTTAACAATATTAAAACAATACGGCTTTAGGCGATAGTAGTGTGATGTTACAAAAAAAAAGTCTCAAGTCAAACTAGCCTTACAAAGTTCTCTACCTGCCTGTTAAATTCTCGTCTCAGTTTAGCTGGATGATTTGATGGATAAAATTAAAATAATTTATGATTGGTACCAAAATGCCACTGTACAGTGATCATTAAACTTTATTACAGACGGACACTTCAAATTTGTTTATTTTGTATGGATGTAATCTCAAATAAATAGCAATTTACAAAATCTCGTTCAAATTTAATTTGATCGACGGTGTGGATCGGTGATATTAAAAATTGCTTACGGAATATGATAATTCTTTTTTTTTGTTTCTGTGGATTCGGAGACGATTCAAAAGTATCTATCACCCTAAGCTTTAATGAAACGCTTAAAGCTAGAAACTACAGGATCCATACTTTATTACCTTTATTATTATGTAAATGCATGGCAGGTTTAATATTTTTAGGGCCGTTTGCACAAGGACATTTAAACTGATTTAGTTAAATTATGTAATGCTGTCCCTGTTTGGCAACTATAATATGCATTTGCCAAAAAGGGATGGCATTACAAAATTTAACTAAATCAATTTAAGAGTCCTTGTGTAAGTGGGCCTTAGTGATTAAAAGTAAACACATACAAGTACATGCAAATACACAAGCAAGTACATGGAAATTATACCTGCATTTTTAATAAAGGCATAGTCCTATATTTACTCAGAGGGGACAGCGCATTTCTGATTTTTTAACAACACAAACACATTCATACTTATATTATGAATATGAAAGTATGTTTGTCTATCAATTGCCTTTTCACGAGACATCCGCGGGCTGATTACGTAAAATGTTGCAGTAGCGACAGCAGTAGCAATGCGACAGCAAACACTACGCGATCGGTCGCAAAATGTCACTAGAATTCGTATTACGCAAGCCGATCGCACGTCTATTGCTCGCCTGTCGCAGAATGCACTTTTCATGCACTTTTGCTATCGATACTAGCGCCACTCGCGACAGGACAGCAATAGATGAAAACAAAATAAGCAGCTTTATCTATACCTTTTATCGTCATCTTTGGTACGTTCCTTGAGTATGTTCCTTGTCTGTGGTTGAATTCAAAGAGTGAAGGGTTCGACTGATCATAGGCTAAACCTACCTATTAAACCTACCTATTAAACTACCTTTAAATAATAAACAATTAAAGTTAGGTTCATATTGCGTTCATTTTTTTATGTAATTTTGGTAATATTATAAATATTTTGCACTACATACCTACCTATTAGAGATTTAATGAAACTATCTTACCTTCAAAGATGTTGGTTTTCCACGTAGATAGATTTACTGTTTTAGGTATTGAATTAATTGCTTGAGGTTAAATGTAATGTTAAAAATCCACGGTAAACGCACTCAACAATTACCCAACAATCACTTTGCAACAGGTGCAGAGGTTGTTGCTGTTTGAAGTTTCATTTTGCTCGGCTGTCGCTGTCGTATTGCTGTCAAGGAAGCTTAGATAATACCAATTTACTGGTACGACAAGTACACGAATGCAGTTTTTAGTTCATAGATTGTCCGCTAGATGGTGAACTAGAGCCCGACTGCTGTCTGCTCTGTAGCCGCTGTTACGTAATACAAAAGTGACAGCAGCGATCGCGAGATTTACGCCTGTTGCAAGCCTGTCGCGAGATACGTAATCAGCCCGCCGGTTAAAGGGGCTTAAAGATAGCTTGATTACCGGACACTTCCAGATACTTTTCAGTCTGGAAATAATACAAAAACTGCCCACTTTTTATCTAGTAAATGAATAAATCGTTAAAACAAAGAAAAGTAATCCATTTATAGATAGACGTGGGAGATTCAATCGCTACTTAGAGAAGCTAATTTACTAAAAGCATCTTAGTTTAAAAATAAAAATAAACAAAGAAGATTGGCTACTATCTCACACGAGCTAAACGGAACAAAACATTGCAAAGGAAACTATTGTAGAATATAATTCTACAGAAGGTAGATAGACTCAAAGCTTTGGTCATTCAAACCGCGCAAGACCAGCGTGAATAATTAAAAGTGTATTTAATTTTCACTTGGTAAAATATGATGGTACAATAATAGTGTTAGGTACCAATTAAAAATTCTACGCATATAGCGATTTCTAGATATTTTTTAATAACTATGTCTTCGCAGCCAAATAATTATGTTCTATTTTCTTCTTTGTCCGTCTCTGGGATGAAAGCTATCTTTGTATCAAATTTCTTTAAAAACTGGTGAAAACATGGGTCGTGAAATGGTGATAAACAGAAAGACACAATTACAAGAATAAGTATTAGTATCACAGTTTGTACGTACGATAATAATTCTATCACTACAGTCACGCGTCCAGTGTGATGACTTGCATTGCAGCTACCGTCACGCGTTATATATGACCGGGCCTTAACTGTGATCACATTGTGGAGAGGAAGGGAAAAACTTTTCTCATTTAGGATTCATTTCTCAAAGCAAGATGGCATAACTTGATCTGCGCTACCAGATAATGTCATGATCCTTTTATCGGAAGGTTTATTTTTAAACTAGCTGATGTCCGCGACTTCGTCCGCGTGGATTGAGTTTTTTAATTTCCGAGGGAACTCCTTAATTTTCCGGGATAAAACAAAATTGGTTGAATAGATTGAAAAGATGGGCCGTTAAAGCAAAACAGACAGACAGATATTATAACAAGTTAGATCATAACTGTAATCTTACCTGGTGGCTGGTACCTGGTTAAGTAGTGATACAGTCTATGATGGAAGTGGGCTAAATATGAATAGGCAATACCACTAAAAGGTACACAGCTTACATCTAGCTTTTAGCTAGGTTTTAGACGACCTCCGTGGCGCAGTGTTGAGCGCTGTTGCCTTACCGTGCGGAGGTCAAGGGTTCAATCCCCGGCAGGGCTTGGAAATTTATAATTCCTGAATTTTCCCTGGTCTGGCCTGGTGGGAGGCTTCGGCCGTGGCTAGTTAACACCCTACCGACAAATACGTGCCGCCAAGCGATTAAGCGTTCCGGAACGATGCCGTGTAGAAACCGAATAGGGGTATGGGTTTAATATAACTGCCATGCCCTAACAGGTTAGCCCGCTACCATCTTAGACAGCATCATTACTTACCATCAGGTGAGATCGCAGTCAAGGGCTAACTTGTATTGGTTAAATAAAAATGAGTAACTTATGAAATGTTAACACTTTTTTTAAGTCGCGTATGTAATGCAAATGCTAGTTGTGTAAGTAACTAACGTGCGCTACTTACGACGTAAAAACTTACAAGTGTACCTAATTGCGGCCTAAAAGCAAACACAGAGTTACTTGCTGGTTCTTCTCGGTAGGAATGGCATTCCGAACCAGTGGTAGATTCACTCGACGATTCAAAAGCATTTGTAAAAGTTTATTTGAATAAAAACATTTGAATTTTGAATTAAGAGGAGACCCGTATTCAGCGGCCATACTGCCAACGCTTAAATCCATACTGTTTCATTATTGTTGACTTTCGTGTTTTAGAATTATAATCCTTATTTTAAGAACATCAAGGTACGTGATATCAAACAGTCATTTTGTTTAATATTGCTGTATTGCTTTAAGTGTTGGCAGTATGGCCCCAGTAGTGGACCGATGATGGGTCGAGATGACGATGAATAGCGCTGGGCCAATGTATGCAAGGCTCTTTACCGGTTAGCGGCGCATATCATGAGTATGAATTCACCTTTATCCGACTATTTATCGACTATCGATCCATGGTTGCTTTTGTCTTATGAAATATGAACGCATATGGAGCCTATTTTGTGTTCTATTTCGACGATGAATTGTTCGAGCTGATTTCGAATGTATAAGTCATGGTAATGCTTTGCATTGCCTGCTTGTTTGAGAGAAAATGAAATTGCGAAATGTGTTGCGTGAACAACGTCGAAATTCAAATTGAGTTGTTATTTGTGTTTGTGATTATTTTGAATATAATGACTAATTTCATGTTTCTCATCATACTAATCCATATAAATATTATAAATGCGAAAGTTTGGATGGATGGATGTATGTATGGATGTATGTTTGTTACTCAATCACGCTCCAACGGATGAACGGATCTGGATGAAATTTGGCACAGAGATAGATTATAGTCTGGAATAGCACATAGGCCACTTTTTATCCCGGAAAATTAAAGAGTTCCCGCGGGAACCGAAAAACCTCAATCCACGCGGACGAAGTCGCGGGCATCAGCTATATTATAAATGCGAAAGTGTGTTTGTTTGTTGGTTTGTCCTTCAATCACGCGGCAACGAAGCAACGGACCGACGTGGTTTTTGGCATGGATATAGGAAGTTGAGGACCTGGAAAGTGACATACGCGTATTTTATCCCGGAAAATTATGAAGTTCCCGCGGGAATAAAAAAAAACTTAAAACGCGCGGACGAAGTCGCGGGCATGAGCTAGTTTGATTATATTTATGAAACGGTATTTTTTAGTTTTATTGCAATATATTATGCTTTCGCTTAACGACAATCATGCTTATGAAAAGCAATGATGAGGTCTAGGTTGGAGCGCGCTTGCCTAGAAAATGCCTATTCACTCTTGCCTTGAAGGTACTCAAGTCATACTTGGTAGCAAACACGGTCGCCGGATGGGCGTTGAAATCATTGACACAATATACAAGTGTTCTGACGTTTGAAAGGCAGTCTCTCTCATGAAGTTTCAACGACTATTGAAAACGTTGGTGTTTAGGATCGTGATTTGATTTAGGGGTTGCGATAGCAATCGCGCCCTGGAATATTGCAATTTTAAGCTAACGCCTCTGTGTTTTTAATTATTACCAGTATAAAGTGAGAGAATGTGGCCAATTCTGTATTACACAATCTCTAAACTAAACTAAAATGGCAGCTTTAAATCTAGTTCTGTCCTTTTCCGTAGGCTGTATTAGGAAAGGGTAAGCAATATTTGTAATACTCTAATTTTAGTTTAGTTTAGAGATTGTGCTCTACAGAATCAGGCCCAATATTAACATTTGTACAACTCACCGTTGTCATTCAGTCTGACGTTTACCTCGCTGCAGAAGGTATAAGCAGAGTAGGTTTAGGTAGGTAGGTAGGTAATTTTCTACTTAAATTGTCCATGTGTGTTTCTCTATAAATAACGTAGATCCGGACTAAGAGTTTATTTTAAGAAAATCCGAAGTGATCGTGGAAATCAAGTAATCACGTCACTTAGAAACTCGGGATTTTAAAGGCTGGTTTTAGTAAGCCTTATAATATACTAGCTGATGCCCGCGACTTCGTCCGCGTGGATTGAGGTTTTTCGGTTCCCGCGGGAACTCTTTAATTTTCGGGGATAAAAAGTAGCCTATGTGCTATTCCAGACTACAATCTATCTCTGTGACAAATTTCATCCAGATCCGTTCAGCCGTTGGAGCTTGATTGAGTAACAAACATCTACCTATACATCCATACATCCATACATCCATCCAAACTTTCGCATTTATAATATTTATTATTTGATATTTTTGATGCTCTAAGTGGAAAGAAGCATGAATATTCTAGTGGTTGAATTGCCGCGCAGTACTTAATATATAAGTATAAAATATATAAAACGAGTGAACTTACATTTTTGTTGGCTCGTTGGTCTAGTGGTGAGCATGTTAACCACTAGACCAACGAGGCCAACGAGGCCGGGTCGGGCCATAATTAAGTAAGTATTAGGTTTTTCTGACTAAAACTTCTCAGTACCAGCCCGGAGTTAGGAGGTTGGCGGTGAGTAACCCCCGTGCCTCGGAGAGCACGTTAAGCCGTGGGTCCCGGTTATTATCACTAACATGATAGATAATAATCGTTACAGCCCGATAACCAGCATTGGTGCAGCTTCAAGGGTCTAAGCTCTCTCTCTCCTATGAGAGTGAGGGACTGTGCCCAGCAGTGAGACGTTAATGGGCTGTAGTGGTGGTGGTGGAAGCCCAACTAGTTTCGAACCCTTCTAAGTCTAAGGTCCTTTCTTTATTTCTTCCTACTGGGCAGGTTTCCGCACTTAAACTACTCGATCTAATATAATCTAATCTACCACGTATAACTTAGGTACCTTCAAGGCAAGAGTGAATAGGCATCTTCTAGGCAAGCGCGCTCCAACCTAAGCCTCATCATTGCATTGCACTAAGCATGATTGTCGTCAAGCGTAAGCCTATCCCACAATTAAAAAAAAAAAACTAAGGTCCTTATTCATGAGCCTATTCACGCGACGAAGCGCAATACAGACTGCGTGCTGCGTCACGCATACTACGACAAAAATGTAAGTTGAACAGTTTCAGATTTATGTCAATAAAGCTAGATTATGTGGTTATTGTTATTTATGATAGATTAATGGTAGAGCTACATGGAATGCCCCGATACGCGTTCATATTTCATAAGACAAAAGCGGACTCGGATCGATAGTCGATAAATGGCCGGATAATAGACACGCTCCGCGATATAAAGATCCTGCATGACGGTAGTTCGTTAAGCTAGACGTATAATTATCGCTATTTCTGTACGGATAGCAAACAAATAATCATACTTCATCTTCTTCTTCTTCTTCTAATATTATAAATGCGAAAGTGTGTTTGTTTGTTGGTTTGTTTTACAACAGAGAAACGGATCGATGTGATTTTTTGCATGTGTATAGTTGAGGACCTGTAGAGTGACAAAGGCTCCTTTTTTCCGGAAAATTAAGGAATTCCCGTGGAATTTAAAAAAAAATCCACGCGGATAAAGCCGCCGGCATCAGCTGCCCATCACATACTCGTATCTAATGCAAAAACCGCATTATAATCGGTCCAATAGTTTTCCAGGAAAATGGTAACAAAAGAGTGCACACACAAACAAACTAACAAACAAACGCACAACCTCTTAGGGCATATAACCTCTTAGGGCATATAACCTCTCGGTTATATACCGTCTCTGTTCCATCGTAGGTAACACATCGTCTCCGTTCCATCGTAGGTAACACACCGTCTTCGTTCCATCGTAGGTAACACACCGTCTCGGTTTCGTCGTGGGTAAAAAGTTAAAAACTTTAACTGAAGAATTTCAAAGGAGGCTTTAGTATTGAAACAGAGCACAAGAAATTCTCGCGAGACATATTTTGACCGTCAGGTGACAGAAGGGCTGGCTTATTTTTTGCGTAAAAAAAAACTGTTGCAGTTAATTCTTCATTTTATTCTTTTCCTGACGCTACTACTACTACCCTGTCTAATTGCTGACATTTGCAAAGTAGCAGTGCCGTCTGGGGAACTTACCATGATTTGAATATTAATCGCACAGGATACTTGGCGTTGAGGGCTCAGTCTTTATTCATCGTGTAGGTTAATAACCGCTACTTTATTAATAACACGAAGTTTTATATTTTCATATTAAATGGATAAAACTTGAAACACACCCAACGTGCGTTGGCAATGTATGTAATAATTTTTCCTTGCATCAAAGATCGTATGCGCAAAGGGTTTTTTTAACCTGTCGACTGGCAAAAGCCTATATACTTTAGATAATTAGGGCGTATTTTTTACATTTTTCATCAAAATATGTATTTCAAAAACTAAGGTGCCTTTATATAAATAGAAAACTTTTTGAGGATGTGCAAAATATGAATGTATGGATACGCCACTCTAGTTATCTACGTTATTTTCCTTCCGCGAATTAGCGAAATTTTGCTCATTAGATAGCATTAGTAGTTAGTTCCCTACTGCAATAATAAGCAAGTGAGACGGATAAACGGACATAGTCACACAATAAGGTATCCTTATGTTATACTTATGAAAACCTAAAAAGTTACCAAAATTACCTGAAAAGCTATATTAACTTGTTAGGAAAAGCATTCTTACCCAGTCATATTTGCCGTGATTCAACGGAAATATTGGTAAAATGTAATAAAAATCTGAACATTTTGTTCAAAGAATGATAAAGCCTTTTCACCATCGCATTCATGAGTGACTAAGCCGAAGTTCCGTATTCGTGCTTATCGACAATAACTCATTTCGTAATCCACGCGGGAATTGCAAAGTTATTTGAAAATGCTGAAGGCCAAGCACAATCAGTGCAAAAAATGTTTTTATGAAGCTTTATCTTCAACAAATTATCAATTAAGACATTTAGAAAAAAAGTATGTAAATTTTAATAAGTACTTAATAGTAAATTAATTTTAATTGGTATTATGAGTTCTAACATATTTTCTAATTTACGTTTTATACGATTTTAACATAATTATTATAGGTACTTTTGGACTAATTCAATGTGGTCTTAGAATTATATTTGTGGTTATTAGATTAGAATTATAGTTGTGGATTATATATTTTATGATTTAATGATTAAGGTTTTATAAATTGCACTGTTTACCTACTTTATAAATTTGCACGTCGGCAAAGACGAAACATGTTTGTTCTTTAATTGGTTTGTCATCATAATTGTACAATATTTCTTGCAAATAAACGATTGATTTGATTTGATTTCAAAGCCTTGTAATAGCTGCGAGATAGATGTGTCACATTGATTGTGCTTGCACCGCTGATGAATCTGCTACGACTTGGCTGTCACACCAATAATAAACTTCACTCACTATCGAAATGCATCGACTATAAATTATCGTGATTATTTCAAGGGAATGCTTTTGGAAAAGCAGTACCTACAAGAATTCTTACTATTTTCGACTTTTACTTATTTGTGGATATACGAGTAGCTGGCTATAGTTTGCCAATTTGATAGTTTTTGAGTCATGTATGAAAGTCTTTTATTTTTAAGTAATATTTAGGAAAACTAGTATTTGGACTTAGGTTTCAAATTGATAAAATGCGTGGACTCAGGGTGAACTCTACGATTTTTTTGAAATTCTACCCCAAGAGCTTTACATAACAATACCCGAACAAAGAAGCCGGGCGGGTCAGCTAGCTCGTTGGTCACAAAACATATTTTTATTGATCAAAATTATGTTACCAAGTATCGCATTTTCCGATAAAACGGTTCTGAGAAGAATACACAAATACCTTATACCTACCTACTGCTTTATGGTCAATAAATATAGGGACAAATTTTGCTGAAAATTGCGTTAGTTTCAGATATTGTTCTACTTCTCATTTCGGCGAATGAGAAAAGTTGTGCTTCAAAGTCCTATATGTGATTTGGACGTTGCGATTTTGAGTCATGTATGGCTTTCTTATGGTATGCGGAGTCCCTTCAAATAATATAAATTTCTTGATCTATCATCGATTTCGATATATTACCTCGAAAATAAGAGTGTGTATTATATCCAATTTATTGGTACTTACCTTCACTTAAATACGGAGTTTAGACGTCAGGTCGTCAGGTCAGTTAGTTGAGGAATAAGTGGATTTAAAACTTGTGAAAATCTGTTAGTAACAAAGGTTTAGATATTAATAGTCTGGTTTCTGAATAGAAAGTCCGCTTATTTTCTAGAGGCTAGATTACTTTGTTTCATTACACCGATGATGAAGCCCGCGACTTCGTCATCATAAATTGAGATTTTTTAGTTCACGCAGGAATTCCAAAATTATTTTCTTCTACTGACCGCCAAGCTTCAGTTTGAAGAGTGCACCACTCGATGATGATGATGATAATAATCTATACCCTTGAGTAACATAATCCAGTCATATAAAACGCCCGCTCAGTGATCCATTCACCTCTTTGCGGTAAGCTATTCGACCTACGCAGTTGAACTTTACAGCTGCTATAAGTGACTGACATAGATTAATAGTACCCTAGATCTCTTCTCGCATCGTTTCCTCAACTTTGGGGATCGTGGTTCACTTGAGGTAATATTACAGCCCTGTTATGCCATCTTTCCCTATCGGAAGCCGAAGATAGAAGCGGGCTAACCTGTTAAGAGGTAAGTATGGTAGTTATATTAAACCTACCTATACCAATATATATATAACAATAGCCCGACCTGTGACTGCACTTATTGTTGCTACTTCATGCCAGCAACAAAAAACTTACGCTGAAGTTTCTCGGAAGCGGATAGTCCTGCCGAAGTCTACACGTCCTTCGCCTATTCAGATCTTAGAGGACAAGAAGGGTGACGCTGATGGCTTCACCTTAGTCGAAAAGAAAAGGCGTAGACCGAAGCAGAACCGAAATAAACGTGGTACAGCGTCTACAGCTGATTGAACGTTGAAAGCGGCGATGCCTACGTGATGATTTACGTCTCGCGCGTGAGCCCCAAAACATCTAAGGGGGACGTCACCCAGTATATCTCGAATACGTACGACGAACGCTATGGTACATCTGCAGACGGAAGACCAACTGAAGAAGTGCAGATGAACCTGGAAGAACTGAAGTCGAGTAGGACGACCTATTTTAACTCCTACGTACTGACAGTTCCAGCTCGGTGCAAAAATGTGTTTCTCAGTGCGGACTTTTGGCCTGAGGGCATAGTGTACCGTCGCTATAGGAAAGCGAGAAAACATTTCTTGCCTTAGTATTAAGATTGTATTGTAATTTGTATTTTTATTTTATTTTGTATCGTTTTTATTTTTAAGTATTATTGTATTTTATGTATTTTATAATATGGGCCTTGTTGCCTGAAATGAATGAATAATAATAATATACCTGCTATAATCGGTTAATGCATGAAGTGATAACAAGCCACGGCTAAAGCCTTTCACCAGACTAGACCAGAGAAAACTCAGATATTATTAATTCCCAAATTGACCCTCCTAGGGATCGAACGCAATTTAGGGCCGCTTGCATAAGGACATTTAAACAGATTTAGTTAAATTTGGTAATGCTGTCCCTTTTTGGCAATTGCATATTGCAGTTGTCAAAAAGGGACAGCATTAAATTATTTAACTAAATCAATTTAAGAGTCCTTGTGCAAGTGGGCCTTAATAAACATTTTTTTTCTTTAACCCGTGACCTCTCATCAGTGGTTGGATGGTTTCAGAGTTATCTCAAAGGTCGACGGCAGCGTATTCGCATTGAAGATGAGTTTTCATCTTGGTGTGAAATATCAGCCGGCGTACCTCAAGGTGGTGTGTTGTCTCCTTTACTCTTTGCCATCTTCATCAATTCAATTTCCCAGAATATTACTTCTCTCTATCACATGTATGCAGATGATCTCCAAATTTACTCGCAGTCAACTCTTGAAGATTTGCACACTGCTGTTTCTAATATTAATTGCGACCTGGAGGCTATCAGTCAATGGAGTAAGTGTTATGGACTTAAGGTAAATCCTTGTAAGTCCCAGGCTATTATTATTGGTAGCTCTGGTATGATTTCAAGAGTTGACTGGGATAATCTTCCGCCTGTTACATTAAATAGCGTTAAAATACCTTACAGTACTACCGTTAAAAATCTTGGTGTCTACTTTGATAATACTCTCTCGTGGTCTAATCAATTAAAAGAAGTTAGTAGAAAGACTTTTGCTGCTATGGGTTCACTTAGGCGTCTGCGTTCTTTTCTCCCTATTCCTACTAAGATTATGTTAGCACAATCTCTACTTCTCTCCATTCTCGATTATGCGGACGCAAGCTATCTTGATTTAACTGAGGACCAGCTTAATAAACATGAGCGAATTCAAAATTTAGCTATTAGGTTCATATTTGGTTTGCGCAAATATGACCATGTCTCTGAATTTCGTTTAAAGCTCAAGTGGTTACCCATTCGCTTTCGCCGGAATCTACATTTCGTTTCCCTTCTGTACTGTGTATTGTTCAATCCTATGACTCCAAGTTATTTAAAGGAAAACTTTAAATATCTTGGTCATGACAGACCAGAAAGAGTTCTTCGGTCGGCCGGAAAACTCGTTCTTGAATCGCCTAAATATCGGACAACATTTTTCAAAAATTCATTTATATTCAAGGCCATTAGCTTGTGGAATGAACTGCCCTCGCACATTCATCGAGCGAAAACTCTTAATAAGTTTAAAATTGACGTAAAAAATCATTACATGTCTCTCTGTTATCATCAATAGCGACATGTTTAATTTGTCCGTTATTTATATGTGTATTTATTTATGTATTTAATCTTACGTATGTCTATTTTATTTATTTTGTATATATTAGTGTATTAATACGTTATTATTTTATGATATTGGTTAGTTTATGTATCTATTAGTATTTAAGTTTATTTTTATGCACCACCTCCCACTGTCCACTTGTTCATTTTCTCCGTATCGATAAGGTTGTCTAGAAGAGATCGCTACTTAGCGATAAGACCGCCTTATTGTACCTACGTCTTAAGTTTTCATATTTGTTATCTGTTTCGTTTTTGTTTTTGTGGTGTACAATAAAGAATATACAATACAATACAATACCTCTCGTTTAATAGACAATAGCCCTCATCACTGCGTCGGCTTAGCGAAGTTGGGTAAAAATAATGAGATTGATAAGGAACTGTGTATCTCTGGTTTTATGATATCAACGTGTCCGGGCTCAGATGAGAAAAGTTGCGCGGGTCAGCCATCAGAAGGGTCACAAGTTTATAATTGTCACCATTTAGAGGAACTCATAATATATTTTACACCGAAGATGAATATTTAGGGAAATACTAGCTGATGCCCCCGAATTCATCCGCGTGGTTTGAGGTTTTTGGTTCCCGCGGGAAATTCTTAATTATCCGGGATAAAAAGTAGCCTATGAGCTATTCCAGACTATAATCTATCTCTGTGCCAAATTTCAGCCAGATCCGTTCAGCCGTTCTGGCGTAATTGAGTAACAAACATCCATCCATCTATCCATCCAAACATCCATCCATCAAAACTTTCGAATCAAATAAATATTATAAATGCGAAAGTTTGGATGGATGTATGGATGTTTTTTACTCAATCACGCTGGAACGGCTGAACGGATCTGGATGAAATTAGGCACAGAGATATATTATAGTCTGGAATAACACATAGGCTACTTTTTATCCCGGAAAACTAAGGATTTCCCGCGGGAACCAAAAAACCTTAATCCACGCGGACGAAGTCGCGGGCATCAGCTAGTTTGTAATATGAGTATAGAAACTTGGTAAGTAAACAATCACAACATGATAGAAAAACATGACAAAGTAAGAGAAAATAAAAAAGATTTCCCAAAGGAGCTTTCGCATGTATAAAAACAATATTGTAACATAATATGACCTAAAAGCTGAAGCTAATAAATATGAGTAGGTAGCCATATTTATTAAGGCAGCACCACACTCACGTGACCGGCCGCCGCGTCATTTGTATTCAAGGCGCGCGTCCAACCGTGCGGTTAACTTAACTGGAGCTCTTAATCTTCCTTCGTGGGCGACAGTTATGGGAACTTATGTCTTGTTTTCATTTTCCCAGGAATTATACTGGACCTTACTGGATGAAGTTTCGCTGGAGTATTGCAATTTAGGATTGAGGCATACTCGTAACTTGGCTAAATGATAAGGTTGGCCTAATTATTTCTAACCGACTTCCAAAAACGGAGGAGGTTCTCAATTCGGTGCGTATCTTTTTGAAGTGAAAACTGAAAACTTCTTTAGGCGCGTTGAGCACTTTTTGGTAGGGGGTAAAATTGGGGAAACGCGTGACCGACATCTTGACCGACACCACCGTGACCGACAACACAGTGACCGACGCATCGCGTTGTTACGAAGACAAAAGGCCTTAAATATAAATATAGTACATTCGTAATTAAACTTTAATGCCTTAGTTTAAGGTTTATATTTTAAGTATTTTTATTACTATTATACATATTTTTTTTTATTAAAGAAAAAAAGAAAAATAAATTCGTTTTCACTCAGTGTACTACTCAGAAACTTTATATGTCAACCTGATGCTCGCAACTGTCCGCATGAATTTAAGTTCACAAATAAGTATAATCCTAAAACCATTACCTCTAACTTCTAAGATACGAGTACTATACATTACTGTACCAAAGACCGGACGTCAAAGGCTTTAATATCAATATTAAACACACTGAAATCACAATGGCCCGCCAAAATCACGGTTGGTTTAACAATCCTGCATACCGACCGTCCTATATAATTATTCAGCACAATAAATTAAAGCAAATATTACTATGACGTGGTGTCCCGCGCCGCACTGTGTAACAGATTGTTTGAGCATGTCATCAAAACATCGAATTATTAATTAAAACGACGCTAAGCCCTCCTAACAATATCATAATGACATCATGGCAATCGGAGTCCGAAGCCGGAATTCCGGTGCGCACAGTTCGTTTGGGAATTTAGGACCTGGTCACACAGAACGCGCGATGGCAGTTACTAGAATATGCCTACCGTATCCGACTGTTTTTGAGATGGTATGATTTACTTCAAAGAATCCCTTAAATTATACGCGCTTTTTAATATTTTCCTCTACACTCGCAAAGTTTCAGAGCGTTCGCAGTCCTGTTACCTATAATTTTCACGGCTTTTAATCTCGTCCGTTATAATTTAGCAACAATGAGGCCAATTTCACGACGAGGTTTCACGGATAGATTGTAAAAAGAAAACAGATTTACACACTTTCGCATATTTTGTAGTATAGAATGGACCTGGCATTGATTTTTAATGAAAACGTACTTATATTACCTTATTGTGCTTAAAGATGCAGCACCCACTTCTGGGTCCATCTTAGTCAAACGCACGAACTTTATCGAGAATGTTTCACAAGTGCGTGGTTCGGAAGCACTTGACTCGATGTCTAGCGTCAATTTTGAGTATAGCCGCAATTGGTAAATGGCGTGGAAGACTGAAGCGGGCATGACAGCTGCCTTTGCGCGTTCTCAGTATTACGTACTGTAATTGTATTGCTGCCGCTACGTATCGCCGTGCATCTTATTTGACTAAAGCCTAAATCCGTTTCGAGATTTATGCTTTGATTAATACCTAGATATTAATTATCCGTCTGTTAAACTATTCAACGGTCGCGCGGGGATTATTAATGATGCCAAAATCGAAATTTCGATTTGGCAATACGGTATAGCTAATGCAAACATACGTAATTACATAATATTCAGTTATAGTCCTTCAGAACTAAACCGGCTGCGTTTAGCAAGTTTCATCATCTCAACCGGTAGACTTCAAGTGCTGGATGAAGGTTTTCTGCATGAACTTCCATAAAACTTAGTGTTTGCCGCTTGCTTCCAGCGGTTACTAGAGTATAGAGTATTCTCTTGAGATCGTCGTTAGTGCAAAACATTACCATAATTAAATACCTCACATTAATTTGCGTTTTTAAGTGCGAGAAAAAGAGTTTGTATGTAAAGCTTTAACGGCCCATCTTTTCAACCGATTTTGATGAAATTTTGTACAGGAGGACATAGACTACTTTTTATTTCCAAAGAAAATTAAAAAGTTCCGGTGGGAATAGGGATGATGCCTATATCAAAAATAAATTATTTCTAACTGATTATTAAATAGAGGGTCTTCCAAAATACCTAAAATTCACATCCTCGGTTAGTTTTAAGTTTGATTACAATTTTAAAATATAGATTAAAGAAAAAAAAATGCGTTGAAATTGTATGACGTCACAACTGTGAATTTCATACAACTTCCAGAAGTGCGTTTTTAAGTTTGTTAAAGAGTTGCTGATTTGATTGAGTTGTCATCATCCCTAATAAAAAAGCTTAAACCAAGCAGATGAAGTCGTGCGCATGAGCTAGTATTACAATTATTATGCAAATATCTCTAAAATCTCCGCTTGTTTATTGTCAAGGATTTTGAAAGAGTGAAACTTTAGTTATTAAAGCAACAGTTGTGTAATAAGGGGTATTAAAACACGAATGTGGGTTTATCACACGACGCGTAGCGGAGTGTGATAATAGTATCATATGAGTGTTTAATTACCTAATTATCAACTGTTGCATACAAGACTCTATCTACACTCATAATATGAATCCTCTATAACAGGTTCTGAAATAGTTAGCTTACTGCTAACATTAAAACATCCAGTCCTAGTAACCTAATATCATCAAAACTCAAAACATGAATCTCTCATTTTTTTTTTTAATTTTTTTTTTTTTTTAATTTTTTTTTAATTTTTAATTTTTTTTTACACAACAACAATAAAAAAAACGAAGAAAAATGGCGGGGAAAATTCTAATAACCTACTTTTTTTTACTGGTAGTGGAACGCGCGTGTATGACAATGTTCTTTTTTTGAAATTCGTACAGATGTTCTTTTTTTGTAACTCATACAGATACCACGCATCGAGCAGATGTGGCTGTCTGTTGAGTAATTCCCTTTGCGCAGAGGGGATCGAAAAAAAAAGGGGTGTTGTAATGAAATTCAGTACAACATTACATCACCCGTTTGGATGATGTAATGTTGTACTGAATTGGTTATTAGGACATTGGGTGTTTTAATGTTGGCAATTAGCTAACTGTTTCAGAACCTGTTATAGAGGATTTATAGGCTTTATAGCATGGGAGTAGATAAAGATTATATACCTCACCGCCTTAAGCCATTGACGTTCGAATTCTAAAAACGTTGGAGTGATGTAAAATCTTGCACTAACCCTACAGATCGTGTATGCCACGCCCAAATTACCCAAAGCATTAAATCAAATTACATTAACTAAGTAAATATAATGCCGGTTGGCCAACTTTGTATGCCGACTTTGTATGCCGTTTAAGTAAGTTACGAACACATTTGCTGACCTACGTTATTCAATTAGTTGTACTTTATTATGAAGTTAATAGAGTTAAAATGAGACTATATATAGATCTAATTAATTACGTAGTTTCGTTTTAAGTTATGTACTGTAGTTATTATCACCACATCTTATATTTTAATGACGTCCTCCCTGGCGTAGTAGTGAGCGCTGTTGTCTTAAAATGGGAGGTCCCAGGTTCGAACCCCGGCAGGGCATTCATTGGTAATCAGGGAATTTTAAAAAAATTGAATTTTCTCAGGTCTGGTCAGGTGGAAGGCTTCGACCGTGGCTAGTTACCACCCTAACGGCAAAGACGTACCGCCAAGCGATTGACCATTCCAGTAGGTACGATAGTGTAGAAACTGATTAGGGGTATGGGTTTAATAATATAACTGCCCTGCCCCTAACAGGGCTAGTTCAACCATCTAAGATAGCGTCATACAGCGTACCACCTAATGAGACCGCAGTCAAGGGCGAATTTGCAGTGGAATAAAGAAATAAACGAGGGTTACTACCATCGTTAAAAGCAGTATTATATCAAAATGATAGTTTTATGTCACGTACTTAAATGTCACTAAAATAAGGCTTATAATATTAAAACACGAACGTCAGCAATATTAAAATAATACGGCTTCAAATGATGGTAGTATGCCCCTGAACGCAATGGAATAACCAAATGCCTGAAAATTGTTTCGTTTGACATGGAATACTCACAAATACCTAATGGAAAGTCGATATCAAATTAACCAAAAACAATTATAACAAATTACCGACTAACAAAACACCGAGATATTCTAGACGAGAGTAGGTAAATCGAGTATTTTAGAGCGAAAACCGTCGCACGGAATCATATTGAAAATTTAATCAAAGCGCCAATTGAATTGCGACGTCTTTTGAAGCAAGTGGATCTGGCATAGCTGGGATTGCTTGCTATATTGTATAATTGTAAGGTACTTGTGCGGACTGTGTAGTTTTGTACTTGACGACCTCCATGGCGCAGTGGTGAGTGGTGTCTCTGAAGTGGGAGGTCCATGCTTTCGATCCTCGGCGGGGTAATTTTGGGAATTTATAATTTCTGGATTTTCTTTGAATTGCGACGTCTTTTGAAGCAAGTGGATCTGGCATAGCTAGGATTACTTGCTCTAGTGTATAATTGTTGCTTGTGCGGACTGTGTAGTTTTGTACTTGACGACCTCCATAGCTCAGTGGTGAGCGCTGTTGTCTCTGAAGTGGGAGGTCCATGGTTTCGATCCTCGGCGGGGTCATTTTGGGACTTTATAATTTCAGAATTTTCTTTGGTCCGGGCGGGTGCAGGGAGGGTTCAAACGTGGCAAAATAAAATATTTATTATTAATAAGGTAATATTAATACATTTTAATTTTAGGCTACGTCCGCACTGCAAAAAACATTCGCGCGAATTTTACTCTCGCGATTTATATTTCGCGTACGGATTTCACCTACTCCGCACTGCAAATGCGGTGAGCGTCATACAACTCCATACAGCACAAAAGATTCGGTCGAATATAATTCCCCACCGCGTGAAATTTGTATCAAACCAGTTTTTTTTTTCGCGCGAATTATAATTGCAAGTTCGTAGATATACTTCCATATGATTTCTAGTGTTGCAGAATTTGCGTTAATTTCGAATGTTTTTCGTAGTGCGGACGCAACCTAACAGTACTAATATTTTTGTAATTAGCAATTAATAACAATTGCTAACGCAAAGCATGAAGCCAAAGGTCTTCAATGAGGGTGTCCTGCCGGTAATGACGTATGGGGCGGAAACGTGGACACTGACGGTAGGCCTCGTCCACAAATTAAAAGTCGCTCAGCGCGCTATGTAGCGGGCTATGTTGGGAATTTCTCTCAGGGATAAAATCCGGAACGAAGAAATTTGGAGAAGAACTAAAGTGACCGACATAGCTCTGAGGGTTAGCAAGCTGAAGTGGCAGTGGGCAGGCCATGTCTGTCGCAGAACCGATGGCTGTTGGGGCAGAGGTGTTCTGGAGTGGGGACCGCGTACCGGCAAGCGCAGTGTAGGACGACCTCCAGCTCGCTGGTCCGATGACCTAAAGAAGCGGGCGGGAAGCGGGTGGATAAGGAAGGCGGAGGACCGTGTTTGGTGGCGCGCTCTCGAAAAGGCCTATGTCCAGCAGTGCTTGCATACAGGCTGATGGATGGATGGGTGGATGAACAATTGCTAAACAAAAAACTCATACCAAACAGTCCCATTTCAGAAATAGTCACTTAATGAATCATTAATAATGATAAGGCCGGGCATACTACCGTTGCTTGTATCTGTATTGTTTTAATATTGTTGACGTTTGTGTTTTAGAATTAGAACCCCTATTTTATGGACGTCAAGGTACGTGAAATAAAACTGTCATTTTGAAATAATATTGCGTTAAGCGATGGCAGTAAACCCCCAGAGCTTCACGGCCATCACGCCGTCACTTTAGTTGTTATCCTTTTTTGGGCAACTGACGGATTCTGGAGACGTCCAGAACCATTTATCTTCATTTGGGAAGAATACGCGCAGATTAAGACACTTCTATGTGAGTAGGAGATTCCTGTTGAACTGAATTTTTCAGAGCAATATTAAGTTTTCAAACTTAATACAAGAATATGAAAATATTCTTATCAATCATGGTTTTAGTTTTTTTTAATTCAACTAAGGTCAGGATTACACTTGTAAGTTTTACTGGCGTAAGTCGTTTACTCATAGTAGAGAAGAATACGTACATATAAAGACACTTCTAGTATGTGAGTAGGAGATTCCTGATATGAAATAATCTTTATACTTCTACCATACCTTTACTACTGTTTTAATCATACTTTTGCGGGTCTAAAGTCAGTCTTCATGCCCTAGGGCCGTAATCTAGTCGATCGATCGCCCAACTAGTTGACCAACCCCATACTGTAAATATGCACAACAGAGTCTAGGCTCCAGACTGGTCGACCAAACGATCGTACCATTTGACATAAAAGTTTTTAAACCAAGGAGTATGTATACCTGCATAAACACTGGCAGCATGAAAAGCAAAAAGTTTGAATATCAAAGCAGCGGCGCCTAAGCGCGAAATAAAAACAAATGACAAATTATTCCACATCTACAATCTATCTACGTATTTTGTTACAAATTGGCGAAATAAAAACAAATGACAAATTATTCCACATCTACAATCTATCTACGTATTTTGTTACAAATTGTTACAAATTCAATAATAATATTTGTCTTTTCTTTTTATTATTTACTAGACCTATGTATCCTACTTACTATGATTTGCAATAAATATCTAACCGTTACAGTTTGTTTTACTGTTATGGTAGAAGTATAAAGTAGAGTATACACCACCGGGATAAAGCTTTTTTTTTCTTGGGCACTTGAATCCCTCACTGCACTCAGGACTCAATCTTAATTCCCTCCCTTTGGTCGGGAATTAACTTATAACACCCTCGCTGCGCTCGGGAGTTAAATTTGGGGTCCTTCGTTACGTTCAGGATTCAATGTAGCGCCCGTGACATAAAACAGTGCTTTATCCCCTTGGTGTATAAACTACTATTGCAGTAATGGTGTTCGTATTTCCTTTTTTTCATTTAACTAAGGCCAGGATTACACTTTACAGTTTACAGTTCACATGAGTAGAGAAGAAAACGCACATATTAAGACACTTCTAGGACGTGAGTTGGAGATTCCTGTTTCACAGAATTTTTCAGAGCAATATTAAGTTTGAATATGAAATATTCTTTGCAGTAATGCTTTTTTTATTCAACTAAGGCCAGGATTACACTTGTAATTTTTAAATCGTTCACATGAGTAATTTACAAAATGTTAATAATCTTAGTTACTTACGTAATGACTTACAGGTAAAGAAAATGAGAGACCCGTGGGAATCACAAATTCTCAATCCACGTGGACGAAGTCGCGGGCATCAGCTAGTTCTAAAATACGATTTTAAATTCGATTAAAAAAAGGCATTTAAAGGTCAACCGGCGTGACCCGCTCGACAGCCGCGGAGCTATTCCAAATGGCAGCATTTCTGTCGATTCAGGTATTTTTTCATCGGTTTCACAAAACGGCTGAATGGGAGCGTTCATTTAAATAACATCGAGATATCGCAGATCACTCGCAGATCTAATTATTCGGAGAAAGCATTATTTGTTACCATCGTCACCATTTTCAATCCAATGCCTGCTCAAAGCTGAGTCTCCTATCAGAATTCAGAATGAGAAGGATTTGGCCATAGTTCACCACGCTGGCCAATTGCGACAAGCGTTTTTTTTATCCACTACAAGTAAGCCCTTGACTGCGATCTCACCTGATGGTAAGTGATGATGCAGTCTAAGATGGTAGCGGGCTAACCTGTTAGGGGCATGGCTGACCCATACCATTCGGTTTCTACACGGCATCGTACCGGAACGCTAAATCGCTTGGCGGCACGTCTTTGCCGGTAGGGTGGTAACTAGCCACGACCGAAGCCTCCCACCAGGCCAGACCAGGGAAAATTCAGAAATTATAAATTCCCAAATTGACCGGGAATCGAACCCGGGACCTCCGCACGTCAAGACAACAGCGCTCAACACTGCGCCACGGAGGTCGTCAAATCGTCTAGTTTCTAGTCTATTATAATTATCCCTGACCAATCTCTCCGTGCAGTGGAAAGCACGGGGCATGTTAACAGCAAGCTATAAGCTCTGGCCTAAGTGCCTAAAGTACATACTCGTAACATGCATTTTATGTGCTATAATACTATACTTCATACTAATATTATAAATGCGAAAGTGTGTTTGTTTGTTGGTTTATTGGTTTGTTGGGTTTGTCCTTCAATCACGCTGCAATGAAGCAACGGATCGACGTGATTCATTTCTAAATCGCTGAAATTTCATTTCTAAATCGGTTTCTACATGTGGCGTGAAGGATTAACAAAAATACAAATTCACAAGAGAGAGCTAGATGGACAGACATACAGACACACTTTGACTTAATATTAGTATGGATTATGATGATGATGATCGTCTATGATCATTCTTGACCATGTCCTCTCGACCATGTTTTGGCCTCGGTGGCCAATTTCCATAGAGATTATACTTATCCATTTATGAGAGAGATATTACAAGTAGGTATAGCGTAAGTTCACAAACACAGGTGCACTACGCTATGCCCTTACCTTTATGTTGGATGGGATGGCAATCCAACACGACCAGAGAGAAATCAGGCCTTGATCGAAAGTTTTACGTGACACGGTAGTAATTTACCGTTTAACTCCAGTCTAGAATTAAAAAAAAATAACAGAAAAACCTAATATTGAGTTCGTGCCTAGGAGCGAAGTCATCCAACATGCTAACGACGTTGTAATAATTAAATCTAAAATGGCAACCAAACCCACATAGATCAAAAAAAATATCTATTAAGTTTGATATTTTTTTATTCCATTAAATTATTTGCTACAACATTCTATAATTCTTTGAGAATTGGAGTTCAAAAAAGGTACTTTTATTTTAGTTACAAAAAATAATTTCACCCTTTACATTCACGATATTTTTCATTCAGTTCCCGGTTATTCTATTAATATCCAGTTCCAATGATATCAATTTTACTAGTACGTAGAAATCAATTGGAAAAATATTCATAAATGTGAAAAAATTGTGGATTAGATTTTTTTTCGTAGCTGCAGACTTAATCGAACGAACCGTAACTCGAATGAATGACCGTGGGCGACTAGTAGGCATAAAATGTTGCACCAAACGCTAAAACATACGAGCCAAGAGCTGACGGAAAATTTTAAGATCCTTTTAAAGCGCCTGATTGTGCACAGTACGCATAGTGTAAGTTTTTACATTGCACATTCGATTCGACTGCGATCTCAACTTGTAGTAAGAGATGATGCAGTCAAGATAGTAAGTAAATAAATAAATAATATTTTATTTGCAGGAACATGGGTAGGTACAGATATAGGTCTGAAAGTAGTAATTTCTTATTATTCTACCATAAATAATGGTGTGCAAATCGTTAGGTTTTTAAAGGGTAATTATATTAAACCTGATTGTGCACAGTACGCATAGTGTAAGTTTTTACATTGCACATTCGATTCGACTGCGATCTCAACTTGTAGTAAGAGATGATGCAGTCAAGATAGTAAGTAAATAAATAAATAATATTTTATTTGCAGTAACATGGGTAGGTACAGATATAGGTCTGAAAGTAGTAATTTCTAATTATTCTACCATAAATAATGGTGTGCAAATCGTTAGGTTTTTAAAGGGTAATTATATTAAACTATTTCATGACATCATAAAATTAAATTATCACAATAACACATTAGTTACCTTAGTCAAGTTATTGCAATTATATAGGTGGCAGCGCAGAACCTCCTTTCCGGTAGGGTGGTAACTAGCCACGGCCGCAGCGTCCCACCAGACCAGACCAGACAAAATTTAGATACTTTATATTCCCAAATTGACCCTATGAGGATCAAACCAGGAATCACACTCTATTAGACCACAGCTCTCACCATTGCACTATAGGAAGGTCGTCCAAAATATTATGTTCAATTATAATATAGTTACGAATCTACAAAACTAAATCCATACAATGCTATAGAGATTTTAACTAACTAGTAACTGGTCCAAATTTACCACCACATCTTCAACGAATACAGTTGTACCCATGTAATACATTTAGTTCTTATTGCTTTGAAAAAGGGACTAAATTTCCGCGTACCAGAATGCACGAAAAACTATTTTCACCAATGGAAAATTCCGAAACAAAAGTTACTGTGCAAAACTCGCTCGGGTGTGACAAACGGACATAAAAGTAAATTATTCTATTCGATATGGGTCATTTTACGTTTTTTTTTTCAAATGCCTATCTGTTGCTTTTAGCCATCCTTTAGCGAGCATTTTTTTCTGATGTTTATTTGAATCAGATATAGCTATAATATCATATACCTTGAAGGAATAACTGGGGCAGGCGGGGTCATATACACGAAAATAATCAGTCCCATTTTTTTATACAGCAATAATACTGGTCTGAACTCCATACTTCCATACTAATTTTATAAATGCGAAAGTGTGTCTGTCTGTCTGTCTGTCTGCTACGATTTCACGGCTCATCTGATTAACCGATTTTGATGAAATTTGGTACAGGTATAGGTTGTATCCCGGGAAAATGATAGAGTTCCCGCGGGAATCGAAAAACCTTGATCCACGCGGACGCGGACGGATGGATGATTATAAGTTATAACCATCCATCTTTTCATCCGATTTTGTTGTGGTATAAACCTTCGGTCGGACACTAATCACAGACGGATGGTAAAAAAATACCTTAAAAAAAATTAATAAATAACTAATTTATAATTATTTTAAAAGATTAAAAAAACAAAATAGAATGGCGACCCCAGATACGAACCCTTGACCCACACACCGAAGAGTCTCGAGTACGAACCAAAGTCGCCACGTCTATGTGTAACATAAGCGGCTAAATTTACCAACGGAATTTGCGAGCTTGGTCAACATATTTAAACTTTTAAAACATATTTTATTTGATATTAACAATAATCCATATTTATTATAAAAGAGTGTCTTTATGTCTTTTTGTTTCTCTGTCTGCTGCTTTATAACTATCCATCTTTTTATCCGATTTTGTTGTGGTATAGACCTTCGGTCGGACATTAGTCACAGTCGGATAGTATGTTAGCCAGATATTAAACTGTTAATATAGTAAAAAAATACCTGAAAAAATGAATAATTAATAAATAACTAATTTATAATTATTTTAAAAGAATAAAAAAAACAAAACAGAATGGCGACCCCAGATACGAACCCTTGACCCACACACAGAAGAGTCTCGAGTACGAACCAAAGTCGCCACGTCTATGTGTAACATAAGCGGCTAAATTTACGAATGGTATTTGGAGCTTGGTCAACATTTTTATTTTTAAACATTTATATGATACTAGATGATGCCCGCGACTTTGTTCGCGTGGCATACGTTTTTTTAATTCCCCCGGGCATTGCTTAATTATCCAATATGTAAAACTTACAAACTTTCAACCCCTATTTCACCCCCTTAGGGGTGGAATTTTGGAAAATCTCTCTTTAGTATGCGCCTACGTCACAAAAGGAACCTACTGTCAAAATTTCAAGTTTCTAACTTCAGCGGTTTAGGCTGTGCGTTGATATATAAGTCAGTCAGTCAGTCAGGACTTTATTAGTAAGGAAGTATTATATTATAGTTGAAGATTAAGGATACAGATACCTAATGTAATAATTCTAGTGTCATCAAGGCCATTAGTAAACTAATAACGAGCAGTCAGCGGCCGTCGGGCGTAGGGTCGGAATCTAATTTGAGTCTCATTACGACTCGTCAACGTCACACAAATGGGTTGCCGTCAATTAGGTAGTTTGATATAAATATTTAGGTCCGCCATTTTGTAGCCAGTGTTGGTAACACTCATTACATAGAGATATAATTTAACTAACCTACTAAAATATTATCTCTATGGTAACACTGTTTTTATTATTAGCCGACTGCAAGATGCAAGTGAGGTTATAATGGTCATCAGACCATGTATAGTACGCGCGACTTGAATGCAGAGCATAAGTAATATACTATATTGTGTCACCATACATAAGCTCTGCATTCAACTCGCGCGTCAACTATATGTACCTACTATGTTTTGACGACTTCCCTGGCGCAGTGTTGAGCACTATTGTCTTTTTTTTTTTTTTCGTTTATTCGGTCTACCAACAACTACATCATTTAGAACATACATCAGCAGTTTTACAATATTTTAGGTACTAAAACAAAATGACTAGTCACATAAAGGTAAACACCGCATGCGCTTTAGTGGTCTTAACGGAGGTCCCGGGTTCGATCCCCGGCAGGGTCAATATGGGAATTTATAATTTCTGAATTTTCTCTGGTCTGGCCTGGTGGTTGGCATGCCGCCAAGCGATTTAGCGTTCCGGTACGATGCCGTGTAGAAACCGATTAGGGGTAGGTATGGTTTTAATATAACTGCCATGCCCCTAACAGGTTATCCCGCTACCATCTTAGACTGCATCATCACTTAACATCAAGTGAGATCGCAGGTCTAGTTTTAGGTTATTTTAAACTCGTATTTTTGGGGTTGAATTTTCAAAAATCCATCCTTAGCGCTACAGTGTCTCGTGTTATGTGTATTTGAAATCCAGTGGATATCTCTCTGGGGATAAAACTCATCATTACAAATTATACTATTGTGCCTTCTTTGATCAATATCGGTTAAACGGATAGAATCTGAAAAATAACTGACAGACAGAGAAACTTTCGGTTTTATGATAATATTAGTATTGATTAACTTTATTTTTAGTAAAAGCTGCTATTTTTCACCCCGTGTGTACCCGGTCTAAGCTCAGAAATTCCTTTTCACGTAATTGGATTATTCTTGAAAATGAGGCGGTGATATTTCTCAGTGCAACTAAAATATTATCATACCAACATTGAAGGATACGTTACTCAGAAAAAAAAATTACGCTTTCAAATTGTAGAGCGATCGTACATCCATACCTAAATACTATATAATATGTATATTGTAAATCCGGACCTTCGTCCAGCAGTGGACGTCTATAGGTTAAGACGAATATTATAAATGCGATAGTGTGTCTGTTTGATGGTTACTTGGTTTCTCCTTTCAAAAATTCAAAATTCAAAATTCAAAATTCAAAAGTTTTTTATTCAAATAGACTTTTTACAAGTGCTTATGAATAGTCGAATGAATCTACCACTTTAACCATTGAAACAGGTGTGGGAATGGTATGGTTTTTGCATGAGTATAATTGGGGACCTGGAGAGATTTAAAAGGTTTAAAGATGGGATTTAAAGATGTAAAAGGAGGAATTTAGCGAGCGAATTTTTTAGATTTTATATTATTTTTATTCTGTAAACATATTTTTGAAAGATGTTTAGCGGTTTGTCTGCGATTTATTACCCTGTGTGTACCCGGTCTAAGCTCAGACATTCCTTCTTTGTTTGTCTTTTATTCCACATAATTGGATTACTCTCGAAAGTGAGGTGGTGTTATTTTTCAGGACAAATTGTGTTCAGTCTCGATGAGACTTTGAAAAATTTTAATTCTGTCGGGACACTCGAATCACTTCCTTTTGTGTCTCGGATTACAACTTCAGTTTGAATTAGCGCGATATTTTTTGTTGCGAATCGCTTTTTAGGGTCCCTTACATCATAATACCATGTGTTTCCTGCCACATGCAACTTAAGTACCTTCAAGGCAAGAGTAAATAGGCATCTTCTAGGCAAGCGCGTTCCAACCTTCATCATTGCTTTGCACACATTTTGAGATAATAAATAATAGAATAAACAAATTTCTATGGAAACCCTATGCCCATAAGATCACTTAAACTTTCATAATGCAACTGCTGACTTTCTTGCCGGCTCTTCTCAGTAGAATAATTTTTCCGAACCGGTGGTAAAGTCTTGAGTTTTGACGTATCATAAGTGACACAAGTTGTCCTACGTGAAATGAATAAATCAATAATTTATCACTTATTTTTCATGTGTTAGGGCAAAGATATTTATCACGGAAAAGACAGGAGGAAACGTCTATCTGTATCTGTGTGTTTTCACCCTTAATTTATCCCGTATGGAATACGATACTAATGCATAACAGCGACCGCTGGCAAATAAGGGATTGTCATATTATCATCATAATAACATAAATCTCGCGTGAACCATATTATTATATTGTACGGAATCCTTTGAGAGCGCCAGTCGTGCTCGCACTTGACCGTCTTTTTATCTTTGTTACTTATACAATTGTAGGAGCTTGAGTGTGTACCGTACCTACTTTAATAAGGCTCGGGTTTCTTATAATGCCCTCATTGAGTTTGTTATGGATACAAGTAGATTGTTGCGACAATATTTTGTCTTCTTTCACATTATACCTATGCCTATTTTTTTTATTCCACTACAAGTTGGCCCTTGACTGCGATCTCACCTTATGATAAATGATGATGAAGTCTAAGATGGTAGCGAGCTAACCTGTTAGAGGTATGGTAGTTTTATTAAACCCACACCCCTAGTTGGTTTCTACACGGCATCGTAGCGGCGGTACTTCTTTGACGGTAGGGTGGCAACTAGCCACGGCTGAAGCCTCCCCGATCCGACTAGACCAGAGAAAATTCAGATATTATAAATACCCAAATTGACCCTGCCTGCAAAGAAATTAGCTGGCCACCTTTTCAAAAAGAACGGTCTAGGCTAAAGATCTAACGCCAATTTTTTTCTATCCGATGACAAGTTAGCCTTAGACGAAGTGTGTTTTGGTCTTATGCTTTTTAAATATCTGGAAAAAAAGTCCGTAAAACAGTTATGATTATAACATTTTGTGCTATAAATAAAGACAGGCTACGAAGGCAATATCGGCAGTAATAACAGCGCCTACGGCCATAACAGCACCTTTATAGACGTTTTTATTGTAGCTTTAATCTTAGTATTACATTTTTAATTTTCAGACGTCCACGGCAGAAAAAGGAATCTCGGAAGTAAATTGATAGGCTTTTTTTCATTACTAGACAACATAATAGGGATAGGACAAGTCAATCAAATCAGCAACTCTATAGAAAACTTTAAACCACGCTTCTAGTATGATAGTTTGTATGAAATACATATTTATCTACACTAATGTTATAACATTCTACTTATGTTTCCAATACTTGACTTATAATTACTACTGTTATAGCGCAGATAACAAAACACTCAATTTAAGCAATTTCCCATGATGGTATAATATCCACATCGATATCGTAAAATCTCATTATAACATCAATAAAACGCGACCAATTAACCTGGCGAGCCTTATGTCAAAATCCTCATACAAGTTGTATAAAATTTTGATATTAGGCTGGCTTTTGAAAACAGTTGGGTTATACGTGAAAACTTCGTCGAAACTACTAAACTTACATACACAAAACTCTTTGGTAAGATCTTGTGCCAATTAAATAAAAAACGAACAGCGCGCGCTCGCTCCTGATTGGCCCTGCGCGCGCAGCTGCGCTCTCATTGGTTAGATTTTAATGGCGGCAAGTTCACTGTGACAATACACGTACGCGATAAACTATTGTCAGCTTTTACTCTTGTTGTTTGATAAATTGCATTAGTGAAGATAAAGTAGTGTATGCAACTGCATATAACACGGGTATTAAAACACTCTATACTATTATGAAACTCGCTGCGCTCGTTTCATAAACTCACACTCGTGTTTTAATACCCTTCATTATATGACAGTTGCATAAACTACTATTGTCACCTCATCAAACTTCAACGCACTATTTTAAAATGGTTAACATACCTACGAGTACTTAAAATTAACAGAGAATGTGAATTGAATTTTATTTTAAGTCTTTTGGAAGAACTTCTATTTAAAAATCGGCAAGAATTAATAATTAATTTTTATATACCTAGTTATCATCGCTATTAATGTTATTATTACTAAAAAAATTATTAGTGTAAATTAATAGTAATTATTAGTAATATTCATATTATCCTCTACTGATTTACATACCCGATAAAATAGTATTAATTACCAATTAAAATTCTTAATTAAAATGAGATTTTCTAACTCGTTCGCTGCTCGTTGGTGGTGAATCTGCTAATGAATCAGAACGTTAATCCTATCGAGAGGAATGAAAGGAAAACTAAGGGCACGTACACAATACCGGAGTGCGACGACGAATCGTAAGAACGACAAGACCATATCCCCACAAAAGTCATTTATTCAAAGTTGTCACTTGTTATCGCGGTTGATTACCTCATCTGCCCCCCTAGCATGGGCCGAGACAATTTTCTCCCCGAGGAAAGAATAAAAAATTTATTCCTAAATAAATAAATTTGAACGCTAAATAACGGTGGATAAATAGTCCCACGAGTCCCCGTGAAATGTCAAACGGGGATAAACTTCTCTCCCCTGTTGCCGTGTTCTGAGAAGTGGATAAATTAACTTTATCTCTTGTCAGTGGATGAAATCGGGGGATAAAATTTTTATCTCCGGCCCATGCTAGCCCTACTGGTGATAAAAGGGCTGGCTCAGTTTTTGCGCAATGGATCAGCCTGGCTGTCCAGCGCAGTAATGCAGCCAGCATTCTTGCCACTATTCCACATGAATTATACTATAGTAAAGTTCTAATGTATTGTTTTCGATAAATGCAAAAAAAAAAATGTTATACACACACTAATAAAAATGTTTTATTTATGGAAGGGATGAGATGGCGATAAGTTGATAACTAATTACACTATCTAAAACAAAGCAAAAATTTTGTCGCATTTTTGGCATCGTATACGTTAAGACGACCATCAATCATTGTTACAGTATCAATAATTGTGATTAGCTGAATTTATGGAATTCTTGCTGCGACTATGTGTTATTGTGTGTAAGAGCCTTTAAATAAGTTTCAAATGTATGATAGAAACCAGGAGCTTAATTAAAACCAGTATCGCTTGTTCTACAAAATCTTTAATTTAACCATGTGAGGACTTCTCTGGCGCAGTAGTAAGCGCTATAAGCGGAAGGTCCAGGGTTCGATCCCTTTGGATATTAATAATTTCCGAATTTTGTCTGGTCTGTTGTGATGGGAGGCTAGTTACCACCCTACCGGCAAAGACGTGCCGCCAAGCGATTTAGCGTTCCGGTACGATGCCATGTGAAAATCAATTATGTCGGGTATGGGTTTAAAATAACTGCCATATGTCTTACAGGTTAGCCCGCTACCATCTTAGACTGCATCATCACTTACGACCAGTTGAGATCAAGGGCTAAATTATAGTATGGCGGTCTTCGCAGTCCGCACATAAGTAATCCAATAGATGGCATTGCTAGTATGATACACGTGAACACGAAATGCGAACAGCCCAACTCACGCTTACGAACTTTTCTCTGAATTACGCTATATATACGACCTCCAAAGATAAACGGTCGGACCAGTAATCCCCGAGCACAACACCCGCTCGGAGGATGATCATCCTATTGTTACGGTCGAGCCATATCACCTGCTCCCGTACAGCAGTAGATAAAAAAATGATTATTAGGCTGCTTTGTAATTAATGTAAAGAAAGGCACTAATCTTGACTAATGTTTCAAGTAAAATGTTGCAATTAGAGGTCCAAAACAATATCGTCACGTACGAAAACTAAACTTTTTAATAAAGTGCAGCATTGAGCTGTAAAAGAGTTTACGGCGGCACCAAGTCGGCAAAGCCAATTAGGCGCTGAAATTTATGACGCCCTCCCTCCCATAAATTGTAACATTTTAATTTAATTCCGTGAAAGTCCGGCATTCGAAGCCCCTGTTACTTGAAACTTGTTCGTCTTGATTTTGTAAATGCTTGCCAGGGCCCAGGTTGTTCGAAACAAATCTTTCAACGTGTTTTTTTTTAATCGGGCCAGTAAAATTTACAATTTCAGTGCTTGCTATACATCAATATTTTTTGACGACATCCCTTCCCGGAGGTCCCGGGTTCGATCCCCAGCTGGGTCAATTTGGGAATTTGTAATTCCTAAATTTTCCCTGGTCTGGCCTGGTAAACCTCCCACCAGGCTTCGGCCTTGGCTAGTTACCAAAGACGTGCCCCCAAGCGATTTAGCGTTCCGGTACGATGCGGTGTAGAAACCGAATAGGTATGGGTTTAATATAACTGCCATGCCCCTAACCGGTTAGCCCGCTACCATCTTAGACTGCATCATCACTTTCCATCAAGTGAGATCGCAGTCAAGGGTCAAAAAATACATCATCATCATCGGGTGCCATCTTCAAATTGAAGTTTGGCGGTCAGCAGGTGAAATGTCTTCCGATTTTGAGCAATGTTCTTTAATTCAGCGTAATTATGACGGGTCCACTCCTTTACGTCATCCATCCACTTCCTCCGCTGTCTTCCAGGTGCTCTTTTCCCGGGAACCTTGCCTTCCAGGATCAACCTTGAGAACGCGTACTGGGATCCTCTTTGAAGGTGCCCGAAAAATGCCACCTTTCTCTGCACGACTGCAAAAAATACACCAGCCATGGAAGAAGGAAGTCTTCATATTTCTATGACACCAGCCCTCCGATTGTGTAAGAAAATCATAATCGTAGACGTTTGTCAAACGTATAATTTGAACTGTTTAAAGAGTTTATAGTAGTCTGTTTTAAAAGTATGTGGGAAATTTAAAATACCTATTCAACGAGGAGTCATTCGAAGAGTAAACCAAATTTTTCTTTTTTCATGTTCAGGTAGTATACAGTGGTTTTTTTTTTGAAATTTTACTATGCTATTGTGTAGCGGTAACTGGTTTCTGTAATAATAATTGCTCCTTTTATTGATTTATTTATTTCGTGTAGGACAACTTGTGCCACCTATGAAATGCCACTTCGTGACTCTACCACCGGTTCAGAAAGCAGATTCTAATGAGAAGAAACGGCAAGGAACTCAGCAAATTTCTCATCTAGTCTAGTTTATTTTTAAAATATATTATGACGTGGTCAGAGGTACTGGATAAGACCATAAGATTTCCTTGTTTTCACGCAAACTTGGTAATTGGCAACAATAAAAAAACACTAGAGTAGTGGAGTTAAGCACAATTTTATCTCATTGCGAATTGTCTTGGACGCAATAACCATTGTATAGAACGACGAGATAAACCACAGAATAGACAGCTCTTGTAATTAACAGCATTATTAACTATTTTTATACACCACAAACTACCCATTGTTATCTCTATCTCTTTGAAGCTGACGCTCCGAAACCAGCGGGAGGGGATGAGTGAGAAGTGATGAGTGCGTTTTATTCACTGACTACTTTGGCAATATTTTTATTGTATTTTTTATTTTATTTATTAAAGAAAACCAACAGCTTATTGTTCTAGATAGTCTTAAAATTAGGTACTTAACTTATAGCTAATGACAGGTTTTCACAAATAGACACTAAAAAGAACAAGGGTACCTGTTGATACACAAAAACAGTTGTTGAGAAAGATACCAGTTGTTAATCACTAATCAGTTGATAATAGGTAATATTAGGTAATATTAGGTATATTAGGTATATCGACGACCTCCGCAGTGTTGAGCTCTGTTGTCTTAACGTGGGAGGTCACGGGTTCGATCCCCGGTAGAGTCTATTTGGGAATTTATAATTTCTGAATTTTCTCTGGTCTCGCCTGGTTACCACCCTGCTGCCAAGCGATTTAACGTTCCGGTACGATGCCGTGTAAAAACCGATTAGGGGTATGGGTTTTAATATAACTGCCATACCTCTAACAGGTTAGCCCGCTACCATCTTAGACTGCATCATCACTTACCATCAGGTATGTAACTTGCTAAAACAGCTAACTTGTAGTTGATAATAAAATATATTAGGTATATAAGTACCAACTCTTTATATTATGAAACTAGATGATGCCCGGGACTTTATCCGCGTGGATGAATGTTTTTTTTCTTTTTTCGGGATAAAAAGTGGCCTTTGTCCCTTCCCGGAATACAACTTCTTGTATCCTGGGATTTTTTCCGAACTTGGACGCAGGCGTCCGCTGTACGTGTACAACTTATCCCTGTACTAAAATTCATCAAAATCGGTTCAACAGATGAGCTGGGAAAGCTTAAGTTGACAGACAGACAAAGTTTCGTATTTATAATATTAGTATGGCTTTAAAAAAACGATATTGTTACCATAAGTTATATTGTGTTAAGTAGGTACAGATAGTAAAGTAGAAAAAATAGTAATATAATAACATATTAAGTATTTCAAATTTTTACGACCTGTGATTACGATGACGACGTAATTTTTCTATTTTTTCCTTTGTCGGCTACATCTTAAAATGATTTTAAAATTAAAATCTACCTTTCCTACTATGAAGCGAGTTTTGTTTTGGTTTTGTTATTAGTTTATTAGTATAGCGACAGCTTAATTTTGCATGTTGTGGACATATCAAGAAGGTGCAATCTCATGTTTTTACATAAGTCTAATTATAAGTTTAAGATTGTAACCAGTTTTATAGCCCAAATAATAAATAAAAAAAGTGTGTCTTTATTTTATCGCTGTTTCTATGGCCTGCAGTATAAGCTTGCCGCTAACGGCCATACCAAGTAATAAAGTCAAAGCGAAACCTCGTGAAGTCATAAAATGCACGGCTCTGACGTTCAAGCTGTTTAACGTTTCCGACAACTTTTCATTATTTTTAACGTCGTCGATACGTTTTAACTGTTTATAAAAGATTATAAAGCGGCGATAAAACTATGTTTTAAAAGTAATATTATTAAAGCATTTACTAGGTCAATGCAATGTGGTCGTTCAGAGGCCATACTGCCAACGCTTAAAGCTATATTGATTCATTATTGCTGACTTTCGTGTTTTACAATTATTATAATCCCTATTTTAGGAACGTCAAGGTACGTGACATCAAACTGTCATTTTGAGTAATATTGCTCAAGTATTGCTTTAAGCGTTGGCAGTATGGCCCCAGAAAGAAAACATAGGGCATTGTTATTTTATGTGGCCATCAAAAATTTTGTCTAACTGACTTTATAGACACAACGACAGCGCGACAGGATAAGACGTCGTTGCTAAGAATGGACACAAAGGGTGAGGTGTTAAGGATTTGTTGTCTAGGCTATGGCTTATAAAAACAGAAGTCAGTCATTACAATACTTTGCAAATTGCACAAATACGCAAAAAAGACCATTAGACGGGATCCTCAAATGAGCCGAAAATAGTGCCATTGAGAGCAACAACAACGTGGACGTATCGGGGTGAATTGTAAGCATAACTAGCTAATGCCTGCGACTTCGTGCTCGTGGATTGAGGTTTTTTGGTTTCCGTGGGAACTCATTAATTTTCCAGGATAAAAAGTAGCCTTTGTGCTATATCTCTATGCCCAATTTCATCGAGATCCGTTAAGCCGTTCTGGCGTGATTGAGTAACAAACATCCATCTCTCCATCCAAACTTTCGCATTTATATTATTAGAATAGATATAATTATATCCATAATACGAGTACAGTAGTTATACTAAATACAAAGTTCTTATAAAGTTAGTAAAGTTAAATCTCAAGCGCATAAACCATTCCCTTAGCTCCTCGGAGAGGTGATGTAAAAACGCGCAATTACTGGAACTCTCACAAAGCTAGTTCAGAAAGTGCTAACTAGAGCGAAGTTTGCACAATTTTAAATTAGCAACAAAGTCTGGCCAAAGGAAAGGACCTCTATTAGCTAATGTAAGCAACTGGATTAATTAATGTTAGTGAAACTCGGAAAAAGTTCTCATTGGGAAAGTTAGAAAAAATATATTTTTTAAATCTTAATTAAATTATTATCTGCAGGTACAATCCACAGATGTGGAAAAAGAAGACTTTTCTGAATATCTATCTCCATCTCCATAATTGAAGAGATTGAGGAGTTGAGTATTTGGTGGTCTCAGAGCAAGGACTTCTTGAGGGGATCTTGAGGACTTTAATCTTGATGGACAGATTTGATAAAAACAGCTGTTGGATAGAAACAGGCGTTACTTTGCGGAAGTCCATGATAATGAAGGAACTAGAAGTTTAATTCGCTATAATCCGCGACAATAGGTAAATTTTTGTGGTACAGTGTGTATCCCGCACTTGAAGCCCGCGATAATCAGCACACCACAGATTTTTTTTTTTTTTTTAAATGTATAGGCCAGCGCTTGGCTGCAATCAGACTTGGTTGCAAGTGGTGATGCAGCCTAAGGTGGAGCGCGCTTGCCTAGAAGATTCCTATTCACTCTTGATTTGAAGGTACCTATATTAAAAGAGGAGGGGAAAACGGAAGCCGGAAGGGCATTCCATATCCTAGCGGTTCGAATTAGAAACGAGGAAGCAAATTCCAAATTATTCCAAAATTAAAAATTCTTCCAAATTATTCTCAACATACGTTTCATTCCGGTATCGAGTCATTGACTCGACTCGACAATGCACGATTGTAAATCGTGCATTGTCGAGACAACATTTCCTGAAGATGCTCAGGTATCGGAAAATAGGATGATTAAGGATATCATATCGCCAGCTGCGTAACTCTGAGGTTCGTCAAGAGTTTGATAGGATATTTTAAAAAAGGTTTGAGTCCTTTTTACTCAAACGTTGATTGGACAAAGTATTGAGAGTGAGAGTTCATAGTCGTAACCCATTTAAGATATTGCCAATGTTAAAAGGTAGGTGAAACTTTTTCAAAAAATGGCTAACACATTATCGCGTGTGAAGGCCCCATAAAAGCCGAATAATTTAAAAACGCAGTGTAACTAGTATTCAGTCGAATAGAGCTTAAACATCTATTTTGAGTGTCTGACTCTCGAGTGCGTGTGTCGTAAAATGATATTTTATTTCCACAAAAAATTTACTTACTGTACCATGAATGGTAAGAATGAAATGTAAGTAACTTAAAGGTAAATTTAAAAATTAGCAAACAAAAGCAGATTCGTTATTAGCAAAATGGTCACCAATTGTACACCAAAAAAAGCCTTAGTTTTTGTTTTGTTTCTTTGGTGTAAAATATTATCATTTTATGCTGAAAAGGGGGTTTAAAGTTGTTTATTGAATCGATGCGTCTACTTTTTCACAGTAGTATTTCCATCGTTCTGCCCAACCAAGCAAGCTAGTAGCTACTTTATCGACCAACTGTATGATTGCCAAACAATGTTTGTCATAGTACAAATTTACAAAAAAACCACCTTTGCTCAAAACCTGCGTCCATTATCGTGATTTATTCAATTATTCAACATCAAAATTATGCTTTTTCGTAATGAAAGGTTTCGAGTCGTGTCGTGTCAGCAGAGTTTAATTCAACTGAGCTTATGGACTTATGGAGTGAAGACATTACATTTTTCGTTCCAAATGAAACGAAATAAAATGAAATTAATCCCGTATTATTGAGACTTCTACTGTTTCATTGTAAATTAGATTTGACGCGCCGGTAAGACACTTTTTCTGAAGAGCTTTTTTTTTTGTCAAGGTGATAGAAAAATATAATATTCTTACTGATATTATGTGTATGTCTATCTGTTACGTTTCCACAGCTCATTTCTCCAATCGATTTGGATATTTGGTACAGAGATAAGTTGCGTTGCTCGGAAAGGACATAATAGCCTACTTTTTATCCAGATCTTAATCCACGATCCAGATGAGTCGCGGGCATCATTTAATAAAGTTAAAGGGCGTTAATGTCTCGTTAAATTTAATATCATTTTCAAAAATATGCTAAATAGTGACGCAATACTTTGATGAAATCGTAAGTCAAAATAAATGTAAGCACGTAACGTAGTAGCTGTACGTTAAACGCAAAATTTGAATTGCCTACTTATTTAATAACTAGCTGATGCCCGCGACTTCGTCCGCGTGGACTAAGTTGTTTCGATTCCTGCGGGAACTCTTTAATTTTCCGGGAAAAAAAGTAGCCTATGTGTTATTCCAGATTATAATCTATCTCTGTGCCAAATTTCATCCAGATCCGTTCAGCCGTTGGAGCGTGATTGAGTAACAAACATCCATACATCCATACATCCACACATCCATACATCCATACATCCATACATCCATCCAAACTTTCGCATTTATAATATTTATTTGATAAAAATAAAAAAATTCTCATAAAAAAATAAATATTCGAACCCGGAGCCTTCTTACTCATGAAACCACAGATGGTAAAATTTAATTAATTTGCTACGAAACTCAAACACAATACCTAGTTTTATAGAATACAATGTTTGAGCCTCATAAAACCCATTACATAGTTACTACCTATTACTGCAAGGATCCTAATTAAAGAAAACTTTAATATAATAATATCAATTTGGTAAAGTAATCCATTACTGTTGCTCTTAATTAAACTAACGATGATCCGGGTGGTTTTCACCTGTTAAAATTAACTTAGATAGAATTTCCTACCAAAATGTTGAAACAACTTAAATAGTTCACAGACACGTTACTATTATGTTAGTAACCGCCTCGCTGGTCTAGTGGTTAGCATGTTTGACTGCAGCCGACGTGGTCCCAGGACCAGTATTGTTTTTTTCTAGCAAGAATTTCTCAGTAGGTACTAGCCCGAAGTTAGGAATTTCGCGGTGTTACACCCCCGTTCCTCGGAGAGCTTGTAAAGCCGTCGGTTCTGCGCCTGATCTCTCTCAAACTAAAAACTAACCGAGGATATGAATTTTAGGTCTTTTGGCAGACCCTTTATTTAATACTAGATGACGCCCGCGTTGATTCCCGCGGGAACTCTTTAATTTTCCGGGATAAAAAGTAGCTTATGTCCTTCACCGGGATTCAATTTATCCCGAAAACTTATTTACCAAATTTCATCAAAATCGTTTTAACAGATGGGCCCTGAAAGCGTAGCAGACAGACAGACACACGCTTTCGCATGTATAATATTAGTATGGAATCAGTAAGAAATAATTTATTTTTGACATAAGCATCATCCCTATTCTACCCATGCGAAACCGAGACCCCCGTCTCGGTTTCGCTTGCTAGTATATAATAACAATTACGTTGAAGTGTGTGGTACTTAAAAGTGAAGAACGCACTGACTCGCAGCGTCAACCCCGCCAAATGCGTGTTCACGTCACTAACACATCCGGTATAATAAGTAGGTATACTAGCATAACCGCTAATGGGTATGGCGATAAATCATCCCAGTGCGTGATGCCACCTAAATTATTATTATTCAATGACCTAAAGAAGGTGGTGGGAAGCGGTTTGAGGAAGGCGGAGGACCGTGTTTGGTGGCGCGCTCCCCAAATGCCTATGTCCATACAGACTGATGGATGGATGAATGATAATGTACTTACCTATTTATTGATAGCCTCATCATTGCTTTGCACTAATGATTGTCGCCAAGCGCAAGTCTATCACGCAATAAAAAAAAGCCTAGTGCCACGCGCCTTTAAGTTTTCAGAGCTATATGTGTTTTATGATGCGGATCGGTCGGAAAAAGATAGATAGATAGATGATAGTATGGATTTATTAGTGATCATTTGATATAAATATGATTGCCGAGGTCGAAGTTCGTAGGTTTGGAATTTTTGAACATAGACATAGAATGTTACAGGCATAGACTTTTGAATATTTTGGACTCACCAATCTTGGAACACTTTTTGAAATAACTAGTTAAGTGAAATCAAAGAATGTTTAATACTTATTTAATTTACTTCTCCTTTTACTAACATAGTTTGTACATACTAACAAATGGGCCTGTTGGTTGCCTCAAAAAAAGAAATTTATTTATTATAGACAAAAAATTCAGCTGGATTTAATCATCTAGATAAATCTATATAAATATTTTGAATAAGACATCAGAATTAATCTTCCAGTTGCAGTTCCATTATAAGTACAGATAAAATCATGGGCAACAATAGCCTATAAAGCGAGTCAATCTATTTCCCCAGTCTGCCAACGACACTACACCTAAACGCTCTTAATATGCAATCAGCAAAACAATTTCCCGACGATTGCTATCTCTATTAGCTCTCGAGATATAAATAAAGGGGATATAAAGACGCCAGTAGTATTATCTTCCGGGTATCTGAGGAAATTTATCCCGAACGTTAGGGAACGGGGTATTGTAAAAGCCTAGCACAATAAGCACGACAACGCTTTCTCGCGGCTTTTACATCATTGCAAAATCTGCAAGAGTGATGTATTGACTTTGTTCTTCTTCTTCTTCTTTTGGTTTTGTTTGGTCTGTAATTGGGTATTTGACAACTAGTCATATCAGCAACTTTTTTTTTCAATCGTCAAAACGCGTGGTTACTATGGGATTTTGTATGAAATATTGAATAGTGACGTCCTCAAAGTTCGACTTCAAGGTTCGTTATTAATGAATCAAAGCTAAAAAAAAAATTACGACCCCTGTTAGTTTTTTGTTGTCGCGGATATTACGACTTTAGGGAAATCCTCTATATTTTAATAATCATAAAAAAATAATTTATTTGAATAGTTGGAAATTACCCAATAATGGGCATGGGCTAGCATGTATGTATGTATGTATGTATGTATATTCTTTATTGTACACCACAAAAACAAAAGAAACAAGATACAAGGAAACTTAAAATATAGGTATAGGTAGGTAGGTAGGTGTAGCTATGATTATAATTATTATGATAGTGACACTTATATTATGTGAAATTATAATTATTATGATAGATACTTTCCATGTCGATTAAGGTTTTTTAAATATTTTTGATTATCCGGAGTAAAAAGAAGCGTGTTTTGATAAGTTTGAGTTTTCATTGACGTAACTCGATTGTAATCATTGATGTAGAATTTTAGATGATTGTTAATACGACTCTATCGACCTACAGTTCGCGCGCGAGTTGAATGCAGAGCTTATATTATATTATGTGTCACCATAGTCGCGCGTATTCAACTCGCGCGCGTACTGTACAAAGTTTGTTGCGAATACGGTATGATATTATTATCATACTTGTCATGTATAACATTGTCGCACGTTTTTGTTGGATGTTTCCGTTTAACATTTTCATAATATCCGGTATGCTAGGCCAGTTGTATTGTGTTAAATTTGAGAATGATGGGGCTATGTATAATTTGAAGATTATGTGGATGAGGGCTAATAAGACATCGTGAACACAATAAAGGATACCTACATGATGAAGCAAGGGTGACGATTTGAAATAATTAAAAATATTAAAATATAAACCTTAAAACTGAGCCATTTAAGTTTAATTAAGAATGTAGTATATTCATATTTAAGACCTTTTGTCTTCGTAACAACGCGAGCATGGGGCAGCAAGGTGTCGGTGACGCGAATCCACAAGTTTACCCCCTACCAAAAAGTGCTCAACGCGGCTAAAGAAGTTTTCACTTCAATAAAAAAGATTTGAGTGAGTATGGTTCGGAATCCTTTGTTTGCGAGCCCGACTCGGGCTTGGCCGGTTTTTTCGAAATTCCCAAAGGGGCGGCCGTTAGTTGCTCGCGACCCCAAACCTAGGCCGTAATTCCCAATATCAACATATTTGTCTTATTGGTGTATCGGTCACGGGGATCGGTTCTCTAATTGTGATAATATGTCACGGATTGTTTGGTTGAATCACACCGTCGGGATGCTTAATGGACCCGCCTAATCTAATAATAATCATTTATAATTTTACCTAATGTACCAGTATCGGATTAGAGTTTCTGGAATTAATGCATTTTCATTACAAGTGTAGTTTAGAATTCGGTTGATTTACTAACAAGATATAGAATAATAATAAAAAATATGTTTCAATTTCGGCCATGGCGGCCAATCTCCACTGAAATAAGCCGACGCGGAAGATATAATAGTGCATAAGCGTGTCTATGTGTCTCATGTGTGTAAAGTATTCTCTATTCCCTTGCTCTCTTAGCCCGTATTTTAATATATTCTATTTATAAGATAATTAGGTAGTCATTTAGTAGTGTTGTTAATTCAGACATAAAACCCACCTGACCAGTGTAGAGAAATTTACTTATTTATATTACTTGACCCGGGAATTGAGAACCGAGAACCTCTGAAATTTAAGATTACAGCACCAGGGAGGCTATCAAAACTAATAAACCTTGCGTAATTTACCTTTTCGAGTTATAAAGCTACTCATTGTAGAACTTATTGTTCACTTAAGGTAAATGCACATTATGGCGGGCCGCAACCAGGCAGAACGGGCATCACATCGCAAAACACGTACCTACTTCGTATAATACGTACCTACTTCGCACACTAGAGTCGCTTTTTATAAGTATCTTAATACGAAGTCAAACAAAAAGTATGACGAAAGCTTCTTACCATCTTACCTAATCATCTCGCCGTTACTTTCAAAAATTCAATATTCAAATGGTTTTTATTCAAATAAACTTTTACAAGTGCTTTCGAATCGTCGAATGAATTAACCACTGGTTCGGAATACCATTCCTACCGAGAAGAACCAGAAAGAAACTCGGCGGTTGCTCTTTTGGAAAAAAGTCATCATTTACAATTTAATTAATGTATACTATACATAAGTAACCGCTGCCCTTAGCATTGCTGGAGCGAGTCAAATGCTCTTTTGTCATTTACGTAATCTCCAACAGTATAATAAGCTTTTTTCAAAAGCTTTTATAGGTAAGAACTAGCTTGAATAATGGTTCTCTGAATAAATCTAAAAAATATCGGTTTGTATCGCACGTTAAGTGAGGGGCCGGAGATAGCCAAGGGTCCACTCATACGCATTCGCAGTCAAAAAACTGCCCCGCAATAATGTTCTCTCTGCTCCAGCTTAGTATTCATGTAAATATTACATTTCGATAAGACAAGATTTCGCCTTCAATATTTTAAATACCTATTCTTTCTCCTAAGCTACGACGGCAAAGGACGTTTATTGATGAAACAGCTATTTCGACGGTCTGCAAGAACAAAATTGCATCTGCTAAATTCACTACTTTAGAAAAGAGCATATTTTGAAGTTTCACTATAATAGCCATAGAACATGATGATTGTTTTTTTATGCAAGTATATAAATGTACCTATTGTAATGCATATTTGGAAAAAGTACCACTATTATTAAAGTATATTTTATTTAAAAATTACGACTCTAAATTAAAGTCTGATCTAATTTGTACATAATATTAAAGTATAAGTATAGCGCATAAATTTTATTTTTCCTTCCAACCAACCCCAACCCCCCAACCCCCTGCATTCCGCCATAATGTGCGCTTACCTTAACAGCTTGTTAATTGAATTATGAGAGACCGCAATATAGATGAGTTTACTTAATTAATGTTTTAGTTTTGTTTTAGCTATTTTAGTTTGCGGTCATATCGTAGCTGATGAAAATTAAGAGGCTTTGATAAATGTTAATGTACGTACGGGTTGGTTTCCAGATAATAGGGATTAATTAATTGATTTATTATTAATGTTTAAATAGATTGAAGCGGTGGTAGCCTAGTGATTTAGACCCCCGACTGACCGATACCGGGTTCGATCGATCGGGGTACGCAGGTACCTGTAACTTTTCGGATATGGGCGTTTTTAAGAATTTAAATACCTTCGTATCATCTACTTCAAACGAAAGAGAAAAACATAGTAAAGAAACCTGCATGCCTGAGGGTTCTTCATTATGATCACGAAGGTGTGTGAAGCCTGCCAATCCGCACTTGGCCAGTGCGGTGGACTATGGCTAAACCCTGTTAATTCCGAAAGGATACTTGTGCGCAGCAGTAAACCAGCAATGGGTTAAAATGATGATGGATAATGAATCCTAATGAAAAAAACAAAGATTATGCTCGCGACTTCGTCCGTGTGTATTTAGATTTCACAATCCAAGTAAAAAGTTGGATCATTTTGATTTTCCAGGATATTTTTTTATTTATTGCCCGGAAAGAGAAAGTGTGTCTGAGTGTCTGCTACGTTTTTACGGCTCATCTGTTCAACCGATTTTGATGATGTAAGTAAGAAGTGAGGTTGGATCCCAGCGAAATACATAAGCTATTAATTTATTCTGGTAAATTAAGAGTTTCTTACAGGCCTTAAAAAAAACTTAAATCCAATCTAGAATATATCTAAAAAAACTTAAAACCTAATAGTATTCTGTTGTGATGATATGGGCTATGTCAGGGACTTTGGTTGCCTGCAGTGATGTTCTGTTTAATTATTTTTAAAATGAACATAATAATATGTTGCTGGAGAACTGTGTTAAGCATCGATTTACCAACTAAGGATACAACATTACCTACAAATTAATACTCAAAAAGCGTCCACAATCGCTTATACAAACACATCTATAGATAATATAGACTGAGACACCAAAGTGACACCAAACGGTTCACAAAAACCAACCATATAACTTTATATTTAGGGTTCAATTTTGTAATAACAATTCGACACATACGACATTTTGTCGCCTAGTGTACTCATGCGCGACTGAGGTGAAAATTGTTCACAATATCTACCTATTTGTGCACAATTTTACCGTGCCGTTTTTTGCATTTCGATGGTGCGTCTAAGGTATTGGTAAGTCAATGGTGTTAAGTCGTAATATCTACGCTTTACGAACTAACAGAATTAACAACGAAACCTTACATGCTATTGTTGTACTTATTAATATTTCTTAATCTAACCCACTTACATTTTCAATGCACCTTTCATACAACCTACATAGTTAATGAGGAGTTGCATCTTTATGTTGCAGTTAATATGAAAACGTTCAAACTTCAAACTACATAATTACAGCAGATCTCTTCATTTCGAATATAATCCTTGTAACAATCTGCGTCAAACTAATATCAATTTCTGTATGCTCCAATCTAATTTAATTTAGTAATAATGTTCGATACACATTATTACGCTTAGGAAAGCAATTATCAGCTCGGATGCAATCTGTGCTTTGTTGTTAGGAATATTAATCAAGCCATACAAACTGATGCACTGCATTGTTAATGTGAATGGGTGATTGATGAATTTACCTAACACATTGGCGGGTTGGCGTCTTAAGAGGATCGTCTAGTTTTAAATCTCCATACAAAAAGCGATAACGTTTTTCTTCCCGTAAATGTTGTCCAATTTTCATAATTTTTAGAAATGTTGCAGATACAATGAAGAACTATGCTCGTACGTTTTAATTTTATAGAAATATTGCTTATGTTAAAAGTTATTAGCGTCTAAATATCCATATTTTTGACCTACAAACTTCCCCGAGTATTTTATTTTTTTTAAATTTAACTTAACTAAAATACTAAAAAAATAAAACGTGCGAGCCTATATTAAGGTATACTGAATCTAATGAGACAAAAATTGTCTAATTTCGTAAACGTTTGGGGGGGGGGGTAAAAACGTTATCACCCGAAACAATATTTCAAGAATAAAATGTAGGCTATGCCTACTGGACTTGCAGCTCTCTCTATCGCACGATACGGAGAAGGAAGCGTTGTGAAACAGAAGCATTATTGAAAATACCTACTCGCGTCGCGTTTCCTCTCTAGAAAATCCTCTTAATGTGTAGTACCAGACTGTAAAATTGCATCATGGGTCAAAATTACGACTTCCATGGCCCCACATGATAGTATAATAACTTACTCTACTGTATACTAGTGGTTCACCCCGAACTGAAACCTCGCGTTCTATAAGTTTGTACCTACGTACCTACCTTCCGAGCCCAATTTATAATTTAATTATCATTCAACAGCGCCATCTAGCTAACAGAATAAAAACTATAGATATAAGAAGATTAGAACCGGATCTATCTCTTACAGTCCAGGAGAGAATATAGTCAATGGCCTATATGCACTATGCAGTAGAATAAAATAAAACCGGCCAAGTGCGAGTCGAAATTGCACTAAAAGGACATTCCATATTTCCGGATTTCGTATCATAGTAAACATTAAAATTAACACTTCGTAATCTTTAAATACTTTCGTTAAACGAACAGAAAGACGCTCAAAATTTACGTTTCTTGTATTGGAGCCCCCTTTATTTTTTATTTTTATTATTTGTTCATATAGCGGCAGCAGAAATACTCACTCCGTGACAATTTAAATTGTCAACCTATTAGTGACTGTTCATGAGATATAGCCCACTGACAGACAGACGGACTTACGGACGGACGGACAGCGAAACCTTTACGATAGGGTCACGTTGGCATTCGGTACGGAACCCTAAAAACCACCATTTTAAAAAAATATATATATAGACTAGCGCTTGGCTGCAATCAGACTTGCTTGCAAGTGGTGACGCAGCCTAAGGTGGAGCGCGCTTGCCTAGAAGATGCCTATTCACTCTTGGTTATCGTTATTAAGAAAATTGGCTTTGTGTTCATATTCATGTGTTTTCCTGAAAAACATTTGAAGTAGGATCGTCCGCAAACACTCGCAATGAATTGTTGATCGATAAATCAAAATGGTGGTTGTTAACAGACTTCCTATTTTCCGGAACGCTTCGTCCGGCGAGTACAATACCATTAATAATTAAACAATGGTAGTCAGAGAGGTGTCATATATACTAGAGGCGACAATGTGGCTAGAACAATGCGTGCGAGTTCAATGCATTCGGCTCTTCAGTTAAAGAAAAGAACCACGTTCTGTCTGCTCCGAGAACTACAGCTCTTTAAATAAATTAAGTTATGTAGTAGGAAGAAGGATATGATGAATTAACGTTGGACTTGTTTTTAATCTATCCATCAATAATCTTGCTATTTTTGTTTACGCAATTCTTATTGTATTGTTACTAGGAAATATAGGCCTGATAAGAAAGCTCAGGGTCACTCAGCAGGCAATGGAGAGGGCTATGCTGGGCTATCTGAAAGGAGGAAATCCATAGGAGAACCAGAGTCACCGACATAGCTCGACGAGTTGCCAAGCTGAAATGGCAATGCACGAGGCTCAAGGTCCTGGAAAGGCGACCCTGCACTGGAAAGCGTAGCGTTAGCAGACCCCCCACTAGGTGGATGGATGGAGCTGAAAGATACCTAGCTGATGATCTTCAGAATTATTGAAATGCATATTAAATAATTTATATATTCTTTAATTTGACTGCATCTTTCTATAAATGTATTTTTCCAAGCATGATGCATGAAAATATATCTGCATAGAGATGGATGGATGGATGGATGGAGTGTGGAATATTCATTAATTTCACTAAAATTTGTATTATTGCATCTTTTGAAGCTTGATGCATGAGGTCTGCTGCTCTATTGAGTATGGGCTAATAACTCAATGTTGGTAGTATACCGACAGTGGAGGCTTTACATCAACGTGGGGCCGATACGAGCACTTTAGCTATGATAAAAGCATAGTAATAGAACGAAGAGAATAAAGTACACCTTTTAGAAAAAAATGTAGCAAAAAACGGCCGGTTATTGCTGAAATTTCCAGATGCTCAGCTTCTGCCCGCGGCTCCGCTCACGTTAGGTTCGATTTTCATACATTCAAAGCCCTATTTTACCCCCTAGGCCTAGGGGTTGAATATTAAAAAATCCTTAGCGTATGCTGCGTTTTAATAGCTATCTGTACGCAAAATTTCAGCCCGATCCATCCAGTGGTTTGAGTTGTGCGTTGAAAGATCAGTCAGTCAGTCAGTGACCTTTTCTTTTTATATATTTTGATGTGTATAGCCTCTATAGATAGGCCTTTTGCAGCGGGGAAATTTCATAATCTCATAGGAAATCAGAAATTGTAAGCGGGCGAAGTCGCGGGCGACCTCTAGTACTATAATAGACCCTTGCCATAAATGACCTCGATCCGAATGATTGACGAACTTACTAAGAAATATAATAAAAATATACAATCACTTTCGCATTCATATTATTAGTACCAAATACTATAATAGTTAGTAGAATAATAAAAGTTATAGTGGATCGTGGTGGTGATCGTATCGTGGATAGAAAATGCCCGATAACGTCATTCAAGTTCGCGTTTAAACTTTTATGGCCCTCACACGTCAATCACTGCCAGTCTTGCTCATTCTTTATTCACAACGCAATCTATTCATTCGTGCCTGACCTTTATGAAGAACATTTAAATGTTAAAGGTAAGTTTTTACCACGTACGAGTACGTCACGTGCTTTGATGGGCAGTCCGAGCACAATCAGTGCGATTAAACTTTCTCGTAGCTTTTTCGTGACTTTTTTATCAGAGAAGATGATGCCCACGACTTCATCTGCGTGGATTAAAGTTTTTGATTCCCGCGGGAACTCTTGTCTTTATGTAGGTACTAATTCAGGGTATAAGCTATCTCTAATCCAAATTTCACCCAAGTCAGTTCAGTCATTGTGGCATGAAGGAGTATTAAAGATCCAAAACATAGTAAACTTTGTTAACAATTTGATGCAACATCGTCCGCGTGGTTTAAGATTTTTTAATTCCCGCAACTACTCTTTAATTTTTCGGGATAAAAGTCTATGTCGTACTCGTGTCGTCCTTTCCTGGGACACAACCAAGGATACAACCTATATCTGTACCAAACACAAAAATTGGATGCAAAGATGGGCTGTGAAAGAGTAACAAATAAACAAACTCACATTCACATATTTTATAATAATAGTAAGTATAAACTACAACCACACGTCATACAAGGGTGGATAAACCGGCTTAGGCGTTCTTCCCTCTTCAAAGTAGGTAGATAGTTCAATGCCAGCCTGTCATATTATTATGCATAGAAGTCATTTTTCAACAAACATTTATTTCGCCAGAGGTTATTGTTAGAATAAAGCGGAGCGATCCATTTACGCCCTTCAAACAGAAATGATATGGAAATAAGGATTTATTACGTTCATATGAAGATTTCCTTCCAAATATTATGATTACGTTGTTCACAATATACATACTTACGCCTCTGGTATATTTGGTCTTTCTGTATTGCAACATTGTCTTATTTACCGTACAAGTCTGAGATGGACGTACAAGACTGCAAACTGCAACCGCAAACCGCAGATCGCAAATACAAACCACAAGAATGCAAAGAATGAAATCAATTTCATAGTTTTATTAGGGTTCCGTACCCAAAGGGTAAAAACGGGACCCTATTACTAAGACTCCGCTGTCTGTCTGTCTCCAGGCTGTATCTCATAAACCGTGATAGCTAGAAAGCTGAAATTTTCACAAATGATGTATTTCCGTTGCCGCTATAACAACAAATACTAAAAATTAAAAAAAATATATATTAAGGGGGTCCCCATACAATAAACGTGTTTTTTTCGTATTTTTTTGCTCAATATTAAAAACGGTAACAGGTAGACGGTTCAAATTTTCACAGAATATTAACTTGTATATTACCTTTCAAAATAAATAATTAAATATCAATAAAGTAAATATTAAAGGGGGGCTCCCATACAACAAACGTAATTTTTATTTTTAATACGTCATAAATCGTAAAACTTACTACAGGTTTGTACGGAACCCTCGGTGCGCGAGTCCGACTCGCACTTGGCCGGTTTTATTTAAACCAGTGTTAACCACAAGCGACACCTTGTGCTTTGCAGCCGTGAACTGCGGTTTGCGGTTGCAGTTTGTAGTTTGCCACATTTCTCGGAGTTTTACCTTAAATATTATTACATCTTTCCGCCTTCGTGGCCCAAGGGCAAACGCTCCCCAGCATCAATTTGTTGACCTCCCTGGCGCAATGTTGAGCGCTATTGTCAATTTATAGAATTTCAGAATTTTCCCTGGTCTGGCCTGGTGGGAGGCTTCGGCCGTGGCTAGTTACCACCCTACCGGCAAAGACGTGCCGCCAAGCGATTTAGCGTAGTACGATGCCGTGTAGAAACCGATTAGGGGTATGGGTTTAATGTAACTGCCATGCCCCTAACAGGTTACCCCGCTACCATCTTAGACTGCATCATCCATCAGAGATCGCAGTTAGGGGCTAACTTGTAGTGGATAAAAAAACGATTATTCAGTATCGATTATTATCGAGTTATGTACCTACAAGTTACACTTTAAAAATTGCCTCTGTTAGGCTTTAGTTGTGGCTAGGAAGCACTCTCCAGAACCAGAAAAGACGCGCTGTCAAGCTAATTAACGATCTATTTCAATGATACGTTGACACCAATTAGACCTGCTATACCCCTTCTTAGTTGACTTATATTATACGCTTCGTCACGTCACGTATTGCGAAGCTGAGGAAGCAATTGGTGGTGTCTATTATTATAATAGACACGTGAGGGCCCAAAAGGTAGGTCCTCTAAATTTTGCAGGTACGTGGAAAGGAGATGAAAACGTGAGTATACGTGGAAAGGTAAATGATAGACGAATTCTTCCATCGGAGTAACAAAATTTTATTTTATTTGGTTTTTATAAATAGCACCATATATAGAGTAGATAGATGATACATGATAGACAAAATAATCTATACTTAATATTATAAATGCGAAAGTTTGGATGGATGGATGAATGGATGGATGTATGGATGGATGTTTCAGTTTGTTACTCAATCACGCCCAAACGGCTGAACGGATCTGGATGAAATTTGGCACAGAGATTATAGATTGTAGTCTGGAATATCATAGACTACTTTTTATCCCTGAAAATTAAAAAGTTCTTGCGGGAACCAATAAACCTCAATCCACGCGGACGAAGTCGCGGGCATCAGCTAGAAGACTATAGTCCTTAAGCACTATTTACACCGCCTACGCAAATGTTGGCGGTAACAGGTGGAGTACAGCTCGCAGAACCGATAGAAGTTGGGTCACAAAGTGCTACAATAACGATTCCGGACTGGTAACCGCAGCGTTGCCAGGTCACTGTATTTTGACGCATCCCATCAATGCAAGTCGCAGGGAGCCAGCCACTGGATCCAGACGGCACGGCGCAAGATACACGTGGAAGTCCTTACAAGTGACCTACCTATGTCTAGCAGTGGACGTATAACACCTCTGTTCATAAATATTGGACTAACAAACAATCTATGTTTAATCTGTGTTCGATTTTCATTTTTAATCTTCTGACTTTCATCGACCGAGTAGATCGGAGGCATCAAAAGATGGGTGATAGATTCTTATAGCTTGCTAATTGGTGTTGTCGGTTTGCTCGGAAATAGCAAATATCGAAATACAAAACCCCACTAAATCCTAATTATTCGTTCACTAGTGGTCACTAGTGGTGAACGAAGATTCCGCGGGCGCGGGCGGGATTGTAAGGCCCACGTAAGGTTTTACGTGGGCCTTACAATCTCGCGTCTATTTTATATTCGGGTGGATAAAACCCACCAACCTCAATCGAGTCCACCAATCATTTTCGCATTAGCATTGCACTGAATCAGTTTCACCGACTTGATTTAATATTCGAAACCGCATAATACCTACGCCGTAAGATACGTAATATACCTAAGAGCTGATTGCATCTGCGAATGGACGTTAATGTTTCTATGCATTTGATATGAGCTAATCTCATTCCGATTACATTGCTATTGGATTAACTGTGTTTCCCACCAATTACAATCCGGGTAACTTTAAATCAAGAGTGAACAGGCATCTTCTAGGCAAGCGCGTCTCATCTTAGGCCGTATCATCACTTCCCATCAGGTAAAACATGGCAATCTCTTTTACGCAGTGCTGAGCATGGGAGGTATTGGGTTCGACTCTCAGTGGCTGCAATTGTGAAAATACTTTTTTTTAATATGCAGTGTAACCAATGCTTATTCAAAAAAGCCACCACTGCTGTATTGACTCTTTTGTACTGAAACAGTGATAGGTTAGTGGTATGGACGCCCGGCATTCTACTCGGGTGTATGTATGTATGTATGTATGTATGTATGCATGTATGTATGTATATATTTTATTGTACACCACATATATAATACAAAGAAACACGTTACAAATAAGAAAACAACTTTAAGTAGGTACAATAAGGCCGTCTTATCGCTAAATAGCGATCTCTTCCAGACAACCTTAACGCTAGGGAGAAAATTAAGAAGGGAATAAAGGGAGGTGGTGTAAAATATATAATAATAAACTTAAATACTAATAGCTAAATAAACTAACCAATACCATAATATGTAACATAATATGATAAACTAATATTAAATACAAAATAATTATAATAGACGTACATAGGAAGGGTGGTTGGGGGGTCAATCCCCGCGCACGTATTTTTTATTTTTATTTATAATGAGGCACTCCTTCATTTCAGGGAGAAAAAGAAGCCTATGTCACTCTCCAGATCCTCAACTGTACCTACCCATGCAAAAAATCACATCGATCCGTTGCTCTGTTGCGGCGTGATTGAAGGACAAACTCTCTATTTAACGTCCTTGGGGATAGAAATTTCAAGACTGTGGAATACGTATTTCATAAATTTAAATCGGAAGCCCAAATACCAAGTTTCAGGGCGATAACTTGAAAAACTACGGACTTTCATTCAAAGTTTCAACCCCTATTTAACCCCTTTGGTGGTGAAATTTTTAAATATTTTGACACACGTACTTCTTTATTTTTTACCGATAGCCAAAATATCAAGGTTCGTTGATATAACTTGAGAAATATCTTCAGAAATGAAGGACTTTTTTACAAACTTTCATCCCCTATTCCATTCCTTTGGGGGTTGAAATTTCAAAAATGGTGAAGTACTAACTTCTTCATATCTGACTGAAAGCACAAATGCTAAGTTTCATGGCTATAACTTGAGAAATGAAGGACTTTCATACAAACTCGACAGTCAACATCTCCTGAGGATGCTCCGGTTTCGGAGTGAAACGTACGTAGAGAGTGATTTGGAGAATTTGTGTAGTGTAGTGCTGTGCCGGTGCGAATTGCTGGGTGGTGGGTGTTCGCATGTTGTCGGTGGAAGACACGCACTACACCACATAGATTTATCTACTGTGGCGGATTATAGCGAATTAAGCTTCTGGTTCATTCATTATCATGGACTTCCGCAAAGTAACGCCTGCTTCGATTCAATATTATTTTTATTTTTCCTATTATTGAGTACCAGCGAGGTACTCATTTAACTACGATCTAGCCTAGCTAATTGGCTAATGAGTAGTTCTACTTAAACAACTTTTTAGTACATAAGATAAATTTAAGTTTAAATTTATCTTATGTACTAAGAAATTGTCCATTGACTCATCTTAGTCTTTCTTGTTAAACTTAGAGACTTTGTTCACGTGTTCTTTTAGCACTACACACTACACTGTCACTTATCACTATTCACTAACTCAAAAGGTTTAGTCCTTTTCAGTCTTCTCACTAGTTTCGTTACGTCGAGCAGCTGGATTGCCTCAACGTTAACGGCGCACGTATTTTGATAGTGTATTATCTATGCGTACCTCTACCTTTCCAGAGTTACCTAAATTTTAGCAATTCAATATCACTTGTTTTAACAGTAAAGGTAAACATCGCGAGGAAACCTTCTTGCCCTAGAGTTCTTCATAATGTTCTCAGAGATATGAATGAAGTCTACCAATCCACACTTATCCACCGTGGTGGACTATGGGCGCTCTATGGTATACTCTACTCATTTTGGATAGGAAACCTTGGGTTAAGCGCGATAAATAAATTAAAAAAAAATAATAATCCCCAAAATATTCATGGAACAGGACACCAATATCGATTCGATCAGGTTTGTGGAAGTTCACATCCCTTCATCAACTAGAAAAAAGCAGATGATCTTCCAACGTCTGAACCGATTTTCTTGAATCATAGCTAAGAACACTCTCGATCAAGTCACCTTACAAACAAAAAAAAAACTAAATCACAATCGGTTTATTCGCTAGACACACAGATACACACGTTAAAGCTTTAACACCCCTCTTTTTGCGTCGGGGGTAACAAAAATGCAAAAATTATTTATTAAAACTCTAAATAAAACGCTTAACTCACCCCTCGCCATTCTTTCCGGGTATAAACAATACACATTTGGGCCATATCCTAAGCCCACCCATAAACTATATCCATCTAAACTCCATCACAACTATCAGCGCCCGCTATTACAAGTTGGAACGAATTCGGCCGACATTACAATTTTATCCCTCTCCCCCGGGGGTGTTGGAATTCATAACTTTGATAACACTATCACAAGCTATTATAACTAGCGTAGCAACAAAATGAGGGTAGATTAAAATGGGCAATTCGAAAAAGCTGTAAAATGCATAATATTGCATTAATTGGGTATTTGACAAAAACTAGTCAAATCAGCATCCTGTTATCAAACGTCAAAACGCGCGCTTACTATAGAATTTTTATGAAATGCTTTTTAGGGGTTCCGTACCCAACGGGTAAAAACGGGACCCTATTAAGACTCCGCTGTCTGTCTGTCTCCAGGCTGTATCTCATAAACCGTGATCGCTAGAAAGCTGAAATTTTCACAAATGATGTATTTCCGTTGCCGCTATAACAACAAATACTAAAAATTAAAAAAATATATATATTAAGGGGGGTCCCCGTACAATAAACGTGTTTTTTTCGTATTTTTTTGCTCAATATTAAAAACGGTAACAGGTAGACGGTTCAAATTTTCACAGAATATTAACTTGTATATTACCTTTCAAAATAAATAATTAAATATATATCAATAAAGTACATATTAAAGGGGGGCTCCCATACAACAAACGTAATTTTTATTTTTAATACGTCATAAATCGTAAAACTTACTACAGGTTTGTACGGAACCCTCGGTGCGCGAGTCCGACTCGCACTTGGCCGGTTTTTTTAAATTTATATATCCAAGTACAAATTTTACAATAGACATAAAGTTAAGTACACATTGAAAAAACCACAGAGGTTTGCCCTCAATGCATGAGTGTCTGCGCCTTGTAATAATACAGGCTTCTTAAACTAAAAAATAAATAAATAAAATACAACTAAATTAACAATCTTATACTAATGTGACTTTATCAAAAGTCAAAGTACTTTTTTAATTTAACCGATAGTTTAAAATGGTTAGTGTGGTAGTGGTAGTTGAATTTTTCAAGTGTTATTTCTTTTAGTACACACTTTACGATTTAACTGAACAGTGAACAGTTAAAAGAGTACGTTTGTAGCGTACTTTAGGAGTTAGAAAATTGAGGATGATGTGGTTGGCAATCGGGATATGAGAGTAAAGGAATAGAGAGTGAACCTGTGTTTGTGCACAAACTTATGCACTATATTTCCCGCGTGGCTAATCTCTCGGAAGATGGCCGCTTTGGCCGAAATTCGGTTGGGACATTCCCATAAAAAAATATATATATTCAGAATATACATAACACCTGAGATTCTCAAATAAATATGACTTAACATGACAAAATCTCTCACAAAGAAATGCACAAGAAATATTCTTCAAGACGTATCATATAACATTTTCCTTTTCCTCATAAATTAAATTTCAGGTGAAACAAATAGCATGCGCCCTCAATAAATATGAGAACGTCTCCATTTATACGAAGAGCTGCCTGTCATACGCATGTTTACGAGAAACTAGTTTTAGGGTTCTGCAGAGTGAGAAACCATTTTATCAGTTCAAAAAAGTATGACCCCCTCCCAGCGCGTTTCCTGCCACGTATAACTTAGGTACCTTCAAGGCAAGAGTGGATAGGCATCTTCTAGGCAAGCACGTTCCAACCCAGGCCTCATCATTGCTTTCCACTAAGCATGATTATCGTCAAGCGCAAGCTTATCTCACAATTTAAAAAAATGTCAATAACATGTGATTTGCTTTGCACTAAGCATGATTGTCGTCTAGCGCAATCCTATCTCACAATAAAAAAAAATAAAGGAAAGTGTCAAAAACATGTGCGACTTTCCTAGCCCTTTGATGCCCTCTACCTTACCCTGCATGACGAGGCATTCGATGGAGTCATTCTCACGCCGCGATTATTATATTATTATAAAGCTTTATTTATTTTCTTGCAATATGTTCTTACAGTACAATAATTTAATGAAAGATACCTTATTAAAGAATTAGTAGGTTAGTAACTGTTTCTTAAACTATGTTAGTATCATTGTAAGGACCGCCTATTGCGGTAAAAGCCTCCTCCATTAGCAACCATTGCTTTCTGTCCTTAGCCACTCTCGACCATGTATTTCCTGCCACTCTGACTATGTCGTCACACCATCTTCTAAAAGGTCGGCCTCGTCAGCGCTTTGAGTCACGTGGGTACCAATTTGTCACGCCGCGATACGTGACCAAAAAAAATTAATATGCAATTCTGTGCTTTTTTTTCACTACAATTTAACCCTTGACTGCAATCTCACCTGATAGGATGTGATGATCCAGTCTAGGATGGTAGCAGGCTAACCTGTTTGGGATACGTAAATTCATATACCCCTAATCAGTTTCACGGCATCGTTCCGGAACGATGGATAGCTTTTGGGTGTACGCCTTTGCCAGTAGAGTGGTAACTAACAAAGGCCGAAGCCTCCTACCAGACCAGACCAGAGAAAATTTAGAAACTATAAATTCTGACCCGGCGGGAATCGAACCCGGGACCTCCCACCATAAGACTACAGCGCTAACCACTCGGCCAGGGATATCATCAAAAGACGCTGTTAATGCAGTAGGTTTTCATTGCCTGGTGGGAGGCTTCGGCCGTGGCTAGTTACCACCCTACCGGCAAAGACCTGCCGCCAAGCGATTTAGCGTTCCGGTACGATGCCGTGTAGAAACCGAATAGGGGTGGTATGGGTTTAATATAACTGCCATGCCCCTAATAGGTTAACCCGCTACCATCTTAGGCTGCATCATCACTTACCATCAGGTGAGATCGCAGTCAAGGGCTGACTTGTAGTGGATAAAAAAAAAAAGTTACGGAACCCGCTAAACAGTATACCGACTCTCTCTTACGTAGTACAATTATGCCGCGAGTTATTCAGAAGAGTTTTCTAGGAAACGTGATACAAAATCAATAAACACTTGTTACGTGATATATCGGTATTGTGACTATTAAACTGTCGTATTTATTTTGTACGGGAAAATAATAACCGGTTTCGTATTCCTAGTTTTGCTTGAACCACTGAATTGAGACTGGATATAGAAGTGGCAAGTGAACGTTAGTTTTTTATCGCGCAAATGCCTTTAAACTTCTGTACGCACTTAAATACACATTGGGGATAGCCTTGAGTTTTTTTGCAGTTTTTTGTTTAGTCTAACCAGGACATCGCCTTATATTTATCAATAATTTCTATAAATTAAACTTTTTTAGATAACAATCGATACAATAATTTTTTTAACCTTTATGGATTTTAAGTGATGATGCCGTCTAAGATGGTGGCTTACTGTTAGGGTTATGGCAGTTATATTATTAAACCCATACCCCTAGTGGGTCTACATAGCATCGTACCGGAACGCTAAATCGCTTGGCAGTACGTCTTTGCTGGTAGGGTGGTAACTAGCCACGGCCGAAGCCTCCCACCAGGCCAGACCAGGGAAAATTCAGAAATTATAAATTCCCAAATTGACCCTGCCGGGAATCGAACCCAGGACACCCCGGGTTAAGACAACAGCGCTCAACACTGCGCCACGGAGGTCGCCAAATTATGGTAGGTAAGTGTAAATGATAATTATTTTTGTAATAAAGGCAGCTTATAACATTTCTATTACCTTTATCTTGAATTCTGCAGATTACGCGACACTATACATTGCACAAATTTCCTGAACAAAATGCTAAAATGAAATGTTTATGGCGACTTGTATTGCTATTTCCATGTTAAATTATTTCAAGAAAATTTTAATGATAATTTAGTTTTTAATCAAAAACTAATATGATAGTATCATAAATATAATTTGTACAAGATTTACTTGACGATTCGAAAGGACTTGTAAACACTACACAACGTATGTTTTTCGCGCGGACGATTTGCTTTGTCGTAGTGTGTTATCGCCTTAAGCAAGTTGAGTAAGGCGAATCCTTGTACTAATTCCATCTGCGGAGAGGTGTTGTTAAGTGTGGTACTGTGCGTATTTCGTAAACTTATACTTATACTAAATATACTTACGGAGCTGTAGTATTACCAATTCTGTGCCTACGGTCAGCGCCGCCCGGCGTATCCCGACGCAGTGTGGGATACGCCTTACGCAAATTTTTTACAACCCATTTTCACGATTCCAAAAATCCAACTACGCATTTTCGCACGAGCGACGTCGAAAGCTTTTTCTTAACACACAGTAAGTCGTACCGCTTAAAAACATCGTTCATGTACGCGAGAATTTATCATAAAAATTCAAATATTTCCACATTTTCGCCATTTTCTTCGCAGGGATAAGAAAATCCTTTGCCTCGGCAATGCATAATCCCCCGACTAACAGCAAATCTGGGGCAATGGCCTAGAAAATTCAATTACGCCGGTCGCGACTCACGCATTCTAATGTACGCTGCCGTCGCCTGTTACAAAATCTAATCAAAGTTTATGGTTAGCTTTGAGGTTTTTGCCGCTCTACCTTTGGTACACGGTCAGGATTCATACACAAGCGCAGCGGTTTAAGAATACTTTTTTTTTACGCCACAGCAAGTTAGCCCTTGACTGCAATTTTACCGGATGGTAAGTGATGATGCAGTCTAAGATGGTAACGGGCTAACCTGTTAGGGGTATGGCAGATATATTAAGAATACTAGGTAATCAAATTTTATTAGTTTTAGGTATCAGGTAGGTTAGGTAAAACTAATACTGCCCAACCTAAACCTACCTGTCTGTCTGCTAAATTTGTCTGCTTAATCCTGGTATATACCTATGGATTTTTTCTATTTTATTTTACTTATAGGCATACATTACAATAATGACAATATTTATCAATTGTAACTGCCAAGACATGAGAAGAAAAATAAAAAAGTCGACTCTATACTACTCTATAGTTGCAATCTGTCTTCTGGAGTATTCATGAAATTTATATTGATTGCTTTTGCGTCAAATCCTAACAAAAATTACAAAATTAAGATCTGTAGGGTAAACTTGAAAAAAAAAACTGTTAGTTGAATAAGTAGGTATATTTCCAGAATAAAAAGTCTATCCACCCGCTGCTCTTATGCACTAAGGTCTGCATGTTAGACTTTATGCTAAATCACCGAGGCCAATATACCTCTGAATTACATTCTTTGTCCAACTTAAAATGTACAAGGTGTTCCATTCCATCTCAATCCAGTTACGAGCACTTACGTGACGCCGCCAATTTGATTTTGTACGGTTTCGGGAATTTGTGTTTCGTAGCAAATTAAAATACTAGGGTTTCAAATTAAATTTCATTATGGGTTCGCTTCTTGGATGAAATAAACACGGTATAGGAAACGTAAGAAAAATGTATGAAATCACGTTCGACTAACTTTTGCGGGGCGAGGGGAGAGTGACTTGTCATTTTTCGGCCCAATTATTGACACTAGTGCATGAAAAATTCGATCACTATGTCAATACTATCATTATTAAGGCGAAACTGCCCAGTTCGCGGCTAGAGGGGTAAGGCGAATATATGGCTGATGTCACGCGTCCCGTGGTTAATTCGTCCAAGGTTAAACCTTGAATAGGGTATTTGACAACTAGTTAAATCAAGTAGTTTTTTCAAACTTCAAAACGCGCGCTTAGTATAGGATTTTGTGTGAAATACTGAATTGTGACAGCATCAAATTTAAAGTCAACGCACTTTTTTAATTTGATCAATAATTTAAAAGGGTTATCAAACATAAAGTTAACAGGAGACGTGGATATAACGTCTTTTGGCAGGTCCTCTATTTATTAATCAGTAGGTACTAGTTGTTAAATACCCAATTCATATTTTCAGGGTTTGGTTTTATATTTGTCTTTCGTGGGGCGAGGATTCGGTAGTAGCTAATAAGCGGCATAGACTAAGGGCGAAAACGCACTACAAACAGGACATACCGTCCGTGCTTTCAACCTGCATCTAATGGAAAACATGTTTTGTTCTGCCGCGGTAGCCTGTGTAGCTACCTAAAAAATTGAACGCGCGGTTTTTTGTCCGCCAGACAAAATTGTCCATTCTTTTCTTTTATTTTTTTTTATATCTCCTAATCATAGCTTTTGATGAAGACGAAAACCAATGTTTATCATTTTTAAGATAAAAACCACTGTCAGAACTTACGTGATTCCACGTAGAAATCGATTAGGCGTATCTGTTTAACAATACACAGATGATTTTGCGCCAGACAAACACGAATACTCACGCAATTTTCTTTCCATACCTTGTCTAATAAACTAACCTGAATTTTTATGTAAGGGAAAAATATGCCGGAGAATTCAAACTATGCGGACACGCATTCCCAAAAAAAGAACTAACCGGGTAAACCACGTGATGGGTTTGTCCCCTTCACTCAAACTTAACTCCTATATTTAACAATACAGAGTTTAAATTTATTTACACGCATACGTTTCCACTGATCACCGTAAATATTGCAGTAATTTACGTTCAATCTTCAAGCGATTGTAGGATGTAACAAGGTAAGAATAAAGGTTCATATTGCTTTATTAAAAGAGAGTTCCTGAGGGTATATTACTGGGGTGACTGTATATACAAAACACAGTTAATAAAGGAAGGTCGGGATCCGGTCAGGTCCGTTTTGGTAGAGAATTATGGAATAAAAGGCGGCGGCCTGGAAGTAAGAGATGTTATGTTTTCTTTTGGCAACCTTTTGATTCTTTCTTATCGTTTGTTAGCGCCATTCTTGTACGGAGCTAGTTAAGATTCGGTCGTCACTAACTTATATTCTAAGTAATATAATATGTTTTTTCTACCATGTTCCGTAACAACAACAGTTATGTAATGAGTAGGTATAGATGGTTGCGTGGGTTGCAAGAATAAAGTAGGGATAAGTACATGCTTTCTTTATGAAAATAATTTTTAAAAAGGTCAACCTTCTTAAATATCTATTTTGGAAAACACTCGAAGTCAAAGTCGTTCATTCAAAGAGGGTAGCACATAAAACTTTTTAGTCCATTCATTCTAGATTTCAATGTATGGGGAAAACGGCAAAATTAATAATTGTTTGAAACTACTGTTGTTTTATACCTATGAGTGAGTACATTAAAAAACACAACTCTCCCCCCCCTCCGGTGGTGGCTTCCCCCCTCCCCGCCTTGAAAAGTGTGCCATTTTGCAGATTTCCTAGATTTTCGAGAAAACTATGCAAGCTAGGACAAAACTGTCAAAGAGAGTATTGTTCCTTAATAAATTACCTACAAATAAGTTCATAACATTTATTATGATAGGAGTTATAGTTTACAAGCTATGGTGCGTTAAAGTTGACTAAAATTCGCAGCTCAGTAAAATAAGCCTTAAATTAGTTCAAAAACACGCTTGGAATCTTTAAAACAAACCAATTGAGCCCATACTCCTTACTGCTAATCATTGAAGAGTTCCCCTATCCACCTCCTGGTTCCATCATCAGATCAGCTCGATGCTGGAGCTGGTGACTTTGTAGTATGTATGGGCGAAAAAAGTAGTTTTTTTCCAGTCCCAGTTTTCTAGACTCAACACTTTTCCTCGCCATTGTTGCACTTGTAGTCCAGTCATTTTAGCATAAAAAAACCGGCCAAGTGCGAGTCGGACTCGCGCACCGAGGGTTCCGTACAAACCTGAAGTAAGTTTTAAATTATTAAAAAAAAACTACTTACTAGATCTCGTTCAAACAAATTTTCGGAGGCAGTTTGCATGGTAATGTACATCATATATTTTTTTTAGTTTTATCATTCTCTTATTTTAGAAGTTACAGGGGGGGGGGGGGACACATTTTACCACTTTGGAAGTGTCTCTCGCGCAAACTATTCAGTTTAGAAAAAAATTATATTAGAAACCTCAATATCATTTTTAAAGACCTATCCATAGATACCCCACACGTATGGGTTTGATGAAAAAAAATTTTTTGAGTTTCAGTTCTAAGTGTGGGGAACCCCCAAAATTTATTGTTTTTTTTCCTATTTTTGTGTGAAAATCTTAATGCGGTTCACAGAATACATCTATTTACCAAGTTTCAACAGTATAGTTCTTATAGTTTCCGAAAAAAGTGGCTGTGAGTTGTGACATACGGACGGACAGACATGTCGACATGAAGAATCCATAAGGGTTCCGTTTGAGTGGGGAGGAAGGAGGGCATCATTTGGGCCTAAAATAAAAAAAAACGTTATTTATTTAGGGGTTAATTTCTATTCATTCCATACTATTATGCTAAGTCAACATGACTACCACCGGTTCTTACAAAATAGCAAGGTATATTTCAAAAACTATTTGTCCTATCAAAATAAACTAAACACTATTTTATAGGTAAATTAATTATCTTTGTCCTAAGTCCTGACAGCTTTTTTCCTAGCTCTAATACTTCTTCTTGAAATTACAAAAAACATTCACGGATTTTACAAGGGTTTCTTTTTTTATGCAAGTTAGACAGCTATATTTCCGAAATTCAAAATTCAAAATTCAAAATGTTTTTTATTCAAATAAGCTTTTACAAGCGCTTTTGAATCGTTATAATATGAATCTACCGCTGGTTCGGAATGCCATTCCTACCGAGAAGAGCCAGCAAGAAACTCGGTGGTTGCTCTTTTCCATCAAAACTTACAATCATCATAATGATACAAGTAACTGCAGTCCCACGCATAGCTGGAGCGAATCAAATCCACGCTGTTTTTTTTATCATTTACGTAATCTTCGATTGTATAGTAAGCTTTTTTCACGAGCATACCTACAATATTCAATACACGCCAGGACTGGCAGACAGAGGCAGCCCCATTTCCGACGGTGGCACCCGTTCACGAGCATGACGCATGATCCAGCCATTGCTTCGCTCAACCATATTTGAGGGAACGTAACAACCCGCACCACACGACACCACCACAGAAACGTTAAAGAGAGTGTAACATACCCGACTACCCATATCAAGGCATAGAATTGAATACTGTTTAAGGGTGCAAATCGCCACCTATCGGCAATAATAATATTAAAGTTTGTATGTGTGTATGTTTGTTACTCCTTCACGCGGCAACTACTTAACCGATTTGGCTGAAATTTGGAATGGATGTAGATTATACCCTAGATTAACACATAGGCTACTCTTTATCGTGGAAAAATCCATGGATCATTAACTTTACACAATTTGTGAAAACCAAAATTCACGCGAGCGGAGCCGCGGGCAACAGCTAGTCGGAAAAAATTGTAGAAAAATATTGATCTTCATGTTTTAGTTTATCGTTTAAATGAATATATTATCATAGAAATGCACTTTTGTCATTTACGTAATCTTCCACAGTATAATAAGCTTTTTTCAAAAGCATACTTTTAATGGATTTCTTAAACTTGTGTAAAGGCAAGTTTAAAATAGATTGTGGAATTTTGTTATAAAATAGAATGCTCATTCCCACGAACGACCTTCGGACTTTTTTGAGGCGGAGCGATGGTGTCACGAGCTTATGGCAGTTTCTAGTTGGCCTATCGTGCAGATCGCAAATTCTTTTGTAATTCTGAAGGCGCTGTTTCACAAAGATTAAATTACTGTAAATGTATTGCGAGGCTACTGTAAGAATACCTATTTCCTTGAATTTCTCTCTAAGGGATTCGCGCGGTTTTAAATTATAAATTGCACGTATTGCCCTTTTTTGTAATACAAAAATTTTTTGAATATCTGCTGCTTTACCCCATAGCAAGATTCCGAAACTATTAGTTCTGTCAAAATAAACTAAAAACTATTTTGGAGGTAATTTAATGTAGTTCATTTTTGCTTGTGATATTTTTTTTCCTAGTTCTAATAGTTTCTGTGAAAATTAAAAAATATATACATGGTTTTTGAAAAAAAAAAAAAATCATGGAATAAAGGTAGTCATATTTTTCGAACTATTGGTCCTATCTAAATAAACCATAACATTTTTTTGTAGGTAATTTAATGAAATTAATTGCTCTTCGAAGGATTTTTCCTAGCTCTAATAGTTTTTGTGCAAATTGCAAATAACACAGGATTCTAACAATTTTTTTATTTTTCTTCGTATACAATACGTGGATATATATGCGAAATTATTAGTCCTATCTTTATGAACTAAATATTTTTTTATAGATCATTAAATGGTGTTTATTTTTACTCCTGACAGTTTTTGCCTAACTCTAATAGTTTTCTAGATATTACAGAATACATATAAAATGTTGAAAATTGGCTTATTTTACTGAGCTGCGATTTTTAGTCAACTTTAACGCACCATAGCTTGTAAACTATAACTCCTATCATAATAAATGTTATGAACTTATTTGTAGGTAATTTATTAAGGAATAATGTTCTTTTTGACGATTTTGTCCTAGCTTGTATAGTTTTCTTGAAAATCTAGGAAATCTGCAAAATGGCACACTTTTCAAGGCGGGGAGGGGGGAAGCCACCACCGGAGGGGGGGGGAGAGTTGTGTTTTTAATGTACTCACTCATAGGTATAAAACCACAGTGGTTTCAAAAAATTATAAATTTTGCCGCGAAAAAATCTAAAATGAATGGACTATTTGTACAATGCCAATTGTTAAATTCTCCCCTACATGTGGGTAGACTTAAGTCAAATAGGAAGTTATGCCTAAGTACTTTAATGATTTGACGCAAGAAACTTATTAAGCACTAGCTGATGCCCGCGACTTCGTCCGCGTGGAATAAGTTTTTTTCGATTCCGACGGGAACTTCTTAATTTTCCGGGATAAAAAGTAGACTCTCCAGGGCTTCACCTATATAATCATGCAAAAAATCACGTCGATGCGATGCTCGGTTGCGACGTGATTGAAGGACTAATCAACAAACCAACGAACAAACACATTTTCGACTTTATAATATTATGTATGTATGATTAAAGTAAATAAAAAACTAAATTCAGTTGTTTTTTTATTCAAATAAACTTTTACTTGAGTGCTTTTGAATCGTCGAGTGAATCTACCACTAGTATAGTATGACTATTACCCATATTACGTTTTTATTTTTGCGAAAACTATAAAATCGATATTTCGATATACCTCCCAAAATATCTCATACACTTATAGCACACTTATAGTCCTCAGTGTTAGCCATAATCTAAATATATAAAAGGCAAAGGTGACTGACTGACTGACTGACTGACTGACTGATCTATCAACGCACAGCTCTAACCACTGGTCGGATCGGGCTGAAATTTTGCACTCAGATAGCTATTATAACGTAGCCATCCGTTAAGAAAGGATTTTTGAAAATTCCAACCCCAAAAGGGTAAAATGGGGGTTGAAAGTTTGTATAAAAGTTGATGATACACGAACGTCAACGAACGAATCGGGATGGACGTGATTTTTGGCATGGGTATAGTTGACGACCTGGAGAGTGACATAGGCTACTTTTTATCCCGGTAAATTAAGGAGTTCCCGCGGGAATAAAAAAAACTTAAAACACGCGGACGAAGTCGCGGGCATCAGCTAGTTCCATTATATACATCTATAGGCAATGTATATACTCGAAGTAACTATAGTCCCACTCGTAGTTGTAACAACATACACTCAATTGGCGTTCCTCTGATATAGAATGCAAGATACACAAGGGTAAGTGGATCTCTGTAGATACCGTCGAGACATAGGATGCCACCACTTTTATGTAGTATTGCCTCGTTGGTCTAGTGGTTAGCATGTTCGACTGCGGCCGACGAGGTCCCGGGTTCGAGTCCCGGGTCGGGTCACAACAAGTACTGGGTTTTTCTGACAAGAAATTCTCAGTACTACCCCGGAGTTAGGAAGTTGGCGGCGTTTCACCCCCGTGCCTCGGAGAGCACGTTAAGCCGTCGGTCCTGCGCCTGATCTCTCACCGGTCGTGTCGGATTTTCCGTCCCATCGGGCTATGAGAGTAAAGGAACAGAGAGTGCACGTGTGTTTGCGCACACACTTGTGCACTATAATATCTCCCGCGCAGATGGCTAATCTCTCCGGAGATTGGCCGCCGTGGCCTAAATTCGGTCGGGAGGACACGTCATTATTATGTAGTTATATCAGATACACTTCGACACACTTATCTATACACGTGGAGGCGCCACACGTCCTAGATAATGGTGTTAGATGCTAGATAATTTGATGAAGAGCTTATTTATTGCAAATTGGTGTTGAAATTGGTGTACACTTCTTAAGGTTAGGTGGCTTCTGTTAATAGGTATACAGTTCAAATTCACATTCAAAAGTTTTTTATTCAAATAGACTTTTTACAAGTGCTGAATAGTCGAATGAATCTACCACTGGTTCGGAATGCCATTCCTACCGAGAAGAACCAGCAAGAAACCATCACTAGTTAGTTCCACTAACTTAGTTGACCCGGTGGCCAAAATTGGAACTAAGTTTTATGCCTGTTTAGTTTTTGTGTTTATTTTATTTTTCATATACACTAGCGACGCTGTCACCGTTTCAGATAAGTTTGTTATACGTAATACTGAACAACTTTTTTACAATGACTATAACTAATTCAGATATTACTTCATACAGAAATTAAAATATTTAAATTGCCTGCTCTAAAATAGCATTACACTTCGTGATGAGTGGCCGGCGGACATGTCATTGATCGATTAAAATGCCTACTGAAAACACAGAGCTGAATTTTTGTAAGTGTACATAAAAACTTTAAATTTTGTTTATATGGTGAATTAAATTTTTTGAAAGTTTAACTTAAAGTTTTTTTTCAGTAAATAAAATAAAATAAAATAGCCATTTATTCTACTACCACAATTTTACAATAGTTGCATGCAACACTCACGATACATTAAATTATATAGTAGACCACAACAATTTACATTACATTACACAAATTACACCTAGACAATTACAAAATTATACATTTAACAAATTGTATTACATTATTAATATTCGAATTAAAATAGCCTAAAAATTGAAATTAAAAAATAGACTAGGACTATAGCGCCTTCACACATACACCGCTTACATAAAATAATGACCAAAAAGATAAGGGTGCCATAGTTATTTTAAATAATTTAAATAAATCGTCAACACAACAATAATAATAATAATAATAAGATCAATTTAAAATTTAAATTATAGTTTTTTTTCAGTATTAAGTTTTTATATATCTGATCGTAGAACTATGTAGACTCTAAGAGCCGACGTAGAATCACAGTATACGTCATAATGTAGAACCAAAAACCTAACTACGCAAAACATTGGCGTAGCACTACGAACTTGCGTGAGTAAACTGTCATTTGAGGGGATTACGACTCGATATTAGGATCCATAAAAAAATAGAAAATTAAATTAATTAATTCAAACTGTACCACACACGTATATTATCGTTATTTAGGATCTCCATCCAAATGCCGTGTAAAATATCGAGCGTGTAAGCATGCCCATAAAACGGTATAAAAGTGCGGTTAACTTCGTCCAAATCAATAACTTCGTTGTTTAGTGCAATAAATTTAAAAAGCTTTATACCTCGTTTATGATAATAAATGTGAACAGTTTATTCCATAAAGCGTAGCCTTGGGGACAAGTTAGTTAAAAATAAATCTTAACGAGTTTAACAAGCGCCCGGAAGAAATTAAAAATTATTATTTTGCTCGCCTTTTATTAGTTGGCCAGTGTTTATAGTGTGATAATCAACTTGGTCACGCGATACGGTCGGTGGTTGCTCTCAACTGCCCACTAATCGTTATTAACTATAGTTGTTTATTGCCTTTAGTGTTGGTGTTACACTGGATAGATTATTTATTTATTGACTACTGAAAACACAGACCTAAATTTTTCTAAAGTGTACATCAAAAACTTTAATGTTGGTTTATGGTTTTTTTTGAAGTGAAATCTTCTTTAGCCGCGTTGAGCACTTTTTGGTAGGGGGTAAACTTGTGGATTCGCGTCACCTACTCCTCGCTGCCCCATGCTCGCGTTGTTACGAAGACAAAAGTAGTTTTTGATTTTTATCGATAAAAAATCATAATAAATTTATACCTGAATAATTATTTTCTTTTTACCTCGACTAGAACTTTAGAACCAACGACACCACACGTTTTTTTTTATCAACTACAAGTCTACAAGTTAGCCCTTGACTGCAATCAGGTGAGATTGTAAGAGAGAGAGAATGGTAAGTGATGATGCAGCCTGAGATGGTAGCGGGCTAACCTGTTAGGTATAGAAAGCTGCCATAAAGAGGTTATTGGTATTTTGAATATGTCCTTCTCCGGGGTGCAATCTATCTCTGTACAAAATTTCGTCAAAATTGGTTGGAAAGATGGGCCGTGAGAGCGTAGCAGACAGTCAGATACACAAACAGACACACTTTCGCATTTATATTATGAGTATCAAAGCGCTGAGTATATAAAATTGATATTTTTCTCTAATCGTATTTACTGTATAGGTACGAGTACTTATGGTAAGTAAAACTTGGATTTCAGATACAATATTGCGAATTCAGGTTTATTTTATTAGGAAAAGGCTTATCTCTAGATACGCGGCGGGTTCAATGCAGCTAGAGTGGGCTCTGAAAAGGCTTATCCTAGCTATTTGCATGTAAGTCCAAATTACCTGCACTATTATGAGGTTTAACTCATTTTATGTTTATTTTAGGAAAATTACACTGTTGTTGTATACTCTGATCGTATTCGAGAGTACGAATATACAAATTTTGCCGTTTTGATTAGCGTCATGAAAAATGTTCTTCAGAATGAGAAGGGTTGGCCATAGTTCACCACTCTAGCCAAGTGCGGATTGCCAGATCTCACACACCTTTGAGAATATGAACAACTCTTGAGCAAATAGGTTTCCTCACCATGCTTTTCTTCACCCTTATACTAAGTGATTGCATGTCTGTCCGCCAACGACCTCAATTTACATAGACGGGCCCTGTCAAACAAAGAATGAGGGCGTATTTTACTAACGCTATCTAGTATGAAAAGCGGGACAGCGCTATGGCGGGGACAAGGACAGGCCTATACAGATGTGGAGCGCGCTCCACAGGTCGGACGCCCAATTTTTTTCTATGAAAGGGCCCATCTAGTACCTACATATATCGATGCTTTCCGCGGCTTCCGTAGGCTTAAAATTATTTTTTTTAAAAACATCTTGGGGTAAGCACCTACTCCCTTGATTGATTTTTTTTCTCATCTACCCCATGGTGTGGGTTGTCGTTGGATAGGTTGTTTAAAAATATTGAGGGTGTATTTTTCAGTTCAGGGATCCGTTTGCGAAATATTTAGGTTTTAAGTGCTCATTTTTGTTAGAGTCAAGTGTCCCCCCCTGCAAGCTAAACGGTTGTTTTAGGATACGTGAAAAAATTCATGGCAGTTAGTATGTGTAACGAAGTTATAAGGAACACTATCACAAGTCGACCGACTTACAAAATGTTCGCGTATTGTGTCGGGCAATTAAGGAACTCTACACTGCGCGTGGCTCGACACGCATTCGGGCAGGTTTTTTTTTAAACCCCTAAAAAAAATTATTTATTATTATTATTAATACCGAATGTTTACGCTGAATGCAAACAAAAGCATCATACTAATATTATAATTGCGAAAGTGTGTTTGCTTGTTGTGTATTTATTGGTTTGTCTTTCAATCACGTCGCAACGGAGCAACGAATCGACGTGATTTTTGGCATGGGTATAGATCAGGACCTGGAGAGTGACATAGAGTTCCCGCGGGAATCAATAAAACTTAAACCACGTGGACGAAGTCGCGGGTATCAGCTAGTTAATAATAGATAGAATAGGGATTTCAATATGTCAAGGTGATGTCACTGGAGGGTCGTAGAATTTGACACACTAAAGCTAAGGCTTTAGTGTGTCAAATTCTACGATTACGATTAGCTCCCCTATAATTAATTGCAGCCAGTAAATGACGGGCTTTTGATATGTTATAGCATATTATATGCATATTATAGAATTCATACATATTGTATAAGAAGTTCGATACATATTATGTATTAAGTACATCAGAGATAATAATAATTAATGAAGCCATACTTCCATACTTAATATTTTAAATGTGAAAGTGTATCTATCTGCCGCTTTCATCGGCTCATCCGTTCAACTGATTTTTATGATATTTGGTTGCATCCCGGGGAAGGACATAGAGTACTTTTTGTCCCGGAATTAAAGAGTTTCCGCGAAAATCAAAAATCCTAATCCAAGCGGACAAAGTCGCGAGCATCATCTAATTATTAGTAGTATTATATTTAGTCCAAGGCGTCGACAGTATCAAGGTCCCAACTCTCAGCTGAAAATCGGCGCTGTATGGTTTTTTATATTGCTCTTGTGCGTATACAAGGCGTACTGCATTATGCTGAGTTAGAGCCTTTTTTCGGGTTGTGCCACACATGACGACTTCTGTTGTCCCTGCGCTTCTGTCACTTGGGCAGTTTAGCTCATTTTTGATGGTGGTGGTGGTGGAGGCACCGGGATAACATAACCTTTGGGTAAGAAAATGTGTGGCAGAACTAGTAAATAAACTTTCTTTCTTTCTTCTGATTTATATCACAAAATATTTCATCCTTCGCAACAATGTATTTTTAATTCCCCACATGTTACACAAGACGTTAAAACGCCGAGCACGTTGCGGGGATTACAGCGAATGCGTGCAATCAATTACAAGGAAATTAATCTAAGGTTTAATATGTCGGGTCGCGCTGCTCTGCCGTTGTATTACAGCGCTGCGAATATCGAAAGCCCTCTGTAATAGTAAAATTAAAATATACAAAAAACTAAATTATGCCCGCGACACACGCGTGGAATAAGTTTTTTGAGCTCCTTAATTTTGCCGGTATAAAAAGTAACTTAGTATGTCCTTCCCCGTAATAAAACCTATCTGATTATGAAATTATATCAAAACCGGTTGAAAAGATAGGCCGTGAAAGTGTAGCAGACCGACAGATACACTTTCGTATTTATTAACAGACAGCTAGTAAATAAAATATACCTATACTCTGTAACAAAAATTAGGTACACATTTTATAAATCAATAATTTTATTTTATCAATATCTTTATTTGGGATTACAATGGATACAGATAAGAACAAACAACATGATATAGAAAAAACATAAAGACAACAATACAATCTGTGACACAAAAATCTGAAAAAGGGCATTGACTCAGCGTAATGCTGATATGGTGTAGATGTACCATAACAACTGGATGTACTCACCATATTAAAAAAAAAATATTTTACAACTGCACTCGTAAAACGTATTGAATAAATGTAAACTTACAAACTATATTTTTCAGCTTAATTAATAGCTGGTGATGTGCGAGTCAGACACGCTTTAGGTAGGGTTCCGTAGTAATTCTAGCAAAAAAGCTTATATTTGCTTCTTTTCGTTTCCCCGGCTTACGCTAGGGTCCACCAAATACTAATAACATTCCAATAGTAAACTAAACGCCGGAATTTCTGGGAACAATGTTTTTTGTGAGTTTTCGCATATTGTTAGTCTCAATCTTGGTAAATCTATACTAATATTATAAATGCGAAAGTTTGGATGGATGGATGTATGGATGGATGGATGTTTGTTACTCAATCACGCCAGAGGGGCTTAACGGATCTGGATTAACAGATAAATTATAGTCTGGAATAACACATACTACTTACTTTTTATTATACTTATACTTTTACTACGCTACTTTTTATCCCGGAAAAAAGTAACCTTTGGTAACATTTTTGACATTGGGTCAATGCCGGGGATCGAATCCGGGACTTCCCGTTTATTAGGGAACAACACTCACCACTACGCCATGGAACTCATCAGACTTTACTACTTTTTGATACTGATCCCTAAAAATTACATCGATCACTCAACATTGTGTGAGTACTCTCGCGTAACTAGCAATCCGATGGTATTGAACTTTAGAATTTGCAGTAATCAATTTGACGTGCACTGCGTTCGCAAGGAGTTTATTTATGTACCGCATCCTTTGTTTCTGCGAATTGTGTGTTTTACGTTGGGGTATTCCCCATTGCTGGGGGTAGTGACCTTTTTGATGCTTCCATTAATTTAATTACAATAATATTATAATACTTGGCTTGGGGTAATTATATGTAACGTTTATAGCAGGATCAAAACAAGGCGTTTCATAAGAGACACCAGGTTACCATACTAATCTACATCCATCCAAACTACTTTTTATGCCGGAAAATTAAAGAATTTCCGCAGGAATCAAAACTAGTAATAAGGCGGCCCGCATATATGTATAAGGGGCCTGCAATTCGTATGCCGGCTCTTGAAAATCTCTAACTTCTCTGAATTATTTGAGATTTAAGTTAATAATATTGTGTGTCTGATACTTCTCCATAATTGTGTTATAGGTATGTGAAGTCTGCCAATCTGCAATTGCCCAGCGTGGTACAGTATGGCCTTAACTCTTCTTGTTCGACGTTCTGCGACTCTACTCTCCGCGCCTCAACTCTAGTCGCCGTATTCGGTATGTGTTTACCCTGAACAGGGTCTCCGCTCTAAGGGCAAAAACACACTACGAACATGACAAGACAAAACATCCGCGTGGGACACCCGCGCCGTATAGGAAACTAATTTTGAGTGCGCTAGCCTGGGAAACTCGCGGAATTTTTGACCACCTGAAATTTCTTTTGTACGTACAGTCAGCGTCAAAATTGCATATAGAATAAGCAAATAAGTTGCTTTGCATGCGGTCGGACACCCACACACTTACAGTAGTATAATATAAGTCATTCAGCTTGTAGGTATTGTAATAGCTGCGTAATATCGATAATTTCACACCTCAAGTAAGTGAGCTCAATGGCGAGGCGTGGAACTACTCAGACTGCGCAACGCAACTGTTGTAGGTTCAAATCTCGACCCCGTGTAAGCTGTTTTTACTGTTTTTAAGTATTTGATGAGTGATATTTTTATACCAGTAATAGCATATGCGGGTAGTTTAAAAATCACTGAACAGATATGGTCACTGAGTACTGACGGACGGAAGATTTGACAATCGTTAGTCGTTACTAAGCAAATACTACAAAATTATTATAATTTACAAAGTTTTGCTGTTTCTTATCTTCAACAATAATGCAGGCTAATATTAATATGCAGAAGAGGATGCATATTATTATTAATGAGCTAAATAATATCGAATACAATTTAGCTCAAATTTGCAATGAAACTGGTTTCACCGTGAGTAACTATTGTTTTTATTGTTAAAAAATGTGTGTTCATAAACTTAGGATTAGTTACATATCGTTATATTAGTAAATATCTATAAAATTTAGACAAGATACTTAGTAGTTTCAAAAGTGGTTATTTTAATCTCGCTGTTTGGTTTTTAGTGGACAACCAAGTTGGGTGTCGCATCCCGACGAAGAGAGTAATGCTTCACAACGAAGACATAATATTATGGATAAACAATATGAGAACAATAGCTTCATACCAACTGTCGAGTTCGCGAACATGTTCGATACTTAAACACCAGCGCCAAAGCTGCACATTATAAGACATGGAAGTGTTGTCCAGCTGTTGATGTGCCACAACTATCATTTTGTGCATGATAATTGTTGTCCTGTGCATCGAACACATATAGTGCGTAATTGGTTTAATCAAAACCCAGACAACAGTTATTCCCTGGCCAGTAAGATCACCAAACTTAAATCCTATTGAATATTATGAGGTTTGATGGTGCAAAGGTGGGATAATATGCGAAATGAAAGGACTGCAGAGGAAACGGAGGCTCACTGTTGGAAGTATGGGAGAATATATTTAGGGGAACGGATATCTGTCCCAATATTACAAACGGATTAACCCGGCGGCGCTTGCTTGCTGTTATTGAAAAAAGTGGAGGTTCTATTAAATAGTAATACTTTTAAAGCTATATAAAATTTAATTTTTAAGTCATTAAATATGAAACATAACGTATTTTATTATTATTAATAATTATTATTAGTATATCTTATCAAAATTAACAGACAAAAAAGCAGCGCTGCCCATTGGTTACTAGATTTTTAAGGTTTAGCTTCAATTTTCTTTTCTTTATGAAAACGATTACTTAAGCTATAACCTTAAAAAATTATAGAAAAAGTAGCTGAAGTTATTTATTACTTTTGAGAAAATGTAACATGATAACAATGAAAATAAAGTCGATTATCTAATAAAAAGTGTTTCATCCAATTTATTTTGTTTGTTTTATTATTTAACACCACTAACATAGTTACAAATAGTAAGTAACGTTTATAAATGGATGTTATGTCTGTAAATAAAGATCTATTATACTAAAGAATAACAAACAGTCATTTATTCAAAACAAAATAAAAACTGCAATAAGAGATTCGAACCTAGGTCATATGATGCCCCGTATATCAATTTCCAACTATATTACCACGACACTGGGAGTGGTTACTGATAAAGCGATGAAATAAACAATCACAATAGACAAGTTTATTGAATATAAATGTTTTGAACCTAATGCTAATGTCTTAAGGTTGATATTGTTGACAGTTTATGGTAATAGGCAGGTAGTATTGAACTGAAATCGTTTGAACCTTATGTTGTTGAATTAAGGTTGATAATATTATTGACAGTTTATGTTTATCAGTGTGAGTGATTCACAGCATTGCTTGCACGCGGTTTTAGCCTTAGAGCTATGTATGCAATTATGCCGTCGACTGTACACTACGTATAAAAGAAATTTCAGGTGGTCAAACCTACAACTTCACCCTAAGCTTTCACCCTAAACCTTTTTTTTATCCACTACAAATTAGCCTTTGACTGCGATCTCACCTGATGGTAAGTGATTGATGCAGTCTAAGATGGTATCGGGCTAACCTGTTAGGGGCATGGCAGTTACCTATATTAAACACATACCGCTATTCCCTATTCGGTTTCTACACGGCGTCGTACCGGAACGCTAAATCGCTTGGTGGCACGTCTTTGCCGGTAGGGTGGTAACTAGCCACGACCGAAGCCTCCCACCAGGCCAGACCAAGGAAAATTCAGAAATTATGAATTCCCAAATAGACCCTGCCGGGGATCGAACCCGGGACCTCCGCACGTTAAGACAACAGCGCTCAACACTGCGCCACGGAGGTCGTCGTTCTGCTCCACCAGCCAATCGCCAAATACAAAAGACAATGTTGAAACTGAGAGGATTGGTACTCTTTGTAAAGCGGGGAAAACGTTGGAGCAATTAAGTACTTAGCGTTAATTAAATAGAGTTATTAAAATAGACAATAGTCGCTGTTTACATTGCAAAGTCGTAAAAGGGAATACTTGTTGAAGGAGTTAAGTTGGCAACGTTTTACTCCTTAAATTACATTACAGCTATATACCTAACTATATTATTGTTAACAGGACGCCAAACGTATAAATCACTTAGCTAGTTATTAACATAGACAATAATCGATGTTTAAATTGCCAAGTCGTTATAGGGAATACTCGTTGAAGGTAAGTTGGCAAAGTTTTAGTTCTTTAATTACATTACAGCTAACAATAATAATATGATTAATAACAGGAGGTCAAACGTCATCACTGGTCTTTGACAGCTCTATGGGTAACTTAAATCACAGTGAAAACAAATAAAGATATTTAAAAAAAAACTCGGTTGAATTAGCATTGAATGGTGCCGTTTTGGAAATGGCGCCATAGACCCGCAATATTGAATTTATTTCCAAAAAAAGAATACTAACCAGAGTCACTCAGGATGATATAAGGATTCTAACGATACCCCATGGGCCCATACATCCAAATCTGTTCAGGCATTTAGAAGTTATGATGGAATAAAAAAACTCACATACATATATAATTTTTTTTGATAAATATAATAGGCTAGGCTTGGCTGCTATAATAACATGATCTCTGAATATATTATAACACTCCTTTTTTGGACAGTCGTGTAAAAATGTATGTGCGCAAACATGGGAGCTTTTATAGTCTGAAAATCCAACACTTTTAAACTATGTAAAAAGGTAAAAGCCAAATGACTCTACCTCTAAAATTGGTTAGCCTACCATTTAAAAAATTAGGTTAACTATGGTTTATCGAAACAATCTTGAATAAATATCAAAAATTGCAGGCCGGCAAGATTAAGTTAATAAAAATAAAAATTATAAAAATAGTAAAACGCATTAATTATGTGTTACTTCTCGTTCAAAAGAGCTTCATCGAATATAAACAAACTGCTAAATTAATCATAACCCTTCTTTATGTCGTAATCGGGTAAAAACAATTTTTATTTTTTAAAAACTTATTATTTATTCTATACAATAACATTTATATTGCATTGAAGTAAATTGAAGTAAAGTAGACTTTTGAGAATTTAATTCTTAGTCGAGGTTTAATAAAGACGCTGACAAAGTATTTTAATAACAAAGAATTCTTTTGTTTAAGATTTTTTCTTACGTGAGCTTTTCTTTAATAAAACAACGATTTTATAATACACCTGCTATTCTGTGATAAAAACATAGCTTTATCCCTCTCTATTAAAATCGGTAGATCCATACTTAATATTATAAATGCGAAAGTGTGTCTGTCTGCCTGTCAGTCTGCTACGCTTTCACAGCCCATCCGTCCAACTGATTTTGATGAAATTTGGTACAGAGATAGGTTGTATCCCAGAGAAGGACATAGGCTACTTCTTATCCCGGAAAATTAAGGAGTTCCCGCGAGAATAAAAGAAAACTTCATCGACGCGAATTTAGTCGCGGGCATCATCTAGTATATTATAAAATTTTTCAGAAATTTCATTACTCGGGGTAAAAATTAAGAAAATTTATTAAAATACCATAACTTGCTTTTGCCCGCGGCTTCGCTAACCTCAGGTTCGATATTCATACAAATTTCAAAGCCCTATTAAACCCCCTTAGGAGTTGAATTTTTAAAATCCTTTCTTAGTGGATGCCTACGTCATAATAGCTATCTGTATGCCTTTCTGCCCGATCCGTCCAGTGGTTTGAGCTGTGCGTTGATAGATCAGTTAGTCACTCAGTCGGTCAGTCACCTTTTCCTTTTATATATTTAGATACTAGATGATGTCCGCGACTTCGTCCGCGTGGATTAAGGTTTTATGATTCCCGCGGGAGCTCCTTAATTTTCCGGGATAAAAAGTAGCCTATGTGAGCAAAATCGGCAAAATCGGTTGAAAAGATGGGCCGGGAAAGCGTAGCAGACAGACAGACAGACAGACACACTTTCGCATTTAAAATATTAGTATGGATAATATGGATATGGATATAGACTCAATAATATATGAAATTGTATTGTACTCTACAAGTAGCAAACAACAACGCGTACTAAGCCACGGGCAATAGCTAAATCAATGTGAGGTTTAATGTACGATGGATTGATACTACAAGGCTAACTCATGCGTATATTCACAACGCCCGCCCCAGTACTATAACGCCACATAAATTCATCACAGGATCCGCTAACAAATTACAAAGCCCATCAAATAACACAACGACAGTTGTTAAAAGTTGTAGAAAAAAGTGATAACACAAGTGTTACCATTTTACCATTCCCACTCGTGTGGGGGGAAGTTCCTTACCAGTTACCTGTCATTCGTCGCCCAACCGTCGTGGAGAGCGGACGTGGCTCCCGTACAGTCGTTCAGTGTGATCGGATATCGCGAGTGCGTGAACGTGTCGTGAAAATTCGTGATTTATGTACTGACTTGGTGAACTCTCCCCGGAATACAAAACGTGAGAATTTCATGCTAATATCTTTTTGTTTTGTTTCGTTTTTCTTTTTGGATGATTTGTTACTTTTGTAAGTTGGGTTTTGGTAAATCTTTGTTTTATATAACGGCTTTCAAGGGCGTTCTATACAACGTAAGTATAATAGAATTTCCTGTAATGTTATTATTATCCTTCGAAGTGGGATTTTTATCGTAAAAAAAGAGTATGTATTTGAATGTTAATAATGACATACCTACTTCTATCTTTTTCCGTTTAATTTCGGCTGATCGTAAAAAAACTTGACATGGTTGCTAGTTAAGGATTCAAACGATGATGATATGGAAGGATATAATTTTTTTTATACTCACGACAATTCTTGTAAATTAACCAAAATAATAAAATATCTTGGCTGTTTTGTTGAAATTCAAAAGTGGTGGTTTGCTATAACGAATAAAGGTCGGTTTTAATAGGGAATTATTAATGTTGAAACGAGGGTTTGGGGTTTGTTAATCAAAAGGGTAGACATAAACAAATTAATGAATTTCACGAGATTATCTGTATACTAGAAAGAAATAATTTGCATTGTTGAAATAAATAAAAAATAAAAATAAATTGTAGACATTTTTAAAGCAGCTACGATGTGAGTACTAAGTCATATTTTTAATAATTATGTTACGTAGTAATTATGTATGTTACATCAAGTATTGTGTCTTTCGGTATATATTAACTTTACATGATTTCCGAACCGGTGGTAGAGTTTGACTTCCCATAAGTGACTCTAGTTGACGTGAAATAAATAAATCATTTATCATTTATCATGGCTCTACCGTTCAATCAGTTAAAGTCAGGCATAGAAATGACTTGGCTTATAAGTACGGGAAATAAGTGGTATTTTACTTTCGATAAAGGTCCCGTTAATCTTAATGTGAGACGACGGAAAAAAGAAACAGATCTTTTATGCATACACGGGTCTACGGGAAAACTAAGGTCAAAATTAATCTAAATGATCTAACGATTATGATTGTGAAATAGAAATAGAATATATTATATTATAAAGGGAAATAGAAATAAAAATTCAAGTTAAAACAGTCCTAGACATATTATTTTGTTGTAGCATTTGCCTACGGCGTAGCAGCTACAATATGTTCGTAGCAAATTCTCTACATTTTTTGAGGTATGCTGCGGTGTTCGTGGACTGCAAATTTAATTTTCAAGCGAGTTTTAAATTTAAATAAAATTATTATAACATTTAATTTAAATGATTTTGAATGTCACTCAGGCATGTTAAAGACCAAAGTTGGTCGACCAAAATGCAAATGCAATCACAACTAGGTCATATTATTCACCCTCAAGTATTTTGATGTTTTGTAAGTTTCTTGCTGACTTTTCTACGTTAAATTTTCTTTCTAAGCCGTTGGCAGAGCAATTAATTTATTTATTGCTCAAAAAATAGAAGCATCCATGAAACAATAAATTAATATTTCGGAGTTAAATTTGGATTTATCCTACTAATATTATAAATGTGAAGGTTTGGATGTTTGTAAGTTTGGATGTTTTTTACTCCTTTACGCCTCAATGACTAAATCTGGCTGAAATTCAGAATGGAGATAGCTGATTGCCTGAATTAAGTCATAGGCTACATTTTATCACGGAAAATTAAAGAGTTCCCGCGGGAATAAAACCCTTAATCCACGCGGGTGAAGTCGCTGGCTCTCTCTCTGCGTCTTATTCCTCATTACTGAGGGTCGAGACACCTTTCCATTAATAAGTAAAAAATGGTAGGAGTTTTCTTGAGATTATAATGCGATGCGGTAATAATCAGTAAGAAATCATGTATATTTGACATAGGCGTCATTCATATTGACTTTTTATTTTTTTATCCAATTTTATGTATAACTAGCTGATGCCCGCGACTTCGTCTGCGTGGTTAAAGATTTTTTGATTCCCACGGGAACTGGACATAGCCTATGTCACTCTCCAGGTCCTCAACTATACTCATGCCAAAAATCACGTCGATCCGTTGCGGCGTTATTGAAGGACAAACCAACAAACAAACACACTTTCGCATTTATAATATTAGTATGATTTTCTGCAAAGTGAATAACAATAAATAAACAGGAAGAAATAAGATTCTAATTTGAGAGAGGTTAAATAAATTTGTTGTTTCACTTTGTAAAGGCATAGGTCATCTTGTTACTAATTTTGCGCTTAGTCACCCACAAAAAGGACTTTGCAACTAAATTCTGAATTAACACATTAATTAGAATAGAACATAGCACGTAACCTTAGTAATTAATATTCTAAAAGCTAGAGTACATAGTCTACTGTTTGTTTGAGTTCTGAGAGCGTATAGAATATTATAAAATGGTTACGATGATTTAACTATGATATTCTTGTATAAATATTAAACCCTGATGTACGAGTAGTTATTTATGTCTAGATAATTTATTTTGTTCACTTCACTAAATAGCTCTAAAATATAATTATCAATATGATTAATGCGATATTATAAATGAGAATTTTAGTCGTTCTGTCCGTCTGTCAGTGACCTTTTCACAGCGCATCTGCTTATGAATCATCATGCATCAATATTGAAAAAATTTAGTATAATATATTTACCAATTTTTTTCAATATTGATGCATCTTCCTGGAAATGGACATCGGCTAGTTTTATTCCCGAAAAATGAAAAAGTTCTAATGGGCTTAAAACTTACTCGATACGAATAAATTGGGCATCCTATTTTAATAAAAAAATCTAAAAAGGCGTGATAATATATTTCAATATCTAAATATAAAAAGGTGACTCACAGACTGACTGATCTAACAACGCATAGCTCATACATACTATTGGACGAATCTTCTTGAAATTTGTGATACAAATTTATGCTATTATTGATTTTAAAGCCTCCAATAAAATAGGGACTTAAAATTTATTAATTAAAATCGAACTTAACTTGAGCAAAGCTGCGGGCATTAGCCGTTCGATGAAGAATTAAAGTACCTCTGTACCAAAATAACGTGTAAAGAATGTATAGATTTATTGAATGCATTAAATTAGATGCAAAATTTCTAAGAGTTTCACTAAAATACTTAAATTTTGAAAAGCAAATTTGGCCATCTTGTTAGCCACTTTGCGCCGCGTCCCGACTTAAAGGATTTGTCGATTCTCGCCCATTTCCAAGCCTTAATTAACATTTTAAATTGATAAAACTAGTGATCTTACTTCGCCATGTTGATTTTTAATTCTCATTCCCAAGAAAAGTTTTGGAAGAAACGAGTGCAGAAAATGAAGGAAGTAGAAGTTTAATTCGCTATAATCCGCGACCATAGGTAAATCGATGTGGTACAGTGTGTATATCCCAGGTCACAAAAGAAGAAAGTGGTTAAACGATACAAGGAGGTGGATAGGGCTTAGTTAGAAAATAGGTAAATCTATGTGGTACAGTGTGTATATATCCCGCACTTATAGCCCGCGATATTCACCACACCACAGAAATCTTCCAAACTACTCTCAACGTACGTTTAACTCCGATATCAGAGCATCTTCTGGAGTTGACTAGACAATGCATGATTGTACTATATGTACTTCTGAACAGCAACGCCTGCTTCTATCCAATGATTGCAGAAAAGACAGATCCAGGTCACAAAAGAAGAAAGTGGTTAAACGATACAAGGAGGTGGATAGGGCTTAGTTACAAAATTAGAAAATAGTAGATCTGGCTTTAATTATAAAACTTCGATTGGATTAAGGTATCCAATGATGATGATAAGGATCTAGATATCTGAACAGTGCAATGATTACTACAAAAATGAGATGATGCCTGAATTAAAAAAAAAAAATCTACCTGATCATTTAATAGAGGGTCTTCCAAAAGACCTAAAATTCACATCCTCGATTAGTTTTAAGTTTGATAACCATTATAAAATATAGAGTAAAGAAAAAAAAGTGCGTTGAAATTTGATGACGTCACAACTGTGAATTTCATACAACTTCCATAAGTACTAGAAGTGCGTTTTTAAGTTTGATAAAGAGTTGCTGATTTGATTGAGTTGTCATGATCCCTATTGTGACTGCTGCATTACCCGTTGCCTCTTGCAAGGATTTCCACACGCCGCGGTCCTGCGCCGCCTGGATCCAGCGGCTCCCTGCGACTCTCCTGATGTCGTCCGTCCAGCGAGTAGGGGCTCCAGCGTGATTGAGTAACAAACATCAATCCATACATACATACATCCATTCATCCATCCATCCAAACTTTCGCATTTATAATATTAGTATAGATAACTTATAAGACACAAGACATTTTCTTATAATGCGCAATAGGACTAGTCTAGTCAGCTTGTTCGACTGGCGGTGACGAGGCATACAACAAAATTCAGTGTTGAACCCGATACACAACTTAATTCGAATCACACGCAGAAGAAGCGCAAAGATAGAGGATTATATCTCTAGTTTATTACTACCCCTAATATTTAGCGATGCCAAATATATTACTAAGTACATAAATAACGCGTCACAAAAATTCATATTGCCTCATAAAAACAAATGTAGCTCGTAAATATGCCACCAATACGTATCGTACAATATCCGTTTTTATGTGAACATACGTAAATACAAGTTTAATTTCGCTGTATTGGCAATGGCAAACAATATATTATATTTTGTAATCTCTATTTTCTAATCGGTTGTCTGCTTTCTCTACAGTAGAGCAATATCTAGGTAAAATCTCGAAACTTACAGAATTAGGAATACCTAGGTATAAATATACCACAGAACAGAATTATACTAAATAATATTATGTAATACCGATTAGGGGTTTGGGTTTAATATTACTGTCGTGTAGCCCGCTGCATCTTGTAGTAACTGCCTCGTTGGTCTAGTGGTTAGCATGTTCGACTGCGGCCGACGAGGTCCCGTCTTCGAGTCCCGGGTCGGGCCATAATTAAGTATTGGGGTTTTCTGACTACAAATTCTCAGTACTAGTCCGGAGTTAGGAAGTTGGCGGTGTTTCGGATCCCCCGTGCCTCGGAGAGCACGATAAGCCGTCAGTCCCGGTTATTATCACTAACATGATAATAGGCGTCAAAGCTTGTCAACCCGCATTGGAGCAGCCTGGAGGGTCTAAGCTCTAATTCCCTCTCTCCTATGAGAGTGGAGGCCTGTGCCCAGCAGAGGGACGTTAATGGGCTGTAGTTGTGGGTAGCCCGCTACCATCTTAGGCTGCGTTAGGTGAGATAGCAGTCAAGGGCTAACTTTTTTTTTTTTTTTATACAATATGTAGAAAAACAGAAACATAGTGGACAAGGAAACATTTATCTCTATAAGAGATCTCTACCAGTGACCCTTGGCAGTGAGAAAGGTTGTGCAGGAAGAATGGGTACAACAAGATATGAGATGGAATGAAACGAGATATTATATCATAAACTTACACGAATATACATACTAATGACATAAATATATAAATACATACCAACATACATACCAACATATTATATTACTCAATGATTTATTAACTTATGGAATGAAAAAAAAATTGTAAAGCATCAATTATCAAATAAATATTATAAATGCGAAAGTTTGGATGGATGGATGTATGTTTGTTACTCAATCACGCTCCAACGGATGAACGGATCTGGATGAAATTTGGCACAGAGATAGATTATAGTCTGGAATAGCACATAGGCTACTTTTTATCCCGGAAAATTAAAGAGTTCCCGCGGGAACCGAAAAACCTCAATCCACGCGGGCGAAGTCGCGGGCATCAGCTAGTATATATATATATATATAATACATACCAACATATTATATTACTCAATGATTTATTAACTTATGGAATGAAAAAAAAATTGTAAAGCATCAATTAATTATTATCTTTAATCTTTGGCAACAGTGATTTCTTCGCGGTACTGAATCGCTAGGGCTAGATAGAGATTCTTGTTTTACATCGGAACCCCAAAAAACATCTAGAAATAGGAGCTTTTTCCCGCTCGTTCAACTTAACCTACATACGAATCAATTAATGGAAAACAATTTCAGTGCTCTTGTGAGTTTACAGCGGCATAAAAATTATTCTGCATAGGAAAACAAGTATTTTATAGTTGTCAACTTTGGCGACTTTACTGCAACAGCATTTAGCTATAGTAATGGTGGAAGGACTCAATCTATACACAAGATTTTAATAAAATTTATTACAGACATAATTTAGGATTTAAAAAAACTATTTCAAAGTCACGGGCATTATCCGGTTCCCGCGGGAAGTCTTTAATTTTACAGGATAAAAATTAGCTTATGTCTTATTCTAGACTATAATCTATCCCTGTGCTAAATTTCATCCAGATCCGTGAAGCCGTTTTGGCGTTATTGAGTAAAAAACATCCATCCATCCAGCCGTCCAAACTTTCACATCCATCGCATATTATAAATGCGAAGTCTGTCTGTCTGCTACGCTTTCACCGCCTATACGTTCAACCGATTTTGATGAAATTTGGTACAGGGATACTTTTTATCCCCGAAAATTAAGGAGTGCCCGCGGGTATAAAAAAAAACTTAATCCACGCGGACGAAGTCGCGGGCATTATCTAGTTTATAATATTAGTATTAGTATCATACTAATATTATCATTCTAATATTATAAATGCGAAAGTGTGTTTGTTTGTTGGTTTGTCCTTCAATCACGCTGCAACGGAGCAACAGAACGACGTGATTTTTGGCATGGGTATAGTTGAGGACCTGGAGAGTGACACAGGCTACTTTTTTCCCGGAAAATTAAGGAGTTCCCGCGGAAATAACCAAAAAATTTAAACCACGCAGACGAAGTCGCGGGCATCAGCTAGTAGAATATAGATTATGTATTGATTTCATTCAATGTCAAGCATGCCTTCCCATACCCCCATATAAAGGTCGTGACCGTATTTTTTCCACACTATGGGTTACTAGGCATCGCCTGAATGGGAAAAACGGAACCAAGGTAATCTCTTCATTATTCATCCTTTTGTTTACGCTGCCACTGTTCAGTCTGATGCGTCTTTGAATGTAGACTCTTTATTTTTTGCTTTGCGAGAACACCGAGTTGCTTCGCTGGATTTTAATTAAAAACTACAGTTCGTATTCGGTTTTAGGTAGTTTGAGTACTAATAAACTGTTACAAAATCGATTTGGCATTGTAATATGAGGGAAGAGAAACAATAGTTTGAAATATTGTTGTTAGAGAACCGTAGTAAAAAAGTGTGGCGTCGTGGGACACCAGATAGGAACGAAGTTCCTTATTACATAAATATTCATTTCAAGTTCTAGTCGAGGTAAAAAGAAAAACATTGTGGACAACAAAAACAACGTGTGTTTAAAAAAATTAAACATCACTTTCTTCAAACGGTGAAGGAAAACATCACAAGGAAATCTGCATGCCTGAGAGTTTTTCATAATGTTCTCGAAGGTGTGTGATGATGATGAATATTCACAATAATAATTACGTATTGTATTTGGAGTTTTCAAATAAGAAACTTTTAAACAGTATTTCTAAGTTGGTAATAAATAAATTAATTTTCACATAATTTTCTGACGGCTCACAAAGTGTGCCCATCGTTTTTTAGAACGTCAACTTTGAATTAACGTGAAAATAATAAATCCGTAACTACATCTCAGTCTTTGATGTTTATTATTAAATATTCATTATCTTATAAATTTAACATTTATGGAGCGATGAAAATTTTATATTTCACTTTAGCTAAGGCTTAGTGGCGGGGATTCACTTCGCGGATACTTAAAAGTTTGTTCTTTCTTTCTTTTAGAGCTTTTCCTAAATTTCCTTTTATATACGACCTCATGTGTAGCGTCGGAGGATTTTTTAGGATTTAAAATGTTCTTTTATCTGGGATTAGGATTTATTTTGGCTCAGAATATCTTTAACAACAATTTTGATAGAGTTTACTGGTATTAATTTCTTATATGACAACTCAATCAAATCAGCAACTCTTTACCAAACTTAAAAACGCGCTTCCATTTTATGGAAGTTTGTATAAAATACATAGTTGTGATGTCTTCACTCACCTTTGAAAACATTGTGAAAAACTATCGGGTAAGCATTTGAAGACCTCCGTGGCGCAGTGTTGTCTAAATGTGTGGAGGTCCCAGGTTCGATCCCCGGCAGGGTCAAATTGGGAATTTATAATTTCTGAATGTTCCCTGGTCTGGCCTGGTGGGAGGCTTCGGCCGTGGCTTGTTACAACTCTACCGGCAAAGACGTACCGCCAAGCGATTTAGCGTTCCGGTACGATGCCGTGTTGAAACCGAAACGGGGTATGGGTTTAATATAACTGCCATGCCCCTAACAGGTTAGCCCGCATCATTACTTACCATCAGGTGAGATCGCAGTCAAGGGCTAACTTGTAGTGGATAAAAAAAAATAGCAGGTATCCTCACGATATTTTGCTTCACCGTTGAAGCAAGTTATATTTAATTGGTTAAAACATGCCCAGGGATCGAACCTCCGATCCCCCGAATAGGAAGCCTGGCATCTAAACCACCAGACTATCACCGCTTCATTTGCGATTTATGCTAATTTAATTGGTTGAAATAGTGCCATAAATCATATACTAGCTGATGCCCGCGACTTCGTCCGCGTCGATTGAGGTTTTTTGGTTCTTCTCTTTAATTTTCCAGGATAAAAAGTAACCTTTGTTTTATTCCAGGCTATAATCTATCTCTGTGCCAAATATCTTCCAGATCAGTTCAGCCGTTCGGGCGTGATTGAGTAACAATCATTCATACATACAAACTTGGGCATTAAAATTATTAGTAATAAGTAAGATGACATATTATACTTTCAGTGGTTCAACCGAGCAAAAGTTCGGTACAAAACAAACAATTTAGGCTGTTAGTGGTAAGTGGGCAAGTAATTTCAAAAACAACTTTGCTACTTTTAATGGTTCAATTTAAAAATTATTATTTCTCTTTTACTTCAATCAGTACCAAGAAAAAGCCGGACAAAATAAACATTACGACTGAAACTTCAGTCCCTTTTGCTGTATAATTTCGTTTCGAACAAACTTCCATATTGAATTTTGAGGGCCGCGCCGCGCCGGCTTCTATTGTGTTGGCAGCATTGATTTGCTGTCTTTTGATCGTTGAGATAGACCATGGAGTAGCAAATTATCTTCTAGTGCCCGGTTATCTAAAAATATCGTAATCGTTGGACAGCTTAACATGTTTAAGGAGGATTTGTAAACTTCTATGAGCTCCTCAAACAGTTCTAATGTGCCGTTTCAAAAACGTAAACGACGATTATTATATTTTGGACAAAGACGCATGGACGATCTCTTAAGTCTAATTAATCAATGAATTATTAATTGTTAATTTTGATATTTTGATATTGTTTGTTTTTTTTTAATTTTTTTTTAACTTGACAATATTTAATATTAACAATTATTAATATATTAATGTAATAATTTTGTATGACGTTGAATAAGTGTACAACTAGTACCTCCTTTGAATAAAATCTTTGACTTTGATTTTAAAGCTGAATTTACATTACGATACTACTTTTATGCATTAAATTAATGTCATGAAACTAATTTCATGCCATTAATTTGGCTGGGTTACTTCGTGAAGGAACTTGAAATTTAATTTGCTATAATCCGCAACAATAGGCAAATATATGTGGTACAGTGTATCTTGCACTTGCAGCTTGCAATATTCACCACACCACATAAATCTTCCAAATTATTCTCAACGTACGTTTCACTCCGACACCGGAGCATCTTCAGGAGATGTTGACTCGACAATGATATTTGCCTATTGTTGCGGATTATAGCAAATTAAATTTCAAGTTCCTTCATAATCATGGACTTCCGCAAAGTAACGCCTGCTTCTATCCAATATTTGGGTTACTTCGGCTTAACTGATTACGATTTTACTATGCAATCGCACTACTCGTGTCATAAAACCCACACCTCATGGGCTATCATCATTTTAACCAACCGCCAGCCCACTACTTAGCACAAGTCACCCCGCAGACGTAGAAGGGGTTGTCGTAGTCCACTACGCTACTCAGTTTACTTATTCCATGTAGGATATACCAGTGTCGCTATTTACGTCATGTTTTAACTCTACCATCGGTTTAGAAAGCAGAAGACTGAACAGGTATCTTGTAGGCATGCGCGCTCCACCTTAGGCTGCATCGCTACTTCTAGCAAGTCTGATTGCAGCCAAGCGCTAGTCTATAAATTAAAAAAAACAAATCTGATTCTACTGAAAAGAATCGCCAACTAAATATATTTTTTTCATTTTTTGCGCAAAGGATCAGCCTGGCTGTCCAGCGCAGTATTCTTGCCACCATTCCACGCGGGCATGATTTATATAGTTTATAGTTTAGGCTAGCTAGCTTTAATTTCTATTGTATTGTTTTAAATAAAGGTTTAAAAAAAAAACTAAATATAAGTAGCACAGTCCAGGGTTTTTCTTTGCAGTACATTGCTGTTCTAGTAACATAACATCTCTCCAATTAATTTAATTATAATTTAAGGTTAATAAATCTGTAAAGTTCAAGACGGGAATTGAAGTGGGGTTGTACATTTTACAGACGAACTTTCCAAACTTTGTTGTTATTAAGTATCAAGAATCGAGACGGAACCAAATATTGTTCAGACAACTTAACATTAATAAGGGCAATATTTTCATTATGTGATGGCATCTACATTTCATCTAATTTAGCAATCCATAATATAATAATATAAATGCGAAAGTGTATCTGTCTGTCTCTCTGCTACGCTTTCACGGCCCATCTGTTCAGCTGATTCTGATGAAATTTGGTATAGCGGTAGGTTACATCCCAGGGAAGGACATAGGCTACCTTTTTATCCCTGAAAATTAAAGAGTTCCCGCGGGAATCAAAAAATCCTAATCCACGAGGACGAGGTCGCGGGAATCATCTCGTAATATAATAAAGCTTATTCTATAATGTTCTCAAAGGTGTGTGAATTCTGCTAATCTGCAATAGACCAGCGTGGTGGACTAGGGCCAAACCCTTCTCACTCTAAGAGGAAACCCGTGCTCAGTAGATGATACAGAAGATGGTACAGTAGTTTGACCACTGTCTCTAGATTCTTAATATACATTTCTCTCTGATCTTTATTTCTCTCTATTTAATGGATTTTCAGGTCTTATCTCATATAAACCTGTTGTAAAAGCTCTTTAGGGCATAAATGCGGTCATTCAGATTACCTACTTAATGTAGACCATCAATGGATTTCCAAATATTTCACACTAGCTGATGCCCGCGACTTCGTCCGCGTGGATCGAGGTTTTTCGTTTCCCGCGGGAACTCCTTAATTTTCCGGGATAAAAAGTAGCCTATGTGTTATTCCAGACTATAATCTATCTCTGTGCCAAATTTCATCCAGATCCGTTTAGCCGTTAGGGCGTGATTGAGTAACAAACATCCATCCATACATCCATCCAAACTTTCGCATTTATAATATTTATTATTTGATAACACTCACTGCATCATCACTTACCATCAGGTGAGATCGCAGTCAAGGGCTAACTTGTAGTGAATAAAAAAAAATAAAAAAAAGCGAAACCTTCAGGTTAACTAGCGGGTCTTATCATAAAAAACCGGCCAAGTGCGAGTCGGACTCGCGCACCGAGGGTTCCGTACAAACCTGTAGTAAGTTTTAAATTATTAAAAAAAAACTACTTACTAGATCTCGTTCAAACCAATTTTCGGTGGAAGTTTGCATGGTAATGTACATCATATATTTTTTTTAGTTTTATCATTCTCTTATTTTAGAAGTTACGGGGGGGGGGACCAACATTTTACCACTTTACACTCACTGCATCATCACTTACCATCAGGTGAGATCGCAGTCAAGGGCTAACTTGTAGTGAATAAAAAAAAATAAAAAAAAGCGAAACCTTCAGGTTAACTAGCGGGTCTTATCATAAAAAACCGGCCAAGTGCGAGTCGGACTCGCGCACCGAGGGTTCCGTACAAACCTGTAGTAAGTTTTAAATTATTAAAAAAAAACTACTTACTAGATCTCGTTCAAACCAATTTTCGGTGGAAGTTTGCATGGTAATGTACATCATATATTTTTTTTAGTTTTATCATTCTCTTATTTTAGAAGTTACGGGGGGGGGGACCAACATTTTACCACTTTGGAAGTGTCTCTCGCGCAAACTATTCAGTTTAGAAAAAAATGATATTAGTAACCTCAATATCATTTTTGAAGACCTATCCATAGATACCCCACACGTATGGGTTTGATGAAAAAAATTTTTTTGAGTTTCAGTTCTAAGTATGGGGACCCCCAAAATTTATTGTTTTTTTTCTATTTTTGTGTGAAAATCTTAATGCGGTTCACAGAATACATCTACTTACCAAGTTTCAACAGTATAGTTCTTATAGTTTCGGAAAAAAGTGGCTGTGACATACGGACGGACAGACAGACAGACAGACAGACAGACATGACGAATCTATAAGGGTTCCGTTTTTGCCAAATTTGGCTACGGAACCCTAAAAAGTTCAATAGAAACTCTATGGAGCTATTACCTGTAACTAAATGTAAGCCCTAAATCATTCATCGATTTTCAGAGATTCCACATGAGAAAAGCCTTAAAGGTTAGCTAGCGGGTCTTATCATAAAAAAGCTGTTATAAGAGCTCTATAGGGCACTGACAAGGCAGACATAACGATGCGAGTCGATATTCAGGTCGCATGTACGATCCGTTTGCGATCGCACCGGGGTAAATGAAAAAAGGAACTTGGCCTTTAGCGCTTCAAGCGATTCCCAAGTTAGACGGTTTTTTTCTAATCAGAAAGCTTTGACTTTACTGCTAGAATTGAAACCAAACAGCGCTTATTTTTAAGAGACGAATTCTTGTGAAATCAACTCAGGGTTAATCGTGAGACCTTAGATATTCGTAGGATTTAGTTGACGACCTCCGTGGCGCAGTGTTGAGCGCATTTGTCTTAACGTGCGGAGGTCCTGGGTTCGATCCCCGGCAGGGTCAATTTGGGAATTTATAATTTCTGAATTTTCCCTGGTCTGGCCTGGTGGGAGGCTTCGGCCGTGGCTAGTTACCACCCTACCGGCAAAGACGTGCCGCCAAGCGATTTAGCTGGTTCCGGTACAATGCCGTGTAGAAACCGAATAGGGGTATGGGTTTAATATAACTGCTATACTCCTAACAGGTTAGCCCGATACCATCTTAGACTGCGTCATCACTTACCATCAGGTGAGATCGCAGTCAAGGGCTAACTTGTGGTGGAATAAAAAAAAAAGCTGTTCTATGATACGCTCGTGAACATTCATCTATTTATTTTTCACTAGCACTGGCTCTTGATTGCTGCTTATCTCGTATGATATTAGGTTCTAGGAGACTGATTTCGAACAATAGATTATGTCAATCGATGCGCGGATAAATAAATCAACAGACTAAATACCTAACTATATAAAATTCAAAGTCCTGACTGACTGACTTATATATCAACGCACAGCCTAAACCGCTGTGGCTAGAAACTTGAAATTTTGACAGTAGGTTCCTTTTGTGACGTAAGCGCTCACTAAGGAAGGATTTTTCAAAATTCCACCCTTAAGGGGGTGAAATAGGGGTTTAAAGTTTGTATGAAAGTACGTCATTGCTCAAGTTATATCAACGAAACTTGGTATTTTGGCTTTCGGTTAAAAATAAAGAAATACGTATGTCACAGTTTTTCGAAATTCCACCCCCAAAGGGCTGAAACAGGGGTTGAAAGTTTGTAGGAAAGTCCGTCATTTGTCAAGCTGTAGCCATGAAACTTGGTGTTTGAGATTTCGGTCTGTAATGAAAAAATACGTGATTCACAGTTTTTGAAAATTCTATCCCCAAGGACGTCAAATAGAGAGTTTATCCTTCAATCACGCCGAAATAGAGCAACGGATCAACTTGATTTTTTGCATGGGTATACTTAGTTGAGGACTTGGAGAGTGACATAGGCTTCTTTTTATCCCGGAAAATTAAGGAGTGCCTGTGGGAATTAAAAACTTATGCCACGCGAACGAAGTCGCGAGCATCTTCTAGTACCTAACTATAGTCATTAAAGTAATCGAATATCATCCATACTAATATTATAAATGAGAAAGTGTGTCTGTCTGTCTGTCTGCTACGCTTTCACGGCCCAACTACTCAACCGATTACTCAAGCGAATCCACGCGGACGAAGTCGCGGGCATCATCTAGTGGAAAATATTTTTTTATCAAAACTCACAAAGATTAGTTACTTTTTCTGTCCTCCTTCCGTTTTTCTGTTCTAGCTTCTTTAATAATTGGCCTTCTTTTAAATATTTGCAATGGGCTACATTTCTTCTAGGTCTTAATTCAGATATCCTCTTTTCCACATTTATTTGCTTTTTAACACGATTTTTGCATCATTTACTTATCCTTTTCTTTTTCAACTACAAGACTGTTATAAATATTTGTGAAAGTTTAAGCTCATGATAACTTTAGGGTTTTACAAGGCCGCTGTCATATACCCGTAATATTTTATTAGGCATATTAAAATGTATTCGTAACAGCTTCGTTAATTACGTACCCCTATAAATAATCAACATTTCAGCAATGTGCCTCCCAGGGAGCCTCCCAGGGAGCCTCTTCGGGTTATTACCTGTGAATATAAAACGATATTCAACGGTTAGAACAGTCAGCGTCAAATAATGCACAACCTAACAATGCCTGATTAAGATAATAAGTTTATAATTATTTGCCTATCTATTGTGATTATGCATGGGAAGTAGTGCAAATATTTTTAATGATAATATTCTAATTATATTAAGACTATTTAAAGTTACGTGTGGCGAAAACAATGTCATAATAGGAAGGAATGAATTGTATTAAGAAGGCCACCCCTTTAAAAGTAGCCTATGTGTTATTCCAGACTATAAATAATCTATCTCTGTGCCAAGTTTCATCCAGATTAGTAACAAACATCCATTTGTCCACGCAATTTTTATATATTTTTTTTTTAATATTTTTAAATTTATTTTTTTGTTAAAACTTTCCGTGTGCCTTAAGAAACATACGAAAAAAAAATTAGCCGAGCCGTTCTCGAATTTTGCGCTCTAACAACATTCATTTTTATAACATTAAAATAACTAAATAAGACTAAATTACTCGTAGCATTATATTTTTGCTACCGACTATTAATAGCATCAAGTTGGTTATAATTTTAGAGTGACTTACGTATTTATGACTCACAAACCACGGGGAGTATTTCAAACTACCATTACGGTATACATGAGACGGGTCGTTAGTTCACTAGGTCACATATTATTGACGTTGACTGTACATTAACACAAACCAGTAACAAGTTGGTTATTAAGTTATGACGTGACTTGCACATTTATGGCCCCAAAACTACGTGGAGTATTTTAAACTATCATTACAGCATACTTGGGAGAGTTTGTTAGGTTAATATGTTACACATTATTTTGACGCTAACTGTAAGTACAATATTAACTCAAACCTGTTACAAGGTGGTTATAGTTCTGACATGTTTCGCATATATGTATGCCCTTAGCCCCGGGAAGTATTTTAAGATATCACTAGAGCGCATTTAAAATAGTTTGACGACCTCCGTGGCGCAGGGTTGAGCGCTGTTGCCTTAACGTGCGGAGGTCCCGGGTTCGATCCCCGGCAGGGTTTGGAAATTTATAATTTCTGAATTTTCCTTGGTCTGGCCTGGTGGGAGGCTTCGGCCGTGGCTAGTTACCACCCTACCGGTAAAAACGTGCCGCCAAGCGATTTAGCGCTCTTAAAGCAGTATTACTTCAAAATGGCATGTACCTTGACGTCCCTTTAATAAGGATTATAATTCTAAAACACGAACATCATACTAATATTATAAATGCGAAAGTGTGTTTGTTTGTTGGCTTGTCCTTTAATCACGCCGCAACGGAGCAATGGATCGACGTGATTTAAATTATGGAGTTCCCGCGGGAATCAAAAAACTTAAACCACGCGGGCGAAGTCGCGGGCATTAGCTAGTCAACAATATTAAAACAATACGGATTCAAACGATGGTAGTATGCCTCGTTTTGTAACTTGCATATTTATGGCTCCCAAGCCACGGAGTAATTTAAACTTTCACATGAGGTATTTTTAGAATATGAAGACTACTAGGTTTTAATTTCACGTTACATACATATTAATCTTATCTTACATTAATATAAACGTGAATGTTTGGATGTACGTTTCTCCTTCAGGCCTCAAATGCTGATAAAATTGGGCTGAAATTTGTAATAGAGATAGCCTATACTTACCCTAAATAATTTAAACTTAGACAACATTTATTTATCGCGTAAAAGTTTAAAGTTCATCCTCATCCATCGTACTCCCATCGCATTTATTTCTTTCAAATTAGTCGTTATTTAAATTTACAGTCCCACAAACTTATGTGGCGCGGTGGCCAAAATTGGAACAAATTTTTATGCCTGTTAAGTTTTTTTTTAATTTTATTTTTAAAAGATACTAGCGACGCTGTCACCGGGTCAGATTTTAACGGACTATAGCTGTATGCCCCAAGTTCTTTTTTTTTTTCTTTATTTGTTTAGGGGCTTTTATAATTAATTAATGTTAGCCCCATTATAATCTAATACATAAAACTAAAACCAAAATGGGTATTTAATAAAATAGGAAAACAAATAACACTAAAAGAATATCAAAATCAAACAAAATAAAACATTGTTCAATAAATCTGATTTATGGATTCAAACAGACTCATAGCATCCTTAGATGCAGGTCGAGCAAGCGCCCCCAGTTCTTATGAGACGGTACCTATTGCCACTGCAGTCTCCAACACACCACTACACGCTAGTAAACATACAAATTTGCGATAAGTCACTGCTAAGTAGTCGTTATCACCAAGCGTATAAACCTAACCACCTTCTTTACAAACTAAGCTCGCATAAAGACCATATCACAAAACATTTTTCTCTACGGAACCTGTACTTAACAGTTAACCTACTTCGAGTAACATGCACAATCACGTGTTTAATAACGTTGCTAGAATGCAATATGGCACGCTTTTCTACGTGCAAGCCCATTTCAACACAAATATTAACGCAATAAAGTTCAATTTTGAATAGAAAACTCGCACCCGAGAAGCGTCATACAAACCCTAGGAGCATTTTAAAAAGAAAAGCTGATTTTTTAAGTTAAACGTAGCGAAGGAAAGTCGAGTATTATTCTTAAACGGAGTATGGCTTGGGTGATTTTTACCCCTTTTTATGTCGGAAGCATTGAAGGGTTGTTCAACCTTTCAACCCTGTTGATGTTTTCATAGATTTCTTTAAGAACGCACAGTTATTTGCCGCTGGTGAATTATAGCTGCAGGATTTTTTGATACAAAGAATTAAATACAAAAGAGGTTAAGTAGGTAAGAAGCTTTTTATTGTTACTAATTTTGAAAACAAACCTTAATTAAATAAAATTAAAATGATGTAATCCTTGTATTTCTAGCCAGTTGCCAAATTTAAAAAAATGCGACCTATTTAAACATAATAATATTATAACAGATTTAAACATCTACTACTTAATTGTCTAACTTAGATAACTACCTAATCAAAAAACTTAATAGGTACATAATATTTTTTATAGTTTTAACAACAAGAACCCTCGTTGAGGGTAAAGGGCTCGTCCATGTAAATTCATCTATTTCTGTCTTTTGCTCTTTGGAGCCAGTTTTACCAGGAAATGCTAGATCATGTGAACATCTCTCAAATGGCCTTACTAAAAATTGCCTTGCTTATTATGAAGTCTATTTTGCCTAGCCCAGTTTCACTTTACTAGAATAACTGAAAACCCTTTTTAAATAAATGACAGGCTATGTTCAAAAACTTCAAATCTTCCATATAAGGCGTCAGACACGAAACTAGCGACGGCGATAGCGGGGCGATGGAATCCGAGAGCTGGCGACGAATTTCAGAAAGTTCATTGGCGAATCCAGTTCTGCCAGTCTGGTAGAGCATTAGCGGTGATTTCGCTACTGCGCAGCATATAACATTTGCAAAAAAAAACCGGAAAAAACACATTTTTGGCAACTTGATTTTTTTATCTTAAAATTTTGTACTTATAGAATTCGAAAAAATAAATCCCAGACGTTTTTGTCGGTTATAAAGTATTACCAGACCTCTTTCAAATTGTTCCCGAAATTCGTGGCCAGCTCGCCGACTAATCACATCGCCAGGCTACCGCTAGTTTCGTGCCCGTACACTAGAGTTCTTTCAGAAACGTAGACCTTCACAAATAATAGATTTTTCGAAATTTCCGCCGACCAAAATCTATAATAGCATAAGTAGTTTTTAAAACAGGTTGCATACAAGTGTAAACAATCAAACCAGCCCACCATAAAGCTTCGTATACACTAGGGGACAAAATGTCCCGCGACAATAATGGGTAGAGAAGTCGGGTGACGTCGCTCAACTTCGCCCAACATCGCACCACAAGTCTGGCAATAGGCCACAGTAGGTAAAAAGGTCGAGAAAAAAGTTGATCATCACTTGAGTTTTTTTGGTTCCCGCGGGAATTCTGTAATTTTCCGAGATAAAAGTAGCCTGTGTGTTATTCTATACAATCTATCTCTGTGCCAACCATCCATCCAAACTTTCGCATTCATAATATTAGTATAGATATATTATAGAATCTATAGACGAGTTACGACCATCATTGAATAAATATATTTTCTTTCTTTCTTTCTAAATACGAGTGTGACAGGCAGACGGACGGGCGGACTTATTTCAAAGATTATTCTTCACCGTTATAGTGGACAAAAGGGTATTATAGTACAAAGTTTGTGCACACTGCAGACCAATAAAGTGTGACATCTGACAGTGACTTAACAAGGGAAAGTTTTTCATCAAAACGTGTTCCGGCCTAACGAAGCCAATCTTCGCTGACGCAATAGTTCTAGTGTCATTCAACTATAGCATGTTTTAGCTGACTTTTATCGTAGTTTGACCGAGAATCCATATACTAGGTACATAAAATATTACTAGCTGATGTCCGCGACTTCATCCGCGTGGATTGAGGTGTTTTGGTTCCCGCGGGTACTCTTTAATTTTCCGGGATAAAAAGTAGCCTGTTTGTTATTCCAGACTATAATCTAGCTCTGTGCCAAATTTCATCCAAATCCATTGCGCCATTCTGACGTGATTGAGTAACAAACATCCATTCATCCATCCAAACTTTCGCATTTATAATATTAGTATAGATAATTGTGCGAAAGTGTTCTTTCTGTTTGTCCGTCCGTCTGTCTCTCTGTCTGTCTGCTACGCTTTAAGGGCCCGTCTTTTCAACCGATTTTGATAAAATTTGGTACAGAGATAGGTTTTATCCCAGGAAAGGACATAGGCTACTTTTTATCCTGGAAAATCGAGTGTCTTGTCTGGTCGTAGGTCTGTAGCTCAAATGCTATTAAGGAATCGCGCTGCACCCTAACTTTTCAAAGCCGTTTAAAAAGCACGTTGGTTCAATCAATGCACACTATTGAGTTAGTAACAAAATCACCCCCCAGCGGTAAGCGGGAGCGAATGCAATTTGAGATGCATAGAGCGCTTGCACCAAACTTGTAAATGTCACAGTTTAGCAATCGTACAGTTAGACTCTTGGTTACTAACATCTTGACTCTTGGTTACTAACATCTTGACTCTTGGTTTGTAAAAAATGTGCGATTATTTGTGTGGGATCCGTAAGCAAGAGCAGTTTGCATCAGAACTGTGCAAACAAAGCGTAGCGCATCGCATTATTATCCCCAAAGTTGATTATCCCATAAACATTTACTTACTTACCTACTTTCAACAAATAATTACTGTGTAATATTTACTGCAGAACATTTGCAAAATTCGTGAGGCAATCTGCAAGCCTCTTCAAAATTTTAACATTTCGAAATGTAAACGCGCAGAATGAAAAGGTATCAGAAATATTGTGTCAACTTTACTAATCCAGTACTTTTTAAAAATTCGTCAATTTCCAATTGAGAATGAAAAGATAAGTTAAAGATAAATTTATTTCATAAACACACAGTATGGGAAACTTTAAACAGTATGGGGAACATTTAAAGCCTTACATGTAGGATATAACTAAGTAATAAAAGCAATCAAAGTTGTTATATTAAACTAACTGCATGTCAAGCGCTTATCACCAATAATTGACCTTATTTATTATGGCTGGAGTCGTGCCGCTATCTAAAAAAATGTGTAGCAATTTTATTAAATCCCTATTCCGTTGTCAAACTGCCTGATTGCTAAGCCATGATAAACCGACAACTTTTTATCCCTAAAAGTTGCATCCCGCGAGATAACTAAGTTCCTCGACACGCTCATGTAGATTTTATAGCCATTCCAAGCCATTCGCTAAGTGTATTGAAGATGAAATTGGACTTTATAAACGCTACTCGCAAAATTGTTATGGATGGGCATTATACTTAGTCGTTCACTCATAGTCATAGTCGTAAAACGCTAAACGTTCGTCCGATTTAAGGTGCATCTTGAATATTTCATACTTTATTGATAGATCATAGAATCCATTAACTCCATACTATATTATATACCTACGCAGCCAGCGTTCTGGGCACATTGCCTCATTGTAGCGGTTTGGATGATATCTTTAATGTTTAGTTTTTAATTTAGATTTGAATGTATTTCATAGTTTTTAATTTGATATTTTTGTTTTAAATAAATAAAATTGTCCATACTAAATAATATATAAAATAGATGACGGCCGCGATTTCCTTTTAAAACCGCTTTTTAGGTTTAGTAAATCCCAGGAATCATCACATTTTTGGGACAAAACGTAGTCTATGCAACAAAAATTGTTGCTTAACTACGCCGGGACAGAACAGCGTACCGACGCAAATTTTTGCATGGGTGTTGTCAGGTGGGATCTTGAGAATAACATTGGCTAATTTTTAAGAATCAAGAAGTTTCCCCGGGATCATTAAATTTATGAGAAGGGTAAAAATGAGAAGGGTTTGACGATTAACCACCAAGCTGCTGAGTATGGATTGGCAGAATTCACACACCTTTGGTAACGCTAAACGAAGACCTCTAGGGCGTGCAGGTTTTCTTCATATGTTTTTATTTACCGTTAAAGCAAGTGATAATTAGTTTCGCAAATGACTGACGAAAAGTTAGAGGTACGTGCTCGGAGATCAAACCCCCGACCATTCGGGTAGGAGGCCAGGTGTCTAAAACACTGGGCTATCACCGCCTTGATATTGTTTCTAGGAAGACATTTTTTTCTCTCAAAGCAGTTTTGTAACAGGAAATAAGATAGATTTCTATTTTACCGTGAATCCGATCTCAAATTAATTGTTTGTAAGAAGCCCGTCTTAGCGTTTTTATTTAATTAAAAGGTCGGAAATCTTTCGGCTCCAACTTCTAAAGAGAGTAACTTAGTGCTAATATGTCTGATGTATAGGGTATTATTTTGATAGCGGCTAGTGAGTGAAAGACTTTTAGACAGGGATTTGGTCTAACTAGCCATATTATAGATACTTATTTTTATATCAGCTATACCTTCTTATGGTAGAATAGTGTTTTCAAATATAAAACACTAGCTGATGCACGCGACTTCGTTCGCGTGGATTGAGGTTTTTGGTTCTCGGGAGAAATCTTTAATTTTCCGGGATAAAAAGTAGACCTATGTGCTATTCCAGACTATAATCTATCTCTGTGCCACATTTCATGCAGATCCGTTCAGCCGTTCTTCATCAAACATCCATCCAACCAAACTTTCGCATTTATAATAATATAGTATAGTATATAGTAGGTATCTAATAATTATAGTCAAGTCAAGTCAAGTCAAATTTATTTATTCAAATTAGGTACACTGTACACTTATTGATGTCCAATAACTTATAAAACAAGACGGTGATAATCAGATATGGTATCTTAAAACTAAAGCTACGAGGGTTCCAAACGTATAGATATCAAACATTTCTCAAAGACGAGATGTCATACCTGCTATATACAGATTATTAAACAAGAGTTTCTTGCAAAAACATTGTACACAAGAAATCGATTCGATAAGAACCGGAATGGAAATACAAAATTAAAGGTAAAATAGTATATTCCTGCTTCGCATCACTGCACGACGCAGCTAGTACAAAGAACTCTTTGATTTTCCATCGGGAAAATGAAATAGCTATTTTGTTCATTGGCTCAAGTTGCAGTTTGAACTGAAGACCTTTTTTACCCGACTTCGGTAATGCAAAAAGGAGTTACCTACCTTTACAAAAGCCTATTTCCAGAGACATTAGTCATCTGCGCCGGAGATATTATGACCGTGTTTGCGCAAACACAGACCGTGTTGAACACGGTTGAACACGGATCAACTCTCTGTTCCTTTACTCTCATAGCCCGATGGGACGGAAAATCCGACACGACCGGAGAGAGATCAGGCGCAGGACCGACGGCATAACGTACTTTCTAACTTCCTGATTTCGGGCTAGTACTGAGAATTTCTTGTCAGAAAACCCCAATACATGCTATGACCTGAACCGGGACCCCGTCGGCCGCAGTCAAACATGCTGACCACTAGACCAACGAGGCAGTTAAACAGTAGTCTAAATGGCATACGACGAACAGTAACTGGAGAAAACTCCGCGTGAAACTACGTTTTGTCCTGTCACTTAGTGTGATTCCGTATAAAAGTAACGGACACGGACATTTAGAAAAAAAAATTGTCACTCGTGTGCTATCACAGCCAAAATTTAGTGTATGAGAGTAAAGGAACAGAGCCCGATGGGACGGAAAATCCGACACGACCGGAGATAGATCAGGCACAGGACCGATGGCTAAACGTGCTCACGGGGGTGAAACACCGTCAAATTCCTAACTCCGAGCTAGTACTGAGTTTCTTGTCAGAAAAACTACATTTTGTCCTGTCACTTAGTGTGATCATACTTAATATTATAAATGCGAAAGTGTGTTTGTTTGTTGGTTTATTGTTTTGTTGGTTTGTCCTTCAATCACGCCGCAACGGAGCAACGGATCGACGTTATTTTTGGCATGGGTATAGTTGAGGATCTGGAGAGTGACATAGGCTACTTTTTATCCCGGAAAATAAAGGAGTTCCCGCAGTAATCAAAAAAACCTAAACCACGCGGACGAAGTCGCGGGCATCAGCTAGTTCCGTATAAAAGAAAAGGACGCGGACATTTAGACAAAAAAAGTTGTCACTCGTGTGATAGCTGCCAAAATTTAGTGTAATTTGAAAATGTAAAATGTGAATGCATTTTCCCCAGTGCCAAGGAGTGCTGCTACGTAGAAATATCGCTTCGCATTTGTAACTTGGATCAAACCATTAACTTCGCTCCCGTCCGCATCGGTCGCTCTCGAAATAACCATTTTGCTGACATTTCATCTAATTTCCAACTGCAAAGAATACTTGAGTATGTACCTACGTTTTGTTATAATCATTAATTATGTTTAACTTAGCATTGTCATAGTCATTGTTTACCATCTTAGACTGCATCATCACTTACCATCAGGTGAGACCGCAGTCAAGGGCTAGCTTGTAGTGGATTTTAAAAAAAAATTATGTGCTTAGGAAACAGCGTGATTAGATATTTTTTTATTTTACACAACTTTCCACGACCTGTTTTACCATTTTCTGGTGGTTAAAACCGCATTGTAATCCACTAACAACTTTAGGATTTACGAGCAAAAGCACAAACAAACATTGTTTGCGACTGTTGTATTGCAATAAGGCAGTTATAAATATGGCAGAGATCATAACATAACCCTTTATAATAAACTCCTACGATCATTAACATAGTACATAACTGGAAAACAATGTTCCTCTACGCATAATAACCTGAGCCCAAAATAAACATACATTATTCACGGGAACCATTATTAAGTTCCTTTATTAAAATATTCATGTTGAATTTCACGACACGGAATAATGATAAGGGACAAGAATTAATGATAGCGCAGTCTCGAAGTTACCTCTAATAGGCTACGAGATACACGCCTAAGTGAAGATTAAAGGACTCTCGACGAATAATAAACAAAACTACAGAATATTATATATAAGACAGAAAAAAAAAGTTTAATAATATTATTTAAGTATCAAGTAGGTAAGTAGGTACCTACATACTTAATTTAAATTAATTATTTATTCATAAAAATCAATTGCAGTGCGTTAGTCTTACAAAAAGTTAAAAATGGCTGGACCGATTTTGATGAAATTTTTTGAGTGGATGGTTTGGATCATCTACCACTAGTACCAGTAGGTGGCACTACAAGTAGGTTCTAGGTTCAGAGAAGGACTACGTCTGCCGGGCCCTATAGAAATCAATATAAGTGAAAGGTGTTGTTGATCTTTATATGCTTCAAGTTTATGTCTAATCCATACTTAAGAATATTATGATACATTTTTACAACGCATACGTTTAAAACCGATTTTGACAATTGGTAGTAATAGGGATAGGCGATATACCTAGACGAACATAATATAAGCCACTTAATTATATCACAGATTAAAAACGAATGAAATAATTTTTACAAAATTTGAGTTCTCCAATGTTGTTAAAACTTAAATCACGGGCACTATCAGTCTAGTATAACATATTTTCAAGTATATCTCTGAGTAAGACATAAAATATCAAAGAGCTCCATTTTTTTATGACCTAGCGGTCCGGCACTCAGGCCGAACGTGACTATGCATACCTATATCGCCTCCTATTTGGTGAAAGGGTTGCCTCACTTTTAGCTAAAGTTGGTCTTAATGACGGACCTCACTCTCGTCGAGTCACATCGCGTGAGCACAAAAATGAGTTAATCTAAATTCTCACGTATTAGGTGACGTGTTAATATGATTAAAATGTATTATAATCATCACGTAAGGCTATGAAAACGTTTATTGCTTAGTTGATTCGTTCTTCATATTAGTTTAATAAGGTTATACCTACTCAAGGTTAACATCTGGGTTTTTTATTCCAAAAAATCATAGTGTTCCTTTGGGATAGGCGTTAAAGGAGATGAAGAATTCTTTTTTTATGTTAACTGTTATACCTACTGTCAGATAATATTATGTCTCGTGTAAATTTCATCAAAAATATAAAATAATACTCGTATAGGAATACAAACCTCGCTAGCAAAAAATCAACGAATATATTGTAATATTTTGAAGAAAATCGTGTCGTGCGTGCGAGAGTGGATTGTAACCTTCAATTATATTCTCTAGAGGGTCCTTAGGGAGAGGTAATGTTTACGAGGGCTTTCACCGTTTTAACCCTTGCCTTCATTCGAGTGTAGTACTTATTTTTATAGAAGCTTTACTTGTTTTTAGGTCAAATTGAGCTGCTCACTGTATTTACTTGTAAATATCAGGGTTTTATATTTTGTATGAAGTACCTATAATCAAAATTCATTATTATAATTAACAAGGTTTTGCTCACGTGTAGTTCGATTTTGATTGGTAAATTTGAAACCCCTTTTTTAGCCCATAGGGGTGGAATTTTTTAAAAATCCTTTCTTAGCGGATGCTCACGATCTGTATGCCAAATTCAGCCAGACCTGTGTTGAGCTGGGCCTTGATAGATTTGTAAGTCAGTTTAATTCCTTTTATGTATTTTTAGTTAGATTAATTATTATTTTGACACAAACTTAAAAAGTAATACGGCTAGTTTTTCACCTTAAATGACGTAGTTTATAAAATAATTACTGGTCTGTGGCTAGATATAACTTGAGAAATGACGGACTTTCATACAAACTTTCACCCCCTATTTCACCCCCTTAGGGGTGGAATTTTGAAAAACCCTTCCTTATTGAGTGCCTACGTCACAAAAGGAACCTATTGTCAAAATTCCAAGTTTCTAACCCCAGCGGTTTAGGCTGTGCGTTGATATATAAGTCAGTCAGTCAGTCAGTCAGTCAGTCAGTCAGGACTTTGAATTTTATATATATAGATTACTGGTCTGTGGCTAGTTCTAAGTTACTATAATAGAGTAAGTTTCACCCCAGCTGCTATATAATAGGACTGCTCTAATGAGGCTAAATTGAGGCTAATTATTAATTATTTAATTCCATGAAAAAGCCTATACGTATTATTATAGTATAATCTTTTTATTTATTTTATTACGTTACAAGAAAAGCGGCTAATTTTTCACCTTAAACAGCGTAAGTAGCTTAAAATAATTATACATTATGCTGTTTCTAATACTGTAATAATAGAGTAAGTTTCTTTCAGCTGCTAGATTAGGACTGCTCTAATGGGGCTTGAGGGCTAATGAGTCTAGTTGCGTACCCTAATTATATTTTAATGAGTGGTCTAAGTAATATTGTTGTTATTGTTTGTTAGCTGACCCGACAGACGTTGACCTGTCCAAATTTCAATGTATTGAGTTCATACAAAAATCCCATAAAAAAAGATCGCTCAGTTTTGCTTTAATTTGAAATTTTTCTCAAATTTTTCGTTTCGTAAAAAGCTGGACTATTGCGAACATTTTAAAATAAAAAATAGCCAAATTGGTTCACAGGTTTTAAGTTATGCGCTTACCAACGAATGGAATTTTTATTTAATGTATTTACACTTGATGAAGCCCACGACCGTCCGCGTGGATTAAGTTTTTTGAATCCGACGGGAACTCTTTTTAATTTTCCTGGATAAAAAGTACCCACAAAGGATACAAACTATCCCCACACCAAATTTCATCGAAATCAGTTGAACAGATGAGCTGTGAAAGCGTAGTAGACAGACAGACCGACACACTATCGCATTTATAATATTAGTATGGATATAATTATTCATTTTTTATTTCGTTCTGGTTGTTAATGTGAAAACGCTTACTTTCAGAATACATAAATTTAAATACAAAAAAAAACTATCAAAATGAAAATCTAGTTTAAAGTACATATTATAAACAAACATTGGATCACAAAAGTACTCGCCAACAACGAGGTAGCAAAATGCATCGGAGCCGAGTGTAATCCGCGCTGACCTATTCTATTCTAGTTTGAATCCTTTCCGAGGGCTAATTAGGTATTATTCTCGTATTTGCTAATTAATTCGCTAACGAGTATACTTCGGCTCTCATAGAAACTTGTTTCCTCTATTTTTTCAATTTTTTTAGTTTTTTGTTTAGGCTATACGGTCTACGGATAGATTGTTTTTAGTTTTTTAGGGTTCCGTACCCAAAGGGTAAAAACGGGACCCTATTACTAAGACTCCGCTGTCTGTCTGTCTGTCTGTCTGTCTGTCTGTCTGTCTGTCTGTCTGTCTGTCTGTCTGTCTGTCTGTCTGTCTGTCTGTCTCCAGGCTGTATCTCATAAACCGTGATAGCTAGAAAGCTGAAATTTTCACAAATGATGTATTTCCGTTGCCGCTATACAACAAATACTAAAAATTAAAAAAATATGTATATTAAGGGGGGTCCCCATACAATAAACGTGTTTTTTTCGTATTTTTTTGCTCAATATTAAAAACGGTAACAGGTAGACGGTTCAAATTTTCACAGCATATTAACTTGTACTTATATTACCTTTCAAAATAAATAATTAAATATCAATAAAGTAAATATTAAAGGGGGGCTCCCATACAACAAACGTAATTTGTATTTTTAATACGTCATAAATCGTAAAACTTACTACAGGTTTGTACGGAACCCTCGGTGCGCGAGTCCGACACGCACTTGGCCGGTTTTTTATTATTCTTCGCAGGGCACAATTTATTTACGGCATATTTTTATTATTATCAAGTGCTAATATCAACTGTATTTCTAGGAGGGGTATTTTGAGGCTCATAAGTTTCCATGTTGATGTGTGAGATTACCTTTATTCTAACTCAACACAGAACAAAGGCTTTCGCCGAATAAAATTTGCTTCAATCCAGCGAACGACAAAAGAGCTAAAGTCAACATGTAAGCCCACGAAAAATGGCGTCCTATAAATTGCCTTTTTCCAATCCCCCATACGCATATTCCTACGCGATTTCCGTCGACATTCCGGTTATATAAGGGCATAATTAAAGTATGGAACGTTCCAATTTTGTCTCGACAAAATTCGGTGGGTATTAAAGGATTTGCTGATTCCGACGATTTTGTGTACTTATATACTTACCTATAACCTTGTGCTATAAACAAGAAAAATAAATGTCATGACTCTCTCATTAACACTCATAATAGTTCTTGCAATTCACGAGTGCGCGTGGCTCATGTGTACGTGATTGTGCGTACGACTGACCGCTTCGAGAGACACGCACACTAACGCAATATGCTTAACTACAAGCAAGGTTCACGCGCGCTCGTGAATTGCAAGAACTATACTCATAGAATATACTCACTGACTGACTTATCAATGCCCAGCCGAGAAAGCTGCAATCTTGCAATGAGATTTCCTTAAGCAGACATCAAATTATACCAGATTGTAAGAAATTTTTCCCTCGGTAGAGCAGCTGCGAACATTAGCTGTCAAAACCATTGGGCGCCTTCTTTAATTTAAAGTTTGGCGGTCCGTAGGCCTTTGCCTTCCAATTCTAAGTCTAATCCTTTATATCAACCATCTACTTCCTCCAAGTGCTCTTTTACGGGTATCTTGCCCTCTAGAAGCAAACTTGGTAACTCTTACTGAGATCCTCTTTGAAGTTCTCTGGTACTGACATAAAACCAAAGGTCTAGGCCCCACTAGAGAAGCGCGGCTCGGCGCGGCATGAAGCGGCAAGTATTATTTGTATGAGGTTGTATGGAGCTGGGCCCACTTAAGCGACCCGGCACGGAGATGAACTGCGACATAATTGTACAAAGAATACTTGCCGCTATCGTGCCGCACCGTTATATTTTTGGTAGATACTAGCGTCGAGATTTGTTAGATAAATTCTTATTCACGTTGTGACACACTGATAAATACATCACCACTCTTTTGTATGGCTCAGTCGGGTAAAAACATTTTCGTAACAACGTTCCCATTACAATACAATCTACGCATTTCTTTACACAGAGTTTCGGGCCGTTTTATTCACATAAAATCAGAATAAGGACATAAAAGAGTACATACTACATAGGCCAATTTGGCGTTAGAATACGTTTCGATGGAGGTTTTGTGGCATAAAACAATCTCGTGTTTCACTCGTGTATAAAAAGATTTTTTCTTAGAGCTCGTAGACGATTTATTTGAAGTGTTTTGAACGGTTATTAAAAAAAATTGGCAGTCATAGGGACTGCCGATAGAAGTGAAAACGAATATCTAGAATAATTAAAAAAAAATTACTAAATGATAAAAAATATAAATCTTAAAACTAAAGTATTACAGTTTAATTACTAGGTAATGTAGTATATTTATTATAAAACCAACGTCTTCGTAACAACGCGAGGTGTCGGTGACGGTGTCGGTGACGCGAATCCACAAGTTCACCCCCTACCAAAAAGTGCTCAACGCGGCTAAAGAAGTTTTCACTTCAAAAAACAAAGTACGTTTGTCTATGTAATTTAATTAGCTCATATTATAGTGAACGTGAACTTCAACATCCATAATTTAAACAAAATCAGAATATTTCACAAAATGAGCGCTGTTGTTTTATAAGTGGGAGGATAAAGCTCTTCTAAGTTTGCACCGTCACTGACCAAGTGAGAACACAGAAAAGAAGTAATGTAGTAACGCAGTAAAACATACTATGGACTAAACAGGGCCAAACGTTAGCACCGGAGGGAGATAACGATTTATCCTATCGTGCCAGTGTGTGTGGCTACATATAAAAGTAAGTTACGCCATTATATCAACCATTGTCCACCAGACAATTTTCACTAGTGTTTTTTCACTCTGACTATGACATTGAATTGAAAAACGAAGAATATAAATATTGACGAGCTTCATTTCTAAAGTACTTTAAAAATTTCTCAACATTTTGCAAATGCAAGGTCCGGCCGAAAAATAACGGGCACAATGTAAGAAGTTCCGGGTCCGTAATTTATATTTGGCCGTCGTTTCACACATACCTACAGCTTTAGCAACACCGTAACTACCAAAAATTTGTGTAACAAAAGCTTCACAGCATAATGGCAAAGTTACCCGGCTTTATTTTTGCGCCGTAAAAAAAGGTTTATTGTCCTGGTTATTTTTATGAAGGGACCTAATGTTGAGGATGAGGATGGAGGAAAAGAAACTCTGAGTAAGCTTGGAGTTGTCAGTTTTGAAATGTTAAGAAAAAAATATGGGACGGGCTACATTAAACGACCATAAAGCACGGGAATAAGCTGCTCTAAGACCTTTAATAGTTCTTATTAGTGGAAGTGAATTGTGAGATGGTGATGATTAAAAAAATTACCCGACTGAGTTTATTTGTGGGCTTCTTCTCAGATCAGGGCACGTTCAGAACCCTCATCGTAAAATATCGTAGTTAATAATAATATTATTACTACAATAACGTTACTAATTGCTTGAAATTAAACTAGTAATATTGACGTATAAAAAGTGTTATCCGGTTTGACTTTTTAATTTGAGATTAATAAAAAAAACCCAGATTGTTTTGCTTTTTATTGCTAACAATATTGTTTAAAGTATTGTATTTTGATCGGTTATAATAGATTAATTTAATGATTTGAAAGCACTTGGTAAAAGTTTCTATCAATTTGAGATTATTCTCTGCTACTCTTAAATTATAGAACCCGTATTATAAATTATGCTTTTAAAATATGCAACGTAAAAGAGTTTTTATCATCGGTACTGTTTCAGCGCTTCACAGCTATTTAACGGGAAGTTCTTAAGTCAGAAATAAGTAGATAAACCATGATAAGTTGAAAGCACTATGATGGGTTTAGTTAAACTAATTCTTGTGAATATTAAATCAACGAAGAATTCAAATTTTCATTTTTTTACGGTTGATTTGTGCTACGACGTAGATAGTACAATGCACAATTCGTACTAAGGGTTAAAACAAGTGTATTTCTGCCCTGAAAACACACTTAATAACGCCAATAACACACACTAGTCGTGAAAACACACACTGGTCGTGAAAACACACACAAAAATAAAATGTCTGGTAGGGACTAAAATGCCGCGCGTGCACTTTTGTATGGATCTATCAGTTTCCCTTGTTTTCACCCTAAGACGAGGTCTGTTAGTAATTTTTGGTCAGGACAGCATGGTATAGCATTAACACAATATAAACATATAAATAGTTTTTCATCCCACCATCTCGGAAAGAGTATTTTTATTCTTCGATATCTGATGGTAAAAGCCGTTATTATCCTCTAGAGGATAAAGTAAATTGAATTTAGAACATCGTGTGCACGTTAGTAAATATCACTCGTCTATGAAGTTTGTGAATTCAAAACATCATTAAAACCTATTTACTTGTACCTCTATGGTGCCGAATTTCCATACAATCGTTTTTAATTTGTTAAAAACTCACACTCGTAACCTTCTTGGTGTACTTTTTTAATTTGCTTTGCGCGCACCATTTTCTTTCACGTCATATTGTTTAAAATTAAAACCGATTAGAAACAAGAAAATTGAAAATAAGTGAAAAACCTAAAATGAGTGATTCTAGTGACGAAGAAATTAACAGAATTGAATTTAATCTTGTGATTTTTTTTGCATTTAGTCATTTCCTCGCTGAGGTGGGATGAAAAGTTACGTGTTGCACTCGAGTGAAAAGATTTTTCACCTCGTGCTCTTTTGATTCCCTCGCTGACGCTCAGGATTCTAACTTTTGAATCACTCGCTCCGCTCGTGATTCAATTTTAGAATCCTTCGCTTGCTCGGTCATCAAAATTGAGCACGCGGTTAAAAAACAACTTTTCACTCTTGTATAACAAATAACTATTATTATTCCTCACAGTTACAGTTACAAGCTCTATTTTATTTATTTATACTAACATGCACATTAGTTAATTAATATTTAATAATTATTAGCCAGCGGTAGAATATATTTTGCAACATTCCATAGGTAGGTACTGGTTTTTAGTGGTAAGGAATATAAGGAACCTTAATAGAAAGATAGATAAATTCTTTATTGCCACACATAATACAGAAATAACTTAATAATGACAGTTCAATAACTTATTCAGTAATAACTATTAACAAACATTGTTCAAACAATTTCAGTTACATTACATACCTATGTATTTTTAGGTTTTGACCGGATTCGACAATACAAACATACTCCTATTTAATTTACCGTGCATTCAAGTGTGGGCCCATTGCCCAACCCGTAATACGATCTGTCACAAATTCACCCCCAAAAGTGCCCAAAATAAACGCTCGAGTTTTGTGTATCAATGCTCCAAGCTGTCAGGTTTGAAACGTCGAGAAAACAAGTAAGGGACGCCCAAATAAAAATTTCATTAGGAGGCAAATGAGGGACGCACCCTGTAAGTGCTCTCAGAGGGTGCCCTCTATGGGTCCTCTCTTTGCGGTGTAAAATGTTGAGTACGTTGAACAGGATTTTCCTGCTACGCAGGCGAAAATTAAAATCGAGTATCCATCGAGTGATTCTGGTGGTAACACTTCGGCCTGCTTTTTAGAGGGTCTGCGGTTCGATTCCTCAACCAATCAATTAACAAATTAAAAAAAAAAACACGCGGATGAATTCGCGGGCATCGTCTAGGCGCGTTTTGAAACCTCGTAGCTTTAGTTTCAAATACCTACCGTAATTAATTATCACCATCACTTACCTCATCGTTCAATAATTCATCAAATTCTATTCAATTCTATTCAATGTTCAATTAGTTTGCAATATGTTACCCTGCAGTTGGTATAAATAAACTTTATACCTTTGAAAAGTTTTAAGTAAAAAAAGCCTCTGCTAAATCTTTTTATAAAATAGGTATTAATAAAAACCTTACCTAACTCCAAAAAGCGGTGGGTTATAAGGCAGCAGGTGTATACCTCTTTTCAGAGAGCCCCCGGAAATCGTGTGTAGGTACGCTTAAAAGGATAATAATTGCGGGTCATATTTAGCCGGACTAAAAGGGGATCGGTGTAAGTATACTTACCTACAACTGACAGTGGGTAACGTAAAAATGTAATGATTATGATTTCAATAGTATATTAGTAAATACACGGAATCTCTAACAGTACCCAAAAGGAGCTTTTAGCATGTAGCGTAATAAAGTAAAAGTAAAATATACTTGATATGAACTTTAACAACATTGAATTAGAGCTCGATATCGTGTATGCATTCAGAACCAGCGTTCCAAACGATACGTTTAGGCTTAGGCCTCGAAGCTCGTTCTTGGCCCTCCCAGGCCAACCAAAGAAGACCCGCAAGCAGCGGTTGTACTGAATTTGTGCCTTTTACTTTGACGCTAATGTGATCGAACGCTCAACACGATCAATCGAGTTTGTAGTGTAAAAACTTAGACTAAACGTTTTGAGTTATGTGCGTTCTAAGCAATTAAATATCACTTGCTGTTACATGTGAAGGAAACCAGCGACGACGATGTGTGGAAACTTGCACGCCGGAGAGTTCTTCATAATATTCTCAAAGGTGTGTGAAGTCTGCCATACCGCACTTGGCCCGCGTGGTAGATTATGGTAGATTCTCATTCTGAGAGGAGACTCGTAGTATAAAACAAACCTAGTGGGCCGGCCACAGAACAAAATAATTAATAAGCACTAAACTGATTCCTTTCGGTGGGGCCGGCCATGGGCTGAAACAATGACACCCAAAAGGTAAAAAAGCTGTCTATCTATCTATCAGTCTTTGTGTCAAAGCTCGTTACGGATCGAATAACATAAAGTACCTTCTAAAATCTAAATAATAGGTATTATTCCGAATGTTGAGATATTTGGTGTAAAATGACCCAATATCCAAATTTTGAAATTTTGTTCCATTTTTTTACACAAAGTGGTAAAGAAATTGATCAAAAAGGAATGTTGTGCAAATCTTCATTTAGACTATTTGGTTTTTGCATTTTTCAATAAGTAAATGTAATTCGAATGGAATCTCTTATAAATTATATTTACTCAATAAAGAATAAAAATAAAAATAATGAGATGAGTATTTATACTCATCTCATTATTTTATCAAAACATACAACAAACCTCACTTCTAATAAACAGATAACAAGACAAACAACAAACAAATAAAAAGGAAAACAAGGTAAAACTTTTGATAAACAACTGTTCTGTATGATATTTGTTTAAATATTCCATATTTCACGAGCTCTGCATTAAGGCTAAAACAAACAGAACGCGTGGCGGGAATTCGTCCAACGGTAGAAATCATTATGTAAGGGTTAGACCTTACATGATAAACAACAAGAACACAACAAATACAAATAAGAAGACAATGTTACAAAGAGTAGAAACTATGATAACTACTCAAACTTAGCTTTACGTACTTAGGTGTACGGAAAATAAAACACGAAGAACGCTCTTAATTAATATACAGGATAGTTTGAGCGTTTGTCAAGAGACGCCACGCCTCGGCTCTGCCGGTGTGAGTTGCACCTAAGACATTGTGAGAGATAAATGAGACAATGCGACTCGATACGTTGTGACGCGACAGTATGAAACAGTCAGTGTCCCTTCACGTGGCCTGCCTTGTCGCGCAGATCATTTTGACATTTTCTATGGCATCCTATCATGTCAACGGGACGAAGTCGTTTACACTGCGATGAACGCGTTGAAGTTATGGTACTTTTGCTGCAACAATGCATTTCAGCCAATGCAGTGAGAGAGCTAATATTGTGAAGACCGCAATCAGAGACGATTGCAATTAACACACCTTAGCTGTACTTAGATGCTCTCCAACGCACATCAAGCACTACTATTCATAACATGCACGTGTACGAGCGCTTTTTGTATGAGCCCTGCCGTATAGTCGCGCCGCGTTCTGTTTGTTTCAGACTTAAAAGCTTTTACTAAAAAAGATTTAACATACGCTACGGAACTGCGCACATTATCATTTCAGACCCGACACATCATAAAGCTTCTTAAAAACACTGGCAAATGCGAGTAGCATTAACAAAAAGGGTTCCGTACCATTAAAACATAATGTTTTACTCAAAATGAGTTATTTTAAGAACCCTCGCATATAAACTAAGTACATGAAAATTCAGGGGCCGTAGTGCCAACGCTTAAAGCCATATTGTTACATAATTGTCGACTTTCGTGTTTAAAAATTATAATCCTTATTTTAGAAACGTCAAGGTACGTGACATCAATAATATTATGTCATTTTGAATAATATCGCTTTAAGCGTCGGCCCCTGAATCTTTCCACTCATAAGACTACAGTGCTTACCAAAATATTAGTCAGGTTTTTTGATCTCGACAGTTTTATGGTACGGAACCCGAAAAAGGCTAAGTCAAAAAGGTCGGGCCACTATATGCATATGTAAAAGAGCTAAAAGTATTTACATAACGGTATAATGGGTCCAAGCAGCCAAATGTACGCTGGGCGTTGTCAACGATGACTTATGGGGACTCACGGGGTTGAAAAACACACGGGCGCGGAGTTTACGTTATTATTTTGCGTGAAAAAAAACTTTCCTTTTAAAACAACCACAATTGCTATGAGGTTATTTCTATCCTTTAATCTATACTAGCTGATGCCCGCGACTACGTCTGCGTGGATTGAGGTTTTTTTGTTTACCGCGGGAACTCCTTAATTTTCCTGGATAAAAAGTAGCATGTGTGTTATTCCAGACTATATCTCTCTCCAAATATCTATATCTTTCAGATATTATCTCTGTGCCAAATTTCATCCAGATCCATTCTGTTCGGGTGCGATTGAGTAACAAACATCCATCGATCCATAGATCTATCCATCCATCCAAACTTTCGCATTTGTAATATTAGTATAGATAGTATAGATTTAATATCCCTAGTAATATTATAATTGCGAAATTGTGTCCGTCTGCCTATCTGTATGTCTGTGTGTCCATCTGTCTCTTTGTCTGATATGCTATAACAGTCCATGACGTGTTCTACCGATTTGGGTGAAATATGGGTACACAAATAGGTTGCATCCCGGACATCATCTAATCATGAATCGAAATCATACTTATTAAAATACTACTTAGTAAAAAAACCAGTCATCAATTTGCGAAAGCGTTAAATATTGAATCGAAGCAGGCGTTACTTTGCGGAAGTCCATGATAATGAATGAACCAGAAGCTTAATTCGCTTTAATCCGCCACAGTAGATAAATCTATGTGGTGTAGTGCGTGTCTTCCACCGACAACATGCGAACACCCACCACCCAGCAATTCGCACCGGCACAGCACTACACTACACAAATTCTCCAAATCACTCTCTACGTACGTTTCACTCCGAAACCGGAGCATCCTCAGGAGATGTTGACTCGACAATGCACGATTGTGAATTAAGCTTCTGGTTCATTCATTAAAGCGTTAAATAATTTAGAGTACGCAATCCTTGCCGCTATGTTTTCATATCAACACTCTCTAGTGAAGAAATATAGCCTTTTATAATAATATCGCAAGTGACAAAACCAGAGCGTGGAACAAACGCATTATAGGGGACTGGTAAGAGGGTGGACACGGTCCTGATTTAATATAATCAGTCCCGAAGATAAGCTGAAGGGATTTGTTAAATCACATTAGCACATTTTTGGAGGGCCTTCAAAGTGTTTTGCTTTGTTAAGCGTAAGGTTTGAATTTGTAAAAACAAAGCCAGTGATTAGAATGTTTGTTTGTTGGTTGGTTTGTTCCTCAATCACGCCGCAATAAAGCAACTGATTGACGTGATTTTTTGTATGAATAGGTTCCTGTTCCTGTTTTTTAACTATACCTATTAAGGCATAGTTAAAAAACAGGGGCCATACTGCCAACGCTTAAAGCAAACCTTAAGCAATATTACTCAAAATGACATTTTGATGTCAAGAACCTTGACGTTCTTAAAATAAGGATTATAATTCTGAAACACGAAAGTCATCAATAATGAAATCATTGATTTAAGGAGTATTATTTTAAAATTTACGTTTTATGTGACGTACCTTCGTCTTTGATGTCCTTAAAAATAAGAATTAATTCTGAAACAAGAGCGATTATAATTCTGAAACAATAATAAAATTCTGACAACATTTGATAGGGTTTTATATCCCAGACATGGAAAGAAAAAAAGCTCCTAGCGCACTAGTATAATAATTTTTATTTATTTATTTTATTTATTGATAGGAAGTACCCGTTAAGACATTACAGTTTCCCAATACGTCTTATCGGGCTACAATATTACATTTGAATTGCACATACATAAAAAAAACATTAAAAATATAGAACAATAAACAACACACTATTAATTAAATAATATAAAAATAACTTACTAATAAACGACTTATAAGTCATAACGTGTCGTCTCTATTTTTAATGATGACTATTTTTTAATTTTAGTCAAAATGAATTAGAGTTACTCGTATCATCAGCTGTTAGATCAACACCAACTCCATCTCATCTTTGTTTTATTTTCCATCGCGCCAGAGCTGAGGAAACTCTATGCTACGACGCGATGTCTACTCTATAAATGTTCATCTCCAACGACCAAAACCGTAAAGTTCGGTTCCTAATAGTCGTTGATTAAAATCCACCCAATGGCGGCCAGTATCGAGTTGCAATCTTGAACGAAATTAAAGAGAAGGGAATGTACAAATTAAAAACGGTTTCTGTTTTGCTCGCAGTAATCAGTGTTCCCCATTAATTGACCTCATCCTTCGTCCTCGTGTTCCAACTATTTACGCAAAATTGAGCTTCCCAGGTCGGTAATTAAAGAGCCCTGTCTAATGGTCGGTTGTTACTTTGTTGGTCGGTTCGTCGTGTTTGTTCTTTACAAGGGGCATACTAGCATCGCTTAAAGCCGGATTGTTGAAGTGAAAACTTCTTTAGCCGCGTTGAGCACTTTTTGGTAGGGGGTAAACTTGTGGATTCGCGTCACCGACATGCTCGTCACCGATATGCTCGCGTTGTTACGAAGACAAAAGTTGTTAAATATAAATATACTACATTCGTAATTAAACTTTAATGCCTTAGTTTTAAGGTTAATTATTTTTATTATTTTTTCTAATTCTAAGTTATAAGTTTTTACTTATAACAGTCCCTATGACTGCCATTTTTTTTAATTCGTATTCTAGAATTATAATCTTTATTTTAGTAACGTTAAAGTACGTGATATAAAACTGTCATTTTGAAACAATACTGCTTTTAGTGATGGTAGTAACCCAGCAATGTGCTGTTGCCATGGCTACGGGTGTAAACATAGCCTTATTGTTACCGGGGGCCTCAACTTGCGGATAACTACCGCGATAACTAAAGATAGAATTAATTCGCTTGTAAGTCAAGTAGGTATGGCTATTATTTACTAGTTACTATTATTCCCCGGGATATAGCCTACCTTTATACCAAATTCCAGTAAAATCGGTTGATAAGTTGGGCCGGGAAAGCGTAGCAGACAGACAGATACACTTTCGCATTTATAATACTCGTATTAGCATGGATTAGTATGGATCAAGTTTAGGTACTAATTATGTTTTTAATATTTTTAAAAACGTGGGTATTAAAGAGAAAAATAATCTTGTATAATATGTCTTCCAATAAAAACATCGCAAATAAATAAACTCTTTTACGTAAAAGGCAAGGCAGTGGGAGCGGCTTTGTACCCAATACAAGCAAGGTTATCATATTACCCCCTCTCCTCCCCTCCTGATCTATCCATTATTCACCCAAACGTATGAAAAATTGTATTATAGGCTTTTTACGTTAACGAATATTGATACGATAGGGTGAAAGTAATACCTCTTAATATATAATTTGTCAAACATTGAAGAAAATTGGTATAGATCGTTCGATATCAGATATGTTTACTCAGAGATAATACTTTTATCCGTTATAGAGAAATATGAAACTTTATTGCTCTTATTATGTATGTAATCAGGCCATATTTAATCTATTGGGGGCCCATATGAAAAGGCAATATGCCTGTTTAAAAAAAATAGTCCTCTGTCTATTTTGTTTAAACATGCATAAAGACTAAGTACATAAGCAATATTCTAGATTGATTCAACTGTTATTTTAAACGATTTCTTTAAAAAACTTCAAGATCAATTTAAAATCTGATTAACTTACTATTGAGGTAATCGATAATGAATATCGGTTATCTATCCGTTGATGATCTGGCAGTAACTAGGGGGCCCCCATCGATCGCGGGGCCCTGGGCACTTGCCCAGAGTGCCCAGTAAGAAAGAGGGGCCTGTATGTAATAAGTCTTTTGGTTCATCGAATTCGTATCACATTATCGTATCACAAGTTTTATAACTTCATGCTAAATACAATATGGTGGGTTTGACAAAAAAAAAATCTTTATGAAAACAAAATAAATTCATTAAATTACGATATCCATACACAAAAGTGTGTTTATTTGTTCTTCAATCACGCCGTTACAGAACAGAGGATTGACTTGAATTTTTGCATGTAGGTACTCGTACCTTATAAACAAATAATCTATTTGCCAGCGCCGTGCCCGAAAATGGAATGTTATATAACGAAAACATTCACCCAATTAGACTCTACCATTCTTATTACGAACATTCCTTCTAATTAGAAGAGACACCTCTTCCTAATTGGATAGTAATGGCGCGCTCGTTAGTTTGATTAAAAATATTTTCAAGGCACCAAACACTACGTAGGAGAGTCGCGTGACTCTTAAGGAATTGCATATTTAACTGCAACTGGAAATTGAATTATTTTCAAAGAAGTATTTTATTTTATTTCTTTACTAGCTGATGCCCGCGACTTCGTCCTCGTGGTTTAAGTTTTTTTGATTCCGTCGGGAACTCCTGTGTTTGTTTGTTGGTTTGTCCTTAAATCACGCCGCAACGGAGCAACGGATCGACTTGATTTTTGGCATGGGTATAGTTGAGGACCTGGAGAGTGATATAGGCTTCTTTTTATCCCGGAAAAATAAGGAGTTCCCACGGGAATATAAAAAAAAACTTAAACCACGCGGACGAAGTCGCGAAGTCTTATATCCGCCCTATGAAGAGCCCCATATTCTACGAGTCTTAAAATCCGTTGAGAATTTCTCTATTTTTATTCAAAACTGACTTAGTAATTTTATACTTAGCTGCTTAGTTTCATAAGAGATTCTAAGTTGAACTTCCCGGAGTAGTTCTTAAGAAAATATTTGCTATTATTCTCCACAGTATTTCGCAGTGAGCTTGCTTTTACTTGAAATTACTCGGCTGGTTCTGTACTGCAATATGGAATAGATGTTATGTTTTACTTAATTACTACTTGCGTTTACATCCCACAAACTTATCTGGACTGGTGGCCAAAATTGGAGCTAATTTTTATGCCTGTTAAGTTTTCATTGAAGTGAAAACTTCTTTAGCCGCGTCGAGCACTTTTTGGTAGGGGGAAAACTTGTGGATTCGCGTGACCGACATGCTCGCGAACACATACATGCTCGCGTTGTTACGAAGACAAAGGTCTTAAATACAAATATATACTACATTCGTAATTAAACTTTAATGCCTTAGTGTTAAAGTTTATATTATAATTTTATTCATTATTTTAAAAAAAACTGCGTCACTAAAACTGTTCACTGCGTCGAGCACCTGACCATATACCCAAGCAGGCGTTGGATTGGAACCCGCAAGGTCAAAGAAAACGCGGACGACCAAAACAAACTTGGCGGCGTACTATACTTGATGAAGCGAAAAAGATCGGCCTTACGTGGAGCGAGCTGAAGTATAGAGCCACAATAGAGCGTCCGACAGATCGGCCTGGAAAAGAGTAGTGTCTGCCCTCTGCCCCGAAGGGGGGACATAGGACTTAATGATGATGATTTAAAAAAAAAAAAAATTAAACAAAAATTAAAACAATAATCACCAATCACCAATCACAATCACCGGGTCAGATAATATGTAGGACAATATTTTTCAACCACTGTCGCAAAACGAGGCTCTGTCAACGCGTTTATTCCAATTACTATTAAATTTATTTCAGCAAAGAACATAATATTATACTTTCTGATATTTATAAAAACCAAAATTTTGCGTATTTTTATATAATCAAATATAAATACTTACTAATACTATTCTATTTTTACCCGCCATTTGTAAGAATCCCGTATAATTATTGAGGAAATACCGCCGATGGAAGTTTGTTCGCTAATTTGTGTATGAGAGTGTTATAGAGCATTAGCGGTGAAGCAAGACATCGAGTCAAAACCTGCATATCTGAGAATTCTCCATAATACTCTCAAAAGTGGTGATGTTAGGCCCTTTTCATACAGTTTGCGTATCAATGGCGACCGGAACTTTGCTCACGGACCTACACGGTTGCTGCCACGTTGCTGCTGCCTTCCTACACCCGTCACGGTACTGTTAATACGGAAACACGTGTGTGTTAAAAGGACCCAAGCCCTTCTCATTCTCTCATGAAGGGAGATCTCACAAGTGGGCCGAATGTGTGTTGAGATGATATAACTGATGAATGAACTTTTATGATAGAACTTTTAAATTCAAAATGACCGTCCCAAATTATTATCTACCAACTAGCTGATGTCCGCGACTTCGTCCGCGTGGTTTAAGTTTTTTTGATTCCCGCGGGAACTCCTTAAATTTCCGGGATAAAAAGTAGCCTGTGTCACTCTCCAGATCCTCGACTATGCCCATGCCAAAACTCACGTCGACCCGTTGCTCCGTTGCGGCGTGATTGAAGGACAAACCAATAATCCAACAAACAAACACACTTTCGCGTTTATAATATTAGTATGAAGTATGATTTATAATTTCTTGTAAAGAAAGTTAAAGAAAGATTGAAATAGAAATATTTTTTTCTGTATAGATCCCGAAAAATATATAAGATACTAGTATGGCGCGTGGCTGCGCGGCCCGCTAAAGCGGACCGCGAAGTGGACCGCTCGGTCCACTGTCTACTTACTCGCTGTCATACTATCCTGGTTTACTGTCTACGTGTTCTGAACTGAACAACCAGCGCCGAAGCGCCAAGCGCCAGCACGCCAAGCGTCCGACGTAAAAGAAAATTCTCATAAAGGAAAAAACATAAAACAAAGACCACCAACCCCCCGCCCCTCACCCCCTTGTATACCTTTGGGTGCCATCGAACTTCGGCAACTTGGCTTTCGTAATGGCGAACCGACAATAATTATTCTTCCATAAAGAACAAATCTTGTAAAAAAACCATTTAAAAATCATGCATATTTCCTAACTTCTTCTACTCTCTTCAATGTTCGTAGATTGTGGTTTTCGGGTGGAAAATTATCAGGGCCTGAAAGTCTACTTGATGAGCAGAAAAAATTAAGATGGCAGATCCTGCCATCACCCAAAAACCACCCTTCCATATTTTAAATACTGTCTGAGATGGCCGCCATCTTGAATCCGCCATTTTGGATTTTTTTTCAGCTCACTGCCAATTGTATGAAGTTTCGAGTATTTTTTGTTTGAGCAGCCCCTACCTATCTTTAATACCCTGACCGTGCTCCTCACGCATCATCCGAACCTTCGATCATCTCCATATTTTTTTCTCCGAACGATTCGTCAAAATGAGAATTCTTCCATAAAAACAATTCTTGAAAAGAAACCGTAATCTTGCATAGTTTTTCTATGAAAAAATAAATTCCGCCATCTTGAATTTTTTTCCTGTTCATCAAGTAGACCTTCATGTCCTGATCATCTTTTGCCAAGAAACCACTCTTCCATCTCTGATACTCTCCGAGATAGACACCGACGAAATTTGTATGGAGGCCATCTTAAATCCGCCATTTTGAATTTTTTTTTCACTCACTGTCAATTGGATGAAGTTTCGAGTGACTTTTGGTCGAGCACTCCCCACCTATCTTCAATACCCTTTTCTATGAAAAAATAAATTCCGCCATCTTGAATTTTTTTCCTGTTCATCAAGTAGACCCTCATGTCCTGATCATCTTTTGCCAAGAAACCACTCTTCCATCTTTTATACTCTCCGAGATAGACACCGTCGAAATTTGTATGGCGGCCATCTTAAATCCGCCATTTTGAATTTTTTTTTAGCTCACTGTCAATTGGATGAAGTTTCGAGTGACATTTGGTCGAGCACCCCCCACCTATCTTCGATACCCTGGCTGGTGCTCTTCATCCGTCTTCGAAATCCTCAATCATCAGCTCTCTCTGTATTTTTCCTCTTAATGAATTTTTGTCTTCTATACGAAACGATGAGTGAAAAAAAAAATGTTCATACAAAATTTTACAGGAGAGGTGATCAATGAGTCAGTCAGCACGAGCAGCTATATATATATTAATTAACTAGTATGGCGCGTGGCTGCGCGGCCCGCTAGAGCGGACCGCGTAGTGGAGCGCGTGGTCCACTGTCTACTTACTCGCTGTCCTACTATCCTGCCCCCCGATTATGTAAGAATGGCCGATCAAATCGTCAAAAGTTCGGCGTCAAAGTAAAATAAACCATAACAGCATTAAATTAGTGCTCAATTTCGAAAAACGAAATTGAGCTCTAATTAAATGCTGTTATGGTTTATTTTACTTTGACGCCGAACTTTTACGATTTGATCGACAATTCTTACATAATCGGGCAGCTGGTTTACTGTCTACGACCTAAGTGTTCTGATCTGAACAACACACTGCTATGCTAGTGAGCACAGTGGAAGCGCCAGCACGCCAAGCGTTCGACGTAAAAGAAAATTCTCATAAAGGAAAAACATAAAACAAAGACCACCAACCCCCCGCCCCTCCCTTTTTGTTTGAGCAGCCCCTAAGTAGGTACCTATCTTTAATACCCTGACCGTGCTCCTCATCCATCATCCGAACCTTCGATCATCATCTCTCTCCATATTTTTTTCTCCGAACCATTCGTCAAAATGAGATTTCTTCCATAAAAACAAATCTTGAAATGGAACCGCAGTCTTGCATAGTTCTACACTTGTAGCCTCTTCAATATTCGCCATACATTTTCTATGGAAAATAAATTCCGCCATCTTGAATTGTTTTCCTGTTCATCAAGTAGACCTTCATGTCCCGATCATCTTTTGCCAAGAAACCACTCTTCCATCTTTTATACTCTCCGTGATAGACACCGACGAAATTTGTATGGCGGCCATCTTAAATCCGCCATTTTGAAATTTTTTTTCAGCTCACTGTCAATTGGATGAAGTTTCGAGTGACATTTGTTCGAGCACCCCCCACCTATCTTCAATACCCTTTTCTATGGAAAAATAAATTCCGCCATCTTGAATTTTTTTCCTGTTCATCAAGTAGACCTTCATGTCCTGATCATGTTTTGCTAAGAAACCACTCCTCCATCTTTTATACTCTCCGAGATAGACACCGACAAAATTTGTATGGCGGCCATCTTAAATCCGCCATTTTGAATTTTTTTTCAGCTCACTGTCAATTGGATGAAGTTTCGAGTGACATTTGGTCGAGCACCCCCCACCTATCTTCGATACCCTGGCTGGTGCTCTTCATCCGTCTTCGAAATCCTCAATCGTCAGCTCTCTTCGTATTTTTCCTCCCCATGAATTTTTGTCTTCTATACGAAACGATGAGTAAAAAAAAAAGTTTTCATACAAAATTTTACAGGAGAGGTGATCAATCAGTCAATCAGCACGAGCAGCTATATATATATTAACTAGTATGGCGCGTGGCTGCGCGGCCCGCTAAAGCGGACCGCGTAATGGACCGCGCGGTCCACTGTCTACTTACTCGCTGTCCTACTATCCTGCCCCCCGATTATGTAAGAATGGCCGATCAAATCGTCAAAGTTCGGCGTCAAAGTAAAATAAACCATAACAGCATTAAATTAGAGCTCAATTTCGAAACACGAAATTGAGCTCTAATTCAATGCTGTTATGGTTTATTTTACTTTGACGCCGAACTTTTACGATTTCATCGACAATTGTTACATAATCGGGCAGCTGGTTTACGTTCTACGTGTTCTGATCTGAACAACACACTGCCATGCTAGTGAGCACAGTGGAAGCGCCAGCACGCCAAGCGTCCGACGTAAAAGAAAATTCTCATAAAGGAAAAACATAAAACAAAGACCACCAACCCCCCGCCCCTCCCTTTTTGTTTGAGCAGCCCCTAAGTAGGTACCTATCTTTAATACCCTGACCGTGCTTCTCAGCCATCATCCGAACCTTCGATCATCATCTCTCTCCATATTTTTTTCTCCGAACCATTCGTCAAAATGAGATTTCTTCCATAAAAACAAATCTTGAAAAGGAACCGTAGTCTTGCATAGTTCTACACTTGTAGCCTCTTCAATATTCGCCATACATTTTCTATGGAAAATAAATTCCGCCATCTTGAATTTTTTTCCTGTTCATCAAGTAGACCCTCATGTCCCGATCATCTTTTGCCAAGAAACCACTCTTCCATCTTTTATACTCTCCGAGATAGACACCGTCGAAATTTGTATGGCGGCCATCTTACATCCGCCATTTTGAATTTTTTTTCAGCTCACTTTCAATTGGATGAAGTTTCGAATGACATTTGGTCGAGCACCCCCCACCTATCTTCAATACCCTTTTCTATGGAAAAATAAATTCCGCCATCTTGAATTTTTTCCTGTTCATCAAGTAGACCCTCATGTCCTGATCATCTTTTGCGAAGAAACCACTCTTCCATCTTTTATACTCTCCGAGATAGACACCGTCGAAATTTGTATGGCGGCCATCTTAAATCCGCCATTTTGAAATTTTTTTCAGCTCACTGTCAATCGGATGAAGTTTCGAGTGACATTTGGTCGAGCACCCCCCACCTATCTTCGATACCCTGGCTGGTGCTCTTCATCCGTCTTCAAAATCCTCAATCATCAGCTCTCTCTGTATTTTTCCTCTTAATGAATTTTTGTCTTCTATACGAAACGATGAGTGAAAAAAAAAATGTTCATACAAAATTTTACAGGAGAGGTGATCAATGAGTCAGTCAGCACGAGCAGCTATATATATATTAAAGAAAAACTGAACTAAATGTTTTCATTGTGGAACCCACTTTTAAAGAATAGCAGTGGGTTTAGTTTGGGTTTAGTTTCTGAACTCTTATCTATTTTATTACAATACTAGCTGATGCCCGCGACTTCGTCCGCTTGGTTTGGCGGGACCCTCGAACCCGATTGCAGCGCCCCCTACCGGGTCCAATTGTAAATATAAACCATCCCGGGGTCCAGACAAACCCAACAAATAAAGAATTAGCGAAATTGGTCCAGCCGTTCACGCGTAATGCCGTGACCAAGGGAAATAGGGATTCATTTTTAGGTATATTATACCCCTATTTCACCCCTTCGGGGGTGGAACTTTGAAAAACTGTGAGACACATATGTTTTTATTTTCTACCCGCAGCTCATATATCAAGTTTCATGGCTATAACTTCAGAAATTAAGGACTTTCATACAAACTTTCAAACCCTATTTCACCCCTTCGGGGGTAGAATTTCGGGATAAAAAGTATCCCATGTCCTACCTCGTAGTATGGGCTCAAATCGTGCCAAGTTTCGTTTGAATTCATTCAGTAGTTTCGGCGTGATGCGCGGCCAAGATACAGACAGACAGACAGACAGACAGACAGACAGACAGACAGACAGACAGACAAAAATAAAAAAAATTACAGATTTGGCTTCAGTATCGAATAATGAGTGCCCTCCAAAAAAAATTTTCAAAATATCTTCAATGTACAGAATTGGACCTGTTACAGTTTTATTATAAGTATAGATATAGATTCCGGGATAAAAAGTAGCCTGTGTCACTCTCCAGATCCTCGACTATGCCCATGCCAAAACTCACGTCGACCCGTTGCTCCGTTGCGGCGTGATTGAAGGACAAACCAATAATCCAACAAACAAACACACTTTCGCGTTTATAATATTAGTATGAAGTATGATTTATAATTTCTTGTAAAGAAAGTTAAAGAAAGATTGAAATAGAAATATTTTTTTCTGTATAGATCCCGAAAAATATATAAGATAAGAAAAACTGAACTAAATGTTTTCATTGTGGAACCCACTTTTAAAGAATAGCAGTGGGTTTAGTTTGGGTTTAGTTTCTGAACTCTTATCTATTTTATTACAATATTTTTGTTGCCGAAAATATAGACGTCGAATTTTGAAGAGGCAATTGTCATATTCGTCGGGAACAATACGAAATACATCCCCTTTTGTATCAAAAGTACACTCACAAGTTACTTTGTACAGATAGGTACGTAATGCTTTTCCTGATGCTTTTCCTGTTCTAAAAATTTAACTTGATTAGAAGGACAGCTGTGAGTAGTGCTTCTTTTTCTCTCTTTCTCAGGTGTAATTACCTTACAAGGCCAGCTTTAATTTTAAAATCAACTGTGACAACATAATATCAAATCGAATCATCGTATACTTCTTATTTTAAGATAGTTATGATGTCACTAAATTAATATATAATTATTCTTAAAAAAAAGTTGGCAGTCATAGGGACGATAGAAGTGAAAACGATTTTTTTCTTAAACTAAGGCATTTAAGTTTAGTTTAGTGTATTTATATTGAAGACCTTTGTCTTCGTAACAACGCAAGCATGTCGGTGACGGTTGACGCGAATCCACAAGTTTACCCCGTACCAAAAAGTGCTCAACGCGGCTAAAGTAGTTTTCACTTCAATTTTCACTTCAAAAACAATGGTAGTTAGATTTTCTCCCAGTACAAGACACATTGTCTTCAGTGTGACCGTGCCTTAGTTTTCTTGTCATTTCGAGTTACATAATAGCCGAGGACACAGACTAAATTCAATAGGGGCTATTTTTTTATAATTTACGTATCGGAATTCACACGAATATGTTTGTTGATGGAATACAGAGACGTTTTTCGTTTGATAAAAAAATTAAACTGATTTTTATTTTGACGTAGGTAAAACTCATCGTTATCTTTAGGCATATCGGTATTATTGACTGTCAGTAGCTACATTATTAACATCAACTCCAATCAGTTGAGGTTTTTGACGACCTCCGTGGCGCAGTGTTGAGCGCTGTTGCCTTAACGTGCGGAGGTCCCGGGTTCGATCCCCGGCAGGGTTCGGAAATTTATAATTTCTGAATTTCCCTGGTCTGGCCTGGTGGAAGGCTTCGGCCGTGGCTAGTTACCACCCTACCGGCAAAGACGTGCCGCCAAGCGATGTAGCGTTCCGGTACGATGCCGTGTAGAAACCGAATAGGGGCATGGGTTTAATATAACTGCCATGCCCCTAACAGGTTAGCTCGCTACCATCTTAGACTGCATCATCACTTACCATCAGGTGAGATCGCAGTCAAGGGCTGACCTGTAGTGGATAAAAAAAATAAAAAAAAACTAGGGCGAAAACACAATACGGATAGGACAGGACAGTGACAGTACTCTTTATTCCGGAAAATCAGTGCCTGCGAAAGTTTTCAAAAAATGAAATAACGTGCATCATCTTGTAAAACATAAAAACATTTGGTATACTATAGTTACTTCTATAATTAACTAGCAGATGCCCGCGACTTCGTCCGCGTGAAATTAGTTTTTTAAATTCCCACGGGAACTCTCTAATTTTTCGGGTTAATATATAGCAAATGACACTCACAAATACTTCTTGCTAATAAAATATATTATAGTGGCTTTCTATTGGTACCAGAATTTTCAAAATCGGTTCAGTAGGTCCAGAGATTACCCTCTACAACGACACAAACTCACAAACTTTACCTCTTTATAATATTAGTATAGATTTATAAAAATAGTATTAAAATAGCGAGGGACGAGAAAAGTGCGGAAAAATGTGTTTTGCGTCGCGCTGTAAAGTTTACCGAAGTCGCATCCCAAGTCGGACAATTATTAAGACAATTGTATAATACAATATTATACTAAGATAGGTAGAATAATAATTTTGATGGTGATAGTTCGAAGGTGAGGACTGGCCGTAGAGAAATCGATGAGAGTATAGTTATTTAAAACCCATTCCGGGTTTAATATAACTACCATACCCTTAACAAGTTAGCCCGCCTTAGACCCTCGGGCTGATTACGTATCTCGCGACAGGCTTGCGACAGGCGTAAATCTCGCGATCGCTGCTGTCAAACGGCCATTTTGTATTACGTAACAGCGGCTATCGATAGCAAAAGTGCATGAAAAGTGCATTCTGCGACAGGCGAGCAATAGACGTGCTTGGGTACAGCGTAATACGAATTCTAGTGACGTTTTGCGACCGATCGCGTAGTGATTGCTGTCGCATTGCTACTGCTGTCGCTACTGCAAATTTTACGTGATCAGGGTGCCGATCATCTTTAGAGTCCAGAATACTCTATTTGATTTGGTTACCACTAGGTGAGTGAAGGGCTAACTTGTAGAGGAATATTATTATATTGTATTAAAACGGGTACATACCACGATGTAAAACAATGATTTTATTTGTCACACCTCGCAGCACCGCATTCTCGTCGTGACCACGATCCATGTAACTGGGTCGAAATATCGACAAATAAAATCATTGTTTTACATCGTGGTAGGTATGTACCCGTTTTAATACATAATAATGTTTTCAAACCACGAACTATGTCTCAAATCATTTGTAGAGGAATAAAAAAAAAGGTTACAGACTTTGATGGTCTGAATTAAATCGTTTAGGACTTTTACTAAGTGTACTATAGTTACTTCTATATTTAATTTATAAGAAAGTAGTCTTAAAAACTATATTATAAAAGCCGTCATCTGCGAGGGACGGGAAAAGTGCGGAAAGTTCTGTTTTTGCGCCGCGCTGCAAAGTTTGCCGAAGTCAGGACTCGAAGTTAACCGCAGGCAGATGTGCCCGGCTGAATAATAAATTACACGGAGCACCTGCATCCCAAGTCGGACAGGTTTTTAAGATAATTGTATAATACATTACATTATACAACGTACTATTACCTATTCTGTGATTATACTAAGGTAGACTAAGGGGTTTGAATATGTTTGCCTACATGCCGTCCCGCCATTTTTTTTTTAAATAGTGGTCACTCGTTAAACCTGGAGCCATACTGCCAACGCTTAAGAGATGTTGACTCTACAATGCTCTCTCTTCCACTCTCTCACAAACTCTTTCACAATCGTACATTGTAGAGTCAACATCTCCTGAAGATGCTCCGGTGTCGGAGTGAAACGCACGTTGAGGGTATTTTGGAAGATTTATGTGGTGTGGAGAATATCGCGGGCTGCAAGTTCAAGATACGCAATGTACCACATAGATTTACCTGTGGCGGATTATAGCGAATTTTCTAGTTTTTTCAAGATGCATGGATGTTTGTTACTCAATCACGCCAGAACGGCTGAACGGATTTGAATGGATTTTGGCACAGAGCTAGATTATAGTCTGGAATCATAGGCTACTTTTTATCCCAGAAAATTAAAGAGTTCCTGCAGGTACCAAAAAGCTCAATCCACGCGGACGAAGTCACGATCACCAGCTGGTAGAGAATATGCGGTTTTTTAATTGGACATCGAATATGCGGTGATATCGTTGGGCATCGTGTAAAACAATTTACTGTATAAATTAAAGTTTGAACGACTGAAAATTAATAAGTAAAATGATCGACGATTATCTATATCTATCTATACTTATAATAAAACTGTAACAGGTCCAATTCTGTACATTGAAGATATTTTGAAATTTTTTTTTGGAGGGCACTCATTAGTCGATACTGAAGCCAAATCTGTATTTTTTTTCATTTTTGTCTGTCTGTCTGTCTGTCTGTCTGTATCTTGGCCGCGCATCACGCCGAAACTACTGAATGAATTCAAACGAAACTCGGCACGATTTGAGCCCGTACTACGAGGTAGGACATAGGATACTTTTATCCCGAAATTCTACCCCCGAAGGGGTGAAATAGGGGTTGAAAGTTTGTACGAAAGTCCTTAATTTCTCAAGTTATAGCCATGAAACTTGATATATGAGCTGCGGGTTGAAAATGAAAACATATGTGTTTCACAGTTTTTCCAAATTCCACCCCCGAAGGGGTGAAATAGGGGTTGAGAGTTTGTATGAAAATCCTTAATTTTCAAGTTATAGCCATGAAACTTGATATATGAGCTGCGGGTTGAAAATGAAAACATATGTGTTTCACTGTTTTTCAAAATTCCACCCCCGAAGGGGTGAAATAGGGGTTGAGAGTTTGTATGAAAGTCCTTAATTTCTCAAGTTATAGCCATGAAACAGCATTTGGGCTTTCGTTAAAATATGAAGAAGTACGTGTTTCACCATTTTAAGGGGATTATACCATGGTATAGTAATATAGGCTACTTTTTATCATGGAAAATTAATGAGTTCCCGAGGGAATCGAAAAAACTTAGTCCACGCGGACGAAGTCGCGGGCATCAGCTATAATAAAATAAGATCGATGGAGCAAAAACTCTCTCCGCGCGTCGCAGGTGTCTCCTGATTAATAATTAAAAGGTGCCATCTGCACGTGTAGTTGGCGCTTTACTCGACATCGTACGAATTATGATTTCGTTAGACGACATGCAATTATATATTAAGTTATAACTAGTAGGGGAAATTACTAGCCATGCTTTGTCAATTAGATCTAATAGAATAGTAGAGATTTAAGTTTCTTGTTCCTTGATTATCGTGGACTATGCGGAAGTAACGCCTGCTTCTATCCAATATAATTTTTGTGGTTGATGGTTGATTTTTAGTAATCACTAGCTGATGCCCGCGACTTCGTCCGCGTGGATTGAGGTTTTTCGGTTCCCGCGGGAACTCTTTAATTTTCCGGGATAAAAAGTAGCCTATGTGCTATTGCAGACTATAATCTATCTCTGTGCCAAATTTCATCCAGATCCGTTCATCCGTTGGAGCGTGATTGAGTAACAAACATACATCCATACATCCATCCATCCAAACTTTCGCATTTATAATATTTATTTCATTAAGGAGGGGATCTTCCAGAAGATAATAGATGATGTTGTAAAAGTCCAAAATATGTCCACGCCCTGTTAGTTTTATGTTTAACTAGATGATGCCCGCGACTTCGTCCGCGTGGATTAAGTTTTATTATTCCCGCGGGAACTGCTTAATTTTTTGGGTTAAAAAGTAGCCTATGTCACTCTATGTCTCACTGTCCTCAGCTATACCCATGCCAAAAATCACGTCGATCCGTTGCGGCGTGATTGAAAGACAAACCAACAAACAGACACACTTTCGCATTTATAATAATAGTATGATAACCATTTTAAAATATAGGTAGATTAAAGTTAAAAAGTGCGTTGAATTTTAATGACGTCACTAGCAAGTATTTCATAAAACATCCCGTAGGTACTGAGCGCGCCTTTTGATGTTTTAAAAAAGTTGCTGATTTGACTAGTTGTTAAATTACCTTATTTCTGTTGTACACAATCTGTAAACCTAATTGATCCCATTAAATTTAATGCTGTCCCTTTCTATAGGAAGTATTATAAAAGAGAAAGCAACATGTTTATATTTTAGTTTAACATCTTAGGCTAAAATATAGCTCGCGTGGAATGGTGGCAAGAATGCTAGAAACATTTCCGTTCTGGACAGCTATACTGATGATCATTTTGGTTAAATATTTTATTGTTTCAAAAATAATTTTACAGTTGATTTAGATGAAACTTACAGGCTAAAATAAAATATTTAATGTAAACAAGATTCAGCATTTTGAGCGTTCAGGATTAAGTTAAATTAGTTTATAACGTACAATTCCAAGCAAAATGTTAATTTAATTTCTCTTTAATTTATTATGAGGGTAGTCTTAAGTATTGGTAGTACGATTTGAACAAAAACATACCAACGCATACACGGATAGTTTGCCAGAATGAGGCAATTATACGCGATAGAATGCCTCGCAAGAAATTTTTGGCATTCCATGGCCTCAGGGTCTCCACAGCGCAAGGTAAATAGCGGTAAACGGCCAGATAAGTTATACATTTTACCAAAATGGGGCTTAAAAGCTTAATTTAGAGATAAACTCTTGTATTTAAACAACCAAACGTAACTCTACAGTTGGCAGACAACTATCTTACTACTTAGCGGAATGGCGAACGTTAAAATGCAAAATACTTGAATCTATGCAAAATTACAGCTTTCCAGGTCAAACGGATTCCCTTGTAGATTTAATGTCACACTAAAAATACAGAGTCCTAACTTTGAATAAGAAATTCAGTAAGTACCTAGCTTACTGAATTTCTCGACTGTTTTTTGCAAATTTGTACGGAAAGGCACAATTACTGTGTTTTATTGCTGACAACAGCTATATTTCATAAAGGTAAGTGATTAATAGTAACGGGCCATGACCGCCAGAAATGAGAATTACGATGCAGAAAGAGAGTAATATCAATAATAATTGATCAATGAATAATTCATATAAAAATGATGTTTGCACGCCAAGCTTGTATCCTAAACGCTAGTAGCCGACGTTGACCTTTCAGCCGCATCATTCAAGTGGGACTGGGCAGGTCATGTGAGCCGTATGCCAGATGACTTGGGGGCTATATTGTATTCTTCTCCCCAAAATCGTTAACGATGGCGCGATGAATTAGATAAAGGAGACTATCCAGATTTGTATGGAGTGTCGGTCCGGTCCTTTTACAAGTAGAGAAATGAAAGAAAATAAAAAAACCGGCCAAGTGCGAGTCGGACTCGCGCACCGAGGGTTCCGTACAAACCTGTAGTAAGTTTTACGATTTATGACGTATTAAAAACAAGACGAAATGAACCGCAAAACTAACTTTGTTTGTAGAGGTTTATTGTTAATATCAAAAAATTACGTTTGTTGTATGGGAGCCCCCCGTTAATATTTACTTTATTGATATTTAATTATTTATTTTGAAAGGTAATATACAAGTTAATATTCTGTGAAAATTTGAACCGTCTACCTGTTACCGTTTTTAATATTGAGCAAAAAAATACGAAAAAAACACGTTTATTGTATGGGGACCCCCCTTAATATATATATTTTTTTAATTTTTAGTATTTGTTGTTATAGCGGCACCGGAAATACATCATTTGTGAAAATTTCAGCTTTCTAGCTATCACGGTTTATGAGATACAGCCTGGAGACAGACAGACAGACAGACAGACAGACAGACAGACAGACAGACAGACAGACAGACAGACAGACAGACAGACAGACAGACAGACAGACAGCGGAGTCTTAGTAATAGGGTCCCGTTTTTACCCTTTGGGTACGGAACCCTAAAAAAATACTAAACCAGTTTTGATCGTTCAAATCCACGAATTCATCGTAATTTCGGTGGTGTAATTATTTAATCTTTCCACGATAAGCAACACTAAACAGGAGCGGGTAACAATGGCGGATTCATATATTATATTGACGTTTTCTGTCAAGTGTCAACACAACACCGGAAAAACCATAAGGAAAACACGTTATTTTGACAGTGACTGTCAGAAATGACATTTGATACATTTCGGGCCTACTGCCATCTCTATGGCTAAAGGTTGCCATCTTGGAAACGTATCGAAAACTTGAAATACATTTTATTTTATTTCTCGTTATTTACTTTAATATTCTAAATTATTATATTTTAATACAATCTATGTATTTCCCTCTATTCATGGTAGAGTGTACAAAGAGTACACCGAAGGTGAACCTTCTCCTTTACAGTTGCGTGGCCCACAGAGGCACAGCATAGGAATATGTCGAGAAATGAGGCCTTTACCCAGACGTTGGATAGTGCAGGGTAAATTAGACAAGCTTGGCAGGTATTGCAATCTTAACAACTATGTTGCATGTACCGTAGTCTACCACTACAGCCTATTAACGTCCCACTGCTGGGCACAGGCCTCCACTCTCATAGGAGAAAGGGAATTAGAGTTTAGACCCACCACGCTGCTCCAATGCGGGTTACCGGCTACCGTAGTCTAGCAAAATAAAAACCTTAAGTAAATAATTAAAATTGGCACCTCCAGGCACGCGCACTTCGATTCATCCGCACAGCATCCAAGGTGCTCTGAGCTCTCTGATGAATTACGTAAAGGCGTCTTATCTTCATTGAGACAAAGATCAAAGGAAATGGCGCTTTCAAAAACTTCTCAAAAGCCGTCGATAGCGTACAACTTGAGTGTAGAGTTTACACTAGCACATTGTTAACGGGGCTTTTGTCTTAATTCAACACTTTGCTGAGATTTTAATGAGATGAATGGCTCAGAGACTGATTTATTGTGATATATTCAGCATGTTTTAAAACTATATATTTACTAGATGATGCCCGCGACTTCGTCCGGGTGGATTAAGGTTTTTATGATTACCGCGGGAAATCCTTAATTTTCCGGGATAAAAAGCCTATGTCCTTCCCCGGGATTTATCCTACCGTCATACCAAATTTCAGCAAAATCGGTTGAAAAGATGAGCCGGGAAAGCGTATCAGACAGACAGACAGACAGACAGACAGACAGACAGACAGACAGACAGACAGATAGACAGACAGACACGCTTTCGCATTTATAATATTAAGTATGGATTTGAGTGCTCTCAGGAGTCAGTCGGTCCTACGTCTGAGCTCTCTCCGATCGTGTCGGATTTTCCGTCCCATCGGGCTATATAGAAGGAAAGAAAGTGCACTATATATGCGCACACACTTGTGCACTATAATATCTCCCGCGCAGATGGCTAATCTTTCTGAAGATAGGCCGCCGTGACCGAAATTCGGTCGGGAGGACATTGTTAATTGATTAGGTAGTTCAAATTATACACAGTGTTTTTTAACCAGTCTCACTGCGGGGTGAGAGGGGCAAGATGGCGGAAGGTATTCCCAAGCGGGCAGAATCTTCAGTTCGAAATTTAGTCATTTTAGCCCAATATTAGTATGCAGCTTGGAAGTGTATAGACGAAGGTGTAGGTGTTGATCTTAGTCTGCAATTTGTATGGGCGCCGATCAACTGTATGGATATAAAATTATTCTAACGCTGTGATTTATATTATGTAAATACCCAACTGCTTCGTTGGCCTACTGGTTATCATGTTCGACTGCGGCCGACGAGGTCCTGGGTTCGAGTCCCGGGTCGGGCCATTTTTAAGTGTTGGGTTTTCTGATTCGAAATTCTCAGTACTAGCCCGGAATTAGGAAGTTGGCGGTGTTTCACCCCCGTGCCTCGGAGAGCACGTTAAGCCGTCGGTCCCGGTTATTATCACTAAGATGATAATAGTCGTTAAAGCCCGCCAACCCGCATTGGAGCAGCGTGGTGGGTCTAAGCTCTAATTCCCTCTCTCCTATATGAGAGTGGAGCCCTGTGCCCAGCAGTGGGACGTTAATGGGCTGTAGTGGATAGTGGAAATATCCAAATAAGAGAGTCTAAAGATATCATTCCAGTCAATTTACTCAAGAAAACATCAGGGGAATAAATTTTCTTGATTTCAAAGAGACTTTGAAAAATAAATTAAAAGCCATTTGAAGTAGCCATTTTAATTAACATGGCTAGTTCTCATCTAACTTACATAACGGTCGAAGTCGCGCAGAACTTATGAAACTACGACAAGAAATAAATATATGCTAGCGCTTCTTTCGAAATATATGCAGATCTCCTTCTGCGAGAACTAACGTTATGAAGTGAAAAAAAAACTGAAAGCTCGACTTCTGAAGCGCTTCAAACACAGTATGTAAACATTTTATAAACTGCAAACTACATTCGTATTCGTATCAACTTTAACTTTTACACGTCATGTTACGATGAACAAAAGGAGCAGGAAAAATGTTTATGTATAAATTCTCAGTACTAGCCCGGGGTTAGGAAGTTGGTGGTGTTTCACGTTAAGCCGTCGGTCCCGGTTGTTATCACTAACATAATAATAATAATCGTTAAAGCCTGCCAACCCAACCCAGCCAACCTTATTAAAAAATTAAAAAAAAAACATAATATAGTATGTATTAACCCGGATAATCTTTAATGCTGTATATGCCTATAATAATTAAGTATTGTGTTAGAACTAGACATATAACCGTATATTATTTTAACATTGTTAATAATTGTATTTACAATATTTGTTGGCATATCAATAAAAAAAAACCCCGCATTGGAGCAGCATGGTGGGTCTAAGCTCTAATTCCCTCTCTCCTATGAGAGTAGAGTCCTGTGCCCAGAAGTGGGACGTTAATGAGCTGTAATGGTGGTATAGGTTTTTAAATTTAAATTTTACCTACGTAATATTATTATGTTATTAGACACCAATTTTATGCTAACCTCGAAATTTCCATTTTATATGTTGTCACAAAAATCTTGGGTAATATATTTTAACCTGCATGAAAAATATCTGCATGGCAGCTGCTGCATAAATTATGAACTAAATTAAAAAATTAAAATTAAAATATTTTTATGATATGTCTGAGTAATTCTGTTCTTAATTGAATTTATGATCCTTTGAGCTTTCTTAATTGACTTTGAAATGAACGAACGGGAACGAGTTCATTTAAATCATTAAGGTTTCACACTTTTAAGATATTAAAATTCTATTATTATAGTACCTAAGTAAATGGAGTATTCGGTTGATTACAACATTTTTTTGTTAACAATTTTAAATTGAATTTAAAGGCTTAGTCCATAATCATAATTTAATATTTAATTAAGTGGTGTTAGTTACACAGTACTGCAGAATATTTTAATGAAACATTTAGAAAGAGAGAAAAAATAAAAGAAAGAAAGATAAATATTTAGTAAGTACCTACATAATGAAGAATGGGTGGATAAATTATAATAGATTTTAGTTTTCTCTGGTCTTGTCTGGTGGGAGGCTACCAGCCTACTGGTAAAGATGTATCGTCAAGCGATTTAGCGTTCCGATACGATGCCGTGTAGCAACCGATTAGGGGTATCGGCTGGGGTAGCCTACAGCCTAGGGTAGCGTACCCCTAACAAGTTAGCCCGCTGCCTTGTCTTGTACTGCATTATCGCTTACCATGAGATGAGATCGCAGTCAAGCTGTAACTTATAGTGGAATAAAAAAAACATAATTAGGTACGCATTAACGAATTATTTATTTAGCCACCTTCAACACAAACTCTATACTAACCCTATTACACGATAATTTACATCGTTACAAATTGCTCGCGTGATATGTGAAACCCAGCAACTGTCTATCTATCAACATGGAAATCGTATTATATGAACAAGGGTATTTTTAACCGAAGTTAAACGATTAGGTAGTACGGGCGTTATGTTCTTACAAGTTATTTTTTTGTAATTTAGGTACTGTAGACTCGTATACATGGAAATCATACCTATTAACAAGTGTATTTTAACCGAAGTTTATCGTATGTATGGGTGTTATGTATCTGACGCTAAAGGTTTTCATTTTTTGTAATTTAGTAACTGCAATATGTACTCTATCCAAACCTATGTAAGTATATATCTAAACTAAACTACATAACCGTACCAAAAAACTTGATCCACGGGCATCATTAGTTATAAGTTATACTAGCTGATACCCGTGACTTCGTCAGTGTGGTTTAAGTTTTTTTTGTTTCCCTCAGAAATGCCTTAATTTTCCGGGATAATTAGCCTATGTCACTCTCCAGATCCTCAACTATACCCATGCCAATAATCATGTCGATCCGTTGCTCCGTTGCGGCGTGATTGAAGGACAAAGCAACAAACAAACACACTTTGGCATTTATAATATTATTACGAAGTATGATAATATTATATTCGAGAATAAAACACACGCTCGTGTAGGTATTTCGAAACATTATTTTTACCTCATTATTCTTTCCGATATTTAGTCAACCTTGTTACAAGTTCTTGAAGACAGGTGAGGCTCAAACTTTGATGTGAAAATACATGGATATGCGTAAGGCAACTTTCACATAAGGACACCAAAACATATTTTTGAACTTCAACAGCATCAACGTCGTTATCATAGGGCCAAAATAAATATTAAACTTCTAACATTTAATTAAATTAGCAAAACTTACTGTTGAGCTTACGATGAACAAAAATATTCTATGATATTGAGGTCTAGGTATAAAAATGATTATTTTAGTGAAACTTTAAGATTGTTGAATCGAAGCAGGCGTTACTTTGCGGAAGTCCATGATAATGAATGAACGAGAAGTTTAATTCGCTATAATCCGCCACAGTAGACAAATCTATGTGGTAGGTACAGTGCGTGTCCTTCACCAATAGCATGCGAACACCACACAAATCTTCCAAATCACTCTCAACGTACGTTTCACTCCGAAACCGGAGCATCCTCAGGAGATGTTGACTCGACAATGCACGATTGTAAAGAAACAAACTTTAAGATTGTTGTTACAATCTAAATCGTTTTGACGTCTCTCTCAAGTTGTGAAACTTGAGAGACAGAGTATATATTCCAGTAACTTCTCTCTCTTTTCAGACAGAGAAGTTACTGGAATATAGGTATAGATTGCATGCGTTTAAGGCGGCTTACAATGATCGATCGTGGCATCATAGGTCCAATTGTCTAAGCAAATCATAATCATTTGACAGCTTAAAATGTATTACTCGATCTGTTTAAGGAGTTCATACATGCTTTTTGACGTGCAGGCATCAATGAACTCCTTTAACAGGTTGAATTATACGTTTGACAAACTATTACGATTCGATTTCCTTACACAATCGGGGGGCATAATCGGCCGTTCGTAATATTGTGACTTCGATGCTACATTGTGATTTGTTCATTTGTGACATTTAAGTCTGTAATTCTGTAGGTCTGCTACGCTTATTTCGGTCCATATTTTCAACCGAATTTAATGAAATTTGGTACAAAGATAGGTTTGTAGCACGGGGAAGGACATAGGCTAAAACTTATTAACACGCGGACGAAGTCGTGGGCAGCATCTAGTTTTTCATACACCTTAATCCGCAACTAAGCTTTTAGTGGTGAAAACGCAGTCAGTCTCATCACAAAGGCTTTGGTTTGGTTGCATTTGTATCGTTCAGTTTACAAAGAGCCTTATCCCTGTACATTAAAGTCACAAAGAAAACTAAACTTTGTACCATGGACCGGAAAGTTTTAATTGGATTGTCGTAGATCCCGCATTATATGGAAATACTTTGCCCGTGTTCGGGTATATTTCGCTTATAATTTTTTGGATTTTTTTCAAGAGTTATCTAGGAATGTTTCAGTTTTATGACTCTGAGACACAGATGGTAACTTTCTTAAGTGGATTAATTTAATAAACGGAAAATATACTAATCCATACTAATATTATAAATGCGAAAGTGTGTCTGTCTGTCTGTCTGTCTGTCTGCTACGCTTTCCCGGTCCATCTTTTCAACCGATTTTGCTGAAATTTGGTATAGAGGTAGGTTATATCCCGGGGAAGGACATAGACTTTTTATCCCGGAAAATTAAAGAGTTCCCGCGGGAATCAAAAAAACTTAATCCACGCGGACGCAGTCGCGGGAATCATCTAGTCATTAAATATACTTAATATAGGTTTTTTTTAACCACTACAAGTTAGCCCTTGACTGCGATCTCACCTGATGGTAAGTGATGATGCAGTCTAAGATGGTAGCGGGCTAACCTGTTAGGGTTAAAGAGGAATTGGTAATTTATACTTTATTATTTACTACCGAGTTTCCAGCTGACTCTTCTCAATAGGAATGGTATTTCGAAGTCCAAACCAGCAGTAGATCCACTGGACTATTCAAATGCGCTAAATACTTACAAAATTGTTTTTTGAACAAAAACCATTTGAATTTGAATTATAACAAACTAGCTGATGCCCGCAACTTTGTCCGCGTGGAATAAGTATTCTTTAATTCCCGCGGGAACTTAATTTGTCTTGTTCTAAACTTAATTTTTAAGTCTTAATTTTCCGGGATAAAAAGTAGTTTATGTAACTCTCCAGTAGGCCAAGCTTGCGCACTACAAAATATCTCGCGACGAGAGAGAGAGATGTTGTCGTTGCCGGCTAATTTTTCGTTTACCTTAACATGCAAAAATTGCGGTATATTACTAGAAAAAAAATTGTCTGCATGTAAGGGTTCGTAGAGATCTCTACTTTTGACGTAACGAGACAAGTAATGATGTAAGCTTCAGTATACAAATAGAGATAACGGGTAGACATCATTTTACTCGTTGTGCGACAAACAAACACACTTTCGCATTTATAATTTTAAAGTACGAAGTTTATTTGAATAAAAAACATCATTTGAATTTGAATTATAAACAAATAAGCAGTACAAAAAAATTCCAACTCTAAACCTAATTACAATGTTGGTAGGATTAATAGAGCAGTATAACCAACATATTCGAATATAAAAAACTAGTAGCTTTAATTTAAATAAAAGAAATTACTTGATTGAAGTCCTTTTTTAAGAAACTGAGAAAATCCTCTCATTTTGAGGTGTACCTAAGGGTGAAAAAACACTATGGGTATGACAGGGAAAAACGCCAGCGCGAAACTATGGCTTGCACACTTTTATATGGAGTTGCACAGACTTGCTTGACCCTTTGAAACATGTTTCTCGTACGATGCGACCGTTAAATTGCGCTGACGTTTTTTCTGTAGTGTTTTCGCCCTTAACAGTTTCCAAAAATACGTATTATCGCACATAAATATAAATCATAATATTCTTTATAGACTTTATACACTGAGAAAAATTTCCTTGTTTACCTTCCGATTTTTACCTTCTAAAACCGATTCCTTCCAAAATTGGGTCTTTTCCTTCCACCGATTACCTTCTGAATCGGGGAACTGCCAAATTCCTACCGATATTTAGAAGGTAATGAATTTTATCCGTCTAATACGGAAGAACATAAAGGAAGGAAATTTGTTGGAAGGAATTAACCAAGAAGGAATTTCCTTCCAGCTAAATATTCCTACTAAATAAGGATGCATTATAATAAGTCCTCCCAAATTTATCCTTCCAAATTAGATGTTAATGTCCTTCTGAATTCAAATCCAAAGTTGTCGGAAGGAAAACGCAGCTAACCTTCTGAGATTGAAGGATATTTACCCTCTTAACTAGTGGGAAATAAATTGACATTACTATTCCATCAAAAAAGAAAGGATTAGATAGGCTCGCTGGAAGGAACTGCCATCCAAATTAGATGGATCACGCTTGGAGGTAATAACACAAGGAGTATCCTTCTAAATTAGATGATAATATCCTTCTAAATCAATTATAATTTTTCGGTAGGAACAGTGTCGGAAGGAAAACGCATATTTACCCTCCGAAATTGAAGGATATTTACCCTCTTATTTAGTAGGAAATGAAGTGACATTACTATTCCATCAAAAACGAAGGGATTAGAAAGGCTCGCTGGAAGGAATTACCATCCAAATTAGATGGGTCACATATGGAGAAAATAACACAAGGAACATCTTTCTAAATTAGATCATATATCTCTCCAAACAAATTGGAATATTTCGGTATCGGAAGGAAAACGAATAAGTTTTATTAAATAGAAATTGTAACACCGAATGTAGTACCCGACCCGACCACTAGATGTCGCTACGCGTATATTGGCTCGCGGTATAGGGTGGCGCCGGTCAAACACATATATATATCGCCAAGTCCGCTTGTGTCGGTACCTGCATCGTGCTTCCACCTAGTTGGGACATTCATTGAAAGCGCATAGCAGAGCATAAACCATAGGTGGTATACGAACCCCTGCTTCCACCCTTGCTAGGACAGGGCGTTTTGAAAGCCTATAATTTTGCAAAAGCCCGCTCCGTATTCGCCTTCGCCTTAGGTAGGTAATATTATGTCTTTACCTTCTAGATTTGGAAGGTTATTTATATTTACCGAACAAATATGACCAAGTATGTATTTACCGTCATTTATTTTCCTTCCAAAAATTACCTTCCCTTTTGACTCAGTAGGAATTTCCGACCGAAATTTGGAAGGTACGCATTACCCACCAAAATAGAAGGCAGACATTGTTTGGAAGGAAATTTTGGACGGTAATAATATCCTTCCAAGTTGAAAGGTAAATTTCCTACTGAGTCAAAAGGGACGGTAATACCTTCCGTATTTCGGAAGGTCTTTTTTCTCAGTGTACTTTCAATTATATCGGAACCACAAGTAGGGTCGTCAAGGGTTCAGAATTAATTGATATTATAAGGTCGATTTACAGATAAATATATACTTATAATTTAATACCGAGGTACTCGACATAATAAGGGTATACGCGGGTTTCGGAAACCGAATAATTAGACACTTCTGCTGTACCTATAGGATTCCACTTGACAAGTTGAAGGGTTAAAAGGGCTTTCGTATTCGTCTTCCTGGAAACCCTTTCAAATTCATAATATTGAGAATTTATGAATATTCACGTGCTGTAATAGAGTCAAAATTCGTGTAGGTACTTTAGTAGCTGAAAATTAATACTTACCTAACTGAAAAAAAACCTCTTTTTTTTGCGAAATTATGAACCTTTGTCATTAATCATTCCTTATTACTATAAATAAATGTTTTTTTTATCCACTACATGTTAGCCCTTGACTGCGATCTCACCTGATGGTAAGTGATGATGCAGTCTAAGATGGTAGCGGGCTAACCTGTTAGGGGCATGGCAGTTATATTAAACCCATACCCCTATTCGGTTTCTACACGGCATCGTACCGGAACGCTAAATCACTTGGCGGCACGTCTTTGCCGGTAGGGTGGTAACTAGCCACGGCCGAAGCCTTCCACCAGGCCAGACCAGGGAAATTCAGAAATTATAAATTTCCAAACCCTGCCGGGGATTGAACCCGGGACTTCCGCACGTTAAGGCAACAGCGCTCAACACTGCGCCACGGAGGTCGTAAAATCCGTAAGTGTAAAATCCGCGCGCCGTAATATCAAATCGCGCGCTATCGCGTAAAGTCGTAGCAGGCTCATCAAGCTTAAGCAATGAAAAACTCGCTACAGAGAACTATACGCAGTCAAAGTCACGAGCAAAAAAAAGTTCAATACACCCAAAGCTCTCGAATGAGTTATACTCAAACAAAGGTTGGTACAGTCAACAAAAAAGCTCATTTGCACTCAACCGTTGCCAGCAGCCGTTGTACGTCGATCCGACGGAACAGCGATCGCTATTTGAGTGGAGCCATTTATGTGTGGCGCAATTTATAAGTTAAAGCGATTTTTCTCACTAGTTAAATATTTTTATCTTGATTTTTGTTTTCCTATATAATTTAAAAATAAGTGCCTTGATTGTGGTGGTTCGTTTTGAGAAAGGCCACTGACGAAGTCAAGAAGTGCACTCGCTTGACCTCAAATTTTTATGGTTACGTGAGTTTAACGAGAAAACACGAAATGTATCGTATGATATTAAAATGATTCACTAAACATAGAACGATGATTTTATCATGAAAAAGTACGACTAAATATTCATATTCATATTCATATTCATTTATTTTGCATTCCAATACAATTATTACAAACATAATTACAATTCTTAAGTAGTTCAATTAATCAATCAATTCTCATCATCTTAATTCCTGAAATTATGGCTATTATTGACTTGTACGTTAGAGAGCGTGGAGTTTTGGGACCGGCTGACGGCTTCGTGCCAGCGGCGGCCTGGCTGACGTCGGGTTAAGTAAGCCGGCGGGAATAGACGGGAAGGAGGGGATAGGCGTTCGTTTGGGACAGCTGAGTGCCAACACGATGGAGAGCGTCGTGTTACAATAATTATTACCGTTTATCCCTTGGGCCGCACACGATATGGAGTGGTTCCAGTGACTCGTGTCAAGCACCCATTTGTCCGTCACACTGACCGTTCCGAGTGTCTCGAGCGTGACTACTGTTTATATTTACGTCCAACTCACTTAATAGAGATGTTTGTTGGCTGTCCCATCCAGTCTAGTCCCTAAACGTAAATGTTTAAAAGCTTTCATGTATGAAGATCATGTTCGCGCCAGTTTAATACAAAAACTTTATGTTGTTGCAATTTTTTGATCCCCCGACAAACATTAGGTACTATGAAGTTTCACCTACATCCAAATGTTGTTCGTGAAACTTTTAAGTTTACAGTTTGAGTACGGATATCATGTTCTATTTTTCCATAAAACCAAATAAGAAGAAAAAGAATCATTTAATATTGGTTCGTGATTTACAAATTTAGAATTTGTTCGTGCAGTAAGGGTGCACCACGGACAAAGCGTTCGCATAAAACGTCGGTATGGGAAACATAATATTTCGCCCGGTCGCAGTAGTCTGTGCTGCTTCACATTAAGATGATCGTCTAGTTGTAAATTTTCATACAAAAAACGATAACGTTTTTCTTCCCGTAAATGTTGTCCAATTTTCATAATTTTGAGAAATGTTGCAGATACAATGAAGAATTATGCTCGTACGTTTTAATTTTAAAGAAATATTGCTTATGTTAAAAGTTATTAGCGTCTAAATATCCATATTTTTGACCTAAAAACATCCTCGAGTATTTTAATTTTTTTTAATTGAACTAAACTAAAATACTAAAAAAATAAAACGTACGAGCCTAGATTAAGGTGTACTGAATCTAATGAGACCAAAATTGTCTAATTTCGTAAACGTTTGGGGGGGTAAAAACGTACGTTTGGGGAGGTACGGGACTTGCAACTCTATCGCACGATACGGAGAAGGCAGCGAAGCGTTGTGAAACAGATAGCATTATTGAAAATACCTACTCGCGTCGCGTTTCGTCACTAGACGATAGTCTTAAAGTTCGTGCGCGGCCTTTATTCCGCCAGGATTTCCTGTACCTACCCTGGACTTTCCACATAATATCACAGAATAGGTAATAGTATTAATAATATTTTAATATCATAGCGCTTATCCCTTCTGCTGGGAGGTTGTCAAAATCAATACCTATGAAATTATGGTTATTGAATTACAGCTAAATCGCTTAATGTGTTATGCCTTATTCCTATTAATGTATGGCAGCTTTAATGTCATGTTTTATTAGCGCGAAATTATTAATTGAAATTATTGTACACAAAATTTGATCCGCATTAGTATTCAATAGGTCAACGAAAATGCGTATTAAACTAATAATTATTATAATATTTAATTGCGATTTCTCGCACAATATTATCCATTTCGCGCAAATTTATTTGAATTAAGCATGCTGTGCTCGTACTAAATCAATTTAAATAATAATATCACTCGTATAGTTTGTGGTTTCAAATACCAGCCTCGCAACCACCACCACTATAGCCCATTAACATCCCACTGCTGGGCATAGGCCTCCACTCTCATAGAAAAGAGGGAATTAGAGCTTAGACCCGCCACGCTGCTCCAATACGGGTTGACATTTAGCCCGCCAACCAGCCTCGCAAAAGACTGCATTAATTTTGTTGTAGATACAATGAAATAAGATACAAAAGGCGAAAACACTACGGACAAAACGAAAATCTTATCGCCTAGTGTGCGCGCTCAGAAGGTCGATATCGCGGACTAATCACAAGGACGGTTTTTACGCACCTTCCAGTACGTAGTGTGTTTTCGCTTATACAAAAGCAATAATTGAACTTCGGGTTTTTACTACTCAATCCTGAGCAAGAGAATAACTTGAAAGCTATGTGAATTGAAAGAAAGAAGCTGTGATCGTCTATTGGTTTAGACACCCGTCCTCGGGGATATGCGGGTTCGATCCCCGGGCACGCACCTTTTTTTTATTTTATTGCGAGATAGGCTTGCGCTTGACGACAATCATGCTTAGTGCAAAGCCAAGGTCTAAGGTTATAAGGCCTAGGTTTGAACGCGCTTGCCTAGAAGATGCCCATTCACTCTTGCCTTGAAGATACCTAAGTAATACCAGTTATATACGGCCCATGGCACCTTGGCAAAAAAACGCTGCAAAAACGTTTCGTTATAAGAAAAGAAGTTGCAAAAACGTTTTAAGAAATAAAATATCACTTACAAATACAAATGTTTTATTTTCCAAATTGTTTATAAAATGTTACAAAATGTTGATAGGTACATTTTAACAAGAAAGTAAGAGTAATCTTCAAACGAATTAATTTTTTTTGGTTTAGCAGTTTTCCATTTGACTCATATATCCCTTATTGCTTGTATCTTGAGGTCCAGATAACTTGCTTCGAACGCGAAGGAAAACATCGTGAGGAAATCTGCATGCCTCTTTACAATGTTCACACGAAGGAATGTGAAGGCTGCCAAAGGCCAGCGTGGTGGACTATGGCTACACCCTTCTCAATCCAAAAAGAGCCTCGTTTTCAGTAGTGAGCCAGCAATGGATTGTACCTAATGATAAGTTTACTGACTTGTTTTCTATTGTCCACAGGCAATGTAAAGGGATGATGAAGACAGCTCAGACGCACCACGATGTAACCTAGTAACATGACTCCCAGCAGCCTCGCTCTCTACATCACCAGCCTGCTGTGGCTCGACCTCACGCACGCTAAGATTTGTAAGTCTATTTTGCACTAGCCACATTTTTACTACGACTTACTAGCACTAGGTTTTACAATAGAATTACTGATACCACTATCAAAAGTTAGTGGTACTTGCTCTTGGATGAAACAAACATGGGATATGAAACGTAAGAAAAATGTATGAAATCACGTTCGACTAACTTTCACGGGGCGAGGGGAGAGTGCCTTGTCAATCTTCTGCCCAATTATTTACACTAGTGCATGAAAAATTCGATCATGACAACACAATATCATAATAAACTGCCTCTTTGGTCTAGTGGTTAGCATGTTTGACTGCGGCCGACGAGGTCCCGGGATCGATTCCCGGGTCGGGCCATAGCAAGTATTGGGTTTTACTGACAATAAATTCTCAGTACTAGCCCGTAGTAAGGAAGTTGGCGGTGTTTCACCCCCCTGCCTCGGAGAGCATGTAAATCCGTCGGTCCTGCGCCTGATCTCTCTCCGGTCGTGTCGGATTTTCCGTCCCATCGGGCTATGAGAGTAAAGGAACAGAGAGTGCACCTGTGTTTGCGCACACACTTGTGCACTATAATATCTCCCGCGCAGATGGCTAATCTCTCTGGAGATAGGCCGCCGTGGCCAAAATTCGTATTATTTATTACTAGTGGTTCGCCCCGAACTGAGACCTCGCGGTATCCATAAACTTACAGAGCGCCATCTTTGTGAAGTTCTGTTAAAAATAGTGAAGCTCATTAAAAATTAAATAATTTCGTTTCCTTATAATATTTATCTAATTTTAGTATTTGTTGTTCAAGTACAGGATATAATTCAAATAAGTGATCAAGTTTCAGGCTCAGCCTTTTCTTTCTATGCACAAACGAATAAACTTGTACAGAGCGCCATCTATTGACATAATTGTGAAGTTTGTTAAAAATAATGAAGCTCATTAAAAATTAAATAATTTCGTTTCCTTATAATATTTATCTAATTTTAGTATTTGTTGTTCAAGTACAGGATATAATTCAAATAATTAATCAAGTTTCAGGCTCAGCCTTTCAGAAAATTGGGAGTTCTGAGGTCATCTTTGGACGTCAGAAAATCTCCACTTTGAAAGCCTCCCATTTCGTCAATTTTAGGGGAAAAATTAAAAAAAATATATTTTTGGACTCTGTTCCTCATTATCTTTAAAATGATATACCGCAACCCTATGTAACGCTATAAAAAATATTTTACTCCGCATTCGCTTCTATGAGAGCCCCCCTGAAATAAAGATTTTTATAACTTTTTAAGCCATATTCGGCGGGAGGCCATTGGTTTACATATTATATTTAAATTTGAAGTAATTACATTCAGTAATTCAGGAGTTATAAGGCTCTGACAGACGGACAGACGGACGGACGGACGGACGGACGGACGGACGGACGGACGGACGGACAAGTGCCAATTCACTCAAGTAGACTCAGAGACCTTCGCTTCGCTCGGTCAAAACCCTTCGCTTCGCTCGGTCAATTATAATTAGTGGCGAAACTGCCCAGTTCGCGGCTAGAGGGGTAAGGCGAATATGGCCGATATCACACGTCCCGTGGGGCCATTCGTCCAAAATACGTACGTACCTACTACGTACAGTTTACTTTCATTACTATACCTACTATTTTTAATTCCGAAACAGTGGTAGATTCACTTAACGATTCAAACGCACTTGTAAAATTTTATTTGAATAAAAAACATTTGAGAATCATAATTTTTATGTCCGCCAGTATACGAGTAGTCTAAGTTTTTATATTGCAAATTCGATCGATCGTACTGAGCGTTCGATCACATTAGCGTCAAAGTTAAGATTAGGAGTATGGGTTTAATATAACTGCCATGCCCCTAACAGGCTAGCCCGCTACCGTCTTAGACTGCATCACCAGTTACCATCAGGTGAGATCGCTGTCAAGGGCTTGCTTGTAGTGGATTAAAAAAAGTAAAAGCTAGCACGAAAATGGTAATATTTCAAAGACTCCACAAAATGTTCAACATAAACTAATATTATTGTATTATACATCGCTAACGCAGAAAAACTACTTTAGCCAACTCCCATTTTTCGTCTACCATCCCTTCAAAATTACTTACGAACTCCTGGACCATAACATAAAATAATATGATAATATGGCATGTTACTCGAAATAATATTTTATATTCATGTCGAGACTTTTGTTTTTGTTTTGTTTGTGATTACCAAACAAACCCCCATTTATTGTTAAGGCCTTATAAAAATACCGACTCAAGTTCTGTTCAAGTTCTGTTCTGCGGCTTTTGTTTTGAAAGTTTGTTTTAGTACCGAATAACTTTGAAACCGTATCAAAACATTTTTATGGAAATTTTATTAAAAAGTATTAAAAATATACGTTTCTCTTTAGTAGTCAAATATAAATATTATAAATGCGAAAGTTTGGATGGATGGATGTATGGATGTATGTTTGTTACTCAATCACGCTCCAACGGATGAACGGATCTGGATGAAATTTGGCACAGAGATAGATTATAGTCTGGAATAGCACATAGGCTACTTTTTATCCCGGAAAATTAAAGAATTCCCGCGGGAACCGAAAAACCTCAATCCACGCGGACGAAGTCGCGGGCATCAGCTAGTATTAACATAAATACCTATTAACTTATTTGAAACTAGATGATGCCCGCGACTTTGTCAGTGTGAATTTAGGTTTGGGATTTGGTTTTAAGTTTTTGGTTAGGGGGATGCAAAATATCTCCTCTGCTTGCTGGCTGCTGCGTCATCTGCTGCGACTTTTAAAACGTATACACACATTTACATTTATAACATACATTTGCAATACTACCACAGAATAATATAATAGTACTGACGTAATACTACATTTTACCCAGGAAATTCAAAAGTTCCCGCAGTCAAGTCCTATCCATTATAATATATCCATTATATTATTATTTATTAATTAGTCTTATCCATTATATTATTATTATATTAGTCCATTAGTTCCATTAGTCCTATCTATAAGCGTACGTCTACGTGCGGAGGCCGCCACAACTCTAATCGAATTCCACGCAGCCAACGTGGACATTGTCTCATCATCATCATCATCATCAACTCTTTCATATTCCGGAATGCTAAATATCTCTCTTGCTTGAACTGCTGGGCCGTTAACAGACACACACACTTTTGCTTTATAATATACATTTCCAATACTACATTTTACCCCGGCAAATTCAAAAATTCCTGCAGGGATACCACTAGTTCTGTCTATCTTACGCGCCGAGACCGCCACAACTCAAATCGAATTACTATATAAATCATGCTATATATTTATATCGCAAAATAGCGTGACCGTCTACTAAATTCAAATTTTCTTCCCAGGTTACTTTTGGCACATCACCGATCTTCATTACGACCCGTTCCACAACTCCCCGGAGCTCCATAGAGGTGAGTTGGAAACCGAAAATTTCCTTTTAATTTTCAAAGTTGGAATGTATTTCGTATTTTGCCGCATTTTAATGTCTGTTTGTTTATGCGGACTTTTTGAAATTTATTTTTGAAAAACTTTTGTTTTAATGTTTCCGTTGTGGCACTTTAAATCTGAGCAAAGTTTCAGAATAAAAATGATTTATTAATGACTATTGAAATATTATTATTTATTGAAATTTGGACTGTACAACGTTTGTCGGGCTGATGTCTACATCAAAGAAGGAACCTACCTTCCAAATTTCATGTCTGTTTGCTTTATTATAGTTCCTGAGATATCGTGATTAGTCAGTTAGTGGTATTTCGCTTTTATATATGTGAGACACATATAGACTATGTGAGATTACAGTCAAGGGCTAACTTGTAGTGGAATAAAAAAAGAAGAAAAATATATCATCAAAGTAATTACTTGGTAGGTATAGTAGTAGTACATCATGCAAATGGAAGGCGCTGACCTGGCACAGTAAAGAAACGGTAGTTGTGCAAACCCATATTCCTAATTGACTTCTACGTGGCAAGTCGATACGGTACGCTTCTATTGACCAATATCAGCAAAATATGCAAACATTTTCTTGCGTAGGTACAAAGTCGAAATATTTACCGATCCGACAGGTGATAATAAAAGAACGTGTAAAATACTGAATGTGTTACAAATAAATAATACTGAAAGTGAAAAGAAAACGTGAAGTATTTTTCCATCTCAACGTTAGAGACGTTAAAAAAGACATTTAGCAACTCGGCTGGGAGTAGCCATAAATAAACTCGTTTTATACAAAAAACTTATTACTTTCAGCAATTTGATAAATATAATTCGAAATAAAGCTACAGATCATAATATTAAAATGATAATATTATGTTCAAATCAAATCAAATCAAATCATCTTTATTCAAAATTGGTACCTACAAAGTACACCTTCTGAACGTCATGTTTATAAAGAATAAGAATTGATGGTGATAATTAACAAGGGTATCTTAAGACTAAAGCTACGAGGGTTCCAAACGCGCCCTGATCTGAGAAGAGCCCACAACAAACTCAGCCGGGGTTTTTTTTTTTTTATTATCACCATCTCACAAATATAGTAAATTACTAAATTATATTTTTAATATAACATAATTAGCCGCTGGAACAATTCATACCCATGGTTGCCTATCATTCAAATAATCCTTTACACTATAATATGACTTTTCAATTAGTTTCCGTTTTACAAAAACTTTGAACTTGTTGAGAGACATCTCCAATATGTCTTCTGGGAGTTTATTATAAAAACGTATACTGCTACCGACAAATGAATTACTAATTTTACAAAGTCTAGAAGAGGGCACAACAATTTTATTCTTATTTCTTGTATTAACATTATGACAGTCACTTTTTTTCTTGAATTTATGCATGTTTTTATGCACATATACTAAATTTTCAAATATGTATTGGTTGTGGACTGTCATAATTTTAACTTCTTTGAATTTAGTTCTTAGGGACTCTCTAGGTCCCATGTTGTAAATGGCACGAACAGCCCTTTTCTGCAGCACGAAAACAGAATGAATATCAGCAGCATTACCCCATAATAATATGTCATATATGACATAATGCTGTGAAAGTAACCAAAATATACTAATCTCGCAGTTTCTAAGTCTGTCAACTGGCGAATCTTTTTAACCGCATATGCAGCAGAACTGAGTCTGTTCGACAAGTCATCTATATGTTTGGATAGAAGTAGGCGTTACTTTGCGGAAATCCATAATAATCAAGGAACAAGAAGCTTAATTCGATTGTAAAAATCGTGTTTACAAATTATTGTCCATCGTCGAGTCAACGTACTTCATCATACTAATATTATAAATGCGAAAGTGTGTTTGTTTGTTGGTTTATTGGTTTGTTGGTTTGTCCTTCAATCACGCCGCAACGGAGCAACGGATCGACGTGATTTTTGGCATAGGTATAGGTGAGGACCTGGAGAGTGACATAGGCTACTTTTTAACCCGGAAAATTAAGGAGTTTCCGCGGGATTAAAAAAAAACTTAAACCACGCGGACGAAGTCGCGGGCATCAGCTAGTTGAGAATAATTTGGAAGATTTGTGTGGTGTGGCGTTATGCTGGTGCCTGGCTTATAAGGCGGTGAATATCGCAAGCTACACGTGCAAAATACACGCTGTAATACATAGATTTGTCTGCTTTAGCGAATTATAGCGAATTAAACCTCTTGTTCCTTGATGATAATATGTTGTTTTATCACTCGATGTCAAATTAGTGTTTGATTGCAAATGATCTGATTGTAATCATGTTAATAATATCAATATTATTGTAAAGGGAAATTGAAGTGAGCAAAGCAGGATGAGGTTATGACAGTTTTCGAAACATATAAACGAAATTCAATAGAAATTCTTAATATACCTTTTGGTTTGCTTTTTATACCAGACACGATCCAAATTCTAAATTATATTTTGATCCTCAAGCAACCCAGTTTTCCAGCGCTTTCTACTTCTAAGATAGCTTACATTACTACTTTATAGAGATCAACAAAATAACAAGTAACACAAAGAAAATAAACGCATGAATTCAATACATCGCCACGTATCTTATTATGTTATTATGTTAGACCAACTGGTCCAGTGTTGTGGTAGGTTCTCTCTAATGGAAGCTTTATTGCTTTTTTTTAAATAGATAATTTCCTATACTTCATAACGCCGTGTATGTTATCGATTCCTCTCGCTTGAACGGCTTCGGGGAGTACGAAATTTTTTAGAGCATCTACGTGATGTGCTACGATGCTACGAAATCGTTAACGTTAATAGAACGTTTCGTGATGACGACGCGATGTAATGTCATATTATGCCGAAGATCAAAATTACAATATTTTCATCAAATTTCATATCATTTTCATATGAAGAAATAATGTGAAGCGTGGTGAAGCTCAACAATGTAAACAATTTTGATGAAATCACAATGAATGAAAAATAATGGAACTATTTTAGCAATTTTCTATAAACGGAACCGAATGGACAAAACGTCCGCATGAAACTTCCGTATCAGCACTTTTAGCAGGAGCTGCACAGACTGACGAGAAAGAATAAAACGTAGTTCCCATTAACGTGGATTTTTTACGCTGATGTTTTATTCTCTCATGTCTTTGTGTTTTTCGCCCGAAACCGATTTAGGTGTCTGGTGCGCGTAGATATTATCTAAGTATAATAGAAAAACACCCTGCAAAATAAATTACTCGTATTTCAAACTTTTTGTTTCTTGGAGTAAGTTTAACGTAACTTTACAGTACGATCTTATATGAATCAAAAGTTGCAGTACAAACATATTGATATTATTCTGAACTGTCTTTGTAGTATTGCGTGTTCGAGTTATGTTAAGGGCCTTACACACGATTTTTGCATCGGCGTTCCGGCAACTATTTACGATCGATTGTGGCACCAATACCGCCGCTTTAGCGACTACTTTTTTTTTTTTTTGTTTTATCCACTACAAGTTAGCCCTTGACTGCGATCTCACCTGATGGTAAGTGATGATGCAGTCTAAGATGGTAGCGGGCTAACCTGTTAGGGGCATGGCAGTTATAGTAAACCCATACCCCTATTCGGTATGGGTGCTACTTAGGTGCTACCTACTGTTTCAGCTACTTACATCCACCTTACAGCCTTACTTTATCGCTGTGATATGGTTTTATTACTATAACTAGCCGATGCCCGAGACTTCGTCCGCGTGGATTAAGGTTTTTTGGTTCCCGCGGGAACTCTTTAATTTTCCGGGATAAAGTAGCCTATGTGTTATTATTCCAGACTATAATCTATCTCTGTGCCTTTCATCCGAATCCGTTCAGCCGTTCTAGCCTGATTGAGTAACAAACATCCATCCATCCATCCATCCAAACTTTCGCATTTATAATATTAGTATAGATTGTACAAAATTTAGATAAAGTATGCCACCTTTGTAAAGAGATTCATTGTCACTAACAAAATCGTTCTAAAAAAGTGTCGCTTTGGCTTTTTTACTAAAAGCAGAACCATAGTAAGTATTCTGTGGCAGAACTTTAAAAATAAAGTACTTATTAAAACATGATATTGTAAAACCTCAATTATGTCACAGTATAAATCGCATAAATATTAATCTAATATAAATTAATTTAATTTAAATTCTTATATACTTACTAAAAAAAACACAGGTTGAAATTATATTTTCAAGGATTATTTTTGACGTACGCAAGCTCATTCTTGAAGTGCTGAAACTATTCGCGTAGGTATGTGAGTGAAATGTACATTCGCTGGATATACTAAAGTGGTACGGAATTGAAGATAAATCAATTTGTTTTTACTGCACGTTCATTCAAGAGATCAAAATTTCGTCATTGTTGATGCTTAGAGTATCGTGTGTGTTAGCCTTAAATCAGGTTGGGCTTTAGTATACATACCGCGAGGGGGGGGGGGGGGGGGGGGGGGGCGAGGGGGAGGGGGGGCGAGGGATAGGGGGGGGAGGGTGTCTACTCCCCCTCCAAGCCAAACTTGTCGGAACCTAATAGTTTTCGAGATATTAATTTTTTTTAATTTTGAGGTTAGGTTCTCAAATTTCCTGCCTAACACTGATAGTTATGACGGAGATTGGGTAAAAGTAGCTTGGAGGGTGGGAGGGAGGGGGGACGGAGGGAGAAGGAGGGGGTATTACCTTTATATCTTGTAATTACACCTACTTTAACCTACCCTTATATCTTTTGTTTTAGGTACCTAGTGGAAAAGGTAAATTTCTGAAATGGAATGGGCTACGCCAGAAGACTCGCTTCTGGCTTCGCGCTTAAAAAAAACACTCTAGGGGCAGGGCAGACAAGACTGCGTGGAGTCGGGGCGTGCCGATTCGGTTTTGTGATCAAAAGTACCTAAATAAACATTTAATAACCTACCTTTATACCTTTTTAGTTAATTCTTAATTATACCTATAACCTTTAAACTCTGTGTTTTATTCATGGAATTAGGAATTACCATAGAAATAGGAAGATAATTCCATGGGAATTACGACTGTAGTCTTCCTATTTCTATGGTTTTATTCGAATGATTAGAAAAAAACGTCCAATACGTCCATAGAACGGATTTTAATCACAGATTAGGTACTCAAACGCCAACGAGTCTTTAGTCTATGGTACAATCTATGGCAAATGTCGTACGAAATAGTGAAAAGTGGTGAAGAATTGCGAATTTTCAAAAAATTATTTCTCGAAAAGTATTAGTTTCCGACGTAAAATATTTAGTTTCCGACATAAAATATTTTAGTGCAAGGCTTACCACATCAGAGTTTTTCTGTAAAAAAATATGTGAACGTCCAAACTCCGCGGTATGTATTCTAAAGCTGAGCCTTAAATCATGTTAAAGAAGTAAAAGTTTTTCACAAACATCTGTTTGTTTCACATTGGAAAAAGAATAAAAATGTAAAAGGCGTAGACACACTATGGACAAAACTTTTCTTTCCGGCGTATAAAAAGTTCCGCGCGCGCACTTTTATATGAAACCGCACAGACTAAGACAAAATGGGTCCTCCCTACGAATTGGGCGTTTCGGGCGAAAATTTTCTCCTGTCCTGTCCCTTATGTGTCCTCACCCTTAGAAATGACAAATGTATCAAACCGTTCACTGATTCATACATATTTCTAAGCAATCATGTTGCATGAGCTTAATCGATATCAGCACGAGCAGGTTAGCTTGGTATAAAGACATTTTTCGTGTAAAGAGTTCGTCATAAGGGCTTTTACATGCGTAGCGTTCGACACGCTTATTCGCAACTTTTTCTCTTCGATTTATTTTTCTTGTCACAACGATTTTGTCTCAAGACACTGGTACATTTTTAATGAATGCACGCAGCGTACAAGACTTCTTAGCGTACATATTTCGAGTGTTAAACTAAAGAAAAAAATTACAACTTCAAACAATGATAGATAGATACGGTGGTAGATTCTTACGACTTATCATAAGTGGCACAAGTTGTCCTACATGAAATAAATCATTTTCATTTTCATTCATTTTCATTTTCATTTTCAATGACTTTGTCAAAATGACACTTCTTATTTTTTCTGTGCGAATTAAATTATGAGTCAAAAATAGGATAAAAGCCTTAAACAAAATAAGAAGAAGTAGGTAAAAATTGTCTTAGCAAATATTTTTACTATCTAAATGTAAATAATAGTAAATAGCGGCCCAAGCACAATCGATACATAAACTTACAAAAAGGATTCAAAATAATCATAACTTATGATGGTAAAGAGATAATTTCCAAGGTAATTAACATTCAAATAACTATTTTATTTGGTTAAAAAGACATATTTAAAAATAATTTGATAAAGAGTCGTTCAACCAGCCCAAAAACCCTAAAATTAGTTTACCTACCAGTTTGAATTACCTTGCGAGTCCCAAATCCTTTCAGACGTCAGAAACGCCAAGGATAATATAATAAACTAGCTGATGCCCGCGACTTCGTCCGCGTGGATTGAGGTTTTTCGGTTCCCGCGGGAACTCTTTAATTTTCCGGGATAAAAAGTAGCCTATGTGCTATTCCAGACCATAATCTATCTCTGTGCCAAATTTCATCCAGATCCGTTCATCCGTTGGAGCGTGATTGAGTAACAAACATACATCCATACATCTATCCATCCAAACTTTCGCATTTATAATATTTATTTGATAACATAGCTTAGATGCTTAAATCTATTTTATTTTATGTACAAATGAAATGAATGTGTTGTAATGCATAACTAAAATAATTGTATTATTTTAAAATTGAAGAGTGGCTACAGGATTAAAAGACATCTAAATATATCTAAATAATTCATGTACCTATATGATGTCTTTGGTTGACTATGTTGTAAGTCTGGTTGTTGAAAGTTATTTTATTATAAATACTCCATGTTATCATTATCATTATATTTTTTTTGTAATGTTAAAGCATGTTACGCATATTATTTGTACGCCACACTGTGGTAGAATACAAGACACTTTTTTAATTGTAAAAACTTTTGTACCCACTGTATTCACAAATAAATAAATGAAATGAAATGAAATGAAATGTGTACGAAGCCTTATCGGAGTGGCACTTACCATTCATTACACGTATCCGTTGTGGAGCAACTTGAATCGTAACACCGAGATTTGCTCTAACTCGAGGCGAAGCGATGTTCTAATATGCATTTTGATAGCAACATGTGATACGAATGACAACATTGACTTGGGTACAGAAGGATTTACCTGTCAAATCGCGCTCTTGGATGAATGCTGATTATTAAGACGTAGCCATATTGTAAGATTTATTATTGATGAGATGCTTTCATCCGCGTGATTTAAGTTTTTGGAGTTTACCTCCTTTAGAATCGATTTGCATATATAAATTTATAGGGAGTAAAATCAAATTTTCTCCGTTACTTTATTGACTTTATGTTTCCATGGTAACACTTGTTTATGTTTCCATGACTTTGTAATGTATTTTGATGAATATAAATGATATCCATACTAATATTATAATTGCGAAAGTGTGTCTGTCTGTCTGTCCGTCCGTCTATCTGCATGTCTGTCTGCTACGCTTTCACGGCCCATCTACTCAACCGATATTGATGAAATTTGGTACAGGGGTAGATTGTATTCCGGGGAAGGACAACGGCAACAACTTTTTATCACGGAAAATTAAAGAGTTCCCGCGGGAATCGAAAAATCTTAATCCACGCGGACGAAGTCGCGGGAATCATCTAGTCCATATAAATATTATAAATGCGAAAGTTTGGATGGATGGATGTATGTATGTATGGATGTATGTTTGTTACTCAATCACGCTCCAACGGATGAACGGATCTGGATGAAATTTGGCACAGAGATAGATTATAGTCTGGAATAGCACATAGGCTACTTTTTATCCCGGAAAATTAAGAAGTTCCCGCGGGAATCAAAAAAACCTCAACCACGCGGACGAAGTCGCGGGCATCAGCTAGTAATTAATATAAATAAACGTATCAAGCATGCTTTCAGTAAAATAAAAAATGCGTTCATTTACCCTCATTTACTAATCTATATATTTTACATCTCTCATATTCGGTAAGTAGGTCCTTATTACCCCCAAATGGAGCTTGTAGGTGACCAATTAGCGCTCTAGGGTAATAATGTAGCTAGAAAAGCCCTAGGGCGGTAAGTAATTAAAAAAAGTATGATGGTTAGATGTACGCGAACTTTTTGAAAGAGTGAAGAGTTTTTTTTTTAATTACTTACCGCCCTAGGGCTTTTCTAGCTCTACATTATTACCCTCGAGCGCTAATTGGTCACCTACAAGCTCCATTTGGGGGTAATAAGGACCTACTTTACCTCACAATCGAGATGTAAAGCAGAGTAGTTAGCTCGGGTGTAAGCATCAATTGCACCCTCGAACTATAGGCGCCCTCCCTGCGCTCGTGCGCCTAAATATATCGGGCTGCAATTGATGCCTTACAACCCTTGGCTACTAATCTACTATTATTAATCTTTCGTAAAGAGTAAACTCCAGTCGTGCGTCGGAGCCGACACACACAATTTTTTTTTCCACTACAAGTTAGCCCTTGACTGCGATCTCAGCTGATGGTAAGTGGTGATGCGGTCTAAGATGGTAGCGGGCTAACCACATAGGGGCGTGGCAATTATATTTAACCCTATACCCCTAATCGGTTTCTACACGGCATCGTACCGGAACATTAACGTGACATTAAATCGCTTGGCGGTACGTCTTTGCCGGTAGGGTTCTATTGAAGTTTTTAAATTCCCGTGGAACTTGTTGATGTTTTTGTTAGACTTTACGGTGGTGACGATCGCAATCATTATAAAAAATACTACAGTTATAAAAATATACAGTTGGTTTTATAGTGATTATGACACTGTGTTACTCTCAACATTTATATTAACTTACGGCCGAAATCAATAATGTATCTATCTGTTATCTGTCGATTCGTCGTTAATTAGCAAAAGGGACAATACAACTTTTGACAAAACAACAAAGTTGCCAAATAACATATCGACAGATTACAGATAGACTGATTATTTATTAATTTCGGCCGTTACTATGTAAGACACCTACTTGTCAGGTTGGTAGTGACGTAAAAAGTTACGAATAGTGTCTTAATATACCTTTATATCATACTTGCTCAGTAACTAGGGATTACTATGGTGGAAAGTCTCCTTGTAAGTTGGTGTTTGCAATTCAAGGCAACATTACGTCGCACTATGCTTGAATTGTAATGTTCACATTACAGTTCAAGCTATGCAAAACTCCTTGGTAAACAATCTCTTTTCTTATAAAATGGTAAGAAAACTTTTTACTGAAAAAAAAACACTGAACATGGCGGCATTTAATTTCCATACATTTCAAACTATGCAAATCTCCTTGGAACTCAGAGCCGTAAAAAAAAAATGGAAAACTATTTACGAAAAAAAAAATGGAAATGGTGGCATTTCATTTGATCTGAAAGTTTGTGAAGTTTGTTCGTAAAGTGATTTGCATTACCAATGTTTTATTTACCTCGCAAGAATGATAAAAAGTAGAATGCTTACCTCGGTTGCAAGTAGCTATTACACCCTCGAACTATATTCACCCTCGCTCGCTGCGCTCGCTCGTGTGACTAAATATCTCGGGTGCACGCGATCCATTAGCGCCCTATGCGAGCTGCGCTCGCACTGGCGCCAAATTGGATCTTGTTCTGTAATAGCTTACTTACGTCCCTTGTGTAACAATCTACTAATATCCTCAATTCGAGAATCATGTGCCATATGTCGAGTCGAAATCATCATATCCATAATTATGATCGGTTTCTTTGGCAATACGTATTACGATGACCTTTACGTATAAGTACGAATTTAACAAGATATATTTTTTAGGCTGTAAGCACAACCGCGGGAACAACGAGTCGCCGCATAGCCATCGCAATGGCCGCCACCGAGACCACACTTGTGACAGCTCGTGGCCACTCATCCAGAGCGCCGCCGCATTCATGGCCGAGCGGCATCCCGACACACTGGAATTTGTGCTGTGGACTGGGTAAATATTATCTCACACTTACATTATCGCGGTATAAAGTGGCCACACAGTTGACGCAATGGCCGCCACCGAGACAACACTTGTGACAGCTCGTGACCACTCATCCAGAGCGCCGCCGCATTCATCGCCAAACGGCATCCCGACACACTGGAATTTGTGCTGTGGACTGGGTAAATATTATCTCACACTTACATTATCGCGGTGTAAAGTGGCCACACGGCCACCGCAATGGCCGCCATCGAGACCACACTTGTGACAGCTCGTGGCCAATCATCCAGAGCGCCGCCGCATTCATGGCCGAGCGGCATCCCGACACGCTGGAATTTGTGCTGTGGACTGGTAAATATTATTATACCGAATAATTGTTTCTTTAAGCTTGCATACACCCTTAACTTAACTTTACTTAACGTAACTTGGTTGCCTAATGCCTGGTAGAGATTAGAGATCGCTTCAAAGCGATAAGGCCGTCAAATGTACCGACTTTTATTTGTAGTTTTATTGTTTGTGACTATTTCTGATTTGGTGTACAATAGATAGATAGATAGACAGATAGATAAATCATTGATTTGTCAACGAAAACAATTCACAATATGTGCTTACAGAAGTAAGTCGATTGTTAATTAATTATTATCACCGAAATTACAATCATTCGTCAACTAAATTCGTCATAAATAAAGAATATTGCATTCATTCATCATCTACACTTAAACTATCGCGGTATAAAGTGGCCACCCAGCCACAGCCACGGGCGTCTCTCTTTCTATCTTTACCAGAGGGAGAGAGACAGAGTTACACGCTTTTGTCACGTATGATTTTTCCAGGCTAGGTCCTCGCGTTTTATCGACCCAAAAAGGAAAAAAAAAATCTAAAAATCTTCTTATAGCAAAATATTATGAACATTACGGATCCCGTGAGGAAAATTATGTAACTAATCCACTATTCTATGACACAGTCATACTGACTATCATTTGCCATTTGCTCGAGCAACGGTCATGTTTAGCCACGCCATTCCCCGATATATGGCCAAATTTTGACCCATAATGTCTAAACACAATTACGGACATTATTCTGAATAATAGTCCGTAACATCTGGCATCGTGACCACTCACGCCATAGATTAGAGAGAGGGCAATACACAATATTCATGGCACGTGAGCTTGCTTTCTAATCGGGATTTCGGTCAAATTATGGGCGGCCGTAACAGCTTTCCATGCCTGTTGTTGGACGGAAAATGGGTTGGGGAAAATAAATGTTGTTAAGAAAACCACTGTATTGTAGAGCCTAAACTGTATAGTTAGGCTCTGTTTGCAATGCGAAAAATATTCGCTCGATTTCTTTCACTACAAATCTGTATCATATGATATCATATGGAGGCGTTTACACTTGCGTGTAAAGTTCACGCGAAAATAAAATCGCTGTATTAATTTGCACGCGGTGCGGTAAGAATTGTATTAGCGCGAATATTTTGTGCTGTACGTATGACGCTCACCACATTCGCAGTGCGGAGTAGGTAAAATCCGTACGCGAAATAAAAATCTCAAGAATAAAATTCGCAGTTTTTCGCAGTGCGAACGCACCCTTATGGTTAATACTAGATGACGCCGCCAAGATACGCTTCTGCGTAGTTTAAGGAAAGAAAGAAAAACACTTTATTCGACGATGGTGTCACAGACAAAACACAAATTACAGATGTAACAATTTCGTCTGTGACACCACCCAGAATGGGTGTACAGCTCAGCTTAAGCACTGCATTGTATGCCAATAAATTGCATACAAAGCAGGGCGCTGGTTTTCGGCTGGTTAAGGCTTTTTATTCCCTTGCGAATTCTTCAATATTGTGGAATAAAAAGTAGCCCAGTCCCCGAGATGCAACTTTTCTGCTAAATATCAAAAATCGGTTGAATAGGTTAACCGTGAAAGTGTAACAGACAGAAAAGTAGCTGCGAGTATATCAGCGGGAAAAGAGCCGCGTCGTAAGTAAGATGTCGCAGGTTCACATCCCTCTCACTTCTTGAAGTGAAAACTTCTTTAGCCGCGTTGAGCACTTTTTGGTAGGGGGTAAACTTGTAGATTCGCGTGACCGACATGCTAGCGAACCCCGAAATGCTCGCGTTGTTACGAAGACAAAAGGTCTTAAATATAAAAATATACTAAGTACATTCGTAATTAAACTTTAATGTCTTATTATTTATTTCAAAATTTCTATTTAAAAAAAAAATATTTTGAATGCTCGTTTTCACTTCTATGTACCTTTTTTTGTTTCTTTTTTATTTGCTTGTAAAATATGTTATAATTAAATTATCTATCAAACAGGGACATCCTCTCCTCATCAATGGAGCATCTAAGCGAAGAAATAAAACTGGAGGCGGTGAGGAACGTCACAGACATCCTGAGCCGGACGTTCAGCAGTCAGTTCGTGTTCCCAGCGCTGGGACACAACGACCCGCCGCCTTCTAAGAGACTCGTTGAGATGTGGATGCAGTGGCTACCTACGGAGGCCCTACAAACTTTTGAGACTGGTATGTCATCATTAACCCATTGCCAGCTAAATATATAAAAGAAGGTGACTGACTGACTGACTGATCTATCAGTGAATAAATAAATAAAAGAATAATAATATTTATATAATTATACTTAGTTAGTATTAGTATAGTATTAAAATAAGATTAAATATCAAAATACTAGTTAAAAGGATGTTGCAATATAAACAGCGACAGGCAATATAGTTGTTATGCAAAAAAAAAGATCTATCAGCGCATAGCTCAAACCGTTGAACGGATCGGGCTGAATTTTGGCAAACAAATACTTTAAGCTATTGTAGTAGTAGTAGTTATAATGTCCTTTCGACTGAATTTCGGCCACGGCGGCCAATCTCCAGAGAGATTAGCCATCTGCGCGCGACATATTGTAGTGCACAAGTGTGTGCGGCAACACAGGTGCACTCTCTGTTCCTTTACTCTCATAGCCTCATAGGACGGAAAATCTGACACAATCGGAGAGAGATCAGGGGCAGGACCGACGGCTTAACGTGCTCTCCGAGGCACGGGGGTGAAACACCTCGTAAGTTTTGTGAGTTACTCATAAATTAGCGACTTACGTAACCTTACGGTGGCCTTAGAAAGTATTTTTGTAAATTCAACCCCTGAGAAATTGTGTTTAAAATAATTTTCGATAAATTCGACTTCATATAAATTATTTATATGAAGTCGAATTTATCGCGAGCGAAGCCACGGGAAAAAGCAAGCTACTGAATATGATAATATTAAATCGAACGTAAACCACAATAATACATTTCCAGGAAATGATAAAATATAAATCATTATGGGCAGGTAGCAGCATTTTTGAAGTGCACGTTTCAAAATAATCCAATGACACATTTTATTTCTCGCATGACAAGCAATTAGTTATAATTTAAACGTATATCCACTACAGCCCATTACCGTCCCACTGCTGGGCACAGGCCTCCACTCTCATAGGAGAGAGGGAATTAGAGCTTAAACCCACCACGCTGCTCCAATGCGGGTTGGCGGGCTTTAACGACTATTATCATGTATAATGATAATAACCGGGACTGACGCGCGACGGTGATCTCCGAGGCACGGGGGTGAAACACCGCCAACTTCCTAACTCCGGGCTAGTATTGAGAATTTCTAGTCAGAAAAACCCAATAGGTAGTCAATTATGGCCCGACCCAGGACTCGAACCCGGGACCTCGTCGGCCGCAGTCGAACATGCCAACCACTAGACCAACGAGGCAATTTGCGAAAACGTGTATGGAAATTAATTAATGTGCCGTTGAACAATAAGGGGCTTAACTTGTCAGGGTGGCATGGCGTGAAAGCAATTTAATGGGGTATTTTCTTTTTGTAACAAATTGACTTAATTATTGTTATAAACTAGCTGATGCCCACGACTTCGTCCGCGTGGTTTAAATTTTTTGATTTCCTCGGGAACTCCTTAATTTTCCGGGATAAAAAGTAGCCACACAAGCTAAAAATCACGTCGATCCGTTGCTCCGTTGTGGCGTGATTGAAGGACAAACCAACAAACAAACCCACTTTCGCATTTATAACATTAAGTATGATAGACACGCTTGCTTAAACCCTTTGAGCTGTACAAAATGTTGGCTTTGAAAGTAATTTTTTCCTACTAGCTCAGAAATTGCTTCATTATTTAAAAATACGATACGTACATTGATTTTTTTCTGGTCGCTAATATCCAAATATGAAATCATATAATTTCCATACATCACAAGGTTTTAGCGTGAGTTAAACCAACGACATCTATCGGCAATATAATCTTTCTTAACAAATTCTGTTTATTGTTTCCTCACAAATTAGAGAAAAGTACTCTATAAGTCTCGGCAGAAATAGCAATTCACAATCTCGTTTACATAAAAAAAACCTTGGCTGGCATCTCGTCCTTTTTAAATCACTATTAGCCAGCCTGGGCAGTAATCTAATTAATTTTGTAATTGTTTAATTAATGATGTGCTACGAAAAAATATATGATGCTTATTATTAACAGAATAGGAATGATGACAATGACAACTCAATCAAATCAGCAACTTTTTATCAAACTTAAAAACGCACTTCTAAAGTCTGGCCACGCTAACTCTGCCACGGAATAAAAGGGCAACACTTAAAAAAAAGTAAAAACATTCGTCTAATCTGTGTTCTTACATTTGTCACTGATTTGTCAATTCAGCTATCAGTTCGTTTTAATATTTCGAAAATAAAAGTGAAAATAGTGAAATAATGGATAAACCTATTCAAAATAATGTGTGCGAGTTATTTTATAACATGATTCTTAAATTCTAAGAAGTAAAGGAAGATCACGATGCTGTCCTAAGCCAAAAACAACAATGTTTTCAAGAAATTGAAGAGTCGACAAGTAAGTTGACCAAACGGTTTTGATATTTTGCCTTTCGATCTTTGAATACAATACTAGATTATTTATATAAAACGTTTAAACGGTTTATATTCGCCTGTTCATATCGTGTAATTATGATGGATAATATGCGAAAAAAACTGACAGCAAAATCCTATCAAGTTTTAATACTTTTTATTAATTATAGTATAAATTCAAGGTGGAATAAGCGAAGAGTTAAAGCCTCATCTCCAGGATGCCCTTCAGAAACTTGGAATAAGTCAATCCATCCATCTCAAATTGAAATTTTGTTTTTTTTGGGGTGGGATTTTAGATTTAGAAACGTGCTGCCTTGATCAAAAGCTGTCGCGTCTAAGGAGGGGTCAAGAGAGTCTAGACGGAACCCCCAACTATTTTTTGCCGAAAATGCGAAAAAAAAAATTATTTTCATTTATTTACAGGTGTAAGCGAACGAACCTTAAGAGTTATTAAAAATGAGGGCCAAACTAATCAGGGAATCTGGAGGACTCCCGGCAAAAAGCGTGCAGCACGGGAAACAAAAGTCAATATTGATAATTTTTATTGTTTTACTTTATTTTTTGTTTTATTGATTCTGATTATTAATGTTATGTCTTTGGTGTACAATAAAGAATATTTCATTCATTTCATTTTATGTTTTAATTCATTTATGCTCTCCTTATGTAATTCAAAAGATCTCCCCTGATCAAGTAATAATTTTTGTTGTTAATCTTTAGTATCAGTAGATTCATACTAATATTAGTAGTAGCGAAGAGTAGTTAGCGAAAATAACCGTTTGTCTGTTACCTTTTTTGACTCATCCCCTGAACAAAAACATATGGTTTCTGCGTGAGTTTATAGCTGAAATCCACGCAGACGAATTCACGGCAAATATTATATATAAAATTTATATAAATACGGGGATCATGTATGCTCTACCTTATTACGCTGTCGAAATTGTGCCCTCTATTTACATTTTACTCTTTGAAATGTACTAAAACGAACAATGACCACACTCCCAGGAAAGCAGATTAAAAACAAAAAACACAAGTATCAAGTGCGTTTTTTCGCATTACACTCTGTGTTGTCATCAACAGATTTTCAAATTGTACCATTTTCTTACTGCTGCAGACTTAGCTTAGCCAGTCTATAGTATGGAAGTTGTATGAAATTCACAGTTGTGACGTCATAAAATTTCAACACACTTTTTTTCTTTAATCTATATTTTAAAATGGTTATCAAACTTAAAACTAACCGAGGATGTGAATTTTAGGTCTTTTGGAAGACCCTCTAATTCATAATCAGTTAGAAATAATTTATTTTTGATACAGGCATCATCCCTATTATTGACAGTTTTGGTATTTATTTATTTTTAAAGTATTATGCAGATATTCTTAGTTCCACGAAGATTTTTACTATTTCAAATGCCACTATTGAATATGAGTCTCCTCTCAAAAAGACAAAATAGAAAGAGTTATATGTAGTATGTCCATAGCTCAACACGATTGCCTTCGAGTGTATGGTTTCCTCACAATGTTCTCCATCACACAAGGAAAAGAGCAACTGCTGAGTTTCTTGCCGGCATCTCTCAGTAAAATCAGCTTTCCGAACCGGTGGTACATTCTTGCGACTTATCATAAGTGGCACAAGACGTCCATACATAAATCATATCATATTCGTATTCATATTCACAGTTGATGAAACACTTGCTTAAAACAATGCAAATTGCATGATTATTGGAATGAGGTACTTGCAGCGATGAGAATTACAACCCAGATGTTTTTATTCACACATTTTTTACATTATCATCACACAAAACCGATTTTAGTTATTTGATTTGAAACGATTTAAGTCAAAACTCAAAATATTAAATATTTTATTCATAGCTTTCGTTATTTATTCAACCAATGCTAAGGGCTTTTTACCGTGTTAGCAATTCAAATAAGGATTGAAATAAGTTTGGTATAGTATAAAACCGAACCAAAATTACAATTTTATAAAAATATCATGACGTGTTTCCAATACATGCAAATAGTCATAATATTATTTTGATTTATTTTCATCCCCTGTATTTTACAGTTATTTTTTATTTTATTTAAAAAAAAACACATTACTCTTGTGTGTCCTATTGGCGCGCGAACTTTTTAAGGAGCTGCACAGAGCTGTGCGATACGACAAAACGATGTGTCCCTTATGACGCTGTCGCTTCGAGCGGGTGTTTTGTCATCTCCTCACCGTAGTGTGTTTTCTCCCTTATTGTATCATAACAACAATATTGATATAATATTGACTCAGTGGCACACACTGTGGTAGAAAACGTGATATACTGTATCACGTTTTCTACCACAGTGTGATATACAAAAATATTTTACAAAATTTTCTATAGAATGTAAAAACTCAAATTGAAACAAAATGTTTTTTATTCAAATAAACTTTTAAAACTGCTTTTTCGAATCGTCGAGTGAATCTAACAAACATCTATACTAATATCATACTTAAATGCAAAAGTTTGGATGGATGGATGTTTGTTACTTAATCACGCCAGAACGGCCGGACGGATCTGGATGAAATTTGGCACAGAGATAGATTATAGTCTTGAATAACACATAGGCTACTTTTTGTGCCGGAAAATTAAAGATTTCCCGCGGGAACCAAAAACCTCAATCCACGCGGACGAAATCGCGGGCATTAGCTAGTAATACATATTAAGCACTCACAGTAGAAATTGTAACGATTGATAACTAAAAGTGTTCTTTTAGGTGGCTACTACACAATCGAGCAGTCTCACAGCAAGTTGCGTATAGTGGTGCTGAACAGTGTCCTGTGGGCTGGCGGTGCTGCTAAGACCGATGGACCCCACAGGGGACGCGCTCAGTGGGAGTGGCTAGAGCAAGTGCTGAGCGAGGCTAGGAGGAAAAACGAGATGGTACGTACTTTCTATGTAACTGTGTTTAGCTGTAGAGAACACTGTTTTGTGGGCGGGTGGTGCTGTTAAAACCAACGGATCCCACAGAGGTCATGCTCAGTGGGGTGGCTAAAACAAGTGCTGAGCAAGGCTAGGAGGAAAAACGAGATGGTACGTACTTATTATGTAACATTATAGCTGTACAGAACAGTGTTTTGTGGGTGGGTGATGCTGCTGCTAGAGGAAAAACAAAACGTACTTACGAGTGTAATGAGCAATGAGGAGCTCTGAAGTCTCTTAAATCTTATGCTTCCGAAAATATCATTGTTACAAATTGACTCGACTAACGATTTAGGTAATCCAAGCCAATCAATCCAAAACCTCATTCTCAGTAAAAATAATATTTGCTCCGGCTCTTATTGGGCCACTAATTCTCAAATAGGAAATCAGCCCCACGATTGCGTAAGAAAATCGTAATTGTAAACGTATAATTCGACCTGTTTAAGGAGGTGCTTTTGACGTGCAGGCATAGATGCCGGGAGAACGGCGGCTCCTCATCACGCTGCTAAGCCATTAGACAATTGGGGAGTTCCCCTCCCCTGGAACGAGCCCTTAATAGGCGTCGCACAAGAGAGGGGCACCGGCGTAAGTTATTTAAGAGTTCCCGGGGCCCCTCTTTATGAGCTGAGGACGGTCACCGAGGGGGTTTTAGTGGGTTAAAATCCCACATAACCCGATCCTATGTGGTCGGGTACCTACGGAAGATTTCCCCCCCGTTAACAAAAAAAAAAGGCATAGATGCCTGCACGCATCTACGACCTCCTTCAACAGTTCGAGTAATACGTTTTAAGCGACCAAAAGATAACGATTTGCTTAGACAACTGGGCTTCAGGGAAATATACAACACAATAATATTTTAGCGTGAGTTAAGGTAAGTCAACGCCATCTATCTGCAGTGTAGAAAAGATTTCTTTACAAATTCTGTTTGTTGTTTTCTCGCAAATTAGAGGAAAGTAATATACAAGTCTCGGCCGAAATAGCAATTCACGGCCTCATAAAGGACTCCGCTAACGCCTCGTCATTCTTTTAAAACCACTTGAGATCTTTCAATTTCCGGCCTGGACAGTAATGTACTATTGCAGGATCATTTCACAAATTAACTGAAACCTGTTTAAAAAACGAACATTTGATAAAATCTGCATAAAATGTTTCAATTAATTTTGGAAACTGTTGCCCCAACCAAAGTTTCGAGTCAGAAGCGCCGGCCACTGAAACAATTACTGAAACCTTGTTTCGTAATGGGAAACAAAATAACGAGAAGTTATGACATAACAAAATGAACACAGCATGATTTCATAACTTATTAATTTTGTTTTAGTGCATGTGATAATAGAAATATATTATTATATCAAAACAAAATATTAATTTGGAGAACACTGAATGTTCCTTTTGATTTGTACATTTTGATTAAAAACAAACCATTCTCAATTATGTAACTTTTGTATTTGAGCGTAAACAGAGAGAAACACAGACTAGCTGCACTGAACAAGATGAAACGTCTGTGTTAGAGGAGAAGGATGTTTTGTCATGTCGTGTCATTGTACGACATAGTCGACACAAGAGCGAAAACATCCACTACAGCCTATTAACGTCCCACTGCTGGACGCATGCCTCCACTCTCATAGGAGAGAGGGAATTAGAGCTTAGACCCACCACGCTGTCAGTCAGATCAGTCAGCCATCTTTACCCTTCATATAATATTTAGATTAAACTCTCTTCTTTCTCTCAGGTCTACCTAGTGGCCCATGCGGGTCCAGGAGTAGAAGAGCGTCACAACGCGGGAAGCTCTTCAGCATCAGGAGGCGGCGAGCTGACCCCAACAGCCAACGCCAGGCTGTTGCACGTCATACGAGCCTTCAGCGACGTGATCGCTGGGCAGTTCTATGGGCATAGACATGCGGACACGTTCAGACTTATGTATAGTGAAGGTAAGATTGTGAACACCTCGTCAAAATAACCCTGACGATCTCCTTTGATTGACGACCTCATTGGTGCTGTTGTTATATGAGCGGGAGGTGCCGGCAGCGTCAATTTGGGAGCTTACAATCCATATATCCATACTATCCATACTAATCCATACTAATATCCATACTTCCATACTAATATTATAAATGCAAAAGTGTCTGTCTGTCTGTTACGCTTTCACGGCCCACCTGTTCAACAGATTTTGATGAAATTTGGTACAGGGATAGGTTGTTTTCCGGGAAAGGACATAGGCTACTTTTTATCCCGGAAAACTAAGGAGTTCCCGCGGGAATTGAAAAAACTTAATGCACGCGGACGAAGTCGCTGGCATCATCTAGTTTAAAATAAATAAATCAAACAAAAATCAAAACAAAAACAAACAAAAATACTAAATACAGAAAAAGACTAAACAATCCAATGTGTCAATATTGTGTGTGTGTGATCTGTTAGAAGGCTTCAGCCGTGACTTGTTTGGCCGTAAAAACGCGTGCGTAGCATGAGATTTTGTATGCATTGCTTTTTTTTTTTAATCCTCTACAAGTTAGCCCTTGACTGCGATCTCACCTGATGGTAAGTGCTGATGCAGTCTAAGATGGTATAGCGGGCTAACCTGTTAGGGGTATGGCAGTTATATTAAACCCATACCCCAATTCGGCTTGCTTGTGAAATGTAAAGTCATCAAAATTAAGCTCACCTTATATATTTAATCGGTAGTTGAAAATGGCTATTAAACATAAAACTAACAAGGGCATTGCCAAACAGGGGACGTGGATAATGCGTTATTTGGGAGAACCTCTATTTAATCATACTAATATTATAAATGCGAAAGTGTGTTTGTTTGTTGGTTTAATGGTTTGTTGGTTTGTCCTTCAATCACGTGGCAACGGAGCAACGGATCGCCGTGATTTTTGGCATAGGTATAGTTGAGGACCTAGAGAGTGACATAGGCTATTTTTTATCCCGGAAAATTAAGGAGTTCCCGCGGAAATAAAAAAAACTTAAACCACGCGGACGAAGTCGCGGGCATCAGCTAGTAAGCAATAAAAACTAATTTAATTTTTGACATAGGCAACATTCCAACTATACAGACTACAAAACCTGTGACGAAACTGTCAATTAGTCTCCTTGCCGCTTGATAATGAGCTCCATATTTTTTTTAAAACACATCATTAATTGAACAAATTACTTTAAAAGCCATCACTTTGTACGGCTCAAAGGGCTTAAGCAAGCGTGTCTATTTATAATAATAATTTAGTCAATTTGTTACACAAAGAAAATACCCCATTAAACGCTTTCACGCCACGCCACCCTGACAAGTTAAGCTTCAAAATGTTCACATGTATGTAGCGAGTACAACGGCACATTAATTAATTTCCATACGCGTTTAAATTATAACTAATTGCTTGTCATACGAGAAATATAATGTGTCATATTATTAGTAATGTGTAATCCACGTGTAATCGGATTATTGTGAAATGTGCACTTCAAAAATAGGACTATCTGCCAATAATGATTTATATTATCATTATTTGGTGGACGTGTATTGTGGTTTGATTTAATTACATACACTGGGAGCTCTTTGATTTTTTTTGTGATGAAAAGTAGTTCTGAAGGAACTTGAAATTTAATTTGCTATAATCCGCAACAATAGGCAAATATATGTGGTACAGTGTATCTTGCACTTGCAGCTTGCAATATTCACCACACCACATAAATCTTCCAAATTATTCTCAACGTACGTTTCACTCCGACACCGGAGCATCTTCAGGAGATGTTGACTCGACAATGCACGATTGTAAAAGTAGTTCCGCTCGATGCAACTTATTGTGTGTTACAGTGTGTGGAAACAGTTTTTTGAATTTAAAATCGGTTAAAAAGATGGGTCTTTAAAGCGCAGCAGACAGATAGACAGACAGACACACTTTCGCATTTATAATATTAGCATGGAAGTATGGATTGATAAGAATTTGTTCATAGTAAGTAACTCTACTTACCACTAGTCAAAAACAAATTCCTCCATATTAACTTTGTTGGAAATTCTACATAGGTATCTATAGTTTATTTTGGGGCTGCGTTTAGGTTTTTTTTCGTCCACTACAAGTTAGCCCTTAACTGCGATCTCACCTGATGGTAAGTGATGATGCAGTCTAAGATGGTACCGGGCTAATCTGTTAGGGGCATGGCAGTATTATACATTTTCCTGGTGAGAGGCTTCGGCCGTGGCTGGTGACCACCCTACCGGCAAATACTAGCTGCCAAGCGATTTAGCGTTCTGGTACGCTGCCGTGTAGAAACCGAGTATAGGGGTATGGGTTTTTAATATAACTGCATCATCACTTACCATCAAGTGAGATCGCAGTCAAGGGCTAACTTGTAGTGGATTAAAAAAAAAACCCCGAACGCCTTATTCCCCTTATTCGGTAGTAGCACATAAATGTCATTCAGTTAGTTTATCTTTTTTTCTTGCAGGTCGCCCGGTATCTTGGGCCTTGTTAGCGCCGTCGCTGACACCGAGGGGCGCTGGCAGCATTTCAAACCCAGGACTGCGGCTTTATAAATTCGAATCTAATAGTGGAAAAGTGAGTTTATTAGGAGTTTTAGTGAAGACTAGGTGATGAAGATCACCGTCGTGTGAGTGAATAGGCAAGATTTTTGCTTGTCATCGCGCAAAAAGCTTTTCTATTTAACCAACTAAGCCATTTTATTACTTTTGCTGTTTCACATGTGGTGCGGTAGGGTTAAATCCGCAACTTTTAATGTTGTAGCGATGGCCATTCGAGCCGGAAAGTTCTAGAGTGGAGACCACGTACAAGTAAGCGTAGTTTGGGTCGATGCATGATGGACCGATGATATATTATGATGATGATCGTGGCGGGAAGTGGCTGGATGAGGAAAGCTGAGGAACGGTCGGGCGCTCTTTGGAAAAGGCCTATATAGCCGGCCATACACGGACCGCTCTTGCAGTCATAGTCAACAGCTTGAAGCTACCATTGATAACTGCCTGCTGCCAACCGCCCGAAGCAGTCTCAACTGCTCGAGCGGTTCCATGTACTTATTAGTGTACGTAGAAGACTGTAGTTCACTATGCAGTCGCAGCTTGAAGCAGTCCATCCTGACTGCCTCAAGCTATCCGTGTATGGCCGGCCTATTTTGTACTTATCACAGAATAGGTAATAGTACGTGTAGTATGACGTCCACAGGATGAAATGATGAAGAAGATGAAGCCCTCTCCACCCCGTTATAATTATATCATCCAATCACTTGCGTCTATAGTGACCTTGGAATTGGGTATTTGATAACAAGTCAAATCATCATTTTTTTTTCAAACGTCAATACGCGTGATTAGTATGGGATTTTGTATGAAATACGGAATTGTGACGTCTTCAAAGTTCGATGCACTTTTTAACTTTAATCAATAGTTTTAAATGGTTATTCAGCATAAAATTAACAAGGACTTTTGGTAGATCCTCTAAAAAACACAAAAAAAAATCATTTGACTAGTAGCACAATACCCAATTCGGCTCCTACCTAAAGGCCGAGGGTTGCAAGACCCAAACGCGATGTGCCAGCATTTCGGCTTTTGGACTAAATAATTAAACAAGGAGTTCGAAATGTAAAGTAACAAATTATTCGTTTCGCCTTATTAATGCTAAGGCGGATCTGATAAAGTAAAGAACATGACGTTGCTTAATTCAAACGTCCCCCTTTCTGCGATCGTGTTAAAATTTATTTCACTCTAGTACTGAGCGGCGGTTTTCCTCATCTTTAGCACGACTGCCCAAAGGAGTGTAACGTTTGTAGGGTTATTGTATGATGTATCATATTATCATACTAATATTATAAATGCGAGAGTGTGTTTGTTTGTTGGTTTGTCCTTCAATCACGCCGTAACGGAGCAACGGATCGACGTGATTTTTGGTATAGGTATAGTTGAGCACTTGGAGAGTGACATGGGCTACATTTTATCCCAGAAAATTAAGGAGTTCCCGTGGGAATTAAAAATACTTAAACCACGCGGACGAAGTCGCGGGCATCAGCTAGTTGTACTATGTAGTACTCGCGGCCAAAGTCGCGGGCAAAAGGTAGTAATTATATAATTGTGTAAAACTCGTTACATAAAAGTAAATATTTTTGGATGGGTATGATAAACACGTTTCGTACGCTTTGTTAACCAATGAGTGGGTTTTCCTAGATACTCTGTGTAAAGGCCTACACAAACACGAAGCGTGACGGCAGGAAGTCACAGTTGGGGTATGAAAGATTTTACATCGCATCAAAATGAAAAGAACAAGTTTATCAATTTCACAGTTACCACTCCTGCAAGCGGAATCCTTTCAAAATTAAAATGGTTTTCCTTTTAAATCTATATATGACTTTGAGGTTATCGTACCTATTTCGACGCTCAAATTCTGTCAACGATGGTGACTTATCAAAATACTAGCTAATGCCCGGGACTTCGTCCGTGTTGATTGAGATTTTTTGGTTCCCGCTGGAACTCCTCAGTTTCCCGGGAATAGCCTATATGCTATTCCAGGTTATAATCTATCTCTGTGCCAAATTACATCCAGATCCGTTCAGCCGTTCGGGCGTGATTGAATAACAAACATCTATCCATACATAAATACATCCATCCAAACTTTTGCATTTATAATATTTATTTGATGTCTTACGAAACATACTGGACATCATATTAAACGATTTGTATAAAGATCATGAAGGCAACAGTGCGATTTTTACGCATAGCTATTTTCCACAATATGAAAACTTATTACGCGCTTTGTTTCGCCCACGCCTTAAGCGAAGAACACGAGGCCGTATGCTTGAGAGAGAGCATACACTCGGCCTTAATCGCGTTTAAGGATTATTGAGAGCCTTATTTAAAAGGCTTTGTAATTACGCAATAATAATGAATGCAGAGAAATTTGGTACAAAGCTCACTGTCTTAATTTGCAATTGAGTGTCTTGAATTGAATTATTTATTTTGTACAATTCCATATTTACGGGATGGGGATCCGCCCGGGATCTAACCCGGAGTGTATTTACAAGTAAATAAATAATATTAAAATCTCTTTATTTGCAAAAATTACATAGGTTCACAATAATATTTTGGCCTCTATCTCCCTGTAAAGTAATTATGTTTTGGGAGCTAGTGCCTTCCCTTTGCTAGTGCTTCCCTATGCTAGTACTTTTTTTGCAATCAATTATTAGTAGCTGATGCCCGCGACTTCGTCTGCGTAGTTTACTTTTTTTTATTCTCGCGGGAACTCCTTAATTTTCCGGGATAAAGTAGCCTATGTCACTCTCCAGGTCCTCAACTATACCCATGCCAAAAATCACGTCGATCCGGTGCTCCGTTGCGGCGTGATTGAAGGACAAACCAACAAACTGACAAACTAACAAACCAATAAACCACCAAACAAACACACTTTCGCATTTATAATATTAGTATATGATTAGCTAATGTCAACATGCAAAATATAATACAATTATAAAGACGTGTCTATGTGTGTGTGGTATTTGTTTGTATTTGTGTGTGTTCGTATGTGCGTGTGTAAGTTAGTGTTATGTGCGGATATTTTAGGTTTGTGTGGCTGAACCTGGGATGTCTCCACTACATGAAGTACTTAATATTTTGTATTGTTTCAGGTATTAGACTACACACAGTATTATTTAGATTTAACTAACACGAGGGGAGAGCCACATTGGGCAGTCGAGTACAACCTCACTCAGTACTATGGCATACGGGAAATCAGTGCTAGCTCCTTGGACACCCTAGCTGAGAAGATCAGGAATCAACATGACAAAGGATTACTTAACAAGTAAGTTATAAATATTGGGATGAAATAAGAGATGATGGGTGATAAAATTTGTAATAGGTAGTGATGCTATTAGGTTTGTAAATCGTCGCTTAACTAATTAATAAATAATGTCCTCCAGACCTAATTTCGGCCAAGGCGGCCAATCTCTCGCCATCTGCGCAGGACCTATTATAGTGCACAATAAGTGTGTGCACAAACACAGGTACATCAGGCACAGGCGTAAAGCCGTCGGGGCTTTACGTGCTCTCCGAGGCGCGGGGGGGGAAACACCGCCAACTTCCTAACTCCGGGCTAGTACTTACTACTATTAACTATTCTGTGCTAGTACTGAGAATTTCTATGAAAACCCAATACTTGATTATGTCACACTCTCTTAACGTTTCTGTGGTGGTGTCGTGTGGTGCGGGTTGTTACGTTCCCTCAAATATGGTTGAGCGAAGCAATGGCTGGATCATGCGTCATGCTCGTGAACGGGTGCTACCGTCGGAAATGGGGCTGCCTCTGTCTGCCAGTTTTGGCGTGTATTGAGTATTGTATACTCGTGAAAAAAGCTTACTATACAATCGAAGATTACGTAAATGATAAAAAAAAGCGTGGATTTGATTCGCTCCAGCTAAGCGTGGGACTGCAGTTACTTGTATCATTATGATGATTGTAAGTTTTGATGGAAAAGAGCAACCACCGAGTTTCTTGCTGGCTCTTCTCGGTAGGAATGGCATTCCGAACCAGCGGTAGATTCATATTATAACGATTCAAAAGCGCTTGTAAAAGCTTATTTGAATAAAAAACATTTGAATTTTGAATTTTGAATTTTGAATTTTTGAGACGTTAAATATAGATGACGCATCGCATTTCAGTAATTCACACAAGATCCTATACTTTGCTACTTCTCATAGTAAGTTCGCGGTAACAGCGTCATCCTCCGTGAAAAGCGCGTTGTTTACCCATTATTTTAGGTGAGCGACGGAAAGCGATGCGATGCGACTTATAATAACTTCCAAACTGATCTACGTGACAACGTAGGCCAAGTGTGGGTACAGCTATTCTTCGATAACATATCCGCAACGAATTGCGTTGCGTCACGTTGCCACGTTTGTCGCTCACGTAAGACGCCTTACGCGTTTCAGTGAGAAACTACTTGTATACCTTTTGTCTAGTTAAAGAAAAACGGACTATGTATGTATTTTTGATGTTGTTTGTTTAGGTATCTAACAGCCCTGAGCGTGCGTCATATGACAGACGTCTCAGACTGCGACGCAAGCTGCGTTCACGTCCACTTCTGCGCCATCACCCGCGCGGATTTCCACGAGTTTCGCACCTGCGTCCGCAACCCTGCGTCAGCGCTAGCGTCGCGCGCGGCCCACACCTCCGCCGCCATCTTGCTTTACGCCATTTTGATTTTGATTTCATCGTAATTAAGTAAGAGGTTCAATTTTATGTCTATTAAAATTTTCGTGAGTGGTACCTACATGGTTGATAAATTAAAATCGGCTTTTAAATCTACGTAAGCCCATACTTTAAAGACTGTTAAAAATCAGTTGTAGCATTCATTAGAATGTGATCTTTGTTGAAATAATATTCCTAACACAGAATATACTTACTAAAATCATTACCAGGTAGGTACTGCTAAGTACAATCATTGACATTTATTACTATGTATTTGAAAATACTGACAGTATTTTTTTATCTACCAGGTATAATTTTTTTGGCGTTATTAAAATTAAAAATGTATTTATTAGTACGTCTGTAAATCTTATTCATTTTAATTCATTAATTATATGAATACTCATGGGGAATTCAATATTGATGTAAATAAAATTCTGCAGCATTTCTAAAATTATGTTGTCTTTGTGTAAATAGTGGATTTAAAAAATGTCACACGGCTCAAACGTATTTTAACGAGAATTTGAGAAATACGATTGGTAAATCATTATGTCTCTATTGAATGGGTACGTTAATTTCTTACTATGTTACCTTATTCCTATTGTCAGTTTTAAAATCACAAGTATACCTACTTGTACCCGAAGCACTTTAACCGCGCGTGGCATAGCCATCATGTGAAAAGGCTCTTAGATATAAATAATCATTGCCTGACAGGATTGCGCAAAATCGTTCTATTACTTGCGTGTAATTACTTTAGTACGTATTAACACCAATCTCCAACTACCGATATATCGATCGTCGGAACGACAAAAATTTGTCAAGAAAAGAACACATGTTGTTATGTTGCGTACACTCAAAAGTCTCTAAAAATGTTAGCGTTAACTCAGTTTTTCAGGTCGGTTATCGAATTAAAATCGATTTTGGACCAAAAGCAGTAACTCTTAAACTCGATCTTGAAATGTCTGACTTATACTCAGGTTAGCAAGTAGTTCTCAAACTATAACGTATATAAGGACATTTTCTTAAACTAATTAAGTACTAAGTTGTTAGGATAATATCATTAATGGGTGTACAGTTTAATTATTAAACAAAAAACATTACCTTAGCTCTAGTAAAATTAAACAATTGTAAAATAAATATTATACATCATACATAGAAGAATTTGAGGTGGTTGTTTGGATAGGTTATGTGAACACTCAATTTTAGCGCGATATTTGGCTTTTACCGCTAGAGCATTATGAGTGAACACTATGCGCTCAATATTAATCGTGATTCATACTACAATCCTTTGTTTTTCATGAACAATACTTCAATATTCTAGACGATAATATTATGCTCGATAAATATCACGATTCAAAAAATATCACTATAAATATTGAGATTGTAATTAGTATTCGACTATTGATGTATCACGCTGATATTGTTCTCGGTATATTGCAGAATCATGATCAAAATGTTGCGATCTGTATCACAATATTTGAGCGTGTGAAAATTATTATAATACATTATTATTATTATTTTTTAATCACCTACTTATATACTCGTAATATTATCATAGGCCAAACCCACTCACTCCATCTCTTTCATCACGTTAATTCCAGATCAGTCGAAATTAATTGTCTTTTTGTTAAGTGTAATGCAAACTAAAGGGAAAATGTCCAATAGCTACCTTCTTCGAGAAAGGATTAGGTGAGATAGATAAATATCAGTTACTAGCTAATGCCCGCGATTTCGCCCGCGTCGATTGAGGTTTTTCGCTTCCCGCGGGAACTCTTTAATTTTCCGGGATAAAAAGTAGCCTATGTGTTATTTCAGACTATAATCTATCTCTGTGCCAAATTTCATTCAAATCCGTTCAGCCGTTGGGGTGTGGTTGAGTAACGAACATCCATCCATACATCCATCGATCCATACATCCATCCATCCATCCAAACTTTCGCATTTTTTTTTCTTTGTTCTTCGCGTATTATCCTCATTTCTTTGATCACGTAGAGAATAGCTCCAAGCATAGCTCTCTTCATCACTATTTGTGTAACTCAGTCTCTTTCTTGTGTCTATTATATTATTGCCAGAGCCACGAAAAAATACTTATTAAGAAGGCACCTATATTAATTTTCGTAAAATTTAATACTCTCTTTAAGTCTTCGTAGTCCAGTAATAACGGTTCACTGCCGCTACTTAAAAGAAAAATAAATATGAATAAATTACTAGAAAGGACAGCGGCGTAAACGGAATCCTAAAAGTGGGCCTTTGATCGCTAATGGCTTGGGAGCTGGTGGAATAATATTAGACGAGGAACTGTATAAAAGCTGAAGGTACTTATTATTTAAGAGACAATATTGTTTCTCTTCCTCTTTTTGGGTATAGAATACTGGATAGCTTTTCCAGAAACTGACGGAGTTTAAAAACACTATTAGGTATAAAGGTGTATCCAAACATCGCGCGGCAATCGTGCGCGGCTGCCGCACGCCGAATGCCGCTTATATTGGACGTCTGCCGCGCATATTAGATTCGTGGGTGTAGTCCTCAAGTCCTTACTAGCGCGGCTGAATTGTGTCCTGCAAACGCCGCGTGTTGCTGCCACGCAATTGCCGCTCTTATGTTTTGGTTTGGGACAATGGTTATTTTTTTTAAATGAAAGAAAAAGAAGAAAGAAAAAACAATTAATTCACAGCATTGTGCCACACAAAACAATACCTTAAGGTAAATGTTACCATGGTGCTTCCAGTACCTGAGCATTAGACTCATGATCAAGTCATAGAAGCACCACGATAACACTTGTGGTGTGTGGCACAACCTGAAAAAAGGCATCAGCTCAGCATAATGCTGAAACCCTTGCAATGAATTACATGAAGGGCATTCAGCGCTGATTTTCAGCTGAATAATAATTCTATAGTAATATTATAAATGCGAAAGATTGGATGGATGGATGTTTCTTACTCAATCACGCCAGAACGGCTGAACGGATCTGCATGAAATTTGGCACAAAGATAGATTATAGTCTGGATTAGCACATAGGCTACTTGTTATCCCGGAAAGTTAAGTTTCCGCGGGAACCGAAAAATCTCAATCCACGCGGACAAAGTCGCGGGTATCAGCTAGTAATTCAATATGGCAGGGCAGTAGTCTTTTTTATTCATTTAAATTATTTTATGTAGGACATCAAAGTGTCACTTATGGTACGTCTTGTATTGAATGTAGGTTTTGGATATTTTAGAAGTACCTGATTGAGTACCTTTTCATAATGTCCCACAAGCTCCTGGTTTATAAACGTGGGTCTTTGATCGCTAAAATTTGTACACCCCCCCTCGTTACGATGAAGGTTAATCTCATTACGTGCCACCCCTGAAAAGGCCATCGTTTTTTCCCGAACATAAAACGATAGATGTAGCCATAAAAGCCGAATTTCGGAAATAGTATCAAAACAGATGGCAACCTTGAATGATGGGGCATATTGTATGGGGTAAACGTTTTTATCGGGTTTCGTTTTGTGTCTTTGTTTTTTATTCTAAACTTCTATCGAATCATATGACGCGTATAAAAACGAATATCGAATGCCCCGGCTGTATAATAATTCTGTAGGCAAAGATAAAGGTGGATAGTGAAGGATACTTAACGTGGTAGGTCCCGGGTTCGATCCCAGCAGGGCTAGTTTAGGAATTTATAATTTCTGAATTTTCTCTGGCCTACACCCCTAACAGGTTAGCTATATAGACATTTTAGACTGCATCATCACTAACCATCAGGTGAGGTTAGACAAGGGCTAACTTGTCTAAAAATAAAAAAATCAGACGGATACACTTTCGCATTCATAATATTAGTATGAATATCAGTCTGTCATTTCCACCATTTACATAATTGTGTACCAAAATCAGTGAATTCATGGTCCTTGATAAAACTCACTGGCGTGTAACATTACTTTTTGTATGAAAAAGCAATATCCATAAAACTTTTCATACAAAATGAAATGATAAGAAGGTGTAATATGGCTCTATCACGTTAGAACCTTATAAATTTAACGCGGTAGTTATGCCCTTATATTCCTGACACATGTGACGTCCTTTCTGCCTCCCTTTATTATTGCTTTACCTCATACAGGATGTATGATAAATGACACTTTTTAACCTAATATTTGCTTTATTTACTTAACGGAATATAGGGTTACATTTCGGCGACCTGCAATTTTTTTGTATTATAAATGCGAAAGTGTGTTCGTTTATTGGCTTGTCTTTTAATCTCGCCGCAACCAAGAAATGGATCGAATTAATTTTCTTCATGGGTATAGTTGAGGACCAGGAAATTTAAATAGGCTACTTTTTTTGCTCGGAAACATCCATCCATCCATCCAAACTTTCTCACTTATAATATTATTATAAGTATGGATTATTATGCAAAATTTACCTAATTCCATGCAAATAAAGTTGCGAGCGCGGTTTAGTAATGATAATTGTGTGTGAAAGTAATCATATAATATGTTATGAAACACCCTGTATGTACCTTCATCGATAAAAAGGACATTTATTACTTTTCGCACTGCGTACGATGTCACGTCAATTTTGTGATGTATTTGACGAAAATATATTCAAGTTGTAGAGTTTTATGCCTGATTTGACATGACTATGGTACGAGAGGCAATTATGATAAATGTGGATTTATTTACTCGAGCGTCGTGGAGACCTAATGGATTTTGAAGATTAGATAGTAGAAAGAAAAAAGGTTAAATGATGTATACCGTTTCACCGGTGGGGGGAGCGTCTACAGGGTTTCAAAAATATCTATAGATCCGAAAGGACAAGAGTGCGATCCGTAGGAATGCAACTCAAACTTATACAAATAGGTGCGTTTTAAGCTATTAAAAATTGTACTGAGAGTTCCTAATTTTAATGTGCTAATCCACACTTGGCGAGCGTGGTGGACTATGGCCTTAAACCTTAAGTACTATCACAAGAGGAGACTTATGCTCAGCAGTGTACCTCGATGGGTTGAGACGATGACATTGACGGCAACGTGGCCTTGCCGGGCACTTTCTAGTACTTATGTTAAATACATTTGGTACAGGTGCCAAATTTTTCCTGTAAATTATTGTAACGTCCAATAGATCGCCTACTCGAATTGAAGTATACCCTGATTGAATCGGCTTAGTGTGCCGCGTTCTTTACAAATAAATGCAATTTCTTTTTATCCACTACAAGTTAGCCCTTTACTGCGATCTCACCTGATGGTAAGTGATGATGCAGTCTAAGATGGTAGCGGGCTAACCTGTAAGGGGCATGGCAGTTATATTAAATCCATGCCCCTATTCGGTTTCTTTACGGCATCGTACCGGAACGCTAAATCGCTTGGCGGCACGTCTTTGCCGGTAGGGTGGTAACTAGCCACGGCCGAAGCCTCCCACCAGGCCAATGCGATGAATTCGAATCGCATAGCCAATCCATTGGCTATGCGGCTTTAGTTAAAAAATCTTAAACCATAGATTGATGAAGAGTATTTCAATTGAGTATTGAGTTGATCAATTGAGTAATTAAATTTTAATTGGTTTAATTTTCTGTCTTTCTTAATTCATGCATCCAAACAATCTCCTCAAATAAAGTAAGATAATACTTAAAACATAATTAACTAATCATAATTAGATTATGTATCTATTATTGCTGAATTAATTGTGATATTTGGGAATTTGTATATACTTAATGTAAGTGAAACTGAAAATCTGTGTAACTAAAGAAAATAAATATGAATATTTCAAATGGATTGCGTTTCATTTTTGCTTTTAACAATTTTTTGTGGTAACTTTAAGCGTTTTGGGTGAAAACACTGCAGACAATAATGACGAATAAAACAAAAAGTTAAAACACCTTTTAATAGACTGTACACACTAGACCTCCGGACCAACCATGTCATATCCCTGAGGAAATTTAATCTATTTTCAGCGAAGACAACTAGATACCTAAAAAACCTTCGTATGCACTTCCAAACTGCATATTTTCTGCTAGAATGACTGAATTTTGTACTGAAAATTCTACCAGCTAGGAGATTTCTACGCTCGGCCACCTTGCCTCTGTCACCCCGCAGCGTTGCTTGCTCCGTCGGGTGACTGGTAGAAATGAGGTATCTCCTAGATTGTGGTAATAAAATAGTGGAAACTCCAATCTCTTCTTAGTTTAAAGCGCATTATATAACAACTAGTTGACGCCCACGACTTCAGCCTATGCCGTTCCCCGGAACACAACCTATTTATTTGCCAAATTTAATCAAAATCGCTTCAAAAGATAGGCTGTGAAGCAATAACAAATACAAAAACAAACTTACATTCGTATTTATAATAATATTAATTAGAATTTACTAAATGAATTTTAGGTTGCCTCTCGAAAACCTGTGACGACGTGCCGCGCGATCACTGGTTAAGAAATGTGATATTATTTCCCTTCCAGCCTTCGATATCCTGTTGAATTTCCACCAGTTAGGTGTGTTTCCACTAGAGATGAGCGACGATGTGTATCGAAGCTGTAAAACGGTGAGAAGGTTTCTACCAAAGGTAAGCAAGTTGAGCGATCTGAGCGTTGCGAGAATATGTAGCAGATTATTTTCAATCAGCTGTACAAAGAAGCGGTGGGTTGCGAGTTTTTCATCGCTCATTTTTTAACTAGTGGTAGATTTATTTGACGATTCGAAGGCTTATTTACGCTATTCACTTGTTAAAGTTTACTTGAATAAAAAACATTTGAATTTGAATAGAGTTAAATAAATTCATATAAGTCAGGTCTATCCTCTAACGAGCACCGTGTAATTGACTAGAGTCTAGCAGCTAGCTGAGCTGTGTCTTTCACATCGCTCGCTTGTTTTGTATGTAGATACAAAGACTTGACACCACGCTTTTTACCACCAGAGCTGCGCTGCAACGAGGCTACACAAATGAATCTGTTTTGGTGGTTTTTTCTTCACGCCCCGCTCACATGTCACGCATATCTCTAGTGGAATCGCACCTTTACGCTATTAATAATCTTTTGGGCACACTAAAACGCCTCAGGAAGAAGGGTCATACCAACCTTTTCCCCGCTGGTTGAAAATGTTGCACCAGTTCAAAAAGAACTCGGCGATTCATATTTATAGAATAACAATCCATTATATCGAGCATCCTTACACAGTTCAAGTAAGACTGGCCGGAACGCAGGTACGGTATGCTATATGAATACGCCCCAATATAAAGTGAAAGGGTAAGAAAATCGGTAAAAAGCTAGTAAGCATTTATGAGTTGAAAAAGGTATAAAATGGGACCGAACCGCCTTTTGTCGCTTTGTTAGTTCAAATGGGGATAAAACGGTCTCGTCATAACTTCAATTGTCTGTCCTACGACTCTCGAAATCTGTTTTCGGTTCTCGTATTCGTTCGTGCTCGTATGGAGTATTTTCTTTTCAAATACAACTTTTTGGCTTGTAGATGCCCAAAATTTGTATTGTGTCCAGATTTTTTTATTAAATGTTCGTTTTTTTCTCTTTTTTTTTTCGAATGGGGATAGAACGATCTCATCATAACTTCAGTTGTCTGTCCTACGACTCTCGAAATATGGTTTTCGGCTCTCTTAATTGTTCGTGCTCGTATGGAGTATTTTATTTTCAAAAATCTGGACACAATACAACTTTTTGACTTAACTACGTGCCTATTTCTGTACAGCTACGTTATCAGAGTTTCGTGTTATATTTGGGTACAGGGTTCCGGACCAAAATGTTTCTTTATTAAAGAAACCCCTAAAGGATGTTCAAGAAATATTATTAAGTAAGCTTGCAGAAGAGACTGAAATAGGTAGTCAATTTTTTTTAAGTGGGTTTACTAGTAGAGCAAGATCCCGCGACGATCAGACCTACGTTATTTTATTTACGCTGAAATTTTTTGTATTTATATTTTTTTGTAATAGAGGTATAAACAATCCCCGACTATGAAGTTTGGATCGCGGTTGCTTCGGAAGGTATCAGTTAAAAAAGGTGGCACCTCAAATTCGTTAAAGTATTAAGCTTCGTTTTTTTTATATTTTTCTTTGGAATAATATTAGGAATCACGTTGTCCATTGTCAGACACTTAGTACGGTTGCAACCCCCTGTCAGACACCCTGTTGTTTAATAATTTAAGAGTTAATTCACAAAAGTAAGGCAAAAGTAGCCTTTGTCGGACTGTTCAATGATGGGTTTATCTCCGTACCAATTTTTGTCAATATCGGTTGAAAAAATGGCTCGTAAACCCACAGCAGACAGACAGACACACTTTCACATTAATAAACACATTTATAAATTTTATAATATACATGATACAAAACGGTTATGGTTTTTGAAAATGTCTTCTCTTTGATTGTTGTGGGTGAGAAGTATATATCCTTCTTTGGGATTGGTTGAACAGAAATGGGCCGTGAAAACGTAGTAGACAGACACACCTTCGCATCTATAATACTATATTATATACTATAGGTATGGACCACGGAGAATTGTACCTGTGCTTTCTATACGGATGCTAAATATATCTACAATTTAATTAGAAATTTCACGAGTTTTGACCTCTAACTATAACAATCATAAACCTACCTTCCCACAGGTTAAAATTAATTATTCTTTTACAAAATATAATATTCTCAACAATACATCGTACCCTTCACCCAAATCATTCGTCCACGTTGGAAGCTGTACGTATATAATTAGCGTTTACATGAGAGTACAATATATTACTGGAGCCCAGAGATGTGCCATAGACTAGAGGCAATAATGTCAGTGGTATAAACGCTGAACGGTTAAACTTGATTGGTGTTCAAAAGGACCTCTCATGCCTACCGTCATTTCAGTGTAAACTGCCGCTGTACCTCTTATTATCGTTGTCGTCGCCTTCATCAACCAATAGATGTCCACAGGTGGACATAAGTCTTTTGCGCCACTACAAGTTAGCCCTTGACTGCAATCTCACCTGATGGTAACTGATAAAGCAGGCTGCAAGATGATGATGGTCTAAGATGGTAGCAGGCTATCCTGTTGGGGATATTAAACCCATAGCCCCAATCGGATTTTACTCGGCATCGTACCGCATCGGATCGGCATCGCATCGGCATCGGATTTTACCGGAACTCTAAATCGCTTGGCGGTATGTATTTGCCGGTTGGGTGGTTACTAGCCTTGGCTGAAGCCTCCCACCAAGTCAGACCTTAATTCAACAAAATTGATTCAATTCCCAGCCAGGTGTGTGATTAACAAAATCACACGGGTATTTAACGATCCATGCAACTGGGTTGAAATATCGACAAATTAAATCATCATAATTATTTATCGTGGTATGTACCCGTTGTATACATTTTAGTGGAGATGATTTGCTGACGCCTGTTGTATGATATCTGCATCTCTATGGTTAATAACTCAATGCCGAGGTCCATGTTTATTATATTACCCACGTTTAGCCACTGACCCTCGCTGCTAATTAAATTCGCTGTGAAATTAATGAGATTTGACCCCTGACGCATCCCCGCGATTAAATTACACGGCTAATGCCGTAAGAAAAGCGGGTTTTGTTTTATTTGGAAATGATAAAATGTTGCCATCAGTATCCACCCACATTCATGAAGTCAATTTAATTATGAACTTTTTATGAAAAGGTGGTTTGCTAGCTTTTTCAGCCAGTGTGATGATCACAAAGTAGGGTTTCCAGGTAGACAAAATAGGTTTACATTGCCACACTTTCACAAAGAGTTTTGACAGTTGCCTTAATGAGCGAGCTCATTTTGTCTTTTTGAACTCTTTTTGCTCTCTCAGTCCCTCCCGCTAGCTCTTTGTTGGTGAAAGTGCTTGTTACATGCAGATTTCCTCTGGAAGTTTAACGGAGTCCGACAGAAGCTCACTCCGCTCGTGGTGGGGACCCCGCTTAAGAGCGAAAACACATTACGGTCAAGAATAATAATAAATCTGGCGGACAAAAAGTCGTAATTCACTTTTTGGCTGATGATGCCTGTCTGCTGCACACACTAGAGTGACAGGACAAGAAATCGTTCCTCTTAAACGTTTCGAACAGACGTTTTATCACGTCTTCTTTAACTTTTCATGAAAAGTTGTTATTACGTGAACCATGCGGTGTGAATGTAAGTTACAATATTTATACTTCACCGTCAAATCAAGTAATATTTTATTAAATCCATACTCATAATGTGTGTGTTCCGTTATAAGCACTGCGAGCACTGGCAGTGCTCTTTACTGGGGACTTTCAGTGCTCTCAGTGTATTTCGGAACGCACCCAATATTATGAGTGGTAGATTTATTCGACGATTCGACAGCACTTGTTTTGTTGTATTTGAATAAAAACCATTTGAATTTTGAAAAAACCATTTGAATTTTGAATTATGAATGCGTAAGTGTGACTATCTGTCTATTTGTCAATGTGACTCACTCCGGCTGCATAATCCTTTCACGGCTCAATCGTTAAACCAATCTTGATGAAATTTTGTTCTTATATAGATAGATAGAAAGATAGAGGCTACTTTTGTCCCGAGAAATTAAAAAGTTCCCACGGAATTTTTCAAAAAGTATAATTTTCAAAAAATAGGGAGACCGAACGTTACTAACGAAAAGAGTTAAAAGGGTCAAGTATCGTTAATTTTGTAAAGAATAAATGATCACTGGTTAAACGAAGTTTAATATAAGCAGGGAAAATATACCTTACTCTAATAAATGCTAATTAGATTCAAACCGCCGACATTATAACCGAGTTTTCAGGATAGGCCTTTTTTCTGTTAATTGTAACTTTTAAAGAATTTTTTTAAGGAGTTACAAATTACAACAATTTTGCTATTTATAAGAGTTGAGGTCGTCTTAAATCTAAAAGACCTCCTCACCGTTCCTGTCATAATTATATGCACTTTACTCCGTATACATCTCATTGAACGACTTTATTCGGACTTTTATTGAAATGTCATTTCACTTAGGTTGTATAATAGTTATCTATATATATAAAATTCAAAGTCCTGACTGACTGACTTATATATCAACGCACAGCCAAAACCGCTGGGGTTAGAAACTTGAAATTTTGACAGTAGGTTCTTTTTGTGACGCAGGCGCTCACTAAGGAAGGATTTTTCAAAATTTCACCCCTACGGGGGTGAAATAGGGGGTGAAAGTTTGTATGAAAGTCCGTCATTTCTCAAGTTATATCTATGAAACTTGGTATTTGAGCTTCTGGTTTAAAATAAAGAAATAGGTGCTTCACAGTTTTTGAAAATTCCACCCCCAAAGGCGTTAAATAGGGGTTGAAAGTTTGTATGAAAGTCCTTCATTTTTCAAGTTATAAACATGAAACTTGGTATTTGGGCTTCTGGTTTAAAATAAAGAAATACGTGTTTCACAGTTTATGAAAATTTTATCCCCAAGGACGTTAAGTAGAGAGTTTGTCCTTCAATCACGCCGCAACAGAGCAACGGATCAACGTGATTTTTTGCATGGTTATAGTTGAGGACCTGGAGATTGATATATAGGATTTATCCCGGAAAATTACTTAAGTAGTGCCTGTGGGAATTAAAAAAACTTATGCCACGCGAACGAAGTCGCGAGCATCCTCTAGTTTGTTATACAAGAGTGAAAAGTTGTTTTTTAACCGCGTGCTCAATTTTGATGACCGAGCAAGCGAAGGATGTAAAATTGAAATCCAAAATTAGAATCCTGAGCGTCAGCGAGGGAATCAAAAGAGCACGATGTGAAAAATCTTTTCACTCGAGTGCAACACGTAACTTTTCATCCCACCTCATCGAGGAAATTAAAATTAAAAACGGTTGTATGGAAATTCGGCACCATAGAGGTAGAAGTAAATAGGTAGAGGTAAATAGGTTTTAATGATGTTTTGAATGTTTTGAATTCACAAACTTCATAGACGAGTGATATTTACTAACGTGCACACGATGTTCTAAATTCATTTTACTTTATCCTCAAGAGGATAATAACAGCTTTTGCATTCAGATATCGAAGAGTAAAAATACTCTTTCCGAGATGGTGGGATGAAATAGTTATTTGTGTTACATGGGGCCAAAGAAAATTTTTGTTCCCCGAGGGCGCTATTTTGAATTCAGAGCGAAGTGAAGGATTCTATAGTAGAATCCCGAGCGTAGCGAGGGGTTCTAAAGTAGAATCCTGAACGTAGCGAGGAATTCAATATACGCCGCCCGAGAACAAAAAATTTGGCCCCGAGTGACACACACTATTTTTCATCATTACGTATGAGAAAAAGCTAGTATCAACCTACTACAATGTATGGACATTACCTATACGTTTAAGCACCAATCAGACGATACTCCTATCAACCTTCTATGTAATTGTATAGACATTATTTAGACGTATATTTAAAGTTTAAATAAAATGTAAAGACGTATATCCGATCAACAAATTGATCACGTGACTTCGGACCAATCAGAACAGAGAAATGCAAAGTCGTATATTCGATCAACAAATTGATGACGTGACTTCGGACCAATCAGAAGAGAGAAATGAAAAGTCCCATGGGCCTACAAGTTACACTTTGCTCCCGCTATCCTCTGAAGGCAATATGCGGTTTTCGAATAGGTATGATGAAAAAAATATTATGACATTTTGGCGGAAAGAATAGGTACTAGTTCAGTACAAAAGGAGAACACTGTTTTCGTGCGTAAGTAAACGTCGTAAATAGTTATTTGTTATACAAGAGTGAAAAGTTGTGCCTGTGGGAATTAAAAAAACTTATGCCACGCGAACGAAGTCGCGAGCATCCTCTAGTTTGTTATACAAGAGTGAAAAGTTGTTTTTTAACCGCGTGCTCAATTTTGATCACCGAGCAAGCGAAGGATTCTAAAATTGAATCACGAGCGGAGCGAGTGATTCAAAATTAGAATCCTGAGCGTCAGCGAGGGAATCAAAAGAGCACGAGGTGAAAAATCTTTTCACTCGAGTGCAACACGTAACTTTTCATCCCACCTCAGCGAGGAAATGACTAAATGCAAAAAAAATCACAAGGTAAATTTTCATCCCACCTCAGCGAGGAAATGACTAAATGCAAAAAAAATCACAAGATTAAATTCAATTCTGTTAATTTCTTCGTCACTAGAATCACTCATTTTAGGTTTTTCACTTATTTTCAATGTTCTTGTTATTAATCGGTTTTAATTTTAAACAATATGACGTGAAAGAAAATGGTGCGCGCAAAGCAAATTAAAAAAGTACACCAAGAAGGTTACGAGTGTGAGTTTTTAACAAATTAAAAACGATTGTATGGAAATTCGGCACCATAGAGGTACAAGTAAATAGGTTTTAATGATGTTTTGAATTCACAAACTTCATAGACGAGTGATATTTACTAACGTGCACACGATGTTCTAAATTCAATTTACTTTATCCTCTAGAGGATAATAACGGCTTTTACCATCAGATATCAAAGAATAAAAATACTCTTTCCGAGATGGTGGGATGAAAAAAAAATTACGTGTAACGTAATTTAAATTGAAATGTCAGTTTACTGTCTAATTAAAATACCGAGTATAGATGGTCCAATATCCGGCCATAGAATTCATAAAGAAATAGCCTGTACCGTAAATCCGTTTGTACCTATTTAGTTGAACTCATCTTTTTCACCAATATAAATAAGAATCATCTGAGAAGGTAGCACGCAATATATTCGAACATTTTGCGCAAGCACGCGCAAGTAAGCTACCGGTATAATGACAATTTTGAAATGAATGTCGGAAAAATTGTCTCATCTCAGAGCTGCGTTAATATAAACTACACTAAAACAATGTATGTATAAAGTATATAAGAGGATAGATGCTCTTGAGATGTGATGGTGGAGAAGAAAGTTGAGAGTGTCTTGAACCGAATTCCGAACAAACAAGTCCATTCTTGAAGAACTCGGCATCAAGCAGCGTCTCTCCTCCATTGTACAGGCTCGCATTCTCACTTTCTTTGGTCACGTAACTAGACGTGACAATAACATCTCCATTGAGCGTCTGGTAGTTCAAGGAAGAGTAGAGGGCACCAGGGCACGTGGCAGATCACCAATGAGGTGGACAGACCAAGTGAAGGCTGCGGTGGACGTCCCCTTATACACGAATGCACTCGCAAGGCTGCTAGCAAAGAAGAGTGGAGACGGATCGTTAAGCGTGCCACAACACCAAAGTGATCATGGTGATCAAGCGATGAATAAGAAGAATGTATAGAGTAGTAAAGTAGATCAGTGCAACCCGTCGGAAAGAAATTGAAAAAAGGCTTAGTATTTTTCATTAAAGAGAGCATTCCGCAGCGGTCGGCCGGTCGCCGGTAAATTACATTAGCCGCCAATAAAGCAAAAGCAATTTGCGACGCCGGTGTTATTGCATTGCAGAACCTAACCGAGGCTTTTCTTCTTTATTATTATTATATTAAAAATATCTTGTTGCAAGTAATTATACCTGGCACATTAGCACAGCGTAATATTCATACAGTGTGTCGACAGTCGACAAAATATATTCTTTGTATGAGTTAGAGTATGTACTCGTATATAGCTGGGTCCACTGAAGCGACGCGGCACGGAGATGCACTTCGACATTATTGTACAAAAAATACTTGTCTTAATGAAAATAATATAATAGGTAAGTATATTCCGAGTAAACGTGCCGCCAAGCGATTTAGCGTTCCGGTACAATACCGTGGAGAAACCGCATAGGGGTATGGGTATAGTGTAACTGCCATGCTCCTAGCAGGTTAGCCCGCTACCATCTTAGACTGCATCATCACTTACCATCAGGGGAGATCGCAGTCAAGGGCTAACTTGTAGTTGATAAAAAAAACGACGGCGATACTGCCTTTGATTATGTATATAGAGGATACTGCCGCTGCAACTCTGCCTTTGCCATTGGGTTGGCGTACCTACTCGGAATATACGAGTATCTCCTCCATACAAAGACAGAAAATGTTTATTGCCGCTTGTACGAGAATTCGACCACTGACTCGAAAATGGTTACTTCATGTCGTTGTCGTCGAAACCTATAGTCGTCCACTGCTGGACGAAGGTCTCCTGCATGGATCGCAACCTATAGCGGCGCGGTCTTGTGCCGCTTGTTTCCAGCGGCTCCCAGCTACACGCTTGAAATCGTCCGTCCACCTATTGGGGTGGTCATCCAACTCAATTGACAGACTATATAATAGTTGACTTCATGTCACTGTGGTAAAACTGTTAGACCGCGTTGCGAAGTTACGCTTTTTGTCGAGTCCGCCGTAATGATAAGGCAGATAAGTAGGTCCCGCCTTTCGCCACAACTAAGCTTTAGCTACCCAACCTTTATATAGCTATGTCAAGTGAGTATGGAATTATTAGGTTAGGTTACATTCTTTAAATCTCTTTCAATTTGTATTTAACAAGGCTGGACTTTGGCCACATATACCACAGAAAAAGTACTTTAAAGAGAATAGGAGTAAAATAGAAAAGTTTACTTTTTCATTAAATCGAGCGACCGCAGTGGTTGGCGGAAATCGAATTAGCCGTAAATAAACCGCAGCCGATTCGCTGTAGCGCCGTGAATTATACTGAGCTTGTTGCAGACAGAATTAACAATTAACGTTAAAAAAAATTCGTTTCGTTTATTTTTAGCTTTAACTGTCCCTCGGTATGTATCCATATTATGTCTATTCTAAATACTCAATTTGTTTATTCAAATTTCAATTACATATATTCGTAAGCGCTTCGCCTTCCATCACTATGTATAAGAGAAGTACCTATTAGTCAGCACTACTATCTACCTTACCCTGATGGAAATTTCAATTATATTCGTTCGCTTTCAATCACTATATAATTATGTTTAAGAGAAGTACATATTAGTACGCTACTCGTATTAAGTTTATCTCAAGATTCTATATCTCGGATTTCAATAGCGTTCAAGCTTCTTGACCTGACCCATATTTACCTATTTACTCTGTACACGAGGTCGTGACACGAATCATAATAATATCATCTTGATATGATATCCTGAATAGCGAATTTTATCCAATTATATTTCACTAAAAAAAAGTTTGTATATAAAGTAGGTCGACATAATTTGTTCGGGCTTATAATATAACGTTGTTGGAGATGCATAGATTGTTCCAGAAGTTTTTAGGAAAACTAATTAATTAGCATATAATATTATGTGAAAATTAATGTTTATTATTAATAATTAAGTATTATTTATAATTTTTTTTTATATTCAGGTAATATCGCAGTCAAAGGCTAACTTTTAGTGGAATAAAAAAAATCCTTCTTATCTACCATTATTAAATTTAAAAACATATAATAAAGTTGTGATTATTTATTAAATTAACAACTTGATGATGCCCGCGACTTCATCCGCGTGGCTTAAGTTTTAATCCGCGGGAACTCCTGAATTTTCCGGAATAAAATGGAGTCTATGTCCTTCCCTGGGATACAATCTATCTCTTCATTAAATTTAATCAAGGTTGCTTGAAATTATGGGCCGTGAAAGCGTAGCAGACAGACAGACAGGCACCTTTGGATTTATAATATTAATGCACTATAAAATTGTAAAGACTGCTTTTATTTGTTTTATATCACAAAACTTTCGTGTATTCAGTGACTTTTGATTACAGATTTTGCTACAAAGTAAAAACATCCGTCAGTTGAAATCTCGTCACGCGTTAGTTTAGTTGCTGAAGCTTGTTATATACCATTTTATTTTCGCGGCAAAATCTAAAATCTGACTTTGACTCTACGACATTTTTACCAACATTTTAACAACCTTGGGGTTTTATTCCAGTCTGCATTTTTTTCTGTCCCATACTCTAAGTTTAAGCGATAGACTTACATAAAGAAGCACCTTTGTGTAACTCTACCCACTTTTAAATTCTCAACCTATAAATTCAGAAAAATCACATAATTATTAGGAGTAAATAAATACGTAGCAATAATAGTAGATTATTAACCAAGGGGATAAAGCAGTGTCTTCTGTCGCGGGTGACGATTTAAATCGCGAGCGTAACGAAGGACTCGAGGTTTACTCCCGAGCGTAGCGAGGGTGTTAAAAACTTAAATCACGAGCGAAGCGAGGGATTTAAGACGAGTCCTGAGTGTAGCGAGGGATTTAAGTTCACCCAAGACTAAGACAGCTTTATCACCGAGGAAAATACTCTACTTTTCGTACCATTTGCGAAAAAATTAACACAATAATAATATGAGATAAGCATTTATTAAAAATAATGTCAATTTTTTTTTATCCACTACAAGTTAGCCCTTGACTGCGATCTCACCTGATGGTAAGTGATGATGCAGTCTAAGATGGTAGCGGGCTAACCTGTTAGGGGCATGGCAGTTATATTAAACCCATCCCCCTATTCGGTTTCTACACGGCATCGTACCGGAACGCTAAATCGCTTGGCGGCACGCTTTTGCCGGTAGGGTGGTAACTAGCCACGGCCGAAGCCTCCCACCAGGCCAGACCAGGGAAAATTCAGAAATTATAAATTCCCAAATTGACCCTGCCGGGGATCGAACCCGGGACCTCCGCACGTTAAGACAACAGCGCTACACACTGCGCCACGGAGGTCGTCAAAAAGTAAAAAGTCAAAAGCAAATTAAAAGTAAAAGTTAACATTCGAAACATTGGTCCAATTATTGATAGAGAGAGTTACAAATAACGTTTTTGTATTTGAAGAAAACAAAAACGCGGCAAATTCCTAGACTAATATTTTTTTGTCGGAAAAGCAAAGGCATCAAGCTCATACGGCCTCGTCGGTTTTCGTCATTTTATTTAATAATCATAACTGCATAATAAATGCGTATTCCTTTTTCAAAAAGATGTATAATGCTATTATATAGAAACTCAATGGTGTAAACACAGATGTAGTTCAGTATCACAGATCTATTTTCGGTAAGTATTCCAAATTTAAATCACATTCTGCCCCTAGAGGATGAATGAAATTCAGTACAATTTTCTTTCCCTGTTTTTAACAGATTAAAAATGACTATTGTTATGTTCGCTTTTTGTAGCATAGAATGTCACTTTTTTGAGCAAGTGGTACGAAAATAATATTCTGTCCATATACATATGCTGGCATACAAAACTGCCGCGCATAGACCACAAAATTGTAAGTAAGGTTATAGAAATTATATCACGAGTATTCACGCGAAAAGAAAAGGGGTTGGCCATAGTCCACCACACTGTCAAAGTACGGATTAGTAGACTTAACACACTTTCGAACACATTATAAAGAACGTTCGGGCACGCAGGTTTCCTCAAGCTGTTTTCCTTCACCGTTTGATCGAGTTATTTCTGTACACTGTACAACGGTGGATAAAAAGTAACCTATATCACTCTCCAACTATACCCATGCAAAAAATCACGTTGTACCGTTGCTCTGTCGCGGCTTGATTGACGGACAAACTCTCTATTTAACGTCCTTGGGGATAAAAGTTTCAAAAACTGTGAAATACGTATTTCTTCATTTTGAACCGGTAGCTCGTATACTAAGTTTCATGGATATAACTTGAGAAATGACGGACTTTCATACAAACTTTCACCCCCTATTTCACCCCCTTAGGGGTGGAATTTTGAAAAATCCTTCCTTAATGAGCGTCTACGTCACAAAAGGAACCTACTGTCAAAATTTCAAGTTTCTAACCCCAGCGGTTTAGGCTGTGCGTTGATTAGAGAACGATTTTATATATATATATATATAGATTTCCTGTATTTGTGTGCAAAAAACTGTTAATTAAAAAATAACAATAACTTCGAAAAGTTAGAGGTACCCGCAACCCCGTATAGGAAGATGGGTATCCTAACAGCACGACTATCAGCGCGTTAAAACTCTTCCTACAACTATTTGGAATTGTAAGGTGGGCAATCAGGTATCGTATCGTATAACAACGTCACGTCATTGTTTCACTATTTATCGTATAGTGAAAAAGTGACCATTTTTTATTTATTTTGTGGTCAAAATTGAGATTAAAATTCCGCGTCGCCCATGAAAAATGGATGCGGTTAGTTTTCCTCCGCCAGAACATTTCGTTGTTAAACGGATTATTTTTGTCACATGGGGACTTGCCAGATTTTTTATTTACTAACTGTGCAGTGGGGGCTGAGCAAATGTTAGCTCGCGGTTTAAATGGAGATGCTTTTATTGCCAAACGAAATAGAGCTATTATGGGGCGTGCGATTTTACAATTCATCTGATACAACAGAAACTAGACATAACAGAAAACTTAATGTTTTCTGGCCCAGTTTACTTTAGATTTTTGAAGTGAAAACTTCTTTAGCCGCGTTGAGCACTTTTTTGTAGGGGGTTAAACTTGTGGATTCGCGTCACCGACATGCGATCAGATGCGACATGCTCCGCGCCGACATGCTCGCGTTGTCACGAAGACTTTGAGGTCTTAAATATAAATATACTACATTCGTAATTAAACTTTAATGCCTTATTTTTATAAGGTTTATATTTAAAATATATTTTATTATTTTAAAAAAATATTTTAAATAATTAAAAAAAAAACTAAATAATCAAAAAAAATATATATATATTCGTTTCCACTTCTATCGGCAGTCCCAGGACTGCCAATTTTTCTCTAAGTTTTTTTAAGCTAGAGTGAAAAGGGTTTGGCCATATAGTCTACATAATCCCCATCCATATTCATAACTCGACTCATATGTTACTTTTTAAATGTTAAGAGTGTAAAAAGCCTACACTGTAATAAAAATAAATAAAACATGAATTCACACTATCCATATCAAATAGACGACCGCAAATATTCCACGCAAATAATATTCACGAAATACGAGCCTTGAATTACACCCACGATCATACGAATGACCGAACATTAAATTTAACTGTATCACTCAATTTCCATACTTGCCCGAATAGTTATAACGGTTATAGTTCCGTGTTTCAATTGTCTTTGTAATAAAATGTGTATCAAATGTACATTTAAACGATATAATAATAAAACGAGATAATAACCCAATTAGAGCGATACACGTACTCGTATTTGTAACAAATCGTTGCACAGAAATGTATAACGCGTTATAGAGCTCTAAAATTTGTAGCACCACAAACTGCCAGCGGTTTATTTATTAATCTGGGTCGCGCTTATTAAATGCTGCTGCATTTCATTATTTATTCAGATCTGTGCCAGTTTAAAGCACGTATAAATAATCTGATTAAATCTCAGACATAATATTATTTCTCTCAATTTCTGAAAATCGCTGACGAATGTGCGAGTATCGAATCCCCACTAATCTAAATAATCATACTAATATTATAAATGCGAAAGTTTGGGTGGATGGATGGATGGATGTTTGTTACTCAAACACGCCAGAACCAAATAATAGGTACGTTGTAGAATAGGTAGGTACCTATAGTACGTTGTCAGAACGGCTGAGCGTTCAGTCGTTCTGGCGTGATTGAGTAACAAACATCCATCCATCCAAAACGTCCGCATTTATAATATTAGTATAGATTTTAGGCACGTCAAGATACGTGACATTCAACTAATTTAAAAAAATACTGTTGTGTGTGTGAGTTGGTAAACTCCAGGTACGCCAGTTTCCTCCCTATGTTTTCGTATCACATACACTTATTTAATAGTAGATGCCCAGGATTTTTACCCTGGACCCCAGATTTAAAAATAGGAGGAAGTCTTAGAAACACTAGAGTATCACCCCTTTTTATTAATTGTATTAGCAGTAGTGGAGTCCTGTGGTATCATGACAATGACGCGTAATTCGGTAATGAAAAGTACACACAAAATACCAGTAAACTGTAACGGAGCGGTGCTGCAAATCGAAGTGGCGGTTTCTGACCACCTGTACATTAGTTCCACCACTATCACTGTCCACTGAGCGTGAATAGCGCGCCAAAATAGGACACCCATCGTTGCGAATTGCGCGGTCGTCGACCACATACAGCCAATTCATAGTCATGTCACATGCAGTCAATAAGTTTAAAAATATTTACAACCACCACAACATTGAAAAAATGAGTTAAGACTTTCCAAAAAAAATCGGCGTTTTTTTTTATCCACTACAAGTTAGCCCTTGACTGCGATCTCACCTGATGGTAAGTGATGATGCAGTCTAAGATGGTAGCGGGCTAACCTGTTAGGGGCATGGCAGTTATATTCAACCCATACCTATTCAGTTTCTACACGGCATCGTACCGGAACGCTAAATCGCTTGGCGGCACATCTTTGCCGGTAGTGTGATAACTAGCCACGGCCGAAGCCTCCCACCAGGCCACAGACACACAAATATCAGAAAATATTTGTTTATTTTAAGTTGTAATATAAGGCTGAAAGTAGAAATTTGAAATGAGAGAATAAAATCAAAATTCCACCCCCAAGGAGGTCAAATATGGGGTGAAAAATGTATGAAAGTCCGTTATTTCTCAAGTTGTATCCATGAAACCTGGTATTTTGAGAGAATATTCCTAGTGCACCCTATAGAGGTGTAGGAAGGAATTTTCGAAATTCCACCCCCAAGGAGGTTAAAATAGGCGGTTCAATTTATATCCATGAAACTTAATATTTGTGCTTTCTGTGAAAAATAAAGAAATTTATGTTTTTCACAGTTTTTTGAAATTTATTTTTTTAAGAACTTAATTCCACGCGGACGAAGGCGCGTTTTGCTATTTTTTTTATTTATAATATTTACTAGCTTTTGCTAGTTAATATTATAAATACGAAAGTGTGTTTTTTCACGGCCTATCTGTTCAACGGTTTTTGGCGAAATTTAGTAAAGATAGATCGTAAAGATAGACCGGGGAACATGGGCTACTTTTTATTCCACAAAGTTCATGTTTCAAAATAGTTCATGTAACGTTTATTCGAACACGAATATCTAGCCGAAGCGCAACAAGCAAAAGAAAAATAAGAAAATACAACCTAACCGATACGTCTGGATTGAATTGTAAAATATTTATAAGCTGAGCGCCACAGTACCAACATGGTAGTTATTGTATCGGAATCCTCTTTGATAGCACGATATCGATTTACGGGCGTTTGTCTTTTGCTGGTTGCTTACTGCCTCGTTGGTCTAGCGATTAGCATGGTTGACTGTGGATCCGAGGTCCTGGGGTCGCTTCCCGGTCGGGAATAAAAAATGTTAGGTATTGTTAGGTTTTTCGGTTCTGAAATTCTCAGCGCCAGCCCGGAATTGGACGTTGGCATGCTGCACCGCTTCAGCGGGCCGAGCTGCATACAACCCCTTACAAATAATAATTGCTGCTACGTGCCACGCCTGTAGTGGGGTTAGACCTTAATACTTCTCTTGGTGCTGACTGCTGACGTAACTGACTTGAAATTTTGAAAAAGCTGAAAATGGGAAACTGAAGTCTGTACTGCCATAACCCTAACAGGTTAGCCAACCACCATCTTAGACTGCATCATCACTTACCATCAGGTGAGATCGCAGTCAAGGGCTAACTTGTAGGGGAATAAAAAATCTCATAATTTTAAAAAGCCAAGTGGTCTCCGCTACCGCACTTCGGCGGTTGCGGTTAAAAAGGACCTCATGTTACTTTATATTGTGATTATGTTATTAAAATACCATAATACTCATAGAAAATATGATTATTCAAACTATGCATGCATATTCAAGAGCTCAATTTGCATTTGCACACTTCATAGCTAATCAGCTTCATAGTGCAAAAACCTTTCCCACCCTACATTACCGTAATGAGTGCTATGCATTTCAATTGAGAAACCGATCAGCGAAGTACTTACCTTATTCATAACTTGCATGAGGTTTTATGGTTCCCGCGGGAACTCTTTAATTTTCCGGGAAAAAAGTAGCCTATGTATTATTCCAGACAATAATCTATTTCTATGAAAAATTTCATGCAGATCCGTTCAGCCGTTCTGGCGTGATTGAGTAACAAACATCCATCCATCCATACATCCAGACTTTCGCATTTATAATATTTATATTTGATGATTATTATTTATGTGACTGTATTATCATGAATATTGATCTTAAGTGTGTAAATAGTGTAAATAGTTATGGAAGACAGTGTAAATAAAGAACAATTATTGCAAGTTTCTTAAAACGAAAATGCCTAATCGTGGTGGTGGTTTGCCACTTTGGAACTTTTTTGAAAAGTCCACAGACGGCAGTAAAACTGCTATTTGTTATTATTGTCGCCGGCAGTTTTCATTTAAATCGACTATAACCAATTTAAAGTCTCATTTGAAACAAAAACACATTTCGGCTTATAATATTTTATTGAATTCCTCTAAACCAGAAACCAACTCGCGGGAACTACTTAATTTTCATTTTTACTGATGCCAAAAATCAGTATTGTGCCTATTGTACATAGCAGCTAGTTCTGATTGTCCAATAAAGTTTTAAAAAAATATATTAGCACCAGCAAGGCCACACCATACTATTTTGGACCATCGATAGAATGTATTGTTTTATTTTTAAAAGTAAACTTCCAAAAAATTTAAATTCGTAAAAGTTACCTAATATTTAAAGGAAAAGAAAACTTAGCATAATAATTATTAAGTTGTAATAGGGTGGTATGGTGTATGTCTGACCAAGAATATAACCACACAACCCAGATTCTTTCTATGTGTACTTATTGATTGTATATTCATTTAAAAGGTTGGTTGGAAGAGAATACTTTAGCCATTGATGTAGAATATAAATACCTATTTCTATTATATTCTAGTCCAGCAGAGGATTGAAACTCAAACTCAAAATATATTTTTGATTCAAGTAAACTTTTGCAAGTGCTTTTGAATCGTCGAGTGAATCTTTCACTTGTTCGGTTTGCCATTCCTACCGAGAAGAACCAGCAAGAAACTCGGTGGTTGCTCTCAAAAAAATAATTTACAATTTACATCAATGTGTACCTGTACCTGTAACCGCTGTCCATTGCTGGAGCGAGTCAAATCCTTGCTCTTTTATCATGTACATAATCTTCAACAGTATAATAAGCTTTATTCAGGAGCATACTTTTAAAGGATTTTTTAAACTAGTGTAAAGGCAGGTTTAAAATAGGTTGTGGAATTTTGTTATAGAATAAAATGCTCACTCCCATGAACGACCATCAGACTTGAACACAGGACGTCTCGCTTTTAAGACTACAGAGATTACCACTGCGTTAGAAGCATTCGAAACTAACAACTAATGAAACATAACCGTCCATGTACGAGAGGCTCTGACCCAAAAGTTCTCACATTTGCGAAGACGGGAAAATGACGGAACAAGAACGTACGTGCATTAAGACAAATCCCCAAGCTTTGAGCCGCGGCCCTCAGCTTTAGCAACAAGGCGTCTTAGACACGTTTTGCGAAACATTTCATTAAAAACATAGTCTATAAAATTGTTTATAAATGCCTAGGAAATATTTTTAAAAATGCAAACTAGCAGATGCCCCCGATTTCGTCCCCGTGAAATAAGTTTTTAAATTCCCACGGGAATTCCCTAATTATTTACGACACTCGCATAATTATAATGTGGTTTTGTATGGGTACCAGAATTTTCAAAATCGGTTCAGTAGATCCAAAGATTACCCTCTAGGTACTACAACCCCACAAACTTAACCTCTTTATAATATTTTGTGATAGCTATTATTTTTATTTTATTTTATTATAAAGGTACACAAAACAGGTTGCCACCAACACATCGACAAAATACAAGCAATTGAATACAGGATCCAAGTTACAACCCTAATTATGTGTACACAACATTATCTATAAAAAAAAAAAATCAATATAAGTTTAAATCACATTAATAGGTACATATAGTTAACATTAATATTACGTAAAAATAAAAATGAAAAATTAATTAAAGTGCAGTTCTAAAATATATCGGTCTAAATACAATTATTGTCAAAGTTTAAGTCAAAATTTAAATTAAAATTACAGTAGTCAAGAATAATAATAATAAAAACATGCTTGATTATAGTGTCGGAAAAAGTGTATAAATTTGTTTTTTAAATAGGTGTAGATTATTATTGAAAATGTCAATATTACGGTTAATTAAGATAAGATCATTGTATAGGCGGCACATACGAACAATGGGATTGAAGAATGAAGTATTATTTTTGTGGGTACTAAGGGTGAAAGGTTTAGGGTTTCTGAATCGGAAGTTATAATTTATGTTGATCAGTGAGAGTAAAACGGGAGAATCTATTTTGGAATGAATAATCTTATGTAAAATAATCAAATGAGAATACTTTCGACGGAATTCCAAAGTTTGCATCGCGAAATGTGTAAGTCTATCTTGGTAGGGTGTGCGTCTGTGACCAAAGTGATACCGAAAAGATAGAATTCTTAAAAATTTCTTTTGAACGCTTTCTAAGCGTTGACAATGTACTGCATAGTACGGAGACCATATTACAGAGTTATACTCCATAATACTCCGAACCATGGTTTGATAAAGATTTATCGAACTAGATGGTTTTTTAAAATTTCTTGTAGATCTCAAGATAAACCCTACCAATTTGTTGCATTTGGCAATTATGTATTCATAATGATCCCTAAATGTCAATTTATCATCGAATACAACACCGAGATCTTTTGCTGACGTCTTTCTTGTGAGCGTTTGCCCTTTCAAAGAATAGTTAAATTCAATCTTCTTAGATTTACGTTGAGTAAAACTAACCACAAAGCATTTATCAATATTGAGGCTCATATGATTTTCGGTGCACCAATTAGCAACAGCATTCAAGTCTGTTTGGAGACATAGGGCATCGTTAACGCTGTTGATTGATTTGAAGACCTTGAGATCATCAGCATAAAACAGGCTCTCGCAATTCAATCTGTCGACGAGATCGTTGACGAATACGTTAAAGAAGAGTGGACCCAGGAGAGAGCCTTGTGGGACTCCTGACGTAATAATGGTTGGCGACGATACATGCCCCTTAATGGCCACTAGTTGTGATCTCTTAAGTAAGTAGGATTGTACCCATCGTAAAAGGTTGCCACAAATACCATAAGCGCCAAGTTTATGACATAGAATAATGTGGTTGACCTTATCAAAAGCCTTGGAGAAGTCGGTGTAAATTGTGTCTGTTTGACCTTGTCTGGCAAATGACCTGCAAATATAATTTTTATATTCTAATAAATTTGTCGTAGTTGAACGATTTCTAACGAAGCCATGTTGTTTAGGTGTTATAATAGCAGAAACATGATGATAAATACTATCGTATACTACTGACTCCAAAATCTTTGAAAAACAGGATAATATACTAATAGGACGGTAGTTTTCACAGCGCGACCGGTCCCCAGATTTAAAGATGGGTATAATATAAGCTGTTTTCCACAATTTAGGAAACACCCCTGACTGAAGCGACTGATTAAATATGATACTCAGTGGGACGCATAGTTCACTGGCACAGGTTTTAATAAATATTGGTGGAATTTTATCCGGCCCAGCTCCTTTATTTGAGTCCAGTTTTTTGAGTCGGCGACATATGTCACGGGCAGTGACACGAATGTTGGACAGAGTAGTTTCTTTGTTGGAGACGATCGGTGGGTACAAACTTGTATCAATGTCCGTAACGTTTTCAAAAACCGAGCTGAAATATTTCGCAAACAATTCACAGATCTCATTAGTATCCGAGGATGACAAATTACCATAGTTGATAGTTTGAGGAATCGTGTTTGTTTGAGAGTCTTTTTTGCTATTTATAAAACCATAAAAAGCTTTGGTGTTATTTAAAAGTGAGCATTCCACGGAGTCCAAGAAATTTGTGTAACATGCATCCATCAAGCGCTTACATCTCAGCCGAAGTAGATCAAATGTATCGTAGTCACGCGGGTTTTCGAATTTTTTATACTTTTTATGATATTTGTGTTTTTCCTTTAAGCAACGTTTCAGAGCATTATCAAACCAAACTGGATATTGATGAGAATCGTCTTTAGTTAATGGAGTATATTTATGTATAATTTCATTTAAAATATCGTAAAAAATTTGAAGATTTACATCGACGTTACTAGAGGATAAGACAGTTGTCCAGTTTATATTCTTTAAATCTTTCTTAGTATTTTCATAGTCGCATTTGTGAAAATTATATTTTTGTGGCTTTTTACGTTTAATTCCCGACGGTGAAGTTACATTATGTTTTAGTTCTATGACTAATGGTGGATGGTGCTTATCTACCAGACTAATTGCATTAGATTCATACACGCTTAAAGAAGAAAATGTAGACAAAACAAGGTCTAAACAACGATTATTACTGTTATGGACATTATTGAATTGGTTGAGTCCACATACATCAAGCATATCCAACAAAAGTTGCGATTTTTTGTTATTTAGGGAAAGACTCGGCGTGAGGCCAATTGTATTAGTAGTTAATGACCAAGCAATACCTGGAGTGTTGAAGTCGCCTACTAGCAGGAATTGTTGCGAGTCATCGTTACGCGTAATTGTAGATATACATGAGTTATAGAAGGATTCAATGTCCACAGGAGGAAGATCGGGAGGTAAGTAGCACACACAAAGATTAATAATATTGACATTTTCATTGCTATTACAAATAATGCTTAGCCAAAGGTCTTCAATATCGCTGTCCCATGATGTTTGACGGATAACACTAAAACTCTTTCTTATTGCAACTGCAACACCCCCGCCATCTATCTTATTAATACAAGAGGAAACTCGATCTCTACGAAACACATTATAACGAGTATCAAAAATTTCGTGATCAAATATACCGGGATTTAGATTGGTTTCAGTCAAACATATAGCATCGTAGTTACTATTCAGGATATTTAGGTAAAGTTCTGACGTTTTGGATCTAATACGATTAACATTTTGATAGTAAATTAACATTAAAATCGAATAAAAAATTGCTAAGCAGATAGTCAGAATATGCACAGGAAACAAATTATTTGAGATTTTTAAGAGTGTCTTCATTTTTTATCAAGATGGCGGCAGCAGAATCGTTTTTCCGCATGTAGATGTTACCGAATTTCACCCAAACGTATGTATAATTTTTTTCTTTTGAGGCCTTGCGCGCAGCAGCATGAAGCATTTTTTGTTCAGGTGATAGATGTTCTGCAACATATATTTTGCGTGTTTCTCCAGTGAATCCGAGGAGACTTGTGCTAACAGTTTCTTTTGGGTGTTTTTTATTATATCTATGCACAGCGGAAATAATCTTGTCCCTCAATAAAGAAGATGACAGCGTAACTAAGATAGTTCGGGGTCGGTTTGACGTGGGATTATGTCTTGCAATTCTGCGACAGGCATGTATGTGCAACGGATCCATCGGAACATTTACTATATCACAAAGTTTATTAAACAGAGCAACAACGTTTTCATTCTTAGTTTCCGGAACAGCCTGCAGCTCAAGGTTATGACTGCGCGATATTTTCTCCATAGAAATCAGGCGAGCGTTGATTTTATGAACTTCATTTCGTAGTTGAGTATTTTCAGCCTCCAGGTCAGAAATCAGCTTAGTTTTAGTATTTAGGGCATCTTTCAGAGTCGTTTGTTCAGCGCAAATAAAGTCCGTTGTAGCTGAAAAGTCATCCTTGAAACTTTGAATAGCTACGTCCAATTCACTTCTTACTAGCATTTTAACATCTTCCCTCAAAGCTGAACGGAAGCCATCCATGTGAATTTTAAGCACTGAGTTCAGTTTCATATCAAATAAGTCACTAATTTTTTTCACTAATTTTTTTTTTTTATTATGTAACTATGTAGTTTCCAAAAATTAATAAATACTCGACCGGTCGAAGCCATGAAAAATTCCAGTATCCACCTCCCGATTCCATCATCAAATCAGCACGATGTAACGATATTATTACTGTATTATCATAGGAATTAAAAACATACAAGTTTCAAATTGTTATGATAGTACAGTGTTAAAAGTAAGTCAAATTCGACTTCCAAGATTTTTTTACCATACGTATTTCACATTCAGATGCTATAAGATGACAATTAGCATTCTATCCTTTTCTCTCGAGTATATTCTTAAGAGAAAAAGTGATAAACCTATTTTTATTGCATCTGGATTGGGTTATACTGGTGAAACTAAAACAGCGTGTTTAATCACAGCCGATTGGGTATTTGACAACTAGTCAAATCAGTAAAACTTTTTCAAAAAAACGCGTGCTTAGTATATGGTACTCTGTATGAAATACTGAATTGTGACGTCATCAAAGTTCGACGCACTTTCAAAATGGTTATACAACATAAAACTAACAGGGGACGTGGATATTACGTATTTTGCAAGTTCCTTAATAATCATTAAAAAATAATTTTCTTATTTGACTAGTTTTCAAATACCCAAAAATTCAGCTTCGCAAATCCTTGAGGTATGTCAGTTGTTCTGGTTCCCATAATTAGAGACCATGTTAGCGACGATCTATTTGTACCAGAGTAAATCTCAGACCCAAAAGATAATTTCACCCCAGTGTATGTGATGTTTCTCTCTGAAATTATCCAAGTATATGTAACATCCATTTAGCCCTGAAAGCGTTTCATTAGGAGTAGGTATTATTGTTAATTTTGTCCCTTCATCCGCACTCCACAGTGGACGCGGGGGATAATTCGGAGGGTGACCGCGTCCTAACGGACTACAATGAACCGCCTAACTTGTGAAACTATTAAGGGTTGCCACATGCTTGTCATATAAGAAGATGAGGTAACCAGACTTTCGGGTTTTTAACGTTTAATTTCGGTTTGATATTCATTATAACTATAAATATATTATCACCGGTTGTAACTTACGGGTTTTGTCGGAAAATGCGGGGCCCGTATTCATGACCCTGTTCGCGCGACACGGTAGCTGAACGATGACTGCGGGCTGCCTGCCGTATAACAACATTTTCAATGATTGTAAAATTCTCAGTATACTTCTGACAAAGAAAATTGCGAGGAAAAATACTAGTTGTGTTCGAAATTTTCATAATTTTTTTAAATCATAAATAGCGCTGTAAGTACCTGACAGCGCATATAAATTCCCCATATGCAGTAAAATTTTCGTATACAGATTAAAAACGAATAATGAGCAATGAGTCAAAATTTAAATAAATTTGGGTTGATTTAAATTCTCCACACAAAGTATTTATTGCGATTGAATCGCCTGCATCCTTTCGTACGTGTGAGGAATTAATTACGCATTAAAATTAGAGTTGTGCAAAATTGCTGATGGGATTGGGGAAAAACACTCAGTAATGATTTTCTGAAGATATGAATCGTTCAGTTCAGTCAGAGTGAACGAACTGTGAACGGTTCAGTGCAGTAGTGATGACTGTTGACAGATAGAATGTTCGAATATCAAACATGGGTTTTAACTACCATTTACAGAGTTTTTGAGCGCAACTGATATACGGTACTAACACAGTAATGACCGAATGATGATGATGATGATGATGAATGATGTATTTGGTATTAATCGAGTCATCGTGATAATATGAAAATGTTATGCCTTATACGAATATTACAAAACATGTACCTCAATTCGGACTTCAATATGCCCTCTTATTAAGCTCTAAGCACCTTTACAGCTCTATTTAGGCAATCATTGAGTGAGAGTATATGAGATATCGCAGAAGTTCATACTTATCATGAAATTTTTGTCAAAAAAAGACAGTGTCAAGGCAATGTGATTCGTTCGCGTGGATTGAGGATTTTTGGCTCCCGGGAGCACTCTAATTTTCCGGGGAAAAAAGAAGCCTATTTTATTCCAGACTACAATCTTTCTCTGTGTCAAAATCATCCAGATCTGTTCTGGCGTGATTGAGTAACAAACATTCGTCTATCCATCGATCCATCCAAACTTTCGCATCATACTAATATTATAAATGCGAAAGTGTGTTTGTTTGTTGGTTTGTTGGTTTGTCCTTCAATCACGCCGCAACGGAGCAACGGATCGACGTGATTTTTGGCATGGGTATATAGTTGAGGACCTGGAGAGTGACATAGGCTAAATGTCCCGGAGAATTAAGGAGTTCCCGCGGGAATCAAAAAAACTTAAATCACGCGGACGAATTACGCGGATTAGTGTAGATTGGTGTCTAGTCTTTTTTTAAAATAGATCAAAATTAAATGAAAGTAGAGGCAACCCTTAAGAGATATGCAAATGGGGTCACAGTGTTTACGTTACAACATGCCTCCTAGATCAATAACTCTATGTGTTAATAGTATAGTGTATAATAATGGTCGGCAGGGCCGTCAGGGCATCAGATTATAGCTATTATAGTATATAGTATATACCTACCTCTTGTCTACTATAATAATTAGAGGACAAAATATTAACTCACAGTTTACCCACGATAGCTTTATCGTATCGTTCGGCTCAAAGTAGGTACCTACATTGCTGAAGAATTGAACTTACTTTACTCAAAAATGTTATAATGTCCTCCCGACCAAATTACGGCAGCTTATCTCCAGAGAGATTAGCCATCTGCAAGGGAGATATTATCGCAGTCGAACATACTAACCACCAGACCAACGAGGTAGTTAAACTTAAATGTTACAAGGTTAACTAAACTTGATGATGCTCGCGCCAAGTTATGTTGTATTAGGTTATTTTATGTCAATTTTATTAAAGAGAGAAAGCGGACTGTATTTGGATTTATAAATAAATGGTGCTCAATATAAAAAGAGAAGGAAAGGAAATCGAGAGGAACAGCACTTACTTGAATGGAAGAACCTGGAACGTCGCACAAGGTCCGGCCGGTCAGCGAAAGTGTCCTGGTTGTCGTTTCCACTTCTTAACACCATTTATAAAGTTAATTGAAAGCACGAGCACAATCAGTAGATAATTATTCTTGTATAGATCTCACTGAAGCTATCCAAGGTACGTTATGTTTTTATGTTGTTCGAATCAAACTGCCATTAATTACGCAGCTAATCCTGCGAGCGGCGAAACGTCACTGACTTATAGTTTTAACTAATTTATGTCCCAATGTCACAGCACTGTCCTTGACGGCGCTAATGTCTATGCGTAGTGTAAATGCTGCATTTTGGGTAAAGGAAAGTGGACAGAGGAATGCACCAAGTAACAAATAATATTTTAATTAATATACAAGATAATCTGGCGCTAACATCCACCCGCCCTTAAAGGGTCACCTTTAAGACAATTCTCATAAGGTGTAGAGCAAATAGGACTCTGAAGGAACGCATAATATTACGTATTTAAGTTAGTTTAAGAGATATGATATAGTAAGAATAAATTATTAAACAAATAATAAACATAGAATATAGTATAAACTTATAAGCTATTTACTATTCAAACGTTGAAGTTATATTTAAAGCTTACTGCGTTGGAAGAGGGCATAAACGAACAACTGGTCGGAGGTAAGTTCTCCCAGAGATTTTTACAGTTGCTACGCGAATAATACCATCTTTAGAGGGATGCACTTTCTCTACTACTGCTAAAGGCCAAGCCAGAGGCGGTACGTTGTCGTTTATCACTACAACGACAGTTCCCGGAGTGATAGGTACGGAAGGCGTATTCCATTTTTGCCTAACTTGTAGGCTATGTAGATACTCCATCCTCCAACGATTCCAGAAGGATTGAACCATTTTATCCATTAGCGAGTGCCTGTCTAATAAATTGACATTGTCTGAACTGACATCAGGCGCAGGCAAGGAGAAAAGAGGCGCAGTATGTAGAAAGTGACTCGGCGTAAGAGCTGAAGGCTCCGCGGGGTCGGAGCTGAGTACAGTCAGCGGACGCGAGTTAAGTAGACATTCGACTTGTGTGAGGACAGTATACAGTTCCTCATAGGAAAGGAGTTGCTGTCCTATGACCTTAAACAAGATCGATTTTGTTATTTTTATCATACTTTCCCACGCACCTCCGAAATGCGGGGAATTCGAACAAATGAACTTCCAAGTTATACGGCTCTCGGCGCATTCTTGCTCTAATTTCGGATAATATTCGTCTCTAAGAAATTTGTTAAGATCGCGTAGGTAAGAAGCAGCGCCTTGGAAATTTGTACCTCTGTCACTATAGAGCACTTGAACTGGCCCACGTCTCGAGAGAAATTTTTTAAATGCAGCAAGAAAGCTAGGAGTGCTGAGTGAGGTAGCAACCTCAATATGCGTAGATCTCGTAGTGAGACATGTGAATAGCACTATATATGCCTTTTCGCTGTGTACGCCACGGCGACGTACTGGAACGTATGATATAGGACCTGCATAATCACAGCCTGTATAACTAAAGGCCTTTAACGCTGGACGAGTACGAATATCAGGCAGATCGGCCATCAGAGGATATGTCGGACGCGGCTTATGACGAAAGCAAGTATTGCACTTATGAACTCTTTGTCTAATAATGCGTCGTGCAGACAAAATCCAATACCTCTGCCGAAGCAAAGCCATTAAAAGTTCTGGTCCAGCATGCAGATGTTTAACGTGGTAATAATCGATGATTATATTTACCACATGGTCACTGCGAGGCAATATGACCGGGTGTATTTTTTCAAAGTCAAGTCCCGAGTTGACAAGACGACCACCGACGCGGATCAACCCATTGTCGATAAATGGACGCAGGCGATTAAGTGCCGGTGAGCATGGTACATTATTTTGAATATTAGAATATTCGTTAGCAAAATATTGATTTTGCAGAATGCGAAGCATTTTATTCTCTGCAAATTTTAAATCCTCAGCTGTTATTGCTGAAGTACTGCGACGTGGAAGTAACTTTAAACATCTATAAATGTACACTATTATACGTAGAAGTTTGCTCCACGAAGAAGTACGGAGAGCGAGGTCATATAAAGCGCACTGCTTTACAGGCGTACACACAGGGTGTGTCAAAATCTTTTGTTCGGGAATGTCATCGATACATTGCCCATCTAGGGTTTTGAGCGGCCACTGAGAGGGATGCAACGAGGCCCAGGGTGGACCATGGAGCCACAGAGGGTGTGAGACGAGTTTCTCAGGAGTAAGACCTCTGGATAAAATATCAGCAGAGTTCTCAGTGCCAGCGCAGTGATAAAAATTATCAGGTGAAATATTTTCGGTTATTTTAACAACGCGATTCGCGACAAAAGTCTGCCATCTATGTGGAGAGCTTTTTATCCAGTATAAAGCAACTTTAGAGTCGAGAAAAGCATATGTAGCTTTAATTGGGATGCACTCAGCGTAGTTGTCATGAACCGTGCGAAGCAATTTCGACAATAAGACACCACCTAGTAGCTCGAGACGCGCGATCGAATGTGGTTTTGTCGGCGAAACTTTACTTTTCGCGCAAACGAGACGCACAGTATTACCAGAAAGCGAGCTCACGTGTAAGTAGACTACGGCACCGTAGGCTGCGAGACTGGCATCTGACAGTCCCAGGAGGGTGACCTCACAGTCTTCAGTTACGCCCACATGACGTGGTATGCGTAGCCTGTTTAGAGCTGGTAATTCATCGCAAAACTGTCTCCACATTTTAAAGATGTGTGGCGGAGCTACAGTGTCCCAATCAAGGTTTAATTGCCAAAGCATTTGAATTAATATTTTGGCATACACGACTGTGGGAGCAACGAAGCCCATTATGTCCCACAGACGGGCAACAGTCGACAAGATGGAGCGCTTAGTGCATGTCACATCGTCGGGTACGGAAATTTTAAAGTAGAACGAGTCATCTTCAGTAGACCAATGCAAACCAAGTATCTTATGGTGCATGGTTTTATCAAACTCCACTTCAGTAGGAAGTTTGTGTGATGCCGGAAGGTTATCTAAAACTTCACGAGAATTGCTATTCCACTTAATCAAATCCCACTGTGCGCCTTTAAAGAGATCAATCATTTGCTGCGACGCGGTGATCGCTTCACGTTCGCTAGGAAGCGAGAACGCAACGTCATCCATGTACAGCGCAGGTAGCACAATGCTACACGCTTGTGGATATTTCGCGCCGTCGTCTTCCACGAGTTGTCGAACCGTGCGCAGTGCATGGTATGGACTCGACGTGAGACCGAAGCAGACACGATTGAACTGATATAGCACGAGAGGGTCTTGTGGGTTAAAGCGATATAAGAAGCATTGATAGCGACGATCAGCTTCGCGCATAATTATTTGTAAAAATTGCTCGCGGCAATCAGCTGTCATTGCTATCGCATGCAGACGGAAATTTAAAATTATTTTAAATAGATCTCCCTGTAAATTAGGGCCGGAATGTAGCAGATGATTCAGTGCCTGACCGGAGCTGGTACGACACGAAGCATCTACGACCAATCTCAATTTTGTAGATTTGTCTTCCCGTAAAATTCCCGTATGTGGCATCACATAGATGGGATCAGGATCTTTAGAATCATATGAGGGCGCGGGAGAAATATAATCTTTCGCAAGATAATTTCTTATGACGTCATCATATGCCGATCTCAGTTTAGGTGAAGCTTCGAGTTTTCTTTCGAGGCAAGCAAAACGTTTTTTAGCTACATCCATAGAATTCCCTAGGGAATATACATCCTCTTTAAATGGCAGGCCGACAACGTATCTGCCAGTGACAGGATCACGGATAGTAGTCGATGTATAGAAATCTTCGCATTCAGCATCGTCGGGATGTTGAACGGAAGCGGTAGGAAGCTCTTCGAGTTCCCAGAAACGCCTGACTAACGAGTCAATAGCGGGAGGAGGCTCTTGAACGAAACAACATGTCAAGACCGTGTGAGTATTCACGGTAGGTATCGTAGGCGCATTGCCCATGAACACGAGACCTAAGACCGTGCGCAATGCAACTGGCATCGACGGGTCGCGACGTGACGTATGGACGTCGTCGGGCAGAAGCAAGTGCGGGAATAGGGAAGCTCCTATTAAAGCATCAATTTTACCAGGTACGCCGAAACTTTCGTCAGCAAGCGGAATACCCTTCAGGTGTGATAGGATAGACGTATCTACCACAGCCGTAGGTAATTTATCTGTTACTTTATCAACAACAAGTGGCGAAATATTGAAGCTAATGTTGTCGTTGAAACGAGAATAAAACTTTAGATTAACCGAATTGGATTGTACAATCTTTTCGATTCCACCGAACCCCTTTACAACAGTACGTTCTGTGTTCACGCATTGTAAACCTAGACGATTACAACATTCTCGCGAGAGAAAATCAGCTTGTGATGCAGAATCTAATAATACGCGAATTATTTGTCGTTTACCATGGACATCGTACACAGCAATTTGAGCCGTAGCCAGCAAGACAGTAGGTCGCTTATCTCCGATAAGATTCGACAGTTGACTGCTATATGAATGCGTAGCACTAGTAGGAGCGCCTACGTTCGTAGCGCACAGTGCTACGTCGGTTCGTTCACTCGCTACGGGCGACGACGCGGTAGGTTTAGGTACCTGCGGTGACGTCACGGCATTATCTAGCTGTGGCGCGCGGGTCTGTTCTTCGCGTTGATCGAAATGCAGTTTTTGGAAATGTTTCTGTCCACAAAAGCAATGGGGGGGGGCCCCGCACTGACCTACTCTGTGAAGGACAGATAAACAGTTCACACAGGCGTTTTTCTCTTTGACGCATTTAAAACGTTCCTGAGGTGTTAATAATTTATTAAAATCGGCACACTTATATAAAAATGTATGCGATATATTTTTACATAGACATTTAGACGAAGTAGACTTACCAACTGTGCTTACATAAGCCTGATACTTCGGCGCATTGCCGGAAGATCCGCTGTTTGTCTGTTTTATATTTTTACTTTGACGTGTATCCGAAGCGTTTGTTGTATTTTTATTAGTACGCTCGAATACTTTCGCACGAGTTGTGATAAATTCCACAAAATCATTGAAATTAGGTAATTTCATACCACACTTAATTTCAAACGCGCGTATTGTTTCAGAGTCTATCTTCTGTGTAGCTATATGTAATATGACAAGATCAGCTAAATTATCTAATTTTAAATTTTTTAAAGCGCTCACTGCGCCTGCGAACTGGTCTATGAATGATTCAAAGTTAGCCGCAGAGGGGGTTTGAAAACCTTTATAGCGAAATAATTCGTTTAAATATGCGGAAGTCAACATCCGTTTATCGTCGAACCGATTGATAAGTGTTTGTAAAATTAACTGGTAATTTTCAGCACATGGAGAAATTCCTGCAATCGCGCTTTTCGCCTTCCCTTTCAGTTTCGGTAATAGATAAAATAGCTTTTCAGCATCGCTAAGTAATGGATTATCATCAATTACTGATTTAAAAGTCGTATAGAACATCTGAAAAGATTTTATGTCACCATCGAAATCTAGAATGGATATGGGAGCCAGCTTTGGCTTGGCTTTCAGCAGCGCAGGAGTCGCGTTATGTATTTCCGGTGTCGAATCGGAAGTTGAGCATTTCGCCTGAATTCGTTTGACCCTACTATACAACGTCTCAAAAGCGTACAGACAGTTGTAATCAGGTGTTGCATCAGAATCTAATTGCAACAAACGAGAATTATAATCATCAACGACTGATTCGTATTTTTTGCGTAGCGAGTCAATCTGTGAAGATTCATCGAGAAAATGTTCCCTTTTTTCGACATTAGTATGAATGTCGGTTTCACGAGTTAATTCGTAGATACTTTGCATAATTCTAAATATAGCTTCACGTTTAGCAATTAAGATAGACAGTCTAGAATCTTGCACATCTTAATCACCTTCGTTAGATTTAGAATCTACTTTAGGCGGCATTTTGATAACAGGTAGGTAATTAACAAGTTAACAAAATCACAAAAACGAATGGGTAATCAAATGCGCAAAATAATAGTCAAACAAAGTCAGATGAATTGAGTAGGTTACGTAATCGGTAAGCGAGCGTATTGCAAGCGCCCAGTGTTAACGCGGTCGGGTTATAACTATCGATCGCGTGATCGACCCCGAGTCCTATTCAAACGAATCTCGAACTTATGCGTTAGAACTTAAGAGTTATGTAACTTTTTGAAGTATCGTTAAATACGAAGGTATTATGAGATATTTAAGATTTATTTTAATTGTTAATATTATATTAATATACTACAATATTTATCAAAATATACATAAATATGTGTAAATTATTAGTATGCCTAACTGGGGAATTAGCTAGCTCAATGCTATATGCCGTTTATGCCAGTATTTAGACACTGAAAATTGATGACGCAATGTCACGTTTTTCTTTAAAATTATTGAAATACATATATTCGCAATGAATATTATATGTAAATATTATAATATCCCACTTATTAGATCCTATAACGTATTCTAACAAATGAAATAAGCTGGAAATATCCGTCGAAGAAGGAACCATATGATGATGCTCGCGCCAAGTTATGTTGTATTAGGTTATTTTATGTCAATTTTATTAAAGAGAGAAAGCGGACTGTATTTGGATTTATAAATAAATGGTGCTCAATATAAAAAGAGAAGGAAAGGAAATCGAGAGGAACATCACTTACTTGAATGGAAGAACCTGGAACGTCGCACAAGGTCCGGCCGGTCAGCGAAAGTGTCCTGGTTGTCGTTTCCACTTCTTAACACCATTTATAAAGTTAATTGAAAGCACGAGCACAATCAGTAGATAATTATTCTTGTATAGATCTCACTGAAGCTATCCAAGGTACGTTATGTTTTTATGTTGTTCGAATCAAACTGCCATTAATTACGCAGCTAATCCTGCGAGCGGCGAAACGTCACTGACTTATAGTTTTAACTAATTTATGTCCCAATGTCACAGCACTGTCCTTGACGGCGCTAATGTCTATGCGTAGTGTAAATGCTGCATTTTGGGTAAAGGAAAGTGGACAGAGGAATGCACCAAGTAACAAATAATATTTTAATTAATATACAAGATAATCTGGCGCTAACAAAACTCTATCTTCATTTTCATACGTAATGGTACAAAGTGTTGAGCAAAATGAAAAAAGATGCGTTCTTGTTTTGTTGATTTCTTTCCTCATAAATACATACATTATAATATGTTTACCTTGTGATATTTATGAAAATTTGTCTTATTGCTTTCTATGTATACAATTATATTGATAATCATTTATTTTTTCCACTCTGACTTTCTTAAGGTCAGGTGTTATTAGGTAAGGGCGCTATGACGCCATGATAAAATAGTATGAGATCTACACATAATAATAATTAATGTCTAAATCCATACTTCCATATCCGTACTTCCATCCATACTAATATATACTAATAATATTATAAATGCGAAAGTGTGTCTGTCTGTCTGTCTGTCTGCTACGCTTTCACGGCCCATCTATTCAACCGATTTTGATGAAATTTGGTATAGGGGTAGTTTGTATCCCGGGGAAGGACATAGGCTACTTTTTATCCCGGAAAATTGAAGAGTTCCCATGGGAATGAAAAAACCTAAATCTACGCTGACGAAGTCGCGGGCATCATCTAGTATTATATAACCCACTCTACTAGACTTACCAGTCCCAACTATAAACCTTATCCTTACCAATGCGCCACGAAGGTTGTCCAGATAAGTCTACCAGTGATTTACCCACATAAATCTTAGAAATCATTTTAATTTAATTTGCAAAATTAATGAAACGTTAAGAGATTTAGATAGCATGAACAAAAATCAAAGGTCTTCGAACCTCAGGAGTTCGTTCGAAACAATTAGCCAACATCAAAGGTCTAGAGTATTTATATTTGTTAACACAGATTTATATTTTAACAAGCAGGATAAATGCTTAAAATGTTTTGATCTATGATACTCTCGTAGAGTCTACAGAATGCCCGCGACTTCGTCCGGGTTTAAGATCTCGAATTATCTTCGATTTTGCAGATAAAAAAGTGTTCCGTGTCACTCTTTAGGTCTTAACTATATCCATGTAAAATCATATCAGTCCTATTTTCCTCTACGAAATGGACTAACAAACACACTTTCTCATCGATAATATGAGTGGTGGCTAGAAGCTCTAAGATCTAAGACACTTTTAAAAGCTTGATAATTTTAAATTTTATTAATTTAAGGCTTCGTAATTTTAAATGTAGGTAGGTTATATCTTTTAAATTTAGGTTTACGCAACAAACCTATGCGATGCGATTTTTTCACAGAATTTAGATACAAAAAGACTTTAGAAGAAATAATTTAGAAGACAAAAAGTGTGCAAAGATATTTTTTAATAAAGAAAATCTCAGGAACCATTTACCCACATTAGAGCATAAATCATCTACTTGTCAAGAAGTAGGCTCATACTTGTCGCACATAAGTTCATTCAGTAAAGCTTAGTTTACACTGCAAGAATACTAAAGTGGCAATAAAGTAGTAAAACCAGGATTTTTTAATTATGTAAATCCCTACTCAATGATAAATAAGTTATGAAACGATTCGAACTATACGCTAGTATGCACGAATACCTAGTGTGCTCAATAAACAATCATCATCGTCACCATCATCGATATAACCCATTGCCATGCCACTACGGGGTCTAAGTCTCCTCTCTGAATGAGAAAGAATTATAGTGAACTATGCTGGTCATATTATGTGGATTGAAAAAAAAACATTTTGTCTGCTGCCAGCTGGGAGGCTTTGGCCGTGACGAGTTACTACCCTACCGGCAAAGACGTGCCGCCAAGTCATGTTAGCCCGCTGCCATCTTAGGCTGCATCATAACTTACCACCAGGTGAGATCGCAGTCAAGGGCTAATTGATAAGAGATTAAAAAAATATCATCCCTCAATAATAAATATTAAGTTTAAAGATTGTGTACAACTTCTGTTATGCAAAATCAACTAAACGTCAAGTTTTTTAGAGGATGGCTCAGATAATATTAAGATTTGTAAATTGTAATGTTTGTTTTGATCAATAAATTAAAAAAAAAAAAAAAACCAATCGAACTTCCTCTATTAGAACTCAAACGTCTGTCGAACAAGTTTTTCAACTTGTGTGTACCATCTTTTATATCACTTCTCCTTGAGTTCTATTACAAAAAGTTGTTTATCTCAGCAAAAGAAATGTACGCAAGTGAGAGGTCTATCAGACCGTGAAATTGAATCAAACAGTGTCTACGCAAAGTAATTTTTCTTCGTAATATATGGCATAGTATCAAAGCGAGCCTCCTAGCCTTGTGCGCTTAGAACGAGAAAATATACATAAGTATAATATTAATGTTAAATAGAATAATTGTAAGTAATTTATACTAATGGTATGTCAAAGAACGTCTAGAATACAGTATTTTTACAGGGGCCTATTTATTTATTTATTTAATTTATTTGAACTACCAACAGAATTACAAGTAGGTAGTAGGTATACAAAATGTTAAATGGCTTAGGCTTAAATTTATATTATTACTAGCTGATGCCCGCGACTTCGTCCGCGTGGATTGAGGTTTTCGGTTCCCGCGGGAACTCTTTAATTTTCCGGGATAAAAAGTAGCCTATGTGCTATTCCAGACTATAATCTATCTCTGTGCCAAATTTCATCCAGATCCGTTCATCCGTTGGAGCGTGATTGAGTAACAAACATACATCCATACATCCATCCAAACTTTCGCATTTATAATATTTATTTGATATTTGATACAGAGCTTATGATTAAATATGTATTAGGTACTACTTAGATGACGCCCACTTGGATGGAAAGTAATAATGTCCTCTTGACCGAATTTCGGCCACGGCGGCCAATCTCCAGAGAGATTAGCAATTTCCGCGGGAGATATTATAGTGCACTAGGTGTGTGCACAAACACAGGTGCACTCTCTGTTCCTTTACTCTCATAGCCCGATGGGACGGAAAACCGACACGACCGGAGAGAGATCAGGCGCTGGACCGACGCGACGGCTTTACGTGCTCTCCTTTAGTGAGGCGCTATCATTTTTTAATTAAAAGACTCCTAACACCTCTTGTTTTGTCAACTCCGAGCCGCTACTTGCCAAGAAAACCTAAAAACGCACTGACATTAACATCGTGGGTCGTGTCTGTCCACCTTACTTACACAGCAGGACAAAACCTCCTGTTGCGTCAGTTTGCGCAGCTCTATAATGTTAAAAGTTCACGCACGAAACTTTTATCGGTCGGATATTTTTTGTTCGTAGTCTGTTTTCGCCCTAACTGGTTGTCCAAGGTTACCGACGACAAGCGACACGACGCAATGGTACCTACTTCTTACAACCTCCAAACTGATCGAAGCGACAACGTATTACTATACTCTATCCACGGAGACTAGTTAATATAGCGCTTTCTCTGTCACGTAATCCCATACAAATGACAAAGACAAAAAAGTCAGTGGGCGTAAACCATTCTGAATGTATGTACACACCGCGCTACAATTAAATTAAACTAGCTTTCTTCCCACGACTACACTTGTTTTTTTTTTACAATTTACGTAGTTAATATGCATTTAAAGTAGTGTAAAGTGTGTAGTAGGTACAGTCGCTCACATTGACATAGGACATTGCTTTACCGGTTGTACGACTATAGTAAATCACAAACTTATCTAACCCGGTGACAGCGTCACTAGTAGGTACATTAATATTTATATAAAAAAAAATTGGCATAGGGACTACCGATAGAAGTGAAAACGAAGATTTCAATTTTTTTTTTTTTAATATTTAAATAATTTAAATATAAACCTTAAAACTAAGGCATTAAAATTTAATTACGAATGTAGTATATTTATATTTAAGTATTTTTGTCTTCGTAACAACGCGAGCATGTCGGTGTTCGCGAGCGTGTCGCTGTTCGCGAGCATGTCGATCACGCGAATCCACTTTACCCCCTACGAAAAAGTGTTCAACGCGGCTAAAGAAGTTTTTACTTCAAAATAAAATAAAAACAAAAACTAAACAGGCATAAAAATTAGTTCAAATTTTGGCCACGGAGCCAGAGATTGTGGGCCAAGTGAAGGGTCAGCTACTGTTTGATACTGTCGCATCGCGTCGTATCAAGTCGTGTTGTCGCTCACTTAGGACAATGCCTTTAGAGTCGCGGCAGTGTCGACCTAAATTTCGAGTTATTAATGAGGCAAGTTTTAATTGTGTGCCGGCATAGTGTACATGGTTTTGTTACGCGAGGCTTATTAGCATTCGGGACTATTTAACTTCAGTTTAGTTGCTACGTGGTTAGTTAATAACTATTATAAACTTAACGGTAGTGAAAACTTTTTAGACTTTACCCAGTTTTTAGGGTTCCGTACCAATACAGAAAACCTTTCGTCTGTCCGTCTGTCATAGCTGCTTTGGTATAATTATATTGACTTTTCGAATTGTTGATTGAATTTTCAAATTGGTTTTAAATATTGTTTGCCCATCTTTACTGAAAACTCTGTGGGAACTCAGGTTTGGATTAGAGATTTCGGTTCATCAAAATCGGTTAAGTGCTTGGACCGTGATTAGGCATCAGTAACCAGAGGTTACTGATGCCTAATCAAACAGTTTGATCAGAGGAGTAAATGCTAGTTAGTGTTTGATAATACTAGTTTGATTCAAACTAGTATTAAGTATGTACATACTTTGATAAGATGATTGATGAACCTAATAAATGGCCAAGCGTTTATTTAACACAATAAAATAAAACACCAATACTTTCACGGAGTAAATAAGTGATAACATAAACCCAAAACACAATAAAGCGTAATCGAAAAAGATACAAATGGTGGTCCTAAGACGTGCGAAGCATAGGCCTGTCGAGGGACAGACATTACTGGGAGAAAAAAGTAAATTACGATGTCAAACAAACACATAATTTTATATAGGGACGCAATCATTTCAGCGGATCACAGCGGAACGTTGAGCTACGAGCATTATGGAGTTCCATGACATACGGGCATCTGTCATGGCGGACTTTTCTTGCCTATTAACCCCTCTGATCCCATGGGTTACAGATTGTGTTAATACATTCGTTTTGTCTGATTATCCAACTTTAGCTATTTGTGTAGGCAATTTACTTCGGCTCGCGGTATTAATTTTAGTTTAAGTTGTCATATTCATTCCTTATATTGCACTGATGCTCTCGACTTCATAAGCGTTGATTTAGGTATTTTAAGGAAAATTCCTTGGGAAACTATTTAACTTTCCGGGGTAGAAAAGTCTATGTCTTTCCCCGAGATACAACTTATCTCCATACAAAATTTCAACAAAATCGGTTTAACAGATGGGCCGTGAAAGCATAGCAGGCAAGCAGACAGATAAACAGACAGACGGATTGGTACACTTTTGCATTTATAATATTAGTATGGATGGAATCATGTAAAAAAATATATACTTATCATACTATTATTAGACTGCCGTATATTTTTCATTATCATTTTTTTTCCTACTCTAGCTAGAGATTGCTTGGTAGAGATCGCAAATACACGATACACTTTTTCACTCCTTTTGTACTCTTTTTTATATACAGAAAATCATTGCCTTCTCCTGTCTGTATATTTACAAAAAATTCCGATGTTGCTCATTTTTTGCAGCCGTGTGTAGCGTTCAATCGTCACAGTGTGCCTCCAGGATCTTAATGGCCGCTATTTGACGCTAGACGTTGACAAATACGCGTCTTTCACACCCGTAGCTAACTGCTTTACTCTGCCACTGACTGCGGTATCAGTTTCTCGACTTATTACACAAATATCTTACTAGGACACCAATGGCGAGGCCACCGGTCGCGACACCATGGTATCTTGAGCTACCAAACAGGCAACACCAGAACAGACATCAACGCAGTGTGCGGGAGGGGCATCCCAGGTAGCGCCACTGATGATCGAGTGAGTGAGAGACCAAATTGATATCAATATTAGAAATGTGAAAGTGTGTCTGTCTGTCTGTCTGTCTGCTACGCTTTCACGGTCCATCTATTCAACAGATTTTTAAGAAATTCGGCACAGGGATAGGTTGTATCCCAGGAAAGGACATAGGCCACCTTCTATCCCGAAAAATTAAAGAGTTTCACGCGGATGAAGTCGTGGGCTGCATGTAGTAGCTTTATAAATTAAGTGGTTGAGCCACCAGCGGGTGATCCCGGCCACTGCCGTCAAATTAGTTACGCAACCAAGCGTACAGATGAGGTGCCCTCAATAGAGCTGTATTCATTTTGTTAGTAGCGCGACTGGTTGCTCTACCACTGGTAACCTAGTGAGATAGTGCCCTTAGAAAAGGATACTGATAATAGATCATGGTGCCCAATTTAGGCCACTACTTGATTCAATTGCGATTTCTGATGAGTCCCCACACCGCTTGGGTGGTTGCTTGAATGTCTTGACTCGTTAGATTGAACCTTAATAGCTTTATATAATTACTAGCGTAGAATTGCTCTAGCTCCATATTTGATCATTTCGACATATCGTGGTTATGATTCCGCGTCGTGCCATGTAACGGAGATACGATACGCCAAAATGATCAAATGTGAACTTAGCCTTAGACATCGTAGCCTATAATGTTACTCTCCAGGTCTTAAGCTACATTAAGACGATCCCTTGCTTCACTCCGGCGTGATTGAAGGACAAACCAACAAACAAACACACTTTCGTCTTTATATTATTAGGTTGTGATTACCCAAGAGATAACAAGTAGGTACCTAAGCTAAAATATTAGTGTAAGATTAGTGTAGATTAGAATAATCTTCCAAACTGTTAACGACTATCATCAGGCTATTTACAGGTGATAGAGAGATCTGTTAGCTCACGTGGTTTCGACGAGCCCTCTACGTACATACAATTGGGATATTCCTGTCAAAAATAAATTATTTTTAGCGATAAATCGATAGAGGATCTGCCAAAAGACGTTATATCCACCGCTTCGGATAGTTTTATGTTTGACTAGCTTTTGCCCGCGGCTTCGCTCGCGTTATGTTCTATTTTAAAATTCGATTTCATTTCACCCCTTCAAGAGTTGAATTTTCAGCATTCCTTTCTCAGCATTTGAGCTGTGCGTTGATAGATCAGTCAGACAGTCGCCATTTCCTTTTATAATTATTTAGATAAAGGTAAATAAAGTGCGTTGAATTTTGTAATTATTTGTAAGTATTTTATAATTTTATACATTAACCCAAGCTAAAAAATGTTCAAGTCAAATCAGCGACTTGTCAAATATCCATTTGTAGATGATTAGAACATATAAAACAAACATTCCACGTGGACAAAGTCTGGTGCTCAATAAATATTTTGAAAATATGTTTTTCAAAAATTATTAGTTTAGTATGAAAAAAATAAATAAAGAAACGCTGAAACACTCGTTTGGCTTTTCATTAAAAAAATAAAGCCATTAATTATATAAAAAAATACGATGTCGAGAAATTTCTTTTTAGTTATTGAAACGAACTCAAGCGCTATTTCATGCAGTTTAGCCTTTGATAGCAAAAGAATTCAACAATATTTTCCATTTTATATTTAGCCGCCATTAAGAGTTAAAGGGCTTTTACCCGCCTTTACTCACAGTCTATCAATCTTTCAATGACTATTATTATGTTTATTTATTTAAAATATTGGATAGAAGCAGGCGTTATTTTGCGGAAGTCCATGATAATGAAAGAACTTCAAGTTTAATCATACTTAATATTATAAATGCGAAAGTGTGTGAGTTTATTGGTTTGTTGGTTTGTCCTTCGATCACGCCGCAACGGAGTAACGGATTGACGTGATTTTTGGATGGACCTGGAGAGTGACATAGGCTACGTTTTATCCCGGAAAATTAAGGAGTTCCCGCGGGAATCAAAAAAACTTAAACCACGCGGACGAAGTCGCGGGCATCAGCTAAATCGCTATAAACCGCCAAATTACACAAATCCATGTGGTACAGCGTGTCGAAATGAAACGTTCGTTGAGAATAATTTGGAAGATTTGTGTGGTTTTGTGTTGCGCCGGTGCGAATTGCTGACTTAGGGCGGTTTCAGAATAGCGATTTATCGGCGCGTATAAAAGCTCTTTTCAGGCTCAGGCGCGCCCTTTGCCATACGTGACACGCGCAACTCTTACGAGCCTCGACTCGCTTATAAGCTCGTATACCTACTACTGACTACTACTACTGCCTGGCCCACGGGTTCGAGCGAACACGCCGGAATAAGCGCGTGTACGCGCGTTCAGTTTTTCGAACCGCAAAAAGTGGCGGGCGATACGAGCTCATATTATACGCGCAGAAAATTACGCTAGTCTGAAACCGCCCTTACTGGGCGTTGAATATCTCAAGCTACACGTGCAAGCTACACGCCGCGCTGTACCACATATAGATGTGTCTGCTTTGGCGGATTAGTGAATTAAACTTCAAATTCTTTAATTTTTATTTATTTTACTGCAAAGCCCCTGTGATCTCATGAACATAGTAAGTTGTAATGCAGTTTAATATGGCAGTTATTTAATTAAACCAATCTCCCTAACTAGTTTCCACGCGGCATCGTACCAACTACCGGAATCGATTGGCAGTGTTAACAAAGGATTAAAGCCACAGTCAAAACATCCCACAGGCCCACCGGACCAGACCAAAGACTATTAAGAAATTATGAATTCCGAAATTGCCCCTGCTGGGAATCAAACCTAGGGGTTACTATCATCGCTTAAAGCAGTATTATTTCAAAATGAATGATGATTCAAAATTAGTTTTATATCACGTACCTCGAATACCCTAAAACAATGATGATAATTCTAAAACACGAACATCAAAAATATTAAAACAATACGGCTTTTTCCCTATCCCCCCCCCGCTATATGCCCCCTGGGTAAATAAGACTACAAAGCCCTCCGATGCACCAAGGTGGACGTTAAAAATCACAAACTTCAGCTCCTTAGATCTCAGCTACAAACTTACAAGTCTGTGCCGAAATACGAAACACCGGTTATTACAACCACCTTATTTGTCTTAAGACTACGAAATGAGGCAGCCAAGTGTAACATTGTTACAAAGAACAATAGAATAAGGAACGAAGCGAGCAACCCCGGGATAGATGACTAGCTTACATTACTAACAATGGTTTCCGAATCGTATTGTTTCGTTTGTTCAACGTGTACAATGTAAGATGTGTGTGTGCGTATATACACGTCTTAGGTCAACACGCTTCATGTAGCGTTAGGAAATAAATCTTTGAGTTGTGGCCACGAAACGCGAACGAATTTTAATCTGAGTTAGCGGACCAATCAGATTTTATTGACAGATGATTTGAAAAAAAATCACGTCTTTTATCAATAATCTGGTTGATCTGCTAAGCACATCTCCGCTGTGGTGGATACCGGGCCTGAAGCTGCGTATATCGTAAAACTGTGGTTTACGCTTTGTGAATTGAACTCGGGCAAAGCCTATTTGTACGTGGTGTCAAGACAGGACGCACAACCACAAAAAAAAAACAGTTCGCAAAATACACATTTATATTTATATTTTTACAGCTGATAATATAATAATATGTTGACTATTGTCAATTTTGATATTTACAGATATCGGTAAGTTATTATGTTTCGAGTAGACCTAGTATTTTTAATTGCATTGTCATTGGTATAGTGTTAATTTACTTAACAACCATTCCAAGTATCTAAGGTTAGTACCTACAGTAACTGGCTAGTTATAAGTTTTATAGGGACATTAGAAATAAAACCTGTATTTCAGTAAAAAATGCCTTCACTGCCTCTGCACAATTACCTATTTACGCAAACGTAATTACTATAGATTTTAGTTGAAATACGCTATTCTTAAAGCCCCGTCGTCTCAACCATACAATAAAATATAGTGATTCAATCCGAGCCCTGTCGCGTGCCGCAGCAACTTAATGGACTATTAACAAGATACAACCTTATCCGTGGATATATCTGATAGTATAATATGTGACTATTGTCAATAATTTTGGTACTTATCGGTAAGTTATTATGTTTCAGGTAGACCTAGTATTTTTTATTGCATTTCCTTGGTATATAGTGTTAATTTACTTAACAACCATTCCAAGTATCTAAGGTTAGTACCTACAGTAACTGGCTAGTTATAAGTTTTACCGTAACATTTAAAAACGGTATTTCAGTAAACAATGCCTACACTGCCTTTGCACATTTATTTACGCAAACATAATTATAGATTTTAGTCGAGATACGCTTTTCTCGAAGCCCCGTCATGTCAGCCGTACAATAAATAGTGATCCAATCCGAGCCGTGTCGCGTGCCGCGGCAACTTAATGGACTATTAACAAGATACAACCTTATCCGTGGATACAGCTGATAATATTATAGACTATTGACGCAGCGTATCGTGATGCTGGTAGATTAATGAACGTATTGTGTTCTTGCGAGTCGGAGAGACTTGTGATTCGATAAAAATTGCGTCATATATTATATAGACGCAATTTTTCTACGCAGTATGTCTATCTGCTACGATTTAACGGCTCATCTTATCAACCCATTTGAACGAAATTTGGTATAAAGATTGTATTAGAAGGTAGAAGGTTGTATTGTATCGTATATATCGGGGAAGGACATAGGCTACTTTTTATCCCGGAAAACTTAAGTTACCGCGGGAACCAAAAACCTTAATCCGCGTGGTTGAAGTCGCAGGCATCATCTAGTAATAAAGAATTTCTTATCCGATATGGAACAAATTGATAAAAGAGTTAAACGCTTGCGAAATCTATAACGTCTGTCTTTTGTATCCAAATGTACTTACCTACTAGTTACAACATTTTCACTGGCATAATCATGGCATACTCATAGACGACCTCCGTAGCGCAGTGTGTAGCGCTGTTGTCTTAACGTGCGGAGGTCCCGGGTTCGATCCCCAGCAGGGTCAATTTGGGAATTTATTATTTCTGAATTTTCTCTGGTCTGGCCTGGTGGGAGGCTTTGGCCGTGGCTAGTTACTACCCTACCGGCAAAGATGTGCAACCAAGCGATTTAGCGTTCCGTTACGATGCCGTGTAGAAACCGAATAGGGGTATGGGTTTAATATTATAACTGCCATGCCCCTAACAGGTTAGCTCGCTACCATCTTAGACTGCATCATCACTTACCATCAGGTGAGATCGCAGTTAAGGGCTAACTTGTAGTGGATAAAAAAAAAGAATATCCAGAAAAAAGGCCCGGAAACGGATATAGGCGAGCTTTTATGTCGAAATCTTTTAAATAGTCTATACCTCACGCGTATGAAGCTCTCAATAAACATTTGAATCGCAGCGTATAATACACCTGAGTTTATTTTAACTACACCTTAACCCCAAGCCACTCACATCCGTCCCATTTCGTTTCGTCAGTTTATAAACATAAAACATTACATACTAACTTTACGAGGTATAAAGGAGATGTCAAACAGATTGAAGAGTTTATTACTATTCAAAACAGCCACAACAAAACAACATTATGACCTTTATCACGTATGTAACAGTGTTTGATTTCGCGTGAAGGATTTTATGCGAAATTTCGCGGATATTCCACACTGGGCTACATTTTCATTGTCAAATAAATGTAATTTACGTCACGTTACCCCTTACCTCGGGCTATGCAGTGAGTTTTGTGATAAGACTAGTGATTTCGGTATTTATAGCCCCTTTATTACCAAAGATAGAACATAGTGTGGTCGTACGTGGCGGTAATCTCGTGCATAGACTATACGTATATACTGGGAATCTCGTGCGAGAATGACTAGCATGTACTAATGCAAGTACTTAGATTTGTTAGCCATGACGTTCCAATCTAAAAATGAGTGCGCCTTACTATAAACGTTCGCGTCGTTATAATATTATACTAGTTGGGTAACCCGCAGCCTGATTACGTAAAATTTGCAGTAGCGACAGCAGTAGCAATGCGACAGCAATCACTACGAAATCGGTCGCAAAACGTCACTAGAATTCGTATTACGCAAGCCGATCGCACGTCTATTGCCCGCCTGCCGCAAAATGCACTTTTCATGCACTTTTGCTATCGATGGCCGCTGTTAAGTAATACAAAATTGCCGTTTGACAGCAGCGATCGCGAGATTTACGCCTGTCGCAAACCGGTCGCGAGATACGTAATCAGCCCGCCGTTGTCCTAGGTGAGAGACAAACGCGGCAACGCAACGCGATGCGACGCGACGGGGCAGTATCAAACAGTAGCTGTCCCCTCACCGTTGTCGCCTAAACACGTCTGTCATTTTCTATGGCGTCGTATAGCGTCGCGTCGCGTCGCTTCTATCGCTACCTAAATAAAATAATAAATAAACAAAAAATAGAAACACAAGTATTTACCAATTCTACACATGAATCAATCTAATCTAATTACAAATAAATCTATCTAATTACAATAAATTGCAATTATTTGCATGTGTAAAATGTGTGTAATGTAGTTTAAAAATACAGAAAAAATTGGGTTAAACCAGCAGCAATCTAGAATCCTACAATACCGGGTTTAGCTGCTGACTCTCTTAATTACAAATCGTACAATTGCCTCATCTGGTGACAGAAGGGCTGGCTCATTTTTTGCGCAAAGGATCAGCCTGGCTGTCCAGCGCGGAAATGCAGCCAGCATTCTCGCCACCATTCCACGCGGGCATGATTTATATAGTAATTAGGTTAGGCTAGCTAGGTTTATTGTTTCTATTGTATTGTTTTCAATAAATTCTTTTAATTATAGAAAAAAAAAATCGTACATAATAAAACAACAACACCTAGGACAACGGATAAATAGCCGGTGACTGAACGGTTCAATTTGTATACTATTGCTTTACTATACTAAAAGTTGTTATACTTTTAAGTTTTTTAAACCCGTGGGAATCTTTCGCGCTTACAAATTTCGTGAAAATCGGTCAGTTGGGCCGTGAAAATGAAGTAGATAGAAAGGCAGACAGAAAATTCGGATTTGTAATAATTACGAGTACTTAAATGCACCATTGTTATTGGTTCTTAGTTTTTATATTCAGGTAATACTAGCTAATGCTCCCGATTTCGTCCGCGTAGATTAAGTTTTTTTTATTCTCGCAATTACTCCTTAATTTTCCAGGATAAAAAGTAGCCTATGTCACTCTCCAGGTCCTCAACTATACCCATGCCATAAATGACGTTGATCCGTTGCAGCATGAATGAAGGGCAAACCAACAAACAAACACACATTTATAACATTAGTGTGATTGATGAATAGTTAATCAATTTGAACATTCTGTTTGTATTAACGCGCTCCATTAATTGGCTATTTGTTGTGTGAAATGAATAATTCATGAGATGAGAGATAAGGCATTGATCGGTGCGGATTATTTGTCGTTATCCAGCCATTAGGCGATGTCGTTAGGCGAAGACGAAGGTGTTGACTCTTGTTGAGGTCACTGAATTCGATACTCTACAATATTAAGTCCAAAAACTACTTTTTAAAACATTAAATTAACACAGCAGCACACACAGCATATTATTTTTTATAAATTATGTTGGTATAAGGAAAGGATAGAAATAACTAGATTTAAAAACCTAAATTTTTAGACCAAGAAACTTAAGTTTTTAAATGAAGGCATCGTTCCACGTTAACAGCTAGAATAATTATCAGAAGGGTTAACTAAAGGTTAGGGGTTAAATGTTCCGACCTTAACGGGAGAGCAGGCAGCCCCCGTAGATGGTTTACGCTAAATTTGCCAATGAGATAGCGTCTCGGATTCATGGCTTGTAAAACCTGATGAAAAGGACAGAACGAGCGTTGTGGGCATTGAAAAATGATATTCCTATTCAATTCAAGTTTTCTTTGATGTTTAAGTTTAATATTAAATCGCTTGACGACTATAACTTTATGTAATCAATATCTACTAATATCTATACTTAATATTATAAATACGAAAATTTGGATGGATGTTTGTTACTCAATCACGCCAGAACGACACAACGGATCTGGATGAAATTTGGCACAGAGATAGATTATAATCTGGAATAACACATAGGCTATACATTTTATCCCGCGGGTTCCCGCGGGTTCCCGCGGAGCCATAAAACGTCAATCCACACGGACGAAGTTGAGGGCATCAGCTAGTGGTAAGATATTTATGAGAGTATACCTACGGAGACTATTCGAGATGCAGTATTATTCAGATTACGAGATTCAGATATTTAAAGATCTCGATATAAATCCTCAAAATATAATTAATAGTTCGGAGATGGCTGGTGGAATTCCTCAAAACAAAATATCAATTACGATCACTGTAATAATGTTAAGGTAGATTTTTACCCATACTGTTTAATACTTAGGTAAATGATCTATTAAATAATATTGGGGTCATCTAGTTCATTATGTATGTGGATTAAGGTTTTTTGGTTCCCGCGGGAACTCCTTAATTTTCCTGGATAAAAAGTAGCCTATGTGATATTCCAGACTATAATCCATCTCTGTGGCAAATTTCAAGCCGATCCGTTTAGCCGTTCTGGCTTGATTGAGTAACAAACATCCATACATCCATCCAAACTTTCGCATTTATAATATTAGTATAGATTCTATGACCATGCCCGCAGTCTGATCGCTCGAGTAATCTCATTGGATTCAGCAACTGGAATAATGTAAAGTGGCCATTATACTAGGCGAACAGAGTTACAGGTGAAAGTGCGTAACCTTTTATTTTTCCATTTCCGCGGCGCGTCGTGACACACGACGCAATTTCCGCATTATGAAAAAAACGGTATTTTTTTCTGTTTTGTATGATAGGCTTAATTTTAACTGTTGATGCTTGAATAACGATATTGATATAGCTACCTATTTGCTTTATTTTAGGAAGTGATGCATTAATTTTTGTTATGGTTAAAGTATATACATCATCAATTAAAATTTTATTTTATAGATTTATAATAATATTACAATAGTATGGATAAGTCCACTACAGCCCATTAACGTCCCACTGCTGGGCACACGCCTCCACTCTCATAGGAGAGAGGGAATTAGAGCTTAGACCCAACACGCTGCTCCAATGCGGGTTGACGGGCTTTAACGACTATTATCATGTTAGTGATAATAACCGGGACCGACGGCTTAACGTGCTATGCGAGGCACGGGGAAGAAACACCGCCAACTTCCTAACTTCGGGCTAGTACTGAGAATTTCTAGTCAGAAAAACCCAACACTTAATTATGGCCCAACCCGGGACTCGAACCTGGGACCTCGTCGGCCGCAGTCGAACATGCTAACCACTAGAGCAACGAGGCAGTTGATAGTATTATACATAAAATCAAATATAAATATTATAAATGCGAAAGTTTGGACGGATGTATGGATGTATGTATGGATGTTTGTTACTCAATCACGCCCCAACGGCTGAACGGATCTGGATGAAATTTGGCACAGAGATAGATTATAGTCTGGAATAACACATAGGCTGCTTTTTATCCCGGAAAATTAAGGAGTTCCCGCGGGAACCGAAAAACCTCGATCCACGCGGACGAAGTCGCGGGCATCAGCTAGTAAATAAATAAATCGATAAATTTAAAACAACTGCATGGTATCACTGGCGCTATTTCCTCGGGTTATCAGGCTAAATTAGGTATTGGGTCACCTGAGGCGTAGATCTTGTAATGTGTATACGGATTCTTTATTTCCAGAAAAATGTTTTACGGCTGTTTCAATGTTGTTCATTAGACAATGTTTCGCCCTAACAATAGACATGCAAAGTCTAATTAGTTCACAAATTTACATTTATAAAAAAACTAGCTGATGCCCGCGACTTCGCCCGCGTGGATTGAGGTTTTTCGGTTCCCGCGGGAACTCTTTAATTTTCCGGGATAAAAAGTAGCCTATGTGCTATTTCAGACTATAATTTATCTCTGTGCCAAATTTTATCCAGATCCGTTCAGCCGTTGGAGCGTGATTGAGTAACAAACATCCATACATCCATACATCCATCCAAACTTTCGCATTTATAATATTTATTTATCAGCGCGACCCGAAAATAATTTTAAAAGCTATAAAAAATGGGTTTAAACCGCTCGAGATGTGCCTCTTTGAATAGATATTTTTAAATTATTATGGGGTTTCTCAGACAGTTTTTTGGAAAACGACTACCGTTTACAGAATAATAATGACAGTCACACTTGTAAAAACATATCATGACTACGGAACCCTGCCTTATCATGCGTATTCTGACACGTACTTGACCAGTTATTATTCTTACATCAGCTTTAACACAACATAATATGTGTCCGGCGGATCGCTATTTTACATGAAAAAGGAGAGAAAAAGGGGTGGATGTGGCGGGAAAAAGCAATAACGTGTTACTGTATGTATTTTATTAGAGTGCAAGTTATAAGAGACTAGTGTATTATAGTAAAGGCTCTGGGGCCATACTGCCAACGCTTAATGTTTCATTATTGCTGCCTCTCGTGTTTAAGAATTATAATCCTTATTTTAGGAACGTCAAGGTGCGTGACATCAAACGGTCATTTTAAATAATATTGCTTATGTATTGCTTTAAGCGTTGGCAGTATGGCCCCAGATAGCTTAGATGTTTAGACGCCCGACATCCTGTTCGAGTGGTCTGGGATTCAATGCCTACACTAAAATCTCTGATTTTAGAAATTAAAAATATTTCTTGGTTTCACGGTGAAGGAAAACATTGTTAGAAAACCTGCCTTCACGAGAGTTCTTCTGTGAAGTCAGCCAATTCGCACTTGTACGCAATACGATATTAAATAGTATTAAATAAAATTTCAAAGGCGATTACAGAGCTCACATATAATTTATGGAATTTTAGTAAGTTTTAGTAAGTTTACGGAAAGGTAATAAATAGATTAATTTTTGAATATTGAACAATTGATTAGGTAATTTCGCATGCCTGAAATTCGCATTATGTGGTTTTTTTTTTTTTTATTTAGTCCACAAAACCGACTACAATTGCTTAAGGTACAACGCATAATAACTAAATATTTAAATGTAATACCTACAATTGAGTCTTCTTGATGTAGATATGGCATGCATGGTAATAAGGGCACCTTAAACTACAACGCACTACAACTCGTTAAACAAAACAAAACAAAATAAGAATTATATCTAAGAAGAACAGAAAATTGTTGGTGAAATATTTGTTCTGGAAAATAATTATACGTTATCAGAAAAAAAAAATGTTTTATTAATAACTTTTTCGTCGATAGGTTTTGCTGTCAGTGACCTACAGTCACTTCTATGATTGACGAAAAATGCTCCATCAATCATTCATCACATCATGATTGGCTGAACTGACTGATTCAGAACCTATTATATTTAACGCCGAGGACATTTACAACCAAAAACGCAAAATATTTTGTCTGTTTATCTTAATCCCGCTTAAGCTTTCATCTTGGACCAATATATCTCTGTACTTATGATAAAAGGGCACTATGATCTGAAGGATCGCTGTGAATACACCCATCATAGCTGCGGTTCACACTACAGTCCTCTAGCCTTAGTATTATCAAAAGGAAAAGGGTAATATTTGCCATGCTTTATGTGACTCTCGCGTAAAATCAATAGAAGTCTTACGTTGTACATACTTTGGCACTTTGCTGAATTCCCTATCAAAACTGAATCTAAAACTGGGTTAAATCCTTCACTGAATGAGCAAAAACAAAGTTGGGTTCACAAAAGGTTAATCAAAATAGTAAAATGGTGTACTAGCACGATGGATGGATAAGTATTCTGATGTTGAGAATAGAATAATTCTGAAATGAGCATACCTAAGAATGAAGAATTGTTATCAGAATAATTTATTAATATTACTAACTGATGCCCGCAACTTCGTGCGTGGACTGAGGTTTTTTTGGTTCCCGCGGGAACTCTTTAATTTTCTGGGATTAAAAGTAGCCTATATGTTATTCCAGCCTATAATCTATCTCTGTGCGAAATTTCATCTAGATCTGTGAAACCTTTCTGGCGTGATTGAGTAAATCACGCCAGAAAGGTTTGACGGATCCATCCATATTCCATACATCCATCCAGCCAAATCTATACTTATAATAAAACTGTAACAGGTCCAATTCTGTACATTGAAGATATTTTGAAAATTTTTTTGGAGGGCACTCATTATTCGATACTGAAGCCAAATCTGTAATTTTTTTCATTTTTGTCTGTCTGTCTGTCTGTCTGTCTGTCTGTCTGTCTGTCTGTCTGTATCTTGGCCGCGCATCACGCCGAAACTACTGAATGAATTCAAACGAAACTTGGCACGATTTGAGCCCATACTACGAGGTAGGACATAGGATACTTTTTATCCCGAAATTCTACCCCCGAAGGGGTGAAATAGGGGTTGAAAGTTTGTATGAAAGTCTTTAATTTCTCAAGTTATAGCCATGAAACTTGACATATGAGCTGCGGGTTACAAATAGAGACATACGTGTTTCACAGTTTTTGAAAATTCGACCCCCAAAAGGGTGAAATAGGGGATGAAAGTTGGTATGAAAGTCCTTCGTTTCTCAAGATGTTTTACAAGTTATATCAAGGAAACTTTTTATTTTGGCTTACGGTAAAAAATAAAGAAGTATTTGTGTCACAGTTTTTCAAAATTCCACCCCTAAGAGGGTGAAATAGGGGGTGAAAGTTTGTATGAAAGTCCGTCATTTCTCAAGTTATATCGATTAAACTTGGTATACAAGCTACCGGTTAAAAATGAAGAAATAAGTGTTTCACAGTTTTTTTAAATTTTACCCCCGAAGGGGTGAAATAGGGGTTGAAAGTTTGTATGAAAGTCCTTCATTTCTCAAGTTATAGCCATGAAACTTGGTATACAAGCTACCGGTTAAAAATGAAGAAATACGTGTTTCACAGTTTTCGTAAATTTTACCCCCGAAGGGGTGAAATAGGGGTTGAAAGTTTGTATGAAAGTCCTTCATTTCTCAAGTTATATCCATGAGACTTGGTATATGAGCTGCGGGTTAAAAATGAAAACATACGTGTTTCACAGTTTTTCAAAATTCCACCCCAAAGGGGTGAAATAGGGGTTGAAAGTTTGTATAAAAGTCCGTCATTTCTCAAGTTATTTCGATGAAACTTGGTATATCCACGCGGACGAAGTCGCGGGCATCAGCTAGTATAGTAATATTAGTATAGATGATGTTTTTGACATTTATGTATTAACTAGCTGATGCCCGCAACTTCATTCGCGTGGTTTAAGCTGTTGTTTTTTTTTTAAATGAAGGAAAACATCGTAGGGAAACCTGCATTCCTTTTCAATTCAAAAAAAAAAAAAGGAGACCCGTGCTTAGTTGTGAGTCAGTTATGGGTTAATGAGGTGGGTTTCATCACCGCATTTGTTCCATACTTTAATTTTTAGGATTTGTGGTTAAAACGAGACAGATATATATGTTACTCACATAAATCTCGTTCTCTAAGTACTCGTAAAGTCTAAGCCAAGTCAACGTACCTATACGCTCTATAGATCTCAGCATTAAGTACTAGAAAGCTGTAATATGGTATGCGTATAAGTACATATTAATCACACCGACAAAATGATAAAAAATCTTGAAAACATAAATTGGCACGGACACGTGGAGATGATTTTTTTTTCGTCTATCCCATTGTGTGGAATATCGTTGGATAGGTCGGTCAATAATATTTTAGAGATCCGTTTGCGAAATATAAACCTTAACAGTGCTAATTTTGGTTACAGTCAAGGCTCAAGGGTCTCCTCGGTAGGTAGCGAAACGGTTGGTTTTGGATTTGGTACTTGAAGAAGTGTGACGGGCACATCCGGAACCCTACACTAAGCGAAACCCGACTCGCACTTGGCTGTTTCTTATTTTTCGAACTTTTCACTCCCAAGAAACTTCAGAAATAAGATAATATGCTCAAGAAGAGGTATTTTGAGGTAAACTTTTCCCTACTTGGGAACATACACAAAGAATTTGACTTTCACATGTTCCCCCAGTAGGGTCGTAACCCGCTAGACAAATACAACACCTAAACAAATAGCGAATACAGAGCTCCATTGTTTGTACCAACGCTCGTGCCAAGATAAAATGTTAAAAGCTAGCGCACAACAAAAGTGTTTTTGTGAAAAAAAAAACAACAATTCGAATACAAAAATTTAGCATTATTTCGTACTGTTATGATTTCGACATAATAATCGTATACTGACCCGCGATCATATCATTTCAATGCCCACCCATTTTTTTTAATCCGATAAAAAAATTATTTTGTCTCCCAGGATAAAAAGTAGCCTCTCACAAGGATGCAATCTCTATGCCGATCAAAGTCCAAGTCAAAGTATTTATTCAAAATTGGTACCTACACAGAACACTTCTTGAACGTAGATTATACAAAGTATAAGATGTGATGGTGACAATTAACGAAGATATCTTAAAACTACAGCTATACAAGGGTTCCAAACGCGCCTGTCTGAGAATCGGATCGATTCTGCTCTTGAGTCGTGAAAGCTGACAGATAGACAGATAGAAAGATTAATTCACACTTTCGCTTTCATAATATTTCGCATGGATGGGTTTTTAATGGGTGGAATATAATAACCGTATGGATGAAGCTAAGATTCTAAGCTTAATATAACAAAATATAAAGCAACTGACAAAAATATGGCATTATATCACAGAATAGGTAATAGTAGTAAATTATATTCCTTGTTCATCTGGTGCCCAAGTTGAAAATTAATACAGATATTTCATACTATTAGTATAGATTAAAGGAGAGGCTAAAAAATATTTTTTTTTACATTGAACTTTAAAGTTAAATATAAAATCTAAACAAATAGAAAACACAAAGTACAATTGTCTGGTTTGTTCCGTTGTTTTGACGTCAAGATAAAAAGTTCGGAGCTCGTGGATTCACAGTGAATGGACAAAAGTTTTTGAAATATACAGAATTGTAAAAACTAGATTTCTACTTTGGACTTGCTATTTAAATAATGTTACATTTTTACAATTGTTGACTTTTATTGAATACTAGTAAACCACCTTAGCGTCGTATTATTTACTTGCTATATTGCTTTAACATCAACTTTTTATTCAGCTTTACCGTCATCGCGTCGCGATAGTTGTGCTGTTACTATCTGAAGAGTTCTCCAAACTATTACATATTTTGGAGGCAGAAGAAGGAACGATTTTATTATGTTCGGCATAATAAGTATCCTATACTTAACTCCAGAGTATTGGGTATAAGCATGCTAAATTGCATGCAAATTCGTTCAGTAATTTCAGCTTGATGCGTTAAAAGACAGATATTATATCGATTTAAATTTAAAAAAAACTGTTATGTACTGTATCCTTACTAATACTATACCTAAATTGTTATAAATGCGTAAGTATGTCAGTTTGTCTATCTGTATAGGTATCTGCTATGCTTTCATTGGCCATCTGTTCAAGTCATTTTGGCTAAGTTTGTTTGTTTGTTTGTTTGGTTTAGGCAGAAATAGACTGCATCCTAAGAAACAAAATCTACTTTTCATCCCGGAATATTCAAGAGTTCCGACCACCACGAAGTTTTCTCCAGTGAAATTTTCTAGATATACTTTAATGTAAAGAAATTGCCCAGTTAAACTTTTATGATAAGTATAGATTAACATTATTTTGGCAATAACGTGTAAGTATACAGTAACTCGGTTACTACGGTCGAAGGCTGCGTATAATAACTTGGTTACCGCCCCGAAGGCTCAAGGCCCGACCTTCATACATTATAGTTCCGAATAAGCCTTCTTGGCGGCTGAAATTTTAAGTGCGTGGCCAATGTTGGGGCGCCGTGGTAATTTAATTTACCCCTTCGTGTATAATAACTCGCTATACATATTTTACGAGCTGAAACCTGACTTCAGACGTGTAATTAATGTCCTGATTGGGGTCTAGAAACAGAAAAAAATATTTGTATCTGAGTAATTTTCTTTAAACTTTAAAGTTTTTAGGATATTCTATTAATAAGTATTGTGATTTAGAATAATTGTAATATTTACAAAAAAATAACCTACTAAGTGGATCCTAGTGGACAGTGCCTAAAAAAAATTATAATATTAATAATATTCTGAGTAAGTATCTAAGTCTAACTAGATGTCGCAGATATTTAGGTTTTTAATGAAGGAACTTGAAGTTTAATTCCCTATAATCCGCGACAATAGGTAAATCTATGTGGTACAGTGTGTAACTGTGTATCCCGCACTTATAGCCCGCGATATTCACCACACCACAGAAATCTTCCAAATTATTCTCAACGTATACGTTTCACTCCGATACCGGAGCATCTTCAGGAGATGTTGATTCGACAATGCACGATTGTAATCGTGTACCTAATATTTGTAAAATCTCGTGGGAATTATTATTTTCCGCGATAAGAAGTAGCCTGTCATTTTTATTTTGTCTGTCTTGTTATATTTTTACTCTAACACCGGTTCGGAAAGCAGCTTCTACTGAGAACAGCCGGCAAGAAACTCAGCAGTTGCTCTTTTTGAACAGCAAAACCTTACATTAATACAATGTAAGTTATAAATATAACTAGCTGATGCCGGCGACTCCGTCCGCGTGGTTTAAGTTTTTTTTATTCCCACGGGAACTCCTAAATTTTCCGGGATAAAAAGTAGCCTATGCCCCTCTCCAGGTCCTCAACTATACTCATGCCAAAAATCACGTCGATCCGTTGCTCCGTTGCGGTGTGATTGAAGGACAAACCAACAAACCAATAAACCAACAAACAAAACACACTTTCGCATTTATAATATTAGTATGATATGATACTAGGTATCCTGTGGGGCGCTGGACCCAAAGACAGGACCACTAGGTTGGATCTTAAAGAATTTATCCAAATAAAACCAGGGTGGGTTAGTAAGTTCCGAATAAGCTTTCTAGACGTCTAGAGATATAGAGACGCGTCTCTAAGTCTAAAGTGCTTGTCCAATGTTGGGACGCAGTAGTAATTTAATTTCCCCATCCAGTGGAGCATACTCGCCGTACAATAACATGATGCATCATACATAATGAACGGGAGTTAGGACATAAATTACTAAAGCTGCCGATAGTAGTTATGGCAAATAATCGGTTTAGGTATTAGGGTGTGTTTCCACAAAGTGAAACTATTACTTAAACATATTAAATTACTTCGTTCGATGCGTTTACCGCTTTTCATCGCACAAACACAACAGCAGCTGTGGGCTTGTTACCTTTGCTTAAAGTCAAGTAGGTATTATTTTAAATTGTCTGTAAAAAAAAAATATGATATACCATCTCTCTCTGGGTGGGTATCGTATTCCACGTTGCTGAGGGTCGTGACCCCTTTCCATTCATTAATCCCGTAATGGCAAGGGTTTTCTTGGGATAATAATGCGGTGGGTTCGCAGGTAATTCCGCATACGTACGACTCGACGTGCGAAGAGTACAATTTCAATTCTTAGGTTTCTGACGATCATGATTAGATGTTAGTGATAATAACCGGGACCAACGGCTTAACGTGCTCTCTGAGGGAAGGAGGAAACGAAAAGGCCAAATTTGGACTTCTTTGCTTAACGTTGTCGTAACTAGGCCACATGGTCCTCCAATGACGCCCCTAAAAATAAAAGCGTTAACAATATTAAAATATTTTCTGTCTGTAAAATTAATCACAGTTATTATAATAATAAATTAAAATTTAATTTTTAATTAATTATTTAACGACAGGCGACCATTTGCGTCGGGATATAATTATACAATAATGAAGTGATACATTTTAATAATAAAACAGAACGGGTATTTGATGCGCACGTCCCATTAAACGACGCCCGCCGCATTAATATTACGACGAAGAGATTTAATGGATTGAGAGCGGCTATTAGGCTATACCTAAGTATAAAGGCTTTGATCTCCCATATAAGTGGGTCCGGGGCTTGAATGCCGAGCATAGATTTACTTTCCGAGGTTAAGTGCGTGCAATGCCAAAACGCAAAATTGCGTGCAATACAAAATTGACTAGCTAGTGGTGCTGAGCAATCAGATCGTTGAGCAGAGTAAGTGCTCGTAGGGTTGGTGTATTTTCTGCAAAATTTGTTCGCGTTACTTTTAAATAAAAAAGGGCAAACACCTACGCGAACGGACAGCCTTATCCAGCGCCCTCACCGCTAATGCACAGTTAGACAAAGTAAAGTTTTAAGGAATCAAAATATCAAAAACGGAAAATATCGTGATTAAAACTGTAGTGTTCCATGACGTTACTCATGTGTGGTGTCTTTGTGGTGGTCTATTTCTCTGAAAAATCTTAATTTAAATTATTACCTACTTCTGCTGGATGTTACATCACTTGTGCAGGATTGTTGTTTGAATGTCTCCGTCATAGACCGACTGTTTGAAGTATCTCTGTAGGGTTCAAATAAATCTCGTATCTAAAAGAGTCCAAAGGGCCAGATTTTCTTGCATTTTGTTGGTATGTCCTGTCTGTTACTAATTTTAAGTTTAAATATCTTTGCTATACGGATTATAATGTGCAGGTTGGAACAGTGATGAGATAATGGCGTCGGTTAGCTGGGGACCGCAGACAGTGCTGCGCCACGTGGAGTGAAATATTATATTTTAACCAACGACCACGCTTTACTGACGGGTTGTGTCTTTGTCACAGACTACTAGTTTATATTAATTAAAAGATCATTGGTCTTTGTAGAGGCAATTTTGTGGTGGCATCGTAGCGAAAGATGGTGTTTAAATGAAGACCGATTTTTACTATTTATAATCATCATCCTCAACCGATAGACGTCCACTGCTGGACATAGGCCTCTTGCAAGGATTTCCACACGCCGCGGTCTTGCGCCGCCTGGATCCAGCGGCTCCCCGCGACTCTCCTGATGTCGTCCGTCCAGCGAGTAGAGGGTCATCCAACGCTGCGCTTTCCAGTGCGTGGTTGCCACTCCAGCACTTTGGGACCCCAACGTCTATCGGTTCTTCTAACTATGTGGCCCGCCCATTGCCACTTCAGCTTCGCAACACGTCGAGCAATGTCGGTTATAATATTACTATGTCTATTTACCTATAATATTACTAGCTAATACCCGCGTCTTTGTCCGCGTGTTCTAAGTTTTTATTGATTCCCGCGGTAACACCTTACTTTTCAGGGATAAAAAGTAACCTATATCACTCTCCAGGTCCTCAACTATACCCATGCAAAAAATCACGTCGATCCGCTGCGGCGTGATTAAGAGACAAACAACAAACATACAAGCAAACACACTTTCGCATTTATAATATCAGTATGAGTAGGTATGATTATCGCACCCTAAAATTTAGTTCTTTAAAGTTTAATTAACTGGTTAACGACTTTGGGAATTTTTACATATATATATTTTTTTTTTAATCAGGACTATAATTATTTGAGACTTATTTCGTGGTTTAACGACATAGTATAATGTAATCAAACGGGTACATCGGGTTATTCAGGCTATCAGACAGACTAAAAAGTCTAATCTATACTTACTAATATTATAAATGCGAAAGTTTGGATAGATGGATGGATGGATGTTTCCATGATGATGTTGGTGTGATGATCGGATCTGGATGAAATTTGGCACAGATATAGATTATAGTCAGTCTGGAATAACCCATAGGCCATTTTTTATCCCGGAAAGTTAAAAAGATCCCGCGGGAACCGAAAAAAATCCACGCGGGCGGAGTCTCGGACATCAGTTAGAACTTAATAAGTGCAGGATATTAACCCGAGGAAGGGTTAATGATCTAGGTTCTTAAACGGGTTCATTCTGTAGACAGGGAGCTCTTAAGTTTTCTGCACTCAGCTATATATCGCTCTTATCTTAATGACTGCTCTTGTTAGCTCGGATTAAGTGACCACACATTCCTTTGCAAAACCTTGCGAAGTATGCTTGGACACTTTGAAATATTATAGCATGTAATCTAACTTCGCTTCAGCTGAAATAGCATTGTCTGAGGCAAAAATTGCTGTACTATAGGTAGCGGTAGGTAACCTGCTACGGGTAGGTTACCTGTAATTGGGTATTTGACAACTAGTCAAATCAGCAACTTTTTTTCAAACGTCAAAACGCGTGCTTAGTGTGGATTTTGTATGAAATTTTAAATTGTGACGTCATCAAAGTTCGACACACATTTTTTAGTTTAATCGACAGTTTAAAATGTTTATTCAAAATAAAACTAGCAGGGGACGTGGATATTACGACTTTTGAGAGATCCTTTAATTAATAATCACTAAAAAATAATTTATTTCACTAGTAGTCAATAGCCCTATTGTGAAGGTTTTCACAACCACTTGGAACTGGCCAGTATTGACAGCTTCAGCATAGATATCTACCATAGAATCGGTGTCAATAGTTTAAGTAAAAAATATGCATAAAATCAGCTTCATATTGTATTTCTTTAGTAGAGACAAGACCGATTTATAGAAAAGCTATTTTGGACTTCCCATCTGCCCCGCTGGCTCTAATAATAATGTTTTGTATTGTTGATTCTCGACTGTGTCTTTTAATCTGTGATATAAAAAGACTAATCAATGTAGCTGCTTAGGAATTTATTTTATAATGTTTTATAGTGTTTTTTATATTTTATATTTATTTATTAGGACAACCAAAAATTGTTACATTAAAAAAACCTTAAAAACTAGACACATTTATGACACTTGTTAAATGCACAATTTATTACAGGTGCCACATCATTCACAAAAAAAGCTTAAGTGCGTAAAATTAAAAGTTACACAACAAAAATCTAAAAAAAAAATCTAAACTACAAAAAAAAATTATTACTTGTACAAAAACACAAAAAACACACAAAAAACACAATAAATTATACAAAAATTGAACTTTACTTTTCTTACTTTAACTTTGAAAAGAAAAGAAAAAAAAAAAAAAAAAAAAAAAAAAAAAAAAAAAAAAAACAACTTAAGTCGACCTTAACAATCTTAACGTTTCTTTTTTAAATTTTGGCAGCGTTTCATGAAAAACGTCTACCTCTGCACTAATGAAATTATACATTTTTGTTATTCTAGATATGGCTGAAAATTGTTTGAGGTAGTGTTGATTTTATGCCAAACTCTTGTTCTCAATGTTATTTTTGTTCAAAAACTGAAAACTGATTCTATTTATTTAATATTCAAACTTTTTCATCTATAGATAAAAAAACAAAAATAAGTATTTTCGTAAGTTTCTTACGGAAGCATTGAAATAGAAATAGGTACTGAAATTCTACATCAATGTAGCGTGTCGCGTAGCGGGGCAAATGACACTTGATCTGTGTGAAAAAGTTTCATCTGCCCCGTTAAAAGCGTTACACCGAGGCTAACGGGGCCGATGGCACTTATTTTCCAACTGCCCCGTTAGCGGGGCAGAGCCAGCGGGGCAGATGGGACCAAGTCGTGGACCTTCTGACTTGCTTTTCCATAGAAACTTTCACGATAAAAAAAATTTATCATACTTAAATAATAAAATCGTAATCAACGGGCTTGTAAGACATCGACATTCTAACAAACTGAAGTCGATTAAAAATGCAAGAAGTTATATTGGACGCTTATTCGCAGGCGTGACCTACAAATGCTGGGCTTTAACTTGAGAATAACTTAGCAAGAACTCGCTTTACCTATTTTGAATGTAAATGTTTCTTTGCGAATTGAATAATCAAGAGTTGTGTTTGTACTGAATTCGAAGATTTCATTACTTTTTTATCTAACTTAGTTTATTTCTTTAAACGTTTTTTTTATATCTTGGAATTTAGTGAATTCGTCGCGTCGCTGCATATATATTATGTTGGTAATTTTTATGTGACACATATTCCTTGTCTACATTATGAAGGAACCTTTGTGCAAAATTTCAGCTTTCTTTGTCACGGGATGGGCTTTTTCTAGGGCCTGGGCGTTGATGCGTGAGTGGGTCAGAAGTCAGAACCTTTATTTTATTGAATCATACTTATATTGTAAATGTCTGTTTGTTTGTTTGTCTGTTGGTTTGTACTTCAATCACTCCGCAACACAGCAACGGGTCGACTTGATTTTTTGCATGGTTAATGTTATAGTTGGAGAGTGACATAGGCTACTTTTATCCCGGAAAACTAAGAAAAAGAACTTCCCGTGAGAATTAAAAAACCTTATTCCACCGTCGCGGGCATCAGCTAGAAGGTAAATAAATGTCTAAAGTAGACATTTATTTACCTTCTAGCTGATGCCCTAATAAAATTACAATAGTTTGTTTGTTTATTTAGAATGATCTGGAAAGCAACTGTATTATTTTGTTCCAAGAAAACCCCTACTAGGTACTATGTGATTAATGGAATTGGACCCCTGTGATGTAGAGGGTCGTTTAAGGGCAGTCCACAAAATATGACATTATTATTCTTAGCATAGACCGACCCATATCATAACGAATAATTTTGACTTTTATTGACATTTCTCTGACATAGGATACTGTAATATAATAATTCTTTTCTATCTCTAATATTATTTTTATTTTTTATTCTTATATTATTATTTTTTATAAAAACCTATTGCTGACTCATTTTCAAAAATTAATCACTCACCTTTTTTCTGTAACTTTTATTTATTTTTCAGGTGGTTTTAACATCTGATATGAAACTTAATAAACTTTCATGACGTTAGAAAGGAGTCAATTAAACATATTTTTTTTAACTTTCATATCCTGTTTCAGAAAATCATTATCATAAAGCACAAAGTTCAGAAGTGAATTAAAAGTTGGAGTTTTCTTTTAAAGTGGGTAATTTAATTCCTAGCCGCCGGCACAGAAGTGCTGCCGACTGAATATCTTATATTTTTACATGCTTCTATAACTTTCACTTTGATAATAGAGTTGGAAGATATTCTGAGAGTTTAATTTTTGGAAATAAATATGAGATTTGCTCCATGATGCAATTATGGGAGTAACAGTTACTAAGATTACATATTTATCACAAATATATTAATTTATTCAATAAAATTTATAATATATGAATACCTAAAATAAGAAGAAATGCAAACTCCCTGAAAATGCCTCGCGAGTGCCCGTGCGCTCTACTATTGTAGTTTATCTTTGAAGTTGAACTTTTCTTAGGGCCGCTTGCACAAGGGCATTTAAACTGATTTAGTTTGCCAAAAAGAGACGGCATTAAAATATTTAACTAAATCAATTAAAGAGTCATTATGCAAGTGGGCCTTAAGTTTGGTCGTTCCGGTTGCAATGACCTCACTGATTGTGTTCATCGGTTACTTGTAGAAGAACACTATGAGTTTGTGCGGTATCCATCTAGGTACTATTTACTTTTAAATTCCACGAAATTCATGGGTGTTCTACAATGGTAGAATGCGCGACTAACGGAGTGTTAATATGATAGATAGGTGCATTTAAAGTTATCTAAATGCCTCGCATATCAAGTCGTTCATACAGTGCTCGAGGCACAAAGTTGACAACCAATATGAGCTCCTCAAAGCAACCAACTATACAAACTGCCAGCAAAAGTTCCGAACAACTCCGTGCGAGATATGGCGGCGGCGATATGAGCTTAGCTCCACTTGATATTGGCGAAATCTAAGCTTCAACTTTGCAACTACGATTAGTGAATATTATATTCGATAGGGTAGGGCGGGGCTAGTTGAGCAATTTTTCACTTGAGCGGATATAGCTCCTCAATCATAAGTCTCAATGAGTTGTTATGTGGCCTGATGGATTAGTAATTTATCCCTTAGCAAAAGTGCCCATAGTATTTTTTTTGTAAGACGTCGAATTTAAGAGCTACAGCTGTTTAAATGCAGAAAGTCAAGTATGCTCAATGTACCCCATAGGTGAGGTAAGTTGAGCAAGGGTATGGGGCAAGTTGAGCACTAAGAATGTCTAGCCAAACCATGGGTTCAATGTTGACTAGAGATGAAGTAAAATATGTGTTTGACAATCAGCTCTTTATTTATAGTCTTTTAGTGACATAACAACAAACTTTCTTCGAATAATTAACCGAAACTAGAATCAACAAAACATTAACGTATCTCAAGATTAACTTCAGAATTAGATTTAGTCTTTCTGTTTAAAATCAGACCTAAATATTTATATTATTACCCATATAGCTTATATCTTAGAAGAAAATATTAATAAGATCTTTGGAACTTAATGGTCATTGTCACTGTTGCAATTGACAAAAATTCACACTTTTCCCCTCATCGTTGACAGCCTTTACAGCATAATTTAAGTCTTCAGTAATGTAAGAAAATCTCGTAGTCTTCCTCTTGTAAGTCCGCATCCTAACAAAAAATAAAACATTCATTACTTTAGTTGTTTGAGTCGTGGGGTAAGTTGAGCAACTATAGCTCAACTAACCCCAACCCGGAATTTTAAAACAAAAGTGAAGTTATAAAAAAATCGTAAGAATTATACCCAGGACCTTTCTACATATCAAAAGTACAGTAATTTTCTGGAAGATTAACACTTACCTGATTGAAAACAGATAACATTTGACTAATACAGACGAAAACTTGCGAGAAACGACGTTTTTACTTTTTGGTTACAAAATAAACAAAACGCCCGGGCGCTTACCTCGCTCGTCGAGCCACCACTAGCGATAGCGCGGTGATTATCCCTTCCGCAACCCCTTATTTCCGCCATAAGATGCCTATGCGTACGGTGAATAGTTTGCGAGATATTTCGATTGCCCAACTTGCCCCTATGCTCAACTAGCCCCGCCCTACCCTACTAGATAGCTTGATTACGTGGATATTTAAAAATTCCCGAGTAAACTCTTTCGATTTAAAATATTATATCCTATATTTCATGGCTAATGCTTATGTCCTTCCGCGTCATGTAACCTACGTCCATACCAAATTTCATCAAAATTGGTTGAAAATATGGGCCGTTAAAGCGTAGCAGACAGACAAACAGACACACTTTCGCATTTACTATAGTATGGATTTGAAGGCATAGTAATTAGTTAGCACGTTAAGCCGTCGGTCCTGCGCCTGGTCTCTCTCCGGTCGTGTCGGATTTTCCGTCCCATCGGGCTATGAGAGTAATGGAACAGAGAATGCACCTGTGTTTTCACTTTGCGCACACACTTGTGAGATGGCTAATCTCACTGGAGATTGGCCGCCGTGGCCGAAATTCGGTCGGGAGGACATTAAATATTATGCCAACAGCGTAGTGTAAGTTAGACACCGCACCTCCGAGTAGCTTCTACGTTCGCGCGCCGCGAACTTTAGTGCCTCCATAAAAATATACGCCATTGTTATTTATAAATATTAAAGTAAAACTCAATATATAATATTATTATATTTCGTACGTTTCATTCTTCAGATATTTAGACATTGTAGTATCTTTAGATCGTATTGCAGCCTTCCGCACTTGTTTTAATGTTAGGGTAGATTTAAAACTCTCCAATAACGCTCCGGCCCCGTACAACGCATTCCTCATTCTTTTATTGTGCGCAGCAACGAGCACTCACTTGTCAATATTTAAAGAAATTCAATTGGAATAACTTATTAAGCATACCTAAGCGTATCGCTTAAAGTAAAATTTGCGTGTCGCAAAGTAAATTCGAATGTTTTTTATTCAAATAAACTTTTACAAGTGTTTTTAAAACCATTAAATGAATCTACCACTGGTTGGGTAGGAAAGTTCGGTAAAGTAGAAAAATAGAACGACGAAATCAGGGTAAGTTTACATAAATATATTTTATTTGTGTACGGAATTCAATCAAATAAGCTAGAAATGGACTTGAACGGGTACCTACTTTTTTATATATACCAACTTTTAAAAAGGATAAATATGTGAATCAATAGCATCTATAAGCTAGCCTGGAGGGTATTACGTTGAGAGTATCACGAAGGTATAGCATGATGCTTGAAATAAGTCTGGAGGTTGACTGCGGGTACTTATTTATACTTATATCAACTTTTAAAAGGATACATATGAGAATCGATAGCATCTCTAAGCTAGCCTGGAGGGTATCACGTTGAGGATATCACGAAGGTATAGCATGATGTTCAAAGTAGCCTGGAGGTTGACTGCGGGTTAACACGAGGGTTCAAAACAAAACGTTAAAGTTTGTTGGATTAGAAACGTTACAATTATCATTTTAGACGACGAAACCACACAGGGTTATACCGATATGATACAGTTTTCTCTTCCGGTGAAATTTCGTGATGACGTCCAGGACTTTCAGCGCTGGGTGACGGTTGGCGGCGAAGATATATCGCGGCGCCAAACCTTACGACAACGTTGGATCAATTTGTTAAAAACATACAGTTAAAACAAAACAAACTAGGTCTTGGAATAACTACCATCAACAAAACCCTGCCTCCTTGGGAGATGACAAAGTTCAGACTACCAAGATACTTTCTAATCTATGTAGGATCCGGAGTGGTTCCTACATGACACGGAAAATCATGTGAGCATAAAACTCCTAGCTCCCTGTCTTAGTGAATCATTTATACCACTGCTAAAAGAGACGAGACGCTTTTCGGAGAAAAACTGAAATACTAAAAAAGCTTCGAAGACTAGGTACTTATTGACCGTCACGGATTGCAAATCGGAAATCCCGTCCTAGGGCGACCTTCCCATAGCTGGTACATCGACAACGCGGACTATATTATATTCGGGAAACGAGACAAGTCCTCCTCGTCTCGCCTCGGGGAGCAGGGGGGGCGAAGAGGACATCCGCGAGCAGCGCCGGCGTATCGGCGGCCAGCGGCGACGACCACGCGAGCCAGAGCAAGTATCTTGCATACACACAGCGAGATTAAGGTACCTACAACCTAAATACTGGTCGTACCTATACAATATTTTAATAAAGCAAAAAATTTTGGCCGAGTGTCCGCTAGATAAGAAGTCTCGGATTGGATTTATAAATCCTAATCACCATGAGGTGATACCATTTGAAGTAATCAACTTTACGTACCTACCGTCAATACATCTTTCATTAACATCGAGCATTGAATATTACATTTACCTAACTCGATTTCTGAGTTTGAGTCACAGTTATATCAATTGATTTTTAGAATATTCTAATCAATCTAAGACTCAAAATCTAATGATGACTCAAAGATTTATTTTAAATTTGCATTTGCAATCATTAAATAAATTCGTTACTCAAAATCATTATAAGTGTTACGAATTATATGACAGCTTGCAAATCAATACTTTATAGCGGCTTTAACGCTATATTTGAAGAAGTCCAATTCATTTATTGATACCGATCAACCCATCTCAAAGAAAATTTCGAAATAGTAATTAGATACTTACTTATGGTGAAAATTTAACTTAATGAATTTATACCAATGCGTAAAGGCATTGGTATAAATTATATTAAATTATGGCTTATTATGGGCTCCGAGAACTTTCACAAAAATTATAACATAGGTATCTACTTATGTTAATATATAGTATGATTATTATATATCTTATATTTATCGTTGTACATACAACGATATTGTTCTTATTGGTTGTACTTTGTACTGAAGGTTTACGTAACGTAACCGAGAAACTTTATGTACGTCAAACTGTTGCAGTGTTGTAATAAATTTTGAAGAGAACTTTTTACTATCTTTGCAACAACCCATGTTTAGGTTTTACATTATTTTTATTATATCATTAGCGTGACTCCAGCGCGGGTGCCGGCGACAAGTCGAGCAAATTAAAATTATATCGAGACGGCGGTACCACTCTGTTTACTGAGGCGGTACCATCCTTTTCTCGGAGCAACTTACGGTGAATATTATGTCATCATCCTTGCTTTTTGAAAAAAGGAGAAGTACATTAATATTATTACAATTTTAAAAATAGTTACGAAGTTGGAAGGTTGGAAGTACCGTGGAGTTTATACCAAAATCAAATACTTATCTCGAACCTACCTAGCATTCAAGATACATATTATAAGTATAAATCATATGGAGCTAAATTTCGGCTTTCGTTTTGAATTCTATAGGATCTTGAAGGTTGGTCACTAAGTAATAAACTAATAAGTTTCAACTAGAGCCTTTTACAGACGCCTCTGCGTCTAGCTCGGGTACATTTTGTGTTAAATGAACAACTGTAAAATGAAATCAATTACTGAGTTTTAATTTCATACTAGACCTGATGGTGGTATTTTATACATATGCATATATAATAATTCATCACATACATCTATATTGTATAATCATATACATCTATAATACTGGTTATCATTAAAGTAATAATTATTAATACTAAGAAGAATTAAGCTTAGGTAAGATAGATTAATCGAATGAGTGACATTCAATAAATACCCAATGATTTGACGTCAGAAATTCAGGAATTGTTGTAAAATATAATATTAAGGTTCACTGCTTCTTATATTTTATTGATTTATTAAATAATATCCTCGGTACGCTTACAGCAATGCCAATATTAAAAGTAAGAGAAATTTAACAAAGATGTAGAATCTAAATAAAATAGTTTGATAAATTATATAATTATCTGTCAATAAGATTATAGACAAGTTAGGCCAGTTATCGTTTCATTAGCATTACACGCCAATGCCAAACGTAATTAATATAAAGATCAAACCCAATTTCATGAAATAACATCTTATTTTGTGCTGTTCCACTAATCTTCTAATATGTGATTGTTTAGAAAAGATAATAATATAATAGTGGCCTTAACAGTCTTGGTTCCCTCAATAACAATAAATGCTTACTTCAGATTTAATATAAATACATTCCTAAAATAATATAATACTATTATTTTTCTCAAGGAACTCACAATAATTTAAAAAATTTGAAGAATTTTGTAAACCTGGATGCAACGTATCGAACGCGTTCATAAAATGAGGAGTACCTACCTACCCTGTACCTTTATGACCTCTGTGGAACTTAAGTGGTGGCATTACTGTCTTAACAATGATAGAGATTCATCTCAATCTTATATTGTACTCTTATAGTTTCTAATGAAATAATTTGTTATAGGTGCAGTTTAGCGTAGTTATCGTTCGGTTTTTTAAGTTTACCTGGTGATGAGTTTGTAAGCATATAAACAGATTAAAAGGTTGTCGTTAAAGGAAATATTATATACATTATGGCCAAACATCCCAAAATATCTACACAGGATTCTCAATTAGTGACAACACATCGCTCAATGCTCTGACACGGAGTTAATTATCTTTACAAAAGAATTTCAGAAAAGTTTTATTTTGTTAGTCTTGTACAGAAATATTAATACCTATCGAAATATTAATATACAAACGGAAACAGAATTTTATTCTTCGATATCATTATAGCATCTGCAGACTGTAGGTACTAGTCAACATGATACCGTTCAACGATAGTGTAAATAGTAATGTAAAATGTATAGCAACAGCTTAAAAACATCATCTGCCAAATTCGTTTAAAGACCTCCTGAGCGTAATAAGTCTATAAATCTATTATACCTGCACACAAACCATCAGCCGATAGGTGCTGCCACAGCTCACATAGCAGTGTGGATGTGTCTAAGTTCGGCGCGTGCACCCGACACGCCACCACTTAACACAGCACGCGAGCTGTGCGTCTTATAGCTCGCTTGTCGACATCAAGAAGACCGTTGGTTGGTCGCTTAAGTACTAAAATTCTACATCAATGGTCGCAGTCGTCACGGACGCTGGCTAAATTTTATAACCTTCTTAAGCGAACGGTGAACAATTTTTATGCATAACCGGAGTTTAGTGAAGAGTATCCAAATTATACTTGATTTTCATTACATCCATATTATGATAATATGTTATTATAAATAATAATTATCGAGATGATTGTATTTTTCAATAATGGTTAAAAAATAATTAATAATGTGTTTACAGATCCAAGTTACCAAATGACTCCTAGTTTTTTATATTAGAACACTAAGTAATTGTTATAATACAATTCAATTAATATCTCTAATTACAAATTTTCATCTCTAAACATCTACAATGTCTAAATATCTGAAGAATGAAACGTACGAAATATAATTGATGATTAAACGAACTTACCTGTAAGTGAAGTTCTATCCCAATTATATGAGTACGTTTCATTCGAAGATATTATAAGGTCCCTCCCATCCCATAACCCATTTCAGAAAATTTGGTAATAGGTACCGACTCTAAAGAATGAGGAATGCGTTGTACGGGGCCGGAGCGTTATTGGAGAGTTTTAAATCTACCCTAACATTAAAACAAGTGCGGAAGGCTGCAATACGATCTAAAGATACTACAATGTCTAAATATCTGAAGAATGAAACGTACTCATATAATTGGGATAGAACTTCACTTACAGGTAAGTTCGTTTAATCATCAATTATATAGCAAATATATTTAATATTCGAAGGCACAGTTAGTATGCCAACAGCGCAGTGTAAGTTAGACGTTTGGGTAGCTACGTACGCGCGCCGTAAATTAAAGTGGCCCCATAAAAATATACGCCATTGTTATATTTTATAAATATTAAAGTAAAACTTAATATATAATACTATTATTTTAGCAAATATTCAATATTCGAAGGCACAGTATTAGTATGCCAACAGCGCAGTGTACGTTAGACACCGCACCTTCGGGTAGATACGTACGCGCGCCGCGAACTAAAGTACCCCCATAAAAATATACGCCATTGTTATTTATAAATATTAAAGTAAAACTTAATATTTAATACTATTATTTTAGCAAATATTCAATATTCGAAGGCACAGTTAGTATGCCAACAGCGTAGTGTAAGTTAGACACCGCACCTTCGGGTAGCTACGTACGCGCGCCGCGAACTAAAGTGCCCCCATAAATTCAGCTGTTGTAAGTTTAAGCGGTCCCACAGAGTCGTTCCGAACTGGAACTGAAAACAAACTTTGAAATAATATGTTTATAAAGTGTTTCTAAAGTTTATTTTAACTTGGGATATTCTTTATCTGGTGACAATTCTAAGATCTTGCTATCTAACATGAATAATATCTGTGGTCCCGAATAAACAATAAGATCTTGCAGCTTTGAACTTCCGTTTCAACCTTTGTTTCATGAGAATAATTATTAAGAATTAACTCGACAAATGAAACAGTTTTGAGTAAATTAAATTTTTATTTTAGTACTATTTTCCAGTTGTTTTTAAGAAGCTCATAATATTTTGTATCCTTATTGATAAAGGTACTTCATATAAAACTTCAAAAAGTAAATATACTTAATATCAAACATCGTTTCAAGTCGGAATCAAAGAGGTATAAAAAGTTTTTGTAAATACGAGTATGTATTTAACATCCCTCTTCCCCTTTACAAAATATTTCAGTAATGTACTTCAGTATGTATTTCTGCAGATTTTTTCATTATCTTCGCAAAAGGCCTTAAAGGCTCATTAAATTTAATCAACTAAATAAGTTATCTTTAGGTAAATAAAAGTTAATAAAAATTAAGTCTTATTTTACTCACTTACTAGGCAGATTATCGGTTTTTAGATTCCACGGCTTATTATCTGACATAATATTACATATTATGTACTTTACGTATGGTAGCCATACAAGCCATTATACTTCCGTACCTACTTGAAAATGTGAAAGTGTGTCTATCTGTCCGTCCGTCCGTCTGTCTGTCCACGGGATTAAAAAACTTAATCCACGCGAGAAACGTCACGGGCATCACGGCATAATAGCACAGAATAGGTAATAGATAATAGTTTAACTACCTACTGCCCGCGGCTTCGCTCACGTTAAGTTCGCTTTTTGATTGGTCAGTTTAAAACCCCTACTTTTACCCCTCAATCTACTAGGATCCACTTTTTGGATCCACCAGTCCAACGGAAGCCTACGGCTAGATCATGATGATATGTATGTAAATTTTCAGCTCGATTAGTCCAGTTGTTTAAGCTGTGCGTTGATAGATCAGTCAGTCAGGCAGTCAGTCACCTTTTCCTTTTAATAAGCTAGAAGATAATTAATCATAATCATAAATCATTTATTTTGCAAAATTGTGGGTTATTATAACAGCTGTAGAAACTTCAGTAGAAACTTCCCGTACACAATCTACTGTCAGAGACAGTGTGCAAAGATTATATTACATTACTAAATTTAAAATAGAAAATTAGTTTTAAGTATTAAAATGTTACAGTTTATCCAGTTATACAATCATTAACAGCATATTCGTACAACTGCAGGTATTTAAATTAGTTATTTTTGATTAGGTTTTATTTTGAGTTTACTAACATAGTTTTTAAGTTAATATTGTAAGTTAACATTAATATGGACTTAATGAGAGTCTGAAATAAACAAATTTTATTTTATTATTTTTTATTAAGGTATTAACTCACACTATAGTAACTCTTTCTATTTAGAATGTCAAAAATTACTCGTTTAAACCTTACTAGTGGCAGATCCTGGCAATTATTTTAAACAAATCTACATACTAATCCTTTCCAGTAAACTAAGTTGTGCTCAAAACTTTTCCCCGAAGGCGTATATTTCTCCATACAGCGCGTCTCGGTGTCTAATAAAGTGGTCGCGTCGAAGCAGGATTAACAGCCGTGCTTTATTACCTCTGATGGCTGCCAGATGCATTGTCTATATCCACCAATGCTGAGGTAAATATTTGGTGTATGAATAACTTCGATTAAAAATTACAAGAAGAGCGTTTCGTGCTATTTTTTAGGGTTCCATACCTCGAGAGAAAAAAGGAACCCTTATTGGATCACTTCGTTGTCTGTCTGTCTGTCGTCCAACAAACTACGTGTGTAGTTTGGCGAGAAACAAAATTTTGTATTTGTTTGTGCATTTTATAAAATAAATAAATTTTAAAAAAATAACTTTTTCTCGGGAACGCATAGAAGTATCAAGTTCCAATTGATACCAAATACTTAAGTCTACGGTCCCTTGAAGCTGTAAAAAATCATGCTTCTAAAATTATACATCAATGATCAACGCAATCAAAAGATGCGGCATATTATACGGACTGTATAATATGCCGCATATTTTGACACTGGCCAATAAATATTATTATAATAATATATATTTTGACCTATTATAAGGGTACTTCCCGTTGACCTAGAATAAAGAAATTTGGCAAGAAGCAAGGTCTTAAAATACAAGCTTAGGAAAAAGTCGGAAAATCGTTGACTAGGGTTCCGTACTCATAGGGCGTCGAATTGTTTGTCGGGCGCTACCCGTTTAGCGCCATACGAAAGCCAGTTATTTCACAGCTGATTAAGTACGTGTTGATGACATCGTTCTTGTTATATTTACTGAAAGAATTTATATTGTGTGGTGGCACGGAACCCTTTATGCGTGAGTCTGACTCGCATTTGACCGGTTTTTTTTTATTTCACTACAAGTTTAGCCCTTGACTACGATCTCACTTGAAGGCACGTGATGGATGCAGTCTCATACAGGTTAGCCCGCTACCATCTTAGACTGCATCATCACTTACCATCAGGTGAGATCGCAGTCAAGGGCAAACTTGTAGTGGATAAAAAAAAAGTCTGAAATGGAAGCGGGGTTAGGGGTACGGCAGTATAATAAACCCATACCCCTAATCGGTTTCTACACGGCATCGTACCGGAACGCTAAATTGCTTGGCGGCAAGTCGCGTCGCGTCGTTCAAGATAATTGAAACGCCTTACAAATGGGTCGTAAAATTAAATAAGGCCAACTGCCAATGCTAACCACCTCACGTACTGAGTGATAAATTTACAAAATTGTCGCTCTCCGTGGCTTTTCTCTTAATTTAAACATTCTTGTCCTATGTGACTTGCTATGGGAAAGTGATCTTGATATTTATTTATCTTCTTCTAATTTAGATGTATGTATTACTAAAGATAAAACTAGTTCCAAAACTTCCCGCGAGAACTCTTTAATTTTCCGGATTAAAAAGTTTGTCTATGTGTTATTCCAGACTATAATATATCTCTGTGCCAAATTTCATCCAGATCCGTTCAGCCGTTTTGGCGTGATTCAGTAACAAACATCCATCGATCCAAACTTTCGCATTTATAATATTAGTATACCTATATAGGTACCTATATTACTGAGAACTAGATCAAATGAACCTACTAATGAATTTAAAATTTTGTAGACGCTTATTTGATTATTTTGCGTGTACGTAATAAGTCCTCTCGGAAATAAGTTCCTATAGAAAAAATACCGTTCATAAATTTAATGAGGGCGAAAAAATATCTAATTTACTTAGCAGAACCATAATAAATTATTTTAATTGAAACAGAGTGGCCGCATATTTTAATTCAAGGCTCACAGGACCGAGATGAAATTTGAAGCTCAAAGGGAAGTTTTTTTTCTTCGGATAAGGAAAGTTTTTATACAAACGGTCTTAAACTGTAATAAACAGTTTAGCGTTGGTGCGGTGCGGCTTGTAATTTCGTTGCGCCCTCGACGGTTCATTGGAGTCGAATGCTGTAATGTAAACTTGGACCAAATTAAAAACTTGGACGACCTCCCTAGTGCAGTGGTAGCGGAAGGCCCCAGGTCAGGTCAGGATTAAAAAAAAAAAAAGGTTCGATTCCCGATAGGGTCAATTTGGGAAATGAAATGAATGAATAATTTTATTTCTTAGACTACAGAGGTCCATAAGTGTTAGTACCAGACTTATCCTCTGTTAGTATTATACCTAATTAAATAAATAATCATACAAATATTATAAATGCGAGTGTGTTAGTTTGTTGGTTTGTTGGTTTATTGGTTTGTTGGTTGGTTGGTTTGTCCTTCAATCCACGTCGATCCGTTGCTCTGTTGCCGCTACAACGGAGCAACGGATCGACGGCCCATCTGTTAAACCGATATTGTTGAAATTTTGTATGGAGATAAGTTGTATCTCGGGGAAAGACATATACTTTTCTATCCCGGAAAGTCAAATAGTTTCTCCAGGAATTTCCCTAAAAATACCTAAATCCACGCTTACGATGTCGAGAGATTCATCTAGTATAACATCAGACTAATATTATAAATGCGAAAGTGTGTTTGTTTATTGGTTTGTTGGTTTATTGGTTTGTCCTTCAATCACGCCGCAAAGGAGCAACGGATCGACGTGATTTTTGGCATGGGTATAGTTGAGGACTTGGAGAGTGAGTGACATAGGTTACTTTTTATCTCGGAAAATTAAGGAGTTCCCATGGGAATTAAAAACTTATTCCATGCGGACGAAGTCGCGGGCATCAGTTAGTGAGTCATAAAGTCGCATTGCAACCCGTAAAGAATGCACATAGCATTATACAGCTTTCGTATTTCAACTCAGAAAAGCATTGTAATGGTAAGTAAATTCCAAAAAAAAGTGTTAAACTCCCGCACGAACGGCACGCTACAATTTTCATGCGAGATAGATCGCCTCGGGGCTTACATTTCTCTTTGAAATCGGCTTCGCCTTTCTATCATTTTGCGAGGGTTTAAAGATTTTTCTATTTGAACGGATTATTATTGACTTCTACAAAACAAAATAGATATCTGCACTTGTTATTTGTTATTTTTGATTAGCTTAGAATAAAACGTTTGTAAGTACTTGATTTATTTATATTAATTTAATTTAATTTATGTACATATGCTTACTTTTTTTTAGTATTTTGGCCAATCGCAATTAGGTGGTATACCTGTGGATTTTTATATGGTTAATTATTAAATAGTGTTCTCATTTTCAAACGGTGAATAATGTATTATAGATGGTGATGGTGATATAAAAAAACCAGGCCGAGTTTGTTGTGGTATCTTCTCAGACCAGGGCGCGTTTGGAACCCTCGTAGCTTTCGTTTGAAGATTTCATCCATTACGTCTTATACTTTGGAAAATAAAAATAGCGCGTGCAGCGCTTCAGCAGCAATAGATTTTATTTCAACTGATTTACACGAAATTTACTCAAAAACAACTAATAAAAAAGATTTTTTATAACATTAGAATATCTTAATTATAATTTAAATTAATAATAATAACTATAAGTTTTTATAAAGTTTATTTAAGCCTCAAGTATTTAAGCTGTATTGTGTCCTAATCAAAGTTGTCATTCATATTAAAAATACTAGCTGATGCCCGCGACTTCGTTTGCGTGGATTGAGGTTTTTCGGTTCCCGCGGGAACTCTTTAATTTTCCGGGATAAAAAGTAGCCTGTGTTATTCCAGACTATAATCTATCTCTGTGCCAAATATCATATTCGTTCAGCCGTTGGAGCGTGATTGAGTAACAAACATCCATACATCAATACAACCATACATATCCATACATCCACACATCCATACATCCATCCAAACTTTCGCATTTATAATATTTATGTTTGATGAATGACAACTTTGAGTATGACCACCCACAATTTTCAACATTTTTTTAATTTCAATTGTCAACGTTTGTCACTTGTAAAAATTCATTTGCTCTTTGTTCGCTGTGTTAAAAATCAATGGTACGCAATTATAATATTCAAGTTTTCATTTTCGTCATCCACGAATAATCGATTAAATCACTTCGGTAAAGTGTCGACCATCTCTTACTCTACATTCTGCAGGCCGCACAATTTGACTTGTCCATGGCGTGTGACGTCACTCCTCCTTAGTGTTCGGACGTGTCTGATACTGACCGTGAATAGTCGCTGGTTTAATTTACTTACGACCTTATGTGCCCCATATGTCTGAAAACCAAGACTACCATTACCTCGGCTATTGTAGCTGATGCCCGCGACTTCGTCCGCGTGAATTGAGGTATTTTAGTTCCCGCGGGAACTGTTTGATTTTCCAGGATAAAAAGTGGCCATATCTATCTATATAAAGACTATAATCTATCTCTGTGCTTTTTATCCAAACCCGTTCAGCAGGTCTGGCGTGATTGATATCCATCCATACTAATATTATAAATGCGAAAGTGTATCTGTCTCTCTGTCTGCTACGCTTTCACGGCCCAACTACTCAACCGATTTTGATGAAATTTGGTACAGAGATTTATTAACTTGCTACAGAGAGTGATTTACTTACTACTTTTTATCTACTACTACCACAGAATAGGTAATAGTCGCTACTACTTAGATACTTTTTATCCCGGAAAATTGAAGAGTAAAAGAGAATTAAAAACATCAATCCACGCGGACGAAGTCGCCGGCATCAACTAGTTTATAATATTAGTACAGACTACTAGAGGAAGCCCGGGGCTTCGTTCGCGTGGATTAAGGTTCTTTGACTTAACTTTTAACTTTTAAATTTTCCGGTATCCTAGCTCTGTACGAAATTTAATCAAAATCAATTGAACAAATGGGCCGTAAAAGTGTAGCAGCCAGACAGCTACACTAGCTACTAGCCACGGCCGAAGCCTCTCACCAGACCAAAACCAATATTCAATGCGTTGGTGTTTTTTAAGTAAGTAACCATAGCAAAATATACACCAACCCGTTTGATAACCCCTGTTCCCTGTGATCCGGGTGTGACGATATTTCTGTAACGTGTCTAACGGATGTGACACCATTTGCCTTTGACACATGATACCTTTGAAGCTTGAGCGTCAATTTTCATACAATATTTTGTTAGGGCCCTAGTACACGTTGACCTAATACGTTAGAAAAACCCGGTCAATGGTTCGACCGAAAAAAAGAAGAAAAAAAAGTGTTCATTGTTATAAAACTACAGCTAAAAAAATTTTAGAATGCTACTCATAGTAGCTTTGGGTAGCTTAGCATCAGCTTAGCTTAGCATTTCGTTATTTAAACTTATCATTCGAGAAAAGCAAGATTACGAAGGAACTTCGTCATCATTTCACGTCGGCTCCACCCACCACGCTGACCAATTGCGGATTGGCAGACTTCACACACCTTCGAGAACATTACGAAGAACTCTCGGTCTCGGACATGCTGGTTTTCTCACGACGTTAACTTACGCCGTAGTTTTTAAGTTTTAGTTTTTAACTAGCTGATGCCCGCGACTTCGTCCGCGTGGATCGAGGTTTTTCGTTTCCCGCGGGAACTCCTTAATTTTCCGGGATAAAAAGTAGTATATGTGTTATTCCAGACTATAATCTATCTCTGTGCCAAATTTCATCCAGATCCGTTCAGCCGTTGGGGCGTGATTGAGTAACAAACATCCATCCATACATCCATCCAAACTTTCGCATTTATAATATTTAATTGATATTTGATTAGTACCCTAATAATATGCATGCCATGTCCACATCGAGAAGACGCAATTATAAATACCTCAGTGAATTTTGTTCAATTTTTTAAGATTGATTTTGTGATTGCAGTCGGTTTTGTGGACTAATAAAAAAAAGCAAATAAAATTAAATTTCTTAAAACGCAGATAGCTCCGATGCATATATACTCGTAGGATCGGTCTCAATTCAATTCAATTCAATCGTTTATTTGCAAGAAACATTGTACAATTAAGATCACAAAATAATTAAAGAACAAACATGTTTCGTCATTGCTGACGTGCAAATGTACCTATAAAGAAGTTAATCAATCAACCAATCTCTAAACCATTTTATAAGTGAAAACTTCTTTAGGCGCGTTGAGCACTTTTGGTAGGGGGTAAAAATGTAGAAACGCGTGACCGACACCGTGACCGACACCTCGCGTTGTTACGAAGACAAAAGGTCTTAAATATAAATATACTACATTCTTAATTAAACTTTAATACCTTTGTTTTAGTAAGTACCTACCTTAGTAATAGTAATTTATTTTAAGTATTTTAAATATTTTTATTTTTATTATTTATATTTTTTATTTTATTTTAAATAAGTACCTGTTCGTTTTCGCTTCTATCGGCAGTCAGCCAATGTTTTGATTAAAATATTAGACTACATTGATGGATAACAACTTGTTTGCATCGCTCTCGTCTATTACATCCACTAGTGAGGGCGCCACTAGTTGCAAGAGCTTTTGAAACAAAGCACTGATATCTCTGCTCTATATCGCACTCTGATAAATTAATCCTTTCACCAAAGATTGTCTGCAAGAGATTGCTTTAGCAATAAGACCACCTTTGCACCTTTCTTTGTAGTTTTATTACTTCTGTAAGTGTTTTCTGTATAATAATAATAATAATAATCAATCAAATATAAATATTATAAATGCGAAAGTTTGGATGGATGTATGGATGTTTGTTACTCAATCACGCCCCAACGTCTGAACGGATCTGGATGAAATTTGGCACAGAGATAGATTATAGTCTGGAATAACACATAGGTTACTTTTTATCCCGGAAAATTAAGGAGCTCCCGCGGGAACCGAAAAACCTCGATCCACGCAGACGAAGTCGCGGGCATCAGCTATTATTATAATAAATATATTAGTAGATTCTTACGACTTATCATAAGTGGCACAAGTTGTCCTCCGTGAAATAAATCATTTCATTTTCATTTTATTTTAAGTGTGTTCAAAGATATCTATAACACTATCACTACATAACAAAGTCCCAATGCTGCGTATGTCTGCAGTCTGTCTGAACGCGATAAACTCAAAAACAACGGAACCGATTTTCATACGGTTTTCACCATTGGACTGATGGATTCAAGAGGAAGTGTTATGTGTATAATTCATTAATGTCTTGTGTAAATTGGTTGAAATATGACGATGATTCTTGGAGATGTCGCATAAAATCAAGCCGACTGGAAGCTTTCATAGAAAACGCTGCCTAATCCCTTAGAAATATACCTAACAAAACAATGTATGGTGGAATTGTCCCTCTTTTATAGGTCTACAGAAAACTTCGCAATAGCATATGTCTGTCTTTTAAGGTTAGCTTACTATACGCATGTTAATAAAGTTTAAAAAAATGGTCACATAAAATGTGGTAATTTGAAAACTATTCTGACGGAATTTTTATTCCGGAAAATGAAGAAGATCCGAAGATTGAAGAGACGAAGTCGCGGGCATCAGCTAGTGATAAATAAATACATCCGCACGCCAGGTACGGATATCATTATTATCGGATATCAAAGGATCGGAGCTGCTCGAAATCGACGAATCACTTATCCATGCGTAAACATACCGGCAATGGTGTTTGTTATTCTAAGCTGAGTTAGGGCCGGGACACATCACAGTGCGGCGCCGCGCCGCTATTGTTTCACGCCACGGTCTTATTCGTAGCGTGGTAGATTTAACATGGTGCGGTGAAATATAGATAAGTACATCTTTTTATTCCCTCTTATATGGAATTTGACATAATATGTAGGTAATTGTAAATGAGTACTATTATCATATTATCATTTATTATTTTCTTTCTTTGTTAATTGTAATTTTCTATGACCTATTAATTAAATTGGACTAATTTAATTTTTTAACTGTAATACAATTTTGATGATTTTATACCAAATATTCATTCACCATTAATTTGTAGAATGTCTAAGGCTCACAAACTATAATCATGTCAACTTTATATCACCTACATTCTCATAAATAAATTATTATTTATTTATTTATCATACGAATAAATAGAACCTGTATTTAATCTGATTGGCACATCTCCGCTCCGCTCTGTTAACTCTTGTTCTAGAATTATAGTAAACTTTACGTTAGGCACGTCAATGTTACGTCATATAAAACTGCAATTACAAAATAATACTGCTTTGAGCGATGGGAGTTAGCCCATAGCTCGTGCTTTTGTAAAGTCAAGAATCTATCACTGGTTTAAACAAGGGAACATTTTTTAAAAAAAACTACTGCCCTGTCAATATTATGTATATGAAAAATTTTATAGCCTGTATCACTCGGGAGGATGTAAGGATTCTAAAGATACATCCAAGTCTGTTCAGGCATTTGGAAGATAAGTTGGAATAAAGAAACTCGTGTACATACATGAACCCTGGAAACATTACACTCCTTTTTTAGGGCAGTCTTGTAAAAACAGATAGTATTAAGAAGAACAGAGAATGTCAGAAGAAGTCGCAAGAAACACCGAAGTGCCTCTTTTCAATAGCATAAAATTTTATGTTTCTAACGATCTTCTATTAGTGCAGCAAATATTTTTTCCGTCCAGATTTAGGCTGCGAAAAGTACTCGAATTTTTTTATTAGAAGTGCACTTAACTGCCATCTTCAGTTAATCTTATAGCTCTCGCCAGGTGTAATAGACTGAGAGACGGACGCAAAAGTTTCAAGAGTAATTTTAATACTTTCTGATGTACGAATCCAAACTTAAAATTCAAAAATGTGTCTGTCTGTTTTCTATGCTTTCATAGCAAAGCTGTTGAAACGATTTTAATCAAACTTTGTACACAGATAGGTTTCCGATAGCGAAAGCATCCCGGGGAGTAATATATTTTTAATACACAGAAATCAACAAGTTCCCACGGGATTTTTTAATACACGAAATCCACGGATCAAGTTGCTGGTACCCTCTAATATTTATTAAACGTGACTCCTGTTATTTGCTTGAAAAAAAACTATATAAATAAGAAATACTGACTCCATTTTCCGTACAGTTTACTGTTAAAATGCAGCCAGTACCTATTCTTGGCATTATTCCACAGGAACAGTAATTAGGTTACCTAACTATTTTAATTACTTGCTAACATACTACGCCGGCCAAAAGAGAATCATGGCCAGGCCCTAGTTCCGACACTAGGGCTTGTATTAAGTCACTAAAGCCCGTAATAATAAACCGACATCAAATAAGAACTTAAGCATAGATTGACTGATACTTGAGATCGTGTTAGCTGATGTTGGTTTATTATGGGCCTATAATCTTCTATTATTTTCTGATATACTTCACTTCACGCCACTCGCGTTTTCCAAGGATTTGCAAGGCTACTTTTTACACTAAATAGATGAGTTTCCACGTGAATAGACGAAACAATAAAATACGAAAATTCCAACTCCCCGCAACTTCATGTACTAAAAAGTAACCACTGCGGCCAATCTGTACACGATCTCTAAACTACTAACTTAATTGACAGGATTAAATATTATGCTGCAGTCCCTTTCTACAGAGAGCATAATGTAAGGATCAATTATGCGCAGTTGGACTGTCGGTCCGCAGTTATACGTTAGTGTTTGTCGACAGTCGGACTGTCGATCAGCAGGACAAAGATAAAATTAGATGTCTAGTTTAGTTTAGTGATAATGAGAATTAGCAACACTGCCTCCTATACTACGATTAAAGCTTTGCAGTGACAGCCCTCGTGCAGATGTCGCTAACGAGATTGCATCTTTAACCTTAAAGTAGTATAGGATCTGATTCCAGTAAATAAGTTTTATAAAAATCCTTAAAGGTATTATTTTTAATAAGAACTCGTTTGGTAAATCAGTTAGATTGAGTAGATACTTACTTTATTAATGTTTTATATCCACAACAAGTTAGCCCTTGACAGCGGTCTCATCTGATGATGCAGTCTAACATGCTAGCGGGCTAACCTGTTAAGGCTATGGCAGCTATATTAAATCCATACCCCTAATCGGTTTCTACACGGCCTCGTACCGGAATGTTAAATCGCTTGTCAGTAGGATGGTAACTAACCACGGCCGAAGCCTCCCACCAGGCTAGACCAGAGCCGGTCGGGGATCGAACCCGGGTCCGCGCTCAACACTACGGCAGGGAGGTCGTTGAATAGGCGTCTAATAGGTTTATTGAATAACCGACTGGGGTGGATAATACGAACCTATCACGGTACTATTAAGTTTTAGCTGATGCCCGCGACTTCGTCTGCGTGGAATAGGATTTTTTATTCACACGGGAACTCCTTAATTTTACGGGATAAAAGCACTGTGCCCATGCAAAAAAAACACGTCAATCCGTTGCTCTATTGCAGCGTTATTGAAGAACAAACCAAAAAACTAATAAACCAACAAACCAAAAAACAAACACACTTTCGCATTTATAGTATTAAGTATGAAGTATGATTCTGTGCTATCACTCAGCTAAGTCCATTCCAATCCTTACTAATAATATTATTATCATTATAAAGAGCTTTCGGGCTAGAATGACCATGCAGACGAAGTAGCGGGCATCCGCTAGTTAAGATATAACTTCAATCTTGGCTTTTTTGGCTGGCTTGTTTACCAGTCATTACCCCCACCCCCCCTCCTCTATATCAAGTTTCGCTTTTCCGTAAACTTTGCACGCTTAGGTGTAAGCTGCAACGGAATACTTCAGAAATTCATTTACGTACAATTTGCTTACAACAACTTGTCAAAGAGAACTTGGTAGAACATGTTAATCCATATTAGAGACGTGAAGTTCAAGATTCTGAGTTTTAAGCGGTTCCTAATGGATATCCGTTTTCCGTTTTCCCCTCCTCTTTTTATATAGGTACCTTCAAATCAAGAGTGAATAGGCATCTTCTAGGCAAGCGCGCTCCACCTTAGGCTGCATCACCACTTGCAACCAAGTCTGATTGCAGCCAAGCGCTGGCCAATACATTTAAAAAAAAAAAAAACTATTAAAATAATTTGAAAAATGTTTACCGTCAATATACTTTACTGTAACGTTATAAGGTCGCGTCTAGATAATATAACACTAGCTGATCCCCGCGACTTCATCGGCGTTAAGTTCTTTGGTTAAGTTTGGATGGATGGATCGATGGATGGATGTATGGATGGATGTATGTTACTCAATCACGCCCGAAAGGCTGAACGGATTTGGATGAAATTTGGCATAGAGATAGATTATAGTCTGGAATAGTACATAGGCTACTTTTTATCCCGAAAATTAAAGAGTTCCCGCGGGAACCAACAAACCTCAATCAACGCGGACGAAGTCGCAGGCATCAGCTAGTCTTCTAAATATATAAAAGGAAAAGGTGAATGACTGATTGACTGACTGACTGACTGATCCATCAACGCACAGCTCAAACCACTGGACGAATCGGGTTGAAATGGCATGCAGATAGCTACTATGACGTAGACATCCGCTAATAAAGGATTTTTGAAAATTCAACCCCTAAGAGGGTAAAATAGGGGTTTGAAATTTGTGTAGTCCACGCGGACGAAGTCGCGGGCCTAAGCTAGTTACAAATAAATAAACAGGTAATAGGCTACCAACTTAAAAAATGTCCGTTAATAATTGTGACGGACTACAGAACCCATTACTAAAATTCTACATCAATGACAGAACCCTACACTGCGCGAAACGCCCAAGAGGTCGGATTTTTTTAAAAGTAGTAATGCAATCGGCAATCATCATTGGTGGTCTGACGACCTCCGTGGCGCAGTGTTGAGCGCTGTTGCCCTAACGTGCGGGTCCCGGGTTCAATCCCCGGCAGGGTTTGGAAATTTATAATTTCTGAATTTTCCGTGCTCTGGTCTGGTGGGAGGCTTCGGCCGTGGCTAGTTACCACCCTACCGGTAAAGACGTGCCGCCAAGCGATTTAGCGTTCCGGTACGATGCCGTGTAGAAACCGAATAGGGGTATGGGTTTAATATAACCGCCATGCCCCTAACAGGTTAGCCCGCTACCATCTTAGACTGCATCATCACTTACCATCAGGGTAGATTGCAGTCAAGGGCTAACTTGTAGTGGATTAAAAAAAAAAGAAAAAAAGTTATTAAAATAAGATCAAATCAGAAATGAATAGATCCGTAGAAGAACCAGAGACGAATTGTGAAGCTGAAGTGGTAATGGGCGAGTCACATAGTTCGGAGAAACGATGGACGTTGGGGTCCCAAGGTGCTGGTATGGCGACCCCGCACTGGTAAGCGCAACTTTGGCAGACCCCCCACTAGGTGAACGGACGACATCAAGCGAGTCGCAGGGAGCTGCTGGATCCAGGCGGCGCAAGACCGCGACCTATGTCCAACAGCCTTCCATCTCCCGTTATTCCAGTTCATTTCTGCCACGTCACAAATTATGGTACCAGCTTCCATCTTCTGTGTTCCCTCTTGATTATAATATGGGGCTCTTCAAAGGGCGGATAAACAAACATCTCAAAAGCCAGCAACGCATTGGCGGTTCCTCTGGTGCTGCAGATGTTCATGGGCGCCGGTAATCACTTACCATCAGGTAACCTGCCTGCTTGTTTGCTCGCTATATATATAAAAAAATACAGTGGACGTTTTTTGTTTGACGACAACGACTAAAATAAGGATTAAGGATTTAATTTTTGGAACGGAACCAAAACTGACTAAGTTATGTTGTTGAAAACTTTCAAATTGCAAGTGATTTTGACCTGACTCAACAATTCGGAAGCTCCCGACCAAAATACATAAATCTGTATTTACGCCAATAAACAATTTTGTCGAATAATAAATGATTTATGAATGTTTTAATCCCCAGTGCATAAAAACTCGCGACAGAGGGTTGAATGGTAGGGCGTGGTAATGGAGTTCCCTTGTACGGGTTTCCCTAAAGTGTTGAGTTTCGGGCAAATCCAACCCCTTGACGTGGCGCAGTATAACATATAGACTAGGAGGCGGGGGTTGAAAAGTTATACAAGCCGTGTGGTGTCGTTCGACACCCCGTAAGAAAGAAGAAGTCCCCTGAAGAGTCTTTTCGCTCGAGTATTCGCTATTCTCTTAAAAAAATTATTAAAAAAGTATATGCAACCTGCAAATTTCATAAGAAGAAGTAGATACGTCAGTCATTTTATACGGTGCCGTATCGCATCGTGTCGAGTCGCGACGCGTGGCGTGGCTTCTCTCGCTCACCTCCTAACAACGGGCGAGCGTCAAAAGCCATACGACGAAGCCATCGTGAGTGATATTCATTATAACCCCCCCCCCCCCCCCCCCCCCAACCTCAACCATCGCATAGAGCTACGACATGCGGCCCGCAGTCGAGCAGCGACCGCGTCACACGAACAGGCTCATGAGTAATGGGCCCCGAACGGGTTCGAAACTAGTCGGGCATTTTCCGACATAATTACGAGTTACGGGAGTTATGTATAGTTACGAGTATGACGCGATACGACGTCATACGACGCGTCGCGCCGTATCGAGTCGCGGTGTCGCGTTTGTCGCTCACGTAGGACAACGGATGAGGGATGATTTCTATCACCACAAAAACGTCACTGTCTCTTCTCCTATAGTCACTAGCCGAAACTTCGCGACTTAACCACTTCAGGTGGAAGAGGTAAAAAGTTTCCGATGTCAAGCCTCCGTCCGTAAACACTCAAATGAGGCGTTCATTAGACGGCACAGCCTGCGTCAGTCAGTTCCATTAGCCACAGCTGGTGATAATCAAATAAATATTATAAATGCGAAAGTTTGTATGGATGTATGGATGTATGGATGTTTGTTACTCAATCACGCTCCAACGGCTGAACGGATCTGGATGAAATTTGGCACAGAGATAGATTATAGTCTCGAATAGCACATAGGCTACTTTTTATCCCGGAAAATTAAAGAGTTCCCGCGGGAACCGAAAAACCTCAGTCCACGCGGACGAAGTCGCGGGCATCAGCTAGTTAGTTGATAAATGATTTATGGAACAGAAAATTACCTAGGTATTAGTAACCCAGGTATTAGTAGTATTCGTTCATCGCCAAACGGCTAAAAGCAAAAATTATCTATCTCAGTGCAACGAGGATTCTCGGAGGCACCGATACACCAGTATCACCCCCGTGCCTCCGAGAGCACGTTAACACGTCGCATCGGTCCTGCGTCTGATCTTTCTCCATTTGTGTCGGATTTTCCGTGCTATTCCGGCTATGTGAGTTAGGGACCTTCCTCGCCTTTCTCCCTCACCTTTCTAGTCTACCATCGTACCGCAAGACACCGTGCGAGTTTAAACACAGCTTTGTCGTCGGCGTTCCATCCACACGTGCGAAACGCTTTGCGTCTTCGTTCCTCATTCGCATGGCTAGGGTCTGGAACACTATATAAAACTGTGTTTCCCACCAATTGCAATCCGGGTATCTTTAAATCATGAGTGAATAGGCATCTTCTAGGCAAGCGCGTCCCATCTTAGGCCGCATCATCACTTCCCATCGGGTGTGATTGTGGTCAAGCGTAAGCCTATAATGAATTTAATAAAAAAAAATCAAAAAAAAATAAAAACCGACTTCAAAAACCACAAACACTAACAAGTAAAAAATAATTAGTTCTATAATAACATTTTTTGGAGAACCTCCTCCTTTTTTTGAAGTCGGTTAAAAAAGAGAATAAAGAGTGCACTGTGCACCTGTATTTGCGCACACATTTGTGCACTTTCCAGCATAGAAGGCTAATCTCTGTGGAGATTGGCCACCGCGGCCGAAATACAGTCGGGAGGACATTATAAATCTATATAAATATTCTTTGAAAAAAATAATTCCATTAGTATCCCAAGTCCTACCTTCTATTCAAAGTGTTGAAAGGTATTTTATGTATGCTAATGTTATGTGCATACTTCCCAGTTCCAACAGTTTTTTCTCCGTCGCATTACTTTTATCTTTTATTTATTGCTTGCACACGGCGCTCCTAAATTAATGACACTAGCGAGTAGCGCGTTATTTAGTCTGAATACACGCTAAAAACGTCATAACTACTAATTTATACTAATAAATAAAGTTTTAATTATAAAGGATAATTACAATAATGAATAACAATTACGAAACCTATCTATACTAATATTATAAATGCGAAAGTTTGGATTGATGGAGGGATGGATGGATGGATGAATGGATGGATGGATGTATGGATGGATGTTTGTTACTAAATCACGCCCCAACGGCTGAACGGATCTGGATGAAATTTGGCACAGATGTAGTACTACTCTGTCAAGAAAGTACCGGGAAAAGGTCTATATTATACAAAATGTTAATTATTATTCCAAATTTATTGTATCTCCTTCAAAGTAGGCCCCTTCGGAAATAATACACTTACGCCAACGAATAATCCAATTTACAAAACATTTTTTAAAGGCATTTTTCGGAATCGACTTCAGTTCTTGCCGCGAATTCTCTTTTACATGTCTTCTATCGATCGAAAACGGGTGGCACGAAGTCGTAATTTGAGTTTTGGAAAGAGAAAAAAGTCGGCCCGAGCCATATCCGGTGAATACGGTAGTTGTTCTATGGTATTTGTTGAGTTTTTGGTCAAACATTCATTCACAATGATGGCCTTGTGCCTTTTAGTTGAAGACGTTGATGGCCGACCAGAGCGAGGCAAATCTTCAACCACATCGCGACCACTTTTGAATGCATGGTACCACTCGTATGCACGTGTTTTTGATAAAGTCGATTCCCCGTAAGCTTTCTGCAACAATTTCAGCGACTCTGGACACGAAATTCCATTTGCGATGCAAAATTTGAGACAAACTCTTTGTTCGATATTTTCATTCATTGTAAAAATCGCAAAACACTATTGAGATGAACTGACAAAATGGCGCACTGTAAACAAAGTAAATAACAATTGACGCTCAAACTTCGCGGCAATATAGACGACAGTTGTGTCAACTTAGCGACAAAAAATAATTTTTGAATTGAATTTGGAATTAGAAACAAATGATGAATTCCTGGTACTTTTTTGACAGAATGTATATATAATCTGGAATAACACATAGGCTACTTTTTATCCCGGAAAATTAAAGAGTCGGGAACCAAAAAAACCTTAATCCATATAAATATTATAAATGCGAAAGTTTGGATGGATGGATGTATGTATGTATGGATGTATGTTTGTTACTCAATCACGCTCCAACGGATGAACGGATCTGGATGAAATTTGGCACAGAGATAGATTATAGTCTGGAATAGCACATAGGCTACTTTTTATCCCGGAAAATTAAGAAGTTCCCGCGGGAATCAAAAAAACCTCAACCACGCGGACGAAGTCGCGGGCATCAGCTAGTTAATAATAAACGCGGACGAAGTCGCGGGCATTAGCTAGTAATAAATAATTATTACGAAATCTATAAATAAAATGAAATAGGCAACGGGACTTTTAAAAACCTAAATCAAAGTAAACAAAGTCGCAGGCATCGCTTACATTATAACTTCCTTCGTCGTCGTCGTTGTAATAAACCTATATATTCGGTATAAGAACATGTTCTCAAGTATCGGTCAATCTATGCTTCAGACCGGAAGCATAGACTGACCGGTCGTACCTGATAACGTGTTCTTATGATGTTGGTTTATAATAATACATACCTAAGACTGCATCATCACTTACTCACTTAGCTCGCAGTTAAGGACTAACTTGTAGTGGGTAAAAAACGACAGAAAAAAAATACGCACCGTATTAATAACCTCTTCCTTTTTGGAGGTCGGTTAAAAATATGAAATGTATCTGAACTTTTTTTACAACTTCTGACATTTCCTTACCCTTACCTCAGTCGATCCCGTGGGGTCCTTTGATCTTCACAAGTAACAATATTGATTGACGCCGTTAAACGAAAATGCGGCAGTTCGGAATTTGATAAAAGGTACTTTTTAACAGAACCCTTTTAAAATAAAAAACCATTACCGTCACAAGAACCACAACTTAAGCACCGTTGAGTTCAATATACCTACGTTCAAGATACCGGGTTCAATTCCCATCTGATTCAATTGACTGATCGTACCAATATTATGAACTAGATGATGCCAGCGACTTCGTCAGCGTGGATTAAGATTTTTAAATCCCGCGGGAACTCCACTTTTCCGGGATAAAAAGCCTATGTCCTTCCCGGGATGTAAACTACCTCTGTACCAAATTTCATCAAAATCGATTGAGTAGTTGGGCCGTGAAAGCGTAGCAGACAGGCAGACAGACAGACAGATAGACAGACAGACAGACAGACAGACAGACAGACAGACACACTTTCGCATCTATAATATTAGTATGGAAGTATGGATATGGATGTAAAAGACACGACGCGACGGAGCGATGGAATTCAGAATGACGTGATTTATTTCATGGATAATTTTTTTTTTTTTTTTTTTAATGGATTTTGTTCAAGACTTGGAGAGCGATAGGTAAAGGCTAAATTTTGTCTGCGTTCAAATCAAATAAGTAGGAGTTAGGACCCCCCCATAAAACGCCAAAGTTACTATTTATGACGGACTACTGGTTAGTTAGAATTTAAATAAATTGAAGAAAGACATAAATATTTATATGCAACTACACAAGAATATTTAATAACCCTTTAAAAGTTCCGTTCCAACGTTCAAAATTCCACTTAAAACTCGCAGCATCTGTGGCGAGCGAAATAGGCTCCAAAAATATCACCGGCTGGATACTAGTATCAAATTATTAGAGATGCCTCCAAAATACTTGCGGTGAATCTCGCTCTATCTCGAGATTAAATTCACGACAAGAGCCGAGGAATCTCTGTACTAAACACCGCACTGGCTGTTCTAAACGGCGCGTTTATTTGCAAGAATGCTGTGGTCATAATACGACTATTTATCGCGAAAATTCTGGACTAGACTTCTTCCACAGCCAGTGCTATGTGTACTGAGCTTTTGTGTGTAATTTTATTTGTATATTACGATTTTATATTTTGTCAATGAGACAAATTGGGCAACTGTAAGGTTTAATGTCGAGATTAAATTCACAACAATAACCCAGGAATCTTCATATACATGGGCTGTTCTAAACGCCGCATTCATTTTCACAAAACTCTGTAATATCAGCTGTTATTAATTTACAAAACAAAACGCAAAGAAAAAGTTTTGTTTTTTAATTCATTGTTGTCAAAATCTTAATCTATACTGAGTACCCACTGACTTTTTTTAAAACGCTGCGTTTATTACAGGAAGTCCAATTGTGAATACCATTAACCAAAAAAAAACATTAATGAAATCAGTGTTCTTGTAGCTTACTGTTCAACCTTTGAAGGGTTAAGCGGAAAATTAGGTCCTTTTTTAACAGACTTCATTTATACATCTTTCATTGTGTTCTTTTGATTTGTGACGTTTTACGGAAAAATACCCAATACTCAGGATATTATATCGATAACAAAACGATCACAGGACAAAAATAAGTTGTCATATTTTCAAAGGTAATAAATATTGGGTGAACGCAACAAAATACCAAAATAAGTCTCTATAAAACTCAATAAATTGACAACTCCCACGAAACTCCTTATAAAAACACTCCAAAATAAAAGTTTTTCTCTTCAATAAACAGCGGAAAATCTTGGCAAGGTTTCATGAAAACTGTTAAATTTGTTCCGCAGTTGTAGACTCGGTGGAAATTTGGCAAGGCTTGCCGATTTATTGTGCGTATTAGTAGCCAGTAGGTAGCCAGATTTGCATAGCGAATATTCGGTTTCAGCTGACCATAATTTATTGAGCCAAATAAGGTTAAATATAACACTCTTTTTTTCTTTGTTGGGTTTTATTGTCTACTAAATGGTGCCTGCGACCTCGTTTGTGTTAATCTATAATTTTTTTAAATAACGCGGAGCTTTTTGATTTCTTAATTTAAAAAATATCCAATGTCCATCCTCGGGATGTAATGCTCCCTGAGTACTAAGCAACGGGCAACTTTTTTTTTAATTCCACTACAAGTTAGCCCTTGAATGCGATCTCACCTGATGGTAAGTGATGATGCAGTCTAAGAAGGTAGCGGGCTAACCTGTTAGGGGTAATTTCCTTTAAGAGCAAAAACATACTACGAACAACAAGACTGGACCAGGTCCGCGTCGTATGGCAAACACGATTCGTCGTATCGCGGTAGTTCGTGCAGCTACATTAAGAAACGCGCACTTTTATATGGAAACGCACAGACTAATGCGATAGGACAAAACTTATTTTCTGTATGAAGTGGGTGTTTCGCACGGACGTTTCGTACGTTTGTATCCGTAGTTTGTTTTCGCCCTTACTCTTCTTTAGTTCTTCGAGTAGACGATGAAACTATTGAAACGTGGTAAAACCACAGCGTAAATAGGTATATTATATTACTCATACAGTAGGTCAACGCCTTTACATAATATTATGACAGACCCGACTAGCATGTCAGGTGTGGCACAGAGATAGGGTAGGTACAACCTATGGTAGGTAATGCTGGTATTAAAATTCTGCCAGTTTCCTTTATCCCTGTCACCCCGCAGCGCTGCTCTGTCTGCCTTCGTCGATTGTCTCATGTGCTCGTGCGCCTAAATATCTCGGGCTGCAATTGATGCCTTACAGCCCTTGGCTACTATAATCTACTATTACATCTCTCATATTCGGTAAGTAGGACCTTATTACCCCCAAATGGAGCTTGTAGGTGACCAATTAGCGCTCTAGGGTAATAATGTAGCTAGAAAAGCCCTAGGGCGGTAAGTAATTAAAAAAAGTATGATGGTTAGATGTACGCGAACTTTTTGAAAGAGTGAAGAGTTTTTTTTTAATTACTTGAAATAACGTATGTCCTTAGACTGCAGTAAAACGCAGCGCTTTTGAGTACCAGTGCGATGCATCCCAAATCCTTAGCTGACAAGCGTCAACATTTATCAGTGTCCCGACAAACGACAGCAATTAACATTCCGCCATTGTTAGCGACCTCCCCTCCCCCGCACCCGCTGCACCCATTGTCTATGCTTTATGAGACGTTTAATGTACCTGTCTCGGATGTAACATACATTGTTCAAACATTCATACATTGCTTTATTAGGTGGAATTTGATTTATCTTAAAGCCTAATTCATACTTGCTACTTCAGTATAATTTATACCCTTGAGCACGTGAAGCCGTCGGTCCTGCGCCCGATCTCTGGTCGTATCGGATTTTCCGTCCCATCGGGCTATGAGAGTAAAGGAATAGAACTATCTCTTACTCTCATAGCACCTGTGTATAAAAATCCAAAATTCAAAATTCATAATTCAAATGTTTTTTATTCAAATAAACTTTGACAAGTGCTTTCGAATCGTCGAATGAATCTACCACTGGTTCGGAATGCCACTCCTACCGAGAAGAAGATGCGCACACACTTGTGCACTATAATATTTCCCGCGCAGATGGCTAATGGAAATTGGCCGCCGTGGCCAAAACTCGGTCGGGAGGACATTATTATTACCCTAAAGGCTAATCTCTCTGGAGATAGGCCGCACGCGCCGTGGCCGAAATTCGGTCGGGAGTACCTTATTATTTATTATTATAATTTACGCTACTTGCTGGGTTAAGTTTTTCTAATTGCCGAGGGAACTTACTTTCTTAATTATCCGAGATAAAAAGTAGTAAAGCCTAGTCACAAACTATATCTGTACTAAATTTCACCAAAATTGGTTGAAAAGATGGGTTAAAGTTAAAGCCTAGCAGATAATTTGACCAAGTGTGCATTGGCAGGCTTGTCACACCTTTGAGAACATTATAAAAACTCCTAGCCGTGCAGATTTCCCCTGTTTTCCTTCACCGTTAAAGCAAGCGATAATATATATTTGCTATATATATAATAATAGCAAATATATATAAATATATATATATAGCAAATATATATAATAATATATTTGCTATATATATAAATAAACTTTGACAAGTGCTTTCGAATCGTCGAATGAATCTACCACTGGTTCGGAATGCCACTCCTACCGAGAAGAAGATGCGCACACACTTGTGCACTATAATATTTCCCGCGCAGATGGCTAATGGAAATTGGCCGCCGTGGCCAAAACTCGGTCGGGAGGACATTATTATTACCCTAAAGGCTAATCTCTCTGGAGATAGGCCGCACGCGCCGTGGCCGAAATTCGGTCGGGAGTACCTTATTATTTATTATTATAATTTACGCTACTTGCTGGGTTAAGTTTTTCTAATTGCCGAGGGAACTTACTTTCTTAATTATCCGAGATAAAAAGTAGTAAAGCCTAGTCACAAACTATATCTGTACTAAATTTCACCAAAATTGGTTGAAAAGATGGGTTAAAGTTAAAGCCTAGCAGATAATTTGACCAAGTGTGCATTGGCAGGCTTGTCACACCTTTGAGAACATTATAAAAACTCCTAGCCGTGCAGATTTCCCCTGTTTTCCTTCACCGTTAAAGCAAGCGATAATATATATTTGCTAGAAGTGCGTGCCCGAGTATCGAACCCCCGGCCTAGTCAAGAAGCCGAACATCTAAACCGCTAGGCTATAACGGCGGTCGCTTCACAAAAGATTTAAATCCGAGATCTCTCAAAACGAAGAGCTAGATACCGTCTTTGGGTTTTCTTTAACAATATAAAATCTACTTCCTCTTCATAGCATTTTATTTATGAAGTTTATTTTTAAATCTCGATATCCGTTTACGTGAAACTAGGTATGAGGATTCTATTCTAAATGCAAAGTTTATTTCTAAAGCACAGTCTGTAACGGTAATAATATTACAGAATCGAATGCGCCCTGTCAACTTGCTCCTTGCATGATAAGGACCCGATCGGTACCCCTACCACAAGATATTAAATCACACCTACGTTGATCGTATTCGTGTGCTCGAAAACATTGGCTTCAAAGTAAAATAAACCTTATGTACAGTGTTTGAGGGATGAGTGCCCTAGTTGTGACAACGCATATCAGTCGTTTGCGATTGTTAAGCAACGTTGACCCAGGTCGGTAACTGGATGGGTGACCGAATTTGGAGATTCAAATTGGGCCTTTTCGCTTCCTCCGTGCCTCGGAGAGCACGTTAAGCCGTCGGTCCCGGTTATTATCACTAACATCTGATAATAATTATTCGTTACAAAATCCCAAGAGTTTAAATACTATATAATATACCGCCATATGCGGAAGGACATGGGAACTCATCGCATTATTATCCCAAGAAAACTTCTACCATTATTTGATTAATAAAAAGGAAATCGGAAACGTTTCTAAATTAAAAGCGGTAGTGATAATCAAGGGATTTTGGAACCATTTTACTTTGACGCCAACGTAATGACGACGTTGCAATGACGCTGTTGAACTCGATTACGATCAACGTAGGTGTGATTTAAAATCTTGTGGTAAGGGTACGGGTAATTGAAGTAAATGCAGCATTTGAATGCATAGAGTGTTGTTTGCTTGATATCTTTATGTACCAGATGCAAGATGATTTTCAATTAGAGTGGTGCCTAGCCCCTAGGTGGGATGCTGGCTGGAATATTATTATAATGGATGAAATATGGACTTTAAATTCTGATTACATTTCATATCTATATCCATAGTTTTCTCTATGTGTGTCGTACTCCTCATTTCTGAGGGTCGTGATCTCTGTCCATGAGTTATATTATGGTTGGAGTTTTATTAGGATAGTAATGCATTGGGCTTCCGCCCATCTATACGGATGGATGGATGGATAGATGGATGGATGTTTGTTACTCAATCACGCCAAAACGGCTGAACGGATCTGGATGAAATTTGGCACAAAGATTATAATCTGGAATAACACATCATCCATAAATCCATCCATCAGCCTGTATGCATCCGCTGCTGGACATAGGCCTTTTCGAGAGCGCGCCACAAAACACAGAATTACACATAGGCTATTTTTATATTTTTATATTTATTATAATTAAAGAGTTCCCTCGGGAACCAAAAAAACCTCAATTCTCGCGGGCGACCCCACTTTCTTGGCTTCATATGAAGCGGAAAGCATCAAATAATACTCAGGATAATAAATACTCAGGAAATCCATTAAACATGTGAAATTCATTACGAATAAACCACCTCGGAGGGAAACACTCTGAATCGTTAATGTAACGCCGGGAGCGTACCACCTCAAATACTTATTTACTCTTGTAATCGTTGGTACGCGTAATCGCTGATTACTTTATAACAAGCTTTAAAATATAGGTAACAACAATAAATTTGGTAGTCTGGTGGGAGGCTGCGGCCGTGGCTAGTTACCAGTTACCACCCTACCGGCAAAAAATATAGGTAACAACAATAAATTTGGCAGTCTGGTGAGAGGCTGCGGCCGTGGCTAGTTACCAGTTACCACTCTACCGGCAAAAAATATAGGTAACAACAATAAATTTGGCAGTCTGGTGAGAGGCTGCGGCCGTGGCTAGTTACCAGTTACCACCCTACCGGCAAAAAATATAGGTAACAACAATAAATTTGGCAGTCTGGTGAGAGGCTGCGGCCGTGGCTAGTTACCAGTTACCACCCTACCGGCAAAAAATATAGGTAACAACAATAAATTTGGCAGTCTGGTGAGAGGCTGCGGCCGTGGCTAGTTACCAGTTACCACCCTACCGGCAAAAAATATAGGTAACAACAATAAATTTGTAGTCTGGTGGGAGGCTGCGGCCTTGGCTAGTTACCACCCTACCGGCAGAAAAAAGACACTGCCAAGCGATTAAGCGTTCCGGTACAATGCCGTGTAGAAACCGAAAAGTGGTATGGGTTTAATATAACTGCCATGCCCCTTAACAGGTTAGATCTGCACCATCTTAGACTGCATCATCATTTACCATCAGGTCATATCGCAGTCAAGGGCTAATATGTAGGTAGTGGATAAAAAAAAATTGGCCGAAATTGGAAAAAATTTGATAAAGTCATAAGACTGCCGATAGAAGTGAAAACGAATTTGTTTTTTAATAAAAAAAAATTATTAAAATATAAACCGTAACACAGGCATTACAGTTTAATTTCGAATGTAGTATATTTATATTTAAGACCTTTTGTCTTCGTAACAACGCGAGGTGTCGGTCACGGTGTCGGTCACGCGTTTACACATTTTTACCCCCTACCAAAAAGTGCTCAAAGCGCCTAAAGTAGTTTTCACTTCAAAAAGCATAACGTTTTAAAAACGACTGAATAGTTCCACGCGTAATTCCGCAAGACAAATAATATGAAACAGTAAAAAGCATATTTTGGTAAAGTTATTTTATTGTCCGTGGAATCAGAGTCACCATGTCCCATAATCCGGGAACAAAGCTCTACGGATGCACTTAACTGCGCTTTTTGTCAGTGCGAGGGAGGGAGCAGACGGTTTAAATGCTGCAGGGTGCTTAATACCATCGCCTTAAGCAGTATTATTTTAATAATGTTGACGCTCATGTTTCAGATTTATAATCCATATTTGAAGGATGTTAAGGAGGACCTTAAAAAAAAGCAGTCATAGGGACTGTCGATAAAAGTGAAAAAGTTTTTTTTTTATTATTTAAATAATTTTTTGTATGTTTTTTTAAAAATATAAACCTTAAAACTAAGGCATTAAAGTTTAATAAAGTATATTTATATTTAAGACCTTTGTCTTCGTAACAACGCGAGCATGTCGGTGTTCGCGAGCATGTCGCTGTTCGCAGCATGTCGGAGCGAGCATGTCGGTGACGGTGACGCGAATCCACAAGTTTACCCCCTACCAAAAAGTGCTCAACGCGGCTAAAGAAGTTTTCACTTCAAAAAATTGGCAGTCATAGGGACTGTGGATAGAAGTAAAAACTTTAAAAAAAATGTCGGTGACGCATGTCGGTGACGCAAATCCACAAGTTTACCTCCTACCAAAAAGTGCTCAACGCGGCTAAAGAACGTTTAACATCATTATAAATGACATTTAAAAATATTACTGTTTTAAGCAATGGTAGTAAACCGCCAGTGCAGCGGTAGTAAATCAGTTTTCGGGTTACCAGACCAATTTTGTTAATATATTACTGCTTTCGTGGTTTTAGGCGCGCGTTGTTGCGTCGCCATAGAGTTGCCACTTGCTGCCAAAGAAGTCTATATCCTACCCTACCTTATATTAAACTAGCTGATGGCCGCAACTTCGTACGCGATTCCAGACTATAATGTACCTGTGTACCAAATTTCATCCAGATCCGTTCAGCCGTTCTGGTGTGATTGAGTAGGTAACAAACATCCATCCATACATATCCATCCAAACTTTCGCATTTACGAGTATAATATTACTAGCTGATGCCCGTGACGTCATACGCGCGGATTGAGGTTTTTTGTTTCCCGCGGGAACTCTTTAATTTTCCGGGATAAAAAGTAGCCTATGTCTTACTCCAGACTATAATCTATCTCTGTGCCAAATTTCATCCAGATCCGTTCAGCTTTTCTGGCGTGATTGAGTAACAAACGTCCACCCATCCATCCATCCAAACTTTCGCATTTATAGTATAAGTAAGTATAGAAGTATAGATAGTATAGATATAGAGTAAGTATAGAGTATAGAAGTATAGATGTGAGAGGGCGTCTGTTTGCTCGTTAATTTGTTCTTCCATCATATTTGCGATCTGCTACCACTAGCAACCTTTAATAATGTTGCAGCATAACCTCGATTCTGATTAAAGGCAAATACACACTACCGACAGGACAGGAGAAACAGTCAGTATTAAACGAAATCGCGCAATTCTATATGGAGCTGCACAACCCTGCGCGATACGATGAGACGTGTTACCCATACGACATTTTGTCATGTCCAGTCCGTAGTGTGTTCCATCTCTAGCACTAGTATGACGCAAGTTTTCTTTACTAGGCATTAGTATGCGATTTTGCCGATTCAAAGTTGCATTTCAAGAGGTAAATCCTGCAGTTCACGACGCACATCTTTAAAACCGTTTATATGACTTACAGTTTAGCGAATTCCCCATTCCCTGGGGGAGTCACGTTAGCTCGTTTAATCATCGCACATGTAGCGCTCCGGAGCCGGCAAAGAGTTGAATTACCGCTCTCACCTCTTGGGATTATTTAAAAATCCCTACTAATGGAACTCGAATGTAATTCGAGTTCATACTCACTCCCTTTCACACACTTAATCTATTTTCAGCTCGAGCATAAGTCTCTGCTCAGAAGGAGATGGGCCCATAGCCCACCACCACCAAGTGCGGGTTGGCAGACTTCACACAACTTTGAGAACATTATGAAGACCTCTCGAGCATGCAGGTTTGAACCCTGATGATTCAGAAACAGCAGCTGCATCGATCATTGTCACAATCTCAATACTATTGTTACTGGCTGAACTTCTGGAATTCTTGCTATCACAATGGATCTTGGCCAATAGCGAAAGAGTGTTAGCTCTTCATATTTTACAAAAATAAATTAATAAAATACTTACGAAAATTTCGTGAGTGGGATCCGAAACTGCGACATCTTGATTACGACGCGGCTCTCGGCTCCCGCTGGGCTACTGTTTTTTTTTTTAAATATATATTCTTTATTATCATTAACCTTGGTCAACAACATTGCAACAAACATTCTGAAGAAATCTTACAAGTTTACAGACAGAAGGTAAGGAAATATTATGTTACACTTTCGATCGTAAGCTTTTTTTAAAATACTATAAAATTAATAGATACGTATTGCGAAACTACTGCTACTATTGTCTACTGCTACTAATGAGACTATTTGAAAGTACCTACCTATTCAAATTGTACAACACTAACTGAAATACTAAAATAATACCTCTCTCTACTACTTTCCATCTAACAAAACGTAGAAGCCAATTAAAAATGCACCCCTGCACCCCACAACAAAGTCGGTCAAAAACAAAGTAAATAGCTACGCTTGTTATAATTTATACGGGCATTCGACGCTAATACCTACCTGTCTACCCTTCTTTGTTTGTTATGAAAGAAAAGTACTTTGTTTTCTTGTATTTCCAAATGTGAATGTATTTTCTTTGGGAACCTGAAAGTAATTGTGTTCGAGAAACAATAGTTCTCCTTTTATTAATTAGCAAACAACAATGGATCCTTTCTGTTTTGCCGTACAAACGAATCTAGTTGAGGTTTTTGAAGATACTCGTATTTAAATGAGCATACACCGCGGTACTTCACGGTACTATTTCAGGGTTCCGTATGTTCCATTGTAGGTATAGCTTTCAGGGTAAAAACACCTTAGGGACCGGACAGGAGGACAGTCTGGCTAAAACTTTCGGAGCACGGGTAGCAACGTTTTGTCATGTCCTACTAGTATGCGCGTCCCATATAAAAATGTACAACTTAGTTATTAGGGTTCCAATTGCAATGTGCAATTCACACACGGAAGAAGTGATACTTAAGAAAAGTAGCCTACGAGAGAATGAGATAAATATAACTTGTATTCTATCTTAATATCTCGCAGGCTAAATTCTATTTAATGTTTATCTCTTTTTGGTGCCGCTTTTTCGTAAAAAAAAAACACAGGCATGATACAAAAGGCGACCTTATCCCTTTCTAGCAACGATTCCAGGCAACCTTAGGAATAGGAAAAAATAAGGAAAAAAGGACTGCAGGTGGTGTCATCCTATAATTTATTCGTTTAGTTGAATTTTCAAACCTATATATAGATAGATATAGAAGAAGAAAGAACTAAAGAAGTTTCAATTCAATAATTACTAAACACTCGTCTTACTTCGTAAACCCTTAGTAGTACCGATATTCAGTAGAATAACATTGGTGCTGTGAGAATTTTTAACTCGCCGTAAACGCCCCGACGCCAATGATCGTAAAGCAAAGGTATTGCTCAGCCGGGCTGATCCAGTTCGAATCGCATCGCTGGCTATGTAACGATTTTGTTATCGGTTTTACTTACTAAAACCACAGTCTAAGGATATATTATGCTATTAGTGAAACTTCTTTAGCACCGTTGTGATTTGAAAATTCGATGAAACGAAAAATTAAACGAAAAAACGACTACAAAAAGAGACAAACATATTCATAAATAGGCTGCGAGAGAATGAGATAGAATACAAGTTATATTTATCTCATTCTCACGTAGAAGTTTTTTTTTTGAAACTTGCACACACACACTTTTTTCTTCTATAACTAATATCCAATATAAACTATAATGAACTAAACTGAACAGTTACTATATATATTTTCAAGTGCTTTTGATTGGTCAAGTAAATCTACCGCTGGTTCGGAATGACATTCCAACCGAGATACACCAGCAATAAACTCTACCAGTCATTCGACGTCTAGACAAAGCAACGCTGCGGGATGACAGGGACAAGACAGGGGAGCGTATATCTTCAAGCTGATACAGTTTTCAGTACGAAATTCAGTCATTCCAGTACTAAATTAGTTAGCAGCTTAGAGGTGCGGACGTTGTTTATGTTCAGCTGTTGACGTCTTAAGGTCTAGCCCCACAACAGAGGCGCGGCGCGGCGCGCGCGTGGCGCGTAGCTGCAAGTATTCTATGCAGAATTATGTTGCAGTGCAACTCCGTGCCGCGTCGCTCAAATGGGCTAATTACAAAACTCATACAAAAAATATTTGCCGTTACGTAGGTACCGCGCCGCGCCGAGCATCTCTAGTCGGGCTAGACCTTTGTCAGTTGACAACTACGGCACAACTCTAGGTTACTTTTATTAAGCACGTAAATGTCAAGTCAATCAAAAATTCATATTATTTAGATACTGTCATTGGAAACACCCTGCACGTGTGACTAAAATTAACGGACGGACTGAGACTGTTGCTTCTTGACGTAATAATAGTTATAGATAGATAGATAAATTCTTTATTGCCACACATAATAGAAATAAAGAAAGATATCTTTATTAAGGGATACAAGTATAAGACAAAACAGACTATAAAGAAGAATAAACCGGCCAAGTGCGAGTCGGACTCGCGCACGGAGGGTTCCGTACAAACCTGTAGTAAGATTTACGACTTATGACGTACTAGTGGTTCGCCCCGAACTGAGACCTCGCGGTATCCATAAACTTGTACAGAGGGCCATCTATTGACATAATTGTGAAGTTCTGTTAATAATACTGAAGCACATTAATTTATCATACATTTAGTTATCATACTTTGAAATTTCAAACCCCCGATTTTCCCCCTTTTTTAATTAAACTAAAAATAATTTTTGATTTTTTTTTATTTTAACGATGTTAGGCCACTATTATACACAACTATTCCAAATTTCATGTCGATAGCATTAATAGTAACTGAAATAATCGACTGTGACGGACGGACGGAGAAAGTCGCACCATAAGGGTTCCATTTGTACCATTTTGGTACGGAACCCTAAAAATGGCGAAATGAGACTTGATCCCCGAAATGGTAATACAGAAAAAACTTAATTATAAACAAAAACAGTAAACAACGCGTGCGCAAGGGCGGTCTTATCTAAGTGATCTCCTCCAGACAACCCGTTGGGAAAGTGCAACAATAAACAATAAACATTTATAGTACTCTGACAAAGGCGTGAACTGAAGTAGGTAACGTCGACACTGTCCCGTATTTCTATAAATTATTCAGAATTCTGTAAAATACCAAATTTCCCTTTGAAGCGGAGTCGAGTCCCCTTTTTATCATCATTCGATAGGTGAAAATGAATTTCTCTCATTATTGCTTTGAACTTTGTTGTCACTACGTAAAATGTATTCAAGAAATTCAACAATTGCCCTTAGTACGATTTTGAACTCCAACAAAGTACCCTTTAAGTTTATTTTCGTGGAAACGGCAAAAACGCGAATTAATAATAATTGTAGTAAGGTTTTATGATTAATTTTTTTCTTGAGATTAAAATCGATCAACTAAATAATTTCTCTTCTTCTTACATTTAATTATTGCTATTGTGCTTGGTGAAAGACTAAATGATCTATTGGAAATCCCTTTGAATAAATTACCTAGGTACCTACAAGGGACAAGAAATTTCCAATTTAGTTTTGTACAAAGAACATAATGTAAAATGTGCAACGCTTGTCTGTCTGCGACGCTTTAACGGCCCATCTTTTCAATCGATTTTGATGAAATTTACAGAGAGATAATATTATGTTGATTCCCGGGGAAGGACATAGGCTACTTTTTATGCCGGAAAATCAAGGAGTTCCTGGGGGAACACGAAAACATTAATCCTTGCGGACCAAGTCGCGGGCATTACCTAGTTAAATTAGATTAGAATTAGACATTATATCTGTTAACAACGATGAAGACGACCAAAATTATAATTTTTGAGTTCGGAATACTAAACAGACATAATACCAATAATACTTTATCATCCAACTGTAAAAAAAGACCAATAAATCAAGACATTATTTTTCATTTCACCTTTTTACTATCGGACAAGATTTGCACGCTTGAAGTAAAAAGAATGAAGACTTTGTTACTCTATTCGGACATTGAAAAAGGTAAGGGATATCTGTCGTTTCAAATCTGACCGGACTTGGTCCCCTTTTCACGTGCACTCTGCTGGACAATGTGACAGGCAAAGATCTTTTACTTTAATTGAAAAGTAGACTCTTCTCAGTAGAATCTTTCCGCACCCATGGTAGGTAGAGTCAAAACATGAGTCATCATACATCATACTAATATTATAAATGCGAAAGTGTATTTGTTTGTTGGTTTGTACTTCAATCATGCCGCAAAAGAGCAACGGATCGACATGATCTTTTTCATGGGTACAGTTGAGAACCTGAAGAGTGACCTAAGTTACTTTTATTCCATAAAATTAAAGAGTTCGCGCTGGACCAAAATCCTTACTCCACGCGGACGAAGTCGCTAGCATCAGCTACTGCAATAATAAAATAGTCACGGCAATAGACGTAAACGTACTTACACAGATATTTTTGGTGTTATTTTTATTAAGGACAGGTTAAAGTAAAACCCGAAAAGATAAAAGCTTTAGCTGGTGTACGAGTAAATGTGTGTTTTCCGCTGCAATTGCATTTCATTACGTCAACGGGTTCGGCCTTATCAAGCGAATCAACTGCACTGTTCTCACTTCACGACACGGGTACAATACGACTTATCGCACGATCCTATTTTAAAATTCAGTGGGAACTCTTTTAGTCTTCGAAATGCAAGCTATTAGGCGATATCGGTTGAGTAGACGAGCCAGAAAAAGGACAGCCACACCTTTTCACATTTTTAATAGACAGTAGTATGGATAATCATAATAAAAATATGAATATATATTATCATATAAAAATAATAAAGAATATTCTTTAATAAACACCTTCATCAAACTATAACGGTATAATATTTGGGACAAACTTGAGTTTTTCTGCTATTCGAAATCTATCAACGTTGACATGATGTGCAAACTCGTACTTTTACGGTACGGAACGTATAAATGTGGAATATCAGTTCAGGGCGTTTACAGTGTTGTGATATCCCGAGCAGTTATGAGCTTCATCTTTGGTCTCGTTCCACGTCATGCTCCGGAGGTTGATAACGTAACTTGGCGGATAGCGTATAACTGGTACACTACTAAGTAAGTAAGGGCCAACCACGTATTCTCTTGCTCTGAGGGTTCAAATCGAAAGCTTGTCGCACGACTCTGTTGGCTGATCAACACAATGTCGCACAGTAGAAATGACCTCGCCAGCTCTACGGAAATTATAGCCCGGGACGGCAAAAGATATTGAAACGGACAATTTAAAACGCCATTGTTTCACCGTTGATCTTTTTTAAAAGGCTACAAAATTGTAATTTTTTTAACCACCATTATTTCAGGTAACTTTTTAAATGAGTTTTGAAAAGGATGCAAATAAGGATAAACTATGTGATGCCTGCGAGTTTGTCAGCCTGCTTTTAGTTTTTTTTTATTCAGGTGAAATTTCTATACACATTATCAAAATAACATAGGTAACTAATATCTTGAGTTTCTAGTGGTTTCCAGACAGAGCAACATGAGATCTATCTACAGCACCTCTATGACTGACTGACTCCGTCAAACTTATCTGACCCAGTGACCAAAATTGGAACAATTTTGAAGTGAAAAACTCCTTAGCCGTGTTGAGCACTTTTTGGTAGGGGGTGAACTTGTGGATTCGCGTCACCGACACCTCGCGTTGTTACGAAGACAAAAGGTCTTAAATATAAATAGACTGGCAGAGGAATCGGTTTTACATATCCTGATAGAATGTCCTAAATTTGGTAGAAAACGAATGGAGCTGGAACAATATATAGACATTAAGATAAATAGAGAAACCATACCCGCCATTATAGCCAACAAGCTAGCAAGAAAAAAGTTCTTAGAGTTTTGCGAAGAAGTAACAATAGCAGTTAGACTTACGGCCGGTTTCTGAATTGAGAATTTCATGTTGAGTCTGTCTCAAAGACCACATAAGTGTGACTTACGTACTACTTAGGCAAATTTTTGTTTCTGAATTGATATTTTGTAAGCTTTGAGAATTGGAGCTTGAGAAATTTCAAATTTGACAGTTTCGAAACTTAAATCCATGCTTAACTGCAAAATTGCGTTTCAGAGCGCATTTGACAGTGCTCAAAGTCCTCTAATCTCAAAGTTGAGTGCGTAATATTTAAGTAACGAATTTCGGCTACTTAAACTATATTCACACTAGATAATGCACGCGACTTCGTCCGTGGATTAAGGTTTTTTTGATTCCCGCGTGTTAACTCTTTAATTTTCCGGGATATAAACCCCTATACCAAATTTCATCAAAATCGGTGAAACAGATGAGCCGTGAAAGCGTAGCAGACAGACAGACACACTCTCGAATTTATAATATTAGTATAGATTTGCGATTTCTAGTGAAGATTCTTCGTTGGCATCTTTTGACGCTCCCTGTCGCAGTGGCGATCACTGTGGTCTTATTAAGGGAGTTCACTGGTTCGATTTCCGGCAAGTCGATTTGGGAATTTACAATTTCTGAGTTGTGGGAGGCTTCCTTCATAGGTGTAGAAATCTATGAGTTTAATATAACTGCCATACCACTAACAATTTAGCCCGCTACCATCTTAGATTGCATCATCACTTATCATCAGGTGAGATCGCAGTTGGGCTAACTTGTAGTGGGATTTAAAAAATCTTTGGAGAAGCCTGAGGTACTCGTAGATGCCTACGTGGTACAAGATGATGAACCTGTTGAAGAACGAAATTATGTCCTGTCTTTGCCCCAAGCTCCTTAGTAGAAAGTTATTTTACAAATAACTACATAACAATAACTCCTGTAATCACAATCACATAATAAATATTATAAATGCGAAAGTTTGGATGGATGTATGGATGTGTGGATGTTTGTTACTCAATCACGCTCCAACGGCTGAACGGATCTGGATGAAATTTGGCACAGAGATAGATTATAGTCTGGAATAGCACATAGGCTACTTTTTATCCCGGAAAATTAAAGAGTTCCCGCGGGAACTGAAAAACCTCAATCCACGCGGACGAAGTCGCGGGCATCAGCTAGTAAGTAATATTTTGTTAGAAATTAGGAACTCTTTGTTGGATTTTTTAATTTTGTTTTATTTTACAAATAACTCAGCATAATGTAACATTTCTGGGTAATAAATATAATATGATATTGTCACATAATCATCAGTTGTGGCGATAATTGAAGATCCACCAGGCAGCTTTACTCTTCATCTCTTGGTCCTGTGGTACATAGGCTATTGTATTGTTTAATTATTACAATCCGCTCTTCCTTCTTTTTTTGCAAGTAGAATGTTCTGTGTCTGTGAATGTCTTTTTGCATTCTATCACACCTTATAATCTGTGGATAGAACAATTTTATTGATGACTTACATATAAAACACATAAATAATATGCATTTTATCATTGATGTAGAATTTTAGTAGGTACCTATACCCTGTTATTCAAAGAAAACAATGACATTATTCGAAGTTCGTTGCCAGTTGGTTTGGTTGTCTTGTGACTGAACAAATTTCCATTTCTGAGTAGAGTTACATACGAACTAACTACTAATTGTGGTCATGTAAAATTAACCCTCGAATATTGTACTAAACCAGGAGAAAAGCTGGCCTACGAGTAAGGGGATGATATAAAGATTAGGTACTTACTTTGCTACTACTGTTGTCTTTCCCCACGGTAGTGAAGTTGGGATATATTTTTTTCTTTTCTCTATCCATTTTATAAATATTTGTAAGAATAATTACAAATAAAAACAGAAGTCAAGATTTGGAAAATTTTGTAAACAAATCCGTTTGTCAAACTTTTGACGCTTCTGACACATTGTTATGTCGTACGTTCCATTTCTTTATCCCGGTTATTTGAAATCAAACGCACATCAGAGTTTTTATGAGATAAAAGCCTGAAATATTTGAAATTCATAAATTTCTAAATAAAATTCTATAAAATTTTTCTTTTTGAATCATATTTAATAATAAAATTTAACAAAATTAGAAATAAATATTATTTTCGGTCAATACCGGTTTTTCTACGTGTAGCGAAACGCAAAGGCAATGTTGGAGAATACTCAGGGACGATTGGAGAAATACTTAGCTAATTACAATTTGGGAAATTCTAATTTTATCGTGTGAAACACAAAAAACTTAAGTCTTACTCAAATATTTAAACAAAACTCAGCTGATTTTTGCTTGAATGCTTAATTCAGAAACCGGCCATTAGAAATGACACTAGGTAGGTAATACTCAAATATGTAATTCATACCTAGATGAGTATTAAACAGTAAACGTAATTATAGCAAATAAGAAAATAAAATATAAATGTATAAATTTAAAGTAGGTAATTATGAATAGAAGTAAGAAATATTATGTATACTTATATTATATAACATAATATATACTTATGCATACATATAAAATAATATGTTATAGATAATAATGATAAATGAAATGCTAAAAAAAAAAAAAAACATAGCAGCTCATTCTCGTCCAACAGAGCAAGGCAAAAAAAAAAAAAAAAAACATGAAGCCATGTCAGCTATCAAAGGTCTCCGATCATCATGTCGGAGGACAAATAGAGGACACACATATAAAAAAAAAAAAAAAAAATATAAATAGACTATATTCGTAATTAAACTATATTTTAATTATTTTAAATATATTAATTTTATCGTTTCGTTTCGTACTGTCGTATTTTCCTGTTCTATCAGCAGTGTATTTTCGCCCTAAGTTAGTTAACGCAGCAATAGTGCTTTCCTATGTGAGGGGGGATACTCAAAGGCAGCATTCAACGTAAGTCTTAGGTCGGAGCCCGCTTGTTAGAACATTTCAATTGAGTCTCCATACAGACAGACTACAGACGGATGTAAATCACCAGAACCCGGTGCAGAAATTGTAGTTACTAATGATTGTACCGTGCCTACTGTACTATGAAAGTAAGTACTGTACTATGAATGTAAAGTTTAAATGTAGAGGCAACTTTAGTTACTTCACTTTATACCTAGAATCAAAGAGCTTCTTAATGTTAGAGTTACTTACTACGTATACTTAAACCTTCCCGCACTGAAAAGCGCTACGTTTGTAGACCATCAGTGCCCTAGCCTAAGATTTTACATTTCAAATTCGATATATCGTAAACGAACCATCACATCGCCAAAGTAAAATGATGATAGGCCAGGCTTCATACTAAAATATTCAGACCCCTTTTAGGTTCAACAGTTTAGGTTATCTTCAGTCGTAGTCATAGACGCTACTTCGATATTAATAGAGGGCTCTATATTGCCATTTACCACCACGTCAGATATTTCAAATGCTTAAAATTAGATAAACTATCACCCACAGTTTTAGCTAGAGCCATATTCTCTATGGACACCATTATTTAGGCTTGATTAGGACAATATGTCATATGCAAGGCTACCCGCGGGCGTGGACTAAACTACAATGTATCATTTGAATAATATTCATGTTCGACATCGTTTAATAGCTCAATTAATTACTCATGTCGAGTAACACGGTTATGTGTAGACACAGCTTTCCCTTCCACTTTTAATATTGGTATCTTCAAATCACAAGTGAACTAGCATCTTTTAGGCAAGGGTGATTCATCTTAGGCTGCATCGCTTCTTGCCAGCAAGTCTGATTGCAGCCAAGCGATAGTCTTTAAATATAAAAAAATTGCTTCTTAAACGCATTAAATACGTGTATTTTTTTCTTGCTGATTTTTTTAAAAGATCAACCGCCGATATTCTAGCTGGTCTTTCTCGTAAGGAATGGCATTTCGAACAAGTTGCAGTGGTAGCTAGATCCACTTGACAATGAGTGGTAAATGCACTTGCAGAAGTTGATTATTGGATGAAAGAAATAAGTGTTTTATTACGTACATGATTTAATTTGAATAAGAAACATTTAAGTTTGAATTTGGCCCTGTCCTTATGACTCGTTTAATAAGTAACTAGGCTTTTTCAGAGTTCTAGATCCAGTTTACGTTTGCACTATTTGTCAATCAGTTTCTCCTTTTACATACATTTTTAAGCGAGGTGTTTTTTATAAGTTTAATTATTGATGGGGAAATCTACTCACTGACGTTGAGGGAATACAAACGAGTACTTAGAAATACATATTTTCTACTTCCTTCAGAATTCCCGACACCATAGTAGAATGATGAAATGAATCATCTGCCACACCTAAAATACAACACGGTATTATCATCAATTAACGAACTTTTTGAAGACCTAAATATATTTTTGGAGCCATTGGTCAGGTACTTTGGCAAAACGAGAGCCGTAGCTTATAACGTCTCCCTCAGGAGGGTACAAACTATGTAGGTTTTTGTTTTACTGATATGCATTGAAACAGCAAACGTACATTGAATTTAGCAGCGCAATTACGTGTCACCGAGTTCTAATAACTAAATTGTTAGTTCGGAACTCAAACACAAAGCTTTGTGTACAAACTCGGTAATTTGTATACAAAGTTTTGCTTATTGAGTACCAATGAATGTCTGCGGTTTCACTCGAATACAGATGAAATGCTAATTTTAAGAGTATGTACCTATATTTTGTTGTGAGATAGATATTATGTTCACAAAGTTGTCAATTCTCTAGCTCCACCCATTCATCTGATAAAACTAGGGATCTGAGGGTTACCTACCATCGCTTAAAGCAGTATTTCAAATGGCCTGGTGGGAGGCTTCGGCCGTGGCTAGTTACCACCCTACCGGGAAAGACGTGCCGCCAAGCCATTTAGCGTTCCGGTACGATGCCGTGTAGAAACCAAATAGGGATATGGGTTTGAATATAACTGCCATGTCCCTAACAGGTTAGCCCGCTATTATCTTAGACTGCATCTTCACTTCCCATCAGATAAGATCGCAATATCAAGGGCTAACTTATAGTGGTTAAAAAAAAGACGTTGGCGTCCCTAAAATAAGGATTATAATTCTTCTAAAACACGAACGTCAACAATATTAAATACAATACGGCTTTAAGCGACGGACGGTAGTATAACCCCAGAACACTTCTTCCTGGGTGTTCATCTACTCTTAACTCATCGAAGCCCACCGATTAACACGGATCTCCTTCTGTTAGGCCATAGTCCATCACATTGGCTAAATGTGATTTGGCAGATTCACATACCTTTTGAATCGTCGCGTCGTCAACTTCGTTGTCGACCGATAGATGTCCACTGGTGGATGTCCACCATATATATTATATCGTATAGGTATCTTGCAAGGACGTTATTTTTTTTTATTCACATAAGCCGTGGTCTTGTGCCGAATGGATCCAGCGGCTCCCTGCGACTCGTCTATCCAATAAATAGGAAAAGGGTTCTGCTGACGCTACACTTTGATTCCTTTTGAATAATGTGGCCACTTCTGTATAACACAATGGGGCTGATTTTGTAGTGCACAATCTCTAAACTAAACTAAAATGAATTATTTCTAACCCTTTCATAATAGTTCCTGCGGAAAGGGACAGAACTAGTTTTACAGCTGTCATTTTAGTTTACTTTAGAGATTGTGTTATACATAATTGGCCACATATAAACTAAACTAAAATGAAACCTCTAAACCTAGTTATGTCCCTTTCTGCAGAGAGGAGGCTTTCTTTCTGATGAAAGGGTTAGCAATATTTGTAGTGCTGTCATTTTAGTTTAGTTTAGAGATTGTGTACAACAGAATCAGCCCCATTATGTAGAAATCTCAGGCATACAGGTCTCTACGAAGGAAGAACACATTCAAAATCTAGTTAAAATGTAATTTTGATAAACACTGAAGGGGCAGTACGGGGGGCGGTTCGGTGCACTTTTATAACGGCTACAAAGGGGAACTTTCCTTTTAATCAACGACCCGAGTAAAATACACTGCCTCATAGACTTACAAACATAAAGACAAACCAGCTGCTCAAAAGTCAAAACTCATAGAATAGCCGATAACTGATTTCATGTAGGACGTACTTGGACACTACCAACGATTCGGAAAGAAGATTGTAATGAGAAGAGCTGACAAGAAACTCACCAGTTGATCTTTTCAATCAGTATACTTTCCCGATGCTGAAAGCCAAGTAGGTACAAATTATATTTATGTAAATATTGTAGCCGAGTTTCTTGCTCGAGAATAAATAAACCCACCAAAACCATTTCATGGATAGGCTGCCAAGACTCACATACAAGTTCAAATCGTAATGCTTTCACTGTTAAAAAGTTATGAGATCTCTAGTAGAGCCAAGCCCCTAGTTGAGCTCCGATTTGTGCTGCGCATCATCATAGTCCATGGGGCCAGTTGCAAGTCTAAAGTGTACAGGTTTAAGTACTTGGCTGTACCACATAATATACTACATAGAAGTCCTGACTCTACAAACTCTATATCTTAATAAAAAGATGTGGCTTGGCTGTTTCGTGATCCAACCAATCATTTAAATATGTTCGTGGAACTATTACAGGACATAACATAGGTATATGTACATAAGGTATAGTTTGTGCGACAATCACCGACAGTCTGAGTATAAATTCAAAAGAGCAACCGCCGAGTTTCTTGCTGGTTCTTCTCGGTAGGAATGGCATTCCGAACCAGTGGTAGATTCATTCGACTATTCATAAGCACTTGTAAAAAGTCTATTTGAATAAAAAACTTTTGAATTTGAATTTGAATTTGAATTTAAATTTTCTAGCATATATATGCTAGAAAATTTATACTTGGTATATTTGGTAAGTTCGCTAACAACATCTTATCCTGAAAATTTCAGGTTTCTAGCAGGACCTAAGCTATGACGGTTCGTAAATCCGACGAAACGCTTCCAGAAAAGGTAGGTAGTGCCCCGTTTCCTTTGGCTCGTCTTTGGCGGGGTCACTACCGTGACCCCAGATAAAATCTTTATTTGCAAAATTACAAATTTGGATAAGAAATTATAATTTGGCTTCTAACTCCCAAAAAAGTAAAGACTGTGTTAGGGGAGTTAGTGCCTTCCCTAGTACATAGATGCTATTTTTTGCAATTATTGGCTAAGGTTATCAATAATTATTACACAATCAAATAAAATACAATCTGAAACTACTGAACGTATTTAAAAGCAACTTGATGCCAACTTAGAAAAACAACAGGCTTCCTTCAGTATTGAGGATGAACTTGAGATTGAGTCCAGTCTATAAGTTTGTAAGTCTATTGCGCCCGTAAACATAGTCTGACCTGTAATGCCTTTAATTTTATCGCACCAAATAACCGCTATACTGTACTTTGGTAAGTAATTTTATTGTACATTAAATAACCTTATTGCATAGGTACACAACATAAATTTGTGTTATTTTATTGGTTCAACATTGATTTAACGTATGGAACTTTTTAGTTGCATATTTACTAGATAGCCGGTATAAAAAAAAGTTTGTAGCGCCCCCAGATGACGTACACACCCCGTACTATGGTCCAAGAGCTGACGACGAATTTCGGGAAGGTCTTTCGAAAGTTTTTCAAATTCTTTAAAAACGAAATTAAAAGATAAAAAGAAAACAAGTTGGTAAAAAAAAATTTTTTTTTGTTTTTTTTTTGCAAATGCTGCGCAGTAGCAAAATAACCGCAAACACTCTACCAGACTGGCAGGACCGGATTCGCCAATTGACGAAATTATATTTTTTCACAATTTCAGCTTGCCAAAAGGACCTTCCCGAAATTCGTCGCCAGCTCTCCGTCTATACCCCGTACGTGATGGACTTTACACAAGCCCGTAATCAGTTCCCGTTGTATTTGTTCGTCAGATTTTTTAAATCAGGCGACGTGTTTTAGGGGCCCTCATAATGTATTTATTTTATGTCCGAGGACCTTTAGGATTTTAGGTCCTTAAAAAGGACTGATGCCGGTTATATACATACTCAATAGGGCTACTGTTATATTATTATCTACTGCAATATTATTATATACTAGCTGATGCCCGCAACTTCGTCCGCGTGGTTTAAGTTTTTTTGATTCCCGCGGGAACCCCTTCATTTTCCGGGATAAAAAGTAGCCTATGTCACTCTCCAGCTCCTCAACTATATCCATTCCAAAAACCACGTCGATCCGTTGTTTTGTTGCGGCGTGATTGAAGGACAAACCAACACACTTTCCCTTTTATAATATTAGTATATTATAGCCTAGACCTCCTATACGGGGTCGCGGGTTTGATCCCTGGGCACGCACCTCTGACTTATCGGAGCTACATACTCGTACTCAATATGGACGCTCATGTAGATAGATAGATAGATCACTTGCTTGCTAGTTGCTTGCTTTAGATAGAAAACATTGCGAGGAAACCTGCATGCCCGAGAGTTCTTCGTAATGATCTCAAAGTTGTGTGAAGTCTGCCAATCTGCACTTCGTTAGCGTGGTGGACTATGGCGAAAACGTTCTCATACCGAGAGACTCTTCTCGTGACTCGTTTCAGTAGAGAGCCGGCAATGCATTGAAATGATGATGATGATGACTTTTTGATGATTAACTTCCGATTGACGATTTGACGATGATTGACTCGTTGGTCTAGTGGTTAGCCTGTTCGACTGAGACCGACGAGGTCCCGGGTTGGAGTCCCGGGTTGGGCCATAATTAAGTATTGGGTTTTTCTGACTAGAAATTTTCAGTACTAGCCCGGAGTTAGGAAGTTGGTGGTGTTTCACCCCCGTGCCTCGGAGAGCACGTTAAGCCGTCGGTCCCGGTTATTATCACTAACATGATAATAGTCGTTAAATCCCGCGAATCCGCATTAGAGCAGCGTGGTGGGTCTAAGCTCTAATTCCCTCTCTATTATGAGAGTGGAAGCCTGTGCCCAGCAGTGGGACGTTAATGGGCTGTAGTGGTGGTGGTGGTGGTGATGGATGAAGCTTCTTGTTCCTTTGTCACACACACAGCAGTCTACAGCGGTAGACACACAGGACAAAGACGTAAATTTTCTACAAAGAATTAGAGTTTCAGGTGGTTTCAGGCAATGAACCATTTCTGTCAACTCACTTAAAACATTTTTTCGGAACTTTCTTTTCTTAAACTTTATAAGCATTTCAGCGCGGATGTTGGCTACAAGGGAAAGCCTCAGTTTATGACTTAATGACACTGTAAAGAAGGAAGTAATGAAAGTTGAAGCGCACGCGATTTTCGCCCCTATTCCTTAAACCCAGTGTTTATAGTCGGCCATAATCGCAAATTAAAAGTTTCATAGCACGTATAAAACGCGCGGCTAAATAAATACCGGGTTACATTTTACTGTTGAGGCCGTTATGGGCCAATTACTGTGATTAGATTTTTTTTCTTGGGACTTTGGGATATATTTGACCCATGCAATTGTTCGACTGAGGCCGACGAGGTCTCGGGTTCGAGTCCCGGGTAGGTCCATAATAAAGTATTGGGTTTTTCTGACTAGAAATTCTCAGTAATAGCCCGGAGTTAGGAAGTTGGTGGCGTGTCACCCTCGTGCCTCGGAGAGTACGTTGAGCCGTCGGTCCCGGTTATTATCACCATGATGATAGTCGTTATAGCCCACCAACCTGCATTGGAGCAGCGTGTTGAATCTAAGCTCTAATTCCCTCTCTCCTATGAGAGTGGAGGCCTGTGCCCAGCAGTGGGACGTTAATAGGCTGTAGTGGTGGTGGATGCAATTGTAGGTACATCTGTCTGTGATGTCTGTGGTTCTCGGATCAGGTATTAATATTTGGTCCAAGGCACACATTATCTGTGGCGTGAGGGTACCACTTAGAAAAGCGAAATTAAAACGAGTAGGTACCATAAAGGTCATATATTCAGGGTTCCGTACCTCAAGAGAAAAAAAGGAAACCTTATAGGATCACTTCGTCGTCTATTTTTAATTTAAATGTGTAATCATTAGTAGGTAGAGTAGGTATATGTATAAAAGCCACTTGATCGTAATCTTAGACTGCGAAGGCTTAAGCCAAAGTGCGTTGTTAGCTTAGGACCATACCTACACCTCATCCTTGCATTAGCGTTTGTTATTCAGTCCTGAAGCACAAGAGATAAACTATTTGTCATGTGAAATAGCAATCTATCTTCTGTTGGGATCTCACATGGATATACCTGCGACATCCAATACGAAGATACACAATCCACTGTGTAAAAACATCTGAAAATATTTAGCACATTTTTATTGAATATAGCTATAAGCTTCAGTGATTAACATCCCATATATTATCTGAATATATAAAAAGGTGACTAACTGACTGATTGATCAATCAACTCACAGCTCAAACTATATAAATTGGTGGTATAATTTGAAAATTTAAAACCCAAGGGGGTAAAATAGTGGTTTGAAATTTAAAAATCGAACTTAACGTAAGCGAAGCTGCGGGCAAAAGCTAGTCTGGAATATAGCTCATTCTTGTACCCTGAACGATTTTAGATAAGTTTCCCCGCGTTTCCACTAGACAGATCCGGAACAATATCCTTATCGCAGTACAGTACTGCGCTAGAAAGATTATCTTATATGTCTGAGCATTAAAATAGCATCTCTAAAGTAAACTTAAGTGACGAACGAACGTCTGTTCAACCCTTTCCAGTTCACTATCTAGGTATAAAACGCACATGCATTATCGCTTTTTTTCATCACTGAGTCTATTACTTTCCTACACGATGCTAGGTGAAACAACAAGCATCGAAGCCACGTGCGCTCGCGTCTCGCGATTTCCTTCGCACGTTGTACCCTTCTGAGATTGATCGAATTTAAAATACGGTCTCACTAACGGCCGAAATTAATAATCAATCTCTCTGTAATCTGTCGATAAGTTGCTAAGCAACGTTGTTTTTTGAAGAAAAGTACAATACAACTCTGGACAAATAACAACGTTGCTTGGTAACAAATCGACAGATTACAGATAGATTGATTATTAATTTCGGCCGTAAGTGAGGTGAATCACATTTGAGTCAAACTAAAATGGACCCAAAAACTCTTGATTTAAAGCCACAAATTCAGTGCAACCGATTCAAATTTCGAAACGTATCGTTTGGAGCGCTAGCTGTGAATGCATACACGAAATTGAGCTCTAAATTAAAAGATTAAGATTCATTTTAGTTTGATGCATATGTAATTCACCTCACTTAGTGAGACCGTATTTTAAATTCGATCAATCTCAGAGTAAGGGTACAGTACCCTTACTCTGAGATTGATCGAATTTAAAATACGGTCTCACTAAGTGAGGTGAATCACATTTGCGTCAAACTAAAATGGACCCAAAAACTCTTGATTTAAAGCCACAAATTCAGTGCAACCGATTCAAATTTCGAAACGTATCGTTTGGAGCGCTAGCTGTGAATGCATACACGAAATTGAGCTCTAAATTAGTAAGATTAAGATTCATTTTAGCTTGATGCAAATGTAATTCACCTCACTTAGTGAGACCGTATTTTAAATTCGATCAATCTCAGAGTAAGGGTACTGTACTGCGTACTCTGAGGTACCTACGTGTCTTACGATTGTTTAACTGCCCCCCGATTATGTAAGAATGGCCGATCAAATCGTCAAAGGGTAGGTACACGAAATTGAGCTCTAATTCAATGCTGTAGTTTATTTTACTTTGACGCCGAACTTTTACGATTTGATCGGCAATTCTTACATAATCGGGGGCTAGACTATAGAACTGTGTATCTAGTTTAACTCCCATCAATGGGAGAAGTAACAAAACGAAAACTCGATTACGTCCGGGCGACACGAAGTTGCGATCGCGGCAAAATCAAATTTCCACTTTCTTTCGGGATTGATAATAAAACTTTTCGTGTCACTTTAAATGCTTTGTTATTTGTGTCCTTTTTCGTGCAATTGACATAATTGGCACGTCATATTAACGTAACATCTAAATAGGTTTATGTATATAATTTTACAAAAAAAAGATACGCGTCGAATTGAAAACCTCCTCCTTTTTTGGAAGTCGGTTAAAAAGGAAAAGGTGACTGATTGATCGATCAACGCACAGCTTAAACAGTTGGATGGTTTAGATTTAGGTTTTTGACCAACTCCGTGGGAACTCTGTGATTTTCCGGGATAAAAATTAGTCTATGTTCTTCTTCGGGATGCATCCTATGTATGTACAAAATTTCGACTAAATCCGTCCGAAAAGATAGGCAGTGAAAGCGTAGTAGATAGACAGACAGACAGACAGACACACTTTCGCATTCATAATGATAAAAATATTAGTATGGAAAGAAGGGCTATTCACTATTAACATTAACTCGAAGTTACATCGTCATAGTAATTGTATCTTTCTCGGATACATTTATATGGAAAATGTTACCTTACTGTTTGTAATTTTGTTAAAGCTTACGTAGTATGAATACAGATGAGCAAGCGAAAAGAACTATATTGCATAAAACAATAAAATACGCCAACACCTGTAAAGTCCTGGCTAAACACAACTGCTTGCGTCGAATTTGGCCTTAAAGCGGCTGTAAGTATAGCCTAGTGGTTCACCCTTTACCGTTGCCCTAGTTGTGAGCTTGTCGCTTACGCAGCGACGCGGCGTGACAGTATCAAACAGTAGCTGACCGTAGATACGTCTGTCATTTTCTGCTATGGCGTCGTATAGCGTCGCGTCGCGTCCGCCCTGAATTCTTGTTCAGGTTCTATCCCCGGGCAGGTGCACTATAGTATCTCCCGCGCAGATGGCTAATCTTTCTGGAGATTGGCTGCTGTCGCCGAAATTTGGTCAGGAGGACATTATTATTATATCGCGACAGTGGCGCGTTGTGTCTGACCACGTCTCAACACCGTCCGAAATTCACACGAGTGTAAACTTTAAAAACAATTCCGTGGATAATCAAAGGGAAATAATGGCATGCGTCGTTAACTGTAATCAACGCGCGCGTAAATGTTTCACAATTCAATCGAGCGGCTGTTCATTTTGAACGTTTTATTAATGAGGGAGCATTCAGAAAATGCCGATTGGAGGCCTTTTATCGTCTTTGATGTCGTACGAACGAACATCCCTAGAACAAAGAGGCATGTGGAATTGTTTTAAAGTTTTTTAAAGAAAGAGTGAAAAAACTGTTGTTTATAAACTATAAGAGGATGCCCACGACTTTGTCAGGGGGGTAAAGGGAAATTCCAGCGCGAACTCTTTAATTTTGCTATGCTATTTTGATAGACTTGCGCTTGACGACAATCATGCTTGTTACAAAGCAATGATGAGGTCTAGGTTGCAGCGCGCTGGCCTAGAAGATGCCTACTCGCTCTTGCCTTGAAGGTACTTAAGTTGTACGTGCAATGTAGCCTATGTTGCCTATATCTCCATTCTAAAGTGCAGCAAAATCGATTCAGTCATCTACTAGCTGATGCCCGCGACTTCGTCCGCGTGTTTTAAGTTTTTTTGATTCCCGCGAGAACTCCTTTATTTTCCGGGATTAAAAGTAGCCTATGTCACTCTCCAGGTCCTCAACTACATCCATGCCAAAAATCACGTCGATCCGTTGCTCCGTTGCGGCGTGATTGAAGGACAAACCAACAAACCAACAAACAAACACACTTTCGCATTTGTAATATTAGTATGATCTCCATTCCGAGCCAAATCTTCTAGGCAACCACGTTCCAATTTAGGCTGCATCACCACTTACAATCAGGTCTGATTGCAGCCAAACGCTAGTCTATATACTTATTTAATACTTTAAAAAAATTGTACCTACTTATGGGTTCGGTCGCAAAAAAATGTACAGTAGTTTTTTTTTGTTGTCCTGGTTTTATTTTTGTCATAAAATCAGTGCTGTTTTAATTACGAATATACGTTCCATATTGATCTAAATAGAACCTCTCTGTAGTTTAGATAAAACCATGAAATCTCAGCTATCCTTACAAAATTGTATTATTTTAGTTTTTTTCCGATTGGCAAAATTTTTGATCCATACAAAAACTGTTTGTCCAACTACTACACTATTATCGAAAGCATGTCATTTTAACAAAACTTTTGTCCTAATATTGCGTTTGTAAGTTGGGTTCAAGTTCTGATTACTTTTCCAACGTATTTACAAAAGGTTACCATTATTTTAACAATAACCACAATTTTGTTCAACTTCTAAAATGTGTCCAATTTTTTGTTGCGTGTGTAACGTAATGAATGTAACGACATTATAACGCCTATTTTTGCCATACTACATAAATAATTTGGTTGCTTTTGCCTTTCATTTATTGGCAACACTATTGAACAAGGCGCCAACATTCAGAAAATAAAAACGGCCATGTTTGTTAGGAGGAAAATTGTTAGTGTGTGTCGACGCGAGAATTGTCGCCAAAAATTGTTTTTCTTGTGTTGAATTGCAGGGTGAGTAATGGACATTCTTTCGAACTAATAAATAAAGGTTAATAAAGCTTTGACATCGCGTAAAACAATGAAACTACTTCTCTGTCTGTAATTATTCGCTGTACAGTGATATTTTGATTTGAGGTTAAGTCGTTCGCTTTTTTCTGTCATGATTGTAACATATGTAACGAAATGTGTAACGTTACGGTCATGACCGATTGTAAGGCGGAGAATACACTTCTTCAGAAATTCAATTTTGACAGAGTTAATCGTTTTATTACGTCACCCGGTAAATAAGAGAAATTTATAAAAATGTGATGGTAACTAACGCTAGTTTCGACTCGGTGCCCTCTTAAAGGATGTTCGACAGAATTAATCGTTTTAATAAAAGCGGTATCACCTAATGTAAAAAAACTAGTGTATAATGTCTAATGGGGTCTCTGCGAGTTAGCTTTGGCCCCTCGTACGCCGGGACCCCAGGGTCGCGAAATTGTTAAAGATATCTCAATAATAATATAATATTGTAAAAATAATATACCTAATATTCTAATCATAATATTGTATGATTCTGAACTAAGCTTTATGTTGATCATGAATGTATCATTGAGTCAGGTATGTAACGTTTGTTACGATGTCATGAATGTAACTGTACATTTTTTTACGACCACACCCTTATACCTTGAAGTCTTTTAAATTTTCACGTTTTTCGTCGACAAATTCATTGAAAATGTTTTCGTACATAATTTTGATTTCAAAAGGTCCCTGTAATCAATTGAATGAATCAAGTAAATGAAATAAATTTTCGCTTAAAAGGACTTTAATGGCTTTCAAATTCTAAGGCCTAATCTTAAATCACCTTTGAATACTGTTGATGATTTTATTATATTGAAATAACTGATTTATAAACAAGTACCTAAACTAAGGCCAAATAAAACTTTTAGAAATCATACTTAATATTATAAATGCGAAAGTGTGTTTGTTTGTTGGTTTATCCTTCCATCACGCCGCAACGGAGCAACGGATCGAGGTGATTTTTGGCATGGATATAGTTGAAAACCTGGAGAGTGACATAGGCTATTTATCCCGGAAAATTAAGGAGTCCCCGCGGAAATCAAAAAAAACTTAAACCACGCGGACGAAGTCGCGGACATCAGCTAGTATTGACTAAGTATAAATTGTATCATCAGCTCAGGATCCTTTAAGGGCCCAGTGCATACTGATAGACTTTACACACATTTGAGTACATTACGAAGAACTCTGATACTTATGCAGGTTCTCTCAAGATGGCGAATGATATTAAAAGTTGAGATGCACATAACGCGCCCTTAATTCGAACTCCAAAATCCCTGAATAATCCGCATGCAGTAGTAGTACTGTACTACTAACTATTTTGTGGTAGTACCTTACACTTCTAATCAAGAGTTTAATAGGCATCAATATAAGCAATCGCGCTCCGCATTAGGCTGTGTCTTCACTTGCAAGCAGGTCTGATTACAGCCAAGCGGTAGCCTATAAATTAAAAAAAATCATATTGTAAAAACTAAAGTTACCTTCTTGAGTTTAGATGTTAAGCTTCTATTCTTTGAAATAAAGACGAAATCTCCTGTTATTACCAAAAAGAAATGTAAGTAAAATCTTTTTCCGACCATTGATTTCAGACCCTGATTTCTACACATTAGCTGAATGACACTTTTCAAAATAGCCCACTTTATGTGTTATTATTGTGGCCATCGTACAACTATTTCGGTCCTTTAGACACAGCCTAATGACACTCCGTAATCTAACGCCCACAAATATCAGTGTACAGAAAACGGTGTATGAGAAGTGTTTAGTCTGTGGCCAGAATTTAATTCCGAGCGAAAGCCACAGACCACCATTTGTTTTTATGTGATACCGTTGGCCGCTGGATATTGTTATTACAACGGTTTGGATATAGCCCGCTGTGCTTACTCGATGCACTTATCAAGGCACGTACTCGGCTAGTTCGCACGCCATTCCTACTCACTTTTTCGTATTGTAAAAACTGAATTTAATGTCGACTATGGGGTTGACGTAATACACAATCTCTAAACTAAACTAAAATGACAGAAGTAAAAAAACGTGCAGTGTCGTGGGACACCAGATAGGAACGAAGTTCCTTATTATAAGAATATTAATTTCAAGTTTTAGTCGAGGTAAAAATGAAATAATAGTAAAAAGAAAATATGCAGGTATACATTTTTTATTATGACTTTTTATCGATAAAGATCAAAACTACTTTACAAAATTCTTTTTTTTTACACTTATAAACCTTAACAGTAAGGCATTTAAGTTTAATTTCGCATGTAGTATATTTACATTTAAGACATTTTGTCTTCGTAACAACGCGAGCGTGTTTTCACTTCTAAATCTTAGGCATTTTCGTTACGGACGTTTTTTGCCGGCTAGGGTACCCCTCCGCATCGTCCCACAAGGAACTTCGTTCCAAAATATGGCTAACCCTTTCATAATACCACAGAATAGGTACCTAATAGTATGGTATAACCACAGAATAGGTAATAGTATAATATAGTATAACTAGTCCAGGCGGCGCAAGACCGCAGCGTGTGGAAATACATGCAAGCGACCTATGTCCAGCAGTGGACGTCTGTCGGTTGATGATGATGATGATGATGATGAGTATAACTACGGTTCGCGTGCTACACTCGACTGATACGAGTGCCGCGCACGGTCCACGCAGCAGTACTTATGGTCAAGTGACAAGTGACCCAGGCCTGATAATACTGCGGAAAGGAACAGACCTAGATTTAAAGTCATTTTACTTTGGAAATTGTGTTATACAGAATTGGCCACAATTTAGCATTAATAATTTCCCACAAAACAAGAGAATGGTTACTTCCAAACGTCCATTTCCACGCGCAACATAAAAAGTATCAATATTTTAAAAACATCACCACAAAAAGTTCAACTTTGACGATCGGCCATTAGGAAACCAATTTGGAAGATCCCGCCTGCGTTGCCCATATTTCAAATGAGTATTTTATTGGCAATGAATTATTATTGTGCAATTTTGTAGCAACCGGGCAATTAGAGAAATGGGTTTCGATTTTTCCAGTTGCAGGCGCAAAAAGGTCTACGAAACACCTCCATCACACACAATAATCAACCTTTAAGCAACGATTCTAAAGATCATTTTAAATTTTGTTGTAAATATCCAACGCTTAAAAATATCTTGTGGAATAGAAGTAAGGCGTTGCATACTTAATACAGATAATTGCAGTGAATCAGTTCAAAATAACGTAGTGGGAATAACAAAACAAGGTGCAAAAGATTAATTAACAGGATTGGATGATAGATAAGTGCATAATCGGTGTAAGATGGTACGAAAAACTGTTATAATTTTTCTCCTTAGATACTCAGGCCTGAAGCAGAAAGGGAAACGTATAATAATAATCGAATTAAAGCTGTGTGCCAAAGTAAATTTTACTTGTTAAAGTTTTCGTAAAGTGCAACAACGAAATGACAATTTCAAACAGATCTTTCTAGGCTTTATTTCATACTATGGTTATAATATCGGTTAGTGACCAATCAATCCAAAGGGTTGTAAGACAATTTCTTCCAAAATTCGCAGGCTTCTTTAGGACGTTTTTCTTTATAAATCAAAGAAAGGCTCATGTGTGTTTTGTGTTGCAAGTCTGAAACGAATTTTTTTATCCACTACAAGTTAGCCGTTAACTGCGACCTCAACTGGTGGAAAGTAATGATGCTGTCTAAGATGGTAGCGGGCAAACCGGTTGAGGTATGGCAGCTATATTAAACGAGTACACTTTTTGTAAACTTTTTGAATAAACAAATTGAAATTGAAAAGTACTCTTAATCAGTTTCTACACGGCATCGTTCTGGAACGCTAAATCACTTGGACAGGATGGGCTGTGATTTGAATGGAGTTTGAAGTCGAAGATCTACATCCGCGGCTTCACTATAAGGATCCGCAACTAGACCACCACGGATTTTTGCCAGCGTTAAATCTATACTAATATTATAAATGCGAAAGTTTAGATGGATGGATGTTTGTTACTCAATTACGCCCGAACGGCTGAATGGATCTGGATGCAATTTGGCACAGGGATAGATTATAGTCTGGAATAGCACATAGGCTAATTTTTATCCCGGAAAGTAAAGAAGCTCCCGCGGGCACCATAAAACCTCAATCCACGCTGACATAGTCGCGGGCATCAGCTAATTCTGCGTAATATTCACGGGGGACACTTCACACTTCACAGCCGCGGTGAACCGCAGGCTGTAGTAGTACCTAATTAGTAATTACAGCCCCCCCCTCATTTGAATATTATTCATGCCTGTTTGCTATCGTTAAACGGCCCAATTAATCTAAAGGTAGGTACTGAACCGCAAACGTTCGATACATTTTCCATCCTAATTATGTGCCACCGAATTCTAATTCAAACTTAATTGTTAATTTGGAATACAAATACGAAGTGCCATTTGGTTTGTTTGTTTATTTGTTTGCGATAATTTCGATAAATTGCGCTCGCTGAAATAGATTTATTTAAATTTAGTATTCCATGTTTTCGCATTCAGATTCTCTAAATGATGCCCTCCATGCCTCGAGGAGTGAAGGTTGTAAATTGTCTTTAAACTTTGGTTTAATGTCCTCAATCTATATGCCTATCTTAACCGTGATGTTAATAATTTACTTGATTGGCATATACTCGTAATATGTTTGGGACGCTTTTCGTTATAATTGTACTTTTTATCATAAAATTATATTATAAAGTACAGTTGTACTATATAATAAAATACCACAAGTAATTAAACAATCTCACAATATTATTTACACTCCAAGCAGTCAACTCGTCTAACTCAAAACCAATATGAAGTTTTTGGTTGCAAAATTTGAGAATTTCTCAAGAACTGTCGGTGCTAAAACCGAATTAGATGGAATATGCACAGTTGCTTTGAGTTTACAACGGATTTTCGGTCAACAAATACTAGATCCTGAATGGACTTGGAAAAAATTCTTCATCCATCAAATGGCAAATCTTATTCTATTCATATATGTCTTCTTTGGCACTTTAGAATGTCTTAAGACTACAGATGATTCTGAGCTAGCAGCTGAAGCGTGCTACACTTTGATAATGATCGCTATTTTTCCAATCAAAATGTTGCTTTTCATTGAAAATCGATTCATATTTCGCAAACTATATCTTTCTGCTAAAACTACTCTTATTGGTTCTATAGAATCTGATTCTTCAGTGAACATTTTAAATGTTTTTAAAACTGCTCGTAAAATTGTTAACGCCTTGTTTTTGATTGTACTAGTCCCAATTTCCATTGGCGAAATGACAACAATTTGGTACTATCTTCGGGGGAAGAGACCTTTACTATCAAGATCTACAGCAGCATTGATGGCACTGACGACACCTTATTATGAAATTGCTTGGGTTCTGCACAGCATTTTCTTGTTTGAAGTATCAACAACGATTATTTTGGACATGTGGTTTGTGTTGTTAATTTATTTCTTTTGTTTGGCAAATAACAGTTTATCGAAGGCTTTGAACGTGGCTTCTAAGGCTGAACACGAGAGTCGTTCATCATATGCAAAGCGTTTAAATGAATGTCTACGTAACTTCTACAAGATACATGTAAAACAAGTCGAGTAAGTATTCCTTTTTCATTTATTTATTAAACCTAGGCAAGAATACTATTGCACATGCAAGAATTTTCTATTCATTAATTTAATGACTCGATTTTGACGACCTCCGTGGCGTAGTGTGTAACACGAGTTCCCGGGTTCGATCCCCGGCAGGGTCAATTTGGGAATTTATTATTTCTGAATTTTCCCTGGTCTGGCCTGGTGGGAGGCTTCGGCCGTGGCTAGTTACCACCCTACCGGCAAAGACGTGCCGCCAAGCGATTTAGCGTTCCGGTACGATGCCGTGTAGAAACCAAATAAGGGTATGGGCTTAGAATAACTACCTATAGAAACCTAGTACACTCGCGAAATGTAAGCCGTTCAATTGGTGCCATAAATGGCATCGTACGACGCTCGCGCAGTCCGAAAAAAGCTGGCTAACTTAGTTTTAGAAGCTACAATGCCACAAACAAACTAACCAATTACTTACCCAACTTGTAGGGGGAAAACATTTAAACTGGCAACATTATGTTTGCGTTTACGAGGCAAGTAAACACAGCACACATAGCGAATTTGTAGCTTGCGTTTTGAGAAGGCGTTGTTTGGAAACATACTTTCTATCGGTAGTTATTCTAAGGGTATGGGTTTAATATAACTGCCATGCCCCTAACAGGTTAGCACGCTACCATCTTAGACTGCATCATCACTTACCATCAGGTGAGATCGCAGTCAAGGGCTAACTTGTAGTGGATAAAAAAAAAACTCTGATGATGATGAGTTTCATCATTTCCTATGACATTATTAATAATTATTGTTTTCATTTACCTGACTTGTTCTTTTTGTTGTTTTTCTTCATATCGCATATCTCAACTATTCGTACTATAAAAAGCTGTTATTTTCTTTTGTTCCTTCCTTCCTGTGATCATAACAAACTGATATGTTTTATGTGATTTAATCATATTTTTGTATTCTAGTTACATATCATTTTCTTAAAGTGTTATTAAAAGTTCACCTTAGCTTATTTTTACTGTATTTACCCATAAAAATAAACGCTGTAGTTTAAAACTCCTCTGTTTTTCTTTTTTTTTTTTTCAGATACATTAATGGATTAGGTAGTATGTACAAGTGGCTCGGATTTGTACCTCTTTGTAACGCCGCAATGTGTACTTGCATTCTTTTGCTCAATATGAGCAAGGTATATTTCACTCTTTGCGTCGTTTTAATCATTGCTGAGGGTTCTGACCTTTTCAACAAACGTTCAGCTCAAAACCATTGTATCTACAAAATTTTATTTTTTGTAGATTTACTCTGTAACGAAGTTTACGATGTTTTTGAATTTTCAGAAAGATTTCACGATGAATTCGGAGCGGGTTCAGTTATTAAAAATTTTGGTTTAACATGAAGTTGTAGTGTTGTCTTCTCTTGAAGTTTGACTGAACAAGTTACCTAATCTTCCAATTTTGATATCAGTTTAGTCCTTCGTTATTAAATTTTAATAAAACATTGAAAACAAATTAGAAGAGTTACAAAATCAATTAGCCGAACTTGTTTAACACAGCTTCAATGTTAAAATGAAGCCATAAGAATAATTAATCATACTTAATTTTGGAAGTAAATTGGATATTTGCGCCTAATTGGACAACGATATTTGTGAAGTTACAAACTAATTTCAGTATAAGGGCGACTATACACCGGCGACTATACTATACTACACTACAGGTTACTTGAAGCAGTTATGATTCATGACTGCTTAACTAAATACAATTTTCCTTTCATTGTCATACACGAGACCGGTCTGAGCCGTTCTGTTAGCAATTGCACCATGACAGCACTGACTAGACTAGACTAGACTTCTCAAATTTTTAGACACGTTAGTTCTTGATTGCGATGGTAAATGACGACGCAATCTTAGATAGAAACGGGCTTTTAAAAGTGGTATGGAAGTTATTATTTACTTGACAATTTGGAAGGACTTGCAGTTTATTTTAATAAAATATCTTTTAATTTTGATTGATAGTCATAACCTATTTAATTGGTTTAATTAACGCAGAATTTTTTTGAACGCTAAATCAGCTCACCTTTACCAGTAGCTTAGACAGACCGAACCGATGACAATATTATCAAATTATAAATTATCAAATTGCTCTACCTGGTTGCAAACCTGGGATTCCAAACCCAGTTTAATTCCCAGCAAGGCAATTTGACAATCTCAAATATATTGCAACTGCTATTGAATTATCAATTGCTTGATCGGTAAAAAACGACTGCCTGAGCAGCTGGCATCAACTGCTCGAATGGCAAAGCTGCACGTGTATGTATTACAGCGCTTACAAAAGTGATAAAAAATTTATTTTCTACTTTGTTTGTTCGAAAAGTTACATAGTCAAAGTGAAACTAATGAAAATATTTTACGTTTTAGGAAATAAATTGGAAATTCGCCCCTCACATGATGCCGATGTTTGCAGAGATTTTCGCATACAACTGGTTCGGCGAACAGATTAAAACGAAAGTAATTAATCCGATATTTTATAATATTATCAATTCATCTTTTTGAATATTGCGAACTGTTTCAATTTGTATAGTGGAGTAACTGTAAATAAAATAGTTTTTTAAATTACAGTTACTCTATCATTAATTTTTATAATCCATTTTCGCTTATTTTCTCATTCCTAAATATTTGGTATTCAAAAAAATTCAAAATTAATCAAATAAACTTTTACGAGTGCTATTGAATCGTTGAGTGGATCTACCATTACCATTTTGTCTGCATACTTATCATTCAGAGCATATTCATCATCTTCACCACCATCATTACCATCATCATCCGAACCCATCGTCAGTTCACTACTAATGCGCATGGCAATCATCTCAGTATAACACATATAGTTAAGACACTAATTTATAATTTTTTCAGACAAAAAATCTACATTGCGCTCTTATCAACTTTAACTGGACAAACATGGAATTGCAGGACAAAAGGAATTACTTCATAATTCTAACGTACATGAAAAAGGAATTTGGTATCAACACAGCAGTTGGAAACGATCTTTCCCTAATTACTATGACCGCTGTAAGTATGCTCTAATTTCTTTTTAATCAGATACTGGGATTTTAGATTCACGTACAGAGTTCGCGAGGGTTTGTTTTACCAGAGATGTGCTACGTTGCTTAAGCTACGGATGTGTGAAACCCACCGATAGAAGCGTTTGGTCTAGGTGACGTGCTCGCTTCCCGGAGCGGTTTCTTCAAAGCGTTCTTGTGCTCTAGGCGATTTGAATACAATACGTATCGAAATTATTATGGACTAGCTGATGCCCGCGACTTCGTCCGCGTGGATTAAGGTTTTATGGTTCCAGCGGGAACTGATTTCTCCTGAATAAAAAAGCCTTTGTGTTAATCCAGACTATAATCTATTTAACCTACAGCTCATATACCAAGTTTCATGGCTATAACTTGAGAAATGAAGGACTTTCATACAAACTTTCAACCCCTATTTCACCCCTTCGGGGGTAAAATTTACAAAAACTGTGAAACACTTATTTCTTCATTTTCAACCGGTAGCTTGTATACCAAGTTTAATCGATATAACTTGAGAAATGACGGACTTTCATACAAACTTTCACCCCCTATTTCACCCCCTTAGGGGTGGAATTTTGAAAAACTGTGACACACGTACTTCTTTATTTTTTACCGTAAGCCAAAATAAAAAGTTTCGTTGATATAACTTGTAAAACATCTTGAGAAACGAAGGACTTTCATACCAACTTTCATCCCCTATTTCACCCTTTTGGGGGTTGAATTTTCAAAAACTGTGAAACACGTATGTCTCCATTTTCAACCCGCAGCTCATATATCAAGTTTCATGGATATAACTTGAGAAATTAAGGACTTTCATACAAACTTTCAACCCCTATTTCACCCCTTCGGGGGTAGAATTTTGGGATAAGAAGTATCCTATGTCCTACCTCGTAGTATGGGCTCAAATCGTGCCAAGTTTCGTTTGAATTCATTCAGTAGTTTCGGCGTGATGCGCGGCCAAGATACAGACAGACAGACAGACAGACAGACAGACAGACAGACAAAAATGAAAAAAATTACAGATTTGGCTTCAGTATCGAATAATGAGTGCCCTCCAAAAAAAATTTTCAAAATATCTTCAATGTACAGAATTGGACCTGTTACAGTTTTATTATAAGTATAGATTGGTAACAAGAAAAATGTTTAATGTTGATAGAAGCCATAATTCAAGATGTCTGTGGGATCCAACATTTGAACATTACAAACATATAACACACAAACAAGATTCATGGCAAGAAATTGCAAATTGCAAAAAATATTTTTGAGTGTTTAAGACAAAATAGTAAATGCAGCACTTGCAATATTAATATTGCTTTCAGAGTCAGACATACTCGTAGTGAAGCACTACCAACCACAGAATTGACACGAATGAGCAATGAGCATTCGTTCGGCTGTTCTCAGCATTTGTGCAAGAATTCTAGTTCTTGGTTCTAATCGTTGATATTTTGATGTAAACGCTGTAGAAGAGCTTTCATTTACACTAAAAGATCAAGAAAGAATGCTCTTGTTCTAGCTCTGGCTCTTTGTTCGTTTAGTTTAAATGCACCTTTACTTGATCTTCTAGCGTAAACGAACGCTCGTTTTCAGCGTTTACGCAGAACCACGAAAGAATGCTCTATCTCTGTTGTACACAAAGAGAATGTGATCGAGTGTAAATAGAGAGTTTGTTGTGGGCTCTTCTCAGACCAGAACCCACGTGGCTATATTTTTAAGATAACTTCGTTAATTTTCACCATTACGACCTCCGTGGCGCAGTGTGCAGCGCTGTTGTCTTAACGTGCGGAGGTCCCGGGTTCGATCCCCGGCAGGGTCAATTTGGGAATTTATAATTTCTGAATTTTCCCTGGTCTGGCCTGGCGGGAGGCTTCGGCCGTGGCTAGTTACCACCCTACCGGCAAAGACGTGCCGCCAAGCGATTTAGCGTTCCGGTATGATGCCGTGTAGAAACCGAATAGGGGTATGGGTTTAATATAACTTCCATGCCCCGCTAGCCCGCTACCATCTTAGACTGCATCATCACTTACCATCAGGTGAGATGGCAGTCATGGGCTAACTTGTAGTGGATTAAAAAAAACGTCATAAACTTTGTACCTATATTCGGTGTTCAAAAAGTGGAACCAATTTTTTATTCTTAAGTATAAGTACTTTGGCTTTGACTTTGACCATAATGTGTATGTATTAACTCTGATTTCAGGTACTCAAAATCAGCTACCAAGCATTCACAGTTTTACAAACTCTAGACAAATGAGAAGAATCCAGATACATCTTTTTACTTGAAAAGTTACACTATAATAATATGAGCACAATAATTGCACATTCACCTGATGATAACGATGACTTAGATCATTTCATGATGTCCAATCGTAACGAAAAGTATTTGACTAATTGTCAAATAGGTACCTAATTATGGAGACATGAAATTCTGTTAAAAATTCTTTTGCTTGATTACTTCAGTCAGAAACAATTTGCACCGGGGAACGTGTCCAGAGCATTTTGTACATGAAACCCAATGAAATTCAATATTAAATTATTAAAAAAGTGTTATTCGCACCAGACATTTTTAATTAATGACCGGTTTATATCATTCCAGTAGCTTTTCAGTTTCAGAATTGCTGCAAAATGTGTTTGCTTCAATTATATAGTAGATACAGATTATTGCATCCATATTAGTGAAACTGGCTCTAGTAGCTTGCTTCACTTGCTAACAAGTCTGAGTGAGTTGAGTGTTCGAGAGAGAATGGGTTGGCTTGAGCCAACATCACGTGATGGCATTAGAAGGAAAGCACACTACAGACTGCACACGATAAAACAACACGGGACATTACTACCATCGTGCCATAGTGTTTGAATATTGTTGACGTTCGTGTTTTATAATCTTTATTTTAATGATGTCAAGGTACGTTATATAACCCTGTCATTTTTAAATAATACTGCTTCAAGCGATGGTAGTAAACCTTTCATACGGGTCTACGCAGACCTGTACAACACGAAAAAACGTGTTTCCCATACTTCGTGGGCGTTTCGCGCTGATATTTTGTAATGTATCCATGATGTAAACAGTCTACGACTACGAGTGCAGTTTAAGGGCTGGATGAGATTCCAGCCCTTTAAGACAATCAATGAATCTCGATCTAGCGATTAAACTAATGTAAACCGGGAATAATTAAAAAAAGTTTGGCGCCAGATATTTAAAATTACTGACAGCAAATAAATATTTTTCATTTCACTACAGAGCGTTGCGACAGCGCCCGGCGGTGTGTCTACACTGGTGTTATTAATTTATTTCGCTGTCTGATGCTATTCGGTGATATAATATGAATTTTTACTTTGTCCACGCAAACTTTTATGGCAGGGGATTAATAGCTGGAGAGCTGGTGGGAATTTAGGAGGAGATACTTAAAAAGGTTCATGTGGTCCAATAGTTAGAACGGAAAAATGGTGTGATTTAAAATATTATATTGTGTAAAGTGAAAATAATAATCATGTGAAGTATATCACTTGTTGTCAAGTAACACACGTTAAGCCGTATTTCTAGATAAGTAAAAACTACATATTGCTTACTCGAACTTACTAAGCTTACTTAAAAACGATACTCGCGAGCGTACGAGGCGGACGTGTCGCAAAATATTTTTATAACGTTTATTACCGAAATCAATGTAATTTCATCCTAACTACCATCGCACAAGTTCGTAAAGTGAATATAAAAACTGTGTGAGTTAAGTCCATCCTGTTCTACGCTTAATCAATCTGGACACCGGTAAGCCCTCCTCACCCCCTCGGGTAAAAGAGACGGGCTCTGATTTTTCGTCCCGTACCGATAGCGGCTATCGGAACTCACTGAAGTAAACATGGACTTAGTACGCTCACCTACTGGAAGTGGCAAGAACATGGAACGCAGTGGATCTCAACCGAATTTAACATCTATAAACGTCAGCCTTTACGAGATTAGTATGGCTCTCAAGCAACTAAAGAACAACAAGGCGCCAGGTGAGGACGGAATTACAGCAGAACTCCTGAAAGCGGGTGGAAAACCGATACTTAAGGTCCTTCAGCGATTGTTCAATTCCGTCATTCACGAGGGCTTAACGCCACAGGCATGGCACAGGGGCGTGGTGGTTCTGTTCTTCAAGAAGGGAGACAATACCTTGTTGAAGAATTATAGACCCATCTCGCTGCTCAGCCATGTCTATAAGTTGTTCTCGAGAGTCATAACGAATCGTCTCGCTCGTAGGTTCGACGACTTCCAGCCTCCCGAACAAGCCGGATTCCGAAAAGGCTTTAGTACCATAGACCACATTCATACGCTGCGGCAGATTATACAGAAGACTGAAGAGTATAACCGGCCACTATGCTTGGCGTTTGTGGACTATGAGAAAGCCTTCGATTCGGTGGAAACTTGGGCTGTGTTGAGGTCGCTGCAGAGATGCCGGATAGACTACCGGTATATCCAAGTGTTGAAGTGTTTGTACGAAAACGCCACAATGTCAGTTCGGATACAGGACCAGACTACGAGGCCAATCCAACTGCAGCGGGGGGTGCGGCAGGGAGATGTAATCTCCCCAAAGCTCTTTACCGCTGCGTTGGAAGACGTCTTTAAGCTTCTGGAATGGAACGGATTTGGCATCAACGTCAATGGCGAGTACATCACTCACCTTCGGTTTGCCGATGATATAGTCATCATGGCAGAGACTCTGGGTGACCTTAATGCAATGCTCAATGACCTCAGCAGAGTTTCCCAACAGGTGGGCCTTAAAATGAACATGAGTAAGACGAAAATCATGTCTAATGCTCATGTTCCGCTCCACCCAGTAATCGTTGGGAGCTCTGCACTCGAAATTGTAGACGAGTATATATACCTGGGACACATGGTCCAGCTAGGTAGGTCCAATTTCGAGAAAGAGGTGAGCCGCCGAATCCAACTCGGCTGGGCAGCGTTCGGGAAGCTTCGAGATGTCTTCTCGTCCAAGATTCCTCAGTGCCTGAAGACCAAAGTCTTCGAACAGTGCGTGTTGCCAGTGATGACATACGGTTGCGAGACTTGGTCGCTAACTATGGGCCTCATAAGAAAGCTCAGGGTCACTCAGCGGGCGATGGAGAGAGCAATGCTCGGGGTTTCTTTGCGCGATCAAATCAGAAATGAGGAGATCCGCAGAAGAACTAAAGTAACCGACATTGCTCGACGTGTTGCGAAGCTGAAGTGGCAATGGGCGGGGCACATAGTTAGAAGAACCGATAGACGTTGGGGTCCCAAAGTGCTGGAGTGGCGACCACGCACTGGAAAGCGCAGCGTTGGCAGACCCCCTACTCGCTGGACGGACGACATCAGGAGAGTCGCAGGGAGCCGCTGGATCCAGGCGGCGCAAGACCGCGGCGTGTGGAAATCCCTGCAAGAGACCTATGTCCAGCAGTGGACGTCTATCGGTTGAGGATGATGATGATGATGAAATGTCCCAGGTATGGCCACTTTAGACTTACCCTCAATTACGGTCCGCAATAATCGTAAATATTGCCCTGACACTGAAGTTACCAATCAGCTATCAGAGATACAGACAAAAATGGCCGAGATGATGGCACTTTTGTCCTCATCAATAAATGAACAAAAAGAAAGCTCAAACAAAATTAAAAATGATATTGCAACCATAAAAGATGAAATGTCCGAAATAAAAAGCAGTATATGCAAAACTGAAAATACATTAATAACCATAACCACAGAGCATGAAAAAATTAAAACTGACTTCCAAAACATCACTAGTGCTGCTCATACAATGGAAATGAAAATCGCCTCCCTAGAATGTGATCTGCGAAAATTAAAAACTTCACCGGAATTATCTAGAACTGATGCAGCATCATATGAAAATATGTTGGCCGAAATCACCGATCAAACACTAAGGAAGAAAAATATAATATTCACTGGCATACCAGAACCACAATCCACAGACTTCAGAGAGCGACAGAATCAGGACAAAGATGAAGTATCAAAAATTATTAAAACTATATTCAAAAAATGCCCTGAACCCACTAAAATCATAAGAATCGGAAAATATAAACCTAATCAAAATCGAGCGATTAAAGCATGCTTTGAATCAGAGCAATCGGTACAGTTAATACTACGAAGCCGAAATAAATTGAAGAGTGATACAGTCACAATCTTTTCGGATCAAACACCATTTCAGCAAGCGCGATTTAAAAATCTTAAAGAAGAGCTTAAACATCGGACTGCAAACGGGGAGGACAACCTAAAAATCAAATATGTCAAAGGCGTACCTAAAATTGTTAGCTCTCTTCCAAAAAACTTCATGTCATAAGTAACTACAAAGTAAAAAAAGATCATAGTACCACCTACCAGGTTCTTAACAATTATAACAGTATTACAACGAATAACAAATCACTCAAGTGTCTATATGCTAATGCGCGAAGCATAGTTAAGCCTGGGAAAATTGACGAGTTACGGTGTGTGGTGAGCTCCTTTAGAACAGTCTTGCATCTTATAATACTAACAGAAACTTGGATTAAAAGTGATGAAGAGGCCAAAAGATTATGCATACCAGGTTACACTCACTACTATCAATATAGACAAAATACCATTGGCGGAGGAGTCTCGATTTTTGCCAATAATAACTTAAAACATAATTTTATTGAAGAACTCTCACAAGATGATAATCACTACCTATGGATTCACTTGGATAAATTATCTGTAGACATCGGAGTTATATATAAACCTGGGCGGACAAATGTAAAAAACTTCCTGGATACTTTCTCAACACAACTGAATCGCAGAAAACGAGCAGTGGTATTTGGAGACTTTAACCTAGATTTATTGGTCCCCGACAGTTTAGTGGAAGAATACAGAGATACACTTAAAGAAAACGGTTTCAAAATAATCAACAAAATTGATACTGAACACTGTACTCGCGAAACATCACAAAAAAAGAGCTTACTAGACCATGTTTCTACTAATCTTAAGGGACACCGATTTCATATGGCTGTCATTGAATCCTCAATGTCAGACCATAAACAGATTTATTTCGAAATAGACCAATATCAACCGGAACTAAAACAAAAAATACAATATGAAGCTACTGACTACTCTAAACTCAATGAATTGGTACAAAAGAAGGATAGCGATAACGACGACTACGTAAAATTTGAAAGAAGAATTATAAAGACTATACAACAGTGTAAAGTTAACAAGACAAAAATATTAAATCCCCCGAAGCAAGACTGGGTAAACAAAAGCATACTGAATAAAATTAACCAAAAGAATATCCTCTGGAACAAACACAAAGCCAATCCAAAAGATGAAGAAATAGAGAAGAAGTTTGTAAAGGAAAGAAATAAGGTACTAGAAGAAATACAGACTATGAAAAGTGGCTACTATCTCAAGCGATTTTCTGAATGTAACAACAAACCTAGAAAAATGTGGAACCTTATAGACAGTCTGAGTAACAATAAGATAAAAGATGTCTCGATACCAGCTAAACTAAAAAAAGGGGACAAGGAATTGAACGATGTAAAGGAAATTGCTGAATATTTCAATGAATTTTTCTCTACTGTGGGTTCACTACTAGCGGAAAATATAGATGTAAAGTACCATAATGACAAAATCTATACCAATGCAACACCTAACGTCAGTCACCCTAATTTTGGTCTTAATAAACTAAATTTAACAACACCAAAGGAAATTATTAAAATAATAGATAATCTCGACAGCAATACTAGTGCAGGCATTGATAACATCAATACTAAGATAATTAAATGCATTAAATTTTCCGTAGCTGATGAACTAACTCGATGCGTAAATACGTGTATGGAAAATGGTAGTTTTCCTACGTCCCTTAAAATAGCCAAAGTGACCCCTATATATAAGTCTGGAACAAAATCTGATCCTGGCAATTATCGCCCTATTTCCGTGCTGCCGGTAATGTCAAAAATTTTCGAGAAAATTATATACAATCGTCTAGAATCTTACTTGACTTCCATTAACTTTTTGTATCCTAAGCAATATGGATTTAGAGCTATGTCTAATACATTATCTGCCACTGTTGATCTAGTAACCAAAATAAAAAACAATATAGATGAAAAGAAAATAGCGCTTGGTATATTTATAGATCTTAAAAAAGCATTTGACACGGTCAGCCATCAAATTCTTCTCAACAAATTAAAGGATATAGGCATCACCGATACAGCGTACAAAATTTTTGAATCATATTTAAATGATCGCTCCCAAGTTGTTAAGATTGGGTCATATCAAAGCTCTCAAAGACTTATAAATTATGGAGTTCCTCAAGGCTCTATCCTTGGATCTATATTGTTTTTGATATATATAAATAATATAAGTAAACTACAACTTAAAGGCGAATTGTTGCTTTACGCCGATGACACCACTCTTTTTTACTACGGCAATAAAATTGAAAGCTTAATCCACGATGCACAAAATGACTTAAATTTACTTAATATCTGGTTTCAATGTAACCTTCTGACTCTCAATGTCAGCAAAACTCATTATGTAATATTCGCAGCTAAAAACAAAAAAATTAACGACTTTGAACCACTAAAAATCAATAATACAATTATCAATAGATCAGATTGTGAAAAATATTTAGGTCTAACTTTAGACAATAAACTTACGTGGAAACCACATATTAAAAATATAAAAAAGAAATTAACATCTCTTACTGGAGTCCTCCGCTCCATAGTACGCTGCTTGCCCCGTAAAGTCCGCTACATAATCTACAACTCACTTGTCAAGCCACACATAGATTACCTAATCCAAGTCTGGGGCTCAGCAGCTAATACTAATCTTAAAATCTTACAAATCGCACAAAATAAATTAATAAAAGTACTATTTAATTACGACTTTTTAAGCTCAACAGAGAAAATATATAAAGAAACAAAATTAATGAACATAACGAATACTTACAAATACTACACATGCATTTTAATAAGAAAAATTTTGTCAAAAGAAATACATACAAGCATTACTTTCAATACTAAAAATAAATACCCACAATTAAAACGTTTAAGAAGTGCAAACAACATAATATTAAGACCACCAAGAACTAAATATGGCCAAAGAAATATTACATTTGAAAGTGCACAGTTATATAACAAACTGCCTAAGGATATTAAAGAATGTAAAAGCATGCACACTTTCAAAAAATTACTTAAAATTTACCTATCCAACAAAACTTAAATAAAAATAAAATTTAACAATTTTTTACGTAAGTCACTTCTAGTTCAGAATTATCTACGTTCACACAGCTCCGTGGCAAACTATCCGTGTATGCGTTGGTATGTTTTTTGTTAGGATCGTAGGCTACCCTCACTATAAATTGATTATTATAATATATAGAAAGAAACCAATATTTTGCATGGAATTGTCCTCTAAAAGCTAATTAATATTATTCCTTACCTTGTACGCTCAAAATGTTATTTAATCTTGTTAGCCTGTAAGTTTCATATAAGTGAATTGTGAATTCTTTTGAAACAATAAACATCTTAAACCAGACATATTGCTTAATCATGCACGTTAAATGTATGGTTGTAATGTGTGGAACATTACAGGCCTATATATTTAACGTGTGTGTCATGTACAATTGGCAGTATTTCAATTCTTAATACATGTCTAAAAGTTGAGCCAACTCATGCGAAGCAAGGACAAGACAAGGGCACTCAAAATTCTTGTAACCTAAGTTAATTAAATACCAGCTGATTCCCGCAACTTCGTACGCGTGGATTGAGTTATTTTGGTTAATGCGGGAACTCTTTAATTTTTCGGGATAAAAAGTAGCCAGTGTTATTCCAGACTATAATTTATCTCTGTACCAAATTTCATCCAGATCCATTCACCTGTTCTGGCGTGATTGAAACGATGGATGTTTGTTATTCCTCCATCCATCCATCCATCTAAACTTTCGCATTTATAATATTAGTATAGATATGCGGCATAATTGGCCGTATCTTTTGATTGCGTTGACTTAACCTCCACGCATTCCCAAAAAAAAGTGGGTTGACAGACAGACAGACAAACGGACAACGAAGTGATCCTATAAGGGTTCCTATTTCCTCTTGAGGTACGGAATCCTAAAAATTCAAAATCTTGCTCTTTCAAAAACCACTCTCCAATAAATTCATGACCTAGCTGAAATCTTTCGATCAGCTCTCAGATTACAAAGTTTATTTTTCGGCGGAAATACGTTCATTTTGCATGCAACGAGAAAATAAAAAATGTAAAGGCCCGCGCAGAGTGATGGTGTTATAAATATTGGTGCATACTACGATACTGAAATTGTGCGTGGGCCGGCAAACACTTTTTCACTAGTTTAACATTAATTATTAATTGAACGCTAGTAAGTTGTAGCATCATGAAGTAACATGAATTGACAGTTTTTTATATTTTTCATTCCAGTTTTGCGTTTACGACTATCACAACAATCATTTTTTAATATACTACAAGTTAGCCCTTGACTGCGATCTTACCAGGTGGTATGTGATAATGCAGTCTTAGAAAATGGCAGTGGGCTCACCTGTTAGGGGCCACCACCACCACCACTACAGCCCATTAACGTCCCACTGCTGGGCACAGGCCTCCACTCTCATAGGAGAGTGGGAATTAGAGCTTAGACCCACCACGCTGCTCCAATGCGGGCTGGCGGGCTTTAACGACTATTATCATGCTAGTGATATAACCGGGACCGACGGCTTAACGTGCTCTCCGAGGCACGGGGGTGAAACACCACCAACTTCCTAACTCCGGGCTAGTACTGAGAATTTCTAGACAGAAAAACCCAATTCTTTACTATGGCCCGACCCGGGACTCGAACCCGGGACCTCGTCGGCCGCAGTTGACCATGCTAACCACTAGACCAACGAGGCAGTCCTGTTAGGGGCATGGCAGTTATATTAAACGTATCACCCCTAATCGTTTTCTGCACGGCATCGTACCGGAACACTAAATCAATTTGTGGTACGTCTTTGCCCGTTGGCTGGTATCTAGCCACCGCCAAAGCCTCTCCCACCAGACCGGATAAGAAAAAAATGTGAAATTATGAATTCCCAAATTGGGTAAATTTGGGAATTTATAATTTCACATTTTGTCGGGATCGGGATCAACCCGGGACCTCCAACTTGTAAGACCATAGTGCTCGCCTCTGCGCCAGGGAGGTCGTTGTAGGGGCACACATACCTACATGGATGACGTAACATGACGCGGCCACGTTAGCCAATCACGTGCCGCCGCCTGAATCACGATTACGAAGTTATTTCAAAATTGTACTATATATAGAACTTTCAACCTACAACAGTCGGCCCAGCTGGCAGCCCCGAGCATGACACCGGCTCGGAGGAAGATCTTCCTATTGCATCGTGATCGGTCGAGCACAACACACGCTCCCGACATCGTCTTTTACCTTCATCCATCATCCATCCATCAGCCTGTATGCATCCACTGCTGGACATAGGCCTTTTTGAGAGCGAGCCGCCAAACACGGTCCTTCGCCTTCCTCATCCACCCGCTTCCCGCTTCTTTTACCTTAGGCCTCATTAATTAATCTGGAAAGTCTTCAAGTCCTATAGAAATCAGGCGCAAGACTTCCATAGAAGCCTTAATTTCAAATGACTTTTGACGTTTGACATCTTGTGAATAAAGCCCACTAGGAATTAATAATGGAGGCTTTAGACACGCCGCAGGTATTCAACTCTCGGGCGATTCAATTTAATTATTGCTATTCATGTTTTGGAATATTTTTGTACTAGATTATGCTCGCGACTTCGTCCGCGTGGATTAAGGTTTTTGATTCCCGCGGGAACTCCTTAATTTTCCGGATTATGTCCTCCCCCGGGATGCAACTCATGTCTGTACCAAATTTCCAAATTTCAATTGGTTAACAATAATGTTATGAGATGTTAAAGCGGAGCTGCAGACAGAAAGACATGCTCACACTTTCACATTTATACTAGATGATGCCCGCGACTTCGTCCGCGTGGATTAAGTTGTTTGATTCCCGCGGGAACTCTTTAATTTTCCGGAATAAAAAGTAACTAACCTATGCACTTCCTCGGGATACAACCTGTCCCTGTACCAAATTTTATCAAAATTGGTTGAACAGATGGGCCGTGGAAGCGTAGTAGACAGACAGACAGACCGACGGACAGACAGACACATTTTCACATTTATAATATTAGTATGGATTATAAGTATGGGTAGTAAGTATTATTTACCCTGCCGAGGATCGACTGGACATCCCATTTCAACCACAGCGATCTATAGACTGCGCCGCTAAGTTATCAAAACTTTGAAATCAACGACTGGATGTGACAATATTTCAACGGATGAATTTGAAACTTCCAACGTACGATTTCTATAGAGTAGTTTTAGTTTAGTTGACGAATGAAGAACAAAATCTGAAGAACTTAAAATAAGCTTCAAGAAGTTGGTCGTATAGTGAATGCTCTAACATTCATGTAGCTCAGTATTTCCGAAGTTACGAGCCTATGCCGAAAACTGATGGTTTAATACTTTGTTAATAATATGTTGTAACTTCGCTGTAAGTACATAAGTAATAAGGTATTTCAAGAAGCTGAGGAATATTACTTGATGTTTATAGTTAAGATACGCGAATGAGCTTTGAAATACAAATTATAAAGATTAACCTACGTGAAGATTGGTCGGTTTTTAATTTCAGCTTCCAAAGGTTTTGGCTGAGCGTCGATGACCCAGTCAGTAAGTGAGTATGCTTAGTTTAAGCTTTAATTCGATTGATCGTGCATTCGATGATATTAGCGTCGAAGTAAAATGTATTAACCAAACGATACGTTTCAAAATTAAACTTGGTAGCACTGAATTTGCGACTTTAAATAAGGAAAATTGGGTTAATTTTACTGAGACGCCAATGTCATCGAATTAATACGGTCAATCGAATTAAAACTTAGACTAAGCTTAAAGGACTTTTGTATATATCTATTATAATAATAATATGTAGATAGTAAGATAATATAGCAAAGATAAGAAAAGTAGGTAGGTACTTATTCTTTTCTTATCTCTGGATATAATAAGAAAGTAAGCAATTTGTAACTCATGTCGACTTGGGACGCTCGACTTGTCCTGTGATTGATCATACATACATCAGTAAAAACGTGCGAGTTTTCTTTTTGCGGTTTATTTATGTGTGGTTTTAAAGCGCTATTTACACATATCCAAAAGTTGTGTGTATCTGTCTGTGACATCGTAGCTCCCACACGGATGGTCCGATTTTGATTTTGATTTTTTTGTTCGACAAAAGGTTGTAATGCCATATTCTGTAGTCTTCTCTATTAACCTAGTCCTTTCACCCAGGCCCTAGAGGCTACACTTGATCATGAGTGTTCACAGCTATAATTCACGAAAATATTATATCCAAAATAAGATCATCAGCTTTTTACAAGCTTTTAATCAACTCGCAATGTGGTCAAATCTTGCAACTGAATTTAAAAACAGTTATCCTCAACCGATTGAGCTGAAATTTTGCAGACACATAGTTTGGATGACAATACATGGCTAGCTATGATACGTTGAGAACATATTAATTATATTGGATTTAGAAAAATCCAATAAGGCGGGCTCCCAAAGATGGCGGATTTTTATGCACTATGGTCTTTTTATTATTATGGGAATCAATTAAAAGGCATTGCTATGAAGAATACGAAAAGTAAAATGACGTCACACTAAATTGATGGCGGATTATAAAGCTCGTTTAAAAAAATGATTTTCAATGATTTAAGACTTATTTCAAGTTAGGACTTCGTTTTTATGTATATAAAATACTTTTACTATTAATACATTACATTTACTACATTTACATTTTTACATTAAATAATACTTTTTTTGTTGTTATGCTGTGTCCTTTGAAAACTATCTCCTGTATTTCTGTGAAATAAAGTATTAAATAAATAAAATTAAATTAATACAGAAATATTGAATGTATTATATTTATGTAAACTAAAACACCGGATTAAATATTAAACAAATATCCCTATTATGTGTCAAGGCGGGTAACGGGCCTCGCCTTGGATCTCGCAAGGCCCTATGTGTACATAGCGCTTTATTGATGTGTGGCTTTTTAGGTCTGATTTATATTTATCGGGTACTTTTTAGCTTTTGATAGATCGTGGTTGTGATAAATTGTGTACGTGAAATATGGTATGGCTGGAATTCTCTTTGCTGTTTCTTTTATTGAGTTAATGTAAAAACCCTATAAAAGTAAAATTAATGGCATCTGGTTGCGCCATATGCGCATTTCTTTTTATATTTAAAATAGGATGACTCGTATAAAACCATAATCCTAGCTTCCTTCATGAATGTCCCATCTTCCTTTAAACTGACCAATCACGGATCAGTATGCTGCCGAGAACGCACGAAGATAACACGAAATTAGTCCTCAATGGCTACCTGTGCTGGACGCATCGCCGCTTATCGAAAAACCATACAACGTGGAACACCGCCCGCTGCTGTTCCGTTCGAATTATACATAATATTCTAAGGACATTTCGCCGCATTCTACCAGTTAAATCAGCCAATCATTGACACTAAACAGTGAAAGAGTGAAATTAGATGTTGTGGCCACAAACATAATGAAATAATCAGTGTGCGTGCATCAAACACTAAAGAACATTCTCGCCGACGACCAAAGGTCAGTGTATACCTAATTTACCCCTTACCTAATATCATTTACCTATGGAAAATCGAGTCATTCTATCATCAAGTTACAGTCCACTGAAATACGTTTAATAAATCTAGAATTTGTAAAAGGAAGTCTAGAAAACAACGCCCCGCGTCACCAGCATCATTACATTATAACATTATATTGGTAGGTATATAAAATTCAAACCTTCTAAAAACATTAGGTACTAATTATATAATGCAAGTTGATGAGTGAAATTGAAAAATGGACGGAGTGGCGGGCATCAGCTAGTATCCAATATAGATCCAATATCTTGCGAAAATAGGTACATCTATATATATATAAATCTCGTGTCACAATGTTTGTCCTCAATGGACTTCTAAACCACTTATCCGATTATAATAAAATTCGCACACCATGTGCAGTTCGATCTAACTTGAGAGATAGGATAGTTTATATTATATAGATTAGGATTATTAGTGCTACCCGTGCGAAGCCGGGGCGGATCGCTAGTAATATTATATCTCTCTGTCGGTTACTATTTTCACAGCTCATCATTTTAACCAATTTTGATGAAATTGGATGGTTGCATATCGCGGATAAAGGCTACTTTTGATGAAGGAAAATCCAAGAGTTACCATGCGAAAAAAAACAAACATAAATCCAAACGGATGGAGTCGCAGGCATCATTTAGTAATTTATGATATAAAATTATAGTTATCTGTTGTTGTCTGTATTCCCAGAAGAATAAAAAAGGTGCAAAATTATTAAAACAAAAGTAAGCATACCACTTATATATCACAAGCCGAAAACCACTCTACTTATAAATCCCTCGAAACCTTAAATCACATGACACCTGTTTTTGTTGACTCTACCGAGTTTCGTGACAAATCCAACATTAATTCACTCATTTTATATCTACCTTAATGCTATGATTATAAGGATTACTTTGGCGTATTTTGGCGTCAACAGCTCAGCTGTTAATGTGATACAAGGCAGTGTTTCTTCCCCCGAGTTTTCGAACTAATCTCTTAATAGCGAACTCCTGTGTGTTCGAAATGAATGAAGCAATAATAAGATACAGAAGGTACCTATATACAACCTAACATTATAATACATACTAGAAAATGTGTTTTACTTATCTAAGTACCTACGTCTAGACTGAAAGCGTCTACCGTACTCGTTCTACCGTCGCCGGTGTACAATATTAAAGTTAACTATTTCTTTATTAATCCTTAACTTATTATAATAAACAGTAAAAATCACAAACAAAAACAGAAAGAGACTCTCGTTTTTCTTGTCTTAAAATATTTTTCACTAGCTGAGGCCCGCGACTTCAGAATCGCTAATCAGCACATCTTTGCCGGTAGGATGGTAACTAGCCACGACTGCAACCACCCACCAGACCAGAGAAAATTTACAAAATTGTACATTTCCAAATTGACCTTGCCGAACATGCGACCTCTTATTTATAGCTAACCATTGCGCCAGGGGGATCGCTTTCAAGGGTTAACTTGTCACCGGAAAAAACAAGATTTTTTATGTTAATTTCCTTGTTTTATAATAAAAATTCATACGAAAAAGTTATAATTATTCAGGCAGCGCCGGCTCTTCGCCATTATTCTTGTCACGCGGTGGGTCGCCATTTTTTATTTTTTCTGATCTTCAATTACGAGGGGCCATTATTTGTTCTTTGTGCGAAATAAAATCGACGACTTGTTATGGCGAGGTCTAAGGCGTGATTTTTCGTAATATCATAAATCAAATATATTTTATTTATTCTACACTTTGAAGGAAATTTAATAAGAGGGGCTTTCAGGAATAAATTAGACGATTTGAAAATTCAATGGTTGTTTATTTTTTGACAAACCTTTAATCATGGATAATTTTCTCCTTTCTTCTCTGGTCAGGTATTGAAAGGACGAGATAACAAAGTAATCTACAGGTGGTATTTGGAAAGGTTAATCTCAAAACTATCTAGAATTTACTACAAATCGGTAGAAAAATCTCAGAGAAATCGGTTTTTAAAAAAATACGCGCTAAATTGAGAACCTCCGGCTTTTTGGAAGTCGGTTAGTATTGGAATTTGGAATTTTCTTTCACATCGAAGAAAAACATCGTGAGAAAATCTGCACGAATCAAGCATAGATTTAGGATCTCAGCGGAGATTATTCCGTTTGATTACTACTTCTATCTATTCTATACTTATAATAAAACTGTAACATGTCCAATTCTGTACATTGAAGATATTTTGAAAATTTTTTTTGGAGGGCACTCATTATTCGATACTGAAGCCAAATCTGTAATTTTTTGTATTTTTGTCTGTCTGTTTGTCTGTCTGTCTGTCTGTCTGTATCTTGGCCGCGCATCACGCCGAAACTACTGAATGAATTCAAACGAAACTTGGCACGATTTGAGCCCATACTACGAGGTAGGACATGGGATACTTTTTATCCCGAAATTCTACCCCCGAAGGGGTGAAATAGGGTTTGAAAGTTTGTATGAAAGTCCTTAATTTCTCAAGTTATAGCCATGAAACTTGATATATGAGCTGCGGGTAGAAAATGAAAACATATGTGTCTCACAGTTTTTCAAAATTCCACCCCCGAAGGGGTGAAATAGGGGTATAATATAAAAATGAATCCCTATTTCCCTTGGTCACGGCATCACGCGTGAACGGCTGGACCAATTTCGCTAATTCTTTTTTTGTTGGGTTTGTCTGGACCCCGGGATGGTTTATATTCACAATTGGACCCGGTAGGGGGCGCTGCAATCGGGTTCGAGGTTCAGAGCGGGACACGGCTGGACCAATTTCGCTAATTCTTTATTTGTTGGGTTTGTCTGGACCCCGGGATGGTTTATATTCACAATTGGACCCAGTAGGGGGCGCTGCAATCGGGTTCGAGGGTCCCGCCAAACCATATTCTCTAAAACTATAAAATGAAAAGGTGACTAACTGACAGGCTGACTGATCTCTCAACGCATAGCTTAAACCACTGGATTGAGCGGGCGGAAATTTGGCGTAAGTATGGATGGCGGCTAAGAAAGTATTTTTGAAAATTCAATAAAATCGAGGTTTGAAAATCGAACTTAACGTGGGCGAAGCTGAGGGCAGAACCTAGTTATTATATTATAAGCGTCGTTCCAGAGGAAGGTATTTATTTATATTGTACTATCTGATGCCCGCGACTTCGTCCGCGTGGTTTAAGTTTTTTTGATTCCCGCGGGAACTCCTTAATTTTCCGGGATAAAAAGTAACCTATGTCACTCTCTAGGTCCTCCATGCCAAAAATCACATCGATCCATTGCTCCATTGCGGCGTGATTGAAGGACAAACCAACAAACCAACAAACCAATAAACCAACAAACAAACACACTTTCGCATTTATAATATTAGTATGATATGATAGTATGATGTGCTTATACGAGCAGGCCTTGCCTAGGTGGCCTACGTTGTCGTGTAGACAAGTTTGTCATTTTCTATGGCGTCGTGTCGCGTCGTGTCGCTTCTGTCGCTCACCTATGACAACGGGTGAGTCCCCGCAAGGAAGGCTGAATTACCAACGTCAAATATATTACTCGTATTTACAGTATTCAAAAATTAATAATGCACATGCAGATCTTCGCTAATTGTCGTATTCCCGGAAACACCCGAATTATTGAATCGTAAGAGCTCTAAACAATGCACTTGCATTTTGCACCTTGTTCGAAAGAAATAGGAGTTAATATCATGTGTAAACAATCGAAAACAATTCGGGCTGCCGGTGGCGCGGCGGTCGCCGGTCACTGTCAGTCAAAGGTAAATCAGTCTTCTTTATATATTGGTGGTGACTGCACGTGTTCTCTCTGTGTGGAATTATATGGAGCTGCTATTACACACCCTTCTTGGTTTTATTTTCGAAGTAAATCAATTCTACAAAGATTGTAGCATATTCGCAATCGTGTGGTTTTCTTCGCTATTTAGTTACATGGAATTATCGAATCAAATTTTGTTACTGATAAGTCAATACTTATCTCTTTTAGCACAAAACACATAATTCTACTAAATTATGCATGAAGAAAATGCACTTAACCACTCTATATACATATCGTCTTCCGATGCTCGGGGAATACGACCGTTGCCGAACAGTGACGAAGATTTCTATGCGCATTATTAATTTGGGAATACTGTATGTCAATTATTTAAATATGGCATCGGTTATCTGTACCACAGATCGAATCGAATGAGAAACATGGATTGAGTCAAATTGAAGGCTAAAACAAATAATCAACTGTGACAGACGGACGGACGGACGGACGGACGGAGAAACACCATAAGGGTTCCATTTTTACCATTTTGGTACGGAACCCTAAAGATTGGCAGTCATAGGGACTGCCGATAGAAGTGAAAACGAATATTTAATTATTTTTTTTTTAATCAAAAAAAATCTAAAATAATAAACACATAAACCTTAAAACTAAGGCATTAAAGTTTGATTACGAATGTAGTATATTTATATTTAAGATCTTTTTTCTTCGTAACAAATGTGGGTGTTCGCGAGCATGTTGGTGACGCGAATCCACAAGTTTACCCCCTACCAAAAAGTGCTCAACGCGGCTAAAGAAGTTTTCACTTCAAAAATATAATCACGCTTACACTACAGTATATAGGTAGTGTAATACGGTAATGTTACTGTGTCAAGCCTCTCCACGCAAGCCGTTTGTCCGGAACGAGGCTACGTGACGCGGCGTCCGACGTGGCTATGCGCTCCGAACTCCAAACGAGGGTACGAAAGAGCTTACATATGCCCCATAAGTTCGTGTAAATTACAGCTCTCAGAGTAAAAGCAGGTCTCTTAAAAAAAGGATCTATATTATGAATTTCATCAAAAAAAGTTTAGTTTCTGCTACCTACCTACTTACTTACTTTTTTTTGTTTATAATTAAGTTATTTCTAAGTTATGTGTGGCAATAAAGAATCTATCTATCTATCTACTTACTAGTGAATATGCATCTTCTAGGCAAGCGCGTTCCAACCTAGACCTCATCATTGCTTTGTCAAAGCATGATTGTCTTCAAGCGCAAGCCTATCACCAATAAAATTAAAAAAAAAACTACTATTTTTACCGAATTTGAACTATATGTATAATTGTAAATTTATATTCGCGAAAAATAGATATTTGTATTTTTGAGCCGATATACCTAAAGTTCGTGCGCGAGTTGAATGCCGAGCTTATGTATGGTGACACATACATAAGGTCTGCATTCAACTTGCACGCGTACTATACCTATTTATAAATAAATCCAAGGCTGGGCGTTGCTGAGTCAGTCAGTCACAACTTTTTTAATAACTGTATGACACGACATTTAGTGTTAGAACCATTTAGACCGTTCTAACCATAGACATAGAATTTTTTCGCTTTGAGCGTATAGCGAAAAAATTCTTTGTCTATGGTTAGAACGGTCTAATATTATAAATGCGAAGGTGTGTTTGTCAAGTCTCTTACATTTATATGCCCATGTTTAACCAAGTTTGATGATTTGGTAAGGACAGAGATAGGTTGCATTCTAAAGAGGGACACTGGCGAACATTTATCCCGGAAAATCAAACAGTTCCCGTGGGATTTCAAAAAAAAATCACGTGAATGAAGTCGCAGGGTTCATCTGGTATTTCCATAAAATCAGCTTGCTCAGACGAAATATAATATGATCAGTGGAAAACGTTAAAATTGTTGTAAATAGCCGAAAGCTATCTAGAATTATTACGACTAGAAATACATCGGGTAAGGTTATCGCCCCTGGGAATTCATAGTTGACTTAGGGGCTCCCCTCGGGGATGATTCAAGCGCCATGATGTAGTGATAACCATTATGCATTTGATGGTCAGAATAAACTCTCAATTTAATTGTTGAGAGGCTGGTAGATTCAAAATTCAACCTCTACATGAATAAAATGGTGGATTTTGAAGGAATGTTTCTATCACCGCTGTTTATCCTATACAGAAGTAAACCTAACCTAAGAAGTTGATATTGTTATTAAATCAGTGTTTTTTTTATTCCACTACAAGTAAACTCTTGACTGCGATATCGCCTGATGGTAAGTGATGATGCAGTCTAAGATGGTAGCGGGCTAAGCTGTTAGTGGTATGGCAGTTATATTAAACCCATACTCCTAGTCGGTTTCTACACGGCATCGTACCGGAACACTAAATCGCTTGGCGGTACGTCTTTGCCGGACCAGAATAGACCAGAGAAAATTCAGAAATTATATATTCCCAAATTGACCCTGCCGGGAATCGAACCCGAGGCCTCCCACATTTAGGCAACAGCGCTCAACACTGCGCCAGGGAGGGCGTCAGTATGCACGAATATCTGTGATCAGATCACAGGAAAATTTTAATCTTATTGTGAATAGCCTTGAGGAAAATCTCAAAGCTATCAAGAATTTACTGCGAGTAGTCTGCAGAAATACCTCGGGCGGGTTCATCGGCCACCCGTATTCTGGACCCTTAGAATAAGATGTTATGCCTCACCAACGTTGATAGTATTCGAGCATCGAAAAACTTTAGTGTTAAAATTAAATGTACCTTAACTAAATTGTAATAGGGCTCAACTTCTATACATCCGTAGACCTACATACTTCAAACTATTTTAAGCTCACTACTGAGCATGATTCTCCTTTCAAAATTCGAAGGGTTTGGCCAAAGTCCACCACGCTGGCCAAGTGCGGGCGATCGTATCCCCGACCAGCCGAATAAAAAGCCGGGCGTTTAAACTACTAGGCCGCTTCTATTTTCTTCAGTTCTAGTTTACTTTGATGTTATTTTGTATCAACGCTCGAATACCATCAACTTTGGTGGGATGTAAAAACTTACACTTAGGGCCCTGCCCGCAGGGCTAGATCGAAGAAAGAATCACTTCACTGGACTATTGTTTCCAACTATTTTTCAAGACGGAAGAACCGATCAAAGCTTCGGACACACTTTCAGTTAATACATCTATATGTTTTATAAATAGCTATTTCAATTTTCCCTTATTTTACTACGCAATTAATTTGCCTATACAGGAATCTAACCTGGGGGCTTACTATGATCGCTTAAAGCAGTATTATTTTAATATTGTTGGCGCTCTTGTTTCAGAGTTATAATCCTTATTTTTGGGGCATTAAGGTTCGTCGTATAAAACGTAAATTTTAAAATAATATCGTTTTAAGCGATGATAGTAACCCTCCTGAAATTTGTAACGAAAAGTGGTAAATTTTGAGGCGATCCGTCGAAGAACTAAAGTTATCAACCCACACAGCTCAAAGATTTGCGAAGCTGTAGTAGCTTTAAGCGATGCACTTAGTTCGAAGAAACGATAGACGTTGGGGTCCCTGTGCTGGAATGGCGACCTCGCACTGAAAAGCACAATGTTGGCAGACCTTCTCTAGGTGAACGGTGAGATGTTAGAATCCAGGCTATGCAATATCGGAGCATGTCATGGATTCCTCCTTGCAAGAGACCTATATAGGTGCAGCAGTGGATTTCTATCAGTTGACGACGATAACGTCGAATAGGTATCAGCTAAACTTGTTTTATTTTTTATGGTTAGGCCACATAATAGGTAATAGTTGGTTAGGCGGTAATTTTATTTATACGATCAGTAGGAATAGTCATATAACCTAAAGAAGGTGGCGGGAAGCGGGTGGATGAGGAAAGCGGAGAAACGTGTTTCAGGTGGCGGGGTCTCGAAAAGGACTATGGCCAGCAGTGGATGCATACAGGCTGATTTATGGATGGATGTATGGATCAGAAATATGGGAATGTGCTACGTCGTAGCACCTACATACGAATAGTTCGTACATGCTACGACGGCGCATAAACTCGTCCGCAAAATATGAACTCATACTCATACTAATATAATAAATGCCAAAGTGTCTGTATGTGTGTATGTTACCTTTTAACGGATTTCACATTTTATCCTGAAATTCCCCAAAGTTTTCCTACAGGTTTCTAAAAAAACCTGAAAAATTCATGCGGATAAAACTAAAATAATATAAACAGCAGAATATAAACATAATTATTAAAATATAAACAGCATAATATTTTCCACTATGAAATAGCACTGAGACCCGCAATTCACCGGGCAAACAATTTAAAACCCGGACCGTTTGTCCACGGGTATGATTTTTCATATATTTAACGTCAGAAATCCATTACCAGCCAACTCGCCACTACCTCGCCGCACTCAAAGCAAATACCACGATACGAAGCAAAAAGCGTAAGGCGAGTGTACATTCAGCGCTAACACACTAGGGATAAGAAAATTGTCCCTACTTTGACTTTTATATGGAGAAGAGTGTAATCCATCCATACATTATTTTTTTCTAAATTTACTTTATATTTCACATAATAACCCCCACTACATTAAGCTCAGTAGTCGATTCTTAAAAGGTGAATGTGAAAACTAGATTTAAGTTGTTATTTGATATTCAATATGCTGAATGTATTCCAATAAAGAGAAAAAATATATATAATTATGCGGAAGTGTGTCTGTCTGCGACACTTCCACGGCCCATCTGTTCAACCAATTTTTATGAAATTTGGTACAGGCGTAAATTGTAAACCGAGGAAGGACATAGGCTATATAATGTCCCGGAAAATTTAAGAGTTCCCGCGGTAATCAAAAATACCTTAATCCACTCGGATGAAGTCGCGGGCATCATCTATATTTATCATACTTATATAAATATTTTTTTTTTTTAAAGTGAAACTTCTTTAGCACCGTTGTGATTTAAAAATTCGATGAAACGAAAAATCGACACCAAAAAGAGACAAACATATTCATAAATAGGATTTATCCTGCGAGAAAATGAGATAGAATACAAGTTATATTTATCTCATTTTCTCGTAGGCTACTTTTCTGAAGTTTCACTTCTGCCGTGTGTGAATTGCACACACACTTTTTTTTTCTTTGCTTTGCTATTTATATACAAAATATAATCGCAAACATTATAGCCAGTAAAAGAACAATTCGATGTCATATAATATTATTGAGCCCACCTTTCTTGTCCACAGGTAATGCATGGCGCCATCCATCATTTATTTCAACGTCACGAATCCATTAGGATCCAACTCGCCATACGATAAGCAAACACACTATACGTACATATTATTTGGCTACGTATAGTGTGGTAATATGTAGTATATGTAGGTATAGTACTCTATACCTACTCCATCCTAAAATCTATACCTGTAATATTAATTGAAACTAGACAATGTGGCCAATTCTGTATAACACAATCTCTGAACTAAAATGACACCTGTAAATCTAGTCTGTCCTTTTCTGCAGAGAGTATTATGAAAGGGTTAGAAATATTTTTCATGCTGTCATTTTAGTTAAGTTTAGATTATGTACAACCGAATCAGATGGCCGCCGACTGCTTTTTTTTTTTTTAATTCAGTTTTGATATTTACACTTTTTGAGAGGTCACTCTCCAGATCTTTAAATATTGTACTGAGGTACGTACCCAATGACTGTCTCTCTGTTACCATTGGCTACGATGTATCTCACAAAATCAAAGAGTTCTATAGTTATTTTTAATAATAATTAATGCGTGTCCGTCCCTGTTTCCTTCCATATTTTGACTTACACAGAACAAGGGATCTGCTTATCTTTTGTTCTGCGTTAACTTAACACGTATAGTTTGCGCGCGAGTTGAATGCAGACCTAATGTATGGTGACACCTATAGCTCTGCATTCAACTCGCGCGCGAACTGTAGTATCTTATAGGCAAGAATGAATGGCACCTTTTTTTTATTTTTTTATTGCGTCATAGGCTTGCGCTTGACGACAATCATGCTTAGTGCAAAGCAATGATGAGGTCTAGGTTGGAACGCGCTTACCTGTAAATAGGCGTCTTCTTGCCTTGAAGGTACCTAAGTTATATGTGGCAGGAAACACGAGCGCTGGGAGGGTGTTCCACACCCTAGCGGTTCTTCTAGGTAATCTTCCATGTAAGCGCGATCCAATCTAGACCTCCACATTGCTTCAGCATCGACAATCATTAAGCATGATTGACGTCAAGGGCTTTTGACTTAAAACTTTTATATATTATCTAAACGCACGCAGATGAAATCGTGGGTATCATCTTGCATAACATTTATATGGATTTTTATCAAGATGAATGGATTTTACGTAGGACGTAAATGATTTATTTATTTCACGTACGACAACTTGTGTCACTTATGATAAGTCAAGACTCTACCACCGGTTCGGAAAGAAGTTCTACTGAGAAGAGCCGGCAAGAAACTCAACTCTCAAGAACTCTCTTTCAATAAAATAAACATTTACAATATACGTAACAAGTATTTCACTGACTTGTGGGCTGCTGGATGCGAAGCCGGTTGCTTCCATGCAACTTTGTCATTAAGAATATCATCAATAGGATAATAACCTTGAGTTAACAAATGCTGCTTATTAAGTCGAGGTTATGCTATGCGTCTGTGGAAGCCTTTAGAATGATATCCAAGGCGACGTTTTGGCTGGAGGTAGACGAAATGTTAAAGGTTATCATAAATAATTTTCACGTCAAAGGCAGTCGGCCAGGTAGCTAATGGAAAGGCCCAGACATTAATAATGTAAGCCAGGGAAAGTGATACGGTCTCGGTTTAATGCTATACGGTCACCGGGTTTTTATTAAATTTATAGACTATGCCTATTCACTTTAGATTTAAAAATACCAATGTTAAAAGTGGAGGGGAAAACGAAAGCCGGAAGGGCATTCCATATTTTGACAACCTCCGTGGCGCAGTGTGTAGCGCTGTTATCTTAACGTGCGGAGGTCCTGGGTTCGATCCCCGGCAGGGTCAATTTTGGAATTTATAATTTCTGAATTTTCTCTGGTCTGGCCTGGTGGGAGGCTTCGGCCGTGGCTAGTTACCACCCTACCGGCAAAAGACGTGCCGCCAAGCGATTTAGCGTTCCGGTACGATGCCGTGTAGAAACCGAATAGGGGTATGGGTTTAATATAACTGCCATGCCCCTAACAGGTTAGCCCGCTACCATCTTAGACTGCATCATCACTTACCATCAGGTGAGATCGAATCAAGGGCTAGCTTGTAGTAGATTAAAAAAAATGTAGAATGCATCCCGAAGAAAGACATAGTCACTCGAAAATCGACGAGTTCCCAAGAGAATTTAATTAAATCCTAAATCCACGCGGATGAAGGTGCAGCTTCGAGCACTTAAACGCAAAGAGCCGCGGGCATCACCTAGTCATACTAATATTATAAATGCGAAAGTGTGTTTGTTTGTTGGTTTGTCCTTCAATCACGCCCAACGGAGCAACGGATCGACGTGATTTTGGCATGGATATATTTGAGGACGAGAGTGACATAGGCTACTTTTTATCCCGGAAAATTGAGAAGTTCCCGTGGGAGTTTAAAAAAAACTTATTCCACGCGGACGAAGTCGCGGGCATCACCTAGTAAACTATAAAATAAAGTATTTCAAAACGGAAAACCGATCGGAATGTATCTCACGTAGGTGCAAAAACACTGGTACAGCGGAGGCCGGAGCGAAGCGGAGCGGTGTTGTGGTAGTAAATCGACGCGGGTACAAGGGGCAAATCCTTTTTACAAGATTTACTGGCGGGATTCGGCTGTTCGTTTCGTTGTTGCGCCGGCTATGTATTGGCGAGTGGCGCAAGTCACAAGCGGCTAGAGAATAATTGGTCATTTCTAACCCGTTGTCCTAAGTGAGCGACAGAAGCGGCGCGACGCAATACTACGCCATAGAAAATGACAACTTATCTACTCATTCAATAGCAAGCTCGAACAACACCTTAAGGCTCGTTCCGTGCAACTTACGTACAACGAAAATAAAATCACTCAATCACCATCATATTACAGGTACTCGTATATTAGGGTAAAAAAAACTGTGAACTATACAGTATAATATTATTTATTACTAGCTGATGCCCGCGACTTCGTCCGCGTGGATTGAGGTTTTTCGGTTCCCGCGGGAACTCTTTAATTTTCCGGGATAAAAAGTAGCCTATGTGCTATTCCAGACTATAATATATCTCTGTGCCAAATTTCATCCAGATCCGTTTAGCCATTGGAGCGTGATTGAGTAACAAACATCCATACATCCATACATCCATACATCCAACCAAACTTTCGCATTTATAATATTTATATTTGATTATTTGATTATGGTCACTAATCATTGAGATTACATCTGGTAATTTTCTGTAAAATAAAATCAGCAAAATATTTTTGATGGTGGAACAATAGGTATGCAAGTAAGAAAATACATCATACTAATATTATAAATGCGAAAATGTGTTTGTTGGTTTGTTGGTTTGTCCTTCAATCACGCCGCAACGGATCGACGTGATTTTTGGCATGGGTATAGTTGAGGACCTGGAGAGTGACATAGGCTACTTTTTAAAATTAGGGAGTTCCCCAAGGGAATAAAAAAAAACTTAAACCACGTGTGGAGCTGTATAAAAGTATAATACTCAAACACTACTAGGAACTGTTTATAGGAACTTTATAACATTATATTATAGAGAAGATCGCACCAACAAACAAACACTCTTTCGCATTTATCGGTTTTTTATCGGATATACCATGGGGAGTGTGCTCAGGAACTTCACAACCTTGTTCCTCCTTCTCCGTTCTACCACAGAACAGCAAGAAACCGTCAGCGTTGGCACCCTTATGTGGTTGACGTCCAATCTGCTCGCACGAAGCGTTTTTGCTCGACGTTTCTGATACGAACCGCTAGGGTGTGGAACACCCTCCCAGCGCACGTGTTTCCTGCCACATATAACTTAAGTACCTTCAAGGCAAGAGTGAATAGGCATCTTCTAGGCAAGCGCGTTCCAACCTAGACCTCATCATTGCTTTGCACTGAGCATGATTGTCGCCAAGCGCAAGCCTATCAAGCAATAAAAAAAAAAAAAAAAATTATAATATTAGTATGATGGTTTTGAAACTAAAGTAAGCGCTTTCCACTTTCAACTTGTACCACAATAAAGCCTAAGGTCTTAGACTGGAGTCGAAGCTCAAACGGAACAAAGGTATCCTATTGCCGTATTTTTTATTGGAGGCCAAGACCCTTCGTGCTGGGATTTATAAAGATTTATGTACTTATCAGTAATCTTTTACTTAGATGATTCCGCGGGTTTCATACTAACATCCATCCATACTAATATTATACATGCGAAAGTGTAGCTGTGTGTCTTTCTGTTTGTTTTCTACGCATAAACGGGCCCATCTTTTCATCCGAACTTAGATTATGTATCCCCGGGAAGGACGTCGGCTGTTTTTGAGCTGCTGCTGTTGAGAGCTGAGATTTTTTGTCAGTTCTTTTGAATCTTATCTCTCCAGTATTCTGTTCAAATAAATTATTTTTTACTGATAGAAGATCTCCCAAAAGTCGTAATAACTACGTCCCCTGTTACTTTTATGTTCGAAAACCATTTTAAACTATCGATTGAAGTAAAAAAACCGTCGGATTTTAATGACGTCACTGTTCAGTGTCTCATACAACATCCTCGAGTAAGCACGCGTTTTGACGTTTGAAAAAAAAGTTGCTGATTTGACTTGCCGTGAAATACCCACAATACCCAATTAGATCAGATATCCAGCAGTGCGTACTCTCCTTCAACGAAACACCGGCGAAATATTTGTGCCATGTGCACGAGTAAAGCCATTTATTTAAGAAGTGAAGTCAGATTAGATAATTTTTGATGTCCTTAAATAATAAACTTCATTAATAAATTTTTATTCAGAAACATTAAAACACAAGGACTTTAAAAACATATACGAACGATAATCCTGCAAAAGTTAAAAACTGCGTTGCAGTAATAATTGCCCTCCTTAAACATTGTACAGTGTTTCAGGTTAAATCAAAAACAATGGTAATACGAGTCACAAGAACTAAACTAAATTATTAATGTTAAGTTACGCATATTCACAAAATTATTCTAATCATACTTAATATTATAAATGCAAAGGTGTGTTTGTTTGTTGGTTTGTTGGTTTGTCCTTCAATCACGCCGCAACGGAGCAATGGATTGACGTGATTTTTGGCATGGGTATAGTTGAGAACCTGGAGAGTGACATAGGCTGGAAAATTAAGGAGTTCCCGCGGAAATAAAAAAAAAACTTAAACCACGCGGACGAAGTCGCGGGCGTCAGCTAGTATCTAATAAACGAAAATGTAGAGATTTGCTTATGAATGTAAATGAATAAATGTTTTTTTTTTTATTATTATGACTTACACAATCGGGTCTTTGGACCCATAATACAGTTGATATCAAGAATGGCTCCGTTTTCCGATACACGCAGGTGCAGGTTACGCCGGCCGAGGCCGCGGGCGCTCATTATTTTTCTCATTAGCACACCCCTGTCTGCTGCGATTAAAGATGATGAGGGTGGATAAGGCCGCGCTCATATTGCATGGGGATTTTGACACACTCCCTGGCGTAGAAGTGAGCGCTGTGGTCTTATAGTGGGACGCCCCGGGTTCAATTTCCGGCAAGTTCAGTTTCGGAATTAATAATTCCTGAATTTGCACTGGTCTGGTCACGTGGGAGGCTTCGGCCAGCAACTACGGCCTCTAAAACAGCTGTTCAGTTTGGCAGACATTTTCGATGACAATGACATTTGAATGTTACTTCTGACATTTGAATGTCCGATACGAGGTCTGACTTAGGGTGTGTTCCGAAATACACTGCGAGCACTGTTCAGTGCTATTACTGTGGAGAAATTCGTTCCGTTATGGACTGACAGTACACTGCCGCAGTATCCTAGGGAAATATATGACGTAAGTAATTAATCGACGCCATCTTTGTACTGTGAGCACTGGCGTTTTCGAGGTAAGGTGCTCTCAGTGCTGACTGCGTTCCGTTTTAAGCAGTATAACTAACTATAAAGGAACGGCTTCACAGTGTACTAAATTGACGTCACACCTTACAGTGCTCGCAGTGTCGGAACATACCCTAAGGCCCACTTGCATAAGGACTCTTAAATTCATTTAGTTAAATATTTAAATGTTGCCCCTTTTTGGCAACTACAATATGCATTTGCCAAAAAGGGACAGCATTACAAAATTTAACTAAATGTGTTTAAATGTCCTTGTGCAAGCGGCCCTTAATCTCGAGTTGCGCTTAAAGACGTTTAGGTACTTATAAATAATGTAGACATAGAAATTTTCTCGCGAATATTTTAATTTATTCATGAAGTTAAAGTCTTCAGACGTCTTTACAATCTGTTCATTAAAGCTAGACAAAGCCTCTTTAGCAACTAAATACAAGCTTGAGGTTTTAACGATACACGCAACTCACTGCTTCGTTAAGCCTGAAACACGCATACCTCGCCATCAAAGCTTCTAGAAGTTGTAATCCAAAGAATCCATTGAAATATCAAGACCCGTAAGAACATAATTACTTTCGCTTGTGTTGCGGCTGAGATACGGAGAGCTAAAATAATGGATTACTCTCTTCATCTATACTAGAGGGAGAGAGACACAGTTCAACGCTTTTTGTCACGTACAATTTTTCCGGGCCCGTTTTCCGCAAACCATCGCGCGTGCCTATAAGAACTATGCGCTTAAAACGAAAGTGTTACAGATTTCTGTGAATAGGCATCTTCTAGGCAAGATCGCTCCGCCTCAGTAGTAATAGTTAGTATTCTGTGACCATAGGCTGCATCTTGCCAGCAGGTTCGATTGCAGCCAAGGTACCTCCAGGTGTGATCGCAGTCAAGGGCTAACGTGTGGTGGGATAAAAATCAGTTGCGTTGTGTTGTTCGACACCCCGTAAGAACAAAGTTACTTTTGCTAAAAAACAAATTAATAATTACGTGAGTGGGATTCGAATCTGCAACATCTTGCCTTACGATGCGACTTTTTCCAAATGTTCCAAAGTTGCTAAAATTATTACAAAATTATTACTACAGTATAGATTGAGAGAGGTATCCCTCTGTCCATCTATACTGGAAGGAAGGTAACAGGGTTTAACAGTTTTTTGACACGTACGACTTTTCCAGCCCAGGTACCTACTCGCGTTTCATCGTGTCAAAAATAACTATGTTTTTATTTTTTAAAAATACAGTCGCAGAAGTCACTAACCGCTCCAAGCTACCCGTGTGTGGTGGCTCTTATGATAGCGGCGGCTGCATGAATTAATGACGTCATCAACTATCAGCCATTAGTTACCATGCCATAGCGCAGTGTGCTTTGGCGCGTGAAGCGTCAAAATATACATAATAGTTGTTTCCTATGACGTCACAGTAGTAAGTATTCTGTGCTCTTATTATGTTTCAAGATGACCCGACCCAGCTTTGCACTGGTGGACTTTTTTTTTCTTTATTAGTCTACAAAACTGACTACAATAATTGTGCATAAGGCTCAAAAACCATGATAAATTAAAATTTATACAATTTTGTGTCTTCTGGATGTGGAAATGCGTTACGATTTCCATAAAAAACCGGCCAAGTGCGAGTCGGACTCGCGCACCGAGGGTTCCGCGTACAAACCTGTAGTAAGTTTTAAATTATTAAAAAAAAACTACTTACTAGATCTCGTTCAAACCAATTTTCGGTGGAAGTTAGCATGGTAATGTACATCATATATTTTTTTTAGTTTTATCATTCTCTTATTTTAGAAGTTACAGGGGGGGGGGGGGGGGACACATTTTACCACTTTGGAAGTGTCTCTCGCGCAAACTATTCAGTTTAGAAAAAAATGATTTTACAAACCTCAATATCATTTTTGAAGACCTATCCATAGATACCCCACACGTATGGGTTAGATGGAAAAAAAATTTTTGAGTTTCAGTTCTAAGTATGGAGAACCCCCAAAATTTATTGTTTTTTTTCTATTTTTGTAAGAAAATCTTAATGCGGTTCACAGAATACATCTACTCACCAAGTTTCAACAGTATAGTTCTTATAGTTTCGGTAAAAAGTGGCTGTAATATACGGACGGACAGACAGATAGACAGACAGACAGACAGACATGACGAATCTATAAGGGTTCAATTTTTGCCAAATTTGGCTACGGAACCCTAAAAACATACAAATAAATCTATACTTGACGACCTCCGTGGCGCAGTGTGTAGCGTTGTTGTCTTAACGTGCGGAGGTTTCGGGTTCGATCCCCGGCAGGGTCAATTTGGGAATTTATAGTTTCTGAATTTTCCCTGGTCTGGCCTGGTGGGAGGCTTCGGCGTGGCTAGTTACCACCCTACCGGCAAAGACGTGCCGCCAAGCGATTTAGCGTTCTGGTATGATGCCGTGTAGAAACCGAATAGGGGTATGGGTTTAATATAACTGCCATGCCCCTAACAGGTTAGCTCGCTACCATCTTAGACTGCATCATCACTTACCATCAGGCGAGATCGCAGTCAAGGGCTAACTTGTAGTGGATAAAAAAAAAATCTAATATTATACATGCGAAAGTTTGGGTGGATGAATGTATGGATGGATTGATATTTGTTACTCAATCACGTCAGAATGGCTGAACGGATCTGGAGAAATTTGGTAGAGATAGATTATAGTCTGCAATAGCACATAGGCTACTTTTTATCTCTCCACCTCAACCGCAATCCACGCGGACGAAGTCGCGGGCATCAACTAGTCAAATATATGAGCATTATGAGCGCGGCTTTACGTACCGCCTCGTTAAAGACTAGCTGGTCGACGGACTTAGTTCTAAATATTTCTAATCTAGGATCATGTTAATAAGGACTGATAAATGGCGTCTTAGGACGGACGCTCTTATTAAAAGTTGAAAGTTTTTACTGAAAAAATTAAAAATACACAAAGTAATTTATTATATTCTTTACTTGAAATACGTAATTCTTCGTTTAACTTTAAAAGTTCTTTTTATTTAATTTATGATGTCTGTCTCTTAGATAGATTTCGTAGTTAATATAGGTATATTTTAACTTATAAGTAATTAGTTTTATAGCATATTGTCTATTTCTTATCCATTATATATAGTACTAGCTGATGCCCGCGACTTCGTCCGCGTGGTTGAGGTTTTTTTGATTCCCGCGGGAACTTCTTAATTTTCCGGGATAAAAAGTAGCCTATGTGCTATTCCAGACTATAATCTATCTCTGTGCCAAATTTCATCCAGATCCGTTCATCCGTTGGAGCGTGATTGAGTAACAAACATACATCCATACATACATACATCCATCCATCCAAACTTTCGCATTTATAATATTTATATGGATATATGGATAATGTTTCTTATTAATTTGTTGTGTGTACAACAAATTAATATCTCCAAACTAAACTCAAACTAAACTAGGACACCATGGTGGCGCCACCGGTCGCGCCACCGTGCTCCTTAGGGTTCCTTGTTCTAAGGAACCCTAAAATCACCTAATTTTGACGACCTCCCTGGCGTAATGGTGAGCGCTGTGGACTGATAAGGTCCCGGGTTCGATCCCCGGCAGGGTCGATTTGGAAATTCATAGTTTCTCCATTTTTTCTGGTCTGATCTAGTGGTTCGGCCGTATTTACTGTTTGATTGCAAACATAAGTATATAGAATTAATATTAAATTATCTGTATAGCATTAAGATTTTACCTATGTAAACACTTAAAGTAAAATGTATTATGACGATGGCAACATTCCTCCCTTCCATAACCGCTTGCCATTGAAGTGGTCGGGTCACAGATCGGGTCAATAACCCAATTATCAATTTAAATAAATTATAAGACAGCTATTGTGTCAAAAAGTTCAATAAACATATTCCAAAAGTCTTATGTGTTTTATATTTCCACAGTTACTACCCTACCGACAAAGATGTGCCGCCAACATTGATGTAGAATTTTAGTAACTCATTCTATTTCAATGGCCGCCAAGCAATTTAGCGTTCTGATACGATACCGTGTAGAATATTTACCGCTACGCTACGCTTTGTAGTGGGCCTAGACCTTACTATGTTAGCTCGCTACTATCCCTGACTACATCAGCACTTATCACCAGGTGACACCCTCACAGTCAAGGGCTAACTTTATGTGGAGTAAAAACTTATTAAACCTATTCCACGTGGACTCAAGCAAGTAAAAGATGCAAGATAAAAGATTTATCTACCTGGGATAAAGAGTGGGGCTGTTGAACATAAAAACGCGCGTCTCATTACCACGTAACTTTATCCTAATGAGAAACTAATGAATTTTCAGCTCCATCCAAGCCTCGTCATAAGCTCGGACGCTACCTTTAAAAATACGCTTAACATTCATGTATGAAACTGTATGAATTTTGAAATGGATGTGGTAACGATCACTCATACTTTCATGTTCTTACAAAACACTTTAGTCGTGCCGTGGACCAGTCCACTTTGGTTGAGACGAAGACGAGGAGAAGGAGTTCGTAGAGACTTCTATTACCTCCAAGTTGGTTTAGACGAGGTTTAGACAACGACACGACACAGTTTGGATTAGCCGTTTAAGTATGTAAGCATACCTTTTAAACTGTCAAGTGATTACGAATTCCATACTATAAAATCGGGTCTCTAATTAGTCGATTGTCGCGCTAGTATACGATGCTGCATCCACCCACACACTCACTCACTCCCACGTAGATATATAGTAATGAATATCTCAAAGTCAAAGTCAAAACATATTTATTAAAAATACCTACAAAGTACGCCTTCTGAACGTCATGCTTACAAAGTATAAGACGTGATGGTGATAATTTACTAAGCTACGAGGGTTCCAAACGCGCCCTGGTCTGAGAAGAGCCCAAAATAAACTCAGCCGGGTTTTTTTTTATTTTCACCATCTCACAAATCTGCACCTTCCTTTGCCACATCCAAACTATAATTTGCTTCTCACATGGATGCTGTCTCATTACGTTCCCACGGTTTCGCCGACAAATTTCCAAAGCCTCTGGATTCCGCGCGAAAGTAAAGTTAATTTCCCCGCAGTTACCTACATGCAGCACTCGTTTCGTACTTTTTGTCGACTTAAAGGCTTTTGTGCGCTCCGAGTTTCTATCAGAAGCCTTCGCTTTGTGATCAAAACCGGTTAGTTTTTTCAAGCCACTGAATATAACGAGCAATGGTTACTTATTCATAAAATTGAAAGAATATTTATGAACACCAAATATTAACAGCTAGATAATGCCCGCGACTTCGTCCGCGTGGATTGGTTTTTTGTTCCCGAAGGAACCTTATTCAATTTTCCGTGATAAAAAGTAGACTATGTCCTTCCCCGGGATGTAACCTGTCTCTGTGCCAAATTTCATTAAAATCGGTTGAGTAGTTGGCCCGTGAAAGCGTAGCCGAGAGACAGACAGACACACTTTCGTATTTTAAGTATGGATAATATTAATTAAAATCATTGGAAACGTGTTTCACAATTTTGCATTCTATTTTAAAATTATAAGTTGTTATAACGACATCCCTTTCTAGGAGAGCCATACTCCAAATCGGTTTCTGGAACACTACTTTTGAACTTTCTAGTCATCTTTGCCGGTAGAGTGGTAAATAGCCACGAGCCACGGCTGAAACCTCCAGACCAGACCAGAGAAAATTGAGAAATGATAAATGTCAGGGCTCGAACCTGGAAAAGCGCCAGAGAGGTCGTCAAAATAGTTTGTTTCATGTCTATTACAACTTACAAGCGACTACTCGGATACAAATCCATAGCTCCACTCTTACCCTCTTATTTTTTTGTTTTTAAATGTCATATCAACTAAAATGTAAATAAAATTTCAGGCAATTTAAACCACGGCAACACGGCAACCCGTGCCGAATTACGTCTGAAGATTTTTTATTTTTTTTTATTTTTATTTCTTGACACTTACATTAAAACATTCAAGGGTAATCTTATCATATAAAAAAAGCTAAATGTAGTGACCACTTAAAAGTAAACACAACATTCTAATTAAATTGTTAAAAAGATTTTTTTTTTTTTTAAACAACAACATTTCAGTACTTGCGCACTAGAACGTGCGCACTTTAAAGAGTCTATTCAACATTGATAAAAGACAAAATGTAAACAAAGAATTTAATGTTTCTAGCACTAGGCACCTTTGGATATAGAAGCATCTCGAGAACGATTGTATTTTACTTTTATGAAGAGAAAACTTCTTTACCCGCGTTGAGCATATTTTGGTAGGGGGTAAACTTGTGGATTCGCGTCACCGACACCGTCACCGAAACCTCGCTGCGGGCTTCCCCATGCTCGCGTTGTTACTTGTTACGAAGACAAAAGGTCTTTTATATAAATATACTACATTCGTAATAAAACTTTAATGCTTTAGTTTTATGGTATATATTTAATTTTTTTTGTACCTATTCGTTTTCTCTTCTATCGGCCTTCCCCATATTATAGGACTGCCAATTTTTTATTAGTACCTGAAGTCCTAAAAGATAAATAGGTATTTTTTTTCTGTAGGGCCAATCGTTTTCGAGTTATTCTTTATTACTATGAGTAGTGTAACTGTCTATCTGAAAGACCTTGTATCCTTACCTTATTTTTATATCCTCATAAGCCCTTGAGCTATTACGCCGCGTTGGTTTTATTCCACGTGGGAAATAATAACGCGTCGTATTCCAGGATCAGAGGAATGGCGGCTTGACGTGACATGGATAATGGGTACCTGACTGCCTGCCAGTAGCAAAAATACGTAATTTTACCGAAAAGGCGCGTAAAATTCAGTTATAACTAGTGGTTCGCCCCGAACTGAGACCTCGCGGTATCCATAAACTTGTACAGAGCGCCATCTATTGACATAATTGTGAAGTTCTGTTAATAATACTGAAGCACATTAAAAATTAAATAATTTCGTTTCCTTATAATATTTATCTAATTTTAGTATTTGTTGTTCAAGTACAGGATATAATTCAAATAATTGATCAAGTTTCAGGCTTGAGAGTTCAGAAAATTGAGAGTTCTGAGGTCAACTTTGGACGTTAGAAAATCGCCACTTTGAAAGCCCCCCATTTCGTCAATTTTAGGGGAAAAATTAAAAAAAATATATTTTTGGACTCTATTCCTAATTATCTTTAAAATGATATACCGCAACCCTATGTAACGCTATAAAAAATATTTTACTTCGCATTCGCTTCTATGAGAGCCCCCCTGAAATAAAGATTTTTATAACTTTTCAAGCCATATTCGGCGGGAGGCCATCGGTTTACATATTATATTAAAATTTGAAGTAATTACGTTCAGCGATTCAGAAGTTATAAGGCTCTGACAGACGGACGGACGGACGGACGGACAAGTGCCAATTCACCCAAGTAGACTCAGAGACCTTCGCTTCGCTCGGTCAATAAACGATACAATATAAACTTATACTGTTGCACTAACATGTAAATCTAACTGAAGCAAACGTTAGTGCATGCAGGAAATACTAATTGTGTATTTTATGATCATACTAATTATTATAAATGCGAAAGTGTGTTTGTAACTTTGTTTGTTTGTGCTTCAATCACGCCTCAACCGAGCAACGGATCGGCCTGATTTTTGGCATGGGTATAGTCATGGACCTGGAGAGTGACATAGGCTACTTTTTATCCCGGAAAATTAAGGAGTTCCCGAGGGAATCAAAAAAACTTAAACCACGCGGACGAAGTCGCGGGCATCAGCTAGTAAATCATAATTCATACTACATATTGATAAGACTCTACCATCCTGCAATTAATATTATAATAGCAATAGCGAGGTTTCATATGTAGAAAATAAATATTTTTTTATTGAATATAATCAATGGTCTTCCAAAAGACGTAAGATCTAACTTCTGGCAACCATTTTAAACTATCAATTAGAATAAATAAACCGGCCAAGTGCGAGTCGGACTCGCGCACCGAGGGTTCCGTACAAACCTGTAGTAAGTTTTAAATTATTAAAAAAGAACTACTTACTAGATCTCGTTCAAACCAATTTTCGGTGGAAGTTTGCATGGTAATGTACATCATATATTTTTTTTTGTTTTATAATTCTCTTATTTTAGAAGTTACAGGGGGGGGGACATACTCAATTTACCACTTTGGAAGTGTCTCTCGCGCAAACTATTCAGTTTAGAAAAAAATGATATTTCAAACCTCAATATCATTTTTGAAGACCTATCCATAGATACCCCACACGTATGGGTTTGATGAAAAAAAAATTTTTGAGTTTCAGTTCTAAGTATGGGGATCCCCAAAATTTTTATTTTTTTTCTATTTTTGTGTGAAAATCTAAATGCGGTTCATAGAATACATCTACTTACCAAGTTTCAACAGTATAGTTCTTATAGTTTCGGAAAAAAGTGGCTGTGACATACGGACGGACACACAGACAGACAGACAGACAGACATACAGACAGACATGACGAATCTATAAAGGTTCCGTTTTTGCCAAATTTGGCTACGGAACCCTAAAAAGAGTAGATTAGTCAGTGCTAGATTCACTTGACGATTCAAGAGCACTTGTAAAAGTTTATTTTAATCCATATTATCACTATCCATACTAATCCATATCCATACTAATATTATAAATGCGAAAGTGTGTCTGTCTGTCTGCTACGCTTTCACGGCCAATCTGTTCAATCGATCTTGATGAAATTTGGTATGGGGATAGTTTGTATCCCGGGGAAGGACATTGGACATACTTTTTATCGCAGAAAATTAAAGAGTTTCCGGGGGAATCTAAAATTTTAATCCACGCGGACGAAGTCGCGGGCATCATCTAGTAAAAAATATATTCGAATTTTGAATTTTTGATAGCATTTGCTTCGGGATTCGGGAGTCAGGTTGGCTATTTATAGATTGAAATTCCTGTAGCAGGACTGAGCATTCTTAGTGCATCGAATGGCATTTTATGTGCAGCTTTATGCTGTCCCAGTATTTGCAGCGGTGTCCGGGCGAATTAACTTATTTGGAGCTCAAGGATGTGAGTCAACTTTGTCCCTAGCTCGGTTCTACTGCATAGCATATAGGTCGGATTTCTCTTTGAAGTTAGACACTTTGTTTGTTAGTTAGACGCTTGGTGGTGTAGATACCTCCAGCATTGATTTCACAAAAAAAATCTTAAACTAGCTGACGCCCGCGACTTCGTTCGCGTACTTTAAGTTTTATTAACTCCCACTCCGAGATAAAAGGTTGCATATGTAGGACTCACCCATGCAAAAAATCACGTTGATGCGTTGCTCTGTTGCGGCGTGAAGGACAGACCGACAAAAAACACACTTTCTGATCTTGTGTTCTGATTAAGTGAGATGGGTAATCGACGCGTGGGGTAAGGGGTAAGATGGTACTTCGCTTGTATCATATACAACTAGACGATTCCCGCGGGAACTCTTTAATTTTTCGAGGTAAGCTATCAGCTATCTCTATGCCAAATTTCATCGAAATCGGTTAAAAAGATAGACCGTGAAAGCGTAGCAGACAGACAGACAGACATACTCTCGCCTTTATAATATGGATATAGATAGATTTTAATGTATAAGATATCAATTACTGTCTGTAAGATACTATCTGTCTGCAGATAACGTCAAGTCCCTTCCATTCCTAAGCACCTCAACGCCTGGGATAAAGAGCTTCATTACTTCACTCATTAGTCCCGATGATACACCCTTAGTATCGAGGGTGGAGTAATCGGTGTGATGGCTAGAGATTCATTCTCAGGGTCATTATCTTCTATATTTGGAACTTCTGTATTTATTTTGAATTGGGATATTTGAAAAATTAAGTACATCTATATATTATCTTTTCTGTATTTATTGGGATATTTGAAAAATTAAGTAGGTACCTCTATACATAATAATATATCTTTTTAGGGTTCCGTACCTCAAAAGGAAAAAACGGAGCCCTTAAAGGATCACTTTGTTGTCCGTCTGCCTGTCTGTCAAGACCCTTCTTCTCAGGAACGCATGGAGGTATCAAGCTGAAATTCATATCAAATACTCAGGTGTACTGTCCCTTGGAGCTGTGAAAAAATCAAACTTCTAAGCCAACGCAATCAAAAGATACAGCCGTTTATGCTGCAAATTTTCGACACTCGCAAGGGAATCAAAACCTACAGGGTACTTCCCGTGAACTCAGAATCTTGAAATTTGGTACGAAGCAACGTCTTGCACAGATAAAGGAAAAATTGCGAAAAGCATACATTTATAGTTACATCATATAATACCCACTTGTACGGAACCCTTGGTGCGCGAGTCCGGCTCGCACTTGGCCGGTTTTTTTTTTAAATTCCTCAGGTCTCGGAATACGTAGTTGCCATATAGCGCTCGTCTTAAGTCTAACTTTTATATGCTAGTAGCTGCGGCCCGCGACTTCGTACGCGTGGAATAAGTTTTTTTAACTCACACGGGAACTCCTTATCTTTCCGGGATAAAAGTACGCCCTATGTCACTCTCTAGGTCTTCAACTACACCCATGCAAAAGATCACGTAGATCTTGCCATTTACCAAACGAAAAGGAACTGTTGACGTTGGTTCTACCTAAGCTCTACAATCCGGTGTTTTCACGCTTCTGGTCTTGGTTGCCAGATTTCAGAGATGGCAACCCTAGCTATGTTGCTCAGGTAGGTATGACGTCTGTGGAAAAATACACACTTTTATTCATCAATAATTAATTTATTCGTCCATTGATTGCTATTGTTTTAATTAATGACAAACGGTAGAGCTCGAAATATCACTGCAGGTTTCGCGTGAACGAGTCGTACTAATTGATATAATTGGGCATTAAAACGTTAGCGTAGGTACAGCTATTTGAGATGCTTTCTATCAATATTAGTAGGTACTCGTGGTTTCTCTATTAATTAGCCTTTACTTTCGGGATCCTGATAATAAGGTCCATAGCAGACTATAAACAGGACAATATTATGTTAAAGGGAAATGCACGCGTCGTATGGGAAACGCCTTTTGGCTTGTCGCAATAGTCTGTGCAACTTCATAATATAAAAGATTAGCTGATAGATTAAGTATAGCCTAGGTAAGTATAGGATTGAGGACATGCTATTCCAGACTATAATCTATCTCTGTGCCAGATCTGTTCAACCGTTCTGGCGTGATTGATTAACAAACATCCATCCATCCATCCAACCTTTCGCATTTATAAGTTCATAGATTCATTGAATAAAAAAGTGATGGATAATGAAACAATGAGAGTTTTCTTGAACTCCGATCTCCTACTCTTACAAACCTACAGATGAAGTCGCGGGCATCATCTATTACAAAATAAATCAAAAAGTTTTATGTAGCGGTATTTGTTATGATTGTGTCGACAAGATTGGGTAATAAAACTTTTCCAGATTTCTTGTGGTATGACAAGGGGCTTGCCTTAATACCTACTCCGTTTATCTTTTTGATATTTTGATAATAATAAATAGTCCCACAAACATATCGGCCCCGGTGACTGCGTCGCTCGAATATATGAAAAATAAAATAAAAACAAAAACTAAACAGGCAAAAAAATTTGTTTATAGGTAAAATTGATCAAAACAGACCATTTTTTTTTAATGAACAAAATGGTGTCTATATACTTAATATGTCGCCGCCAAATAGTAAAATCCGCTGTAGCACCGTTTTATAATAATACGGTCCATGTTATTATCATGATTGCCTTGTATGATGACCATACTATGAAAATGAATGGGCTACAATCAGCCCCCCGATTATGTAAGAATTGTCCATCAAATGGTAAAGGAGCAGCGTCAAAGTAATATAAACCATAACTGCATATAATTAGAGCTTAATTTCGCGTATCCATTCTTATACGTTTGAGTATCGTACATACCTAAACGTATAAGAATGGGTACACGAAATTGAGCTCTAATTTAATGTTGTTATGGTTTATTTACTTTGCCGCAGATTTTTAACGATTTCATCGGTCATTCTTACATGATTGGGGGACAGAAATCTCGCTTCGTCGCCCCTTCATTCAGCATCACCTGCTCGACCGTATATAATACCCGTATCCGTATCCGTAGCCGTTTTGTATTACGGCTAGCCGTTATGTAATTGGATCATAATATTATATGCAGCCGATTCTATGATTTGGCGGCAACATACCAACCTAGCGTTCTATGGTAATGATAAATGATTTATTTATTTCACGAAGGACAACTTGTGTCACGTCTTATGATACGTTAGGACTCTACCACCGGTTCGGAAACGTGATTCTACTGAGAAGAGCCGGAAAGAATCTCAGCAGTTACTCTTTTCTTAAAAAAGTTAAATGTTACAAAAAGTAAACAATACAACACATACGTTACGTTACAAGTATTACACTGACTTGTGGGTCACTGGATGCGAGGCCGGTTGCTTCCATGCTACTTTGTCATTAAGAAAATCATAGTAAACCTGGTAAACACTTCGATAACCTGCAGGGCCACCACCACCACCACCACTACAACCCATTAACGTCCCACTGCTGGGCACAGGCCTCCACTCTCATAGGAGAGAGGGAATTAGAGCCTAGACCCCACCACGCTGCTCCAATGCGGGTTGGCGAGCTCTAACGACTATTATCATGTTTAATAGCCGGGACCGACGGCTTAACGTGCTCTGAGGCACGGGGGTGAAACACCGCGAACCTCCTAACTCTGGGCTAGTACTGAGAATTTCTAGTCGGAAAAACTCAATACTTAATTAAGGCTCGACCCGGGACTCGAACCCGGGACCTGAACATGATAATCACTAGACCAACGAGGCAGTTAATGTATGTACCTGCAGGGCGATTGGCTAAAAATGACAGCTATAGTGTTACGATCTCAATAACCTCTGATTGGTTAACATTCATCCACTATTATTCTAAATCCAATGACGCATCAAAAATACCATAAATTCAGCCAATCAAAACAATTGAGACTGTAACAATGATTGATGCAAGTTTTACACAATCGCTCTACGGATTAGACCCTGTTATTTAGTTCGGATATTTTCTTTGCATGCTACAAGAAGCGCCATCTATTACCGTATGTGCGGAGACCGCCACATGGATATAAAATAAAGAAATTACTTAAATAAATAGTAAAACATTCGTTCTCTTTACATATCTAGGTACATAAATAATTGAATTTTCCGGATATTCCATTAGCAATAATCTATAATCATACATAATATTATAAACGCGAAAGTGTGTTTGTGTTGTCCTTCAATCACGCCGCAATAGAGCAACGGACTGACGTGATTTTTTGCCTGAGTATAGCTTATATGACCTCTAGAGTAGAGACTGATAATATAGGCTATTTTTATCCCTGATAATGAAGAAGTTCCCGTGGGAATTAAAAACTTATTCCTCGCGGATGAAGTCGCGGGTATCAGCTAGTTTCTATACAAAAAAGAAGTATACACGTAGGTATACAGTAGGAATAACTAATTAAATTTACTGCACTGTCCGATTCGGCTCGGCAGTGTGTGAATTTTCACTTTGTCGACACAATGTTTGTATGGAATTATATCGCAGCTCAGCAATCTCACAGTTCCGAACGAACAAAATATTATTTTGTACTAGCTGATGTTCATGTGTGTGTAGATTTAGATTTTTAAATCCCGTGGGAACTGTTTCTTTTCCCAGGTTTTTTTTTTTTTGATATATTGAAAAGTTAATTGTGACAATTTAAAGTTGCCAACTGTCATGAATGAGAACAATTTGAAAGCAATCGGTCCAATAACAAAAAAAAAACTACTTTTTAAAAGACAAGTTTCATCATTTTATGTGATTATTAGTATCTAGGAACTAGGAAGCCGATATCGATTTTGAAAGGAATGGCCCAATTACGTACAAACTAACCATGGGGATATCTGGGAACCCCAGATAGGTTGTATCCCGGGGACGGACATAGGCTACTTAAGCCCGGAAAATAAAAGAGTTCCCGCGGGAATAAAAAAAACTTAATCCACGCGGGCATTAGCTAGTTTTGAATAAATATACTTACTTTGAGTTTTCATGCCAAACTCAAGCGTATTAATTAGGAAGTGTAAGCATATAAGGTGGAATAGGTGGTAGGGGCTTAAATTTGTGACTGTACCCGAACTGTATGATTGTTCTACTGTAAAATAAGTTTAGACTGTTTATTTTGCCGAAAATGCGTCCATTTTGAATGCAAAGCGGAACAAAAAATGCAGGTTGCTACGGAGTTATGGTGATATAAATTAAGTCGTGTGAATTGTGAATGAAATTGAGACAACTACTCGTATGGATGCGCCATGTTAATAGCTTTTTTTATAACGTAACTAGCTGATGCCCGCGTGGTTTAAGTTTTTTTGATTCCCATAGGAACTCCTTAATTATCCGGGATAAAAAGTAGCCTATGCCACTCTCCAGGTCCTCAACTATACCCATGCCAAAAATCACGGCAATCCGTTGCTCCGTTGCGGCGTGATTGAAGGGCAAACCAACAAACCAACAAACAAACAAACAAACACACTTTCGCATTTATAATATAATATTATGTGATATGATAGATAGGCCGTAGATACGTTATGTTTTCAGAGTTACGGGAGTTTTAAGCTTGTAACTGTAATAATATCACTTATTTTAAAAAGCGAAGGAAAATCATTGTGAAGAAACTTTTATTCCGCTACAGGTTAGCCCTTGACTACGATATCACCTGATGGTAAGTGATGCAGTCTAAAATGGTAGCGGACTAACCTGTTAGGGGTATGGCGGCTAGTCGGTTTCTACACGGCATCGTACCGGAACGCTAAATCGCTTGGCGGCACGTCTTTGCCGGCAGGGTGGTAACCAGCCACAGCCGAAGCCTCCGACTAGACCAAACCAGAGATAATTCAGAACTTGTAGTGGATACTTATAAATATACTATGCTGCATGAATAATGCATACTTTCGAGAAAAAGTGTGGCAAAAAAAAAAAAGACCCGCGTGTTTAGCTCTGGCCTAAACCCTTCTCAAACTTAGAGGAGATCCATTATAGTATAGACACGGAAGGTTGACATCATTAACCTAGGTAAACATTTTTATTAATGTATGGTATTATATTGTGTAGGTACGTACATAATAATATTAGGTATGTGAAAAATGAAATAATATAAACACAACTACTTTCGATTGGACTAAGCTCATTTATAATTTACTAGCTGATGCTCGCGACTTCGCCGCGTGAAACAATTTTTTTTAAATTCCCACGTGAACTCCTTATTTTTTGGGCTAAAAATTAGCCTTTATCACTCTCCAGGTCCTCAACTATACCCATGCAGAAAATCATGATGATCCGTAGCTTTGTTGCGACGTGATTGAAGGACAAACCAATAAACGAACAAACAAACACACTTTCGCATTTTTAATATTAATAAGATTGATTTTCTAGATAGCCATAAATAAAATCCAATACTAAAAAGAAAAGTCAGAGAGATTCAAATACGGGTTCTGCAGTTCTTATCAAAATAGTGTTCAAATACTTAATACATATTATTCGGAATATCTTTGAAACAAGACCCGATCTCTACGCGCACTAAGGTGCAAACTGCAAACAATACTATTCTAGCTTTAACGACCTCCAGTAGGTTTACTACCATCGCATAAAACAGTATTATCTCTAAATTCGACCGATTAGTTAATTTTGACGACCTGCGTGGCGCAGTGTTGAGCGCTGTTGTCTTAACGTGCGGCGGTCCCGGGTGCGATCCCCGGCAGGGTCAATGTGGAATTTATAATTTCTGATTATAAATTCCACATTGACCGGCATTGATTACCGGCAAAGACGTGCCGCCAAGCGATTTAGCGTTCCGGTACGATGCTGTGTATAAACTGAAGGGGTATGGGTTTAATATTACTGCCATGTCCCTGCCCCCCTAGCCTGGGCCGAGACAATTCTCTCCCCGAGGAAAGGATAAAAAAATTATTCCTAATTAAATAAATAAAAACGCTAAATAACGGTGGATAAATAGTACCCCGAGTCCCCGTGAAATGTCAAACGGGGATAAACTTCTCCTCTCCCCTGTTGCCGTGCTCTGAGAAGTGGATAAGTTAATTTTATCTCTCGTCAGTGGATAAAATCGGGGAACAAAATTTTTATCTCCGGCCCATGCTAGCCCTGCTGATAGGATAGCCCGCTACCATCTTAGACTGCATCATCACTAACCATCAGGTGAGATCGAAGTCAAGGTCTAACTTGTACTGGATAAAAAAAATTACAGTTTTAGTAAATTTCTTTATTAGTTTATTAAAATTACAGTTTTAGTTACGTTCCTTGACGTCCCTAAAATAAAGATTATAATTCTGTAACTAGAGCGTCAACTTTTATTGCTCTAAGCGTTGGTAGTAAGCCTCGAGTCGTGTATTTCGCATACAGTGTCGGAAAGCTTTTGTGATATTGTTACGTTTCGGGAATTCGAGGGTAGTGCGTTATTTCGCAGTACAGGCTCTTGTATGCACCTGGGACGATACACTAGATAGCGACTGCATTGGCTCGAGATTTCTGTTTGACAAACATGACGTGATATATCGAAATATTATGCAAGATAGACTGACTGGCAAAGTCTACAATGTTGCTACACCCCCGCTCAGGGGCCATACTGCCAACGTTTTTAAAGCCATATTGTTTCACTAGCTGATGCCCACGACTTCGTCCGCGTGGATTGAGGTTCTTTGGTTCCCATGGGAACTCTTTAATTTTCCGGGATATAAAGTAGTCTAAGTATTACTACAGACTATAATCTATCTAATCTATATTCAGCCGTTGTGGCGTGATTCAGATTGAGTAACAAACATACATACATCCAAACTTTCGCATCATACTAATATTATAAATGCGAAAGTGTGTTGGTTTGTTGGTTTGTCCTTCAATCACGCCGCAACGGAGCAACGGATCGACGTGATTTTTGGTATGGGTATAGTGGATAACCTGGAGGGTGACATAGGCTACTTTTTATCCCGGAAAATAAGGGAGTTCCCGCGGGAATCAAAAAAAACTTAAACTACGCGGACGCAGTCGCGGGCATGCTACCCGAGCCGAAATTTCATTTTGCCAGAAAGGTAACAGCTATCTTACTCCAACGTCTGTAATGCGGACGAAGTCGCGGGCACCATCTAACAACAATATAAAGTTAATTTCAGGATTTGCTTCAAGTCACTTTAAAATACCTAAACAATGTTTTTAATGTAGCGTGTAAACAAGCCAAAATATGAGCCATAAGCACGCCCACGACGCTGGGCGGACTGTTTCAAAACCATTTTAATAACAATATCCACCGGCCGCGGCATCCCATAAAAACAAATAGTGAAGAGCAACCGCGCGGAATGTAATTTCTGCAATAGATAAAAATTCTTCATACATTTTTACGCCTATACTGATATTACTGGTTTATAATGATATGGGAATTACTTAGTCTGTGGTTCCTAGCTCTAAAATGGAAATACTGTATCCGCCACTCTACTACTTTAATACTCACTCTTTGAAAATTTCATGTGTCTACCAAGACGCAAAAGAACGCCGAAAAAATTATATTTTTTTGCTGGTTATGAATGTCATTCCAAACCAGAGGTAGATTCACTCGACGATTCGAAAGCACTTTTAATAAGTTTAATTGAATAAAAAAATATGAGTTTGAGTTTATTTCTTGACGCCTTTATCTTTAACTAGATGATGCCCGCGACTTCGTCCGCGTGGATTAATGAGTTTTGATTCCCGCGGAAACTCCTCAATTTTCCGGGATAAAAAGTACCTCTATACCAAATTTCAGCCAAATCGGTTGAACAGATGGACCGTGCAAGCGTAGCAGACAGACAGACAGACAGACAGACAGACAGACAGACACACTTTCGCATTTATAATATTAGTATGGATTTAATTTGATTTTTATCATTTGTTGTTACAGCGACACTGAAGTTTTCAACTTCAAGTTCATGAGATAAAGCTTGCTGACAGACAGATGGACGGACGGACAGCATTCCGCAAAAGCTTATAATAATCAAGGCATCTTCTAGGCAAGCACGCTCCACCTTGGGCCGCATCACCACTTGCAAGCAGGTTTGATTGCAGCCAAGCGCTAGCCTATATATTTAAAAAAAAGTATCCCGTTGGCACCCTTTACAGACCGTCAAAGTTATCTGACCCGGTGGCCAAAATAGGAACTAATGTTTATGCCTGTTAAGTTTTTTTTTTAAATTTCATTTTTCATATCCACTAGCGACGATGTCGCCGGGCCAGATAAGTTTGTAGGACTTTAGTTGTGTGGAACCCTAAAAAGTAAATGAAACTTCACGCCTTAGTATATTTTTGCGAAGTAAACAAAGTTGTTCAAAGGAGAACGTAATGCCACTTAACTAATGAGCCGAAAAGTGCTCTCTCAATAAATCTCCTCAGATCTTGACTCACAACCAGGGACGTAGCCAGAACTTAGCAGTGGGTTAAACAGGGGGGTTACTACCGTCCCTTAAAGCAATATTATATGCCAAGGCACGTGACATAAAACTGACATTTACGACTCTAAAATAATTGCTATAATTCTAAAACACGAACGTCAATAACATTAAAACAATACGGCTAAAGCAATGGAGTATGCCCCTAGGGGGCGTTAGAGGGAAGTCGAGTCTCTTGTTACAGATTTTAATATAACTATGCTAAATTCTGGCTTTAGCGTATAGCTTTTCTTCTCTTTTCTGTATTTTGTTTTATATGTTGTTTTCATTCTGATATCACAAACTACTATTACACTTATTACTATTAATCCTCGGTGGGCGAGGATTTGAGAATTCAAAAAATAATCACGAGTTTTCATGCACTAAATTAATTGCAATATCAAAATTGTTTTTTTTTTAAATTATTAATTATTAAGTGAAGTATATTTTTGCTTTCTTCCTAGGAAGTTCGCGTAGGTAGGTACCTATAGTACCAACCTGTGTTGTACCACAGTTGTACTAATATATTTTGATAGATGTTGTTTCACATCCTGCCCCCGGACTTTTAATACCCAGTACCCTAGCTACTATCCTGTTTTGAACTACACCTGTTTTTGCGGTTCCGGCACCAAAATTCTCGACAAATACAACTATATATTTTACTTCTTATCTCAATCTTACGTGTCGAGAAATTAGGGCTGTTTTTGTTTACTCCAACCGTAATTAATGGATCCAAAGACAATACAAACTTCCTCCATTTCGCAAACTGATCTCTTACCAGCCAAAGTCTTAAAGTACAAAATGAACAACAAAACAATACAATTATTATAATATTATGATGACATGCCAAGGCTTGTATTTTGTTAATTTGAGTAAGTATGTTAAACATGAAACAGATATTTTAAAAGTAATTTAGAAACTCAACGTATGTTAACGTGTTTAATATAACACTGCTAAATCGTAGAATCCGCCGTCTTGCAAAACGGCCGGCCGTATCAAAACTTTTCCCTACAATTGAAATTTTCAAAATAAAATATTATAAAACTTAAATGAGAATAGATACGATAGTGTGTCTGTCTGTCTGTAATCTATAAATGTTGCCCATCCGTTATAGAGCGATGTTGACGTAATTTGGGATATTAAAATAGACCATGTTTTGTTTTAGAATAAAAAATTAAAAAAAAAAACGACTTCAACGACTTCAATAACCACAAACACTAAAAAAATATATTTTAATTTATTACCGAATATATTATATTTAAAAACGTTAATGTAGTTCTAAAATAACAGTTTTTGGAGCCGGAGCCCATTATTAGCCGCACGAATCGTTTATTATTCATATTGTTTTGGGTCTCCACATTGACAACTCATTGGCACCGAATCCAAAAAATATTATTATAGAACTACATTATCGTTTCTAAATATATAGTATATTTCGGTAATAAATTAAAACAATTTTTTTAGTGTTTGTGGTGAAGTCGGTTTTTATTTATTTTTGAAATTTTTCACAATAACACACACATATTTTTGAAATTTTTCACAATAACACAATTTTTGAAAATATTTCACAATATTTAGTGGTCACGTATTAAAATAATATGCTATGTCTGGTCACAGATCTGGTTAAAACATACTATTTACGAAACTATTACACTAATCGCTAGCAATTTACTTTTATTCATTGAGGAGTTCCGTTCTCCATGTCCGAAGATATGATCTGACTCACGTATTAAAATAATATGCTATGTCTGGTTAAAAACCCTGTTTACTAAGCTATTACACTGATCGCGAGCAATTTACTCTTATCCATTGAGGAGTTCCGTTCTCCATGTCCGAAGATATTTATCAGATCTGCACCCTCTGAAGTATGATCTATCAAACAAAAAAAGAATCATCAAAATTGATTCATAATTGGCGGAGTAATCGCGTCACAAACATACAAAAACATACAGTCGAATTGAGAACCTCCTCCTTTTTTTTAAGTCGGTTAAAAAAGGACGATTAGGTAGGTTAGGTAGAGATATTTATTTATTTTGCATCCCAGAGACGGAATAGGCTACTTTTCATCCCAGAAAATCAAAAACGGGACAGGACGGGCCACCACCACGTGATTTTAATAAACCTAAATCCCTGTAGACCAAATTTCAGTATAATATTAGTACCTATGGATCTACATACAATAATGGCTCATCTTTTCAACGGATGTTGATAATATTCGGTATGGGGATAAGTTGCATCCCATGGAAGGACATATTATATGCCAGAAAATGAACATTTTCCCGCGGGAATTTAAAAAACTTAATCAACGCGGACGAAGGTGCGGGCATTATCTAGTATTATTTATATGTATATATTTATATTTATTTATTTGGACAACCAAAAATTGTTACATTAAAAAAAACCTTAAAAACTAGACACATTTAAGACACTTGTTAAATGCACAATTTATTACAGGTGCCACATCATTCACAAAAAAAGCTTAAATTAAAAGTTACACTACAAAAATCTAAAAAAAAAAAAAGTTATTATCATAGTTATTATCATAAGTTCGTGCTAGCTATCCCAGAGAGATCAAATAATCATAGTAGGTATAATACTTCAATGTCTTTGTTATCCACGTTACTGACACTACGTTACACCCGAGTATTACGAAACATCATGTGAAGTAACACGATCTACTGCAGCTAAAGCACTATAGATATTCCAGGAACAAAACTATTTTCTGTCAAAGATAGAGCTAAGCGCGTCGAAATAAAATACGGCGCATAGAGATGAGACGCGGGAATAAGGGAATCGTGTAATACGTCACTTGACTGCGGTAGAACGTAACTTGTAGCGTATCTGTATTTTTTTTAAATGTACCTAATGTTAGCGCTGGACCCAGACGACGGGGTAGACCCAGACAAAGCTGCATGGCAGTTATAATAAACGACCTGAAAACAGCCCAAATTGACACAATGACGACCCAAGACCGAACCAGCTTGGAGAAAAATGGTTAGGAGAACCGGCCCCAATTAACATGGGATAACATGGGATATTATTATATAGCCTACATACCCTACGACCTACACTGAGAAAAATTTCCTTGTTTACCTTCCGATTTTTACCTTCTAAAACCGATTCCTTCCAAAATTGTGTCTTTACCTTCCACCGATTACCTTCTGAATCGGGGAACTGCCAAATTCCGACCGATATTTAGAAGGTAATGAATTTTATCCGTCTAATACGGAAGAACATAAAGGAAGGAAATTTGTTGGAAGGAATTAACCAAGAAGGAATTTCCTTCCAGCTTAATATTCCTACTAAATAAGGATGAATTATAATAATTCCTCCCAAATTTATCCTTCCAAATTAGATGTTAATGTCCTTCTGAATTCAAATCCAAAGTTGTCGGAAGGAAAACGCAGCTAACCTTCTGATATTGAAGGATATTTACCCTCTTAACTAGTGGGAAATAAATTGACATTACTATTCCATCAAAAGAGAAAGGATTAGAAAGGCTCGCTGGAAGGAACTACCATCCAAATGAAATGGATCACACTTGGAGGGAATAACACAAGGAGTATCCTTCTAAATTAGATGATAATTATCCTTCTAAATCAATTATAATTTTTCGGTAGGAACAGTGTCGGAAGGAAAACGCATATTTACCCTCCGAAATTGAAGGATATTTACCCTCTTATTTAGTAGGAAATGAAGTGACAACGCCATTCCTGAATCCAGTGAATTCCATCAAAAACGAAGGGATTAGAAAGGCTCGCTGGAAGGAATTACCATCCAAATTAGATGGATCACACATGGAGAAAATAAAACAAGGAACATCTTTCTAAATTAGATGATAATAAATCTCCAAACAAATTGGAATATTTCGGTATCGGAAGGAAAACGAATAAGTTTTATTAAATAGAAATTGTAACACCGAATGTAGTACCCGACCACTAGATGTCGCTACGCGTATATTGGCTCGCGGTATAGGGTGGCGCCGGTCAAACACATATATATCGCCAAGTCCGCTTGTATCGGTACCTGCATCGTGGCAAATGGTGCTTCCACCTAGTTGGGACATTCATTGAAAGCGCATAGCAGAGCATAAATCATAGGTGGTATACGGACCCCTGCTTCCACCCTTGCTGGGACAGGGCGTTTTGAAAGCCTATAATTTTGGGGGGGGGAAGGGGGGCCTTCGCCTTAGGTAGGTAATATTATGTCTTTACCTTCTAGATTTGGAAGGTTATTTATATTTACCGAACAAATATGACCAAGTATGTATTTACCGTCATTTATTTTCCTTCCAAAAATTACCTTCCCTTTTGACTCAGTAGGAATTTCCGAACGAAATTTGGAAGGTACGTATTACCCACCAAAATAGAAGGCAGACATTGTTTGGAAGGAAATTTTGGACGGTAACAATATCCTTCCAAGTTGAAAGGTAAATTTCCTACTGAGTCAAAAGGGACGGTAATACCTTCCGTAATTCGGAAGGTCTTTTTTCTCAGTGTAGCCTTATCCCATGTGTATGGAGGAGGGATATAGACTAACGCTTGGCTGCAATTAGACCAGCTTGCAAGTGGTGATGCAGCGTAAGGTGGAGCGCGCTTGCCTAGAAAATGTCTATTCACTCTTGATTTTAAGGTATCTATATTATAAGAGTAGGGGGAAACGGAAGCAGGAAACGAAATCGCCTAAAGTTTCAGGTTCCCAAGATACAAGCTATTAATGATTATGGCGAGCCAAGATGCACTTACCCTTCTTATTTTGTGTCAGTACTTTGATGTGCTTTTTGGCTATTTTAAAGAATTATTTGTCTCATTTAATACTTGTTTGTAATAAGTAATAGCCTACCTTTTTATTTTTATCTACTACAACTTAGCCCTAAACTGCGATCTCACCTGATGGTAAGTGATGATACAGTCTAAGATGGCAGTGGGCTAACGTGTTAGGGGCATGGCAGTTATATTAAACCCATACCCCTATTCGGTTTCTACACGGCATCGTACCGGAACGCTAAATCGCTTGGCGGCACGTCTTTGCCGGTAGGGTGGTAACTAGCCACGGCCGAAGCCTCCCACCCGGCCAGACCAGGGAAAATTCAGAAATTATAAATTTCCAAACCCTGCCGGGGATCGAACCCGGGACTTCCGCACGTTAAGGCAACAGCGCTCAACACTTTGCCACGGAGGTCGTCGGTGCAGTGGTATTATGATTCGGAGGTCCCGGGTGCCCTCCATGGCAGAGTTAATTTAGGAATTTATGATTTCTGAATTTTCTCCTGGTCTAGTCGGAGGCTTTGGCCGTGGCTAGTTACCACCCTAATGGCAAAGACGTGCCGCCAAGCGACTTGAATGTTTCGTTACGATGCCGTATATAGAAACCGATTAGGGGCTTAACAATACCCCTTATTAGCCCGCTATGATCTTCGACTGCATCATCACTTACCACCAGGTGAGATAACAGTCAAGGGCTAATAAGTTGTAGTGGAATCATACTAATATTATGAATGCGGTGGTGTGTTTGTTTGTCCTTAAATCACGCTGTAACAAAGCAACGGATTTTTTACTACTTTTTAACCTGGAAAATTAAGTAGTTCCTATGGGAATTAAAAAAAAAATTTTAACTCACGAATGAAGTCGCGGGCATCAGCTAGTCAAATAAATATTATAAATGCGAAAGTTTAGATGGATGTATGGATGTGTGGATGTGTGGATGTATGGATGTATGGATGTTTGTTACTCAATCACGCTCCAACGGCTGAACGGATCTGGATGAAATTTGGCACAGAGATAGATTATAGTCTGGAATAGCACATAGGCTACTTTTTATCCCGGAAAATTAAAGAGTTCCCGCGGGAACCAAAAAACCTAAATCCACGCGGACAAAGTCGCGGGCATCAGCTAGTAAAATAATATAAGTATAAATGGATATTTTTCTCTCGCAATAGGTTACGTCCTCGGCCACTCCTGTACCCAGCAGTTTGACACGTGAGGATACAACAGCTATCCCGTAGGGTGCAGAGATAATATAAATTTTATACTATTCTATCTTTTTTAGTCATTATTAGCCACTTTTAAAAAGTTCTTCGTGAATTAAAGTTGCACTTGGCCGGAATTTTGAATATTTACTGAATATTTTGAAAATATTCCCACTTATCTTTCGCAAACATAGATGGCGCTGACTGACTTTGACTCGTGCTAGCAGAGCATAACGTAAATTCTTTAAATATATTAGACGTCTTTTTTTTCATCGTTTTCTCGGGCTTTCGCTCCCACGCGTCCCAGCTTCATATTAAATTTTTGGAATAGGATATATTATCACCTGGGTACTAGGAGATAATATAATCCATTGTATTCAATGAGTAACGGTATCAGCAGTACGTCTTGTATTACGCAGAGGCTTCGAGCATTCAATTAAATGCTCATAGATACAAAAGGCACAATCAAACACCTCCCGACCTATAACCGGCGCGGCGCGGTGGTTAGCGCTGATGTCTTATCATAATCATAATCATTTATTTTTGCCAGAATATGGTACATGCAACATTTTTACATAGGTGTTAATAAATATATAGTACTAGCTGATGCCCGCGACTTCGTCCGCGTGGTGTAAGTTTTTTGATTCCCACGGGAACTCCTTAATTTTCCGGGATAAAAAGTAGTCTATGTCACTCTCCAGGTCCTCAACTATACCCATGGCAAAAATCACGTCAAACCGTTGCTCCGTTGCGGCGCGATTGTTGGACAAACCAACAAACCAATAAACCAACAAACAAATAATATTAGTATAAAGTATGATCCGTATTAGTATGATCCGCATATCCTGCCAGGTTAGGCGTGTAAAATTATTTTTATCCCTAATCTAAAAAAAAAATGATAAAATTAAACCCCGATTCGGTTTCTACACGGCATCGTACCGGAACGCTAAATCGCTTAGCGGCACGTCTTTGCCGGTAGGGTGGTAACTAGCCACGGCCGAGGCCTCCCACCAGGCCAGACCGGGGAAAATTCAGAAATTATAAATTTCCAAACCCTGCCGGGGATCGAACCCGGGACCTCCGTACGTTAAGGCAACAGCGCACAACACTGCGCCACGGAGGTCGTCGGCGCAGTGGTATTATGATTCGGAGGTCCCGGGTTCCCTCCTTGGCAGAGTTATGATTTCTGAATTTTCTCTGGTCTAGTCGGAGGCTTCGGCCGTGGCTAGTTACCACCCTAACGGCAAAGACGTGCCGCCAAGCGACTTGAATGTTTCGTTACGATGCCGTATAGAAACCGATAGGGGTTTAACAATACCCCTTATTAGCCCGCTATGATCTTCGACTGCATCATCACTTACCACCAGGTGAGATAGCAGTCAAGGGCTAAGTTGTAGTGGAATCATACTAATATCATGAATGCGGTGGTGTGTTTGTTTGTCCTTAAATCACGCTGTAACAAAGCAACGGATTTTTTACTACTTTTTAACCCGGAAAATTAAGTAGTTCCTATGGGAATTTAAAAAAAAATTCTAACTCACGAATGAAGTCGCGGGCATCAGCTAGTCAAATAAATATTATAAATGCGAAAGTTTGGATGGATGTATGGATGTGTGGATGTGTGGATGTATGGATGTATGGATGTTTGTTACTCAATCACGCTCCAACGGCTGAACGGATCTGGATGAAATTTGGCACAGAGATAGATTATTGTCTGGAATAGCACATAGGCTACTTTTTATCCCGGAAAATTAAAGAGTTCCCGCGGGAACCAAAAAACCTAAATCCACTCGGACGAAGTCGCGGGCATCAGCTAGTAAAATAATATAAGTATAAATGGATATTTTTCTCTCGCAATAGGTTACGTCCTCAGCTCCTCCTGTACCCAGCAGTTTGACACGTGAGGATACAACGGAAGATGTAGCTATCCCGTAGGGTGCAGAGATCATATAAATTTTATACTATTCTATCTTTTTTAGTCATTAATTAGCCACTTTTATAAAGTTCTTCGTGAATTAAAGTTGCACTTGGCCGGAATTTTGAATATTTACTGAATATTTTAAAAATATTCCCACTTATCTTTCGCAAACATAGATGGCGCTGACTGACTTTGACTCGCGCTAGCAGAGCATAACGTAAATTCTTTAAATATATTAGACGTCTTGTTTCATCGTTTTCTCGGGCTTTTGCTCCCACGCGTCCCAACTTCATATTAAATTTTTGGAATAGGATATATTATCACCTGGGTACTAGGAGATAATAATATAATCCATTGTATTCAATGAGTAACGGTATCAGCAGTACTTGTATTACGCAGAGGCTTCGAGCATTCAATTAAATGCTCATTAGTTATTTATGCAACAGTTGTGTAATAAGGGGTATTAAAACACGAATGTGGGTTTATCATACGACGCGAAGCGGAGTATGATAATAGTATCATATGAGTGTTTTAATACCTAATTATCAACTGTTGCATACAAGACTTTATCTACACTCATAATATGAATCCTCTATAACAGATTCTGAAATAGTTAGCTTACTGCTAACATTAAAACATCCAGTCCTATTAACCTAATATCATCAAAACTCAAAACATGAATCGCTAATTTTTTTATTTTTTTTTTTTTTTTTAATTTTTTTTTTAATTTAATTTTTTTTTTTAAATTTTTTTTTTAATTTTTTTTTTAAATTTTTTTTTTAATTTTTAATTTTTTTATAATTTTTTTTTTAATTTAAATTTTTTTTTATTATTTTTTTTTTAATTTAAATTTTTTTTTAATTTTTTTTTTAATTTTTTTTGTTGTTAACTTTTTTGAACAGCGCGCGGCGTTCTGGTAGTGAAACGCGCGTGTATGACAATGTTCTTTTTTTGAAATTCGTACAGATGTTCTTTTTTTTGTAATTCATACAGATACCACGCATCGAGCAGATGTGGCAGGGGTGTTGTAATGAAATTCAGTACAACATTACATCACCTGTTTGGATGCTGTAATGGTTATTAGGACATTGGGTGTTTTAATGTTGGCAATTAGCTAACTGTTTCAGAACCTGTTATAGAGGATTTATAGCATGAGAGTAGATAAAGATACAAAAGGCACAATCAAACACCTCCCGACCTATAACCGGCGCGGTGCGGTGGTTAGCGCTGATGTCTTATCATAATCATAATCATTTATTTTTGCCAGAATATGGTACATGCAACATTTTTACATAGGTGTTAATAAATATATAGTACTAGCTGATGCCCGCGACTTCGTCCGCGTGGTGTAAGTTTTTTGATTCCCACGGGAACTCCTTAATTTTCCGGGATAAACAGTAGCCTATGTCACTCTCCAGGGTCCTCAACTATAACCATGCCAAAAATCACGTCGATCCGTTGCTCCGTTGCGGCGCGATTGTTGGACAAACCAACAAACCAATAAACCAACAAACAAACACACTTCCGCATTTATAATATTAGTATAAAGTATGATCCGTATATCCTGCCAGGTTTGGCGTGTAAAATTATTTTTATCCCTAATCTAAAAAAAAAAAATTGATAAAATTAAACCCCGATGGAAATATAGAAATAATCAGGAGCAATACAATTGTGGCTTTTTAAACCTTGTTTTATAGGAAAACTTTTTATTGAGTTGGGTAAGTGGTTAAAAATGCGGACTGCCATACAGTATGCATTTTTGTAACAGCCAGCTTCTGCGGGATGTATCGTGGGAGATAGACGACCTCCGTGGCGCAGTGTTGTGCGCTGTTGCCTTAACGTACGGAGGTCCCGGGTTCGATCCCCGGCAGGGTTTGGAAATTTATAATTTCTGTATTTCCCTGGTCTGGCCTGTTGGGAGGCTTCGGCCGTGGCTAGTTACCACCCTACCGCAAAGACGTGCCGCTAAGCGATTTAGCGTTCCGGTACGATGCCGTGTAGAAACCGAATAGGGGTATGGGTTTAATATAACTTCCATGCCCCTAACAGGTTAGCCCGCTACCATCTTATACTGCATCATCGCTTACCATCGGGTGAGATCGCAGTCAAGGGCTAATTTGTAGTGGATAAAAAAAAAAAAAAAAAAAACCCTGTTTCAATACCCCGCGGTCAATTTGGGAATTTATAATTTCCGAATTCTAATCAGCCCCCCGATTGTGGGTACTGTAAGGAAATCGAACTTGTGGATTCGCGTCACCGCTATCAAAGATTATGACGAGTAAAGACGCCACCACTTACCCTTCTTATTTTGTGTCAGTACTTTGAGGCTATTTTAAAGAATTGTTTGTCTCATGCCTATAATACTGTTTGTAATAATTAGTAGGTAATAACCTACCTGTTTTTTTTATCCCTTGTTAGCCCTTGACTGCGATCTCACCTGATGGTTGTTGGTTTATGTTACGGTTAATTGCAAAAATTAATCTTATCTTATTTTATAATTAAAAATATGCTAAAAAGTATTTTGTTTTTTAAAACATAAACGACAGCGCAATCTCTTTTCTATTCGTAAAAAAAGAAATGTGTTAGGAACTGACGTATTATATTCCTTGTCAAAATATTTTAAAAATGGCTAATATATATTTTCCTTTATTGCGTTCTAAATGCAGTGCCTATGCAAATAAGTTGTTTTTCTTCCACACCTGATTTTCTATTTTCCGATAGGTTATGGCCCAGTGTACGCTGTTTATTGTTTAAAATAGTTTTTCACGTAAATAATTGCAATGGATAATTTGAAGACTAAACGAAACATTAAACCGTTTCATGGTGAAAAAATACAGCGTGTGAAAGTTCAGAATACGGCGTGGACGCCGAGGTCACCTGAAAAACGAATGCTTTTACTATAAAAGGATGAATCAGCAAAAATCTACGGAGACGACAAGGACCATCCAGACAGTTAAAATGAGTCAACCATCTACATCGAACGATTTTTCTGGTTTTGCATTTATCATGGGCGAATACCATGACAATGACCATGGAAATAAAATTACTTTTCTGCTGGATTCGGGAGCTTCAGATCACATCATAAACAGAGATGATGTTTTAATTAATGATATTGATTTACAGCCACCTTTCAAAATCTCAGTTGCTAAAAATGGTGAATTTATTTCAGCTACTAAAAAGGGAACTCTACAGCGACAAGGGGAGCCAAGGCGTACTTGATGAGGTACTTTATTGCCCTGAGGTTCCTTACAATCTATTGTCGGTGTCGAGGATGCAGCGTGCTGGATTGACGGTCATTTTTGATCAGAAAGGAGCGGATATACGTAAGGGTAATACGACTATTATGCAAGGTACGTTAAAAAACAATTTAATTGTTTTAGAATTGTTGGCATGTGTGAACAAAAATCGATCTGTTTCCCAAGTGTACAATAGTGACAAAAATAGTTACAAATTATGGCATGAACGATTCGGTCATATTAGTAAGGCAAAATTTTTACAAATTAAAAATCTTGACATGGTTAATGATTCAGATCAAATTAATAACATCTTACCAAATGATGAATTATGTGAGGCTTGCATAAATGGAAAACAGAGTCGATTGCCGTTCAACCAGACCAAAGATAAGACACACATAAAGCGACCGTTATTTGTTGTGCATACAGATGTGTGTGGCCCCATCACTCCTACAACTATTGACAACAAAAATTATTTTGTGCTTTTTGTTGATCAATATACTCATTACTGTGTTACGTATCTCTTAACATATAAATCAGACGTATTTGCTGCTTTCAAAGATTTCGTTGCAAAGAGCGAGGCTAAGTTTAATTTAAAATTAGTCAATCTGTACTGCGATAATGGTGGAGAGAACTTATCTACTGAAATGAAAACTTATTGCGTGGAAAAAGGTATAACTTACCATTTGACAGTTCCTAGAACTCCACAACAAAATGGTGTTTCTGAACGTATGGTCAGAACTATTACTGAGAAAGCTCGTTCTATGATAAACGGTGCAAAATTAAATAAAGTATTTTGGGGAGATGCACTTTTGACTGCTGTTTATTTGATCAATCTAACCCCAACAAAAGCTTTATACTGCTCAAAAACACCATTTCAAATGTGGCATGATAAGAAGCCGCAAATAAAATATTTAAAAGTTTTTGTCTCAACGGTTTATGTTCATAATAAAACCGGTAAAACGAAATTTGATGATAAATCATGGAAAGGTATTTTGGTGGGTTACGAACCAAACGGTTACAAAGTTTGGAACCCAGAATGCGAAAAACATGTGGTAGTTAGAGACGTCATAGTTGACGAGACTAACTTTGTACAGTCTAGGCCTGTGCTTAGATCTGAAGGGAATATTGAAAATTCTCATAATAAAACTAGATCTGAAGGGAATATTGAAAATTCTCATAATAAAACTGATACATGTAACAAATCAAAATCAGCCAAGTCTAGAAACTCTGACAGCCTTATACCAGATATGTCGAAATCTGATGAACACATGTGTCCAAATAAAATTCGTAAGCTAATCCATGAAAATACAAATGAATCAGAAAAAGCAGTAGATAGTTCTGAAAATTCTTTACTTCGAGATACTGAAAACACAGATAAAATTTATGAACTTAGGAGGAGTGAGAGGTTAAAACATCTTCCCCCTATTTCGTACTCTGAGGAGGACGATGACTATTTAATGTGTGCTTATTCAAGTTTATACCAAGTTCCATCTTCATATGGAGAGATTAAAACACGAGACGATAGATCTCTGTGGGAAAGTGCAATTAAAAGTGAATTAAATTCTCTTTTGAAAAATGAAACTTGGACTTTAGTACCTAGGCCTGAAGGTAAAAACATTGTAGACTGTAAATGGATTTTCACTATAAAACATGATGAGTTTGGAAAACCTTTAAAATATAAAGCCCGACAAGTTGCGAGAGGTTTTAGCCAAGAATATTTAACAGACTATAATGAAACCTTTGCACCCGTTGCAAGAATAGCTAGTTTCAGATTTATAATTGTTTTTGCCAATCAATTTAATTTATTAGTTCATCATATCGCTTCTTTGCTTCAATAACGTGATAAGTCCGACAATTCATAATTTTTTTTATTTGATTATTGAAACCGCCGTGACCGACTTTATTTTTCCAAAAAACGTGGTATCTTTTGTGCGTGTAATAGCGAATCTATGAGTGAAAGAGACAGCGCGACTGTGTCAGATCGCGATATCACGTTGTCTCTTTCATCGCGGAGATTTGTTTCGACAACGAAACAAAGCAGTGGTCACTACGCACGCGCAGAGGAAAGTGCTCTCTAATTTTTGCAAAAACGTGACTTCACGACGATATCACTGTTTCGTTGCAAAGGTATGTTTTAATTCAATAATATAATTTTTTATTTTAACGTGATATTGTGTTTTAACACAGTGTTGTTGAAAATAATGTGTGTCATGAGCATCAATAACAATTAACACTGTCACACTGTTGCAGAAAGAATGAGAATTTTGTTTTGTATTATCTTTTAATACAACATTGTAGATGGTGAAACTTTTTCTAATACAAAAACCAAGTTATAGTTATCTGCTGATGTTCCATTATTGAACAAAAAAATATTAATTTGACCAGTAATATTCATAAATATTACATTGTTAATGCTAAAACAAACTAAATTATTGTACTTATTTTTCCAGATGGAGTCGCGATGTAAAAGACTTGTTAATCTAGCACTGACAACAGAAAAAGCGAATATGCCTGTTTCAGGGACTAGTGCAGGTAATTTTTTGTTTATTGAACAATTATTAAAGAACTACTTAGTAGGGAATCTCCGCCGCCTCCGAGTTAAAACTTAAATACCCATCTACTCTTTAACGCATGGTAGGTACTAAATAATTAATTATTCCGTGTGCGTTGTAATGTAGGTACTAAGTTTGTATTACATTTTTTAAAATTATATTATATTTACCTAAACCTTTTTTTAGATAAGGACGCAACGTTAAGCTTACGGGATGCAAAGTCAAACATAGAGGAAGCAACATTAAATATGGATGACGTAGGAAAACAAAAAGCTGACTTATCAGTCTCTAATCGTGATCGATGTGATTCGACCAGCAGCAGTTCTTCGAGTGACTCATCATCATCGAACAGCTCATCAAAAACATTTTTCAAGGAAGGTAAGTTGCATTGGTGTTGTCAATTTTTTTAGGTAATTTACCAATTAATCACACTTACGTTCTAACCGTAATTCATTTTTACAGATAGTGACGATTCAGTTAAAGACCCAAACTATGAAGTTGTGGAGCCTCAACGTTTTAATCAAAGCTCTTCAGATTCTGACGGAGAAGATGCTACTATTAACAAAAGACACCAAGGTGGTGCTTTACAAGAAATTGTTATTCGTACACCTACAGAAGACACCGAACTGATTCTTAACAGCCTTGTACAAGAAGCCGATGCGCTCCCGATTGTAAATGAACCGTCAAATGTTGAAAATGTTAGCCCCTCTAAACAAAACTCACAAAATCCAGATTATAGTCCCAACAAAAAAGGAAAAAAAAGACGAAGACTTGAAGGAAGCTGGAAGAAAAATATAGCGAAAAGACTGAGAAATAGCGGTAAGTCTTATCAATCATTAAAAACAAAAAAAAAAATTCCAGAACGTGAATTGAGACCGCCGTGCAAAGAAAATTGTGCATTTAAATGTCGTTCAAATATCACAGATGACCAACGTCAACTACTTTTTAAAGAATTCTGGAATTTGGGCAACATTGAAAAACAGTGGTCGTTTATAGCAAATAGTGTCGAAGCAGTCATCCCAAAACATCGATATGTAAAGGTAGATGCAGATGGAAACGTTGCACCAACTCGCGAAAATAATAATGCTTTCTTTTTTACCGTTTCTGGAATAAAGACAAGAGTCTGTAAAGTATTTTTCAAAAACACTTTGGCAATTAATAACCGGCCAATAGAGACGGCGCTAAAGAAGAAAAATAAAGATTGCAACATTTCTTCTATGAAAGATGATCGGGGACATCATGCAAATCGATATAAAGTGGATGAAAGCATAAAGAATGGCGTAAAACAATTTATAGAAGCAATACCGAAAATTGAATCACATTACATAAGAGCCAACTCAAGAAGACATTATATTGATGGTAGCAAAGCCATTACCGATCTTCATAGAGACTATGTTGCAGAATGCAAGTCAAAAAATGTACCTTTCGCCAATTACTTAATGTTTTACCGTATATTTACGCAAGATTACAACATATCATTCTTTGTTCCCAAAAAAGATTTATGTGATGTATGTGAAGCTTACAAAAATAGTACTGATGAAGAGAAAGAACGATTAAAAGAAAGCTACGAAGCACATCAAAATGAAAAAGTTCTCTCACGTGCAGAGAAGGAGAACGATAAAAAGAATAGTGAAATTTTTGTTGCTGTGTACGACCTACAAGCAGTTTTCCAATGTCCCAAAGGGGACATCTCTGTCTTTTATTATAAGTCTAAATTGAATGTACTTAATTTAACTATATACAACATTCAGAGCAACTGTGTTGAATGCTATGTTTGGGATGAGTCAAACGCTCACAGAGGTGTAAACGAAATCGGTACTTGCGTTTACAAATACCTCGTCAAAATTTCAGAAACAGTCGAAGATCTAGATGTTGTATTCTATTCGGACAATTGTGGGGGCCAACAAAAAAATAAATTTATGATCTGCATGTATGCATACGCAGTAAGGACAATACCTAATCTTAATTCAGTCACACATAAATATTTAATAAAAGGACACACCCAGAATGAGGGCGATTCCGCTCATTCTCAAATTGAGAGGGAAATTAAACGTCAATTACGATCTGGACCCATGTATACACCTGACGCTTTTATTGGTGCTATAAAGGCTGCCCGAAAAAAAAGTGAGCCCTTCCATGTGAATGAAATGTGCTTCGCAGATTTCTATGATTGGAAGAGCTTAACTAATCAAATGAACTTTTCGTTGCTAAAAGATGAAAATAATGATCCTGTCAAACTAGCAGGTTTAAAGGTGATTCGAGTTCAAAAAAGCGATCCTGACTCTATTTTTTTTAAATATTCATATGCTGATAAACAATTTACAAAAGCTATTGTTATTAAAAAGAAAAGGAACGTCATCTCAAACTTAGAATTAAACAATGCATACAAACAAAAACCTGGTATATCTGATAAAAAAAAAGCAGACCTAATGGATTTGGTTAACAAAAATCTTATACCCAGATACCATAAGCCATTTTATGATTGTTTGTAACTTTTGAGAAAAGCCAGTTTTTTTTTAATAAAGCCTGATTTTATTACTTACGCCAGCTTACGCCAAAACAAAAATAAGACTGCTGCAGTAAAGTGATCATTGTAAGAGACTAATTTAATGTCGAATTGTGATTTTATGTTGGTTAAGTTAGCTGTTCTAAGTTAATACTGATGTGCCATTAGTTATATTATTATTAAATTTATAGTTATTTTATTTTTATTTCAGAATGTAATATTCATGTTTTGTCTATGAGAAGTTAGATATAAATGTTTAATTTTTGTAATTGTATACTTTTTCTTGCATTAATGCAAACTCTTATTTAAAATAGTTTCTTATTCATCTGTCAGAGCGCTATTGAATAGCCAAGATCTACCCAGTTAGTTATAATTAGGTATTACATAATATTATTATCACAGTCTGATTGTCCAGAAAGATAGATAATATTCTTTTACTTAATCTTAAGCCTTTCTTTTAATTAATGTCTCCAGTAAAATGTTATTCTCATTAAGTAATTAACAATAAAAATTGTGATTATTCGTAATGTCTGTCTGATTTCTTAATATTTATTATAGAAATTATATTAAGGGTATCTTGCAATTACAGTGTTTCCAATAAAGATTGGTTCTGAAATCTAAAAGTTTTTATTTCAACAATGTTTGTTTATTATATAACTCAGTGTCATAACAAAAGTAATATCATCAAAATCGTGACAATTTAGTTTGTAACACTTATCCTAATATAAATTTGCAAGAACAATGTGACATGTTTTCCCTTTTTTCTCTAATAAAGCCAATTACTTGCTAAGCTTCTCAATTATCAGTATTTTGATAAGTTATCACATAATTTATTTGTTATAATTTACAATACATCTTAGATTTACAGTGAAAAAATTTTTGTTCTGGCACAATTATTTTTTGAAAGTTGAAAAACGCTCTCCTCTAAAATTTCAATTTTCAAGATAACACATTATTGAAGCAAAGAGGCGATATGGACGTTGAAACTGCTTTTTTGAATGGGGAACTAAAGGAGGAAATTTTTATGACAGTTCCTGAGGGTGTAATAAATAAAAATGATAATTATGTCTGTAAATTAAATAAATCGTTATATGGGCTCAAACAGGCTGCTCGGTGTTGGTTTGAAGTATTCGAGGCAGCATTAAAAGACAAAGGTTTTCAAAATTCATCAGTTGATAGATGCATTTACATATTAAACAATGGAGATATACGTAAAAACATATATTTAGTATTATATGTAGATGATTTGGTGATTGCATGTGCTGAAATTGAAACAATGAACAATTTTAAAATGTATTTAATTAATAAATTTGAAATGACTGATTTAAAAGAAATTAAACTATTTCTTGGTATCAAAATTAACAGGTTCGATGACAAAACCACTCTAGATCAAAGTGCATACATAAACACTATTTTGACTAAATTTAATATGCACGAATGTAAACCTGTACATACACCACTAGAAAGTAAACTGAATTATGAAGCATTAAACTCTGATGAGAAATATAATGCGCCATGCCGAAATGTTATAGGTTGTCTAATGTATGTCATGCTTTGCACTCGGCCAGATTTAAGTTTTAGCGTTAATGTACTGAGTAGGTATACAAACAAAAATAATAAAGAACTTTGGCAGTGTTTGAAGCGAGTACTTAGATATTTAAAGGGTACAACTGATTTAAAGTTAACATACAAAAAGTGCGACTATAATAACATTTTATGTGGATATGTAGATTCAGATTGAGGTGGTAATGATACGAAAGATAGGAAAAGTACAACCGGGTATTTATTTAAACTCTTTGAACATTGTACTATAACCTGGAGTACAAGGAAACAAATGTCAGTAGCGGCGTCGTCAACTGAAGCCGAATATATGACATTATTTGAAGCTGTTAGGGAAGCTTTATGGCTCAAGTCATTAGCAGCTAGTATAGACATGAATATTGTAAGCCCAATTATAATTTATGAGGATAATAATGGATGTATAAGTATCGCAAATAATCCAACCAATCATAAGCGTACGAAACATATTGATATTAAATATCACTTTTCAAGGGAGCAAATTGAAAGAAATGTATAGTTATTTGTGTTACATGGGGCCAAAGAAAATTTTTGTTCCCCGAGGGCGCTATTTTGAATTCAGAGCGAAGTGAAGGATTCTATAGTAGAATCCCGAGCGTAGCGAGGGGTTCTAAAGTAGAATCCTGAACGTAGCGAGGAATTCAATATACGCCGCCCGAGAACAAAAAATTTGGCCCCGAGTGACACACACTATTTTTCATCATTACGTATGAGAAAAAGCTAGGAGTATCAACCTACTATGTATGGACATTACCTATACGTTTAAGCACCAATCAGAAGATACTCCTATCAACCTTCTGTGTAATTGTATAGACATTATTTAGACGTATATTTAAAGTTTAAATAAAATGTAAAGACGTATATCCGATCAACAAATTGATCACGTGACTTCGGACCAATCAGAACAGAGAAATGCAAAGTCGTATATTCGATCAACAAATTGATGACGTGACTTCGGACCAATCAGAAGAGAGAAATGAAAAGTCCCATGGGCCTACAAGTTACACTTTGCTCCCGCTATCCTCTGAAGGCAATATGCGTTTTTCGAATAGGTATGATGAAAATAAAATTAAATTACATTCCAACAGGTCAGCAGCTGGCGGATACTTTGACTAAGCCATTACCTGTCATCACTTTTCAGGCAATGAGAAGCAAAATGGGTTTAGAATAAAATTACCTTAAGTAATTTTTCTGTTTACATGTTTAAATTGTTCAAATTTAATTTACATTTATTTAAATAAATGAAATGGTCTGATTAGGTTTTTCTGGGGTTTCCCTAATCCTGCGCAACGAATGTTGGACCATTATTATGTAACTCCCAGATTATACAAGGAAGAAAATATGTTCAGTTTAGTTAAGATTACCTTTGTTGATTTGTATAATGGTGATTAATTTTTGAGGGGGCGTGTTGGTTTATGTTACGGTTAATTGCAAAAATTAATCTTATCTTATTTTATAATTAAAAATATGCTAAAAAGTATTTTGTTATTTAAAACATAAACGACAGCGCAATCTCTTTTCTATTCGTAAAAAAAGAAATGTGTTAGGAACTGACGTATTATATTCCTTGTCAAAATATTTTAAAAATGGCTAATATATTATATTTTCCTTTATTGCGTTCTAAATGCAGTGCCTATGCAAATAAGTTGTTTTTCTTCCACACCTGATTTTCTATTTTCCGATAATGGTAAGTGATGATGCAGTCTAAGATGGCAGCGGGCTAACCCGTTAGGGGCATGGCAGTTATATTAAACCCATACCCCTATTCGGTTTCTACACGGCATCGTACCGGAACGCTAAATCGCTTGGCGGCACGTCTTTGCCGGTAGGGTGGTAACTAGCCACGGCCGAGGCCTCCCACCAGGCCAGACCAGGGAAAATTCAGAAATTATAAATTTCCAAACCGTGCCGGGGATCGAACCCGGAACCTCCGCACATTAAGGCAACAGCGCACAACACTGCGCCACGGAGGTCGTCGGCGCAGTGGTATTATGATTCGGAGGTCCCGGGTTCCCTCCTTGGCAGAGTTATGATTTCTGAATTTTCTCTGGTCTAGTCGGAGGCTTCGGCCGTGGCTAGTTACCACCCTAACGGCAAAGACGTGCCGCCAAGCGACTTGAATGTTTCGTTACGATGCCGTATAGAAACCGATTAGGGGTTTAACAATACCCCTTATTAGCCCGCTATGATCTTCGACTGCATCATCACTTACCACCAGGTGAGATAGCAGTCAAGGGCTAAGTTGTAGTGGAATCATACTAATATCATGAATGCGGTGGTGTGTTTGTTTGTCCTTAAATCACGCTGTAACAAAGCAACGGATTTTTTACTACTTTTTAACCCGGAAAATTAAGTAGTTCCTATGGGAATTAAAAAAAAAATCTAACTCACGAATGAAGTCGCGGGCATCAGCTAGTCAAATAAATATTATAAATGCGAAAGTTTGGATGGATGTATGGATGTGTGGATGTATGGATGTATGGATGTTTGTTACTCAATCACGCTCCAACGGCTGAACGGATCTGGATGAAATTTGGCACAGAGATAGATTATAGTCTGGAATAGCACATAGGCTACTTTTTATCCCGGAAAATTAAAGAGTTCCCGCGGGAACCAAAAAACCTAAATCCACGCGGACGAAGTCGCGGGCATCAGCTAGTAAAATAATATAAGTATAAATGGATATTTTTCTCTCGCTATAGGTTACGTCCTCAGCCCCTCCTGTACCCAGCAGTTTGACACGTGAGGATACAACAGCTATCCCGTAGGGTGCAAAGATAATATAAATTTTATACTATTCTATCTTTTTTAGTCATTATTAGCCACTTTTAAAAAGTTCTTCGTGAATTAAAGTTGCACTTGGCCGGAATTTTGAATATTTACTGAATATTTTAAAAATATTCCCACTTATCTTTCGCAAACATAGATGGCGCTGACTGACTTTGACTCGTGCTAGCAGAGCATAACGTAAATTCTTTAAATATATTAGACGTCTTGTTTCATCGTTTTCTCGGGCTTTCGCTCCCACGCGTCCCAGCTTCATATTAAATTTTTGGAATAGGATATATTATCACCTGGGTACTAGGAGATAATATAATCCATTGTATTCAATGAGTAACGGTATCAGCAGTACGTCTTGTATTACGCAGAGGCTTCGAGCATTCAATTAAATGCTTACAAAAGGCACAATCAAACACCTCCCGACCTATAACCGGCGCGGTACGGTGGTTAGCGCAGTGATGTCTTATCATAATCATAATCATTTATTTTTGCCAGAATATGGTATAAGCAACATTTTTACATAGGTGTTAATAAATATATAGTACTAGCTGATGCCCGCGACTTCGTCCGCGTGGTGTAAGTTTTTTGATTCCCACGGGAACTCCTTAATTTTCCGGGATAAAAAGTAGCCTATGTCACTCTCCAGGTCCTCAACTATATACCCATGCCAAAAATCACGTCGATCCGTTGCTCCGTTGCGGCGCGATGGAAGGACAAACCAATAAACCAACAAACAAACACACTTCCGCATTTATAATATTAGTATAAAGTATGATCCGTATTAGTATGATCCGCATATCCTGCCAGGTTTGGCGTGTAAAATTATTTTTATCCCTAATCTAAAAAAAAAAATTGATAAAATTAAACCCCAATGGAAATATAGAAATATTTATAACTAGGAGCAAGTCAATTGTGGCTTTTTAAACCTTGTTTTATAGGAAAACTTTTTATTGAGTTGGGTAAGTGGTTAAAAATGCGGACTGCCATACAGTATGCATTTTTGTAACAGCCAGCTTCTGCGGGATGTATCGTGGGAGATAGACGACCTCCGTAGCGCAGTGTTGTGCGCTGTTGCCTTAACGTACGGAGGTCCCGGGTTCGATCCCCGGCAGGGTTTGGAAATTTATAATTTCTGTATTTCCCTGGTCTGGCCTGGTGGGAGGCTTCGGCCGTGGCTAGTTACCACCCTACCGGCAAAGACGTGCCGCTAAGCGATTTAGCGTTCCGGTACGATGCCGTGTAGAAACCGAATAGAGGTATGGGTTTAATATAACTGCCATGCCCCTAACAGGTTAGCCCGCTACCATCTTAGACTGCATCATCGCTTACCATCGGGTGAGATCGCAGTCAATGCCTGTGGGAATTAAAAAAAACTTATGCCACGCGAACGAAGTCGCGAGCATCCTCTAGTATAAGTATAAATGGATATTTTTCTCTCGCAATAGGTTACGTCCTCAGCCCCTCCTGTACCCAGCAGTTTGACACGTGAGCATACAACGGAAGATGTAGCTATCCCATAGGTTGCAGAGATCATATTTTATACTATTCCATTTTTTTAGGGTTCCGTACCAAAATGGTAAAATGGAACCCTTATGGTGCGACTTTCTCCGTCTGTCTGTCCGTCTGTCCGTCTGTCCGTCTGTCCGTCTGTCCGTCCGTCACACTCGATTATTTCAGTAACTACCGAAGCTATCGACATGAAATTTGGAATAGTTGTGTATATTAGTGGCCCAAAGACACTGGAATTAAAAAAAATTGGAAATTATTTTTGTTCTTATTTAAAAAGGGGGGAAAATCGGAGGGTTGAAATTTAAAAGTGAGATAACTGTACTGTGTGGGGTATCATAATATGAAAGGGTTTACTTTGTACATTCTAAAACAGATTTTTAATTATTTTTAGTCATGATAGTTTTTGATTTATCGGGCAAAATGTCGAGAAAAATACCGTTCCCCCCCCCTTATCTCCGGAGTTTACCAATCGAAAAATCTGAAATAATTATGGTCAATAGGAATTTATGTATATTTTACAGGAAAACTATAGCCAATGCTCTAACTAGCGTAGTTTTTTTTTATATTAACAGTAAACCTCTACAAACAAAGTTCGTTTTGCGGTTCATTTCGTCTTGTTTTTAATACGTCATAAATCGTAAAACTTACTACAGGTTTGTATGGAACCCTCGGTGCGCGAGTCCGACTCGCACTTGGCCGGTTTTTTTGTAATAAGCAGCTATTTATAAGATGATCTGGGTGAATTTATATTGCACTTGGCCGAGTTGTTCACTACTGAGTATTTTAAAAATCTTTCGCAAACATAGATGGCGCTGACTGACTTTGACTCGCGCTAGCTGAGCATAACGTAAATCCTTTAAAATACGTCTTGTTACATCGCGTTAGTAGTTATAATATTATTAGTAGATTACTGCAGCTGCCAGCAAAACAGGCATTAAAGGACAAACGTGTAAATGTGGGCCGAGGCACACATACGTAAGTCCATCAATGCCTAGTTGTGGCCAAGGCTTGTATACTTATGAGTACTTTTCTCAAATAATGCGCGGAATTTAAAACTAAGTAGTACCTAGACAGAACTTTTTATTTAAAAGCCAGCTAAAAAATGTTTTCGGATAAGGATTCCGATTTTCTTTCATTCTTCCATTGAACAAAATTTTCATAGGTTTTCAAATATTACGGCTCTTGCCGCCTCTTGAATTTCGGGTGGCGTTAAAGTAAGTTCGTCACACTCACTGTCTTCACTTGAACTCATTTTGTCAAATACATTTCAAAATCAATGACGAACAACGAACAACAATAATTTTTCCCGCGTTAAAGTGTTCATCATTCACATATCTCAAAGAAGGTTGTCAAAAATAATGCTCAAATTTCCAAGCATGTTTGAGAAAAATACATAACGACGTATCATCTTGTATTACGCACGGCAGAGGCTTCGAATTAATTAAATGCTCATAGAAAGAAAAGGCACAATCAAACACCTCCCTGATGACCTCACCGGCGCAGTGGTGAGCGCTGTGGTCTTATCGTGGGAGGTCCCCGTTTCGATTCCCGGCGGGGTCAATTTGGGACTATTTCCAAATTCTGTTCTGGTCTGGTCGGAGGCTTCGGCCGTGGCTAGTTACCACCCTACCGGTAAAGACGTGCCGCCAAGCGATTTAGCGCTCCGGTACGATGCCGTGTAGAAACCGAATAGGGGTATGGGTTTAATATAACTGCCATGCCCCTAACAGGTTAGCCCGCTACCATCTTAGACTGCATCATCACTTACCATCAGGTGAGATCGCAGTCAAGGGCTAACTTGTTGTGATAAAAAACCCAGGCCAGACCAGGGAACATTCAGAAATTATAAATTTCCAAACAATAATAGAGGTCGTTATGTTCACTGACTCGATCTAAGTAAGGTCCAGACGCCTTAGCATTAGATTTCGCTCCTTTTTAAGAGGGCCAGCACTCTATTATTATGTAGATACACAAAGAATAGTAAGTTACCTACATTGATTAATGAATCACACGACACACAAGGGCGGAAAAACTCTACAAGGACCTGAAACTGTCAACCTCGGCTAACAAAGCGTATCCAAACCCAAAACTGTCAAACAATCTCACAGGACCCCGCGCTATTCGATGAGCCCAAAACTTTTTTGACTCACTATCAAGTGACACACATAAGGGAAGACATTTTATGTCTGTTATTCGATACGACACGGATAAATCTCTGCAAGGACCGGCAACTGTCAACCTCGGTTAACAAAGCGTATTCATACCCGAAACTATCGAACAATCTCACAGGACCCCGCACTATTCGATGAGCCCAAAACTTTTTTGACTTACTATCAAATGGCACACCTAAGAGAAGACATTTTATGTCTGTTAATCGATACGACACGGAAAAATCTCTGCAAAGACCGGCAGCTGTCAACCTCGGCAAAGCGTATTCATACCCAAAACTGTCAAACAATCTCACACGACCCCGCGCTATTCTATGAGCCCAAAACTTTTTTGACTCACTATCAAGTGACACACATAAGGGAAGACATTTTATGTCTGTTAATCGATACTACACGGAAAAATCTCTGCAAAGACCGGCAGCTGTCAACCTCGGCAAAGCGTATTCATACCCAAAACTGTCAAACAATCTCACACGACCCCGCGCTATTCGATGAGCCCAAAACTTTCCAGACTCACTATCAAATGGCACACCTAAGAGAAGACATAAGTCTTGCCTCTTACACGATACACTCAGAAACATTCAAGGACTGTCAACCTCAGTTAATGGAGCGTATCCAAACCTCCATTATATTTTATTTAATACAAGTGGAAGTCGGTTCAGAGGCTATAATTTGGTGATTTATGATTTCTAAATGAAATCTGGTCTGGTCTGGAAAAATTAACTGGCAAACAATTTCACACGAACGAAACAAAGTCTTTTTCAGCCTCATTGCAGCTAAATGGTTTAAATATTTGGACTTCGAGCAATGTTCTCTAGCTAGTCGTAACGGGGACGGTGCCTGTAGCTTCTGACCCTGAAAGTTCGAGGTATTAGGAATATCGTACTATTTTTGTACCTGGTAAAGCAAGCGAGAGGAACGATAATGAATATCATTGTTCTTCCGTTTGGAAGTTTCAATTTTGTTTTGATCGTCAAAACTGGGTCGATCGTGAAACCAACAACTCAACAACGTTTTGTATGAAGTATAACTTGTGACGTAATCCAGTTTCGACGTACGTTTTTACTTAATCGATAGTTTTAAATGGTTACTAAACCGAAAACTAACAAAGGACGTGGATTTTACATATTTTGACCCATAATCGTCTAAAACAAATACATATGCAACATCCATACTTGACCCGTTCGGCTTGTACTTTGGCAGAAAAGACTGTTGCGATTGCTTTTTTTTCTTTTTAGGAGGGTTTGTAAGTTACGATGTATCTAATATAGCGAAGACGCTCAAATGAAGACGAACGCAGTCACGTCATTATTGCGAGAGTTTAATTCAGCTGCTGTTTGGACCATTCGTCCGCATTAGTGCCGCTCGGTGACAGATTAACAGATTTATTACCTTTATACTACACCCGCTCGGAAAGTACCCTCTTGCTTTTGTCAAAACGAGGTAGAAAGTACGTCATGGCTACAGACCAAATATGCGGGAGGAAAAGATGTATGAAATTTCATTTCTAACGTGCTAAGCGGGGAGAAAAAGTGTATGAAAATCCATTTCTAACGCGCTGTTTTTTTTAATTTTGAGTAAATATGGTATCCGGACGTTGAGAATTTGGATATGTCTTACTTTCTATATTAATAATTTCGCGACGGGGTACGGTAGACTCGATCGAAACCTTACCTGAATAATAAAACATAAAAAAATAATGATTTCGAGTCGACAACGTGTATCCGCAAAATTCGGATTGTCGAGTATTTTGTTAAATTCTACCATTAGAATTTAACAAAATACACTGCTGACAAACAAATCGCAGGTCGCCATAGTGACCACTCTAGCGAAACGTCACTGACACCGGATGACATCTTAAACGTTCCGTTTCAGCTTTCGTCTTGCCGTAAACATTGAGCGAATCAAAAAAATATTTATTACTGAGTGCTTAAAACAGAGAGGGTTACAGAGAATAAACCTTAAAAGCTATTTGTTTTGTTAATTTATGTTAGTATATATCGAAACTTGATTTAAAATTAAAATTATTCATTTAAAAACTATTGCAGTTTTAAATTACTACCTATATATTTATTTAACACAATGAACGATTTTAAATGAACCGACATTTTGTACCTACATGTGTATTATGAGTCACCCCATCTAGTAAGGATATAATATTAGAAGCAGCTTCACCATATTTGACATAGAAAAGTCAAATATGGTAAATGTCGATTGTCGACATCGCTGTCGATTGTCGATATCGATATCGATGCCGATTTTGATGGTCGATATCGATGTCGATTGTCGATGTCGTTTGTTGATATCGATGTCGATTGTCGATGTAGTTTGTCGATATCGATGTCGATTGTCGATGTCGTTTGTCGATATCGATGTCGATTGTTGAATATCGATGTTGATATTCATATCGATTGACGATATCGATGTCGATGGTCGTTATCTTTGTCGATTGTCGGTATCGAGTCGATTGTCGATATCGAAATCTATATTGCAATAATCCTCAAAATGTAGCCTAATTGTGATAGTGAAGCTTCGAATGAAGCGACTCATATAATTATGATTTATGATAGAACTTCACTTTGTAAGTTCGTTTAATCACTAATTATCGCTTATTTTCCTCGCAGGTGTAGTATAAAGCACTATGTATCACTCGGTAGAAAGTACGATTCCTACCTCGCGTGTATTGCGGCCCTTCGGCTACGCCTCGGGCCTCAAACTACACCCTCGATAGTAATCGGTCACTTTCTCCCCTCGGTGAACAATGTACTATTTTATACGAAGTCGGAGAAATTATACTCTTTAAGAGTTAAGGTGATAAAGTCTTACACAATAGTGGTAGTCCGTGTAGCCATATTATGTAAAACCTCCATCAATCATTGTTACAGTCTCATTTGGGTATCCAAATTATTAAATTAATTATTTTTTAGTGATCATTACATAGAGGATCTCCCAAAGTAGCAACATCCACGGTCCTTGATGGATGTTTGAAAACCATTTCAAACTATCGATTGAAGTGAAAAAGTGCATCGCATATGTGATGACGACACAGTTCAGTATTTCATAGTTCATACAACATCCCATACTAACCGCGCGTTTTTACGTTTGAAAAGAAAGCCAACACGACTTGAGTCCTTAGTCCACCGTGCTGGCTAAGTGCGGATTGGCAGACTTCACACACTTTCAAGAACATTATGAAGAACTCTCGAGGACGCAGGTATCCTCATGATGTTTTCCATCACCGTTAAAGCAACTTCGGGTGATGCCAGCCCTCGTTTTGCTCAGGCAGGCAACTTCACCCTCGTCTGAAATCGTCTTGTTTCATCCCTAGCCACACAATATACCTACTATTACACACTAGTTTGTTGTGACATCGTCCAACGCCTTTTTTTTCTTTTATCTATACTTTAATCTATATTTAAAATGGTTATCAAACTTATGTGATGTGAATTGTAGGTCTTTTGGGAGACCCTCTCTAATTTGTTTTTGACATTGGCATCATCTATATTGTCCAAGGTAATTGGGTATTTGACGTTATCAAAGTTGGACGCACTTCTTTGCTTTAAGTAATCGATAGTATAAAATAGTTTTTCAACAAAAAAACTAACAGGGGAAGTGGATATTACGACTTTTGGGAGATCCTCTATTTAATAATCACTAAAAAATAATTTATTTCAATAGTAGTCCAATACCCAATTTAAGCAAGAATTTAAGTTGAAGTTTTAATTTAGACAATGGGGCTGATTCTGTAGTGCGCAATCTCTAGCTAGTGTAATGCTCTAATTTAAGTTTAGTTTATAAACTAAAATTAGAGCATTACAAATATTGCTAAACCTTTCATAATACTCCCTACGGAAAGGGACAGAACTAGATTTAAAGGTGCCATTTTTGTTTAGTTTAGAGATTGTGTTATACAGAATTGGCCACATTCTCTCTGAAATACACGTACCTACTGGTTTCCTGAGCAGTCGTACTCAATAACTCACATTTATTGTTCCGATAAGGGATCGAACAAAGAACTTTACGGTCGTGAATCAAAATTGATTTCATTTTATAAAACGATAGTGTGATAACGTCACAAATTAAATGAGGCGAATAATTAATTTATAACTTTTGGATATCAAAAATGGATTTCAATTAAAGACTAATGCAAATAAAAGGCCGTTATACGGTACATTAATTTCGCATATTATGTACGTCTATCATTAATTCATATTTTATTTTTCACGTAATTAATATACAAAATTAATTTAATATAATTTTAGAGCTAATGATATTATTATAGTTAAGTACTGTACAATTACATAATGGGGGCTGATTTTGTAGTGCACAATCTCTAAACTAAACCTATTACCTATTCTGTGACTAAACTAAACTAAAATGACAACATCCATACTAATATTATACATGCGAAAATGTGTCTATCTGTCTGTTTGCTACGCTTTCACGGCCCAACTGTTCAACCGATTTCACTGTTGACTTGTATCCCGGGAAAGGACATAGGCTATTTATCCAGGAAAATTAAAGATTTCCGCGGGAATCGAAAAACCTTAATCCACGTCGCGGGCATCATCTAGTTAAAAATATTGCTAACCCTTCTTGCAGGTTATCCAGCTACCATCTTAGACTGCATCAGCTCTTACCACATGTTTAGTTTGCAGTCAACGGCTAACTTGTAGCGCATTAAAAAAAAAGAGAACCAAATTTTAGATAAATTATTTTGAGATTATGAGTGGAGTGAAACTCTAGAGTAACCTACACATACCTTCACCAGCTACAAGTTTACAACTTTAAGGGCCGTTTGCACAAGGGCATTTAAACTGATTTAGTAAAATATTTTAATGCTGTCCCTTTTTGGCAACTACAAAATGCATTTGCCAAAAAGGGACATCATTACACAATTTAAATAAATCAGTTTAAATGTCCTTGTGCAAGCGGCCCTAAAAGTAGTAGCCAGATAGTAACTTTGAAGCGTGACGTCACGTTTCCTACATGATACAAAGGATATAAAAATGGCGGATCTAACAATACTCCAAGATTTTCTATACCGCAATTTAGAATGATGACCGCGTACAAACATTTTCTATTAACTCATCCTTGTGACTTCGCATAACGTTATATTTTACCCACTAGTGTGCAAAACAGTTAATTCGCGTGAAAATAATGTCTCAATTTCTGGGCCCGTATTTTTATACGACTGCCTGAAAAAAGGAGTATATTGTTTTCAGGGTTCATGTATGTATGTATGTATGTATGTATATATGTATGTATGTATGTATAGTTCGCGCACGAGTTGAATGCAGAGCAAATGTACGGTGACACATACATTTACTCTGCATTCAACTCGTGCGCGAACTGTATGTAGGTATGTATGTGAGTTTGTATATTCCACCATAACTTCTATACGCATGAACGGATTTTGATGAATGAGGTATCGTTAGAATCCTTAGCTTATTGACATAGGCTAATAAAATTTAAGAAAAAATTGATAGGGTGACCATGGTCCCGCATCAAAGACTAAAGTTGAATTTTTTTTTCCAAAATGAGATTAACTATATTGTCATCATTAAGAAAATGATGAGTAGATTCCAAAAATATATAAGACTATATTTCAATATCCAGTGATTCACAAAATAATATCATTTAACTATGGCAGTCGTATTTTTTATTTCTTTGAGTTATTGATTGAACGAGAAGTTTAATTCGCTATAATCCGCCACTAAACTTCTCGTTCATTCATTATCATGGACTTCCGCAAAGTAACGCCTGCTTCGATTCAATCTTTGAGTTATATTCACTTGTGATCAAAATTCACAACCTTGTTCCTCCTTTGACAGTTTTATCACGAGGGGCTATACAGCAATACTTAAATGCATTTGGAAGTCGGTTTTTTGAAAAGAATTTAAATATTTTTAAGTTTTTAGTGTACTCGTTAGTTCATGAAGTCCATGCTCGGTGCCTAGTGCCTACAATATCAATTCACCATCAACAGTTCCAAAATCCCCACGGCTTAGGAGTGCAGTACCCTACAACATCAGGATTGAGGAGTTGGAGTCAATATGGGACCACCACGCGAGCTTCCTCTAACCACTGAAAAAAAAACAAATCGGTTCAGAAACCTCGGAGAAATCGTAGTACATACGTTTAAAAAAAAAGGTACGTTTCAAATTGAGAACCTCCTCTTTTTTTGGAAGTCGGTTAAAAAGACGATCATCATTCATATTGCTATGTGTATTGTATATTATCATCGATATATATGTAGGTAGGTAGGTACTAGATGGGCCCTTTCATAGAAAAAAATTGGGCGCCGACCTGTGGAGCGCGCTCCACACCTGTATAAGCTTGTCCTTGTCCCCGCCATAGCGCTGTCCCGCTTTTCATACTAGATGGCGTTTGTAAAATACGCCCTGGGCCCGTTTAAGTAAATTTAAGTCGTTGTACATATATTATGTTATTATGTTAGTGCAATGACACGAATCACCACTTAGACACGTAGTTAATTAGATATAATCTCTTGTAGGTACCTACTATCTGGCTACGCATTTACGCATTGTTACGGAACGATGTTCAATGCTCATTTAGGTACTAAACCTAGTACGTCTGCTCATAATATGATATATCACATTATGTACAGTACCAGAACTGCCTCGCTGGTCTAGTGGTTAGCATATATACGACTGCAGCTGACGAGGTCCCGGGTTCAATTCCCGGATCGAGCCATTTTAACTACTAGATGATGCCCGCGACTTTGTCCGGCCAGGGGAACTCCTTCATTTTCCTGTATAAAAAGTAAAAAATAAACCTATGTCACACTCCAGGTCCTCAACTATACCCATGCAAAAAATCAAGTCGATCTGTTGCTCTGTTGCGGCGTGATTAAAGGACAAACTTTGATGAAGTTAGGGTTATTTTATGTTGGAATTAAACGATGATAAGAAACTGAATTATTTTATTTAATGAGTTCGGAAAGACATGTTATAATTTTGAAAGTTAAATCAAAGGGGAAATATTTAGACAGTGAAAGCTGACAATTGTGATAAAGTGACAGCCGACAGGTAATACAAAATGGCTGCCACACACAATAACATTCCATAGATAATTGATAAGTGTCTGTTACAAACTTACTCGTAATACATCCTAATATTAAACGACAACAATAGGGTAGGTGCACTCTTCTTCGGTGCTCGTTGGTAGGGACTAGTGGAACAGGCCCTTTTTTACAACTTGAGTACCTACTCTCTTAATTAATGAAGTTCCTAGCAAGTAAGTATAGAAATAATATCAACTTCAAGTAGAATTACTGAAATAGAAATTCCTGTGACAATTCAGTGCTCCGGAGTCTAGATTCAGTTGACTGCAACAAAGAAACTTTATCCAATTCGCACACGAAAGACGAGATGTTGCATATTAATGTGCTTTTTATTATTTAGATTGCATGTAACATATGCATTCAGTGTAAGTATGCATACAGTCATTCTCTTACAGTAGAATATTTTACACTAGCTGATGCCCGCGACTTCGTCCGCGTGGATTGAGGTTTTTCGGTTCCCGCGGGAACTCTTTAATTTTCCGGGATAAATATAGCCTATGTGCTATTCCAGACTATAATCTATCTCTGTGCCAATTTTCATCGAGATCCGTTCAGCCGTTGGAGCGTGATTGAGTAACAAACATCCATACATCCATACATCCATCCATCCAAACTTTCGCATTTATAATATTTATTTGATAATAATGACTATCTATATTGGTCATATTGGATGGATGGATAGATGGATGTTTGTTACTCAACGGATCTGGGTGAAATTTGGCACATAGATAGATTATAGTCTGGAATAACCCAAAGGCCACTTTTTATCCCGGAAAATTAAAGAGTTCCCGCGGGAACCACAAAACCTCAATACACGCGGACGAAGTCGCGGTAATCAGCTAGTAATTATTATATTTTCATATGATCAGACCTGTATTTACCTTGAGATTGAGTCTTCAAAATTACTTTCACACCAAAACTCGAATTTGGAACACCGCAATCGCTTGAAGACGCTTGATAAGTTTATACTTGTATTATGTAGAATGTGCGTAGAGTGTATAATTGCGAATCGGGGAAGAATTGATACGTCACGTAAGAACGACTGAACAGATCTGTATGAAATTTGGCTCCGTGATATATTATAGTCAGAAGTAACACATAGGCTACTTTTTATCCCGGAAATTTAAAGAGTTCGCGCGGAAATCAAGGAACCTCCATCCACGCAGACAAAGTATTATTACAAGGCGCAGACGTTCATGTATTGAGGGCAAACCTCTGTGGTTTTTTCAATATGTACTTAACTATGTGCCTATTGTTAAATTTGTACTTGGATAAATAAATAAAAATAAAAAAAAAAGTAGCGGGCGGGCTGGTTAAATAACAGTTCCTAGAAGCGGAAGAGTCGTGACGCAAGTGTGCGCCCGCTCGAAAGTGTGCCCCCAGCACAAACAGTATTCGACTTATTTACTGCTATCGGACGGGAGGGGTTTTTATAAGGCGCCTTATTACTTCCACACTGTGGGCAAAAAACATGTTTTTCACGTCTCTTTTCTTATTGGTTTATATTATCATATTTTTGTGTGTCATACTCGTATTTATAACTCTTGCGTTAATTTAGTGTTTTAATAAAACGAGAAATTATTGATTTCGTTAGCCCGCTTCCATCTACATTAACACAGTAAAGGGCTAACTTGCTTATGAAAAAAAAATATAATTAAATTCGCGACCACACCCACGTGGATTTAGGCCCCTTTAGGATATTCCGTAGGAACTCCTTGATTTTGCGGGATAAAAAGTAATCCTATGCTCTGTATCAAATTTCGTCAAAATCGGTTTAACAGATGGGCCGTGAAAGCGTAGCAGAAAGGCAGACAGACAGACACATTTTCGCATTTATAATATCGGTATGGATGTTGTCATTTTAGCTTAGTTTAGAGATTGTGCACTACAGAAATAGCCCCCATAATATAATGGTACCTAACTATAATATCTTAATAGCTTTAAAATTATATTAAATTAATTTAGCATATTAATTACGTGCAAAATAAAATATGAAATGATAGACGTACATATTAATTGGTAAATAATTAATGTTCTTACCGTATAACGGCCTTTTATTCGCCGTCGTTAGTCTTTAATTGAAATCCATTTTTGCTATATTATACATACATTCGCAAATCTATATCTACGTATACTAATACTATAAATGATAATAATATAAATATGATAATACTACCAATGCTCCATGCAAGCTTGATGGGTACCTTTGGCCCAGGGGCAACCAGGGGTGGTCTTTTTGATTAGGGGTTTATTTTTATTTTTATTTTATTGTTAGTAGGTATTATATAAGGATTTGTTTTAAATTTATTTTATAGTTAGTTTCATATTTAGTTTTTAGCATTTTAATATTGTATTAAGTATTAATATAATTCAACTAAACAGATATTACTTATTCATACAATTTAAAATGTGAAAAAAGTACAGAAATTTAAACAAGACATTTTAAATACTTTACCTACGCTCAATTTTACACAGGACGGTCCTGATGAACTACACCTTCTTTGATCTGCTAAATTCTCAATTTAATTTCGTCTTTAAAATAGTAGAAAAAAAATTGTTTAAGAACCTTAAAATAGTGACTGGGCTACTGTTGGCCTTTATAAAAGTAGAAACAAGTTGTTTGATCTGTATGCCGAAAAGCAATATAATTATACCCCCACATTTGTTAAATACTATAAATGAGAAAGTTTAGATGTATGGATGGTATTTGTTACTCAATCACGCCTTAACGGCTGAATGGATCTGGATGAAATTTGACACAGAGATAGATTATAGTCTTGAATAACACAGGCTACTTTTTATGCCGGAAAATTAAAGGGTTCCCGCGGGAACCAAAAAACCTCAATCCACGCGGACTAAGTCGCGGGCGTCAGCTAGTATAATAATATCTCCCGTACCGATGGGAAATGTCTGTGCAGATTTTTTTCAAGCTAAATTCGGTCAGGAGAAGATTATTACTCAGAACTGAGAATTAATTAAACTCCAACCGCAACGTGCTCGTGACACTTACCTTGAGAAATATGAAAGTAAGCACCTAACGAATAATCGTCCCTAAAAGAAGAAAATAAATCATAATTGCCGAAAACTTTGTTGACATCTTTTAAAAGAATTAATTAAGTCTGAAGCGACCTAGTTCGCCTCAAAGTTCAAAAGGTCACTTGAAAGCGATCTGTTATGGGATGCCTTTTAAGTGTCTTTTTAAAAAAAGATTTATTTAATTAAAACTATTTAATATAAACTTTAGTTACACTTTTAGGATAAATATAAATAACCGGTTCAAGTTCCGTTAGCTCTCGCGTCTGCCCAAAGACTGACTCTATTAGGAACAGAAAGGGGTATATAAGATGCCCGAGGGGCAAGGGGTAGACAAATGTATCAGCACATCTGCTAGCTAAGAAGGGGTATAACACCTCCCCCTATAAGGAAAACTTCGGACTATTTTCCGAAGTTTTATGGAAACTTAAAGATCCCGTTTGAGAGTTGGAAAAGTGATTGGTCTGTCTGTTGGTTCATCATCAATATCTTGGCAATCGATTTTAACATTTAACTCTATATTTTCTTGACCCTTGACCGGTGATTCATATTTTTTAACATTAAGAATCTTAACTACCTTATTGGTTATAATATAAACTATTCCAATAATAGTGACAATGAAAACAATTATAGTTATAATCGAATAGTGAGTCCCATATTTGATTATATGAGGAACTTCCTCTTCTAATTGTGTGTTTAAAAGCTTTTTAATTAACATCTCTTTCTGAGGTTTCAAATTATCTAAATCGATCTTTTCTAAACGAATAGGAGACACACTATTTTTAATCTTCTCAAACTTAAACTTATCACAACAAGAATCATTTATGAGGTTATAATCAAAGGTAATTGTTGGTGAGGATATGTTTTTATTAAATTTATTATTCACTAATACTGTATTCTTATTATATCCAACACATGACTCAGGTAGGGTTAAAATGCCTGTTCCTGACAACGTGTTTTCTTGGTGTATTTTTAAATTTGAACATTCTATAATAATCTTACTAGATTCTGATTGGACAAATATCCACCTGTTATTATTCAACTTTTTCCAAATGTTTACATTACCGTATATAAATTTAGTTTCACACTGGTTAGGAATTCTATTAATAACCTTTGATAATAACTCGCTTTCACACGTAATCTTAGCATCAGTTGCATACACATTTGAAACATCACATATATAATGTTCATGATTAATAATCAGACAATTATTCAAACTGTCCAGATCGAAATAGTGATTTTTATCAACAGTTACGGCAATATACTTTGAGCTAGGAATTATCAAACTGAAAGACTCTGGGTTATCAAGAGTGTGCGGTGTAGGTAGAGGAATATTATGATATAGCTTATATTGTGTATTAGACACTAATGGTATTTGTAATACAAATATTAATTTGTTTTTCATAAAGTAGGACGATACCTTTGATATTTTCATAATAATATGAATCATAGAAATTTCGAGTGGAATTGGTAATTCTAAACCTTGAGGTAAATGTCTGAAGCAATCAATAAGTTCTCTGTGGAGTTGGTTTGGTGTCATTATTGCTGGGTGTAATATATTCTGACTGCTGAACATAATAGCATTAATAATGTCTTCAAGCTGGAATGATAAGGTAAGTATAGACATTTCAAGATTAGTGAATACTTCATTAATATTTAATTGTAGCTGAATTTTATCTGTGGCGACAGATAAGTTTTTTATTTCCGAGGAGAATTTATCAATGGCTTCGTTTAAATGATATTCATTTAATTGGACTTTTATAAGTGTTTCATTAAAATTATTAATTATAGAATTTGTAACTAAGATATTCTCTTTAATTAATGATGATATTTTCTTTTCGTTATTTAATACAGATTCTATTGCATTATCAAAAATTATGGCATCGTCTTCATCTAAAGTTCCAAAAATATGTTTCATTATTGAACCGATTCCTGCAAACCAGGCGCTGCGTTTATTCTTTGTATCTAATAAATGAGATATAGCAGAGAATTGTTTCACCATATCTTTGCATCGCAGTGATAAAGGCTCAAAAATGTTATAACATTCCTTATTCACTGTTGTTCGTTTACAAGTATCCTTAACTGTATTCATTACTAAATTAATATTTTCTATATGTGGTTTAACAAAAGATATATCTGCTGGAATTAAAACATTTAATTGCCCTTCATTTATTTTTACATTTCCCAGGTAATCAAAATAAATACCGGAGCTTGCGGAAATTTGCTGAATGTATTCCTGATGCAGTTGGGCGGAAACGCTGAAAAATTTCATAATGTATTAATTATAATTAATTCCCTTTTATTTGTATTTAACTGAATGCTAGTAACTTTTCCTTCTTCCTTAAGCCTAAGGTAAGTAAACTAAATTAAATTTTATAAGAAAATGAAAATTAATACTATCTTATATCTAATTACCTTTTAATTTACTGTTTTTCAGATTATTACTGTATGACAGGTAAGTTTTCCGAATTATTAATATGTAAAAGGTAAAATTTTTATATTATTACTGTGCAGAAGGTAAGATTTTTAAATTATTACTGTGCAAAAGGTAAGATTTTATATATATGTATATAACTAATTCCTATAAATAAGTTTAATTAACCTATTACGCGTTATTAGATATTTCTGCCAGTTTCACCTGATCGTAATGATGAGTGACATGGCGTCTATTAATTAATAATGATAAGGTATTGTTACCCAAAATTTTTATTACTTTATAAGGTCCTTTCCATAATGGAGATAAGGCCTTACGTAACCTTAAATGGTTTTTCACGTAAACGTAGTCGCCCACTTTGTATTGTTGTGGTCTACTATGACTATCGTAATAGTTTTTGGATACAGTTTTGGAATTTCGTATATTTTGTGTAGCTTTTTCTTGTGAGAATTTAAGACGATTTTGGAGCATCCTAACATATTCAGGATAAGTGGCTCCAGGAGATTCTTCAAAAATGGAATTTGGAATAAATGGTTTATGACCATACATTAACTCATAAGGTGTATAATTAGTGGTGCAATGTACAGCGGTATTATAAGCTAACATCGCAGTATAGACATAACGAGGCCAGTCAGTTTGACCTTCATTAACGTAAGACTTCAAGTATTCTTTTAGAGTTGAATGACTTCTTTCAAGTGCGCCTTGTGTTTGTGGATGATATGGTGATGACCATAGTTGTTTGATCTTTAAAAACTTACAAGTTTCCTTGAATAATTCTGCTGTAAAATTTGTTCCTTGATCTGTGAGAATAATTTTAGGTATTCCAAACATGGAGATGAAATGGAGAAGACAATCAGCTGTTTCTTCAGCGGTTGTGCTGCGAATGGGGTATGCTACTGAGAATTTTGTCAGATCATCTTGCAAGGTAAGTATGTATTTTAATTTAGCTGTTCCAGATTCTGGAAGAGGTCCTACTATATCTAAACTAAGGCGTTGCCAAGGTGCAGTAGAAGTACTAGTTATCTGCATAGGAGCTCTATTTATTCTTCTTAATGCTTTATTCTCCTGACAAGATCTGCATGCTTTAACATATGTTTCTATATCTCGGCGCATTCCTTTCCAGTAATACATGTCTTTTATTCTGTTATACATGCGAACAGTTCCTAGATGTCCGGCGACCGGGATGTCATGATTGTCATGTAGAATCTTCTTTATTTCGGTAGGAGAAGGATAAATTATGTTGTCGTGATATACATTTACTTTAATACCAGTGTTATTAAAAAGGAACATAAGTATATTGTATATTTTCGTGAAAGAATGTTTTTCGAATGGGTTTCTGAAATCAGAAATTCCAATTTCATTTATGTCTCCAAATATTAGTAATCTATTTCTAACGTGTTTCAGAGTTTCAAATATTTCATTATATCGTGTTTCATCAAAATGGTGCACTTTTGTGAAAAGAAGAAGATAAGTTTTATTGTTTGACTCTACTTTATAAAATGAGTGTAATTGTTTTTCAGCTTCTATGATTTCAGTTGAGTTTCCAATGTTTCCTAATAATTCTTCAACGTATGGGTTTGATTCATCGAGGTCAATGGAAGTGGGTATTAATAGGGTTTTAACCGTTGATTTCATCAAACTTTCATTGTGTTCTATGATGTGTGTATTAAAACTTCTATTTCTTTCAGATACGGTTTTCAGAAATGTAGAGTAATCATCATTAGTTGGGCTTAATTCTCTACTTGGTATATCAATTTGTTCGATAGGTGGTGAACTAATGGGTTCAGGTAGAAGTGTAGGTGGTACAGAAGGTACAGGTGATGGTGGTACAGAAGGCACAGGTGGTGATGGTTCTGGAATCAATGTTTCAAACATTTCTGGAAGATTTTCGGCAATCGGTAAAGGAGAGAAATCTTCAATTTGAGGATTTGTATCAGGGATGTCCTGTTGGTCTTCTGTATCAGATAAAATTTCATCTAGTCGGAAGGAGGGTGGAGAGATAAGTAATTCTTCTAGATCTCTATCTAGATTTGGGTCTTCCTGTCCAGGTGGTTGTGTTAAATCAGCATTTATTTCTTCTGGGTCAACTGTAACAGGATTTACCGGATATCTTGATAAAGCGTCAGCATTAGCATTAATTTTACCCTTTTTATATTTTATGGTGTAATTGTATTCTTCTAGTTTGAGTCTCCACCTTACTAGTCTTGATCCAGGATCTTTGCAATTGAAGAGCCATTGGAGCGGCTTGTGGTCTGTGACGATGGTAAATGTATTTCCATACAGGTAAGGTCTAAACGTTTTGGTACCAAAAACAATTGCAAGACATTCCTTCTCTGTTGTGCTGTAATTGGTTTCAGCTTTGTTAAGAGTGCGTGATGCAAATGCAATAGGACGGTCTTTTCCTATCTCGCCTTGGGATAAAATCGCTGAGATAGCGTAATTCGATGCATCACAGGTAAGGATGAACGGTTTTGTAAAATCTGGATAGGTAAGTATCGGTGCTGTTAATAATTTACTTTTCAGGGTTTCAAAAGCAAGTTGTTGTTCGTTACCCCAGTTAAACGTGGTATCCTTCTTCAAGAGTGAGGTAAGTGGTTTTGCAAGCAGGGAAAAATCTGGAATGAACCTGCGGTAATAAGAAACAAGACCTAGGTATGATTTTATGTCCTTTTGGTTCTTTGGAATAGGGAATTCTTTTACAGCTTTTATCTTTTCAGGGTTTGGTCTGACTCCTTTGTCTGTAATTGTGTGTCCTAAATAATTAACTTCTTTCCGGAGAAACTCGCATTTATCCGGTTGTAGTTTTAGATTTGTTTGGCGTAACCTGTCGAATACCTTTTGTAATTTTTCGATATGTGAATTCAGATCATAAGAATAAATGACGATGTCATCCAAATAAACATAACAATGAATACCCTGTAAGCCAGACAAGACGGTGTTCATCATCCTTTGGAAAGTCGCTGGGGCATTCTTTAATCCGAATGGCATTCTTTTAAACTGGAAGTGTCCTTCTGGAATGGTAAATGCTGTCTTATCTGCGTCTTCTGGTGCTAATCTGATTTGATGGAAACCAGAGGCTAAATCAAGAGTAGAAAAATATTTACTATTGCCTAATTGGTCCAAAATTTCATTTATTTGTGGAATGGGGTATGATTCTCCAATAGTAATGTCGTTAAGTTTTCTGTAGTCTATTACTACACGCCATTTTTTCTCACCTGAGGCATCAATTTTCTTTGGTACTACCCAGATGGGTGATGACCATGGTGATATAGATGGTTGAATTATATCCTGATCCAGCATTTTGCCTATCTGTTTCTGTACTTCCTCTTTATGACACTGCGGGAATCTATAGGATTTAACATTAATGGGAGTGTTGGAGTTAGTTTTGATTTGGTGTTTTAACGCATTTGTATAAGTTAATTTGTCGTCAGGTAAATGGAATATATCGGAATATTGCGCACAGATGTTTGCAAGTTGTTCACTTTCTTCACCATTTAAGTGAGACATCCGGAGTGAACTAATTACCTGTTCAGTTCGTTCTAATGTACTCTGGCAATTGTTAACTAGTTTAATATTATGATCCGGAATTTCGTGTAATTTAAGTTTTAAATTAGAATTTATTTTAATTGGTTTCTCTGACGTATTTAATATTGTTATATTAATTCTTTTATTGGGTTTTACTTTAACGATGCAATTTGAAATAAGAACTTCTTTAGAGATCTGTTGGTCTATTATCATCCCTTCTTTCATTCTGGGATTTTCTACAGTGCATTCTATAACAGTCTCTGACCTGGGTTTTATAATGTAATCGGGTTCATGGAAGAGTAAATATACCTTACGTCGGTTAATTTCAAGGCTATTTGTGTTGTAATTCAGTTGACAATTATATGCCATAAAAAGGTCGGTGCCAATAATTCCATCATATGGAATTTGTAATTCGTTAAATACGTGAAATTTATGGTGAATAAATTCATTTCCAATTTTTAATTTTAAGTTTACATATCCTAAACTCTTTAAAGGTAGACTACCCTTAGAGTCTATTCCTTTGACAGTTATATTGTCAGGATGTACCTTAATTGTATTCGAGAGTGATGAAGCCTTTATGAGGCAGATTGAAGCACCTGTATCTAATAGTAGTGATAGAGGTCTGGAACTTCCAGAGGTCTGCAATTTTATATGTGGTAAGTATCTATCATTATTGTTTATAATTTTGTAAACTCTATTCGTGCCGAATTTGTGATTATGTCGCGTCCGACACGCCGACGGGACATTTATTCGTTTAAATCATTTTCTGTTATTTCAGGATCAAGGTTGTCATCATTATATTCCTGCTCGTCAGGGACTGAAGGTCCTGGATAATACTCTTCTTCATAAGAAGTATATGGTTCTTCACCTTCTTCTTCATCTATGAAATTTACACGCGGTCTATTAAAATGAGGAGGTTGTGGGAATCTATTTCCCTGGTGACCTTGAGGTCTAGGTGCAAAGTTACTGTTTAAATTGGATGAACCTTGAGGAGGCCTATAAAAACTTTGCTGACCTTGTTGACCTTGAAGGGGTCTTGGTACAAATTGACCTTGATAGTTCTGATAGGGTTTAGGTGTAAAGGGACTATTTTGACCTTGAGGAGGTCTATAGAACTTTCGCTGACTTTGATGACCCTGAAGGGGTCTGGGTATAAACTGACCTTGATGACCCTTCTTTTCCTTCTGAGAACTTTCTACTCTCCTATAAAGAGTCTGTTGAATCTTTTCTTCTGAAATTGCGTAACCAATTGCTTCGTTGAGGTTTTTGGGAGATCTACACCTAACAATATTTGATATTCTTGGGTGTAAGCCCATTAGAAAGTGATGGAGGGCCAAATCTTCCATCGCGGCTGTACGTCCGGGGATCTCAGATTTTTTGTTCGAATTCATTGTAATCTCTGTTAAAAGTTGAGTCAGAATTGACTCAATCTTAGTTGAAAATTGTACTACACTATCCGCTGGTAATTGTTTAGTTTCTTGTAAATCTGTAATTAAATGCGAATAATGTTTTTTCTGACTAAATTGAGTTTTTAGAAACTCCTTAAATTGTTCGTAACATGTAAATTCTTTTATAGATGCCGCAATTTCAGCCTTTCCTTGCAGCTGACTTAAAATATATTTAAACAAGATATATTTTTGTGAATCTGTCGCTAATTCAAATGCATTATTGCAATTCGTGATGAAAGAATTTATAGTTTCGCGTGACCCATCATAGGGTTTTATGAATTTTAACAAAATATTTAAGTCAACTTCCAGTTTGTTTCTAATTGTTTTTGAAAAAACTGGGGATGGTGACCTTTCACCTTCCGAGGTTCCCTGTGGAACTTCTAGATTTACTTTTTCCGACTTTGCCATTATGAAACTTTAAATAGTAATTAATTACTGTAGAGTATAGTAATTAATTTTCCGATCTGGATATTTTGATATACAAGACACAAACACAAATAAAATTTATCAATAAAAGTACAAAACACAAAAGTACCTAAATAAAATATAAAATAAACCTGTATAAAATAAAATGTCAAATAAAAATGTAAATATAAATTTTTCTTAAAATTAGCTTTAAGTAATTTTCTCTTTTACTTTCTTTCTAAATTAAAATTACTTTTTAAAATTACTTTCTTCCGTAAAGTAAATATATAAATTTTCAATGTTTTCCAACACTTTTCTTTCGATTGAAATATGACTTCAATATTAAAACAATAACTTCCGTTATATTCTTCTTTGTAGAAATATAGTTCTTGTAACGCGTAGCCTTTAATAAAATAACAAGATAACACTCACAGTTCGCAGAATGTTAAAATAAACAGGACGCTCGCCTGCATTCTTCACTTATCTCTGAAGCTTGTTTATCTGAGCGGCCGGACCTCGCGAGAATCCCAGCTTTGTGGAGTCAGGGTCAACCCCTGGTGCTGCTCCGGACGGGAACAGACACTTCACGCGCCTGAGGTCGTCTGCCAGAAACAGGAACTCGTGCACTTTTCACTTCACTTTTCCACTTTTCCACTTATTTTCACTGAACTATAGCACTTTTAACGAGTCCTGATTTGATTTTTAAAATTTTCCTTCCGGAAAAATAGGCTGGTCTACGCGGAGTCAAGGGAGCGCGGAGCTTTTCTTTTAGGCGACCGGAATTTTTCGGTATCCCACCGCTGCCACCAATTTGTTATGGGATGCCTTTTAAGTGTCTTTTTAAAAAAAGATTTATTTAATTAAAACTATTTAATATAAACTTTAGTTACACTTTTAGGATAAATATAAATAACCGGTTCAAGTTCCGTTAGCTCTCGCGTCTGCCCAAAGACTGACTCTATTAGGAACAGAAAGGGGTATATAAGATGCCCGAGGGGCAAGGGGTAGACAAATGTATCAGCACATCTGCTAGCTAAGAAGGGGTATAACAGATCGAAAGATTTTATGTTACAGCTAAAATCAGATAAGACGCGAGAAATTCTTTCCAATTAAATTTGAAGCCAAGTTTTTTTTTATTTTACTTTTATTCTGCTACAATTATTTTAATAAATTATTTTTTAATGATTATTTAATAGAAGACCTGCCAAATGACGTAATATCCACGTCTCCTGTTAATATTATGTTTGATAACCATTTTAAATTATCCAATAAAGTAAAAAAAGTGCGTTGACGTTTGATGACGTCACAAATCACAATTCAGTATTACATACAAAATTCTATACTAAGAGTGCGTTTTGTAGTGTGAAAAAAAGTACCTGATTTGACTACTTAGTTGTCAAATACACAATTAGTATTTCTTGTCCTTGTTACAAGTACCTGGTCCTTTTTTTAGCTATAATAAGCAAAGAAGAAGATTTTATCAGCCATTAACCAAAAGAAGAAGAAGAAGAAGAAGATTTTATCAGTATTATGCAAAGAAGGACGAGTGGCCTAGTTGTGACAACGCATACCAGTCGATTGCGAATGTTAAGCAACGTTGACCCATGTTGGTAACTGGATGGGTGACCGAATTCGGAGGTTCAAATTTGGCCTTTTCGTTTTCTCCGTGCCTTGGAGAGCAAGTTAAGCCGTCGGTCCCGGTTATTATCACCAAGATCTGATAATAATCGTTACAAAAACCGAGTTTAAATACTCTTTAGTTTAGTCGAGTCGTATGCGGAAGGATGTGGGAACCCACCGCATTATTATCTCAAGAAAACTCCTACCATTATTTAATTAGTGGAAAGGGATCACAACCCTCAGTAATGAAGAATACGACGCAGAGTGAGAGAGAGACATGCAAAGAATAATGTTCCAAAAGTGCCTTGGTCAAAGAAGAAACCCGCTGCAACCAACTCCGCCGGGTATTTTATGCATTGCGTGATTTCAAAATAGTGGCGAGCACAAGGTTTGATCTTTGAAGCTAGGCATTGGTAAGTCATTCTAGAATACCTATTGTCTGATAAAAAATGAGCAATGACTTATTTCCAATTGGGTAAACAGTGCTTTTGTGCCTCTATGAACTGCACGCCACTGTTTCGAATATTGGCCGTGATTCTCTACAGTGATATAAAGTTTCAGTTTACATTCAACATTCCCCAATACCATTCATCCAACATAAATTCAATATTTATTACGCCAAGTAGATACATAATAATATTAAAGCACAGTTTGCAAGCGTCGATCCCGAAGGTGCTATTTTCAGCACAACCTTAGTTATTTATAATGGGTTAGAAGCTATTAGGACTTTGAATTTATATTGCGAACGCAGACTAAACGGAAAATGTTGGATGGATCATGGAACTTACGTTTTAATAATACTAAAGCAAACAAAGTTCTTTGCACGAAGTTCTTCTATTAAAATTATTCATCTTTTATGACACAAAATGACGTAAATATGCACTTTGCGTGTGGTAGGCCGGAACTTGGCCTGACGAACTGCCGTGCGCCTCGATTTCGACTAGAGAACTAGAGCCTATAGTTATTATAGTAGAGTAAAATATAATCACTTGGTGGCTCGTCTTTTGCCGGTAGGGAGTTGACTAAATCCACGGCCGAAGCCAACCACTAGACTAGACCAGAGACAATTCAGAAATGATAAATTTCTCAAAATTACCAAATTGGCCCTCCCAGGGATCAAACTTGGGACCTTCCACTCGTAAAACCACAGCGCTCACAATACCAGTGCTAGTTCGCCGTCCTTCAGTTCGTTTTATGGCTTCTTGACTAGTTCTAAGTTCGCCGTCTATCTTTGCCTTTAGTCTGCGTCTCGGAAGTGGAGCACTCCAGATTTAAGCCCCGCTCTAGCCTCGAGGACCGTGGGGTACTAACTACACTCGCATATTGATGACAAAAGTTCCAGTGGCGGCTTAGATAAATTGAGTTTTGCATATAAAATACTTTAAAGTGGCTCGCACCTATACATTCATTATACGAGTATTAATAATGTTTCTCACGGATGAATTTCGTTAGCGCAATTTGTTAAAGTCAAGCTTATGCAGTATGCTGCTATGCACCCTCTATTCCCTTACATTCATTGTTCGACAATCGTCTTCGTCGTCGTTATCAACCGATAGACGTCCACCGCTGGACATAGGTATCTTGCAAAGACGCACTGTGGTCTTGCGCTGCCTGGATCCAACGGCGCAGCGGCTCCCCGATTCGTTTGATGTCGTCCGTCCATCGAGTCTGCCAACGCTACTATATTATAATCCAATACACTTGTAAGGAGATTAGGCCTTAGAGCCGTATTATTTTAATATTGTTGACGTTCGTGTTTTAGAATTATAATCCTTATTTTAGGGACGTCAAGGTACGTGTCATAAAACTGACACTTTGAAGTAATCATACTAATATTATAAATGCGAAAGTGTGTTTGTTTGTTGGTCTATTGGATTGTTGGTTTGTCCTTCAATCACGCCGCAACGGAGCAACTGATCGACATGATTTTAGGCATGGGTATAGTTGAGGTCCTGGAGAGTGACACAGGTTACTTTTTATCCCGGAAAATTAAGGAGTTCCCGCGGGAATCGAAAAAACGTAAACCACGCGGATGAAGTCGCGGGCATCAGTTAGTATTGCTATAAGCGATGGTAGTAACCCCCCAAACAGTATAGTAACTCATAATCTCTAAATGCGAGAACACACTACTGACAACAAGTCAACTTTTATATGGAGCTGCACAGACTAACACAACAGGAGGAAACGTGTTTCCCATATGACGACGATTTCTTCCTTTGGCCGTAGTGTGTTTTCGCCCTAATATAAATTAAAGCAAATTAAGCTTCGTAATTCTTTGAGGAAAACAAAACAATAAAATAGTATTAAAACATTCCAAAGAGGCAATATCGTGGACTGAAAGGAGAATACTTAAAAATAGGATGTCCTGTGACAATCTAGAATTCTAAAGTCTAGATCAAGTAGACTTTTGACTGCGACAAAGAACTTTTCTCTAAGCCAGCGCAGACTTGCGCAAACAAAACATGTCTCACTTGCGCAAACAAAACATGTCTCGGTGGATTACTTTAGTTTGATGGAACGATGAATTCTTTTTTTTTTAGTTATCTCTTGACTGCGATCTCACCTGATGGTAAGTGATGATGCAGTCTGAGATGGTAGCGGGCTAATTCATTTTCAATTCATTAGTGAGACAGTCCTTGATACTAGTTTGTCATAATTGTAGTCATACTTTGTCCACCACACGCCTTAGTAGTGGGAGGTGCCGGGTTCGATGCCCGACAGGGCCAGTTTAAGAATTTATAATATTACAGACTAGATCTCTGTAACTGACATTAAAAAGAAATCCTCTACAAGTGGAGTGGAATCCTCTACAAGTCTCAGCTGAGGGTAAACTTGATGATACAGTCTAAGACGATAGCGGACTAACCTGTTAGGGGTATGGCAGTTATTTTAAACCCCATACCTATAATAATTGGTTTCTAATTTCTATACGGCATTGTACCAAAAGGCAAAATCGCTTGGCGGCAATTCTTTGCTGGTAGGGTGATAACTAGCCACGTTCAAAGTCTCCCAGAGGAAAATCAGAAATTATAAATTCCCAAATTGACCCTGCCAGGGATCGAACCTGGGAAGTCCCACTAATAAGACCACAGCGCTCACAACTGCGGCAGGTACGCCGTACAATATTTAAGGTCCAATTGCGCAAGGCCATTGAACGTGTTTAAGTTAAATTTTCTATACCTGTCCTTATCATGTCAACCCCCAAATAAACTTACCAAAAAGTGACAGCATCAAAAGATTTAGGCATCGATGTGCAAGTCGGCCTAAGACATTTACTGCGTCAGTCGAAAGTCTGTGCTCGAGTCGAGACAAGACAAACAAAATTCGATTTATCCTCTGCCGTCGGACCAGTCGGTCTCTGTATGACTCGCCTCTTATTACCTTCGCTTTGTGAAGGAAAAACATGTTTTCCACTTCCTATTTCCATTGTTTACGAGTTCTTCTCTTCCTATATTTGTATAAGTGAAAACTTCTTTAGCCGCGTTGAGCACTTTTTGGTAGGTGGTAAACTTGTGGATTCGCGTCACCGACACCGACATGCTCGCGTTGATACGAAGACAAAAAGTCTTAAATATAAATATACTACATTCGTTATTAAACTTTAATGCCTTAGTGTTAAGGTTTATATTTAAATTATTTTAAATTTAATTTTTTTATTTAAAAAAAAGAAATTTAAAAAAAATTAAAAGGATTTTTTTTTTGTACGACTGCCTGAAAAAGCAGTAGGTATATTGTTTTCAGGGTTCATGTATGTATGTAAATGTATGTATGTATGTATGTGAGTTTGTATATTCCACCATAACTTCTATACGCCTAAACGGATTTTGATGAATCGTTAGAATCGAAAGGTATCGTTAGAATCCGCTTATTCCGGGTGATTATTATGTCGTCCCGTTGATTGCTGTTAAATTTTTTTAATAACAATCAACGACGACATAATAATTGCTAATATTTTTTTACAGGAACGCATAGTAAGTATAGCTTATAACGTCTTTCAGAGTTGATATCTGGTAAAAGTCCCATCCACATGCGTCAGTTTTTATGCTGTTTACATAGGTACTGCGCATACTTTAATACTGTACAAGAATCAGCTTTTCTAATTATCGTTCATTTTTGGTAACAATAAACCGTCTTTGAACGGCCATATCTAGCGAAAGGCCCATCCACATGCAGGCAGACTGCAACTTTTGTGATCAGTGGAGAGCCCTACATCCACCTTTACTGAATCAGCCTTTCAGGCGATGGTTACCAAAAGTGCAGTTATCTCTTAGTCTCTATCGGGCGGGCGGACGCCGTGGACGAGTGGACGTATACGCTCTGTAGTCTGTACCATACAGTTTTTTGATTTTGAGCGTCAGGAATGCAGATTTTCTAATGATGTTTTCATGCAAGTGATATTTAATATTTTAATTGCACAGCTCAGAAAATTTACAGGGGACCGACGCTGGAATAGAAAGGAGGCCAAAGTCTTTAAGCCTCTAGGCTTTCACCACATAAGCTGTGAACTAAGGACGTAGTTATGGCCTACGAAATATATGCTGTGCTGGCGACCTCTAGCTAAAAAGTAGGCTACAAAGTTGGACCCTCGTTAATCGCAGAAATTGCTGGGTCGAAGAAAAACCGATTGAATCCCATCTTAGTGCCAACATAAAGGCCTGTAAGGCATTATTAAGGAAATTGCGTTTACTAGTACAGCCATTCGACAGTATACTGTACCCATTTTACTACTAATACAATCGCGTTAAACTAACACGGGGATTTGAACCTTATATTACCTAAAATACGGTACATACTCTTATGATAAAATGTATAGAGCTTTCATGTAGTAATCTGTACAAAGCTTCCAAACCATAAACTGCTTTGCTTACGTATGATCCTAAATAAGCAAGTTTGATATTGTAAAATTTAAGAAGCGAATTTTAGAAAAAAATATTTTTGGTGCCTCAAACATCTGTACACTCGTTTTTTGAAATAAGACCGGGGACAAAGTTTTTTTTTATCAACTACAAGTAAGCCCCTTTGATTATTATTTATTTAGTATATAATCAAAGGTAAGCCCTTGACTGGGATCTCACCTGATGGTAAGTGATGATGCAGTCTCGGTTCTTGGATGGAAGTTTGTATGAAATACGTAGTTGTAACATCATCGAAATTCAACGCACTTTTCGTTAACGCAATCTATATTTTAAAATGGTTATCAAATCTAAACGAGGATGTGAATTTTAGGTAGGTATAATTTTGAAAGACCCTCTATTAGATAGGTACCTAATCAGTAAGAAATAATTTATTTTTGACATAGGCATTATCCCTATTGTAAGAGCAGTAAGCTAGTAAACTCTTCCATTTACTCTACCCATGCACCTCAGGCTATATTCCTATAGTATAATAATACATGTATTATGTGTACACAGAGTTGTTGACTCGGCACGAACTTGCTCCGACTCGGTCGAACAAGCTCCCCAACTATGCCTGTATCTCATACAGTTTACTACAGTTTGTATTGTCAAGCATCTCAACTCATCGACCTGAGTTTATAATCTACACTTACTAATATTATAAATGCGAAAGTTTGGATGGATACAGTATGGATGTATGGATGTTTGTTACTCAATCACGCCCGAACGGCTGAACGGATCTGGATGAAATTTGGCACAGAGATAGTCTGGAATAACACATAGGCTACTTTTTATCCTAGAAAATTAAGGAGTCCCCGCGGGAACCGAAAAGCCTCGATCCACGCGGGCGAAGTCGCGGGCATCAGCTAGTGTATCATACTTTGTCGTCGTCGTTATAGTTTTAACCAATAGACGTCCACTAACTTAAGTCCTTTGGTGGTCGACCTAATGAAACATAGTTGTTTGTGGTTATGATTATGAACACGTCACAAGTTCAAATTGTCCAATGGAAAATCAGCGTTGGGACACGTGGCACCTCAGACGCGAGTACGGGCGGCATCGCCAGTTTTATGCCTGGGAGGCCAGTACGCTTACTCCCAGTTTTAACATTGCAAATACGATTGATCGACGTAAGCGTTCGATCGCATTTGCGTCAAACTAAAATGAACCTTAATGTCATTGATTTAGAGCTCAATTTCGTGTATGCATTCACAGTGTGCGCTCCAAACGGTACGTTTCGAAATTTAAATCTTTTGCACTGGATTTGTGGCTCTAAATCAATGCAATTAAGGTTCATTTTAGTTTGACGCAAATCACAAATGTGATCGAACGCTCACGTCGATCAATCGTATCTGCAATGTTAAAACTGGGAGTAAGCGTACAGGAGCCCCAACACAAGCTGAGTGACTCACCTGTTGGTAGCGTTGCACTGTCGTACAAACTTACAATTTATCATATGTATGGTTTTTATGTATTTTGTACATTTTGTGTTTATAGCTGCCAATAAAGATTTTTCTGTCAAAAAAATACCCTATAGTTGGTCAAACAGTAGTGACGTTCTCCGTAAACTTAATTTTCTCGCCTATCTAATATTTGTTGTCTTGAAATTTGAGGTTGCTGAAAATCTCGCTTTCTTGCTCCCACATATCACAAGGAAATGAACCAAACTAGGAAAGGAAGATCCAAACTAGGTACATAGTTAACCCATAATCTATTTTTATTTATTAATCTGAGTGTTTGACAGTATGTACCTGCAAATTGTACCTATTTCCCTATAGTTATATTCTATATCCCTATAATTATATCTATTGTTAAATAATTAAATAAATCGAAAATCTAAAATATATTGTAACTTTTGTCACTCTTTTTCTAGGAGGGAAAGTCACTGCAGCCTAAACCACAGGGTAACCTACATTAGGTTGCAGAGACCGACCATACATTGTATTTGTAGACCTTACTTTTGTAAATTTTTGTGAAATAAATTATTATTTATTTATTTATTATTTATTTTTTCTAGTCACTTGGTTAGCTGGTCAGTATGCTTAATATTAATAATTTATTATGCAAAGGCTTTCAAAGAGAACTGCAAGCCTTTGTATACAGTATAGCATAAAATGTTCAGCGTATCAATAGACTCGAGTAGGCCTTTGATCTTTAAGATGGAAATATAGTATCATAAAAGCATTATTTTTCTGGTGAAGTTTCGATAAACTACTGGATGATGCCCGCGACTTTGTCCACGTGGATTAAGGATTTTTGATTCCCGCAGTAACTCTTTAATTTTCTGGGATAAAAAGTAGCTGTCCTTCCCCAAGATACAACCTACTTCTGTACTAAATTTCATCAAAATCGGTTCAACAGATGGGCCGAAAAACCTTGCAGACAGACAGATACTTTTGTATCTTTTTTTGTTTGTTTTGTCACTTTTGTATTTATAATATTACTATGGATTCGTAGTAGTATTTATAGTGAAAGTACTTATCTCGTTATTGAACTCAATCCATGCTTAACAAATTTTTACAAGTGCTTTTGAATCATCGAGTGTTTCTACCGCTGGTTCCGAATGTCATTCCTACCGAAAAGAGCCACAATCATAATCATAATCATAATCGTTTTTATTTTGCAAGAATATTGTACATGCAACATATAATTACATAGGTGTTTGAATTAAAACTATTATCTACATATCCTGCCAAGATAGATAGATAACCCGCCGCATTATTATCCCAAGAAAACTTTCATTATTTGATTAATGGAAAGGGGTCACGACCATCAGTAATGAGGAATACGACGCAGAGAGAGAAACCAAAACGATGGAAACACAAACTTTGTTTCATTACTACTTGGAATGAAACTATTTTTACTACTATTAGTAAACTACTAGGTACTATTTTTTGCATGGGTATAGTTGAGGACCTGGAGAGTGACATAGGCTACTTTTTATCCCGGAAAATTGAGGAGTTCCCGCGGGAGTTTAAAAAAACTTATTCCACGCGGACGAAGTCGCGGGCATCAGCTAGTTATTAATATTTCGTATACAAAATCAAACCCACCGTGAGCGAAGATGTGCTCAAAAGTTAGTCCACAATAAAGAATTGATACATCAACCTGAACATTGCTATTTCAAGAGGTAATCTTGAAGTTTTTGTAAACTCCGCTGTGCAGCCAATTTCTCAAGTCTCGGGGATTTGTTCGTTCGCAACATCGTATAAAAAGGTAATAAATCCGTTAATTTGTCACCAACAGCCACTAATGCGGATTAATGGCATAAACAGCAGCTGGATTAAGGATTCCGCACACTAGCGACTTTTTGTGCAGTTAAAAATATAATTTTTTAATTCAAAATTAACTATTACAAGTGCTTTTAAATCGTTAAATGAATCCACTGATTTGGAATGCCATTCCTGCCGAGAACTAGCGAGAAACTTGGCTCGGTTTGATTCAATCAATGTTATTTCAATAAGCAATCGTAAGTAGAAGTTAAGTAAAGTAAGTACCTACACTTAGGGAATCTTATGATTTTAATTTGTAAACTACTTAAAATATAATTAATCTAAAACTTACTCAATTTAAATGCAAGTAGATGATGCCCGCGACTTCGTCCGCGTGGTTTTTGTTTCCAGCCGGGATTCCTTATTTTTCCGGTATAAAAAGTACTTATGTAAGTAGCCTATGTCCTTACCCCAGGATACAACCTATCCTTGAACCAAATTTCATCAAAATCGGTTCAAAAGATGGGCTGTTAAAGCGTAGCAGACAGACAGATAGACAGACAGACAAAAAAGAACGCACCTTTAAATAAATAATTTGCCCACGACTTTGGTGACTTTGAGTTCGATTTTGGTTAAATTTCAAACCCCTATTTTAGCCCCACCACGGGAAGCCCACCCGTGCGAAACCGGGTCGGGACATCTAGTAGCCAATACATTTTGTAGTGCGACATGTCTATACCATGAGCTTGCTTGAACTTTCGGTATAATGAAGTGTTCTGATTCGTCTTCATTTGAACTCATTTGGGAGCTTTTCGCTTTATTAGACACTTATTAAGACCCGCAAAGTTTCGGGTTAGTCGCATAGCAAAAGTTTGTGTGAGATAGTTCGACAGCTTTCGGATATGGGTACCTACTTTGTTAATTGGTTGAAATTGATTCAAGTTCTTGATTGACATTTTAATCTAGATTATCTTACTAATATTATTAAGGCAGTACTTGAATTCAGGGCAGTAATTGAAGTGAAAACTTCTTTAGCTGCGTTGAGCACTTTTTGGTAGGGGGTAAGGTTAGGTTAGGTTAGGTAGGTAGGGGTAGGTTTACACCTGTGGATTCGCGTCACCGACATGCTCGCGAACACCGACATGCTCGCGTTGTTACGAAGATAAAAGGTCTTCAATATAAATATACTACATTCGTAAATAAACTTTAATGCCTAATTATATTGCGACGAATGTAACGTCTCATATAATTATGGTCAAACATCACTTCAGGTAAGTTCGTTTAACCATCAAGTTTTAAGGTTTATATTTTATTTTATTTTTATTTTAAATATTCTTTTTCACTTTATCGGCAGTCCCTATGACTGCCAATTTTTTTTTATATACCGTTAAAAATTACAATGTTTGTTTGTCAAACCACAGGATGTTTTTAGATAAGTTTTTATGTTAGGATTTTTGTTACTCCTTCACTCCACAAAGACTGAACCGATTTGACTGGGGATGGAGATAACTTATGATCAGGGGCCACACTGCTAACACTTTTAAAGCAATACTTAAGCAATATTACTCAAAATCACAGTTTGATGTCACGTACCTTGACGTTCCTACATTAAGGATTATAATTCTAAAAGACGAAAGTCAAGAATAATGAAACAATATTGCTTTAAGCGTTGGCAGTATGGCCCTTGTAATAACACATATAGGCCTTTCCACCAAAGATGTGATACGTTCCTACGCTATATGGATGTGTGTCAAGCGGGTGTGTGTGCGTTATTGGTGAGTTTGATACAGCTCCGTTTGTAGTTTAGCAAAGTAGCAGAACTCTGGTGGAAAGGCACCCTCAGGCTATTTTTTATCCCGGAAAATATTTTATTAAACTAAATCCACGCGATCGGAGTCGCGGGCATGAGGCATCGTCTTGCAATGAAATACACTTTGAAAAAAATACTTTCCCAATTTCACTACAGTATTATCTTCTATATTATCTATACTTACTAATAATATTATAAATGCGAAAGTTTGGATGGATGGACGTATGGATGGATGTTTGTTACTCAATCACGCCAGAATTACGGCTGAACTGATCTGGATGAAATCTGGCACAGAGATTTTAGTCTGGAATAACACATAGGCTACTTTTTATCCCGGAAAATTAAAGAGTTCCCGCGGGAACCAAAAAACCTCAATCCACGCGGATGAAGTGGCAGGCATTAGCTAGTCTTCTTTAATATAATTTTTAAAAGTCATTAACATCTTTCCATTATCCCCCACCAAAGTTACATAATTTTATTCATAGGAACCCGCCGGTTGCTCATTTGACCATAAAACTCTTATAAAGCGAATCGTTTAACATAATTCCTGTCTTTATTACTTCACACTTTATCTGTTCATACACAGTTTATGTCTTTTGATCTCCCGGGCGTAATTTTTGGTATAACCTAGGTATTTATGGCGAAGTGGTTTAGAAGCTATCGGGATTCGGGACATTATATTGTGGAGCGGGGAATTTCAGATTTAAGCCGCATCCCGGGCCGGTCCAACTAACGATGTATTAACGGGTGAACTTTCCGGGATACTTTAGAGAGATTGGTGTTTGGAGATTAAACTGGCCAGGTGCCGCGTTGGTATACCTACCTACGCCAATATTTGGTGCGAAGATTGGTATATCTAACCTCTAATCTATGTGGTATTAGGTATCTAATTTATGTGTGGCACAATGTGGAAATAAATGTTATTTTCTTTCTTTATTCTTCTATATCTTTAACCTACCTACGTTATTTACCTGCTTTTAAATAATCTATCGATAAAAACTTAGCAGATGGAGTGGCAATAAAAGAATTGTTAAGTAAAATTAAGTAAGTGCTTACATACACTCATCATTATTATTACTCCATTGTAAAAAATCTTTTTGTAAGCATAAAAAGTTTAATTAAAATTATTGTGACATGTGAGGTGGAAATTGGAATGTCCAAAAATTTCAGCAATTTTCTTTAACCCGAAAAATGATGGACTCTTACGTAAATTTTCATCCCCTATTTAACCGACTTAGGGGAGTAGGTAATTTCCTAAGGTAAGTAAACTCCTGAAAGACGTACTTAGTTATTTCTTTATTTTTAACTAGATGATGCCCGCGACTTCGTCCGCGTGGATTAAGGTTTTTTGATTCTCGCGGGAACTCCTTAATTTTCCGGGATAAAAAGTAGCCTATGTCCTTCCCCGGGATATAACCTACCTCTATACTAAATTTCAGCAAAATCGGTTGAAAATATGGACCGGGAAAGCGTAGCAGACAGACAGACAGACAGACACACATTCGCATTTATAATATTAGTATGGATCTAGGTATATAGCCCAAGTAAGTACTAATGTTCATGGATATAGATAGGTAGCTAGAAAAATTATATATCGACTTTCAAACCTGTGTTTCAAACGAACTTTCATTTCGTATAAATATTTTTTTTTATTCTGAAAAATTTCAGACCTTTTTGGTTTTGCGGGATGAACTGGTATTAAATGCGAAAGTTAATTGCTATATTTTAACTCTATGGTTAAGTGACATGGAATTTTTGAAAAATCTAAATCCACGTGGAAGGACGTGCCATCTCGCGAGTCGCGGGCATCATCTAAAGTAGCACATTAGAGAAGAAAATCAAAGTAAATAAGCATCTTTATTCGTCAAATTGTCATCTTATAATTCTAAGTATCTTACAGTTTTATTCATGTCATGTACGGTTAGGCTTCGTATTGGGGCGAATCAATAAAGTCTAGACCCTGCCTTTGAGCCAGGGAAAGCCTACTTAATATTCCTTTCTTAAGTAAAAGCCTTTCAGGGTAGATAAAGAGCCTGGGGGGCTTACTAGAATCGCTTATAGAAGTATTATTTCAAAATTACACTTTTATGTCACGTACCTTGACGTCCCTAAAATAAGGATCATAATTCTAAAGCACGAACGTTAACAATAATAAAACAACACGGCTTTAAGCGATGGTAGTATGGCCGGAACTACATGATATTTAAAAAGGTTATAAAATTTCTAGCGAGTCAATTGACTTGAGGAAGCCTTTGAAAAGTGAATGGAAAGCGTTGACGAGAAAATTACATTCATTAATTAGATACTAGGGGGTGATTGAGGATGAAAAGAAGATGGCTGCCATATAAGTACAGGGTCAAATAAAAAATACTTATAAAAAAATACCTCTTAAAGGTAGCTTCTGTAAGTAAGTCTGCCCGCACGAAACGTTTTTGCTCGACGTTTCTGATCCGAACCGCTAGAGTGTGGAACACCCTCCCAGCGCACGTGTTTCCTGCCACCTATAACTTAGGTACCTTCAAGGCAAGAGTGAATAGGCATCTTCTAGGCAAGCGCGCTCCAACCTAGACCTCATCATTGCTTTTCACTAAGCATGATTGTCGTCAAGCGCAAGCCTATCTCACAATAAATAAAAAAAAGGTACCTACCTACGTAATACTGATCAACTTTTGTACTGTTTCTACGACTACAAAATATTGGCTGCTTTAAGACAGCACTGCTCCACGCCACATGCGGTCAATGCGCGGCGGACCAGTTATTGCTGGACTAGTCGACTACTATTGAATCGAAGCAGGCGTTACTTTGCGGAAGTCCATGATAATGAATGAACCAGAAGCTTAATTCGCTATAATCCGCCACAGTAGACAAATCTATGTGGTGCAGTGCGTGTCTTCCACCGACAGCATGCGAACACCCACCACCCAGCAATTCGCACCGGCACAGCACCACACCACACAAATCCTCCAAATCACTCTCTGCGTACCGGAAACTTACTTAAACCGGAACATCCTCGGGAGATCTTGACTCGACAATGCACGATTGTGAAGTGACGATCGTGTCGAAAGTTCCGCCTTTTATACCTTTTTGGCATGACTCATGCCGAAGCCCCGACCCCTCCACCTCTATTACTGTATAAATTGAGCAAACGTGAATTTGATACGTTTATTTGTTAACAAATAAACGTATCAAATTAAATATTATAGTATACTAGCTGATGCCCGCGACTTCGTCCGCGTGGATATACCAAGTTTCATCGAAATAACTTGAGAAATGACGGACTTTTATACAAACTTTCAACCCCTATTTCACCCCTTTGGGGGTGGAATTTTGAAAAACTGTGAAACACGTATGTTTTCATTTTTAACCCGCAGCTCATATACCAAGTTTCATGGATATAACTTGAGAAATGAAGGACTTTCATACAAACTTTCAACCCCTATTTCACCCCTTCGGGGTAAAATTTACGAAAACTGTGAAATACGTATTTCTTCATTTTTAACCGGTAGCTTGTATACCAAGTTTCATCGATATAAGTAACTTGAGAAATGACGGACTTTCATACAAACTTTCAACTCCTATTTCACCCCTTTGAGGGTAAAATTTTGAAAAACTGTGAAACACGTATGTCTTCATTTTTAACCCGCAGCTCATAGGTATACCAAGTTTCATGGCTATAACTTGAGAAATGAAGGACTTTCATACAAACATTCAACCACTAATTCACCCCTTCGGGGGTAAAATTTACAAAAACTGTGAAACACTTATTTCTTCATTTTCAACCGGTAGCTTGTATACCAAGTTTAATCGATATAACTTGAGAAATGATGGACTTTCATACAAACTTTCACCCCCTATTTCACCCCCTTAGGGGTGGAATTTTGAAAAACTGTGACACACGTACTTCTTTATTTTTTATCGTAAGCCAAAATAAAAAGTTTCGTTGATATAACTTGTAAAACATCTTGAGAAACGAAGGACTTTCATACCAACTTTCATCCCCTATTTCACCCTTTTGGGGGTCGAATTTTCAAAAACTGTGAAACGCGTATGTCTCCCTTTTCAACCCGCAGCTCATATATCAAGTTTCATGGCTCTAACATGAGAAATTAAGGACTTTCATACAAACTTTCAACCCCTATTTCACCCCTTCGGGGGTAGAATTTCGGGATAAAAAGTATCCTATGTCCTACCTCGTAGTATGGGCTCAAATCGTGCCAAGTTTCGTTTGAATTCATTCAGTAGTTTCGGCGTGATGCGCGGCCAGGATACAGACAGACAGACAGACAGACAGACAAAAATGAAAAAAATTACAGATTTGGCTTCAGTATCGAATAATAAGTGCCCTCCAAAAAAAATTTTCAAAATATCTTCAATGTACAGAATTGGACCTGTTACAGTTTTATTATAAGTATAGATTATCTCTATGCACTCAAAGTACGTATTACGTATCACTCCTACATCGGAGCATCCTCAGAAAGTTCACCTTAGTCCACTTTCCAATAAGACAAAAACTGTCGAAAAAAGACGATAATTCTACAAGGAAACACAGTAACACCTATTCTCGGTGTTTAGAATGCTCGCACAAAAAGGCGCATGCATGCGATTTACAATGTAGCTGGCATGCCCAAAGGCTAACCCGATAAACAGAAATAAATTGGTTTATCCGGACGCATGCTAATTCAAAACTTATATCATGCTAATAAAGTTGAAATTAGGTTAGGTCGTCACCAGGAATATATTCGCTGTATTTCGCTGGCCCGCGGCGAATTGTGACGTGCATTTGTTTGCTCGCGACCGCAACACGCCGAATTCGCTAACGAACTTATTATTCGAATTTCGAATGGCAATCTTCGGAGCTTCGGCCGTTATGTTATTTGTGTTGGACAATGTTTGCTTTTGTATTGTGTCGCAGGCTAAAAACATGGAAATTAAAAAAAAAGAAAGAATTTTATGAACTTTATCTTTTTACAAAGGTTTGTCGTTTATGGTTATAAAAATGAAAACTCACTGGAAAAATTCCTTCAAGTAAACACTCAAACATGTCCAACAGCGGACAACCATTTGGTTATCCATCAGCATTTGCTGATGAGGTGATGATGATCCGTGTAACAAAACACCAATAAGTAATCAAATAAATATTATAAATTCGAAAGTTTGGATGGATGTATGGATGTATGGATGTATGTTACTCAATCACGCCCCAACGGCTGAACGAATCTAGATGAAATTTGGCACAGAGATAGATTATAGTATGGAATAACACATAGGCTACTTTTTATCCCGGAAAATTAAGGAGTTCCCGCGGGAACCGAAAAACCTCAATACACGCGGACGAAGTCGCGGGCATCAGCTAGTTGGAAATAAATATGAAATTTATCACACCAATATGAGTAATCAGTAGGTACATAAGTTAGGTGATAGGTCCTATTACCCTAAATAACCTGCTGTTAATGAAATTCAAAAATTAAGAGAGATTTAAGGCGCCTTATACGGATTTCATGATGTGTCATCCTTTTCCAGGTACACTTTAAAGAATCGGGAGTCACAGCTGTGGGGATGTCATGGTATCAAATTAAACGTCATTTCTTCATCTCTCGTTTGACCTTATAAAAATGCACACTCCAATACAAATTTTCTGCATAAATACGTTTCTCCGAACGCAAGATCTGCTGAAAATGACGAAAAATGGGGTCCGGATAGGTACCCATAAAGCTAGATCCGCTGCATATTTTAACTTGAATATTAACAATAAAGTGAGGCTTATATAGTCCTCTATCCATGGTGCAAAGCATTAAGCATACAAATAAATATGTTTATAGTTTATGTGGCAAAAAAAAAATGTTTCATACATTTTTCTATGAAAAGAAGCCGAGCGCTAGGCGTTTGGCGCTCAGTACGCGCTGAGACGCGCTCGTGGACGGGTGGGTGTATCGCTTTTTTGCACGAAATTTATTACGACAAAATGAACACCGTGTTGTGTACTGCCATAGAGATATAATATTCTCTATGTGTACTGCGCTTAGAAAAACTTGATACCGACATCCACAAAGAAGGAAGTTCTCAAGTGTAGGCGTATTTTTTTTACCCGATTACGGAAAAGCCACAAGGAAAGGGTATGTTAGGAATATATATGTATGTATGCATGTATGTATGTATGTATTAAAAAAAAGTGAGCGCCATTTTGAAATTCTTTGTTATCGTACCGATTTCGTTCAAAATCGATATCTGGGGTTCCCTGGGATCACAAAACAGGAAACTGTTACCAAAATTTTAAAAAAGTCAGCGCCATTTTGAATTTTTTTGTTATCGTACCGATTTCGTTCAAAATCGATATCCGGGGTTCCCTGGGATCACAAAACAGGAAACTGTTACCAAAATTTTAAAAAAGTCAGCGCCATTTTGAAATTTTTTGTTATCGTCCCGATTTCGTTCAAAATCGATATCTGGGGTTCCCTGGGATCACAAAACAGGAAACTGTTACCAAAATTTTAAAAAAGTCAGCGCCATTTTGAATTTTTTTGTTATCGTACCGATCTCGTTCAAAATCGATATCCGGGGTTCCCTGGGATCACAAAACAGGAAACTGTTACCAAAATTTTAAAAAAGTCAGCGCCATTTTGTAATTTTTTGTTATCGTACCGATTTCGTTCAAAATCGATATCTGGGGTTCCCTGGGATCACAAAACAGCAGTCAATCAGAAAAAAGTCAGCAATGAACTTTTTAAAATTTTGGTAACAGTTTCCTATTTTGTGATCCTACGGAACCCCAGATATCGATTTTGAACGAAATCGGTAAGATAATCTTTTATACATTATTTTACAATCTCAAAAACTGAGTATTATTGTAGCCGCGAGTATTGTTTCGGCGCATAAATAGGTACATAATATTTACCGCGGCCAACAGCGTAAACAAGTACCTAGTAAATAAATAATCGTCTAATATTTTCAAGTAACAAAATTGGTTAGTTGGCTATAAAATCGAGCGTCTCTACGCTCTATAGCTCTACGCTCTCGTAAAGCGTGCATATATATTATGCTGTAGTGTGACGAGTTTTATACCTATAGTTGAGTTTTTTACCTATAGTTGGTCGCGGGGTAAATGTTTAAAGGGCCTTAAGCTATTCCTTATGCAAAGAAACATCAAAATATAATTTAATAAAATTAATAACGATTGATCCACATAAATACGTCTTATTAGGTACCTGCGTTTTGAAATACTTGTAATATTTAGTCACATGACACTTTTTCAAGATTGGAATCTTGCAAAGCCTTTTTGTAGTAGGTATTAAGTATTAACTGACCTGAGCGTAGCGAGCTGCGCCTCGAGTGTAAATTTCATCATGCTGCACTTGTAGCCTAAATATGTTATGAACTAGATGATGCCCGCGACTTCGTCCGTTTTTTTTAGTCCCGCGAGAACTCTTCAATTTTCCGGGATAAAAAGTAGCCTATATCCTTCCCCGGGATACAAAGTATCCCTTTACCAAATTTCATAAAAATCGGTTAAACAGATGGGCCGTGAAAGCGTAGCAGACAGACAGACACACTTTCGCATTTATAATATTTGTATGGATTTGAACTTACTAATAAGTAAAATAGCTACAATAATAATGATTACTGGGTTGTACCTATTTACAGTAACGATGAGTACCTAATAAATAATATTTTAAGGCACAGAAAAATCTATTTAATTTGCTTTTGACTATGAATAGATTTCTTTGAATATTTACACTTGTAATTAATACAATAGGTAAATAATCAAACCTAGATGTAAATCTAGCTTTGATTATTATATTATAGATATTTGATATTATATTATGTCTAGAAACTCATACATATTATAAGGGTCCTTGATACGTGCCCATAACTTAATTAAATCCTCTCTACATAATAAAGAAAACCTAATTATAGACGACGGCCCTTAAATGGCAGTGGACGTCTATTGGTTGATGACGACGTGATGGTACTAAATTAAAAACCAGCTGCATTTCCATTACTTCGTGGATCATACGCACCTTCGATCATACCATCCGGGTATCTTACTAAAGCACCAGCGTACCCAACTTCTTCCGAGAACGGCGGTAAAATTTTAATCGAATGTCCCAACTCTCTGAGAAAGTCAATCGTTTCATTACTAAATCTACTCTCCAGTTGCAAGAAATCACTGTGGTTCTCACCCGTAGTTGGTCCGTAAACCCACCTGGGTTCCGAAATGGATTTCTGTAAATTCATCCCTTGGACTACATATCGATGGAAGATTGCCGCTTGCGTCTGGGGCTGGCCGTCCCCACCTCTTGTGCCATAAATCATTAAACGACCATCGTTAAACCTAGCAGCAGCGGGATTCAAAGTATGGAATGGCTTTTTTCCTGGCACTAACGATCTTATATGATCACTCTTCAAGTTAAAAGAAATACCCCGATTGTGCCACAAAATCCCTGTTTCAGGTAAAACGACACCACTCCCGAAACTTTGATAAATGCTCTGTATAAATGAAACTGAATACCCCTTGCTATCCATTATGCCCATCCATATCGTGTCACCCGGGCCTTCACCCTTTCCATTTGAGGACACTTGATGAAGACTAATATTCTCTGCCATTTTGGCAATTGAGCCACTCGATAGCAATGATTGGGCATCGACTTTCATGTATCGAGGGTCGGTTATATGTTCGTCTCGTAACGCAAATGCCTGTTTTGTAGCTTCAACTGTTGCATGAATAAATTGACCTTCATGCCGGCCGTCGATGCGTAACTTATCCAAGATTCCAAGAATTGATAACGAAACTAAACCTTGAGTCGGTGGCGGTAGGTTGAAAACTTCACCGTGCGAATGAGCCAATCTCAACGGAGTCCGCCTAATGGCTGAGTAATTTGCAAGATCTGATTCTGTGATTGGCATACCGAGGGACGCCATGTCGTTTGCAATCAATTTCGCTAAATCACCTCGATAGAAACTATTTAAGCCGTTTTGTGAGAGAGCTTTGAATGTTTTTGCCAAATTCTTTTGACGAAATAGTTGACCCTCTCTAGGCATTGTTCCATTTGGTAAAAATATGTTTCTGAACTCTTGGTTATTATTTTCATCGAACCCGAACAGTTTTAGTCCTTCTATTTGCGATGTCGAAATAGGGTATCCTTCTTCCGCGTACGTGATAGCATCGGCAAGCAATTTAGATATCGATTGTCTTGGATAACCGCTTTCAGATACATATTTCAAAGCTTCTTCCCATCCGCCAATCGTTCCAGCAACCGTAATAGCAGATTTTGGGCCTTTGAACGGGATTCTATTGTATCCTCTAAAGAATTGGGTGTTAGCTAAACTACCGGCTGCTCCACAAGCCTCTATTGCGACATAGTCACCAGCTGGCGGGACGATGAGCCAGAATCCATCACCACCAATGCTGTTCATGTGGGGGTACACGACAGCAATGGTTGCCGCCGCAGCGACCATAGCTTCCATAGCTGTTCCGCCATCCTTTAAAATCCTTAAAGCACTTTGCGTTGCTAAATGGTGCGGGGTCACGACCATCCCCCGTGGGGCAAAGGTTCTTGTCTCCATTTTTTACAACAGATGAGGTCTTGAAATTCTGAAACAAAATTATCTATTTTTAATTTAATCTTTAACGTACATTATATACGTAACGTATCATTACACTAGAAGAAAAGTTGGAGGAGATGACATGCAAACTGAGAGAAACATCAATCGAAATTAAGAATATTCCATACAAACCTGATGAGCAAATTCTACAAACTATGCGAAGAATTTTTCTTAAATTATTTATCGATTCCATATAATGAGAAGGGCATAATTGAGTGTTATCGCTTTTACTCAAAAGATATTACCAAACGACATATAATAATAAAGTTTAATTCTATTATGAATAAAAATGTATTTCTCGGCGCCCTTAAAAAGTTAAACATAGTTAAACAGTTAAAAGTTAACATAAAGACGAGCCACTGTCTACTAGCAGCATCGGTTTTCCAGAATAAAGCCAGCCTATATATGCCTCTGATTATCTTACACCTCAAGGACTGAAACTATTCTATCTCGGGACTCCGGGAGACAGCTAAAGAAAAATTTCGGTTACAAATTGTGTTGGTCTAAACATGGAAATGTACTTGTTAAAAAGAAAGAGGGCTCAGCAGCAATTCTTATTATGAATGAAAAACAAGTTGAAGAAATAATGAAAACTGGCGGTCCTTCAGCGGAAAACGTACGACGAAAGCAAGAGTAATGTCATGAGTGAGTGTTATTTTAACGTAATGCAAAGCTACGGTATCTCGCTTAACTTAAAACTAAGTATCCCGTCCATTACGTTCACTTTAGTTTCAATTTATAAACCGTAATATAAACTATCCATTTTGCTTCTTAAATTTTTGCATATACTACCGCATTCATTGCGTAGTCTATCGTATAATTCTATAACTACCCACCAATATTTCTGCTAACAAATCTTAATGCTGTTATTTTTGTAACTTGCAATAATTTATTATTGTGTTCGATTATATTATTAATTTTTTCCCCAGTATTGTATGTTAGGGCGAAAGACCTGGCTTCCCATAGCACAGGGAATCATAGTTTGGGGGCCAGGCACTTAGCTAGACACTGTTTTGATGGTTAACCGCACAGAACATTTATATGTTCTGTGGTTAACCGTATGATTTGTGTACCAAAGTATTGATGACTTATAATATAATCGCCTTTTAAATTTATTATTATTATTATTATTTAATAAGTAAAATACGCGCGCGACGCGACGCGCGTTACAAAATTTACTTATCTATACTAAGAATTATTATCAACGAAATGCCTGTACCAGAGCCACTCCCTAAGAAAGGATTTTTAGAACTTCCCCCACCAAGGGAAGGAAAATAATTAAGGACAGTCATTTTTCATGTGATATTCATAAAAACTGGTATTTGGGCTTGCGGCTTTCCTGAAATACCTGTACGTGTTACAGGACTTTTTAAATTCCATCCCCAAGAAATTTTTAAGGATCGAAACTTATTGCGTGGAGAATAGACATTCTTCAAAGTTATACGTTCTGTCTGTACTTGTATTGTTTGGAACTACGAGTAGTTTCGAAAGGGGTCTGGTTCGAACTTCGTGATAACTTTGTGTACAACTCTCAACTTGTTGATTCAGATTTCAGGTGAACTGAAATAGCTCTGTTTGCTTTGTAGGGTTGGTACACGTGCCACGTTAAAATCTCAAACTGTGATCTTTAATCATATTATCATAAGGAGGCATAAGCATATTAAAAATCGAATTTTATTTGTAACTAGCTGATGTCCGCGACTTCGTCCGCGTGATTTAAGTTTTTTTGACTCCCGCAGGAACTCCCTAATTTTCCGGGATAAAAAGTAGCCTATGTCACTCTCCAGGTCCTCAACTATACCCATGCCAAAAATCACGTCGATCCGTTGCACCGTTGCGACGTGATTGAAGAACAAACCAACAAACAAACACTCTTTCGCATTTATAATATTACTAGCTGATGCCCGCGACTTCGTCCGCGTGGATTGAGGTTTTTCGGTTCCCGCAGGAACTCTTTTATTTTCCGGGATAAAAAGTAGCCTATGTGCTATTCCAGACTATAATCTATCTCTGTGCCAAATTTCATCCAGATCCGTTCAGCCGTTGGAGCGTGATTGAGTAACAAACATCCACACATCCATACATCCATACATCCATCTAAACTTTCGCATTTATAATATTTATTTGATATAGTATGATATGATGACGTGATGATGATGAATCAATAATTTTTTTTTTCATTTAAGTACTTAAAAACACAATCTAACCAATCTGCGGTGCAAAAAGGCAAATTATTATTCTTTATATGTATTGAATTTTCTTTAAGCACTAGTCTTGTTGACTTTCAATTAACCCCAAATAAGGGCTTGGACAGATGAAAATTGGAAATTGGAACACGATTCCAATGCGACTTCAAAGAGGAGTTGTACTTAATTTTGAGCATCGGGAAAAAGGTGCCATGCCAAGTGAAAATCCAAATCCAAATCCATAGGATTCTATACTGAAAAATACTTCCATAATAAAACTTCCATTATAAAAACGAAAGTGTGTCTTTCTTTTCATCCAATTTTGATGAAATTAGGTACAAACAATGGTACTACAGACGCGGATATAAAAAAACTTAATCCACGCGGACGAAGTCGCGGGCATCATAATCTAGTACTAGTATATAGTAGCAGAGCAGTACAGAATATTTCATAGTACCTAGCAGTCTAGATATCCTTGTACTTTAGGCGCCCGGCTTCCTACTCGGATAGTCGCGCGGTTTGATTCCCGAGCTCGCACCTCTAAATTTTCTGAGCTATGTGGGTGGTGGATTAAGGCCAAGCTTTATCATGGCCATAGCCCACCATGCTGGCCAAGTTAATACTATGATAGTTACGGGAGGACAAAAAGCTGGCGTACTTTTTTATACGAAGCCGCACAAACTAGTGCAACAAGACAAAATATCTTTCAAATCCGCGCAGGCATTTTGTCGCGCAGTTGCCTAGTGCATAATTTGCGTTTTAGGTTGTTATTTTAATTTGTAACTGGCTTCACAGTTGCGTAGGAACATCTTTCATCGCTAATTGGAAAAACTTCTACATGACGATCTGTTTCAAAAGTCTTTAACTCTAAAGGGCTTGCAAAAGTCGTTGATATTCTTTGAAAAACATTTGCTATGTTTTACAAAGAAAATCAGTTTTTAGAGTTCCGTGCCAAAATGGTATTTAAAAATGGTACCTATCAATATTAATTATTGATTTCTGACTAAGTAGGTACCTAACTACCTACTAATGCTATCGAATTGAAATTTAAAATTTGCCAAACAATCATCCTTTTTTTTTTTTTTTTTTATTATTCATTTATTTTATGTTTTTATACAGAGTTATTTTATTTTAGTGTTAACATAAACTCAATTGAGTTTTACCGCACACCAATGCCGTCGACCTTAGGTAATAGACTTAGAATAAAATAGGTACCTACGTTTATATCTAATAATAAGATAAAAAATATTAATGAAAATACAATAGTTACATATTATAGATCATAGAATAGTCATTTAAATAATAATAAGCATAATCTAAAACCTAACAACTTAGTTGCAACGAGCGTAAAAAACCTTTTGTTCCATTCTCATTTCATTTATTGATGTCATGATACAGGGTGTTACATCATTTGAATTTAAATTATGTACCTAGTATATTTAAGCGAGTAGTGTATTAAATAGGTAAGTAAATATAGTGAAGTAATAATAATAATATATATTTAGTTAATTATTATTACTTGAGCGTTATGCATAGTTATTATGTATTTGCTTCAAATAAAAGTCTTTTAATTTGAATTTTATGTTTTTGTGTGTGATGATGTCTCTAAGAGATTTAGCTAGCTGATTAATTAGGTTGGGTATAACATAGTTCAGTGTTCTTTTTCCGTAAAGTTATAGTAACTATAATAAAAAAAATATAATAAAGGTTATTATACTTAATATTATAAATGCGAAATTGTGTTTGTTTGTAGGTTTATTGGTTTGTCCTTAAATCACGCCGCAACGGAGCAACGGATCGACGTGATTTTTGGCATGCAGGGTATAGTTGTGGACCTGGAAAGTGATATAGGCTACTTTTTATTCCGGAAAATTAGGGGTTCCCGCGGGAATACAAAAAACTAAATCCAATAATTTGCCAAGCGAAAATTCTATTAGATCTTACTAAAATTAAAATGGTCGAATGTACTAAGTATTACTAGATCGTAACTAAGGCCGACTTGCACAACACTGCCTAAACTGATTTAGTTAAATATTGTGATGCTGTCCCTTTTTGATAAGTTTTTTCTGGGGTTAATATGAAAAGGACAGGTAAGAAAATTTTACTTAAACACGTTTAACGGCCTTGTGCAAGTGGGCCTTAATGTCTCTCTGCCAACCGATTTTGATGAAATTTTAAATAGAGATAGAGAGATAGAGATAGAGAGAGGGAAGGACAAGCAACATATTATCCCGGACAATGAGGATTCGCACGGGATTTTTATAAGTAACTCTAAATCTAAGCGGACGAAGTCGCAGACATTATTTCTAGTATTATATTATAGTCTGTTCCAATAGAGATCAGCTTTTTTTCAACTTCTATAACGTCTGATCATGTCATCTTTTGTGCCACATGATCAATAGTGATGGGAATATTGAAAGACGAGAAGTTTCTAGATATTCCCATCATTATTGATCAAATTGCAGATGAGATTACGTGTTCAGACGTTAATGAAGTTGAAAAAAAAGCTCATCTCTGGAACAGACTTTAAACTCAAACCCAAACTCATATTTTTTTATTCAAATAAACTTATTAAAAGTGCTTTTGAATCGTCGAGTGAATCTACCACTGATTCGGAATGTTATTTCTACCGCGAAGAGCAAGAAGAAGAATTTTGTATATTATGTTAGTTGATCGAGAGATAGGTAGGTGCAAGGTCCCCGAAAAGTAATTTGTAAAAAAAATTAAAAAGTCTCTCGTTTCATTACAAAATATACTAGTGAGAAAACTCTTATTAAAACATAAAATTATACTTACGATTTTTGCAGACGTCTAGTTTTTAAAAACAACGCAACAATTATGTACTTGATATTAATGAGTATTCTATACTACAATACTGATAACAGCCATTATTTTTTATAGTTACACAGGTGATAATGAATAAAGATAATATTATTTATTTATAGTCTTAGCGGGGTCTATATATTTTTCATTATCATTATTTTATCAATGCATGGCTAACGCAATGTTAGCTGCCCTTCACCTGAAGAAGTTAGCTGTTGGAGGTACCTATACCTACCTACCTACCAGACGCGTTATACTTTTTAGGGTTCCTTAGTCCTTACGAAGGACTGAAACAGTAACCGAAATAAGTGTTTTAAACACTATTTTTTGAAACTGTTATAGAACATTATAACACCCGGCACCCCTCTCTTTTTGCGTCGGGGGTTAAAAAACACTTATAAGAGAAACAGAAACGATACTGTAACCAAATCACTCTGTGACCGTTTATTTCTGTTAATACGTATTTTTTTCACTCTATCACCCGACTCCCACATCGGAGCATCCTCGGAAATGTTCACTTTCCAATGAGACAAAAACTGACGAGAAAAGACGTAAGCTCTACACGGTAACGCCGTAACACCTATTCTCGGTGTTTAGAATGCTCGCACAAAAAGGCGCAATGCATGCGATTTACAATGTAGCTGGCATGCCCAAAGGCTAACCCGATAAACAGAAATAAATTGGTTTATCCGGACGCATGCCAATTCAAAACTTATAGCATGCTAATAAAGTTGAAATTAGGTTAGGTCGTCGCCAGGAATATATTCGCTGTATTTCGCTGGCCCGCGGCGAATTGTGACGTGCATTTGTTTGCTCGCGACCGCAACACGCCGAATTCGCTAACGAACTTATTATTCGAATTTTGAATCGCAATCTTCGAAGCTTCGGCCGTTTATGTTATTTATGTTGGACAATAATGTTTGCTTTTGTATTCTGTCACAGACTAAAACCACAGAATAGGTAATAAAAAGGAAAAAAATATAAAGAATTTTATGCACGGGTATCTTTTAACAAAGGTTTGTCGTGGAAGGCAATAAAGGAAAACAAAAATTAACAGAGATTTAAACTATTAATAATAAATAACCATTAATAAATAGAGATTTTAAACAATTATTAATAAATAAACATCAAAATATAATTTAATAACGATTGATATGTACATATCTAGTAGTCTAGGCAATAAAGCTAGTGGACCCCAACAATAATTCCTCAGGCGACGAAACTTTACAGTTATGATAAAATATCATGAGTTAAACGTAGGAAGGTAGGTATATTACTTTGATTATATACTTATTCAAAGGTATATTATTATAAAATATTCAATAAAAAATCAGAAAGGAAGTAAGGGTTTTAATTCAATTGTTAGAGCACTAAGGTAGGTACATAATTGCGTAAACGCAGTTTAGATTTGATAATACAATCGCTTTTAATATCGATGTTCTGCATGATTATTTCATTTGAAATTTCGATTTTGAGTGTAAATATACTACCTACTATTATTTTAAAAAGAAATCGAGAAAATATTCAGTCATAAATATTAGGTTTTACTTACTTACTTAGGTATAAAAACCTAACTTCCACAATGAATTATTTTTTTTGGATATTTTTGTATAAGTTTTGGTTCATAACATACCTACTACAATCAAACTTGGCAGAGTTTCAACGACTGAGGATTTAATGTGGGGGTCTCCATACAACGAACCGCCCCGTTTTCTAGACTATAATTATTTTTAAATTTAAACATACTATTTATTAGACACATTTTAAACATTGGAATCTCACGCGCCCGTAGTTTGTTAGTAGGAAACCCATAGGAAATTTCATTTTTTTTAATCCACTACAAGTTAGCCCTTGACTGCGATCTTACCTGATGGTAAGTGATGATGCAGTCTAAGATGGTAGCGGGCTAACCTGTTAGGACTTAGGGGGCATGGCAGTTATATTAAACCCATACCCCTATTCGGTTTATACACGGCATCGTAATCGTTTGGCGGCACGTCTTTGCCGGTAGGGTGGTAACTCTAGCCACGGCCGAAGCCTCCCACCACGCCAGACCAGGGAAATTCAGAAACTATAAATTTCCAAACCCTGCCGGGGATCGAACCCGGGACCTTCGCACGTTAAGGCAACAGCGCTCAACACTGCGCCACGGAGGTCGTCAGTTTACATCACAAATCCTAAAAACGTTGTATGATACACATTGAAAATTAAAGTTATATGATGCACATTGAAAATTAAAGTTTTTTCTCTAATATAGGTATAGCCTACCCGAGCGTAGCGAGCTTGCACCTTGTAGCGTAATATTAATATAAATTAACTATTATGTATGAATTTGAACTTATTAAAAAATAATTATAATACTATTAGTGGGTGGTCTTAGAATAACTACCTATAGAAGGTATGTTTCCAAACAACGCCTTCTCAAAACGCAAGCTACAAATTCGCTATGTGTGCTGTGTTTACTTGCCTCGTAAACGCAAACATACCTAATGTTACCAGTTTAAATGTTTTCCCCCTAAAAGTTGGGTAAGTAATTGGTTAGTTTGTTTGTAGCATTGTAGCTTCTAAAACTAAGTTAACCAGCTTTTTTCGGACTGCGCGAGCGTCGTACGATGCCATTTATGGCACCAATTGAACGGCTTACATTTCGCGAGTGTACTAGGTTTCTTTATGCAGTCATTCTAAGTGGGTGGTATTATAATATTATTAGTGGGTGGTATTATATATTAACCTCTACAATACAATAACGACAAAATATAAATAAATAATATTTTAATTCACAGAAAAGCCCGTTTAATTTGGTTTTGGTGGTTTTGACCATGACTAGATTTATTTAATTATTATCTACACATGTAAATAAATATAGATAAATAATTAAACCCAGATTAGATATTTTGTACATTGAACAATGAAGACATGATAAATTAAAAAAAAAACTATTTTTAATTAATATTTCTATTATTAATTATCTAAGCCAGATTTACTATTGATATTGTCTAGGTATAATCCATACTAATATTATAAATGCGAAAGTGTGTCTGTCTGTCTGTCTGTCTGTCTGCTACGCTTTCACGGCTCATCTATTCAACCGATTTTGATGAAATTTGGTACAGGGGTAGGTTATATCCCGGGGAAGGATATAGGCTACTTTTTATCCCGGAAAATTAAGGAGATCCCGCGGGAATCAAAAAACTTTAATCCACGCCGACGAAGTCGCGGGCACCATCTAGTCATAAATATTATAAGGATCCTAGACACGTACATATTACTTAATAAAATCTTCTCTACGTGATAGAGAAGACCTAGTTACATAGTGCAGGATTCCAGAGTTTGCAGCAGAAATTTTGATATATCCTTCAAGCTTTTTGCATGCCCAAATCAGCTGTAGCAAGCTTTATCAGTTTAATAACAGCGGTATCAATTTAAACAACAAGAATTTAACAATTTAATTTATAACAGAGCTATGAGCAAAAATCCCTTTTCTAAAAAAACTACTATATTACAAACTAAATCCTACTTAAGACTACACCCTGTAATCCGCTTAAATTAATTAATTATTTATATTCAATAGAAAACTGTACAAAAAAATAACTAAGATAATCATTAAATACGTATTATAATATATTACCTAGTTTATTTTCATATATTTATTATTTAAAGTATTATGTTATTTGTGTAAATGGTTTATGTTAATACACCACCCGCAAGTCTAACTCCTCAACTTGTCCTAATTCTAAGGTTGCCTGGCAGAGATCGCTACTAAGCGATAAGGCCGCCTTTTTGTATTTGTTTTCTGTGAATTTGTGTTTCCTTTATTTTTTTGTATTGTAGTGTACAAATAAAGAGTAATAATAATAATAATATGTGATGGCGCAGTAGAACCGGCAAGTGCAGCGTAAGCAGTGCGCAGAGTGAGCTGTCGGATCCAGGTTGTCGTGTCGTGTCGTGAATACCCTAACAGACCTGCCTGGCAGTGGACGTCTATTGGCTAACGAGGACGTGATGGCACTAAATTAAAAACCAGCTGCATTTCCATTACTTCGTGGATCATACGCACCTTCAATCATACCATCCGGGTATCTTACTAAAGCACCAGCTTGCCCAACTTCTTCCGAGAGCGGCGGTAAAATTATAATCGAATGTCCCAACTCTCTGAGATAGTCAATCGTTTCATTACTAAATCTACTTTCCAGTTGCAAGAAATCACTGTGGTTCCCACCCGTAGTTGGTCCGTAAACCCACCTGGGTTCCGAAATGGATTTCTGTAAATTCATCCCTTGGACTACATATCGATGGAAGATTGCCGCTTGCGTCTGGGGCTGGCCGTCCCCTCCTCTTGTGCCATAAATCATTAAACGGCCATCGTTCAACTTAGCAGCAGCGGGATTCAAAGTATGGAATGGCTTTTTTCCTGGCACTAAAGATCTTATATTATGATCACTCTTCAAGTTAAAAGAAATACCCCGATTGTGCCACAAAATCCCTGTTTCAGGTAAAACGACACCACTCCCGAAATTTTGATAAATGCTCTGTATAAATGACACTGAATACCCCTTGCTGTCCATTATGCCCATCCATATCGTGTCTCCTGGGCCTTCACCCTTTCCATTTGAGGATACTTGATGAAGACTAATATTCCCTGCCATTTTGGCGATTGAGCGATTCGATAGCAGTGACTGGGCATCGACTTTCATATATCGAGGGTCGGTTATATAATCGTTTCGTAACGCAAATGCCTGTTTTGTAGCTTCAACTGTTGCATGAACAAATTGACCTTCATGCCGGCCGTCGATGCGTAACTTATCCAAGATTCCAAGAATTGATAACGAAACTAAACCTTGAGTCGGTGGCGGTAGGTTAAAAACTTCACCGTGCGAATGAGCCAATCTCAACGGAGTCCGCCTAATGGCTGAGTAATTTGCAAGATCTGTTTCTGTGATTGGCATACCGAGGGACGCCATGTCTTTCGCAATCAATTTCGCTAAATCACCTCGATATAAACTATTTAAGCCGTTTTGTGAGAGAGCTTTCAATGTTTTTGCCAAATTCCTTTGACGAAATAGTTGACCTTCTCTAGGTATTGTTCCATTCGGTAAGAATATGTTCCTGAACTCTTGGGAATTATTTTCATCGAACCCGAACAGTTTTAGTCCTTCTATTTGCGATGTCGAAATAGGGAATCCTTCTTCCGCGTACGTGATAGCATCGGCAAGCAATTTAGATATCGATCGTCTTGGATAACCGCTTTCGGATACATATTTCAAAGCTTCTTCCCATCCGCCAACTGTTCCAGCAACCGTGATAGCAGATTTTGGGCCTTTGAACGGGATTCTATTGTATCCTCTGAAGAATTGGGTGTTAGCTAAACTACCGGCTGCTCCACAAGCCTCTATTGCGACATAGTCACCAACCGGCGGGACGATGAGCCAGAATCCATCACCACCAATGCTGTTCATGTGGGGGTACACGACAGCAATGGTTGCCGCCGCAGCGACCATAGCTTCCATAGCTGTTCCGCCATCTATTAAAATCCTTAGAGCACTTTGCGTTGCTAAATGATGCGGGGTCACGACCATTCCCCGTGGGGCAAAGGTTCTCATCTCCATTTTTTACAACTATGAGGTCTTGAGGTTCTGAAACAACATTTTCTCATTTAATTTAATCTTTAATGTACATTATTTCATAAATAAAATACGCGCGACGCGGTGTTCAAAAAGACTTGCCAATGCAAAATTTTGCGTGTGGAATAGACATTCTTCAAAGTTATACGTTCTGTCTGTACTTGTATTGTATGGAACAACGGGTAGTTTCGAAAGGGGTCTGGTTTGAACTTCGTGATAACTTTGTGTACAACTCTCAACCTGTTGATTCAGATTTCAGGTGAACTGAAATAGCTCTGTTTGCTTTTTAAGGTTGCTAGAAGTACCACGTTAAAATCTCAAACTGTGATCTTTAATCTATAAATATAAAATTCAAAGTCCTGACTGACTGACTGACTGACTTATATATCAACGCACAGCCTAAACCGCTGGTCCTAGAGACATGAAATTTGGAGGGTGTGTTCTTTGTGAAGAGTAGGTATCCACTAAGAAAGGGTTTTTGGAAATTCCACCTCCAAAGGGGTGAAATAGGGGTTGAAAGTTTGTATGAAAGTCCGTCGTTTTTCAAGTTATAGCCATGAAACTTGGTATATGAGCTGCGGGTTAAAAATGAAGAACCTCGTGTTTCACAGTTTTTGATAATTCGACCCCCAAAGGGGTGAAATAGGGGATGAAAGTTGGTATGAAAGGCCTTCTTTTCTCAAGATATTTTTCAAGTTATATCAACGAAACTTAGTATTTTGACTTTTGGTAAAAAATAAAGAAATACGTGTCACAGTTTTTCAAAATTCCACCCTCAATGGGGTTAAATAGCCCTTGAAAGTTTGTATGAAAGTCCGTCGTTTTTCAAGCTGCTATACTTAGCCATAAAACTTGGTACCTATTTGGGCTTCCGCTAATGATGAAATACGGATTTTAAAGTTTTTGAAATTTCTATCCACAAGGACGTCAAATAGAGAGTTTGTCCTTCAATCACGCCGCAACAGAGCACGGGATCGACGTGGTTTTTTGCATGGGTATAGTTGGGTACTTGGAGAGTGACACAGGCTTCTTTTTACCCGGAAAATTAAGGCGTGCCTGTGGTAATTTAAAAATTTAAGCCACGCGAACGAAGTCGCGGGCGTCCTCTAGTATTATTATAAGCAGGCATATTACAAATCGAATTGTATACCTATGTAATGATGTGTTGATCAATAAAGATTTTTTTTTTCATTTAAATACCTAAAATATACCTACTTAAAAACACAATCTAACCAATGTGCGGTGCAAAAAGGCAAATTATTATTCTTTAAATTGATTTTCCATTTTCCAGAAGCACTAGTCTTGTAAGTTGACTTTCAATTAACCCCAAGGGCTTGGACAGATGAAAATTAGAACACGATTCCAATGCGACTTCAACAGCATTATTTTATCAAAGCAGTGCTAACGCAATGATAGTAATAGCCTTCACCTGAAGAACTAAGCTTGTTGATACCTACCTACGAGACGCGTGATACTTTTTAGGGTTCCGTAATCAACAAGAAACCCTTAGGCCTATTGCACATTATAAAAAAATGTCTTGTGTCTTAAGAGTAATGTCTTATATTTTGTAAGTAAGCGCGTGTCTGATCTGAGACGAGAAAAAATATCTTATAATATGCATGGTCTCATACGACCATTGCGACTGAATTTCGAAGACATTACTCATAAGACACAAGAAATTATCTCTTAATTCGCAAAATATAGTTATGCCATCTCCGTCCGTCTGTCTGTCCGTCTGCCCGCGCAGGACAGCGCTTTTCTCATGTTCATACAAACGTAAAAGGGTGGATCTTGCTTCACTATTTGAAATTAAAATTATAAAAAAAAAATTAAAAAAAAAGGTACGCAACCTTAAAATTATTTGTGTAGCTTTTATCAATCGTATATCTACTAAAAGTAAAGGAAGATACTTTGAACATTATACTAAAAATACGTAGATTAGGGTAGTGAAAAAACCACCAAATCGGTCCATTCGGTTTATGAGAAAATCATGAGGCCCTCCTTTTCGAAGTCGGTTAAACATTAGAATCCTTACTATAATAAAAATAATCAAAAAGAGATTAGGGGACACCCGGGTTTGAACCGGGGACCTCTCGATCTGCAGTCGAATGCTCTACCACTGAGCTATATCCCCACGTGAGTATCCTGTTGAAATTATATTATTCATCTTGTTTCTTACCTACGTAAACTACGTAACCTACTGATTTTTATTTGTTCGTTTTTTTTTTTTTAGTAAAACTAATAAAATAATAATATTATCAAACATACACTGATCAGGTATATATTTTAATTGCTTTACAAATTACAGCACAATATTAATAATAGACTAGGATAGCGCCATCTGTGTATTCGTCTTATAACTACGAAGTAAAACGTTCGAGTTCACTAAAACCATTACACATTACGATACGTCTTGCTGAAAAACCGACAGTTTACTATGATTTTACGATAGATGGCACAATTATTTATTAATTACGTTGTAGGATTTTCAATTTTGGAAGTCTTTGATGCTTTGACGGCACTCGCGATATGGACAAAACATACCTCTTTTTATTACACTATTTTTTTATTTCAACAGTTTTTCAACGTACTTACTGTACCTACGGCTAAAAAACTTATGTTCTATGGAGGAAAGTAAGTATACACCGCTACCCGGGTCATACTTCGCTTTGTTTCCCTCCACCACCACCACCACTACAGCCCAGCCCATTAAAGTCCCACGGCTGGGCACCGGCCTCCACTCTCATATGAGAGAGGGACCTCCCGTACCTTTTTTGTTTCCCTCATTCTATACCTAACTAATAACTTTAAGAACATATTTTGCAGAACCGCAGAACGTAGATTAAGTATATTAATAAGTTGCCGCCAAATCGTAAAATCCGCCGTATTATAAAACGGCGCCGTTTTGTAATCTGACGGCTTGTCGTTCAGCCGCGACTTGCGATACTTTCTTCAACTTTCCTCATTCAGCCACATTGTAATCAAGTAAGGTGAATCGAATGGCGGCCTCGCGCCAGGAAGCGCAGCGTCGGCCGACCCACCACTAGGTGGACGGACGATCTCAAGCGTGCAGCTGGGAGCCACTGGAAGCAAGCGGCACAAGACCGTGCTCTGTGGCGATCCATGCAGGAGACCTTCGTCCAGCAGTGGACGTCTATGGTATGCTAACAGAATAGGTAAATGGACTACGCCAGAAAACACACTAGGGGTAGGGGCAGGGCCACGGGCGTATTTACCCTAGGGCCAAGGGGGCCATGGCCCAGGGCGGCAGGCTGCGAGGGGCGGCGAAGCCGCCCCTCTTGGCCTTCTCTGGGCGCCTTTTATTGTCAAGCTTAACTACTTACAATAAATATTATATTTTAATTGACATTTAAATTAAAAACCATTTTTGTACCAATGCTTTCAAAACGCGCGCTTTCAAATGCACACAAACAGCGCAGCGCATGCGCGAGGCGTCGCGGCGCGAGCGTCGGGTGCGTCGGGCGCGCGGGGTGACGAGAGTCGTGAAGTGACCTCACTCATTTAGTTTCAAATTAGCGCATCAAATTAACGAAATATTAAATATATTATGATTTAATTTGTCTCGGTGAAAACAGAAAACGTATCTACCGGTGCTTAGTTTTAGTTTAATGATTAGGAACTTTGCGGTTTGTGGTTGAATTTAGGTACTGTTATTTACTGAAATGGATGCGAATAGAAGAAAACTGAGCGGGCATGCATATCGAAGAAAAGCTTTGGAAAAAAAAGACAAGGAAGAGAAACTTGTCAAACAAACGCACAAAATCTATACAATGTCTGAGGCAGAAGTTAGAAGGCATGCCGTAAACCTTCAAAATGTAGGTATACCCGTTAGATCTCGCGGTAGACCTACAAGACGAGTGTGTTCTATTGAAACACTTCTTTGCAGCCTATGAAAATAAAATGAGTTGGCAACTTAGCTTATTTATAAAAAATAAGGACTTAAAAGAAGCTTTCCCATACGTAGAGATTGCATTACGCATTTTTCTTTGCACCGCAGTGACGAATTGCAGTGCAGAACGTTCGTTTTCTGTACTCAAAAGGATAAAAAATTATTTACATTTCACTATAATGCGAAGAACGCTTAAACAGCTTAGCTGTCATGAATATAGAAGCTGAATTGACAAACGCCATCTGTTATGACAGCGTCATTGACGATTTTGTCAACCAATTTGTACATAAGTAGGATGAGGTAGGTACATAGGAAAAAAATGTAAATATTTACCTATTATAGTGAATAAATGGTTAATTATTTTTTCATTTATTATTTCACATCACATACCTAGTAGGTTTTTTTTTAAATGAATGGGGCGGCAAAGCTAACTGCAGGCCCGGGGCGCCAAATCTTTAAATACGCCTCTGGGCAGGGCAGACAAGACTGCGTGGAGTAGTTTAGATTTCATACTGGTCCTGAATCCTGATTTTGGAGTTTGGAAATTTGCGATATTTATGTGTAGCTCGACATAAATATTATTTCAATGCCGCGGTTCATTTCACGCCGATTTACGATACGGCATCCCAGTATATAATATAATGTACTCTGTGCGGCATCCCATGATTCTAGGTAAAATACGGTCATAGATAAATATGTTCAAAATACGGCTAGCTGCATTGAAGGACGCGAAGCGTTGATTTAGTTTGTCTCTACAGTTCTACAACCTACTACACTACAAGTAGGTAGGTACTCGAAAGCAGGCAACGTCTTTTGGGCTTTGGCGTTAACTATTTTGAGTAAGATAGTTAAGTACATCGTGAACTAAGTAATCGTACCTAGGGTACCTACTAAGTAGGACATAAGTCCTATGTCATTTATACGTGATTTCTTATTTTTATTTCAGATAAAAAATAAAAATAAGAAAAGCTAGAATAAAAATGTGCTAGCTCCATGGTTGACAAGACAACCCCATAAATAAGTATTTTAAATGGACAACCCTCAACATGCTCCAGCTCTATCATAAAATATTTTCTCTAGTAGTCTCATCTGCAGGGCTAGCATGGGCCGGAGATAAAAAAAATATCCCCCGATTTTATCCACTGACAAGAGATAAAATTAACTTATCCACGTCTTCTCAGAGCACGGCAACAGGGGAGAGGAGAAGTTTATCCCCGTTTGACATTTCACGGGGACTCGGGGGACTATTTATCCACCGTTATTTAGCGTTTTTATTTATTTATTTAGGAATAAAATTTTTATCCTTTCTCCGGGGAGAAAATTGTCTCGGCCCATGCTAGGGGGGCTGTGAGTCTCACTGAGTAGATAAGTCTCTACTCTCTGTCTCTTGTTTGCTCGCTGCAAAAATTACAACAAAGTTGCGACTTGCGGTTGCGATTTGCGAACGGAACGCAACACCCGACGGTTGATCTTGATCATGAGCTTAGTGCGTGAAAATCTAAAATAGATTTTATAGTATTTTATAAAAATTGTGACGTAATAAAGGCAAACGAACTTAGCACGAAACCTCCAAGTTAAACATTACAGTATTTTCTTCTAGAGGACAACTGTGCAGTGACGAAAAAACACTGTAATGTTTAAATTCTTGTCCAATTCCTTGTTAACTCAGGCCAGCTGTCAAGAGGTGGGTAAGTTTTTGCTTTTGATCGGTGTTATAACTATTACATTAACAATAATCTGATAGCGGTCGTCAGTATGCGGTATTTTGTTGGCACGAGCGCCCTTGAAGTGTCTGCCCTTGAAATAATGGAAACATCTAATTTGCAGCAATCTTCTGTTACTGCTTTCGCTCATAACGTATTTCAATTATTGGATTCTATGAACAGGAAAGTTTCCTAAAAACTTATCTTACACAAACTGCATCCTCGTTTGTTTTGACAGATTATTAGATAATCGGTGGAGCTAACCTCTTTGACCTTAACCAAGAATATATTTAGTACTTATTAAAAAAAAACAGAAAATAAATATGTGAATAATGGGTTCCAAATCTGTTCTAAATTCAAACTTTAATAAATTGTGCACTCACCTGTAATATACAATAATACCATGTAGGAGATACAATAATGAAAAGAATCATATTAGCTGTATTTGTTTTTATATAGCCGTAACATGCCCCATCTTCTCTGTCCAGTTAGCTGATAACACTATCACCATGTGACAAGATAATATTATTCCTATCTACTACGTCAAGTAGTTTAATATCCATCAATTCAGTACAATACGTGTCTCCGCAACACTATGACTTTGACTCGGGTAACTTGCTTTTCTAATTGATTCACATGAAATTAGTGTTCCATTTGTTTTATTGGTATTTGATAAAAAGTGGTTTTGTGGTTTGTGCTTGATAGAATAATTGTGAGTGATGTCATAATATGATAATGGTTTTTAACAAACTATTTTGGTATTGAATTTTTCTTTCTCTATAATACAGTTGAAACAATTAGATAGGTACTTAACTCTTTAATAGTTTAAATAAATCATGTTAAACAGTTTTACTTAAAGACTAATGAATATTAAGTACTTATTAATAGTTATTTTGTTTGGTTACATCAAATTACTAAAATCACTATTAATTTATTTGACCTTTCTGCCTCAGTATCTAAAATCTAATATGTTTTGCTATACAGGATACTTTATGTGGATGTGTGACTGTGTGTAGCTAACATCCAAACCTACTGTTATGGTTGTAGTTATATTAAGTCTATGATTATGATTATATGAAGTACTAGCTGATGCCCGCGACTTCGTCCGCGTGGATTGAGGTTTTTCGGTTCCCGGAATTTTCCGGGATAAAAAGTAGCCTATGTGCTATTCCAGACTACAATCTATCTCTGTGCCAAATTTCATCCAGATCCGTTCAGCCGTTAGAGCGTGATTGAGTAACAAACATCCATACATCCATACATCCATACATCCATACATCCATACATCCATACATCCATCCAAACTTTCGCATTTATAATTTTTATTTGACTAGCTGATGCCTGCGAATTTGTATGTGTGGCTTGAGGCTTTTTGGTTCCCGCAGGAACTCTTTAATTTTTCAGGATAAAAATTAGCCTATGTGTTATTCCAGACTACAAACTATCTCTGTGCCAAATTTCAGCCAGATCTGTTCAGCTGTTTTGGTGTGATTGAGTAACAACCATCCATCAATCCAACCCAACTTTCGCATTTATAATATTAGTACCTATCTCTTCATTTTTCTGGGATAGAAGTAGCGTATGTCATTCCCCGGGATGCAACCTATCCCTGCACAAAATTGGTTGCACAGAATGACTGTGAAACAGACACACAGACTGATACATTTTGGCATTTAGAATATTAACTTATGGATGGCAGCTTAATTAATTTGGAAGAACGATGCTGGGGACAACAGATATGTCGTACTTTTTATCCTTGAAGATAGATGTGCTCACAGGATTAAATAGTTTGCACTAGGACAAGCTAATGATTAGCCCACATGTAGTGGCGTGCATTTCATAGAGGCATAAAATCACTGCTCACCTAAGTGGAAATACGTCAATGTTCATTATTTATCAAGACAGTCAGTTAAATGGGTATTCTGACTTACCAATGCCTAGCTACAAACCTTGAGCACCCCACTGCCCGCATGTCGTGGATATAAAACTAAATTATGGATTCCTAGTGCAAAAATGTTTAGTTTAGCTGTATAAAAAATAGTTGGTATATTGCACAAAGGTGCAATTTGATAAATGATTTATTTATTCCACGTAGGACAACTCGTGCCACTTAAGATAAGTCAAGACTCTACCACCGGTATGGGTTCGGAGAGATTATTTTACTCAGAAGAGCCAGCAAAAAACTCAGCAGTTGCTTGCTTTTTTTTTTTTTCCTCTGTGCAATATCATGCGATCAGTCTTCTGACTATGAGCAGATGTGTTGAAGGTTTTGTGACTTTTTATGACTTGCTCTTTTAATAAAAAGAAAAATGTAACACTATGTAAATACTATACAATACATACCTGGGCTGCTGGATGCCAAGCCAGTTGCTTCCATGCAAATTTGTCATTAAGAAAATCATGAATATTATAATAACGTCGACACCTCGACTTAAATTACTTTAGAGTGTACATACTTGATTTATGTAATTACAAACAGTTCTATAATGTTACTTACAGAAATTACTATACTCTAAAGTATAGCTTTATTATTGTAATAGTAGTTACAATAAAGAATGTTTATAATTACAAAATTACAGTACTATCAAATGCTCCCATAGTTACTGATTTCGTGTCAAGGTGCTTACAGCATAATAGCATTGATGTGCATACATCACAATATGTCTGTATAGGCTAGACAATTATCTAGGCTAGACAAATTGTAGGCATTGTAATAGTAATAGGTCTTAAACCTCCTTTCCTGGTCTGTCTGGTCTTTAACACCCAGGTCTCCCAGGTCTGTTTTAGTGTTAAAATTTTAACAGTTACTTAACTATTACTTGCTTTAATGGTGAAGGAAAAGTTTGTGAAACCTACATGCTTCAGTGGACTCTATTAAGGGGCCGGCGAACGCCACTCGCAATTTCTATTCAACCCGCAAATATAAATTTTTGCGGTATATTGCAATCTCTATTTGGCTGATGACACATGATCGCGTGCAAGCGCGATAGCAATATGAGCGTTCAGAATTTGTTATACATTTAGTCTTGTTCCGTAAATACCAAAAATGATGAATGAAAACTTGTTATGTTTTTAACTTCGTGATGTTATTCTGTAACTTGACAATATAAGCTATGTTCCTGATTAATTAGTACGTAAGATATCGTTGGTTTTAATATGAAACAGATAAGGAGAAAACATGTCATATATGTCGTAAAAATATGCAAAACGCAATGCGCTTACATTTAATTTTGGGAAAGTATTTTGAAAACATTATTATCCAGGGACCTAGATACACACAAGTTCAGTCTAAATACCTAATTGCTTAAGTAGAAATATTTTCGAATCACAAATTATATTGGTATTACATTTGTATGTGCAATTCACCCTCCGCAGCCGTCTTAATAAAACTCTTATAGGTGTATGATGTCTGCCGCAATCTGGTAGCTGATGGCTCTTCTCACTTCAAGGCCCACTTGCACAAGGAGTCTTAAATTGATTAAGTTAAATTTTGTAATGCTGTCCCTATTTGGCAAATGCATATTGTAGTTGCCAAAAAGGGACAGCATTAAAATATGTAGGTACTAAATTGTTGGTGGACTGGTCACCAGCAATAGGTTGATATGATGATGATGATGACACAAATCAGGCTATAGGCCACAAACTCAATTGTTTTCTCGTTTTAGACAGTTAAGTAAATTATGCTATGTTTATTTGCCAGGCACAACTGTCTCTATCAAGGTACCTATCCCTCTTGGTAGGGATCAGTGGAAACGAAAACACTAAGATCTGCTGGTAGGGATTACTGGACACTCTTGAGTCCCTACTATAAAATTAAAAAATAATTAGTAGAATACAAAAATAGTTACACAGGGTCAAATTAACGTTAAATTTTTGCGCTCGCTTCGCGTGCCTTAGTGGGTAGTTTGCCTTACACTTTGAGTTTCATTTTCAAAAACTCAAAGTAATTTCAAAAGACTAACAAAGCAATGGAAACCAGAATAGAGAAATACGAAACAAACTGCAAACAGGTTTTTGGGTCTATTCAAATTGTAGGTAATTAGAGTTAGTTATTCAGCAAATCGGTTCACAGAGATTTTGCATAATAAACCCGCTGAAATCGGCGTAAATTGGTTTAAACCAGGTTTAAAATGAGCAGTGTTCTAGTTTTAGGTGATCGCGAAATCGCTTTGGTGGCTCATATTATGCATCAGCAATTGAATTGAGTTTAGCCACATTGTTTGCCTCATTTTATACCATGTACTTAATGACGTATCCCGTAACGTGCCGTAACTATTGTCTCCATTTCGTTATCAAAGATTTACGATATATTCCGACTTAGTTATTGACGTTCCACAAGCGATAGATCCATATGGATCCATTCTTTCATACTAAGTAATATTATAAATGCGAAAGAAGGTACTGTATGTCTGTCTGTCTGCTGCGCTTTCACGGGCCATCTGTCCAACTGATTTAGACGAAATTATGTAGGTCTGGAGATAGGGTAGGTACATCCCTGGGAAGGATATCTAGATTCTAGGTCACTTTTTATAGGTTCGTCGGTGAACTTTTAAGAAAGTCTACCTACTTACTTACTTAATATTATTCAAATTCTGCCATCGACTTTGCCCCACTTTTTCATATGGGTGGCACGAAGTTGTTTGAACCCCTTTTTATCCCGGAAAATCTAAGTTCCCACGGGAACTTCCAAAACCTAAATCCACGCGTACGAAGTCGTGGGCATCATCTAGTAGGTACCATATATCTACTTATGTTTATATATTTTATATTATGTTTATATGTATATAGTCTATTGCTATAATTCCACTAATTCCAACTTCTTTGTTTCAGGGGGCTGGTTATTTAAAACGGGCCGATACCGACCGCCTTCATGAGATTTTTCTTAAATATGCGACAATAGAGAAAAATGGCGAAAAATTTATCACTAGTGAAGATTTCGTGCGAAAGTTTCTCGGATTGTTTGATGAAGGTAAAAAAATATTAAGTAACACATACACACATCAAAGGAACCGTCATTGCGTTGCTCTGCTCGCCATTGATGGTTGAAGTCATTTGGTTTAAGACACTCACGATGTAAAGCCAAAAGTGAGTGTGCGAACTACGCAGTCTTTTCTTTTCTGCAGTATAAATATTGTTTGGATATCAGCTGCTCGGCCCTACAGCAAGATGCCGTATGACAACACTGTGGCAGTAGGCAAAGTAAACAAGCCTAGCCGTTTTAATATCGGTAAACTGTCTAATTTTCCTGATAGCAAAAGCAGCTGAGCTAAGTTTTCCGACTAGTGTCCCTATATGAGCGCCCCACTGGAGTTTATTATCCAACTATTTGTCACCTTACCCTCGAAGCCCGAAGGAGTCTCCGTCGAACGAGAAACTGATTGATGCCCTGAGTGGGAAAATATATTGGCGTCCATTTGACTTAGGTCAAAATTAAATGAATGGCGATCTCAAGCCGTTGATCCACGTCCACACAGAAAGTTATCTTTAAAACGGTCTCTTTTCCAGATGACTACAACAAGGAGTCCGTGCGGCTCATCGCGGGAATCGTGGACATGGATAAGGACGGATACATCTCGTTCTCGGAGTTCCAAGCCTTCGAAGGACTGCTGTGCGTTCCGGACGCGCTCTACAAGACCGCCTTCCAACTCTTCGACACTAATGGCAATGGGCTCGTCGCTTTTGGTGAGTTTCAGGTGTTTAGGTGACTGCCTCGTTGTTCTAGCGGTAAGCATAGTCGACTGCAGATCACGAGGTCCTGGGTTCGATTCCCGGTCGGACATAAAAATTGTCAGGTATTGGGTTTTTCAGTTAAGAAATTCTCAGTGCCAACCCGAAGTTGTAAGTTGGCAGTGAGTCACCCCCGTGCCTCGGAGAGCACGTTAAGCCGTCGATCCCGGTTATTATCACTAACATGATAATAGTCGTTAAAGCCTGCCAACCCGCATTGGAGCAGCGCGGTGGATCTAAGCTCTAATTCCCTCTCTCCTATAAGAGCGGAGGCCTGTGCCCAACTGTGGGACGTTAATGGGCTGTAGTGGTGGTGGAGGTGAACTTGCAGCTAATTGTTGGATCTGGTTTAGTTAAAATTTGAATTGCTGTTTCTTTTTGCCAAGTTGCCAACCCTGGAATAGGGTTGACTAGAAACGGTAACAGATTATAATATGGAAAGGTCTGAATATAAAATTTTACAGATTTCCGCCAATAGGCGTCCATAACTGGAAAGGTGGCATAATATCGTAAATAGACATTAAAAATTTTAAAAAGTATTTCAGTTTAAGAAAAACTCCTTACCAGCCTTACCTACCCACTGAAATTTATTTTCCTTTGGTAATATAACATTACCTAATAACCTTGAGACCTGCCAGATTCGTTATCGCAAAGGTGAAGGTCAAACGTCTAACATTCCGAAGGACGAACGGTTGTCGGCAAGTTACGATATTGTATGAAGTAATGAGAAAGATAATTATATTATTCCTCCAATTAAGTATAAGCCTCAGAAGTCAGACATGTATGTCTCTGAACAAGTTTCTAATAACTGGAGCTACTTATATTCGTAATCTTATAATCTAGTTTTTCTAAAGGTTTTTCTCATAGGCATTTACTTGTTTCTGGCAATTCAGACATACATAAAACACTCATACATACATACAGGCGCTCAGGGCGCGATTCCCAGAGAGACGCAGGTTCAAATCCTGCCGGTTCCGAAAATTTTTGATATGTATGTAAGTTTAGAAACTTTCCTCGTGTGTGAAGCACTGTAATAAAATTATAAAATTAGTTTAACGCAAAATATGTCATTCCTCGTTCAAAGAGTTCCATCGAATATGGGCCTTTGAAAGTAGTTTCGATACTGCAATGTGTCGCTACTGGATGGCATAAACAGTCGCGTTAAAAGACTGGATTAAAGATGCATATCTCAAATTTCGTTACTGGCAGGTAAGTGAACCGTGGCCGAGTGGTCCAGGCGCTCAGGGCGCGATTCCCAGAGAGACGCAGGTTCAAATCCTGCCGGTTCCGAAAATTTTTGATATGTATGTAAGTTTAGAAACTTTCCTCATGTGTGAAGCACTGTAATAAAATTATAAAATCAGACATACATAGTTAATAACCCTACCCTTTTGGTTGAAGTATCATGACACCTGTAAACATTGATTCTCATCAATAGAATTAAATATGTACGTGTTTTGTCTACTGAAAAGTGAAATCAATTATTTTTGGAACGAAGTTCCTTATGGGACGATGCGGAGGGGTACGATGGGGAAAAATACCACAGATAAGAAATATTACCTTTATCTCTACTTTTGACATAGCGAGACAAGTAACCATGTTAGCTTCGGTAGACAGATAGAGATAACGGGTAGACATCATTTTACTCGTAGTGCGCATGCTAGTCATACTGGAGAGTGGCATAACCTACTTTTTATCCCAAAAAGTGAGAGAGTTCACACGGGATTTTTAAGAAACCTAAATCCACGTGAATGAAGTCGCTGGCAATCATGTACCTAGTCCTTTTGCAAAATCGTGCAAGATCTACATGATAAATGCCGTCATGCCAATGTAACAATAAATCCTACAATGTAAAACAAATCTGCAGTAACTTTGTTTTGATACTACATATATGACACCTGGAGCGATGTACGGAAGGGACGGGCGAATATTATCAAAACTATACAAGATATTTGTTATCAAACTAAAATACTTTGAGAAACACTACCAAACTAGTGATAAGTTCTCTTGAACTGAAACTTAAACTCAATTTATTTATAACATGTAGGACACACAGGTGTCGCTTATGTTACGTCATGTATTGACTCTACCACCGGTTCGGAAAATAGTTTCTGGTGAGAAGAGCCGGCAAAAACTCAGCAGTAGCTCTTTTTAAAAAACAAGATATTACAAAACGTAGGTATTTAATATTAATAATATTATAAATGTGAAAGTGTTTTTGTTTGTTGGTTTATTGGTTTGTTGGTTTGTCCTTCATTCTCGCCGCAACGGAGCCACGGATTACCGAGATTTTTGGCATGGGTATAGTTGAGGACCTTGAGAGTGACATACGGGAACGGGAATCTCTTCTGAGGCCCTTCTGAAGCTCCAAAAAAGGAAAAAAAAAAGGTCCAACGTGGGCGAGGCTTACGTAAGCCAGAGTGCCCGTTTTTGGCCGTATTTTCAACCCTCTGGGAAATTATAAATATTGGTCCTACAGTTCCGGGAAGCAGCACTTTTTTTGGGAAATTTTCTCCTATTTTTGGGTCATTATCGATTTTCGTTTTAAAAGCGCAATTTTGCAAAAAAAAATTTTTTTTCATTTTCATAATTATTTTCTATATACACAATAAAACAACACTATGAAAAAAAATACATGTGGAAGGCCTCTTTGTAACTCTAGCAGTTATCCAAAAAATTGATGGAGTGTAATGAACTAGTGGAAAGAAATGAATAGTGCCTGGAGTGTAATTAAAAAAAAAATTCAAAATTCAAAAGTTTTTTATTCAAATAGACTTTTTACAAGTGCTTATGAATAGTCTAATCACCTACCGTTGGACATAAATGAAACCAGTAGCTATTTACTATATTTTTAATAATATTGCCAGGAGTGTAATGACCTACCGTTGGACATAAATGAAACCAAAAGCTATTTACTATATTTTTAATAGTCAAACGTTCCAAAGCTTTTTGGAGCGAAATGGATATCAATGAACTGGAAACAAATGACCATTTCGATTTTAAATTCAAAATACTGCTGAGTCGTTAATGCATAAAATCTACAAAATATAACTATGGACAAAAACGATACATGAATCCTAGTACTATATCTAGAAAAAAATTATAAAAATAGCTCATCTTAAAAATCGATGGAACGTAGTGAACTCAACCACTTGACAAAATACTCCTGACTACTCGCGATCGCAATTTTTTTGTACTAATTGAATGACGACCATCCCGAAGCAGAACAGCAGCGGCGCTGATCGAGACGCGGGATGCGCGGGAGGGTAAAGTGTTGCTGTACGAGTATGAACACTTTGTAAAGTAGCGATTCCATTCATGCAGCATGTAATGACCGTTTGCGATTGACGAAATTGAAAATTGGATTATTTCAGGGTTGGAACGTAAATGTAAATTACAAAAGGTAAACAGTCTTATCTTAAATAGATGTTTTAGTTAAAAAACAAATTCGCTATATAGTTTGTCATACACGAACTGAGTAAAAATTTTTTAAACTTTCGAGATAGTTAATTGCATACGGAAACAAATGACTTTTCCACAGGGTTTTCCTCATTTTCTCTTTACTCTGAGTATACAGCCTGTTTGTAATAGAATGCCTTTATATAAGCGTCTTTTGAGCTTAAATACTATAATCAAAACCATTTCTTCCATAACACATAAAACATACAGGTTTTGGCCTTTGCAAGGCGATTCGAACGAAAATCGATAATGACCCTTTTGAATCTTTTTCAAATTTGAAAAATGTCAAATAGTTTTTGATATATTTGCAAGAAACCAAACCCCATTCTTTTTTAGTTAATTGTTAATAACTTTTGCAATTTTTGCAAGCGAGTCTTGAATTTTGTTCGAAAATCATCTGCACGCTATTCCGAATCGAATGACACCTCGTTCATATTTTGCGGAGGCGGAGAAAAAAAGTTTGACCCAAAAAGCACTTGTTGACTAGACTATTATAGATGTATGTTTTAACAAAATAGACAGAGGACTAATTTGGTTATAACAGGCATGTGCCTTTTCATAGGGGCCCCATTATCCTAATGTGCCCAGGGCCTCCAATAGGTTAAAGACGGCCCTGGGTATACTCGTACAAAAACGCGTGTTGAGCCGTCTTATATTTTACGTTATTTATCGTCTATCAATTTATCCATTGAGGCTAATACTTCACTTGGCTCATTCCAACACCCAATGGGGCTGATTCTGTGTAACGCAATCTCTAAACTAAACTAAAATGGCAGCTTTAAATGTAGTTCTGTCCCTTTCCGTAGGGAGTATTATGAAAGGGTTAGCAATATTTGTAATGCTCTAATTTTAGTTTAGTTTAGAGATTGTGCACTACAGAATCAGCCCCAATATCACGTTAGCTCATCTGTCAACCAGTGCGAGGTTGCGTATAAGTAAAGTGTTTTGATAAAACTTATATATTTACACGTGTCGACTGTAACTACCAACTTTTCTCACTAGTGTGATAATGATTTTTCTTTTGCCTATAATCTTTGTCTTATGTTATTTGTCTTATTTTGCAGATGAGTTCGCGGAGGTCATGCGCAAAACGGCGCTACACAAAAAGCTGCCGTTCAATATGGAAAGCACGTTCGTAGGCCTGTATTTCGGAAAGGTAACATTTCCCACATTTATAGGATTTTTGCGAATATTCATCACATCCCATTTTTTATCGATAGTCATTGGGGTCCAGAAGCCCAATTATCTAAGGAAATCGTAAACATTGGAGAGCTGTTGACGATGATGACGATATATTTTTATCAATTTTTAGTCTACTAATATGTATCTATATGCATTTGACTGGAATTTCGCACGTTTACGATATACGAGAATTTGTTGTATATTTCCTATCTCCTTATCTTTTATTGTGGTGTACGATAACTTAAGTAATCTATTTATCTTAATCTTTTTCCTATTTACGCTATCCATACTGTTAATGGAAAATGTCGTATTCAATTAATTAGGATAATGGTTCTCTTACTTTTAATTCAATTAAGACCTAATAATAGTACTTAATAAAAACTTATTTTTAGTAAGTACAGTTTTAAATCGTTTAGGTACCTACAAACTGGAAGAAAATTAGAAGTTTTATTTCGCTAAGCTTTTGATTGTGTGAGTAAAGCCCAGTGCAACCACTGGCAATAAAACTTGCAGAAGTAAACTGTCATTATCAATTTCTGCAGGTTTTAGTTGCTACAACTAAGCATAAATTGCCACCAAAAATTGCAGAATTTGTGTTATACAGTGCAAGTCACTTGCCAGAACTAACTTCTGCAAATTTTGCTAGTAGTGGACACATGGCATTAGGGTGATTTCTATTTTTAGGGTCCCGTACCTCAAGAGGAAAAAAAGGAACCCTTATAGGATCACTTCGTGACCGTCTGTCTGCCTGTCAACCACCTTTTTCCACCTATTCGGTTTCAACACGGCATCGTACCGGAACGCTAAATCGCTTGGCGGCACGTCTTTGCCGGTACGGTGGCAGGTGGTAACTAACCACGGCCGAAACCTCCCACCAGGCCAGGGAAAATTCAGAAATTATAAATTCCCAAATTGACCCTGCCGGGGATCGAACCCGCACGTTAAGACAACAGCGCTCAATACTGCGCCACGCAGGTCGTGTTTTTTTTTGTTTATTTCTTTTTTCCGTTTACAGGACAAGAAACGTCTAGTAACGTATCCTGAGTTCAGTCAATTTCTACACGACTTCCACGAGGAATACGGAGTGGAAGCGTTTAAGAAGTGCGACAAAGATGGCAGCGGTTTCATAACCGCGTCCAATTTCCGGGACATCATGCTTAATATCAAGAACCACCTTCTCACCAAGGATTTGAAGAACAAAGTCATTATGGTGAGTAATTACATTAATACACTCCACCCGTTTTTCATTCAAAAATAGACTGTAAGTCGCCTGCTGTAGATATATTTTGCAATAACTTATAAGCGAGGTGTTGGTCGCTGGTATATAACTTGTCATTGAAAAATTAATCTACATTACACGATTTAGAGTACATATTTGAATGACGACGAACCCTGTGGAAGCGTTCAAGAAGTGCGATAAAGATTGCAGCGGGCTGATAAACGCCTCAGATTTCCGGGAATATCATGCTCAATATGAAGAACCACCACCTCACCAAGGATTTTAAGAGCAAGGAATAGGACTTATAATGTAAACAGCATAAAATTAAACACTCGTCATTCAAATATGGGCTGTAAGTCGTAGCCTGTAGATTTAATTTGCAATGACAAGATAGGCCCGGTAAGCATGTAAAAGAGGGAACAAGATAAGCTCTAACTCCAATATCTCACTAGGACACCATGCCGATGCTACCGGTCGCGCCACGTACTTACGTAAATAAATCGTAACTACGTCATTCATCATAATTCATGACATGCAATTATAAAAGCAATTTTACTCTAGAATTTCTGAGGAATTTCATTAGAAATAAAAAAATTATGGCTTCATAAATTCGTCTTTCGCTATTGAGTTTATTAGTCAACGTAAACAAGTGAATATAAATCAAAGAATTAAAAAATACGACTGCCATAGTTAAATGATATTTTTTTGTGAATCACTGGATATTGAAATACAGTCTTATATATTTTTGGAATCTACTCATCATTTTCTTGATGATGACAATATATTCTCATTTTGGAAAAAAAATTCAACTTTAGTCTTTGATGCGGGACCATGGTCACCCTATCAATTTTTTTAAAATTTTACTAGCCTATGTCACCCGGAATAAGCTAAGGATTCTAACGATACCTCATTCATCAAAATCCGTTCAGGCGTATAGAACTTATGGTGGAATATACAAACTCACATACATACATACATGAACCCTGAAAACAATATACTCCTTTTTTTAGGCAGTCGTATAAAAAGTATAATTTTCAAACCTACTTCGATAAGTGTATTACGCAATTAGTCCCCGTTATACTTGCTATCATTTGTGAACTTTATTTGGTTGGTAAAAATAACTTGTTTATGTATCATACACTGATAGTTACAATAAGAAATACAAGTAACGTTGCAATACACTTGATATACGAGTACGTACTTAAACATTACTGACGTCATTTAGATTCCTATCGTTCTATTGTGGCCAATATGGATGATGCCAATATCAAAAATTAATTATTTGTAACTGATTATTAAATAGAGGGTCTTCCAAAAGACCTAAAAATCACATCCTCGGTTAGTTATAAGTTTGATAACCATTTTAAAATATAGAGAAAAAAAGTGCGTTGAAATTTGATGACGTCACAACTGTGAATTTCATACAACTTCCATACTAGAAGCGCGTTTTAAAGTTTGATAAAGAGTTGATTTGATTGAGTTGTCATCAACGCTATTCTGTATAACACAATCTCTAAACTAAACTAAGTGTATTTTCTCAAACATGCTTGGAAATTTGAGCATTATTTTGACAACCTTCTTCGAGATAAATCGAAATTGCTGTACTGGCCAAATACATGCGAGCAGCGGCCTTCTAAAGTTGTATGAAAATCCATATCTGTCGTGGTTTAGCGGCCAAATAAATTACATACTAAATTCATATCTGTCGTGTACTTTAAAAGTGGAACGATCTTTTACTCCGAAACATGGCAACCAAGGAGGTAACTTATCAAAGGTTTTATTTAAATTTCGAACTAGCTTGTAAATAGAAAGCTGTTTATTGAAAAAAAAAACAAATGAACACTTTGACGTGGGAAAAATTATTGTTGTTGGTTGTTCGTCATTGATTTTGAAATGTTTTTGACAAAATGAGTTCAAGTGAAGACAATGAGTGTGATGAACACTTAGTGTTAATTTCCGCGCATTATTTGAGAAAAGCACTATACAAGCCTTGGCCACAACTAGGCATTGATGGACTTACGTATGTGTGCCTCGGCTTCGCCTCGGCCCACATTTACACGTTCGTCCTTCAATGCCTGTTTTGATGGCCGCTGCAGTAATGTACTAATATCTACTCATGTGGTATTATGAAAGGGTTAGCAATATTTATTATGCTGTCATTTTAGTAGGATAGTTTAGAGATTCTGCACTACAGAATCAGCCCCATTGTCTAATTATTTGTCTATCAAAAATCAAAAATCGGCATACTTAAGTCAATGATTTTTATATGTTACTGACTTTAGTAAATTAAATTAAGGTCAAAGCTTATTTTAGTTGGCAATATGACGAAGATGTTCACAAACTGGAGTGTACCCAAAGAAGTTTTATCTATACTAATATCCATACTAATATTATAAAAGCGAAAGTGTGTCTGTCTGTCTGTTCATCTGTCTGTCTGTCTGCTACGCTTTCACGGCCTATCTGTTCAGCCGATTTTGATAAAATTTGGTACAGGGACAGGTTGTATCCCGGGGAAGGACATAGGCTACTTTTTGTCCCGAAAAATGAAAGAGTTCCCGCGGGAATCAAAAATCTTATTCCACGCGGACGAAGTCGCGGGCATCATCTAGTTAGTATATAAATAAGTATAAGTAGCACTATACTATAAATGCGAAAGTTTGGATGGAAGGATGGATGAATACTAGAATATCTCTTGAAAATTGGCGTAAAATTTAAATCATATCTCACTGTAACGGAATAACGTCTAAATTTAAGCGTTTTGCTATCTTACAGAATTCCTGTTTTTTAAAATTTTCTTAGCGATTGAATTTGGTAGTCTTGCATGTCAACGAAAAATTTACGTTTTGACTTATTAATTATTTCACTAGATGATGCCCGCGACTTGGTCCGCGTGGATTACGTTTTATTGATTCCCAGGGAACTAGCCTATGCCCTTCCCCGGGATGTAACTTACAGCTATACAAAATTTCATCAAAATTGGTTGAATAGATAGGCCGTGAAAGCGTAGCAGACAGACACACAGACACACTTTGGCATTTATAATATTAGTAGGGATGTTAATTTAACTGCTTTCGATATATGCTTTCCAGGCCTCCGGCTTCCCACAAGGCGAGCGAAAAATCAGTTTCCCATACTACATGGCATTCAACTCTCTCCTAAACAACATGGAGCTGATCAAACGCGTGTACCTCAACGCGACCAACGGGCATCGAACCCAGGAAGTCACGAAGGAAGAGTTCCTGCATTCAGCGCAAATGATGAGCCAGGTCACGCCGCTGGAGGTGGACATTTTGTTCACGCTATGCGATATGATCCATCAGACGAACGGGTGAGAGAACTTTTTTCATTGAACTTCAAACTGGCGCAGTGTTGAGCGCTGTTGACTAACGTGTGGAGGTCCGGGGTTCGATCCCCGCCAGGACCAGTTTGGGAAATTATAATTTCTGAATTTTCCCTGGTCTGACCTGGTTAGTTACCACCCTACCGTCAAAGACGTGCCGCTAAGCGATTTAGCGTTCCGGTACGATGTCGTGTAAAAACCCAATAGGGGTATGGGTTTAATATAACTGCCATGCCCCTTACAGGTTAGCCCGCTACCATCTTAGACTGCATCATCACTTACCATTAGGCGAGGCAGTCAAGGGTTAACTAGTAGTGGATAAAAAAATATATAAATAGTATATTATGTACCTACTTACTATACATATTATTATGATTTAAAAAAACATGCATGCCGAAAAAGCGGATTAATAGTCGCCATACGATATGATTCTTATATCAAAAATAAATTATTTCTAAATGATTATTAAATAGAGGGTCTTCCAAAAAACCTAAAATTCACATCCTCGGTTAGTTTTAAGTTTGATAACCATTTTAAAATATAGATTAAAGATAAAAAGTGCGTTGAAATTTTATGACGTCACAACTGAATTCCATACAACTTCCATACTAGAAGTGCGTTTTTAAGTTTGATAAAGAGTTGCTGACTTGATTGAGTTGTCATCATCCATAATAAAGCACTGTCCTGTTACCTTTTTACGGCGCATTTGTTTAACGAAAATTCAAAAAGGTCCCGCAGGAGTTTGAAACACCTGATAGTAATGCCTTATCACCGTGAACTTTATTTTGTAGGTCATTAACAATCCACGATAAACAATCAGTTAAGACCACTATGACGAGTTGTAACAGTAAAATGTATAGTAGTATCGAAGCGATGATAACGTATCATGTTATCTATTACGGTACACGATCGAGGGACGTGCTATCGGGAGATCGATCACATTCATTAAACTAGATGATGTTTGAAAAAAGTTCATAATTTTTACCCATGCAAAAAATATACAATTAAATACTTACATGCAATTCAATTAACCCTATACTTCACAGTCTTTTTAATTTACCTATTAGAATCCTTTTTATTAATATGTATGTACCGATGTACCGATTAGATCCGCGATTAAAGAAATCTTAAGCCGCGAATATAGGAATTGCGTCGCAATTTTTTAATCCGCGAATAGTGAAAACGCGAATGAAGGAAGCGCGAATAAGGAGCTTTTACTGTACATGCAATTCAATGCAAATTTACAAACAAAAAATATTTTCTATACAAAAAACACAAAATTTTCAAGGTACAATTTTTACCGTGTTTCTGTTTATTTAAAGCGTTTATTTAAAATTAGCATGGTCAGGATTTTGGTAGGCAAGCTAATATAGGCGTATTTATCTATTATTAAATAAATAAATAAAATGTTTCATCAGCCCCCCGATTACGTAAGAATTGTCGATCAAATGGTAAAGGTTCGGCGTCAAAGTAAAATAAACCATGACAGCATTGAATTAGAGCTCAATTTCGTCTGCCCATTCTTATACGTTTAGGGTATCGTACATACCTAAACGTATAAGAATGGGCAGACGAAATTGAGCTCTAATTCACTGCAGTTATGGTTTATTTTACTTTGACGAAAATCTTTAACGTTTGATCGGCCATTCTTACATGATTGGGGGGCTGGTTAACAGATCGGTGAAGGTCGTGGTGTATCCGACTCTAGGACCACCATAGTTTAAGGCACCCACAAAGGCAGTTCTCAGTACTTGGTATAAAACTAAAAAAGTCTACATAACTTTTTTTAAACTAGGTCCGTTTCTTTACAGCCGAATCGTATACAACGATCTGAACTCGATAACTCCAGAACAGTACTTCAAACAAGTAACACGAAGAGTCGCAGAAATTAAAGCGGTTTCGGTAAGTGTTTCTCTTTTCCACTCACGACTACTCATATACATTCGTTTCATTCTAACACAAAACCAACAGATTCTCTCAGGATCCGCGTGCGACTTATACGATTTTAATGGATGTTAGCAAATATTAGTCTGTATACATGTTTTTAGTGTTATGAAAGTTTTGATTTTATGGAAGTTTGCCTCTATGCTACTCTTATTTTATATTCAAAGACTCGCGGCGCTGATAGTGCGTTTTTGGCGGAGCAGCAGTATGACATATCTGTAATGAAATATGTGATTGTTCTTGATGAAAACATTCATCATTACAATGGTATAGTGGATGATTTAATGAAATGATCAATTCAGCGATATGGGCACGACATATACTTACACGTGCTGGGAATTATAATATTTGTTAGTACAATAAAACTTTTTACTATTGTATAATTAAAATTGTATAGCAATAAAATAATTAGATGTGTCATCAGTTTAGAGATAGTATAAGTACATCAGAGTTACCTACATTGTTACTATAAGATCTTTTAAAATATTATATTGAATTAACATATTTCCAGCTATGACGTCACAATATAGCGTAAAGTCCGTCCTATTAAAATTTACACAACAATTATTATATTTAATTGCACAGATGGCAACTTCCATAGAATTGAACATTACGAAAGTAATTTTTTGGAAACATCACTAACTTACCGCTGTTTATTTCTCTCTTTCTTTCACTGCTAAATAAAGGAGGAGGTAAATATGATAAGAGAGCCTTTTCGATTAGTAGACTTTTTGGAGCGCATCCTGGTGAGTACCGACGACATTGGAGTTTATGATGTTTCTATATTTCTTTCTTTTTCACGGTGAAATCTCAGCTATTCTTTTTCATTACTACCCACGTTTGTAGGACTTTCAGGCCCATATTAATAAACCGACATCAGACAAAACGTTTGCGAGGGTAAGACTGGTCTTAAGTATAGATTGATCGATACTTGAAATCCTGTTCTTAGCTGATGTCGGCTTATCATTATGGGACTTATCATCAAGCGAGCTATTTGGTACATTTGGTTAAAATTGGTACAGTATTTTTTTTCGGAATTGGTGTTTGTGGACATTATTTAGAAATGGTTCCATATTATTATACGTCTAATATCTGTATCTGAATATGGAGAAAAAAACCTAAGTTATCCTTTATACTATATATAGCTCAATTACCACTGACTCACTCACTCACTCATTGACATAATTGTTCTCCTAGAAAGAGACAGAAAACGATATAATGATGTAGGGGAGATGTGTTCGGGTGCGGGATTCGAGTGGGGAAAAATTATGACATTTCGGAAAAACAAGATGGCGGCCGACTTGATTCTTGCAACTCTTTTGTTTTCCAACCGATTTCGTTACAACTCGCAATTATTGAAGAAATTAGTAAACGATTTATAGAAAAAGTGGCAAAAATTGAAAAAACAAGATGGCGGCCGAGCTGAAGTGCTTTAAAATTTTTGATTTTTCGACCCCGAACCGCGGCGCCACAGATCCGAAACGGCGTGGTCGAGCATGATTATTTTTACTTTTTTCGACTACAATTATCCTGTATTTTGACAGAATGGGAGTGGTTTTTAAAAATTCAAGATGGCGGCTGTCGCGGCGGCCTTTTTGTTTGAGGTACGAAAAAACGCACTTTTAAAATTCAAATTTCTCACAGTTGGCAACGTCGGAGCGTTTCGACTTCTATGGGGCGATTGTGTGTACGGTCTCGAGGTATGGATTGGGGGAAAAAATTACCCCTTTTCTCGGGAAAATTTCAAGATTTACCCCAAAAATAAAAAAGTCGAAATACGGACTTTTTGCAAAATTTGAGTACGAGCAACCACGTGTCCTACTTGTACGAATGACATTTGGGTATTTTCGTCGCCGAGGTCTGGCAACACTGGAATTTATCAAAGTAAAAGTGATTTTCGACATGGTCTTTTTTCAGGGGCGATCATTTCGGCTGAGTGCGAGCGAGATGAAAAATTTAAACGTCATCAGGAGCGGTATATCCTTTAGTTTACGGGAAAATTATGAAACTATGTAAAATGTGTCTGTGGAACGAGGTGGCGGCCATTTTGTATTCTTTTTGTGTTTTTCAAAATTTCAATCACGTTTTTGAGGCAGTTGGCAACATTTGGGAAAGTTGACATGTATGGATCGATTGTGTAACTGGACCGGCAGTATCGAGATATCTAAACAGTGTTGCCATATTTGGGGTAGTTTTCGAGATTTTCCCCAAAAATTTCCTCCTGTATAATTTTGTATGAAAATTTTTTTTCCCACTGTTGGCTTCGTATACAAGTCAGAAAATTAAACTTGAAGAAAAATATGGAGGCAGCTGATGATTGAGGATTTTGGAGACGGGTAAAGAGCACGGCCGAGGTATTGAAGATAGGTGGGGGGTGCTCGACCAAATGTCATTTGAAACTTCATCCAATAGACAATAAGCTGAAAAAAAATTCAAAATGGCGGATTTAAGATGGCCGCCATACAAATTTATTTGGTGTCTATCTCAGAAAGTAAAAAAGATGGCAGAGTGGTTTCTTGGCAAGAGATGATCAGGACGAGTAGGTCTATTCAGCGAAGTGAAAAAAAATTCAAGATGGCGGATTTTTTTTTTCATACCAAATTATATGGCGATTAGGACTCATTGACGTAATTTATTGTTCTCCAAGAAAGAGACAGAAAACGATACAATGATGTATGGGAGATGTGTTCGGGTGCGGGATGGGAGTAGGGAAAAATTATGACATTTTTGAAAAACAAGATGGCGGCCGACGTGATTCTTGCAACTCTTTTGTTTTCTAACCGATTTCGTTAAAACTCACAATTATTGAAGAAATTAGGAAACGATCAATGGAAAAAGCGGAAAAAATTGGAAAACCAAGATGGCGGCTGAGCTGTAGTGTTTTCAAATTTTTGATTTGTCGACCCCGAACCGCGGCGCCGCAGATCTGAAACGGCGTGGTCGAGCATAATATTTTTTTATTTTTTCGCCTGCCAATATCCTGTGTTTTGACAGAATGGGACTTGTTTCTAAAAATTCAAGATGACGGCTGTCGCGGCGGCCGTTCGGCTTGAGGTACGAAAAACGCAATTTTAAAATTCAAATTTCTCACAGTTGGCAACGTCGGAGCGTTTTGACTTCTATAGGGCGATTGTGTGTACGGACTCGAGGTATGGATTGGGGAAAAAAAATACCCCATTTTCCAAAAAAATTTCAAGATTAACCCCAAAAATAAAAAAATCGAAATACGTATTTTTTGCAAAATTCGAGTACGAGCAACCACGTGTCCCACTTGTACAAATGACATTTGGGTATTTTCGTGGCCGAGGTCTGGCAACACTGGAATTTATCAAAGTAAAAGTGATTTTCTTTTCTTTCTGAAATGGTCTTTTTTCAGGGACGATCATTTCGGCTGGGTGCGAGCGAGATGAAAAATTGAAACGTCATCAGAAGCGGTATATCCTGTAGTTCACGGGAACATTATAAAACTATGTAAAATGTTTCTGTGAAACCAGGTGGCGGCCATTTTGTATTCTTTTTGTGTTTTTGAAAACTTCGACCACGTTTTTGAGGCAATTGGCAACATTTGGGAAAGTTGACATGAATGGATCGATTGTGTAACTCGACCGGCAGTATCGAGATATCTAAACAGTGTTGCCACATTTGGGGTAGTTTTCGAGATTTTCCCCAAAAACTCCCTCCTGTAAAATTTTGCATGACAAATTTTTTTTCCACTGATGGCTTCGTATATAAATCAGAAAATATAACTTGAAGAAAAATATGGAGACAGCTGATGATTGAGGATTTCGGAGACGGGTAAAGAGCACGGCCAAGGTATTGAAGATAGGTGGGGGGTTCTCAAACAAATGTCACTCGAAACCTCATCCAATTGGCGGTGAGTTGAAAAATCTCCAAAATGGCGGATTCAAGATGGCCGCCATACAAATTTCATCAGTGTCTGTCTCGGAGAGTATTAGAGATGGAATTGTGGTTTCTCGGCAAGAGATGATCAGGACGAGGAGGTCTATTTAGCTAAATGAAAAAATTTCAAGATGGCGGAATATTTTTTTTCATACCAAATTAAATGGCGATTAGGAACTATAAAAGACGTCATTGTTCTCCTAGAAAGAGACAAAAAACGATACAATGATGTAGGGGAGATGTGTTCGGGTGCGGGATTCGAGTTGGGAAAAATTATGACATTTCGGAAAAACAAAATGGCGGCCGACGTGATTCTTGCAACTCTTTTGTTTTCCAACCAATTTCGTTGCAACTCGCAATTATTTAACAAATTAATAAATGATCAATAAAAAAAATAGAAAAAATTCGAAAAATAAGATGGCGGCCGAGCTGTATTGTTATGTCGAGGTAGTTCATGTCTAAGAGATATTATGTTTGGGTGTGGGATGGGAGTAAGGAAAAATTATGACATTTCGGGAAAACAAGATGGTGGCTGATTTGCCGAAATGAACCGATCGAAGCATAGAAGATAGGTGGGGGTGCTCGACCAAATGTCATTCCAAACTTCATCCAATAGACAATGAGCTGAAAAAAAATTCAAAATGGCGGATTTAAGATGGCTGCCATACCAATTTATTTGGCGTCTATCTTAGAAAGTATAAAAGATGGAAGAGTGGTTTCTTGGCAAAAGATGATCAGGGTATGTACGATACCCTAAACGTATAAGAATGGGCAGACGAAATTGAGCTCTAATTCAATGCTGTCATGGTTTATTTTACTTTGACGAAAATCTTTAACGTTGATCGACCATTACATCATTGGGGCCCAGGACGAGGAGGTCTATTTAACGAAATGAAAAAAAATCAAGATGGCGGAATATTTTTTTTCATACCAAATTATATGGCGATTAGGAACTATAAAAGACGTCATTGTTTTCTTAGAAAGAGACAGAAAACGATACAATGACCGGTACGGGAGATGTGTTCGGGTGCGGGATTCGAGTTGGGATAAATTATGACATTTTGGAAAAACAAAAAGGCGGCCGACGTGATTTTTGCAACTCTTTTGTTTTTTAACCGATTTCGTTACAACTCGCAATTATTGAAGAAATTAGTAAGCGATCAATAGAAAAAGTGAAAAAAATTGGAAAAACAAGATGGCGGCCGAGCTGTAGTGTTTTCAAATTTTTGATTTTTCGACTCGAACCGCGGCGCCACAGATCCGAAACGGGGTGGTTCATGTCTAAGAGATAGTATGTTTGGGTGTGGGATGGGAGTAGGGAAAAATTATGACATTTCGGAAAAAATCCATATTTAGGGCTCCCTGGGATTACAAAACAGGAAACTGATACCTACCAAAGTTTTAAAAAATCAGCGCCATTTTGAAATTCTTTGTTAATTGACCGATTTCGTTCAAAATCGATATTTAGGACTCCCTGGGATCACAAAACAGGAAACTGGTACCAAAATTTTAAAATAAGAGCGCCATTTTGAAATTATTTGTTAATTTACCGATTTCGTTCAAAATCGATATTTAGGGCTTCCTGGGATTACAAAAAAGGAAACTGTTACCAAAGTTTTAAAAAATCAGCGCCATTTTGAAATTCTTTGTTAATTGACTGATTTCATTCTAAATCGATATTTAGGACTCCCTGGGATCTCAAAACAGGAAACTGTTATTTAAATATATAACAATCCCTGGGATCCCTGGGAATTCAAAACAGGAAACTTGTACCAAAATTTTAAAAAATCAGCGCCATTTTGAATTTATTTATATATTGACCGATTTCGTTCAAAATCGATATTAAGGGCTCTCTGGGATTACAAAACAGGAAACAGATACCAACGTGTTAACAAATCAGCGCCATTTTGAAATTCTTTGTTAATTGACCGATGTCGTTCAAAATCGATATATTGGGCTCCCTGGGATTACAAAACAGGAAACAGATACTAACGTTTTAACAAATCAGCGCCATTTTGAAATTCTTTGTTAATTGACCGATGTCGTTCAAAATCGCTATATTGGGCTCCCTGGGATTACAAAACAGGAAACAGATACCAATGTTTTAACAAATCAGCGCCATTTTGAAATTCTTTGTTAATTGACCGATGTCGTTCAAAATCGATATATTGGGCTCCCTGGGATCACAAAACAGGAAACTGATACCAAAGTTTTAAAAAATCAGTGCCATTTTGAAATTCTTTGTTAATATTATTGACCGATTTCGTTCAAAATCGATATTTAGGACTCCCTGGGATAAGAAAGCAGGAAACTGATACAAAAGTTTTAAAAAATCAACGCCATTTTGAACTTCTTTGTTAATTAACTGATTTCGTTCAAAATCGATATTTAGGGCTCCCTGGGATCACAAAACAGGAAACAGATACCAACGTTTTAACAAATCAGCGCCATTTTGAAATTATTTGTTAATGGACCGATTTCGTTCAAAATCGATACTTATGGCTAACCACATCCCGTGAGCTGCTTTAGCAGCTCGCGCACAGAGCGAAACACTAGTTTATCTATACATGTGCACGATAACGTCAGACCTGAGGCAAAAATTCGAAAAAGCTGCACTGCCATATTTTGTGATTGGCTGAGTTCATGGTATTCTTGCTGCAACAATGCATTTTAGCCAATGGTGAATGGGTATCGGTCGGTCAATCTGAGGTGATTGTGATCGTTACAGTACGGTGGTAGGCCCTTGGTCCCGTGACGCGACTCTACAGTGTGCAAATATTAATAACCAACGCAGCCAAGGGCTAATAAAAAACAATGTACCGACACCGGTCCGAAATTGCGTTATTCACAGTACAGCTTGGGATCAGGCGGGGAGGTGCAAGGTAGGGAACGGGAGAGTTCAGGTTTATTTACGTATCTCGCACGTACGTACGTCAAACGTATCATTAGTATATGTACCGCAATCACTATTGGTCAAAATCCAATGTCGCACCAAAAATACCATAGCTAGTCTTTACAATTGAGGATGTAAGGAGGAGGTTGGTGCAACTTTTAGCTCCCCAAGATTAAGGCTTCAGCTGGTCTCATGTTATTGTACGTACACCGCATAAGACTATAATAGCCAACCCAACATATTTGTCACCTTTACATATTGTTCACTTATTAATTTATAAGCTTGTTTCGATTAATAAAGACGTTGATCCCACAACTAATGATCTTCATAGGCAATTTCTGACGTTTTGAGTATCCGTATTCCATACACTTTACCATCCAAGCCACCACCACTACAGCCCATAAACGTCCCACGTAACGTCTCGTCAGCACGAGGCTGGGCACAGGCCTCCACTCTCATAGGAAAGAGGGAATGAGAGCTATCATTTTTGAAGACCTATCCATAGATAACCCACACGTATGGGTTTGATGAAAAAAAATTTTTTGAGTTTACTGAAACTCAAAAAAGTCTAAGTATGGGGACCCCCAAAGTTTATTGTTTTTTTTCTATTTTTGTGTGAAAATCTTAATGCGGTTCACAGAATACATCTACTTACCAAGTTTCAACAGTATAGTTCTTATAGTTTCGGAAAAAAATGGCTGTGACATACGGACGGACAGACAGACAGACAGACAGACAGACAGACATGACGAATCTATAAGGGTTCCGTTTTTGCCAAATTTGGCTACGGAACCCTAAAAATGAAGTAAAAACAAAACTAAACAGGCATAAAAATTGGTTCCAATTATCCGGTGGGACTATACCTATAGTTCGCGCGCGAGTTGAATGCAGAGCAAATGTATGTGTCACCATACATTTGCTCTGCATTCAACTCGTGCGCGAACTATAGATGTCCGTGACTTCTGGTGGTCGGTCTGGTGGGACTTATAGAAATATGAATGCCTTTAATACAAGGGCCCTCAGATCCATTTGGCTCTGACACTCGATTATCGAACTCTAGAGAACTGTGTAAGAATGACCGATGAAATCGTTAAAAATCTGCAGCAAAGTAAATAAACCATAACAGCATTAAATTAGGGCTCAATTTCGTGTGCCCATTCTTATACGTTTAGACGTATGTACGATACTCAAACGTATAAGAATGGATACACGAAATTGAGCTCTAATTCAATGCAGTTATGGTTTATATTACTTTGACGCTGCACCTTTACCATTTGATGGACAATTCTTACATAATCGGGGGGCAGGTCCCGACAGATTATGATGAATGTGCAACATATACCTCTATTAATCTAGACTGCTGGTAGTGGGATTGACGCCTATTCGTTCCTTATTCTATTAGGTTGTTTCCTCATATCTCATGACGACATGAAAATACGGTCTCATAACCGTAATTCATAACGTTAACACAAAACACTACTTCAGGAATTTCCAGCTATGTTTCACAAACATTTTTTACCCCATCGTATTAGCAACGTACCTTTGCAAAGGTTACGCTAAACCAGTCTTACCATATCGTAGAGAATGTGGCCGATTCTGTATAACACAATCTCTAAACTAAACTAAAATGGCAGCTTAATATCTAGTTCTGTCCCTTTCCGTAGGGAGTATTATGAAAGGGTTAGCAATATTTGTAATGCTCTAATTTTAGTTTAGTTTAGAGATTGTGCACTACAGAATCAGCCCCATTGTCTATTTACACTTTATAAAGGACCAATATATTTTATTTACATAGCTGGAATTTACAAATAAAGACACTCCATTCCACAAGTGGTTCAGAACATCTCATGAACTTCAGCCCCTTGTAATAGGAAGTGGATGAATATGCTGTTACTTTTGTTTCAGAGCCCAGAGGAGAGAGGCGTGCTGATACAAATCCTAGAGAGCACTTACAGGTTTACGCTCGGTTCTATAGCTGGTGGCAAGTATTATAATAAAAAATTCAACTTTATTGCACACATTGCTGAAATGAATAAATGTACTTTTGCACACATAATGCAAAAGCAACGTAATGATTAGGTTTAGGTAAATTTTAGGAGCCTACTTTAGTGTCGATGTGCACATCAAACTAAAACTTCTGTATAATAGTTCAAACTAGCTGATTGTGGCGACTGCACTAATGTGGATTCGGGTTAGCTTTTGCTGTCTCAATTTTTTTTGGACACAATTATTATTGAGTCGAAAGTCAGCATTGAAAAAAAAATTAAATTTTCTAAAACTCTTTTTTTTTTTTTTTTTCCATTACAAGTTAGCCCTTGACTTTCTCTCTGTGAATATGCAGTCTAAGATGGTAGCGGGCTAACCTGTTAGGGGTATGGCAGTTAAATCACGGTTGACTAAAAATTTACTGTGCCAAAATAAACCTAAGAGTTCCTCAGACTATATCTCATATGGTTTCATATTCTCCTATACTGTCTTAATAAAAAAAACACACTATGTCTATACATAGTGTGGTTTTTTATTAAAATTAAATATTAAAATTCAAGCTAAAACAAATAATCTATTTAAATACTGCAAGGTAATCAATATTCATGATAAGGTCAAATGCCAGCTTCTAAAAAAACAATTCTATAACTAAGATATACAAAATTTAGTTTGTCATAAAACTCAAATACTAAACAGGCTTAAAAATTAGTTTCAATTTTGGCCACCGGGCCAGATAAGTTTGTGGGAATAGAATAATGAGAAACTAAATTTTGTATATCTTAGTTATAGAATTGTTCTTTTAGAAGCTGTCTTTTGACCTTATCATGAATATTGATTACCTTGCAGTATTTACATAGATTATTTGTTTTAGCTTGAATTTTAATATTTAAAGGCACAATGACTTTCAGCAATCTATAGGCAATCTATAGGCAAATCATATAATATTTTTATTTCATGACATGGCATATTATTTTCTTTTCGTCGTTTCATCTTTCGGTCGTTCGTGGGAATGAGCATTCTATTTTATAACAAAATTCCACAATCTAGCTTAAACTTGCCTTTACACAAGTTTAAGAAATCCATTAAAAGTATGCTTTTGAAAAAAGCTTATTATACTGTGGAAGATTACGTTAATGACAAAAGAGCATTTGACTCGCTCCAGCAATGCTAAGGACAGCGGGTATTTATGTATAGTACACATTAATTAAATTGTAATAGTAGATTGTATTATAAGGGAGCAAAATAATATTTTTACGGCGAGGGCGCTTTTTTGAATCCAGAACGAAGTGAGGGATTCTAGAGTAGAATCCTGAGCGTAGCGAGGGATTCTTTAGTAGAATCCTGAACGAAGCGAGGGATTCAAAGTACGTCGCCCGAGCCAAAAATATATTTGCGCCCGAATGATACACTCTACTTTTCATCACCCTGTATGAGAAAATTTGGTTCCTGCGGGAACTCTTTAATTTCCCGGGATAAAAAGCATATGTGCTATTTCCAGACTATAATCTTTTTTTTTTTTTTGAAATCTATCTCTGTGCCAAATTTTATCCAGATCCGTTCAGCCGTTCGGGCGTAATTGAGTAACACTCATCCATACCACCATACATCCACACATCCATCCAAACTTTTTTTTAAATATGTATATCCATATAGCCCTTTCGTTAGTTAAAATTCAGAAATTATAAATTCCTAAATTGACCCTGCCGGGGATCGAACCCTGGACCTCCGCACGTTAATACAGCAGCGCTCAACACTGCGCCACGGAGGTCGTCAATTTGCGTTGGCGCTGAACACTAAGATGTTCCAAATTCAATAAGTGCGCGGCAAAGATAATTGCGGCGCACTTACGAGTATAAAGAGGATTAAAAACTCATTCCTGCCCGCTAAAAGTTTCTTATAGAAAACACCACCTTTGGGCGCACATAAAGGCGAACCAAGTCGTCCTTTTCGAATACATGGGATGAAAATAATATTTTTTTTCAAAAGAGCAACCGCCGAGTTTCATGCTGGTTCTTCTCGGTAGGAATGGCATTCCAAACCAGTGGTAGATTCATTTGACGATTCGAAAGCACTTGTAAAAGTTTATTTGAATAAAAAACGTTTGAATTTTTGAATTTTTTAGCCGTGGGAGCATCAGCGGTATACCCCATAGATCTAGTGAAGACTCGAATGCAGAACCAACGTACTGGCTCCTTTATCGGGGAAGTGGCGTATCGTAACTCATGGGACTGCTTTAAGAAGGTCGTACGACACGAAGGTCTCTTCGGCCTTTACAGAGGACTGGTTCCGCAATTGATCGGTGTCGCGCCAGAAAAGGCCATTAAATTGACGGTAAGTCCCATATTATAGGCCTGAACAAAAACGATAAAGGTGATGGTCCACCTTGGAATAACTATTGTACAGTAGGTTTAAAAAAACGCAGAAAAATAGTAAGATTAATTTTAAAATAAAATACTTTAGTATTTCTGTTAATTTGCTCAAAAGTGTCATATACCTAATATTGCACTTTTGAGCAATTTAATTCTATTTAAACTTGAAGCGCATTTCATAATGAATTTATTGGAAATACTAGCTATTGCCCGCGACTTCGTCCGCGTGGATTAAGGTTTTTTGGTTCCCGCGGGAACTCCTTAGATTTCCGGGATAAAAAGTAGCATATGTGTTATTCCAGACTATAATCTCTATGCCAAATTTCATCCAGATCCGTTCAGCCGTTCGGGCGTGATTGAGTAACAAACATCCATACATCCATGCAAACTTTCGCATTTATAATATTTATTATTATTATTTGATTTTTGGAGGTGGTTATACATTCCCGACAAGATTTAGATGAGGTTGTTACAGTGAGATAGGCGTCGGTTCAGATACTTGTCACGCCAGAACTGCGATTTAATTTAAAACGTTTTATTTACAGATGAATGACTTAGTGCGCGATAAGTTTATGGACAAGAATGGAAATATCACGTTACACGGAGAAATTATTGCTGGTGCCTGCGTGAGTATCCCGAAATTTTAAATTTAAATATAGTATAATGACTTAGGTACAAAATGAAATCATAAGACCGGCTTTAAACATGAAATTATTGCTGGTGCCTGCGTGAGTATCCCGAAATTTTAAATTTAAATATAGTATAATGACTTAGGTACAGAATGAAAGCTTAAGACTGGCTTTAAACATGAAATTATTGCTGGTGCCTGCGTGAGTATCCCGAAATTTTTAATTTAAATATAGTATAATGGCTTAGGAACAGAATGAAAGCTTAAGAGTGGCTTTAAACATGCTCACGTATTAAAGTGTCAAAAAAATCGGACCACCGAAAGGTGTTCAAGACCTTATCGGGTAACATGCTAAATCCATACTAATATTATAAATATATTAATTTATTATAAATATATTAATTAGGTTAAAGGGTTTCTAAACGTGGCCGTTTAGAAACCGTTTAACCGATTTTAATGAAATGAACATAGATAGGCATCTCGGGGGTGAACAGGGTGCATTTTTAAAAGGTATTTCAACAAACCTTTTTTTTTTTACTGCAAAATAGGCTTACGTTTGACAGCTTAGTGCAAACGATGAGGTGTAGGTTGGAATGTGCTTGCCTAGAAGTTGCCTATTCACTCTTGCCCTGAAATAATATGTGTGGTGGAAGAGTATTCCACACCTTAGTGGCTCGTAAAATCGTTTCGTGCAAGCAAATCGACGCGAATGAAGGCGTAGGCATCATCTATTTTCAATTTATTTTCTAATTCCCACTACAGCCCATTAACGTCCCACTGCTGGGCACAGGCCTCCACTCTCATAGGATAGAGGGAATTAGAGCTTAGACCCACCATGCTGCTCCAATGCGGGTTGGCGGGCTAATCACTATTTCGTTATTTCCACAGGCCGGCGCATCTCAAGTAGTATTCACAAATCCTCTGGAAATAGTGAAGATCCGCTTACAAGTGGCGGGCGAAATCGCGGCCGCGAGCAAGGTTCGCGCCTGGTCCGTAGTGAAGGACCTGGGACTCTTCGGCCTCTACAAAGGCGCTAGAGCCTGCCTACTGAGAGATGTTCCCTTCAGCGCTATATACTTCCCCGCCTACGCTCATGTTAAGGTATTTAACCTAGCGCTGTAGTAATAAATGTAGGTACTTTTTAGTTCCATGAATATGGATTGTCTTCTTTTATCATTCGGCAAAACTACGTATGTATATAAACGTTACGTTCGTCCAAAAATAGGACTCTCAAGTCTCAAGTCGCGCCTAAAGAAGCTTTGTTACAGGTACTAGTAATCATACAACCAGGTATGTGTATAATCATAAACTAAGTACGAGGTACCGGCTATTCTGATCTAATTTAACCTGCACCGGCCCACGACTGGGCAAAGACCTCCCTCCGATTTCCCCACATCTCCCTATATAAACTAGTGGTTCGCCCCGAACTGAGACCTCGCGGTATCCATAAACTTACAGAGCGCCATCTATGTGAAATTCTGTTAAACATAGTGAAGCTCATTAAAAATTAAATAATTTCCTTTCCTTAGAATATTTATCTAATTTTAGTATTTGTTGTTCAAGTACAGGATATAATTCAAATAAGTGATCAAGTTTCAGGCTCAGCCTTTTCTTTTTAAGCACAAACGAATAAATTTGTACAGAGCGCCATCTATTGACAACATTGTGAAGTTTGTTAAAAATACGTGTGCTCATTAAAAATTAAATAATTTCGTTTCCTTATAATATTTATCTAATTTTAGTATTTGTTGTTCAAGTACAAGATATAATTCAAATAATTAATCAAGTTTCAGGCTCAGCCTTTCAGAAAATTGGGAGTTCTGAGGTCATCTTTGGACGTCAGAAAATCACCACTTTGAAAGCCCCCCTTCTATGAGAGCCCCCCTGAAATAAAGATTTTTATAACTTTTTAAGCCATATTCGGCGGGAGGCCATCGGTTTACACAGTATATTTAAATTTGAAGTAATTACGTTCAGTAATTCAGAAGTTATAAGGCTCTGACAGACGGACGGACGGACAAGTGCCAATTCACCCAAGTAGACTCAGAGACCTTCGCTTCGCTCGGTCAATAAAAAATTGGCAGTCATAGGGACTGTCGATAGAAGTGAAAACGAATATTTATAATTAAAAAATTAAAATATAAACCTTAAAACTAAGGGATTAAAGTTTAATTACGAATGTAGTATATTTATATTTAAGACCTCATCGAGCATGTCGATGTTCGCGAGCATGTCGGAGTGAGGTGTCAGTGACGCGAATCCACAAGTTTACCCCCTACCAAAAAGTGCTCAACGCGGCTAATAGTAGTTTGTGATATAAGGGCGGTAAATAGGTTTTTACATACGAGTTGACTAATGTCAGCCCGATGACGCCAGTCGAGGGCTGACCATCGTCACGAGTTTGTTAAAACCTTAACGCCCGTGTATCACACGATATTTTTCAATACATTTGTGAGAAAACTTGAAATTAAAAGTCGAGTAGGTAGGAACTAGGTACTCACTAGAAAATGGCTTCTCACGCCCATACTTAGTCGAGATTTTCGGCGGCTATTACAAGCGCGACTTTTTTCTCACAGCTAAAATACCTTATTGTTGATTTAATTTTATTATTACACATCACTTATACCACTCATCTTATTATTTAATAATTTATAAGAAAAACTCAATGAAACTTTTAAAAATAGCGCGCACAGATTCAAGATTTTAGTAGTACCTATCTATAGCGCGTTGTTGTAATTGCGTTTTTTTTAATTGGCTTCATGGCCTTAGGTTCTAGCTCTTAACTATCAGCCTGGACTATTCAGCCTTTACTTTTTTGATTTATAAAACTTAAAACAATTTTAATTATCTAAATTAAATACAATTTTTAATTTCATGAATTAATTTCATCAATCTACATCTAAATGTTATTATTTTTTAAGTTTTCTACATACAAAGTTAATATCATTATAAACCTTCTTTCAAGAAAACTTTTTATTTAGAAGTAAAGTGGCCTTACAAAAATTAAAAAAAAAACTGCAAAAAAATAGCACGAGGGCAGTAAATTCTGCAAAAAAAAAGCACGAGGGCAGTAAATTTAACTTACAAGCCCTGTTTACTGCCTCTGTAAGTGCATTTTGCGAGCAAGTGTATTGAAAAGAAGTTTTCACTTCAATACATTTCTAAGATGTTGGTCTTTGCAGCTGTTTGGATGATATTTTTAATGTTTAGATTTTAAGGTATTTTTAATTTGATATTTTTGTTATAAATAAATAATTCTCTAAGATGTTGGTCATTTGGATGTTTTTAGGTAAGTATTTTCTTGTATAATCTAATGTTTATTGTCTGTTTGTAGGCAAAATTCGCAGACGACAACGGATATAACCACCCTCTGACGCTGCTAGCGGCGGGAGCTATCGCCGGCGTGCCGGCAGCTTCCCTAGTTACACCGGCTGACGTCATCAAGACTAGGTTGCAGGTAAAATTTACTACTTTGTTTTAAAATGGACCAGACCGACAATTATTTTGGTTGGGCATTTTTTTTTTGGCAGGTACCAAAATCATCTGGAAAAAATTAGTAGAAAAGTTTGCTAACGAAATCGGTTTAGGGCACATCGGTTGGATGCTTTCAATGTCTATAACAGACAGGTAGAAACAATTTTTGTGTAATACAGAAGATTACATCGTCTACTAAACAGCCGGCGGCATTTGCCTCGTCGCATAGCTTATCCCCCCAACTTTAAAGTGGTTTTATTACATTTTACAGAACTTTAGATTGGTGTTTTTTAGGGTTCCGTACCAAAATGGTAAAAATGGAACCCTTATGGTGCTACTTTCTCCGTCCGTCCGTCCGTCCGTCCGTCTGTCACAGTCGATAATTTCAGTAACTATTATAGCTATCGACATGAAATTTGGAATAGTTGTGTATAATAGTGGCCTAACATCATTAAAATAAAAAAAAAATCGAAAATTATTTTTAGTTTAATTAAAAAAGGGGGAAAATCGGGGGGTTGAAATTTCAAAGTATGATAACTATACTCAGTGGGATATCATATGAAAGGGCTTTACTTCTACATTCTAAAACAGATTTTTATTTATTTTTATGCATAATAGTTTTTGATTTATTGGGCAAAATGTCGAAAAAAATACCGTTCCCCTCCCCCCCCCCCCCCCCCCCCTTATCTCCGAAGTTTACCAATTGAAAAATCTGAAATAATTATGGTCAATAGAAGCTTATGTATATTTTACAGGAAAAATAAAACCAACGCTCTAACTAGCATAGTTTTTTAGGGTTCCGTACCCAAAGGGTAAAAACGGGACCCTATTACTAAGACTCCGCTGTCTGTCTGTCTGTCTGTCTGTCTGTCTGTCTGTCTGTCTGTCTGTCTGTCTGTCTGTCTGTCTGTCTGTCTGTCTGTCTGTCTCCAGGCTGTATCTCATAAACCGTGATAGCTAGAAAGCTGAAATTTTCACAAATGATGTATTTCCGTTGCCGCTACAACAACAAATACTAAAAATTAAAAAAATATATATATTAAGGGGGGTCCCCATACAATAAACGTGTTTTTTTCGTATTTTTTTGCTCAATATTAAAAACGGTAACAGGTAGACGGTTCAAATTTTCACAGAATATTAACTTGTATATTACCTTTCAAAATAAATAATTAAATATCAATAAAGTAAATATTAAAGGGGGGCTCCCATACAACAAACGTAATTTTTATTTTTAATACGTCATAAATCGTAAAACTTACTACAGGTTTGTACGGAACCCTCGGTGCGCGAGTCCGACTCGCACTTGGCCGGTTTTTTGATATTAACAATAAACCTCAACAAACAAAGTTAGTTTTGCGGTTCATTTCGTCTTGTTTTTAATACGTCATAAATCGTAAAACTTACTACAGGTTTGTACGGAACCCTCGGTGCGCGAGTCCGACTCGCACTTGGCCGGTTTTTTTTTGGTTTAACTCAGTAGTTGATATAATATATCTTTAATTTCCTTTAGGTCGTAGCCCGGTCGGGACAAACGACGTACAATGGAGTTATAGACGCGACAAGAAAGATTTACGCTGAAGAAGGCGCTAGGGCGTTCTGGAAGGGAGCTATAGGTAAATATTTAGCAACCATTTTCCATTACGTCTGTCTGAACTTGTTATGACTATCAAACTCAAACTCTTACTCATATTTTTTTATTCAAATGAACTCGTTAAAGTGCTTTCGAATCATCGATTAAATCTACAACTGGTTCGGAATTCCTACCATTCCATTCCTACCGAGAAGTCAAGAAATCAGTGGATGCTCTTTAAAAAAAATGCATTTACAATTACATCAATGTGTAGATCTACATAAGTATCTACGACAAGTTAGCCATTGACTGCGATCTCACCTGATTGTAAGTAATTATGCAGTCTAAGATGGTAGCGGGCTAACCTGTTAGGGGTATCGCAGTTATATTAAACCCATATCCCTAATCGGTTTCTACACGGTATCGTACCAGAATGTTTAATGGCTTGGCGACACGTCATTGTCGGTAGGTTGGTAACTAGCCACGGCCGCAGCATCCGACCAGGACGGAATAGCAAATCAGAAATTATAAATTCCCAAATTTACACTGCCGGGCTCGAACCCAGGACCTTGGGAGGTTAACGTAACCTTGGGACGTTAAGACGAAGTGATGATGCGGCCTAAGATGGGACGCGCTTGTCTAGAAGATGCCTATTCACTCTTGATTTAAATATATCCAGATTGTAATTGGTGGGAAACACAGTTTTTGGTAGAGTATTCCAGACTCTAGCCATGCGAATAAGGAATGAAGACGCAAAGCGATTCGTGCGTATGGATAGAACGTTGACGAAACTTGCAACGTTGTTGGTGGAAACTCGCAAGGCGTCTTGCGGTACGATGGTAGAAAGGTGAAGGGGGTACAAGATCGAAAAGCTAATTCAGCAACATGTACAAAATCATATTATACTTCAATCAATTTCAATTAAATTCAATTCAATTTCAATTTGGCAGGGTCAATTTGGGAATTTATAATTTCTGAATTTTCCCTGGTCTGGCCTGGTGGGAGGAGGTGGGAGGCTTCGGCCGTGGCTAGTTACCACCCTACCAGCAAAGACGTGCCGCCAAGCGATTTAGCGTTCCGGTACGATGCCGTGTAAAAACCGAATAGGGTATGGGTTTAATACAACTGCCATGCCCCTAACAGGATAGCCCGCTACCATCTTAGACTGCATCATCACTTACCATCAGGTGAGATCGCAGTCAAGGGCTAACTTGTAGTGGATAAAAAAATATATATATACTCCTTAAAAACTACACAAAGTTGTTATTCCATAACACATGAACATGACTAAATAAAATAATGAAACGTACACATATTATTTCAGCCCGTGTGTTCCGGTCGTCGCCACAGTTCGCCGTTACTCTTGTCACATACGAAGTCCTACAGCGTCTCTTCTTCGTCGACTTTGGAGGATCGTGAGTATATTTTTTTTAAATTTATTTAAGACACTTTACAATCTTGCATTGTAGAGTCAACATCTCCTGAGGATGCTCCGGTATCGGAGTGAAACGTACGTTGAGGGTATTTTGGAGGGTTTATGCGGTGTGGTGAATATCGCGGGCTGCAAGTTCAAGATACCCAATGTACCACATAGATTTGCCTTCTGTGGCCGATTATAGCGAATTAAACTTCTTTTTTTTTTATATGTGGTGTGGTGAATATCGCGGGCTGCAAGTTCAAGATACCCAATGTACCACATAGATTTGCCTTCTGTGGCCGATTATAGCGAATTAAACTTCTAGTTTTTTCATACCTAAAATAAGAATAATAAATTCTAACCCCCTATAAACACTAAAGTCAACGATAATGAAACAGCGTTGCCAGTATGTCCCCTGCAAGCAAAACATCTTTGACATAAAAAAACTTTTCCAAAATAGTTAAACAGTTCTCATGAAGGTTTTCAAAATTCTAATGTTTTTTATTCAAATAAACTTTTACAAGTGCTTTTGAATCGTCGACTGAATCTACCACTGGTTCGGAATGTTACATCAATATCGGTAAAAGATGATAAATAAACTTAAATAAAACGTAATAAATTCTCTTCCAGCCGACCAGCGGGCTCGGAACAGACAATAGCAACGCCAATAGAAGAGACGTTCAAAAAGCCGCACCACATCGGCGGCTACCAAGTCGCGATGCCAGTGCTCACTGGCCTCGAGACCAAGTTTGGCATCTCGCTGCCCAGGTTCTCTGCTGCCAAGCCGCAGAATACGACGAATTAGTGGACTATTGTGGACTGTAAGTGTTATAGAAATCTCTTTTCTCCATTTCTACGAACAACCCAAAGTCAAATGGAGGCTTATGTTTTGTCTACTTACTATTAAATCTTCAGGTTGTTAACTAGATGTCGCTGTACGTTGTCGTATCACGCTAGAAGTATTTATCCATTATTTAAGGAATGAAGGTATATTATGCGAAAGCTGCATCAAATCGGCGGCTAACAAGTCGCGATGCCAGTGCTCACTGGCCTCGAGACTAAGTTCGGCATCTCGCTGCCCAGGTTCTCTGCTGCCAAGCCGCAGAATACGACGAATTAGTGGACTATTGTGGACTGTAAGTGTTATAGAAATCTCTTTTCTCCATTTCTACGAACAACCCAAAGTCAAATGGAGGCTTATGTTTTGTCTACTTACTATAATATCTTCAGGTTGTTAACTAGATGTCGCTGTACGTTGTCGTATCACGCTAGAAGTATTTATCCATTATTTAAGGAATGAAGGTATATTATGCGAAAGCTGCACCACATCGGCGGCTACCAAGTCGCGATGCCAGTGCTCACTGGCCTCGAGACCAAGTTTGGCATCTCGCTGTCAAGGTTCTCTGCTGCCACAGAATACGACGAATTAGTGGACTATTGTGGACTGTAAGTGTTATAGAAATCTCTTTTCTCCATTTCTACGAACAACCCAAAGTCAAATGGAGGCTTATGTTTTGTCTGCTTACTATAATATCTTCAGGTTGTTAACTAGATTCATTCATTCATTCTTCATTGCGTTTGTTTCTTTATTTAAAGGTTGTCTGGAGGAGATCACTTTTAGTGATAAGACCGCCTTTGCACACTTATTTGTTTTTGTTTGTTCACTTTTTTGTTTCTTTTTAATGTTTTGTGTGGCAATAAAGTATTTATCTATCTATCTATCTATCTAGATGTCGCTATACGTTGTCGTATCACGCTAGAAGTATTTATCCATTATTTAAGGAATGAAGGTATATTATGCGAAAGCGGCATCAAATCGGCGGCTAACAAGTCGCGATGCCAGTGCTCACTGGCCTCGAGACTAAGTTCGGCATCTCGCTGCCCAGGTTCTCTGCAGCCAAGACGCAGAATACGCCGGATTAGTGGACTATAGTGGACTGTAAGTGTTATTCTATATCTCGATTCTGCATTTCCAGGAACAACCCAAAGTCCTTAAAGGAGGCTTATATTTTTTCCATTGTCTACATCTTCAGGTTGTTAACTAGATGTCGCTGTACGTTGTTGTACCACGCTAGAAATTTTCATCCATAAATAGGAATGAGGGTATTTATATTATAAAGGAATGAGGAGGGTATATTATGTGAAAGCTGCACCACATCGGCGGCTACCAAGTCGCGATGCCAGTGCTCACTGGCCTCGAGACCAAGTTCGGCATCTCGCTGTCAAGGTTCTCTGCTGCCACAGAATACGACGAATTAGTGGACTATTGTGGACTGTAAGGGTTATTCTATTATACCTCGATTCTGCATTTCCAGGAACAACCCAAAGTCTAGAAATGGAGCCTATGTTTTTTCTACTCACTATAATTACTACATCTTCAGGTTGGTAACTGGATGTCGCTGTACGTTGTTGTACAATTTTCATCCATAAATAGGAATGAGGGTATTTGTATTATAAATGAGTGAGGGTATATTATCTGGAAGCTGCACCACATCAGCGGCTACCAAGTCACGATGCCAGTGCTTACTGGCCTCGAGACCAAGTTTGGCATCTCGCTGTCAAGGTTCTCTGCTGCCAAGCCGCAGAATACGCCGGATTAGTGGACTATTGTGGACTGTTAGTGTTATTCTATTATACCTCGATTCTGCATTTCCAGGAACATCCCAAAGTCTAGAAATGGAGGCTATGTTTTTTCTACTCACTATAATTACTACATCTTCAGGTTGGTAACTGGATGTCGCTGTACGTTGTTGAATCACGCTAGACGCTTACATTCATACAATAAAAATGAAATAAAAACAAAAACTAAACAGGCTTAAAAAAAAAACAACTGCAACAAAACAAAATTGGAACAATTTTGGCCACCGGGCCAGATAAGTTGGTGGGACTATATTAGGATTCATGATTACGTTATGTATTATACAAACTAAACGATGTCTTAAAATTTTAAAATATTTTTTTAAGATCAATTAATTAATAATATTTTCTGTCTCCTTTTGCAGGTAAGTTCCAATATGCATTGGTGGTTACTAATATAACATAGACGTGTAAGTAATGAAAGTAATATTAATATTAAATGAAAAATTAATAAATCAATTGTTTATACTTCCCAATCGAGTGTTGCTTTTGAATAAAAATAATTTATTAAGAAAAAGTGTGAAGTACAGTCGCGAGTGATTTGAATTTATTGAGATTTATTGCATTAAAGTTTAAAGCAGTGTTTCTAATGCCCGATTTCACCAACAATGCCTTTACATTTTAGGGAAGACACTACACTTAAGACAAATTGGCTTACTGAGGTGTTCCTTAAAACTTAACCATTTTTGGTGAAAACGGACATAAATTTTCTACTGTCTATGCCGTATGTATTATATATTTAGATTGATTGAATAATACTGTATTACTTTGTATGAAAATAGCCAATTTATAAGAAATAGTCATGAGCACCTCGCAGCATTTTTAAGCAATTACCTACTGTAAGTTTGTCTCAGCTTTTATACAAAATAAATATTTTTGCATACCTACATAATATTATACACTCTATATAGATTTTTCTGTTCCATTGTACTGTGCTTTTATAAAGGCTTTTAGATTTTACGTTTATAATATTGTTTTATTGATTTAAAAATTTTCTAAGATGAATCTATGGAAAGGCAATTCTTGTATTTATTTTTATATTGATTTTATTGATTCGTGTAATGGTTAAAAGCCAATTTGTATTTTGAAGAGAGAGCAATAAAGCATTAAGGCCTGTTTACATAGTGCGAGCTGGCTTATTCCAGCCTGGCCATTTATTCTATTACTAGATGATGCCCGCGACTTCGTCCGCGTGGATTAAGGTTTTTGGTTCCCGCGGGAACTCCTTCATTTTCCGGGATAAAAAGTAGCCTATGTCCTTCCCCGGGATATAACCTACCTCTATACCAAATTTCAGCAAAATCGGTTGAAAAGATGGGCCGGGAAAGCGTAGCAGACAGACAGACAGACAGACAGACAGACAGACAGACACACTTTCGCATTTATAATATTAGTATGGATTATTTATTTATACTGTAGTGCAGCTATTTGTACCGATACTCTCGGAGATCTTCAAACGCAAAATCAATTTCGTTTATTTCATAAAAGACGTACCTACAGGGGACATACTACCACCGCTTAAAGACATATTTCTTCAATATTGTTGACGTTCGTATTTAGAATTATAATCCTTATTTTAGGGACGTCAAGGTAGAAGATGAATGTATGGAAAGGCAAGTTTTGTATTTATTTTCATATTGATTTTATTGATAAAAATTGGCTTTTAGCGATTACACGGCTAAAAGCCAATTTTTATTTTGAAGAAAGAGCAATAAAGCATTAAGGCCTATTTACATAGTGCAAGCTGGCTTATGGTAAGTAACCCTCCGGTAAGTCTTACGATATCTCTGTTTTGACACCTGTTTGGAAAGCAGATTCTACTGAGACGCTTGCGTAGAATATTTCTATAACCGATTGTACAGCAACCACTCCGTGGTAAATTATTAATTATCAAATAATTTATACGCTGTTATATAAATATTTCACGCAGACGTTATCGACTAAACTAAAGTATTTCATTAGATAGTGAAATTCTAATTATAACGCGCCATTTTACTGTTATATAACTTCATAGATAGAAACTAATAATTGTTTTTTAAGTTAGTAAGTAAATACACTCGCTTTATACTCGCATTTTATGTCAATTTTTTGTAAATGACGTTGCTTTTGGCCACATAAAAAAGGAAAATCAGCACTATAAGGAAAATTAAAATAATAATATAACATTTAAATAAACATACTAAGAATTGAACACTATGTAACATGTTCTGTAACTAACGTAACGTAAACGTCTAAAGTTCGTAAACGTGACTTTTCACATTTTATAATATAACGTTATGATAGAAAAATATGACACTGTTAGTTATATGAATTTGTTACACTACAAACTCGCAAAAATGATACATTATTGAATGGATTAAACTTTAGGAACCCAATATTGTGTTCCAAGTTTCCAACAAATTAAGTTTTACAGAAATTGAACAAAATATGTAGAAAATGTGGTTTAAAAAAATATTTTTGCGGGTTTAGAATAATGGCACTGCGTGTATAGATAGCGCTCAAAATATTATATAATATCTATAATACAATACTTAAAATTAGTGTAAAAGACAATTTTAGCAAATAATTATCAAAAATTTGTTTTGAAATTGTACATAGTCATACAAATTAACATCTAAATTATAGATAGGTGTGTTAAAAATAAATAGAGTGTTGTGGTTGTGACATCATGATAAATATAATGTAAGGGCTAGTTTAGACCAAGCGAGTGCTCGCCCTATTACTTGACCACATTATTATTTATATTTCGAGTAAAGAAATACTTATTGCAAAGTCTGTCTATCTGAATTATCATTGTAAAAAAATATATTTTACTAGCTGATGCCCGCGACTTCGTCCGCGTGGATTTAGGTTTATCGGTTCCCGCGGGAACTCTTTAATTTTCCGGGATAAAAAGTAGCCTATGTGCTATTCCAGACTATAATCTATCTCTGTGCCAAATTTCATCCAGATCCGTTCATCCGTTGGAGCGTGATTGAGTAACAAACATACATCCATACATCCATCCATCCAAATTTTCGCATTTATAATATTTATTTGATTAATTATATTTTATTAATCCATGATATAGTGTTTAACGATTATTCAAGTCAAGAACTTTGGAAAGCTCGGCCAAAAATATCATTACCTCAGTAGATCGAATACTCGCTTAGTTTAAACTAGTCTTTATAGTCATGACCATACTCTTAAGGCTGTATCGAAAGGATGGACTCAAAACTTTCATATCAAAATTCAATGCCGTATTTATACGATTAGGTAAAAAGATATTTTTTTAATGGCATACATTAAATAGGTATATCTTGAATATTGGTGCCTGGAACAAAAAGAGCTACAGTACTGAGTCACAAATTTACGTTCAAACTCGGTAATACAGCACTCACTTTTATCCACGCGAAGTTTTAAAAATTCCTTTCAATCACAAAATAAATCGGTAAAGTAAATTTGTACTATTGTTTCGAATTACCTGAGCTAATCAGTACCTATTGACGTCTGCCAGTTAATTTCCAGCATCGTTTCAAAGCTATATGTGGTTACGGACGTGTGCTGATGGCTCACTACAAATGAGCGAGAATGCACTTATCTGACAGTTAGTGTCTTGTTAAATTGTAAAAAGTCGATGGTGGTTTTTAAAAGGGGTGCCTAGGCTATAAAACGTGATAAGTTCGTTACGAGAGAACAGTATGCTCTGACACAGTCCTCACTGTCTTCCAGCGCTCTTTATACCTGAAAGCAAGAGTTAAAAGTCGATATTTAATCGACTAGGATGAGGATAGAATAAATTATGATTGGCAAACAAAAAGGTCAGAAAAAGATTAAGATAGTCCTAGTCTCAAATGAAAGAGCAACATAACTAAGATGCTGAGTCCAGAGACTGGAATAATGTGAACCAGCCATTATTTGCAAATTTATTTGAAATAAATATGCCAATTTAACTTTAGTTAGCTATGCCAACTTACCTGTGCTTGTGGTAAAATGATTTTTCTTGCGAGATTTGCTACTTTTTTTAAAATCAAATCTTGTCTTTATTAAATACAAACAAAAAATTGGTGCCCATTTTTACACTAGGCATTTGCCGTATTCACAGATAAGTTGGCCAAATTATAAATAATGTTTGAGTTGGTAGTTCTAACATCAACTTAAATCACATGAAACAATTTAATGGCTCACATAAATGCACAATATTTCCGTTTATATGTATACATATTTAAAGAGTGGTTGTATAACAACACTGTAACAACTCTAATCGTAGGCGTAAATAATAAAAAGTGATAAAAGCCGATGTGACTAGATTATTATATTTATGGATATTGTACATTTTGTGTTAAAAATAAAAGTATCATAAAACCTTTTGACTGACTTTAATTATTTTAAACTTTGTTCACCCTTTATCCTTCCACATAGTTTGGTAATGAGTACAATCCAAGAATAGGAAGTTATTCAAAGGGCGGATCAAAGACAAAGAAGCCCATAGACTACTAGACACTACCTATTTCAGTCGCACTTACACGAATATGTATAACCTGAAATAGATGTCAATCTCGTAAAGTTTTCGGTTCTTATAAAACAGCGCCATCTAGTGGTCGTAGTTGAAACTGCAAACCATATAGTAGGCACCTACATACCTATATTCGTTTAATCACAACTCAATTATTATTTCAGTTTTATTACTGTAAAAACTGCATCACAGCAAAAAGAAAATGCCTCATGCATCGGCGTATATGACGACGGTCATATTTTTCTGATGGATGTCATGCAAATTGCATTGAATGTCATGTGGCCACTAAATATGCAGTTTTTTAAACAATTGTTTAATAATAAATAATTGTGTTGTGGGTCTTCTCCGGTTGGCCCGTGAGGGCCAAGCGGGGGTACGGGCCTCGAGGCTGGGCCTCCTTACCCGGGTGGGGCGCGGGGCAACATTGTGCCCCGGTGAATAACTTGAAGCCGAGTAAAAACCGGCTAGGGCCTGCCCCTAGATCGGGTGTCATTGCCGGTATTGGGTCCGCACTGCGGGTGACGTCATCACCTCCGCGTGCAGGACCCGTGTCTCGTCCAGGTATCTCGGCGCTGCGGGCAATGGGGTCGCTCTCGCTCGCCGAGATGGTGTCAAAGCAAGTGGACTCCGCGTCGTGGGCGATAGGTTCGCCGCTGCACGCGGAGTCGGTGTCTAGTCCGCTGAGTGTCGCGTCGTCGTCGTCGCTACGATCGCCTGCGTGCCGCGCAGGTGATGGCGATCGTAGGAGCTCACGAGGTAGTGGACGCCCTGTCGGAGGTCGCGTGGTCGGCGGTGCGATCCCGTGGAGGTGTTCGTACGGCCCGTTGTCCGCGCGCGCAAATATGCGCTGCGCGAGCGTACGGACGTACTCCTCCACGGTGGGCGTCTTGAGGTCGCGATGGATCACGTCGTTCCTCACGTATCTCGGAGCTCCCACGATTTGGCGCAGGCACTTGTTCTGCCGTTCTCACTTTTATAATTTTACTTAGTCATTTCAACCATGTCGACTAGATGACGTTAGTTTTTACCTATGGTCCAATTACGTTGGTTCGAAGACGACAGAATGGTCCCACTCCCACAAGGAATGCATTTAGTCATTAAGCGTGAAAAAATGAGATAGGGTCCCGTTGGAACCCTAGATCATTCTATAGATTCGAATTACTAGATTCATAACATAATTTAGTCGTGAGGCAAATATAAGTGGAACATAAGTGTTTTGAGTTATTGCTCTTCTTAAAGGAACAGAAAAGATGGAGGAAAATAGGTCACCATAAATAAAACTACATCGAAAAAATTGATTGGTTTTATATTAATTCATTCATAGCCTACAAAATATGCTAATAAAAATAAAATAGTGTCTTCTTTGCTTGGGCTTCTGTGATCATTCTATGTCTAAATCTCTCGTAATCTGTTTTTTTGGTGTTTTTATCATTGTAACTAATGATTTTATCATTGTAAAACACGAAAAAAAAAACAGATTTACAACACCATTCTTCAGTTTCGTTACTGTATTGGTGCGATGACACCAAAATCATGTGCAGCAAATTTGTGCACGAACATTTTCATCTCGAATGCGCTCTTTCAGTTAGGTATTTTACCTCTCGCTGTAAGCTGTAAGGTTGGCTAACCTGAGTGATAATCGACAGTTCAAACATAAATAGAACCTATAAAATAGGGATGACGACAACAGGCATGACGACTGATTTTCAAAAATTGCTAGATTATGTTCGGAAGTATCTACTATTTCGAAAAAATATCTTAATTCAGCAGAAAAATAAGACTTGGTAGATAAAATTGGCATTTGAAATTTAAATTTTAAAATTCACGCCAAAACGCTCGCCGGTGTCATGGCGTCGTTTGTGACGTCACTATTACTTTTACCAATGTACTCTGTGAAGTATAAACATAGGTCTTCGTACAGCAATTTAGTTAGATATTTTGTGTGAATCATATGAATTCTAAAGTGTGTAAGTCGTGTGCGGTCCCCCAGTGTGATAACACATCAAAATTAACTCCAAGCAAGTTACTTATTTACGTGTCACATACAAAAACAATGCGATAAGTGGCTTAATCTTGCACGGCGAGATCCTGCAGCTATAGGGCTAAATTCTACTATTTATTTCTGCGAAGACCACTTTGACGTAAATTTTTGCTTTATTTTAATACGCCTAATTAATAACCTTGTTTGAGGTCTTAATCAAATAAATATTATAAATGCGAAAGTTTGGATGGATGTATGGATGTATGGATGGATGTTTGTTACTCAATCACGCCCCAACGGCTGAACGGATCTGGATGAAATTTGGCACAGAGATAGATTATAGTGTGGAATAACACATAGGCTACTTTTTATCCCGGAAACATAAGGAGTTCCCGCGGGAAACGAAAAACCTCGATCCACGCGGACGGAGTCGCGGGCATCAGCTAGTTTAATAATGAATTCGATCCTTTTGAGGTTAGGTTTTATCTCTTAAAAATCCATACTAACTAACTCTACAACTAACTGTAACTACATTCAAACTGTTTGTCATTATCAAAATAAATAACAATCTCACTCGAAATAGAAAAATAAATACTTTATAATCCATGAATCCTATTTCATTAGATAAATTCATAATTTCATTGATTCTTGGTTACTGTCATCATCCCTACTCAATCAAATCAGCAACTCTTTATCAAACTTAAAAACGCTTTTCTAGTATGTAGGTAAGTTGTGAAATGAAGTGAAGTGAAATTCACAGTTGTGACGTCATCAAATTTCAACGAACTGTTTTCTTTAATCTATATTTTAAAATGGTTATCAAACTTAAAATTAACCGAGGATATGAATTTTAGGTCTTTTGGAAGACCCTCTATTCTATTTAATAATAATCAGTTAGATATAATTTATTTTTGATATAGGCATCACCCTATTGTTCTTTGTTTATTTGGTCATCTAGTATTAGAAATTAGAATTGTTTCATGCAGAATAAACTTATGTGGAAACATGGACACTCAGGTTAGCCAACTTTACAGCGAGAAGTAAAATAATTACTGAGAATGATCTATTTAGTGGATAGGCAGAAAGGCACTGTAAACATGTTTGTTTGTGCGAATCCACAGAGAGAAACATTTGTGCCGCACACTGATGGAATCGCACCTTTACAATAACCTCAGACCAAGCTCCAACCTAGACCTCATCATCGCTTTGTATTCAGCATGATTGTCGTCAAGCGCAAGCCTATCTCGCAATAAAAAAAAAGATCTCCAAGCAAAGTGGGCACAATGCAAAACACCAGTTAAAATCTAGCTTTATAAAAAAAAATATTCAATCTCTGTATTCGATTTAGTACCTCTCATTTCAATCCAGTCCTCATAGTTACCGCTGGGCCATTGAGGCTTTATAAACAAAACAATTTTTATAGAACCACGTGACCTATAACCACCCGTACGTAACGCTTAGCCGTGACTTTAAGTCACTCGTAAAAAACGTGACTTACACCCAGTCACGAATAAGTGTTACATGGAATTAGGTAACGCGAGCTAACAAAACAATTTTTATAGAACTGCGTGACCTTACAACCATTCGTACGTAACGCTTAGCCGTGACTTTAACTCACTCGTAAAAAACGTGACTTAGGTACACCTCGATACGAATAATTAGTGTTACATGGAATTAGGTAACGCGAACTATAAAATAATATACGATACTCGTGACTTAAATAGCCTGAGCCTGAAATCTATAGAGCGTACTTTGATTTGGAACTTAGTTTGATTTGTAAGGCAGACTTTTTTCTGGCATAAATCTGTCTGTTAAGTAGGTACTAGGTAGTTTGAGCTAAGTCAAAATACGATATCTGGTTTTCAGTCTAAGTTTATAACTGAACAGCATATAGCTAACTCATAACGTGCAATAATGGGCCCTGAGGTCTATAAAGCGTAATTTGACTTTGCAACGAAAATACGCATTATAGAACTCAACCAGAGTCAATTATTGTACGATGTATAGTTAACTCATAACGTGTATAACGGACCCTGAGATGTATAAAGCGTTTTTGACTTTGCGAACTTAAGTTTAAAACTTTTAGTTGAAACTTAAGTTTCATTACAAGACTGACTTGTCTCTGGCATAAATCTGTCTCAATGAATTTGCTCAGTCTTAAGGAAAGTTGAAATGCGTTTTTTAAATCTCAGTCGGAGTCAATTTTTATACATAGAGCAAAATCATAAGTCACGCTGTGCAATAATGACTGACTATTTAAGTCACAGGTATCTTTATGTCCTATAATTTACTATGCTAAACCTCCCCAAAGTTTGTGTGCATGGTTTCCTTCGCATGCCTCTGGGCCTCCACCTGCCCTTTGAGGAGTTTGTCACAGATCATGCACTTGAGCGTGAATTTGTTAAGGTCAGTGAACTGTCGCGAGGACTTGGCTTCGTGAGCTAGTTGTTCTGCTTCGTTGTAAATCTCCATGTCTTCTGCAGGGAATACTGTCTGTATTCCACCCTGAGAAAACAAAACAGTGTAATTTTATTCATAACATACCGACAAAAGCTCTGATAGAACTCTGATTTCTCTATGTGGGTCCATGTTAATGATTTATTTTTTAATCATCATCAACCCATTGCAGGCTCTCTTTTGAATATGTGTGTCCTCTCAGATTGAGAACGGTTTGCCTAAAGGACGATTCACATCAAACGCAAAGGAAATTAAAGTGTCTAGACTTGTCTAGTCTATATTTGCATGGTGTATTAAAGTCTATATGGTATGCCGAAGCATGTCCAACCATGCTGGCCAAGTGCGGATTGGCAGACTTTGAGAACAGAGAAAAGAACTCTCAATTTGTTTCCTCACAATGTTTTCCTTCACCATTATAGCAAGAGATCATCGATTTACCAACTAAGGATACAACATTACCTACAAATTAATACTCAAAAAGCGTCCACAACCGCTTATACAAACACAACTATAGATAATATAGAATGAGCCACCAAACGGTTCACAAATACCAACCATATAGATTTATATTTAGGGTTCAATTTTGTAATAACAATTCGACACATACGACATTTTGTCGCCTAGTGTACTCATGCACGACTGAGGCGAAAATTGTTCACAATACCTATTTGTGCACAATTTAACCGTGCCGTTTTTTGCGTTTCGATGGTGCGTCTAATGTAATTGGTAAGTCAATGCAAGAGATACTGAATTGATTACAACACACATAAAAGTTGGAAGGTGCATGCCTGGGAGTCAATTTACTAACCACCCGAAAAAGGTGGCTGACGTCTGTCTATCACCACTTTAACAAATCTATCTATTATAAATGCAAAAGTTTGGTTGGATGAATGGATGTTTGTAACTCAATCACACCAGAACGGCTGAATGGACCTGGATGAAATTTGCCACAGAGATAGATTATAGTTTGGAATAACACATAGGCTACTCTTTATCCCTGAAAATTAAAGTTCCTGCAGGAGCCAAAAACCTCAATCCACGCCAACAAAGTCACGGGCATCGGCTAATATTATTTTATTTATAACAACAAAGTTGTTACTCACGTCAGATTGTTCTAAATAAAGTGGATCATAGTGCACACCATCAAATAGAAGGAACACTCTTTGTCCATAGTTTTTATCTTCTCCAAATCTATTTATAATTGCATTTAATGTATCTACTACTGCCATTTCTAAGCCATAAAACCTTGATAGAATTGCAACCTGCAACATAAAATTGCTGTATATTAATAACATTTTCAAGTTTAAAATTACCTTTCTGCATTTTCATGTTTTTGTTCTAAAATATTTTTTTTTTTTATCCACTACAAGTTAGCCCTTGATTGTGATCTCACCTGATGGTAAGTGATGATGCAGTCTAAGATGGTAGCAGGCTAACCTGTTTGGAGCATGGCAGTTATATTAAACCCATATACCCCTATTCGGTTTCCACATGGCATCGTATCGTATCGCTTGGCGGCACGTCTTTGCCGGTAGGGTGGTAACTAGCCACGGCCGAAGCCTCCCACCAGGCAAAAATTCTGGTTCTTCTGGTAGAAATCTCTTACAATTTAAAAGATTAAGTTTTTAAGTATAAAAAGTGGTCAAGTGTGAGTTAGACTTGCGGGCAAAGGTTTCTGTACCACCTCACAAGGTAAATTCTTTTAGTTAATAACAAGAAAGATGTCAAAACAGCACGTAATCAGCTGTGAAATAACTGGCTTACGTATGGCGCTAAATGGGTAGAGCCTGACAAACAATTCAACACCCTTCTTCTTCTTATTACGGCACTTAAACTTCTCTCTGGTAGTACTTAATTCAATTCCCTAATTAAACATTTTTTCCTTTACTTGTGCTGTGAGACCTTGCTTCTTGCCAAATTTCACGATTCTAGGTTAACGAGAAGTGCCCTATATGTTTTGACTTTTGATTTAATGGCAAGTGTTAAAATAAGAGGCATAAATATATTTTTCTTGATTGCGTTGACATAGAAGCTTGATTTCTTTACAGCTCCAAGGGACCGTAGACCTAAGTATTTGATATTAATTTCAACTTGGTACCCTCCATGCATTTCCAAGAAAAAGGGCGTTTGCACACAGATGGAAAACAAAGCGATCCTATAAGGGTTCCTTTTTACTTTTGAAAAAACAGACCCTAAAAAGTTGCAGTCTAAACATATACCTCAATAGCACCTCCCCAGGAGCTGGGCTGCTGGATCCAGGCACAGTACTCAGCGTTCGGTTTGCCCAATAGGGCTTCATTGTATGTGTCATGGTCACTAGCTACCTCCATTGCTATGATTTGCCTCATCAGTGTATGAACTGATGTGTCTACATTACCATTTAATACAAAACCTGAAAGGAATAATAATTTATATTTAAATAAATACCTATATAATACATTCACAGTAATCATCATTCAACCCACTGTCTTCTCACTACTGAGAGCCCAATTCTGTAGTACACCATCTCTGAACTAAACTAAAATGAGTTCTGTTTATATTGCTATCCCTTTCATAATACTCCCTGCGTAAAGGGGCAGCACTAGATTTCAGGTGTAGTTTAGTTAAGAGATTGTTTTTTTTTTTTATTGTGATATACGCTTGCGCTTGACGACAATGATGCTTAGTGCAAAGCAATGATGAGTTCTAGGTTGGAGCGCGCTTGTGTTAAACAGAATCGGCCATTTACCATATTATTGTGTAACTTTTCAGAATGAGATTGGGCAGCCATTGGGCAGCCATTGTTCACCATGCTGGCCAAGTGCAAAGACTTCACACACCTAAGAAAAAATTATTAAGAACTCTGGGGTGTGCAGGATAGTTACCTCACGATTTTTTTTCTTCACTTTTTAAAGCAAAAGTTACTTAATTTATTGAAACCCACATGGTCAACTCAGAAAAGTTAGAGATGCGCGGATTGATCCCCCAACCACCCTAATAGGAAGACAACATCTAAACTACTAGACTATCACCACTTGCTAATTAGGTTCAATGTCAATGCTTAAAATATAATAATGAGATTTATGAGAAATGAGATGACATGACATGAGAAATTTCTGTTATCAGAAATAAAAAAAGCTTTGAAACTTTCAACAATCAAAATAGTATCACATACTTATATTTGTATCATAAGTAACAACTTGTTTATCAATCAATACATTCTGTAGGACAAAGTTGCAAAAGTTAAGCACTATACTTCTGAAGTTCATTGTACAATAAACAATGAATTGGCATTGTTCTAAAAATATCCAAGCACTGTATGATGCTTTGTTCCTACACTTTTAAGGAGAAATCGCGTGGGTATCATTCACAGAAATAGAAAAATCAATTTATTACCTATACTAGTGAAGAGACATGAATTATCAGATGGGACCACTTTCTTCATCAAAATCCCAGGTCTACAGGGTTCTATCGACTTTTGCGATACTCCGTTCACCACGGGGACAGGCACGTCGGGCTTAACAACACTCGGGGTCGTAGGAGGGGACTTTTCTTCCACGATCAAAGTTTCGCCCGTTTTCAATCCAATCTCACCTAACTTTTTGCTGTCGTTACTAACATCTATTGGTTTGGGCGGATAACCACACAACACGCAAATCCTCTCGCAGCTAACCTCCGATATGCTCGAGAGAAACACTTTTAATTCACCCACAGTACTTTCAGAGGTCAAATCCTTCAATACTTGCTGACCATTTTTACTTTTGACTTTAAATGCTAGCAACGCCATCGTATTGAGTAAAACTTTTTAAACACAAAAATATTACTGGATGAATTGTAAATATTCGTCAAATGGAAGTATTCACCACATAAAAGTAGTAATTATTATTAAATAACATAACGTTAGTCGTTACGTATGCGCAGCGATACGCGTCCGACTTTTTTTATGACAATTGACAACTTGACAAGACAGTGTTGCCACCCTCTGATTTAGGTTTTCCCCTAACTCCTCGTGAAATTTCCCTAAAATAAGCACTTTTCAAAATGTTTTCCCCTAAAAAATTTATTCTAAGAATAAAACACAAATGAAAGTGCATTAAACTTTGTGTAATATATTAAACTAAAAAAAAAAAACTACTAAATCAATACCATCTGTACCATATATAGGTACGTATTATCAATCATTCAATCATCAATCATCAGCTTTTTGAACTATGTTAACCATAGATCATTTATAGAGGAGTCCTCTATAAATGACCCATGGTTAACATGGCATCATTGTCCTACATTGTCATAGGACAATGGTGCACAGCGTACCTACATTTGGAACAAGCGAAAAACACACTACCTAGATTAAAAACACTGACAGTCAAACCAACCAAGTCAAACAAACAAGAGTACCTAAACCATAACGTATAAATCAGTGGCGTGCACAGGGTTCGAAGCCAGGGTAAGCATTTATTAGGTATGAGGATGAAACAGCCAGTTTCCAACTCCAGGCTAGTGTTGAGAATTTCTTAAAACAAAAACCTAATATCGAACTAGGTACCTTATCTAGGTATTTTTGGCCCGACCTGGGAAATAACCCAGGACCTCTCAACTGCAATCGAACATGCTTAGCATGCTAACAAATCATACTCAACTACCTACTAGGACTAGGTACCTACCTACTTACTATATTTTATTAGATAATCGCGAGCGTTATGTGATGCAAAAAAGTGCTTACACCAAGAACTCTCTCTCGTCTTCCCAAAAAGGTAGTAGGTACTAGGTACTGGTAGGTACTTAAAATAATAATATTTAAGTAGATTGTTTGTTACGTTACCGATTAATACTTCGAAGATAGGATTTCTGAACAATTCCAATAATTTTGTAATCACTAATCACTATAAAAGTTCTCACATGATGTTCTCACAATAATTCACGTGTTTTTTACAAAGAAATGTCCTTGAACGTGTTACAAATTTATTATAACGGGACGCAATTCGCAATCAAAACAATAACATACACGTAGTAGGTACCTTGTAGCAATATGGCGCGCGAGTGCCGTGTGGTGGCCGGCGGAAGTCTCGCATAATAACTCTTTTATTAAAGTATTTAATTTAAATACTTTAATTAGGTACGCTATTATTTGCGTGAAAAAATATGTAATATACTATTTACCCTTTTTTTTGGATGTTTAATCGGTGGCCGTATTATGTTTTCTTTTTAATTTGGACTGCTTTTGATTTGATTATTTAAATTTTGTACTAAAATACTAAAGTAATAATTTAGAATCTTTATAATTTCTTAGGATACAAAACCAGTAGAAAGAATTACGGTACAAAATTTTAATCTATTTAATAATTTTAAAAAGCTTTTTGGCGTCTAGGTAAATACAGTTACATAATTTTCATTATTAAAATAAGTCTTGAGTTGATTGCGCCGCTTCCGCAAGCTATGCTTTTTAAGACGTACTCACGTGCGGTCATGACTATGGAGTGATGACCCACACATGTAAACGTGTTGTGTGTTGTATTACTGAATGTGAAACACACACACCTTCAATCATATTCAATTTTAACTCGTGCTTGTTCCGTGGCGCTAGCGTCGCGTCGGTTATTGGTACTCGAGCGTATTCACTATGGATAAAATTCACGACAGCGCCATCTTCGTAATAATTACAGAATTACTACAGCAATAATATAGATACGGGCGGTGATTTACTATAGATGGCGTTTTTATGAATTTATATTGCAGTTGCTGTTTTATTTTTTATTAAGTAATTTAGTTGAGTGGTTTAATTCAGCTGGGGTAAGCAGTGCCTTTTTGCCTCTATGTACTGCACGCCACTGGTATAAATCCATAAAAACCAGTTTACCTCGCACACATAAAGCAGCTTTATTCGTATTCGACATCTCTTCTTTCCACGTACTATGAGCGCGAAAGAGAAAAATATATTTTGTTTGGTACTAGCCATAGAGAAATGTAACATCATAGTCGTAATTCCTTGATTCCTACTTCCATGGGTAACATCGGCACACCAAGTTACGTTCAGATACACGCAGTCACCGATTCGAACCAAAAGTTAAAACTTTCCCTAAAAAATTCCCTAATAAATTTTTTTCCCCTAAAAATTTCCCTAAATAATTGTATACCCTAAAAAAGCCCCTAAGTGTTAAAAAATCCCCTAAATCTAGGGGAAAATACCCTAAGGTGGGGACACTGTGACAAGACAACAGCTGTCAAATGATGATGTACAAAAAAAAATGATGATGAAAAATCAACACAACGGAAACGTCAGTGTCAAACTACCTTTTATCTATGACAAGAGTTGAACGATGCTGCCATTTCAAATAATTATTGGTATTACCGGGGCGCACGCACACGCTTTCGGCAGTGCCTTCGACAACGGTGGACAAGACGTGAAAACAACACGGGGATATACGGCCCATAGATAAGTATTGTATACGGCCTTATCATCATTTCCATAGAATAGACCAGTCAAATTACACTATTACTAGGAAAAAATTGTTAACAGGATGGGAACAGTAATTGGAAATGGTAAAGTGGCGTACAATAAACGAAAAAAAAAATGCGTGAGCAGGGGTGTTTCCAGATAAACATGGGGGATGAAACGGGGTGGAATTTTGGATTATTGCGATTTCCAGCGAAATTTGAAGTCGCAGAGATAAGTGTACAATAAAAAAGTGGTAGATCATATTCTAAAAAGATCTACAACTTTTGTGAAAATAATTTTTTCACATAGCCTCAAAATCTCCGAGTAAAATGCGAAAAACCGCTTTTATCGTTTTTTATTTTTCATTAATTTACACAAAAATAATTTTATTTTGACGAAACTTGGTGAAAGTACTTAGTTATACCTTTTTGTGTCTGAAATATCCACAAATTTTTTCAGATAAAAATATTAAGAGACTTTTTTTATTATTTCACAAGAAAGTATAACTCAAAGCGAAAAAATTGCGACCTGAAAGAAGTCTCTACGACAATTTTCCTAAGGAGAATTTTAATTTGAAAAATATTTTTTTGGGCCGAAAAACATGATTATCTCGGAAGTCTCTATTTTTATCTGAAAAAATTTGTGGATATTTCAGACACAAAAAGGTATCTTTAAAGGTATTGTCTTTCACCAAGTTTCGTCAAAATAAAATTATTTTTGTGTAAATGAAAAATAAAAAACGATAAAAGCGGTTTTTCGCATTTTGCTCGGAGATTTTGAGGTTAAGTGAAAAAATTATTTTTACAAAAGTTGTAGATCTTTTTATGATCTACCACTTTTTTATTGTACACTTTTCTCTCCGACTTCAACTTTCGCCGGAAATCGCAATAATTCAAAATTCCACCCCTTTTCATCCCCCATGTTTATCTGGAAACACCCCTGCTCACGTATTTTTTTTTTTACGTTTATTATACGCCACTTTACCATTTCCAACTGTTCCCATCCTGATTTAACAATTTTGTTTTTTTTCGTTTCAAAACAGGATAATTCGCCTGGACTACAAGCAAGTCATGGCATAATATTATCACTAGACAAACTGGGACAAACCTGTGGGACAAACATTGATTTTTCCATCGATGTAAATAATTGAATTTATGGTATTTTTGAAAGTGTGCTAGCCAATCAGTGGTGATTGCGATCGTTGCACTGTAGTAATAATTTTCTTATAATAATTTACCAATGACATAAAGGAAGTAACTAAAATACCTACCTTTGATTATTTATTACATAATCAAAGAGAAGTAGGTAGGTACTAATTCATTGTAAAAACACTGCGTTCCGTAGAACGCAGTGTGTAAACACGTAAATTATTATATTTCTTTTCGTTCAAAGAAGGTTGAACGAGTTTAGTAGTAGATATTCGGCTTGATTTGAACCAAATTAGGCTAATCCCTTCTATAATATATTATTTGCATAATTATTTTAAGTTACTTTGGTTCCAAGAAAACAAAACAATCCAAGCTTTAAAAATGCAAAAGAAGTCTTAATGAAACGAGGTCACGATTTTACAATAATTTTATTAAAAATAATATTAATTAAATTATTATCATATTTCTACATACTTAATATAAATATTTCCAAGATTAAGTTACAAAACACTAACTTACATATTATACGAAACATCGTCAATAATTAGCATTGAATTTTTGGCACATTAATTATGCATCATACTAACATTTATTTCAAATAATTATGTAAAAAAAAACGACTAAAAACGTAAAAAGCATTAAGAACCTATGTGGTTTAATTTTTGTCCTGGATGTATTTTTAATTATCTAACTAGATGATGCCCGCGACTTCGTACGCGTGGGCCGTGGATTGATGTTTTTCAATTCCCGCGGGAACTCTTAAATTTTTCGGGATAAAAGTAGCCTAAGTCCTTCCCCGGGATGTAAACTTAAAAATCTCTTTACCAAATTTCATCAAAATCGGTTGAGTAGTTGAGCCATGAAAGAGTAGCAGACAGACAGACACACTTTCGCATTTATAATATTAGTATGGATTACTTACTGTTTACAACAACAACAACACAACGTAACAATGTCAATTTTTGATTCGTTTGTACATAATTATAGCCTGACCTGAAAAATAAAAAACCTCGCTACGTTGCGGAATAAAGTGGAAGTAATTGTTACCTATATGACTATTACTTGAGAAATGCAATAGTTGCATCTCCAAACAGGTTTTTTGGTCAGGTTTTATATAAAATACCTACTGAGACAATACCGCAACGCAAAAAATACACATTCATTGATCAACCTCTAAAATCTAATAAAAACAATTAATTCAAGATTTTGATATGTTCCGTCAAATAATAACCAAATACGTACCACGGAACTTGTAACAGTTGGTAGTGATTTGCGGTAAAAACTAAAAAGTAATTTAAAAAAATTATTAAAAATAATTTAATTAATATTATAACTACATATTAGTATTTAACCTAAACCTTAAACCTAGAATGTATTGTCACATTTGTTTCTTGCTAAATAATTGTGCATTTATTTTATAATAATAATTATTACGTATCTATCTACAAAAACGATTCACATTACAGGCGTTATGTGAAAATATAATTATGTAAAATTATTTAGGAATTAGGAATCAATGTGATTACATTTTATTTTATAAGTAAGTACAATATTCTTTTTAATGAGGAATTAATAATTTAATATTATTATTAATAATTATGCGAGTAACGTCGGTCCTATCTATTAAAAGTCATGGCAATAATATGGCACTATAACATGTCTTTGGGATTTCAATCTTTGGTTTAAATTGAGTGTACCTAAATAAGATTAATTAACAAAATAACATGTAAATAATAAAATATTATTAATTTAACATTTTATTCTCTACATTTCATTAGGAATTTATAATAGGTAATGAGTATTATTATTAACTTGGTAACCGCTATTAAGTATTGTAATAAACACCTACTGTATCCCTATAAATAATTTATTTACATTTACATTCAGTCATATATTAAAAATCAATCGTATTTTGATTACATTCGCCCGCTCTTGCACATTAAACAAACCACCGCTCATATTATAATATTAATGTTACCACCTTTATGGTAAATTTTATTTGATATGGCAACATTGTGCTACAAAAAACTGGAATCAAAGCAAAAAGGCGCGGAAAGTTCTAAACAATAAAAATAAAGGTGGGCACAGACTACAGACAGCAGTTGTGACTTGTGATGGTGATCAAGAAAAAAGCTCTTTTTAAAATAGACCTAACATTCACATCCTCGGTTAGTACTATGTTTGATAGCCATTTTAAAATATAGATTATAGAAAAAAAGTGCGTTGAAATTTGATGACGTCACAACTGTGAATTTCATCAACTTCGGGGTCAGTTAAATTTGTTGGACTATAAGTAAATTTCAACGATTTTGCACGCGGAGAATAATCGCTGCACGATCCCATTTTAAAACGAAATTTCCAACTCATTAGACAGGACTATTATGAATTTTAAGCCGATTATTATGAACGTTTTTATGCAGTCGCCGGTGCCTGTGACGTAACGGCCAACGTCACGTGGGCCGACGGACGAATCTCTGCATGGGGGCTCGCAGACCCCTCCTGCTGACCACTAGAGGGGGGATTTGTTCGTCTTCTTCCTCGTCCAAGTCTTCTCCACCTTCGGAACTGTCTTCTCCACTCCACACTTCAGGCTTCACTGTTTGGTAAGACGCTGAGAATCCTTTGAATACTATGGAGTCGTCCGTACGGAATTTCACTAGCAAGGCCTCTGTCGTTGATACTATCTCGGGAGGGCCCTGTAGGTTAGAAAAAACATGATTAGATTAATTATATATTGTGTAAGAAGTCAGAATACTCATAAGATAGGATTCCATGGCCCTCGAAGTTTATAATATAAACTTTTGTGTTCACTATTATCTCTCACAAATAATATTATTTCATAATGATTTTATAATACAATAATTTAATTTATAATTTCGTTATTTTCTTATGCTTACTTAATTAGGTGTTTTCTACATTCCGTCTAGCTTACCTGTAGACAGGTAAACTTCGAATAACTGCAGGTAAGTTTACTTTATAAAATAAAATAGGTATTTACAATTATTATTTGTCTCTTAATACATTAAGAACCTACAACCGAATCTATTTTTGAAATGTCACTAACTGGACTAACTAATAGCGGAATTTAAAAAAATCAAGAAAAATGTAATTGAAACTTACCTTAGTCCCGCAAAAACTGCCATAATCGCCAGCACTGCCTTCCAAGCCGCCAAAGACTTGCACATAGTCATAACCGCAGTTCGTCTCCGGCTCCAACTCAAAGGTAAGGAAGGTAAGTCTGACAAATTGGCCGAGTGGCGCCACGATGCTCCAGTCGCAGTTAGCACGAGACTCGTAGGAATCGTGGCCGTAGCGTGCGTGAGAATAAAGGTGTTGCACGGTTTCTGAAGCCGCGAGGTATCCACCGCAGGCTGTAAATAAAATAAAGTTACTTTGTAAGTTTTCACCTAACATATTTTACACTAGCTGATGCCCGCGACTTCGTCTGCGTGGTTTAAGTTTTTTTGATTCCCGCGGGAACTCCTTAATTTTCCGGGATAAAAAGTATCCTATGTCACTCTCCAGGTCCTCAACTATAACTGGTCCTCGACTATACCCATGCCAAAAATCACGTCGATCCGTTGCTCCGTTGCGGCGTGATTGAAGGACAAACCAACAAACAAACACACTTTCGCATTTATAATACTAGCTGATGCCCGCGACTTCGTCCGCGTGGATTGAGGTTTTTCGGTTCCCGCGGGAACTCTTTAATTTCCGGGATAAAAAGTAGCCTATGTGCTATTCCAGACCATAATCTATCTCTGTGCCAAATTTCATCCAGATCCGTTCATCCGTTGGAGCGTGATTGAGTAACAAACATACATCCATACATACATCCATCCATCCAAACTTTCGCATTTATAATATTTATTTGATTATTATGATTCTAATTTCTGTTGAGTTCAGTGATACCTATTTAAAGTTTATTCAAACATTTTGAAGTGTTGTCATTTTGTGGTAAGTACTGATTTTATTGGTGTCTATTTTTTAAACCATGCAACATTATAAAAATATTAATTTCTATTTATGTTATACTAGCTGATCCTCGCGACTCCGTCCGCGTGGTTAAGTTTTTTTGATTCCCGCGGGAACTCCTAAATTTTCCGAGATAAAAAGTAGCATAAGTCACTCTCCAGGTCCTCAACTATAACCATGCCAAAAATCACGTCAATCCGTTGCTCCGTTGTGGCGTTATTGAAGGACAAACCAACAAACCAACAAACCAACAAACAAACACACTTTCGCATTTATAATATTAGTACGAAATATGATTTTTAATTATACTTCTGCTCTTCATTTTGTTATTTACTATCTATATTAATACTATAAATGCGAAAGTTTGGATGGATGCTTCTTACTCAATCACGACAGAACGGCTGAACGAATCTGGATGAAAGGCAAAGATATAGATTGTAGTCTTTAATTACGTATAGGCTATATTTTATCCCGGAAAATGAAGAGAGTTCCCGAGGGAACAAAAAACCTCAATTCGCGGAAGTCGCGGGCATCAGCTAGTTTAAAATAAAATGCGTCTTTGAAACTTACCTGTGGAATACGTAGCTAGAAATCCTTTTCTCTGTACTGATGCGTCAGACTTGAATACCACATACATCTGGTTCTGTGAAGCGACTACAGGGTGAGGAAGTTTACTTCCACAAAACCTTCCCAGTGTCTTCTCATCAGCAGATGCTCCATCGTAAATAGTCACGTGGTCGTATGTGCATTCCTGGTAAAAGCATAATTAATGTAATGGTCTAAGTTCTGCGAAGGAACAAATATAACACAACATATATCGGAATATAGGAGGAAGCTTAACTGGCTCCCTATCAGACAAAGGCGTAATCTCCATGTCCTATCTGTTCTCTATGCTACTCTTTACCACCCATGGTCGCCCCCTTACCTAAAGGAACGATTCAGGTTCCTTAGTTCCTTCCCAATCCAGCATACCTTGCGATCTGCCAATGACAATAAACTTAAAATCCCCAAACGTAACGCCGAGGGATACGCAGACTCGTTCACCCTAAAAGCAGTCTTATTGTGGAACGCGCTCCCAGCTGATATCAGACGATCAAAATCTTTGGGGGCCTTTAAAGGTCGTGTCAAAAAGCATTATCTATCGCTGTAAACTAATTCTTATTATAATTTGTGTTTAGGTATATTAAATTGGTTATATGTAATTTAATATTTATGTATATAGTATGTATTATATTTGTATATATATTTATTATATGAATTATATGTATGTCTGTATGTATTTTTATCTGCTTATAGTAAGTACCTATTAGAATGTATGTTTATGTAATAATTTTATATTCAAAGCAATGTCCCGTCTCACAAAAAGTACGGTCCATTCTTGTAGGTTGCCTGGCAGAGATCACTTTAGTGATAAGGTCGCCTTTTGTTTGTAATTTTGTAATAATGTCCTTTGTATAATGTCCTTTTCTTGATGCAATAAAGTTTTTAATAATAATAATAATAATAACACTGGAAAAATCGTAAGCATACACTTACGATTTTTTTCTTACGCTATTCATGAAGAAAGTAATGCACAAGGGTCGAACATTCTTTTGCAGGTAAGTTTGATATTCTTATATAATAGTTAATTGAAATGCATTACCTGATGGGGCTCTAATTCAAAGACGTTAAAGATTAACTTGATACGATGTCCGGGAGTAGTTGAAAATTGCCACACGCAGTCTTTTCTTGACGGGTAAGTGTCAGGATAATTTGGACTAAAAACAAGAGAAAATATTACTATTTTACGAGTACAAAATATTATAATAAATATTACGATTGGTCCAGTCAGGACGTCTACCATCCATCCACTACAGCCTATTAACGTCCCACTGCTGGGCACAGGCCTCCACTCTCACAAAAGAGAGGGAATTAGAGCTTAGAACCACCACGTTGCTCCAATGCAGGTTAGTGGGCTTTAACGACTATTATTATGTTAGTGATAATAACCGGGACCGACGGCTTAACGTGCTCTCAGAGGCACAGGGGCGAAACACCGCCAACTTCCTAACTTTACAATATTCAAAGTTACACTGTGCAATTTGTATAAGTAACAATAATTGTTACTACTAAACGTAGTTAATTAATGTCTTAACGGAACTTACCTTTCGTATAATGTAATTGATACCACACTTACCTAAATATAGTGCCATGTGGGTGCGTAATGTCATGCTTACAGCCACCTTCTTTGCAATCGTGTTTATTGGGATGTAGTGTGAAACCACTGTGGCAGGCGCACTCATATCCACCCAAAGTGTTGTGACACTCATGTTGGCATCCACCATTGTTATCAGCGCACTCATCAACATCTATGTAATACGCTGCTGCAAATCCAGAGTGGTGGACTGATGTGTCTGATGTAAACTGAAATAATGATCAAAAGGATAGGCTCATTATATGTACCTAATTCCGTTTCTGCGTCGTATTACACATTGCTGAGAGTCGTGAACCTTTCCATTGGCAGTGGCAGGGGACGACTCGACGTACTCAACTCAATTTCAACTCTTCGGTTACTAACGATTATTATCAGAATATGTTAGTGATAAAAACTGAGAACAACTGTTTTTACGTGCTCTCCAAGGCACTGAGGAAACGAAAAGGCCAAATTTAAACCTCCAAATTCGGTCACACATACAGTTACCGACTTGGGTCAACGTTGCATAACAATCACAATCGACTGATATGAGTTGTCGCAACTAGACCACTCGTCCCTTCTATATGTAATTAATTGAAACCAAATTTAATACGCTCGTGCACCGCTTGGTTAGTGATGGTTTTAGATATTATTATGTCAACGTCCTATATTATACCTAATAATAGAGTTTATGGTAGTTTCTATTCAGCACCATATTGAAACAGTAAAAGATTTGACGGACTAAAGCTTCGGCAGCATCACGGCGTAGGGAAAAGCATTTCCCTTTTAAATGTTCATTAATTAACCAAACTTACCTGAACACGCAAAACAGATCCATCGGAGGTAACCGGCGGTGGTAATAGAGATCCACAGAATGCTCCATGGCGTCGCAAAACATCAGCGCCAAGTCTTGAATGCACCGTCACACTGTCATATTCACATTCCTGAAAAAAAAACATGTATGACGCCGTATTGTATGACGATCTCTTTTTAAAATAACAAGCCGTATGGTGTCAATGGACACTTAATAGAGTTACTTTCGTTATGTTAGTTATGCGCGAATTTAGCAAGTGGGATTAGAACCTGCGACATATTGATTATAAAGCGGCTCTTTTCCAATTGAGCTACGACGACATTTTTCGGAGTGTCCAAAATGTTCAAAACGAACTAAAATACTACAAACAGGGGACCTATACTACCATCGCTATTATTTTTATATTGTTGATGCTCCTGTTTCAGAATTATAATCCTTATTTTAGGAACGTCAAGGCACGTCATATAAAACGTCAATTTTAAAATAATACTGCTAAGCGATGGTAGTAAGCCCACTGGTAGGTACTCTGTCTCATCATCTATACAGTACTAGCTGATACCCGCGACTTCATCCGCGTGGAATAAGTTTTTTTAAATTCCCGCGGGAACTCCTCAATTTTCCGGGATAAAAAGTAGCCTATCCGTTGCTCCGTTGCAGCGTGATTGAAGGACAAACCAACAAACCAATAAACCAACAAACAAACACACTTTCGCATTTATAATATTAGTTTGAAGTATGATACTAGAGTCAAAGTTTAACGCTTCGTCACGTTTACGATTTTTCCAGTAGGTCTGAAAGCTATGTTCTAATAAACTTCTTTTTTTACTCCCCAGGGAAACCAGTTTACACAAACTAACATGTACAACTATTAATATATTTTCAGGTAGGTAGGTAAGTACTAGGTACTACATTTAGCTAATTAAGTTATTACATAACGCACGCGACCTAACATCATCGCGTGACGTGTCCGCTTACGACTGTTTCCAACTAACAGCTATTACACAAATTGCCTCAACGAGACCTTGCCCTAGAGATGGGGAACACACTAGTTAGAACGTGACCTAATCAAGAGTTTAATGGGTCACGTTTATTCGCTAATTTTGTTTGCTGGTAAACCGTAAGTATACCTACTACGTGATTCTCAGGATTATACTAAAATTCTACTTACGCTTTAAACCTATTTTAAATATTATTTCCCAGCTTCCCAGCTTCCCAGCGAGCCCAGAAATAGGTTTCTACAGGTTTCCATTTTGTAAAGTATGCCTACCTAATCTTAGGTTTTCGAGAGCCACGTACCGAATAGTGCAAAAATCATTTCCGCAATCATCAATCGTCATACCAATCAAAAAATCATCAATCATAGTCAACATATTAAAAAAAATCAATCTATCTATCTATCTTATCTAACGATAGTCTAAGTAAGTTTTCCTATGGTACTGAAAATTATTATTAAGTAGGTACATAATACTTATATCTTAGTCAAATATTATTCTTGTGATAATTATTATTTACCTGATGATACATATTATTACTTCCTTCCAAGTCGAAGTGAGTGAAGTTAAGTGTGATTCTATGTTGTGGTGGTGCAACTATCTCCCAAAGACAGTTTTTGGATGGTGGATAGAGATCAGGGAACGAAGGTGATGTGATTGTACCGTTTGGAGCATATAGTACACCTCCACATGCATCTGAAAGTTAAAAAAGTTTAGGTACCATGTATCACCTATTTATTGAAAGTCACAGAACAAGGGCGAGAGACATATCAAATAATAGAATGGAATAAAAATATTAGGAAGCACATATTTCGTAATTCGAATGGCAAGATTTTCCGAAAATCCTCCAAGAGTTTCGGGCGAAAATAGAAAGAGCACGCTCAAACAACCCAGCTCAAGTACCCAGTAATAATTTCATAGGCATTTCAATAGCAACTCACTTTCGCATTTCTTTCCATCAGAGTGCAGCTCATATCCGATATCGCAAGCACATTCATACCCTCCAAGAGTGTTGACGCAAGAGTGACTACAACCGTGGTCGATGGAAGCACACTCATCAAATTCCTTCATAAAAGTGGCTGAGAAACCTGCCTTTTGCACTGAACTGTCCGACTCGAAGATGACTAGAAGTTTGTTCGATGAAGATCTAAAACGTAAAACGGTAATTATCATCATAACATACTTACCTATTGTAAAAGTTATGGAGAATCATAAATCTTCAATGCTAGGAGCATCAGGGCAATTAAAAGCAAATACAAACCTACATTCAAATATAAAAAATAATTTGTTTTGAAATGTGCAATACTCATTGAAATTAAAATAAACTACAATTATTTAAGTATAATTTTATAATGCATACCTACTTATTATAAAGATAATATCTGAGGTAAGTTTCTTTAAAAATGTAAAACTATACAGGTAAGTTTATTTAAAAGGGTATCTTGCCTAATATCAGGAGGTATTTTATGTCCGCAAAACATTCCGATTAGGGGACTATCCAGAGAGTCTCCGTCTCTCACTTTCACTTTGTCATAGTTACACGTGTCGTGATTTTCAACTTCAAACGAGTGGAAGCGAAGAGCTACCTGGTAGTCCTGTAAGCAAAGCAATGTAAAAAAGTTAGTTTCAATTTTTATGTGTTATTTTTCTGTTCAGCCATTACGATTTACGCAATGTAAATTATGTTATGTTGGTTAAAGAGTTCGTGATTGAATCGTGATGTTGAGATGGCAATGGACTCTATCTAGAGTCCTAGACTTTGTGGTCACCAATTATGCTGAAATGGAGACTGCACCAAAATATGCGGCATTGACTCGGAAAGACTCGTCACTAGGGCCAATATTAATAAACCGACATCAAGGGAAGTACAGGTTCCCGAGTATCGGCCAACCTATGCTAGAGCTAGACTGGTTTTTACCATAGCATACCATACCATGCCGAGTTTTTCGTACCATCTTTTTTATTTAATATTCCACCCCGGCATAGGGTGTATTTGACGGAGACAACGACTCGTTATGAGCATGCCATGTCACAAAAGTTGAAAAATGACTAGTATTTATATAACTTTGAAAAGATAATTACCTACCTGAGGTACTGAAAGTTTCCAAATGCAGAGTTTGTTGGGTTGGTAATCGTCAGGATAGTTCGGTGATTCCAGATGACCACTGCTGTCTACTTCTATGTCCCCGCCGCAAACAGCTGTATACAAATTAAAAACTTATCGTTACTGACGTGGACGAAAAACAATTATTGAATTTCGTAACGCCACACGCATGAAACATATTGTATAAAATTATGTGATGCTTCCTACACTCATCGCATATTAGGAAGTTAAGATAAGTAGCAGGATTGAGTATGCATATACCTACGGATCCATGAAGTTGTATTAAATTGAACTACTTATACCTAGATAATCCTGCAGATAAAAAGACCTTCACATTTCACAAATTGGCTTTAGTGTATCCTATCGTACTGTGCAGATCCAACTTTAACATGTTTGAAGTTTGAACCGTAAGGCAAATAATATAATAATTAATTTTAACGAGAATACTTGTTACTCCGATACTCCTATATCTACTCTTATTTTTATTATAATATTATACAAGATACGAAGCTTGTTATAAATGGATTTGCTGATGGAATTATGACGGTAATTCGATTTAATCTCGCTAACAGACTGCGATAATCTCAGCTTTGACTTAGTAATCTATTGTACCGCGTCATATTAGACAAGATTAATAGCAATTTATCATGTTAGTAGAGAGTAGAGACTAGAGAACCGTCCGCGTGACTTAGAACTAAATCGAATAGACAAAATAAGTACATACAATATTGCTGATTACATACATTATTGAGTATTGACATTAAAATGTAATATACCTTTTTATTTCCATAAGACGACAAAAAATTATGTAAAAAAATATTTCCGGATGCTATACTTAGAATAATTAGCGTTAGGTATAGGTATGTTTAAGTAGTGGCGGCAATATTTCTTGCGATTGTTTCAAATTTTTTGATTTGTTTATTTTTGATAGAAAATATTTTTTTATGTGAACGTATATTTTTTACATGTCGAATTATGAGATAAGTAGGTACTTTATGCGTTTGTTTTTTAAGAATTAACTCTAATTAAGTACTTTGTATACCTATTTATTTTAACCGATCAATGAAAGTAATTGTAAAAGTAAGGTGATTTCTTGGCACTAATTACTAGCTCACTGCAACTCACTGTAGATAGATAGATAGATAGATAAACTCTTTATTGCACACACTTAGAACAAGGACAATAAACAAAATAATTAACTGTAATTATTTTACTCTTCGTATACCTACGCTAAGTATAGTTTATATCTTAGTTTATGTCTTGAAAACAGAAAAAGAAAAAAAACTTACCTTATAAAGAATTATTTATTGTGAATTACCTGTCCTATTTAAAATTACCTGTGTAACCAAATTAGTTAAGCACAACTTGATCGAGACCATAATAATTGTAATTTACCTTCATAATGTGCTCGAAATCCTCTATGAGGTTTAGTCTTCGGGCCTGGTTGATAAACTACAGTCAGCCTGGAGCCAGTGGAGCGCATTATAGGACCTTTGCCGGACCCACAGATTCTGCCCAGCACTGGGGCGTTGGGCATGTAGCCATCCCACACTTCGACCCATTCCGCGCGACAACCATCGGATTTGTGGATATCAATTTCTGTAAAAAAAAACTAATACGTATTATGAATGCAAGAGTGTGTTTGTTTGTTGGTTTGTCCTTCAATCACTCCGCAACAGAGCAACGGATGGACGTGATTTTTTGCTTGGATATAGTTGAGTACCTGGAGAGTGACGTAGGCTTCTTTTCATCCCGGAAAATTAAGGAATTCCCGTGATAATTAAAAAAAATATTTCACGCGGAGGATGTCGCGCACTGTCGCGGGCATCAGCTAAGTTATTGAATAATTTACCAGTTTTAGCTTCTGAAAAGCTGCGGCTGAAATTTAGGAATGCAAATCCGTTATACTTATGCAATCCGTTATAGTTCTAAATATAATACAAAATAGAAAACTAACACGCACTAACTAATGATTTCTAAGTCTCTATACTTACCCAGCGTTTTGATTTAAGTATCAATTATGGCTTTAAAAAAGTGACGGCATGCAAGACGCAAACTGCAAGAGCGGAGTTGCAGTGTGAACGCCTATAACTAGTTCCTGGTATTACAACTTTACAAACTGCGCTAAAAAGCAGATTTCCAAGAGAACCATGTTGTGTATACTCCTTATACAATAAGCATGGATGCTTATTGTATATGGAGTTAACGTAATGGGATAAATAACACAAGTCAAACACAACCAATCGTAAACCAAGTGAGCGTCAACGATAAGTTATAACCGGCTATCGGACAACCCAATTTATTTTGGACCTTTTTCTTCACCATTTCTTTGCTAAAAGTCTATTTCATTAAGCAACATTTCTAAGAGAAGAAAAACGATTTTTTATTCGATTAAGAAACAGTTCTGTTTGATGACATGTGAATAGGTAGCGACCATGTAAATAATGATGATCGAACAAGAATATCTAACTCAAGATTGAACTTCAAAATCTGCCACAAACGTTTTCAGTGTTATACTTTGGTCGAAATTCATTTATGAATATGAAAAATTATATTCAGCGCAATCCGATAAAAAATTAATCTAATAAATGTAATTTATGGAATAAGACAAGTGTGCCTATCGGATTGCAACAAAAAATAAATTGAAATTTAAATTATTAAATTATTTATTAGAATTGGTATTAGACATTCACGCATATTTTAATACGAAATGTACCCGAAATACTCTTTGACCAAGTGGTCCGATACTTTGGCTGTCAGGAAGGTTACGTATCGCTTTACTATTTTGATAGGGAAGGGTCGTGAAGCTTTTGGCCCACTGCGTTTTGGCGTGGCCCAATGCGATAATATGAGAGCAATGTTGTGTAAAGCATCGACCCTTGAGTTGTTATCGTGATCATATTATGTAGAGAATACAAAATATTATACAAGGCGTCATTAGGGTAGCCAGGCGTGGTAGCTAATGGGATCTTCTTTAAAAAAAATGAAGGACCTTTGATCAAATTGAGTTTTAATTTGATTATAAACTTTTAACTTACCTTTGAGAGTTTGTAAGGTAAGTTCTAGGTAGGTACTTCTAATAAATTATTAATAAAACCTACCTAATGGAACGCCTTTTTGGTCTAGAGTCTGCACCACAGGTCTGCACTCTGCACCAAAGAGTCGTTCCTACTTCATACCTAATGAAACCTCTAGAGGCTCTAGAGTCTAGAGGTTCGCATGTTCAACCGCGGAACCGCATTGGAGCAGCGTGGTGGGTTTAAGCTCTAATTCCCTCTCTCCTTTGAGAGTGGAGGCCTGTGCCCAGCAGTGGGACCTTAATGGGCTGTAGTGATCTATAGATTGAAGTGGGGCTTGCTAGCATCGCTTAATGCAATATTATTTTAACATTGTTGACGCTCTTGTTTCAGAATAATAATCCTTATTTTAGTGATGTCAAGGTACAATGTCAATAAAACGTCAATTTTCGAATAATATTGCTAAGCGATGGTAGTAACCCACAGGTAGATAGAAAGAGGCATTGTAATCCTCCAGGGCAAACAGGTGTATTGATTCAAAGAACTAATGGATTTACGTACGTCGCTTTAATGAATTTATTGCTCGATTCTATATCTATGTTCTGAAAAATACGTTAACATGCACATATCCCGTTTTGAAAAGACCCTCCTCATATAGCCCGAGGGGTAGAGCCCATTTAGCATCGATAAATCTTTATAAAATAAGCTTAATCCATGGACACAAAATATAGAACTCTTTAAAATAATGCATTGAAAGGTACCTACTTATTAGGTTTATTTCGATTTAATTTTAGTTGAGTCAGTAATTTACCTTCTATACTTAATATCGTGTCTGCTGTTGCTTTATAAAAGTGTGATTGGCAAGGTGACTTGGCTTGAAATAAACAAGGGCTAACTTGAATAAAAAAATAAGGTAATTTTAGGCTCCTTACTCAGTCTGAAAGAGGCAATAATTTTGTACTCTCTGCGTACCTAGTCGAGAGTGGGAATACTGGTCTATGGTAGTATGTAATGGCTATATAAGTATATATATTAATCTATGGCATATATATGGCGTTGCGGCTGTGTTTTGTGTGAATTGCTAAATTAAAGTATAATTAAATGAATACCCAGTGTTTCCTTCTATACCTATCAATTGTAGACTAAAAGCATAGCTTTTTCTTTTTTAATAAAATATTATCGTCTTAGATTAAAAAAAATACATTTTTGTGACTCTCATTGACTGTGAATAAGAAAATGAATTCAAGGTACGCGAAAAGCCGACAAGAATACTTTAAAAACATCTTTATTACCTACTTTTAGTTAGGTACTTTTAGTTATGAATATTTACAAAATAGGTAGGTACGGATTCAAATTAAATGAAACCCTGTTGAATAATATTAATATTATGATTACCTATGAGTGTTATGATTTTTGACCAAATTGGTTCAACCGTCAACCGCGGTTGTATTCAATTAGTATGAATTTTAGATTAATTGGATGCGTGATGCTTTACCAGTACCACAGCATGCAGTGTCTCGGATGAAACAAATTAATGGCACCCGTTAATTAATTATTTCATTGTGGTGTGTGTGTGTGTATTTATGTGTGTGTGTGTCTGGGAGGCTTCAGCTGTGGCTAGTTACCAGTTACCTCCCTACCGGCAAATGCGTGCCACCAAGCGATTTAGCGTTCCAGTACGATGCCATGTAGGAATCGATGAGGGGTATATTGGTTTAATATAACTGACATACCCTTAACCGGTTAGCCCACTACCTTTGACTGCTCATCATCACTTACCACCAGGGGAGATCGCAGTCAAGGGCTAACTTGTAGTGGAGTAAAAAAAAAATAACCACCCGACCGAATTTAAGCCAAGGCAGCCAATCTCCATAGAGATTAGACATATCTGCATGATTAGTTACAAGTGTGTGCGCACCCTTATAGCATGGGACGAAAAATTCGACAAGACCGGGGGTCTACTCTCTTTCTCTAAAACGAAACTTCGCAAACAAACGAACGAAAGAGCAACGGCGAAATTATTATTGACCACATTTACTAAATCTTGATTGTACACAAGTAAGGTAAAGACGAAAGTAATTTGCTTATTTTTTTATATTCTATCAAGTATTCACCTTAATTAATTGAACCTAGGTAAAAAAATAAAAAATTTAGGGAATCTTTTTTGATTATTTAGTTCCCGTTTCTCAGTTTAGTGTTACCATTTTATGTATAATCTACCTAGTAGCTAGAATAAATCTAAACTAGTAGATTATTTTGTATCGTTTTAAAAATTGTAATTATTTCGTCTGATTAATGTTTGCATAAATAATAGTATTGCTCTTGTTTTTAGTGTATTTTATATTATTTAAGTGAACTTTCTTGCATACTTTATTTAATAATCTCTAACACAATGGTAATAATTGAAAGAATATTATGGCAGCACTGATACAGATTGTCTGTGGTTGTGCAGAATGTTTTACTGGTCTGTGGTTGTCATCTGTCTTTGTTTTTGTGGCTTTCTTCCGGTTGTCATTTTTAGAAGTGACATTACCCATAGAGATATATTACCTCTATGGACATTACCACATAACCTACAAAACTTTAAAACGAAATATCTTTTTTTTCTAGGCTCTTAAAAAAAAAATTCTACCTGCTGTGAGCTTCATATTTGACGCTTAAAAAAACATATTTTTTTCACAGGTGTACATAATTATTTTTTCTCAATAATATTGATGTATGGAAGTTCGCCGTTGCTCTTTCGTTAACTCCTCTCCTACATAATATTATCTCTATTTCGTTTTCGTACACGCAGACGAAGTACGGATCCATAGACAATTTTCGTGACCGATTGGACTGAACGATTTTGTGTGGGTCTATTAACCGACTTACGTTCGTTTGCGAAGTTTCGTTTGAGAGAAAGAGAGTAGACCCCAAACGGGATTGAGACACCGCCAACTTTCTTACTCCGGGCTAGTAGGTACCTAATGAGAATTTATTGTCAGAATAACCCAATACTTAATTAAATAGTCCTAAACTAAGCATAAATAATGCCAAAAAAGACAAATGCATTTTAAAAATTCTGCATATTAATTATTAACTCTTAATTAAATAAGCAGAGTTAATTTAATAAGCGATATGATAGTTTAATCTGTGCAAGACGTCTTAACTTGGAGAAAGGATTAGGTATCCAAAACTTCACCCGAGCGAAGCCAGGCCGGGTAAGCTAGTTAGGGAATTAGGGATGTGTACTCAGTATGCATCACACTATGTGGATCAGCATATAAAGACCCAATTTGAAAGGCATAAGTGGCCCCTCGCCCGAAATTGCGCCCCCTGAACAAACACTTCGATTTGATGACGTTGCTCATTCGATTTTCATCTTCAAATGGACTTACCAAATGCTTTTGTGCCCCTAAGGTGATTAGTTTTACGACTCAGACCGGGTCAGACGAATTTACACTATCAATTTTATCACTCCAATCCACGAGGACCACGATCCATATCCCAAGATATCGAGGTAATAATGATGGTAAGCTATTATGTAGGTACTTATCCTGTTTTTATGGTATCTACATCCCCCCGATTGTGTAAGGAAATCGTAATTGTAGGTTTGAAAATGAAAATGAAAATATGGTTTACTAGATGATTCCCGCGACTTCGTACGCGTGCATTAGATTTTTTTGATTCCCGCGGGAACCCTTTAATTTTCCGGGATACAACCTACCCCTGTACCAAATTTCATCAAAATCGGTTGAACGGATGAGCCGTGAAAGCGTAGCAGACAGACAGACAGACAGAGAGACAGACACACTTTCGCATTTATAATATTAGTATGGAAGTATGGATTTCACGTAGGGCAACTTGTGCCACTTATGATAAGTCGCAAGAATCTACCACCGATTCTAGTGAAAAGAACCGGCAACGTATTACTCGAACTGTTTATGGAGTTCATACATGCTTTGTGACTTGCAGGCATCTATGAACTCCTTGGACAGTTTGGATTATACGTTTGACGTCACATTACAAATGGGGCAGATATACAATACACCATATTGACAGGATGGCTACTATTTTTACATGCATTCGGATGTTCTTGATACATGTTACCACCACCACCACTGCAGCCCATTAACGTCCCACTGCTGGGCGCGGGCCTGCACTCTCATATGAGAGAGGGAATTAGAGCTTAGACCACAGATCAGAGAATGCGGGTTGGCGGCCTTTAACGACTATTATCATATGTTAGTGATAATAACCGGGACCAACGGCTTAACGTGCTCTCCGAGGCACGGAGGTGGAACACCGCCAACTTCCTAACTCCGAGCTAGTACTGAGAATTTCTAGTCAGAAAAACCCAATACTCAATTATGGCCCGACCTGGGACTCGGACCCGGGACCTCGCCGGCCGCAGTCTTGATACAGTACTTACCAGTAATGTTGAGGACAACTCGTTCCCCGTGTGTGGCCACGATGCGCCATTCGCAGCGCTCCGGCGCGGCGGGCTGCGCCTCCGAGCCCCAGCCTGGAGAATTGAACCAGCCCGCGTTGCCAAGGAATGTTTTGCCGCACTCTGTAAACGTCATAAATGTACAGTATTTGCAAAATTAAAGCCAAATGGACAATGGTAATGGACATACAAGATATGCTGGGTATCCGTACTGTTCACGAACCTATTTAGAGTTTGAACTATTTTCTAGAAAGCTTTTCCTATAATATGGTCTATGGACAATAGGAACTAGGAATAAGATAAGTTCACTTCTTGATTTGCCAGTGCTTAGTCATTACCCCAAAATATTATTTTGACAATCTCCTTGACGCAGTGGTGAACGTTGTGGGAGGTCCCGAGTTCGATCCCCGGCAGAACCTCAGAGCCAAATGGGGGATTTCGTAATTTCTAAATTGTCTCTATAGTCTAGTCTGGTGGGTGACCCTACCGGCAAAGACATTCCGCCAAGAGAATTAGCCCAACATTTTTTTTAAAATTTATTTATCAAAGTACAAATTTTACAACCGATTAACCGATTATCAAGCGATTTAGCGTTCCGGTACGATGATACGATGTGAAACCGAATAGGGGTATGGGTTTAATATAACTGCCATGCCCCTAACAGGTTAGCCCGCTACCATCTTAGACTGCATCATCACTTACCATCAGGTGAGATCGCAGTCAAGGGCTAACTTGTGTAGAAACCGATTAAGAGTATAGGTTCAATATAGCTGCCAAACCCCTACCAGGTTAGTCCGCTGCCATTTTAAACTGCATTATCACTTACCATCCAGATAAGATCACAGTGAAGAGGAAAAAAAGAAGCATACAGAGAGGTAAAGGTTGAGGATAGAAGTAACTTACTTGCACACTTATAAAGTAAGTTAGTCTGCGCAATATCGCTGGCACTCAGTCTCACTCTCTGTCCGATCTCTGGCCTCTTTTTTCCGTGAACTTCTAGAGGCAGGATGGTGTCCAGGTACGTCCCTTTGCTGAAGGTGTTTCTGGCGTAGTGCATTATTGAGTCGTAGTCGTACGTCTGACCGAGGGAGTTCACTTCCTCGTCTGTGAGCTTGTTGAAGTTGTATTCTTGGCCTGGAATCAAATTAAGCGATTAACTGACCCGCTTTGGGTATGCACAATCCGGTCTTGACCGACGTGGTGAACTGTAAACAAACCCTTCCTATTCTGTAAGCAGACTCATTAATACCACAGAATACTAATAGTAAAGGTAATACTAAGTAGGCTACGATATTAAAGGAATAGAGTGCATCTTACGCGCATTTCGGGTAGATCACCTTGGTCGAATTTCGGTCGAGAGGACATTATAATTCCTAGGTACAATACGCGCGAGTGTCCCTATGTGATCAAATCAGAAATAAGGAGATTTGTAGGAGAACCAGAGGAACCGACATAGCTCGAAGAGTCGCTAAGCTTAAGTGGCAATGGGCGGGGCACATAGTTCGTAGAACCGATTGTGCATTGGGGTCCTAAGGTGATTGAATGGTAGTCTCGCACCGGAAAGCGCAGCGTTGGACGGACCCTAACTTGGACGGACGATCTCAAGCGAGTAGCTTATTAGAGCCGCTGGAAGCAAGACCGTATTCTGTAGAATGCAGGAAACCTTCGTCCAGCAGTGAACGTCTATTGGCTGAGACCACGACGACAATACGCGTGCGAATAGAATGGCCGATTGGTTCGGGCCCTGAGTTAAAAAGTTTAGAACCTTGTACCATCGTCCGCACACTTCCCCGTTCCCACGCATGCCTGCAGAGAGTTTATAAGACCTCTCTGATATCTTCCAAACGATTATATCGATAAGTAGTAGTTCTCGGAATGGACGGCATGATTTTAGATTACTGCTTTAATCCAGGCCCCGAATGCATTCAATTCGCGCGCGTACTGTATAGTTACATGCGTGTTGGTAAGAATCATTAATAACAGCTTTCAAATACATTATATGGGGGCATATAATGTAACAAAGTGGGTATTAAACTCGTTCAGAAGTTATTCGTTGTTCAGCGCAGGGCGGATTGGCTGGAATTAATTCCCAAGTTTATAATCCTCTTTGGAAACTTGCACCGGACTGTAATTGATAACAAATTCCCTTTGTGTTCAATATCGGGTTATTACAGGCCCGTTTTAGTATTTGGTATTAACTGCCTCGTTGGTCCAGTGGTTAGCATATTCGACTGCGGATGATGATGTTCCGGGTTTGATTCCCGGATCGGGTTTGTAAGTATTGGAGTTTTCTGTAAAGAAATTGTCAGAACGAGACCGGAGTTAGAAAATTGGTGGCGTTCCGCCCCCGTGCCTCAGAGAGCATGTAGAGAGAGAGAGCAGTCAGTCCTGCGCCTCTCTCTCTCCGGGTGGTCGGATTTTCGCACCAATATCTTCTTGCCTCATTTCATTTAGTAAAGAATCACTTGCTCCCAGACCTTGTCTTCTGCTAATTCAGTTACGCACCCAAATTCTTTTCCGTCGTCTATTGCTCCTTTAAATTAAAAGTTTCTTTATTAAATGTGTTGCAAGTAAAAATATAACTGAATTTAATTCATTCCGCAAAGAAACGTCCATTTTGAATGCCAAATAATGAGGATGTGTATCTCAGACGTGCTAGAAAGAAGTATGCTCGTAATAAGCTACTGAGGTCTGAGCTTTCATGAGCAAATGTATACACTCAGAGAGCATGCTTTAAATGAGCATACTACCTAGTAGCAAACAAGCGTGCTTTTCTAGTAGCATGTGTATTCCAGGCTTTAAATATCACTTGCTTTTTTTTTATTTCTTAAATATTTAGCGGTGAATGAGTCAGTGAGTCAGAAGTCAGAACCAGTCTCTTGTACTTAGAGCACAAAAATATTTTACTGAAATCGTTGGACGCATTGATGTAGAATTTTAGTAATGGTTGGACGGAACTTAAATAATAATTATCAACGCAGGACTCCGAAATTTAATAACTCGCACCCTTACAAATTTCAAACTGAAGCAGGGATCCAAAATGGTAATAATAACCTTACAGTTCCTTATCTCGGCAATTAAACCGTTTGGTTGCCAGAGAAATGTGAACTTTAATGTGAACGTGTCAAAGTTAAGTTTTGATGTTTCAAAAATAGGTTTGACAAAGACAAAATTCAGAATGTCTAGACGAGATTCCGGAATATTGGCGGATGCAGGCATTTGGGTATTATATTTCTTCAGCAGAGAAAAATAAGAGAAAAATGACGTTTGTGTATTCTTCAGCTTTATTAAAAAAAATATTGTGACGTTTTATTGTTTGCTTTCCATAATGAAATAGGGAAATAAAATTGCTATTTTTAGTGTTGTCAGGTCGTAAAATCGATAAAATTGTGGTTCTAAAGAAGCGTATCCAGTTTAAAGCTTATTATGCAATATGATGTTTTCAAGACCTTTAAGCAGGCATTGATGTAGAGCAAAACACAAAACATAAAACAAATGGTGTGTGTGCAACACACAATTTGTTTCACACAATCACACAGTACGGCAGAAGTGAAACTTCAGAAAAGAAAGCCTACGAGATGATGAGATAAATTAATATTTTAATAAGTTGCGCATAAATATATCTCGCAGGCTAAATCATATCATGAATATGTTTGTCTCTTTTTAGTGTCGCTTTTTCGTTTAGTTAAATTTTTAAATCACAACGATTCTAAAGAAGTTTCCGTTAAAAAGCTGGTTCCTCTCCTTCCATATGCGCTAGCCCCAAGAATGTTAACTATTAATGTCCTTCATTTCCCAAGATATTTCTCAAGTTATTTCAACGAAACTTGGTATTTTGGCTTTTGGTAAAAAATTAAGAAGTACGTACGTCACAATTTTTCAAAATTCCAGCCCGAAGGCGTAAAATAGGGGTTGAAAGTTTTTATTAAAGTCATTATTTTCAAGTTATAAAACTTGGTATTTGAGATTTCGGTTAAATATGAAGAAGTACGTGTTTCACAATTTTTGAAAATTCGATCCCCAAGGCCGTTAAATAGAGAATATAAATTCCTTCAATCATACTACGCTTGCTACGCTTTCACAGGCCATCTGTTCAACCGATTTTGATGAAATTTGTTATAGGCATAGGTGGTATCCCGGATATAGAGGTTACTTTTTACCCCGGAAAATTAAATTGTTTCCGCGGGAATCAAAAAAATTTAATCGACGCGGACGAAGTCGCGGGCATCGTCTAGTGCAGGTATAAAGTATCAAACGATCGTAAAGCTCTGTTACAATAAACAGGAACACATGCTTCCTTCCTGCTATCGTAACTGAGATTGCATCAGACTTGCCGTGACCTCCTCCATATAATTATATGGTTGAGGGGCCAAAGAGAAACACGGTATCTGTCGTTAGATGCAACTGATAATGAAACGTTCACAATTTTATGTGTATGACTTCATCAGAACATTATTATCAATTATTTGCAATACAGCCAGAGTTATAGCGTACGCCCTGTCTGCTCGTATCCGTGTAGCTTGATGGCCTCAGACTAGTGATGTGCCGGATCGTTAAAAATCCGCGGATACGGATCCGAATACGGATATTTGGTGTCAAGATCCGCGTATACGGATACGGATACGGATTTCAGCTTTCTTACACAATCGGTGTCGGTGCTTGTGACCCTGAAACTCAATACGATAAATGTTTGCAATATAAAGGTGCCAAATATTTGATTTTAGGAAATAAAAAATAATCTGAATGGAATTTCATAGTTTTTCATTGCTACCTAATCACCTATAAGTAAGTAATAGAATTTCATCTATGTATTGAAAATTAATAAGGTAAAAGATCCGTCAGAAAGTAACGGATACGGATACGGATCTTTCTTTTCCCTTGGATATCCGCGGATACGGATACGGATATCCGGCACATCACTACCTCAGACAAGCGTCGTGACGCGGCGTGACCTCCTCAATGTGACAGAGGGTTACACTGGCGCGTAACATTAGGTAATGGGTCAAAGAAACTGTGTCAGGGCGGAGTTAAGGCGCGGTGACTAGATGACTTTTAGGTATTTGAGGGGGTGAAGCAGAAGGGTTACGGGGTAGGAGTCCCCGCCCACCGCGAGGCCACGTACGAAACGAGCGCGGCAGCCCGCTGTTTAATCGGGAAGCGATGACGCACTCGTGACTCGGTAGAGTCCGACTGACAAAACTGTAGGTTATAGGTAATTCTGTAACTTATTTTCGTCAACTACCTAATCAGATGTATGGCTCAGTTTGCTTGGTCGCGGATAAACACCAATCATCTTCATTTGAGTTACAAGATCAATTCATAGCCAAACCATTTTTTTTTATTTTTTATTTTTCTTAAAGTTTTCTCGTTTTTATTTTATAATAAAACTGTAACATGTCTAATTCTGCACATTGAAGATATTATATTCGAAATTTTTTTTTGGGCAATATACCTATAATCGATTCTAAAGCCAAAACTGTATTTTTCTTTTCTTTTTTGTCTGTATGTCTGTCTATCATGAATCATCGTATCATGCCGATACTACTGAATAAATTCAAATGAAACTTGCCATGATTACACTTCATAGATATGACAATTGTAGGAAACTTTCATCCCGGAATTGAGTACGGTTCCCTTCGGAGAGGGGATGAAAGTCAAAATGGCTACTTGGTTGTAATTCAAAAATGCGTAGTCCGATTTCATCAAAGTACTTATATTCATGAAACTTGGTATTTGGGCTCTTGAAAAAAAAAAAGAGCAACTGCTGAGTTTCTTGCCGGCTCTTCTCAGCAGAATCTCCTTTCCGAACCGGTGGTAGAGTCAAAACATGACGTAACATAAGAGAGACATCTGTATGTCCTACATGTTTTTTTAAATTGAAATAAAGAAATACGTGATTTAGTTTTTATAAATTCCACCCCCAAAGGGGAATAGGGGATCAAAGTTTGAATGGGATTTATGGAACTCACTAAATAAAAGCTAGTTTCATAATAAGAATTTATTAAATAGGTATTTAAGTAGTTAGTTCGGTACAGTATTTTTATTTTTAGGGTTCCGTACCCAGAGTGCGCCTATTGTCCTCCGCTGTCTGTCCGCCCGTTCGTCCGCCTGTCTGTCGTAGAGGCCGTATCTCTTAGTCCGGGTCTTCTCCGGTTGGCCCGTGAGGGCCAAGCGGGGGTACGGGCCTCGAGGCTGGGCCTCCTTACCCGGGTGGGGCGCGGGGCAACATTGTGCCCCGGTGAAAAACTTGAAGCCGAGTAAAACCGGCTAGGGCCTGCCTTGTAGGCTACGGGCCCCTAGGTCGGGTGTCATTGCCGGTATTGGGTCCGCACTTCGGGTGACGTCATCACCTCCGCGTGCAGGACCCGTGTCTCGTCCAGGTATCTCGGCGTTGCGGGCAATGGGGTCGCTCTCGCGCGCCGAGATGGTGTCAAATCCGATGGACTCCGCGTCGTGGGCGATAGATTCGCCGCCGCGCGCGGAGTCAGTGTCTAGTCCGGTGAGTGTCGCGTCGTCGTGACAGACATCTCATGAACAGTGTCTAGGGATACTACATAATATGATAATAGATGGCGCTATTACATCTACAACGTAAACATACATCTGTCGCCGCTTGAATCAGGTTTCCGAAGTTCATTCCGAATTGCACTTTGTTGGACCAGCTGGGTCCCCGAGCACAACACCGGCTGTGAGGAAGATCTTCCTATTGTCAAGTCGTGCATGCTCTTAGCTCCCGATAAATTGGAGAACAAACCTGACCTTTTTTCACCAATTTGTAATCATATGTGAGAAATTACAATCAAATAAGGAACTATGGTTGGATACAGTTTGCAACTGCTGGATAAAATGCACTATATCAACAACTATTCGACCTTGAACTGGTAAGTCTATCTCGAGATTCGGTTTCAATGCATAGCTCGTCTTCGGTAGCTTCTCTGAAATGAAAAGAAACGATACATTAAAAAAGGTTGAATTCTGAAAATCATTATATATATTACTGGTTTAGCTATAATAAATTAGCTACTAGCTGATGCCCGCGACCGCGTGGTTTAAGTTTTTTTTATTCCCGCGGGAACTCCTAATTTTTCCGGGATAAAAAGTAGCCTATGTCACTCTCCAGGACCTCAACTATACCCATGCCAAAAATCAAGTCGATCCGTTGCTCCGTTGCGGCGTGATTGAAGGACAACCCAACAAACCAATAAACCAATAACCAACACACTTTCGCATTTATAATATTAGTATGATATGATAATGTCTGTTTCTCTCGAAGTTTGATTACCCACTGTTGGCACGAGTGTTAGTATTGTTTCAGGTTCTGAACTCGGAACTTTTTTTGATGCTCTGTTTGATTTGTGTGAACACAAATGTTTGGGGACGTAAATTTATTTTAGTGGGTACAGTGGTAAAACTTTATGGTGTATAATCTTGGAAATCGGGTGTTGTTGTGTGATTTGTTAATAAAAGTATAATAATGATGGATAGAGTTTTCTTTTATTACCTACCCAGCAAAATTTTCTTTCCGATTGGCTTCTTTATCTATCGAGATTGCAGTCTCAATAAATTTTGGTATTGTAAGTTATGTACCATCGTATTCGTGCTGTGAATCCTTATGTGCTCTAAAAATAAAATAGTAAATAGTAGTTAATCATAGATTTTGAACAAAATCGGCACAATAACATGGAATTTCAAAATGGCGCTGTCCTTTTTTTAATTTTGGTAACAGTTTTCTGTTTTGTGATCCCAGAGATCCCCAGATATCGATTTTGAACGAAATCGGTACAATAACCAAGAAATTCAAAATGGCGCTGACCTTTTTTAAATTTTGGTATCAGTTTTCTGTTTTGTGATCCCAGAGATCCCCAGATATCGATTTTGAACGAAATCGGTACAATAACCAAGAAATTCAAAATGGCGCTGACCTTAATTAAATTTTGGTAACAGTTTTCTGTTTTGTGATCCCAGAGATCCCCAGATATCGATTTTGAACGAAATCGGTACAATAACCAAGAAATTCAAAATGGCGCTGACCTTTATTAAATTTCGGTAACAGTTTTCTGTTTTGTGATCCCAGAGATCCCCAGATATCGATTTTGAACGAAATCAGTACAATAACCAAGAAATTCAAAATGGCGCTGACCTTTTTTAAATTTTGGTAACAGTTTTCTGTTTTGTAATCCCAGAGATCCCCAGATATCGATTTTGAACGAAATCGGTACAATAACCAAGACATTCAAAATGGCGCTGACCTTTATTAAATTTCGGTAACAGTTTTCTGTTTTGTGATATCAGAGATCCCCAGATATCGATTTTGAACGAAATCGGTACAATAACCAAGAAATTCAAAATGGCGCTGACCTTATTTAAATTTCGGTAACAGTTTTCTGTTTTGTGATCCCAGAGATCCCCAGATATCGATTTTGAACGAAATCGGTACAATAACCAAGAAATTCAAAATGGCGCTGACCTTTTTTAAATTTTGGTAACAGTTTTCTGTTTTGTAATCCCAGAGATCCCCAGATATCGATTTTGAACGAAATCGGTACAATAACAAGGAAATTCAAAATGGCGCTGACCTTTTTTATATTTTGGTAACAGTTTTCTGTTTTGTGATCCCAGAGATCCCCAAATATCGATTTTGAACGAAATCGGTACAATAACAAAGAAATTCAAAATGGCGCTGACCTTTATGTAAACGAGTGTGTATTTCTGTTGCCGTAATAACAACAAATAATAAGAAAAAAACTAAATAAAAAACAAAGGGGGCCCCCCATACAAAAAATTTTGAAATTTGTATTTTATGGTACGGAACCCTTCGTGTGAGTCCGACTCGAACTTGTTCGGTTTGCTGATCAAGGTAAGTACTACCTATCTATTACTCACTCGTGCAAAACTCCCGTAGATGGTTCTTCAGAATTGATCTTCAATCGTCTTTTCTGACTGAAAAATAGGAGATATTATTATAATTTATTCATAGGTTATAAATTAAATATATTATTTGAAAAAAAAAAACAAAAATGCAAAAATATAAAAACTTCCCAGAGATCCGAACCCATAACATAATACAGACTACTTGACGCTCAACCAACTGAGCTATTCGTCCAATACTAATGATGGTTAAAATAGGGTACAGTAAAGACACAGTATAACAGTACATAAACCTACAGCGTAATAAAATATTGATAAAAAAAAATTATAAGTACTTACTTTACAACTTCCATCATGTGTTTTTGTAGGTTTTTATATTGATTTCATTTATTTTTTTCTGGGGTACATTTTTAAAATGTTTTTGATTGATTTTATTAACAAAATTGGTCTATACAAACTTATTTACACTTAAAATAATTATGCACACTATAACATATAATTACAACTGCACCTAAATAAATAAAATAGACTGTAGCATGAAACAAAAACAATTTTCAATTATTATGATAGACGAGAAAATTGGCGGGGTGAGCTAGCGTAACGTGCGACAGGTCCACCTAGCAGCGCGCCTCAGCGATCACTATCTAATTTAGTACGAGTGACAAAGAAGTCGCTACTGGGGAAAAAGTTGCCAACTGAGAAATCTTAATAAAAAACATTAAAAAATCTAGCAGTCGCAATATTAAAATCTAAAACAGCCATTTGCTTTATTAACATACGACAAACAATCGTGCTTAATTTTATTAAAATTAATGTATATATATAGAAGAACCATGTGTTTTAATGTATTTGCAGAGGCAACTTTGGCATTTTTTTCTATCGAGTAAAGTTTGCGAAATCGTGTTTTGGAAACAGCCATCAGGTCAGAAATACGATCAATTATAAACACTTTTTTTTATATAATGATTTGCCTGATAGATTTTACTCAAGACCATTCTCATTCAGCTCGATTTGTCTATACACCGCGCCTTAATCTATTAATGGACATACAGTCCACTTATTAAGTTTACACTTCGTCATAGTAATATATCAAATTGCCATCGTTATTTAAATATTAATGTTTGTACTTACGTAGGAAAGTTGTACTTAGATAAATTCAAATTGAAATGTTTTTTATTCAAATAAACTTTTACAAGTGCTTTTGTGTCGTCGAGTGGGTACTACTTAGCACTGGATCGCATAGAACCATCGACCATACAGCTAATAGACTCCTCATATAGGGCGAACACTTTCAGACAACACATCAGACTTAATAGGTCTTATATAATTCCACGCCCTTGTAATAAAACCTACCGAGTTATTTAAATATTAATTAGAGTATATCGATAATTAATCATCGATAAATAATTATTAGGAGTTAGGACCCCATCCCATTTGATTTATGATTTTTTTGACCTTGAGTAGACCAATCAGCGTTTAGTACCCCGCGCCCGCTTATTTGAGTCATTTGACTGAATTGTTTGCATTACGAAAGCATAGTAATTAGGCGTCTATTGGTTGTGTGGTCGATGCATAGAACCAATTGAAACCTTGTCGATAGAGCTTGGCGATAGTCTATGATAAACCCTCCGTCTTGTTTCTGTAGACATCTTTAACTACCAAAAATAGCCATTTTTAACATGTTAGCCCACTACCACTTTAGGCTGCATCATTACATACTACCAGGAAGGATTGCTGTCAAGGGCTATCTTGTAGTGGATAAACAAAAACTTTTATAGTCAGTCCGCGTTAAGAAAATAGTGACTCATCACAGCCGGCAATGGGTTGAAATGATGATGATAAATTACTTCACTACATTTTTTAGTAGGCTGTACAGAATCAAATAAATATTATAATGCGAAAGTTTGGATGGATGTATGGATGTATAGATGTATGGATGTATGGATGTGTGGATGTATGGATGTTTGCAGTTACTTATTTATTTATTTATTTAATCACGCTCCAACGGCTGAACGGATCTGGATGAAATTTGGCACAGAGTTTATAGGTAGTCTGGAATAACACATAGGTTACTTTTTATCCCGGAAAATTGAAGAGATCCCGCGGGAACCAAAAAACCTCAAATGCATGTTTGTTACTCAATCACGCCCGACCGGCTGAACGGATCTGGGTGAAATTTGGCACAGAGATTATAGTCTGGAATAACACATAGGCTACTTTTTATCCCGGAAAATTGAAGAGTACCCGCGGGAACAAAAAATCTCAATCCACGCGGACGAAGACGCAGGCATCAGCTAGTAGGTATACAAATCCATACTATCCATACTAATATCACAGCCTTTTCGTTAAACTGTGCTAATATTATAAATGCGAAAATGTATCTGTCTGTCTGTCTGTCTGCTACGCTTTCACGGCCCAACCGTTCAACCGATTTTGATGAAATTTGGTACAGGGTTAGGTTGTAGCCCGGGGAAGGATATAGGCTACTTTTTATCCCGGAAAATTAAGGAGTTCCCGCGGGAATCAAAAAACTTTTACCACGCGGACGAAGTCGCGGGCATCATCTAGTATTATATAACTGAGGTAAGACGCACGCAGCGCTCCGAGTGCAGGTCAAGAGGCGCGTCACGCTCCACGCGAGAGCCTTCACTCAGATTATGATCCCGAGGAGGAGGACGCTGTTTTATGTTACATTTTATTTTCTTATAAAGGCGGGTCTACATTCGTGATAACTTGAGTAAGAATCTTCATAAACAATATCGCTATTATAATGTAAACGTGTATTTGCACAGTAATGTAGATACCATTACCGTGGTATTTGTTTGTTGTTCTACGAAATATCCGCGGTTTCAAGGTTCTGACATTTCCCGTGGAAACCCTTTGATTTTCCGGGATGAAGAGTAGCCTTCTCCATTTCTTTCCCCGGGTTGCCTAACAATTTGTGAAAATCAATCACTGCGGCGTGAACAAGTATCAAACATCAAAACTTTCACATCCATACTAATATTATAAATGCGAAAGTGTGTCTGTCTGTCTGTCTGCTACGATTTCCCGGTCCATCTTTTCAACAGATTTTGCTGAAATTTGGAATAGAGGTACCTAGTTTATATCCCGGGGAAGGACATAGTCTACTTTTTATACTAAGGAGTTCCCGCGGAAAAAAAACCTTAAAACACACGGACAAAGTCGCGGGCATCATCTAGTTTATTATATTCCTAAATTATGCCCGCGACTTCGTCCGCTTGGATAGTTTTTTTGATTCTCGAGGAAACTCCTTATTTCCCGGGATAAAAAGTGTCCTTCTACCTTCCTACCACTGTATTTTTTTTTCATCAATATCAGTTGAATAGATGAGTCGTGAAAGATGAGCAGACAGACAGACAGACACACTTTCGCATTTATAATATTAGTATGGATAGAGATAGGCAGCTACAGACATACTTTCGATTTTTTATAGTAGTTTGGATTGTTAATTATCGATTTATTACCTATATTAAGTAGTTTGGATTGTTAATTATTAACATGCTTATATTTTGAAACTTATTTCTTTTGTATCATCGTTAGAACGACCCTGCCGGGGATAGAACTCAAGACCTCCCACTCTTAAAATCACAGCACACTGCTTCAATGAGGTCGTCGTTATCTCTGTTCTCGCCAAATGTCAAAATGTAGCAGATTGACAGACCGACAGATTACATTTTTACCTGAGATTTTTACATTAATGATATCATGGATGTATTGAAAACGTTGCTTGCATGCATGCCTTCAAGTCATGCATTGACTTTGATGATTGTCTTTGAATCTATAGTTCAAATCGAATAAAAAAAACAAATAGGGGTTTGTGCTGATTACTTTCAAGAGATAAGCAGATACACAATGTGAATTCGCCCTTACGCTTATCCTTGAGCCAATATTTGTGGTGTCTTCAACCGTTTCAGACTCAGGGCCTAAGTGCTTTGTATAAGAATCCTTTTTATGTTAATGCGTCCTTGTGTTACACAAGTTATTAATTTTATAAAGAACAAGGTCATTTTCTTACTGAATAATAGTTAGGTTACTTAGGTTCATAATGAAGATTCTGGATAAGTAGGTACATTTTATTTATCTATACTAATTACTAATAATATTATAAATGCGAAAGTTTGGATAGATGGATGTTTGTCATTCAATCACGCCAGAACGGCTGAACGGATCTGCATGAACTTTGGCACAGAAATAGATTATATTTTGGATTAGCACACAGGCTACTTTTTATCCCGGAAAATTAAGGCGTTCCCGCAGGAACCAAAAACCCTCAATCCATGCGGATGAAGTCGCGGGCATCACCTAGTTACCTAATATTTTTTCCATGAGATCGGGAAAGGGAAAACCAATTAAAGTCAAAATTTTATTGTTTTCATCAAAATCTTCAATTCTAAAAAAATATTAAAGTTAAGAAAGTTCTTTTTTAGGGTTCCGTACCCAAAGGGTAAAACGGGACGCTATTACTAAGACTCCGCTGTCTGTCTGTCTCCAGGCTGTATCTCATAAACCGTGATAGCTAGAAAGCTGAAATTTTCACAAATGATGTATTTCCGTTGCCGCTATAATAACAAATACTAAAAATTAAAAAAATATATATATTAAGGGGGGTCCCCATACAATAAACGTGTTTTTTTTGCTCAATATTAAAAACGGTAACAGGTAGACGGTTCAAATTTTCACAGAATATTAACTTGTATATTACCTTTCAAAATAAATAATTAAATATCAATAAAGTAAATATTAAAGGGGGGCTCCCATACAACAAACGTAATTTTTATTTTTAATACGTCATAAATCGTAAAACTTACTACAGGTTTGTACGGAACCCTCGGTGCGCGAGTCCGACTCGCACTTGGCCGGTTTTTTTAATTTATGGTCTAGCGCTTGGCTGCAATCAGCAGACCAGCTTGCAAGTTAGTTACTTGGTCGACGCAAACTATGAAAAACCACCCAAAGAAATATCATCATGTCTTAAACAATTGCCAGCTTACTACTGAGCACGATTATCTTCTCTTCTTCTTATTCTCAAAAGTGTGTGAAGTCTGCCAATCCGCACTTGGCAAGCGTGGTGGTCAAACCCTTCACATTCTGAGAAGTTCTGAGAAGGGCCTCTTGTACTTTTAATTAAATGTATTGTTGTAATTAATCCAAATGTCACAAAGTGCTATTGCGTGTTACATTTCGCAAGGTTGAATACGCACGCAAGCTGATAGTTACTACAGCCTTAAATTTGAACACCCAATCCGAGAGCCTTTTTATAAATTAAAAAAAAATACCTAAGTACCTACACCACCAACTAGGTGGTCTGACCAGCAATGGAAGTCCGAACATCCAGATATAACATGGCAGCAACAAATCCGTTCGAGGATAGGACAAGCCAGGACCACGGATCTTCAGTAATAATCATGGAAGTACGAACCATTCCTTCATAGACTATGTTTCATAGGCAATGTTAAATGTTGATAAACTACTGATGATTTTGATACAGATTTCTGGATAACATAGTCAGAGATTACACAGGTACCTCAGGTGCTGGCATGCAAAGGTTGTCTGTAAGATATTGCTTTTGCAATAAGATACACAAATATAAGGTATACAAATATGGGGTACCTACTGCCAACATATCTAACATACTAGCGATACAAAGAGCCTAGAATAGTATCCTTAGAACGATTGCTAATGCTCCTTGGTTTACACGCAATACCGAGATACATCAGTATCTGGAAATCCCAACTGTATTATTGAGGAAATCAATAAGCATACCACAAAGCATCGGGAACGCTTACTGTTACACCCCAACCCACTGGCAAATAACTTACTAACAGTGCAAAAAATAAAGCGTCTGAAGCGTGCCAATGTGCTCGACAGTGTACAGATATGAGGACGCTGGTCCTCTTCTCTGGAAAAATCAGTCAATCAAACAAAACAAATCTGCTTATAGTCTGTAGACTGATCGCAGATCCTACACAGGAAAAAGAAAACTCTAAATACTCACCAGACATAATATTGTCGCGTATAATTTGCACGTGCTTATCTCTGTCGGGGCGGGTATGCTCGTGCCAGAACCCGACCACATGGCCAAGCTCGTGGACGACGATACCGAATTTGTCGCAGTTCTTGCCGATGGAGATGGCTTGGGCACCTCCACCACGTTTACCAACGAAGGAGCAACACCTAAAAAAGAAATTATAATAACGGAAATGTAAAGTATTTACAAACAATAACTTACTATAAAAATCTATAACATTTATATTTATTATGTTTATAAATCGTGTGCGCAAGGTGCAGAAATCCTTTGTGGGGTTGAGTGTACGCTTTTATAATATGGTTCCCAAAGTTTCTGGATTTGCCATTACATAGATTTAAAGACTGTGTTAGACAACATTTGTTAAGTCACTATCGATGATTTTATTAATGACAAAGTTGCACGGAAGCAACCGGCCTCGCATCCAGTGACCCACAAGTCAGTGTAATATTTGTAACATATGGTATTGTCTACTTATTGTAAGCTTTTCTTTTTTAAGAAAAGAACTGCTGAGTTTCTTGCCGGCTTTTCTCAGTAGAATCAGGCTTCCGAACCGATAGTAGAGTCTTAACGTTTCATAAGTGACACAAGTTTTCCTACGTGAAATAAATAAATCATTAATCATTTATCATTTATAAAAAATTTACACCATCCAAATGATGGCAATCCAATCCAAGACTATGGCGCCATTCTGTATAACACAATCTCAGAACTAAACTAAAATAACAGCTTTAAATCTAGTCCTGTCCCTTTTCGCAGGGAGTACCTAATAAGAAAGGGAAGCAATATTTTTTAGTTTAGTTTAGAGATTGTGCACTACAGAATCAGCCCCAAATGTCTTTTTAACTCTACTACAATTTCCCTAATCATTTCTACGCGGTTACGTACCGCAACGCTTAATCGCTGGTCTGTATCTGACTCTGAGGCCCAATTGTCTAAGCAAATCGTAATCATTTGGCAGCTTAAAAAGGCTTAAAACGTAAAACTCGCACTGTTTAAGGAGTTCCATACATGCTTTTTGACGTGCAGGCATCTATGAACTTATTAAACAGGTTGAATTATACGTTTGACAAACGATTACGATTACGATTTCCTTACACAATCGGGGGGCTGGTCTGGTAGGAGGCGTGGATGATTACCAAACTAGCCACGCCTTCCACCAGTTCAGACTAAATTCAGAAATTATAAATTCTCAAATTATCGGGGATTGTACCCGGGACCTCCTATACTTAAACGACCGCAGCTGGCAGCGCTCACCATGGCACCAGGCAAGTCTTTTTCGTCAAGTCTAAAGTTTTCAGTCCTAATCAATGCCAATCTGGCACTGGATTAATTTGTGGTACCTACCTACAATTTTTTTTTTCAAAGTTTAAGATTCGTCTTTGTGGCACACTAACAAAAATAATTTGTCTCGTTACCATTCATCGACAAAATAACACGGTGTCCTGTTACCGAACTAATGAACGAAGGTACCCCAGTAATTTGATGATCAAATTCTGTCAAGCAAAGGTATAATTTGCTAATTTGTGTGATAAATTGGTCAAAATTGGCTTAAATTTACTGATTTTTGTCCGTTCTTGGCAGCTGAATCATTGAATTTTATGGACAACGCTTGGACAGACAGTAGCCAATTATATTTCAAAGGAAAATCGTTAGTTTTTATTTAATTTATTATTACAATGATTATTACAATTAAATTATAACAATATTATTACAAAGAAAAAACTTGGATAACAGTTGATGCTGGTAAACTCATTAAAATATCAAAACATCCAAGTTGTTAGGCCGAAAAATTCACATTAAGTAGAATTGGGTGTTTGGATATTTGGGGGTTTTTTACTGGAAATAGCAATGATTGTGTGGATCCTTTTGATTCATTATATAGGTTTGTCGCATGATAATTAAATATGAAAGAAAAAAATATATTGAATAACGGGGAAAATGCAAGATCAAAGTAAAAGAAACTATAACAGAGAGCATAATAAAATCGTCATAGCATCTTAACCTGGAAATGTCATACAAAATGCTCCTCCAATTATACGCCGCAAAATGCATTTAGAAATGAGACAACGGTACGTACGACTATTACTATAGTATTTGACCGAGCAAAGCGAGGTCTCTAAAGTCTACATGAGTGAATTTGCACTTCTCCGTCTGTCCGTCCGTCCTTCCGTGTGTCAGAGCCTCATAACTTCTAAATTAGTGAACATAATTACTTCAAAAAACATGTAATATGCAAACCGATAGCCTCAAGCCTCAAATCAAGATATTGATTTAAAAAGTCATAAAAACATTATTTGATGGCCCCCAACGAATGGGAATTAAATTTTTTTGTATGGCTTTACATTAGCTTGTGGGTCATCAAATTTCAATTGTTCATCAATTTATAGCTCACGTTGTTTTCCACTCTGCTTTTAATTAATTATAATAATTGGTATCTCCAAAAATAGTGAATTCTGAATAGGCATCTTGAAGGGCTAACTTGTAGTTAATAAACTAAAAGCCTGCATATGAATTTTTTAAATGAAATTCTACTTACCCACAAGGCCGTTCAGTGAAGACTATGTAGTCCTTATGATCGGACTCCCTTTCAACAAACTTGACGCAAGTGAAGTTCTCCCAGTGTCTCATGGCTTGCTTGAAGAGCGACTTATGGGCACCGCTGAAGTTGCCGTCGATTTCGTACGGTATGACACCATTCTCCCAGATACGCTCCTTTCTGTTGGTCGCTGCTCGAGCGGTGCGATGATGTCTCTTGAAAAATATAAGGATTAAATTAAAAAAAATTTGAAGTGATTTTTATTGATTCATTAAGTGTTTCAAGTATCAAATAAGTATTTTCGTAAGTTACTTTTCAAAATACATCATAGAATAGAATTAATAGACTTACGAAAAAAATACAAAGTGCAGGTATCTATTAAACGCAAAACAGCAGAAAAAAAAGCATTTAAGTAAATAAAAATCTTCCTCAAGAAATATTTATGGCCAGAGTGTTTTATTTTTAAATTATTCCCTGGAAATACTTAACATTGCAGAACTATTTTCAACAAATAACAAAAAGTTTAATTAACACTTTTGTCTATTGAGTGATTTGTTTAAGTGCAATGTTTTAGCTGCATGAGATTTGGTTTTAATTTCCAATATGCTTTATACATTTCAACAGAGGGAATTGCATTTTTATCAGAAGAACAGAAACATTGTATATCTACCTAGACTCCTAGAGGAAACATTAAAACTTCAGAACCTTTGAGTCCCAGGCCTCTCCGGCGTCTCTGCGGCACTACTTTGCAAAAGTTTTTCAATTTGAACTTTTATAAGTTCTATAAAAGTACCTAATACGTAATAGTAAAGAATAGTACCTACATTTTGTCTTGTGATATTTCAGGAAACATGTGAACACTTTGTTATGGTAAAATGATAGTTTCACAATAATAAAAAAAATAAACCAAATCGCCCTACATTAAAATCTGTGATGGTTCAGTCTTCAAACACTTCATATTCGAAACCCAATTTCAACTCGGGCAAAATGCTTAGGTACTACAATTTTTGCCCTTGTGATTACGAAAGGTATTTCGTTAGGTACATTTCTTTAATATTTTTTTAAGATCGTCGTTTCCTGAAATGCGAGCATTTAAAAATATAAAACAACTCATGAAGTTTTTGTTTGGGATATCTGCCAGGCTCAGCCACGTTTAAAAATACAACTCTATTTCATGTTTTTTTGTAGTAGGTACCTAATTGTTTAATTTGTTTTTCCGAGTGATTTCCACCGGTATGTCTTTACTAAAAACATTAGTTAGCAATTGAGTAGTCCGTAAACACTGTTTTCTCTCTTTCTGTCATCAGTTACTTGACATTCGAAAGAAGAATAAAAGGAATACTTACTAATCGATCGCTAATTAACTTGGTAGAGTCGTGTAATTACTTCAATGGGAATTACTCGGTAAGTTCAAGTCGCAAGGGAAGCACCAATGCGTTCTTTATAGAGATCTCGGAGCCTCCCAATATGCAGATGGTGGCCACCGAGGGGGTTTTAGTAGGTACAAATCCTACATAACTCGACTTCTCCCCCAGAAGTTGGGTATCTTAGAAAGATTTCCCCCCTCGAAAAACAAAAAAGTAACTCTTACAAAAATTACCTCAGTACGATTATAAAATCTGCTTTCACTGGCTTCTAAATCCAGTTCAGTGTCCCGAAAAAACCAACCCTCAAATGGATTTGATCTATTTAGTTTCACTTGTGGAACTCTCTGGTCTTTCTGATCTTTTGGTGGTGGTTTAAGTTCGAACTTCTCTTCAAACTCGTGTTCCGGTCGTATAAATGCCTTCATCCTGTAATTTGTATTTTGTAACGTCTTTTTATGACGTGGGGCTTTTTTTTTCTTTTCAACTGCATTTGCGTCTTCTTCAAAATTTTTAAGTTTGTTGTCGCCGGTTTTTTCTTTTGATATGTTTCTTAACCTAAATAGTAAAATAAAATTATTGATATTAATTGTCTAGTTTCGTGTAGGTTAGCTCTACGACGACGTATCTAGACCACCACTAACCGACTAGGAAAGGCTTTTCAGGGCTTTTAAGAAATACGTTCCATGCAAACCAAATCGTAATTATTTGACAGCTTAAAACGTATTACTCGAACTCGAATTGCAGGCGTCTATGAACTCCTAACGTCGAATTATACGTTTGACAAACGTTTACGATAACGATTTCCTTACTCAATCGGGGGACAGAGCTCTTACAAGTACTTATTACTTAAAATAAAATTTTCAAATAGTGAGACTTTTTTCTTAAATATAGAGATGAATTTTAAATAGATTTTAACACCTAGTTTTAGGATAGATAGACGATGCCCGCCTTTATTCGCCTGGATTAGGTGTTTTAAAATCCCGTGGAAAAACTTTAACTTTTAGGAATAAAAAGAAGATTTGATTCTTCTCCGCGATACAACTATCAAATACTACTAAATAGGTTAATGGATGGACTAAATTGGAGGCGCCGTGGAAAGGTGAAGTACTCCGCTCTAAAATTGCACCAACTCCCAGGTTACGTTTGACCCAGGAATAAAAGCTCAAATAAAATTGATGTTTTGACTGTTTTAGGGCTGATTTTTCAATCGTCAGATGAAGTTTATCGGAGGAATAAATTTGACGTTTTGACAGGTTTTGTATTGAAAATCTGCCAAAACGTCAAATTTATTCCACCGATAAAATTTATCTGACGATTGAAAAATTAGCCCTTATACGAATTTTGTCAAAATTACAATTTTATCCCGAAATTAAACGTTATTCGAAGTTGACGCAATCAGCCCTGCGTAATACCTAAAAAGACGTCTCTATGTTAATTCAACAGTAATATAAAGTTGGCAAACTTTAATGCATCAACTTCAACTGTTACAGAGGTTTTAATAAGGCTAATGAATGAACGCGGAAAGCAGGCGGATTCGAATGAGTAGTGCATTAATTCAATTAATTTCGGCGTCGGTTTGGCTTCCAGCACATATCCAACGGTCTTGAATTTAGAGTTCAGAGTTTAAACCATACTTCAATATTTATATTATAAATGCGAAAGTATTGTGTTTGTCTATCGGTCTTTCTGTCTACGCATTCACGGCCCATCATTTTTCGTTGTTGGGAAATTGAGATTTTGACGAAATTTGGTACAGAGATATCTTGCATTCCGGGAATAGACATTAGCTACTTTTTATCCCGGAAAAGTCAAAGAGTTCCCAGTTCTCACAGGATTTTTAAAAATATCATTTTTACGAGCCGCACTATAAATTGCAAACGAATTATGCAAAGCTACTATAACAGGTTAGCTACGAATTAAATGAGGTGACCGTTCAAATTAATTGCAAGTTTGTGTCAGGTTTAAGTTACAGGTGGTCTCTATGGCCCCAGAAGAGCTCTTCGCTGCCGTGGGGCCATTGGTGTTATTCCTTGTCTATAGGGAGCCTTTGTGCAAATTTTCAACCTCTAGGTCCAAGGGTTTGCTCTGGGCGTTGATGAGTCAGTCAGAAAGTGGGTGTGTGAGTCAATACTTTTTTTAATTGTATGAGATTAAAAAGAAGTTAACCTTACCGTCTACCGTTTCCATGTCTCCTTCTTCTTCGTCTTCTATGACTAGACGTGTTTCGTAATAAACTTTGCAAACTCTCTGTAGGCTTCAACAAATCATTAGCTTCATATATTTTTTTGTTATAAAGTGCTTGACTAGTATTATTTATTAACTCTTTCTGTAATGTCTCATTATCTTCATCTCTTTCGTTTACAGGTAACACGCCATTTGTAGGAGCAGGTGCTACTGTCATGTTTTCGGGCAGTCCTTTAAATTTTAAATTATTGTTGAAATCTCCAGTTATTTCTCGACTGTTACTTTGAATTTTGTTCGTGACTTCATCCGTTTTATGGGAAAAGTTTGAAATTTGAATATGAGGATAAAATTCTTCTAGATTTAAAATATTATCACTTGAAATGTTAACTACTAAAACACCGTCTTGTTCTAAGCTTTCTGACTCAGTAAGGTTGTCTGTTATATTCGTTTCATTTAGATCACTATTTTTATATTGATTGTATAGGTTAGGTGCGTCCAAATCTTCGTCTGGTGGTAATCTACCATGTTTCCTCAGAAGTGATTTGTCTAATCCAGGTGGGATAACCTGAAAATTGTCTATGTGGAGTTATCATAGATCGTAAAACATAATAATATAGTTACAATCTAACATTTGGATGATTTTACGCACATTCATCATTTGCTAAATATGTAAGCTTTATTAGACGTTGTCTCAAGTCTTCTAGTAGAATTAATGAATGAATGAAATACTCGTTATTGTACACCAAAATAAAAATAAAAAATACATTTAAACAACAATAAAATTAAAAAAAAGAAAAATCGGTACAAATGGCGGCCTTATCGCTTTGAAGCGATCTCTTCCAGGCAACCACGTTTTATAGGAATTAAGTCTACAAAAGAACAAGAGTCGAGGGTGAACGTATGTATATTATGTTTAGGAGATATATATTGCAATTTAATAATAGCGAAAACCTATTTCAAAATATTGTGTTTATGTACTTACTTTGGTGTTTATAGAAGCTTCATTGTACTTCTTTGATTTCTCCTGCGAAAGCAGCAATGGTTGCTTCGTTCGCTTTCTCAATATATCTGTTAAACCTTCTTCTTCAACTTGCAAACCTTCTAACAATACTTCCTTCTTAAGTCTTTCAACCTCTTCTTGTAATGACTTATTAATTTTAGAGACTGAGGGGGCAGTGTTTGCTGGCTTAAAGTAATCTACGTCTGGTATGGCGATGTCTCCTTGAAAGTTTTCTGTAACAACATAAAAGTTTCATGTTACTAAAATTATTACTAGTTACTGGAGATGAACATGTTATGTTAAAAATGTTCATGCTTGGTTTATGAGCTTTTGTAAAGTTTTATCTATGCAGTATCTATGCATGAACATCATGGTCTTTCGATATGTGCAAGACATGTGACAAGGCAACTTTCAAAACTCTTGCGAGCGTTGACGCGCTTTTAAGCTCGTATATTACTGACTACTGACTGATCCACGGGTTCGAGCGAGCACTCCAGACTATGCGTGTGTTGTGTGTGAGCAAAATGTGGCGCACGTGTAAGCGCGTAAGCTTACACGTGCGTAAGCGAGCTTATACGCGCAAAAAAATACGCTGGTCTGAAACCGTCCTAATGATGGGACCGCTCTGCCCATCAGCGCGGCGACAATCTCACGTTGTTTAATCAACGACCTCAATTTACATAGACGGGCCCTGTCAAACAAAGAATGTGGGCGTATTTTACTAACGCCATCTAGTCTGAAAAGCGGGACAGCGCTATGGCGGGGACAAGGACAGGCGTATACAGGTGTGGAGCGCGCCCTACAGGTTGGACGCCCAATTTCTTTCTTTGAAAGGACCCATCTAGTACCTACATATTATATATCGATGTGTTTAAAACTTCTAAGCTTTTTCTAATTTCTGTGGTCCATCGACATGCCGTTGATTTGCTTTTGAGTCTCATTAGCTATTTTTCATCAACATCCAAGTTCATCAATAAATGAAACTTCGCTTATTTTTCCCGTGATTTAGTACCGACATCAAACGTCGCATAAATATTAATTAGTCTATTAATTAACAAAAATAATTAGTTATAAGCCCATAAATTTGTGAGAGTATTTTTTTACATTCTTAGGTGTAATTAATATGAACAAAATATATATTAAATGTATATTATGGATATGCTAGATTAATAAAGAGTAGGTAGCCATTACGTTAACATCTTTATATCTACTACTTTAGGCTACTTGGTAACAAAAGTAAATATATAATATATAATTATATATATATAAAAGAGAAAATATTTTTTTCAAATTATTTTCTCCTTACCACTTTAGTATCTAGAGAAAAATAAATTGCGCATTTCGCAGTTTTCGGTAACCGAAACCGGGAAAGGAAACGCTTTTGTCTGTGCGTTTCAATATTACAAATTATTTTTTGCTGACGAAAAATCGGTCACCGATTGTCTGACGTGGGCGGAACGCTTAAGGAGAACTTTCAGGCAGTTTTCCTCGCGATGTTTTCCTTCACCGATGTATGGAATTAATATGAATGTAATAATTCACGATCATTTAATTAATCACAAAATCATCACACATTTCACGAAAGCGCAAACACGAATTCAATTATCCGGTAATCTATAACCTGATTCGAAATTCAAATTCGCAATAATGCCTCGCTGCAGGCGATTAACAACGCGCATATGGCGTTGCTATAAAATGTAACGAGCCCGTGTTCCTGCCCAGCTGCGGTTCCAACGCTGGCTGCCAATTAATTAATTCCGCATACAAGCATACAAGGCGCGTAATGGATGACGTGGTTTACGATGACCACGTGTGCTTGTATATTCATGTAGCGTAATATTATGTTGAATTTGAATTAGATTATTGTGTTTCTGCCCAGCTGCGGTCCATCGGTGGCTGCCAATTAATTAATGCTCCTTACTAGCTTACAAGGCGAGTAATGGATGACGTGGTTTACGATGACCACGTATGCATGTATATTCATACAGTAGCTTATTAGACTAATATTATGTTGAATTTGATTTATATTATTGTGTTGCTGCCCAGCTGCGGTCCATCGGTGGCTGCAAATTCATTATTTCTCCTTATAAGCTAACAAAGCGGGTAATGAATAACGTGGCTTATTGTGAATACGGTTGCATTATTATTGAAATTGCATCAGGGAATAGGGAAACATCAAACAACTGCCTGGCGACGCGCTATATTGTATTTGTAAGCGGAAACACACTATGGACAAAAAAGGTCTCTGCGTCCTTCACTTTTAACGGAGCATGCACACTAGGCGACAGAACAAGACGTCTTGCCCTTCCGACGTGGATATTTTGTCTTGTTCTAGAGGCCTTCAAATAGGGATGATGACAACTCAATCAAATCAGCAACTCTTTATCAAACTTAAAAACGCACTTCTAGTATGGAAGTTGTATGAAATTAACAGTTGTGACGTCATAAAATATCAACACACTGTTTTCCTTCAAATAAATATTATAAATGCGAAAGTTTGGATGGATGTATGGATGGATGTTTGTTACTCAATCACGCCCCAACGGCTGAACGGATCTGGATGAAATTTGGCACAGAGATAGATTATAGTCTGGAATAACACATAGGCTACTTTTTATACCGGAAAATTAAGGAGTTCCCGCGGAAAACGAAAAACCTCGATCCACGCGGACGAAGTCGCGGGCATCAGCTAGTTAATCTATATTTTAAAATGGTTATCAAACTTAAAACTAACCGAGGATGTAAATTTGAGGTCTTTTGGAAGACCCTCTATTTAATAATCAGTAAGAAATAATTTATTTTTGATATAGGTATCATCCCTATTGTTCCTTGTAAAATACATCCCTATTGTTCCTTGTAAAATATAATATGTTCCTATACTGCGTAATTAATATTCCATGAAAAGGAAGGTTTAAGATTTTTCTCAGTATTTTATTAAAGAAACGTCCGTGAACCTCTACAAAAATATTTCTGAAACTTGTGTAGGCGTAATAATTTAAAAGATTTCCCATTACTCGTAAAACCTTGTAAGGAATTTGAGCAAATATTTGACGAAAAAGGTGAATAGTTCAAATCAGGGTGGCCGCCATTTAATTTTTTATAGGTCGCAAAAAATAACAAAAGAGCTGATAGGTACATAAAATAAGAATTTTATGACACACATTCGATAAGAAAATTACACTTTTATATTTCATTGCTATTAGAAAAACATCAATGAAAAGGAAAAAGAAAATGAAAATGATAAATTGCTTCAGCATTGAAACGTTCATGCTGGCGCGTGACGTCATTATCTTGTATTTTGTAGCCGAATTAGAAGTCATGGAAATGAAAACCCTGGCAAATTGGATAGGAAAAGCTCCCAAAATATAATACTAATATTATAAATGCGAAAGTACGTTTATTTGTTGGTTTGTCCTTAATCACGCCGCAACAGAGCAACGAATCGACGGGATTTTTTGCATGGGTATAGTTCAGGACCTGGAGAGTGACAGGCTAATTTTTATACCGGTAAATTTAAGTTTCCGTGTGAAACAAAAAAAACTTATTCCACGGGGACGAAATCGCGGGCATCAAGTACTTAAGGTGTAAAATGCGAGCTCGTTTGCTCGTTTGTCCTTCAATCACGCCACAAGAGAGCAAAAGATTGATTTTTTACATGGATATAGTTTATTAACCTGAAAAGTATTACCCAAAGGATAAATTTTGGTGAATCAGTCTTTTCTTTTTATTGTACACTAGATAGAGTTTGTAGTCATCATCACCATCACTACAGCCCATTAACGTCCCACTGCTGGGCACAGGCCTCCGCTCTCATAGGAGAGTGGGAATTAGAGCTTAGACCCACCACGCTGCTCCAATGCGGGTTGGCGGGCTTTAACGACTATTATCATGTTAGCAGGAGTTTGTAGAAAGTGAGTGAAAATCGTTAAGAATGCAAAGTATTTTTCTTGAAAATTTGTAAGTACCTATGCAAAGTATTTTTCTTGAAAGCAGTAAGTAATTTTAATGAGACTGTTGAAAGATGGGTTTTTATCCTATGCGTAGTTAGAACGCGTTACGAAGTTTTCCCGTTTTAGTAGTAGCCCGCTACCTCTTGTAACTTGCAGCGGTCTAAAGTCGTTATGCGCTGTATAATTTAATCGCATCGTCACATTGCGCGCAATCGATGCTTTATATGCGAATATTAAATAGTTAAAGCTTCAATCGACACATAACAAGATAGTCATAGTGCAAGTTAATTTTATCTATTTAACTGTTTTTATTTGTTAATATGGTATAGACTACAGACCTGGTAATCTAGTTATGTATTTATTTTAAAAAAAAAACCTGAAAATCAGCGTTGCGGTATGTCAGGTGGGTACATACCTACCTTTCGTGCTGTGGCACAGGCTGAGGAGGTGGCCCATTGACCACATTTACTTTTTAAGTATGTACACAGTACATATGTACTGCATTTAATTAATTTGTTGTACTACTGATTAATTTGTAAACTGTTGGTCAATAAAAATTTATTTATTTATTTATTTATTTTATTTATTTGTTGATATGGTTGACCTGGTAGTCTAAGATGGAAGTGGGCTAACTTTCCAAGAGCATGGCAGTTTAATTAAATTACCCATCCTTAATCATTCTTCCATCACTTTCGGTATCGGTATTTCTTTTATAGCTTTGCCTATGCAAAGGGGCGAAAAATAGGGCGACCAGAAGCCATCTTGATATTTGAAATTCCTAAAAAGTCCCTATTTTTTAAATATAATATATAAAAAATAGGAACTGCTTGAAGTGGTGATGCAGCCTAAGATGGAGCGCGCTTGCTTAGAAGACGGTTATTAACTTTTGATTTGAAGGTACCTATATTAAAAGGAAAACGAAACCAATTTTTGTATTTGACGTATACGTATTTCACTGCTAGCGGACCAGTACCGGCTTTGGTATAATTTCTGAAATCGCTTTTTCGTTTAGTTTGTACCATTCAGTGGTTTCAATTAAATTCGAATTATTTTCAAACTAGAAGATGCCCGCGACTTCGTCCGCGTGGATTAAGGTTTTTTGATTCCCGCGAGAATTCTTAAGTTTTCCGGGATAAAAAGAGGCTTGTGTCCTTCCCTGGGATAAAACCTTTTTTTGATTCTCACGGGAACTCTTGAATTATCCGACACTTTCGCATTTATCATATTAGTACCTATATATCTCTGAAAGAGCGGTACTATGGCTTGACCCTAACGCCTCTATTTACCAACCCAGCCCCGTAAATAAACATATTATAAAACTCAAAATATTTACCAAGCCCAAAAATTAAGCTCTGCTACCAATTAAAAGTTTCCCCTCGAACGCAATGTTCAGCGGTTTTCCAAAATAATTGGGGAAAATTCCCAATTTATAGGGATCAAGGCTTGTCACCCGTTGTCAAAGAAAGTTGGCAAACAATATCTTAGGCATTACTCCCACGGCAACAATTTTTTTCATTGTCCTAGATGATGCCCGTAACATCGTACGAGTGGATTTAGGTTTTAAAAAGTTCCGTGGGAAATCCTTCAGTTTACAGGATAAAAGGTTATGTCCTTCACCGGGATGCTACCTATCTGTGTACGAAATTTGGTCCAATTCGGTTGAAAATATGGGCCGTGAAAGACAGACAATCACATTTTCACATTTTTTTTTTGAACCACTACAAGTTAGCCCTTGACAGCGATGCGAGCGATGGTAAGGGATGATGATGGGATGCTAAGATGGTAGCGGGCTAACCTGTTAGGGGAATGGCAGTTATATTAAACCCATACCCTATTCGGTTTCTACACGGCATCGTACCGGAACGCTAAATCGCTTGGCGGCACGTCTTTGCCGGAAGGGTGGTAACTAGCCACGGCCGAAGCCTCCCACCAGGCCAGACCAGGAAAAATTCAGAAGTTATAAATTCACAAATTGACCCTGCCGGGGATCGAACCCGGGACCTCCGCACGTTAAGACAACAGCGCTCAACATATTGTGACGATGTTGAGCGTTGAGGGTGGCGCAGGTCGCCACTTCCGTGGCGACCTGCGCCACGGAGGTCGTCAAATTTATATTAGTATGGAGTACATGATGCCTGCAACTTCGTCCGCTTGGATTTGGGTAATTTAAATCCCCTTTCAATATTGTATTTTCCGGGACAAAAAATCTTAATATATATAAATCTCGTGTCACAATGTTTGTCCTCAATGGACTTCTAAACCACTTAACCGATTATAATAAAATTCGCACACCATGTGCAGTTCGATCTAACTTGAGAGATAGGATAGTTTAATATTATATAGATTAGGATTATTAGTGCTACCCGTGCGAAGCCGGGGCGGATCGCTAGTATTCTATAAAAACCACCGGTTTAATGCAACGATGTTTAGAGATTCTATATATCTTGCCTATTGGAATCTACTCACCCAAAAGTGATTGTCAAAGACCTTTAAACCCTATACAGACATTATACTATAGTTAATTTAACAACATTAACATTATATAATCTAATTACTTAATTAAATTGAACGGTTTATTCCCACCTGCTAACTCATAATATACGTCAATATCTATACTAATCTATACTTATAATAAAACTGTAACATGTCCAATTCTGTACATTGAAGATATTTTGAAAATTTTTTTTGGAGGGCACTCATTATTCGATACTGAAGCCAAATCTGTAATTTTTTTTATTTTTGTCTGTCTGTCTGTCTGTCTGTCTGTCTGTCTGTCTGTCTGTCTGTCTGTATCTTGGCCGCGCATCACGCCGAAACTACTGAATGAATTCAAACGAAACTTGGCACGATTTGAGCCCATACTAAGAGGTAGGACATGGGATACTTCTTATCCCGAAATTCTACCCCCAAATGGGTGAAATAGGGGTTGAAAGTTTGTATGAAAGTCCTTAATTCCTCAAGTTATAGCCATGAAACTTGATATATGAGCTGCGGGTAGAAAATGAAAACATATGTGTCACACAGTTTTTCAAAATTCCACCCCCGAAGGGGTGAAATAGGGGTATATATAAAAATGAATCCCTATTTCCCTTGGTCACGGCATCACGCGTGAACGGCTGGACCAATTTCGCTAATTCTTTTTTTGTTGGGTTTGTCTGGACGCCGGGATGGTTTATATTCACAATTGGACCCGGTAGGGGGCGCTGCAATCGGGTTCGAGGTTCAGAGCGGGACACGGCTGGACCAATTTCGCTAATTCTTTTTTGTTGGGTTTGTCTGGACCCCGGGATGGTTTATATTCACAATTGGACCCGGTAGGGGGCGCTGCAATCGGGTTCGAGGGTCCCGCCAAATCACGCGGACGAAGTCGCGGGCATCAGCTAGTAATATTATAAATGCGATAGTTTGGATGGATGGATGGATGGATGTTTGTACTCAATCATGAAAAGAGATAGAATAGCACATAGGATTTTCATCCCGGAAAATTAAGGAGTTCCCGCGGGAACCAAAAACTTCAATCCACGCGGACGAAGTCGCGGGCATCAGCTACTAATAATATGCCTGCTTACAAAACGTTACATTTAATTGGTAGCCTGTTTGAAACAAAAACTAAAAGTAATTAATAAGTTTAATAATTAATCGGGTTGCCCAAATAACTGGAGAAACTGCCTAACTCAACTGGATTAAGATATATTATGCGACGAACTGACGAATACCCGGGTATGGGGTGATAAACGACATTTCCCAAGCGGGAAACTTAATTACGTACGAAACCGAATTCAATGATTCTATTAAAATGCCTAGAAGTTTGATTACTTACGTCCAGATAGGGATGTCAATGACTAATCTATAAGAGAAGGTTCTAGAGTCAGTTGACTAAATTTCATTTAATTTAGTTTTTAGTTTAGATTTTAGTTTATTTTATAGATAAATAAGTAATGTTATTTAAGTATTTCTTTCTTTCTGCGTCATCTTCCCCATTGCTGAGGGTCGTGTCCCCTTTCCATTAATCACCTTCTGTTGGTAGGGTTTTTGGGATAATAATGCGGTGGGTTCCCAGGTCCTTTATGTCATTTAAGTAAGTAATTAGATGGAAAATAAATAAATCAAATAAAGTTGACTTGATTTACATTATCAGCATTATGAGTAGGTATGACCTGCAAAGGGAACTTTCATGTAGAGTGAGTTACCTAAAAAATCTTTTATTAGAGCTAAACGAGACGTTGGCGACAGGAAAATCATATCAGAACGCTAAATCGCTTGGCGGCACGTCTTTGCCGGTACAGTGGTAACTAGCCACGGCCGAAGCCTCCCACCAGGCAAAAGTGATATTATTATCTTAATCCTATAAACGCACATAGCTCCGAAATTTAGAGGTACGTGCCCTGGGATCGAATCCCGGTCCCCTGAATAGGACGGCAAAGTTTTAACCACTAGACAGTCTCAGCTTACCGCATTCTAGTCAAGTCAAATTAATTCAATACCCGTACAAAATAATGAAGGTATGTTTAACTAAAAAAAACATTAGTATAGCAAAAGCCTTTTTTTTTTAAACTTAATTTGAATTTCGAGCCTTGCATAGTCAAACATTTTGGTTGTGTAGTCGGATACGTACGGTCATTACATCCCTAGTACTAATAGTAATAGCGAGTGTAGGATCGCAAACAATTCGCCGAGAAATTACTTAACGTAGTTACCAAGTACCGTCCCGTAACATTGTTTTGAGAACAACCGATCCGTAATGTCCTGTTATAAATTAAAGTAATGTTCATATCACATTGAACTTTACCTCCTAAAAAATAGAGTTGATTTTTTGTTGTCAATTTAAGAGGTAGTTTGTGGCCGTGTTGTGGGTGGTGTACGTTAATTACCAAGAGGAATCTATTTGTTATTTCCATTTTGGGACCTTGCCAAGTTGTTAACTGGATATTGATTTGGATTTTTGGAATGCATTTATATGAATTTAGAACGGGAGCTGTACGGCAACTTTATTCAAAAATTAATTAACACTTTCTCAGGTATTTTTAGCCATGTATCTGCAGGTTTTTAAGCGACTTCAAAAAGGAGGAGGTTCTCAATTCGACGGTATGTTTTTTTGTGTGTATGTTACGCGATCATTCCGCCAATTATGAATCAATTTTGATGATTCTTTTTTTGTTTGGTAGATCATCCTTTAGAGGTGGTCCCATATAAATTTTATCAAAATTGATATAACGCTTTTTGAGAAAATCAACAAAATATATACCCAGATAATACTTTTTACTTTTTAGTTCAAGTTGGTACTTATAGGTACAGTTTTGAAGTCGGTTTCTGTTTTAGATGAAAGCGAATAATTAGGTATATAGAACCAGCTTTCGATCAATTTAGGTTATAATTTAGATCTTAGTTTAATTTATTAAATTGTGGTTCAATAAAACATTATACAATAATTGTTGAAAGGCAGCAAGACTAAAAGGCAGCCACCTCTACAAACCGTAGAGCATCTACGCCGTAGCGCCTCGCTACGAGATACAACCATAATTATAAAACCTTACATCGAACAAGGGGTTTGTAAGAAAGTATCCAGTCAAGTGCGTGTGGAAACATTCAAAAGGCAAGGTTTCGTAGCCATACCACAGAATAGGTAATAGTACGTTCTAGCCCTACTAATTATTTTCTCAAACGGTAGATTATTTTTTCAAAAACTGCCCATTATAATATAACCACCACTACAGCCCATTAACGTCCCACTGCTGGGCACAGGCCTCTACTCTCATAGGAGAGAGGGAATTAGAGCTTAGACCCACCACGCTGCTCCAATACGGGTTGGCGGGCTTTAACGACTATTATCATGTTAGTGATAATAACCGGGACCGACGGCTTAACGTGCTCTCCGAGGCACGGGGGTGAAACACCGCCAACTTCCTAACTCCGGGCTAGTACTGAGAATTTCTGGTCAGAAAAACCCAACACTCGATTATGGCCCAACCCGGGACTCGAACCCGAGACCTCGTGGGCCGCAGTCGAACATGCCAACCACTAGACCAACGAGGCAGTCAGTTAGTTATAATATAACAGGTTTCTTTAATTTTACTAAATTACAATTTTCACCTGAACAGCTTATACAGTTGATTTCAAAAGAAACTTAGACACGCGACTAGATGATGGACTGAACGGCCCTGGTTTTACAGCAGAACCCTAAGAAAACAAAATAAAAAGGCAGTAGTGTCTACGGACCGTAGACCATCGTCTACGTCGTAGAGCCTCGTTACCAACCTGTATTACCTTGCATCAAACACGGATTTAAAATGAAAAAAATATTAAATAACCACACTATTAACAAAAAGTTAGGATACAATCACTCTACGGACAGGAAAGGACAAAAGTTAAACATCGGCGTGCGAAGTATGGGCTTGCACAGACCTGTGAGACACGACTAAACGTGTTTTAAACACAACGACGCGGGCATTTTGCGAGGACTTTTTTAACCGACTTCCAAAAAAAGGTATAGACTATCTATCTATCTATATAGATGGGGTATCTATTTTTTTATTATGCATGTACTTACACCAGTGACAGTGTAGTGTGTAGTGCTAAAAGAACACGTGAACAAAGTGTCTAAGTTATCAAGAAAGACTAAGATGAGTCAATGGACAATTTCTTAGTACATAAGATAAATTATAAGTTTAGGTTAAAGTAGAACTACTCATTAGCCAATTCGTTAGGCTAGATCGTAGTTAAATGAGTACCTCGCTGGTACTCAATAATAGGAAAAAAAAATGTAGTTTACACCAATTTCTCTGAGATTTTTGAACCGATTAGATTTATTTTTTCAGTATAACAAACAAAGGCCAAGTTGATGCGTCAGGCTCGCCCGACTTCGATATTATACAATATGTAGAAATTAAAATTATTTTTTACATATAGCTTTGGAAGTCGGTTTTTCGAAAAGATTTTTTTTCTAGTGTCCTATCAGTAGTGTTTTTTTTTAGAAAAAATACTCTAAATTGGCATATCAAAAGCATTTCTTAGGAAGTAAAGTTTGCTTAATAGAGAAACCGCTTTGTACCGGTTTAATCCGGCTACGGGCGGAACTGACGTGTTTTATGCGACGCGTCGCCTTCAGCTGCTATTGCAGCCAACTTTCAAATGATTATCACCAAAAGCCAGCATTTGGTCGTTGGTATTTAGAATTCTAGTCTTACAATTATAAATTAACAAGGAACATAATTTATTTATAATATGTAACAAGTAAGAATAATGTACCAATCTCTATTTATTTTTCACGAAGAGATTCACGTGAACCAATATAATTTGAAACTGAAAAATTGACAAATTCTAATTTTTAAAGCCTATTTTTTTAAAATCCATTAAGCTAGTCTGCCAATAAAGCAATACGTGTGGTGTCAATGACACTGTTCAGCCGCATCAGGCTCATCAAAATAAAAGATTATACTGGAAGTAAAACTGCTTTACGCTGGCTTAATCCGGCTACGGGCGGATTTGTGTTGTTGTCTCTTGTTGTTGTTTGAGCCCACTTTTAAATTATCATCCAACGCCAGCATTTGGTCAATTTAAATTCCACGAAAAATAGTAGCTCTATTTTTACGAGAAAATAACGATTCAAAGTGATAACACACTAGGAGTTAGGACCAGTGTGCTTAACATGCGCACAACGAGATTATCTCGCGACGAGAGAGAGAGAGAGATGTTGTCGTTGCCGGCAATTTTTCATTTACCCTACATGCACAAAATGCGGTATAATATTACAAGAAAAAATAGTCGACATGTAAAGGTTCGTAGAGAAAAATACCACAGATAAGAAATATTACTTTTATCTCTACTTTTGACGTAACGAGACAAGTAACCATGTTAGCTTCGGTAGACAGGTAGAGATAACGGGTAGATATATAATATTACTCGTAGTGCGCATGCTAGCCATACAGGCAAGGTATCGTCTGCACCGATACTCGCACCTTACCCTTACTCTGAGATTGATCGAATTTAAAATACGGTCTCACTAAGTGAGGTGAATTACATTTGCATCAAACTAAAATGAATCTTAATGTTATTAATTTAGAGCTCAATTTCGTGTATGCATTCACAGCTAGCGCTCCAAACGATACGTTTCGAAATTTGAATCGGTTGCACTGAATTTGTGGCTTTAAATCAAGAGTTTTTGGGTCCATTTTAGTTTGACGCAAATGTGATTCACCTCACTTAATGAGACCGTATTTTAAATTCGATAAATCTCAGAGTAAGGGTACCTATTCGAAATTGCACGGACGCGTACGAAGTGATTTGTTTCCTCCGTTCTAAATTAAACCGCTACCTGACATGGAATGCCCTTCCGATAATTTCCTTCTAAAACACATGATTGTTTGATGTCATGATGAAAAATAAATGATTTTTTATGTTAGTATTTCTAAAATTGACCTAATCATTTTAAACAGTGTTCCCTGAAACCTAGATTAAACCTATTGTCACGTGAAGAGCGGACTTAAAAAATACTGTCACACACAGTATGGCCATAAAAACCTAAAGCCGTACTTTTTCTTTAATTTAACAATGAGAGTCTTTCAACTTTTACCAACTACCTACCCTAATTGCGTCTTGGGCTCTTAGGGCGTGTACACACTACGCTCAAAGTCAGAAGCGGCTGTATAGTACTTACGCTCGTATTCGCCATGATCACGGAACAAGAAGCTTAATTATATCATAATATCATCATACTAATATTATAAATGAGTAAATGTGTTTGTTCGTTGGTTTGCTGGTTTATCCTCAAATCGCGCCGCAACGAAGCGACGGATCAACGTGATTTTTGGCATGGGTATAGTTAAGAACCTGGAGAGTGACAAAGGCTACTTTTTATCTCGGAAAATTAAGAGTTCCCTTGGGAATAAAAAAAGCTTAAACCACGCGGACGAAGTCGCGGGCATCAGCTAGTTCATCTTCATACTATATTTAAAACGAATTCGAAAGTGTGTCCGTCTACCTTTTTGTTAACTTTTCACGGCCCATCTACTCGTATGTAAGCAATTTTTTTGCAAAATTTCAACGACAGCTTTCATCCCAGTGACGGAAGTAGGTTACCTTTTTACAGAAAACCAAGGCCAAAGGATTCAAAAAATCTTTTATCTACTTTACCTACAAATAGTTTTGAATGCTAACCGATGTCTCAAAGTGAGTCACAAACGGTGAGCTAAGTGTGTAAACTCCCTAAGGATATAATTATTCTATTGCAAGCGCCGCTTCGCAGGCTTGGTATTTTAACTGCAATTTGTGCCAACATTCAAATTATCTCCTGACGCCAGCCTTTTAGCTTTGTAAAGACTTTGTAACTATAGAAAGTTTTTAACATTTAAAATTAACATTTATTTATTGGTTGGATAAACTGTGTTTCAGTTAAGGTTTTAAACACAACAATACAACAACTGTTTTGAACTGACTATTCTGCAACTCGCAATATTTAACATTCGCTACTATAGGGTCTATCTACCTGATGTACCTATCCCCCTAATTATCGATGAAAACACTACAGACAAAAACATGTTGCCGTGTTGACAAAAAGTGGGTGGATGAGGAAGGCGGAGGACCGTGTGAGGTGGCGCGCTCTCCAAAAGGCCTATGTCCGGCTGTGGACGAATGTAGGCTGATGGGTGGATGGATGGATAGACAAAAACCGGCCAAGTGCGAGTCGGACTCGCGCACCGAGGGTTCCATACAGGTTTGTACGGAACCCTCGGTGCGCGAGTTATAAATTATTAAGTTAAGTTTTAAATTATTAAAAAAAAACTACTTACTAGATCTCGTTCAAACCAATTTTCGGTGGAAGTTTGCATGGTAATGTACATCATATATTTTTTTTAGTTTTATCATTCTCTTATTTTAGAAGTTACAGGGGGGGGACACACATTTTACCAATTTAGAAGTGTCTCTCGCGCAAACTATTCAGTTTAGAAAAAAATGATATTATAAACCTCAATATCATTTTTGAAGACCTATCCATAGATACCCCACACGTATGGGTTTGATAAAAAAAAATTTTTTGAGTTTCAGTTCTAAGTATGGGGACCCCCAAAATTTATTATTTTTTTTCAATTTTTGTGTGAAAATCTTAATGCGGTTCAAAGAATACATCTACTTACCAAGTTTCAACAGTATAGTTCTTATAGTTTCGGAAAAAAGTGGCTGTGACATACGAACGGACAGACAGACAGACAGACAGACATGACGAATCTATAAGAGTTCCGTTTTTGCCAAATTTGGCTACGGAACCCTTAAAAGCCCACGTGCGTACTTAAAGGGCGAAAACACACTTCAGACAGGACAGAATAAAAATCCGAGCGAAACGCCCGAATCATAATATGGTATTTTTCGTCCAGTCGGTATGTCTGTGCAGCTTCATACACTAAGAGTGCGCAACTTTTTTTTCCAGAGAAAAAATATCCTTAGTGTGTTTCCGGCCTCATATGGAGCAGCTGCAAAGACAACCACGACCGGATGAAACGTATTTACGTTCGTGTACGTAGTTATGTACCTACATTTATTTTTGTCTGTAATGGGTTTCATTGCGTTCACTTTTTTACGCCACTACAAGTAAGCCCTTGACTGCAACCTCACCTGATGGTAAGTGATGATGCAGTCTAAGATGATAGCGGGCTAACCTGTTAGGGGTATAGCAGTTGTATTAAACCCATACCCCTAGTCGGTTTCTACACGGCATCGTACCGGAACGCTAAATCGCTTGGCGGTAACTAGCCACGGCCGAAGCCTCCCACCAGACCAGACCAGAGAAAATTCAGAAATTATAAATTCGCAAATGGACCCTGCCGGGAATTGAACCCGGGACCGACAACAGCGCTCAACACGCCAGGGAGGTCGTATAGGTAAGCATGAAATATGAATGCATCGACTGTACTATGCATTATGAATGTGAACGCCTGTACGCTTACTCCCAGTTTTAACATTGCAAATACGATTGATCGACGTGAGCGTTCGATCGCATGTGCGTCAAACGAAAATAAACCTTAATAGCATTGATTTAGAGCTCAATTTCGTGTATGCATTCACAGCCAGCGCTCCAAACGATACGTTTCGAAATTTAAATCGGTTGCACAGAATTTGTGGCTCTAAATCAATGCAATTAAGGTTCATTTTAGTTTGACGCAAATGCGATCGAACGCTCACGTTACTCAATCGTATCTGCAATGTTAAAACTGTGAGTAAGCGTACTGTCTAGTGGCTACAGCCTGCATTTCCCACTGAGTCGATGAATGAAGCCTGAAGCACTGCTCTCAATCGATTGTTATAGTCAAGAGTAGGTACTGTCGGCGCGCACAAAAGCTTCTATTTCAAATGACGTAGAAGTTAGTTAGTTACATAAAACGACTTATTTCTTTTGTGAAGCCTTTTCCACGCGACAATACACTTTCGATGAGTGTTCACACAATACTTGTATACTTTGTATCTGGCAGGATCGCGGCTCGTGAAACCGTTATTTACAAAATATAACTTATTCCTTTCGTAAAGCATTTTGTACGCGACAGTACCTGCCCATACATTTCGATTCAGTCTCAATAAATTTTCTCACAATGGTCGTGTGCTTGCTTTGTATCGAACAGTGGCAGAACCCATGAAGAGTTATAAAATATAACTCACTAGCTGATGTCCGCGACTTTATTCGCGTGGATTGAGGTTTTCCGGTTCCCGCGGGAACTCTTTAATTTTCCGGGATAAAAAGTAGCCTATGTGCTATTCCAGACTATAATCTATCTCTGTGCCAAATTTCATCCAGATCCGTTCAGCCGTTGGAGCGTGATTGAGTAACAAACATCCATACATCCACACATCCATACATCCATACATCCATACATCCATACATCCATACATCCATACATCCATCCAAACTTTCGCATTTATGATATTTATTTGATATTTGATATTTGATTTCTTTCCTAAAGCATTTTGCACGCGACAGTACCTGCCCATACATTTCGATTCAGTTTCGATGAGTGTTCACACAATAATCATGTGTAATGTATCTGACAGTATCGTGACCAGTGTAACAATGAGTTCTCATTTCTTTCCTAAAGCATTTTGCACGCGACAGTACCTGCCCATGCATTTCGATTTAGTTCAAATGAACGTTCACACAATGGTCATGGGCTTGCTTTGTATCGAACAGTGGCTAGCTGTAAACCCGTGCAGAGTTATAAAATACAACTCATTTCTTTGCTAAACCATTTTGCGCGCGTCAGTACCCATACATTTCGATTCAGTTTCGATGAGTGTCCACACAATAGTCATGTGTTATGTGCTCGGACAGTTGCGAACGTAAAACGAGCCACGATGCAATAGCTTCCGTATCCGTTTGCTAGTGATGTGTCAGCATATTTTAATATTATTCCTATAGTATACCATATTTTTGTGTGCACAATATTATTGTCAAAAACCATTCAACGTTACAACCCTTACGAGAATTCGATGTCAATTATTGAGTATTAGTTACTTATAAATTAACCTTCTCTTATATTTTTTATTGTAAGTAGTTATTGAATTTATAGTTTACTAACTGACTTCGTCCGCGTGGAATAAGTTTTTTATTCCCACGAGAAATCCTTAATTTTCCGGAATAAAAAGTAGCCTGTGGCACTCTCGAGGTCCTCAACTATAGATAGCCATGCCAAAAATCACGTCGATCCGTTGCTCCGTTGCGGCGTGATTGAAGGACAACCAAACAAACAAATACACTTTCACATTTATAATAATATTAGTATGATAACTGTAAGGAAATCATCTTTTTACCCAAGATGGAACAGATAGGTAGGTAGATAAGAATTATTGTTCTGAGAGCTCCACCAATCATTAATTTATTATGGTTGGTATGGAACTCGCAGAATTAATGACGAACATCACTATTTCACAGTTAAGATAGTTTTTCGTTTTACTCTACGATTATTTCTTCATACGTCCCATCACTATCAGCATCATACACTATCAATATTATTTATTAGTGTACATTACGTATATACACTATACACTATCAGTAATTGAGGTTCCCTTTGACAGATAATAACACTTTACCCATAGTTGGACAACTGTATGAGGAAGCAATTTCGGAAGCAGTAACGCAATACTTTGCTGCACAAATACGACAATTATTCCAAAGTGCTACGAGTGAATTTGCTTTGGCAACGGTTAATGTATGTAACTACCAGGCATTCAGGCCTGAGTCAATAGAGATCGCCTTTTGAATATACCTTTTGGTTCCTGGTAACATGGTAACATTGGTGCAACATTATAAATGTTAGTATATAGGAACTACAATCTGCCGTGTATTGGCATGCAAAAAGTATCTAATAATAATAAATACTTATTCTAATCATCATAAATTTTATAAAATCCATCAAGTAGGTATTTATTATACTAGCTGATGCCCACGACTTCGTCCGCGTGGATTGAGGTTATTTGGTTACCGAGGGAACTCTTTAATTTTCCGGGATAAAAAAGCCTATCTGTTATTCCAGACTATAATCTATCTCTGTGGCAAATTTCATCCAAATCCGTTCAGCCGTTCTGGCGTGATTGAGTAACAAACATCCATCCATCCATCCATCCAAACTTTGATCGCATTTATAATATATACTATAGAGTATATAGATTCTAGATAGCTATAGAGTATAGACAATAAATATTTTTTCAAATATTATTAAGTAGGTATTTCACCTACTTACCAGATCATAGAGGAATACAGAATTGCTTACCATAGTTGCGCCGTGTGCAAAGGGTTCCTTTTTACCATTTTGATACGGTACCCTAATATAGCGCCGTCTATAAGTCTAGAAACTAAAACATTACTAATTCACAGTACTGAGAAGGCTCCAGGTGGGAGCGACAGCGTGGCATGTCCTATCTATCTATATCTATATATATATATATATTATAATAAAACTGTAACAGGTCCAATTCTGTACATTGAAGATATTTTGAAATTTTTTTTTGGAGGGCACTCATTATTCGATACTGAAGCCAAATCTGTAATTTTTTTCATTTTTGTCTGTCTGTCTGTCTGTCTGTCTGTCTTTATCTTGGCCGCGCATCACGCCGAAACTACTGAATGACTTCAAACGAAACTTGGCACGATTTGAGCCCATACTACGAGGTAGGACATAGGATACTTTTTATCCCGAAATTCTACCTCCGAAGGGTTGAAATAGGGGTTGAAAGTTTGTATGAAAGTCCTTAATTTCTCAAGTTATAGCCATGAAACTTGATATATGAGCTGCGGGTTGAAAATGGAGACATACGTGTTTCACAGTTTTTGAAAATTCGACCCCCAAAAGGGTGAAATAGGGGATGAAAGTTAGTATGAAAGTCCTTCGTTTCTCAAGATGTTTTACAAGTTATATCAACGAAACTTTTTATTTTGGCTTACGGTAAAAAATAAAAAAGTACGTGTGTCACAGTTTTTCAAAATTCCACCCCTAAGGGGGTGAAATAGGGGGTGAAAGTTTGTATGAAAGTCCGTCATTTCTCAAGTTGTATCGATTAAACTTGGTATACAAGCTACCGGTTGAAAATGAAGAGATGTTTCACAGTTTTTGTAAATTTTACCCCCGAAGGAGTGAAATAGGGGTTGAAAGTTTGTATGAAAATCCTTCATTTCTCAAGTTATAGCCATGAAACTTGGTATATGAGCTGCGGGTTAAAAATGAAGTCATACGTGTTTCACAGTTTTTCAAAATTCCACCCCCAAAAGGGTGAAATAGGGGTTGAAAGTTTGTATAAAAGTCCGTCATTTCTCAAGTTATTTCGATGAAACTTGGTACATCCACGCGGACGAAGTCGCGGGCATCAGCTAGTTATCTATAAAAGCAGCCTGCCCTACTTTCATTCATCGCTTTAAATATGCCGTTAAAATGAATTCATAAAGGCTTTTGCGTCAGTGCGTGTCAGGGGAGTTGGTTGAGCTCGACACTACGCTAAACAGACAGGAGGGGCGCGCGCGTACCTGTGTACCTACGATTAGTAATACATACTTGAAGAACAGTATCAAGATGCCGCTCAGCAGGGCGATCGGCTAAAACTGACAGCTACAGTGTACCTAACGATCGCAATCACCTCTGATTGGTTAACATTCTTCCACTATTGGACAAAATCCATTGACGCAGCAAGATTACCATAAATTCAGCCAATCACAACAATTGATACTGTAACAATGATTGATGCAGGTTTTACACAATCGCCCTACAGGGTTAATCTAAAAATATTATACTTATAGCTTCTGTATAGAATACCATAAAAATCATACACTTTTTGTTTTGCGAAGTACCTACAAGAAATAAAATAGTATCATTAAGAGAAGTTACTCTCACCCGTGGTCCTAGGTAAGCGACGAAAGATCCGCGACGTAACTCGACACGATACGACTCCATAGAAAATGACAAGGGCTCACCAATTTTCATATCTACCCATTCGATTTCATCCTAATAAAGCATTTTTCAAAGATGACTGAGTCTAAAGCAGTCATTACAATAACGTTCCAAATATTCGAACAACAGAAAACCATATCCAACCGGTTAAAACAAAAGAGGATTAAAATGAAATACTCAAACAAAATGAGTCGGAAACATTGTAAACAGATAAATTTAACATTCCCACGCGTCACAACCTTTCTGTAACTTTCCACGTCCATTTTACAGCTCGAGTGGTGTCATACTCTAGAGGAACAGATAGTCGTAGCCCAAGCACAGTCAGTGCGACAATGTTGTCTCGTCGCTCGTGGTTTTTGCAACGCTTTGTCGATCCAAACATCACGAGAACGTGGGACTGGCGAAAAAGATACGGACTTTTCATCATTTAGCAGCCGTACTGGCGAAAAAGAGCTTTTCATTCTTTAGTAGTTTGTAAGTTTGTCAATATTTTTGTCACAATTTTGTAAACTTTAATACGAATACAAAATTAGATGCAACTATTACGCATATTTTCAAGGCTGGGTAATTTGTTCCGCATGGATGTTCAGCGCGGAACAGCCACTATACACACCAGCTTTCTTGCCACGGTGGTATATTGTACGAATTTTTGTAAGAATAGCGGCAGTTTGCATCAGAAAATAGAAAAAAAAGGTTCGTACGTGTCCGTGGAAACTCTATGAATCATAACTCTATGGTTACAACCTTTTTTCAATTCCCCGAGTAAGGTACACACACTTCGCATAAATCTCGGACAGGTTTCAGAGCGCACTGAAAAAATGGCGGACGCTCGACCCTACTTTTGTACGCGGAGATGACTGCTTAGCATTTTTTCCTGCGTGTAATGTGAAATGCACGGGACATACGGACGATTAGAAACAAAAACTTTTAAAATATTGTATGCGTTATATGACAAGGCCCAGTCCTACGTCACCCGTTGTCCTAGCGACAGAAGCGACGACACGCGATACGACGCCATAGAAAATGACAGACGTATCTACGCGACAACAAAGACGTAACGTTATTTCGCGTCGCGTCACTTCTGTCGTTCACGTAGGACAAGGGCGACAAACGCGACAACAAGACTCGATACGACGCGACGCGACAGCATCAAACAGTGGTAACTGAAGCTTTACATGGCGTACGTTGTCGCGTAGATAAGTTTGCCAATTTAGGAGACATGCTGCATGCAGCATGCGGCAGTCTATTTTAAGACAACATCACAATTTAGCGTTCCGGCACGATGCCGTGTAGAAACCGAATAGGGGTATGGGTTCAATATAGCTGCCAGGCTAGCCCGTTACCATTTTAGACTGCATCATCACTTACCATCAGGTAAGATCGCAGTCAAGGGCTAACTTGTAGTAAATAAAAAAAGAAACGCTGTCTGCCGACGATTTTATTTTAATTTTATATTATTTTAAACTATATGAAGCCCGCGTGATTTTCGTCCGAATGTAGATTGTAGGTTCGTTATAACTGAAGCCATGACGTATTAGGTACAATATTATATCAATTGACAGAACACAAAAAATCCTTTCTTTTACAGTCTGTTCGTGTGTGTAAGGTGGCTTATGCAAAAGTATGTTTTGCCTGGTGGGAGGCTTCGGCCGTGGCTAGTTACCACCCTACCGGCAAAGACGTGCCGCCAAGCGATTTAGCGTTCCGGTACGATGCCGTGTAGAAACCGAATAGGGGTATGGGTTTAATATAACTGCCATGCCCCTAACAGGTTAGCCCGCTACCATCTTAGACTGCATCATCACTTACCATCAGGTGAGATCGCAGTCAAGGGCTAACTTGTAGTGTATAAAAAAAAAAAAATGTCTGTCTGTCTGTCTGTCTGTTACGCTTTTACGGTCCAACCGTTTAACTGATTTTGATGAAAATTGGTACAGGGATATGTTGTATACCGGGGAAGGACATAGGCTACTTTTTATCCTGGGAAATCAATGAGTTTCCGCGGGATTAAAAAACTTAGTCCATGCGGACGAAGTCGCGGGCATCATCTATACTAATATTATAAAGAGGTAAAGTTTGTGAGGTTGTAGGGGGTAATCTCTGGATATACTGAACCGATTTTGAAAATTTTGGTACCAATAGAAAGCCACATTATTTGTAAGTGTCATAGGCGTTAGGTATATTAACCCGAAAAATTAGGGAGTTCCCGTGGGAATTTAAAAAACTTATTTCACGTGGACGAAGTCGCGGTCATCTGCTAGTCTAGTGAAGATAACTGCATTAATGTAAAAGTTTGTCTATTTTTGCAGTCAGTGTGTATAGCAACAGCTTACATCTGAAAGAGTTCTATGTGGTATTCTACAGACACTGTACCCTTACTCTGAGATTGATCGAATTTAAAATACGGTCTCACTAAGTGAGGTGAATCACATTTGAGTCAAACTAAAATGGACCCAAATACTCTTGATTTAAAGCCACAAATTCAGTGCAACCGATTCAAATTTCGAAACGTATCGTTTGGTGCGCTAGCTGTGAATGCATACACGAAATTGAGCTCTAAATTAATAAAATTAAGATTCATTTTAGTTTGATGCATATGTAATTCACCTCACTTAGTGAGACCGTATTTTAAATTCGATCAATCTCAGAGTAAGGGTACTTGTAATCAAGGGAAGGCGCCCTACGCAAGTATACGCAGTTATTACGTGCGTCTTGCAAAATGGAAACGACAGACTCCGTGTAAAGTTTTTAACACTTATATTATCACTTGATGATGCCCGCGACTTCGTCCGCGTGGATTAAGTTTTGATTCCCGCGGGAACAGTTTTATTTTCGGCGATAAAAAGTAGATAAAAGAATACAACCTACCAAATTCCCTGCACCAAATTTCATCAAATTGATTGAACAGATGGGCCGTGAAAGCGTAGCAGACAGACATACAGACAGATACTTTTGCATTTAAAATATTAGTATGGGTTCTAATAAAGTGTTTTTGTTTCTAATTTTTCAGGTTATAAATTAGCTCTATATTTCGTCAAAATCGGTAAAGCTGCAGGTGGGCCGTCATAAGGTCGTGGAGTAGTAGACATACAAACACATTTTCAGATGTATAATCATACTAATATTATAAATGCGAAAGTGTTTGTTTGTTGGATTATTGGTTTGTCCTTCAATCACGCCGCAACGGAGCAACAGATCGACGTGATTTTTGGCATGGGTATAGTTGACGACCTAGAGAGTGACATAGGCTACTTTTTATCCCGGAAAATTAAGGAGTTTCCGCGGGAATTGAAAAAACTTAATCCACGCGGACGAAGTCGCGGGCATCATCTAGTTAGTATATAAGTTGAGATAAAAGAAGTCTTAATAACCTTTTTTTTAGGGTTCCGTAGCCAAATTTGGCAAAAACTGAACCCTTATAGATTCGTCATGTCTGTCTGTCTGTCTGTCTGTCTGTCTGTCTGTCTGTCTGTCTGTCTGTGTGTCCGTCCGTATGTCACAGCCACTTTTTTCCGAAACTATAAGAACTATACTGTTGAAACTTGGTAAGTAGATGTATCCTGTGAACCGCATTAATATTTTGACACAAAAATAGAAAAAAAACAATAAATTTTGGGGGTCCCCATACTTAGAACTGAAACCCAAAAAAATTTTTTTCATCAAACCCATACGTGTGGGGTATCTATGGATAGGTCTTCTTAAATGATATTGAGGTTTCTAATATCATTTTTTTCTAAACTGAATAGTTTGCGCGAGAGACACTTCCAAAGTGGTAAAATGTGTGTCCCCCCCCTGTAACTTCTAAAATAAGAGAATGATAAAACTAAAAAAAATGTAGGTATAATGTACATTACCATGCAAACTTCCACCGAAAATTGGTTTGAACGAGATCTAGTAAGTAGTTTTTTTTCAATAATTTAAAACTTACTACAGGTTTGTACGGTACTCTCGGTGCGCGAGTCCGACTCGCACTTGGCCGGCAGCCGGACTGTAGGTATTAGGAAAACGCCAAATGGCGCTATTAACAATGAATAGGTCGTTTTAATACATTTCATTGTGATACTGTCACAACAAATACGAGGGTATTTCACTGCCGGAGCGGGTTTTCGCAGGTATCTATTGTCAGGTTTTTGCCGGTTTTCCGGCTCGATGGATGCGGGCTTTATTGATATTTAGTCCTCGTTCACACGTTCGCTATGATAACGCGCGTTAGTTTGATACTAATGTAAATTTAAATTGTTTTTTTTATTATTTAAACTAAAAATTTACTGATGTGTCCTTTTTTTTATCCACTACAAGTTAGCCCTTGACTGCGATCTCACCTGATGGTAAGTGATGATGCAGTCTAAGATGGTAGCGGGCAACCTGTTAGTGGCATGACAGTTATATTAAACCCATACCCCTCTTCGGTTTCTACACAGCATCGTACCGGAACGCTAAATCGCTTGGCGGCTCGTCTTTACCGGTAGGGTGGTAACTAGCCACGGCCGAAGCCTCCCACCAGGCCAGACCAGGGTAAATTCAGAAAGTATAAATTTCCAAACCCTGCCGGGGATCGAACCCGGGACCTCCGCACGTTAAGGCAACAGCGCTCAACACTGCGCCACGAAGGTCGTCAAACCTCATCAGGATGTTAAGTGAAGCATAGCATAATAGCGCTATTATTCAAGTGAAGTCTAGCATAATAACGGATTAGCCTGGTAGGGTGGTATGGTAGTTACATGTAACTACGAACGATTAATAAATTTAACGAGTAATTTTTTTGTTATTATCAGCAGATACCAGTCGCAGTAATAGGGCTCTAATTACGTAAAACCTGCATCAAATTTTTTTTTTTTTTTTTTATTACTTTCTCAATAATTGTTGTTTTAAACTTGCTGCGTTAATGGATTTTGGCCAATAGCGTTAGAGTGTTAGCCAATGAGAGGTGATTGCGATAGTTATGTCGTTCTAGCACGCTGTATTTAAACGCCAATTTTTGAATTCGGCAGAAAGCGTTGAATCGAATTCCCACGGGAACTCCTTAAGAAGTATTCCGGGATTAAAAGTAGCCTATGATACACTCCAGGTTCTCAACTGTACCCATGTAAAAATCACGTCGATCCATTGCTCTTTTGCGTCGTGATTAAAGGACAAACCAACAAGCAAACACTTTTGCATTTATAATATTAGTATGATTAGTATGAATATGATGATAAAAAGCGCGCGTTAGAAAAGCTCCCGTGTGTACAGAGGCTTAAGGCTTGGAGAGCCGTTTTCGATTTGCGTGCGGCCGTTCGGAGGTGATAAAGTTTGACGGTGTATGGTGTGGCGACAATTACTTCGCAGTTCATAAATTGTGTCGGTTTTGTGGAGATGGGAAACTAATAGCCATATTATACCAAGTATAAATCCATACTAATATTATAAATGCGAAAGTGTGTCTGTCTGTCTGTCTGTCTGTCTGTCTGTCTGTCTGTCTGTCTGTCTGTCTGTCTGTCTGCTACGCTTTCCCGGCCCATCTTTTCAACCGATTTTGCTGAAATTTGGTATAGGGGTAGGTTATATCCCGGGGAAGGACATAGGCTACTTTTTATCCCGGAAAACTAAGGAGTTCCCGCGGGAAGTGAAAAACCTAATCCACGCGGACGAAGTCGTGGGCATCATCTAGTGTTTTATATATAAAAATCAATTTCAAAGTGTCAGTCTTTTCTTTTTAATTTTTATTCCACTACAAGTTAGCCCTTGACTGCAATCTCACCTAATGGTAAGTGAAGATGCAGTCTAATCTGTTAGGGGCATGGCAGTTATATGAAACCCATACCCCTATTCGGTTTCTACGCGGCATCGTACCGGAACGCTAAATTACTTAGCGGCACGTCTTTGCCGGTAGGGTGGTAATTAGCCACGGCTGAAGCCTCCCACCAGGCCAGACCAGGGAAAATTCAGAAATTATAAATTTCCAAATTGACCCTGCCGGGGATCGAACCCGGCACCTCCGCGCGTTAAGACAACAGCGTTCAACACTGCGCCACGGAGGTCGTCAATAATTAATCTAATTATAATCTGTTGTTATAATTTGACAGAGAATCGTGTTTTGCGTACTAAAGTATAGATATTTCGTTCTTACCAATGATATTCTTTGTCACCGGAAATGCAGAACACTAGGATTCGTATACTTTTCCTAGAAAGTGTAAACAATGACGAGCCAATTTAGGAAATATCTATTTATTTCTCTTTCTAGAATATTATGTGTAAAATTGGACTTGACCCAACTGTAAGGATTTGTACGTTTGGGTTAGGAGAAAGCGCCACAGCCTTCGTGGCTACTAGTTTCTTGCATGTTTTGCTAATTCCTTCAATCAACATGATTATATTATGTAAAAAAAAAATAAGCGAACTTACCCGCTTTACAAGGATCCATCCCAAGGTCATTTGAGTCTTTATTTTCAAAATGCGTTGACAACAGTTCATCTATTGTGTATCTGTGAGGCTCTTCTCTCCCCTCCACAAAGGTTACTTCGGATGCGACACACACTAAAACAGTCAGTATCGCGCCGACCGCCGCAGCGGGCGCACTCCACCACAACGTCATTTTGTCAACTATCAACTGATCACAGCACTATGACATAATTTTAAAACTCGTATACTACCTGAAACAAAGTAATATTAATATTAATTTAAATTAGGTTAAAATTATTGTTTTATATTGCAAATAGTTTATTAATACAGTGTCGCAGTCTTAAAACTCTGAGAATATTGTCAGGCCCTTACTCTAAATCAGTTTCAAAGTCATGCTCCAGAAATTATCTTAAAATATGTAGGTTTTCATACGATCTTGCCTCACCGGAGGGCGCAGGACGAATTTTGAATAGATATCCATAAATCACCAAAGTTTTAAATACAGGATACCAGTAGTACCTACTTGACCGAGAATTACTATTATTTCATTAATGGTTGGAATACAAAATAGTAGAAATTTCTTGAAATAATGATCTCCTACATCCTTTCGCATAGTACGACTCTACTAAAACAAAGCCTTTTTGATGAATTTATACAAAAATTGTCTTAATTTGCAAATGTGTCTGTCTGTCGTCTTTTACCGATTCACTGCACATTTTCTATTCAACCGATTTTGACGAAATTTTGTACAGACAAAGCTTGCATATAGGTTACAAAGCGAGGGATAAAAAAACTAAACACGAGCAGACAAAGTTGCGGTCATCTAGTAGAGTTCATAAAGTGCAAACTTTCAGAATGAAGTTCTACTGAACGTTTGAGGGAAACTTTCCGGAATTTTGTTGTGTTAAGTTGTGAGTTGGCCGAGTTGACTAATTTTGCGCAACATGGGATGAATCTCCTAAACTGTGGTTAGTGCCAGTTGCAGAGTTGTTGTCTCTGCAACTAACACAACTGTTCAGGTCTAGTCCCACTACAGAGGCGCCGTGTGGTGTGGGTCGTAGCGGCAAGTATATTTTGGGTAGTATTTAATGATCCCCTTTATTGTAACAAAATATTCAAAAGAAGCACCAAAAATACTGGATTGCACACTAAATGTGCACACTAACTAACTCAAATTTAACATACTGTTTAATGGATTAAGCAAAACTATTTTACTGAGAGATTATCTATTATTTAATAGAATGATATTAATATTATTTAAAAGAATATTATTAAATGAAACACAATTTAATTAATCACATTCGTCTAATTCAGCACACAAAAAACCAATTAAGTGAAAATGAAAATACATTTTTTTCAACTTAAGTTAGGTAAGATATTAATAACCCGATAGAACCTAAGTGCCCGTAATTCCCGTAATTAAGGTACCTGAATATTTATGTCAAACCCTAACCGATATAGTGCATATCAAACGTTTTTATATTATTTTTAATTATGCACCTTTAGAAATCAATTTTAGAAATTCCGTTGTAAGACTGTATAATTTAGTGTGCATAAGTCAGTAAATTAGTGGAGACACTTCGTTTGCTTAAATTGTAAATAGAGGTGCAATTAAAACAATTCCCGTATTTTTTGTACAATTATGTCGCATTGCATCTCCGTGCCTCGTCGTTTAAGTGGGCCAGCTCCACACAAACTCATACAAAGAATATTTGCCACTACGTGCCGCGCCGCGCCGTGCTTCTGTAGTGGGGCTAGACATTTCTGGTTTTGTTCTCCAAAAGGTAAAATACATTAATCGTTATCGTTATCAACAGGCAGTGTGCATCCTAGCTATATTTCTGTAGACTCCCTTTAAATTTTCCGGGATCAACCGTAGCCTTTGGGTTAATCTATATTCTATAATAATATTTAGCCGTTCTGGCGTGATTGAGTATCAAACATCCATCCATCCATGTATATTGGTATGTTTATTTAGTCTTACGTATGTCTATTATGATTATTTTGTATGTATATTAGTGTATCATAATTACGTTATATATGATACTAGCTGATTCCCGCGACTTCGTCCGCGTGGATTGAGGTTTTTCGGTTCCTATCTCTCAAGTTAGATCGAACTGCACATGGTGTGCGAATTTTATTATAATCGGTTAAGTGGTTTAGAAGTCCATTGAGGACAAACATTGTGACACGAGATTTATATATATTAAGATTGGTTAGTTTATTTAGATACTAGCTGATGCCCGCGACTTCGTCCGCGTGGATTGAGGTTTTTCGGTTCCCGCGGGAACTCTTTAATTTTCCGGGATAAAAAGTAGCCTATGTGCTATTCCAGACTATAATCTATCTCTGTGCCAAATTTCATCCAGATCCGTTCAGCCGTTGGAGCGTGATTGAGTAACAAACATCCATACATCCATACATCCATACATCCACACATCCACACATCCATACATCCATCCAAACTTTCGCATTTATAATATTTATTTGATTAGTATTTAAGTTTATTTTTAATTCTGCACCACCTCCCGTTGACCTCTTCTTAATTTATTTCCCTAACGCTAAGATTGCATGTCTGGAAGAGATAGCTGCTTGGCGATAAGACCGCCTTATTGTAACTATATTTCAAGTTTCCTTGTGTAAGGTTTATTATTTCGATACTTGTCAATTTGACTTATTTCATGACTCTTTATCCAATTTGACCTGGGTGCACATTGAAAATATTATTAAGTTAATACTGTTTGTCAATATATCTCATGAGACAAGGAGTGTAACTACGTCGATATACTTAATTTAATTAATTAATGTTAAAGATTAGTCAATATCCGTTTGTTGACGTATATTGACATACTGAGGTGGGAGTGATAACAACTTTTATAAAACGAGAACGTTTTGGATCTCATGATTCATTCGATGGACGACAGTAGACGTATTCAGAGGTTAAGACGTAATGTTGCTAATTGCTGTATTATTCAATGAAGTGTTAAATTTGTGATAAGGAAGTGATGAATATATTGATTTCGCGCAAGATTCGAGTATTATTTCACGGAAATCTCCCTCCGAGCCTTTAGCTCAGAAGCGGGATACCGGGAAGATAGTACAGTTATCATCCCGTTGAAGGACTACGCCCAAAGGAAAAAAAGGTGATGTACAATTTTTTTTTTTTATTTATGATTTTCTTATTTCTCGGCATTAATGTTTTCTTTTGTTTAAATTTATTTATTTTTGGGTATAAGTGAAGCCAGTGATGTGTTTATAAAATATGTTTTTTTTTCTCTCTTCCGAGTTGAATACGCAGGTGATAAAGTTCTAGTTATGACAAGATACTTATTTACGTTTGTGGTTTCATGCCCGTAAATTGTTTAATTAAAGGAAACCTGAATCGTGAGGTATAAGCACTACCTCGATAAAGCCTAGAGTAAACGTTAATTATTTATTTTATTCAAATTTATTCATTGTTTTTAAAGAAAGTTAAAAGTACCCTTAAAACCTTGTAAACTTGTCTGGGGGCCGCACATTTCTCTAAAAACTAGTACATGGATACGAGTATTTTAAGGACGTAATTCAGGTATAAAGTACCAGTAACACAGCAACGAAAAAATCAGTAGAAGTGGGCGAAACAAGTGAACAAAAGTAATACAGAGATGAACGAGCAATTTCATTATAGCATCATACATAATAAATTGAAATTGTGGGGTAGTTTGCGGAGTCCTGGCGCCATGCGTTTAAACTTTGGGGGTTCGAGATACGGGATAGTTGGATTTGGATATTAAGGAACGTGTACTTTTGTATTATATTTATTTTTCAGCTGGGTATCGAGGCAGCGCCCAGGTCGAGCAGAAGTGAATCCACTGAGGAGCCGCGTGAGAGGCTGAAATGGAGGTTAACGAGGTGCTGAAGGGTCTGCTAATGCAGGTTGGGTTCCAAGTGGTACAGCCTTGTGAGTTCAAAAAAAATGGTTGAATGGTTGATTGGTCTACAGGGGCTAATACTTGCCGTAAGTACTTTTTGTTTCCTTTTTATTATTATACGAAGATTTTGCTTTGGTTAGATTTTAGTTAGACTCTCAAGCCGCGTGAGGCCCGGTCGACCAGGGGAGGTGGTCTGAGCTGTCGTGTCGTGCTGTATTGGTGGGAAGGCTTGACGCTGAACAATGTAATGGCGGAATTTATTCATTAATTTTTGAGAGCGCGTTCAAAAGGATTGCAAGGAGAAGCCCTAGACAATTTTTTGCTTAAAATGTGGTACCTAGGCGTAGCATGGCTTTAGTTTTCTTTGAAACAAAATTAATACTGATTTTTGTGGGTCATACACGTTAGGATTATAACCACAGAATAGGTTTATAACTAAGGATTTTAATTAGATATTTCATTTTCCCAAGTGTTTGATTTTCTTGTTTGGTTAAGCCAACAATCTAAAATAGTAACCAGAGGTATTTCTTTTTGGATAGAAGATTCTATTGAGAACACCTAACAACTGAGATAGATTATTGTAAAAGCTAGTGTATCACATTGATCCCAATAATTATTGTAGCCTTCGTCTTGAACCCTCCCTTGTTTGTTTGAGTCGCCTTTGAAGCTGGTCGAAATGATCGCAAAATCCTAGTGGTAGGCGAAAAAAAGAAAGCTATTTAAGATCTGTGATTTAAACAATTCATAATATTGATAACCTGAGGTCACAATTTGTGACATTCTCCCTCTAAATCGCAATTGTAGGTTGTCATATTATTGTTGAGACGATTAATCGCGACTATGATCGCAAAAGGGACTATGAAGAATTTTGTTATTTCCATAATATTAATATGATTTCATTTTATTGGTTTCAAGTTTGTATTGGCTTTAGAACTTTACGTTTGTTTCTGTAGTCTACGGTTCTACGTCCTTAAATAATAATTAACTTTGGTCGTTTAAGGGAAATCACTTGGTGTGTCCCAACATTTACTTTGGAAATTGGATGTTGTTTTTGACCCTTAGGTGTAGTTGTGAGTGTAATGTTGAAAATACGCGTTGAAAAGAGAACGCCCTTTGGAAGTTCTTTTGAGAAAAAAAAGAACGAATAATAAAACTTGGTATTTTTTTAATAAATTTAGTCATAAAAGGGGTGACAATATAATTACAAGTGATCTTGTGACCTCGTTCCACATGTTTCAGAAATTAGTTACAATTCGGTTTATTATCTCAAGTCGAGTAACTGGGGGTGTGTTCGTGACGAAATAATGTTTTCGAAACTTCGAGTATTTAACGAGGTATTATAAAGCGTCAAACCGTTGACATTGTGGCATCTTTCGACTATATAATAGAGGACCGAATAAAAGGGAGTTTCAACTCTTTACCTGATAGTGGTGGTGATATAGTGATTTCAAAAAGGTCGAGACGTCGGCTTAGTTCTTTTTACATGTACGAGACCGCGAATTGCTGTTTCGGCCGAGAGTTGTATTGCGTTTCTGGAAAGCTTTTGTATGTTTTATTCGCTAGATGGGAAATGGTTAAAGCGTCCCTACTTGAGTATCGGAGGTCTGGAAGGGGCTGATGTAATTTTTACGTATTTTATTTATTTATATAATGATGCCATCTCCGAGCAAATGAGAGAAGGCGATGTACGGGAGGAGATGATGATGATGATGATGAGGGAAATAAAAAATCTTTTATACACATAGCAGAATAATTGTTTTAATAAAAAAATGATTTATATCAATATTTTTGAATTATTATTCAAATATACTCGGTTTCTGGTACCTCTTGGAGGTGAAGATAGGCGGTTTTGGATGGCTGATTGGGTCTTCCTTGTGTTTTACTCTGATTGAGTTTCTTTTCTCATTTAAAATTTGGAAAAATATATACGATAGTACCTGGTTGAATTTCGATTTTGTTGTTGTGAGTGAAACAATGGCGGACTTCCAAACGAATGTTGAGGTTTTCTCCTCACGTCTACTGATGAAAGGATGTTTAAAATATTAAGGATAAAGAATATTATCAGTTTTGTCTTAAGGATTGCTATTTACAGGAAGTCGGAAGTAAAGATATTCCAGTTCAAAGTTTTTGAGGTTGATATTTTTGACACCAAGACGGTCGGGCAGTGGTCAGTATTTGGAATATTTGGCGGGTTTGCCTGACAAATAAATGTCTTGTGCATAGATGTGAGAAACCTTGTGGATTATTCTCTACTGAGTTTACGTTATTATGAATTACCGGGTGTACGTTGGAGGGGCGTATGTGACTCCTGATCTCTGAAATTATTGTTTGGCACAAAACATAAGAAGTCAAGGTGAAGTGAAAAAAAGGGGTACTTAAGACATTATCGATCGATTCACTATCTATGGGTCGGGATTCAGGGAGATAGATAATCTTTCAATTGATCAATTGAGTTTTCAATAAATAGTGGTTTTGTCTCCAGACTTAGGTAAGAGGTCCATACGTGTCAGGTTTATGGTTAAATAATTGGTGTTTGGATCGTAATGTGATTTGGTGGTCGCGACAGCGATTGGGCCCGGGAATTAATGTATTGGATCAAGGTCTTCGCGTTGCAGCATACCTATTACTCCCGTGGTTTAGATGAGAGTATAAAAATATTGAGGGAGGGATTAACAGGAAATTATCTTATCTAAATCTGTAGTTGTTGTCGTTGTGGTCCGCGCCGATATTCTTGACTGGAACGAACGGAGCGAGGACAGGTCTCATTAGGACTGTGGCTAACAAACAGGATTTAAAGGCAATCATTTGAACTTGTGTATATTTTAATTTTATTTGTTGTTACGATTTCTTAGCATCATGTTAATTGGGATACTTATTTTCGATGGGAAAGGAACTTTGTTTCTACTGGATTAAAACCTAACGGAAATATAATAAATAGGAATAATCCAATTTTTTAATATAAACGCAATTCAAAAAAAATTCAAAAGCGAAAAAAAGTTATCATTATGTGATGGGTTAATACAGGTACAAATGACTTGAACATTGGTAATGAGTTATGTGATGGGTTAATACAGGTACAAATGACTTGAACATTGGTAATGAGTTGTGTGGTATCATATAATAAGCAGTACTGGAAAGTTTCAGAGAAAGAAGCAACGGAAGACGATGAGTTGACCCCAGGTGAGAAAGAGGCTGACTTAGGGAGAGAGGATCCGACTAGAGGAGGCAAACTCGAGGTAAGAGAAGGTTTGAGTTAAGGAAGGCTACCCTAAGTGTAGAGGGTCTAATGGAAGATTAAATCCTAGGTGGAAAGGATCTAATCTAAGGAAGGTTACCCTAAGTGTAGAGGGTCTAATGGAAGATTAAATCCTAGGTGGAAAGGATCTAATCTAAGGAAGGTTACCCTAAGTGTAGAGGGTCTAATGGAAGATTAAATCCTAGGTGTAAAGGGTCTAATCTAAGGAAGGTAAAATCCTAGGTGGAAAGGAATGGAGGATTAATAAGGAAGGTTGAAGCGCTGGATAAACGGTCTAAACGAACGAAGGGAATCCAAAGGTGGAGGAGGTGTGTGGCAGAGAATCAGAGATGCGTGCGTGGTAAGTTTTTCCTTTGTTCTCGTTTCTTCTTACGCTTGGATCCGGAATAATAGGAGTGAAATATGGTGTTGTGAGTATTGTAACTAAATGCAAAGTGCTTTACTGGAAGAATCGTGTGTCGCAGTCGGAGTTCAGGTTGTTAACTTAAATTTAGTCTTGAAGCAATATGGATTAATTTATATCTTTTATGTTTTAGGGTTATTGATATATGTATTATGATTTTGGGTTATTGATATAATATATATTATATTTTTGGGTTATTGATTCTGGGAAGCAGATAACACCGTGACAGATGACTATGAAAATTGAAGGTGAATGGTGTTGCGTCCAGGAAACTCTACGTAAAGGGCCTTATGGAAAGAAAGTCCGAAGTAAAGGAGTGATTTTCAATGCTAGCACGCTACGTGGGCAATTGATTTGAACCCGCAATTATAGAATAAAGAGAGGTTATACTAATGGGTTCAGTAGGGCGGTGTGTCCAATCCAAGGTAGAAATGACGCATACAAGAGGACTAAGATTATTAATAGTATCGTATATGCGCACTCGTATAGCTTCCTTCTGGGAGCGATTGCGACAAACAAAAATAGGTCATTCTTGGGGTGATCGGTGAGGACATGTCTAATGATATAATCAAGCATTGGCGCTCTGTCCGCCGAGACGCGGGTAAGAAATGGGGAGTAGTTTTGGGAAATGGGTTGGGCTATTTATTTGATTTGCTATTTTTATTTTTATGTTTATTCTTATTTGTTTTTTATTTTATTATTTATACTATTGTAACATTGGATTTTTATCTGAAATAAAGAGCTTATAAATATTGTTATTAAGTGAGATTAGGTCAAGCTTCAAAACGCGAGGGGACTCGCTTATGATAGGATGGCCGAGCTGTAAGGTTTATTATTTCGATACTTGTCAATTTGACTTATTTCATGACTCTTTATCCAATTTGACCTGGGTGCACATTGAAAATATTATTAAGTTAATACTGTTTGTCAATATATCTCATGAGACAAGGAGTGTAACTACGTCGATATACTTAATTTAATTAATTAATGTTAAAGATTAGTCAATATCCGTTTGTTGACGTATATTGACATACTGAGGTGGGAGTGATAACAACTTTTATAAAACGAGAACGTTTTGGATCTCATGATTCATTCGATGGACGACAGTAGACGTATTCAGAGGTTAAGACGTAATGTTGCTAATTGCTGTATTATTCAATGAAGTGTTAAATTTGTGATAAGGAAGTGATGAATATATTGATTTCGCGCAAGATTCGAGTATTATTTCACGGAAATCTCCCTCCGAGCCTTTACTTGTATCTTATCGCTAGTAAACCATAAATAAAAAAATAATAATAAATCTTGTTTCTTTTGTGTTTTGTGGTGTACAATAAAGTATATATTATACATACTCGTACATACATCCATCCAAACTTTCGCATTTATAATATTAGTATGTATAGATTAGTATGAGTATAGGCATAGATTACTCAAAGTTTCTTTTTGAACTAAGCTACAATGTTAATCTAAAAAATCGCGAACCGAACATCGTCTTTGTGTTAATGATCGTCTGTGTAAAACGTGAACTTGCAAAGTTTCCACCAAACCGAGGTTCGAAGTTTGTCTAAAGTTCTGGTCGAAATAACTCGTCTTGTCGAATTGTTGCTAACAAGAGGCGATTGTCAAGTGACGAATATTGAGTGTAATTAACAGAGGTCATACTGCTAACGCTTAAAGCAATCATCATCATCATCATCATCATCATCATCAACCGATAGACGTCCACTGTTGGAGATAGGTCTCCTGCATGGATAGATCCATCTTAAAACTTAATTCCAATTTTGGCCACCGGGCCAGATAAGTTTGTAGGACTTTATATAATATCTTATCACCGCTTCAGGTAACCTATCCAAGTAGGCGATAAACTTCTCGGGTTTTTTTTCGATATAAATGATTTGAAAAAGTGTTTAAAATCATCTACGTAGGAGGAAAAATCAATCCATAGCGACGTAGGGAACTTTAGACGATAAGTCGCAGGGGTCAGGTTTAGGAGAAAAAAAAGTGTTTAATATTATCATCTACGTAGGAGGAAAAATCAATCCATCGCGGCGTAGGGAACTTTAGACGATAAGTCGCAGGGGTCAGGTTTAGGAGAAAAAAAGTGTTTAATATTATCATCTACGTAGGAGGAAAAATCAATCCATCGCGGCGTAGGGAACTTTAGACGATAAGTCGCAGGGGTCAGGTTTAGAAGAAAAAAAAGTATTTAATATCATCTACGTAGGAGGAAAAATCAATCCATCGCGGCGTAGTGAACTTTAGACGATAAGTCGCAGGGGTCAGGGTTGCGATAACGTCCTTTTGGAGGCGAATTTTTTGTCCGTCGGCTGTACTGAAGTGATAAGGAGTGGAGTTTGAGGGCTCACTGAATTTTGCCACCAGCCCTACGGATTACACTGAGCAAACGATTTATATATTACTAGATGATTCCCGCGATTTCGTCCGCGGGAATTAATATTTTTTGATTTCCGCCTGAATTCTTTAATTTTCCGGGATAAAAAGCAGCCTATGTCCTTCCCCGGGATGTTACCTACCTATCTAACCTACCAAATTTCATTAAAATGGGTTGAATATATGGGTCGAGAAAGCGTAGCAGACAGACAGACACACACTTTTGCATTTATAATATTAGTATGGATGTTTTTTTTGTAAGATTGAAGTCTAGGTAGGTATCTACTTATTAAAAGATTTGATTTTTGAAAGACTGATTTTGATAACATTATTTGTGAAGAACACTCGGGCTTGCTGGTTTCTTCACGGTGTTTTTCTTCACGCACTTAAAACGCACTTAACTCTTAATAATCCTAGAGGGGCATGCCCGGGAATCGAACTAGTTATCACCGCCGTTTCACCCCGGTTTTTTTTTTAGGAAGTTATCGCACATAGAATACAATATACAAAGGCGAACTCAATACCTAGAGGTATTCTCTTCCAGTTAACCTTTGGTGGTGAAAGGTTAACTGGAAGACAGGGTTGAAAGACTATATACATATACTATACAGAGAAAAGTTGGGTAAAGCAGAAATATATTTAGGTAATATAGTAAAGTATGATAATATTAGGCAATTCACCGGTTTCACTATTGGCTGTTATTTTTTCCCTCCGATTCAAAAAAAAATTACACCCGACAAAAACCGGGGCAGATCAACTAGTTAAATTGCACACAATTTCTATGCAATTTAGGTACTCTATAGTATAAAACAAATTATTGCATATGTACTCTCTCTCTCTTCGTCGTATTCCTCATTACTGAGGGTCGTGGCCCTTTCCATTAATCAAATAATAGTAGGAGTTTTTTGGGATAATTATGCGGTGGGTGTCCACTGTCCACGTTCTTCCCCATACGACTCGACTAAAGTTTTTAAATTCTTAGGTTTTTGTAACGATTAATTATTATCAGAATATGTTAGAGATAATAACCGGGACCGACGCGACGGCTTAGCGTGCTCTCCGAGACACGGAGGAAACGAAAAGGCCAAATTTGGTCTCGAAAAGAAACTTGAAATTCGGTCACCCGTCCAGTTACCGACTTGGGTCAACGTTGCTTAACCAATCGACTGATATGCGTTGTCACAACTAGGCCACCCGTCCCTCCATGCATAGGTACAGTTACTATCAAAATTAGTTTAGCGGTGTCAATAAACTAAATCAATTCCAGTGAGCATTATTATCAGTCTACTCGGAAATGGCGGAATTCACAGATAATTATAATTTAAATGCGAGCCGCAGCTATTCTCTGTTTATTATTTATCTAATTAGGGTTCCGTACCCAAAGGGTAAAAACGGGACCCTATTACTAAGACTCCGCTGTCTGTCTGTCTGTCTGTCTGTCTGTCTGTCTGTCTGTCTGTCTCCAGGCTGTATCTCATAAACCGTGATAGCTAGAAAGCTGAAATTTTCACAAATGATGTAAGTATTTCCGTTGCCGCTATAACAACATATACTAAAAATTAAAAAAATATATATATTAAGGGGGGTCCCCATACAATAAACGTGTTTTTTTCGTATTTTTTTGCTCAATATTAAAAACGGTAACAGGTAGACGGTTCAAATTTTCACAGAATATTAACTTGTATATTACAAAATAAACAATTAAATATCAATAAAGTAAATATTAAAGGGGGGCTCCCATACAACAAACGTAATTTTTATTTTTAATACGTCATAAATCGTAAAACTTTCTACAGGTTTGTACGGAACCCTCGGTGCGCGAGTCCGACTCGCACTTGGCCGGTTTTAAATATTGATTTTATTATACAGCTGATGCCCGCGACTTCGTCCGCGTGGATCGAGGTTTTTCGTTTCCCGCGGGAACTCCTTAATTTTCCGGGATAAAAAGTAGCCTATGTGTTATTCCAGACTATAATCTATCTCTGTGCCAAATTTCATCCAGATCCGTTCAGCCGTTGGGGCGTGATTGTGTAACAAACGTCCATCCATCAAATAAATATTATAAACTAGCTGATGCCCGCGACTTCGTCCGCGTGGATTGAGGTTTTTCGGTTCCCGCGGGAACTCCTTAATTTTCCGGGATAAAAAGTAGCCTATGTGCTATTCCAGACTATAATCTATCTCTGTGCCAAATTTCATCCAGATCCGTTCATCCGTTGGAGCGTGATTGAGTAACAAACATACATCCATACATCCATCCATCCAAACTTTCGCATTTATAATATTTATATATGGATGCGAAAGTTTGGATGTTCTTCCAAAAGACCTAAAATTCACATCCTCGGTTAGTTTTAAGTTTGATAACCATTTTAAAATATAGATTAAAGAAAAAATGTGCGTTGAAATTTTATGACGTCACAACTGTGAATTTCATACAACTTCCATACTAAAGTGCGATTTTAAGTTTGATAAAGAGTTGCCGATTTGATTGAGTTGTCATCATCCCTATTTTCTAGTAGGCAAACTGTACCTACTGCTCCAGTTCAATAACCGATGCAAGAATTTCGCTCGAGAGTTTATTATTATATTATAGTTATTTTAAAATTGCAAGCAAACCAATAAACTGTATTCTAAGTACTGTCCACCAACTAATCAGCTATGTTCTTTGACCTTTTGTGCAATATGAAACAATATTTCCCTTTTGTGATGCCACTTAATTATATATCTTAGTAAATGGTGATAAAGTTTATGTTTGTGTGGAGAGTTTTGGTGGTTGTTACGTGTTGTAACGGGGTGAGAAGCCCGGTCACTATTATCAATAAGCGATAAGCTATACGTTATTGTAACGGAGTGCCTTTCATTGTGTTCTCTGCCAGGTTAAATAGATCGAATATGAGTGGAAAGCGGACTATTATCTGATAATGGATAGGTACTCTATTTTTGGAGTTCTTCATTTTATTTATAACATTTCTATTCAAATAGTTTTTTCCGCGCATTTGCGTCGTTCTGTCTAATAAAAGCTGATGACGACGACTGTATTTATATTGACAAACTTCCTGGCGCAGAAGTGAGCGCTGTGGCCTTATAGTGGGAGGTATCGGGTTCGATTCCCAGCAGGGTCAATTTAGAAATTTATATTTTCGGAATTTTCTCTGGTCTGGTCTGGTGGTAGGCTTCGGCCGTGGCTAGTTAACCCTACACCCTACCGGCAAAGACGTACCTTCAAGCGATTTAGCATTTCGGTACAATGCCCTGTAGAAAGTTTAGAAACCGAGGTACGTATGTGGCAATATTGAACCTTTTTTTTTCTTTTTTTTTTCTCTATATTATGGAGCTTAGTCACTCAGTGACTATGAAGCTCCGTAGATTAAATCACAAAGTCACACACAACAAGTTAATCACACACTTATCTAACTTTAAAATATTTTCTAACTAATTTATATAATGAAATTGAAAGATAATAATTTCGATTTATCACACACAGGAAATGATAGAAAGCTAATACAATCACAAATACTTAAACTACTATCCAAAATCTATATATATAAAATTCAAAGTCCTGACTGACTGACTTATATATCAACGCACAGCCCAAACCGCTGGTCCTAGAGACATGAAATTTGGAGGGTGTGTTCTTTGTGAAGAGTAGGTATCCACTAAGAAAGGATTCTTCGAAATTCCACCCCCAAAGGGGTAAAATAGGGGTTGAAAGTTTGTATGAAAGTCCGTAATTTTTCAAGTTATATCCATGAAACTTGGTATTTGAGCTATCGGTTCAAAATGAAGAAATACGTGTATCGCCATTTTTGAAAATTTTACCCCCATAGGGCTGAAACAGGGGTTGAAAGTTTGTAGGAAAGTCCGTAATTTTTCAAGCTGTAGTTATGAAACTTGGTGTTTGGGATTTCGGTCTGAAATGAAAAAATACGTGATTCACAGTTTTTGAAAATTCTATCCCCAAGGACGTCAAATAGAGAGTTTATTCTTCAATCACGCCGAAATAAAGCAAACGGATCAACGTGATTTTTTGCATGGGTATACTTAACTTGAGGACTTGGATAGTGACATAGGCTTATTTTTATCCCGGAAAATTAAGGAGTGCCTGTGGGAATTAAAAACTTATGCCACGCGAACGAAGTCGCGAGCATCCTCTAGTATTACATAAACTTACTCTACATGCTTCATTCCGAACACACTCCGTGAGATGGCAATCAAGGGCTATCTAATAGTGAAATAAAAAAAAATACTAAGCTATTAAACTGATCGCAATTGATTTGCCACTGGTTACTTATCGACTTTCGCCTTTGAGATGAATAAAAAAATTCTAGTCTAATAAATCTCTAAACTTTTGGGGGGAAAATAGGAAGTCAGACAATAGTGCTGTTATTAGTTATGAAAGGTTGCCTGATTCAATAGGAGTAAATCATAGTTATAGACTCCTTTTCCACGCGGGAAATTGTGATATTGTTGTCAATAGATAGGTCTACTACCCGAGCCAGAGAGGTAATAGTAGGTACCATTTTTTTAATTTCCAAAAACTTAGCCCTTGACTGCGAGCTCACCTGGGTAAGTGATGATGCAGTCTGAGATGGTAGCAGGCTAACCTGTTAGGGGCATGGCCACAGGGCATGGCAGTCATATAAACCCCATACCCCTATTCGGTTTCTACACGGCATCGTACCGGAACGCTAAATCGCTTGGCAGCACGTCTTTGCCGGTAGGGTGGTAACTAGCCACGGCCGAAGCCTCCCAGCAGGCCAGACCAGGGAAAATTCAGAAATTATAAATTCCCAAATCGACCCTGCCGGGGATCACGATTCACGATCCCGATTGACCGGGCGCGTAAAATCGTAATACGGCGGTTTCTACCATTTGGCAGCGACATACCTAGGTACATGTGCTTCGTACATCCGGCCCCCAATAAAGCTATGAATAAAGGAGTTGAACTGTCTTTTGAACCCCATTGAAATCTCGTAATAGAGCACAATAAACCTATAGAGCTAGTCAAGTCTATTGATAGTTGATACATATTACATACCCACTAGATATAGGTACAATAGAGCTTATTAAAGTTGAACCTATACATATTATCTGTACCTAGTTACAGTGATTTGAATACGTACAAAAAAGTTATTTTAGTTGTACTAAAAGTTTTAAAATTAGCTAAAAACTGGTCAAGGGCGTGTCAGGCCACGCGCTTAGGGTTCCGTACTTTATCACAATATGCGGTCATTATTGATATTTATTGCATACTTAGCTGGGATAGTTTGCATCTATCTGCGGAACCCTAAAAAGCGGTTATTATAGCCTAGTCCCTGCTCGGCGGTTCCGAGGTTCGAGTCCCGAGCACGCTCTGTGCGTAACGTGCGGGTCAACCAATTAAATTAAATATTAATACCACTAGCTTCAACTGATAAGGAAACCTAAATCACACCTAAATGCTTAAGAGTTTTCAATAATACTCTCAAATGTGTATGAGGTGAAGTCTGCCAATCGGCACTTGACCAGCGCGGCGTGGTGAACTATGGCCTAAAGTTAGCCCTTCTTATTCTTAGAGGAGATCAGCTCTGCTCAACATAATATTATAATGGGCTGGTGGTGGCTCGAGACCTGAATATATGATGATGACAAATAATAATAATGTCCTCCCGACCCGGCCTATCTCCAGAGATGAGCCATCTGCGCAGGAGATATTATAGTGCATAGGTGTGTGCGCATACACAGGTGCACTCTCTGTTCCTTTACTTTCATAGCCCGATGAGACGGAAAATTCGACAGGACCGGAAAGAGATCAGGACAGGACCGACGGCTTTACGTGCTCTCCCGAGGTACAGGGGTGAAAACCCGCCAACTTCCTAACTCCGGGCTAGTACTGAGTATTAGAAATAGTAGTCATAAAAATCCAATAGGTAGGTACTTGATGTGGCTCTACCCGGGACTCGAACCCGGGATCTCGACGGCCGCAGTCGAACATACTAATATGATGACGAATAGTAACCTATCTAAGGTTACTGAGGCCACGATAAAAAGTGCACCGGTTAAGCGACTTAGACTTATGTTCGAAAACGGATGGGTGACTGTTTGATAGTAATAAGGTTTTAGTGAGTTTAGATGCAGTGATTTCAGCTCATTAAATTATTTTTATACAGTCGGGAATCGAATCTGCGACCTCATACCTATCAGACTGCGAGGTTTTACTGTAGTTTATAACGTCTACTGTATAACAACAGATACTTAACGAAAAAGTCTAATTATTGTGGCCAAATCTGTGTAACACAATCTGTAAACTAAGATGACAGCTATAAAATATCTAGTTCTCACCCTTTCCGCAGGGAGTATTATGAAAGGGTTAGCAATGTTTTTTAATGCTGTCATATAAGTTTATTTCAGAGATTGTGTACAACAGAATCGGGGTTTTAATTTTTTTATATAGCAGACGTTTCTTTAGTTTTCTATGTCTCAAATTCGTATGCATTAAATAATGTTGTCACTTACAAATTCCAATTCTAAACCACTTCGCCTTAATTAATGTATACTGCTAAGTAAAGCGTAGAACACTGTCACTGTACAACAGTGCGTATATTGTAAGCACTGTCACTGTAACTCGCGTCACTCGTACACGCACAAATGACAGCCACTCGTCACGGGCTCCTGATGACAACTGATACTCCCTTTATACACTGTAGTCTTTGACTGATACCCTCGTGTCACAGTCGGGCGCATCCCGGTACCGCTGGCAGAAAAATAATATTCAGAATAATATTTTTTTCTTGAATTTATCGTCTGAATTTCTGACCGAATATTTTTCGGTCACGGCTACCAATGTTCATAGACTTAGCCGTACCTATGGGTGGGAGATATTATAATGCACAATATTGTGTGCGCAAACACAGGTGCATTTTTGAAGTGAAAACTTCTTTAGCCGCGTTGAGCACTTTTTGGTAGGGGGTAAACTTGTGGATTCGCGTCACCGACACCTCGCTCCGACATGCTCGCGAACACCGACATGCTCGCGAGCACCGACATGCCCGCGTTGTTACAAAGAAAAAAGGTCTTAAATATAAATAATATACTACATTCGTAATTAAACTTTAATACCTTAGTGGTAAGGTACAGTATTTCCAAATTAATAATGCACATGCAGATCTTCGCTAATTGTCGTATTCCCGGAAACACCCGAATTATTGAATCGTAGGAGCCCTAAACAATGCACTTGCATTTTGCACCTTGTTCGAAAGAAATAGGAGTCAATATCATGTGTAAACAATCGAAAACAATTCGGGCTGTCTGCGGCGGTCGCCGGTCACCGGTCAGTCAAAGGTAAATCCGTGGGTAAATCAGTCGTCTTTATATATTGGTGGTGACTGCACGTGTTCTCTCTGTGTGGAATTATATGGAGCTGCTATTACACACCCTTCAATCAATTCTACAAAGATTGTAGCATATTCGCAATCGTGTGGTTTTCTTCGCTATTTACTTACATGGAGTTATCGAATCAAATTTTGTTACTGATAAGTCAATATTTATCTCTTTTAGCACAAAACACATAATTCTACTAAATTATGCATGAAGAAAATGCACTTAACCACTCTATATACATATCGTCTTCCGATGCTCGGGGAATACGACCGTTGCCGAACAGTGACGAAGATTTCTATGCGCATTATTAATTTGGGAATACTGTACTTATATATTTAAATATTTTTTTGTTTTTTAAATTAAAAAAAAATTTAAATATTCGTTTTCACTTCTATCAGCAAGTCCCTATGACTGCCAATTTTTTTTTTAGTGTGAGCGAAGTCCCGTGCGTTTTGTAGAAAATAATAGTTCTGCATAAGTTTGCCTTGTATGCTGACGGTCGAGTTTAAACGTCTGTCAAAACTGTGTACATCTACATTATGTTAAAGTTTATCACGTTTTGTAAACACTCTTAATAGCTCGCATGGAAACATTAAATTACTATTATTTAATATAATCAATTGTTTTGTTCGTAATATTATGAATAATGGTTTTAATAAGGACACTGGACAGCAAGCGTTAATTAGGACATCTTAACGTTTGAATAGTTTAGGCTTCGTAGCCACATAATAATGTCCTAACGACGGAATTTCGGCCACAGCGGCCCATCTCCACAGAGATCAGCCGTCGGCGCGGGAGTTTTTATTTGCACAAGTGTATACGTTAAAACACAGACGAACTCTCTATTCCCTTACTCTCGTAGCCCGATGGGCAGGCAAACTGGCCAAAAATGTATCTCAGTACTGGTAAATAAATAGTACAGTTTTCGCTCGCTCTAGCTCTAGGTAAATACGGCCGTGGTCTAGACGCGTGGAATGCATTTAACGACAGTCCCAGCATTTCCAACATGGGTATTCGTCAAGCTATAAATAACGACATGTTACATAATAACAATGTTCATTGCTATGCGGACGACAGTACGGGTGATGCCTTATATAAAGGCCGTGCACAGCTTTCTCGTGCTCAGCTGGAGGAGTGTAGAAGTACGCTTGTGTCGAATATCGAGTCCTGTCTCGACCAAGTATCACAATGGGGCTCACAAAATATTGTGCACTTCAACCCCACCAAGACACAAGTATGCGCGTTTTCGGCAAAATAGACCGCTTTTAAAACTTCTATTCTCTTCCAGAGCACTCCCCTGACTCCATCTAACAGCATTGGGATCCTCGGTGTTAGCATATCGAACGAAGTCCAGTTCCGCGAGCATCTGGAAGGTAAAGCCAAACTAGCCTCCAAAAAACTCGGGGTGCTCAACAGAGCGAAAAGATACTTTGCGCCTAAGCACAGGCTTCTGCTGTACAAAGCGCAAGTTCGGCCCCACATGGAGTACTGCTCTCACCTCTGGGCCGGAGCACCCCAGTACCAGCTCCTTCCATTTGACCGGATACAAAAGCGGGCAGTTCGACTCGTGGACAATCCCAAAATCACTTGCACGCTGGAGTCCCTAGAGCACCGAAGAGACGTTAGTTCTCTTTGTGTGTTCTATCGTCTCTACAATGGAGAGTGCTCTGAGGAGCTATTTAATCTAATACCACCTTCCGTGTTCTCCAGTCGCACTCTTCGTCGCAGAAACAAATTTCATCCTCACCACCTGGATGCCTGGTCTTCTTCCACCACCCGCTATTCCAGGTCATTTCTGCCACGTACCTGCAAATTGTGGAACCAACTTCCATCTTCTGTGTTCCCTAATGATTATAATATGGGGCTCTTCAAAGGGCGGATAAACAAATTTCTCAAAAGCCGGCAACGCATTGGCGGTTCCTCTGGTGCTGCAAATGTTCATGGGCGGCGGTAATCACTTACCATCAGGTGACCCGCCTGCTCGTTTGCTCGCTATATATATAAAAAAAAAAAAAAAACCCCAAACGCGATGCTATTGTTGAGCGGTTCTCAGGCTGATAAAAGCTATTACGTGCTAATAACTAAGATTTTAGAAGCCTAGTTTGTCTTACCTAGAATAATATTAGGCTTATTGTTTAACTGCTTACCGAATGTAGTAAAAAATTGAATCCAAAAAAATACATTGTTGACTCAAAATGTTTCTATTATTACATAATCTGTCCTATTACTTAAGATTTCGAAGCCGAGTTTGTCTTTTTGCGACTTTTATTTTTTTAAGTGAAATTTTCTTTGTTAGGGCCCAAGTTTGAGAACCGTAGGTTAGTATCAGAATTATGCAGGAGTTGAACAATTTCCTTCCCATTTGTGTTTAAATTTTTTTTTTTAAATATATATTTGGAGGATCAAAATCTCCTCCATAGGCGTTTTGTATTCTTTAATCTTTACCTATTCTATAGGGCCTCAAACTCAAAGATAGAGTAAAAAAACAAGCAAATAAATAAAACCACAGGGGCCAAAGATGTAGCAAAGAAAGTTCTCCATCTAAAATGGAAATGGGCCAGTCATATTCAGAGAGTACAAGACGAAAGTTGGTCGAAGATGACAACAAACTGGTACCCCATTTACAAGAAACGCAGGCCAGGCAGACCACGTAACTGGAGCGACGACATTGAAAAAGTAGCAGGCACTACATGGAACAGAGCCGCTAGAGACAGACAGATAAGGAAAAAGTTGAAGGAGGCTTTCACCGCTGAAAGCGGTCCTTTTGCTAACACACAAAATATAAAAAAATATTAATGATCAAAACCTATAAATTCTTTTAACTTTATATTTAAGTAGAATTCATGTTTAGCCTGTATAAATAGATTGTTTTAGTTCTAAGTTATATAAATTAGGCTAATCATAATTGTACAAAACAGCAAAAGGTAAATAAAGCTATTTTTTTTTTATTACATACCTACCTATTCCATTCATTTTTAGATTAGACGACCCCTAGCAACCTGCCCAACAATGTACCCTAGCACAGTCGAGTAATAAAAGGTGTTCCATTGCAGATTGTAGAGAGGCTGATTACTACTTGGTCACGTCCCGTCAAGTGATTCCAGTAGGTATTGGAATCTATTTTAGGGACTCAATAAACCCTACCACTTTGTGTTGATAGCCACTTATTTGTTTGGCAATTCTCTTTAAAATCACAAGGGTTGTTTTTTTATGGTTCGTTACGTTTTTCGTATTTTCTTGCATTTCTATTGATAATACACGTTTTGAAAAAGAAAATCATATTCATTTAGAGGTATTTCAATACCTACCATATTTATTAACCTCCTATTAAAATAATGTGTACAATTGATTTAATTAAAATATGAATAGAACTGCTATGTACCGAACAAAAATTATGTTCTATGAAGTTCTTGTACCTACCTAATAATGGCGAAAACACACTACGGACGAAAGACAAAATGTTAGCGCGAAACGTCCGCAAGCACACTTTTAGGATGTGTAGCTCACAGAACAAAAGAAAATAACTTTTTCTGTGGTGTAGCTCCACCGAACTGCGCGACACGAAAAAACGTATACTATATCCCATACGACGCAGGCGTTTCGTATCCTGTATGACCCATCAAGTTATAACAGCAAAACTTTGTAGCCCGCAATTTAAATTTGATATCACTCATTTTAGTAGTTATACGGTATAGGTACGGTATACCTAGGTATAATTTGCTGGAACAGTAGGATGCCCAACTGTCCACCATTCACACAATTAATGGGTTCCTTTTTTAAAAAAAAATTACGAGTACGAAACCCTAAAAAGTAATGAAACTAAACTTAGAAGAGCTCCAAAATCCAGCATTACGCGGATAATACAATGATGAAATTTGAATACTTTGGAAGTCCCGCCGAAATGAGTCGTAAACTTGGCGATAGCAAAAACCCCGCTTTGTCCTGTAATCACTGCAGTCTATGGGGTTGGTGTGAGATTTTATGTCTCACTAGCGTTAATCGTATTCGAGCGTCGAAATTAAAGTAAATTTGACTTGCATACTTTAAATCTAAATTCGTCCATGTATACTACACAATGTAAGAATGCATACAAGCTACCACTAGCCTTCCAAGTGGAAACCAAGACCACGAGGCCGTTAGCCAAAAAGGCAGGCAATAACGGAGACAAGCCTCAAATATTACATTACTGCAGGGAAGTGTTGTACAACGCCTCGAGGACCACTTTGGCCAATTCGACACGGAGAAGACCTTTCTTAGCGTTTTAATCGTGACACGTGTGCCTAAAAATGTGGAAACTTGTAAAAATCGTTGCCGACTCGTAGTCACACCAGATTGTCACACCAGTGTGACAAACAGGATTTTTTTTCTCGTTTGTCACACCACTGATTTTTCCACACCCTTTATTCCTAACTAGTGCTGTCCCTAGTTATAGTACTTGGTTAAATTAAAAACCTTCAAATTACGTATGAGCTTATATTTTTAACGCAATATTTCAAGGAAATGTCCCATTGATATTTCACCATTTGAAAGTTTTAATCATTTCCTAATAATATAATCATCTATATTATGTATATATAAAAGAAAGTCGTGTTAGTTAGGTACACTATTTATAACTCAAGAACAGCTGAACCGATTTGGCTGAAAATTTGTGGCGAAGTAACTTAGAACCAGGAGACGGACATAGGATACTTTTTATCCCGGAAAATTAAGGAGTTCCCGCGGGAATAAAAAAAAAACTTAAACCACGCGGACAAAGTCGCGGGCATCAGCTAATCTTCTATTAAATTCAAAGTCCTGACTGACTGACTCATATATCAACGCACAGCCTAAACCGCTGGTCCTAGAGACATGAAATTTAGAGAATGTGTTCTTTGTGAAGACTAGGTATCCACTAAGAAAGGGTTTTTCAAAATTCCACCCCCAAAGGGTAAAATAGGGGTTGAAAGTTTGTATGAAAATCCGTCGTTTTTCAAGCCGCTATAGCCATGGTACTTGGGCTTCCGCTAATGATGAAATACGGATTTTAAAGTTTTTGAAATTTAACTTGGGTACTTTGAGAGTGACACGGGCTTCTTTTTAGCCCGGAAAATTAAGGCATGCCTGTGGGAATTAAAAAACTTAAGCCACGCGAACGAAGTCGCTGGCGTCCTCTAGTACTTATAGGTATACAGGGTGGCCCAAATAGTGACGTCCAAAGAAAAAATTTAGATTCCTCGTACCTAGACCTATCAGAAAATACCCTATGTATGTTCAGCGATTTTTGGTAGTTTAGGCGTTTAGTTTAGTATAGCTTTTCCACACCTATAAGTTTGTTTACCTGTTTTTGCCAGCAATACTTTACAATGCTGCCGACAAAAACAAGAAAAAAAGCTTGTAGGTGGGAAAAAGCTATATTTTATTGACAGAAGGATAATAAGATAAAGCTATTTTAGTACCTAACCGAGTGCAATTCGGTTTTTTCGTCCTACTGACTGTAAAAAACTAAAAAAATCCAAATAACTTTTACGTAACCTTGATGTCACTTAATCGAAAAATATCGATTATTTTTGTAGAAAATACTTAAATGCAAAAATTTCCTGCTGCAATTAGCCATAAAATTGTCAAAAATAGCCAAAACTCAAATTTAAGAATCAAATTTTAAGTTCAGAAATTACCGCCTTACCACATTTGAAGGCCGGGATCTCACAATAATGCCCCCTAAAATACCAAATTTTTTAACTAATAAGGGAAGCTTAGGCACTCCAAAAGTTTTTGAAACTAGCCGGAAGTGACGTAGGCAGGTTTAAGTATTTTTAATCTTAAGTTGAAAATTCGTCTTTACTTTTGTCGTACGTAAACTTTTCACGTTCTACCAAAAATTTTCCAACTTGGGTTAATGTTATGATGGTAATTATTTTATGCATAGTAGCACACTTCATAGCAAGTATGTTCACGAAAAAAAAGTTCGGAAAAAAGCACTAAATAAAAAGAAAAAAAATTTACAACTCACTGCCTCAGAAATCTCAAGAAAAAACTTAAAAAAATTATAACTCCTAAACTACCAATAATCGCTGAACATACATGGGGTATTTTCTGATAGGTCTAGGTACGAGGAATCTAAATTTTTTCTTTGGACGTCACTATTTGGGCCACCCTGTATAATCCATACTTATATTATTATAAATGCGAAAGTGTGTCTGTCTGGCTGTCTGTCTGCTACGCTTTCACGGCCCATTGTATTAGTTTTATTTTGTTTTTACTAAGAAATGAAAACACTTTGTACCTTATTATGAAAAAGTCGGCAGAAATATAACTAAAAGTATATGAGAAAATCGATATAGTCAGTAAAGAATGAAAGTCGGCAAACGCCGATCAGCAGATCGACGTTATTAGAATATGTAGGTACTGCACTAGCAATTATCGTATACATGGTGTGGAAAAATCAGTGGTGTGACAAACGAGAAAAAAAATCCTGTTTGTCACACTGGTGTGACAATCTGGTGTGACTACGAGTCGGCAACGGTAAAAATTTGTGTACACGCCACAGCGTGTAAACATGTGAGTTAAAAGCGGTTACATTAAAGTTTTATGTTTATAACCATCGATTTATTTTGCGAAGTCAATGTGACCCTTAAGTCCATTTTCCTCTGACGTTTGATGTTTCGGCGCTCGATTTTTATGAACGTTGGTGACTTATCTCATACTAAACATACTGAACTGAAACACTTCAGTTCTAACGAATTGTATGAAATAAAACGCCGTCTCTCGCAGATAACGTTCAAGAGTCAGTTGAAAATGCTTTTTTACTCGGACGTAAAAATCCTTCATTGTGCGTCCCGGTTTTATGTTCTTTACAGTGCGGCTCGCAAGATTGACAGAATTATGAGATGTCATCAAATGTAATACATACTTACAAACAGGCAAAGAATTGGGAATCCGCTTAGTTATACCTACTTTAAGCAAGCAGACGTTACGTTGCGCAGATTCACGATTATGAAACAGGGAAGTTGGAACTTATCTAATTTGTCCATACAGACCCCCGATTGTGTAAGGAAATCGTAATCGTAATCGTTTGGCAAATGTATAATTCAACCAGTTGTTCGAGTTATACGTGGTTATACGTTTTATGCTGTCAAATGATTTCGATTTGTTAGGGAGTTCATACTTGCTTTTTGCAGTGCACGCATCTGTATGAAACTCCTTAAACAATTGGGCCTCTGAAGTATAAAAAGAACTTTGATCCATACTCTTAGAATTATAAATGCGAAAGTGTGTCTGTCTGTTCGTCTATTTTGCGTCCCATCTGTTCAATCTATTTTGACGAAAGGTAGAGAGACCCTGTGGAATCCCAGGGACGAATTAGTAAGAAATAAATTGAAAAGAAAATTTACATTTATTTCTTTGTAACATTTTTACAATTACAAAAAACACTTTTTAGGTGTCTCCACGGGATTTAAAAAAAACATTAATCCACGCTGACTGACGCTGACGAAGCTGCGGGCATCACCAATCAGTAGCCTAAATAAAACCTGGATCAATCATTGTTACAGTCTCGATTGTTGTGATTGGCTGAATTTATGGTGTTCTTGCTGCGTCTATTTATTTTGTCCAATACTGAAAGAGTATTAACCAATCAGAGATGATTACGATTTGCGAGCTGTTTTACGTAATTAGACGGTAGGTATATTTTTGTTTCACTTATTGTTAGTAAGAAAAGTCAACAAAGTTTAAATGATGAAGAACCAAGCTAAACAAAAAGCTTTTATCCAATTTATTACTTCATTCAATTAGTAGGTATTGAACGCGCCAAGGGACCCAAAAATGAAAAGACGGCGAATAAACTATTTCTCATTCTGTCACTCCGAGTCCTATGTTCTCGGAGTAAATGTTTGATGGAATAAAAGCGATTTATTCATTGTTATTTGTTCTGTGCGTAGAGATAATTAAAGAGTAGAGCAGCTAATTCGGTAGGTTGGGTAGGAAACAAAAGTATTGTTAGCTGATCCAGCATCGCTCCCTGAAGTCCTTGCCGCCATGGGTGGCTGTCTTGGAGTGCCACAAATTTATCTGACCCGGTGACAGCGTCGCTAGTATAGAATAATTGACCGAGCGAAGCGAAGGTCTCTGAGTCTACTTGGGTGAATTAGCACTTGTCCGTCCGTCCGTCCGTCTGTCCGTCTGTCAGAGCCTTATAACTTCTGAATTACTGAACGTAAATACTTCAGATTTAAATATAATATGTAAACCGATGGCCTCCAGCCGAATATGGCTTAAAAAGTTATAAAAATCTTTATTTCAGGGGGGCTCTCATAGAAGCGAATGCGAAGTAATAGTTATTTGTTATACAAGAGTGAAAAGTTGTTTTTTAACCGCGTGCTCAATTTTGATGACCGAGCAAGCGAAGGATTCTAAAATTGAATCACGAGCGGAGCGAGTGATTCAAAAATTAGAATCCTGAGCGTCAGCGAGGGAATCAAAAGAGCACGAGGTGAAAAATCTTTTCACTCGAGTGCAACACGTAACTTTTCATCCCACCTCAGCGAGGAAACGACTAAATGCAAAAAAAATCACAAGGTAACTTTTCATCCCACCTCAGCGAGGAAATGACTAAATGCAAAAAAAAACACAAGATTAAATTCAATTCTGTTAATTTTTTCGTCACTAGAATCACTCATTTTAGGTTTTTTACTTATTTTCAATTTTCTTGTTTTTAATCGGTTTTATTAAACAATATGACGTGAAAGATAATGGTGCGCGCAAAGCAAATTAAAAAAGTAGGTACACCAAGAAGGTTACGAGTGTGAGTTTTTAACAAATTAAAAACGATTGTATGGAAATTCGGCACCATAGAGGTACAAGTAAATAGGTTTTAATGATGTTTTGAATTCACAAACTTCATAGACGAGTGATATTTACTAACGTGCACACGATGTTCTAAATTCAATTTACTTTATCCTCTAGAGGATAATAACGGATTTTACCATCAGATATCGAAGAATAAAAATACTCTTTCCGAGATGGTGGGATGAAAAATATTTTTTATAGCGTTGCATAGAGTTGCGGTATATCATTTGAAAGATAATTAGGAATAGAGTCCACAAATTTTTTTTTTTAATTTTTCCCCTAAAATTGACGAAATGGGGGGCTTTCAAATTGGAGATTTTCTAACGTCCAAATTTGACCTCAGAACTCTCAATTTTCTGAAAGCCTGAGCCTGAAACTTGATCAATTATTTGAATTATATCCTGTACTTAAACAACAAATACTAAAATTAGATAAATATTATAAGGAAATGAAATTATTTAATTTTTAATGAGCTTCAGTATTTTTAACAGAACTTCACAATGATGTCAATAGATGGGGCTCTGTAAAAGTTTATGGATACCGCGAGGTCTCAGTTCGGGGCGAACCACTAGTAAAATAAAAACAAAAACTAAATAGGCATATATAAATTAGTTACAATTTTGTCAACCAGGCCAGATAAGTTGGTGGGACTAATGCTTGTATGATCTGAGCGGGAGCTTTACCAGCGGTCTCAAGGGACGGTAAGTATAATATTAAGTAAGAAATTTTATCTCACATACAAAGGAGGTTAATGTATTTGTACGGAAAATAAACTGGACTGAAGAAAAAGCTAGCTGAATGCAAACCAAATTTTTAATATCTTTAAAAGTTCAATTGTTATTACAGGATTTGCGGACAAGTAAATTTATTTTTCTCACCTCCGGGCGGAAAGCGTCAATTTTCCTCCCGCTGCGCTAAACGAAAATGCCGCTTTCCGCCTCCGTCGAGGAGAAAAATAGTATACACACCACGGGCAGTAAATAAGAAAGCCTCAGATCACATGTTTATTGACCTCGGCTTCGCCTCGGACAACAATTACATGTGATCTGAGACATTTCTTATTTTACTGCCCTAGATGTGTAATATACTATTATTGAAGTAAGATCAGAAAGCTGAAATAAAATGATTCTTTATTACGAAATCTATCCGGAATATTCCTAGATAATTATATAGTTAGGTTGGTAGGTACATGTTAATTATAATGTTTGGCAATTATAATCCAAGTCCACAACTTTACAGTCACAAAGAAACAGCAGCCAATAGGCCACATTTCCCAAACCAAAACGCTTGCTTAGTATGGGATTTTGTATGAAAATTGAAACGTCATCAAAGTTCAACGCACTTTTTAGGGTTCCGTACCCAAAGGGTAAAAACGGGACCCTATTACTAAGACTCCGCTGTCTGTCTGTCTCCAGGCTGTATCTCATAAACCGTGATAGCCAGAAAGCTGAAATTTTCACAAATGATGTATTTCCGTTGCCGCTATAACAACAAATACTAAAAATTAAAAAAATATATATATTAAGGGGGGTCCCCATACAATAAACGTGTTTTTTTCGTATTTTTTTGCTCAATATTAAAAACGGTAACAGGTAGACGGTTCAAATTTTCACAGAATATTAACTTGTATATTACCTTTCAAAATAAATAATTAAATATCAATAAAGTAAATATTAAAGGGGGGCTCCCATACAACAAACGTAATTTTTATTTTTAATACGTCATAAATCGTAAAACTTACTACAGGTTTGTACGGAACCCTCGGTGCGCGAGTCCGACTCGCACTTGGCCGGTTTTTTATTTTAATCGATAGTTTAAAATAGTAGTCAACATAAAACTAACAGGTGACGTGGATATTACGACTTTTTGGAGATCCTCTATTTAATAATCACTTTTTTTTTTTTTTTTTTTTTTTTTTTTTTTTTTTTTTTTTTTTTTTTTTTTTTTTTTATTTAATTGAAAACAAAACTTAAAAATAATTTATTTGAATAGTTGTCAAATACCATTTACTGATGCAGCCTAAATTGGAAATGGGCTAACCTCGAAGGGATATGACAGTTTTTATTTAATACACCTATCAGGTAACTACACGGCATCGTACCGAAATGCTGTTATTTTGCACGGGCGGTAACCAGCCACGGCCAAAGCCTTCAACTAGACCCGACCAGAGGAAATACAGAAATTATAATTTCCCAAATTGACCCTGCCTTACGTTCGGTATTTTGTGTTCAGTAGGCAGTAGGTACATGCCTATTGCTGATTACACTTCACGGTTCAATGCATCCACAAAGGTGTTCTACATGTTACGTGCAATCACTGCAATGGACGTCAATCGGCATTAACTAAGTACATGACTTGTGACCTTGTGACTTTTTAATCACTTTGTACTATCTGCCGTCCTTAATTACTGATCTTTACCTAAGTTTTTTATATTTTAAAAAGTTTTTAGAAAGTTTCTTAACTTACTTAAATATGTATCTACATATTATGGTCCAAGATCCCGCGACGATCAGACCTACATTATTTTATTAAGGCTGAATTTTTTTGTATGTATGTCGCTAATAGATGTAACGATCCCCGACTATGAAGTTTGGATCGCGGTTGCTTTGGAAGGTATCAGGTAAAATAAGTGGCACCTCAAATTCGTTAAAGTATTAAGCTCCGTTTTTTATATTTTGCTTTGGAACAATATTAGAAACCACGTTGTCCATTGTACCACCTAGTACGATTACTCTTATATTATAAAACAACAGGATGTCTGACAGGGGGTTGCAATAGGAGCAACCTATCTCTATACCAAATTTCATCAAAATTGGCTGAAAAGATGGAACGTTAAAGCGTAGCAAACAGACGGACACACTATGGATGCCGTTTGGCGGCACATCTATGCCGGTAGGGGAGTAACTAGCCTTCGATCTCCCACCTGACCAGAGAAAATTCTTAAGGCAGCTCAGTACGCGCGACTGAAGTTGCCGGCGCACGTGGGTAACCTATTTGCTGTTTCACCTAACATTGTGTGAGAAAGAGACAGACTCAGTGATGAGCAGTATAGCGAGTGCAACCGCGCGCACGGCAGTCCCGGTATAATGCCTAGCACTTCAAGATGATGTTACGCTCACAGATTATACCTATTATAGTTGGACCGATGCGAATTGCGATATCTGATATTATCACTGATGAATTATAATAATTAGGTATAATGATTTATGATAATGATTAGGTACCTACTTACCTTTTATGAAAACTACAAAATGTAACCTACATACCTATTATATTATTACCTACTATTATATACCTCAGCGTGTAAACAACTCGTTTATTATTCTTCTTTGTCAATCGATAGACGTCCACTGCTGGACAAAGGTCTTCATGGACTTCCACAGGCCTCGTTCTTGCGCCGCCTGAATCCAGCGCCTTCCTGCGACTCGTTTTATGTCGTCGGTCCACCTAGTGGGGGTCTGCCAAGTGCCAACACTGCGCTTACCGTTTCGGGGTCGCCACTCCAGCACCTTGGGACCCCAACGACCATCAGCTCTTCGAACTATGTGCCATATAGCATGGCATATAGCATGGCATATGGCATGGCATATAGCATGGCATATGGCATGGCATATGGCATGGCATATGGCATGGCATATGGCATGGCATATAGCATGACATATAGCATAGCATATAGCATAGCATATAGCATAGCATATAGCATAGCATAATATAGCATAGCATATAGCATAGCATAGCATATAGCATAGCATATAGCATAGCATATATCATAGCATATAGCATAGCATAGCATATAGCATAGCATATAGCATAGCATATAGCATAGCATATAGCATAGCATATAGCATAGCATATAGCATAGCATATAGCATAGCATATAGCATACCATATAGCATAGCATATAGCATAGCATATAGCATAGCATATAGCCACGTCCGTCAAGGTCCGTCCAGGTCCTGAACTATAGTTGAGGACCTGGAGACTTGACTGCGATTTCAGCTGATCTAACTGTGATCTAGATCAAGATAAACCCTAATAGTGAAACAATCATAGGTACTTACTAATATTATAAATGCGAAAGTGTGTTTGTTTGTTGGTTTGTCCTTCAATCACGCCGCAACGGAGCAACGGATTGACATGTTATTTGGCATGGGTATAGTTGAGGACCTGGAGAGTGACATAGGCTACTTTTTATCCCGGAAAATTCCCGTGGGAATTAAAAAAACTTATTCCACGCGGACGAAGTCGCGGGCATCAGCTAGTGTAATAATAAAATAATAACAATATGCATTTGACAACACTTATTCACAATAATAATAATTATAAATATAAACCACACACACGACGTAGGTACATAATTACGAATTACACGAATAGCACTCTAATTACGTTGCAATAAGTAGCTCGCAGTATAGCTAGTAGCTACGTAGTATTGCGAGCGGCCGATTTTCTGGTTGGCCCTTCCCCCCGCCCGCCCGCCCGCCACCCGGAGGTGTCGAATGTTCGGATGCGAGGCAAGATGGTTTTTACCGAAATCAAGCGCGCGAAAAGGGTTGAACAGTCGTTTGGGAAAAGCGTTTGTTTGTAAAAACTACTAAATGTATGTTTACTAAGTAAAGTTATTTCAAATAATGAATAAATAAACTATGTTTATTGATAAATTGTTTTATAATTTTCACACTCCTAATCTTATTTATTTGCGCCCAAAGTTGTCATCAATTTAGTGTGAAAATTGGAATCTTTCGAGGCTCGTAACTTTAAAATCAATATTTTTTTCAATATTTTATATATCAATAAACCTAGATAATGACGAGACAAATCGAAATAAAACTTAGTTTTGGGCGTACAATATCAAATAATGTAGTAATTACGCTTTTTCGTTTGTATGAAGAAGGTACCGGCCTGAGTCCCCTTAATATTCCCAAATTGACCCTGCCGGGGATCGAACCCGGGACCTCTCGCTTTTCATAAGCATGATTGACGTCAAGCGCAAGCCTTCTTGCAATAAAAAAAAAATCCTTCATTTATAGAACAAGCATTACAGTAAATGGCCAGGTATTGATTTGTTGGAATAGTCTCCAATACTGGAATGTACTTGTTTGCGAGACGTGCTCGAGTGCGAAACAACCCGAAGAGGGAACCTTCCGCTTTGTTGATAATGCCGTAATGGTGCGCTTTCTGAACGATTTCACACCTTTTCTAAATGTTCTGCAAACAGCCCAAGTAAATTTCAATATTATTATGAGTGGCAAGTATATCTATACAACTATTAAACTATCTAGGTACAAGTAGTATGGACGATTCCTGTACATTGAATATTTTTTGTAAATTTTAATTGGAAGAAGCTTTATTATCGATACACAGCCCAAAACATGTATTTTTAAATTTTTGTCCGTCTATCTGTCTGTTCGGGCGTCAAGCCAAAACTACTGAACGGATTTGAATCCTCGCACACTTATAGAAAATGACAAATGTACCTATCTAGGTACGCGACAACGTAGACCAGTATTTGATACTATTGCGTTGCGTTGTAAATTGTATCCAGTCGCGCTGTCGCGTTTGTCGCTGACGTAGGACAATGCCTGTAGGGCTAACATGCGCACAACGAGTAAAATTATGTCTACCCGTTATCTCTATTTACTTGTCTCGTTACGTCAAAAGTAGAGATAAAGTAATATATTGTATTTCTTATCTATGCTATTATTCCCTACGCACACTTAAATGTCGACTATACTTTTTTCTTGTAATATACCTACCGGATTTTGTCCATGTTAGGGTAAACGAGAAATTAGCCGGCAACGACAACATCTCTAATGAAGGAACTAGATGTTTAATTCGCTATAATCCGCGACAATAATCTATATGGTAAGTACAGTGTGTATCTTGCACTTATGGCCTGCGATATTCACCACACCACAGCAATCTTCCAAACTACTCTCAACGTACGTTTCACTCCGATACCGGAGCTTTTTCAGGAGATGTTGACTCGACAATGCACGATTCTAAAATCGTACCACATAGCACACAGATTTACCACATATATTTAATTATTCACTTCCATTTCCATCAATCAATTAATCATGGACTTCCGCAAAGTAACGCCTGCTTCTTTCCAATAGACAACATCTCTCTCTCGTCACGAGATATCTCGTTGTGCGCATGCTAAGCCTGCTGGACACCAAGACGGGACGCCGAGTTAACCTTTCGCGTGTCCTACGTTGTAAGTAGGGCTTTCGAATACCGGTTTTTCTCAATACCGGTATTAATACCGGAACGATTTTTTTCAATACCGGGATCCCGGGATCCCGGTATTGGAGAAAATTTAAAATGTGGTAGATGTTTTTTAACTTAAAATTAGTCTTTTCTGAAGCAAACGGACACATAAAAAACAGTTTTTTCATAAAAAAAAATTTTCACCAAATTAACTCAAAAAAGTGCCTTTTCTGCTTAAATCCAGTAAAGAAAAGCCGTTTTGTTTCACTCAGCGAGATTTTTTTTTGGATATAGAACGCTGTGGTTGATTATTACGCTGTGGATTGGTATGTCTATAACACTGTCTCACGAAACGTTAAGTAACTCCTTCACTCTATTTTATATCATGCAATATTTTATGAAATTGTATTTTCTTTAAAAAAAATCACCAAGTATTGATTTTAGATTTATTTGTATTTTGAGTATTGAGATAGTTATTTACGCGTTGACTTAATTTTTACGAAACTATCGTTTGTTTCATGTATGTATAAGGTGAAAATAACGGACCACGTAATGTTCTGAAACTCCATCACATCATTTTAAATACAACTTCAATCAAATTCAATTTCTTATTCATATCAATCAGAATATCAACTATATGATTTTTAAAATATAACTGTTTTTGGATGAATTCTTACGAAAATATATATTTTTAACCTCCATTGAATTTTGAACTTTTAATATAAAGTATATTTGTGACGCACTTTCTCAACGTACACACAAAATTAAATAAATATGGCAGGGAATTTTAAATAATTAGTGAAATTAGTGTCGAAAATTGTAATTTAAACTACTATCGTCGTCTCAACCTATAGACATCCTGGACGTAGGGTCTCCTGCATGGATCGCCACAGAGCACGGTCTTGTGCCCCTTGTTTCCAGCGGCTTCCAGCTACACGCTTGAGATCGTCCGTCCACCCAGTGGGGGGTCGTCCAACACTGCGCTTCCCAGTGTGAGGCCGTCATTCAAGCACTTTGGGACCCCAACGCCTATCGGTTCTACCCACTATGTGCCCCGCCCTTTTCCACTTAAAGCTTGGACTCTTCGAGCTATGTCGGTTACTCTGGTTCGCCTATTGATCTCCTTATTTCTGATTTGATCACGCAGGTATACTCCAAGCATAGCTCTCTCCATCGCCCGCTGAGTGACCCTGAGCCTCCTTATCAGGCCCAAAATTAGCGACCATTTTTCGGAGCCGTAAGTCATCACTGACAACACGCACTGACCGAAAACTTTAGTCTTCATGCACTGAGGAATTTTGGACGAGAAGATGTCGCGGAGTTTCCTGAACCCTGCCGAAGTCGAGTTGGATTCGGCGGTTGACCTCTTTCTTGAAATTGGACCTACCTAACTGGACTGTATGTCCTAGGTACCTATATGTACTCATCAACAATTTCGAGTGCAGAATTCTCTACTAACACAGGTTGGAGCTGAACGTGTGCATTATAAATGATCTTTATCTTGCTCATATTCATTTTTAGGCCCACCTGTTGAGGAACTACTAAATGAGTAATAAACGATATTTTTGTAAGAAGTCGATCGAAGTCGAAGAAAACGATAATTTTGTCAAAACACAAATTAATCTAAAATTCAATAGTTATTATTTATAAGAAAATAATATATCATAATAAAATATGCATTAGTAATAAATCAGATTTCTGAACGTTTTGAGAGACAATTAAATAGAAATGCCGAGCCACATGGATCTATTCAAACACTAATTTTTCCCTCTGAGTGAACAAAAACGACTTTTCTTCACTGGTTTTAAGCAATAAAGGCGCTCTTTTTGAGATAATATGCATAAGATACAAGTTTTAAACTTAGCCGAATAAAAAATAGTGGCATCTACCAAGAAATATATGCAATAGTCACTGTTTCGTTTATAGTGTCACCAATACCGGTATCCCGGTATTAGACATTTCAATACCGGTATTGAAAACCGGCGAAAAAAGTCCGGGATCCCGGTATTGGCCAATACCGGGATCCCGGTATTGGAAGCCCTAGTTGTAAGGTACGAGTAGATACCTAAGTTTGTCATGGACAGGGCCTTAGCAGCAAATTAATGGCGCCCGCCAATCGTGCGTAACCCCACAATAGACGACTTAGCGTTTTATTAAACCGACTCCTGCAGGTGACAGTGATGGATTAATTGTACACCGTTTTTAACGGGATAAGGGTCAGAAATTGTTGTTTTGTTTGCTTTTTTGGATCATTTATTTTATTTTTTGTTGATATTTTTCAAATGAACATCGGCAAAGTACTTCTTAACTCTTTTAACGAACTTTTACCTACGAATTTCAACGATGTCAATTTCAGCCGGATCGAGGTGAGATTTGCAGTCAAGGTGTGAAAAAAAAAATATTTTCGCACCTACTCTCAGACTTGTTTTAAGCGGGAAAGGGGAATATCTAGTTACAGGATGAAGCGCGCTTTTTAATTACTCAACTTTTAAAAGTTGAAGTTTAGTTCCTGCGGTATAAAAATACAGCGTCTATTCCCTAACAAGGAGATAATTCCGAGAAACTTTATAAGAAGTTTGGTCTCCTTCATTTTCTTCCCAGTTCGCGGGATTAAAACTCTACGACACAAAAATGCTATTTGTTGAACCGATCATAGTGGATTTACTTCTTGGACTTCTTTAAACTTTTTTTTACGCCACTGCAATTTAGCCCTTGACTGCAATCTCAGGTCATGCAGTCGTCTTAGAGTGCTGGTATATAGGGCTAAATTGTTGGGGGTATGGCAGGAATATTAAACCCATAATCCCATAAACCCAAATCACAACATTTGAGATTGTAATAATCTAATAATGGTGACAGAAGGGCTGGCTCATTTTTTGCGCAAAGGATCAGCCTGGCTGTCCAGCGCGGAAATGCAGCCAGTATTCTCGCCACCATTCCACGCGGGCATGATTTATATAGTAATTAGGTTAGGCTAGCTAGCTTTAATTTCTATTGTTTTGTTTTCAATAAAAAAAAAATCTAATAATCAAAATATATAAAAGGCAAAGGTGACTGACTGACTGACTGACTGACTGACTGACTGACTGACTGACTGATCTATCAACGCACAGCTCTAACCACTGCACTGGTCGGATCGGGCTGAAATTTTGCACTCAGATAGCTATTATAACGTAGGCATCCGCTAAGAAAGGATTTTTGAAAATTCCACCCCTAAGTGGGTGAAATAGGGGGTGGAAAGTTTGTATGAAACTCCGTCATTTCTCAAGTTAAAGCCATGAACTTTGTATATATTTGAGCTTTCAGTTAAATATGAAGAAGTACGTGTTTCACCATTTTTGAAAATTCGATTCCCAAGGACGTTAAATATAGAGTTTGTCCTTCAATCACGCCGCAACAGAGCAACGGATCAACGTGATTGCATGAGTATAGTTAAGGACCTAGATAGTGACAGGCTACTTTTTAAACCAGAAAATTAGGGAGTGCCTGTGGGGAAAAAAACATAAACCACGCGGACGAAGTCGCGGGCATTAGCTAGTGATTGATAAAGCTTTAACGGAATAGGGCATAAATTAGAGGGTTATTAAATCTTCCAATCATCTCTAAAAAAAGTAAAAGAGTGTCCAAAAGTAAGAGTGATTCTGTATGTCAAAGCCACAAAGCGCCAAATTGATTTAAAATAGAGCTATGTAGACTGTAGAGCCTAAATTCATCAACATAAAGTATTCTGTGTTATTAGTGAAAATCACTAGATGTTGTAATTATACCTTTAATAAACTGCGTACTGTACTTACCTTTTTTTTTTTTTTTTTCTTCTGGGGAGGAGGAAAATCCTCATTGGATACCTCGGGAGTTTTTTGGAGGCATGCCCGACTCCTTTGGGGATGAAACCCAGCGGCCTACGGACTAAAAACCTCCTCCCCCTTCTCCGCTCACTGTACCTACCTACATACAAGTAACATAAACATCAGTTAATTTTTCAGCTTTTCCCACTTTGTCACAAATTGCAAGTTGCAAGTTGCAACGCATACAAATTGTCATGTGGAAATTTTTAATTAATACCTACAACACGATAAAGCCCATACGATAAACTAGATGATGCCCGCAACTTTGTTCGCATGTATTTTTAACCAAATGGGTTTTTTTTTAACCAAATGGAAATAATTGCCTAGATGTCTATTCCTGGGATGCAAGGTACGGTCTATGTCTGTGCAGTATTTAGGTCAATAATATACCTACTAAATGAGGCGAGTCGCGACTTTGTTTTCTGGTTTTTGAAAAAACTGTATCTTTCCCCGGGATGCACCTTTGTTCTTCGACAATCAATTTTGTTTATTATTAGCATTTATATGAGGTGCTTATAATAATTAAAAATTTTCCTTTCCGAATTTTCTTATTTTAGATTAGATTTTTTTTAAATATTGTATAATTTGTTTCCATAGTTTACATGAATGTTTGAGGTGACTAACTGTTTGAGGTAACTTTGACCAATCATTTTTCCCTAAGAAATTAACCCTAAAAGATTTTTTTGGATATTTGTAAAATACGTGCTTTATCATACTTTAAATTTAAAGTATCGTCGCCTGAGGAAATACTGCTGGGGTCCACTAGCTTCCTTGCCTAGACGTGAAATTTTCCTACGGAATTTTCCTAGGAATCTACTACGGAAATTTTCAATCCACGCGGACAAAGCGGGTATCATATAGAAATTTCTATAGATACCTCTAATAATATGGGACCTATCTGCACTAGACATGGCTATTCACTAACATGTAATGTGCTACAATGGGGCTGATTTTGTGTAACACACTCTAAACTAAACTAAAATGGCAGCTTTAAATCTAGTTCTATCCCTTTCCGTAGGGAGTATTATGAAAGGGTTAGCAATATTTGTAATGCTCTAATTTTAGTTTAGTTTAGAGATTGTGCACTACAGAATCAGCCCCAATGCCGCATTATTGGATGTCGATGTCCATGCTTTGGAATAATTGCATTGTCGGTATAACATGAACTCAGGGTAAGCTATCTACATAACATATTTGGCTATCTATCTATCTTTATGTACTGTTAAGCTATCTATCTATACATATTTGATTATTTATACGTCCTCTTGATATACGTAGGCTACGTATCGATCACCGGCTAACTACTGAGCACCAGTATCCTCTCTGAATGAAAAGGGTTAGGCCATAGTCAACCACGCTAGCCGAGTGCGAATTAGCAGACTTCACACACCTTTGGGAACATAATGGAAAGCTCTCAGGCTTACCTACAGCTATCCTCACCATGGTTTTCTTCACCGTTAAAGCAAGTGATTTTAATTTCTTACAACGCACCCAACTCCGAAAACACGTGCGTGCCCGGGAATCAAATCCGCGCTACCTCCAACTTACTAGGAGGCCAGGCGCCTATAAGCTTGACGACCGACCGACTTTTGACGACCTCCGTGGCACAGTGTGTAGCGCTGTTGTCTTAACGTGCGGAGGTTCCGGGTTCGATCCCCGGCAGAGTCAATTTGGGAATTTATAATTTCTGAATTTTCCCTGGTCTGGCCTGGTGGGAGGCTTCGGCCGTGGCTAGTTACCACCCTACGGGCAAAGACGTGCCGCCGAGCGATTTAGCGTTCCGGTACGATGCCGTGTAGAAACCGAATAAGGGCCTAACAGGTTAGCCCGCTACCATCTTAGACTGCATCATCACTTACTATCAGGTATGATCGCAGTCAAGGGCTAACTTGTAGTGGTTAAAAAAAAAAGGTTATTACCGTTTCATGATCCGTTTATCGCATAGGAAGTTGAGTGAATTTCCCAACCGCTGTTTTCCGGGAGCGGTAGCTTATCATATTACCTGCTGACAGTCGTCGCCCCGGAGAGATTCCCAGACCCTCGTCACACGAATGAGACGCGACGATTCGATGCTAACGTATTTTATAGCTTTTATCAAATTCTATTGAAGAGTAACTGGTGTCAATTTGAATCAATGGCGTCACACCTGAAACATATTTTATTTTTCTACTTTTGTCTTATTTAGCAAGAGACTCTTAAGAACAGATTCTTTGAACCTAGGGAACCCCCCACGAGATTTCTGTCGTAGATTTTACGAGTACTTACTTTTTATTACGCAATATGGATGATTTGTTTTGTTTTGTGCGTTTCAATTCCTCCAATTTTGGAAAAAGCACGAACAATCACAAGCGGGAGGGAGAGGTGTAGTCAGATATCACGTGTATTTTAATATTTTATGTGTAGTGTATTTTACGTGTATTTTATTTTTTCATCGGGTCATTTTTATCACGGTGCTTAGTTTTCCAGAATAATTAAATTAGATTATATATACTAAACTGTAAGTAAGTGTAAGTGATAGTATGTAAGTGATGATGCAGTCCAAGATGGTAGTGTCGAGCTAACCTGTTACGGGTATGGCAGTTAAGTTAAACCCATGCCCCTAATAGGTTTCTACAGGCCGTCGTACTGGAACACTAAATTGCTTGGCGGCACGTCTTCGCCGGTTAGGTTTTAACTAGTCACGGCTTTGTCTCCCGCTAGGTGTGAGAAAATTTAGAAATTATAAATTCCCGAATTGACCCTGCCGGGGATCGAACCCGGAACCTTCCACTTACAAGACCACAGCGCTCACCCCTTCACAACTTAAACGTGTCAAAACAGGTTTAAGTTGATGGGCTATGAAAAGGTCACAGAAAGACAGACAGACAGACGCAATGTCGCATTTATAAAATTACAGTATGGATTTAAAAATCGATGCGGATTACGCAGCGTAATTAGTGTTTCATTGTGCTGGGTCGAGGTCAACTGTATGAACCGGACTGAGCGATTGCCAGCGCTTAACCGCTAACTCATTGTTTAGTTTCTATTCGCACAGAAATGCAGACATCGGGTCACTTCTCGTATAGGGGGTCCTACTCACTTTCTCATTCTCTCGTATTAATAAACCGACATCAGCTAAAGCTTAGTAAGTACTAGGGTTGTAACGGAACCTCGCCTCCGCTTCTGTAAGTGCGGACCTTTTGCAAGAAATCGTATCTCCGCTTCCGCATCCGCCTCCACAGTTTTTTTGCGGGGCTGTACCGGAGGTTTATTTACGTTGATTTACAATGCGGTAAATGAGGTAAATTCGAAGCAGGTGACGTCAGTTACACCATTACAACAAGCAAAAAGGCAAACTGTCCTTAGAAGAATCCTCAAGAAAAAATCAAATGTGGGATTCATCGCATCCTAAAACACAGAAAATGGACGATGCGATCGGAGAAATCCACCTCCGCCTCCGCCTCCGTTAACCTTCGCATCCGCCTCTGCTTCGAACGCCTCCGTTACAACCCTAGACTAAGTACCCGTTTTCAAATTGTCGGTCGATTCTTAGGGCCGCTTGCACAAGGACATTTGAACTGATTTAGTTAAATTTTGTAATGCTGTCTCTTTTTGGCAAATGCATATTGTAGTGGCCAAAAAGGGACAGCATTAAAATATTTAACTAAATCAATTTAAGAGTCCTTGTGCAAGTGGGCCTTAAACTAACATTAAGTTTTTGATTTACTGGCGATCAGCTGGCGATTGTCAATATATATACGACATAAAATGGCCATTTTTGTAGTGAAAACTTCTTTAGCCACGTTGAGCACTTTTTGGTAGGGGGTAAACTTGTGGATTCGCGTTACCAGATTCGCGTCGCCGACATGCTCGCGAACGCCGGTCGCCGATATGCTCGCGTTGTTAACGAAGACAAAAGGTCTTAAATATAAATATACTACATTCATAATTAAATTTAAACTCCTTAGTTTTGAGGTTTATATTATTTTTTTTTTAAATATTCGTTTTCACTTCTATCGGCAGTCCCTATGTCTGCCAATTTTTTTTATTGCGTTGTTAGAAACTTGATTTCTTTACAGCTCTAAGGGACCGTAGACCTCATTAATTGGTATTCATTTCAACTTGATAATATCTCCATGCGTTCGAATTAAAATTCATTTATTTGCAGAAACCTGTTTTATACAAAAGGTGGTAAACCTCCGTGGCGCAGTGTGTATAGCGCTGTTGTCTTAATGTGCGGAGGTCCCGGGTTCGATCCCCGGCAGGGTCAATTTGGGAATTTATAATTTCTGAATTTTCCTTGGTCTGGCCTGGTGGGAGGCTTCGGCCGTGGCTAGTTACCACCCTACCGGCAAAGACGTGCCGCCAAGCAATTTAGCGTTCCGGTACGATGCCGTGTAGAAACCGAATAGGGGTGGTAAGTATGGGTTTAATATAACTGCCATGCCCCTAACAGGTTAGCCCGCTACCATCTACCATCAGGTGAGATTGCAGTCAAGGGCTAACTTGTAGTGGATAAAAAAAAAGAATGACGGAGACTAGGTTTCGCCTTGAAAAAAGGACCTTGACAGACGAACAGATAGACAGACGGGCAACGAAGTGATCCTTTAAGGGTTTCTTTTTTCCTTTTGAGGTCCGAAGCTCTAAAAATGGTACTTTTCCTATACTATTCGTAAGGTAAAAGTAGTTAATCACTTTTCCTCTTATCCCAAGTTTTCGCGCTGAGCTGAAATGAATGATAGCAAAAGAAATCTTAATTAACGCTATTTCGCTAAGACCTTCACTGTTAAGTGTTAAGTTGGTGGCACACTAAGGCCGAAATATATAAAGCGTATAAATTTTGGGTCAATGTGTTGATCAAAAGGGCATATAAGTGAAGTTATGTACAAAACCTGTAATGAAAAAATTATAACTTCATCAATTGGTACTGCTGACATACCTATAAAAAATAAAGTCGACCAATCTATAAGGGCGGTCACATACATTCGGAATTCCGTATCGATATTCCGAATGGGAGGGATTCTCGAACGGAAAAAAGCCGTATTTCCTTCCTCTTAGCTAGATTCAGCAACAATGTTATGGCCATGGAAAATCGACGTCCATATTGGCAGACAGAATATCCAAAATATCTGAACTCAGAGGCTAGCGTCTCCCAACATCTGAGCCTTGTTATTCCGAACGGAAATAAACGTACTCGTATGTGTGTGAAGTATTTACGGAATCCCGATTAGATATTTCGAAATGGTTTTCGAAACGGAATTCCGAATGTATGTAACGGGCCTAAAGAGTGCGACAGGCACTTATTGGGTGACTCGTCAATTCTGAAAGTTGAAACTTTCTACGGAGGTTCCCTTCACAATGTAGACATAGTATTTTTCGGATTCCCACAGGGACATATTATAGCTATGACGGGCGTTAGCTAGTATGTTTACAGACATACTTAGGTTTAGTTATGAACCCAGTGTGCCTACAGAATAACGCTTTATTTATGAAAGAATAAAATAAGAGGTGCTCAATGAAACATTTTTACGTTCAACTGAGAGCATTGTTAAAATGAGACTCTTAAACGTTATCTCAGAGAGACGGCGTTTTATTTACGTTCTCACATTTACTTTCGAGTGTTACATAACACTGTTACAGAGTTGATGTAACTCTTGAAAAAAGTTGTAGGTATATTTTTGGAGTACCAACGTCTCAGCCTTTTAGGTATTTTTGTGGACAGGTTCAGGTCATATTATATTTAGTAGTAACGAAGCGAAAGCTGGAGAAACGTTTGCGTTACTTTTTAAAATGACCGCTAAATAGAATGGCTGTATTGTGGCCGCCATCTTACAACGAGACAGGAACATCTAAAGAACCAAAAAGTTATTCCATCAATCCTCATTCAATTCATTTCATTCATTGATGATTTTCCAAAAAAAACATAAGTACGAGTACTAATATTATTTATGCGAGAGTGTGTCTAACTGGCTGCTACGCTTTAACGGTCCATCTGTTCGACGGATGTTACAGAGATAGGTTGTTTTGCAGTACCGGTTACTTTTCATCCCGGGAAAATTAAAAGAATTCCCACGGGATTTAAAAATACGGACGAAGTACAGGAATCATCTAGTATAATAACATAAAGTTCTTAGACGTTCGTTGGTGCGTGTATTGAATAAAAAATTGTTTTTAAAGTAACCGAATCTTTTTACAAACGGTAAACATTATTACTCTCGTATGATGAATTCCCTTCAGTGGCCCTTTTGAACCCTTTTAGGGCCACGAGCAAGTGGACTAGGCGATCTCGTCTCAGTTGATATCGCAATGATCGATTTCCCTTTCCTTTATACGAGTTTACAAGAAATAACAATTGAGACGTTTCTATTGCAATACAATTTTATTTTTCTTCTTAGCTTTCATTTACCTTCAGTGTTGTTTAAAAAGCGGCCTAGGGTGAATTATTTACTAGGTATCCATACTGATATCCATATCCATACTACTTACTACTAATATTATAAATGCGAAAGTGTCTGTCTGTCTGCTACGCTTTCACGGCCTATCTGTTCAATTGATTTTGATGAAATTCGGTACAGGGTTAGATCTTATCCCGAGGAAGGACATAGTCCTTTTATCCTGGAAAATCAAAAGTTTCCCAGGAATTATGAAAAAATCAAATTAGTAAAGTTATTGTGGCTAAGTACGTACACAGAACTGAAATAAATATATTATAATTAAAAGTAGCTAAAAGTATTTTTCAATGTTTGCAAAGCTTATAATGTAAGTACCAACTTTAAAAGCTTAGTAATTGTCTAGAAGTTAGGATTAAAATCTAAGCAGTAGGTAATTTACTTTGTCAACAATGCAATCAGTCAACAAAATCCCTAACTTACTTACATTTTCCTTGAAATAAATTGGACGTCAACACCTTGGCCTGACGACTCGGATTTATCAGTAAGGAAGAAAATTGATCATTAAATATAATATTTCAATTTGCGTGACGCAAATGCGAAAGAAGAGTGATAAAGTGGTAAGGGGCAACGGGGCGAGAATGCTTTCTTGCAAAGGAATATTTTTCGAATTTATAACATAATGTGAAAGCTTGATAGGAGTCACCCTAGGGAATATAGCGATTCATATCATCATTATATTACTAATCCATACTTAATATTATAAATGCGAAAGTGTGTCTGTCTGCCTATGCCCGTCTTGAGGATTCGTCTTCCAAATTTCGACAAAAAAGGTTGGATTGACAAAATACAGTCAAAAATCGGTAATAATAATATATATATATATGAGCGATAAGGCCGCCTGTTGTGCCATGTCCAATATATTATTATATTTTGTAGTATTTATTTTTAAGGTGTACAATAAAGTATATTTTACTTTTACTTTATGAATAATAGAATTAATGAATAGGATATTATATATTAGGCTATAAAAACACGGAGTACCTGAGCAGTAGTAGGTATAGGTAAATATTAAGTCTATGGATTAACCTATAAATAGCATCTGCACAATACTCCTAAAACTAATCGCATTAAGATTCATTATAATAATATAATCCCGGGATATATTGCAGGCTTGCAGGCCCATTTAATTGGATTACTTCTTATGCCCGCCACGGCGCCATCTTAGCTTTTTTCAAATAAACATAAATTATTATAATAGGACTAGGTACAGCTTTAGGGCGCCTTCAAATTAGAGGCGTGAGGAAGCGCTACAGTGGCGCCACTGTGGTGCGCTAGGCGCTAGCCGCGCCACTACTACTTTTTTAGGGTTCCGTACCCAAAGGGTAAAAACGGGACCCTATTACTAAGACTCCGCTGTCTGTCTGTCTCCAGGCTGTATCTCATAAACCGTGATAGCTAGAAAGCTGAAATTTTCACAAATGATGTACTTCCGTTGCCGCTATAACAACAAATACTAAAAATTAAAAAAAAATATATATTAAGGGGGGTCCCCATACAATAAACGTGTTTTTTTCGTATTTTTTTGCTCAATATTAAAAACGGTAACAGGTAGACGGTTCAAATTTTCACAGAATATTAACTTGTATAATTACCTTTCAAAATAAATAATTAAATATCAATAAAGTAAATATTAAAGGGGGGCTCCCATACAACAAACGTAATTTTTTGATAATAACAATAAACCTCTACAAACAAAGTTAGTTTTGCGGTTCATTTCGTCTTGTTTTTAATACGTCATAAATCGTAAAACTTACTACAGGTTTGTACGGAACCCTCGGTGCGCGAGTCCGACTCGCACTTGGCCGGTCTTATTACAATTTCTAGAACCGCAGTCGCAACCATAGAACACATATGCTCCTAGCGGAGGTCGCAACGCTACTATCGTGACACATGCACGAAATTTTTGTATAGGGAAGATACACCCTTATAATTAACTAGCTGATGCCCGCGACTTCGTCCGCGTGGATATACCAAGTTTCATTGAAATAACTTGAGAAATGACGGACTTTTATACAAACTTTCAACCTCTATTTCACCCCTTTGGGGGTGGAATTATGAAAAATTGTGAAACACGTATGTTTTCATTTCTAACCCGCAACTCATATACCAAGTTTCATGGCTATAACTTGAGAAATGAAGGACTTTCATACAAACTTTGAACCCCTATTTCACCCCTTAAGGGGTAAAATTTACAAAAACTGTGAAACACATATTTCTTCATTTTCAATCAGTAGCTTGTATACCAAGTTTAATCGATATAACTTGAGAAATGACGGACTTTCATACAAACTTTCACCCCCTATTTCACCCCCTTAGGGGTGGAATTTTGAAAAACTGTGACACACGTACTTCTTCATTTTTTACCGTAAGCCAAAATAAAAAGTTTCGTTGATATAACTTGTAAAACATCTTGAGAAACGAAGGACTTTCATACCAACTTTCATCCCCTATTTCACCCTTTTGGGGGTCGAATTTTCAAAAACTGTGAAACACGTATGTCTCCATTTTCAACCCGCAGCTCATATATCAAGTTTCATGGCTATAACTTGAGAAATTAAGGACTTTCATACAAACTTTCAACCCCTATTTCACCCCTTCGGGGGTAGAATTTCGGGATAAAAAGTATCCTATGTCCTACCTCGTAGTATAGGCTCAAATCGTGCCAAGTTTCGTTTGAATTCATTCAGTAGTTTCGGCGTGATGCGCGGCCAAGATACAGACAGACAGACAGACAGACAGACAGACAGACAGACAGACAGACAGACAAAAATGAAAAAAATTACAGATTTGGCTTCAGTATCGAATAATGAGTGCCCTCCAAAAAAAATTTTCAAAATATCTTTAATGTACAGAATTGGACCTGTTACAGTTTTATTATAAGTATAGATATTGAAACCATAGGAGCGAAAAAATTCTATGTCTATGATTGAAACTAAATTTGAATGCAGATCAACTTGACATTGAAGTGTTTATTGAGGAAGTTCTAAATCAACTCAAGTAGGTACTTAATTCCGTAAACTGGTTTCTGTTCATTCTAAATAGTCTAGGCAACGGGGCGGTCTGTTGTATGGAGACCCCCACATTGAATCCTCAGTCGATGAAACTTGGCAGGGTTTTAGTATTGGATGATCCAAAACTTACACAAAAATATCCACCAAAAAAAAAACCAGAAGTTAGGTTTTTATACCTAAAAGTACAAATAGCTTAATATTTTGAACTGAATAATATCTCGCTCCATTTTTTTTTTACCAAACTAATTAATAGCCTTATTATGAGGTACTCGATAAAAATCCAAAACATTATTTAAACGGACCTATTTTTTTTTAAAGTGGTTTCCTTTTTTTGTCCGTAATTTCGGCAAAAAAATTGCTCATTCAATTTTTTATTTTCACATGTCCTTAAAATGTTGTTTAGCATAACGTATAAGAAAATCCAACAAAATATTTATACCAAAATCAATTTATCTCACTTCAAATTAAAATTATTTATAACTCGGTATGGAAAACTTCTCATACCTATTTCTTTTCTTTATTATACTTGCAAATTTACACTCAAAACCTAAATATCCAACAAAATATCCATGCAAAACACCGAATTAAACCGAACGTATGAAAACTAAACTGCGCTTACGCGATAATGTATCTTAATCCTTCTTCTATTGGGTATAGTTTAGCGTGCGCGAGCGAAGCGTTGAAATCACAATCATAACATCCTAATCATATTATTACTCCAGTGTGGATACTACGGGTGGATATGGTTGTCGTCACTCGTTAGCACTTACTGTCTTCTACAATGCAATAATAGCAGGCACTGGGCAGCACATCAGGTTTTACATTAGGGCTGCGATATTTTCGCACTGCCGGCCGCCCCTATTTCTATGGCGCGTTAATTAATTTTCATGATATCTTCTAAGATATTCATCTGAATCAAATGGTGTTAAGGGCGAATTTGGTATATATCAAATACTTGAGATGACTAACCATTTTATTTTGATATGGATTAATACAATGTCAGGAAAAAACACCTTCGAAAGTAAAGCTTTGTTTTAGACCAAATCATAAAAATGGTTATTGTGAGACAACCTTTAAAGATAGATATATTTTATCGCGGAATTTTTTTAGAACTTTTTAAGAGGAACAATTCCAACTTTTACTATTTACACAGCGCACACCAGCTCTCCGTGGATGAAGCTCTCAGATGGGACGATTTTTTCCGACTTCATTCACATTATTGCAATTTTCGTAGGGATCTCTAATTTTTTTTAAATAAAATATAGCCTATGTTACTCGCTGATAAAGTAGCTTGCTATAAGTGAAATAATTTTTTAAATCAGTTGAGTAGGTAGTTTTTGAGTTTATCCATAACAAACAAACAAACAAACAAATCTTTCCTCTTTATAATATTAGTTTAGATAAACAATATAGCGTTACAGAAGATAAATTCAACATTAATAAAAACCACTAACTGTAACGACTTACCTTCAAGGTATATTTCCATAGTTTAATTAAGGGCCCATAAAAAATCTTATTTTTGAGCTTTGTTTGAATAAATATTTATTTCTGGTTATCCTTAACACAGATCTAAAAAATCTAGCTAGGATAGCCAGTTCTTGATCTTGCAACATTTTATCTACATTTTTTGATGTAAGCACAATAATATTGTAAATCTTCAAATAGTTCCAAGATTAATTATTATAATGTATCGATAGTAACATAATGATTGAAAATAAACGAATTATTTATTTATTATTATTATTATTATTTAATTGATTTCTTCTCATTACTTCTAGAATTTGAGAAAATGTACTAATTATATTATGTTTAAGTTGGTATTTTGCACGCCAGAAATTGGCAAACTGCATAAAGCCTTATTACTGTAAACATATTTAGACTTTTATTGTAATTTGTAAGTATATATATAATTATATATAATAAATGAATTGTACGCCATACGCCAATTGAAGTCACTGGGCTGCTGGGCATATTCAAAAATGATGTTAAGAACCATTATCTTGCAAAGTAAAGGCAACAAAAATTATTCTTTAAGCTGAGTCGAAATAAATATATTATAATACTTTTCAAAATTAACCCATACCTAATAAAATGTACAATAAATTAGTTTAGATATCGATAGTAACATTTCTTGCCATGTAAATAATAACTAAGCATGATAAATCAAATATGGTAACAATAACTATACATTGAGAAATTAAAAGAAGTCAGTAATATACTTAATTTTTATTATGTTTTAAATTTAACTTATAATAATTTCGCTTCCATGTAAAGAAAATGTAAAAGTAACGCAATCGAAAATATGGCCCTTACGTTTATCAAATAAATATTAGAATCACCAGAAATATGCAGCAAAATGGAAGTTATCCTCAACATGGCACTTCGGAAATTATCCTCAAAATGGCGGTACTGTTCATTCTTGGTCTACTTGCCGGCAGTCTTCTTGAACATTAGATGACGGTATAGTAATTTGACGTGACGGTGACGTTAGTGGGCGTAATTTTGCGCATTGTAAATTCAACCGTCGTGTCCCGCACTTAGGATCTAAAATTCGCTTGTGCGAAATCAAGGTAATTTGCTCAAGAAGTTTAGTGTGAAAGCCAGCAAAGCTCTTGTTGCACAAAATACAAAATTCTTCCATAACGATACCGCGTTTCAACAACTAAAGAAGTTGAACGCGTTTCAAGAACTGTTAGTGAAGATTTTCTATGTCTTCCTAATACACCCCCGTAATTTGTATTCACATCTTATTCACATATCAATAGGTACAGTATTCCTAACACATGTAGAACACATTACAAAAGTCCTAAATTTATCCATACTAAATGCGAAAGTGTGTTTGTTTGTTGGTTGGTTGGTTTATCCTTCATCACGCTTCAACGGTGCAACGGATCGACGTGATCTACCTTTTTGTTCCAAGAAAGTTAACAGTTCCTGTGGGATCTCATGCTGATTTTTACGTATTTTTGATTCAATCATACGGCAACGAAATAACAATTCGACGTTTTTAGGACCAGGAAAGTAACATGGGCTACCTTTGTCCTGGAAAAACTAATAGTACCCGCAGGATAACATGATGTCACTTATCACGTATTTGTCCTTCAAGCATGCCAAAAGCTACTCATTAACGTGATTTTTGCATGGATAGAACTGAAGATTTGGTAATTTATATGGGCTTCATTTAATCCCAGAAAATGTATGGTTCCTGTTGGAGAGCTAGCTATTTTTCATGCATTTGGCGCATTCACGCGTTCAACTACGCGGTTTGTCAGTTACAGTTTGAGTTTTTGCGCTGATATAGTTGCGACAAAAAGTAACATAGGTTACTTTTCGTCGCAATGATTAAATAGATCCCGCAGCATCTTATTAAATAAGATTGAAATAGATCGCGTAGCATATTATTTTATGGGATCTATGCAAAAAAAAACAAAAAAAAACTGCTTCAAGTAGTCAACCATCACTTTTTACCTTTGAAAATGGTTATCACATGCAAATCGCCTGAGACGTATTTTTGGCCATAGCTCCGAGGATTTTAGGAGGATCGAGATGGAAATAGTACCAAGAGTTGAGGAATTTATCGAGACATATTGTGTGAATGTTTGAATTTTGAAAATCGGTTTGTAACTTTTTTTGGAATTATTTCGAAATTGTAAATATTTCGGAAAAAAACCGACTCAAGAGAAAAATAAAAATGGGTCCCAGGGTATTAGTTTAGCTACAAAATGGCGAAAAAGTTCTGAAAATCGGCTAATAATTGTGACCTGTAGGCGGTCCCTTTAGATTTGGAGTTGTAGAAAAACGGGTATTTTCGTATATAAAAAGTGATGTAGCTTCTATGATTATTGACGCATCGTAATGGTTGTGGTGTTTAAACATGCGGATGCAGGCGAGAAGTGCATTCGAGTTGGAATTTTTAAAATCAGATAATTCATTTTTGAAAAATTTTGAAGAAGAGATTTACGTATTCATTTTCAATGCTCCGATTCTTGCGGGGACTGCGAAATCTGTGATTTTTTTATAGCTATTAAATCAGGCACTTGCCTGTAAAAACCCATATTATACTTGCTCTAAATCTTCTTTTCTTTAGTTTTTTTCGGAGATGGTAAAGAATTTTAATTTTCTTTAATTTTGTAGTTGATTAAAATAACCATAGATGCAGATAAGTAATTTAAATTGTAGTGTAGTAAATGCTATAATTTGATTCTGGTACACTAATGAGAAAAAAAAATATCTTTCTCACTTTCTTTGCATCGTGTTGAGGCAAAGAATAACAGCTCCAAACAGACGATTACAAATTAAAATCTCGTTTACACTACAAAACTTCTTTTAAACATACAAAAATTATTATTATATTCGGTAACGTGGTGCGTCTAGAGTTGTCTTCTATATATATAATGCACTGTATGTCCCGGGAAAGAGATGGCAATAAAGCAATGTTGGCCGCAACGGGAGAAAATTATCATATTATATTTTATTTAATAAACTAGGTACTTAAAGTAATATTATGTAAATTTTTGTTATCTACTTAATTTTAAAAAAGTACAGAAGAATTCTTAACAGGTTTACCAATATTTTTTTGGAAAATAGTTAAGTAAGTATATCGAAAAAATTGTAGCCAATTCGTCTCCGTGGATTAAGTTTTTTACTTAACTCCTTAATTTTCCAAAATTACCTCCCCGGAATACAACCTATCTCTGTACCAAATTTTATCAAAATTGGTTGAAAAGATGGACCGTTAAAGCGTAGAAGACAGACAGACAGATACACTTTCGATTTCATAATATTAGTATGTATAATAGTTTTCAAATAAAAAGCTTTCAAAGATCGCAAAAAAATTGTATGACCCCTTAAACAACCAAATGGGAGAATACCCTTGGATACAGTGCGAAGACACACCAATTTCAAAGACCATTTTGTGTTGGGACGATATAATTGTTACTTTACGGCTAGGGAAATACAATCGAGAACACAATGTAATTCAAATTTCATAATCATCACTGTGAGGCTAGAAACATTATATTTTAAAGCAGTTTTCGTTGCACAAACCAGTTTTAGAGATATCAGTTACTTTAACGCTCAGGCAATACGGTTCAGAACGCATTGATCGTCATACTGATTGTCATTTGCAAAAGCTTTTGATTGAAAATTGAACTGTCGATTCAACGAAATACGGTCGGTTATCGAGTACAGGCTCGCGTCGCCGTAGGCATATTATCTCGGTCTCAGGACGTCACCACGCTCCTGCTTCCCCCGATTAATTAAATACAAAATATTTCTTTAGAAAATGATTTTAGTTTTTAATGCGTTTGATTTTATTATATTTGATATTTTCATAGTTGATAGGAAAAAAAATATTGTAATCGTATCGATAAAAAAAATTGACGGAGAAATTTTTCACTACGAATACAAAGGTAACTTTTGAAAAAAATATAGACTGATAGTATGTTTGTTGGATTTTAAATTTTTTAGGTATTAAACGGCAATAAAAGGACATTCCAGTGAAAAGTTTCACTGAGCAAATTTTCCGATGTAAGTAACATTAAAAAAACATATTTTTTCAAAATTTGATTGTTTCATTTTCGAGTATTTGTTGGATATTTCTTATTTAGTTTCCATACCTTTACATGAATGTTACAAGTGAAGAAAGTTTTGACGGATCATTTTTGCGGACCAAGATATTAGACATAAAAGAGTTTAGGTAAAAATACCTAACTTCTGGTAAAAATTTTTGTTGGATATTTATAAAATACCTTTACGTTATGATACTTTATCATACTGTAAAGTTTCGTCGTCTGAGGAATTACTGTTGGGGTCCACTAGCTTCCTTTCCTAGACTAAAAGTAATTTTTGAACTTTTGATCATCATATTGGCGTATCTGGTGATATTCACTATTAGTATCTATACAAAATAAAGGTATGGAACGTTTTCTAATAGGTATGTGTTAAATTATTTTTTAATCTTTTCTTTTTAACAAAATTAACAAGAGTAATGCTTCTTCGCCGGAATTCATTGCGTAACTGACGAACAACACTAGAATTTACAGAAGCATTACTGACGCGCGTCTACTGCGACACAGGCGCACCACTGCAGCGCTTCTTTTTAGTAGCGCGACTGCAGTGCTTCCTCACGCCTCTAATTTGAAGGCGCCCTTAGCTTACGAATGATCGTCTTTAGGGTAATTAGCATTTTTTCGGCGCGTATTTTTAAGCTCTTTTTTTATTGCGAGGTTGGCTAGGTCTAGACTCTAGTGCGCGCTTGCCTAGAAGATACCTATTCGCTCTTGCCTTAAAGGTAAGTAATTAAGTTATCTCTCTCTTCGGTCGTTCCTTCATTGCTGAAGATCGTGGTCCTGGCCGGATCCCAACCTCGAACGGATTATTTGTTTCCATTGGCTTCTGTTGGTCGCCATTCTCACTATGGTATGAAACTTCGACGCGCTAGACTCCCTCAGTTGGTCAGACCATCTAGTTGGTGAGCGGCCTCTCGGTCTTTTGCCCTCAGTGTTGCCCGTGACAATAAGCTTCTCGAGACTGTGGTCCCCACGTCGTATGATGTGCCCGAAATACGAGAGCAGCCGTTGGTAACATATGGAGGAGAGTCGAACAGTGATTCCCAGCTGCGAAAGAATAGACACGTTTGTGCGCTTGGCAGTCCACGGAATCCGTAGCATTCGCCTCCAGCACCACATTTCGAAAGCATCTATTCTTTGCCTTTCTCTTGCTTTGATGGTCCATGTTTCAACTCCATACATGAAAATTGGGAAGATTAAGGCACGTACGAGGCGACTCTTCGTTTTGAGCGAGATGCCTCGATTCCTCCACAACCCAGTTAATTGTGTCATGGCGTTCTTTGCCATTGCGATGCGTCTCTTTATTTCTGGCACACAACTACCGTCATTGCAGATTTGGGAGCCAAGATAGATGTAACTCTCCACAATATCCATAGATGGTATTATATTTGTGTCAGGTATTTTACCAGCGCGGTCAACTATCATTAACTTGGTCTTGCTTCTATTGATGGTCAGTCCCAAATCCATACTCTCCGCTTTTAGTTTTTGTAAAAGTTCCTTCATGTCCTCCAGCGTGGTGGTGATGAGGACCGTATCGTCCGCATACCTGAGGTTGCTTATCCTTTTCCCCCCCACTGGAAATCCTTTTTCCCAATTTTCCATAGTTTTGCGGATTATGTACTCGCTATAAATGTTGAACAGTAAGGGAGAGAGGATGCAACCCTGTCGCACGCCTTTTTTGATAGGGAATTAAGTTATACGTGGCAGGAATTACATGCGCTGGATGCCACATCCTGGCAGCTCGAATCAGGAACGTACAGCAGAACCGTTTCGTTCGAGCAAACTAAACGTCAACCACATAAAAACGCTCATGTTACACAATAACCCAACCCAGATGCTATTACCTGGATATTTAAAATAAATTTACTAAAGGAGAAGGTTCACCTTTGGTGTACTCTTTGTACACTCTACCATGAATAGAGGAAAATACATAGATTGTATTAAAAATATAATAATTTAGAATATTTGTCATATACTCAGTGCAAACAAAAAGTTATATCATTTCTTATAGACAAAACATACGACGAAATAGAGGGATTGTTAAAAATTCAAAATTAAATTAACCTACCTTCCTTTTAAAAAAGCATTAGTCACTTACACATGCACTTAAACACTTATCATGAGCATGCACGCACTCACACACGCGCACACACACACACGCACACGCACACACACACACACACACACACACAATTTAAGCATAGTTTTTGGATTGTTATTTACTACTATACATAAAATTTAAAATCTATTCAATATGCACTTGCATTCCTAAACCTAATTACTAACTTTATGGTGAACGAGGGAGAGGGCTAGTTGTCCTTAACACAGATCTTTAAAAATCTAGAAAGGACAACTACCGTTGATCTCATTACTAATTCTTGTATTTTCATCTAAATAATGCATCGTGTATTGTAATAGTAATAGATCTAACCACGTGAACAATGTATATGCATGTATTTGAGAAATAAATTGATTTTTGATTTTGATTGATTTTGAATAATTTAGAATATTAAAGTAAATAACGAGAAATAAAATAAAATGTATTTCAAGTTTTCGATACGTTTCCAAGATGGCAACCTTTAGCCATAGAGATGGCAGTAGGCGCGAAATGTATCAAATGTCATTTCTGACAGTCACTGTCAAAATAACGTGTATTTCCCTACGGTTTTCCGGTGTTGTGTTGACACTTGACAGAAAACGTCAAAAAATATGAATCCGCTATTGTTACCCGCTCCTGTTTAGTGTTGCTTATCGTGGAAAGATTAAATAATTACATCACTGAAATTACGATGAATTCGTAGATTTGAACGATCAAAACTGGCTTAGTATTTTTCTTTCTTTCATTTCTCTACTTGTAAAAGGACTGGACCGACGTTCCATACAAATCTGGACCGTCTCCTTTCTTTTACTCTTATGATTATAGTCACTCGAGAGAAAAGGATAGAATATAATTATTAAGCTAACTGTCATCCTAATAGCATCTGGATATTGAACTATACCCTGAACAGGTACTTGACGTATCTGAAAAGGAATGCGTCTCGTTTTGACTCTATTTCATCTATTCTTCGAAAAAATACATACGAGTATAGAGCTTAGTATATATGCTATAAACTAGCTAATGCCCGCGACTTCGTCCGCGTGAATTGAGGGTTTTCGGTTCCCGCGGGAACTCATAATTTTAGCCTATGTGTTATTCCAGACTATAATCTATCTCTGTGCCAAATTTCATCCAGATCCGTTCAGCTGTTGGGGCGTGATTGAGTAACAAACATCCATCCATACATCCATCCAAACTTTCGCATTCATAATATTAAGTATAGAAGTATAGATACGAGTAACTCGTAAATACAAAGAACCTGCGAAGAATTTCAACCTAAAAAAAAGTGAAAATTCAATTTTAAAAGGTCTTAAAACAGACTAAGCTTAGACAAAATGGCAGTATCGGTTGAAAAGTAGGCCGGCGAAGAGGTATGCCATTCATCTTGAACAAAAAGAAAGGCAACAAAAGAATACCTCATACGCGGAGTATCTACCTATCGCAATATCTACTCACATGCCCCCTATTCTCTAACTCATTGGCTATTAAAAAATGAAAGCCACTGACATATATTTTTTATCCATTGAAGGTTCGCGGAGTAGGTATACTTATCGCAATATCTACTCACCTGCCCCCTATTCTCTAACTCATTGGCTATTAAAAAATGAAAGCCACTGACATATGGGTCAATTTCAACAAAGACGTTTTTTTGTTTCATTTCGGTGAACTTTCGTATTATCAAGTTTTCTCAAATTTAAACAGTAGTTTATTGTACTTCTTGATATTCTTCATGCTCTTATTTAATGCCATCAAAATATACCCTAATAAACTAATGAAAAATCGTGTTTAAATTTGTGATGCCACTGAAATGAAAAATTCGTTCACTGATATGAAATAACTAGCCACCGAAATGAAAAAACCTATCCACCGAAATTAAAATCCACCGAAAACGAATATAAGCATTCTTTCTTTTCTTCTCTGCTCACATAATCTTCTTCTTTCCTTTCTTTCATCTGCAGTCAATGCTAGCTAGCCTCGGCATTCTAAAAAAAATATGTCAATTATAGTTGGTAGATCGCGTTTCAACTTTGCATTCACCTGGTACTTTAGTCAAATCTCGTTATAGTCTGTTGAAATCATATGCGAAAGTGTGTTTGTTAGTTGGTTTATGGGCTTGTTAGTTTGTTGGTTTGTCCAACAAAAGAACAAGCAGGATTCAGATGCAATTACTCCACAACTGATCATATACATTGAAAAATGCAATGAATATAACAAAGAATACTACCTAGGCTTTGTCGACTATAACAAAGCCTTTGACTCAATAAAACACTACCACCTATGGCAGGCACTCGAAGAACAGGGAGTACCAACTAAGTTCATTACATTAATAAAAGAGATATATAGAAAATGTTCAGCACGAGTCAGACTAGAGAAAGAAGGAGAAGATTTCCAAATAAAAAAGGGAGTCAGACAGGGAGACCCTCTATCCCCTAAACTGTTCTCAGCTATTTTAGAGAAGGTTTTTCAAAATCTAGATTGGGATAACTATGGACTTAATAATATAAATGGGAAAAAATTTAACCATCAGATTTGCAGATGACCTTATTCTAATATCCAAGAATCCTAACACACTAGAAATAATGTTACAACAACTGGAAAAAGAGAGTGCTGTGGTAGGTCTAACTATGAATACAGAGAAAACTAAATTGATGACAAATGGAGACCAAATTACTATAGAAGTTAATAACAAACCAATAGAATATGTTGAAGATTATGTGTATCTGGGAAAAGTTATCTCTCCACACAATCAGATGACTAAAGAAGTTAACCAAAGAATAATTAACGCATGGAAACGATACTGGTCTTTAAAGGAAATTATGAAAAGTAAAGAACTTCCAGTAAATGCAAAGCAAAAAGTATTTGATACTTGCATAATACCGTGTATAACTTACGGATGCCAAACTTGGTCACTTACGAAAGCGAACACACAGAAACTAGAAACTTGTCAGCATAATATGGAGAGAAGTATGATAAACATAAAAAAGAAAGACAGAATAAACCTAAAAACTATTAGAAAACGCAGCAAAGTGAAAGATGTAACAGAGCATATAAGAAGGCTAAAGTGGCGTTGGACTGGACACATGATGAGAGATAGTGGTGGAAAATGGACTAAGGAAGTGACCGAGTGGTATCCGAGGGATGGGAAAAGGTGTAAAGGAAGGCAAAGGAAACGATGGGAAGATGATTTAAAAGTGGTGGCTGGTGCTACATGGCGCCGAACAACACAGGAGAGGAAGATCTGGAAGGCTCTGGAGGAGTCCAATGTCGCAGGACAAGCTGATGTTCAGAAATATTTTTTTTTAAAAATAAAACAACATAACATTGTAAAATATTTATTCAGCAATAAAGGCTATGATTAAGATTATGGTTTGTCCTTCAATCACGCTGCAACGGAGAAACGGATCGACAATAATTCGCACAAAAGTACAGGTCTTGGAAACACATTAGCAAAATGTATTCAAAGATTGTGAAATATTCACCTCCTAGCTTGGATTTTCACCGAAATGAAATAATAATCAACCGAAATGATAAAAACATCCACTGAAATGAAACAATTATACACCGAAATGATAAAAACTCACCGAAATGAGAATTTTTATCATTTCGGTGAGTATTTTGTCATTTCTGTGGTCAGTTTAGGCCACCGAATCAACCGAAATGAAAACACCGAAATTAAAATCAAGGAAAATAATTAGCATTACGAGAAAACTATTTATTATAGGATGTAAGGAATACTACACAAATGAGCGTAGTACCATTGCCCATTCATGAATACTTAGATAAATTTACTAGCCTATTGCAAGACAAGTTATACCTATACACGGAAATGAAAAGAAATGGGTTCCATGTCACCGATATGACATACTTATGTGTTTTGCGGGAACACGCAGGCAAGCGGCGCACGTCCTCCCACGATCAGCATCTAGAGGCCACAGTTGCGAAAGTTTTAAGCGCACGCGGGGGGAGCTAGAGTTGTTTGAAGCAAAAATATACCTGACAAACTTTTTGTCACCGAAATTAAAGAACTTTCAGTGACACATTCATTTTTACTTTCCTGCTATTAAACTGGGTAGATATTATTAAAAAAATACTTTGGGATTATACTATCACTATTCATGATTAAAATAAAGGTAGCCATAAACCTTAGTAACCAATATTTTTTGTTTTATGAGGAAAATTACTCAGAAACATGTTGCAGTGACAGCCACTGAAATGAAAAATTCGGAGCTTTACCATTATTTTTTTTTAAACTGTAATCCTAATCCAGAAATATTTACAGCCTCGTACATAGGTAACTACCTCTTCTACCTAGAAAAAAATATTAGAACTGTATAGTAACGGTCTGCACTACCGATTTCATCCATGCCGCATAAATTTTGCTGTTGGGAAATTCACCCATATATTTTTTATCCATTGAAGGTTCGCGGAGTAGGTATACTTATCGCAATATCTACTCACCTGCCCCCTATTCTCTAACTCAGTGGCTATTAAAAAATGAAAGCCACTAACATATATTTTTTATCCATTGAAGGTTTGCAATGAAATGCTATTTTTATTTACATCATCATCATCAACCGAGAGACGTCCACTGCTGGACATAGGTCTCGGATTTCCACACGCCGCGTTCTTGCGCCGCCTGGATCCAGCGACTCCCTGCGACTCGTTGATGTCGTCCGTCCACCGAGTAGGGGGTCTACCAACGCTGCGCTTCCCAGTGCGAGGTCGCCATTCCAGCACTTTTGGACCCCAACGTCTGTCGGTTGTTCGAACTATGTGCCCCGCCCATTGCCACTTCAGCTTCGCAACGCGTCGAGCAATGTGGGTTACTTTCGTTCTTCTGCGAATCTCCTTATTCCTGATTTGATCGCGCAAAGAAACCCCGAGCATTGCTCTCTCCATCGTCCGCTGAGTGACCCTGAGCTTTCTTATGAGGCCCATGGTTAGTGACCAAGTCTCGCATCCATAGGTCATCACTGGAAAACGGCACCGTTCGAAGACTTTGGTCTTCAGGCACTGAGGAATCTATTTACATAGACAACCTTCAATGGATGAAATATAATATGTGAGTGTATTTCATTTTTGGATAGCCACTGAGTTAGAGAATAGGGCTGCTGGTCTATTTATATGCTTATCTATTTATAGCGGCTTTAAACTTTGACGGTCTAAGTTGTTCAGTCCTCTATGATATGATAAGTTAATAATAGCACCTATAGAATGCAAGTTGCTTGAGTTGAGTTTCTATAGAGTTTTGAAGTTTTCATGTTCAGGATTCGAGAGGTACCTTTTTTTACCGCAATCAGTTTCTACACGGCATCTTACCGGAAAGCTTGATCGCTTGGCGGTACCTCTTTGCCGGTACCCAGCCACGGCCGAAGAAAATTCAGAAAATTTAAATTCCCGAACTGACCATTTTTTAATTTTTTTATTCCACTACAAGTTAGCCCTTGACTGCGATCTCACCTGATGGTAAGTGACGATGCAGTCTAAGATGGTAGCGGGCTAACCTGTTAAGGGTATGGCAGTTATATTAAACCCATACATGATACACCCCTTGTCAGTTTCTACGCGGCATCGTACCGGAACGCTAAATCGCTTGGCGGCACGTCTTTGCCGGTAGGGTGGTAACTAGCCACAGCCGAAGCCTCCAACCAGACCAGACCAGGGAAAATTCAGAAATTATAAATTCCCAAATTGACCATGCCGGGAATCGAACCCGGGCCTCCCACTTGTAACACTACTGCGCTCACCACTTCACCAGGGAGGTCTTCAAACATAGGTTTTTATTCAAATAAACTTTACAAGTATTTTCGATTCGTCAAGTGAATCTACAACTGGTGCCACCGATCAAAATGATTTGTAAAAGTCAACTTCACAAAAAAATATATTGGTCCAAGAGTTGGCGACGAATTTCGGGAAGGTCCTTTTGGCAACGCTCTACCAGACAGGCAGGACTGGATTCGCCAATTGTCGAAATTATATTTTTTCACAATTTCTGCTTGCCAAAAGGACCTTGAAATTTGTCGCCAGCTCGCCGTCCATATTTTAGCCTGCGAAAATAACGACAAAACCCCCAATACAAGCTTAACTCAATAAAAATGATTCGAGTTAGAACCCGTTCCAGTAAAATAACATTCGTAATCCGTTATTACACTAACAGATGAGTTGGATAAAGGTCGGAATTTGTCAGACGACTCGATCGCGACAAACTGGGCTGGATTATCTGGGGTAGAGGAATTCCAATAATATTTCACTGCCCACCCTTTGGATGACGTATGGTCCAAAGCAAAAAAGCGAAGCGAGGGTCAATTTTTTTTGGAGATGGATAAAGGTCGGAGTTTGTCAGACGACTAGGTCGCGACAAACTGGGCTGGATTATATGGGGTAGAGGAATTCCAACAATATTTCACTGCCCACCCTTTCGATGATGTATGGTCCAAAGGAAAAAAGCGAAGCGAGGACCAATTTTTTTTTGGAGTTGGATAAAGGTCGGAATTTGTCAGCCGACTCGATCACGACAAACTGGGCTGGATTATCTGGGGTAGATGTATTCCAGTAATATTTCACTGCCCGCCCTTTGGACGACGCGTTGTCTGAATAAGCGAAGCGAGGGACAATTTTTAGGGTTCCGTAGCCAAATGGCAAAAAACGGAACCCTTATGGATTCGTTATGTCTGTCTGTCTGTCCGTCCGTATGTCACAGCCACTTTTTTCCGAAACTATAAGAACTATACTGTTGAAACTTGGTAAGGATATGTATTCTGTGAACCGCATTAAGATTTTCACACAAAAATAGATTAAAAACAATAAATTTTGGGGGTTCCCCATACTTAGAACTGAAACTCAAAAATTATTTTTCATCAAACCCATACGTGTGGGGTATCTATAGGGATAGGTCTTCAAAAATGATATTGAGGTTTCTAATATCATTTTTTTCTAAACTGAATAGTTTGCGTGAGAGACACTTCCAAAGTGGTAAAATGTGTCCCCCCCCTGTAACTTCTAAAAGAAGAGAATGATATAACTAAAAAAAATATATGATGTACATTACCATGCAAACTTCCACCGAAAGTTGGTTTGAACGAGATCTAGTGAGTAGTTTTTTTTTAATAATTTAAAACTTACTACAGGTTTGTACGGAACCCTCAGTGCGTGAGTCCGACTCGCACTTGGCCGGTTTTTTAAATTATGATTATAGTAAATAATTCAAAATCGTTGGGTGTCTAATTCAAATAAACTTTTAGAATTGAATACTTAGTTGGATATTCTGGGATACTTTTCTGTATTTACAAATTCATCAAAATGGGTTTAACGTATGGGCCGTGAAATGGTAACAAAGGGACAGAGAAACACACTTTCGCATCTTTGGCTAGTTTTTTGCAAAACATTGACGATTTGCTATTCTGTCGTAGATAGAGGAGGAGTACCTACTAAGGTAATTTCGGTCGTGGATGATTAAAATACTAGACATCCATAGATTTAAAGTGAATCTGATTCTTTCTGTGCAGGCTATAGCTGTTTTTTTATTGTTATCGCTTATCCCTTGGGTAATGAGGATCTCGTGAGCCATAGCTTGGCCCCTGCACCGGCGTGCCAGTGACGTGCCATTAATTCGGGTGCAACTATACGCCTAGCCTGCCCCGGACCTGCTATTAGTGGAGATTACTCCACCCCGATAGACTATTTCATGTAATTTTAGGGTTAATCTTCCCAAAAGAGTGTATACTGATAATATAGTCCCACAAACTTATCTGGCCCTGTGGCCAAAATTGGAACTAATTTTTATCCCTGCTTAGTTTTTGTTTTTATTTTATTTTAAAACCAGTGAAAATAAAATAAAAACAAAAACTAAGCAGGCATAAAAATTAGTTCCAATTTTGGCCACAGGGCCAAATAAGTTAGATACTGAGTAAATAAGTAAATACAATCTGGCAATATAGGTAGGTACCTATATTGCCAGATTGTATTTACTTATTTACTCAGTATCTGGGAACACTAATAGCGGGGCTATATAAGATACCTACCTACCCAGAATATAAAATTTTCATTACAAAGAATTAGAATTAACTAGACAAGAGACCGCAATTTCGTCCACGTGGATATCAGTATCAATGTTTTTTATTTTTTTATTAGTTTAATTGTCCGGGATAACAAGTAACCTCTGTCAGCCTTCAGGACTTTAGGCCGATTCCTAGTTCCATGACATGTAAAAAAATCATTGATCAATCGTCCTGTGTTTGTGTGTGAGAGAGACTAGAGAGAGAGCACAAAATAGGTAAGACATAAATAATTATATGCACTAATAATTATTTGCTTTCATCTAAAACAAAAACCGACTTCAAAACTATACCTGTAAGTACCAACTTAAACTAAAAAGTAAATAACATTATCTGGGTATATATTTTGTTTTTTGTTGATTTTCTCAAAAAGCGCTAAATCAATTTCGATAAAATTTATATGGGACCACCTCTGGAGCCTGGATAATCTACAAAACAAAAAAAAGAATCATCAAAATTGATTCATAATTGGCGGAATGATCGCGTAACATATCTACCTACTACATACAAAAAAACATACAGTCGAATTGAGAACCTCCTCCTTTTTAAAGTCGGTTATAATAGTTTTTCAAAAGCAAAATTGACATGGGTCAACCAATTCGGTAAAATGAAATCCTTTGTGACGTAGGTTCAATCATTTGGTGGATTAATGGACTAAATCCTAAAAAGAGACTCGGTAGTGAACTGGCGGTGCCGGTGGGTTGATGATTCAGGTAAGAACGCAATCATCACAAAATGTTTCAGCGATAAAAAGTATGCACATAGTAAAATGTAAATCCCGAAATCCAATTACATCAACGCTTTAAAAGAGTGAAATCTCTAAAAGAACCTACGTAAAACTTCCCAGACCTCGCTTACTGAACAAAACACTCAATTTCGGATCGAACACTCTTTATTGAGTGAGTCTTCTCGAATTTAAAGTGAAATAAGGCTGGCCATAATTGCGATGAATTTACGTTTGAATTTTGCCAACAGTTAACTACTTAAAGCGCATGCTATAATGTTAAGAAATAATAGCTAATATCCGTAACTGCATCCGTGTGTATTAGGATATTTTAAAAATCCTGCCGGAATTATTTGATTTTACAGGTTGAAAAGTATCCTTTGCAAGTTATGCCGCCAAAATTGGGTACACTGATAAGCCGTGATAGAGCAGACCAGACCTGCTTTCGCAAAATATGGATTAAGTTTCTAAGTTATACATAGGACTAGCTGATGCCCACGACTTCGTCCGCGTGGAATAAGTTTTTTTAAATTCCCACGGGAACTCCTTAATTTTCCGGGGTAAAAAGCCTATGTCACTCTCCAGGTCCTCAACTATACCCATGCCAAAAATCACGTTGATCCGTTGCTCCGTTGCGGCGTGATTGAACGACAAACTAACAAACCAACAAACCAACAAACAAACACACTTTTGCATTTATAATATTAGTATGAAGTATGATACGATAGCACCCAACGACATCCAACTTTTTATGGGCTCTTCTCAGACAGGGAGGCTAAAACGGGAGTTGCGTTAACAATCGCAATAGTGGTAGTTGGCTCTTTTACTTGTATACTTCTTACGGCAATCGTAGGCCTTCTTGTATTCAAATCAAGTTAAATACCGATAAGTAAGATTTTTTTTTTTTAATAATGGGCACTGATGCTTCACTAGCCATCAGCGCTAGCCAACACCGCAACTAGTAAAATGATTGATACAGTGTAACAATCGCAATTATTCGTTCGATATTGGATAAAATCCATTGTCGTAGTAGGAATACTTACCATTTAAATTCTGACAATCATAAAATTGGAATTGTAACAAAGATTGTTGCAGCTATAACGATATAGAAACTGTGTTTCCCACCAATTACATTCTAGGCAAGCGCGTGTCCCATCTTAGGCCGCATCATCACTTCCCATCAGGTGTGTTTGCGGTCAGGCGTAAGCCTATAATGAATAAAAATTAAAAAATAGAGTTGCAAATTGCGCAAGTCAAATACTATATTATGCTACCGCATTCATATTGACTAAACGCAAACGACAACCGTGTCATGTTGAACGATGCAAATCCCTACCGTGTTTGGCCGGCCTTAGAATGAAAAGTTTCTACAGTATATTTTAAGCCCGATTTTGAATGCCACATTAATTTTCAGCCCCTTGTTAAACAAATTGACTTCGTTTAGTGAAAAAAATCTACATTTTTTGCATTTCTATTTTTGATTCAGTCCCTGACTCTTTTTGGTAATTTAATAGATAGCTCTGCAGCGTAGAACGGTACAAATAAGTTTTTTTATTGACTTTATACTTGCTAATGCGCGACTTCGTCCATATGGATTGATGTTTTTTGGTTCCCGCGGGAACATTTTAATTTTCCGGGATAAAAAGTAGCTGTGTTATTCCAGGCTATAATCTATCTCTGTGCCATAAATCCGTTCAGCCGTTCTGGCGTTATTGAGTAACAAACGTCCATCCATCCATCCATCCAAACTTTCGCATTTATAATATCAGTATAGATTGGTAAAGGAGATCACGAAAATTTGAAAGTGCCGGCCAAAAAAAGAAAAGTAATTATTTTGAATAATTTGTTATAGTGCATTATTCCATTATTTTTTTTTCAAATTTTGGTAGCTGTACGTTTTGAATGATCTCCAAATATTTGTTGTTAATTGAGTATCACTAAGCTTGCCTATTGCATCATTTATGTGTACTAATTGTGAATGTTAGTTTTGTTTTTCGAAATTCTCATGGAACTCTTTGATTTTTCGCGATTAAAAGTCATCATCCTTTGTCCTTCAACGGGATGCAAACTATCTCTGTACCGAATTTCACCAAAATGGTTGAACAGATGGGAACCTTTATCCTTTTATCCCGGAAAATGAAATAACTGCTAAAGGATTTTCAGAAAAACGTTAAATCTACGTGCAGACAAAGTCGTGGTGGTGGTCGACTAAACTATTTATGTAGTAAATAATGTAATAAATTATTTAAGTTTTAGTTTTTTTATTTATGTTTATCACAAGAATTAACTTCGCTTTTCTCTATTATATTAACTATTATCATAATAAATTATTTTAAGAAAAGAGTAACTTGCCAGTTCTTCTCACTAAAATCAACTTTCCGAACCGGTAGTAGAGTCTTGACGTATTATAAGTGACACAAGTTGTCCTACGTGAAATTAATAATCATTTAGTATATTATTAATATATATATAGCTGCTCGTGCTGATTCACTGATTGATCACCTCTCCTGTAAAATTTAGTATGAACATTTTTTTTTTCACTCATCGTTTCGTATAGAAGACAAAAATTCATTAAGAAGAAAAATACAGAGAGAGCTGATGATTGAGGATTTCGAAGACGGATGAAGAGCACCAGCCAGGGTATCGAAGATAGGTGGGGGGTGCTCGACCAAATGTCACTCGCAACTGGGGGCTATCGCGTATGAATTTGCCGCTAGGGGCGCTGGTGTCGCGTGAGGGCCAATATCATTCACTTTTCACTGGTTTTGGCGGGTTTCGTGACATAAATTATAATTTCTTTTATACTTCTACCATACCTTTACTACTGTTTTAATCATACTTTTGCGGGTCTAAAGTCAGTCTTCATGCCCTAGGGCCGTAATCTAGTCGATCGATCGCCCAACTAGTTGACCAACCCCATACTGTAAATATATGCACAACAGAATCTAGGCTCCAGACTGGTCGACCAAACGACCGTACCATTTGACATAAAAGTTTTTAAACCAAGGAGTATGTATACCTGCATCTTTTCTTTTTATTATTTACTAGACCTATGTATCCTATACTTACTATGATTTGCAATAAATATCTAACCGTTACAGTTTGTTTTACTGTTATGGTAGAAGTATAAAGTAGAGTAGTAGTAGGTATAATTGGGGCATCTGGATCACATCCTTTCAAATAGAGGATGTGACCCAGATACCCCAATTCTACCTCCTACTTTGAAAAGAGGAAATGTCTCTATTCTAATAGATTTAAATCATTTATTGAATAGGTGTTCTATTTGAATAAAATGCATTGCCTCTATTCGAAAAGATGCAGTTTTTCTTTATAAATATATGTTAATGAATAAGGGAAACTAATTGTATATTCAAATAGATGAAAATTTATTAATTAAACAAAATATGAGTATTAAAATACAACGCATGCCATCTATTTGAAAGATGCATTTTGTATAATATTTTGACAGATGTAAATGAATAGATGAAATTTGTTTGTTCTAATAGATTCAAATTTATTTATTAAATAAATGTTCTATTAGTATACAACACATTAGTTCCATTTGAAATATGTGTTTGGCCCATTTAAATCTTGCATAAATGTAATTGAATAGATGAAATAAAATTGATTAAGGAACTTATTTTTTATTCAATTTTTATTTATGTGATTCACATGCTCGAAGATTTTAAAAATAAAACAAAAGATTGATAAAAATGTTTATTTCTAATAAAAACATAATAATTATTCTAATTACTTAGTACTATATACTTTAATATTGATTAATTTATTTTCTAAACACCATTTTTTTAAACATATTACATTTCTAACAGCACAAATATCATAATGATACATACAACAATATAAATCATCGCTTAACATATATTTTTGATGTAAACTTATTAAACTAGGACAGTTTTTATCTTCTAAATTAAAAACAGCGTTGGTTTTAAACATCTTCATTAACCATTCACGTTTTTCAAGTCCTTTAACATATATAGATTTACCATCTAAAATCATTTGAATGATATTCTTATAATTGTGATGTGGTATATAACCCTGATTCCAGTATATTCCTCTGTTTTTTTCAATCCAACTTACATGTCTTCGTTCAGTTTTTGTTAAATCATAAAATGGAAATGGTGGTTTGATTAAAAAGCTTTGAATGTGGTTATTACAAATAATAGCAAGTTCTTTTAAAATAAATTCATTGTTATCATTTTTAAAGCCTTGGATATCCACTATAGCGTTCATGATAATTTTCGAACTATATTACTTAATGGCTTATACTCTATGAGTCGATCGTTTATAATGAGACAAAATGCCGTTGTATTTTCAGGAATATCCTCAGAATTTTCTATTTCTATTCGTACATCCACCGGCCCAGTTTTTATGTTTTCGTTTTGCCTTGTACAATCAATAACAAATAATGGAGCTTTTTCTTTAAATGTAATCAAATCAAGCAACGGATCCGCTGGAAGGTTGTAATAAGACTGACGAAATCTAGTGTACATTTCATATAATAAATTATATTTATTTTCATCAAATTTCAGATTAAGAGATTCATATGGAAAGTATTGTGAATTCAGAAACAGTGTCACGTTATTTATTTTACAATGATCAAACGAGGAGCTATCTTTCGATTTATTATTTTTCTTACTGGATTGAAGACCAAATATAACATATCGAGGTTTTTCCAATTGAGAAGTTGTTTTAACTGACCAAGAATGTTTTGTAGTTTTAGGTAAAAAGGGATACTCATATAAATCCCAGTTTCTGAACGCTATCTGTATAGGTTTATCTTTTTCTAAAAGTTTAAGTAATGTAAGTCTTTCACGATCTGATACTTTGACGTGTGGTACACGCCACTGTATTCTGTTTATTGTGAATTGTACATTAGAAGTATCGTCTATTTTAACGCTATTTATATTAGAGTTACTTCTATTCAAAATAAGCTCATGTTTACAATTCATAATGATTTTATTATAGTCTTCAGCAAATCCCATTATTTTATTTAATGGAATAACAACATTAAAACATCCGTCATTACTTTTAATTCCATTCAAGTTCCAACCCCATATAGCTGCAACTTTACTTTGTCCCACATTCATCGATACATATGATTTCATTGTTGTTGTTATTCCAACATTCTTAACCCGGTCTATTTCAATACCGTTTAATTCATATCTGATGTCTTGAAATAAAAACATAATTGCATTATTAGTAAACTCTATAGGTGCACTAAGAGGTTTATGATCTTTACCAATAATCACTGCTTTTCCTTCTATGTTTAAAGAACTGGCGGATGGTAGAATGTAAATATCTTGTTGATGTATGGGAATCCGAATTTCATCATTTTCTTTAAAACTATTATTATAAGGGCTGTAAGTATGAATTTCGTAGCTTTCGATCGAATTATCATAGTGCGGTAACTCAGCGATCTTCAGTATATTCATATTTTATATCCAATGGAGCGAAGAAATTCTTTATTTCTTTTTGTAAGCCTCTTGGTCTTCCAGGATCTGATACGTCTACGATCTTTCACAACTCGCGGTGTAGTAGTACGTTTTATTACGTTATTTGAGTTTTTATTAAATACCATCATTTTTGCTTTCGTAAATGTAGGCGTAAATGAATATTCTCTTTTCTGAAGTCAATGTTCTTACCGTGTTCATCAACAATTTTTATATTTATCGATGTTATGATATTTTTATTAACTGGAAAGTAAATAATATTTTGGGGCTCTTCTTTGAATGGATATCCGGGGGGCACGTAAGGTTCGAATTCGTATATAACGTGAGACGGCGACCCGTTAGTAAATGAACCGTTTATCAAATCACATTCGATTCGTATCACGGATGGGGATAAAATGTTGACTGAGTTATCAGATTCATGCCATTTATTTGCTTCTAATTTAATATTTTTAAAACCCAACACACCACCTATACTGCTTTCTACATCGAAATCTATAGTACTAGTACAAAATATTAAACATTTTAAAGTATTATTATTGGGTCTTATTTTTATATCACAATCCACTGCTTTGCTTATAAGATAGTCGGCTATGTCGAATAAATCATAAGCACCGTCAGGAATTATGATTTTTTTATCTTTTCCATAAGCAAAAGTATTGTTACTATGATTTATGTTTGGTATAGAATTAATGACTGAGAAGTACATCAACCCGCACTCATAATTATTATCTTCTATATTTAAAGGAGGTTGGAAATGTGATTCCAGAAGGGACCCTTTTCTGGTGAATGTTATTACTTTACTCATAATGAAGTCTCAAAATACGTTTAACTCGCCCTAACTACTTCTTAATTCTAATCATTATTACAATTATACCAAAATTTATGCAAAAAGTCTAAACTTAAATGTCCACAATTAAAAGGATGATCCTGCTGAATATTGTCATAGTTATAATAAATATTTGATCCAAGATATTTAATTAATTCCTTTGGCGGTTTTAAGTTACCGTAACTATCAAAATATTCAATATAATTATTATATTTCGCGTAGGCTACCCAATGAGTACCAGGATTTTTTGAATCATCTAAATTAATTATACCACATTCCTTTTGGTAAGGATACTTTGGTAATTTATCTCTCATAAACACTCCACGAAAATGAGGTATATACTTTTTTGAATAATTCATAATATCTATATTGGTGAGAGCCCTTTTGGGTAGCCGCATTTTCAGTTTTTTTTATCAGATACATTTATTCCAAAACCTTCTTTATATGACTCGATGGTCAATCCTTTTCCAAAAGATAGAGATTCAACTTTTTTATTTTTCCTTTTCAAATCTTCCAAGCGTCTTTTCGCAATTTTATAATCATTAATAGCTTTAGAGATGCCAGCAGTACCGCCAGCTAAATTTCCACTAGCAGATAACCCAGCGAAAATAGGAACTAAGGGCATATAGCCACCTGTTTTTGGAATAGGAATGATGCGAGGAATTGTTATATCCGCATTTGAAGCTAGTTGCTTAGCTGCTTCCACTGCTAATTTTATTGCCATTTTCTTACATGTAGGTTTTAATTTATGTAGATGTTTTTTTGCATGTGCAATCACGAACTTCAAGTTTTGTTTTAAACCCGTTCCAGAACTAGATTTTGCACGTTTATTTTTATAATATCTCAAACCTGCACCGGTTTTAACTTTGGCTAACATCGCTTTGTTAACAATATGTGCTGCAATCTTTTCCCCTAAACTGGCATCAGGTGCCGTTATGCGGTTTCTCGCCATTTTCATCAGTATTATATCAGCTTTATGACGATCAGTTAAAGCTGAAGATTTTTGATAGGCTATGTCGTGCGCCTTACAGTACTCGTCTAACTGGTTGATTCCTTCCTTGTTCTTATGCAATTTTTCAGCTAATTTCGTACCAGGTCCGCAATAATTGTATCCAGGTAGATGAAGCTCAACGGGTAAGTGATTAATAAACCAATTTAAGACACTACTCCTGACCATGTCCTTAAATATACTAAATATATTTTGTTAGAATGAACCCCTTAAATAAGTATTCAATTTAGAGAATGATATTTGTCTTATCAATCCAGCTATTCTCAAGAGAAGGTAAACCCAACCACTTTACAAACACTTTATTTCCCTTTCTTTTTAATACTTTTTCAATAAGATATATGTCCGGATGTTTTGTTTTCAGTAATTCCTGAGTATAAAATGATCCCAAAATAGGTTGACCTCTCATATCTTTTAGTAAATATGTAACAGGATTGGTTTTATTCTCTTTTGTGATGGTAAATATTTCTGTTGACCAGTTAGGTGTATATCCCTTTTCAAATGTTCCTTTATGCTTACTTATACGCACAGAATCTCCAACCTTCAATCGCCTCAAACGACTTATTAGATGAAACTTACGTTTTTGCAGATTATATCTTTGTAATAAAATATTCTTATTATTTCCATCGACTTCGCTTGGCTTCCGATTGATAGTACGATGAATAGTATTGTTATAATCGTTAATAATTTTATCTAAGGTACCATCGACCCATTTATAATCTCCTTTTACAGCAAATTCTTTATATAACTTAGACTTTAATGTTCTAATGAATCGTTCTGCAATCGATGCTTTCTTTGTAGAATAAGTTGAATAATGATTTATATTGTACGATTTAGTTAATTGTTTAAATTTATCATTATAAAATTCAGTACCAAAGTCAGTTTGTAAGTTTATAGGTTTTCGACCTCTGTCTAATACTTTTTCAAACGCATTGCACACAACGTCTTTTTTTTTAAATTTGAGCGGGAAAGCCCAGCCATACTTTGAAAAGGTGTCAATAATGACTAAAATGTATTTATAACCTGAATTTTCTTTAGAAATGGATTGCATATCAATTAAATCAGCTTGCCATAGGTCATCTATATCTTTCATTAAAACTTGCCTTCTCGGGAAATTTATCCTAGCATATTTATGTATTTCGTTTATCACATCTACTTTGCTCATTCTTCTTCTTAAATTTGGCAAAGTCAATCAGATTTTCCAGATTAGTTAATCTGCATAATACCGTTGTGACTAAGTCATTTATAGCTGTAATTTTTTTATTGCAGTCAATGGTTAAGTTATCAACGTATTCTTTCGTAACACTATCAGCAGCATTTAAGGGGATATTTAGATTTGTTATTCTTTTATTTTCGGCATCTAAATTTCCATTACTTAATACCCTAAGAGCACAGTTATTAATAACTCCAGTATCATGAAATTTTGATTTTTTATTCAAGTAATGCCCAAACTTATCAACGTTCATGTTGAAGTGTTCACTTTAAACTAAACAACTGTGATATGTACGATTATTTTTATTCTTTAATGATACCAGCTTCTCTGAGTTCTTCTATTATTGATATTATCTCATTATCATGGCTAGTATTGCCAGCATTCTTTGAAGCTATAAGCAATTTTAATCTATCAACCAATTCATTGGGATCATCCCAATAAATAAGATCTGTATTTGGTTTAAATTTTTTTTTTAATGTTGATAGTTCACCGCCTAGTTTTGGGTTACTTTTAGAATCAAAAAATAATGGTTTTATTATTTCTCGATACTTTACACCTTTATCTCCTTTAATTTGTCCATGAGTATGATAATCCCTTTTATGCGCATTCGTGTGATACAATATATCTTTGTATACAAGTTTATCTTTATCTCGTATCAGTGACAAATCAGGTTTCTTTCGTAATAATAGTTCTTTTAAGCCTGGAGTTAATTCATATGATCGCCCACCAATGTTTGCTATAATAGTTTTATCTCCCGTTATAGAGTTTTCATTTTTAGTAAACTGTACCTCAGAATTTCCAATCATTATGTTCTTATCATGTTCCTTTCGTATTCCAAAAGGAATATCCATATTGTCATAAATATCGATAATATCGTCTTTTTCTAATGACATGTCTAGATCGGTATTTTTTGATTTGTCAAAACTGACAATATTTTCACCATTATTAATATATTTTTCATTATTATTATATTTTTCATTCATAAATTCATTATTTTTTCCAGTAAAATGTTCTTTTAGTATAAGCTCATTTAAATTACCGAGAGATTCATTTTTTTCTGTACTTACTTTCTCATCATTGTTAATAGGTTTGCGATTATCAACTAATATTTTCAATGGTTCTGTTACTGGTTTCAATATTTTGTTAAGGGTTAAATTAGCATTGTCATCGACGTCACGCATATGTTTTAATTTATTTTTTATAGCATCAACTGAATGTAATAATTGTTTTTTAATATTTTGCTCCATTATCCCAAACTCCTGTATGTTAGTTAAGACAATGATGTGTACAAATGAATTTCTTTGTATGTTTTCTCATATTTATATAAAGACATCAACTTAACATTATAAAAGTGTCAAAAGCTTTCCTATATCTTCCTTTATTCATTTCACAGTCTTTATTAATGACTAAGAAGCTATGGGGTTTCTTCCACACGGTTGTACATATTTCTTTAAATTTATGCCAAGATATGTCTGTATTAACATGTTCTTCAAATACATGTTTTAGATTGACATCATCTTGCTTAAACAAAATCAGTAAATTCGCATTGTCACGCAATAACTGTTTGGGAATTTTGGAATAAGTCTGTGTTAAATAAAAACAATCTAATTGCTTATGTCTTCCCATCGCGAAGTAGTTACGTATGTTCGCTTGGTTTTCACAGACTACGTCATCGAAAATAATTATAGAGTTCAGTAAAGCTTCATTTGGATGAATAATGTTACTACCATCAAATATGAACAACTTTACTTCTGGAATCTTTTTTAACACAGCAGCCAGAAATGTGTATTTAGGTTGAAAAGCGGTTCTTGAATACAAATATATGTTTTTAAACTTCAGTCCATTAGAATGCAACAGCAAACTTAGCATAACATTTGTTTTGCCACAATTCGATGGACCGCAAATTATACAGCGGATAGAATTGGGTAGAAGTTCACTATGTTTTACACGTGATTTGTTCTCACACACATCTATAGCATTTATATCCAATGAAAGGGGTTGTTTAATTAACTTCATTATACCATTTGATTCATAATCAATTAATCCAGAGTATTTATAGGTGCTTCAATTGTGAAAAAATAAAAAATCTATATAAGTGTAAAAAATATATGTATTATTGCAAATAAATAATTTACTATCAAAATAATTATTACTAGTACAATAATTATTACATTATTATAGTATTATTCCTATTAGTAAATCTAAAAATATGAATAATAAGAATTTTATTTAGTTCATCAGACAAGTGAGAATATGCCTAATTTAATTAATTAAAACAAGTGTAAGTAAATATTCCTTTTGATAAATTTAATAATAGGTTTCAGAAACAAATAGTACTCATAATCATTCTAAAAAATAGTCTTTGTATGACCCCAAGGCAAGGTTTCTATTTGATCAGTCAAAATTTGACGTTTGTCATCATTCCTGTTCAAAACAATTTTATCTATTTGCTGCGTATATAACACATGCTTTATAGATCGTATTATATTCATTTTACACCTTAAATCTTTATCCTCTTTCAAAGCATCTCTATACCTATTCAAACTTAAACGTTTACTTAGAGCTTTTGAAATACCTTTCGCTTTCTTTATGTCACACTTTATACTATGGATATAGTAAAGTTTGGCCCTTAAACCAATGAATTCTTTTATGATGTCACCTCCTAATTCATCCTTAAAAAGACCGGGTACTTTCTCATTCAGTTTTGGGATATCAAATATATTTAATGGCGGATAGTTGCTTGTATCAAAATTAAAAATATTTTTCTTAATATCTTCGTAAACATCTTTTGTTTCAACTAAGTACATTAAACTATCTGTGTCGGTATAGCAAAGTTTAGCTCTTTTAGAATAAAGTTTTTTAACGAAATCGTAATGAAATGTATAAAGATGTTTCTTCGCATATTCTAAAACTGTAAATCCTATATAAATCGGTCGATCGAGAATTATTTTTTCTTTACTTAATTGAACTGCTACAAAATTTTCAGAGAATACCAAAATATTTTTTAAATTAGGACGAGCAATTAATTTTTCTGCGCAAAGGGATTTGTTTGTTTTATTATCATTATCATTCCATTTCGTGACTAATTTAACATCAACTTGTTTCCGTTTATTTTCAATAGTTTTTCCAAATATAGAATTGTTTAATAATTTAAAAAAGTCTTTTTCAAATTCATTTGTAGCCGACTTTCGTAATTGTGTATTCAAATCAATATATTTTTTTAAAAAATTATCTTGACGAAAACATAATACACGATGACATTTTCTTAATATCAAACCATTTTTTAGACATTCTTTTAAATGTGTGTAGTGAATGACGTATTTATATTTGTCATATAAATTAGCTATTAGTTTTGATGTCTTTCCTCCCGGTGGTGTAAACTTTTCAGCGGCAAATGGTAAGTCTTTGTGAACATCGTGTAAAATATCCGGATACATAAGATCCACTTCTAAAATATATCCAAATTCAGAATCATCAGAAATATCTCTAGGATCAAAACATGTTATTTCCTTTTGAGATAAAAAACGAAAATCTGATATCGGTAATTTTTTCGTCATAGCATAGCCATAAAGATTATTGCAATCGAGATATAACAAATATGTACTTGGTTTGGAATCATTATAATCTGGCAGATATTTATTATTAGCCTCGGCATGTCGAAGTGAGCATTGTGCTAAACCACCTCGAATACCTCTTTCAAGAAGCTCGTAAATTTCTAAATCGTTTATCAAATCTAATTGTATACCAGTAGATAATAACATCGCATCCCAACTTAAGCCAGGTGAAGACATATAATACAATGGATCTAACTTATAATAAAGCAAACAATTTTTTCGGAAATTCTCAAACACATCACATAACAAGATAACATCACACTTTAAATATAGGTCTGTGTATTCGCCAAGCGAATGGATATCAAAAATATGCCATATCATTATAGCTCGTTCATACTCATTATCATTGATATGTTCTAATTTTAAACTATTATAAAAGTGCTCTTTTGACGGCAGCTGAAATTCTTCATATTTTTTCCATGAATCAATGTAATCATAGGGGTAAATTCCTTTTTTTCTTAACAAATTAAACTGTTTTTTGCAGGGAAACTCTTTCTTAAAATGAGTAAGGTCGTTTTCTGATAAGTTGTTACTCAGTATTTCTAAACTTGAATGCAAAAATTGAAATGAATCAATAAATCTCATTTTTAAGGTCTCATGGTCGTGAACTGGCACAAATTTTGTTATTGAAAGATATTTCTCTTTGCTTTTCGGAATAATTTCAATTTTTCCAGGATATTCAGCTAATTTTTCAATAAACATGTGACTGTCATATCCCAACAAATTATGAATAACAATTGGAACAAATGAACACTCTTTATACAATAAATTACAATAAGAATGGGCTGCACCTCGGTACTGTCCAGTAACATGATCATGATCTTGGACTCTATCATCGAATAGTAATTGGTCACAAATATGACAATTAACAGTATTTTTAAATTCATCCGCTTGTGTTTTCGTCAAAGGTATCATTGGTTTCTTATCCGATAAAATGTAGTAAATTCTTAATAACTCTTCAATTAAGTATTGTACAAATTTTTCCACACAATCTGAACCTCTGTATGAAACATACTTATTTAAACTTGAATCATATGAGCAACATATATAATATCCAAAACAAGATGCTTGATGTCGTCTTATCCTGCGCGTGCGCTCGGTAGATGTTTCATCAGCATCATCAACATGAAGCAATATGCTCTCAAAATCAGCATAAATGACAAATGGTACTTTTTGTTTTCTCTCATAATTCTTGAATTTCAGTTTACTGTTCTTATCAGGTAATTCAGTAAGTATTTTTGAACAGCTATGTTGATTAAATTTAGTTTTATTATGATAAAATTGCAAACACCCATCACACAAAAACATTTTTCCTTTATGCTTACTATTCTGCTTCCGAACTAGGCGCATAAGATCTTTAATGAGACAATAGTGCCCGATACCAGTTTTTTCAATATATAATAAATTAATATGATTCATTTTTCTATTTTGAGTAACATACAAAGGTCCAGTCACATTATTTTTATTGTCTAAGCCATAAACTTGAATACTTATATTACTATTGTTTTTTTCAAATAAACTTATGTCTTTTGACGATGGTGGAAAAGTCATTCCGCTCGTATTAAGTATATTTGCGTAATGTGGATAAGAAGTAGTACGACATACATTGCGTTTCGATGGAAACAAAGCAGCCATTACACACCATAGAAAACAGCAATTATCATTATTTTTAATGTTTAAACAACTCTTCGTATTTTTAATATTTTCAGGTAAGTCAATGTACATTCCACCTCGTAAAGGATTGTATTTATTGATACTTATTTCTAGGTGACTTATTGAATGAAAAGTCCAGCCTGATTCTTTGTGCTCGAATTCAGACATGTTACTGGTGAGCGTATTAACAAGATTATTATAAAAATAAGATAAATCTGTGCTACAAAACAATGTATCGTATTTGGTAATAAATGATTTGATTTCTAGCTCTTGAGTGTCGGGTAAAGTATAATATGCAAATAGTTCAAAATAAATTTTAATACATTTGTGCTCATTTATTGTAGTTCTTATCAGATTTATTATTTTCAGTTTATTATCACACAGAAAGGAATCAGGATCAATATACTCCTTTTTCTGCGGGATACTTAGACGATAAGTTACAATTCGGTTTTTAAAAGCTGTAGTTATTAATTCAATATTCTCAATATCAGTTCGGACTAAACATTTAGATTTGTGAGATGTTGTTCTCAAATGATGTGACATTTTATTTTTCGGTATTAAAATATTGCATTTTTCACATTCAATCATCTTTATCTCATTTTTAAATTCTCTATGTTCATATGGTTCAACGAAGTTCGTTTCAGTAACTGTAAAAATAAAACGAAAATTAAAAACTATGAAATATTATTTTATTAAAATATACCTAGATATTAACATAACCATAAAAGAACTTATTAAAACTAAGATACAAAAAGGAGTTTAATACGTGTTATAATAATAAAAAATGATATGGTTATATAATAATATATAATTACTTATAATTTTTCATTAAGTAATTGACATTATTTTGAATAATGTTGTTCAAAATGTTTATTCAAAAATAAGAATTAATGAAGCTAGGTGGGCATTCTTTGAATTCTTTTCTTACTGCAGATATATATTGAGAAAGATGGCGCCAGGCCTCCGTATCTGTATTGCTGCGATTTTTTACAGCAACAACGGCCTGACGCCATCTATTCATTGGGGGAGTATTTTCAATTTCGTTGCAATTATATATTTTTATCTCCACATAGTGGGACCCAACTTTGTGCTCGTTTATCTGACGCGCGTGGCCGTTGGCCACGCGACGGGTGACGCAGCTAGTCAGCTGCGGCTTGTTGTTCGAGGGTTGCGTCTTCTCAATACCTTCTTCCTCGCTGTCGCTGCCGAACAGCTCGACAGCCGTACTTTTTGTGGGCTTCTTAATATTGTTTGAAGATGAAGCGCCGCGGTCCGCCTTCCTTTTCTTATCCCGCGAGACGCATGATGATGATGATGATGACTCGCTCGGGAAAAGAATATCTGCGTTCTCAGACCTGTAAACAACAATAAAATTAAATACATTTCAAATACAGAACTCGGGGTGCAATAGCTAGAGAGAGAGAGAGAGAGAGAGACGTGGGTTCGAATTCCACCAGGTTCTAAATTTCGTATGTACCTGTGTTATAACGAAGTTAACAATGTTCCTATTTGTATAATAAAAACGCTTCACCAATGGGTCAAATATAAGAATTATATACCAGTATTAGTATGAAATACAGCAGTGATGTACCTATTTATTTATTGTAATAGTCTATAATATCTAATAATAAATAAACAAATTACTAATTCAAATGACCTTATTACAAATTACTCCACTAGAGTGTATTATTTACACTACTTCAAAATCATAAGCATAAAAGTTACTAAATTTAGCACATTAATCCTACATCTATTTGCATGGGGATACATATTAAAATAATTGAGATAATTAAAAAAGTACTTACATTTTGATGGTTGTAGTACTCGTAATAGACGTAGACTGTATTGGAGATATTTGTACGAAAAACTGGAGCACTTGAGGACTTCAGAGTGTGGCGACAGTAGCGGTGGGAATAAGCCTCCTACGTTTTAATGACAAAATATAACACTGGAAACGTGTAAATGTGTGAATAAAATTTTCTTTCTTAGCAATACATATACACAAAATGAAAATATGATTTTCAAATTTAGCTCTTAAGGTGAAAATAATAAGGTCAGGGTAAGAATATGCGTAATTTATAACAATTTATACTACATCTCGCCCTGGCTTTTCTTACTACCAAATCGATGAAGTTTATATGATAAAATTTTAAATAAACAGACGTACACAGCTATTATCTCAATAAATATGTATCGCGTATTTGTTGGTGTTAGTAAACGGTGTTGAATTCACTTTGGACAATGGACAGTTTCCGCGAAACCCCAAGGCATTGATTTGGAAATAACCATACGACTGTGCAATACAAAAACCATGTAAACGAACAAAACCATAAATTAAGGTAATCCTTAAAAATGTATATTATCTTATTTATTCGATGGTATTTTATGTTCAAACTAGCTGATGCCCGCGACTTCGCCCGCGTGGAATCAGTTTTTAGTTCCCACGGGAACTCTTCAATTTTCCGGGTTAAAAATTAGCCTATATGTTATTCCAGACTGTAATCTATCTCTGTGCCAAATTTCATCCAGATCCGTTCAGCCGTTGGGGTGTGATTGAGTAACAAACATCCACACATCCATACATCCAAGCAAATGACTCCAAAATAATCTTTGTTAACCTAATGACCACCAAAATTTTAATCATATTTTAATTTAACTTTAATTTTAACCACATTTTAACTCAAGTGAAGGCGAAGATAAAAAGCGAGTGTTTTCAATTCGATAAGACTTAGTTTGAAATCGAGTATACCTAATACTCGATTCTAAAGAAGATATAATATGGAAACACGTTTTGATAAATGTCACTTACAAGGTTTTAATATTGCTGTCTATAATATCTTACTTATGACATCCCTATCCCTTTTACTCGTATAAATTTTATAGTAAGCTCATCTCAGTACGGTTAGTCTAAGTTTCAACATTGCAAATCCGATTGATCGTAATCGAGCGTTCACATTAGCGTCAAAGTAAAATGAACATTAATCGCATTTTGTTAGAGTTCAATTTCGTGTATACATTCACGACCAGAGCTCCAACGAAAACGTATTAAAACTAAAAGTGATTGTACTCAATTTGCGACTCTAAATCAAGGTTTTTGCATCCATTTTACTTTGAGGCCTTATTCCGATCAATCGAATCGAAATTTACAATCTTAAAACTAAGACTAAACGTACAGGGTACTATTGTTTGCGGTAGCTTTTGCATGTAAGTGAATTCCCATTTCCACGGATTTTCGATTTGCTGTTCGAGGGATATTTTGTATGCGAATAAGAAAAAGCTTATCTTTGCACGAAAAGAAAACTAAATATAACCCTTAAAATAATGACGTTAAAGTAAAAGATTAAATAACTATTTTCCCGACTTTCATACAGCGATTACACTGAAGCTATCACAATACTCGTTACTAGCTTTCGCTCACGACTCCACCTTTTGCGATTCGTACCTGAATTCACATATTGAATTATGGAATACATATTTTGAAAAATATCTTTGTTCCAAATTTCATCAACTAAGTATGAATTAGCAAAAGCCGGGTGGACGAACACATTTTCACATTTATTAGGTTCGTGGATGTTAAACAAACTAACAAACCCATCGATTAACTTTAGCAATAATGTAGCGCTTATAATATGATTTGCAGCTAGATTTGCTTGCCACTATTTTGAAATTAGTTACCAATTAATTAGTTCACAAAATATTCAATGTACAGACAAACGTATCCAATCAAGCTGTATGTTAATAATGTAAGTGCTAAACGGTGTCGAAATTGTGGTCGAAATCATCGAGTTAGGCGACAATTCGACGAAACAATGCATGTGTAAACAAAAATAGCTTATTCTGCCATTTAGCCTGAATCGAGAAATGTTACGAAATCAAAACTCTTATATTTTGTACTAGCTGATGCCCGCGACCTCGTCCGCGTGATTTGAGTTTTTTGATTCCCGCGGGAACTCGTTAATTTTCCGAGATAAAAAGAAGCCTATGTCACTCTCCAGGTCCTCAAATATACCCATGCCAAAAATCACATCGATCCGTTGCTCCGTTGCGGCGTGATTGAAGGATAAACTAACAAACCAATAAACCAACAACCAAACACACTTTCGCATTTATAATATTAGTATGATTGTTTGTTGTCAGGTACTAACTTTAAATTTCATTTCATTTGAAAGGACGTGTTGTGATGTCTTCGGTAAGTAAGCAAAATTATAAAATATTATGTACTTAAATTAAGTGTTCTTATTTTATTTTATTTTAAAGGTCATAGATTATTTTTTATTAAAACTATTTTTTATTAAAATCATACTTAATATTTATAAATGCGAAAGTGTGTTTGTTTGTTGTTTTGTCCTTCAATTACACCGCAACGAAGCAACGGATCGACGTGATTTTTGGTATGGGTATAGTTGAGGACCTGGAGAGTGACTAAGGCTACTTTTTATCCCGGAACATTGAGGAGTTCCTGCGGGAATCGAATAAACTTAAACCACGCGGGCGAAGTCGCGGGCATCAGCTAGTTAAAACTATAAAGTCTCTATAGGTAACAAATATATCTCCAAAAGTCGTAAGAATCAAGATTTTCTAATTATTGGGCTATATCACAAATAATTCAGCAATTATTTTTATTTCACTGATGAATACTTACTTTCTTTTAGGATCAGGATCTGTTCAATTTCGTTGAAAGGGCGCGGACTGAGCCGAGCCGAAAGCGATCTCATCAAGAAGCTGATAAAGACGATAATAACTACAATTATGTAAAAGTTCCTGCTCGTGGTGGGAAGATTATAAAAATTGAAATATACGATGTGAAGGACAACAATTTAGAGCTCAATGTTTCAGCACAACACATAGTAAAAAGCATTATTTTTGATGATGTGTATATAAAAACGAAAGAAATTGTAAACTTAATTCATGAAGATTTAGGAAAATCAATAAGTAAATAATATGTAGTAGAATTAATTTAAATTACAATAAATGATGATGAATCATGCAAATGTTTTATTTCTTCCATTTTAAAATTTCATTGATTAAATTATGTATAGTTCTGATATGAAAAGTAGGAATTTATTTTTATGATGCATTTATAAAATAAATTCAGGTACTTTTCATATCTGTAAGTGATAAATGAATTTTAATCTTTCGAAGTATTAAGTATGTTTTCAAAGTCATGTATTCATTTACATAAACAAAAAGAAGCATCATGTTATATTCTAATAGAATGTAACATTAATATATTTAATACCTACATACATTTTCAAATATTGCAAATGTTTTTTATTTCTTCCATTCATCTTTATTTTTACTTGAGTTTTATCAATTAAAATTTCATTGATTAAATGATGTTTAGTCTTGATTTGAAATAGGAATTTTAATTATAAAGGAATCCTATCTGCAGAATTTCTTTATATGAATTTTAATCTATTCGAATGTATAAAGTTTTAATTAGAGTATGTATCCAAATTAATGTAGGTATTCATTTAACATCATCGGAAAGGAAGCACCATGTTGTATTCTATTAAAACATAATAATATATTTAATATATGAATTTTCATTCTCACCTATTTAAATAGACAAAATTCATCTTTTTAAATAGATGACATACGTCGTATTCATATAGACATATTTTGATTAATCAATACTTTTCACCTATCTGAATATGAAATTAATACCATTTCATTTAGATATATACCTATATTTAAACAGACAAACTACATCTTTCAAATATATGTCGCTGTATTTTTTATTAGTCATATTTTGTTTCATTAATTAATTTCCATCTATTTGAATATACAATTATTAGTATCATTTATTCACTTGCATATATTTAAATAGCCAAACTACACCTTTCAAATAGAGGCAATGCGTTGTATTCAAATAGAACACCTTTTCAATGAATGCATTTTCATCTATTAGAATAGAGACATTTCCTCTTTTCAAAGTAGGAGGTAGAATTGGGGTATCTGGGTCACATCCTCTATTTGAAAGGATGTGATCCAGATGCCCCAATTATACCTACTACTTAGAGTATACACCACCGGGATAAAGCAGTTTTTTTCTTGGGCGCTTGAATCCCTCACTGCACTCAGGACTCAATCTTAATTCCCTCCCTTTGGTCGGGAATTAACTTATAACACCCTCGCTGCGCTCGGGAGTTAAATTTGGAGTCCTTCGTTACGTTCAGGATTCAATGTAGCGCCCGTGACATAAAACAGTGCTTTATCCCCTTGGTGTATAAACTACTATAATTTACCTGTTGAAAAGTGATCTCCTTCGTGAAATTATCGCAAATATGGATTATTTGGCGATGAATGTGAACGCTTTGAAAGCGGAATTAAGAAAAAGAGGCGCAAAAATAGGCGGCCTCAAAGAGCAGCTAATTCAGAGGTTAGTTTGTTTACTGTTTCCAAACTTATTTTTTGCCAAAAGTATGCTTGTTTGCGAGGTAACAGCTGTGTTTTTTCTTTTTACATATATTTACCTAATATAGGTATTATATATTATATTTACTTACTAAGACTTCTGCATGAAAGGTTAAGGGTTTCATGCACATCAAGGACACACTTTTACTACATGATATTGAAATATACCTATGTCTCTGGTTATGTACCCACAGTAGGTATCACTAACGAGAACACACCTATCTTGGGATCAGATTACTATGTGTGAGATGACCAGAATTTAATAATAGTAGGTATTTCTCTTGATTAATATTAGATGTTTCATTTCAGGTTTCTCCAGAAGGATTAATTGGAGAACTAACTAACAGTATTGGAAGTGAAATGTACTTTCTCTATAAAAGATGAGTTTATCAGTGTGATAATTATTATAAGTACATAAAAACGATCAATAATGAATACTTATTGTTTGAAAGAAAGTAGCCCCTACTATCATACATACATGATACCTGCTATTGCTAGAAAATTTTCCAGCTTAATCTAGTATCTACCATTGTTTAGTAGTTTCAACTAACAACTCAACCATCTTTCAGTATCATATCCATTGTATGGATTTAAGTACAATGATTAATATTTTTTTGTATAGCAGTGTGTTTTAAAGGGAAAGGGAAGGATAAATATAAGTTTAATAAGTAATTAATTTATTTTTATTTTATTTATTAAGTGCCTATATAATTAATTCCTCAGAATCCTGCGAATTCCTGCGAAACGCCACTAGCCACTGTTTTAGAACAGTTTTATCTTTTGGAAACATGTGTTCTCCTTTTTTTCCGAACAAAACGGAACTGCACAACATTGCGGAACTAGCTACTCGATATGATGATAGTTATAAATATTAATAAACATGAGATTCAAGATTTAAAACTTTGTTTCGGCGCCGATCTTATAAAGTCGCCTTTGACAGCTATACCTCTGACCTTAGTCAACAGTGGCGCCAACTGGTGAGCAAAGAAACGATAGTCCCCATTGACAGTTAGCTGAAAAAAAATTCAAAATGGCGGATTTAAGATGGCCGCCATACAAATTTCGACGGTGTCTATCTCGGAGAGTATAAAAGATGGAAGAGTGGTTTCTCGGCAAAAGATGATCCGGGCATGAGGGTCTACTTGATGAACAGGAAAAAAATTCAAGATGGCGGAATTTATTTTTCCATAGAAAAGGGTATTGAAGATAGGTGGGGGGTGCTCGACCAAATGTCACTCGAAACTTCATCCAATTGAAAGTGAGCTGAAAAAATTTTTAAAATGGCGGATTTAAGATGGCCGCCATACAAATTTCGTCGGTGTCTATCACGGAGAGTATAAAAGATGGAAGAGTGGTTTCTTGGCAAAAGATGATCAGAACATGAAAGTCTACTTGATGAACAGGAAAAAAATTCAAGATGGCGGAATTTATTTTCCATAGAAAATGTATGGCGAATATTGAAGAGGCTACAAGTGTAGAACTATGCAAGACTACGGTTCCTTTTCAAGATTTGTTTTTATGGAAGAAATCTCATTTTGACGAATGGTTCGGAGAAAAAAATATGGAGAGAGATGATGATCGAAGGTTCGGATGATCGGTGAGGAGCACGGTCAGGGTATTAAAGATAGGTCCCTACTTAGGGGCTGCTCAAACAAAAAGGGAGGGGCGGGGGTTGGTGGTCTTTGTTTTATGTTTTTCCTTTATGAGAATTTTCTTTTACGTCGGACGCTTGGCGTGCTGGCGCTTCCACTGTGCTCACTAGCATAGCAGTGTGTTGTTCAGATCAGAACACGTAGACAGTAAACCAGCTGCCCGATTATGTAAGAATTGTCGATGAAATCGTAAAAGTTCGGCGTCAAAGTAAAATAAACCATAACAGCACTGAATTAGAGCTCAATTTCGTGTTTCGAAATTGAGCTCTAATTTAATGCTGTTATGGTTTATTTTACTTTGACGCCGAACTTTGACGATTTGATCGGCCATTCTTACATAATCGGGAGGCAGGATAGTAGGACAGCGAGTAAGTAGACAGTGGACCGCGCGGTCCATTACGCGGTCCGCTTCAGCGGGCCGCGCAGCCACGCGCCATACTAGTCATGTATATTTCTGTTGCTGACAATAGCAGCGAAATCATCGGCCATTTGCTAAATTGACAGCCTCGTTAGTCCCTAACACGAATTCTCTTCCAAGTTAACAGTGTAAACATTCGACCTAGTATTTTCCCGGAATTTAGCAAATCCACTTATACTTGTACTTAGGTAAACTGTAATCCAGATTAGCTTCATTTGTGAAGAGTGGGTGTAACATCTACAGGGCGGTGTTATACTATTTTTTATTACACCGCAAATTAGCACTTGACTGCGATCTCACCTGATGGTAAGTGATGATGCAGTCTAAGATGGTAGCGGGCTAACATGTTAGGGGCATGGCAGTTATATTAAACCCATACCCCTATTCGGTTTCTACACGGCATCGTACCGGAACGCTAAATCGCTTGACGGCACGTCTTTGGCGGTAGGGTGGTAACTAGCCATGGTCGAAGCCTCCCACCAGGCCAGACCAGGGAAAATTCAGAAATTGTAAATTCCCAAATTGACCCTGCCGGGGATCGAACCCGGGACCTCCGCACGTTAAGACAACAGCGCTCAACACTGCGCCACGGAGGTCGTCGGAATTAGTGATTATTATAAGTAATTCGAGTCTGTCACAAAGAACGAATGGAAGATTCACACTAAATTGTAATCCCGCGCCTCCCAGAGTCCGGCCGACTCAGCGATGGAAAAAGGCGATTCGATCTCTGATTCAATTTGCAGGGAATTGTTGGGAATGGAAATTAATACAGTCCGGTAATCATCGGCCCGTGTTTAAAGACTTTGTTAAGAACGCCCATTTGTTATAATCTTTATTTTTGTCAACTTTCATAAGTATAACAATTTTAACGTGATTTTTACCATTGAAAATGGATAACAGATGCAAATCGCCTGCGACGTAAGTATTTTCGACCCATAGCTCCGAGGATTTTGGGAGGATCGAGATGGGAATAGTACCAAAAGTTGAGGAATTTATCGGGTTTTATGGGTGTGTATCGGGGTGTTTGTTTACTAAATTGTAAATATTTCGAAAAAAAAACCGACTTAAGAAAAAATAAATAAAGGGTCCTAGGGTATTAATCACAGAACATTTAATAGAGGTTAGAAAGGCGATGTGGGCGGGTCACGCGCGCCACTATATTGAGCGAACGCTCATCTATGGTTCAAACGTACCAAAAACACACCTCAGTCGGCCGCGGACTGTCTTGGGAAGTTTTACGCGCAAAAAAGTGTTTAAAATGCCTTCTTGCGCGGTAATAACCTGCAGAGCTAGAAGCCAAAATGTCAATGTGACTAATGGCAAGATATATTTTCATCGGTAAGTACATTAAACCTTGATTTTAAATGATTTAATTGAAAATACTAAAGACATTATGTTTTCCATCACTAGTGTGACTGGATCGCAAATTTGTATGTACATCGCTGGTGCGAACAACGCGCTCCAACAGAGTCATGTACGCGAGCGGCAATGTAAAGCGTAGTGCGTATGAACGATCAACTCCACTTGTTACCTGGTATTACCCAATAAGAGTAACTTGTCGATAGGGCTGAGTAGCATTTATCCACCGTATCGATAAATAGTTTATTTGTTTCTGAGTTTATTATTATGAACTTTTAATGATAGTTACAGATTTAGATTTTAATCATAAATGTTTGAAATATTGTTATAGTATTTTGTGTTTGTTGGTTTTGTTGTATAGTGTGTTTTAAATATTGTTGATGTATTCAAACAAAACCATTTGTAAACCATAGTTGTTTTTTTATTTTATTTATCTTAATATATATAAATCTCGTGTCACAATGTTTGTCCTCAATGGACTTCTAAACCACTTAACCGATTATAATAAAATTCGCACACCATGTGCAGTTCGATCTAACTTGAGAGATAGGAACCGAAAAACCTCAATCCACGCGGACGAAGTCGCGGGAATCAGCTAGTTTCTTATAAAGAAACAGTAATTATAAGCAAAAGAATATCATTATGTCTCCATACATTTTTTAATCTATACTTATAATAAAACTGTAACAGGTCCAATTCTGTACATTGAAGATTTTTTTTTTTTTTTTTATTGGTGATAGGCTAACGCTTGACGACAATCATGCTTAGTGCAAAGCAATGATGAGGTCTAGGTTATTTAATGATGAGGTAGGATATTTTGAAAATTTTTTTGGAGGTCACTCATTATTCGATACTGAAGCCAAATCTGTAATTTTTTCATTTTTATCTGTCTGTCTGTCTGTCTGTCTGTCTGTCTGTCTGTCTGTCTGTATCTTGGCCGCGCATCACGCCGAAACTACTGAATGAATTGGCACGATTTGAGATCATACTACGAGGTAGGAGATAGGATACTTTTTATCCTGAAATTCTACCCCCGAAGGGGTGAAATAGGGGTTGAAAGTTTGTATGAAAGTCCTTAATTTCTCAAGTTATAGCCATGAAACTTGGTATATGAGCTGCGGGTTGAAAATGAAAATATATGTATTTCACAGTTTTTCAAAATTCCACTCCCGAAGGGGTGAAATAGGGGTTGAGAGTTTGTATGAAAATCCTTAATTTCTCAGGTTATAGCCATGAAACAGCATTTGGGCTTTCGTTAAAATATGAAGAAGTACGTGTTTCACCATTATAGGGGGATTATACCATGGGATAGTAATATAGGATACTTTTTATCCTGGAAAATTAACTGAAAAACTTATTCCACGCGGACGAAGTCGCGGGCATCAGCTATAAAGAATATACATACAAACATACATACTTTTTATCCCGAAAAATTAATGAGTTCCCGCGGCAATCGAAATAACTTAGTCCACGCGGACGAAGTCGCGGGCATCAGCTAGTTTAAAATAAAATAGTAAAATCTACAGACATAGAGTCCAACTTAAGTTAACAATATGAATATTGACATGCTGTCGACCGTACGAAAAATAAACATCGATAAAAAATATTTTAGTCAATCCCTAGCGTATGTTGCTGTTTTACACGACAACACGCGCAAGTTTAAAGTTTCACTAGTGTGCGTAGCTTCGCCAATCGCAGCGCTTTTTTCTGCCTCACGCACACATGGGAACTCTCGTGTGTATTCGTTTAGATTAGTAGTAGTGAAGAATGGTGGGATCAAAACGGCGACAGCGGTTTCCGTACAAAATTTGCACTAGGGCCTTTCTAACCTCTATTATATGTTCTGTGGTATTAATTAATAATTGTGACCTGTACCTACCTAGATTTGGAATTGTAGAAAAACGGGTATTTCCATAAATAAAAAGTGATGTAGCTTCTATGATTATTGACCGATCGTAATGGTGTTAAAATATGCGGATGCAGGCGAGAAGTGCATTCGAGTTGGAATTTTGAAAATCGGTTGATAATTTAAAAAAAATTTGAAGAGAATTTTCAGAATTTTTTTTTTTCGTAAATCTTTGTAAGTATTCATTTTCAATGCTCCGATTCTTGCGGGGACTGCGAAATTCTGTGAATTTTTTTGAAAACATTAACGTTAGTTTCTAAGATCAGCCGCCCAATTCAGTAACTCAAGCCTATCAAAAAATTAAAGCTACTGAAATATTATATTCTTTATCCATTGAAGGTTTGCTTTGCTTATTTTTATTTTTTATTTAGATAGCAAACCTTCAATGGATAAAAATACGAAACAAGAAAATGTAAGATAGGAAATTATGTAGGTAACAAAATTCGCACCTACAGTCTAAATTCTAATGGTTACAATTTATTCAAAAGAAAAGTGGAGGACGTCGCGGTGAAAAAAGTGCGAACCGCTTTGTGAAAATGCTAAATGAAAGATCTGTTATCTCGCGAAATCGTGAATTTATGTCTTATTAATCTTGTTTTTGACACTAATAACAAGAAATGCCTTAAAATTGCTAGCCGTTGATCTTATACGCATCATCCAAATTTGAAATTGCCGCCTCGTTGGTCTAGCGGTTAGCATGTTAGACTGCGGCCGACGTCGTCCCGGGTTCTAGTCCCGGGTCGGGCCATAATTACTTATTGGGTTTTGCTGACTAGGAACTCTCAGGACCAGTCCGGAATTAGGAAGTTAGCGGTGTTCCACCACCGTGCATCGGAGAGCAATTTGTAACAAACTATTTGTATGGAATTGGCAATCCCCTATTTTACAGCGGGAATCAAAACGAATCATAACAAATGCGCTTTTATATACGCGACTAGCTGGCCCGACAGACGATGTCCGTCGTTCGGAAAACTAAGAATGTTCCGCGCAACATTCTTAGTTTTTTTTTTCATAAGAACCTTCTCCTTACAATAACAAACACTACAAAAAAAGAATTAGCGAAATTGGTCCAGCCGTTCACGCGTGATGCCGTGGCCAAGGGAAATAGGGATTCATTTTTATATTAAACGCCATACGGAAGAGCAGTCAATCTGCATTTATGACGCATTTGAGTCATCGAATATAGACTCGCAGAGACGTCTGGAGAGGCCGAGACCGCTAGACTCCCCTATAAAGCACCTAAAGGCACTCGTCGACGTATTGAAGTGCGTTCAAATGGACAGAAAACTCTTGCATTAGCCTGCCCAGAACTTTTCTTTCCGCGCCAAGTAGGTACTTAGGGGCCCGACGAGCAAATTGAAAAAGAAAATGGCTGCGAGCGATATTTGTATACTTTTAAGGATATACAGGAACATTTACTCAGGACTTTTAAAAGGGAAATGAGGAAATGAAGAAATAAATGTATAGCTGCTGCATTATGAGGGTTTTTACAAAATGCCGTGGAAACATTGCATAAAAAGTAGCTACATTTTTTTAATTCTCCAGGCCTTTAACTACCTATCCTATATCCATTCAAAAAATCACGTTGATCCGTCGTTTAACTAACAAATAAAAATATTCACAATTGGCTACTTGACAGCTGTAACTATAAAATATGAAATATGTTAGATTTGGTAGCTTGTAGGTTAACAATAATTATGCAATATGTATTTTGCATTAAAATAAATTGTATATATTTTATTTATGCAAAACAAATTTGAGATTTTTTATCTGTGGATTGCCAGACCCGAAACGCGGGCGCCATTGATTTAGCATCGTGTGACGTCACAACTCTTAAACCACAGACAGGGTACTTTTTATCTCATACAAACGTCACTGTGAGGTCGTGTGTTATACCTTTAAATCGTTTTCGTTTTGTTGAGAAAATTAACATAAAATATTTCGATTTGAGCTTGTGAAAGGTTTCACGAAATGGAGTCAGGCTATACAAAAGCTGATAGTGCAAATCTGCCTAAAGTCGATTCATTTATGGTTGCAAATTTATTTGCGTGTAATCCACAGTGTAATCCTAACTTTTGCTCTGCTGAGTTTCGTAATGTTAAAACTTCCATGTAAGTACCGAAATAAACAAAGTAATATTACTTAGGTCTCGTGTTTAAGACCTAAGAAAGTACTGCTGTAAAGTGACAGAAAAATAATTTATTTTAATTTTATGTCATGTTTTATGAAGAAAATGTTAGATCATGTTCATTTTTGCTAGATCGAGTCTTAAGTTGATTTCTTCCTAATAATTACTAACATCAAAGTGGTCACTCGTCACATAGTAATATCGCAGATTTATCCGATTTAAATTCCGGGTCTCGGCAGATTAACTATAACTAGGTACTGCTTTCGACGTTTATGACATAGTTACTATTGTAGGTATGTGTTTAAGTACAATTTGTCAGGATATTAACTAATTATTTTATTTATAGTATTTCTACACACGTCTTGTAGCTTATAATTTTCACAATTTCATTAAAAAAGCTGTAACCTTTCCACTCGAAATTACTTAAGACTTGGAGCCTCGTAGTTACCTTTGTTTTATTTAGAGCTATGACGTCACAGCTAAAATGTCACGTGACCGGCTGTTTTCGCGCGAATTTAAAATTAATGTATTAAAAATGTAATTTTTTCTAATAAATAACGCTTTTTTTGAGAAAAAAATCATTGTAAGAGGTATAAAATGAACCCACGTACATTTTTAAGTAATTTTCCGAAAACTGTCAAATAGCCAATTACAATATTAATATGGATATTGATTACCATGTTATCTTCGCTAGGTATTGTATCTAAATTCTAAATCCATAGCCGGTCTACGACTATGACACCACGCTGGGCAAACGCAGATTGGCAGAATTCACACTAATTTGATAACATTACGGAGAACTCTGGCATGCAAGTTTCCCCTACGTTCACTTTTTATAAAATACTAGCTGATGCCCGCGACTTTGTCCGCGTGGATTGAGGTTTTTTGGTTCCCGCGGGAACTCCCTATTTTTCCGGGATAAAAAGTCATCCATACATCCATCCATCCAAACCTTCGCATTTATAATATTAGTAAGTATAGATATACCTATTCAACGATTTAAGTGCGGAACCCTATGTTGCTGATGCCCGCGACTTCGTCCGCGTAAATTGAGGTTTTTTGGTTCCCGCGGGAACTCCTTAGTTTTCCGGGATAAAAAGTAGCCTATGTGTTATTCCAGACTATAATCTATCTCTGTGCCAAATTTCATCCAGATCCGTTCAGCCGTTCGGGCGTGATTGAGTAACAAACATCCACACATCCATACATCCATACATCCATACATCCATACATCCATACATCCATCCAAACTTTCGCATTTTTAATATTTATTTCATTGTTTGATAAGAATTTACAATTCACTTATATGAAACTTACAGTTGAGCTTACAAGGTAATGATTAAGATTAATTAGTTTTTAACGGACAATTCCGTTAATAGATACAGATAAGAACAGATAAGATACATATCTGTTACTTTACTATTTGTTAAGAAGGTATTTGGAAAAGTAATAATATTGTAAATTTTTTTTATCACTCGTACGGCGTATCTAACACAGCTTTCAGAATCGTTTATCGTTTAGTTTATAACTGTTACAAAGTAGAAATCAAAATATTTTGTTTAGTTTGGTTTTAAATTTAAATGAACACTTTAAAAAATATCAACAATTAAAAAAATGGTAAAAATACTTACAATAATTCGTATGATTTCACCAACGTCGTAACTCGTACGTACAGAAGTTCGCGATTGCCAGCGTCTACGTCTAGCTGAGCGGGGGTGGATAACGTCCACCCTCTGCGGCTGCCCGGGACGATCTGGCTGACGCATCCCCGAGGGGTGAAAAACTGGGAGATCAGATTATCACGCGGAAAAGTGAAAATGACGTGTGAACAATTAGGTAGGCTGAAAAGCTTAATGTAAGGTTTTGATATTTATTTACTTGACAAATTTTGCGATATTGCGCTCTAGCTTCGAAATAGTATATAGGCTTAGATAGGTACATTTTAATAGATCAACCTGTGTTTTCTCAACTAGATACATAAGACACAAGTTAGCCTTTGACTGCGATCTTACCTGGTGATGGCGGTGTCTAAGATGGTAGCCGGGCTAAGGATATATCATATACGGGTATAGCAGTTTTATTTAAACCCATAGTTTAAAACCCTATTCCTAATCGGTTTCTGCACGGAATCGTACCAAAACGCTTTGTCTTACCAAAGAAAAATAGATAGAGTAGCATGTCTTTATTATCTATGTAAAACAGTATACCTATACCCATTTATTATGGTTATATACTGTAGAATTTCTCGATAAAATATATAATTTTTTTACCTATACCTATTACTGAACAATTTCACCTTGCTTACTTTCAAGGAAGGAGGATTTTGATGAAATTTTGTACAGAGACAGTTTTTAATACGGAGAAAGACATAGTCTACTCTTTTTCCCGGAAAATTAAAGAATTCCCGCGGGAACCAAAAAACCTCGATCCACGCGGACGTAGTCGCGGGCATCAGCTAGTTAATAATATTATTGGTTTATATTATGATGGATTTTGTACACTTAGGAGCTAATTTTTAATCGCATAAATAAATAGAACCTCCGTTATTTAAAACGGTCGAAAAGATTAAATACCGATGAACAAAAGAGTCGATCAAAGTTTGTTTCCATCCAAAAAGGATTTGTCGGGCTTAAAGTTGGTTTAAAGCAAACAATACCTTGAGCGAGCGTGGATTAGAGGCAAAGCCCGAACAGCTGGTGGTCAGTGGGTCGGAACGAGATACCTGTCATTGTGTCACGGTGCTGTCACGGTGCTGTCACGCCTTGGCGTTGGTCTGCGTGTCACAGGTTATTAGCTGCACGTCGAACAGACACGAACACCATACTAATATTATAAACTAGGAATGCGAAAGTGTGTCTGTCTGTCTGTCCGTCTGTCTGTCTGTCTGCTACGCTTTCACGGCCCATTAATTGTTCAACCGATTTTGATGAAATTTGGTACAGGGATATGTTATATATGCCGGAGAAGGACATAGGCTACTTTTTATCCCGGAAAATTTAAGAGTTCCCGCGGGAATCAAAAAACATCAATCCACGCGGGCGAAGTCGCGGGAATCATATATAGTAAATAATAATTTACCCGCTGTCCAGGTGAGCGACGAAAGCGACGCGACGCGTTATGGCTCCATAGGAAATCACATTTATCTACGCGACAACGTACCTACGCCACGTGAAGGCTAACTTCTGTTAGATACGGTCGCGTCGCGTCGTAATGAGTCGCGTTGTCGCTTTTTTCGCTGACCCGCCGTCCAAGGTGAGGTAGGTATGAAAGCCGCGACGCGATCACATTCCATCCATACTACTTTCGCATATGTAATATTATACTATTATACTAATATTATATATGCGAAAGTGTGTGTGTCTGCTACGCTTTCACGGCCCACCTATTCAACCGATTTTAATGAAATTTGGTACAGGGATTGGTTATATCCCGGAGAAGGACATAGGCTACTTTTTATCCCGGAAAATTAAGGAGTTCCCACGGGAATCGGAAAAGTTTGTCCACGCGAACGATGTCGCGGGAATCATCTGGTAGGAAATAATTTTAGATCTACGCAGCAACATAGGCCACGTGAAGGGTCAGCTACTGTTTGATAATGTCGCGTCGCGTAGTCGCGTTTGTCGCTGACGTAGGACAAGGGACAGGTAGCGGGCTTGTACCCCTACACAGTCTCTACACGCACGCAAAACGCTGCGTATAGGAAATATGCCTTGTCCCCTGTCTCGGTAGACTGTGCAACTCGATATAAAAGTGCGCGCGTAGACTAAGTATGCCTGGTGAGAGCTAGGCTTCGGCCGTGGCTAGTTACCAGTTACAACCCTACCGGCAATTAGACGTGCCGCCAAGCGATTTAGCGTTCCGGTACGACGCCGTGTAGAAACCGAATAGGGGTATGGGTTTAATACTTATAACTGCCATGTCCCTAACAGGTTAGTCCGATACCATCTGTATAGACTGCATCATCACTTACCATCACTTACCACTTACCATGAGATCGCAAAGGGCTAACTAGTAGTGAATAAAACAAAAAAAAAGTAAGTAAATCGGTAAATTTATTCCGCCAGACAAAAATAAAAATGTCCGTAGTGTCTTCACTCTTCGCCCTTCACTCACATATCCACAAATATCCACTCTCATAAGCTTAAAATGTTATAAAATTTTATATTATGAAACTTTGCATTTCCCCTTTCGGGGTGGAAACCGGAAAATTAGCGGCGCGACCGTTAGCGCGCCAAGTGGGCTTGTGGACGCCCGCCGCGCGTTCCGGAAGCCGCCGGGTCCGGAATCCGGCCTTGTGACAGTGGACTCCAAGTGGGCTTACGGAGTGTGGACTCCCGCCGCGCGTTCCGGAAGCCGCCGCGTCCGGTCCTGAGACAGTGGACTCTCATTGAACCTTTACCTTACCAGCCTTCAAAATACTTACAAATGAACAAATAATGTCTTCCCGCCTCCGGGCGCGGCGGCCTATCTCCAGAGAGATCAGCTATCCGCGCGGGAGACATTATAATGTCCTCCCGACCGAATTTCGGCTACGGCGTAGCGGGCTAACCTGTTAGGGGCATGGCAGTTATATTAAACCCATACCCCTATTCGGTTTCTACACGGCATCGTACCGGAACGCTAAATCGCTTGGCGGCACGTCTTTACTGGTAGGGTGGTAACTAGCCACGGCCGAAGCCTCCCACCAGGAAAACCTCTTGCCCCTACAGTAATATACGCAACGTAGCTATCTCTCTTTCTATCTTCACTAACTTATTATATCTCCCTCTCAACATCCGTTCGCACTTTTCGTAACGCTCTCATCACTCATTCATCAGCTTACTCCCCAAGTCAAACGTAAAGAAGTTTTACTTCAAAACTCAACACTTAATTATGGCCCGACGCGGAACTCGAACCTTGTCGGCCGCAGTCGAACATGCTAACCACTAGACGAATGAGGCAAGTAACTATTTAGTGCACAAAATAGTGTGTGCGCAAGAAAGGGTTATGATTTTAGCAGTCTATAGGATATTATTACCTACTAGCTGATGCCCGCGACTTCGTCTGCGTGAATTGAGGTTTTTCGGCTGCCGCGGGAACTCTTTAATTTTCCGGGATAAAAAGTAGCCTATGTGTTATTCCAGACTATAATCTATCTCTGTGCCAAATTTCATCCAGATCCGTTCAGCCGTTGGGGCGTGATTGAGTAACAAACATCCATCCATACATCCATCCAAACTTTCGCATTTATAATATTTATTTGATGTATGTTTATATTTATGCATGTTCCACCATAGCGTCTTAACTACTGAGCTGATTTTGATGAACAAGGTGTCAATCGATTCTTTATTATGGTCTGGGTGACATAGGCTACATTTTACACGAACAAAATCGATATGACGGATGTTACATGTAAAAAAGTGGGGGTCTCTGATATTTTTCCGTAGTCGGTTTACAGTTTTTTAATTAATATTTATGTACTACTGCTTATTATCTTTAGGGTATCCCGGGTATCCGGGTGGGTTTATAGCTCCAGCAGGGCTAGCATGGGCCGGAGATAAAAATTTTATCCCCCGATTTTATCCACTGACAAGAGATAAAATTAACTTAAACACTTCTCAGAGCACGGCAACAGGGGAGAGCAGAAGTTTATCCCCGTTTGACATTTCACGGGGACTCGGGGGACTATTTATCCACCGTTATTTAGCGTTTTTATTTATTTATTTAGGAATAAATTTTTTATCCTTTCCTCGGGGAGAAAATTGTCTCGGCCCATGCTAGGGGGGCAGGGGTGTAGAACAATATTTGCCGTGCTAGGTTTAACGAGTTGTAAAGCATCAGGGCTGTTTGTCTTGGACGAGAAATGAGGTTGTGTCGGGATAATTAAGTGTAAGGTGTAACCACATTGGGAGACATGATATACTAAGACCTAAGTAGTAAATGCTAGTAACGTTAAAATTGTGCCATATTTTGCAGTTTTTGAAGGTTCCTTGTTCATAAAATTATTAATTTATTGAAAAAAAGCAAAACATAGGGGCATGACACGGACACATATTATTATGGATTTTATGGTGTAAAAATAATTTCTCTGTTGTAATTATCCACGGAGAAAACAGACTAATACGATTGTATGGGGAAACCGCCCTCCCGTATCGTCGTAAAGGCTCAAAATGAGTTGTAAATCTCGAAAGTTCGCACACTACGAGAGAGTTGATGGTTGAACCATCTAAACACTGTAGTCTGTGGGTTGAACCACGGTTGAAGGCCGTCTGTAGTGTTCCTTCACGCATCTGGACAATTAGAGATTGGCTGGAAGAAATAAAATAATAAACACGTCAAAAATAGCACACGTGAACTCAACCGTCAATAAACACGCGTTGAAATTTTTAGTTCCAATGTTTCAAGAACGAATGTTTTTATAAATATCCTAAAATAATTTTTCATATCAATGTTCGTGTTATTTTTGCGATGAACGGCAGTGAACTGATATCGGCTTTGAATTTTTTGTACGTGAGGACGAGAAACTCTTTAATACGATCCGCCGATCTTACGGCCGGCTGGATCTTCCAGCTTCGTCAGACCGTATTCAGTAAGTGATAACTGATAATATTATTAATAGCATGTTGTTTTTATACGTGGGATTTAAGATCTATAGGTAGGTAGGTACCTACTTCTAATACATCCATATTCCATGGACCTAACGAGTCAAAAAAAATATCTGGAGGCTTGGAGCTGAGGAGAAGGACATTTTGTAGGTACAGGCTGTCGTCCTAATCAGGGACTGTGGGATAAACACTGGTAAAGACAAAACATGCAGGTTGTTACTTGTTATCTATCCTAGGATAGAACTTAGAAAGTTTACTAGAACTTTAATAGTGTGGGCACGTCGTACAATTTACCTACCTACCTTATTAGGATACCTACCTACCTAATGGATAACAGACTTTTATTAAGTTGTGTGTAGGTACCCAAGATTTATTTATGAACTATTCAAGTAGGTACTTACCTAATTAGGTAGTCATAAAAGTCATAAATATTTATTCAATTTAGGTAGATACACTACACTTGTTGACGTCCAGTTACCTACATAAAAATATGATGGTGATAATCTGTTACGGTATCTTAAAACTAAAGCTACGAGGGTTCCAAACGCGCCCAGGTCTGAGAAGAGCCCACAACAAACTCAGCTGGGTTTTTTTTATGAATAGAATTAATTTTCAATAATTCCCCCATTCCAGAGTAATAGAAAAAAACAAAATGATTGATTTGGAATTTCCGGTTAACCAAGCTATCTTTGAAGTTGGCGGAAGTAAGTAGGTATAGGCATAGTATAGGTACATAAGTAACTAGGTAGGTACCTACTTACAGTTGATTATTTATTATCATAGTTTAAATGGAAATTATGCGTACCTAAGTACCTACTTACCTAAGTACTTACAGCAATACAATACCTACTTATTTGAATAAATATTATCTGGTTCAATTTCCAACTAGGTATATAGGTATAAGGTACCTAAGGTACTATTCATTGTATTTGGTATGAAAGTATCTAATCCATTGTACCTAATATTCGTGCGAAAGCAAGTGCGAAAGATTTGTCCTGGCGGACAAAGCCGCGGGCATTAAGTAGGTATCTAGTTTCATACCACAATCGAATAAGTGCAATACTTCGGAATATCGATTTTATATTTTTATTTATGGTTATTTTAATTATCTATGACCACGGGCTAGTACCGCTGTCAAAAGTGACATCTATCATCACTGTCAAGACTCAAGTGTCAAATTCAATTCAAAAAATAAAAAAAAATTAAAAACTAAAAAGCTAAAGCAAAAATGGCCGGAATTGGAATGTGTGAAACTCCCGGCTGTAAATCGATCGCACAGCTCCAATGTCCGACGTGTATCAAACTCGGGATACAAGGTTCCTTCTTCTGCAACCAGGACTGCTTCAAGAAATCGTGGAAGTCACATAAAATCATCCATTCTTTAGCGAGTGAGTGCTTTGTAGGTTATGTTTTATTTGTAATAGGGGCGAATATTTTATTATTTTGTAAATACTCCTAGTTACCTTACATAAACGAACGGAAAGCTTTCGATCAGTGTAAAACGTACACAATTAGTATGCTTACTCATTTTAATTTGGCCTATTTTACCGCCTGCTTTCTTTATGTCAAATAAAATTTGTCTGTTGAAAGTTGAAGTACCTTCCACCGGTTTGAAATGGTTATAATAAGTTAGAAAAAGCCGGCAAATCTACATAATTCGTTGGCAATAAGCAATATAACATACTTATCTTGCCTTGAAGGCAGACATTGCTACCATACAACTTTCTATTCAGTTCATTGCTTAATAAATTCTACTAAAATTCGTTTTCATCTGTCCTCCAAGTAGTCTAGCTGATATGAAGTTCCATCGTACTTCATAGGCATTGCAACACATGTTGGGTATCAGCTAGTGCGTAAAGGCCTAAAATTAAGTGATCTGAATAATTTCATGTTCCATTTTATTAAATTCATGTTGTAGAAGGTGAGACTACAGATGGATCTGGTGTAGAATATAATCCATGGCCATCATACAACTTTTCCGGAAAGCTGAGGCCTTTTCCACCAGGCCCCAAGCGCACTGTTCCGCCACATATAGGCCGCCCAGACTATGCAGATCATCCAACTGGGTTCCCAGCTTCGGAGAATGCGGCTAAGGGCTCCGGGCAGATCAAAGTGTTGGATGATGAAGAGATAGAAGGAATGAGAGTTGCTTGTAGACTTGGGAGAGAAGTTTTGGATGAAGCTGCCAAGTAAGAGCATACCTTTTTGTATGAGCTTAGTTGTAAGGTTTATCTTATGGAGTTACCGTTTCTTTTTCTTTGTGACTTTATGATATGTTTAAGGATGGGTTACTGTTATCCCATAAAATCAAAGAGTTTCTGGATTTTTATAAGGCCTTATAATATTATAAGATTTTTATATTACTTAATTACAAATAATAATTAATTAATAACAAATACTAATATAATTACAAATATCAATTAATTAATTAGTGGTCTATAAGTATTGCAGTTATGTATTTTCTTTCTTTTATATTTTTATTTTCTCTTTATAAGAATTATGAATAACTAGAGACTTTGTCCTGCCCTGAACCTCGAACCCGATTGCAGCGCCCCCTACCGGGTCCAATTGTGAATATAAACCATCCCGGGGTCCAAACAAACACAACAAAAAAAAATTAGCGAAATTGGTCCAGCCATTCACGCTTGATGCCGTGACCAAGGGAAATATTGATTCATTTTTATATATCCATACTAATATTACAAATGCGAAAGTGTGCCTGTCTGTCTGTCTGTCTGCCTGTCTGTCTGCTACGCTTTCCCGGCCCATCTTTTCAACCGATTTTGCTGAAATTTGGTATAGAGGTAGGCTATATCCCGGGGAAGGACATAGGCTACATTTTATCCCGGAAAATTAAGGAGTTCCCGCGGGAATCAAAAAACCTTACCCACGCGGACGAAGTCGCGGGCATCATCTAGTTTAATATATATAGATGACATGTGGACGCTATTGTATTTGTATTTGAATATTTTTTCTATGAAGATTTGATAGTATATTGTATTATATGATTTGTCCATTCTTGAGTGTAATAATTCTAAATGTTGTATGCCAGAAATGGCAGAATGCATGTTAATATTGTGTTCACAACAAATAAATCAATAAACCAGAGGGGTAACGCATGGCTTGAAGATCAGCAAGGAAACTTTAAAACCTTTCTTGAACAAATCCTTTTTTATACACTACAGGTTAACCCTTGTCTTTCATCTCACCTGATAGTAAGTGATGATGCAGTATAAGGGTCTACGCCCATAGACACCATTGGACCCCCACAGGATTTTCAAGAGACAAATAGAAATATAACTTAATAGTATGACAATAAAATTGGAATTTCAATGATAATCAGGAACAGAAACACTTTAGGCACAAGTGGTATGCTTTGTAGGCATTGAAATTTAATTTTACTGTCATACCACTAAGTTATATTTGTCGCGCGAAAGGTCACATGCCGTGGCGTAGGCACAGGCTCTAAGATGGTAGCTGTGTTACCTCTATCAGGGTCTATGCGACATACTGGAGGAAGAAATAATGTATTTACTTCTATTTTCAGAGTATGTGACGTAGGAGTGACAACGGAGGAGATAGATAGAGTAGTGCACGAGGCCTGCGTTGAGCGGGAGTGCTATCCGAGTCCACTGAACTATCACAACTTCCCCAACAGCTGCTGTACTTCAGTCAATGAGGTCATCTGCCACGGGATACCTGACTTGCGTCCACTGCAGGTATAGTAATTTTTTTTTAGTTAAGTTGGTCCTTGACTGCGATGTCACCTGATGGTAAGTTTTTTTTCTTTTCCTCTATCATGCGATCAGCTGTGAGAGCTATGAGCAGATTTTATTGAGTCTATGGGGTGTGAGGCTGTTATGCCATTGAAGGCTGTACCTCTTATTTTATTCCCTTTGACTTTAGTGGATGAAGTCCCATAGAACCGCGTTTCAGCCTTCTGGTCTCCATTGGGATGCTGAGTGATAAAGCTAGTTTGTTGTTGTGAACGTTTATTTGCTGTTTATAGTTCTTTGCTCTGTGTTCAACTTCTTCTTTTATAGTTTTTATATCAAGATGTTCATGAAGTTCTGACATTTTAGTAAACCATGGGGCATAAAAACTTGAACCTGGTTGAACTTGAACAAGGTTCAAGATTGTTTTGGTTTCTTCATTGTACCGCAACGCTCAATCGCTTGGAGGCACATCTTTGCCAATAGAGTGATAACTAGCCACGGCCGAAGCTACCCACTAGACCAGACCAGAGAAAATTGCCAAATGAACCCCAATTTCAATGATTATTAAATTTGGCCTCTCATAAGACACTCAGTGCCTAAATAGCTTTATTAGAAACTACATAATAATATTATGTTTGTGTTTTTGTGTAGTTTAGATTGAACTCAACTGGATGATATATCTTTATTTTTTTTAGATATTACTTAATGACTGTAAAATACCTTAAATTTTGTATAGTAATTTTGTAGTAATATGATTCTCATTTATTTATTTTTCTCTTTTGTTATGTCATACATGTTTTCTTCTTTGCAGGATGGCGACCTATGCAACGTAGACGTGACTGTGTACCACAGAGGGTTCCACGGCGATTTGAACGAGACTTTCTTTGTCGGTAACGTCCCGGAGACTTCACGGAAACTCGTGCAAGTGACGTATGAGTGCTTACAGAAAGCTATAGAGATTGTCAAACCGGGGGAGAAGTATAGGGAGATCGGGAATGTTATACAGAAACACGCGCAGGCGAATGGGCTGAGTGTGGTGCGGTCGTATTGTGGACACGGAATACACAGGCTGTTCCATACGGCGCCTAATGTGCCACATTATGCAAGTAAGTAGAATATTATTTTCATTAAATATATGTAAAAAAAGGGTAAAGGTATCACAGGTCAAACCACTGGACAAATCGGGCTGACATTTGTTATACAGATAGCTATTATGATGTCCGCATCCACTAGGATGCTTATCCTTATATCCTTATAAGAAAAATTATACTAAACTATACATTTGAAAATTCAATCCCGAAGGGGGTAAAAATGGGGGTCTGAAATTTGTATGAAAATCATACTTAATATGACCGAAGCCGCGGCCGGAAAAGCTAGGTATAAATGTGTTCAAACTAATTAGCATGGATGGATTGTGACGTCTCTGTTGGATGTACATTTTGATACAATATAATTTTTTATAGTCTGATGTCTGTGGCATACTGTTTTGTAAAGACTTATGGGCGTAATTTTGGAAGTTTGCAGGCTAATTATGACGTTAGCATCCATTTTCCAATCTGCCATTACATTACTCAAATTTTTCCATATGCACATGGTTTCAACAAGAGTTAAAACATTTTTTTTAACCCATTTCACAGAGAACAAAGCGGTAGGAGTGATGAAACCAGGCCACTGCTTCACCATAGAGCCAATGATCAACGAGGGCGGCTGGCGCGACGAGCAGTGGCCGGACCACTGGACCGCCGTCACTGCTGACGGCTCCAGATCTGCACAGGTTAGTTGAGTGTCACATAACTCAGTAGGAAGAGTGATGAAGCCAGGCCACTGTGAAAAAGAGCCAATGTTCAACGAGCAGTGGCCGGACCACTGAACCGTCGTCATCGCTGAGGGCTCTAGATCTGCACAGGTTAGTTGAGTGTCACATAACTCAGTAGGAAGAGTGATGAAGCCAGGCCACTGTGAAAAAGAGCTAATGTTCAACGAGCAGTGGCCGGACCACTGAACCGCCGTGATCACTGAGGGCTCTAGATCTGCACAGGTTAGTTGAGTGTCGCAGAACTCAATGGGAGTAGTGGTGAAGCCAGGCCATTTTGAAATAGAGCCAACGTTCAACAAGCAGTGGCCGGACCACTGGACTGCCGTCATCGCTGACGGCTCTAGATCTGCACAGGTTAATTATGTGATCATAAAACACAGTGGGATGAGCGATGAACCTAACTAGAAACAAGGATGGTTTATGTAATTATTGGTTTTAAAACGGCACAAAAATATTTTCATTCAAATATTATCCATTTTAATTTTTTTTTAAGGTTTACTAAAACGACGTGTATTTGCAAATCTAAGATGGTCGATGTCTTTTTATTTGTTAAAAAAAACGATATAGCTTGTCTTCTATGATTCTCTGGGTGCTGACTAGATACGAAACGTTAATTTTCAAATCCAAGATGGCCGTTTTTCTATGGCGAAATCGATGTGGTTGTCACTGCCGCCAGCCGAGATTTTTCAAAATTCAGGGGTGCTAATTATTACGAAAATGTTTTTTTTTTTCAATTTGTGTTGGGGTGTTGTTTCTTAGGGCTGATTGAGTCTAATACATTATCGATTGCGTTAGCCTCAAAGTTCATATTTCTCTGTTTCAGTTCGAACAAACTCTTCTAGTAACGGACACTGGTTGCGACATACTCACTAAACGCGCGTCCGGCCGGCCTTGGTTCATGGACCAACTCGAGAAGATGAACTAGTGCTAGCTAGGACTTTTATACACTATGTCCATTGAGATAATTTACGAAGATAATATTATTAACTAGCTGATGCCCGCGACTTCGTCCGCGTGGATTGAGGTTTTTCGGTTCCCGCGGGAACTCTTTAATTTTCCGGGATAAAAAGTAGCCTATGTGCTATTCCAGACTATAATCTATCTCTGTGCCAAATTTCATCCAGATCCGTTCATCCGTTGGAGCGTGATTGAGTAACAAACATACATCCATACATCCAAACTTTCGCATTTATAATATTTATTTGAATTTGATTATTATTATTTGAATACTAGCAGACGAAAAAAAAGCGAAGAGGGGTGGGCCGTCTTCGCTTTTTTTGCATTTCAATCTAGTAACCAAATTTCGCCACGACCTAAAAAAATGCTTCCCGTGTAGGAGGGCCCGTTTTCTTAACTTATGATATACTAGCTAATGCTCGCGACTTTGTACGCGTGGATTGAGGTTTTTCGGTTCCCGCGGGAATTCATTAATTTTCCGGGATTAAAAGTAGCCTATGTGTTATTCCAGACTATACTCTATTTCTGCGCCAAAGGGGTTGTTTCAAATTTATATGGAGCCTGGGCCAGGTATTTGTACGGTATTTCAAAATGTTCGGGGTCATAAAATAGTAACATTTTTTTCTTTATTTCTTACTAAAAAGTTCAATTTACGAGGTACAATGCGAAATTATTTTGCAAAATAAAAGCGCAACAACATGCGTCCATTTTGACATTGACGTATATTACACGTGTCATAATGACATTTGACATAAAATTACCTGGGAAATGTGAATTAACCTTAAAATATCCAACAGCAGTCAGATTGATGGATGGATGCGCTGCGAGAGTTGCTATTCTACAAATGTACCTAATTAAACATTTTATTTTTGTACCTCTTAATCACTGTAAAACTGCCAAAAAGCATATTTTATTTTGTATTCTATGATTTTATACTATTTTTTGGAATACTGTACAAGTACCTGACCCAAGATGAAACAACCCCTTTCATCCATATCCGTTCAGCCCTTCTGGCGCGATTGAGTAACAAACATCCATCCATCCATCCAAACTTTCGCATTTATAATATTAGTATTAGTATAGAAGATATATTGAGATATGTTTATACATATCTTTTTATATTCTGAGCTATATTATGATTCCTGATAAATTTGAAATGAACCGTTACTTAGAATTTTTAATCTAACACACATACAGTCACGGGCGAAACAAAGTTGTAGCAAAGCAAAGTTGTAAAATATCTCAGTGGATGGTTAGACTTTACAAAAATGTACGAAATATACTTTAAGGTTTGATTTAAATGTTTTTGAATACTTAACCTGTATAAGGACGTCATTGATAGTTTCTGTTTACAGCGACTGTCTTTTTTGACATTTGAAATGTCAAAAAACAGTCACTTAATATAAACCTGACAGCTTCGGCATACAGAAACTGTAAAAATGGTTCATTCGGCCATAAGTGTCTGATTTTTTACATTTAAATAACAGTTGCAACAAAATGACAAAAAAACTATCTCTTATTGGATAGAAACAGGCGTTACTTTGCGGAAGTCCATGATTATGAAGGAACTGGAAATTTAATTTGCTATAATCCGCAATAGTAGGCAAATATATGTGGTACAGTGTATCTTGCACTTGCAGCTTATCTTGCACTTGCAGCTTGACAATGCAAATGCAATGCAAGTTGACTCGACAATGCACGATTGTAAAGACGACTTTACAATCGTGCATTGTCACGTCAACTTCTACTGAAGATGCTCCGGTGTCGGAGTGAAACGTACGTTGAGAATAATTTGGAAGATTTATGTGGTGTGGTGAATATTGCAAGCTGCAAGTGCAAGATACACTGTACCACATATATTTGCCTGCTATTGCGGATTATAGCAAATTAAATTTCCAGTTCCTTCATAACTATCACTTACCTTTTGGGGTGCTCTAATACTGTTTTTGTAACGTATTTTTAAAAGTGATGTAAAGAGACCCGTAACATTTAAGATCATCTTGCAATATATTTTGTTTTTATATTGCCCTATTTCTGAGATTACAGGAATTATTCTCCAAAAGTATTTAATTTATCACTTGTGTGCCCAGTAAAAGTAGCTTTTTTGAAAAACTATATCAAAATGTTGCATTGAGACTTGGGATTGCGTTGATACAACTCATGTTTGACGACCTCCGTGGCGCAGTGTTGAGCGCTGTTGCCTTAACGCGCGGAGGTCCCGGGTTCGATCCCCTAGATATCCCCGGGATAATTTTTGAATTTTCCCTGGTCTGGCGTGGGAGGCTTTGGCTGTGGCTAGTTACCACCCTACCAGTAAAGACGTGCAGCCAAGCGATTTAGCGTTCCGGTACGATGCCGACACTCGACAGTAGCTGACCCTTCACGTGGCCTACGTTGTCTCGTAGATAAGTTTGTGGTTTTCTATGGAATCGTATCGTTTCGCGTTGCGTCGAGTGTTTCCCTGTGGTCAGATTGGCGGTGAGATTACTCTGACCAGCGGGAATTAAAATTCCCAGTGGTCAGATTCAGTCGATATCAACTATGGTACAGTTTAGTACAAAAGGGGCAAACTATATTTTAATAGTTTTTGTGTTTTAGTTCACAATATGGCTTTGTAGCAAGAACAAAACGAAACTTTTCTCTGAACTGTTCGATCAATCAAACTTTTATTATTGCAAAAAATGATACATAGGTATAGATTGCAATAATGAAACGCACACACGCCCTACAAAATGTAAAAATTTTCTTTGGAATCCTGAAGAAATGCTGAAGGTCAAATCAATCTGACCAACGGGAATTTCTGTTCCCGTAGGTCGGGCCCGTTCCTGGCCTTAGTTTCTTCAAAACGATTTATCGGCGCTTCGGATACGGTCTGCGCCTCTCCCCTAACAAGCCTTGGCCTTTGAGCATAAATGTCGCTTCAATTTTGTCGTAAAATATTTCAATGAAATGAAATCCAATTTAATTTCGTTAATTTATTTTTCATAAATATAGTTTAGTTTTAACTATGATATTAGATACCTACACTTAATTAATTTTTAGTTTACTTAAACAAACTTAAATAGAACGATGAAATAAATAATTTGGCTTTTTACAAAACAATAATTTAGATAAGAAGTTCTATGCTAATATATCTAAATGCATAATTATTATTAGATTCTTAATAATATTAAAATAATCCACTGCCGAAAACTGAACCTTTAATATTGTTTGACTTTTACCATTTTGTCAATAGTCAAACGTTTTTTGACATTTTGTAAAATGTCAAAAAACAGCGTTTTGGAGCGCTTTTATTGTTTCAGTACTCGACCGTTAGCGACTTAAAAATACATAATTTAGTAAGTTTTGAGACATATTTACACGTAAATAATCTTAATTTAATAAGTACAGACCTAGTTGATACAATTAATTAAAAGGTGTCTTAAAAAATAAGTCCGATATAAAAACATGAACTCAAGAAATTCACAATTTCATGAGGAAAAGTGCACTGCATTGTTTGGAAAATTATTATCAGGAGATTACCATGACTTTGCAAAGATTTCCTTAATTGAGACTTGTTATGTTTACCTCGGATTAAAACTGGACTTAGTCTTGTCTAATCACCGATTTTTATTTCGATTTGGCGTAACGATATTACATATAATCAGCCCCCCTAGCCAAGTTACATGCGTTTCGTGTCTATTCTCTTTTAATAATCGTTTACACTTTAGCGGAGAGGAAAAAAAGAATTGAATATTCTATGGTCAGCGTTTGTAATCGCTTTCGCTAAAGCGTTAACAATTATAGAAAGGTAATAGATACGAAACGTATGTAACTTGGCTAGGGGGTGTAGTAGATATCTTATGAAAAATGCGTTGATTGGCTGAGAGCGTTCGGTAATCCACCACCACCAACCACCAATACAGCCCATTAACGTCCCACTGGGCACAGGCCTCCACTCTGACAGGAGAGTGGGAATTAGAGCTTAGACCCACCACGCTGCTCCAATGCGGGTTGGCGGGCTGCGTTAGGTAATGCGTGGCTTCAATTCTAATAACTAGACATCGGATTATATGCATTTGCATGTTTTAAGCCCGTGACTTCGTCCGCGTGAAATAAGTTTTTGAAATTCCCACGGGAACCCCCTAATTTTTCGGGTAAATAATATAGATTGTCTATGACACAAATAATTTGGCTTTCTATTGGTACCAGAATTTTCAAAATTGGTTCAGTAGATCATTACCCCCTACAACCTCACAAACACACAAACTTTACCTCTTTATAATATTACTTAGTATAGATTTTCATTGATAGTGCTTATTTCAGTAGTTAAATGTGGGCGTGTATTACGCGGGACGGTGGCGGGCCGCAGTAAGTTACTCACACGCACTCTGCAAGTGCAAGTCCTTAGAAAAATATTGGCAAAAATAATTGTACATAGTAACGCGCATCCGAGTTAATTATCGGAAAAGTGGCAAATTAAATTCTTTCTTGAAGGAATAAATATAGTTAACGCACATATCATCGGCACCGTCCGAACCGAAGAGTTTACTGCAGAAATGGAGCCAAAATTGACGTTCTGCCCCGTCGTCTGTTGACGTAGATTGGTCATATTCATCTGCTCTAGAAAAATATTTAATTGTATATTGTCACGAGAATTACAACTGATTATTAATATTACTAAATACACTGTGAAAATAAGTGTAGGTAAATTACTAATAATAAATAGTATTTTTACTGTGCGTATTTTGTGCATATTTCATCAATTTTTTGTGCATATTTGCATGCATATTTTGGCATTTTGATAGTGCATATGATCCAATGTCTACTGAATATCTAAGTTCATGGTAAGCCCCCTATAAATATTTGTCTTACTCCTCATAATCATCAAATATTGGCATATAGTCATCGCTTCTAGACTTGATCTTCAATCCGAATTGAGCCATATGGTTGACATTTGCGGTTTCTTCCTGGTCCAAGCTCTTAACGGAGTCAGTTTTCCAGTCAAAGGTATCTTGCTTTCGTGCTATGTCCTTGCGTTTCATGTTCGCTAGTTTTGTTGTTACTAGTTCCTTCTGTAAATGAGAATTTACTTCTGTTACTACATTGATACGATCCCAATATACCTGAGGCTTAAATGCAGTCAGCCTCTATTCAATTGTAATTATTGTTAATTGTTCTCTAAAAGCTTACCTGTACAGGATTATCAACATAACTAGCGTAAACTCGCAGAACTGGTTCGCCGGTTTTGTCATCAAACGTCAGTTTACTTTTCGGAGGTATCTTAGCCTTCACCACAGATCTCTGTGGAGTTGATTCCGAAACCCTCTTCTCTGTTACGGAAAACATACGAACTGGTGAACGGCTGGCTAAATTTGCCTTTTCTTTGTTAAAATCTTGATCTTCGCTTATTTTAGCTTCAACAAGTTGTCCCGCAAATACTTCTCCGTCTTGATTTACTTTGGCTTGTTTTTCATTTGCTCTTAATAAAGTATAAGCCACGTTGACTGATTCAGCTGTCTTTTCAAATGGCGATGCTATTAGATTTTTAAGTTTATCGACTTTGTCTTTTTTAGCATCGTTTTGGTTTTGTTTGTATAAAGCTTTGGTTTCCCTTTGAGTAGTCGTTGGTGAAATCGTAGTAGTTAAATTAACTTTATTATCTTTTGGTGTATCAATATTACTTTCAATTTTATCGAACTCACTTGCCATGGTGGCTCTGACATCATTTAATGATGTGTAAAAACCGTTTGCTATAACATTACCAACGCTTTGTCCGATTTGGGCGTAATAAACAGGTGCTGCGTTTTGATTTTGAGTACTCACTTCTACTAGCTTAGCCGTAGTTGTTGCCTGTGTTTCAGTGGTAACCAAATCAGGAGTTGTACTAGGTTGTATGGATACTGTAGTAGCGTCCACATCAATGATATTTTCTGAAACGTTTTTAACACTAAAAGCTTGAGGTGCTAAAGCTATCACAGAACTTTCTTGTGTTTCTCTTTGTACTAGAGTCTTTTCGTCGCTCGAAACGAATGATGACGGTGCTTGTTTAGTAATCTGTTCATTTTGTAGCAAGAATAAAGGAGTTCCAGTATCTGGGGCTTGTGTTTGTACTTGGATTTGTGGTGGGAAGTCTTGTGTGAATGGAAGGAAGTTAACTGGTGGGAATTGCTGGAATATTGTTGGGAACTGTTGGTATATTCCGTTTGGCGGCATTATTAATCCTTCTGCCGCTTTGAAGTCTTGAGGAGTTCCATGGAAACCCTGGAACATAAGGATGTAATTATATTATCAATCAATTTAGATTAGTCATATCTCTTTACAAATTTATCTATATAAGAATTATCAGCGTTGTGTTAATTTATTAGTTTTTAATTGTGTGTAATGTTTTTGAAACTTATGTGAGGTCAGTCGTAATTTATTTGATGTCATTCTTAAGTTCAACTTTAGTGCAGTTTTAATTGAAGTTTACAAGCGGCGCAGTCTAGTCGGTAGAATATCATATGCTATATCTTGTAAAGTACATATTATAGCAGTGCATATGCTATAGCTTACTTTGCTAAAGTTATAACTTTCATAACAATTAGGTATACGAAAGACTCGGTAAAAAGTTTAGATATCAAAACTCAAGTCGCGTAGTCTGTAGGACATTATTGTATGAGTTTGTACGAAGATTGTATGAAATATTGTACGAACCTGCATTGAAAACTGGTGTGGTATCACCGAGGTCTGTGAAACGGGTTGAGCTCCTAGATGTATGGGCAGACCATACTCGGAAGCTATATGTAAGGCCGCGTTGTTCCTCATTATGCTTTCCAGTTCTGATGCTGACATTGCCTGAAAAAGGTTAAGGATGAGCCTGTATTATTCTTTGTATAGTGTTTTTTGTAGTTTTGTTGTGAGAATCTGCTAAGATACAGTTGGCGTTACAGTAAAAGTTCGGTGATTTAGCGATAAATTAATTTGACTGTACCTTATTCAAAGCTTTATATAGTTGAGATAGGTGCTATGGTTCCCGCCTTCATATATCTATCTTTCTCTATCATATAGCTGTCCCTTTCTAACCTCCCACTACCGGGCAGTGGGGCGAGCGCACTCTACGAGTTTGCAGCGCTCGGCATTTTACTCATTGACGTTTTGTTTCCCGCCGAGAACGGTTGTGCTTATTAATTTACTTACCTTATTCAAAGCTTTACTTTAAATTCTGCCTGGTGATTTTCGACGCAATGAGTAAAATGCCGAGCGCTGCAAACTCGTAGAGTGCGCTCGCCCCACTGCCGGTGGTGGGAGGTTAGAAAGGGACAGCTATATGATAGAGAAAGATAGATATATGAAGGCGGGAACCATAGCACCTATCTCAACTATATAAAGCTTTGAATAAGGTAAGTAAATTAATAAGCGTTTTATTGGTAGGTAAAACGCGTTCATTATGTGCTTCAAAAGGCATGGTTTGTAAGGTCATCCTGTACATCAGAGCGATAATCTAGCGTGAAACTCAAGCGTTTACTTACGGATGCTTTAGAAAATCCGATGGGTTGTTCTATTTTTGGATTTGGTTGATAAATCGGTTGATCTGCATATTTCTCCGACACTTCATACGTAGGCCTTGGCTGAAAGATTGTTACCCAGGTTACCATTTAAATTGAAGATTTGGTTCACGTGATAGTTTGAAACAAAGCTTAGGTACTTACATTGAATTAATTTTACCTTTATACAGTTCCGTTAGAGTTTGCTAGGAAGTAGGTAGGTAGTTTGGTTTATTAGGCATGTGACAATTTTAGCATAATTCGATTAATAAATAATGTAATCCAAGTGGCTACTTAACCACCGCGCCGGTTCGTTCGATCTTTCTGTGACGTAGTATTATCGACATCGTTATGCACTTCAGCCTGCGTACGTCCACTTCTGGACAAAGGCCTTTGCCAAAGAGCACCCGTTCTTCAGCCTTCTTGATCTAGCCACTTTCTGCCGCACTCTTTATGTCGTCCTTCCATCGTTCTGGAGGGCATCACCACATTAGGTACGCTTAATTGTACGCGGTCTCCACTCTAGAACTTCGGTCATTACTATTCAATCGTAAATCCTATGACAACCATGGCCTGAATACTGCCACTTCAACTTATTCATAGTTTGAGCTTGTCAGTGACATCGTTATATTATAAAAACTAAAAAAAACTGGATTCAACAAAAGCTACTTACTGCCTCGGAAGACTCGCTCTCGCTGCTGGGTTCAGAAGAGTCCATGACGACGATCGGTTTCTCGGACAGGCTGAGGTTCGGAGCTGGGATGGTGTGGATGGCACCTGCGGTCACAACTAGCTGAACCGGATTGTCTATGCCCACAGCGTGAGAACATCACTCGGTCATAACATTCCGTTTTATAAAAAAAGACGCGTAAAATTTATACGCTCTTGAATTCATTAAATTATATTATAGCGATTTATCGCGATTATAACGAATTAAACTTCTGGTTCCTTCATTATCATGGACTATATACGATAATAATTATATAGAACTAGCTGATGCCCGCGACTTCGTCCGCGTGGATTGAGGTTTTACGGTTCCCGCGGGAACTCTTTAATTTTCCGGGATAAAGAGTATGTGCTATGCCAGACTATAATCTATCTCTGTGCCAAATTTCATCCAGATCCGTTCAGCCGTTGGAGCGTGATTGAGTAACAAACATCCATACATCCATACATCCATCCAAACTTTCGCATTTTTAATATTTATTTGATGATTACAATGAAGAAGATCTGAAGATGGCAGTCTCAAAATATCTATTCGGTTTTTCTTTAATTTCAAGAAAATTAAAAAAATATATAATAGATCAATAGCGTAAGTCTGAAAACACGAGTGATGTTTTTACCTATATTGCTGTGGACAACACAAAATTTTAAATATGTGCATAATGTGCACGTAAAGAGAAATTGGTTACTGGCAAGTTGGCTTCGAAAAATTAAGAATATAGCTTACTGTATAATATCAAAAGTTTAGTATAATCCGACCAGTTTTATCTGGTCCGGTGATTAACGGGTCAGACATGTTTGTGAGACTATACCTCAACCTAAGCAATCTGAATTACTAGACTGGAGGAATAGCCTATAATTCTGCATCGTATAATGATACCTCGACGACCTCCGCGTGGCGCAGTGTAGAGCGCTGTTGTCTTAACGTACGGAGGGCCCGGGTTCGATCCCCGGCAGGGTCAATTTGGGAATTTATAATTTCTGAATTTTCCCTGGTCTGGCCTGGTGGGAGGTTTTGGCCGTGGCTAGTTACCATGGTCCCTACCAGCAAAGACGTGCCGCCTTAGGGGTATGGGTTTAATATAACTGCTATGCCCCTAACAGGTTAGCCCGCTACTATCTTAGACTGCATCGTCACTTACCATCAGATGAGATCGCAGTCAAGCGATAACTTGTAGCGGATAAAAAAAAAATAGAGAAAGGGGTGCTATAAAAGGTGCTTAGGTGCATCTCAGCTAGTCAACCTGTACCATCTGCCTGTATGACCGGTGAAGACGCGGCTCGCACGTAGTTGTACTCTGGTGTCGCTACGGGAATCGGCAGCCGCGTGGTCTTCCACGGGCTGAAGACGTTGCGCGTCGGAGCTGGGTTTATGTGCTTCATGGCGTATCTGGAAGCGATGCGATGGTTACTTCTATGATCATTAAGTATGTACTCAAATAAAGCATACAGGGCTCGTGGTCCAATTACTCTTGTGTAACCAGTTGGACCACGTTGGGTAGGTATAGTCGAGGACCTGGAGAGTGACATAGAATAGGATATCTTTTTATCCCGGGAAATTAAGGAATTCCCGTGGGAATCTAAAAAACTTATTCCACGCAGACGAAGTCGCGGGCATCAGCTAGTACAAACTATCATGGGTGGACTATATGGCCTACTGCCCCCATTTTCTCTCCAAGAAAAGGATAAGAATTTTATTCCTAAATAAATAAATAAAAACGCTAAATAACGATGGATAAATAGTCCCCCGAGTCCCCGTGAAATGTCAAACGGGGATAAACTTCTCTCCACTGTTGCCGTGCTCTGAGAAGTGGATAAATTAATTTTATCTCTTGTCAGTGGATAAAATCGGGGGATAAAATTTTTATCTCCGGCCCATGCTAGCCCTGCTGAGGGAAGACCTGATCAGTAGGGCCGGCGGTGGTTTGATGATGATGATGAATTTTGTCACTTTTAGTGATAAGACCGCCCTTGCGCACGCGCTCTTATCTAACTACTTTTGTTTATACCTAATTTAGTTATGTTATGTGTGGCAATAAACACTATCCATACCAAACTTTATCTATACCAGGTCATTTTTGCCACGTACCTGCAAATTGTGGAACCACCTTCCATCTTCTGTGTTCCCTAATGTTTATAATATGGGGCTCTTCAAAGGGTGGATAAACAAATTTCTCAAAAGCCAGCAACGCATTGGCGGTTCCTCTGGTCACAGAGATGTGCTCTGGTGCTGCAAATGTTCATGGGCGGCGGTAATCACTTACCATCAGGTGACCCGCATGCTCGTTAGCTCGCTATATATAATATATATTTTAAAAAATATATATCTATCTATCTTCTTCTCCTTCCGGAACTTATTTTTTGGTGTCGATCAAAATAGATCTACTTAGAGATTCGAACTACATCGCGATTGGGGGTTAATTGGGGAAAAAGTGGTGATAAAACAAACCTGTGATGGGGAAAATTCCTGTACAAAATGTAGGGCGCTCGCCGCGACGCGACGGGCAAGCGTTGCTGGTACGGCCGTTGCAGCATCACGCCGGGCCGGAACGCTACTGGGTTCCGTAGCTTCAACGCCATGCGACTGGGGTACGACGCTTCGGAGAGCGTCCATAATGTCACGACTAGGAGTATCTGGGGGAAAAAGAAAAAAAGAAGTAAGTAGGTAGGTAGCCACGCCAATCATACTTCATACTAATATTAGGTATAAACTAGCTGATGCCCGCGACTTCGTCCGCGTGGTTTAAGTTTTTTTTGATTCCCGCGGGAACAGGACAAACAAACACACTTTCGCATCATACTAATATGTATTATAAATGCGAAAGTGTGTTTGTTTGCAGTTGGTTTGTCCTTCAATAACGCCGCAACGGAACAACGGATCGACGTGATTTTTGGTATGGTTAGGTATAGTTGAGGACCGGAGAGTGGCATAGGCTACTTTTTATCACGGAAAATTAAGGAGTTCCCGCGGGAATCAAAAAAAACCTAAACCACGCGGATGAAGTCGTGAGTATCAGCTAGTTGGTAATAAACACACAAACATTTATAACCTCTTACGGTAAGTTTTTCGTGACTACTCCGCTGTGGATTGAATATTCCGTTGTCGTGTAAAAATTAAACGAAGTATAACACGTCTTATGTAACTCATATTTTTTTTATTCAAATAAACTTATTAAGTAGGTACAAGTACTTTTGAATCGTCGAGTGAATCTACTTAAATAAATTGATTCGGAATACGAAGACTATAGAATAGTTAAGTTTGTATTATTTTAAAAACAATATTGGTGAAATGCGGTAGTAAAATTGCGTTTCCGAAGAAAACTATATAACAACCATTTAAAATTAAATATCATTATATTTTATTCAACAGGTAAGTAAGTATACCTAATATTATGTGATTGTTAATATAATAATATTATTACCTACTAGCTGATGCCCGCGACTTCGTCCGCGTGGACTAAGTTTTTTCGATTCCCGCGGGAACTCATTAATTTTCCGGGATAAAAAGTAGCCTATGTATGTATGTATGTATGTATATTCTTTATAGCTGATGCCCGCGACTTCGTCCGCGTGGAATAAGTTTTATCAGTTAATTTTCCAGGATAAAAAGTAGCCTATATTACTATCCCACGGTATAATCCCCCTATAATGGTGAAACACGTACTTCTTCATATTTTAACGAAAGCCCAAATGCTGTTTCATGGCTATAACTTGAGAAATTAAGGATTTTCATACAATCTCTCAACCCCTATTTCACCCCTTCGGGGGTGGCCTTTTGAAAAACTGTGAAACACATATGTTTTCATTTTCAACCCGCAGCTCATATATCAAGTTTCATGGATATAACTTGAGAAATTAAGGATTTTCATACAAACTCTCAACCCCTATTTCACCCCTTGGGGGGTGGAATTTTGAAAAACTGTGAAACACATATGTTTTCATTTTCAACCCGCAGCTCAAATATCAAGTTTCATGGCTATAACTTGAGAAATTAAGGACTGTCATACAAACTCTCAACCCCTATTGCACCCCTTCGGGGGTGGAATTTTTAAAAACTGTGGAACACATATGTTTTCATTTTCAACCCGCAGCTCACATATCAAGTTTCATGGCTATAACTTGAGAAATTAAGGACTTTCATACAAACTTTCAACCCCTATTTCACCCCTTCGGGGGTAGAATTTCGGGATAAAAAGTATCCTATGTCCTACCTCGTAGTATGGGCTCAAATCGTGCCAAGTTTCGTTTGAATTCATTCAGTAGTTTCGGCGTGATGCGCGGCCAAGATACAGACAGACAGACAGACAGACAGACAGACAGACAGACAGACAGACAGACAGACAGACAGACAAGAATGAAAAAAATTACAGATTTGGCTTCAGTATCGAATAATGAGTGCCCTCCAAAAAAAATTTTCAAAATATCTTCAATGTACAGAATTGGACCTGTTACAGTTTTATTATAAGTATAGATACTACGAACCTACCTACTACCTAGTAGATATTTGTTAATTTAACTTTAAAAGTATTAGGTTTGGACTTTGGATATAAAGTTTCGTCCTAACATTATGTGAGTTTGTTTGTGTGTTACGTTTTCACGGCCCATCCTTTCAACCAATTTTGATTAAATTTGCTAAAGCCAAAGGTTGTGTCCCGGGGATAGGACATAGGTAAGCTAATTAGTTGAACATATCTCCGGAAAAAAAACTTAAATAAACCATGTCGACGCTATAATATGTATTTAATTTTAATTGTATGTACCTACTCTACCTAGGTACAATAGAATCTCTTCTACCGATGACTCAACCAGCCTTTTGCGTTGATTCCGGGAATATGTTCTCACTTCAAGTAGAGACATCAGAACCGGCTTGGATCGCGTAAAAAGATGTCTTTACTGACCGCCTTACTGATATAGAACATTTCATTTCTACTAACGGAATTGTCTATCTATATATAACCGAGTCTGTGTATGTGAGATTTTACAATAGTTACGTACCTACCTCATGTGGTACTCTTATCCTATGAAGTTCGAGGGTCCGCGGGGCTCGATCCCCGTATAGGTAGACTTATACCTAGCGCATTTTGGTGAAAACCAGCATGCCGTATAGTAGGTACTTATTAATACCTATTATAAATGCGAAAGTTTGGATGGATGGATGTTTGTTACTCAATCACGCCAGAATGGGTGAACGGATCTGGATTAAATTTGGCACAGATAGATTATAGTCTAGTAGGTATAGTAGGTAGTATAGGAATAACATATAGGCTACTTTTTATCCCGGAAAATTTGAGTTCCCGTGGGAACCAAAAAACCTCAATCCACGCGGATGAAGTCGTCGGTATCAGCTAGTAATCCATATTTTAGGGACGTCAAGGTACGTGACATCAAACTGTCATTTTGAGTAATATTGCATAAGTATTGCTTTATGCGTTGTCAGTATGGCCCCTAGTCGACGCGTTGATGCTAATTTAACCGAATCTCTCCCGATATCACTAATCACATTATCTTAAATTGTATCCAAGGTCATTACCACTTCATTTCACTTTCGCATAGCCGACCGTTTGGATAATAATCGCTTGTATCATGCGAGTGTAATGCCAAGAGTGAAACGAGTCACGGTGGCTGAATTGAGATGTCATAATGTTGCATTTTCTTAGAAAATATCGATTATGTAAGTTGGTGTTCCTTCTAGTAAGACCTAAATCCTAAAAGGGATCGGCGATACAGCTGTTCTCTAGTTTAGACGCTAATGGAATTTAACGATAAAATATTAGGTTTACTAAGTATAAATATTTTTTTACTTCGTATAGAATCGTTTTTAAAATCGTTTTAGAATCGTTTTAGAAATTAGACCGAAATATTTAGACAGTTTTGTAGCCTCTATAGCTGTGGTCTAAGGATCATTTCTGAAGAAGAAAAATTTTCGCCCTCGCTTCGCTTCCCATACGTTCTTTTTGAACAAAAAACTTTATTGTTTTATATGTTAAAAACTTAATTAAAACTTGTTTTATTGAATGATATTCGAGGAAGTTTTTGGGACTTACACGCCCAGCTGTGCTTGGATGGAATTTCTGAAAATCTTGCCTATTATAAATATTTGAAAAAATTATAAAATCTCTATCACAGCGATTTGAGGTGTACGATGATGTCTTGACTTCTTCTTTTGCACATATTGTAATTTGTAACTATAGGATTTATTTTGTTAAGTAACATAATATCATCGATGCAAGTGATTTTTTCTGATTTCCTTATAAGATAAGTAGGTAGGTAGGTACAGAGCTATAGCAAAAAAAGTATCTTGTCAAGATAATTTTTTTTTCTTAACTGCAATCTTATTCCTAACTATAGTTATTTCTATTGATTATAAATGGATAAATTATTAAAATATGTAGAGACTGCACTGTAGTATACATACTGCGATCGTGACTAACAAAGTAAGTTTATGTCAATCATTGATGTCAATGTTCTATTACCGAACTTCATTAGTATTAAAATAATACGCTGCTCATCACGTAACAAAAGTATTTTAAATTGAAAAAATGGATAAAACGCTGAAAAACATGTCATTGATGTGATGTAGCGTGGGTCGACGTCATATTTTATCTCGGATTTTTTAATATATAATTCACCTTTTTGCGCTGGAAAATGATCAATGTTCATATCTAACTATTCTATTACTTTCACTAATGAGTTCCTGGTTTTACTTATTATTACGTGAAAATTAAGTTTGTGCATTATTATTTACTAGATGATGCCCGCGACTTCGTCCGCGTGGTTTAAGGATTTTTGAGTCCCGCGGGAACTCCTTAATTTTCCGGGATAATGTCTATGTCCTTCCCCGGGATATAACCTACCTCTATAAAAAATTTCAGCAAAATCGGTTGAAAAGATGGGCCGGGAAAGCGTAGCAGACAGACAGACAGACACACTTTCGCATTTATAATATTAGTATGGATTTTATAACTAGCCGTGTGCCGGTTGGGGCTTTCCATCGGTAACACCACAGGAATCACCACCGAATCGGCTTTTTTTAAATTTAAGGGTTTCTTAAATTTTGGGGATTGTATAAATCATGTTCTCAGTTTAGCGGACTAAGGGTAAAGGCACTTCCATCGCTGGCTTCGATTTTATAGAGCGTCTAAATAAAAGTAAATAACTTTTATTTCAGGCAATAATTGTCATAGAGACAAAACAATTTAAGTTTAGTTTTAAAAATAAATAATATTCAAATTATTTAAAAATAAATGTATGTAAATCGAGCTAAAAAATCAAAATAAAAAGACAATCAAGTGAAAGTGTTGTTGTCGCACCGATGCAAGGTAGACCAGTGTTTAGTAAAAGGATTACTCAAATCGTCGATAACAGCACATAAGATAGAATTAATACTTTGTCTTAGTCTTTCCCAGAAGGAAGCCGTCCTCGCCCTAAGTATGGCGAAGAAGTCAGGAACTCTCGCAGCAGCAAACATGGCTTTAGCACTACAGAAACGCGGGTGCTTCATTAGGATGCGGAAGGAGTTGTTATATTGTATCCTAAGCGCATTATAGCTGCGCTTGGTAAACTTTGTCCACAGCTGGCAAGTGTAGAAACATTGACAGAATGCTTTAAATAACGTCACCTTAACGTCATCAGAGCAACGCGCGAATCTGCGCGCTATCATTGTTAGCTCGTACCGAGAGAGCCCTGCGCTCCCTCTCCATGTCTCTGTCATCTTTTATATCGTCTGATAAGATATGTCCCAAGTATTTAAAGCTCTTAACATCCCGAACTGACGATCCATTCAAAAACACAGGCGGAATGGTCTCCGGACCCTTACCCGCTTTGAAAACGAGCATTTCGGTTTTCGCTACATTATATTTGAGACCATGTTCTTTAGCGAACTGGTCACAAATATTGAGCAGTTTTCTAAGTCCGTTTATTGAGGGGCTGAGAAGCACCATGTCATCAGCGTAGCTCAGATTGTTAACGCACACGTTACTAATATGGCAACCGACTTTGGTACTTCTCAGCTCCCCAATAAGGCCGTTGACGTAAAGGTTAAACAGGTCCGGAAATGTCAGTCCTCCTTGACTTACGCCACACTCTAACCTGTATTCACTAGAGAGTGCGTCGCCCCATTTTACATAGTTAGTTTGGTTTTCGTACCAAAACCTCCACAGATTCACCAATTCATCCGGTGCGTGTCTAGCTAGTTTGCGCCATAGTATTTTGTAGTTAACAAGGTCAAATGCCCGGCTTAGATCGAGAAAGCATGCATATACTGAAGTATCTCTATTAACATAATAGTTACACACAGTATATTTTAGACTTAAAATGGCCGCATCTGTGGAGAGTCCGGCACGAAAACCAAACTGAGCATCGTGAATATTAAAATTCCCTGTCCGTTCGGGTTGCAAGAGCCTTTCCAGTATTTTTCCGACAATAGTACCTAGCGATATGGGTCTATAGTTAGTAAGATTAGACAGATCGCCGGTTCTATTTTTTACAATAGGGGCCACAATAGTTTTCATAAGGCCCCTTGGTAAGTAGCTGTGCTTTAAGCATAACTTAAATACAACGTGTTTATAAGCAATTCCTATAACTTCGAGGTATTGAGCAGACCACTTATAAGAATCGAACTGCATAAGAAATATTTTTTAATATTTAAAAAAAAAAAAAAAACAGGTTTTAATACAAAGTAATTCAAATATTTCCGACTATTTATGTTATACACACCTTTATGTAAAAAGCGACAACGTCGCATTTTTCGATCGCATTTTTACTAAGGGATTGCGGTGCGCCTTTGCTATTTTTAACAATATCGAGATAGGAGAATCTTACTGATGGACTTAATTTTTTACCTAATTACCCAGTTATGAACTTTAGGGACTACGGTTAGGAATAGAATTTGTCTACGAGCTTGGGTTCCGGTTCGAATACCAAACAAGGGATTAAACGAAAAGTAGTTAAGTAAGTTTAGTAGTATTACAAAACATAAAAGCGAAATAATTAGGTAGGAACTTGCTGACCTACGTTTGCGCAGTCAAAAAAATTGACGGAATTGTACCTACTATTGACTTGTGTGTATGTTTTTAATTTCGAGTATGGTAAATACGCCGGTATTTAAGCTTGAGTGAATTTAAATCGTATTTAATTTCGAGTCAGCATTTTTTACTTAGGTATAATACCTACCTTTTATGAATAGCGGTGTAGTCTTTTTATTATCAGGTAGTAGATTTTCAATATCGCCAAACTGTAAACTGTAAAAGATAAATCTGAGGAAAATTTATGTTTTATCGTTTGCGGCAAGACTTTATCGATGCCGACAAGATAGCTTCTACTGGCACATCACTAGTTACACCGTAGGATATTATTCAATGATTTAAGTTTGGCAACGTCGCAAAAACAAGGATGCGGCATATGGGAAACAATTTTGGATCTATTTATATAAGAAAAATTATTTTCTCCGAAAATATCCATTTTAGAACACATGTTCCTTAGCCATTTTTGATTACTTTTCGTTAAGGAATCTAACCCTAGAGTTATAGGAATTGCTCATAAACACGTTGTATAATGGACAGGATCCGATATACCTCATCACTGGCATAAAGTATGTGCTCAATGCTGAGACCATCGTGTCCCGGAGATTTTGACTATGACTTGACTAAACCTTTTTTACTTTAAACTATTTTGACTAAACCTTGACTAATCCTCATTAGTAATTTCCAAATCAGACCGAAATATTTAAACACTACCTACCTAGGTACCTACCTACTAGGTAGATGCCTCGCAAGTGGTCTAAGGATAGGGGGATAAGGTCTAAGATAAAAAAAATTGGCAGTCATAGGGACTGCCGATAGAAGTGAAAACTTATAACTAAGAATTATAGTATTAAAATTTGAAAAAAAAAACATTAAAAGCAAGGCATTAAAGTTTAATTACGAATGTAGTATATTTAAGATCTTTTGTCTTCGTAACAACGCGCGCATGGGACAGCAAGGTGTCGGTGACGGTGACGGTGTCGGTGACGGCGTCGGTGACGCGAATCCACAAGTTTACCCCTACCAAAAAGTACTCAACGCGGCTAAAGAAGTTTTCACTTCAAAAATTCGCGCTTGCTTCGCTTTCCCTATGTTGTTTTCGAACACAAATATTATAAAAATATAGGGCGCGCGCCACAAGGCTACTGTCGACAAAACGTCATTCCCCTCCGAAGCGGCAGTTTAGTCCTGTCCGAGTCCGGTGCTTCTATGGCTACTAGTGTAGTCAATGCCCGTCCAGCATAAGTAAAGTAACTGCCTATTCTTTACGTTACGTGCAACAAATAAGGCAGAACGCTAACGGTTTTCTTCAGCCTAATTGCCGGTCCGCTAGAGAAATTACTGACTTGATGAATTTTCTGCGCACTAAGCGATGGCTGTGGTGATTATGGACCATAATATCCCGTTTTTATAGAATACGTGCCAGCTACGTCATTTAAACATACGAATTTATGTAGATCTGTATACCTGCCTACACAAAATAGCAATGTAATGGTGGTCTTAAGCAAAGGCACCACGATTTAATGCTCCTTCAAAGATATTTAAAATAAGTGGTTCTATACTTCTATAGTACCTAATTAATATTTTAAATGCGAAAGTTTGAATGGATGGATCGATGGATGTTTGTTACTCAATCACGCCAGAACGGCTGAACGGTTCTGGATGAAACTGGGCACAGAGATTGATTATAGTCTGGAATAACACATAGGCTACTTTTTATCCCGGAAAATTAAAGAGTACCCGCGGGAACAAAAAAAACAATCCAAGTGGACGAAGGCGCGGGCATCTGTCCTTCACCCGCGCGCCCGTACGATTCGCACTTGGCGGTAATTTTAAATACATAATACTAGTGGTTCGCCCCGAACTGAGACCTCGCGGTTTCACAGAGCGCCATCTATTGACATCAGTGTGAAGTTCTGTTAAAAATATCATCATCATTAAAAATTAAATAATTTCGTTTCCTTATAATATTTATCTAATGTTAGTATTTGTTGTTCAAGTACAGGATATAATTCAAATAATTGATCCAGTTTCAGGCTTGAGAGTTCAGAAAATCGAGAGTTCTGAGGTCAACTTTGGACGTTAGAAAATCGCCACTTTGAAAGCCCCCCATTTCGTCAATTTTAGGAGAAAAATTCAAAAAAAAATATTTTTGGACTCTATTCCTAATTATCTTTAAAATGATATACTGCAACCCTATGTAACGCTACAAAAAATATTTTACTTCGCATTCGCTTCTATGAGAGCCCCCCTGAAATAAATATTTTTATAACTTTTTAAGCCATATTCAGCGGGAGGCCATCGGTTTACATATTATATTTAAATTTGAAGTAATTACGTTCAGCAATTCAGAAGTTATAAGGCTCTGACAGACGGACGGACGGACGGACAAGTGCCAATTCACCCAAGTAGACTCAGAGACCTTCGCTTCGCTCGGTCAATTATTTAATACGGCCAAATTAGATGCTAGAAGTTGCAACTCAGTTGACAAATATGTATAAAGTAGGTAACTGTTCTACTTCTCATTTGGAGAAATCCTTTGAAACAGGATTTGCAAGATATTGAGGATGTTAATTTACGAGTACAATTCTCCAAATAAGTTAGAGTTGGATGATTGAATTTATGATTTAATTTGATTTTTCCTTATTTGAACTCAATAAAATTCTGTTTATTGCATAATCAAGTCGCTAATGCAAAGCGGCATAAGGCATCAGTTAAAGATAACTAAGTAGGCACTTTTATAAATTGTGCAAATTCGATACATTATGCGGAAAACAGAAAAAAAATCTGGCCTTCCATTCGAAGTGACACGTCCCACTTCGATCCCCGGGCACACACTTCATGCCCTAGAGTTCTTCATAATGTTCTCAAAGGTGTGTGTACACTTGGTCAGTGTGGTGGACTATGGACAAACCCTTCTCATTGTGTTATGGGACTCGTACTAGGTAGTATAGTGTGTCGGTAGGTTAAAATGATGACAGAATTTGAGCCTCGGCGACCAATCACCGCAGCTGGGAATCACAAAAAAAACGTGTTTTTTGCTGGAAAGTTTTTGAGTTCGATTAATAATGATATAAATGTGTGAATTTTTGACAGCGATGGTATATGCTCGAGATAAATAATGAGGTATGGAAATACGACGTTTTTTGCTGGAAAATGTTGGTGTCCCCTTAAGTCGATTAGCAGATAATGATATAAATGTGTGGACAAGTGTAAATGCGGTGTGAAACCCGGCTGGACCGGTTTCTATGATATTTCTCTCCTCACATGATCCGTATTAAAAGAAAACGCATTTCCCTGTGATGTACTTGATATTGACCTTATTTAATTACCTACATAGCACATACCTACCTACCTTATAGCTGATCATACTAATATTATAAATGCGAAAGTGTGTTTGTTGGTTTGTCCTTCAATCATGCCGCAACAGAGCAACGGATCGACGTGATTTTTTGCATGGGTATATTTGAGGAGCTGGAGAGTGACATAGGCTACTTTTTATCCCGGATAATTGAGGAGTTCCCGTGGGATTTTAAAAAAACGTATTCCACACGGACGAAGTCGCGGGCATTAACTAGTTTATAATATAACCAAGAATTTAAATGATAAGATTCAAGAATGACTTGCTCTAGCGACTTTGCAGATAGTTGTAATTTGTTAGAAGATGGTGGTGGTGTTGAGATGGTGGTAATAATGAACAGGAAAGGATCCCGGCTGAGATTGTTGGTTTGTCCTTCAATCACGCTGCAACAGATCGACGTGATTTTTTGCATGGGTATAGTTGAAGAACTGTAGAGTGACGTAGGCTACTTTAAATTCCGGAAAATTAAGGAGTTCCCGTGGGAATTAAAAAACTTATTCCACGCGGACTAAGTCGCAGGCATCCGCTAGTCATTTCATAAAATAGTCGACCATATTCGTGGAGTATCATAAAATAGTCAACTAAGTACTACCTGAACCTGGCCTAATCAAAGAATGTTCAATGTTAGGGATCTTGTCATTAATATTATTATTAACGTAGGGTGTCCATACAAATGTCGATGTAAAAAGTATGGGCTACGAAAGAAGAATAAGCCGTCAAAAACCGTAGTAAGTAGACAAAGTCGTGAGAAAAAGCCATTTATTTATTAAAGTACCTACCTATAGATACGTGACTTGGTAAATTAAACTACATTAGAAGGTTTTCTCGTTATAAAACCACATATTTGTGTACTTAATGTAAATTTCACTCGATCTATGATATAACGTGGAATATGCATGTAATTAAAGTAGGTAGATAAATAGCCGTAACAAAACAGTTTTGCCGTAAGAGGAACGGTTGCGGTAATGCCGGAAACACACTTTACACGCGACCCGACCCGTAACCACGCGACGCGTGTTATGGCCCTCATAATTTAGGTGTTTTTATTAGGACCAGTCACTGAGGCGAAAATTTATACTTTTAATGATTTTGTTCTCAACTACCATTACGTCGATTTTAAAGAAAATAAGAACTCTCAAAGTCTCTTTTTTCTCAAAACAAATTGTCGTAATCGATAGAGTACCTACAGTATTGCAGTTGATTAAATAAATGTTGTAAAGGAATATATACCTACTTAGGAACGTATTAATAAACCGACATCACCTAAGAACACGTTCTTAAGTATCGGTAAATTTTAGCTAAAGACCGGGTTTTAGCGATAGTTGAGACTTGAGAACCTACTCTGCTTAAGTATGATCTCGGTTTATTAACACGGGCCCTAGAGTCTAAAATAGGAAGAGTTAATCAGATTCTCCAAGATAGATCCCATAAGATGGATTTATGCCGCGATTTGACTTTCATATTTACTTACTTACTTATTATAATTTATTTTAAAAATCTTATGATGTTAGTAGTTTTTTCGTAAAAATGTTTTATACTTACCTCAAGCTACCCGAAGTAACAGTAAATTTTTCTGTTCGGACTTATATGAGATTAAGGAAAATCGACTCTTTCTCATAACTTCAGAGGCATGAGGAGGTTACTTAAAAGCATTTTTTACAACATAAGTAGATAGGTAGTATGTACTGTATAGTTTTTTAAATATTACTATATTGAAAACGTTACAATAAAAATTATAGCCAGTTACCTACCTTAAATTAAACAAATCTAAACAAATTTCATGCTAACTTGTAGTGGAATGTAAAAAATCAAGCCCGCGTGGAATGTCCTATCTATATATGGTGACAAATGCCCTATCTTTTTATTCAATATTAAAATTTTATTACTAATGTTTTTTTAGAGAAAAATTATAGGTTGGTTTCGTGACCTGTACATAAGAAATCTTTAAATTAGGTACTTAGGTTCTTTCTTCGTTAAAATTTACGACATGTTACCCCAGACCACCCAGACCAAATTTAACAGTAAATTCAGCTCTATATCTACATAATAGTTAAACTTTTGTCCCCCAAACAAAACAAAACATCCTATAGGTATACTCTAGGCTCTATCACTTGAAAATTACGATTTGTAAAGTACTTATTAATTATTTTCAGCATTATTTTAAAGTTATATCTTTAGAATTAGCTACCTATTGAAAATATACTGAAACTATAATACTTATATCTACAGGTATATTTCCAGCTATGACGCCACTATGGCGAAAATTCAGTCCTATTATTAGAATGCATGTAACCATTTTTTAATGTAATTATTTTTAAAATAAAACAATACAAAACTTACCTTAATCATTTTGAAAACTATAAGTTGGCGGCAAAAAATTTCAAACGTAACGTGCGATTACCGCATGATGATTATTCACAACTTTCTAATGAAAAAAAAACCACAAACTGTCAAAATTTAAAAAGTGAACACTTGTGCACGAAAACCACTAGGGCAGTAAAGAGTTTTTTTTAAATAATAAGTTATTTTATCATGTAAATTAATTAGAAATGGTATTTTATCAGACAAACGTCACTATTCAAGGACAGTCAAGCTGGTCTGGCAGGTGAAATAGGTCATGATTTGATTTTATGTTACCCCTCCACTGGGCAATACTTTACTTGGTTGGCTTCGTGGTAGCACACGGTTACCTACTCGGACTTCAAGTGATTTTTCTCTTCGCACGGTGACGGCCGTTATTACGTGTGTGTTCCGTTATAAGCACTGCGAGCACTGGCAGTGCTCTTTACTGCGGACTTTCAGTGCTCTCAGTGTATTTCGGAACGCACCCTACGTTCTTAGGGTTCCGTAGATACCTGAATTAGGAAAAAAGGAAACCTTATAGCATCACTTCGTTGTCCGTCTATCTCTCAACACCCTTTTATACGGAACTCTTTATTTACCGGGATAAAAAGAAAACTATGCGTTTTTCCATACTGTAATCTATCTTTGTGTTAAATTTCATCCAGATCCGCTCAGCCGTTCTGGTGTGATTGAGTAACAAACATCCATCCAAACTTTCGCATTTATAATATTACTAGCTTTTGCCCGCGACATCGTCCGCGTGTATTACACAAATTTCAAACCCCTATTTAACCCCCTTATTGGTTGAATTTTCAAAAAGGCATTTTTAGCGGATGTCTACGTCATAATAGCTATCTGTATGCCAAATTACAGCCCAATTCGTCGAGTGGTTTGAGCTGTGCGTTGATAGATCAGTCAGTCAGTCACCTTTTTCTTTTATATATTTAGAAGTATGGGTTATGGGTTTAATATTATTGCCATAATCCTAACAGGTTAGCCCATTACCATCCTAGACAGCATCATTAGGTCAGTGAACACTCTACCTAAAACTGTTTCCCACCAATTACAATCCGGGGTATCTTTAAATCAAGAGTGAATAGGCATCTTCTAGGAAAGCGCGTCCCATCTTAGGCCGCATCATCACTTCCTATATGGTATGATGTGGTCTAGCGCAACCCTGTAATGAATATTTTAAAAAAGGTGAGATCGCAGTCTCCAATGGAATAAAAAGAAGCTATGCTTAGTTAAAGAACACGCAGCATTAGAACGAAACGAACATAACCGTAGATATAATAATATTAGTAACCGTATAATTCAATGTCGATCGCCAGTTATTTACAATATCAATGGCTGACTATGATTACGCCCTGTTCAGGAAAGTGGGATATAATTTGTAGTGTAGTTATGGTCCCAACTATCCGGAAGCTGACTAAATCGTAGGTTGTTGCCCGGTTGTGTAATACAGGTAGGTAAGTGGGTACGGCTTTTGTTGAAGTTACTTCCGGAATTTTCTCGATCTCTATAGATTTTAGCTTTTTTAAGGTAAACTTATTGATTACTGGGCTTATTAATTACTGCCATAAACATTATTACCTAATATTATAAATGCGAAAGTGTGTTTGTTTGTTGGTTTATTGGTTTGTTGGTTTGTCCTTCAATTACGCCGCAACGGAGCAACGGATTTTTGGCATGGGTATAGTTGAGGACTGGAGAGTGACATAGGCTACTTTTTATCCCGGAAAATTAAGAAGTTCCCGCGGGAATCAAACAAAACTTTAACCACGCGGACGAAGTCACGGGCTTCAGCTAGTCCTTTCTATAAGCGTTGATACTGATAACCTTGTGGTTAAGATCTATTCCTCCTATTCGGGGAGTCCGGGGTTCGATCTCCGGCCACGCAACTCTAACTAACTTTAACTTAAATTTTTTCGCTTGTTTGTCTAGATGTCTGGTTCTGTTCCACGGTCCACCTCTGCCACGTACCTTTTGCAAATTATGGAACCAGCTTACACCTGCTTTGTTTCCTCAAAACTGCAATATCGAGCAATTCAAGGGGCGGATAAACAAACCCCTTTCAAAATCCGACCGGTTAAAATAAGCGTTTCCTCTGGAGCTGGATGTTGATTTACGAGTATAATCACTTAACATCAGGTGATCTACATATAGATTCTTAGATAGACAGGTAGATTCTAAGCTAATACTTACCTACGTACTGCCATCTCTACTCTTCTATAACTACTAGATAACTTACTTACTAGATACCTTTACTTACTGCAGCTACGATACGTACGCTTACGTACTGGCTTTAGGAGTAGTGTCGAAGTATATCAACAGATGGCGGCATACGAATATAATAATTAAATCCTAGCATTTTTCCTAGGCTTGCCACCATTTTCACTTGGCAGCTCTGCAGAAATATGGCGAAACCTTGAGTGGAAAAGTTACATTCAGAGCGCGATTGAAAACGTCTGATTTTTTCATCGGCAACGGACCTTCCGTTTTTACCGGACTTACAGCGTTGTATACAGGCTGTTTTTTAGGGTTCCGTACCCAAAGGGTAAAAACGGGACCCTATTACTAAGACTCCGCTGTCTGTCTGTCTGTCTGTCTGTCTCCAGGCTGTATCTCATAAACCGTGATAGCTAGAAAGCTGGAATTTTCACAAATGATGTATTTCCGTTGCCGCTATAACAACAAATACTAAAAATTAAAAAAATATATATATTAAGGGGGGTCCCCATACAATAAACGTGTTTTTTTCGTATTTTTTTGCTCAATATTAAAAACGGTAACAGGTAGACGGTTCAAATTTTCACAGAATATTAACTTGTATATTACCTTTCAAAATAAATAATTAAATATCAATAAAGTAAATATTATAGGGGGGCTCCCATACAACAAACGTAATTTTTATTTTTAATACGTCATAAATCGTAAAACTTACTACAGGTTTGTACGGAACCCTCGGTGCGCGAGTCCGACTCGCACTTGGCCGGTTTTTTTTTAATCCACTGTAAGTTATCCCTCGACTGCGATCTCACCTGATGGTAGGTAAGTGATGATGCAGTCCTCGATGGTAGCAGGATAACCTGTTAGGGGTATGGCGGTTATATCGTTATATTAAACCCCTAATCGGTTTCTACACGGCATCTTACCGGAACGCTAAATCGCTTAGCGGCACGTCTTTGCTGGTAGGGTGGTAACTAGCCACGGCCGAAGCCTCCCACCAGGCTAGATAACTGGAAATGCAGAAATTATAAATTCCCAAATTTACCCTGCCGGGGATCGAACCCGGGACCTCTGCAGCACGTTAAGAGTACAGCGCTCAACAATGCGCCAGGGAGGTCGATTTTGAGCCATTATCCTACTAATTATAATTTGTATTAAAATGTTGAAATTCATGGTCTTCCTTTTATTTTTGATGCTATGTTATTTAGCAAAAAATAATCCTTATAATGAAGCCTTTCGATCGGTATGATAAAGCTACAGGTAATTTTTTTTTCTCGTATAGCGGGTTCGAGTCCCGGTTCAACTAGGCAATTATTTAAAAATCTATGAATGCAGTTTAAATTGTATTTTAAATTAAAATGAAGTCTTCTTTCAGTAAAATGCTCCATCTACGATATTTATGGTACTTCCCCTCCATGCGGCATAGCCGTGGGACGCCCTGTATAATGTACCACACTGATTACTCCGAGATTACTGAACCGATTTTAATATATTATATTTTTTTTGCTTTTATACAAACTCTATATGGATTTTAGTTTATGGTCAGTTGAATAACTACATTTTTTTTTGTCTTCAATATAACCATGCAATCAATATTTTTCTGATAAAAATATATGAAACTCCTTTCGAGTCCTACTGAATTTCCACTAGCTTTGCATTATGTAGAAGCGGACTTGATGAAATAAAACAAATCCCGTAATATTTATAAATTTATTTACAGAAATAGTCAAATTCTTAAACTAATAGGTTAGAAATTAGAATATAAATTAAATTAGATAATTAATTAGTAAGTAATATCTGAGCATAGTTTGTATTTACAATTTTAGAACAATCTTTACAAACTAAGATACCTAATTAGTACTATACAATTTTAAAAACTGGTTAACATGATTGTAAATGAGTAGTTTTTAGTGTGGCACGTTTAAAAGAGTCCTTTTAAACGTGCCACAGGCTAGCGTTAGGGCGCCTTCAAATTTGCCGCAAAGCGTAGCGCGGCTGCAGCGCGGCTGCAGCGCTGCGGCCGCGAGGTTCGAACATCATAGGGTTGTACCTATATTTATTTTCACGATGGACTCTGACGAAGAAACACTGCTCTGTGTTACTATTAATACGAAACAACGAAAATATAAAGTAGTTGTGCTAACAATACATAATATTATACTTACATGCTTCATTTTTTTTCACTTTCACGTCTTGTTTGTGAAATCAAATAAATATTATAAATGCGAAAGTTTGGATGTATGGATGTATGTTTGTTACTCAATCACGCTCCAACGGCTGAACGGATCTGGATGAAATTTGGCACAGAGATAGATTATGGTCTGGAATAGCACATAGGCTACTTTTTATCCCGGAAAATTAAAGAGTTCCCGCGGGAACCGAAAAACCTCAATCCACGCGGACGAAGTCGCGGGCATCAGCTAGTTGTCAATAAATTTAATGCATATTTCTTCCCAAGCCTTTTTCTTTTCGATTTTATTGCTGTACAGTTTGTCGGACTTCGAATCCCATATTGCTGGACGACTCTCAACCTCATCGATAAATTCTTCTACCTGATTTTCGTTCATGTTTAGACTTGAACAAAAATACGTGCGCAGTCCCGTCACTAGTCGATCGATGAACTGATGCGCGGCAGCAGCGCGGGTGCAGCGCTGCAGTCGCGTGTTTTTTATTTATATGGATTTACAAAGCAGCGCGACCGCAGCGCTGCAGCAGCGCTGCAGCCGCGCTGCTTCCGCGCGGCACTTTGCGGCAAATTTGAAGGCGCCCTTACCCCTGCGAGGGGACCGATTAGGTACAGCTTACACACGTCTGCCTGGCGTCATTTTTGCCGTTGTGCTATCCATTGTAAAGATGTACAAACTATACTATTATTGTAGGTATAGAGCAAATATCCCATAAATAGCTTACTTTGAACAAAGAGTCCCTAAATAATACAGGCAAGTCCTTAGTTTTTAAATAATCCTACTCAAAGATATTCACGGTGCAAAAGAAAATAATAATAACGGAGAAATTCCACGTATTTTTAAAAACCTTAATACACGCGGATGAAGTCGCGGAAAAAGGTAGTACCAATATAGATCACAAGATGTATATATATATGTATATAATAATTATTCACATATTTTATTGACCGCTGGAGTACAGAAATCATTAATGTTGGCATTAAAGTGAAATTGCCGGATTCGATGGCGACGTTCGCATGTTAGCTCAAGGCAGACAAGGTGGTGAGTGGTAACGATGATGATGTTGATGATGACGGTGGTGATGACGGTGATGATGATGATTCCACGACTGGCTCATTCGTTAGCGGGTGGCCCAGAGGAGACCGCAAGTTAATCTCAACTCTAACTGGTTTACGTACTCTAGCGGTAACATAATTAAATAATTTAGTCATAATTCATTAATTATTAAAAATGGATAGATTAAATATTTATTTATTACAAAAGTTCTTATTATATTTTTGGTTCCGATTTCGTTTAAATCCGATCAACACACTTTAAAACCCTATCTACGAAATATCTGAAATATTATGTAAGTACGTATCTACATTGAAAAGTAGTATAAAATTATAACATCCTTGTATGTAGTGCAATAAGCATTTTTGTAATTTTTTGTTCAGAATAAAAAGAAGTTGTGGCAGGAGCAAGCAAAAGTTGTAAAATACTTTTGTAAACAATGTAAACATTTATGTCGACCGTATTTGCTGTGACAACAGACATTCTTAATTATAGGTATTAGGTACCTATGTTATAACAATTACAAGTTGTAAGACATTTGTAATGTTTTTAGGCGAAGGCTAGACGTTCAGTAAATACTGTAGTCCGTCAGTATGATAAATACTGCAACATCACATTCCGTTCACGGAATACACACGGAATACACACACATACATCCATCAATATACTAGATTACACGATCAATAAATACCACGGTATTTGGTAAATACTGATGGACCACAGTATAATACTGAACGCCTTGCCTTACAATAATTTGTCTCGAAAACTAAAGTATGACAAGATAATAGTGTAAAGAAGAAGTTATGGACCCCTTGGCTACTACAAAGGGGTCCATAGCCCGTAGCTTATACGGTCTAGTCTGTGGTTAACTATGAGTAATAAATTAAAGCCTATTTACACGACTACACGTGGTAGTGTTGCAGTTGCTCAGCGTTGATCACGGCACCATGGAAAGGAGCCTCTGAAAACAGAAATAATGACTATAAGCATCATACATCACCTTTTTACTTAATGTATAAGTGACCGCAGACTTCAGAATAAGTAGATATAGAAATGGTAATAGCGTGAACTTGTCACAGCATAGCTTGGGAAAAAGTGTGCGGTAGTGTAAAAGACAGACGTTCTCGTAAAGTTTTACGTTTATATTGGTGCTATGAGTGAAATTTTAAAAAGCTGTAACACACTCTCCTAGGTTTAAAGATACTGAATACTATTTCTATTACATTATATTTTGTTATTATGTGATAGCAACTAATATAGCGAAATCTTTTTTAATACAGCATAATATAACTCACAACTTTTTTATCATAAAGTTCTTTTCAACGAGTTCTTTTTACACCCTTTAAATGGACAGTTTTAGTTTTAGCATTGAATTAATTAAAATAGTTTTTTATACAACATTTCGCCCCTCTTGCACAAGGACTCTTAAATTTTTTAATGGCAAACACTTTTTGGCAAACGCAATATTAAAATATGCTCTTGCCAAAAAGTGACAGCATTACAAAGTTTGTAACAACTAAACTAAGCAAAAGGTATTTGACGCAATAATAAAACTGTAAAACAAATCCAATGGCGAATTAACAAAGTACTACTACATATTATTATAGGTAAGGTAAAATCGAATCTCTGGCTAAAAAAAATGGTTGTGAAAGAATTTCGCCTGCAGAATTTAAATCGATTCGTCGTTTTATCTCTTAAATATCAATATTTACATATTTTACAAGTAATGTCAACATTCAATGCTATGTAGATACCTAAGGTCATCATGGTTTAGCGAACGCTAAACTTTGGTATTAGCGACATAAAAATATTAATTTATTAATTAGGAATTAAAATAAAATAAAATGGTTAGTTTTTAAAATAAGTAATTGTAATAAGTCGTGATAATAGTCATTTGATTGTCGTGTTAAAATAGTTATGTACAGTCAATTAGGTGGGTACAATTATTTACCGCTTCCAATTAAATGAGTAATGAGTCTATTTATTGTTATTATTAATTTCTTGCCGAGTCTGTCAAGTGTCAAGTCAACATACCTCTTTAGTCAGTCAACAGTCAAATGTCAGACTTGAACAATTCTGTTTCCTCGAAGAATGAATTTTACATCCTTTTTCCGCCTACTGTTTCCTGAATTTTCCGTCTCATTCTTATGTGTGGATGTCGTAGTCGTCGTCGATGTCGTTCTAATTGTAGTCGTTGTACTTGTAGTCGTCAATGGATCTGGTAGCAGTTCAGCGGGAAGTACACCAATCTCATTATCGCTGACCACTGGCGTTGGTAGCATAGATATTACCCCTTTCTTCAACATTTCTGCATATTGGGTATTGAATCTTGGATGTTCTTCTGATGATCTTTGATTTTCATTGAGATATGCGTTAACTTTGGCTAAATTGGCGTTAATTTTTTGTATTTTAGCTGACGTTAACCCTTCGTGTTTGTGGACAGTCGGGACAACGGAATGTTTGGACGACGCGTAGTCATAAGAATATGTGTGTCTCGGATCGTAATCCGTATAACTATCCGCAATGGCTGGTTCTCCATAAGAGTTTACAGCTTCCCAGGACATAGGTTTAAAAGGCGGGTAAGGTTGGGGCGGGGGAGGCATTTGGTCGATCACAGCAGTTGCATCTGCATGGATTGGTGCAGCGGAAGAAAATACGTCTTTAACAGCACTAAATACTGTATTTAGTATTGAAGGTGGTGGTTCTAACGGGGTGTATCCTTGATGATGTGTTGAATGGTGACTCGAGCTTGGTGCCGCGTCTCCCACGGGTGTAAGGATCACCAGTCCGGCGTGTAATCCGTTCAGTTTGCCCCTTCCTGTCTCAGAGAAATTTGTCAGTCAACGTTACAAGTTACGTCAACGGTCAGTTTAGGTGCTTACTAGGTTACATAATAATGCCGAATCAAATTTATGTAGACCTTTCTAATGCAATAAAGATGATGATAAAGAACATTAAATATTATAGGTACATCGCTGTGCTAAGACATTATCTAATGAGTTCAAATCATTCTGGGTTTGATTTGATCAAAGCTTACTATAGATGGGTACGTTGCAAAATATTATGAAAAGCCTGACTTATGAAATGAGTCAGCTAAGAGCATTTACAATATTTTTAATTGGTAAAACATGCTTAGCCTTAGTCATGATTTTATTGAAAACGTAACTTTAAAAAAAAGCCACAAACAGATAATTTAATAATGGTAACAATGTGCATAATAAAGCATTATTTTTGGTGATAACTGATAACGAGACATGAAAGTACCTAAATAAAAGAGATTAATCTTCAAAATCAGTTTGGCATAGAGCATGCAAAAGCGTAATGTTTTTGTTGTTTTAATGCTAAAAAATTGATTTTTTTTTATTTTCGTGTGGCCGTGACCGGATTGCTGGCAGTTACCTCGGCCAACATATTATAAGTTTGGCTTGATAATTTTAACATATACAATTAGTTTAAAAATATACGTTCAAAAAAATACTATTCATGTCTAAGCAGCATTTCAATAAATTTTATATTTTGTAAGAGTCTCTAGGTATTTTTTTATAATAGATTATATTATTTAGTATATAAAACATTTCCTCCGCATACTTCTTAAGGAAATCTAAAATCTATGCGTCGTGTCACAATACGTTGGGCTCTAAACCTATAGTTGTAAATTTAATTGCACAAGTTTTAAGTACTTTTTGATAATCCGCATCTTCATGAGCTATCAAAGAGGAGTGAGGATAGAGCTGTCAATTTCGATGTGGCAGGTAAAATAGGTTTGCATGGTAATAATTTTGATAATACATAGATAGATAGATAGATTAACTCTCTATTGCACACACTTACAACAAAGACAATAAAGAAAAAGGTTAAATGATAAAACAGAAGGGTGCAAAAGCGATCTTATTGATAAAGCAATCTATCTCTTCCAGACAACCGTTGGGGAGAGGAGATTACAGTTTACACATAAATACATATTAAGTATTACAGTAACTGTTGGTGAATAAAAGAATGTTGGTGAATAAAAGAAGAGTGATGTCTTTAACACCTTTCACAAATTCTTCCGGTCAATAAGGTGTTGCGCAAGGCAGTCCTAGCTGTTTACTACTTTTCAAAACACGCGTCCATCGACCGACTGGACCGTGTCACTCGGCACAATTCCGAACCTCAATACCTACCTACTTCACCTACCTACCTATAATTTTATACAATACGTAACAAACATTTTGTGGGTTATTGGTGCAGATATAAATATTTATATAGACAGTTTTCAGTTGCTCATCTAAATGTGACATAATCGCTGTCGATGATTAAATAATACTGCATCGTAAAATAGATTTAGGTAAAATGAGTGGTCTGAAGCTCTTGAGAAGATTTTTAGCTAATAAAATTAATATTAGAGGTTTTTGTAATTATGATTTAGTGCATCTTTGCAAATGTACAAGAGTGGGTTATCAGTAACCGAAAGGCATGTTGTTGAAATAGATTTCAATAAATAAACAAACTTGCATTTGGAAAATATTTTTATACATTTTCCTGTTACAATAATTGCTGATGTAGTACCTAATCATAATATACTTAAATTGCGATCGTAATTACAAGGAAATCAACTGTTAATATAGATCCTTAAATTTCCCATCCGTAAAACAAAGTCTTAGGGGGTGATCATAGGGTGTCTATTTGCGCCCGAAATTTTCATAAATATTACGCTGTGCTACTTTCGTTTTTATTAAAAACGTTTTCAATCGCAACTTATGCAACACAAAAAAAATCCTAAACTGTTAAATAATAATAACAGGTTGTCGTCATACGTAATGTCCTGTGAAAACGAGTACAAATTCGACGCTGTATCAATTCGCAAAACTCAAAAGGTTATGGCATAACAAATTTCCATACGGGGTTTTGTATTACGCAAGCTGTTGTTTATAAAACAACAGCTTGATGACATTTATAAAGAGAATAGTTTTATAGAGTCATCATGATTAATTAACCCCTTATGGGTTTAATTTTCACAAATAGTATCTTAGCGGACGCCTACGTCCTGAAAACTATCTATATGCCTTTCAGCCCGATCCGTCCAGTAGTTTGAGGCTTTGAGCTGTACGTTGATAGATCAATCAGTCAGTCACCTTTTCCTTTCATATATGTATTTAGATTATAGCTTATTACTTGTTTAAGTTGTTGGCTCAAAGTAACAATTTTTTACAGTATTAGACAAAACGCTCCCGTTGTGTTGAAATCAGGGGAATATGTTATATATTATATTATTTGTTGGCACGACAGCGTTACGTCATATAAGGAAGGTAGGTCTTTCAAGAGATAGGCAAACAGATAGGTCTAAACATTAGACGCGTAACTTTGGTACCTACTCTGGTGGTACACAGCAATTAACTATTGTTTCAAAACTCTTACGATAGTCCTAGGCATTTAAATCTAGCAATATAGGTACTATTTTTTAATTATGGAATATGGTCATCCATGTATCATTTAGTATAATTGCAAATGTTTATTTATGCAAGTTTCGTTATTTTCGGTTGTTTTTTGAAATAATCCTTTCTAATACATTGCATATTTTGCATTGCTGATGGTTTTTCCTACAAGTCTGTTGCGAATCTAGGAAAATATGCTCCAAAATAGCTTATCTTATACAATATGCAAATCGATTCTAATGGAGATAAACTCCAAAAAGCGATACTGTTTAGAAAATAAATCTTAATGTATATTTACTTATTAAAATGAATTATTGAAATTGAGGTGCGTGACCTACATTGTGCTCAAGAAAATGAAAAATTTAACATAAACATCTTTTAAGTGTTACGTGCGTGTATTAACTTCTGATTCACTTTATGATTGTGATTGTGGGTGAACCGGACCGGTGACATAATTCACTTTCACTGAAACCACCGGGTTCACAAGTGATTCGGTTACTGTACTACCATTGTGGGTCTTCCTGGGTATTAGTTTTAACGTGAAAGGAGGAAGGTGTTCAATTAATGATATAAATCTAGGTCATGTTAGACCTCTGGGTTCCATCGAGTTATATAATGTTATTGATGTAAATACCGACCCTAATGATTAACTTTGTATATTGAATAATGTGTTAGATTATAGATTACATTGATATTAATATTTGCTTTCGAAGCGAAATATGAATATTTATAAGAGTTTTTATAGTAGTTGTATAGGAGTTGAAGGCATTTTTAAGCATTTTATCAAGGGAATAAAATTAATAGGACATTTTGATTTTTAATTTATGATTTTATTCTGTTGAAACTGAACTTAACAGTATCATTAATACAATTCAAGATTGATAATAAAGCTAAAAAGACAATACGTAACTCTAATCAAACAATTTGGTGACCTGAAGGTATCAATACAATGTTTGCAGGTCACGAAATACAAAACAATGGAATGTTACATCATTCAACAAGACGTATTGTATTGCCAGAATTCTGACAAAGTTAAATAAATAAAGCCACTTGTCGGAAAACGAAATGTTACGTTAACGAATACCAGTTTCTGTTTAAAAATGAAAGTGAAAGATTATGCTAATAAGAAGGTTTTTGGAACAGAGAGAAGTTCAGAACTGTAATTTAAATAACACTAAAGATCCCATCTTTTTCAGCTTAAAATTGTTTAATATTAATAAAATATGAGTAATTAACTAACTAAACAAAATTGATGTAAATAAAATAATCATCATAAATATGTGATAAGTATATAATATTTTTGCTTAATTTCTCAAGAAAGAGAGATAATTAGTATGACTTGCTGGTATTTTCTTAATCTTGTGGAGATAGACATGAAATATCCATTACTTTTATAGAAGCATTTTAAACATAAACAGCTACAAGAATTAATTATCTTATTCATACTTCTTTACAATATAATATTACATTGATATATCAACCGAAACCTGAAAATAGTACTTAAAACGCGAAAACAATAGCAACATGTATATCGATCGATATGTACATTATGAACTGTTGAAATAAATTAGGATTATGTACATATATTATTTGCATATCAGGAATCATAGCATCGGAGAAGCAAAATTCACAGAAGCTAGAAACTTTGACCATAGATAAAGGCCTTACCACAAAGAATTTACTAAATCGTAATATCGATACAGAAGCTCCTCCGAAGGTTCTGGTATCGAGAGGTATGGCTCTGAAATGATGCCATCGTTTACTACTGAAGACATCACTATATATTCTGAAAAGTAAAGATATTCAACAAATACAAATTAATAAACATTTGCTAGCACAGTAGTCACTTTCCTTTTTCTGCCTCTTTTAACAGTAGAAATATTTCATATTCTTTAGCGATGTAATATGTATAGAAAAATAAAGTTACTTTCTTTCTTAGTGTTTGTTGGTTACTTATATAATTTAAAAAGTTATTCTTTCTACGTATGAAAATGAACATAAAAAAAGAGTGAAAGGAAAAGTGTAAAAAAACATAATACTTATTTTGTGTAAATTTTAACCTATTTTCAAATAATAGCTTAATGACACTAATTTATTTAAATTTTACGGTAAGTAACATAAAAATATTTTTATTTTGTTTTACTAAAATGATTATTTTAATTAATCAGTAACAGCAAAGTCCTACTTGAGTTAAAATATTTAAATTTTGTTTGCATTAACCTTTATTTTCTTTAAACCTGATAAGTATTTAAAAAATGATTTGTGGTTAGTCAGTTATGAATTTTGCCATAAGCAGTTTACTCACCAAATTGTTTCAATAATTTTTCCATTTGTTGTCATATTAATTTTACCTAAAGGTGTTTGATTTTCTACAGAAACTCTTTAACAACGATTTGCACAAAACAAAGCGTTCCCTTACTTCTTAGGTCCATTACGGTTTTCCCACAATCAAGTCCAGTGCACCAAAGTCAGTCACGTTTAGCTAAAACTTACATAACTCTTGATTTAACCGGCTATATTAAATTGTTCAACTTTAACCTAATCTTACGCAAGTGTGAATTTGTTCTACATTTGAATAAATAGAAGCTATTGTATATTGTGTAATTCACTATCAAAAACGTTATGTGATATTTTGAAGACAACGCTGGCGCAGTGAGGCGTATATTCGCATAAGCTAGAAATTAAGAAAGATTTATTTTGATTTGGCTAGGTATAACTTTATAATTCCGTAAATGTGCCTATTTTGCTGTGACTTAAATCAAAACATACATGCCTATTATCTGCCTTAAACTAGCGATCTCTATTGCTAAAACGAAGCATCAAAAAACGGTACCTAAGTCAAAAAATATATAGTGATCAGCTTATCTGCAGGTCTTTTTTGCTCATCTGGTGACAGAAGAGCTAGCGCATCTGTTTACGTGAAGGATAAGCGAGATAGTTCAGCGCAGAGATGCATCCAGTATTTTTCGTACAGTATTCCACGTGGACTCCCTTTTTATGCAATTAGATTACGCTAGTCTAGCTTATAGCTGAGCTTAATATAAGTAATGAAGCTGTTAACATTAAAAAAAGAGATAAACTATCTGAAACGTGAGACTGGTGCAACTACAGCTACGGAAATTTAACAAAAATACTTATTAGCTTTTGGTCTCATTTTCTGGTGGCACCTGAAGCATTAATTGCTTATGGCCGCATTTTTCTTAAATTTATTCTTCTTACAACTTTCACTGTGTTTGATGCTTGATGATAAATGCAGTACAATTAAATATTTTTGAACGTTAATCATGGTAGGTTACTTTAAATTTAATTAATTTAAATTTTAAATGAACTCAACCGTCTGTTAATTCTTATAGCTAAATTATACACATTGTTACCATTTTAATGCATTTAAAGTTTCGGCTATATATTCTTAAGCTTGAATTTCTCAGTACCTAATAGGTTTTTGTTACAAGGTCGGATATCATTTTAGAAATGACTAGCTGATGCCCGGAGCTTCATCCACGTTGTTTAATTTTTTTTGATTCCTGCGGGAACTCCTTAATTTTCCGGGATAAAAGGTAGCCTATGTCACTCTCCAGGTCCTCAACTATACCCATGCTAAAAATCACGTCGATCCGTTGCTCCGTTGCGGCGTGATTGAAGGATAAACCAACAAACCAATAAACCAACAAACCAACAAACAAACACACTTTCGCAATTATAATATTAGTATGATTTCATATTACTGTATACCACCCTTTTCTATATAAATAAAAATGAATGTTGCTAAGCGCATAAATTCCGAATGACTGCACCAAATTGGATTTAATTCTTTTTTTTGTGTTCGTCATAGTCAGGACAAGGTTTGTAAAAAAAATTTAAGAGTTCCCGCAGGAACCAAAAAACCTCAAATGGATGTTTGTTACTCAATCACGCCAGAACGGCTAAGCGGATCTGGATGAAATTTGGCACAGAGATAGATTATAGTCTGGAACAACACAGTTACTTTTTATCCCGGAAAATTAAAGAGTTCCCGTGGGAACCAAAAAACCTCAATCGACGCGGACGAAGTCACGGGCATCAGCTAGTTAGGTAATAAATATATTTTCATTTTGGGCTAAGAAACATTAAAAAGGTATCATACCATCGATCTGTGAAGGGTACTTGTGAGCAGCGTATCCAGTAGGTGCAGCTGGCGCGGTGTGAGCGTAATGCGCGGGCGCAGACGCACCGTACGAGCTTGGTGGGCCATACTCGATGTGTGCGGGAGGTGGCCCGTAAACCGCCGTGGCTGGAAATTATAATGAAAATATTATCTTTAAAATGATATAAAAAAGGTGTTTGGTGTAACACTTAATACAGAAAGTCTTGAAGTAAAAGAAGAAGTTTAGCGCAATACTGATCTCATTTTCCTTATCATAAAAGTAGCGGCTTATTGATTGTGTTAGTTAGGTGTAAAGGTTTTTTTTTTAATTTAATTTTTACAAAATAACAACAATTTACATAATATTATTAACTTCTCATTCTGAAGAACAGATCAGTGTGCTTAGCATGCGCACAACGAGATTATCTCGCGACGAGAGCGAGAGAGATGCTATGGATGTTGTCGTTGCGGGCAAATTTTTCATTTACCCTAACATGCACAAAATGCGGTATATTACAAGAAAAAAAATAGTCGAAATGTAAAGGTTCGTAGAGAAAAATATCACAGCTAAGAAATATTACTTTTATCTCTACTTTTGACGTAACGAGACAAGTAACCATGTTAGCTTCAGTATAGACAGAGAGAGATAACGGGTAGACATAATTTTACTCTTAGTGCGCATGCTAGCCATACAGCTGGTGTCGAGTGTTAAAACAATATTAGGTACTAGCTGATGCCCGCGACTTCGTCTGCGTGGAATAAGTTTTTTTAAATACCCACGGGAACTCGGGGAAAGGATAGTGCTAACATCAAAATGCAGACAATAATGATAATGCTGACAAACCTTACAATGACATAGTAACATAACATAATAATGTAGAATACTGGAATTTATTTCAGCTATTTTGTATTGGTTGCACAGCTCATAATAATATTTTATGCTTGTAATATTTCAGCCATAAACTAGTGTGTCATTAAATTTAACCACTAAGATTAGTACCTATAAAGTATCTACTCTTACGTAAAGTAGTGCCAAAGTTTTAATGATGACATTTAAATTTTCTTGAGGACCTACTTTTGAAAGCAATGAAATAAAGTTGTAAAGTCAAGCCTAATACAGGCTGTTGTAAGATTTAGTAAAATTATGAGCATGCATATCTACGTTTTGTAAACTATGGTAATGTGAATAGTAATGTAAGAGTTAAACCAGGAAAATCTTAATGCCGTCCTGACCAATTTCGTACACATTCAAATGGTACAAACCCTTGGCTAATCTAATAAAGCTATATGTACCTATACAAAGTTTCTAGGTCAGGGGGATAAACCGAGGATTGGTTTTAATTAATAACTTAGATAACTTCAACTTATTAATACATTTTTATGAGTAATCAATTGTTTTAACTTTGAAATTTTCTATGAAAACTTGTTTTGTTATTTATGAGAAGATTATATATACCTATGTGTAGTTTAACATCTGAGTACTTACAAACTGGATGCTTTGGACTTAAAGCAGCTGAGCTAACGATCTTCTTCCCAATGTTGCTGACAACATCACCCTTCGATGATATAACCTTGCCCAGTGTAGCTGCCAATGCTCCTCCTCCCTTAATAAGCTGGCCCTTCAGAATGGTAACTCCACCAGTAATGGCTTTCACGGCTTGGAATAGTGTGTAGAGAATGGATTTCTTCAGACCCCAGTAGTCAACTTTTTCACTATGCTGTGAAAAATAATAATTTTGATCATAAATTATAAGTTTAATTAACTTACAAACTGGATTAACAACCGAAAAAAGAAATCGAATAATTAAAAAAAAGTAATTGAAGAAATACTTCTATAGGTTTCTTGGCAAAACAAAAACCCAACATGTGCTCTTCCTGAGATAAAAGCAAAATGTGAGCAAAACAAGTATATAAAAAAATATACTCGTACCTAATATTATCGGGAAAATTTTCACCAATCGTGTTTTCAAAATACGTAAATTTCCCCAAATATTAAAGTGGTAACTTTTACAAATTCTGAGATAAATAACGATTTCAAACTACAAAATTGCATAGGTATTAAACGCTCTTAGAAAGTTTTTACCACTCGGACAAAGTCGCGGGCATCGGCTAGTATTGAAATAAATAAACTTACTGGTTCATAGGAATATCCCGTGTCGTGTTCCGAGTGGCCAGTCTTGCTAGAAGCGGACGCAATGAACGATGCGGCACCAGCCGACGCTTGTCCCAGAAGACCAACCTTACTCTGCAGTCCTGAGGATGCTTTGGATACTACTGCTGATGTGAGTGCTTGCGCTGATGATCGCTTGGTTCTGTTGCAGCGGAAAATGATAGATGTGAGGTATTGAACAAGTTAGTCAAGGCGATAACATGGATGGGTGAATGAACCAAGTAGTTCCTAATTTGGAAGTTTACTTTCATTCCATTCCTCGAATTCCGTACCTCCGGTAATTACACTAAGATCTAGTAATGATTAGCTTTAACAGGAAATTATTTGAACTACCTTCCTCTTCACAGTATAGATTGATAGCAGCTTGATGAAGATTTTTCAAAATAGGGCTGTGGCAAATCTATACTTCTATACTAACATTATAAATGCGAAAGTTTGTATGGATGGATGTATGTATGGATGGATTGATGGACGGATGTTTGTTAATCAGTCACGCCTGAACGGCTGAACGGATCTGGATGAAATTTCGCACAAAGATAGATTATAGTCTGGAATAACACAGCCTACGTTCTATCCCGGTAAAATAAAGAGTTCCCAAAAACCAGAGGAACCAAAAAACCTCTACACGAACGAAGTCGCGGGCATCAGCTAGTGAAGACATATTGTACCTTCTAGTCTAGACTCTAGATCGTGGTGCAACACTGATGCTTATCGATCGCACTAATTATTCGTCGATCACCATACCTACTGTTCACCATATAACATATCAATCTGTTTGTAATTTTAAAAGGAATGCTAGGTTTAAGGAATATAAAGTAGTTAATGGTACCTCATAATCTCTTCTGCCGCTAAGCCTTCAGCTAGTACTTCTAGCTGCTGGGGTGACATCCTGCTGATTGCAGCCATGTCTATGATGTCTAGCTCCAACTGCTTCTGTGCTGGGGCGGCCATCGAGGTGGCCATGCAGACCATGCAGATCCAGACCTGAGGGAAAATTAAATGATGTTGGAAATGTATGTAAAAATACTAATTCGTGCCACTCACTTTGCTTGCTAGCTTTTTGGTGGGCAAGTTTTAATACAACGAAAATTGAGTGTGATGTAACTTTTAACCCGAAATAAAAAATGGCCTCTGCTGGGGATCGAACCCGAAACTTATCACTTATAAGGCCCTCACCACAGCGCCAGAGACTTATAGGTATATGATATGTATGTTATATTTATTTACAAAATTAGAACGAGCGGTAGTCACGATGAAAGGTAACAAACCTCGGCCGAAGCCTCCCAACACACGAGAGACAAAAGAAGAAATTATAATTTCCCAAATTGCCCATGCTAGGGATCGAACCCAGGTCCTTTCATAAGACATTACTGCACCAGGGAGGTCGTCAAATATAACGAATGAATAAACTTAAAGATGAATTTTAATTATATTCGTCCAAAATTTTAGTTTTAGTAGGTAGGTTAGTTAGATTACCGAGTTTCTTACTGGTTCTTCTCGGTAGGAATGGTATTCCGAACCAGTGGTAGATTCACTTGACAATTCAAAAACACTTGCAATAAGTTTATTTGAATAAAAAAATATGAGTTAAGTATTGTTTGTCTATGGTAGGTTATGTTTTAACACAAATACACACAAACACAAAAAGGTATTGTCTGCGAGTCATTCAACGTACATCGAGTCACGATTACAAATAAAAACGAAAGTTGAAAATGAGTTAATATCCAAATAAAGTCATCATTTTTAAAAGCGACTGTTAGTCTAAGGTGTTTACATAACCGGTGCCTACTTCAACGTTCACGCTTTTTGCGCTTGACCATCGATGACATTTGAACTTTTTTAAGGTCTTTTATAATGATCTTCGTCATGTACTTATGTGATAATGATGCTGGAGATGGAATACATAATCCCGATAAAGATGACTTTTGAAAGTTGTTCTTGAACTATACTTGTCGAAACCAAGGACCTTTAAAGTCCTTGGTTGAAACAGTGATTCTAAGGTTCTGAGGCACATGCCGACGTTATAGGCAGTATCATGTACCTATCTATCCAGATTTTACTACTAATTAGTTAATTGAATTATTTTGCGAATAGCTGCTGAGTTTCTTGTCGAATTTTCTCATAAGAATCTGCTTTCCGAAAAGTGCCCTGTGCCTCCAGTTGACTTACGTGATACAAAGATCACGCTATAAAGCTGCAAGCCTTGGTTACCTAATAATAATGATTGAGGCTCTAAAAAAATACTTTCCATGAATATAACAAACACTGCCGAATGTTACTTATGATATAAGTAACAAATAGTTTGACAACATCATACACAAACAACATAACAAGAAAACACATGAAGTGTAGAGGTACATCCACAGAAACATTTTGGAACATGTTACATGATAACATTAAGTAACTTTGTAAGTATAACTTTTGCGGCCACTTGTTGACGTTTGTTACATATTGATCATCACGTCCACAGATAAGAGAATCAAGGATCACGTCCATGCCGAACTAAGAAAACGAACCTTTGGAAATTATGACGGAGTAACTGTATCCGTGATGCATAGCAAATAAGACAACACTCTGTAGACAACTTAAGAATTATTATAAAGAGATGGCAGATAAAGAAGAGATTATTGGAACGGCATGATATTATCTTTAAATACTTAATTAAAAACAAAAAATTGCAAAACTAATGTAGAGAAAAATATAGTGAGAGTGAAGACAATTTAACTATTAGGTAAGTACTATACGTTACTGCAAGCTATCATAATTGGTTGACTGTTTTTAAATTGGGCAACGGTATAACTTTTTGCCGTATGGACCGTGCCGTATGTTACGTTGCCACATAACAAGTAAGTAACTTCGATGTGGATGCACCCTAAGTACAAAATAATAAAATAACGCATGGAAAAATAACATGTATTATGTGACTGTTAGCAAATAGTTTTGCGTGCAGACATTTGTCATAACTGCGGGCTATTGATGTTCTATGTATTTTATATTGGTTTAATGAGGAAACCTCTGGTTCGTTAGTCACAGGTCAATTATTATAATAATTTATAATATTATTAAAGTTTACTTAGCGTTCCAACCTTGATGATCTCCTAAAATACCTACCTACATGTAATTAGTTGTGATAAAGCGGAACTAAGTACATAATAATATCGCATACATAAGTCTGAGTAATATTTTATTCTTTTTAATAATACGGACAGTTAACATTTAAGTACGGTTAGATTTGTAATAATCAATAGGCAGGAACTAATATTGTAAAATATGTGAAGTGTGATGGTATTTCTGCCTGTATGTCTGTCTATCTCTCAGTCCATCCGTCTGTCTGCCTGTCTCCTATTTTTTTGCAGCACATATTCAGGAACTAATATTGTAAAAGATGTGAAGTGTGATGGTATTTCTGCCTGTATGTCTGTCTATCTCTCAGTCCATCCGTCTGTCTGCCTGTCTCCTATTTTTTTGCAGCACATATTCTGTGCAACCGATTTTAATAAGAATAGGTTCAGAGTCAGACAGCTTGTACGTACGTTTAAAACTTAGGAACAGAATAGGTATCTACTCTCTACATAAAGACTTGAAATATTTGTTTCTCGGGAAATCAAACAGTTGTCACGGGATTTTCCCAAATTTAAGGAATGAAATCGGAGAGCACGTTAAGCCGTCGGTCCCGGTTATTATCACTAACATGCCAACGCATTGGAGCAGCGTGGTGGGTCTAAGCTCTTATTCCCTCTCTGATCTCTCCTATGAGAGTGGAGGCCTGTGCCCAGCATTGGGACGTTAATGAGCTGTAGTGTCAAATACCCAATTGTATTTCTTTGCGCAACGGCTCGTCTCTGCGCGAATCTCGCGCGTACTCGCCTTGGCAGTGAAAAGCGAAAGTGATACGTGCACGACGCTACGACAACGGCCCTGCTTCCGCTTACGGCACTGGTTTTAGTGCGGCCACGACGCAAGCGACGGATAAACCGACAAAGAATTCATTTATTTATTTATTTAATAGGAAGCCAACGGTAATTATTATTATTATACTCTTTATTTGCACCAAAAAAACAAAAAATAGAAAGAAATAAAAACACTCAGACATGATACAAAAGGCGGCCTTATCGCTTACTAGCGATCTCTACCAGGCAACCTTAGGCAACGGTAATGCAATGATTTTTTGTCTTATTCTTTTACAACTTATTTATATAATCTTATGACTACCATTGATTACACACTTACAGGCTAACTCAACATGCATGATAAAAGAAGTAAAAAGTAGATCAAAGAAAAAAAAAAAATTACTTTAAAAAGAAAAAAGTAGTAAAGTATTTTTAAACAATTTCGACAAAGAAGTTGAAGTTCTTCATATTCCAGACAATCCTTTAAACCAATCTCATAAGCAGTCCATTGTTGGCTAAATGCTCGAAGATTTCAATTACCTAAAAACTGTTTCTTCAAGCATATACCTAATTGTGGCCAATTCTGTTTATTTTTATTTTATTTTTCAACAATGGGTACTTGAAAGTCAAATTCAAAATAGAAATTAAGTTTCGTGGCCCTTTAAATTCGCTAAGAGCAAAATGTCAATAATTTTGGTGGGTTAATTAGAAATGATGATTGCAGTTGTTCTTAATAACAACTTTTATGTTAATTTGTGGTGGGAAACTCTGTGTAAATTGTTGAGTTTCACTTTTGGAAGTGAAACATTTATATTATTATTATTTTGTACTCAACAGTTGAAGATTACTTTTACCAAAAGATTTTCTTCACCTTCGGTCTACTGTCTGTCTCTCAATCGAAGTCTAGGCAATGATTCTACTTAAGTTTAGCTCTATGATTGTTCCAGAGTTCCATATTCTTTAGAGCACCTACTTTAGACTTTTACTTCCAGCGTTTGTAGTAGGTCGATCGGTGACCAGTGTGCATAGTGCTAACGCTTAAAGTCATAATTGTTTTATTATTGTTGTCTTTCGTATTTTAGAATTTTTTAATCCTTATTTTAATGAAAAAAAAACTAGAAGTTTAATTCGCTATAATCCGCCACAGTAAGTAAATCTATGTGGTACAGAGCGTACCTTGAACTTGCAGCCCGCGATATTCTCCACACCACATAAATCTTCTAAAATACCCTCAACGTACGTTTCACTCCGACACCGGAGCATCTTCAGGAGATGTTGACTCTACAATTCACAATCGTGCAATTCACAAGCGAATTAAACTTCTAGTTTTTTCATTGTCATGGACTTCCGCAAAGTAACGTCTGCTTCTATCCAAATCCTTATTTTAGGAACGTCAAGGTACGTGACATCAAACAGTATTTTTTTTATTACTCATGCCGCGCTTCACATAGAGTAATACTATTTTATAGAAGCCAATTTAAATCGGAATTTGTAAAAGTTGTAAAATAAAACTTGTTCAGTAATAAACAGAAGCTACTTTTATAGTTTATCAGTATTTTTAATAGCAAGAGATGGAACCTCTGATTAGGTGCGAACTGACTTTTGAAATATTATCTTACTAATATTATAAATGCGAAAGTTTGGATGTTTGTTGCTCAATCACGCCTGAACGGCGGAACGGATATAGATGAAATTTGGCACAGAGATAGATTATAGTCTGGAACACAAAGGCTACTTTTTATCCCGGAAGATTAAAGAGTTCTCGCGGGAACCAAAAGCCTTAATCCACGCGGATGAAGTCGCGGGCATCAGCTAGTGCGTGATAAAAAAATATTGCTCCACGTTGACCAACCACTAATCTCAGTATCCCATAACCACATGTTATAGAAGTGAATAAAAAATGACATAGAGGAAATTACCAATAGGTTATGGTGACTTGCATGCTTGGCTGATCAATTAGATTGTATGATGGGCATCTACTGATGATAACGTTTGTTGACATAAAGTTTCCTTAATAGAATTTTAAATCAGATAGTATAGTCAATACAATAATATTACTCCCAGGGGCAACCAGGGGTGGTCTTTTTGATTAGGGGTTTATTTTTATTTTTATTTTATTGTTAGTAGGTATTATATAAGGATTTGTTTTAAATTTATTTTATAGTTAAGTAGTTTAATATTTAGTTTTTAGTATTTTAATATTGTATTAAGTTTAATATTACTTAATACGAAAGTGTGTCTCTTTATCGTATCTCGGTACGTATACAGAATCTGTGTATTATCTTTCCATCTGTCAGTTTGTATGTCTGTCTGTTACCTTTTGGACCCATCAATAAATTTGTCCGCTCTATGCGACATTTGATTTCAGAGTAAGTTTGTACCTTATAGATGCGCATATAGACTAGGTACTATTCAAATCAAATTAAATTCAATATTTTTTATTCAAATAAACTATTACAAATGCTTTTTTATCCTAACAAATCCAAATTTTTCAAGGGATTTAAAAACTACGTACACGTGGACGAAATAACGCGCATCATAATAATATCTACCTATTAAACAAAGTTTAAAATAATAAGGAGTATTTATTTACAAAAATATGAATGAAGTTAATATCTTTCCGCCCGAATTAAATAATAAAAGGCGCGGCGGCATATTAAAACAACCCCAGATTTAGCCATTTGTGCACTCCTATTCTCTTACGCTCGAACCAAAATATATTGAAACTTCGGATATCCCACCACCACCACCACTACAGCCTATTAACGTCCCACTGCTGGGCACAGGCCTCCACTCTCATAGGAGAGAGGTAATTAGAGCTTAGACGCCGTCACCACGCTGCTCCAATGCTGGCTGGCGGGCTTTAACGACTATTATCATGTTATTGATAATGACCGGGACCGACGGCATAACGTGCTCTCCCCCCCCCGGGGTGTTTCACCCCCGGCACGGGGGTGAAACACCGCTAACTTCCTAACTTCGGGCTGGTACTGAGAATTTCTAGTAAGAAAAACCCAATACTCAATTATGGCCCGACCCGGGACTCGAACCCGGGACCTCGTCGGCCGCAGTCGAACATGCCAACCACTAGACCAACGAGGCAGTCTCATAGTAGGTACTTCGGATATACCTATACCTAATAGTATGGGATGATTAGCATTTAGCAAGTAAAGAAAGAGATAACGCGTGTCAACGTTAAGAAAATATTCGTGGTGTTGTTGAAATCTGAGAGGAAAAGGAAGTCCGGCTATAGATCACTTGTTGGTATTTTAACATTTCCAAATTCTCACAAACACCTATTTCACGTATGGTTTCACGACTTTTGAGTTTTGATATTTTAAAAGTGAAACTGCTTTAAAGTTAAAGCACCACCTGAGATCCATCCATCAATCATTCCTTCCAGGATCCATTATCATCAATCATCATACCAATTTCACCAGTTTTACCAATTTCATTATCATCATCATCATCATCTTTGCAACCCATCGTCAACTCACTACTGGGCAAGAGCCTCCTCTCTGAATAAGAAGGGTTTAAGCCATAGTCCACTACGCTATAGTCAAGTGCGGATTGGCAGGCTTCATATAGGTACCTCTAGGAGAACATACCGGGCATGCAGGTTTCCTCACGACGATGTTTTGCTTCACCGATATACTCGTAGCAAGTGTTATTATTAATTCAACGCGCAAAATGAGATAGGTAGGTACTTATACTCCGAAAAGATAGAGGTAAGCGGCCCGGGTCCGGTAGATTTAAATACAAAATCTATACTAAGGAGTTCTTTAAGTATTCCTTGTCCAACGATTTATTTTACTTTTGTCTTTTGTCTATGAAGTGTCATAATTATTGACAGGCAACCATCGACAAAAAAAATGCAATACTCCAACGCATATCGTTTTTTCAAATAGTGAAGCGACGTGCCCTTTTATCCGATATTTCGTAACTCGTATACTCATCTAGTTATTACAAGTACGACTTTCAAAATAGTCACGGAACTTCAACAAGTTAGCTTTCTTGATAGTCAATATCTTTGGCGATGGATGGTTTCTATGACCTGACGGATTCATGTACATTTAGTGTACTGTTGTAATATAAATGATTTATTTTAATACATGTGTATTTTAATATATGTACTTAGTAATTTAAACGCTTAAGTATGTTTATAAAATAATAAAAAATGTTGAGCAAAGATAAATATGTATCAATGTGTCAAATCGATTAAAACTTCTTCTTAAAGAAAGTCGATTGTTATCAAAAATCGAATCAGTAACGCGTTAGAAGTTAGAACATCATTGACTCCATCTGCCAAAAGTAAAATAAATGATTGGACAGAGCATACTGACTAAGCGACTCTGCAGCCCGTATTAATAAACCGATATCAACTAAGAACAAATTTCAGCCCCCCGTTTGTAATTGAGAATAAGTGTAAGAAAATCGTCGATTTTCTTACACAATAATTGGTCCTTTTATTCTTAAGTATCGGTAAAACTGATTTTTACCGTAGATTGACCGATACTTGAGAACCTGTTTTTAGCTGATGTCAGCTTATCAATACGTGCCCGAGTCCGGCAGTAAGACAATAAAAACAAGGCGTCGATATCGATGAATATACTTAACGGGTTTTTTATAACTCGTACGTACCGTAGGTACGTACTTTTTATAAGTAACTATACGTATTATGCGTCGACGCAGGCCAGGTTGCGGCCAACGACTTATAACGTAACTGTATGAACGAAAGTGAGTCCGTTTTGCTTTCTGAACCACAGCTGTGCCACAAATTATCTGCATTTGTCACATTTATTGTGTTTGACGCGTTACTATTATCGATGGAAAGCGGTGACGCCCCATCACTAGCGGAAAAATGTTTACATGGATTTATATAATTTTATTTTTTTTGCAATTCAACCAGGTAATAACTGCCTCGTTGGTCTAGTGGTTATCATGTTCGACTGCGGCTGACGAGGTCCCGGGTTCGAATCCCGGGTCGGACTCGGGCCATAATGAGTGGTGGGTTTTTCTGATTAGAAATTCTCAGTACTAGCCCGGAGTTAGGAAGTTGGCGGTGTTTCACCGCCGTGTCTCGGAGAGCACGTTAAGCCGTCGGTCCCGGTTATTATCACTAAAATGATAATAGTCGTTAAAGCCCGCCAACCCGCATTGGAGCAGCGTGGTGGGTCTAAGCTCTAATTCCCACTCTCCTATGAGAGTGGAGGCCTGTACCCAGCAATGGGACGTTAATGGGCTGTAGTGGGACTAGGTAATAGCGCTATTGTTTTGGGCACTTGGACGGCGTGTATTTTTTGTAAATATAATAAGTAATAGTTTTTTCTTAATGTAGCTATTCTTTGTTTAATTTTTTGTAGCCCTAAAACAACTCAAATTTTTATTTCTTGCCGAAGAGTAGCTTTTGAGCTTCTAAGCGGTTCCAATAATTATTATCATTAGTAAAAGTATCCTAGTAGTAGTAGTAGTAGAACTGCAGGTGTTGGTAGAGGTACGTAATTTTGTATTTTTATAATCCATCCATCCAATATCCAGGGGAAGATATACAAGGCAAAAGGGGCGTGAGACGGATAAGGACACCCTGGCTGAAGAACTTACGCCAGTGGTTCAATAAAAGCACCCGATCATTATTTATAGCTGCAGTGTCGAAAGTTCAAGTTGCCAATATGATCGCCAACCTTCGATAGAAGAGGCACCAAAAGAAGAAGAAATCTATCCATACTAATTATCTATACCGATATAATAAATGCGAAAGTGTGTCTGTAGTGTAAAAGTGTTTCGTATTTATAATATTAGGTACTTAAGTACTTACAATGAAACCTCAATGAAAAAGCCAAAGAAAGAGATCAAGTTTTCAGTAAATCCGCAACAGAGCAACGAATCGACGTGATTTTTTGCATGGGTATAGTTGAGGACCAGGGAGAGTAAAATAGACTACTATTTATCCCGGAATATTAAGGAGTTTCCGTGGAAATTTAAAAAATCTTATTCCACGCGGACAAAGTCGCGGGCATAAGAAGGGCAGCTAGTAGTAAAATAGTTCGTTTTGAAGACTTGACTATTCTACGGACGTAATGGACGCGTTACGTAATCTCGTGTCACGACTCGAGACTCCGAGACGAGTTGTTACGTTAGCAAAAAAGGTTAAAACGGAACTCGATGGTTTACTTTTAATCTCTTTATATGTCGGAAGTGTTTTTAACTAGCCTGTGCTCAAAATCTTCGCGAGAATCACTTACGTGATGTATATAAATGCCTAATTAATATACTTACGTAACTAAGTACCTAGTGTAATTAGCGACCGCACGCTGATTCGTGGAATTTTCGAAAAATCCATTTTTCGACCTCCCTGGCGCAGTGTCTAGCGCTGCTGTCTTAACGTGGGACGTCCCGGGTTCGATTCTCGGCATGGTCAACTTATAATTTCTGACTTTTCCCTGGTCGGTGGGAGGCTGCAGCTGTGGCTAGTTACCACCCTACTGGCAAGCGATTTAACGATCCGGTACGATGCCGAGTAGAAACCGATTAAGAGTATGGGTTTAATATAATTCACTTATTCACAATAAATATGAACTTCGTGTGTAAAGTGAGTTTATTAAAAGAAGGGCCCTGCGAAATGTCATGAAATTCCTTAACCGGATGGGCTGCTGGAAAGAAAGCTGACCAAACTCAGTAAGTAAAAAAGCTCGCCGCAAGCTCGCGTTAATTTTAATGGCGGGCGCTATATTGCGCTGCAATGACTACTACTCGTATTATGAATACCTGTGAACAAAATCGATGAATAACTTTTCCTTTTTACATAATAAAAAAATCATGATGGTTATAATCCCTCTCAAACTTTAGTAAATACTAAATAGGATAGACAAGGATACAGTGGGAATTTTTGGCAGACCCTATACTACGCATAAAATAGCCAAACTTCAATTTTTTTGGGTTCCGTAGTAAAACAAGGAACCCTTATAGTTACGTTCATTGACTGTCCGTGTGTGGGTCACAATAAAAATGTTTTCAAAATTAATTGTAAGAGTTGTGATGTACCTACCTATAATATTATACCTCTATGGATGTACCGCAGTTGGAATGTACTGACTACGGAGTGCCTTGTGAAAGATTTTCTTCCTATTCCAGCTATGATTGTATGGAATACTTAGACAGCTCGTTCTCTATCCATTCCTTAAAAAATACCTAGGTAGTTAACGATGTCGCGATCGAAAAAGAACTTCCGCTCGGCCTGCTGTTATAAAAATCTAGGTACCTCTAAACAGAGACGTTAAAGACAAAAGTAATCTTTCGGACTACCTACCTACACTTTCCTCCTGAACATGAAAAGCGAGAGTCGAAAATAAAAATCTAACGAAAGGCTAACAAGAGATATAGATATAATATAGATACAGGTTGCGTTAGGCTACATTTATTCCGCAAAATAAAAGAGTTCGCACGGTTTTTTAAAAACTTAAATCCACGCAGACGCATTAGTGGGTGTCCTCTAGTTAAACTGGTCTATAACTTCCACGTGAAAGGTTCAATTCCACTACGCGCCCGGTACACAGCCAATCAAAGGCCCAATAATTGAGGTCTAAGAAAATCGTAGTCATTTGAGATATTAAAACGTGTGACTCGAACTGTTTGCTTTTTGACATAATGCAGACAGTTCGAATTATCCGTTTAGTCCGACGTTTGAGAAACGTTTACGATTCCGATTTTCTTACACAATCGGGGGCTGGATCGCGATCCGCGTTCTGCGATCAACAACATATTAAAACATTATTTTTTCTTTTCAAAAAGAGCACCAGCTGAGTTTCTTGCCCGTTCTTCTCAGTAGAATCTTTTTTCCGAACCGGTGGTAGAGTCACGACGTTTCTTATGTGGCACAAGTTGTCCTACGTGAAATAAATCATTTCATATCAAATCATCTAGATTGATCGTTTACATTGTGGATTGACAGTCAATCCAACGTCAATCCACTCTTTACGGTGCGGATCGCGGTCCAGCTAGACTGTGTACCGAGCGCCTTTTAGTGTACGGGAACGAAACTAGCGGTAGCTACGGTACGGTACGGTACGGTAGCGGTAGCTAGCGGTAGAATTTCCCGAAATTCGTCGCCAGCTCTCGGATTCCATCGCCCCGCTGTCGCCGTCGCTCGGCCGTCGCTAGTTTCGTGACTGACGCCAAGAGTAGAGGAAACTGTTACATTTGTTAATTCATTGCAACTTAGCACACATCAAATATTCGTAAATAGATTATGAAACGCAATCAGTGAAGGTTGTAAGTTACAAACTTTAATGGTAATAGTGCAATATTATAGAAAGGTAAACATTCACCGCGATGGACTCTTGTGTAACTGAACTATGTCAGATGTGAATGTGTAGATGTTACTCTTTGATATGGACAGGCTGGTGCACTTTATTAGCGGATAATCTATATTATCTCTATCTCTATATCTCTGTCTCTATCTCTATCTCTATATATATATAAATCAATTGCTGTTCGTTTGTCACGCTAAAACTCGAGAACGGCTGGGCCGATTTAGATAGAATTTTTTGAGTGTGTTTGTGTGGGTCCCGGGATGGTTTATATTCACAATTGGACCCGACAGGCGGCGCTGCAGTCGGGTTCTAGCTTCAAGGCAGGACAACGTCTGGCGGGCCCACTAGTAATATATAAGTAGGCACTTAAGGTAAAACAAAACCTCAAATGGTGGGAATTCGTCCGTCAATTTTGCAACCCCCAACGCAAGCAGTGTTATTAAGCAATGGTTTTAAGTACATCCGTCTTGCGTTGCCAAATACACAATCATCATAATTTATCATTTACTAGCTGACGCCCGCGACTTCGTCCGCGTGGTTTAAGTTTTTTTTTCCCGCAGGAACTCTTAAAATTTTCCGGGATAAAAAGTAGCCTATATAAATCACTCTCCAAAAGGCCCAGCATGCGCACAACGAGTTAACTTATGTCTACCCGTTATCTCTATTTGTCTTCCGAAGCTAACATGGTTACACATGTGACTTGTCTCATTATGTCAAGAGTAGAGTTAAAAGTAATATTTATTATCTGTGGTATTTTTCTCTGCGAACCCTTACATGCCGACAATTTTTTTTTCGAAATATACCGGATAAATAGTGCATGTTAGGGTAAACGAAAAATTAACCGGCAACGCCAACATCTCTATATCGTCGCGAGATATCTCGTTGTGCGCATGCTAAGCCTGCAGGTCCTCGACTATGTCCATGCCAGAAATCACGTCGATCCGTTGCTCCGTTGCGGCGAGATCGGAAGACAAACCAACAAACCATTTTAAGTTTTAAACCATTACAAGTTATCTTAACCAATTATTGTTTTAAATTCGTTGCAATTTGGCATGATCAATATTTTTGCATAATGTCTTTGGTGTAAACTCTACCTAAGAGATGAGTCAAGTATGTGAAAGTAACAGTCACTTTAATGTGCTAACATAAGAATACCTCTTATTATACCTACCTACCATCATGACGATATAGTGTAGCTATAGGTAATCTTATGTAAAGTCCAATGTTTAGTAACCATTCACACCAAGTTAAGAACGAATAGATGCTAAACTTAATACAATAAAAATGCTTCGATTTACTAACTGGTTTATTTTATTATTTGCATAAAGTCGATGCCTGAGTGCAAATTTTTGCATAAAGAAATATTTTCTTTCATATTTAGCGCTAAAATGTCAATATATGAACGCAATTCTGAGTTTTTTTAGGCGTCAGACACTTAACTAGCGACGGCAGAGCGACGGCGACAGCGGGGCGATGGGGTCCGAGAGCTGGCGACGAATTTCGGTAAGATCCTTTAGGCAATCTGAAATTGTGGAAAAATATAATTTCGTTCATTGGCGAATCCAGTTCTGCCAGTCTGTTAGAGCGTTTGCAGTTATTTCGCTACAGACTGCGCAGCATATAACATTTGCAAAAAAAAACGAAAAAACATTTTTTTTATCTTTAAATTTAATACTTATAGAATCCGAAAAAATAAATCCCAGACGTTTTTGTCGGTTATCAAGTATTACCAGACCTCTTTCAAATTGTTTCCGAAATTCGTCGCCAGCTCTCGGACTAATCGCATCGCCCCGCTACCGCCGTCGCCCGCTACCGCTCATTTCGTGCCCCTACACTAAAAATATGTACAGTTTGCGCATGAGTTGAATGCAGAGCAAATGTATGGTGACACCATTGAGGTATTATGTACTAACGTACTAGAGAAGACACCGCGAATGTAATCTGTGCTGCGTCGCGAAGCACGCGGCGGGTGCGGGACGCGCGGTTAAGGTCATAGATGAGACACGCAGAAGTGACACTACGTATTTTCTGCCTATTGGGTTATTCAATGAGACTACTTTTAAATTTATGCAGTGTGAGACTGCATAAAGTGTACATATGAAATAAGATAATAGTAGACCTAGTTTTATAGACGGAAAAACATAATTAAAAAGTAAAAACAAAAAGATATTCATTTTATACAACTTTAACCTTTTTATTATTAACTGTTGACACTATAAAAGAAAACGTTGTAACTTAACCAATCCACCTATCATGTAAAAATTATAGTGACATTTTTATCTTACTCTACCTTATCATTATAGAAATGAAGTGAAATAAACATCGTTTCCGTTTATATAATAGTTATTTATGTAAAAAGAGAGTAAAATTTTTTTTGTTAAATTTTTAAAGTTTTACAGTAATTAATTACCGAGAAACTAAAGAAGTTTCAAAATGGCGCTGACTTTTTAAGTTTTGGTACCAGTTTCCTGTTTTGTGATCCTAGGGATCCTCAGATATCGATTTTGAACGAAATCGGTACAATAACAAAGAATTTCAAAATGGCACTGACTTTTTTAAATTTTGGTACCAGTTTCCTGTTTTGTGATCCTAGGGAGCCCCAAATATCGATTTTAACGAAATTGGTCGAATAATAAAAAAGTAAAATGTAAAATGTATGATCGTAGGTGTCTCATCTGTAGGTAAAATTAATTTTTTAATCTATGATATTCCGAGAAATGGTGGAACGTGGGTGAATCAGTAGAAAAATATCTTCAAAAATTGGTTTTGGTTTGTTTTCGTTAACGTTTTGTTTACTTGCCGATGATATGTCACGCCACAATATTTTTTATTTACAGTTGTATTATTTTTACACGTTTTTATAACGCACGACGGCATTTTAAAATTTTCGTGCGAGCACAATTTCGACACGCGGCCGCGAAGAGCGTAGGCGAGAGACTAAATAAGGTGAAGCCGGCCGGCCGCAAAGCATGGCGCAAATTTGTTGTTTGCGGCGTCGGTTCTAGTACTTGTACATATAATTCAATGGGTGACACATACATTTGCTCTGCATTCAACTCGTGCGCGAACTATATGTAATATGCATACTGCTGCTACCTATATGGAAAATACTTGGGAACTTTTTGATTTTCCGGGAACGTATCTCTGTGATTTTCGTCAAAATCGGTTGGACAGATGGACCGTGGGAGCGTAGCAGACATACAGATAGATGGACAAACAGACAGACACACTTTCGCAATCATAACACTAGTATGGACTAACATAATATTCTTGTTTTATTACTCTTACGGGACAAAGCGGTCGCATCTTAAAGAGAGACTGAAACAAAATTCCGATCTCATAATATTATAAGATTGCACTGAACGATAAAATTATTAAGTACAGTGGGTGGCAGGTGTATGTATAGGTACCAAAAAAATGTTACAACTACTTTTAGTTTAACTTTAATTCTTATCTAAACTAATATTATAAAGAGGAAAGATTTGTTTGTTTGTTTGTTTGTTTGTAATGGATAAACTCAAAAACGACTTAACCGATTTTAAAAATTCTTTCACCTATAGAAAGCTACATTATCAGCGAGTAACATAGGCTATATTTTATTTTCAAAAAATTAGAGATCCTTACGAAAATTGCAATTATGTGAACTAAGTCGGAAAAAATCCTCTTTTCTGAGAGCTTATATGGCGTGCGCTGCGTAAATAGTTAAAGTTACATGAAAACAATGTATGGTAGAATTGTTCCTCTCAAAAAGTTATAAAAAAAAGTTCATGATAGCATACATCTATATTTTAAGGTTGACTCACAATAACCATTTTTATAGCTATATTGGGTATGGACTATTAAGATTATTAGTGCTACCCGAGTGAAGCCGGGGCGGATCGCTAGTAACTTAATATTTATATCAAGTTATAAGAATTTTCATGTGGGTAGGTACTTATTGCACCTTTATTTATTGTACCCATTCTTCTTGGTTTACTGTCTCCTCCACTGTCGAAGATATTTTTTAATGTGCTTTAATCTCCACTATTATTCTTTTTCCTTGATGTTTTTATAATATCACTTAATTATAGGCACTTTGATGCAAAAATAACATTACATGAAGTACTAAATCAACCTATAATTTACGCTAGGATTTGCGAATGTAACTAAAATATAGTCAAATGAAAATAATAATATACATTACTGTCACCTGCGTTTGCGAAAGTGGTTACAAACCAGAACCACCATGTATCTACCTATATTAAAATAATAATGGTCAATAATATAATTGCAGTTGCTGTATTTGCAAGAAGTAGTGCATCGATCTTAACTGTCAAAATCGCAATGAATTGGGTATTTGACAAATAGTCAAATCTGCAACTTTTTTTTAAACGTCAAAACGCGTCTTAAGGATTTATAATAAATTCTGAAATGTGACGTCATTAAAGTTCGACGCACTTCTTTACTTTGATCGAAGTTTTAAAATGGTCAATCAACATAAAACCATCAGAGACGTGGATATTAAGACTTTTGGGAGATCCTGTATTTAATAATCACAATTTATTTTTTACTAGCTGATGCCCGCGACTTCGTCCGCGTGGATTTTAGGTCTTATGGAGTCCCGTGGGAACTGGTTTTTTTCCCCAGTATAAATATTGTTTATAATATATATGAAACTGAATAAATGACCGTCAATCTGACAATATATTTGAAGATCTCTCTACTGTCTTATATCTCATTTACTTTTGTATATGGAGATTTTTTAAACCAATTTTTTTTACTTTTCCGTACAATTTTTCAAACATTTTATTTCATAAGAACCTTCTCCTTACAGTAACAAACACAACAAAAAAAGAATTAGCGAAATTGGTCCAGCCGTTCACGCGTGATGCCGTGACCAAGGGAAATAGGGATTCATTTTTATATATAGAGATTTTTTAATAGTAGTCAAATACCCAATAGCGATTGCGTAGTGCAAGTAGAGACAGGTTAATGAAATTCAGATATTTCCCAGCGTATATAGGTATATTCCTATAGGAAAAGTAGACACCTGCATACAGTGTATACAACAATGACTCTGCCATGGGCTCTTTTTACACAAATCTATTGTTAACCTTAGTGAAATCAACATGGTAAAGTATCATCGCTTCTACATAATTATTGCCTTGCTATTATGATGTCATTAACATCAACTGCCTCGCGTTGGTCTAACTTTAGTGGTTAGCATGTTCGACTGCGGCCGACAAGGTTCCGGGTTCGAGTCCCAGGTTGGGCCATAATTAAGTATTGGGTTTTCTGACTAGAAATTCTCAGTACCTACTATCCCGGAGTTAAGAAGTTGACGGTGAGTCACCCCCGTGCCTCGGCCGTCGCGCGTCGATCCCGGTAATCACTAACATGATAATAGTCGATAAAATCCGCCAACCCGCATTGGAGCAGCGTGGTGGGTCTAAGCTCTAATTCCCTCTCTCCTATGAGAGTGGAGGTCTGTGCCCAGCAGTGGGACGTTAATGGGCTGTAGTGGTGGTGGAATATGATGTCATTGACTTTATTATTAAACTAGAGAACCTATGGTGTACTTGACTTTTAATTTTCCATATTTTAATTAAATCTAGCTTTAATCACTTAATCACTTCATGTTATTGGTAGAGCCAAAAATTGATCTATTGGTGATCGTATGACTGTGTCTGTCTTATTGTTTCAGGGCTCTAAAGCTACTCTGCTAGGTATCAACGGCGTGCACATGGTATTCGGAGCCAGGGTAGCCAATGGTTACCTTGATTTAGATACCTATTTTCAGGTAGAGCATGATGAAAAATAAGCATTGAGCTTTTTTTAACTAGGGTAAGCCATGCTTTTATGCCTCTATGGCGCGTGGCACGCGGTGATCATGATGTTGATAAATTTATGGTATTTTTGCTGCGACAATGGATTTTGGCCAATAGTAGGTGTTACCAATCAGAGATGATTGCGATATTTACACGTGGTAGCTATAATTTTTACATAAAAAGGGCCAAGGGGGCAGGAAATGTCTGTTTCCGGAATGCAAGCTGACACTGTGCTTTTCTTGCGTTATATCCCGGAAAATCAAATAGTTCCCAAGAGCCTTTTAAATCTATGCAGAGGAAGTCGCAGGCAATATCTTGTTACGATATCTATACTAATATTATAAAGAGGTAAAGTTTGTGAGGTTGTAGGGGGTAATCTCTGGATCTACTGAACCGATTTTGAAAATTCTGGTACCAATAGAAAGCCACATTACTTGTGAGTGTTCTAGGCTATATTTTAACCCGAAAAATTAGTGAATTCCCGTGGGAGTTTAAGAAACTTATCTCACGCGGACGAAGTCGCGGGCATCTGCTAGTTGAAATATAAATATAATTTAGTTGGTAGGTATGTCTGTTAACAATCCTTTACGGACTTTTTTAAAGGACTTTTTATACGAACATTTTGACAAGGCGATAATGATCTAAAATGATTACTTAATCGTCTCTTTTCTACATAAACCTACTTATTTAAGTACATCCTATCAGTAGCTGTTCATGTGATAAATGATATAATAAGCCATGCCGACAGAGAAAAACACTTTCTCGACATCTCGCTTTAAAGTTCAGACGACCATCATAGAGGCAGCATAGGTACCTATGTCGAAAAATTCTGATTCCGATGATTCCGATTAAATTTGACTATTAATAGTCTGTGAAAGTGAGTTGTAGAGTATATTTTTAATGTATACGTAGATGTAGAAAGTTTTCTAGATCGTGTAATACCTAAGAACTAGTTTGTCCTGAGGTTAAAGACCTATAGGTTAATGTAAGAACTTAAGTGTTTCATTTAGAATTTCAATCTGAATTATATTGAAGGGCAATATTTGAAAAAACTGGATAAAATGTTTCAACAGTCACATATTATTATTAGAATAATATATTAAGACCATGATTATATTAGAACTTAGTTATAATATCTAGAACATATAAAAGAAAATAAAATTCGATTGTTAAACTTTTATGTTTGGAAGAATCTTTTTGAAATCACGGAATTGACATTGACAGTTAGATTTATTAATGAGACATAGACAATAGAACGTGAAGAGAATTCTTATTTAACAATTTCCCCTTACCTTGATATTACGTGTGTTAGTCATCCTGCAAAACATGTGTTACGAGAAAGTCACTAGCGATTCACACAATCCACACACAGATTATAAAATAAAAAATAAATTAAATCGATTATGTACACAGTTTAAAAATATCGATATTGATCACGAATTTTTCAAAATGGCGAACGTTGCCGCCAAGTTTTCGATTCGAATTTCGAACTTTCTCGCGGTAATGCGCGTACGTCGTGCCTCGGTCGCTGTCACTCTCACCGGTCGTTGGATGCGTTTTTTCTTTTTATTTATATCGATCCCCGCTCCTTTTGCAATTGTGTATTATCTCATAATAATGTTATCAAACTTTATTTGGGGCATCTGATAGCTTTGGGCATTGATTTTTGAACTAAAACGTCAGACAAGTTGACCTAGTTAGGTACGTAGCTGTAAGCTTCGGATTATCCGTAACATCCACAGATTATCTCAATTTAGGTCAGCCATTGGGATTGTACATAGTTCAACCCGAAAAAATTCTATGTCTATGGTTCAACCTACCTAATAATAATAATAATAGTATATATAGGCGTATTTTTGGGATGCATAATCGCTGAAATTCATAAAAATCATAATATAAGTTTTACTTTTTACAAGCCTGAAATAAAAAAAGTTTTACTTTTTGTGTATAAATTCATCTAATTCTAAATTATTTTCCAATCTCCAGTCCATCACTATCACAACTTCCTTAACATCATTACTTTAAAATAACCACCGACCACCCACCGACATATTGAAGTACTGTGTGTGTCTGTCTGCTTCGCTTTAACGGCCAATCTTTTCAACCGATTTTTGATGAAATTTGGTATAGAGGTAGGTTACATTCCGGCAAAGGACATAAGCAACCTTTTTTACCTCGGAAAACTAAGGAAAACTTAATCCACGCGGACGAAGTCGCGGGCATCATCTAGACATTCTATAGGGTTATATATTTCCCGATATCATTTCAGTGGGCACTTATATCATAAACGGAATTGCCATCTCAATATCATATAAGACTGTATTTAGCTTTTGCGGTTACAGTACATACTTTAAAGAAATCCTAATTGATAAAGTGTCTTACAAACTAAATGATTTTCTTGAATAAAAATAAGGCGACATTTTTGACGACCTCCGTGGCGCAGTGTTGAGCGCTGTTGCCTTAACGTGCGGAGGTCCCGGGTTCGATCCCCGGCAGGGTAAATTTGGGAATTTATAATTTCTGAATTTTCCCTGGTCTGGCCTGGTGGGAGGCTTCGGCCGTGGCTAGCTACCACCCTACCGGCAAAGACGTGCCGCCAAGCGATTTAGCGTTCCGGTACGATGCCGTGTAGAAACCGAATAGAGGTTTGGGTTAAATATAACTGCCATGCCCCTAACAGGTTAGCCCGCTACCATCTTAGACTGCATCTTCACTTACCATCTGGTGAGAAGTTAGCCCTTGACTGCGCAAGGGCTAACTTGTAGTGGATAAAAAAAAGGCAGCCGGCTCTCTACTACCACTGATTCTTGCTGTGCCCCACCGGGTTTCCAATATTGTATTAAGAACTATTCTATTGTATTGGAATGCAAAATAAATGAATATGAATAGGTACAGTATTTCGTTGATTTAAGGTACCTATACCTACTTCCCTGGTGCAGTGGTGAGCGCTTGCGGTCTTTTGAAGTGGGATATCACGGGCTCAATTGCCGGCAGGGTCAATTTTGGCCTTAATTTTTTTTTAATGTCTTGTGTGAGGCTTCGGCCGTTGCTGGTTACCACTCTATCGGCATATACCCAAGTAGGTACCAAAGTAGACAAAAACGGAAAGTAGGCGCCATCTATATCATGCTTAAGTCACTAGGTAAGTAGGTAGGTAATTTATCAAAACTTGTTGAATTAATTACATCCAACTGTAGTGGAATCATACTGAGAGAAAGATACCAACTGATTACGCCATAAAAGTTTAGCAACAAACAAGTATGATAATATATTCGAGGCCGGAAATAAAATCGCGGGTCAAATCCGTATTAATCACCAAAATCGGAACAGTCTCAGCGTTAACTATTAAGTATGTTTATCTGGGTTATAATGTCAACTTTAATAACTTATGCTAAGTGTATCTAACTTAAAAACTAACCATTCTAATTTCTAATTCTCTCTCTCTCTCTACGTTGTATTCCTCATTGCTGAGAGTCGTGACCCCATTCTATTAATCACATAATGGAAGTGATTTTCTTTTGATAATACCAAGTCCTTCCGCATACGACTCGACTATAAGAGTACACTTTCCTTTCAACTCTTAGGTTACTTACGATTATTATCAGATGTTAGTAATAAAGACCGGTACGAACGGCTTAACGTGTTCTCCGAGGCACGGGGTAAACGAAAAGGCCAAATTCGGACTTCCAAATTCAGTTACCCATCCCGTTACCGACTTGGGTCAACGTTGCTTAAATAAAAATCGCAATCGACTGATATGCGCTGTCGCAACTATAAAAATACCTGATGAAAGACCCCGAAATGGTTAGATACATTTCGTGGATCATGGAAGAAGGAGGCAAAGGATAGAGACGGATAGAGTTAAATCGTAAAAGAGAATGAAACCCACAAAGGGTTACAGCGCCGAAGGAAGGAAATATTTTTTTCTAACAAGCTGATTTTGAACTGAATGTTTCAAAGCCTCTTAGTCCTAATCTAATCTATAACTACTAATATTATTAATGCAAAAGTTTGGATGGATGTTTGTTACCTACTCAGTCACACCAGAACGGCTGAACGGATCTGGATGGGCACCGAGGTATAGATTATAGTCTGGAATAACACGGTTACTTTTATACCGGAGAATTAAAAAGTTCCCGCGAGAACCAAAAACCTCAATCCATGCGGACGCGGGCATCAGCTAGTGTTTGAAATGAAGAGATCCGTCGAAGATCAAAAGTAACCGACTAGCTCTACGTACGGCTAAGCTAAAGTGGTAATAGGCGGGGCACATAGTTCAAAGGACCGATCGACGTTGGGGTCCCCAAAGTGCTGGAATGCGACCCCGCACTGGAAAGCGTAGCGTTGGCTGACGTCGCGTCCGTCGTCCGTCGGACGTCGACGGATGACATCAAAAGAGTCGCAGGCTGGATCCATGCCGCGGCGCGGCAAGACCGCGGCGTGTGGCAGTCCTTGCAAGAGACCTATGTCCAGCTGTGGAGATCTATCGGTTGGCAACGAATGTTACGTTAATGAATCAAAATTTTCCCTCGCTCAACAGCTCACAACTCGGAGCCCTATGTAATGACAATAAAAATATATAATAATCTACCAGATTACTTAAGAAACATTGAAAAAGAAAAAGAGTCTATATACACATTAAAAAAAATATTTAATTAACAAGTGTTACTACACTTTAAAGATATTTTTAATGATACGGACAAGCACACATAAAATCGGTCTCCCTACTCACACATAAAATCGGTCTCCCTACTACGTAGTAGGGAGACCGATTTTATGTGTGCTTGTCCCTACAATGTACAGCCAAACTGGGTATCCATAACCTACCTTACCTATTAGTGACTAAATGTTATATTATTTTAATAAACGACTGCCTGAAAAAAGGAGTATATTGTTTTCAGGGTTCATGTATGTATGTATGTGAGTTTGTATATGCCACCATAACTTCTATACGCCTGATCGGATTTTGATGAATGAGGTATCGTTAGAATCCTTAGTTTATTCCGGGTGACATAGGCTAGTAAAATTTTTAAAAAATTGATAGGGTCCTGCATCAAAGACTAAAGTTGTTTTTTTTCCCCAAAATCAAATTAACTATAAATTATTGTCATCATCAAGAAAATGATGAGTAGATTCCAAAAATATATAAGACTATATTTCAATATCCAGTGATTCACAAAAAAATATCATTTAACTATGGCAGTCGTATTTTTTAATTCTTTGAGTTATAATCACTTGTTTTCAAAAGTTACTTAATATGTTTATTACTTTATACGTCTGTTGTTGTTGCATAATTTTAGTCTAAATAGTGAAGTTTTGTGCATGGCTGGATGTTGCTCATATCCTTTCTAGTGCTACGCACAATAATTTTGCAATACTTCTGAGTAAGAGGTACATTTTACTAAGACATTTTGAAATATAATACCTACTCACGCACTCTGCATAGCTAAAAGCAATAAATCTGATTCTCTAACAAGAATATGCGTATTAATATCCATACAATCCATACTAATATTATAAATGCGAAAGCGTGTCTGTCTGTCTGTCTATCTGTCTGTCTGTCTATCTGTCTGCTACGCTTTCCCGGTCCATCTTTTCAACTGATTTTGATGAAATATGGTACAGAGGTAGGTCGAATCCCGGGGAAGGACATAGGCTACTTTTTATCCCGAAAATTAAGTTCCCGCGGGAATCAAAAACACTTAATACACGCGGACGAAGTCGTGGGCATCATCTAGTGCAGAAATAATTCTACTTGATGTGAGTATGTCGCTCGTCGCTTCTGTAGCGGTTCGCTAGCGTGTAGCGAGGAGTGAGGACGTTGGTCAAGACATAGGTCCCATGACCAATGTGGACAGGCTTCACGATAGATTTCATCTCACATGTGAGACAGCCCCCCTATTCTCTCTCAGCGGGTATCAAGAAATGAAAGCCATTGACATTTTTATTTTTGATCCATTGAAGGTTTGCTATGAAATGTAATTTTATTTACACAGCAAACGTTTATAGGATAAAACATATTATATGAAAGTGGCTTACAGTTTGTGATAGCCACTGAGCTAGAGAATAGAATTTTCTCTGATAGATATTAGTCAGACAGATATTCGGTGGGTAATAGAACCTCGGCCTCGGATTCTTTTTGTGAGGGTCCATGTCTCTGCACCGTATGTCATAGTGGGTAGGACAGATTAGTCAAAAACTTTCAAGCATAGTTAGAGAAATGTTTCCCTTCAGAATGTTACACAGTTAAAAAACTAAACGGGGCGTTTAGAAAACTAAACGCCGCCGCCCGCCAAACCAAGTTGAACGCGTCTACTTATTTCTTTTTACACGACTGTCCAAAAAAAGATGTGCATTTTCAATGTTCATGTATGTAGGTATGTGAGTTTCTTTAGTCCACCATAACATCTAAATGCCTGAACAGATTTGGATGTATATGGGGTATTAAAACATCATCCCGAGTGACATTGCATATACATTTTTGGAAAAAAATCAACATGACAGGGCAGTCATTGAGTCACTTTCACTTGTTCCTAGGCGTATTTGTAATAACCATAATGTAAGTATAGTAGATTGTATTATAAGGGAGCAAAATAATATTTTTACGACGAGGGCGCTTTTTTGAATCCAGAACGAAGTGAGGGATTCTAGAGTAGATTCTTTAGTAGAATCCTGAACGTAGCGAGGGGTTCAAAGTACGTCGCCCGAGCCAAAAATATATTTGCGCCCGAATGATACACTCTACTTTTCATCACCCTGTATGAGAAAATTTGGTTCCCGCGGGAACTCTTTAATTTCCCGGGATAAAAAGCATATGTGCTATTTCCAGACTATAATCTTTTTTTTTTGTTTTTTAAATCTACCTCTGCCAAATTTTATCCAGATCCGTTCAGCCGTTCGGGCGTAATTGAGTAACACACATCCATACCACCATACATCCACACATCCATCCAAAGTTTCGCCTTTATAATAATATTTATTTAATAATATTTTTTTTTTTTTTTTTTTTTTTTTTTTTTTTTTTTTTTTTTAAATATATATATATCCATATAGCCCTTTCGTTAGTTAAAATTCAGAAATTATAAATTCCTAAATTGACCCTGCCGGGGATCGAACCCTGGACCTCCGCACGTTAAGACAGCAGCGCTCAACACTGCGCCACGGAGGTCGTCAATTTGCGTTGGCGCTGAACACTAAGATGTTCCAAATTCAATAAGTGCGCGGCAAAGATAATTGCGGCGCACTTACGAGTATAAAGAGGATTAAAAACTCATTACTGCCCGCTAAAAGTTTCTTATAGAAAACACCACCTTTGGGCGCACATAAAGGCGAACCAAGTCGTCCTTTTCGAATACATGGGATGAAAAGTATATTTATTTTATAAAATGATGACGTAACATAGAATAAAACCCCTTTTGAAGTTACTTATTACGACCACATGAGTATTTCCGTTAGGAGGTTTATCTACCCTGTGCTACGACCTCGTAGCTGGCATGTTTTCCGCTCTTTTCTCAATGCTAATTACTTATCTAATGGAAATGTTTTAATAACACCTTCATAAAGAATTAGCACGTACGAGTATAATAATTATGAAATTATAGTTATGTTATAAATTATAACATACTATAATGTAGAATGTCCGTAAAATAGAGACTTTGAAATGGTTCCGTACATATACATATATATGTAGGTACTAGATGGGCCCTTTAATAGAAAAAAATTCGGCGTCCGACCTGTAGAGCGCGCTCCACACCTGTATAAGCCTGTCCTTGTCCCCGTCATAGTGTTGTCCCGCTTTTCAGACTAGATGGCTTTGGTAAAATACGCCTACATTTTTTGTTTGACAGGGCCCGTCTATGTAAATGGAGGTCGTTGGTTCCGTAGGTTCAATTAAAAAGCATTTAACGCTTATGCAAATTAGCTCTATCATGGAAAACCTGCATCAATGATTGTTACAGTCTCAATTGTTGTGATTGGCTCAACTTGGTGGGCAAAAGAGACCACTGTCTCAACCAATAGACCTCCACTGCTGGACGATGGTCTCCTGCATGGATCTCCACAAAACAAGGGCTTGTGCCGCTTGCATCCAACGGCATAGGTAGAAATGAGATAGAACAGATAAATCGTTACTTCATACAATATACCTATTATAATTATTATCATTACTAGCAATTTTGCCCGCGGCCTCGCTCACGTCAGGTTCGATTTTCATACAAAATTAAAAGCCTTATTTCACCCCCTTAGGGGTTGAATTTCAAATATTGAATGGAAGCAGGCGTTACTTTGCGGAAGTCCATGATAATGAATGAACTAGAAGTTTAATTCGCTATAATCCGCCACAGCAGACAAATCTATGTGGTACAGTGCGTGTCTTTCGCCAATAGCATGCGAACACCCAGCACCCAGCAATTCGCACCGGCACAGCACCACACCACACAAATCCTTCAAATCACTCTCAACGTAGATACGTTTCACTCAGAAACCGGAGCATCTTCAGGAGATGTTGACTCGATAATGCACTATTGTAAAGATTTTTGTTGTAATTGGTTTAATTTTCGAAAATCCTTTCATAGCGGATGCCAACGTCATAAATGCCAAATTTCAGTCATATCCGTCTAGTGGTTTGAGCTGTGCGTTGATAGTGATCAGTCAGTCAGTTTTTCTTCCTTTATATTTTTTTTTTTCGCCACTACAAGTTAGCCCTTGACTGCAATCTCACCTGATGGTAAGTGATGATGCAGTCTAAGATGGTAGCGGGCTAACCTGTTAGGGCCTAGGGTAAGACAGTTATTATTATACCCATACCCCTAGTCGGTTTCTACGCGACATCGTACCGCAACGCTAAATTACTTGACGGTACGTCTTTGCCGGTTGGGTGGTAACTAGCCACGGCCGAAGCAGCTCCCACCAGACCAGACCAGAGAAAATTCAGCAATTATGAATTCCCAAATGGACCCTGCCGGGAATCGAACCCGGGATCTCCCACGTAAAGACAACAGCGCTCAACACTGCGCTAGGGAGGACGTCAAAATATAAGTTTAGATTATATACAACCTTGCCTACTCACATAATATTATGTAACGAGCGACTATATAAAGGGATTAGGTACTATTTAGAATAAGTTCTTAATAATTTTATTTTGTCGCTAAGAACCCTACAAACATAACACAACAATTTTTAATGGAAACAGTGCGTGACGTATGCGGAAAATTTCTTCAGATAACATGTATTCAAAAGTAAACTTTAGCTAAATAAATTTAAGTTGAAATTCCACTGCATTGGTCGTCAATTTTGCAACAGTCTTTGAAGCCTCTTGTTTCTCTACATGCCTTTACTTTGACATAATTATAGTATTTAAGGCTTTTGACAGGCATTTAACGAGTGTAAGTGTGATGCCATGGATATACCTAATGGTCCTAGAGCCGGATATACCACGACCTTCACCGATCTGTTAACCAGATGAAACAATATATTTTTTATTTTTATTTAATAATAGATAAATACGCCTAAAATAGCTTGCCTATCAAAATCCTGACAAGGCTATTTTTAAATTAATTAATTTTAATTAATTTTTTTGACAGGTTTATTGTAGGCAATGCTATACCATCGCGTTTGTTTAAAATTACCTTCTTCATTTGGTTAACGTTAACAGATCGGTGAAGGTCGTAGTGTATCCGGCTCTTAGACCATAAGTACTGCATGCAGTAATGCTGATAATATGCAGAAATAATTCTACTTGTTTTGAGTAAGTCGCTCATCGGTTCTTTAGCGGTTCGCTAGCTTGTAGCGAGGAGTGAGGACGTTGGTCAAGACATAGGTCCAACGTGGACAGGCTTCACGATTGAATTCATCTCAAATGTGAGACTCAGCCCCAATATTCTCTCTCAGCGGCTATCAAGAAATGAAAGCCACTGACATTTTGTATCCATTGAAGGCTTGCTATGAAATGTAATTCTATTGCTATACCATCGCATTTCTTATAAAATTACTTTTAAATATAGGTAAATAAAAATAAAATATATGTTTCATCTGGTTAACGTTAACAGATCGGTGAAGGTCGAGTGTATCCGGCTCTTAGACCATAAGTACTGCGTGCAGTACTGCTGTTGCCCGACTGAAGTAAGAGTATATTGTAATTTGTAACCAAAAATTTATTAGTTAATAATTTATTAACATACAATATGTTTAACCATATAAATCTTTGTCTTCTTTTTATTATTGAATTGTATATTACCTACCTACTTAGGATTTGAAATCGAATTTGAAGCTTAGGATGCAAATACTTTTTTTTTTTTTATCCCTTTTTTTATTCCCCTATCAAGTGAACCCTTGGGTGTGATCGCACTTGCTGGTAAGTGATGATGTAGTTTAAGATGGTAGCGGGATGTCCTGTTATGGGCATGGCAGTCGTATTTAACCCACACCCCTAATCGTTTTCTAAACGGCATCGTTCCGGTTAAATAGTTTGGCGTCGCATATTTGGTGGTAGGGTGATAATTGAATTAATTAATGAAATTAAAATTACATTCAATATAGTTAGTTAAAGGACTTGTCCAAGATTGGGCCTTGAACATGAACCAAGATGATTTTTATACACGTGAATAGAGATCCTAAAATATGGCTTTTAGAAATTATTATTTACACATTTTTAAAGGACCCCAATTTGGAGAAAAATATTTTTTTATTTTGTGGATTTTTTAGATCTTTGTCTGAATCTTAACAACAGTAAAAAAAAAACTTGATTTTTTTTGTCACGTATGTCATTGGGTGATTGTCAAATGTCACTGTCAGTTTTGTTTATCTTAGTGTGTGTTCCGTTATAAGCACTGCGAGCACTGGCAGTGCTCTTTACTGGGGACTTTCAGTGCTCTCAGTGTATTTCGGAACGCACCCTTAGTTTATTGGTGATTTATTGTTGTTTATTAATTATTTTACGAATGTCTCAAATACTCAATACCAAATACCTATGTAGTGGAAAATGAGTAGTTTATCGAAATGGAATATTAATAATCACAATAGTGCGCATTACCCAAGTTTTAGTGTTGCCATCCATGGAAAAATATTTTCTACAAACGATATTTTTCAAAATTAATTTTTAAAAAAACGGGGTTTTCTAAAATTATTATTTAAACGGCGTTTAATGTTATATTTTTTTCTCTTTCACGTGATGGCAGTTTGGTTCTGGTTCATTGACACTCAGAATAAAAAACCACCCACCATACTGAACTGGGACATGTCCTTTTATATTTTATCAAATAAGGAAAGTAAGCTAGAACCTAGAGACATGAAATCAATTAAAAAAACGCCATTACAAAAACGCGCCATTTTTAAAAGTTTCATTGCGTTTTCATACAAATAATTAATTAATGACAGTGGTTTAAGTGATGTGGAATAATAAAATAAATCAACTATCAGGTATTTTAAATGTGAGAAAAAAAATCACGCAATAATTAATAGCCGCCAAAAATCTCGAAACAAGCATGGGCGTGGGAACTTATTTTCTAGTACCTACATACTCGAGTTTTATTTTCATGTTTTCTCACAAATGTATTGAAAATTGAAAAATCAACTGCGGCCGACGAGGTCCCGGGTTCGAGTCCCGGGTCGGGCCAAAATTAAGTATTGGGTTTTTCTGTCTAGAAATTCTCAGTACTAGCCCGGAGTTAGGAAGTTGGTGGTGTTTCACCCCCGTGCCTCGGAGAGCACGTTAAGCCGTCGGTCCCGGTTATTATCACTAACATGATAATAGTCGTTAAAGCCCGCCAACCCGCATTGGAGCAGCGTGGTGGGTCTAAGCTCTAATTCCCACTCTCCTATGAGAGTGGAGGCCTATGCCCAGCAGTGGGACGTAAATGGGCTGTAGTGGTATTGAAAAACGTTATGTGATACACGGGCGTTAAGGTTTCTACATACTCGTGATGGTCCCTCAGCCCTCGCTGGCGCGGCATCGGGCTGGCATGAGTCAAATCGTATGTAAAATCCTACTTACCGCTCTTATATTACAAACTACTTACTATTTGAATTTACCACAGAATAAGTAATACTTAGTACAGCTGTAATTTTACTCAATAAGAACAATTGACGACCTCCGTGGCGCAGTGTTGAGCGCTGTTGTCTTAACGTGCGGAGGTCCCGGGCTCGATCCCTGGCAGGGTCAATTTGGGAATTCATAATTTCTGAATTTTCCCTAGTCTGGCCTGGTGGGAGTATTCGGCCGTGGTTAGTTACTACTCTACCGGCAAAGATGTACCGCCAAGCGATTTAGCGTTCCGGTATGATGCCGTGTAGAAACCGAATAGGGGTATGGGTTTAATATAACTGCCATGTCCCTAACAGGTTAGCTCGCTACCATCTAAGACTGCATCATCATTTACTATCTGGTGAGATCGCAGTCAAGGGCTAACTTGTAGTGGATAAAAAAAAATAAAAACCTAAGTATTTACCGCTCTTATTTATCATCATCATCATCATTATGTCCTATGTCCCCCCTTTGGAGCAGAGGGCAGACACTACTCTTTTCCAAGCCGATCTGTCGGACGCTCTATGCTTTAGCTCGCCCCACGTAAGGCCGATCTCTTTCGCCTCATCAAATAGTACGCCGCCAATTTTGTTTTGGCCGCCCGCGTTTTCTTTGACCTTGCGGGTTCCAATCCAACGCCTGCTTGGGTAGGATATGGTCAGGTGCTCGACGCAGTGTATGCCCGATCCAGTTCCATTTTCAGCGTCGGATTTCAAGATCTACGGGTTGTTCATGACATAGTTTCCATAGGTCTATGTTAGAAATAACTTCTAGCGAAGATAGCGAAGACAACGATTGATGAATACTTGAATTTTGTGCGTGAGATCTTTCCTTGCCTTCCATGTCTCGCAGCCGTATAGCAGTACAGATTTAACGTTTGTACTGAAAATTTTATGTTTCACCCTCCGGGAGAGGTGCTTAGACCGCCAGACGGGGTAGAGACACGCAAAGGCACCCCGGGCTTTTGATATCAGCTATACCAGCTCTTATATCACAAACTACTATTTGATTTTACTCCAGAATGAGTAATAGTACAGCTGTAATTTTACTCAATAAGAACAAAAGGCATGCCACAAAATAGTCCGATATTCATGAAAGTAATTTGGTAATAACGACTTTACGTAAACCACGTTGATCCATCCACTTATGATTGTTACTTTGTGACAACCGCCTATTGTCCATTTCACACTACAGCTGCTTTAGAAGTGGGTTAGGTGACGTAATTCACAATGAAGAAGAGTAAGCACCTAGTTTTTGTGAAATAAACACCTTGGTAAGAAAATTAGACGAATTGTTTGTGAAATATAGAGCTAGTTGGTGGCAGGATGTCCACCGCTGGACAGAGCTGTCTCTTGTAGGGCCTTCCGCTGTATATAATATGGAAACATTTAACCAGTTTCGGTGAGTTCAACAATCTATTCCCAGAAGACCAATTCGATTTATCTACAGTTGAACTAATGGGAAAAAAACCAGTTCAACTGATTAGTTCAACCCTTGAACTAGTTCAACCCTTGAACTAGTTCAACGATTGAACTAATCAGTTCAACTAGTGGGAAGTACCTACCCATTTCAGATAGGTAAGTACGGCGGTCAATTTGGGATTATAGCCACCTACGCGGAAAATATTATTATAAGGATTTACTATTTACTATTTACCGCAAAACACAACAAGTTCACTCTCTACTCTCATACTTAATATACCTACCTATCGATGGAACTTCTGGATGGAAATTAGTCTGTACCACAGACTACAGTGTATGGTCTGTACTTTATTTAGCTGATGATATTTGAATTAAAATACATACCTTACCTTACGTTGTAAGTTGTAACTGAGGACCACCCACATAAGTGGGTATTTCAGAATAAGTACCCTAATAGTGGTTTTACTATGAAAATATTTACCTGGGAACTACTAAATTTTCCAAGATATAAAGTAGCCTATTGTACATACACCAAACGTCAAAATCGGTTGAAAAGATGGGCCGGGAAAGCTCAGCAGACAGACAGACAGACACAGTTTCGCATTTATAATATTGGTATAGATTAAGTAGGTACCTACATAAGGATTTTTAAAAATATCAATTAATACGTAAGTAATATTACCTAAAGAAAAGTACATAACAAAAATAATACCTACGCCTAACTTGCCTTTTCAAAACGGCCACAAAATTTATTGCAACAAATAAATACATAGGCGTTATGTTTCTACCAACGACGTATTTTTAGCAAACATACAGTAAACTTTTTGACGACCTCCGTGGCGAAGTGTTGAGCGCTGTTGCCTTAACGTGCGGAGGTCCCAGGTTCGATCCCCGGCAGCGTAAATTTGGGATTTTATAATTTCTGAATTTTCCCTGGTCTGGCCTGGTGGGAGGCTTCGGCCGTGGCTAGTTACCACCCTACCGGCAAAGACGTGCCGCCAAGCGATTTAGCGTTCCGGTACGATGCCGTGTAGAAACCGAATAGGGGTTTGGGTTAAATATAACTGCCAAGTGCCATGCCCCTAACAGCTGGTTAGCCCGCTACCATCTTAGATTGCATCATCGCCATCATCACTGCGATCTCACCTGATGGTAAGTGATGATGCAGTCTAAGATGGTAGCGGGCCACGGCCCTAGCCACGGCCGAAGCCTCCCACCAGGCTAGATCACGGGATCACGAATTTGTGTCTATATAGCTAAGCTAAAAGGATAATGGAGATCACGGTAAAAATGTCAGATGTGCCCTTTGACCAATACACGTTTATCGTGCGTACAAGCGGTTTGATTGACGCAAAGCCTGTGACGTCACAGGACGTTTAATTGACGTCATTTGCAATAATATCGCAATAATTATAGACTCCTTTTCAATAATAGGGAAATCACCAGAAGGTGTTCGACGACCTCCGTAGCGCAGTGTTGAGCGCTGTTGTCTTAACGTGCGGAGGTCCCGGGTTCGATCCCCGGCAGGGTCAATTTGGGAATTTTAATGTCTGAATTTTCCCTGGTCTGGCCTGGTGGGCGGCTTCGGCCGTGGCCCTACCGGCAAAAACGTGCCGCCAAGCAATTTAGCGTTCCGGTACGACGCCGTGTAGAAAGTGGGATGTTCCTTCTGAGAAACCTATGTCCAGCAATCATGGAGGCCTATCCTTTGATGATGACAACGACTAAAACTGAATAAAAAATTAATTTGTGAGGGCTACAATCTATACTAATAGTAGAGGTAAAGTTTGTGAGTTTGTGAGGTTGTAGGGGGTAGGTAATCTCTTTATCTACTGAACCGATTTTGAAAATTCTGGTAGGTACCAATAGAAAGCCACATTATTTGTGAGTGTCATAGGCTATATATTAACCCGAAAATTGCGAAAATTGCGATACTTCTAAAACATACTACTACCTAATTTACCATAAAAAAAAGATACGCGCCGAATTGAGAACCTCATTTTTTTGGAAGTCGGTTAAAAATGACATTGTCTTGTCTGTATCTTAAATACCCACCTACCTATTTTAATTATGATTTTTTGTGACATTAATTAATTCATTATTTTATCTTGAGTTCATGATACTTTAGTGGTTTTCCCTGAGATTATTTAAAACTCGCGTCCTATGAGTTCAAACCTACTGTATAATATATTATGAATGAATGAATGTTTTATTTCCAAGACTACAGAGGTCCATATTATCTTATGATAGTATTATACCTAATTAAATAAATAAAAAACAATAATGTGTTAGTACGACTTAACACTTTAACAGCCGACCGTTATAAAGGCGGCTTTCCCTGGTACGCCGGCGTTTTTTGCCGATATTCTATGACTCATAAAATAAAAACTATCTGTGATATGTCTATTATTCTTTTTTTATATGTACTATTGTTCTTTATATTTTTAGGGATGAAATAAAAAACATTTGTAATAAAAAATAATATTTATGAAAAAAAATTAAGAAAAGAGGTCTAAAATCGAAAAAAACGACGTACTCTCACGTTAGTGGCGTGGGCGCACTGGCGCGCCGTGAAAGATCGCTTGTCCTGTCTCCACCCCGCACCTCCCGTCGGTGAATCATACATGTGTGCGTAGATAAAGAGTCATTCTACACCGGGGTTACACGCCATTCACGCACCGGGCACGTGGTATTTAAACAGACGATAGGAAAGTCAAAGCCGTACGGAGTACGTGATCGGCGTACCGAGTTGATCGACACTGCCCGTGCATCGGCAGTACGTGATCGGCTGTTAAAGTGTTAATATTCTATGTTAGTTAATATAATTAATACACTTACAAACTAAAGCTGACATCCAGTGAAATTTGAAAGCGCTGTCCTGTATGTGAGCTATCACCTTCAGGATCACAGGATAATATTGGAACTACCTACTCTGCAATCTACTTTTGACATAATATATTATGTCACCGCTTTATTCCTCTATATATTATGTATGTCTATCGCCTTTTCACGGCTAAGCAAATAAAACAAACTTGACGAAATTTGGCATAGCGCATCTTGCATCCCGGGTACGGACAGGTTACTTTTATTCCAAAAATCATAGAGTTCCCATGGAAATAAAAATTAACACTGAAATCCACGCAAACGAAGTCGCACCAGTATCAAATACTTGGTCAACAAAGTGTGATACAATTGACAACGCAAAATATTATATTTAAAACAATTAACGTGACTGTACGTTTCATATAAACTGGAGCTGTAATTAACTTAATCTCAGCAGGTAAATTCGTAATTATTACCTATGTTTAATCGAGTAATACTCGTATTGCTATCATATACCGGCGGCGCATTGATATCCGGTCCTAGCACAGAACCGGCAAAGACGTGCTGCTAAGCGATCAAGCGTTCCAGTACGATACTTATTAAAAGTGCGTTCGAATCGTCGAGTGAGTCTACCACTGGTTCGGAATGCCATTCGATTAGGGATAGCATAGCATTAGGGATTCCCAACCCCTTATCCAGGATAGAGCCATGGATAGCCTGGTCCCATCCAGACTGCATCGTAGCTTACACTCGGGAGCCAGCAGCAGTCAAGGGCTGAATACCGAATAATAAAGCGGACACAATTATTATCTGCAACCAAAATGCATTAATACCACAATGATTGTTGATGATGAGTTACTTGAAATAAACTTGCATTTATTTTATTTTATTATTAAGTTGAACTATATAGACATTCATAGCACGGGGGAAGAATTGCACGATGGATATTGGACTTATATCGTTTGGTCATAGCGCATTCGGTTAGTTACTAACTAACCGAACTATAACCGATAGAAGGTACTTAAGTTTAGGGAAAAATAGTAATATTTCACAAAAAATTGCTGCAAATATCGTCATTCGTAAAGAATTCACTGTGAACGACGTGCGTCAAATAAACTTTAGGTGGAGTAAAACGTCCAGCCCTCTTTTCAGTCATAAAGGGGGGATTTTTTAATTTCAGCAAATCTATTGCACCTAGTTTATGTAGCAATACCCTAATTATAATTTTATCACCATATGCCAAGTGCCAACAAAGTAGTTCACGATAATTTACTCTTGTTTTTTTAACATAGTTTTAAATTCAGTCACAGAATTGGTTCAGTTATCAATGTTCTCAAAGTCTGTTGGAAATGTCAATTATACGTATTATTTTGATTTTTATTGTAATTTTTGTGCCAACTCAAGCCGATGTGATTGACGAACACTTTCGTACACTTTTAAATTCGAAGGAAATAAAATGTGAGTTACGTCTTTTCAAAGTTTTTGTTATATCAAGCATTTTAGATACATATTTATCTACAACAATTCTCTACTATATAATCAATAAAAATATGATGAGGATAGTGATGAAGCGAAAGTATGCCTGTATATGTGTGTGTTTCCTATTTAACGCGAAATTAATATTTGTCTTATTCTTATACAAATCCCCTAGAGGTGGACAAAGTCTAATTTTGAGTGCATGATGAACACGAGATGTAATATAAACAAAATATTATAAGTGGGCCAAATCGCAGGCAACAGAATGTTTTTAAAGTTCTCTAGGATCTTAACATAACTGCCCACAGACCACAAACTTGATACAATTTTCCTTTAAATTAATACATCCTTTAACTTTATCTCCCTGCGATCACCGCTAGTTACCTATCACGCATTCGATACTTACAAGATCTATCTTAAGCCTACCTATTATTATTAGTAACACAGTTTAATACTAATGCAGTGGTTTCCGTTCTATAGTTTAAAGAATCTGTTTCTGAGAAAATAAATAAATTTCAATTTCAAATTAAATTTCAGCGGCGTTTCAACAAGACTTTGAGTTAATTCAAGTTATTTAAAAACGATTGAAATCAAAATATTGCAATTATCAGAAAACGTGTTTAAAAAAAACTAAGTAAATATTTCAAATTAGTATGAAAAGTATTTTTTTTTTGCAAACAGAGATGACAAGTAAAGTTCGTTGACTTTCCTGTTCTTCCTATTTTGAAAATATTGTAAAATTGTTCTTTCTCTTTTACAGGTAACCACAATAGGTCTTTGAACTTAGACGTTAGCGGTATTAAAATATATTTCTACGACTTTATCAATAAAGTAAACGTGACAAGTCCAACTTATAATGCTGCACAACTTATACGCAACTCAGATGATCTAGATTTCAATAGACGCCTCATCGTCTTTGTACCTGGCTACAATTGCAATATAAAAAGAGACCTCGAGGAGCTGATTAGACAGACATTTAAAGATATACCTAATATTTACCTCGTGATAGTAGACCATTCAGCGTATACGTACGAAAATGAAGAAAAAATGGCAAGTTACCTTCGTTCAGTGAAATATTCTTATTACATTGGTCTATCTCTTGGTCTATTCTTATCTGATTTGAGTAATGTAGGTTTTCAAGCGGACAATATACATTGTATTGGACATAGTTTAGGTGGTCATATACTTGGGTATGCAGCTGAAGTTTTTCAAAATATGACAAATGATAAACTATCGAGAGTTACTGGACTAGATCCAGCCGGACCATGTTTTACTAATAGTCCAATAGAACATTTAAGATCTGGAATAGCGAAGTATGTGGATGTATATCACTGTAATGCTGGGTATTTGGGCACAGCCAGGACCTTTGGTGATACGGACTTCTTTTTTAATCGTGAAGGAAAAATTCAGCCAAATTGTGATAAAGGTGACGTTGAAATCTCTTATTTTACAGAATTTTATTAATCACAAGTTTTCCGTATCTACAACAATTATTATGAAATTACTTATATTGGTACTAGATGATGCCCGCGACTTCGTCCGCGTGGATTAAGTTTTTTTGATTCCCGCGGGAACTCCTTAATTTTCCGGGATAAAATGTAGCCTATGTCCTTCCCCGGGATAGAACCTACCTCTATACCAAATTTCAGCAAAATCGGTTGAAAAGATGGGCCGGGAAAGCGTAGCAGACAGACAGACAGACAGACAGACAGACACACTTTCGCATTTATAATATTAGTATGGATTTAAAGAGAAATTTAAGAAAAGCACAAGAAATTAATTTAATAAGTAATTTTTAACGTCAATAAGTGTATCTACAGTGTACCTATATTGAATACATGATTTGATAGATTAATTGATTGATTGAATTAGTAATAATAAACAAATTAAATCTTACCTACCAGTTACCACTAATAGTAATTCTATTAATAGTTTTAGGATTTGAATAACTGGAAAATGTGAAGTAAACAACATTAATCTATTTACAGGAACTGAAATATATGAAACAGTGAAATGCTATCACAAGGCATGCGTTAGGTATTGGGCGAAAACTGTTCATGATCAAGAACTATATGTAGCTACATCTTGCACCTCCTATGCGGCCTTTGCTGAAGGCCTTTGTGAAAACAATAATAAAACTGTAGCTGGATACTTTAATCCCGGTGTCGCTAGAGGAAATTATTATGTGACAACTGAGGAGATTCCTTAAATTGACAAACCGTTTGACCAAAATATTAACCACGAGAAAAAAATGATTTGAAAATTCGCTAAGCTAAAAGCTAAAAGCTTATTTACATTAACTTGATTAGAGAAATTTGTGAAAATTATTTTGAGTATCTTATTTTTGTCCATTGCCATTGAACATGAATATGCGGTGTTGACCTCGTAAATCCTAGGTCCGGCTTGAAATAAGGCCAGATTGGCCATCTTAAATAGCTGCCTACCTACCCCAAATTTTAAATTTGTCCATTGAGAAAATAAGTTAGTGTTCAATAAGAATCTGAAACGACCGCGCTATATACCTATTCTACTGAAAGTTAATGTGATAGCTAGTACTCAGAATTTTTTTATCGGTTACGTTGGTTTTGTTTACACCTATTGTCCTGTAAACGAACAAGTAATTTAGAATAAAATGTGACGTAAAAAAGACGAAGCGCAAATATTTTGCACATGGAAATTGCATTAATCACATTTATGTGCGTAAGAAGGATAAGGCGGAAATTAATTTCATACCTACTATGTACCTAATAATAGATTACCTAGTTAGTTTATTGTCCTTAATGCGCGTTGTCATAAGGCAGGATGATGCCTGTTGTCTTGAGGAGACGTCATTGAGAAGTGAATCATCTGAAATTGAAAACATCTTGAAGATTTCAATGGTTTATAGTAGAACAAAGAAGACCAACAAATATTTATAGACTTAACTAAATCTAAATAATATATAAAAGGAAAAGGGGTCTGACTGATCTATCAACGCACAGCTCAAACCACTGGACGGATCAGGCTAAAACTTGGCATACAGATAGCTATTATGACGTAGGCATTCGCTAAGAAGCGATTTTTGAGAACTCAACTCCTATTGAGGGTAAGGAATTTGTATGAAAATCGAACTTAATGTAAGTGAAACACAAGTCGCGCTTTATTTTAAACATTTACGTTAAAAAGCAAAAGCTAGTCCTGGTATAATTTCCATTTATAATAATAGTATGAATATTCTTGAGCATACGACTGAACACACCTATGCACATAGAAGAAGAGTGAAATAAGGAAAAATTTGACAAATCGTGATACATGAGAATGATGACCTTTTTCACAAAACTGGGAAGAACCTAAATAAACGACAATGAGTCAAATTTTAGAAAAAATACAGTAATTTAGAAGTTATTGTATGCATATATAATTATCCAAAATATGCCTGCATGAGTTGAATAATAAATAAGATGAATAGCTTAAGGAAAAGAACAAAGGAAAAGATTGAAAGAAAAACATACAAATATTATAAATGCAAAAATGTGTTTGTTTGTTGGTTTGTTGGTTTGTAAAAAATACTCAAAATATCATTGAGTACTTTTATGAGCTTTACTAGGCATAATGCATTGTTAGAATGTTCAGTAAAAATTGACTTAGTAACAACTTCAGCAGAACTATAACTTCAATCACGCCGCAACAGAGCAACGGGTCGACCTGATTTTTTGCATTATTGTTGAGGACCTGTAGAATAACATAGGTTTTATTTCTTTTTATCCCACAAAATTAAGGAATTCCCGTGGGAATTAAGAAGTGTAAATCGCTTTTAAATGTCTAAGTTATATACCTACTTATAATAATTTTAGCATTCTTTGCATAATACCCGTATGTAGAGTTAGGGACAATAATTTATTAATTACTTAATTGTGAAAATTTGCGGTCCAGCGCGTGCCTAGAGAACAAAAGAACTACTAGTAAACCACTGAGTACGTACATACTTAGTGATCATTGTTTAGTATCATTGATGTAGAATTTTAGTATTACTCATTCTATTTCAATGTTTAGTAGTTCCAAATAAGGATATTAATTAACACATAATTAATATAATTTTGTATTTTATACGTTAAACTGACGTTGAACGGAAAGGAAAAAGCTACTGTAAAAATTAAAATAAATTGTTTGATTTTGACTATTATTACTATTAACTTTGATTTTGGGAAAATATCCTGATATGAAATGGGGATTGAAAACGGTGTAAGGTAAGAATTATATTCCGAACCTGTATAGTAGATTCACTTTCAAATTCAAATTCAAATCAAGTTATTCAAGTTGACTTTGACAAGTGCTTTTGAATAGTCGAGTGAATCTACCACTGGTTCGGAATGCCAATTCTACCGAGTAGATATTATATCTTTAAGATTCAAAAGCACTTGTAAAAGTTTAATTGAATGAAAAAGATATAAATTTGAAAAGAAATGTAGGTAGGTACAGGTCATATGTATTATTATTTATGCTCTCAGAGGTCAAAGGTCTCTGGACATAGTCCTGCACGTAGAGGCTTTACGAGAGATCAAATCTTAATAGTGAGATTAGTACAACGACCGGATCTTATCTTTCAGTACGTTAAGTTTTACTGAACGATAATTTATCTTAGTGAGTGCAGAGCTTTGCAGAAATTAACACTAATCCAGACCAGAATTAAGACCAGATCAAATAATTAAATTTTAAATAACCGGAATAAATAATTTCTAACCAAGTTATGTACCTAACATAATTTTGCACTGCAAGCAGATTGTGTACGGTAAGGTTCTACATACAACATCTGTTATAACCCACAATTTTGCAAAATAAATGATTTATGATAATGAGTAATGATTATTACAGATGCCGATCGAATCTCGTTCGCACTTCGCACCCAGCAGGGCTAGCATGGGCCGGAGATAAAAAAATTATCCCCCGATTTTATCCACTGACAAGAGATAAAATTAACTTAGGTATCCACTTCTCAGAGCACGGCAACAGGGGAGAGGAGAACTTTATCCCCGTTTGACATTTCACGGGGACTCGGGGGACTATTTGTCCACCGTTATATTTTAGCGTTTTTCTTTATTTATTTAGGAATAAAATTTTTATCCTTTCCTTGGGGAGAAAATTGTCTCGGCCCATACGAAGTATCCCCACAGAATAGGTAATAATAGGCTGTAGGGCGTCGTGTTCCCGGAGCTTTTCATACCGCGCAGAGGGTTACCGCCGAGGGGGTTTTAGTGGTTAAGAGTAGTCCTACATAACCTGGTCCTGATCTAGCTCCCTCCGAAGATTGGGCATCACAAGGAGATTTCGCCCTGTCAACTAAAAAAAGGTTGTCATTAATAATTCAGCTTTCTAAACTATCGTTTCATTATTAAAGTAAGACAATAAGTATAAGTACGGGAAACATATTCATTGGGAAACCGCTAGTGGATTTCCCGTGGATTTCGTAATTCAAAAAAATTATGCAATTGTGAATTATCCTATTACGTTTGCAAAACAAGAGGCCTGGTGGGTGTCATAGCGTCTGGGCTCCACCTAGATGTCATAATAAGATTTAGCTTACGGGTTTTCCTTCCCATAGGCCATATCCAAAGAGGCAACGTCACAAGTAACGACGCTGCACGTTTTGACTGTAAAAGGACATGTTAGAAAAGACGTACACTGAGCTAAATTACTGCACATCCTCATATTCGGGTGGTAGAGGATTCTATTCCCGAGACCGCACCTTTTTCTGTATTCATTACAGGCTTACGCTTGACCATAATCACACCTGATGGGAAGTGATGATGCGGCTTAAGATGGGACGCGCTTGCCTAGAAGATGCCCATTCACTCTTGATTTAAGGATTGTAATCGGTGGAAACACAGTTTTGGTAGTGTTTCAGACCCCTAGCCATGCGAATAAGGAATGAAGACGCAAAGCGCTTCGTATCTATGTGTGGATCGAACATCGACGAGTGATTTTGACGAAATCTGGTGAAGAGATTATTGGTTGCGTGATGAATCCCAATTCCCGGGGTAGGTCATACCTACGGGAATTTTCAATAACCTTAAACCATGGGGAAGATGATGTCGTCGTGGAAGTGTATCGTGGACATCGTCTAGTATCTATACTTATACTTACTAATATTAAAAATGCTAAAGTGTGTCTGTCTGTCTGTCCATCTGTCTGCTACGCTTTCACGGCTCATCTGTTTATCAGATTTTGATGAAAATGGGTCCTGGGGAAGGACATAGGCTATATTTTATCCCGGAAAGTAAAGAGTTACCGCGGGAATGAAAAAAACTTAATTCACATCAATTGACTGACAATAATTTTCCTAGACGATTATGCTATTTTAGGCGTTTTATCAGCGCACTGTTGGTTGCGTTTAATAACGAACCGTTCGTGATTACACGTTATTTATAATGCCAGGCGCTTCATTCACCGGCACAATTCGTGTTTTAGTCCCAACGCCACCGCACGCAACTTAGAACGAGAATAATAATACAAAAGTACTTTAAAACAACTTATTTTATAAACAAGTCATCAGTTTACTGTAACTACAAGTACTATATACCATTTTATTTAGCATCGTTTGCAAATTGCAACTAAGTACTTACTCGTTAGAACAAGAATTCTATTCATAATTTACGTCTCGTATTTTTTTTGTTTTGTGATAATTTTGAAGTGAACGGGAATAAAGTGATCAAAATGCTGCCTGTTGCATGCCTTGTTGCTTTTGTAAGTATTTCTACTACATTTAAATTTTTTATTAGTTTAAAAAAATGCTCCTTTGAATCCTTTTTCGCCTCTACCGGGAATCGGGCCCATAACCTCCCACTTATGCTAAAATATAATATTATATTCACATACTTACTTTTTTATTGTTTTAAAATGTTGTATAGTTACTTAGATTGTTGTGCTGTATATCGTATCTATTTTAGAAATAGGGGCAAACGTGCCAGAAATAAATGACTATATTATTATTTATTTATTTATCCATACTAATATTATAAATGCGAAAGTGTGTCTGTCTGCTACGCTTTCCCGGCCCATCTTTTCAACCGATTTTGCTGAAATTTGGTATAGAGGTAGGTTATATCCCGGGAAAGGACATAGGACATTTATCCCGGAAAATTAAGGAGTTCCCGCGGGAATCGAAAAAACTTAGTCCACGCGGACGAAGTCGCGGGAATCATGACCAAAGCTCTGACCACTACGCCAGGGAGGTTGGCAATATGCAATTAGCGAATTAAAGCCCGGTGTACATCAGGATAGCGGTACAGTAGCACAGTATACTACAACTATGCTAATAACTGTCTATACTCTATACCAATGTAGACGGGGTACAGTGCAAGTGCTTTATTTATCCGGTAGAGTGTTTTAGCTAGAATCGGGAGCAAGTCACTCTTGCACTTGCCTTCCGCCACCCTAGGGTGTGGTGCGTTGACTACACGGTAGAATAGTAAATCCTTAGTAGAGTGAAACTCTTTTAATATTATAGGTACCTTTAAATCATGAGTGAATAGGCATCTTCTAGGCAAGCGCGCTCCACCTTAGGCTGCATCATCTCTTGCAAGCAGGTCTGATTTCAGCCAAGCTGTAGCCTAGGTATATATTAAAAAAAAACTCAAGTAAATTTAGAGTATTAGTAACTGGTAGAGTAGCAAGCTAGTTGACTCTATCGTTTACTCTACCCGTTTACCCAAGGCATAAAGGCACCTTTGTATGTGTTTTAGTTAGAATACATAATATATAGGTATAATATCTTTAATGCAGTCACTTTCTCAGTGTCGCATGCGATTTCTCTCCAAAGGGAGAGCGTAGTTGTACTCTCATTAGATTAACCTGAATTTGTACTAGGTCTAGACATCTATACTAAATATTATGAATGCGAAAGTTTCGATGGATGGATGTTATTCAATCACGCCGGAACGGCTGAACGGATCTGGATGACATTTGGCACAGATACAGATTATAGTCTGGAATAACTCATAGGCTACTTTTTATCACAGAAATTTAAACAGTTCCCGCGGGAACTAAATAGTAAACAGGTACCTAAGTATCAGCTTTAAATTTCAAATCAACTCAAGTCGACAACTATTAAAAAAAATATTTTTTAATTCATTATTAAATGGAGGATAAGTCGTAGTATCTATTTAAACTATCAATTGAAGCAAAAAAAGGCCGTCGAATTTTGATAACGTCACATTTCAGTAAATTTCATACAACTTTTGACGTTTGGAAAAATGTTGCTGAAATGACTTGTCAAATACCCAATTAGCCACACTAAATATTTCTACGATTCAAAAGAGCTTTACTAGGTAGTTACTATTCGCATAGTTGTGACATTTTAATAACAAAAACATTACCTTATGTTACTTATATTCATTAGGCTATACTTTCTTTCGATCAAATGAAGATGTTAAATTTCGATCAAGCAAGTCCTGATCGAAATTTAAAATCTTTTCATTTTTAACTATCCCGGGATAGAAAGTAGGCTATGCATCCTGTACCAAATTTCATCAAAATCTGGCAAACAGGTAACAGATATACTGACAGAAACCTACTTCCGCAATTTAAGTAAAGATTTATTATATATACCTAAGTTTGACCTACTAAAAGTTATTATTCTTTTGAGTATTTACTTAAAACACTTCCCAATATTATGTTCTTAATAATAATTTATCTTTGGCAGGTCACCGTTCTTAACCTCAACAATATCACAGCCGCAAGCGTTGCCAAGATGCGTAAGTACCTAACTAATATTATTGTTCAGGAAAACCAGTCAAAATGTATAAAACCACATTAAAGATAATGATTTAGTACTTTCATAATAATTAGTGTTCTCAATATTATAGTTAGGTATACAAATTTTCACTAATTTGTTTATTATAATATGTTGATTATAGTAGGTACATCATGTCCACGACGTATTTCGCGTGATTTCAACTTTTAAATAAGATTTTTATCCCGTAGAAACTGTTTGATTTTCCGGGATAAAAAAGCCTCGTGCCCACAATATATTGTTTTACTGTGTAATTTCATCTCAATCGGTTGCATGAATGGGTCGTGAAACGTCACATACTTTCGCATCCATATCCATGCTAGGATTAGAAATGCGAGAGTGTTTGTTTGTCTGCTACGCTTTATCGACGCATGTTTTCAATAGATTTTGATGAAATTCGTTATAGAGGTAGGTTATCCCGGGGAAGGATAAAGGCTACTTTTTATTCTAAATTAAGGAGCTCCCCGGTACTTAATTAGAAAACTTAAGGGACCGGCGACCACCGCTCGCAACTTCTACTCGAACCGCAAATATAAATTTGCCGGTATATTGCTATCCCTATTTGGCTGAAGACACATGATCGCGTGCAAGCGCGATAGCAATATGAGCGTACAGAATTTGTTATACATTTAGTCTTGTTCCGTGAATACTAAAAATGATGAATGAAAAATTGTTGTGTTTTTAACTTCGTGTTATTATTCGGTAACTTGACAATATAGGCTATGTTCCTGATCAATTAGTACGGGAGATATCGTTGGTTTTAATATGAAACAAATAAGGAGAAAACATGTCGTTTATGTCGCAAAAACATGCAAAACGCAATGTGCTTACATTTAATTTTGGGAAAGTATTTTGGAAAAATAATTATCGATAAATACAAGTTCAATCTTAATAATCGCATAATATGGAGGAAATATGCTCGAATTACTAATTATTTTGGTATTACGTTTGTATGAGCAATTCACCCTCCGCTGGCGCCTTAACCTACGCTGCAGACGAAGTCGCGAGCATCATCTAGTTTAAAATGTGACCTAGTACCTACCTACGTATATAGATGTGTTAAGGAGCAATCAATAAAAGCATGAGTCCATATTCTATCCATATCGGCATTCCGAACATGATGATCTTATTTTCTCCCTTCATCAATCCAGCAGAAATGCCAATCATGTTCCCGGATTCGGTGCGCCAAGCAGCAGAGGATGAGGATGTACCAGCTTCCTGCAAGGACCTCACGTATTGCACAGTCAAGCCTAAGAACTACCCAGAAGAGAAGTTCAACCTGATGTATAAAGACTATGTAAGATCTTTTTCTTTCTTTTTACTCTTGCCCATTATGTAGGTACCATTAGTAGCAGTAGTAATTGGGTATTTGACAACAAGTCAAACCAGCATCTTTTTTTTCAAATTTCAAAACGCGCATATTATTCTGTGAGTGAAAATCCCAACAGCAAAATTTATGCGGCATGGATGAAATCGGTAGTGCAGAACGTTACTATACAGTTCTAATATTTTTTTCTAGGTAGAAGAGGTAGGTACCTATGTGCTAGGCAATAAATATTTCTTGATTAGGGTTACAGTTTAATAAAAAATAATGGTTAAGCTCCGAATTTTTCATTTCGGTGGCTGTCACTGCAACATGTTTCTGTGTAATTTTCCTCATAAAACAAAAAATATTGGTTACTAAGGTTTATGGCTACCTTTATTTTAATCATGAATAGTGATAGTATAATCCCAAAGTATTTTTTTAATAATATCTACCAAGGTTAATAACAGGAAAGTAAAAATGCATATGTCACAGAAATTTCTTTAATTTCGGGGACAAAAAGTTTATCAAGTATATTTTTGCTTAAAACAACTCTAGCTCCCCCGCGTGCGCTTAAAACTTACGCAACTGTGGCCTCTAGGTGTTGATCGGGGGGTATGTCATATCGGTGACATGGAACACATTTCTTTTCATTTCCGTGTATAGGAATAACTTGTCTTGCAATAAGCTAGTAAATTTATTTAAGTATTCATGAATGGGCTAATGGTACTACGTTTATTTGTGTAGTATTCCTTACATTCTTTAATAAAAAGCTTTCTCGTAATCGTTTCTTTTCCTTGATTTTAATTTCGGTGTTTTCATTTCGGTTGATTCGGTGGCCTAAACTGGCCACCGAAATGACAATATACGCGGCATATAGGCGGCACCTATATGCCGTGCGGCATCTTTGCCGGTAGGGTGGTAACTAGTCACGGCCGAAGCTTCCCACCAGGCCAGACCAGGGAAAATTTAGAAATAATAAATTCCCAAATTGACCCTGCCGGGGATCGAACCCGGGACCTCCGCACATTAAGACAACAGCACTACACACTGCGCCACGGAGGTCGTCAAAACCATCTTCTGGCCTTCTTTAGTCCCGGTCTTGGGCCGCGCCGCCTTGGTCCAGCGGTTCCCTACGACTCGCTTGATGTCGTACACGTCTCTTTTATCTGTATAGCTTATTAAACCATAATCACCTATGTAACTAGAGTTTAATAATTGTATAGAAAGCCGTGCAACTGCCTGAACTGGTTGTGGAGCTCGTCAACAAAGCAGGAGATGGGGACGACGAAAACTGCAAATCAGAGGAAACCGTAAGTTAAAAAAATTTAAGACTTTAAAAAATGCTCCTTCAATATCAGGGGGTTACTACCATGGAATTAGGAATTACGACTACGTGTTACTACCATCGCATATTAGCAGTATTATTTGAAAATGACAGTTTAACGTCAGTTGGTAACTCGATGGTCACGTAAAAATAAATATTATACCTACTTACTGGATAGCTAAGCAGGCGTCACATTGCGGAAGTCCGTTATAATAAAGGAACTACTAGGATAATAAAAACTACTCAACCGATTTTAAAAATTCTTTCACCTATAGAAAGCTACATTATCAGCGAGTAACATAGGCTATACTTTATTTCAAAAAAAATTAGAGATCCTTACGAAAATTGCAATTATGTGAACTAAGTCGGAAAAATCCTCTCTTCTGAGAGCTTACGTGCGCTGCTTAAATAGTTAAAGTTAGGTACACGAAAACAATGTATGGTTGAATTGTTCCTCTCAAAAAGTTCTACAAAAAATCCGCGATAGCATACATCTATCATTTAAGGTTGACTCACAATTACCATTTTTATAGCTATATTGCGTATAGACTATTAGGATTATTAGTGCTACCCGTGCGAAGCCGGGGCGGATCGCTAGTCTATAATACTAATGCATTTCGTGGCCCTATTACAGAGCTAGCAAGAGCGTTCCTATACGATGCCGTGTATCCACTTAGGGGAATGGGTTTAAGTTTAACATTAGTGCCATAATGAAGGAAATAGAAGTTTAATTCGCTATAAGCCGCCACAGTAGACACACAGTGAGTGGTACAGTGTGTATCTTGCACTTGCAGCTTGCGATATTCACCGCCCAATAAGCCAGCAATTCGTACCGACACAACACCAAACCACACAAATCTTCGAAATTATTCTCAACGTACTTTTCACTCCGACACCGGAGCATCTTCAGGAGATGTTGACTCGACAATGCACGATTGTAAAACCAAACCAGGCTAGCCCGCTGCCATCTTAGACTGCGATCATCACTTTCCATCCTTTCCCTCGAGAAAAATATTTTTTTTTCAGTTTGAACAAACAAAATATTTTTTTTTTTTCAAAAATTTGTGGAACCGCTAGGATTTTTTTTATATGTATTTTAAGTAAATTTAGAAACTTTCCTCGTGTGTGAAGCACTGTAATAAAATTATAAAATTTTATTTTCAGTTTGAACCATTATACAAAGTGAGGGAAAAGAGGGACAAGATGTGGCGTACGGTGGTGCAGGCTCCGGGCCACGACTACGTGCAACGAGTCCGCCTTGAAACCTGCAGGTAATATGCTTATCAATCTTTTTTTAATTACAAGACTAGCTGATGCCCGCGACTTCATCTGCGTGGTTTAAGTTCTTTTCATTCCCGCGGGAACTCCTTAATTTTCCGGGATAAAAAGTACCCTATGTCACTCTCCAGGTCCTCAACTATACCCATGCCAAAAATCATGTCATTCTTTTGCTCCGTTTGTGATTGAAGGACAAACCAACAAACAAATGCACTTTCGCATTTATAATTATTATTACAAGATTGGCTTGCATTTGACGACAATCATGCTTTGAAAAGCATGAGGTCTAGGTTGGAACGCGCTTGCCTAGCAAATAATATCATCATCTTAAACCATCACCGGCCTAATAATGAGCATTTCACTAATGTAGAGCTTTAGGCCATCACGCTGGCGAATTGGCCGACTTCACACACCTTAAGAGACCATTAACTAGAACTATCAGGCGTGCTCTTCACCTTAAATAAATTATTGCTAAAAATGCACATAGTTTCGAAACAATTTTTGCGGAATACATTTCGCGCTTACTTAGGTACGCTACGCTCGCTCTACTATTAACACAAAGGTTTTTTTTTCTAATTAGTTAATATGATAATGACCCTTAAAGTTGAAGATAAGTAATTGTAGGTACACTAGCAATAAAACTTGTAGAAGTGTGTACAGAAGCTGTCGTAAATACTCGTGGCATGTCAACTTATTCAAAAAAAGATGCAGAAATCGACAAAGAGAGCTGCAAGTGTTATTGCTAACAGCATGCTTAAGATGAACCTTGAAAAAAAATCTTCTTTTTCTCTTTAGCAATTTGGACGCGCCCTGCTTCGAGTCCTTCTGCTTGGCCTCAGAATACAAAGCAACCTGCAAACAGAACTATAATACATGGAAGGTGGTGGTCGACAAAGGAAATAACGAAACTGAGACGATCGAAGCCACACTGCCCGTCTCCTGCTCCTGTACAGCCGTGAGAACCTTCTAGAAACGGCAGCATCTATAAACCACAGAATTATAAATAACGTTATAGAAATAGTATTTGGTCAGTTACGGTAAAATGACAGCTATGATTATGATCGTAAGTCGTAACCTCTGATTGGTTATTTCGCTATTGGCCAAAATCCACTGCCAGTGCCAATCGCAGCCAAGGGTACCATAAATTCAGTCAATCACAACAAATGCGATGGTTGCAATGTTTGATGCATCTTTTACGGAACCAACTAGTGGGACCAGACCAATACGAACAGTGCAGAATGTCGCCGGTTTTCAGCAGCCCACTACACACATATAAAAAGCAGAACGATAATGATACTTCTATATTCCAAAATAACCTAAATTCAAGTGTAACGCGATGGGAATACGTCTGATTTTATCATAACACACATTGTGGCCACCGGTTTTCAGCAGCTCACTACACACATATAAAAAGCAGAACGATAATGATACTTCTATATTCCAAAATAACCTAAATTCAAGTGTAACGCGATGGGAATACGTCTGATTTTATCTTAATACACATTGTGGCCAACTCTGTTAACCGCAATATCTAAACTACTCGTAAACTAAAATGACAGCTCTAAATCTAGTACTGCCCCTTTCAGCAGGGAGTATTAAGAAAGGGATAACAATATAAATAGAGCTGTCATTTTAGGTTGGGTTAGAGATGGTGTACAACAGAATTGGCCGGATTGACGTGTCACAAGACAATAATTGTGAGGCTATAATATGCCTTCTTACTACTTCTCTATTTAATCCGTATTCTGTGTAATGAGCGCACCATAATAATTAAACTTTACTAGCTAGATAATAGATACTCAGCTATGTTATAGATCTAGCATCTTACAAAGTTACGTAATAACTATAACTTATAAAACTAGGTATAACTAGTAATTAATGTGAATGAGGTGCAACAATACGTGATTAGAGAATTGGAAATTCTTTTTTAAATCGAACTTTACAATTAGACATTAAAATTATTGTTTCTGTGATTTCATGTAAGCTTAAGAGGCTTTTAAATTAATATTAGATAAGTAGGTATTAACTAAGTTTAGATTTACTGCTAAGTAGGTAGATAGTAGATACGTATTTCGAGTCATTCAGACTGATCACCTAAGGTTTTTAAGTTTTGAACTTAAGAACGCTTGCAAAGTTGCAAAAAGACTGCAGAATGTTTTAAATAAAATGCTATGATTGATTACAATTCCAAACTTGACAGTGGCCATGTAAAATTAAATAAAAGATATAGATACAATATCCAACAATATAATACGCGTTTAAACTGTCGTGAATCATGATTGATATTGAATCGTAAACATAATACATCTAATACAACTTGACTCATGTTTTTGTCCTAGTATATCTGAATAGTTTTGAAACCGTCTGGTTCCTTATATTTATGAGACACACAAAACAGCGCAACGTAAACTGCGTGCTGTTCGGAGGGCATTTACGTTGATGAATTTAAACGCTAGCTGAGTCGTGTTATTTTATATAAAAAAAATTATATAAAATAAAATACACAAATACACGTACCATAAATATGGTACGTGTTACTTGTTGTCTTTGGCCAAGAAAGCAACGCGATGCGATACGACTCCATCTGAAAATTGACAAACTACGCGTAAACTTAGGCTACGTGAAGGGTCACCTGTACCCTTACTCTGAGATTGATCGAATTTAAAATACGGTCTCACTAAGTGAGGTGAATCACATTTGCGTCAAACTAAAATGGACCCAAAAACTCTTGATTTAAAGCCACAAATTCAGTGCAACCGATTCAAATTTCGAAACGTATCGTTTGGAGCGCTAGCTGTGAATGCATACACGAAATTGAGCTCTAAATTAATAAGATTAAGATTCATTTTAGTTTGATGCAAATGTAATTCACCTCACTTAGTGAGACCGTATTTTAAATTCGATCAATCTCAGAGTAAGGGTACCGTTGTCCTAGTTGGGCGACAGAAGCGACGCCACGCGACGCAACGCGTTACGATGCTATAGAAAATGACAGCCGTATCTACGCGACAACGTACTTAAACCACGTGAAAGACCCAGCTACATTATTATATATCTCTATGGCTTTTATTTGATACCGGCGCGTCGCGTCGTATCCTGTGGCGTTGCCGCGTTTGTAACGAAAGCCAGGGCCAAGGGCTAGGTTAAGGACGCGGACTTTGCCACTGCATTTATATGCATTATGCATCCATAACTTAGCGGAGAGTAATTTTGCGGACCGCTCTCAAGACTCGTTTCCGTGTAGCGTAGCTGTCCGCAATAGCCACTGTACAATACAACAACTTTTGTAACAGGTTAAGTTTTTGCCGCCAAAAATGCGCAAACAAAAACCTTTTAAATTATTCTGCAGTCCACCTATACGCCTTTTTGTAGTTTTGAATATCTACTATTTAAATATAAATAGGTTATTTATTTCATAAATTTATAATTACTTGTTTTGTAAATGTATAAAAATAAGTAATTTCGGAACCAGGGGGTCTACTCTCTTTCTCTAAAACGAAACTTCGCAAACGAACGAACGAAATTTCGTTAACTCCTCTCCTACATAATAATATCTCTATGCTCCTCTCTATTTCGTTTTCGTACACGCAGACGAAGTATGGATCCATAGAAAATTTTCGTGACCGATTGGATTGAACGATTTTGAGTGGGTCTATTAACAGACTAATTACGTTCGTTTGCGAAGTTTCGTTTGAGAGAAAGAGAGTAGACCCCCAGGTAAGTATTGAAATGATAGTAGGACCTTAGACTCATTAATTAATTATTGTTCTGTAGTAATTTTGTTTAGTAGATACATAATAATATTATTATTATACTTAATTTATTAAACGAGTTTTTAAATCTTATAGTACAGTTTTTATTCCTTTGGCATTTCCTGTGAAATAAAATCTAATAAATGCGAAAGTTTGGATGGATGTATGGATGGATGTTTGTAACTGAATCACGCCAGAACAGCTGAAAGGATCTGGATGAAATTTGGAATCAAATAAATATTATAAATGCGAAAATTTGGATGGATGTATGGATGTTTGGATGTTTGTTACTCAATCACGCCCGAACGGCTGAACGGATCTGGATGAAATTTGGCACAGAGATAGATTATAGTCTGGAATAGCTCATAGGCTGCTTTTTATCCCGGAAAATTAAAGAGTTCCCGCGGGAATCAAAAAACCTCAATCCACGCGGACCAAGTCGCGGGCATCAGCTAGTAATACATATACTTAGGCTACTTTTCATCCCGGAAAATTAAAGAGTTTCCGCGGGAACCATAAAACCTCAATCCACGCGGACGAAGTTGCGGGCATCAGCTAGTAGGTATTTAATATTATGGAGGTCCTCTATTTTTCACGATTCATGTGGAAATTACTGGATTAGCCTTGCAGCATGAGGATTGTAGAACGAATTTTTCAATGACAACAACCGGGTTCTATGATAATGACAAAACATAACCAATTCATATTTAGGCGATTTTCTGGGATTAAATCTTTGAAGTAATATGTGTAGGTATACTAAAGTACATTTTACCTAAATGGATTACATACTCTTTATTTTTAACCAATTTAAAAAGAAGGAGGAGGTTCTCAATTCGACTGTATTTTTTTTTTTTTTTTATGTTTGTTACCTCAGAACTTTTGACTGGGTGGACCGATTTGGATGATTCTTTTTTTATTTGAAAGCTGGTGCTTCCCGTGTGGTCCCAATTCAATTTGGTGAAGATCTGATGAATATCTCCGGAGATGGAGAACGGAACTCCTCATGGATAAGAGTAAATTGCTCGCGATCAGTGTGATAGTCTTGTAAACAGTATGTTTTAACCATGCATAGCATATCTCGTTCTGGTTACATCTGTATTTTAAAATAGTGGGGCCACTAAAAATTGTGAAATAAAAAATTTTCAAAAAAAAAATAAAAACCGACTTCAAAAACCACAAACACTAAAAAGTAAAAAATTATTTAATTTATTATGTATACAAGAGTTAATCAAATAAATATTATAAATGCGAAAGTTTGGATGGATGTATGGATGTATGTTTGTTACTCAATCACGCTCCAACGGCTGAATGGATCTGGATGAAATTGGGCACAAAGATAGTTTATAGTCTGGAATAGCACATAGGCTACTTTTTATCCCGGAAAATTAAAGAGTTCCCGCGGGAACCAAAACACCTCAATCCACGCGGACGAAGTCGCGGGCATCAGCTAGTTTAGTTCTATAATAACATTCTTTGGAGTCGGTGCCAATGTGGAGTCACGTCAACAATAATGAAGAGCAGGTACTAGACGGTTCATGCGGCTAATTGGTACCGACTCCAAAAAATGTTATTATAGAACTAAATTAACTCTTGTATACATAATAAATTAAATTATTTTTTACTTTTTAGTGTTTGTGGTTTTTGAAGTCGGTTTTTATTTTTTTTTTGAAATTTTTTTATTTTTTTATCCACTCAAGTTAGCCCCTCACTGCGATCTCACCTGATGAAAAGCGATGATGCAGTCTAAGATGGTTGCGGGCTAACCTGTTAGGGGTATCCATTGCTTAAAACCGTATTGACATAAAACTGTTACTGTGAAAAAATACTGCTTTTAACGATGGTAGTAAGTAACCCTACGTGGGTTCGGCATCGTACCGGAACGCTAAATCGTTTGGCAGCACGTCTTTGCCGGTAGGGTGGTAACTAGCTACAGCCGAAGCAATACTCGTGTGGCCGAAGCCTCCCACCAGGCCAGACCAGAGAAAATTCAGACATCATAAATCCCCAAATTGACCCTGTCGGGGAAAAATAATAGATTTTATTTTTACAACTTTTAACTTTTTAATTTATAATTAGTAAATCTAAATTAAAAACTAAACATTAAAAATATCATCTATGCCGCTGTAATGACGCAATGTGCCCAAAACCACACCAGAACGCTGGCTGCGTTACCTCGCTGAATAGCCAAATTAATGAATTTATTTGATTTATAAGAAAAGGTTATTAATGAGAATTTTAGATGTTTTGTTTGTTGAAATATCAACGGTCTACCAGCTAGACGAGTTATACCTACTCCTACCTACTTGAGTGGGGTGAAAGCGCGAAAAGTTATCTTTGTCGGCAACCTGTTTGACTCTCACTATCTATTGCATGCGAGTTGCGACAGTACAATATTAAGTATTTATCCTTGTAATGGATGACCAACTGACTCGCCCCTACTTTTCGTGGATTTTAATACATAGGTATGTATCTAAGTACAAACGCAACCTGTCTCTTATTGAGTGTTCTTTCGAAAGGAGCTCGGGCGACTATTCCAGACAATAATCTATCTCTATATCAAATCTCATTCAGATTGCGTGATTGAGTAACAAGCATCGATCCATCCATACATCCATCCAAACATTCGTATTTATAATAAGTACGTAGGTAAGTATAGATGGTAAAATTGAGTTAAATCTACGTGATCAAATCAGAAATGATATATCTGTAGGAGAACCAGAGCAACCGACATTGCTCGAAAAGCTGCCAAGCATAAGTGGCAATAGGCGCCTGACACATAGTTCGTAGAGCCGATAGGCGCACCGGGAAGCGCAGCGTTGGACGACCGCCCACTAGGTGGACGGGCGATGTCAAGCGTGTAGCTGGGACCGTGCTCTGTGGCGATCCATGCAGGAGACCTTCGTCCAGCAGTGGATGTCTATAGGTTGAGACGATGTCGAAAATGGAGCTTGCTTGACACAAATAAACAAATAAAAAGATTACTCTGGTTTATGGTCCACAATAACTCTGCCAGTTTATGAGTTTGTTGTAGACACAACAGCGTGTCAATATTTAAATATAAAAAGGTGCAAACTGCAGCAAATAACCCCAGTATGACGTCAAAGCATCTACATTCGAACAATACAAAAATACCTGAATATTAAAGCCTATAATTTTAATTCGACTGGCACAACGGACGCACAATCATATTTTATGTTTCTACGTCATTACTTAAAATGCCGCAAAGTTTCTGTGGCCTCTGAAATAATGCAACCTTTAACAAGTGAAGGCCTCGGTTAACTGGTCGAGTTAGTAATTCGCAGGAAACCATACTGCTGACCTCACACTACGAAAGTACCCGTACCGTAAGAGGGCAAAATATGGAAGTTCCAGCAAATTATGGAACCAGATTCCACCTGCTCTCCATGTACCTACTTTCAGATCCATCTATATGTACCTACACAACGCATAACACTTTCGCATTTATTTGTTATGCGAAAGTGTGTTTGTCCGTCTGTCAGTCTGTCTGCGACGCTTTAATGGCTCATATTTTCAACCGATTTTGATGATTTTTTTATAAAGATAGGTTGCACTTGTACCCCGGGAAGGGCATAGGCTTTCCCGGAGAATGAAGGAGATCCCACGAGAATTTAATAAACCTATTCCACGCGGGCGAACGTCAAAAGTAGAGATAAAAGTAATATTTCTTATCTGTGGTATAATCAGTATATAACATTATACCTCTATGCTAAGCACACTGAGGACAGCGTCGCTAGTAGGAATCTATCATACCTACTAATATAATAATGCGAAAGTGTTTTTGTTTGTAGGTTTGTTGGATTGTTAGTTTATTGGTTTGTTGGTTTGTCCTTCAATCACGCCTCAACGCAGCTACAGGATCAACGTGACTTTTGGCATAGGCATAGTTTAGGACCTGTTTAGGAGTGACAATAGGCTACTGTTTTATCCCGGAAATTAAGGAGTTCTCGCGGAAATCAAAAAAAATTAAACCACGCGGACGAAGTCGCGGGCATCAGCTAGTTAAAAGTAAAAACAAAAACTAAACAGGCATAAAAAATTAGTTCCAATTTCGGCCACCGGGCCAGTTAGGTTGGTGTATATAATGTTGAGTGCTTAATTAGAATTAAAATTAATAATTAATTATCAAAGTAGGCAGTCATAAATGTTTAAATAAGTACTTATTTACAATAGTTAAGTATTTTGGGTAAAAACCAAAGGTTATCTAGGGTTACTTATTCAATTAACATCAGCGATATTCCGAGAAGAGTCACTTTAAGTACTTAATGATTATCAAACTTTTTAAATTAAAAACTTTTCTTTTGATGCACAGATAGGGTTGTTATGCCGGTTCGCCGGCCTCCTTCAGTTTTCGGCCTTTACGCGTACTCGGTGCCGTAAAATTGCGAGAATATCGCTTAGAAATACTATTTCCAAATGAAATCTTTATTCAGACATTTGAAAATATTTGCTTTGTATCTGACAACAATTTTGGTCAGGTAACATCTTCGAGTGATTTTAGTGAATTTATTCAATTCGACGGGGGGCATCGGAGGTAACGCAACCTGCGGAAATTAGAAAAAAAATAGTGCCGCGCGTTTCACTCCAAGGCAAGCTTTTTGTTGTTTTTCTGAATGAATGATGTTTATAGGCATGAAATACCCTTCTAAAATAACTTATTAACATACTTATAATATGATTATGTGAATATTTTGTACAAAACAACAATAATGTTGGGGGCCGCGATCTAACATTAAATTTTCTTCAAAACTTTGTTTTTCGGCCTAGGGGCCGATATGTGGCGTATCAAGTCTTCCACGCTTTTGTCTCTTTTATTCAATTGGTGAAATGATATATGTCACGACTCTTTCTTTTATTATTGTACCTGATGTGAAAACCCTCGCCATTAGTTTTCGGCCGTCAATTTGTTAGTATAAATTAATAGTGAAGACCATTTTGGGGGTGGCCGAAAACCACAACATAGAAGAAACAGTACCTACCTCAGTTTTCGGCATAGTATGGAAAGCATGGGAAAATTGAATACCGGTAACAGTTTTCGGCCATAAAATTGCAAAGTTTAAAGCCAACAATAATTTTGAGTTAACGTTTTTATTTTAAAGATAACTAAGTAACATTACATATTGTACCTATGTTATTATTTTTAATAATAAGGCCAGAAGCTAAGAATAAATAAGGCCAGAGCACGAGTAACAGAAGAATCGATCAGACTAGTTCAGGGAACTTATAGAGTTTTTGACCGAGTCAAACATTATTTATTTATTTATTTATATGCACAATTATCCAAGATTGTTATTTCAAAAATAACATAAAAATAGGAACGTATTTGATAGGTTTTAAAGGTGTTGTAATTAGTGAGTAACAAAGGTTCCAAGTTTTTTATTAAGTAATATAACTTTCTTGAATTATGTTGATTATGAATTTTAATTAAATTTGAATACATAATAAAACAATGATGAACTTACAAAAAGCGTTTTAATGTAATTTTAAACTTATAAATTCATTTTAAATCCATCGCAATCCAGTGGCCGAAAACAGAATACCCGATGGCCGAAAACTGAAATTTGAGGCCGAAAACTGAAATTTTAGCGTTTTTCCGGATTAAATAAAAAATAACTAATAGCTTCAAGCGCAACACAGTTTCTAAAAAAGAAACTCCAGTATATGGGCTTTCATCTAACATAATGAGCATAGCAATATTAAGGTTGTAACATTTTTTTCTGATGTCCTAAAGTTGATGGGAGCACTAAAAGGCCGAAATCCGGCACATCGACCCTACCTACTTAGGTAACGTTGACTTAAAAAACGTTAACTCGAAGGACGGATAAAAAGGGGGTCCAAAAGTGCTGATAAGGCAACTTTGCACCGGTTGACTGCAGTGTTTCTACGAGGTTTCCCACAACCCACAACAATTTAGCCCTTGGTTTTTTTTATTCCACTACAAGTTAGCCCTTGACTGCGATCCCACCTGATGGTAAGTGATGTCGCAGTCTAGATGGTAGCGGGCTAACTTGTTAAGGGTACGGTTTATTAAACCAATATTTATACCCCTTAACAGTTTCTACAAAGCATCGTATTGGAATGGACGAAGTTGGACGGACAATATTTAGCGAGTAAGTATGCAGGAGCGGCTGAATCTAGGCTGCGGGAGACCACGGCGTGTGGAAGTCCCTACAAGAGACCTATGCCCAGCAGTGGAGGTCTATTGGCTGACGACAGCGAATAGAGCGCGAACGCGATTTCGTTAACAAGTTTTGTTTACTCAAAACTCAAGGTTCAGCGGCGTCGCAATATTAATAAAAAGTGAACGCTCTCGAACCCATAATGGGCACATGTTCATAGGTCACAGATTTATATAACACTCTTTAATTAACGCTATATACGGATTTCGGCTTAAAAAGTTATTAAGGCACTATCGATTTTAATTGACCACCCAAACGTAAATGGACTTGAGAATCGGGAAACAGTGGCATTATGTCAACATCCAAAATAAATTGAACCTCCCCGCCCCTTTGAACTTATACCATCAATGATGTTGAAGGATGTGTCATAATCAAAATTACAGCTCTAGGTAAACTGGTCAGTGTTAATGGCATACAATTTAGCCTTTGCCGGCTTGGTATAGTCGCTATCGACAGTTGTAATTTCGCCACAGAAGTAAACGCATGTGTTATTCCAAGAGATACGCCGTTTTACGTCTCAAGTTATAATGTAAATAGTACCCAAGTGGAGTGTGAAAATGATTTTAATATAGTGGTTAAAGTACTGAGGTGTATGTGGACGGAATATGGTTATAAACCAATAAGACATGGCCTGCATTCTTCATTGCATAATTCTTATGGCTTCACTTGTAAGTATTTATTTGTTAAGTCTAGATGTGCCAATGTTATTACCTAGCAGATTGTCAATAATATTGAACACGTAAGCCCACTCTGTGGCCATAAATGTACAATGTACATCTATGACTTTGAAGTATTGGTTTAACTATTAATATATACATTGACTTGATTCCGAACCGGAAAATGCAAGGACGATAAGGTCGGGAAATTCTTAGCCGCATCGCACACCAGCTGTGCCGAAGCGACGTGTTTCTTGATAGCAACTCAAACTAAGCTTTATTTATTTTGGAGGCACGCCGTGCGGCAAGCCCAGGCGGGTCCACATGCGGTGTGCGTCTTATACCTACTTATTTTATAAAAGTTCTAAATTTGTGTCTGTCTACCAGGTTTTCACGGCCCATCTGTTCAATTGATTCCGACATAATTTGGCACAGAGATAGTTTTCATCCCAGGAAAAGACATAGGCTAAGTACTTTTTATAGGGTTGCCGTGCGAAAACCTCAACCACTCCATCAAAAAATCTTAATCCACGAGGATGAAGTCGCGGGCAACTTCTAGTGTACATAATATAAACGTTGTTGTCTGCTTAACAAAGTCAAACGTCTGCATATAAAATCAGCTACAAACGCCCTACTTCGTTCTTGTAGCTGAATTTTAGGTAGCCATTAAAAAGACTCGACTCCTCTCCACTTAACTCCATATATGTGTATGCGTTGGCCCTATGAGTGGGCTTGTAATGATGTTACTACCTGTTAAGTCGTTATGGTCAACACAGTAAAGTAAGCTGTCGATAACATCGACAGCTAAGCTTATGACACCTAGATCCACCTCTTCTAGATCCAGAATATAATGAACGCATTCTTGACGCCAAAGCGACATTGAGGCATGCCACACGACTGCATGTTGCAATCATTTTAAATTTTGGTAGACTTTCATACCATGTTATTCCAATTCTACTGCACGACGTTTGTAGCCGCAAAATTATTGTTTATATTTTTTTAGCATGCCATCTTGTCGCATGTTCTTGTTTTGGTGTAAGCAAACTTAAAGTCGCAATACAAAATCAAAATTAAAATTTCGTAGATTCAAAATCATAATTTGGTCAGTATTTCAGTTTATACTTTTGTTATTATAGCACTTACATGATTAATACATTATAAATTACATTACATTTGTGTAAATTATTGGAATATCTCTGGAAAATAAATTGATTTATTTTATTTATTTTATTTTTATTGTAGTTATGTAAATGTATTCATAAATAATACATTTAAGTTCCTCAATCTCGTGGACACCGGAAATACACCTACTTACATATTATACCTACTTACTATTAAGAACACAGGATGTTGACTTCATGACGGAATGTTATTATGATTGAAATGTATTTATTGGCGAGAACTGTCACCAATATTATACTCGTAGGTAATAATATTAAGTATATCTATCACTAATCTTCGTGAGTCCATTCGCTTTTAGACGAGAGTAGCTTTTGCCCACTGCTTCGCCTAAAATAAGTTCCATTTTCATACAAATTTCAAATCCCTTTTAATATTTTAAAATATTGCTAGCTCAACTTAATTTCAAATCGAACACATAAAAATTATTGTTGCAAAAGGGGTTGAAAATCAATGGGGGGTTACAAATCAAGTGGGGTATCAGGGAACTAATTTTTGGTACCTACATACCAAAATACTTATTGAGCCAGCCTCATACGTAGGCAGTTTTATTAAAATATCATAAGTGATTCTACCTACTGATTAAGCAGACCTACTTAATTAACATTAATTTGCTAACTGATCCTCATCAGTTATATTTTAATACCTTTGAAATTGTTACCTTACATATTGTTGTGTATCTACCTAGGTACATGTAATTACACAAACCTATTAATAGGTAAATGCCGCAATAATAAACGTTTTATTAATAAAACGTGCATTAGATCAGCTTGATGATAATCATCCAATCCTTATTCTTGGTTAGGTACGTTTGTAAACAAGCGTTTTTATCTTCAAAGCCGGTCAAGATTCAACAAAAAAATGTTGAGTCAGTTAATAAAATTTTGTTTTCAAACAATGGGTAATAAAAATTAATGTTGTGATTCAAATTATTTTTGTTGTCATGGGTTTCACACTTGTGATATACCAAGTATCACTTAAGGGGGATTTATTTGTTCTGTGCCAAGAAAAGTATCTGGTTTCGAGAGACTAAGCGATTTGTAGGGAAGTGCCAGCTAATCTGTGGACTGTGCTCCCAGCACCTAAAGTGATGATGCAGTCTAAGATGAATCCTCGTCTTTACCGCTACCATTACAACACAGAAATTTGACATAAAAAAGTTTAATTAAAATTAATCAGTGGTACTTACCTAATTATGATTCATTTTAATTGTTACCAAATAATTACTCTAATAATTAATAATTAATTGTTAATTAAATTGTTATTAATAATTATTATTCGGCGAAACGAGCACGTAATGTTTGTTATTCGAAGGAAGAAAGTTGTCCGTTACTTACTTTTACTTTTATCGTTTGAACGATATCGATAGTGAAACTGTTTTAAATGCAGATATTATTTATTACTAGCTGATGCTCGCGACTTCGTCCGCGTTGATCGAGGTTTTTTGGTTCCTGCGAGAACTCTTTAATTTTTCGCGATAAAAAGTAGCCTATATTGTGTTATTCCAGACTATAATTTATCTCTGACCCAAATTTCATCCAGATCAGTTCAGCCGTGTTGGCGTGATTGAGTAACAAACATCCGTCTATCCATCCATACATTCATCCAAACTTTCGCATTTATAATATTTGGGTATTTTTTATTGCTATCGAATCGTCATACCGTGGATTAGGTAATACCGAACAGTCGGAGCTAAATAATACGGAGGCAACAAACTCTAGATATTATGTATTAGGTACTAATTTAATAATCTAATAAACGGAGGCAGAAACGTACCTATTTAATAAAAACCCGACTTCCAAAGTAAAGTAAAAACGTTTGTCACTAATTTATAGTGGCTTTGGAACTCGGTTTTTTATTTTTCAATTTTTATTTGGGATTAATTGGATTATTCAAAAAAAATGATATAAGTTTTCCGAGGAACACTTGCTTAATTAGACAGCACATAATAATATATCAGTGCATCACGTTGATCATGTCGTCACGTCTATCGCGTCCAGGATCTATTTTACTGACCAATCCCGGTTATTATTAGTAACATCTGACAATTATCTGTCAAACCTAATCTCGTTACCTTTAGTTGAGTCGTATGCAGAAGAATCTAGGAGCTTGCCGTATTATTATGCCAAGAAAATTGCTACCATTGTGATTAATGAAAGGGGTCACGAATCACGATCAACGGTAGGCGATATAGATCGACGGGTGTAGAGACGGCGGTGGTAGAAAGTGGTGGTGGTGGTGGTGGTGTTGGTGGCAGAGTGCGGAACGACTTGGCTGATCCGAAAAGATCGGCCATCCCTGTCTACGCACTTAATGGTCAATCCACGGCAAAGCAAAACAGTGCAACAATAAGGCATGCCGGAGAGCTTTTTAAAATGTAGCCAGAATCGTCAAGGGGCTGTCTTAAATTCTAAAGTATGATGTAGACTACCCGCGTGAACTGAACTACTGCATGCTGCCGTAAAATTAAAGTTTTTCATTTGTGGCATGCTGCAATGTCGCATGCTTTACCTCCAGAGCCCAGCATAAAACACTCGTAAAATAAATAGTGTATAAGTTAAATATCTAGAGGAATTTTCGCTGAATGTCGCAAAAATGGCATAGGATTTTCTATGAGATTATGAATTTTCCCCCTGCAAGAGGCTAATACAGGTTTTTATTATTTTAAAGTGTTGACCTAAAGGGTAATTTTCATATATCTCTAACTTCAAAAACACAGGCCTTTCATACAACCTTCCAACCCCCATTTCACCGCCTTAAGGATGAATTTTCTCAAAATCGTTTCTTAAATGATGGGTAGGTACTAGGTACGCCATAGAAAGAACCTAACTTCCAATTTCCAAGTTTATATGCTTTACAGTTACTGAGATATCGTGATTAGTGAGTGAGTGGTATTTCACTTGTTTATAATACATAGATTAGCTGATGCCCGCGACTTCATCTAAGTTTAAGTTTATTTGATTCCCGCGGGGACTCTTTAATTTTCCGGGGTAAAAAACAGCCTATGTCACTCTCAGGTTCTCAACTATACCCATGCCAAAAATCCCGTCGATCCGTTGCTCCGTTGCGGCGTGATTGAAGGACAAACGAACAAACAAACACACTTTCGCATTTATAATATTTTTACATAGATATAGGTAGCCCACGCCAAGATAAAGTAAAACTTATTTGAACCTACTAGGTATACTTACTAACTGACTCATTAGCACTTATAGTTTTATCGGCGAGCGATAAAGGCGCGAATGATGTCAGCCGGTAATAATTAAAATAAGATTTATGACCGTTTTACGTTATGGACATTACAGCGTCCACAGATAACAGTTGTTAGAGTAGGTTTTTATTTAAGAGTAAGATGGTAGCAGGCTAACCTGTTACGAGTATTGCAGTTAATATATTATATAAGTGATTTCAATTCGGCACCTGTGGCACGTCTTTTTATATAAAACTAGCTGATGCCCGCGACTTCATCCGCGTGGACTAAGTTTTTTCGATTCCCGCGGGAACTCATTAATTTTCCGGGATAAAAAGTAGCCTATGTATGTATGTATGTATGTATGTATGTATATTCTTTATAGCTGATGCACGCGACTTCATCCGCGTGGAATAAGTTTTTCAGTTAATTTTCCAGGATAACAAGTAGCCTATATTACTATCCCACGGTACAATCCCCCTATAATGGTGAAACACGTACTTCTTCATATTTTAACGAAAGCCCAAATGCTGTTTCATGGCTATAACTTGAGAAATTAAGGATTTTCATACAAACTCTCAACCCCTATTTCACCCCTTCGGGGGTGGAATTTTGAAATACTGTGAAACACATATGTTTTCATTTTCAACCCGCAGCTCATTTATCAAGTTTCATGGCTATAACTTGAGAAATTAAGGACTTTCATACAAACTCTCAACCTCTATTTCACCCCTTCGGGGGTGGAATTTTGAAAAACTGTGAAACACATATGTTTTCATTTTCAACCCGCAGCTCATATATCAAGTTTCATGGCTATAACTTGAGAAATTAAGGATTTTCATACAAACTCTGAACCCCTATTTCACCCCTTCGGGGTGGAATTTTGAAAAATTGTAAAACACATATATTTTCATTATCAACCCGCAGCTCATATATCAAGTTTCATGGCTATAACTTGAGAAATTAAGGATTTTCATACAAACTCTCAACCCCTATTTCACCCCTTCGGGGTGGAATTTTGAAAAATTGTGAAACACATATGTTTTCATTTTCAACCCGCAGCTCATATATCAAGTTTCATGGCTATAACTTGAGAAATTAAGGATTTTCATACAAACTCTCAACCCCTATTTCACCCCTTCGGGGTGGAATTTTGAAAAACTGTGAAACACATATGTTTTCATTTTCAACCCGCAGCTCATATATCAAGTTTCATGGCTATAACTTGAGAAATTAAGGACTTTCATACAAACTTTCAACCCCTATTTCACCCCTTCGGGGATCGAATTTCGGGATAAAAAGTACCCTATGTCCTACCTCGTAGTATGGGCTCAAATCGTGCCAAGTTTCGTTTGAATTCATTCAGTAGTTTCGGCGTGATGCGCGGCCAAGATACAGACAGACAGACAAAAATGAAAAAAATTACAGATTTGGTTTCAGTATCGAATAATGAGTGCCCTTCAAAAAAAAATTTCAAAATATCTTGAATGTACAGAATTGGACGTTACAGTTTTATTATAAGTATAGATAGGTGCATGCCTCTAACTGGTTTTAATACGGCATCGCACCGGAATGCTAAATCATTTTGGGGTACGTCTTTACCTTTAGGCTGGTAACTAACCAAAGCCGAAGCTACCACCAGACCAGACAAGAGAAAATTCAGAATTGATTAGAAATTCCCAAATTGACCGTGCCATTCTCATTCTACTGAGAAGAGCCGGCAAGAAACTCAGCAGTTGCTCTTTTATTTTACAAAAATGTTACAATAAGCAAACAATATAACACATACGTTACATTACGTTACGTTACAAGTAACGCTATACACTGACCTGTGGGCTACTGGATGCGAGGCCGAATTATTTGTAATATACGTACCTAGTAGTCTTCGAGACGTAGACCGTGTAAGAGTAGGTTAATCATTATAATATAATTTAAATTGTATTTGTTCTCAGTTTCAGTTAACGGCACATGCCACTGAGATAGCGGTGGGCAGGTCCGTGCGGGAGGGCGAGAGGGCCGCCAACCAGAAGTCCAACGGTTCGTACAAAATCCTGAATAGATTTGTGAAGCCTTTTGTCATTAAACGAGGTTCGTATTGGACGTGAACACCGCTTACGGGTCCAAAAAGTTGACTAACGATGTTAATTTAACTAAACACATGCTAATAATAATTTAACTAACAACATACAAATGATATTAATTTACCTGTTAACATGCCAATAACTAAAAATAAACAATGACTGATAAGTTAATGTTAATTTAACTGAACACATGCTAATAATAATATAACTGACGATATACAAATAATATTAATTTAATTAATAACATGCCATTTGCCAATACTAATAACTTACCTAATAGCATGTCAATATAATTAATTTAGGTAGGTACCTGATGACATGCCAATAACTAAAAATTAAAAATGACTGTTATGATAATAATATACCCCTTACATCCATACTAATATTATAAATGCTAAAGTGTGTCTGTCTCTTTGTCTGCTACGCTTTCAGGGCCCATCTGTTTAACCGAAATTGATGAAATTTGGTACAGGAGTAGGTTGTATACCGGGGAAAGACATAGGCTAGGAAAATTAAAGAGTTCCCGCGGGAATCAAAAAAACTTAATGCACGCAGACGAAGTCGCGGGCATCATCTAGTACTAAATACTCTAAATACTATAAAATCTAAGACAATAAAAAACAAGGATGCCTTAAAATTTCGTTCAGCCCATTTGTCTGTCTTTGTTTATGGAAAAAATCGGCTAAAAAGTTTTTAGAAACTTGAAAACAAAGGCTTAAGAGGCCGTATACTCGCCATCGGTCAATTTTGGAATCTGTAGGTATACCGCACAGTAGACCGTTAGGCTGCACTCATATATAGACGACATAGGCCAGTAAAGATACTTTGATACTTTGCGTAGTCATGTTCGTACGTACGTGCGGTCGTAAGATCTGCAGTACCATTTCACACATGAATTTGATCAGACTTTGATAATATTTTTTGGTCATATAAGTATTTTATAGAACTTTATTTTTACACAATTTGTGTTATATAAATACTAAACATTCATGGTAAATTTTATTTTATCAGTAATTTCGTCAAACTTTTAAGAAATACAGGTTATTGTGACGCGTAAATTTTGATAAATCGTGCACATTGATTTGATTTTTTTATTAACTAATTTTGTATCGAACGTATAAAAACGAATTGCAACAGTCCAATTTTAAGAGCGTGTTTATCATATTAGTATTTTTTATAAGTCATTTATTATAATTTTTCGTGGATTTATATGGGTGAAAAGTGTCACCCAAAAGTGCAAAAATGGTAAACGTATTCTGCAAGAATGAGAATTTCACTATTATATTTCAATAAAATTAAATTTTTATTTGCAACAGTCTACTAAGGAGGGATTAATCTTTAATGTTTTAATTTTCTTTTTGTTATAATATTAATATCTCATGCACAAAGCTCATCAAAAGTTCTTAAAATGTCGGTTTACGGACTGTTAATTGGGCACTTTCAATATTGGAAATTCCCAAAAATAAACCTTGGAAATTAAGAAGCTGGAAACTCATGAGTCAAGAGGTCAGGAAACTAAAACTAATTCCGAAGGAATGGCATTCCGAACCAGTGATATCTACCAGATTCATCATATACCAGTTACTGCTGGTACCAGTGATTCTACCTGCAGATTGATCATTTGACGATTCAAGACCACTTGTAGAAGTTCATCTGAGTAAGAAACATTTGAATTTGAAATTAATCCAGCTAGAAAAACCTAGCACAACATAAAAACGTTTAAATTGCTCAAAGACCAATTATTATTCGTACTGGGTCATTATGTAACCGAGTTGTAATAGGTACCTGTCAATAATGACGTGGGAACAGAATATTTTAGCTCGCATGCGTAGCTGGGCCTCCACGGGTATTTACCTAACACCTGTACTTTATACTCGATACCTACCAGTAAGCCATAAAATTCAAAAGTTTTTTATTCAAATAGACTTTTTACACGTGCTTATGAATAGTCGAATGAATCTACCACTGGTTCGGAATGCCGTCCCTACCGAGAAGAACCTGCAGCAAGAAACCACAAGAAACTCGGCGGTTGCTCTTTTAAAAAAAATACAATTTCATTAATTACATAATAATTAGTAACAGCTGTCCTTAGCATTGCTGGAGCGAGTCCAATCCATGGTCCTTTGTATAGACGTATAACATTAGTACAGCAGACTAGCTGATGCCCGCGACTTCGTCTGAGTGGTTTCAAGTTTCTTTGATTCCCGCGGAAACTCTTTAATTTTCCAGGATAAAAAGTAGCCTATGTGCTATTCCAGACTATAATTTATCTCTGTACACGGTACTACAGTCCACCACGCTGACTAAGTGCGGATTGGCAGATTGTAGGTATACACGCCTTCGAGCGTTCATAGGAAAAGGTTCATAGTTTAGATACGGGAGCTCTTAACGTTTTCTCTTATTGTTTTCTTTCATTATTATTCTCGCTATTTTTAATAACTTATCTTAAGTATGAGTTATGACCATGAGCAATTAATGCGAACATAAATTTTCAGAGCTAAAGATTAATTCTGACATTTAACAATGACTCCGGTCATATCAACCCGGATATACAACAGACAGCCTGACGACCGAAAGTTACCCTTTTGGAAAATGCAAGAATTTAAAAATGTTAATCAAAGTGAAATTACTGCCCAGGCCGGAAATAACGCAATTTTCGGCTGAGTAATATTGAAAGGGTGAGGCAAAGCTGAGGACTTCCCAAGTAATGAGAAGTGACGACCTCCGTGGCGCAGTGTTGAGCGCTGTTAGTCTGGCGTGGCGTAGGCGCGTGGCGTAGTCTTAACGTGCGGAGGCCCCGGGTTCGATCCCCGGCAGGGTCAATTTGGGAATTTATAATTTCTGAATTTACCCTGAGCTGGCCTGGTGGGATGCTTCGGCCGTGGCTAGTTACCACCCTACCGGCAAAGACGTGCCGCCAAGCGATTTAGCGTTCCGGTACGATGCCGTGTAGAAACCGAATAGGGGTTTAATATAACTGCCATGCCCCTAACAGGTTAGCCCGCTACCATCTTAGACTGCATCATTACTTACCATCAGGTGAGATTGCAGTCAAGGGCTAACTTGTAGTGGATAAAAAAAAAGTGAGTGTGAGAGTGAGAAAAAATCTTTTCCTGTAGCTATTTGTATTCCCGCAGGAGCTTATAAAGTAGCCTATGTCCTTCCCCGCGATGCATTCTTTCTCTCTTTATGATTGCTCAAAGGCTTATAATATTTCAGTGGAGGACAGGTTCGTGTTTCCTGGAGAGTACCAGAAGCCTGTGGTGTTCGAGAAGCCAGTGATTCCTGAGGAATGCATGGAAATCGGCATTTGCGATGACATCCCCAACTATCCCGAAGAGCTCGTCGATAACTTGCTTCATGATGTGAGTATCATCATCGTCATCATTTCGCTAATGTGGGACGCAACATACGTAGACACATTGGCCCCGTGTCATATCAGGGAGACAGCATCAAGGCCGGCAGCCGCAGCAGAAAAGGCTGGAACCGACAAACGGCGGAAGTATGCCTCTCTCATATAGAGAGTTACATATTTGTTCCGTTTGCCGTGGAGACCCTGGGGCCGTGGAGTGGCAAAATTTTTTTGCGAGATATTTCACCGCGGTTGATTGCTTCATCTGGTGACAGAAGGGCTGGCTCATTTTTTGCGCAAAGGATCAGCCTGGCTATCCAGCGCGGGAATGCAGCCTGCATTCTCGCCTGCACCATTCCACGCTTGCATGATTTATAAAGTAATTAGGTTAGGCTAGGCTAGCTAGTTTTCAATAAATTTTACCACTTGTTAAAAAAATCATATAATTCCAAATTCAAAAAAAACCCCCCATTGTATATTATTATGTGCGTGTTTTGTGTGTATCTTAAAGCATGGCATCTGTGTATTGCATACACCCTTCAAGTGCACTACGAATCTTGCGCAGAAGGCAAATTTTTAAGACGAGATTGATCGCCGTAGCCGAAATTCAGTGGGGCGGACATCATACTAATATTATAAATGCGAAAGTGTGTTTGTTTGTTGGTTTGTTGGTTTGTCCTTCAATCACGCCGCAACGGAGCAACGGATCGACGTGATTTTTGGCATGGGTATTGTTGAGGACCTGGAGAGTGACACAGGCTACTTTTTATCCCGGAAAATTAAGGAGTTCCCGTGGGAATTTAAAAAAACTTATTCCACGCGGACGAAGCTAGCTAGATCAGCTAGTAATTATTAAATGTATGCTACTACTGTATTGGGGTAAACTCTAAAAACTTAACAGGCATAGAAATTTGTTCCAATTTTGGCCACCGGGTCAGGGCCCCAATCATGTAAGAATTGTCCATCAAAAGTTAAAGATTTTTGTCAAAGTAAAATAAGCCATAACTGCATTGAATTACAGCTCAATTTCGTCTGCCCATTCTTATACGTTTAGGTATGTACGATACCCTTAACGTATAAGAATGGGCAGACGAAATTGAGCTCTAATTCAATGCTGTCATTGTTTATTTTACTTTGACGAAAATGTTTAACGTTTGATGGACAATTCTTACGTAATCGGGGGGCAGATAAGTTAGACGGACTGTACTTGTAGGAGAAGTGAAACTCTCGGTTGTATGTTAATCAATATTTTGTTTATAATTTTGCAGCTCCTGAGACAAAACAGGACGAGGTTCAACAAGGATATTTTGGAAATACCGCAAATAGCTCAGAGGATAGGCCCTGATGATGATAATGTTGAACTATGCGAGACAGAAGAGAAGGTAAATAATTTGTTTTTACTATGGTTATCGAATTCATTGTTTGTCAAGAAAAGCAAACATAGAGAGACAGACGATGGAGAGATCTATACTCGGGGTTTCTTCACACAATGAAATCAAAAATGAGAAGATCCGTAGAAAAACTAAATTGACCGACATACCTCGACAGTCGACAGGTTGCGATACTAAGGTGAAGATTCAAAGAATCGCAAGGGTTCCAAGGTATTGGAATAACGCCATGTACTGGAAAGTGCAGCGTTAGCAGACCCCTACTAGGATAGACGACAAGCGAGTCGCAGGGACCCGCTGATTCCCAGGCGCCGTAAAACCGCAGCGTGTGAAAGTCGTTACAAGGTATACCCAGCAGTGGGCGTCTATCGGTTGACGACGAGTAATATACGACTCACATTTGCATTGACGACTTTGTCTATGAAATATTGACCCTCAAAGTATTTGCCAAATAGCATTACTACGTAACCGTATCTAATGCGTGTTACTGTTTACATGCACATAACCTGTTTTGTATCATGTATTGTCATGTATTTGTTCACTGGGGATGACTGGGTCCCGGGTTTGATTTTCCCAGCGTCACCTCCGTGCCTCGGAGAGCACGTACCTAAAGAGATTGATCCTGAACCTGATCTCTTTCCGGTTGTGTAGGATTTTCTGTCGCATCGGGAATAAACAGTGCATTTGTGTGAATAAGCTGTGCACTTAGTTATCTCCCGCGCAGATGGCATCAGATTTATCTGGAGATTAGCCGCCGTGGCCGAACTTCTTTCGGGAGGACTTTATTATTATAAAGTTTGTGTGTTCACTATTCCAGCTATACGCCCCGCGGGCAGCGCAAGACACAAACATGGAGTGGCATGTGATAGTCAACGATAAGAAACAGCCTCAGCAGACGTTTCGAGTCGAAATATGCAAGTAAGTTAAGTATATGGAGTACACCGGTGTTTTTTTTAATCAAAGAATAGGTTTGCGCTTGACAACAATCATGCTTAGTACAAAGCAATGATAAGGAATGTTGGAGCGCGCTTTCCTAGAAGATGCTTATTCACTCTTGCCTTGAAGGTACTAAAGATATACGTTAGTATTATAGTGTGTTTATATGTTACCTAAGTGGATTTAATATTAACAAAGGTAAGGCCTTGTCCAGCGTGAGCGACAAATGCGACACCGCAACTCGATACGACGCGACGCGACAGTGTCAAATAGAAGTGTCCCTTCGCGTGGCCTTAGTTTTCGCGTAGATAAGATTGTCACCCGTTGTCCTAGATGAGCGACAGAAGCGACGCCACGCGACGCGACGTGATGCAACGCCATAAAAAATAGACGTATCTACGCGACAACGTCTGTCATTTTTTATAGCGTCGTATCATGTCGCTTCTATCTGAGCGACAAACGCGGTCCAACGACGCGATGCGATGCGACAGTATCAAAGCGTCGCTTCTGTCGCAGCGACCAACGCGGTCCAACGACGCGATGCGATGCGACAGTATCAAAGCGTCGCTTCTGCCGTCGTCGTTCACCTAGGACAACGAGTCACCTTGGATGATGGGTTAGTGTTTTGAAACTCGGATAAGGATGATCTATCAATGTTGTGGAAATATAGTAATCTCGAATGGCAGGGATTGAAATGGATGGACGTACCCGTGTCTCTTCCATATATAGACAATGAGGCTTCTGTTCTGTTGTACACAATCTCTATATTAAAATGACGGCATTGAATATATAAATCAACAAGCCAACAAAGAAACACAATTTTGCATTTATAATGTTAGTATCTATGATATTAGTTTGGACGATACCTAGTGTATCATTCTCGGATATAAAAACATCTGTTAAAAGATGGTTTCTTTTTCCTTTCTCTTTGACTTGTTCGCTTTAACTCTAGAATAAATAAAAGTTATAAACAATCATTATAATTTATTTTCAGGGCCAAAGAATCGCCGTGCTCACCAATAGCGTACTTTCAAAACGGATACAAGGCGAGATGTGTCCAAAAATTTATGTTAAGAAATATGCTAGCTATTAATGACCAGAAAGTAGTGGTCGAAAAGGCCTTCCAAGTGCCCAGTTGCTGTTCCTGCATCGCCAGACAGATGTGACATTAGCAACAAGTCGCGGGATCCGGCTCGACGGACCAACTCTGTATAATACTGTACTATATTAAATAGTGTTAAATAATAATTATTAACCTGTTATATTATTTCTATTTCTTAAGTCTCTCAAGATGGTGTACCTGTGTCACTTGACGTAGTGATGTCAGTAACAAGTTGCATGATCCGACTCGAAGGGCCAACTCTGTATGATATTATAATAAATAATTTTAAACAATTATTTACTTGTTATATTATTTGTAAACCCGTCAATTTAGTGTTTTTTGTTTATATTGAGCTTCTCAAAATACTCTGTAAGGATTAAAACGGACCATTAAATTATTTTCTTGTCTATTAACTCAGATTATCTATTATTATTGTCTTGTCTTGACCCAGAGACGCTTAATGATAATAATATCAAATAATGATATTTAAGGACCTCCGAAAATCTGTTACTAAGGAGTTAAGGAGGGGGACGATGTCGCTCGCGTCCGTAGGATTTTTACCACCTTTTCCTCGAACAAGGCCCACCCTACACGTGTCCCCTGGGTGGTGCAAAACGAGCGACAACGCCGAGCAACAGGCGGCGGTTAAGTAACCTGTACCCGGGCTCCCACAAGCCCTGAGGGATTAAATCCCCTCTAAACAGCCGTGGAAGTAGCACCTTGGGAAAGTGTTACCGTTATCTTTTCCCAACCCCCCCTTTTTTATGAAAATATGGATAATATGGAATGCGTTTTGCCATGCGATCCGGCTAGCCCCCGGCGCTCACGGGTACCCGGGCCTGTGAGTGAGAAATTAGTTACCGAAGACTGTGAGGTAGTGGGCAACCAGGCTACCCCATCAGTAAATGTTACTGGCCTAAACATTTCACAGCACGCAAGCAGAACAGTAAAGCAGCGAGTGCTTAATAATCCCACAACATCATCTACAACTGGCCTCTTGAACAGAGAAAGATCATCATCCCTCGGAGATGTCACTCTCAGCCTAGCTGAAGGCGGCAACCCATCACCTTCATTTGTTCGAGACACACACAGGAATAAACCTATGATACAACAAACTTTTCACAAAAGCATGTTTATTAACAAGGAAAAACAAGACAACAAAACAGCTCAACCAGTGGAACCCCATGCGATGTAAATCTCACCCAGGAAAGACCCATGCAACAAGAAGAAAGTGAAAAGGATGAATGGCAAATGGACAAGGTTCCTAAAAACAGAAAAAGGAAAGCCACTAGCCCTAAAATGAACGAAAACACCAAGAAAACTACCTTCCAAGTTCCTACACAAAATAGGTATGACATACTCGAAAGTGATCATGCTGAGGAAGAGGTTGTAAAAGAATACATCCCAAAACCAGAGCCTATCTTTATCACTGGAGTAATTGAAATAACCACACTCCGAGAAGAACTATCTAAATTTATCGACAACAACATGTACGTTATGACTACACTAAAAACTGGACATATTGTAAAAATAATGCCCAAAGATATCGAAACGTACAAAACTATTAGAGAAAATCTTATAGCTAGAAATATAAATCACTACACCTACAAACTAAAAAGTGAACGAGCATACAGAGTAGTATTAAGAGGCTTACATGCATCAGAAGACACTGAAATAATAAAAACAGAACTTAAAGAACTTGGACATGACACTAGACAAATAATTAACGTCAAACACAGGGCAACAAAGGCACCATTACCTATATTCTATGTAGATCTGGAACCAAAATTTAACAATAAAAACATATTTGATATAAAAAAACTCAATTACACAAAGGTATCATTTGAAGCCCCATACAAAAAAAAAGAAGTAATCCAATGCAAACGGTGTCAGAGATTTGGACATACTAAAAACCAGTGCTTCCGACCATACAGATGCGTAAAATGCGCTGGAGATCATCCTACGTCCTCCTGTATTAAGAGCCCAGAAACTGAGGCAACGTGTGTTAACTGCTCCGAAAAACATCCGGCTAGCTATAAAGGCTGTAACAAGTACAAACAGTACAAAGAAAAGATCCTTAAACCAGGACTTAAGCAAAAAAACAACATACCTCCACAAAGTAAACCTGCAAATAACAAGGAAAAGGAGTCAAAAACGTTTAATACACAGAACTACACAACAAACAGAACATACGCTGACGCTACAAGAACTCAACACAGCACAAGGTCAACTGGACAAACAGTAGAACCAAACAGCATGAGTGAGATGATGGAAATCATGCTCAACAAATTCCAGCTAATCATGAGTGACATGATAGACAAAATGATGGACAGGATGGTCCAGCTTATTTCAACGATTGTAACACAAAAATGATTAATACAAACTTTAGGATAGTAACATGGAATGCCAATGGTCTTAAAGAACGACAATTAGACTTGGAAATATTCCTAAACAGTGAACGAATAGACGTTGCATTAATCTCTGAAACTAGGTTTACAGAAAAATCACACTTAGAAATAAAAAACTACAATGTCTATACAACAAACCACCCATCAGGTAACACCCATGGAGGAACTGCCGTAATTATTAAGAAAAACATAAAGCATTACCTCATCCAACCAACCTGTACTGAAAAAATCCAAGCCACCTCCATAAAAATAATAGACAACAACATAGAAACCACGCTTTCAGCCGTGTATTGCCCACCACGACATACAACTACGTCGAATGATTTTAAAGAATACTTCTTGCTGCTGGGCCCTAGATTCATATCTGGAGGCGACTGGAATGCAAAACACACAAACTGGGGATCACGACTAACTAGCCCCAGAGGCAGGCAATTACAAAATGCAATGAACAATTTAAACCTACAACATGCATCTCAAGGCGAACCGACCTACTGGCCTACAGATAGGAACAAAACACCTGACTTACTAGATTTTTACATCATAAAAAATGTAAACCATTGCAATATGAGTGTTGAATCATGCATCGACTTAAACTCGGACCATACACCAGTAATATTAAACATAAACAGTAGGGTAGCCCAAGTTGATGTCCCAAACAGAATTTACAGTAAAAGCACCGATTGGGAACAGTTTCAGAACCTCCTAGATAAAGAAACTGATCTTAAAGTACCATTGAAATCACCAGAACAGATTGAATTGGCAATAGAAACTTTCTACAAACTGGTTCACAGCATACTTCAGGACTCAACGCCTCAAAGTAAAACTAGGCATCTGAAACCACATTGTTATCCAAAACTTATAAAAGACAAAGTACACGAACGACGAAGGCTACGGAAAACATGGCATAATACTGGATATCCATCAGACAAGAAAGAATTCAACAGAGCTTCCAAAGAATTAACGACATTAATAAACAATATGCAAAATTCTAACCTCCAAAATTACCTCTCGAGACTTACACCTACGAAGGACACAGACTACTCCTTATGGAAAGCCACAGCAAAAATGAAAAGGCCAAAAATTCACATACCACCCATAAAAAAACTTAATAGTGACTGGGCTAGGTCAGACAAAGAAAAAGCTACTGTATTTGCAGAACACCTAAGTAAAGTATTCCAACCACTTCCTAGTACAAAAAACGAACATGACAGTAAAGTAAAGACCTATCTGGACTCACCCTTGCAAATGTGTCTGCCTTTGAAATGTGTTTCCCCACAAGAACTAACAAAAGAAATAAAAGATCTTCAGGAAGGAAAGTGCCCTGGCTACGACCTCGTAGACGCTACCATTCTCAAACATATTCCCAAAAAGAGCATATTATTTTTAACTGCTGTATTTAATGCATGCCTCAGATTAGCATACTTCCCAAGCCAATTTAAAATTGGGCAGGTTGTAATGATCCCCAAACCAGGTAAACCACCTAACGAAACTGCGTCGTACAGGCCCATTAGTCTTCTTCCCATATTATCAAAGCTGTTAGAAAAAATTCTTCTGAGCAGAATGAAGCCTCACCTCCCAGAGTGCATTCCTAAACATCAGTTCGGCTTCAGGGAAGGTCACGGCACGATAGAACAAGTGCACCGACTCACAGACATCATAAGTCGCACCATAGAGAACAAAAAATATTGCTCAGCCGTGTTCCTCGACATAAGCCAAGCTTTCGACAAGGTATGGCACGAGGGATTGCTATATAAAGTGAAAAAAACCTTACCTCACTCCTTTTTCAACATATTGAAATCATATCTGAACCAAAGGTGCTTTGAAGTCAGGTTCAACGACGAATGCTCAGAGCTATATGAGATCTTATCAGGAGTTCCACAAGGAAGCATTCTGGGTCCAGTACTGTACCTGATTTTTACGGCTGATCTGCCTGAAAATGCCAACACCACTATAGCTACATATGCCGACGACACTGCGTTATTATCAGTACATTCCGACCCAAAAACAGCGTCCGCGAACCTGCAAAACCATCTCTCGGACGTGGAAGAATGGTTAAACTCGTGGAGAATAAGAGCCAACCAGAGCAAATCGGCTCATGTCACATTTACCCTAAGAAAGGAAACTTGCCCACCTGTCGTCCTTAATGATGCGACAATACCACAGACAGAAACTGCAAAGTACCTAGGCATGCACCTGGACAGACGATTGACATGGAGAACACACATATGGAAAAAACGTAAGCAGCTAGATATCAAAGTGAGAAATCTTACTTGGCTTATAGGAAAACACTCACAGCTATCGCAAAACAGCAAGATCACTATATACAAAGCTATCCTAAAGCCAGTTTGGACTTACGGTATCCAATTGTGGGGCACAGCTAGTAACAGTAACATCGAAATACTGGAGAGATTTCAAAGTAAGACGCTAAGATACATGCTTAATATACCATGGTACATAAGTAACAAATACATCCATGAAGACCTACAGATGAAGACAGTTAAACAAGAGATCTTGTGCAGCAGCAGGCGGTATCAAACCAGACTCTCAAGCCACGCAAACAAACTAGCCTCACAGCTTACGGGAACAGGCAGCTTACAGTTTTCCAGACTGAAAAGAAAAAGTATCATCCTGGACCACTAAAGATGACAGACAACACGACATGAGCGATGGGTCATTGGACAACTTGCTCAAACTCAAGCCACACTCAGAAGTTTCTTCACACAACAGAGCGGCTTATTGCTTACCTTAGCAGATTGCCGTGTTGCAGCACTGAAAAACGAAAAAAAAAAAAAAAAAAAAAAAAAAAACTAAGGAGTTCCTTCCGCTAATTTTTAGCGACTCTGCGTGCGGCAGTACTTACGACCAAAATTTCTATCTGCCCTGGGAACGGACTATCTATATTTTACGATGGCTCATAGATTTAAGATTACTATCTTAGTCATTCTATGTTAGTATCAGATAAGTGAGGAATTTACCTAAATTAAAAGTTCACCATTTTGTTACGGTTTAAATCCATTGGTTTTTTTAATTCAATTTATTACGTAAATCCCATAAATAGCTGGATAAAAAATGATCCTAACAACTATTAATAATAACATTATTTTGCTTATCAAAAATAATTAATAGTTGTTAATATAAATTGTTATAATGATCCTTAATATCGTTATGGATTGCTAGTGAATTCATACTGCTTTGCCTATCATTCACAACAATGGAATCATATTTGCTTAAAACGTTCAAAAATGTTGTACGTGTAGTACCTACTATATGAATAAAAAAAAATTGTTATAAAAAAGAAGAGTAAGTAGGTACTTAATGAAAAACCCTTTATTCTTTAAATAATAGAGCCTTTTTAGAAAAACCAGTATCTGTTTGAAAGAAAATTTATCAATTTGAGTTCGAGTAAAGTCATAGAACAAAAATTGTATTTGGAAGATAACCTACATACAATTTTAAACAAATTGTTTTAATTGTTCTGGAGCCGGATCAAGGTTTAGTAGATCTTACTAAATTTAGAGCATACAAACACGACTTTACAATAGTTTTCCATAAAATAGGTATAGGTACATTCCTAATCGTATCTATAACACTGCTGATTAATTGGTGAAGTAGGTACTGTACCTACAAACATTTTAACAGGATTTTAACATATTAACATATTGTGTCGTGTGGCACACGTTCCTATAAAATGTTCCAAAAATATTATAATGTGATATTGACTTTACTGGTAAGCATTGAAACTTTTTATACGTACAAAACTTGAGTTTGAATAATTATGATTACAACTGATTGATTGTGTTAACCATTTTCAGATAATAGCGTTGTGCTCTGAAGCTAAATTGGCTTTTCCAGTGAAATATACTTCAAAAACTAATTCAGACAAAAGCAAAGGTGCTGTCACTTATTATCCAGCCCCATTTTTAATGAATTCAACCGAAAATCAAACTCAATAATTTTTCCAATATATACCAATTTATAATTCGTTATGTTCACCAGTATTTCATAAGAAAATCATTTCAAACCAGTAAAATCTGTTGTTTCAGACATAGTATTGCTTGAAAGCAGTAAGCTTAGCAAAAACTTTATACTCACCATCCCGAATAAGTGTGAAGAATTAGGAATATGTGAACACGTCCCTAACTATCCACAGCGACTAGTTTTCAGGATAATTAAAAAAGTGAGTAAGTACGATTAAAAAGAAACGCTTAGAATCAAAAGATTCATTGTAAAAGCTAACCCAATGAAAATAACAGATAGTAGAAAGAATAATTATTGTTTCCAGATTTGAATCTGAAATCAATGAAATCACATGTAAGCATTAAGGTGCAAATTACAATCCCAATAAAAGTAAATAATTAATTATTATTTTACAGCTTTTAAAACAAAATATAACATTTAATAGAGATGTAGAGCAATGGGAAGATAACACAGATTTCTTTGAGGATTCGTCAAGTATACAAGAAGACGAAGAACTTTGCAAGAGCAAACATAAGGTAGGCACCAGGCTCATAAAGTTCGCAGGTGTAAGCCAAGCTTTGTATTTGTGGCCACGAGTAGTGAAATCTAGTATCGAGCATGTGGGGTCTCCACAATCTCACTAGATGGCACGCATTATCATCCATCATCATCGGCGCTACAGCCCTTTATGGGCCCGAGCCTGCTCCAGAAGATTTCTCCATCTATCTCTATCATTCGCGCTCGTTATACAGTTTCTTAGACCAATCCGTTTTGCATCTTGGCTAACCCCATCGAAGTTCGACCGATTCTTCTGGGTTCGACGACATCAGTTTCTTTAGCATCCACTGCTCGTGCATTAGATGGCACTACTCGCATCATAATATGAAGGAATTACAACATAGAACCATACAATGTACAGTTGCTTATGTTTTAGATATATTTCCCGCAAGCAGCAAGGGATGTTAGCAAGAGGTGGCATTTAATATTGAACTCTGCGGGTACTCCTCAGAACTTTATTGGAGAATATTGCGAGTAAGAACTTTTTCTTTATTATTCCACTAAAAGTTAGCTTCACTGGGTTTTCATCAAGCGATGATGCTGTCTGATCATATTCTAACATACCCAGGTTGACAGGGGTAAAGCAGGTTTTATTAAACCCATTACTGTATAAATCAGTTATTTATTCAGTTTTTAATTTACAAAAGTCACGTTCCTAACTACATTCCCTATTTGACACAGCGGAAACCGAACCCTGAGTTCGCTCAACACTTGCGGGTACTTAATGATATGTATGTATGTATGTATATAATACTTTATTGTACACCACAAAAACACAAAAGAAACAAGAAACAAGGAAACTTAAAATATACCTAGTTACAATAAGGCGGTCTTATCGCTAAGCAGCGATCTCTTCCAGACAACCTTAGCGCTAGGGAAAAATTGAAGGATGATACCATTACTTTAACTTGATTGCTACAGTTCGCAACTCTGATTGGTTTACACTCTTCAGCTATTGGCTAAAATCAACTGTGGGCTGTGGCAGCAAAAATACTATGAATTCAGAAACTAAAAAAATTGAGATTGTCACAATGATTGATGCAGATTTTACATTAGGGCTACAGCTACTCCTCGTCTGCGTGAATTTGGTTTTTTCAAAATCCCGTGCGATCTTAACGATTAAGTCTGGTATAAAAATAGTCTTTGTATCTTTCCTGATGCAAGCTATCTCCGTGTCTACCAAATCGACCAAACGGATGGACCTTGAAAACACAACAGATAGACTTTCTTATCCATACTAATACTATAAATGCGAAAGTGTGTCTGTCGGTCTATCTGTCTGTCTGCTACGCTTTCACGGCCCATCTGTTCAACCGATTTTGATGAAATTTGGTATAGGGATAGTTTAAATTCCGGGGAAGGACATAGGCTACTTTCTATTCCGAAAAATGAAGGAGTTCTCGCGGGAATCAAAAAACCTAACCCAACGCAGTCGTGAGCATCATCTAGTTTATAAAATTTTATTACGGCGGACAGACAGTCAAGAATCATCGGCAGAGATTCCGCTGCCAGTACCGACGAGTTTAGAATGGCGGCCTCACACCGAAAGCGCAACGTTGGACGATCCCCCACTATACCTAGGTGGACGGACGATCTCAAGCTAGTAGCTGGGAGCCGCTGGAAGAAAGCGGGACAAGACCGTGTTCTGTGGAAATCCTTGTAGGAGACCTTCGTCCAGCAGTGGACGTCTATTGGTTGAGACAGAGCAGACAGGCAGACACACTTTCACACAGGGATTGAATAACCGAAAAAAATAGGTTGAAAACGGTTAACGGTATAACGTCATACCTTTAAATAAAGGTACCTTTAAATTACTATACCTTACAATAACTGTACCTGTATAATTTAGATATTAATAATTTTTAATATTTATGTAATATTGCGGTATCATTACTTTTTAAAGTATCTAAATTATAAAATAAAGGTTTTCTTTGTACCCTGCCGCCATTGCTGTACCGCCCCCGTTGGAATCCTATGCCCTAGCTGAAACACGTTGAATACCTAGGTATGTTAATAAACTTCATTATCCTACCAATCAAAATTCAATACTTATTAAAGTTCATACTAACCTTGACGATTGTTTCACAACCGGGGACTATAGACCAGGCAAGTTACACTATTACTAGGAAAAAATTGTTAACAGGATGGGAACAGTTGGAAATGGTAAAGTGGCGTATAATACACATAAAAAAAAAAATGCGTGAGCAGGGGTGTTTCCAGATATACATGGGGGATGAAAAGAGGTGGAATTTTGGATTATTGCGATTTCCGGCGAAAGTTGAAGTCGGAGAGAAAAGTGTACAAAAAAAAAACTGGTAGATCATAAAAAGATCTACAACTTTTGTGTCAATGATTTTTTCACATAACCTCAAAATCTCCGAGTAAAATGCGAAAAACCACTTTTATCGTTTTTTATTTTTCATTTACACAAAAATAATTTTATTTTGACGAAACTTGGTGAAAGTATACCTTTTTATGTCTGAAATATCCACAATTTTTTTCAGATAAAAATATTAAGATACTTCCGAGATAATCACGATTTTCGGCCAAAAAAAATATTTTTCAAATTAAAATTCTCCTTAGGAAAATTGTCGTAGAAACTTCTTTCAGGTCGCAATTTATTCGTTTTGAGTTATACTTTCTTGTGAAATAATAAAAAAATACAGTGCCCATTTAGAAACATGCTCAAAAATTGGAAAAATCAAAAAATGAATTTTGCAACCATCCTTTTTTTACTAAATGTTAATAATTTGTTTAAATTTTCAAATAATTCTTAAAAACTAATTGCACTATTCAATTGTACGGAAAAAAATACAAGGGATCCTTAGTTATTTGATAAAAAACTTAATTTTATATTTACATTAACAATTAGTAAATGAATGTAGTTTACATTAATCGAGGATTTTTGAATACATTTGTAAATTGATCATCTCTTTCTTCAATATCGCTTCTATTTGTAATTTCATTGTCTTCTTCTTCTTCAATATCGCTCGGATAACCTGAGGATTCTTCTGATAATTGATTTTCAGTGATTAAGCAAAGGCCCGGCTGCTCCTTTTCAGCAGAATTATCTTCGGATTCATCGAAATCTTCTGAAATTTTTTCAACATTCAAACAATTGTCTGAACCACACAAATTTTGTACATAAATCGGTACATCGAAGCCCGTGCTTTCGACAACCACATCTCGCGTACGATGCGCACGTACGCATCACTTTACAAGACAGCTGGAGACGCAGAAGACGCCATTATTCCCAATACGGCATTTCATTGATACAACAAGGCATTTTATTGATACAAGCATACAAATTTGGAGTACCAGGTATGATAAATAAAATTATTATTTGAATTAAATAACTGAACGTGTAGCGTCTTCACAGTCAATATAAGCTTTGTTATTGCGACACTTTATTATATTATATACTATTTTATTTTTGTTGTAGTTGTGACACTTTATATGCTTTATATATACTTGATATACTCATGTACATACATTGTAAAGTATTGTATTTACTAGCTACTTCGCGCGTTCTTGTCATGCATTCTCAAATTTTACTTTTGTAGGTTAGGAATTCATAAATGTAAAGATTTTGCGCGAAAAGAAACAGTCATTTGCAGTGCAGTATATATTCAGTTAAAATCTGTCATTTTAAGGTTATGTTAATTAGTTAGTTATTAGGTTATGTCCCCCTTTAATGTTTTTTTTAAAGAAAAGGAGCAGCCGGGCCTTTGCTTAATCACTGAAAATCAATTATCAGAAGAATCCTCAGGTTATCCGAGCGATATTGAAGAAGAAGAAGATAATGAAATTACAAATAGAAGCGGTATTGAAGAAAGAGATGATCAATTTACAAATGTATTAAAAAAAATCTCGATTAATGTAAACTACATTCATTTACTAATTGTTAATGTAAATATAAAATTAAGTTTTTTATCAAATAATAAAACTAAGGATCTATTGTATTGTTTTCCGTACAAATGAATAGTGCAATTAGTTTTTAATAATTATTTGAAAATTTAAACAAATTATTAACATTTAGTAAAAAAAGGATGGTTGCAAAATTCAGTTTTTGATTTTTCCAATTTTTGAGTATGTTTCTAAATGGGGACTGTATTTTTTTATTATTTCACAAGAAAGTATAACTCAAAACGAAAAAATTGCGACCTGAAAGAAGTCTCTACGACAATTTTCCTAAGGAGAATTTTAATTTGAAAAATATTTTTTTAGGCCGAAAAACGTGATTATCTCGGAAGTCTCTTATTATTTTTATCTGAAAAAATTTGTGGATATTTCAGACACAAAAAGGTATACTTTCACCAAGTTTCGTCAAAATAAAATTATTTTTGTGTAAATGAAAAATAAAAAACCGGCAAAGTGCGAGTCGGACTCGCGCACCGAGGGTTCCGTACAAACCTGTAGCAAGTTTTACGATTAATGAATTTAATGAACCGCAAAACTAACTTTGTTTGTAGAGGTTTTCTGTTAATATCAAAAAAACTATGCTAGTTAGAGCATTGGCTATAGTTTTCCTGTAAAATATACATAAATTCCTATTGACCATAATTATTTCAGATTTTTCGATTGGTAAACTCCGGAGTGAAGGGGGGGGGAACGGTATTTTTTTTGACTTTTTCCCCGATAAATCAAAAACTATCATGACTAAAAATAATTAAAAATCTGTTTTAGAATGTACAAAGTAAACCCTTTCATATGATACCCCACACAGTACAGTTATCTCACTTTTAAATTTCAACCCTCCGATTTTCCCCCCTTTTTAAATAAGAACAAAAATAATTTCCAATTTTTTTTAATTCCAGTGTCTTTGGGCCACTAATATACACAACTATTCCAAATTTCATGTCGATAGCTTCGGTAGTTACTGAAATAATCGAGTGTGACGGACGGACAGACAGACAGACAGACAGACAGACGGAGAAAGTCGCACCATAAGGGTTCCATTTTTACCATTTTGGTACGGAACCCTAAAAACGATAAAAGTGGTTTTTCGCATTTTACTCGGAGATTTTGAGGTTATGTGAAAAAATTATTAACACAAAAGTTGTAGATCTTTTTATGATCTACCACTTTTCAATTGTACACTTTTCTCTCCAACTTCAACTTTCGCCGGAAATCGCAATAATCCAAAATTCCACCCCTTTTCATCCCCCATGTTTATCTGGAAACGCCCCTGCTCACACATTTTTTTTTTTTACGTTTATTATACGCCACTTTACCATTTCCAACTGTTCCCATCCTGTTAACAATTTTGTTTTTTTTCGTTTCAATACAAGCTAATTCGCCTGGACTACTAAACATTTCGAACTTTTTGAAGTTTTATCGTAAGAAAAGTAAGAGTAAACCGCGTTCTTCCGTTTTCTTCCCATCGTTTTATGAGTGCTCGCTCGTGGATAATGTAAGATCACAGTGTAATGAAACTAACACGTCAAAGCAACAGTGAAATTATAAAGGAAATTGATTAAGATGCACGAAAATTGCTAACAAAATACAACTGACGCGTCGCCATTCGTTCAAGTCTCGACACGATCGAATTGATAACTGACTGGCAAAGCAACGTTGTCGCACCGCTTTCCCGCGCCCCGCGCCGCAGCCCCCGCGTTGCGCTCGCTCTCCGTCGCATCTTTTTTTTTCGGTACCGAAATTATTTTGGTAAAGGTATTAGTAATATATAGGTATAACGATACCGCAAAAAAATATATGTATAATTCTTTTTTTAACGGTACCACAACCGTAATTCTCAACCGTTTTGGTTCTACCTTTAAATCGAAGCTGTATCGTAATTCTATACCGGTACCATACCTTTATACCTTTACCGCTTTCAACCCCTGCTTTCACATCTCAATATATAAAAGGAAAAGGTGACTTACTGACAGATCTATCTCTCTATCTGTTCGCACAGCTCAAACCACTGGACGATCGTGCTGAAAGGCATGCAAATAGCCATTAATAGATGATTTTTGAAAATCCAAGCTCTAAGGGCGTAAAATAAGGTTTGAAATTTGTTTAGTACACGCGCGGCCAACAAAGATAGTTATAGTTATAATATGAGTACCTAAGTAGGAAAAAACACATTTTTACACACACACCAATAACAAAACAGAGGTAAAACGAATCTTGATAGAATTTACAACTTGTTGCGGTGTAAAGGCGGCCTTATCACTATGAGTGATCTCTTCGGCAACCTTTTTAAGAAAGGAGATTGGTTGCATTATGACAGGGCGGCACGCGTGTAAATTTCTAAAAGAAAAAAATAATAACCTAGGATTTCTTTACAGGCCGAAATATCCAGATTGTTCCAAAATGGCGCAGTTTTCGGAGCCGTTCTACCAGGGGGCGTGTGTGCAGAAGTATATGAAAAGAGTCATGTATGGACTCAATGACCACCTGAATGGAGTGGTCAAAACTTTGTTCTATGTTCCCAGCTGCTGTGCCTGTGTTGCAAGACGAACATATAAAGATGACTGAGATTAATTAAGTGTTTTATTTTTTTTACTTTCTATCCTAACTTGATATAAATAATAAATAAAATAAATAAATTGTTTATTGCTCCAAAGATACATAAGTACAATTACAAAAACATTTCTGCATTTTACAAGGCAAAACTTAATAATATTCTAAATTGTAGTTACAAAAACAAAATACGTAGAAATATGAGTGAGTGAGGTGAGTTTGTTTTTTACGCTTTCATTGCCATCTCTTCTGCCGATTTTGATGAATTTTGGTAAGTACAGAGACAGACATAGGTCGTGTCCCGCGAAAGGACATCTTACTCATCGCAACTTTTTATCCCGGAAAATTAAGGAACCCCGCGGGCATTCATTCCATGGGAACGAAGTCGCGGGCATCAGATAGTTTTACTGTAAGTTCTAACTGTCTGTCTGTCCGTCTGTCTGTCTGTCTGTCTGTCTGTCTGCCTGTCTGCTACGCTTTCCCGGCCCATCTTTTCAACAGATTTAGATGAAATTTGGTACAGGGGTAGACCGTAGATTGTAGACATAGGCTACTTTTTATCCCGGAAAATTAAAGGGTTCCCGCGGGAATCAAAAAATCTTAATCCAAGCGGACGAAGTCGCGGGAATCATCTAGTACTAAATAATTTGGCGGTACAATTAGGTCTCTGCTGGTGGGGTGGTAACCAGCCACGGCTGAAACCTCCCACCTCCCACAGTAGATATGGCTAGCATGCGCACTACGAGTAAAATTATGTCTACCCGTTATCTCTATCTGTCTACCGAAGCTAACATGCTTACTTGTCTCGTTACGGCAAAAGTAGAGATAAAAGTAATATTTCTTATCTGTGGTATTTTTCTCTACGAACCTTGACATGTCAAAATTTTTTTTCTTGTAATATACCGCATTTTGTGCATGTTAGGGTAAATGAAAAATTTGCCGGCAACGACAGCATCTCTCTCTCTCGTCGCGAGATAATCTCGTGCGCATGCTAAGCGCACTGACAAGATAAAGTTCAGAAATGATAAATACTCAAATCGCACCCGCTGGATCAAACTCGGGATCTCTTAATAGTTAAAGGACTCGGTGTTCACCCCTGCACCATGGAAGTCGTCAAAGGTCGTCGGCAAAGGTCGGTTTCAGGTAAAAAGAGCTTTGGATGACAGTCACAAGAGGTCGTCTTCCTAATCCATCCATCCAACCCATAGCTTTTTTTTTTAAATCCTCTACAAGTTAGCGGTATGGTAGCGGGGTAACCTGATAAGGGCATGACAATTTAAACCCATGCGCCTATTCGGTTTCTACACGGCATGGTACCGGAACGCTAAATCGCATGGCGGCACCTACTGGTATGTGTAGCATGAAAACAGCACATGACTCTCCTGGTTATGCGGCAATTACACTAGTAAGTTTTTACCTAAGACGTAAGTACCCAACAGGACAGCGTTCACCAGTGTGCTAGGGAAGTCGTCCAAGTAATATTTACATCATGATAATAATTTTAAAAAAAATATGGTTTGTTTTATTCAAAAACTTTCTTCTTTTTATTCTTCCTGAGTTCAAAAATGTAGGTATGTTACCTGAGCATTAGTGTACCTTATCCTGTTATTTCTATTATTTAAAAAAAATGTATTCGATTTCCTTCTACTTATTTTGAGTATATGTATTGTTTAAGTGTTAATTGTCAATTAATTAAATTATTATGTAATTTACCTGTTTTGTAGTTTATTTTATTCACGTGCGTGCGTTCAGTTTTATTCAAGGCATTTTATAGTCCGAGAACTCGAGTATGAAATTTAGCCAAGGTGCTTGTGAAGAACTAAAAGTATGTAGGTAATACTTAGTAGTAATATTATGGTCCCCCAACGATTCTTAGGAGAGCTAATAATATTAAAACAATTTTCCTCCGACAGAATATCAGCCACGGTGGCTAATCTCCAAAAAGATTGGCCATCTGGGCGGGAGAAAATCTGTATATCGGGTGTGCGCAAACACAGGAACACTGATCACTCACTCTCATAGCCTGATGGGGTGGGAAACCCGACACGACAGAAGAGATCACGCTCAGGAGTCAGGACCGATGGTTTTTGCTCTCCGACTCTCCGAGGCACAGGAAGCTAAGTTCCTAGAGCTAGACATATTTACCGGCAAAAGTTGATCACAATAATTATTTACAGCTTGGTGGGGAAAAATTGGCACTTTCATTTAATTATTTCCTCAATCAGCACAGTTCAACGTAATCTAAATGATGCTTTTAATAATTGTAAGTTTGTAACTTAAAAGTTTGCGGGAGACTGTAAACATAGCTTTAATAACAACCTGATCTTCAACTTGCCCTGAAGGGCTGTTCTGGTAAGGTAACAATTGGAAAGTTTGTAAGGTAATTCATTCAACGCCATTTAACATACGAGTACCTAAAAAATTTTAGCTAGTGTAAGGAAATCGTAATTGTAATCGTTTGTCGAACGGATAATTCGATCAGTTTATGGAGTTCATGAGTTCATCATGAATGAACTCCTTAATCAGTTCGAGTAATACGTTTTAGATTGTCAAATGACGATTAGACAATGGGGCCTTTGATCAAGCACTGGCCCCTATTTGATAAAACTTACAATCCGACTTATTTGTAAAAAATGACTCGATCGTAAATTAGTACGAGTAATCTCATACAGAAATGTCGTCCAATTTAACAATTATGTCACTTTTTTACAAATTCGGATTGTAACTAGGGGCCTGGTCACAATTTTCCACGGTCTCTTCAGCTACTAAAGACGTCATGGATAACGTCAGAACTTATCAAACGGTACTGCAGCAGCACTGGTATTCCCTAATTGCGAAAATCTCGCAATAATAAATAAGTTTACCTAATTTATTATTACAAGTAATAAATTAACTGCATAGCTTCTTTGCGGCCTATTTAAACATTGAAACAATCATCCAATAATTAGACTTTCTCTAAACATCCAAAACCAAAAACCGCATCTATGTCGGCCCAGTAGTTTTACAGGAAAATGGTAACCACGATCAGAGAGCCGTTGCCCAGCGTGGTGGACTATGGCCAAACCGTTTTCATTCCGAGAGGAGACTCGTGCTCAAGTGAGCTGGCAATGGGTTGAAATTATACTTATATTTTTTTATATTTTGTTTATTTTGACAAACAAAAATTGTTATATTAAAAAAAACTTTAAAATTAGACACAATTTATAGGACTCATTGATAAATATACAATAATTTATCGAAGGTGCCACAACATTCACTAAAAATAAAATAAATAAAAAGTTACAGCTCAAAAAATATCTAAACTATGAAATGATGAGTAAAAGTAAATTATTGAATGCAACGCCGCCTTGTTGGCCAGCGTGGTGGACTATGGCCTAAATAAATAACTAAGAACCTTCTAAGACGTACCTACGTTAAAGCGTTTGACATAAAGTCCTAGAGATGATAGCACCGGAGACAAATCGTCAATTTTTGTACTCAGCTTTTGAAAGCAGCTATTCGAGGATATCTCACAAGCATAAGGCAAGCTAAAAAAATATAATTTAAGTACCTAAGTACTTCCCGTTTGTTTCTATGAGAGCCCCTCTCAAATAAGGATTTGTATATCTTTTTATGTAATTTTCGGCTTCAGGCCATCGATTTACATATATACTTAATCTGTAAATTTGAATTCATTATATTCTTAAACTAGCGGACGCCCGCGACTTCGTTCGCGTGGCATAAGTTTTTTAATTACCACCAGGCACTCCTTATTTTCAGGGATAAAAATAAGCCTATATCTCTCTCCAGGTACTTATACTCAGCTATACCCATGCAAAACATCACGTCAATCCGTTGCTTTGTTACGGCGTGATTGAAGGACAAGCTCTCTATTTGACGTTCTTGGGGATATAAATTTCAAAAACTGTGAAATCCGTATTTCATCATTTTAAACCGGAAGCCCAAATACCAAGATGTACGCTAAGACTATAGCTTGAAAAACGACGGATTTTCATACAAACTTTTAACCCCTATTTAACCACTTTGGGGGTGGAATTTTTAAAAATTATGACACACGTCCTTCTTTATTTTTTACCGAAAGCCAAAATACCAAGTATCGTAGATTTAACTTGAAAAATATGTTGTAAAACAAAGGACTTTCATACAAACTTCCATCCCCTATTTCAGCCTTTTGGGGTAGAATTTTCAAAAATGGCGAAACACGTTTTTCTTTATTTTAAACCGGTAGCTCAAATACCAAGTTTCATGGATATAACTTGAAAAATGACGGACTTTCATACAAACTTTCAACCCCGATTTTACCCCTTTGGGGGTGGAATTTCAAATATCCCTTTCTTAGTGGAATATACCTACTCTTCACAAAGAACACACCCTCTAAATTTCATGTCTCTAGGACCAGCTGTTTGGGTTATGCGTTCATATGTCTGTCAGTCAGTCAGGACTTTGAATTTTATGTTATATTTAGATGAAGGGACTAAAGGGACTAGAAGTAAATTTATGTGGTAATTTATGTGGTTAGAAAATATACATATATGTACATAAATCATTAGTTTCTTAATTTTACCTACTCATCTTTCGTAGTATTAAGTAGGTACGTCGTTTAATAATGTACTGACAAACCAATAAACCAATAAATTAACAAACAAACACACTTTCGCATAATTTATAATATTAGTATGATAGGATTGCCGGTATTAATGAATTGCAAGCTTATTGGACATTATTACGAGGAAAAATTTCTCATATTATATTATAAAATGGATGCCAGAATATTTAAGGACATTATTCTAACATACTTTGTGCGGTGTAACAATGTCGGGAAAATATATGAATTATTTACTTCGATACAATATTATGCAATTTATTGTAATTTTTACAGTGGTGAGTTTTTTTTTTTTTTTTACCAATTGATTTATGTTATCAAAAGGGAAGCAACTCATCCACTTGACGTAAGCTTTGGAATTGTTGATAATATTATATCATAACTAGTGGGCCCGGCAGACGTTGTCCTGCCTTGAAGCTAGAACCCGACTGCAGCGCCCCCTATCGGGTCCAATTGTGAATATAAACCATCCCGGGACCCACACAAACACACTCAAAAAATTCCATCTAAATCGGCCCCGCCGTTCTCGAGTTTTAGCGAGATAAACGAAAAGCAATTGATTTTTATATTTATAGAGATATAGATATAGATAGAGAAGATATAGAGATATACTGGGTGACTTTTTTCGGTGGCGTTTCGAAATATTGATAGGTAATTATTTATTTAATATCTTTAGTTTTAATATATAGTCCATCATATCCTTAAAACTACATAAACTCGCAACATACAGTTGAGCAACTATAGAGCGTGCAAACTCTGAAAGTCTTAGGTTTACTTTTTTTGTTGAATTTATACGAAAAAAATACTCGTAATGAAGTAGTAGGTATTTATTGATAGAGTAAAAATATATAAAAAAAATTGTGTGTGTCAGCTCCGACGCACGACTGGAGTTGTACTCGTTACGAACAATTATCTATATATATATAAATCTCGTGTCACAATGTTTGTCCTCAATGGACTTCTAAACCACTTAACCGATTATAATAAAATTCGCACACCATGTGCAGTTCGATCTAACTTGAGAGATAGGATTTTTATATTATATAGATTAGGATTATTAGTGCTACCCGTGCGAAGCCGGGGCGGACCGCGGATCGCTAGTAAAATATATAGATTAGTAAATGACTAGATGATGAGAGATGAATAGATAGAAATTATAATATTACTGAAAGCATGCTGGATACATTTAGGTATTTATATTAATTATTAATTTATATTCATCAAAATGCATTACATATAGTCATGGAAACATAAACAAGGGTTACCATGGAAACAAGTGCTACCATGGAAACATAAAGTCAATAACGTAACGGAGAAAATTTGATTTTACTCCCCATAAATTTTCATACCCCGGCATATATTATACCTATGCAAATCGATTCTAAAGGAGGTAAACTCCAAATACAAAAAAAAGTAACGATGCCATGGACTTCTATCCCATTTACCTATTACCCCCTACTTTTTTCGAGATGACAAAATAAGTCACCCAGTATAGATATCCTCCTTCATTTCATACATCGATATAGATAATATATCGATGTAGGTAATAACAGCCCTAACTGATGCCCGCGACTTCGTCCGCGAGGTTTAAGTTTTTTTGATTCCCGCGGGAACTCTCGGCGGCGGCACGTCTTTGCCGGTAGGGTGGTAACTAGCCACGGCCGAAGCCTCCCACCAGACCAGACCAGGGAAAATTCAGCAATTATAAATTTCCAAACCCTGCCGGGGATCGAACCCGGGACCTCCGCACGTTAAGGTAACAGCGCTCAACACTGCGCCACGGAGGTCGTCAAAACTTACAAAAGCGCTTACGAAATTCAGATCGGTATAGTATATATAATTAATAAATAAGTCTTTAAAATTATGTCGTAGGATCTAGAAAATAAAGTGTGTATCTACAGCTTTAATACTGCCCGTACTTTAAAAAATATTGCTTTATTTATCCCATTGCCACTATGGAGATGTTGACAATTATTACACTGCCTGTAAATCTCCGAAATGCCTGAAGGAATCCATCTGTAGTCATGACACATGAGTAGATAAACCTATGTGGTCATGACGCGTGATGACTGATGAGTGATTGAACATTAAACTGCACTTCGAATTATTTACACACAAATGCACACATACTATGAAGATGAAGTACGAAGTCCCTACAGTTAAAACTGCACAGCCGTCTTACTACAACTGTCTCGATGATTCAAAAAGTGTTTTTTTTTTTCAGATTTTAACCCCATTACGAGCACGTCATGCGTTTAGATTGCAGATGTTCGTAGAAAACGGTTTGTAGTTATTAAATATTTAAGAACTATTGAAAAGGATAACAAGATAGATTAAATTGAGTAAAGCCGAGAAAAATCCCCATTGAAATAAAATTTTATGTTTGTATAAAATATAAGATATGAATGGGTCTTAAACAATTGTATTGAAAATTATTACTTTTTTTTATTTTTTATCCACTACAAGTTAGCCCTTGACTGCGATCTCACCTGATGGTAAGTGATGATGCAGTCTAAGATGGTAGGTAGCGGGCTAACCCGTTAAGGGCATGGCAGTTATATTAAACCCATACCCCTATTCGGTTTCTACACAGCATCGTACCGGAACGCTAAATCGCTTGGCGGCACGTCTTTGCCGGTAGGGTGGTAACTAGCCACGGCCGAAGCCTCCCACCAGGCCAGACCAGGGAAAATTCAGAAATTATAAATTCCCAAATTGACCCTGCCGAGGATCGAACCCGGGACCTCCGCACGTTAAGACAACAGCGCTACACACTGCGCCACGGAGATCGTCAGTTGTCGGTCGTACGTCGGTCATACAAATCAAATACTTAACTGTATCATTCGTTTTCGTAATTTACATAATTCTTTTGAAGTTTTTCAAATCGGTGTAATCCAAAAAAAATATTAGATGCCATCATATTACTTAAGTATGTAATTTAAATTATTAAATAACAAAAAATATCCTGGAACTACGGAATAAAATATAATTGTTATTTTGTTACTATTATTCAGTCTATTTAAAACGTTTTCTCATTCCATTGCCAATACAATTTATGTATTATATTTTTTGTTATAGCTCCCGTAGTCCTTATGTCCTGGAAAGACTACAAATTTACAGTGGAAACCCCGTCGTTACCGGATGCCTGCAGAAAATCTGATGTTTGCGAAATCGCGGAAAACTATCCAACTAAACTTGTGGCAATCATATTGAGTGAGGTATATAATATATTATGGTAGTTTGCTTTTAAAAAAATACGAAAAAAATATGTACCTATATCAACTCATCAGATTTTTTAGGTTATAAATTTAAAAAAAAAAAAAATTAAAATAAGTTAAGGACTCGCTTTATCATCATCGTCGTCAACCTCCCACTTCTGTCTTTTAGATATTTTTAAGCCTCTTTTAGGAATTTCCACAAGCTTGTGTTGCGTGTCTCCAGCAGTTTCGCGAGACTTTTTGATGCCATTCATTGTCTACTAAGTGTGGACAATATACTCAGGTGGTTCTAATATATTTTGATCCTTCGAGCTGTGTGTCCCAGCCATTGCCACTTCAACGTCACGTTAAGTTATCGGTTGCTTTCGAACAGATAAGAATCTCCGCATTTTGAATTGCTCACAAATATGAAACTCCAAAAATAGCTCTCTTCATCGTCCGCTAAGTGACCGATGATGGGTGATGAAAACCCCACTAAGTGACTGAACTTTCATAGGCTCTTTTAGTTGTTAACTTTCAAACTGAAAAGAAAAAAAAGTAAACAAATAAAATCTTTTGTAAAACCCTGTTTCCCGGAGATAATGCACCTACAGAGCAAATTATTTATTTTCACAAAAGCTAACAAAATTAACAAGCACACACAATCAAATACATAAATAGATTAATTAAAAACTACTACTGTCTAACTAAAAGTGCCTTTTTTGATTCATTATTATTTTGCAAACCCTTAATCTAATGACAAAGAGAATGGTTATGGTTAAGATTGTTATAAAAGGGGAAATATTTAATGCAATAATTATTAAAACGAATCATCCGTTCTATTTTCAGCTCGCTTTGAAAAATATCACCACGTTCACCAATGACCGATTGTTTGAAAATGAGTATTCTAACGGTCTTGGCGAGGTTGAGGAATTATGCCAGACTCAGAGAGAAAAGGTGAGAAAATTTTTGGGTACGAAACTGATTATGTCAAGTCTGCAAATACATTTTAATAAGTATGATGGAACAAGTAAATTTTAAAGAGATATTTGGCAAAAGCTCATAGTGGCCCTGGTACTCGTAGTTTTTCTGCATTGCCTGATTTTGGCAATCAGATCTGCCAAGCGCCAGCTATAGGTACATGTTGAGCTTTCAGCTTCAGAAATTTGGATGGAACTGCAAAGAAGTGATCACCTTCATTCTAAGTACATCATAATACCATCAATGTTCTTCAAGGCAGATATGTCAATCCTGTTTGTCTAGCTCTAGTAGTATTATCGACTGTGCATGACAAGAACCTGAGTTCGATTCCCGAATCGGACTAAAAATAATAAGGAAGACCTTACTAGTTTTAAAGTTCTAGTTAAGAATTCTCAGTACTAGCTCAAGAGGAAGTCGTTGGTGTTTCAACCCCATAATTCGGACCTCAAGAAAAGCACCTTATCTCTCTCCAGTCGTATATAATTGCCATCCCATTGGACTATGAGGGTGAAGGAATAGAGTGGCTTAAGTATCTGTAAAGATTGGCCGTCGTGATCAAAATTCGGGACGACAGCAGGTAAACCCAGCCAAGCAACCCAAGTTTTTAATTCTGCTAAATATTTTACAGATCTTATACCCACGAGCCGCAAAAGATCACAACAACATGTGGCAGTTCATCTTGAATATACCAGGACGCCGCTTTCAAAGCTTTCGTGTCCATGAGTGTCTGTGAGTACTAATTATTATTGAACAACCTAACTGATAAATGGATAGCAGAAACTGACTGATTGATTGAAATAACTACGTACCTTTACAGGTCAAACTGTTCGGTCTATTTTGAGATGCATGATGTCTATTATGAGATTGCATGTTTAGGGTCTCTCTATAACAATGAATCCTACCGATATTACCGTTATATCATCTGATATCACAGTTTTAAACATTCATCAAATAATAATATGCACCGGAGTTGCTCAAGGTGGTCAATCGTTTTTCAAAAACCACGTCCTATTTATATTATAAGTTATAAGTTTTTTCAAAACTATATTATACCTACATACTAGTATTTATGACCTTTTGTTCTATCTATTTACTCATCTCGATCGAAATTTCAATGGACTGGGACAATAATTATTAAAACTTCCGATTTATTATTTACTTAGCTTACATATTTATCATCTCAGATGCCTTTCTTTGACTTTAAAATTTTTTTTTCAGGGACGTTCCAAAAGTTATTTGTTCCCAAGCTGCCAAAATTACTGATAGTGATTACAGCTTAGAATGTAAGCAACAATTTACCAAAAGAGAAATGGTATACATGAATCTAGACCAGAAAGTGGTGCAAACGGGCTACTTTTCTGTACCCAGCTGTTGTTCGTGCTATTTAGAACCCAGTTGAACGAATAATGTATTAGCCGATAACTAGAAATAACTTTTTATAGAAATTCGATGAAACAGTACGGTTTGCCTAATTTATTAATAACTAGCTGATGCCCGCGACTTCGTCCGCGTGGATTTAGGTTTTTCGGTTCCCGCGGGAACTCTTTAATTTTCCGGGATAAAAAGTAGCCTATGTGCTATTCCAGACTATAACCTATCCCTGTGCCAAATTTCATCCAGATCCGTTCATCCGTTGGAGCGTTGAGTAACAAACATACATCCATACATACATCCATCCATCCAAACTTTCGCATTTATAATATTTATTTGATTTGTTAGAATAGCCAATTGGTTAGAGGGTGCTACTTTTCTGTACTACCCAGCTATTGTTCGTGGTATTTAGAACACAGATAAAAGAATAATGCAGCTTACTCTAAATAACTTGTTGTTTTAAAATAATTAAACAGTACTGTTTTTCTAATTTATGAATTGCTAGAGAAGAAAGTGTAGCAGATAGGCTCCTTTCCTGTGTCCAGTTGTTGTTTAAGCTATTTAGAACACACGGAACGAAAACTGCAGTAGGTACTTATCAGCAGATTGCTAAAAATAACTTTCTATGGAGATTCGAAGAAACTTTACCTATTTAGTTTTAAATCTCATTTATAAATTATATGTACTTATATACATAATAACAGAGGGCGCCTCTTACACGATTAACGTTAGCTCCGTGAATTTTATTTTGTGAAAAATACTTTAAGTGCGCATACTGCTAAGGAAAGCTGTTAAAAGTGAAGTTTAAAGCCAATTTCTAACGATATAGTGTAGGCAGTGCCAGAAACATAGGGAAACCTACGTAAAACCAAAAATTCACTTGGACGCTTTAAGGAAGATTATTTCCAAGTTTTCTACGCCAAAAAAGAAATTGGTGATGCCACAACATTACGGACGATCTCCTTATGCTGGTAGAAATACAAGGTCAGTCTGATAATGAAATCTGGAGAAATTATCTTGAAGTTAAAATCTCATAAACAAAATCAAAATTGCAAAGTCATTCTATTAGTAACGAGCCTACTCCAGCTACTAACGCCACCTAGTGAGTAAGGTACAAACTACGCAGAGACTGGAAGAACCAAACGTCTTCGCCATCAATTGTAGCTACGAGTTGCTCCATTATTTCACCAGAGGGCGTAAAGTGCAAAAATAATTAACAATCTTCTTACATAATTATTGTGGAAAAATGGAAGAATTAAGCGAATTATTTAGGGAAATGAAAAACGAGTTTAGCCAAAAATTAAATACGATCGAATCACGCATTGCGAGCTCGGAAGACAGAATAACATCACAAATTACCTCCCACATGAATAAAAAGTTTGAAGGTCTATACAAAGAGATGGAAAATCTACGGTTGGAGTCAGAAAATCAGGATAAAAGACTGAGTGCTTTAGAGAAACAAAGCGTACAAACAAATCTGATATTTTTCGGGGTAGATGAAAGTGAAAAATCATACTCCCAACTTGAGGAAAAAATATTAGACATTATTAATAATAAAATCAAAATAAAAACGGAAGTATACGAAATAAAATCAGTAAAAAGATTTGGAAGCAAAGGTAACACACCAAGACCTATCTCAGTATCCCTAACAACGTTGGGCAAGAAAATAAAATTACTTAAGAACAAAAAATTCTTAGAGGGAAGTAATATTTACATCCAGGAAGAATTTCCAAGGAAAGTTCTAGAAATAAGAAAGGATCTAAAAATCAAACAAAAATTAGAAATAGAGAAAGGAAATGTAGCCTATCTGAAGTACGACAAGCTCATCGTAAAGGAGAAAAAAGAGACCACGCATAACAAACGCCAGCTGTCAGAATCTCCAGTATACTCCAAAAGTACCGAAAAAACATCCACACTTAATGAAAAAACCCTCCCACCGCGACAATCACACAAAAAATATAGAGTAAACAATTCTATAACTTCCTACATGACGCGACCCGAGAGCAAATGAGATTCAAGAGGCCCCCTCCAAACATTAGAAACAACGCTAAACACACAAAGTTATAGTATATCACCACTCCCAAGCCGGCTGGTCCCCGAGGGAGTTGTAGACCAAAACCCTCCAGAAACACTACTTACCGGAAATAAAACAAAACTGGAAATTAAAAATCTTTACATAGCTACATACAACGTACGGAGTCTTTCTTCATATGAACGATTGCTAGAGTTGGACACAGCTTTGCAAAAAATCAAATACGACGTCATAGGAATTTCCGAAATAAAACGCCTAGGAAATACAATAGAAGAATACGAAAATTTTATATTATACTACATAGGCAATAAAGCTGGCCTACATGGAGTCGGTTTTATTGTAAAGAAATACCTCAAAGAATACATTACAAGTTTTAATGGATTATCCGATAGGGTGGCGATTTTGACCCTTTCCTTTGGCAAATTAGCTCTATCTATTATACAAGTATACGCCCCAACGGATGCTGCGTCAGATGAAGACATCATAGAGTTCTACAAAACTATAAACACAGCTCTCTCTTTTTCGGAAAAAAATGTAATGGTCATAGGCGATTTCAACGCCAAAATAGGAAAAGCAAAACCTGGGGAAAACCTGATCATGAGTAAATATGGGTACGGTTCTAGAAATAACAGAGGTGACATGCTAATAGACTTTGCCTACGAAAACAATCTTCCTATTCTAAATACTTTTTTCAAGAAAAATGAGAAACAAAAATGGACCTGGAGATCGCCTGATGGCTCTACTAAAAACGAAATAGATTTCATACTATCGAACCTAAGAAATAGCATAAACAACATCGAAGTAATTAACTTGTTATTTTCTTCAGATCATAGATTAGTTAGAGCCACTTTAAAGCTCCAAATACCTAAGAAATCAAGAAAAAAATTTAGCAAGCTACCAAAGAGCTTACTACTACGACAGGAAGAAGTTTCCAGATATATTGAACATCTAAATAACTGCATTGATACGATGATGGTAAGCCAAGAAAGTTCGATTCAAGGATTTTATGATAACATAATCCATGCGATATCCTCTAGCCAAACGCATGCACACATACCAAGTCAATCTAACAACGAGATTATACAAGATCGCACCAAAAAACTACTCATCAGAAAATACGAGCTACAAAAAACAAAGCCAAAAACAAGAGCTATGAAAAACGAGCTAAGCGCTCTATATAAACTTAGCAGCAAGTATCTAAAACTGACTATGAAGAACATAGACAAGAAACAATTGAAAAACACTTACTAAGTACTGGCAGCATGAAAAGAGCATACAAGGAACTTAATCACCATAAAACTTGGATAACTAGCCTGCGGAACTCTACCAATATGGTGCAAGATCGCAAGGAAATTCTCAAAATCGCAACAGAGTTTTACAAAGACCTATATAGCGAAACAAACATTAATTGCGACTCAGACATGGTCATCGCAAACAAAAATGTAGAGCCAAGTTGCAACCTACACATTCCTTTCGACGTAATTGAAGTTTTAAATGCGATTAAACGATTAAAAAACGATAAAAGCCCAGGTTCAGATAACATATCTAACGAATCAATAAAGGCAGCGGGCATTAGCTTAGCAGGCCCTCTTACTAAATTATTCAACCGTATCCTAGAGTCAGGCATCACTCCCAGTCAATGGATAGAATCTACAATCATACTGCTATATAAAAAAGGAAATCCCGACAATATTGCCAACTATCGCCCGATAAGCTTATTACCATGTCTCTACAAACTTTTTGCTTCTTTAATAGAGAAAAGAATAAAGGAAAACATAGAGTCTAACCAACCAATCGAGCAAGCGGGATTCAGATCAGGATTTTCAACAATAGATAACATACATGCTGTCGAACTGCTAATAGAAAAATTTCAAGAATACCGGAAGCCTCTATATATGGCATTTATTGATTATCAGAAAGCATTTGATAGCTTGAAACATCAAATGATATGGAAGTCGCTACATATGCTAAAAATAGACGAAAAATTTATTGCTATAATAAAATACCTTTACGAAAATAGTATCAGTAAGATCAGACTAGAATCAACAGGCCCACCGATTCCCATCAAGCGAGGAGTAAAGCAAGGGGACCCCTTGTCTCCAAAAATTTTTATAGCAGTGCTAGAGACAGTCCTCAGCTCACTAAAATGGGATAAGCTGGGTATTTACATTCGAGGAAAGTATCTCAACCACCTCAGATTTGCCGATGACATTGTCGTCTTTTCGGAAAATAGCACTCAAATGAAATACATGTTGGACTCATTGAGCAAGGCGAGTAAAGAGGCAGGACTGGAAATAAACTTTAACAAATCAAAGCTAATGACTAATAGTACCGAAATTCCAATAAAGATAGAAAACACACAGATGGAGTATGTCAAAAAGTATATTTATTTGGGAAAACAAGTATCTTTCGACAGCAAAAACAACGAAGAGGAAATTGAGAGAAGGATAAAATTTGCCTGGAATAAATATTGGAGTCTAAAAGAGGTATTAAAAAGTAAAATGCCAATGAAAATCAAAAGAAAAATTATGAATATTAATGTATTACCCACGCTAACGTATGGATGCCAAACCTGGAAATTTACAGAAAAAGCGAAGAGAATGATAACGTCTTGCCAAAGGGCGATGGAAAGAAGCATCTTAAAAATCAGACGCCTACATAAAATCCGCCATTCCATCATCAGACAGCAGACCAAAATAATAGATGCCCTTTCCTACACACTAAAATCTAAATGGAAGTGGGCTGGCCATGTTGCTAGACTCACTGACAAACGATGGACAATCACAGTAACGAGTTGGCCCGGCCCAAAAGGTACACGTGGTAGAGGTAGGCCGCATTATCGTTGGGATGATGACATCAAAAAAGTGGCGGGACCGAACTGGATGACCAAAGCCAAAGATAGGGCGAAATGGGTTTCTCTGGAGGAGGCCTTGACCTGAAAAGGGTTCTTCATTTTATACTATTTACTTAAAACTAGTTCTAAAATAGTTTTTAATTAATTTCCTAATTTTATATACTTACTTTCTAGTTATAAGTATTCTCCATTATTTGTAAATTTAATCGGAAGAAATAAAAGGCTTTTTTATTTTTATTTTTATTTTTATTTTATTTTTATTTTTATTTTATTTTTATTTTATTTTATTTATATACATAATAGATATAATTAATGCCCACGAATTGGTCCGCGTGGATTGAGGTTTTTTGATTCCTGCGAAATCTCATTGATTTTCCGCGATAAGAAGTAGCATAATATGATAATATGTCCTTAACCGGGATACGACATACCTCTGCACCAAATTGTATCCAAATCGGTTGAAAAGATGGAACGGGAAAGCGTAGCAGACAGACAGACAGACACACTTTCGCATTTGTAATATTAGTATGGGTCGAAGTTAAGAAATGGTATTAATAATCCCGTGGAAACTCTGACTTTCAGAAATAAAAAATACGTCCTACGTCCGTTTCCGATATGCAAAGCTATCTCTGCGCCAAATTTCATCAAAATCGGTATAAATGTGAAAATGTTTACAGACCGACTGTCACAATTTGCATTAATTATAAAATCAATTATTATATTATTATCCTGGTTATTTGTAAAAGCAGTCTCTGAAACATACAAGTAGCATTAATTATAAAATCAATTATTATATATAATATTATCCTGGTTATTAATTGTAAAAGTAGCTAGTCTCTGAAACATACAAGTAGATACAACTAGGGTACCTACTTTATCCTTGATAGGTATGTTTTATGAGATTTTAGAATAGTTGGTAGGTAAAAGTGGTAAAAGTAATAGTACAGTACTTTTAGATCTACCTAGTACCTAGTCCATTAATAGTCTGCTCAGCAAAACCTAACTGAGCGATGACTTAGGTACGTAGGCTATTTTTGCACGGTGTAAAAATTGACTTAACTATGTCACTGGCGTTAGGTAGGTACTAATGGGGGGATTTTAGGTGAAAATTAATTATGTTTATTAAATTTAATTATGTTTTGAACCTAATGTATTATAATGAGCAATATTAGATAAATTTAATTATGTTTTGAACCTAATGTATTATAATGCGCACCTAGATGTTTAAGTACCTATAATTAATATATAGTTGCGTTTAAGCTTTTATATGCTGAGTTTCACGAAACAAATAAAAAAATTAAATGGAGATTAATAGTAGATTAGTAGCCAAGGGTTGTAAGGCATCAATTGCAGCCCGAGATATTTAGGCGCACGAGCGCAGGGAGGGCGCCTATAGTTCGAGGGTGCAATTGATGCTTACACCCGAGCTAACTACTCTGCTTTACATCTCGATTGTGAGGTAAAGTAGGTCCTTATTACCCCCAAATGGAGCTTGTAGGTGACCAATTAGCGCTCTAGGGTAATAATGTAGCTAGAAAAGCCCTAGGGCGGTAAGTAATTAAAAAAAAAAACTCTTCACTCTTTCAAAAAGTTCGCGTACATCTAACCATCATACTTACTTTTTTTAATTACTTACCGCCCTAGGGCTTTTCTAGCTACATTATTACCCCAGAGCGCTAATTGGTCACCTACAAGCTCCATTTGGGGGTAATAAGGACCTACTTACCGAATATGAGAGATGTAAACTAATTTAATCCCAAGACTCCATACATTTCTTGTCATTAAATTAGTTTAATCTGATCTTAAATTTTTGAATTTTTATGTTTCGTGCAACTCAGCGGTAGTTAGTCCAACTTAAGAAATTTGGTTCTATTTCAATAAATTAGTTGTTATTATTACCGTGTTTTGTTTTCTATTAACATCGACGTACCTATAAAAGCTTTTCCTTATCAGGGTTCCTTCTTTAACTCATGGCTTTTACCACAGAATAGGTAATAGTAGTAACTTTTACTACGAAACCTTAAAAGTAGAGGCAGCCTATCCACAATATAAAATAATAGTAGATTGTATTATAAGGGAGCAAAATAATATTTTTACGGCGAGGGCGCTTTTTTGAATCCAGAACGAAGTGAGGGATTCTAGAGTAGAATCCTGAGCGTAGCGAGGGATTCTTTAGTAGAATCCTGAACGTAGCGAGGGATTCAAAGTACGTCGCCCGAGCCAAAAATATATTTGCGCCCGAATGATACACTCTACTTTTCATCACCCTGTATGAGAAAATTTGGTTCCCGCGGGAACTCTTTAATTTCCCGGGATAAAAAGCATATGTGCTATTTCCAGACTATAATCTTTTTTTTTTTTTTTTTAATCTATCTCTGTGCCAAATTTTATCCAGATCCGTTCAGCCGTTCGGGCGTAATTGAGTAACACACATCCATACCACCATACATCCACACATCCATTCAAACTTTCGCTTTTATAATAATATTTATTTAATTATAATTTTTTTTTTTTTTTTTTTAATATATATATCCATATAGCCCTTTCGTTAGTTAAAATTCAGAAATTATAAATTCCTAAATTGACCCTGCCGGGGATCGAACCCTGGACCTCCGCACGTTAAGACAGCAGCGCTCAACACTGCGCCACGGAGGTCGTCAATTTGCGGCGTTAGCGCTGAACACTTAAGATGTTCCAAATTCAATAAGTGCGCGGCAAAGATAATTGCGGCGCACTTACGAGCATAAAGAGGATTAAAAACTCATTACTGCCCGCTAAATGGAATGGGATGAAAATAATATTTTCATCCCATGTATTCGAAAAGGACGACTTGGTTCGCCTTTATGTGCGCCCAAAGGTGGTGTTTTCTATAAGAAACTTTTAGCGGGCAGTAATGAGTTTTTAATCCTCTTTATACTCGTAAGTGCGCCGCAATTATCTTTGCCGCGCACTTATTGAATTTGGAACATCTTAGTGTTCAGCGCCAACGCAAATTGACGACCTCCGTGGCGCAGTGTTGAGCGCTGCTGTCTTAACGTGCGGAGGTCCAGGGTTCGATCCCCGGCAGGGTCAATTTAAGAATTTATAATTTCTGAATTTTAACTAACGAAAGGGCTAATTATAATTAAATAAATATTATTATAAAGGCGAAAGTTTGGATGGATGTGTGGATGTTTGGTGGTATGGATGTGTGTTACTCAATTACGCCCGAACGGCTGAACGGATCTGGATAAAATTTGGCACAGAGATAGATTTAAAAAAAAAAAAGATTATAGTCTGGAAATAGCACATATGCTTTTTATCCCGGGAAATTAAAGAGTTCCCGCGGGAACCAAATTTTCTCATACAGGGTGATGAAAAGTAGAGTGTATCATTCGGGCGCAAATATATTTTTGGCTCGGGCGACGTACTTTGAATCCCTCGCTACGTTCAGGATTCTACTAAAGAATCCCTCGCTACGCTCAGGATTCTACTCTAGAATCCCTCACTTCGTTCTGGATTCAAAAAAGCGCCCTCGCCGTAAAAATATTATTTTGCTCCCTTATAATACAATCTACTATTCAATGAGGGTTACAGTTTGCAATATATGACAAGTCATAAGAATCTACCACCGGATCGGAAAGTGTTCTACTGAGAAGAACCGGCAAGAAACTCAGCAGTTGCTCTTATCATAAACAGAAAAATGTTACATTTTGTTTATACACACTATAGTGGTTCGCCCCGAACTGAGACCTCGCGGTTTCACAGAGCGCCATCTATTGACATCAGTGTGAAGTTCTGTTAAAAATATCATCATCATTAAAAATTAAATAATTTCGTTTCCTTATAATATTTATCTAATTTTTGTATTTGTTGTTCAAGTACAGGATATAATTCAAATAATTGATCAAGTTTCAGGCTTGAGAATTCAGAAAATTGAGAGTTCTGAGGTCAACTTTGGACGTTAGAAAATCGCCACTTTGAAAGCCCCCCATTTCGTCAATTTTAGGGGAAAAATTCAAAAAAAAGTATTTTTGGACTCTATTCCTAATTATCTTTAAAATGATATACTGCAACCCTATGTAACGCTATAAAAAATATTTTACTTCTCATTCGCTTCTATGAGAGCCCCCCTGAAATAAAGATTTTTATAACTTTTTAAGCCATATTCGGCGGGAGGCCATCGATTTACATATTATATTTAAATTTGAAGTAATTACGTTCAGCAATTCAGAAGTTATAAGGCTCTGACAGACGGACGGACGGACGGACGGACGGACAAGTGCCAATTCACCCAAGTAGACTCAGAGACCTTCGCTTCGCTCGGTCAATTAGGCTAAAATAAAACTATTCTGTAAGAGCTGTTTCTACAAAAATGTTCGCGTTCGCTCGTGCTATTTTCCCCATCAAAGTCACATTCTTAATGTTGATTTCCTGCTCAGTATGAATAAAGTTATTTTCTAAAAAAAGAATTCAATAATATTTAGCAACACTATTCGAAGCTTGAAAAATTTCCTGTTTGCCAGGGATCCTTCATAAGCTGTACATTTGTGTTATTTTTTACGCCACTATAAATTAGCCCTTGACTGCAATCTCACCTGATGGTAAGTGATGATGCAGTCTAAGATGGTAGCGGGCTAACCTGTTAGGATTAAGGCAGATAAAACCCCATACCTATTTAGTTTCTACGCGGCATCGTACCAGAACGCTAAATGGCTTGGCCGCTATGGTCGTAACTAGACACGACCGAAGCCTCCGACCAGACCAGACCAGAAAAATCAGAAAAGACAGTAGCCAGTAAAAGACAGTAGCTCTAGTATACCGACCATGCATACAATGACCTCGATCTGTGGAACACGTTTTTAGTAGGTATTAAGTACTTATCTAATACTAACAAATATGATGAAAATAAGTACTATTATGCTAGGTTTATGAGTCATGACTGAAGTACCTACTGAATTATTGCGGTTAATTAAATGTTGTAAGTCGGTATTAAGCTCAAACTCTCAGTAGGTACCTACTTATTTGGAGGATAACCATGGAGCTGTCAAGTGACATTATTGCTGTGCTACAAATCGTAAGTAAATTTATTTGGTTTTAAATATTAAAAATAATATTTAAGTAGGTACTCTTAGGATTTGTGGACCAATGATTCGCATTTTTCTATTGAATTTATTTTGTATAAAGTCATGTAGGCACGCACTTGTATTAATTAAACAGAAAACAACGCGTGCGCAAGGGCGGACTTATCACTAAAAGTGATAACGTCCAGACAAAAATACCTATTAATTGCTTATTAGAATAGAATTCATGAAAAAATTATTCTATAATTGACCGAGCGAAGCGAAGGTCTCTGTCTACTTGAGTGAATTTTCACTTGTCCATCCGTCCGTCCGTCCGTCTGTCAGAGCCTTATAACTTCTGAATTACTGAACGTAAGAATATAATAATATGTGTAAACCGATGGCCTCCAGCCGAATATGGCTTAAAAAGTTATAAAAAACTTTATTTCAGGAAGGCTCTCATAGAAGCGAATGCGAAGTAAAATTTTTTTTTTTAGCGTTACATAGGGTGCGGTATATCATTAAATAAAGATAATTAGAAAAAGAGCCTACAAAAATATATTTTTTAAATTTTTCCCCTAAAATTGACGAAATTGGGGGCTTTCAAAGTGGAGATTTTCTAACGTCCAAAGTTGACCTCAGAACTCAATTTTCTGAAAGGCTGAGCCTAAAACTTGTTCAATTATTTGAATTACATCCTGTACTTGAACAACAAATACTAAAATTAGATAGGTAAATATTATGTATAAGGAAACGAAATTATTTAATTTTTAAGCTTTAGTATTTTTAACAGAACTTCACAATGATGTCAATAGATGGCGCTCTGTAAAAGTTTATTCGTTTGTGCTTACAAATAATAGACGTTAGCACCATCTTACGTGGAATAAATAAAACCGGCCAAGTGCGAGTCGGACTCGCGCACCGAGGGTTCCGTACAAACCTGTAGTAAGTTTAACGATTTATGACGTATTAAAAACAAGACGAAATGAACCGCAAAACTAACTTTGTTTGTAGAGGTTTATTGTTAATATCAAAAAATTACGTTTGTTGTATGGGAGCCCCCCTTTAATATTTACTTTATTGATATTTCATTATTTATTTTGAAAGGTAATATACAAGTTAATATTCTGTGAAAATTTGAACCGTCTACCTGTTACCGTTTTTAATATTGAGCAAAAAAATACGAAAAAAACACGTTTATTGTATGGGGACCCCCCTTAATATATATATTTTTTTAATTTTTAGTATTTGTTGTTATAGCGGCAACGGAAATACATCATTTGTGAAAATTTCAGCTTTCTAGCTATCACGGTTTATGAGATACAGCCTGGAGACAGACAGACAGACAGACAGACAGCGGAGTCTTAGTAATAGGGTCCCGTTTTTACCCTTTGGGTACGGAACCCTAAAAAATTGTCTACTGATAGTACCTACTGATGTCTATGAACGTAAAGATAGTTAAAACTATCTTATGGATACCGCGAGGTCTCAGTTCGGGGCGAACCACTAGTAGGGTAAATGAAACGGACTGAACCAGGGCCCCAATCATGTAAGAATGGCCGATCAAACGTTAAAGATTTTCGTCAAAGTAAAATAAACCATGACAGCATTGAATTAGAGCTCAATTTCGTCTGCCCATTCTTATACGTTAAGGGTATCGTACATACCTAAACGTATAAGGGCAGACGAAATTGAGCTCTAATTCAATTCAGTTATAGTTTATTTTACTTTGACGAAAATCTTTAACGTTTGATCGACAATTCTTACGTAATCGGGGGGCAGATTATACCTATCCTTCAGTACATCAATGAGATGCAATGAGCGATAATTCTGATGGATAGGTACAGTACAACACTATCTCAAAGACTCAGTAGTACCTAGGTACCTACCTACCCCTCGAAAAAAAAAAAAAAAAAAAAAAAAAAGGTACCTACCTACCTACCACGAAGTACTAGTACTCTGTAAACAATCAAGGACACTTTTGGATAGATTGTTCTGGCGTTGATATCTGCAGTAAATTTTTTTTTTTATCCACTACGAGTTAGCCCTTGACTGCGATCTCACCTGATGGTAAGTGATGATGCAGTCTAAGATGGTAGCGGGCTAACCTGGGGCATGGCAGTTATAATATTAAACCCATACCCCTATTCGGTTTCTACACGGCATCGTACCGGAACGCTAAATCGCTTGGCGGCACGTCTTTACCGGTAGGGTGGTAACTAGCCACGGCCGAAGCCTCCCACCAGGCAAAACACCATTACTAATAGACCGAGCGAAGCGAAGGTCTCTGAGTCTACTTGGGTGAATTGGCACTTGTCCGTCCGTCCGTCCGTCTGTCCGTCTGTCCGAGCCTTATAACTTCTGAATTGCTGAACGTAATTACTTCAAATTTAAATATAATATGTAAATCGATGGCCTCCCGCCGAATATGGCTTAAAAAGTTTTAAAAATCTTTATTTCAGGGGGGCTCTCATAGAAGCGAATGCGAAGTAAAATATTTTTTATAGCGTTACATAGGGTTGCAGTATATCATTTTAAAGATAATTAAGAATAGAGTCCAAAAATATTTTTTTTTTAATTTTTCCCCTAAAATTGACGATATGGGAGGCTTTCAAAGTAGCGATTTTCTAACGTCCAAAGTTGACCTCAGAACTCTCAATTTTCTGAACTCTCAAGCCTGAAACTTGATCAATTATTTGAATTATATCCTGTACTTGAACAACAAATACTAAAATTAGATAAATATTATAAGGAAACGAAATTATTGAATTTTTAATGATGATGATATTTTTAACAGAACTTCACACTGATCTCAATAGATGGCGCTCTGTGAAGCCGCGAGGTCTCAGTTCGGGGCGAACCACTACCTAGTTAATTACTTAGTACTGGGTATTAGGTACTAAAATATACTTAGATGTGCTAAAAACTTTCAGATATTTGTACTGCAAGCGAATGCCTATGATGAGTGCGAAGAAATTGGAATCTGTGACAGTGTCGATGACAATTACCCTACGGCTTTAGCGAAAGACTTGATAATCGAGGTATGTATTGCCATTTTACTAACTTAGCTAAAAGTTTAGAGTCTCCATGTATTTTTTGGTGTTCGTTATATTTAAACCAGGGATGTAACGGAGGTAACTTTATCGGAACCGAAGTCGGAATCGGAGTTTTTAAATTTGATTTATCGGAATCGGAACCGGAATCGGAACCGGAGTCGGAGGCAGAGTCGGAGTCAGAGGCAGAGTCAGAAGTGGTCATAAGAGAGATATTTTTCATTTAAGTAAGAACACATAAAAACATCATTCAGTCAACCTTTTTTCATTTTAATTATAAAATAACCTTTTATCGTTTAAATTTCTATTTGCTATTCGACCTCCGATTAAAACCTCCGATTAAAAAGTTTCGGAACCGAAATCGGAACCGAAAGTGTAATAATAATCGGAAGTTCCGACTTATCGGAATCGGAATCGAAGCTCCGTAACATCCCTGTTTTAAACCCAATTGTTTTCAGTGTAGAGTCAGCTATGAAACCTAAACTACCTATAAAAGTAACTCCACTATTATTTGCTCTATTATTACATACCTACCTATTACCTAGAGTCCCACAAGGCACAAACTTATCTGACCCGGTGACAGCGTCGCTAGTAGATACCTAGATATTATGAAAAATAAAATTTAAAAAAAAAACATACCTAACAGGCTATAAATTAGTTCCAATTTTGGCCACCGGGTCAAATTTTGACGGACTGTTCCAATATTTACAGTCACAGTCCGCGCGCGAGGTCCGAGTAATCTTAAGGAATGTTGACGCCATGAGATAGAGTTGTGATTTAGTCGATATTACACTATCGGATACTAACACATCTTTAGTAGTTATCTGTGCGCGTGCTTTGAATTAATTATGAAACAATAATTCTGTGAGGATAGTAAGTAGGTAGGTATGTGCAATATGGAAGAAAAACCAAATTGTATCATAAAATGTAGGTAATTATAATGCTACAAAATGAACGTAAAATCTAATTAATCAATGTCGTAATCAGAATAATCAGTACTTTATGGAATTTAAAAATTAAACAGCCATTTGCACACACGAAGAAACGTTTAAGTTTAGTACTATTAATTATAGTACCTACAATAACACTGCTATTGCAAAATTAAAAGTAGGACTCGATAAATCGTACTCTCACGTCAAGGTCGGCACGGAGCGTGCGGGGTATGAAGCGACGAATGGACGCGGTGCGCCCCCGCCCGCTACCTCAGCCCCCGATTCCTCAGAGCTCGCGTGCGGACTCAAGAAAAGTCTACAGGGAGAAAGTCACAGACACACATATATATTTAGAATTTTAGCTAAGACTACATAAACTTAGCTGATTAAATGATTTTTTTTTCAGCTCAAAAGCAAAAACACTTTATTCAACAGCGATGAATTTGAAATTGATCTTGGCTTCAGAGTCGCTGATGACAGACAAGAGCTATGTGATATCACAAGAAAGGTAAACTTACTTTTGGGACTAAGTGGGGGTAAAGTGTAGGTTGGGGTTGGGTTTTGCGGGTTAGGTATCTATTCAACATCATCATCATTAGTAGGCGAAACCTCGAAAAAATGCTCCTATAGTTGTAATCCCGTACTTACCTATTTATTTAGCACATTCCTCTAGAAGATATTTAAAGACAAACCGTGGTTGACCTAAATGTTTCTAGTACCCACTGCTTTAATACAAAAAAAACATCAAAAGAACTTTTAAATTTTTAAGTTGTAACACGTTCATTCGTTCAGTTTTTAAGTATCGTAATTCGTAAAGCTATGATTTTTTTGCGTCTTAGCAAAATTAGAAATCAGACTGGCTGGCAGAGTGGCTGAGCCTTTTTTTTATAGTATGACAAAGATTTTTGATAAATTACTTAATAAAGCCTGAGTACGCGTCTGTCTCCTCTCAGAAAACGGTTTGGCCATAGTCAGTCCACCCCACTCTAGCCAGGTACGGATTGGCAGACTTGACAGTTGACACACCTTTGCGAATATCTTGAAGAACATGGAATGCGCCGTTTTAATGTTACTTTTACTTATTAGGTAAGGACATGATACTATTTTTCTTGTTTGCAGCAAATGATTCCCACGAAAGGAAAAGATGCCAAAGGAATAACTCGTTTCATTGTAAATGATAAAGATAATCCTGTACAAAAATTTAATACAGCAATATGCAAGTAAGTCTATATCCTTAAAGTAAGGCCGACTAACACAACTAGTCTAAACCAACTAAACTAATTTAATTTTTTAATTCCCGGGATTGACACGAAAAGGACAGGTACCTACTCAAAGAAATCTTAAATTAAACACATTTAACGGCCTTGTGCAAGTGAGTATAGCAAATGTTTTCTCTTCTAAACAACGTTCGAGAATACATTGGGGCTGATTCTGTATAACACAATCTCTAAACTAAACTAAAATGGCAGCTTTAAATCTAGTTTTGTCCCTTTCCGCAGGGAGTAGGTATTAAGAAAGGGTTAGCAATATTAATTGTAATGCTCTAATTTTAGTTTAGTTTAGAGATTGTGCACTACAGAATCAGCCCCATTGGAGCTCATCTAAACTGCAGAATTGAATTTAGCCGCGAAAATGAAATTTTCCTCCTATCCAATTATTGTCCAATAATATTATCATCCATGGAAGTCATGTGATATCCGTCACCACAGACAATAATTATTATTAAACCAACGATATATAATAGTAGATTAGTAGCCAAGGGCTGTAAGGCATCAATTGCAGCACGAGATATTTAGGCGCACGAGCACAGCGAGGGCGCCTATAGTTCGAGGGTGCAATTGATTCTTACACCCGAGCTAACTACTCTGCTTTACATCTCGATTGTGAGGTCAGTAGGTCCTTATTACCCCCAAATGGAGCTTGAAGGTGACCAATTAGCGCTCCAGGGTAATAATGTAGCTAGAAAAGCCCTAGGGCGGTAAGTAATTTAAAAAAAAACTCTTCACTCTTTCAAAAAGTTCGCGTACATCTAACCATCATACTTTTTTAAATTACTTACCGCCCGAGGGCTTTTATAGCTACATTATTACCCTAGAGCGCTAATTGGTCACCTACAAGCTCCATTTGGGGGTAATAAGGACCTACTTACCGAATATGAGAGATGTAAAATATGTTATTGTGACTGCATGACCTCTGATTAATTAAAGGAGTGCATGAATGATTTTATTTTATAGTCCATGTCACGAAAGAAGTCCTGCGGCAATATTAAATGAGTAAATTTTATTTTTTCGTACCAAAATCTTATGAAATACTTAGAAAAACAGAAACATAGTGGAAAAAGAAAACACTTATCTCTTTAAGAGATCTCTACCAGTGACCCTTGGCAGTGGGAAAGGTTGTAAAGGAAGAATAGGTAGATACAACAAAATAATATGAGGTGGAATCTCAGATGGTGGAGTGAAATAAAATTTTATCATGAACTTACTTAAACACATTACATCAACGACTTATTACAAATAGACGCGGCATACGCGAACATCATTGCACTAAAAAACGGCGCAAATATTACGTACGCGGAGAAAGGGAAAGAACATAAAGGTTAACATACGCTATACCTGTTGTTAGAAAGAGATGAATATAGATTCTGAGTTACACTGTTGTTAACTGCAATGTACCCAAGTGAGGGCAAGTGCCTTCTTAAATTCTTGCCAAAATAAAGCGCGGGGAACGTATCTAATGTTTTAAATATCATAGCATTACATATTATTTTTTCATTGAAAAATGGCATAAACATAATTTAACTAATAGCGCCGCCTCTAATACGGGATTTCTCTCGTGATGTACCTATCACGATTACCTCGGATCAATAATTATTATTACCTGGCTGAAGTTACTTATTATGTATACTTTAATTAGGTACCTAGGTACTATAGCTTGATATGGTCAGGATGGCATGAGTGTGAAATGGGGGCTACTAGTTTATAAAATTTCCTATCATTCAGGGAATAAGTCAATGCATGAACTCATTAAAATCGTATAGCCTGACCCATAGATAATACATATAATTAGGACCTGACCAGAAAAATAAAAAACCTCGCCATAATGCGGAAAAAAGTGGAACTAATTTTAATAGGACTTAAAAATAAGTAGGTACCTACCTACCTAGTTATTTACTTTGTACAAAAAGATAAATGCCATAGTGGCGCCTTCAAACAGCTGGTGTTTTATTTTCCTGGTCAGGCTTTAAATAGGAATAGCTTTGACCAATTACCTAATTTATTTTTGTTTTGATCAATTTTATTTTTGTTTTGTTCTAGTAATAGAGAATCTAACTGCACTGGTTTACTTGGATTTATACCAAACTACAAGGGTGTCTGCATCCAGAAATCAGTTCTGCGTGAAATGATTTATGTAAATGACAACAATCAAAGTGAAACAGGCTATTTTAAAATACCTACGTGTTGTTCTTGTAAACTTCTTCGCATTAATTAGAATTATTAATGTCCATTATTATCGCAGAGAAAGATATTTTATACTCTGATTATGTATATTTTATATACCAAGCTATTGTAAATTGTATTTCATATTATTATAATATTATTTTATTAAGAGAATTACTTACATTATAACTCCTTAAAGTGGACAAAGACAAAATTTAAGGTTGTTTTTATTTTTTTTTCATTTCTTGTCCTGCTTGATTTGATGCTCAGTGACCAGCTACCCACTTGCATCCCAGGGAAGGACATAGGCTACTCGTTTTCATCTCGGGAAATGAAGGAATTCCCGCAGGAATAAAAACACTTAATCAACGTGGACGAAGACACTGGCATCATATTATAAGTAGTTAGTATTATCATAAAACTTTAATCCAAAACCGCAATTTAAATAAGCCCGTTCCGTACAGTTGAAATAAGAATAACGCACATAATTCTCCGTGCAACTACATATGTAGTCATTAGTTTATTAGATCAGAGACCCAATTTTCTAAACAAATCGTAATCATATAACAGCTTAACGTATTAAACTCGAACTGTATAAGGAGTTCATACATGCTTTTTGACGATCAAGATCGTCAAAAAGCATGTATGAACTCCTCATAAATGCCATGCATGTCATCTATGACCTCCGTAAACAGTTCGAATTTTCCGTTTGACAAACGATAACGATTAAGTACGATTTCTTTATACAATCGGGGGGCAGGTAAGTAGGTAATGTATCAAAATTATTCGATCATACTACATCATCGAGGGTGTCTAGATCCTTCTTCCAATCTTTTTTGCCAAGCTATAATATTTTTGTCCCTTACGGGTGTGGCACGTATGGTCTATCTTCTTTTATTCTAAATCTGAGATTTCAAGCTCTAGCGTGGTTCTTACAAGGAAAATAAACCCGTAGACAATCCGTGGTTTATAATAGTTATTAATTGTGTTACATGAGGCCAAAGAAATTTTTTGTTCCCCGAGGGCGCTATTTTGAATTCCTATCGCCCGGGATTCTATAGTAGAATCCCGAGCGTAACGGAGGTCGTCAAAACAAAACGACACAGGATTGTCTGTGAAAAGCATAGGCTTAGAATGTACAAGACCAACAGTGACAGATTACGGTGTTACAAAAAATGAAATGTAAATGTGTGCGTGAAATAGTGTTGTCATGACTCTAGCATAGTATTATCGATAGTCTTACTGGTGAAATCATAGGACTCTAATGAGTTAGTTTAAAGAAGTAAAATAAAACTGTCTTTTAATTTTAAAAAATCAAATACACAAATAGCAATAAAGCTACAGCTAGGTAACAAATTATTTATTGATGAGATGACCATGTTTTCTCTAAAAAGTTTTTCAGCGTTACAACACAATGCAACATCATTAGCTGGATACATCAAATACTTATTGTCTGTTTTCGAATAGTCTCTCTTAATAATTAACGAATAGGGTATATATATGCATCTGATTTAAATATGGGTCAAATATTATTTTTTAGGGTTCCGTAGCCAAATTTGGCAAAAACGGAACCCTTATACATTCGTCATGTCTGTCTGTCTGTCTGTCTGTCTGTCTGTCTGTCTGTCCGTCCGTATGTCACAGCCACTTTTTTACGAAACTATAAGAACTATACTGTTGAAACTTGGTAAGTAGATGTATTCTGTAAACCGCATTAAGATTTTCACACATAAATAGAAAAAAAACAATAAATTTTGGGGGTCCCCATACTCAGACCTGAAACTCAAAAATTTTTTTTCATCAAACCCATATTTTGAATACCTATCCATAGATACCCCACAGGTATCTATGGATAGGTCTTCAAAAATGATATTGAGGTTTCTAATATCATTTTTTTCTAAACTGAATAGTTTGCGCGAGAGACACTTCCAAAGTGGTAAAATGTGCCCCCCCCCCCCCCCCCGTAACTTCTAAAATAAGAGAATGATAAAACTAAAAAAAATATATATGATGTACATTACCATGCAAACTTCCACCGAAAATTGGTTTGAACGAGATCTAGTAAGTAGTTTTTTTTAATAATTTAAAACTTACTACAGTTGATTTTTTTTTGTTAACTTTATTATTATCGAATTATACTAAGACTACAATTTTTTTTATTTCATAGCGATGTTTCCTTTGTAAGAAGCATTTCGATTCAAAATGCTTACTACAAACAGTAGAATTCTTCTTTGGAAACCAGGAGCCCCTATCTATAATCCGTAACCATTTGTTACGTAGCAAAGAATTGGTTGGAAACCTAGAACATAACATTATAAATATTATGAGATACTTATAGTTATTTTAGCCCCATAAAAGATTTTTTTTGATATTTCGATAGAAAGCTTTTAAAACAGAGATGTTTTTAAAAAAAATCTGCCTGAAAATATACACTATAATTTTTTTGAGAAATAGAGCAATTTGTTGGATTTTTCATAAAAATTGTTAGTTTTCCGCCGCTATTTTTTTAAAGGGTGCAAGTAGTTTTAATTTGATTAATTACAATAATACTCTGATATAATGTATAAGTGACAAGTTAGTAAAAATAAATAATATAAGGCGCTCATGTCATAGCGAATGACCTCCCCTATAAGCACTTAAATACAGTAATGTACTGAATTACCAGTATATACAGTATACCCTGTATATATATTTCATATACATATGAAATCTAAGACACGCCAAATAAAACAAAAATTAAGGAAAATATTTAATTCGTTCTTTTCTTTTACAGGAAAGTAGTGTTTTATATTGTACTCTACACACCTAAGCTTATGAGCAATCACGTCAAACCTACCGGCAGACACGATTATCGACTATCGATAGTTATGACGTCATCACTTTGTCAATCCCTATCGTAACCAAACGTTTTTAAGTTTTACACAAAATATCCAAAAATTCTTCATTTAGCAATGTAATTTGATGAAAAGTCTTAAGGGAAACCTATTATCTAAGCTTTCAATAGTTAGTTTGCCTTATTTTCAAACAACAAATGACGAAATAATGATTATGAATAATTCAGAAAAATATTCAGTAAAAACCTGTGAAACGTGTATTTAAGCGGGTTATTACGTCTTGTAACGTCACATTCATTTACTGAACAAGACACCGTGGTGGTAGAACAAAGATTTTAAGTTTTAATCGTAAGACTATTAATTAAATGCACAAAATTCACCTCGACTTGGAATAGGCCGGGACGCTATCGCCTCTTACTCGCGTAAACAATGACATACTGGCCTTTTGTTTAGCTATCTCTTTTTCGCTCGCGGCAGTGTTTATTAACTAAATACCTCTCGCTCCCACGCTTTGTCAGTCTATTGAGCGTAGCGAAAAAATTCTATGTCTATGGTGAAAAGGGATACGCTGAGCAGGACAAGAGACAACATTTTCTCGCTCTGTCACTCCTTGACATTAGCGTACATTTATATATTATATACTCATTTCGCTCACCTGTGGTATTATTATTATTATTACCATATTATAAGGTAGGTACATTGTCTCCTCTCGTTATAATTACTCTATTGCTTTAACCCACAGCCTAGCTGTCTTTTGCTTTTGTCACAAAGTAATTTACAATAATGATTAATGACAGGAAAACCTAAAAGTAAATCTTAAAGTAAAAAAGAATAAGGTTGAAAAACGAATGGAAAAACGCTTACCCAAAATTAGCCAAAATTTTGATATTTTACATTGCCACTTGCCATAACTTAACCATGGAATTAGGAATTACGACTTATTCCTATTTCTATGAACTTAACAGTCAACATCACAGATCACTTTAAACTAGTCCAATTATTGTCCCTGGGTCAACACTCAACTGTAGCCTCTACTAAGTAGGTACTTACATTAAACATATTTATTGTATAAAGTATAAAGTAAATATTTACATCGTATATTTTCTAAAAAACTATAAAAAGCAAGATTGGGCATAAAATGCTCAGTAGTGTAAATAAGAGATATCTTTTTACGTTGTATTTCTCTATGATACGGCCCTGTTTTGTAGTGTCTCAAGCAAACATGACGTCTTTGGGTGCTCCGGACAGTGTGTCCGCGCTGCCCGAAGTCGAAGCCGGTAAATACCTACAGTACTATCTTAATACTCACTAAAATAAATGAAGAACCTTTTAAAATATGATGGTCCTAACTGATTCAAGTGTGAGCGGAGAAACCGGAGAACGGAGGAGGTTTTTAGTCCGTAGGTTACTGCTCAATACCTGCAGTAAAGTCGGGCATGCCAGTTGATGGTATCCATGAGGATTTTCCTCCTCCAAGAGACGAAAAAAAAAAAAAAAAAAAAGAAAAAAAAAGGTGATGCAGCCTCAGGTAAGCGCACTTGCCTAGAAGATGCCTTTTCACTCTTGATCTGAAGAAATCAATACTTACTATAGGCGAGGGGGAAAGAGCATTCCATAGACTAGTCGTTGTCAGTTTAATAATTGACTGAGCGAAGAAAAGGCTTCTGAGTCTCACCATTAAAAAAAAATACTTAGACCATTTTATTCATTTTTAGGGTTCCGTACCTCAAGAGGAAAATAGGAACCCTTACTGGTTCACTTCATGTCTGTCTGTCTGACTATCAACAACATTTTTAATGGGAACGCATGGAGGTGTCAAGTTGAAAATTAATATCAAATAGGTACTTCAGTCTGCGGTTCTTTATAGATGTATATAAATCAAGCTTTCTAAGTCCACACAAACAAAAGATACGGCCGTTTATGCCACATATTATTTTGACACTGGCCAATAAATCAAAACCTGTAGGGTACTACCTACCTGTTGACCTAGAATCTTAATAATATACGAAAATCGTTACTAATTAACAATTTTAGGGTTCTGTACTCATAGGGCGTCAAATTGTTTGTCAGGCGCTACCAGTTTAGCGCCCATGTAAACCAGTTATTTCACAGCTGATTACATGGTGTTATGACTATCTTGCTATTTAATTGATTTAATTATTATATTGTTTGGTGGTACAGAACCCTTTTTGTGTGAGTCTGACTCGCACTTGACCGGTTTTTAGGGACAACTCACGCTTGATTTCACAAAAATTGAACCTGACAGTTTCCTTGTATGGTGGATTACCCATAATACACACCTATGTTGTTGTTGTTGAGGCTCCAGTTCTTTGAATGGCTACTAATAACAAGTCGATATTTTCAGATAAATACTCGGTGGCATATGTAACGGGCCCCAATAAAGAGTGGGGTGTCACCCTTGCGCGTAGTTTAGTGAAGAACAAGCTGGCTGCCTGTGTTAACCTCATTCCTGAAGTGACATCCATATATGAGTGGAAGGATGAAATTAATGAGGATTCTGAGGTAAATTACCATTGTTATAATAATTTTGTTGGATAGAAGTAGGTGTTACTTTGCAGAAGGCCATGTTAACCAAGAACAAGAAGCTTAATTAGCTTAATCTATACTAATATTATAAATACGAAAGTTTGGATGGATGGATGTTTGGTACTCAATCACGCCAGAAATTACAGACAAAGTCACGGGCATCAGCTAGTAGGTGCATATTGCTTGGTTGCTTGCTTTTCCTGCATGTTTAGAAGCAGGAGGGGGGTGGTGCAAATTGCATGTCGTATGTTGTACCACATAGATTTGAACTATAATAGTAAGCATCCTGTGTGTATTTGTAACCTTTACAATCCCTACAAATAAAATTCTTAGATGTTGTGACCAATGACCTCAATTTACATAAAAACCATGTCAAACAAAGAATGTGGACTTATTTTACTGACGCCATCTAGTCTGAAAAGCGGGACAGCGCTATGGCGGGGACAAGGACAGGCTTATACAGGTGTGGAGCGCGCTCCACAGGTCGGACGCTCAACTCATCTAGTACCTACATAAATACTTACATCGATGGTTGTGACAAAAATTAAATTTAAGTGAATTTAATAGACACATTGGGGCTGATTCTGTAGTGCACAATCTCTAAACTAAACTAAAATTAGAGCATTACAAATATTGCTAACCCTTTCATAATACTCCCTACGGAAAGGGACAGAACTAGATTTAATGCTGCCATTTTAGTTTAGTTTAGAGATTGTGTTACTCAGAATCAGCTCCATTATTATAATTTCTATACTTAATAGTTTTTGAATACAGTTTTATGCAAAAATAAACCTATTTAGTTTATGGCACTCACTGATTTTTTTCTATCACCTTACAAGTAAAATGCCCCAGCCTCGAAACACTCTGTTCTGGTGGCCATTATCAGAGAAAGTTAAAAAGAAACCGCATAAAATTATTATCTACCTGTTTTTTTTTAAATCTTTTATGTAAAGGCTGACATACATTTCTGTATGTCAGCCTTATTGTACCCAATTATTACAATTTACAATAACAAACCTTTGAAATTATTTTCTCTATGTTCCAGGTCCTCCTAATGATAAAGACCCGCACATCCCAAGTGGACAAGCTAACACAATATGTCCGATCAAATCATCCATATGAGGTATGCGAGGTGATATCACTACCTATCAAGAATGGAAACCCTCCTTATTTGAAATGGATTGGTGATACAGTGCCAGAGAAGAATTAAAATGTTATGTATAATTTTATTTTTTTAATTTATTTGCTTGTAGAAAGAAACTGCCAATCCGTACTGTGTATGGAATGAATGGGAGAAGTATTTTGTAATTATAGTCCCACAAACTTATCTGACTCGGTCACTGCGTCGCTAGTAAATATTAAAAAAAAAACGTGTGGTGTCGTGGGCTTGTAAACTTTTTTCTTTAATCTATAGTTTAAAATGGTTATCAAACTTAAATCTAACCGAGGATTTGAATTTTAGGTCTTTTGACAGACCCTCTATTTAATAATCAGTAAGAAATAATTTATTTTTGACATAGGCATTAGCCCTATTGTATGTAACCTTCCACCCAGTTGCAGTCTTCGATGTTAGAGGGTTAACCTGGTATAAAGCGGAGAGAAAAATGTCATTTTCGATTATATTTCTGTAAGTAGTTAAAGTAAGTAGAAGTAAATGAATTCTCCTATTTATTTGTATACTTACTGTATTTCTAAACACGTTTTACATAATTATATAAAAATACTACACAAAACATATTATTTAAAAATAATCCTACAAAACTTCTATTAGTACCTAAGTAGTAAATGTATTATTAAGAATATAATATTATATTGTATCGATACGAAAACCTCTTATATATATTGCTGTGTAGATATACTTATACTGTTTCCTGCAATTTGCAACTACTTACCTATAATTAGAGTCTTATTAGTGAAAGCTAAGAGTCAAAATAACGTTTTTTGATACTGGCAGCACTAGGGGCATACAAAACTGGAAGCAAAACAGCTTTCCCTGCAAATAATCTAGTTATCTTTGCTTTTTTGAATACTGTACAATAACACAAGATATGGCTATGTAGATACTTACCTACAGTACGCGCGCGAGTTGAATGCAGAGTAAATGTATGTGCCACCGTACATTTCCTCTGCATTCAACTCGTGCGCGAAATATAGAAGTTAGAACATCTTTTCCGTATCAATTCTACATTATTTAGTACTTAGTTCGGATAAAACAATGCTTTTCGCAGTTTGTTATTACATATACATAATATTATGTACCTATCTATGTAATTAATGTAACTATTAAAAATGCTCAATAACTTCACGTCTTTTGTATTTCTTTTCTAATATTAAAACATAGTCATAGTAGAGTCTTCGCCTACCGCCCTCCGTAGCTTTGAAAAATAACATAATAAAATAGGTAGTTATTTTCAATAAGATCGGGCATTATCTAGTATACCAAGGCTTTTAAGTTTACAAGACGTACAAATGTAAGTACAAAACTTTTTTATTCCACTACAAGTTAGCCTATGACTGCGAGCTCACCTGATGGTGAGTGATGATGCAGTCTAAAATAATATTTTCGACTATTTCAACTGATTAGTTACGATCCGCCTCCGTTTATTTCACAACAAATACGAAATTGTATACACAAAATGAAAACTAACAAAATACTTAACTTTTTTTTACAACAGGGGTACCTACCTATATTGCAAATAGATAAGTACGTACGTAATATATAGGTACTGCAAAAGCGTAGACTTTACATAATATTATACCTCTCTACTAAAGTTTTTAAAAGGGGTATTGTTAACGGCGTACAAAGAGAACCGAGCTACACTGTCGACGTGCGCATAGGATTCCGATATTTCCTTTCCCTCTATTGTAATCCGTAGCTGCTCTGTAGAATCTGTAGATAGTCTGTAGCCGTCTACGAGTTTCGTAGCGCGCAGTGACGCACGCAGAGGGCGTCGTAGCTCCTGAAAACATTGACCCCTCGAACCTCCGCATTCCCCACTAAATGTCGAGTCGAGACGTCCACGCTCGTTGTTTTATCGCTGCAACCGACCCGAACGTAGCCACGGACGAGCCGCAAAATCTCAGCCCAATCGAATCCGAGCAGTGCTAGTTGTTACGACAACAGAAACCGTCGCAGACGTAACGAGCGGGTCGTGCGAGTCGTGCGAGTTTGCGATATTGAAATGTACGTTGCGGTGGTTTTAATAAAATAAATGACACGGTGCTACTGTTTAATAAATAGTACCTACCCTTGAGAATTAAGAAACGGCATACGATCGACGTGCTATCAGTATACCTACTGGGAAGAGACGCAAGAGCTCGGGGTAGAGTCGAGAGGACAGGAGTCGTCAGGGAGCAGGTTCCGGAGTGCGAGGCAGCTGGTAGTAGGGCAGGAGTCGGGACGGTGGCGCGGGCCGAGCGCGAAGGTCCCGCTCGGGGCGGCATGGGCGCGCGGTAGCGAGCGCACGCGTGCGCGGATCGATCGCGCGGCATCGAGCGGAGGGCAGGTAGGGCGCGCGCGGGCTCGGCCCAGTCGCGCGCGGGCCGGCGTGCGAGCCGCGCATCGCTGCACGTGCATGGCGCGACTGTCTGGATGCCTCGCGCCCTCGGGGAATGGCTTCGTCCGAGGAAGAGGCGACAACCGTGCCGAACAGCGAAGAAGATGACTGCCTCAGCGAGCGAAAATGGTACTGCTTCCTCCTGTCGTCGATCGTCACGTTCATGGCGGGGATCATGGTGGTGGGGACGTGGCGCGTGTGCGCCTACGTGTGCTGCCGCCGGGAGCCCGAGCTGTCGCCCAACGACCCCAAGCAGAAGGAGCAGAAAGCGGCGCGCCAGAACAAACAGGAGTTCGAGGGCACCTTCATGACCGAGGCCAAGGACTGGGCCGGCGAGCTCATCTCCGGCCAGACCACCACCGGACGAATACTGGTGAGTGCGCCCCCACACTGCCCACACTTGACACTGCTCAACGTGACTGTACCGTACTCTGCAATAGCTTTAAAACCATACCTTATCAACCATGGCTAAAGAAAGTGCGTAGTGTCCGTTATGATCAACGATGCCTAAATTTTAGGGAACACCTAAGATTAGGTCGAAAAATGGACGTGAAAAATGTCACCTGCTGTTCTTTGCTGGTGTCGGTTTAGCAATACGGGCCTAAGTCAGTAGGTTTCATGTAAATGCCACAGTAACTGTTGTGACGTGGATGGTGGGTAATTCGATTTAATGTTAGCGTGACAAATATCTCAGTGATTCTCGGCTCCGTCTCGTATGATTGGCAGAGTTGACCGATGCATAAACTGCCGTCAATACCGCCCTAGTATTCTTATGTACCTACTCGTACCAACCGGCAATTAACAAACAGGTGAACATTGAACAACCTTCACTTCACATTGCTGGGCCCTGATAAAAGTTGTCATTCAAATATACCGATACATACATAATTATATAATCGACGATAACCTTGATAGTTCTTGTAAGAAAATTTGTCAAGTACCTATTCCAAAAGTACGTAAAGAAAGTGTATTATTTATTTATTATTCATTTATTGCATGATTGTAAGTTACACAAAGATGTTACATAAAGATGGTACATATTATAATCTGCCAAATAATGGCGTGCAAAATTTCAAGAAACATTCACAATATTATAATCAGATAATTATTTACTAATGGAAAAAATTTATAAAATCAATATTTTAAAAATAACGAAAAATCTGAAATCTTATTGAACGAAAGCAAGTCTATGTAAAATAAATATAAATGTCAAATACTTAATACTTAAATGTCAAAAATGTTACAAATCTCGAATTAGGATATTCATTGATATATTTATCATATACTAGCGATCCGCCCCGGCTTCGCACGGGTAGCACTAATAATCCTAATCTATATAATATAAACTATCCTATCTCTCAAGTTAGATCGAACTGCACATGGTGTGCGAATTTTATTATAATCGGTTAAGTGGTTTAGAAGTCCATTGAGGACAAACATTGTGACACGAGATTTATATATATATATATATATAGATTTATGTATAAAAAAGAAAAGTCAGAAATATTATGTCAATTAGCTATAAGTATGATTATAATTCGTCAATATTCATGAAGCATTCGTTTATCGATTAAGTTATTTTGTAAGATTTGAATGGCATCGCAAATCAAGAACCAACCATTTATTGAAGCAGTCAAAAGTAATGCGATTGTTTCTCTTCAACGTACTTAATACCTTATGGATTTTTCAACAGAAATATTTCGATGATCGTAAATAGATATTCTTACAGGCTAGGTGGTATATTGGCCATTGTCGTATCCTAAAAAATCTTATAATATTTAATAGTATGTTAATAATATAATTATTAATATTTAGGTGTTAAGCTTATCGATTATTCACTAAAGATACTTTCAAAATAGGAAATTATATATTAATATTGTTAAATATATTATTAAATATTAATTAACTAGCTGATGCCCGAGACTTCGCCCGCGTGGTTTAAGTTTTTTTGATTCCCGCGGGAACTCCTTAATTTTCCGGGATAAAAAGTAGCCTATGTCACTCTGGAGAGTAGGCATAGGTCCTCAACTATACCCATGCCAAAAATCACGTCGATCCGTTGCTCCGTTGCGGCGTGATTGAAGGACAAACCAACAAACCAACAAACAAACACACTTTCGCATTCATAATATTAGTATGATATACATAAGAAATTTAATTTTTAGGTCAATAAAATTCACCACCAATTTTCTCGACTGATTGGTGCATTCTACAACTGAATACGAAATTCTTAAAGCTGTCCTCTCGGTCGTCGATACGCACTTGTTATAATGGCAGTGACCTAAGAATGGCCCACTTATTTATTTTGGTCAATATTTTCGCAAGTTTGCGTCTTCATTCTTGTTTTTCACTAAGCAAAACAAGCTTATGCCCGCGACTTTCGTCCGCGTGGACTACACAAATTTCGAACACCTATTTTACCCCCTTAAGAGTAGAATTTTCAAAAATCCTTGCTTAGCGGATATCTACGTCGCAATAGCTATTTGCATGCAAAATTTCAGCCCGATCCGTCCAGTGGTTTGAGCTGTGCATTGATAGATCAGTCAGTCAGTCAGTCAGTCAGTCACCTTTTCCTTTTATACATTTAGATATCTTGTGTGTAGAAAAAAACGCGTGAGAGCTGTATGGAGTATCTGAAATCATGTATAGTTCGCGCGCGAGTTGAATGCAGAGCTAATGTATGTGTCACCATACATAAGCTCTGCATTCAACTCGCGCGCGAACTATAGTTATTTATCTGTTATTTAAAGGAAGAAAATAACTGTATTGATGGTGTCTTTATATTTTAGGGATAGGATTTTTTCAGAAATTAGATTTAAAAAAATAATGCCAGGATGTAAGAATGCCATTCTATTGGCGCCCGTTACACGATCGGCACGGTATGACTACCTCCCTGGCGCAGCGGTGAGCGCTTTGGTCTTATAAGTGGGAGGTCCCGGGTTCGATCCCCGGCAAGGTCAATTCGAGAATTTATATTTTCTGGTCTGGCCTGGTGGGAGGCTTCGTGGTTAGTTACCACCCTACCGGCAAAGACGTGCTAAGCGATTTAACGTTTCAGTACGATGCCGTGTAGAAACCGATTGGGGGTTTAATATAACTGCTATATCCCCAACAGTTTAGCCCTTATATCTTAAATTGTATCATCACTTACCATCAGGTGAGATTGCAGTCGACGGCTAACTTGTAGTGGAGTAAAAAAAGTCAATCTTGATCGCGATCTGAGGCCCAATTGTCTAAGCAAATCGTAATCATTTGACAGCTTAAAACTTATTACTCGAATTGTTTAAGGAGTTCATACATGCTTGCATGCAGGCATCTTTGAATTCCTTAAACAGTTCGAATTATACGTTTGACAAACTATTACGATTACGATTTCCTTACGCAATCGGGGGGCAGTAGCAGTATATGTCCTTCCCCGGGATATAAACTACCTCTGTACCAAATTTCAGCAAAATCGGTTGAAAAGATGGGCCAGGAAAGCGTAGCAGACAGACAGACACACTTTCGCATTTATAATATTAGTATGGATAGTATGGATTCACGAGTTTTTGGCAAACCAATACGTCATGTACAATTGGCTACTTGACAGCTGTAACTATAAAATATGAAATATGTTAGATTTGGTAGCTTGTAGGTTAACAATAATTATGCAATATGTATTTTGCATTAAAATAAATTGTATATATTTTATTTATGCAAAACAAATTTGAGATTTTTTATCTGTGGATTGCAAGACCCTAAAGGCGGACGCCATTGATTTAGCATCGTGTGACGTCACAACTCTCAAACCACAGATAGGGTACTTTTTATCTCATACAAACGTCACTGTGAGGTCGTGTGTTAAACCTATATATCGCTTTCGTTTTGTTGAGAAAATTAACATAAAATATTTCGATTTGAGCTTGTGAAAGGTTTCACGAAATGGAGTCAGGCTATACAAAAGCTGATAGTGCAAATCTGCCTAAAGTCGATTAATTTATGGTTGCAAATTTATTTGCGTGTAATCCACAGTGTAATCCTAACTTTTGCTCTGCCGAGTTTCGTAATGTAAAAACTTCCATGTAAGTACCGAAATAAACAAAGTAATATTACTTAGGTCTCGTGTTTAAGACCTAAGAAAGTACTGCTGTAAAGGGACAGAAAAATAATTTATTTTAATTTTATGTCATGTTTTATGAAGAAAATCATGTTCATTTTTGCTAGATCGAGTCTTAAGTTGATTTCTTCCTAATAACTACAAACATCAAAGTGGTCTTCACAAAGTAATATCGCAGATTTATCCGTTTTAAATTCCGGGTCTCGGCAGATTAGCTGTAACCACTGCTTTTGACGTTTATGACATACTATTGTATGTGTTTATATACAATTTGTCAGGATATTAATTAATTATTTTATTTATAGTATTTGTACACACGTCTTGTGGCTTGTAATTTTCACAATTTCATTAAAAAAGCTGTAAACTTTCCACTCGAAATTACTTAAGACTTGGAGCGTCGTAGTCATGTCGTAGTTAGCTTTGTTTTATTTAGAGCTATGACGTCACGCTAGCAAATGTCACGTGACCGGCTGTTTTCGCGCGAATTTAAAATTAATGTATTAAAAATGTAATTTTTTCTAATAAATAACGCTTTTTTTGAGAAAAAAATCATTGTAAGAGGTATAAAATGAACCCACGTACATTTTTAAGTATTTTTCCGAAAACTGTCAAATAGCCAATTCATCCAAAACATGTACAATTTGTTGAACCTGTAGATGCAGGAACTGTAGTAGTTAATATGTTGCTCGTGTAAAACTTGGCAGCCGATTCCTCGTAGATCTCAATAGTTTCTTCGGCGATACTGGCAGACCCACTTCCTAATGCTGACATTGGCCTCTTTTTATTCGACTGTCTGAAAAAAGGAGTATATTGTTTTCAGGGTTCATGTATGTATGTATGTATGTGAGTTTGTATATTCCACCATAACTTCTATACGCTTGAACGGATTTTGATGAATGAGGTATCGTTAGAATCTTTAGCTTATTCCGGGTGACATAGGCTAGTAAAATTAAAAAAAAAATGATAGGGTCCCGCATCAAAGACAAAATGAGATGAATTATATTGTCATCAAGAAAATGATGAGTAGATTCCAAAAATATATAAACTATATTTCAATATCCAGTGATTCACAAAAAAATATCATTTAACTATGGCAGTCGTATTTTTTAATTCTTTGAGTTATATTCACTTGTTAGAGTTCCGTATTAGTGAAGACAAAGAGGTCAGCCACTGAATCCAACTCGGCTGGGCAGCGCTTCGAGATGCCTTCTTGTTCTCAATAGGCTCATCATCACTATGTCAAAATTAAATTATTTCTTACTGATTATTAGATATACCCAAATACATGAAATCCACGGCCTGTATTAGTTTTTTAAGTTTGATTACCATTTCAAACTATCGATTAAAGAAAAAAAGTGCGTCAAAAGTTGATAACGTCATAAATATGTATCTCATACAAACTCCCATAAGGTATAGAATACAAAAATATGGCACCTTTGTGGAAGTCAAAAAAAAATCGTATTCAACGTCTGTGGATTCTCGTTATACCTATTATAGATATCGTTTAATGCCGTTTACGAAAAATCTGCCCTAAAAGCAAGTAGCTTAACTGTCGGTGGACAGATGACAGATATATTTCTCTACTCAGTAATCCCATCCCTTTCATAAACGTTTTTTTTAGGATATTCTATCCTGAATTCATGAAGAAGTTATACAACATCCTTTCTAAAACAGGATCTCGTGCCAAGCCAAAAGCAAGTGACAAATTAGCCATACCTTATTTACATCGAGCCGTAAGACCCCGTGCCGTCACCAGTCAGCACGTAACCGTGGGGGATCATTCAGACTTATCATAGTAAGACCGCTCGAAAGATCATAAAGATTCATTACACTCGGCTCCGAAAGGTACAAGACTAGAAATACGGCCAGTATTTATTGATCCAGAATACTCGGGAACTAAAGTACCTACTAAATTCTAAATGGATAAAGGTTCTAACTTCTAATCCCTACACTCGAGAGATCTCAAGAACGTAAAAGATATAGATAACTCATAATCACAACCACACTGCCAATAGAATTGAGGTATTATGTACTAAATGATTGAGAAAAATAAATGGAAAGAGAATTCTGAAGAGAGAAACAACCTGAAAGCTATCTTTCTTAAGTACGTGCATTTATAATAGGCTGTATAATCATTGTATTAACTTATTGCGTTCCACCACCACCCACTATAGGAGAGAGGGAATTTATAGAGCTTAGACCCACCACGCTGCTCCACTGCGGCTTGGCGGGCTTTAACGACTATTGTCATGTTAGTGATAATAACCGGGACCGACGGCTTAACGTGCTCTCCGAGGCACGGGGGTGACACACCGCCAACTTCCAACTTCGGGCTGGCACTGAGTAGGTATTTCTTAACTGAAAAATCCAATACCTAACAATTTTTATGTCCGACCGGGAATCGAATCCAGGACCTCGTGATCCGCAGTCGTTCGAGAGCACAGATCAGAGAATCAAGGGAGATATGTTTCATGAACCAAATTGTATAGAAACCTGCTGTCGCCAGCTTATCCCTACCACTCGCTACCAATACACATGCAACTAAATAAAAATAATAGATGAAGTCGCACTAACACACGGATACCGATAGGTAAGTGCATGAAGCACGAACCAATATACACTTTATTGTTTAGCATACAGCTTTCAATTTCAATCACCGTGTATCTTACTCACACAAACGTCAAACGTTGTCGTTGTGCTGTGCAAAATTACACTTTATTGTTTAGTATACAGCGTTCAATTTCAATCACCGTGCGTCTTACTCACACAAACGTCAAACGTTGTCGATGTCCTATAGTGGTTGACTAAAATGGATCTATCGATGCTCAATTTCTTAATATTTGGATTTTTGACAATGACTACCTATTATGAAAAGTGATATATTACTTATGTACCAAAAATAATAAGATGTAAAAAATCGTTTACTTATTAGATTACTTTTAACCGACTTTAAAAAAATGAAATGGTTGAAAGCACTTTGGCTCAAAGTCAGACGAGCATATTGTGCTAGTTTTCGTAGGAAACCAGCTTAAACCCCTTCCTGTAGCAATTATCCACTTTTCTATTCTTTCTGCATCCTTCGGATATCTTAAATATTAATATTAATGAGTGATATTAAATATATCCATACATGAGTAATGAGTATCTACTATCTACCTACGTAAATTGACATTATATTAATTCACCTAGTATATTTTTATACGTTTCGTCAGCTAAGTAAGTTGAGTACCTACATTAAAAAAAATTGTAATAATTATAACTAAAAATATAATTATAATGAATATTACTCTCGATAGTTTAAACGTTAAAATAGCAATTATTGTTTACTAAGTAGGTACTATTAATTATTGTATCACAGGTCATAGTTTGGTTGTTAAAATATCGACAACAATGTACTCGTATTTACATCGTCACATCTATAGGGTACCACGGAAATTGATCTATCGTGCTAGTGAAAGAATCGGTAAAGAACACATAACCATTGCGTCGTAAGACCGGCCGATTCATTGATAGATTTCTACTAAGCAAGCAATGGTTTTTGTTCATAATGAGATATAGACTTGTCACATTATTAAATTTTGATACCACTAAATAATGTTTTATTGGTTTTTATGGAAAATTACACCAATATACTTGTACTTACGTGTGAAATGAGATGCCATCTTTCATGTAATTCACTTTGCCACTTGAATTTTTACGAACAACCACTGAACAACACGGCATTTTGCTAAAAACCGAGAGAAGTGAAGCGATCGTTGAATGACGTCCGATTAAAGACAAAAATCGAAATTATGTGTATTTTATACCTGATGAGTTCGCACGCACCACGCCCCCTTAGCATATCTCCCTTGATTCTCTGATCTGTGTTCGAGAGTGACTTATTGCGTAGTGGTAGTTGTAAAGCATAAAGCTGGAACTGTTTTTAATATCAATTGCTAAAAAAATACAAATTTTAAAGCCTATTTCCTTTCCTCTATGAGTAACCGTCTAAGCAAAAGAAAAGGAATCTTCGTCAATTTCATCCCATTACATAACACGCGCTCCCGCCCGCGCCGACGCGCGACGCGCCGGTCAGGTGTGAAGCGTCCCCTATAGACCCTGACCCAATTCCTTTATCGATGTTCTACCCCTGGTTCAAGTAAGTTTGGTTACCACCATTCAAGCGATGCGCCCAATTTTATTGGATATCGACAATCGTACCTATAATGTACTAGCTAATGCCCGCGACTTCGTCCGCGTGGGTTGAGGTTTTTCGGCTCCCGCGGGAACTCTGTAAATTTCCGGGATAAAAAGTAGCATAAGTGTTATTCCAGACTATAATCTATCTCTGTGCCAAATTTCATCCAGATCCGTTCAACCGTTGGAGCGTGATTGAGTAATAAACATCCATACATCCATACATCCCAAACTTTCGCATTTATAATATTTATTTGATTAAGTATAGAAGTATAGATTTTTGTCTTGGCAAACCTTATATAAATGTATAAGCATGATGTTTTCGTCACTCTTGTTTTTTTTTTTTTTTTTTTTTTTTTTTAAATTATTACTAGCTGATGCCCGCGACATCGTCCGCGTGAATTGAGGCTTTTTGGTTCCCGCAGGAACTCTTTTAATTTCCGGGATAAAAAAAAGCCTACCTATGTGTTATTCCAGACTATTTTTTTTTTTTTTTTTTTTTTTTTATTCACTACAAGATAGCCCTTGACTGCGATCTCACCTGATGGTAAGTGATGATGCAGTCTAAGATGGTAGCGAGCTAACCTGTTAGGGGCATGGCAGTTATATTAAACCCATACCCCTATTCGGTTTCTACACGGCATCATACCGGAACGCTAAATCGCTTGGCGTTTATCGTTTATTAGTTTATATTTACCAAATTTCATCCAGATCCGTTCAGCCGTTCTGGCGTGAAAGAGTAGGTAACAAACATCCATACATACAAACTTTCGCGTTTATAATATTAGTAGGTACTAGGTAGGTATAGATTACGACATTATAATATTATGTATGAAATATGAATGCATGGATCATCATGCATAAACAATGCATAAAGTAATGAATCGATTCGGTATAGGTATAGGTACAACCGTGATCTCACCAGCCTAACATAAGGTTACTTATCCACGTTGTATAATTAAGTTTAAGGATGTCTCAAGGTCAACCAGTCAATGCACTTAGATGTAGCAAAAAAGTGGGTAATCTAACAGTTTATTATAAGTATGCGTTACAATAGCATGCAAAAAAGCTGAAGTGTAAACTGTGAAGGTCCTTAGGTTAACTTTGATGATAAGACTGACGAACTCTAGTAATGCAAGAACACTAGTTTTTGAAGTGAAAACTTCTTTAGCCGCGTTGAGCACTTTTTGTTAGGGACAGACAGGTTGGTAGGGGTAAAACTTGTGGATTCGCGTCACCGTCGCCAACATGCTCGCGTTGTTACGAAGACAAAAGTCTTAAATATAATATATAGGTATACATTCGTAATTACTTTAATGTCTTAGTTTTAAGGTTTATATTTAAAATAATTTAAAAAAAAACGTTTTCACTTCTATCCACAGTCCCTATGACTACCAATTTTTTTTTATCAACTATAAGTTAACCCTTGACTGCGATCTCACCGATAGTAGGTGATGATGCAGTCTAAGATGGTAGCGGGCTAACCTGTTCGCGGGGCATGGCAGTTATATTAAACCCATACCGATAATCGGTTTCTACACGGCATCATACCGGAACGCTAAATCGCTTGGCGGCAAGTCCTTGCCGGTAGGGTGGTAGCCACGGCCAAAGCCTCCCACCAGGCCAGACCAGAGAAAATTCAGAAATTATAAATTCCCAAATTGACTCTGACGGGGATCGAACCCGGGACCTCCCACGTTAAGACAACAGCGCTCAAAACTGCGCCAGGGAGGTCGTCAAACGACACTATTCAAACTGCAGTAAACACCTATCTATGAACCGTGCAATCGAAGTGTGTAAAATCTTATTACGATGAAAGTGGAAACAACGTTTGGCCGCTGAACAGAAAGCGTTGCCAAAACTATGGGTTCATTTCAGTTCAAACAAATTACAAATGCTTCCGGAGTTCAAAACTAGTAAGGGGGCATGACGTGGTTTCAAAGTTTCTTATTGTTGATAGATTTGCACAAAGAGAGATTTGGGTATTTGACAACTAGTCAAATCAGCAATTTATTTCAAACGTCACAACGCTACGCTATGTAATTTCGTTGTAGGTACGCTAAAGAATAAATAGGTAAGTGGGCAACGATGTCCATACTCCATACCATCATAATTTTTGCTCAACAACAAGAAGATACAGGAGCTTCATAGGTAGGTAGTTGTTTAGTTTCATAGTTTCAGCTATGGATCTTAGATAAGACCCTTTAAATCTAATATTATCTATATTATATTCTATCCAAACTAAACAAAAACAGCAAAATTCTCCGTTCCGAATTTCCGATCCCACGATCTGAAATTATTTGAAACATTTATATGGAATTCGATAACAGTTTCGGGTATTTCTTTTTTTCGGTTTCAGTTACTTCTTAATATCCTTTTATCCTTTTTGTTCACTTGGTACACCTAAACCCAATATTTCTAAGGTTGCCTGTAATCGCTTCATAGCGATTCAAGCTTTGATTCAAGACCGCCTTTTCTTGCTTGCTTGCTGACTTTTAAATTTGGTGTAAGAACATTAAATTTTATTTTCACTCATTTCCGCGACTTCATCTGCTTGTATTTAGGGTTTTAAAATCCTGTTTTCTAAGTAGCCTGTCAATGTTGCAATGGCGTGATTGAAGGACAAACCAACAAACAAACTTTCACATAATAACTCTGTAACTGAAACTAAATAGATACTTACTATGTAACTGAATGCCTAAATACAGTAAGTTAAAAAGTAAAAGCGTGCAGCAAACATTTTTAAAAGCACAGCCGAAGTAATTTGCGCTTCTCGTTTCTTTAACTTTAAGCGGAGTAGGATCGCGTGATCGCAGTGTTTATATCAAAGTAATAAGAGTTTTTCCTTTGTGTACTAACACCCCGCCGTCCATTTTGTTTGTTTTTACACGACCTCCCAAAAAAGGAGTGTAATGTTTCCAGGGTTCATGTATGTATGTGAGTTTCTTTATTCCACCATAACTTCTAAATGCCTGAACTGAACAGAGTGACACTGGTTTATGATTTTTTTTAAAAAAATCTTTTTGGCAGGGCAGACGTGTATTTTTTATTAATTGTAGCTTGTTTAACTACCTATTACTTAAAATCAAACGCATACGTTGATTTAGCTCCCGACTTATTATTATTACGATGTGCTAAGTTGTCTATACGTTTCTGTACATTATTTTGATGATAGTGATAACTAAGTAGTTCTTTAAAAAACGTATAATATGTTTTGTAAGTTATATCGAAGCAATGTGTGTTTTAAAATCAAATGTCACTCGTTTTAAATAAATAAATAAAATATTTTATTTCAGACAGCATAAGTCCATATTCAATTAACATTTTTACATGAGTAAAAAATAGTAAAAAAGCATTATAAATTTAATTAATAACTTAACTTTAACGGTGACAGGGATGATCAGGAAATCTGCATGACTGAGAATTCCGCATAGTGTTCTCAATGGTGTGTTAAGTCTGCTAGCCTGTACTGGGCCTGCGTAGTAAATTCAGAGAGTAAGAATAGTATAACCAGTAGTCCTACGTAAGCGATAAACGCGATACCGCGACACGATACGACGCGACGCGACGGTATCAAACAATAGCTGACCCTTCGCGTTGCGTCCATTGTCGCGTAGATACGTTTGTCATTTTCTATGGCCTCGTATGTCGTCGCGTCGCTTCTGTCGCTCACCTAGGAAGCTAGGACAACGGGTTAGTGAGAGGAGAATCGTGCTCAGTCAGCATTAGGTTGAAATGAGTGTCATATATAGGAATAACATTCAAGCTACTCGAAAAAAGTCAACACATCTTGTGGAACATATCATAGAAGCTTCGTTTAAACGAATAATACTGGTTCTTGACATAATTCGCGTTAAGAATTATAAATTTTTATAGAGTCATAGCAGTAGGTACTGTGTGCTTTACAACTTTTAAGTTCGCAGAATACACAGTTGTTCAAAGATACATAGTTACCTAGTTGTTCAAAGAATAGCGATTCCATTTCACGGAACGAAGTAAACGCTCTAATTTAGTTGATATTAACTAGGTCAGGTTGAGCTGTAGGTACTCTGCAATTAATATGTACATATTATGAATTGCAGAGTTTAATAGAGATAATTTCTGTGTATCTATGTACATAATTATGTTATGTATAACCTTATAGATTATACCTTATAGGATATTTATTATATCTACCATAGGTACATGGCGTCCTTTTGAGTCCTGAACGAATACGTGAATTTCAGAATTACAGGCTATAGTGTTAATATATTATGTGTAAGTATGTAATGGAGATGGTTAATTATTTTCAGTCTATGCTATAATTATAGTAGGTACCTACAGTTACAGTTAAGTTCAAAACAGTTCTTGAAATATAAATTTTAAATATTTGATGTACCTAATAGGAGTGTTTCCGTATTTCCAATTTGATCTTTGAAAGTGGATCAAGCTATTTTCGTGGATGTTACTTCGGACGGGTATATTCTAAAGGCTATAATATCTGGAATTGTGGCTTTGGAAGAGAACTTTCCAAATCCCTTTTCACTATCGCATTAAGTTAGGCGTTTCTATTACGATACTTACCTACATCATAGTATCTATTACAAATGTGGTAGTTAGGGATTTAGATTTTTTTGGTTGTCTTTTTAGTGTGAATGTGTGATTCAGACATTTTCCTTAATATATCTTTGTCTTTTGTTTGTGTGTTAGTTTTTTTCGTTAACGAGATTAGGATGTTCTTCAAAACAGTCGAACGGCACAGGTACCTACATACGAAGTCGTCGTTCTAACGCGCGTAGTTCAAGTGATCCACGGACGAAATTGGCAAGGGGCAACTTTTTCTTGCCGGGTAAAATAGCGTGACTAATTAGATATTTTGTTCGTTCCAAAACGTTGTCAAAGAAGCATAAACTTTCTGCAAAAAATAAAAACGTTAGTAAACATTCAAGGATAAAATTAATTGGCAAGCAAAGAACGACGAATTTCAAAGAGATTTATAGCCAAAAATCTTGTATGTTCATAATATCTCTTTACGTAACTGTAACAAAACATTTTTATTCCAGCAATCCGGTGTCCCCAAATCTAGGTAGCTAATTGAGCTAAAAGCAGGCCTGGCTCACTTGTCACGTGACCTGAGATATTTAACTACTGCTGCGTGGACGCTCGACGGCACTCGTATCAGTCGAGTGTTGCGCGCGGACCGTAGTTATACGTTTGACTTTTACTCAAGTTCTCGTTAGGGATAAACAAAGAAAGATCAGTAAACGATATCGTATCACATTAGGTCGTTTAAACTCTAATTATTAAGACCTAACTTATCGCTCTTTGCACTTCCTAAGGACCCTGAAAGGTAAGTTTGTATTATTTGCCTATCTAGGTACATAGTACATACGTACCTACTTAGAGTTCTAAACAAAACTAATATTAATACATAATGTGGGTAGTTTTATTTTTATATCCACACAAGATACAGTTTTAAACAAAAGTAAATATATAAACCATAGGTAGTATCCAATATTATAGTGATAGCCTAATGGGTAGACTTCAGCCTCCAAGTCTGGGGTTCGATCCTGGGAACGCACCTCCAACTTAATTAATTAAAATATATCATTTACGGTGAACAAAAAGCTGAAAACATGCCTGAAGTTCTATTAAATCATTAAAAAAAACTCTAATATGTCTGCCAACAAGAAATTGGCCAGTGTGGAGGAATATATGGCTTAAAACCCTTCTCATTCTGAGAAGAGCCTCGTGAGTCGTGCTTAGTAGTAGGACTGGTGGGCCGCCGATGAGTCGATGATGATTAATCCATAATGTGGGTATATTATTTTGTCTCGTAAACTCTGGCATGGGCCCCCTTCCACCCCATATAAGTGTAAAATATTCATTGATATTTCACTACTTGTGGAATATATAAAGACTTTTTTTTATCCACTACAAGTTAGCCCTTGACTGCAATCTCACCTGATGGTAAGTGATGATGCAGTGTAAGATGGTAGCGGGCTAACCAGTTAGGGGCATGGCAGCATGTTAAACCCATATCCCTATTTGGTTTCTACAAAATCTATGAATAATAATAATATATCTTTTATCTATTTTTAAAGTAATTGTCGTCATCATTGCAACCGATTACCGACCCATAGTAATGATACCGATAGTAAGAATTTAGAAGTAGTCAACCCTAAGGCTACACGCGCCGCGTCTGAAGGGATAAGAGTTACGCGATAGAAAGAGATATATAGAGGTAGGTATTTAATTATTTTCACTCGCAGCGCTGTGCGAGCTGAATTGCACTTTATTACGACGTAACCTGAGTCGCTGATGGTTAAAAGGTCTTCGCGGAGTAACTCTTCTGTTACTACTATTACCTATTCTGTGCTAAAAGGTAGATGTCAGATCCGCTTGCCCCAGACGGCGCGACCTTTGAAAGTTAACAGAATAGCCCGAAACGATTCCTAAAATGGGATATGCAATACAATATTTATATCCAGAGCTCTGTTTGGTAAATTGAGTGACCTTTTCGAAGTGGATTCGGTTATATCCGTAGATGCCGGGAACTGGGCTGTCTTCAATTTATTTTACAGAATATTCAATGGATGGATAGAATATGTTGATACTTTGCGATTCTTTTTTAAGAATATTCCTGGCTGCCTCTTATGTACTCCATATTACTGATGGTCGTGGCCCCTTTCTTAGGGGTTTGGAATCATTTTATAATACTAAGACTTTATAAACAAGGATTAGTAGGATTTTTTCAGGAATCAGGATAGATGAAATGTGGTAAGATACGAGTATGTGACGCGGGCTAAAGTTCTCTTTAGAGACGTTGCGCGAATACGAAAACACCTTATACTGGTAAAACAAACAATCAATACAAATAAACATCGAGTATAGGTTTAACTAACAACCAACGACACAAGCGAGCGACATAAACTTTATCTCAGACAAATCAAGTAAATGAACTAAACTAAAGATAGGTTTCCAAATCCGTTTGTTCCAGACAGAAGCATTCGAAACGTTACCTAAATAGGATATGAAATTCAATATTTATATCTGGGGCTAGATGTGTATTCTGGTAAATCGAGTGACCTTTTGGAAGTGGATTCATCTATTTCCGTAAATGCCTGGATTCTAGCGAAGGCTATGTTGGGAACTGTGGCTTGGGGAAGGCAGCCTTTCCATTTAGGTATATTTATCGTGTTATATATAAAAATAAATGTTATTGGATTTTGTTGATGCTTTGAGTTAAGTTTTATAAACCGCTAGGTTGTAGATCATATCCCAAAATAAACTAAAATTACAGCTCTAAATTTCCACAGGGAGTGATAGCAACATAAATAACGCTGTCATTTTATTATACAGATTTATTTCGGAAAATTGTGGAGTTTCTGCGGGAATAAAAAACTTAATCCACACGGACGAAGTCGCGGGCGTCGTCTCGTATTATATAAATTTATATTGATATCATTAGTGTGGGTTAATCATATCTACTGACACGCTTGAATATTTCTGTATAAAAAGCCTTTGGTTTTCGTCTCTATACAGGAGCTAAGTTAAGAAATAAGTATCATTCACGACTACCGATTGGTAGTATAAGATCGGAAGCAATCCATACAAAAGCTCCTACACTCGATCATGACTCGAGATTTATTTAAAAGGCAACCCTAATTTATCTTCGGATGCCCGATTTTATCCGCCCTAAGTGCAGATCCAGACAAAAGAGGCCCGGCCCACGATCCGTTATGCTATACACTATTGAACATTCCAGATATCCTTTGCTGATTTCTGATTTGTTTTTATTGCAAAACAGGCTGGCGCTTGGCGATAATCATGGCTTATCAAAAGCAATGAGTAGCGCGCTTGCCTATGCCAATTACCTCTTGCCTTTAGTCACACATGGTAGGAAATTCGGACGCAAGAAGGGCGTTCCAAAGCTTGCGGTTCGTATAAACGTTGAACGTTTCTTGTGAATACAACACAAATCACAACATTTTTTTTTTACTTCTTTACCAGTTAGCCCTTGACTGCGATCTCACCTGATGGTAAGTGGTATGTCTCACACAAAATCCGGTGAGAGAACGGTTAAGAAGGAACTAGGCTGTGAAGTTCCTAAGCACAAACTCCAAGTAATATATCCGATGGACTGGCGAAATTGTGACTGAATTGCTGTAGATTTTTTATAGCATAATCATATTTTGAGCTGCGTGAAGAAAGTTTTTGGAATCTTGCGGGTCGTATTAATATCAAATTTTTTAAATAATGTCTGTACAAATATTTTAAAACTGCTAATACTAAAGACGTAAAGGGAAAAAGAAAAATAAAAGTCAAAGAGAAAAGATGCATGTGAAGGTAGTTTTAAAAATAATAGCAAAACAAAGAAAACAACTTCAAGTTACAACCGTAAGCAGCTATTACTTGAATCCATTTTGATTTTCAATTTGCTTAAGGAAACTGTTTCTAAAAATAATGTTGCTTGCAAATTGGTGTTTTAAAGAAAAAGTTATTTAACTTATTCAGTCCCAACTCCCAAGTGCTAGGGAGATAAAATTTTGTATTGATTCGTTTAAAATTTGTAATTCATCATTTGATTTCAAACGCAAACTGTACTACCACAGAATCTTAGCTATGTAATTAATATGAGTATGGACTACGAAGTAGGTATACCTGAATACTGCCTCCCCTAAAGCCTCGGAAATCCCTTGTAAGATGGGTTGTGAATACCTCTAAAGAGCGGGGCCGTTTCTGCTCTGAGCTACGTATTAAGACACTTGTTTGGACGTTGAATGCAGTTTCTTGAAAGGCCCTGAGAATTCAATGACGCATACATTTTTTTTTCGTACAATGTGCCTCCGTAGTTTTATTTTTTTTAATTCTTGTTTGTATGGCTAAATATAATTTTTCATTATAACTAACGATAGAGACAAAATATGGCCCTCGAAACAATCCCTTCTTGATTCAGGGAAAAGTTCATCCATTAAGTATATTTTATTGATTTCCAGGCTTAGTAATCCATTAGTGTTAATTATACCACAGTCATTGCCGTGATTGTCTATAAAGAAAAGTGATGTTTCCATTACAAACTGGATATTTTTCTGCCCCTCGATTGTGTAAGGAAATCGTTTGTCAAACGGATAATTCAACATATAAGGAGTTCATAGATTCCTGCACGTCAAAAAGGATGTAACAGTTCGAGTAATGTTTTAAGCTGTAAAATGATAACGATTGGACCTCTGTTACATCACATCCCTCAGTCCCATTTGCATACGATTGTAAAGGGTTTATTCCGATCGGTATTACTTTTAACATCAGATATACTTCTTAAATTTTGGCCAAAAAGTCCACATCTTTAGTTCTCCAGTTTACTCTCTCTTAAAACGGAAAAGGAAAATTTATTATACTCATTAAGCTTTAAGCGAACGAATTGATTCTTTCGCTGATTCGTGCTCTCAATAAATAAATGCTTGCTCTACTTCCGATACACTCCGATAGCATTCGCTTAGAAAAATTTATTCGACAGCTGAATGCAACAGTCCCACTGTCGATACAAGAACTCGATATAACTACCTACGTATCTAAAAGATAATCGATATGCCAGTTATATAAAAGTTAGAAATAGGTCACAGCAACTCACGCTTTGGAAAATTCATGAATAAAGGAGCTGAAATAAATTATTCGCGCTCAGTGGCATATGAAAACTTACTATTCTCGTTACCTTTTCTGGCTTCGTGATGTATGTGAATCTGCGATTTGGATGTAGGTACAAACTTTTGTCGTGATTTCGATCGAATGATTAAAGTTAATGAAGAATGCTATGCGGGTATTTAAATATTTAAATTCGTAGAAAAGGCATTTCAAATTAAGCCTTAATAGCTGGGTCTAGGGGGTGGACTAGGAAAATATGTGTCATGTTTAACACAGCAAAAATTTTAAGAAAGAGTCAAAAATTAAGGTGTGTTTCAACGCAAATATCAGTTGAAAGCAAAAATATTAAACACAATAATATGCACTTAATATTTCGCTTGACAAATATCTCATTAAAAGGTTAAAAAACCGCACTGAAGCTTATTGAAAATCTAAATAGGTCAATGAAGTCTGTTAATACCCAAATATTGGATCAGAATCTGGCACAAAAATACTCTGCGTACCTGCTTAACATAGTTTCCTAGCAAAATATAGCTGCAGAGACAATTTTTGTAAGCCGCAACGTTTTGCAGCTACGATTGTACCGTATTACCCGGGTAATACTCAGCAGTTCGCAAGACAAAAACATAAGACAGGGCCGGAGCGGGCCTAATCTCTAAATAGGTCAATGGGTGGAGTCCTATCGATTGCCAGTTGCCACCACTTGTGCGGTTCGCAGGAACGCTTTTTGGCCCGGATTACGTAGTCGGCGATAGCGTACACGGTAGGGAAAAGTATTGTTTTGTGGGCTTAGAATTAGCTTACTTATGTGCTTATCTTACCGGATAGTTATTTATTGGCGCGACAATACTGCTTTGCAATGCTTTTAACCTACCATCCTCCACTAAACTTTACGCTAGAGCTTGTACTGAAATGGTAAGGACTGGTTATCAGGAAATTACCTAAATCTGCCTTTAGTTAGGAGTTTCTTTATCATAATGATCTATTTTTTATTTTTATTATTCACTACAGTTTAGCCCTTGACTGCGATCTCACCTGATATGTTAAAGAAGTCTCATATTATGAGTTATGACATAATATCTGTGGGACGGGTTCTTAATCCTCTATGGCAGTTTTGTTAATTTTCTCACCAGTCAATATCTTCAGCCTTTTACTTTTAACTAGTGGTTCGCCTCGAACTGAGACCTCGCGGTATCCATAAACTTTTACAGAGCGCCAACTATTGTCATCATTGTGAAGTTCTGTTAAAAATACTGAATCTCATTAAAAATTAAATGATTTCGTTTCCTTATAATATTTATCTAATTTTAGTAGGTATTTGTTGTTAAAGTACAGGATATAATTCAAATAATTCCACGAAAATCTCCACTTTGAAAGCCCCCCATTTCGTCAATTTTAGGGGAAAAATTTAAAAAAACTTATTATTTTGGACTCTATTCCTAATTATCTTTAAAATGATATACCGCAACCCTATATGTAACGCTATAAAAAATATTTTACTTCGCATTCGCTTCTATATGAGAGCCCCCCTGAAATAAAGTTTTTTATAACTTTTTAAGCCATATTCGGCTGGAGGCCATCGGTTTACATATTATATATTTTAAATTTGAAGTAATTACGTTCATTAATATTCAGAAGGCTCTGACAGACGGACGGACGGACGGACAAGTGCAAATTCACTCAAGTAGACTCAGAGACCTTCGCATCTGGCCGGTTCGCCGTTTTTAACGAAAAAAAGCCTCAGATGTAGGTACATACCCTCAAATAGCGCCTAAAGTTCTTGTACTTCAGAAAACTGAAAAGTCATGCGCAATATTCGCTTCCGCGTCCGCTAATAGCGTAACTGATGTCTAAGAAATACGGTACAAAGGGGTGAAGCATTTAAGCTTTTTCCAAGCGTACAGCTCTCATACATCTTCCCTCTAATGTAACGTACTTTCGTCAGACTTTTTGCCGCCCCCGATTAACGTTTCCGTCTCTACAAAGGCTCTTCGGACGAATAGTGCTATTTACTTGCTTCTAAGATGTAATGGGTAAAGTTTTTACAGATTGCTCCGAACTTCTATATGTGCGGGATTAAGTAGGTAACTAACTACCCAGTAGTAAGTACCCACGTTTTGAAAGGCGGCCTTCGTGAAACTGAGCCTTCTGCAGTTTTCTTATATTATATACAGCAATAAATTACTAATGCAATTAAATATCAGTTGCTTTAACGGTGTAAAGAAAATTTGTCCTGAGAGAAACCTGCATACCTGCGAGCTCTCCATAATGTTCTCAGTGAGTAAATCCGGACCAGCCCCCCGATTGTGTAAGGAAATCGTAATCGTCAAACAGATAATTCGACCTGTTTATGGAGTTCATAGATGCCTGCCCGTCAAAAAGCATGTGCTTATGAACTCCTTAAACAGATCGAGTAATACGTTTTAAGTTCTAAAATGATCACGATTTCCTTTGACAATTAGGCCTTTGGTCCCTTCTCTACTGCAAGGAGTCCCGTGCTCAATAATAATAGGTTGGGTTGGGATGGCGATGACGATATCTTATCTCAGCCGAATCGGCTTGTTCGTCTGCGCACGTCTCAAAGGAGCCTTAAACGCTCTTTCGATCGCAGCAAAATTTTGCTTATGCATACGAGTAGCTCCGTGACTGAAGTTAGGGTAGGCTGAGGCAGCGTTTCTACTTCAGAATACAAAGTTTATCCGGTCCGATAATATGCTTTAATAGAAGGAAGCCACTCAACTGACCTTCAAGATACTTACAAAGTTCTTATACATTAGGTAAAAGTGAAGATTTTATGTAACGAAGATTCGAAGTGCCCTATTTTACCCTTTATTAATATTGTCATAATCGTAAAATTTCGATAGTGTGCCATATAAAAGTTTATCTATTATTTTACTTCCTTGTAAAAATTTTATTAGGGTAGTGTCCCTAACGTTTGTGGTTTTATGTGTATAATACATATTATAATAGTAGACGCCGACGATATAATTATGCCACGATTTTCACATGCAAGCTAGAGGGGAATTACCAGCGACGACGACGACCTATAAGTAATAGTTGGATTTTTGAATAAACATCCGATGCGACGCGACGTCGGCGCTTACCAATATGGTTCTATGTATATTGATTCTATACGGTCTTCCACCACTACACTACAACCCATTAACGTCCCGCTGCTGGGCACAGGCCTCTACTCTAATAAGAGAGAGAGAGAATACGGTCCTATACGGTCTTGCTAGAGGGGAATTACCAACGTTGTTTACCTATGGTTGCATTTTTGAATGACCACCCGATGCGACATCGGCGCCTACCAATATTGTTCTATGAACAAAATTCTACCTGCCCTAGAAACTGACACTATCTACTAAGATCCAAAAGGTAGCTTTTCATAAGAAATGACGACTGATCTACGTCATATAGTTGTACGCTGGCATTATACAATACAGTTTTCCTTTGGCTTGTCGCCATGTCAGCTGTCCTCACGCGTCCACTCACGATCATATTATTACGCATATTATTTATAAAATATTTGTTTTGAATCATAATTACACTTTCATAGGTGCACGTGACTTCTCCAGAACACCCACTATTGATGCCCACTATCATACTAATATTATAAATGCGAAAGTGTTTTTGTTGGTTTATCCTTCAATTACGTCGCAACAGAACAACGGATTGACCAGGGGGTCTACTCTCTTTCTCTAAAACGAAACTTCGCAAACAAACGAACGAAATTTCGTTAACTCCTCTCCTACATAATATTATCTCTATGCTCCTCTCTATTTCGTTTTCGTACACGCAGACGAAGTACGGATTCATAGAAAATTTTCGTGATAGATTGGATTGAACGATTTTGTGTGGGTCTAATAACCGACTAATTACGTTCGTTTGCGAAGTTTCGTTTGAGAGAAAGAGAGTAGACCCCCTGATTTTTTGTATGGGTATAGTTGAGGACCTGAAAAGTGACATTAACTCCTTTTTATCCCGGAAATTTAAGTAGTTTCCGTAGGAATTAAAAAAACTTATTCCACGCGGACAAAGCCGCGGGCAGCTAGTATACTAATTATTTCGATAGGAGTGATGCGTGCCTCCTGCTCTTTCAATATCTGAACTCTTTTCCAAACAAAACGGTCTGAGGCTGAAACATTGGCTTTCAAAACGGCACAATTTTAATAAGTATAAATTATTAAGTAGGTATGATAGATGTAGGTACTTATTTTACAAACTCTTTAGATGCGTCCTGTCTCCCTTTCTCCAATAGTCTCAGATAGAGTGACGTCATATTCCCGGCGGCATATTGATGATTTAATGGCTTAATCCTCTGCGAGATTACCTCGTCACGGAACTCAGTTACCGGTGTAGACATGCTCGTTAGGTTGTTCTCATTAACAGATTAATAACCGACGTCGCATATTATCAGAGTTGGCTATTTGACAGTTTTCGGAAAAATACTTTAAAATGTACGTGGGTTCATTTTATACCTCTTACAATTATCTTTTTATCAAAAAAAGCGTTATTTATTAGAAAAAAATACATTTTTAATACATTGATTTTAAATTCGCGCGAAAACAGCCGGTCACGTGACATTTGCTAGCTGTGACGTCATAGCTCTAAATAAAACAAAGCTAAGTACGACGCTCCAAGTCATAAGTAATTTAGAGTGAAAAGTTTACAGCTTTTTTAATGCGATTGTGAAAAAAAAAAAATGTCATAAACGTTGAAAGCAGTGGTTACAGTTAATCTGCCGAGACCCGGAATTTAAATCGGATAAATCTGCGATATTACTTTGTGAAGACCACTTTGATGTTAGTATTAAGAAGAAATCAAATTAAGACTCTGATCTAGCAAAAATGAATTAAACCAAACCTAAAATTTTCTTCATAAAACATGACATAAAATTAAAATAAATTATTTTTCTGTCACTTTGTAACAGCAGTACTTTCTTAGGTCTTATATACAAGACCTAAGTAATATTACTTTGTTTATTTCGGTTCTTACATGCAAGTTTTTACATTACGAAACTCGGCCGAGCAAAAGTTAGGATTACCTACACGCAATGAATCAACTTTAGGCGGATTTGTACTATCAGCTTTTGTATAGCTGACTCCATTTCGTAAAACCTTTCACAAGCTAAAATCGAAATATTTTATGTTAATTTTATGTTAAAAAAACAACGAAAACGATTTATAGTACATAACACACGACCTCACAGTTACGTTTGTTTGAGATAAAAAGTACTCTGTGGTTTGAGATGGGAGATGTGACGTCACACGATGCTAAATCAATGGCGCCCGCGTTTCGGGTCTTGCAATCCACAGATAAAAAAACCCAAATTTATTTTGCAAAAATAAAATATTAACAATTTAATTTAATGCAAAAAAACATATAGTTTAATAATTGTGAACCTTTGAGCTACCATATCTAACACATTTCATATTTTATCGTCACAGCTGTCAAGTAGCCAGTTGTCGCGGGCTATTCCACTAGTCCCTACCAATGTATCCCCCCTGGGGGCAGGGTTTTAAACTAAGCTAGGCATTAAGTACTTAGTAAACTTATTACTAATAAAAATAAGCACGGTGCTTGTGTATGTTTCTATGATAATGCACGCTGCCGCCTACCTTAAAACAAAGGCTAAACTTGCTAAAGTGTCTAATTATAAAGTCGAGAAGTCCTTCAATCGTGAAGCAGTGGTAGTGGATCCACATGATTTTTGCATAGATATACTTTTGCGACTATAATCAGGCGAGGGAGCCATCGCTCGCCCATCCGTCAATAATCGAGCACACCAGCTCGTTCCAGGCGTTTCGCTCGTGGGGCGTGTAGCAACGAGCTAGCAAGGTGATTTGGATGTTTGGCAAGGCGGTCTTGGTGTTTTTTGCAATACTTGCTGATTTCATCAGTGACTGTTGGCAGATCCAGATATTGATGGATTTCATGGTTGCGTGTAAACCAGGGCGCGTTTGTGATTGTCCTCAGTATGTTATTTTGAACCCTTTGGATGCGCATTATGTTGGGTTTACTGCAGGTCCCCCACAACTGAATGCCGTAGAGCCAGATGGGTTTCAGCATAGCGCAGTAAATAAGCACATTGTTGTTGAACCTCAGTGTTGATTGCCGGCCAAGCAACCAGAGCAGGTTTCGGAATCGAGCTTTCATTTCGTCTCTTTTATTTTCAATGTGATATTTCCAGGTCAGGCGCCGATCCAGAAAATAGATATATTTAAAGACCGAAAGTGTCATAGGCTATTTATCCCGGGAAATTTAACGTGAACTAAGCAGAGGGCAAATAATCGGAAGGCTGAGGTATGATGGTGAAAATGCTTTCACTATCGTCGTTATTGAACTTTATGTTGTTTAATGAGCGTCGAATAATTGATGAGAGTAGGTACTTACCTATTGATTTCATTATTAGCCGAGTGTCTAAAGTAATTGATCGGTCAATTATTAAATTTATACCTATACATACGTGGTTGCGTAATGCAATCATAATTAGCGCTGATTAAAATTTCTGCCTATAATTTGTCTGCCTTGTGGCTTATTTTATTTTATTTATTGGGGGCGATTAACAATTACACCTTAAGTATTAAATCTAATTATCACAGCAAAAATAAAATATTAACAAATGTGTAATCCACCACACCACCAACGGGTTGACAATTTAAAATTTAAAAACTAAAAGCGACACATTGTTCATGAATTAAACTGATTTGAATTATATAAATAAGCTAAAATATTACACAAAATTTAATTTAAATTAAGACAGGAGTTATACTTACTAACAATAAACCAAAAAAAAGTAAAAAGATGAAGTAAGGTACATAGATGGTTATAACTTCTTGGTCTATTAAATTGGCATAGACTTTATATTTGTCTACTAATCCGCATTTGGCCAGCGTGGTGCACTATAGCCAGACCCATTTCATTCTTAGAAGAGACTTGTACTCAGTAGGCTGGTGATGGGTTGAAATGATGAAGATTTCAGCAGATGGGCGACGAATTTGAATCGAAAATCCATAGGAACTAATATTATAAATGCGAAAGTGTGTCTGTCTATCTGTCTGACTATTCAGCTGTTTTCTCTTACATCTTTAGTCGTTGCTTCATCGTTCTATTAAATTATAGCAGACTGCTAATAAACCTAAGCCCAATCATCATAACCATCTCTCATAACAAGAATTGTTAGAGTATTTTATGTGGTATTTTATGATCTTCCATATTTATTGCACTATTAATAGCTTTTACTATTTAGTTATTTAATTGAATGAAGAAGTATTAATGTCTTTATTTTGATAACCTAATACTTAATTTTATCAAACTAAGTAGCTACTTCTTCAAAAGTACCTTCGAGGTTCCCGGATGAATACCTACGTTTTTAATTTTATTTTTACCACATCATCTGGGGCTATACTGTCAACGTTTATAGCCATATTGTTTCATTATTGCTGACGTTCGTGTTTGACGTTGTGAATTATAATCCTTATTTTAGGAACGTCAAGGTTCGTGATATCAAACTGTAATTTTGAGTAATATTGCTTAAGTATTGCTTAAAGCGTTGGCAGTATGGCCCCTGGTCTGGTCTCATGTAAAGCTTTTGCTGTGTCTAATTTCACCTCTGCACCGAATGTCTTGTAGAAACTTTAGAAGGTAACAGATCTTGAATGAATGAAAAATTCTTTATTGTACACCAAGAAACACATACTTATAAACAATAACAATAAAACTAAGCTATGGTACAAGTGGCGGCCTTATCGCCCTTAAAGCGATCTCTACCTTCAGCAGAATATAACATTTTTGATAAATTAATCGCTGCAGTATCTTTTTCAGAAACAGCTGCACGGATACGTTATTAATAACTACAAATTCTAGAATACATATCGATGGTTAAAAATAACGTGCTAGACAGAATCATCTAAATTCGCTTTATATGACTAATGCTTCCGATCTACTGAGAACAAATGTTGGGGTAGACCACGTTTTATTATCAACATTAAAAATTAAAACAGAATAAACAGTGATATTACCTACATACATAATAATATGGCTCCGGCTGACAATTTCTAGTGTCCTACGTCCAGTCCCTCCCTTTTCTCTTGAATGCAAAGGATGCTTCCAGGGGCCATACTGCCAACGTTTAAAGCCATATTGTTTTATTATTGGTGGCTTTCGTGTTTTAGTATTATAATCCCTATTTTAGGAACGTCAAGGTACGTGACATCAAGCTGTAATTTTGAGTAATATTACTTAAGCATTACTTTTAGCGTTGGCAGTAGGTAGGTATGGCCCCAGAACTGATTTAAAAGGTATGATAAGACGCCCTATGGCACATCTTCTTCTATACTTATAATAAAACTGTAACATGTAATTCTGTACATTGAAGATATTTTGAAAATTTTTTTTGGAGGGCACTCATTATTCGATACTGAAGCCAAATCTGTAATTTTTTTCATTTTTGTCTGTCTGTCTGTCTGTCTGTCTGTCTGTCTGTCTGTATCTTGGCCGCGCATCACGCCGAAACTACTGAATGAATTCAAACGAAACTTGGCACGATTTGAGCCCATACTACGAGGTAGGACATAGGATACTTTTTATCCCGAAATTCTACCCCCGAAGGGGTGAAATAGGGGTTGAAAGTTTGTATGAAAGTCCTTCATTTCTCAAGTTATAGCCATGAAACTTGGTATATGAGCTGCGTGTTAAAAATGAAGACATACGTGTTTCACAGTTTTCGCAAATTTTACCCCCAAAGGGGTGAAATAGCGGTTGAAAGTTTGTATGAAAGTCCTTAATTTCTCAAGTTATAGCCATGAAACTTGATATATGAGCTGCGGGTTGAAAATGGAGACATACATGTTTCACAGTTTTTGAAAATTCGACCCCCAAAAGGGTGAAATAGGGGATGAAAGTTGGTATGAAAGTCCTTCGTTTCTCAAGGTGTTTTACAAGTTATATCAACGAAACTTTTTATTTTGGCTTACGGTAAAAAATAAAGAAGTACGTGTGTCACAGTTTTTCAAAATTCCACCCCTAAGGGGGTGAAATAGGGGGTGAAAGTTTGTATGAAAGTCCGTCATTTCTCAAGTTATATCGATTAAACTTGGTATACAAGCTACCGGTTGAAAATGAAGAAATAAGTGTTTCACAGTTTTTGTGAATTTTACCCCCGAAGGGGTGAAATAGGGGTTGAAAGTTTGTATGAAAGTCCTTCATTTCTCAAGTTATAGCCATGAAACTTGGTATATGAGCTGCGGGTTAAAAATGAAGACATACGTGTTTCACAGTTTTCGTACATTTTACCCCCGAAGGGGTGAAATAGCGGTTGAAAGTTTGTATGAAAGTCCTTCATTTCTCAAGTTATATCCATGAAACTTGGTATATGAGCTGCGGGTTAAAAATGAAAACATACGTGTATCACAGTTTTTCAAAATTCCACCCCCAAAGGGGTGAAATAGGGGTTGAAAGTTTGTATAAAAGTCCGTCATTTCTCAAGTTATTTCGATGAAACTTGGTATATCCACGCGGACGGAGTCGCGGGCATCAGCTAGTCTTAAAATAAAACTAGAGGACATACACAGATAGAGATAGATTGCGAAATCGGCAGGCCCGACTCCAAAAAAAAGACGGTTGAGCCAATGACCATAGTGATAGTAATAAACGCAAAAAGAAAACGTTACATCCGTCTTTATATTGTCTGAATCTTTTATAGAAAAACGTATGATAGTTCAACATCCCATTATAATAAGCAGATTCCTTATTCTGGGGAATAAAATATTTCCTTTACAAATTCACAATTGACCATCATGGCAACGAAGTCAGGAGGTCAATTTTCAATATCTCTTGTCATACAAACAACCTTTATTCAACCAGAATACTATACCAGGCCTAGAAATTAGAATCTTAGTAAAGCTTTGCAGAGAAGAGTTAGTTACCCATATATTTTTGTATCTCTCCGAAACACGATGAAAACATGAGTAAAAATAACTCATAGTAGTTAAACATTCGAAGTGTATAATCCATTAATCCTAGTATTATGATCCGAGCCCAAACATCAAAAGCCTATAAAATCCAGTAACCACCAATCTTTCACCGTAACCGTTCCAGCGGAACCGACGAAGTAAACATCGCTAATCAATCATGGCAAACAAGGCCGCCGATTGACGGCAGCCGACAGTTTGCGTGTTATCCCGCACTAATACAACCCCATCATTTATTGATTAGGGGGTAGGGCTGGCTGGAATGCCGCTACATTAGAATAATAAGAACTGAATGTGGACTGTTTTACTGTGGAAAAGAGTGTTTTACTCAGAAAACGTCTTGCTTATAGTTATGTTTTTAGAAACGTTTTTGCTCGACGTTTCTGATCCGAACCGCTGGGTTGTGGAACACCCTCCGAGCGCACGTGTTTCCTGCCACGTATAACTTAGGTACCTTCAAGGCAAGAGTGAATAGGCAACTTCTAGGCAAGCGCGTTCCAACCTAGACCTCATCATTGCACTAGTCGTCTTGCATTGTCGTCAAGCGCAAGCCTATAATATCACAATTTAAAAATTCGGCCACGGCGGCCTATCTCCATAGAGATTAGCCATCTGCGCAGAGTATTAAGTACAGTGCACAAGACGTGTTTGCGCAAACACAGGTGCACTCTCTGTTCCTCTACTCTCATAGCCCGATGGGAGAGAAAATCCAACACGACCGGAGAGATCAGGCGCAGGCCGACGGCTTAACGTGCTCTCCAAGGCACGGGGGTGAAACACCGCCAACTTCCTAACTCCGGGCTAGTACTGAGAATTCGTTGTCAAAAAAACCCAATGTAATGTACCTAACTATATGGCCCGACATCAAAATGATAGTAGGTATACAGTGATAATATAAGATATACTTAAATAATATTATTATAAATATGAGTAATTAATAATTAATTACGATTTTAAGTAGAAAGGGATATAACTTTTGATGAACTAGAATTTGTTCAATGAAAGAACTAGAATAACTGCAGGTACTCGAGCACAGCTTGTAGTCTCTTCAGCATTTTATTCGCGTATCCTCATTAAAGAACACAACGCACTCCATTCAGCGCTTCTATTATACTCAACGAGACCTTCCCCGCTAACAAAAAATTATACTCACGCCGCGGCTTCAATGCTATTTTTCAAATAGAGAAATATAATTATGTGTTTCCCTTAATACATTTTACATAATTTAATTTATTTTAATAATTTTTAAAAGACTTGTGACTGTGAGTTCATAGTGCCCGGAGTTAGGAAGTTGGCGGTGTTTCACCCCCGTGCCTCGGAGAGCACGTTAAGCCGTCGCGTCGGTCCCGGTTAATAACACTAACATGATAATAGTCGTTAAAGCCCGCCATCCCGCATTGGAGCAGCATGGTGGGTCTAAGCTCTAATTCCCTTACTCCTATAAGAGTGGAGGCCTGTGCCCAGCAGTGGGACGTTAATGGGCTGTAGTGGTGGTGGGGGTATAGTCAGATAGGAAGACAGTGACTGATCTATCAAAGCACAGCCAGCCACTGGAAACACTAGCTTTATACTATTAATAAAGTAAAAAAATACGAATATAATATATACGACCCCAAGTTTGTACCAAAGTCCGTCATTTTTCAAGTTTTATTCATAAAAATTGGTAATTTGGGATTTCGTATAGTACCTATCTAATGAAGAAAAGGTCCAGCAGTGGACGAATTCAGGCTGATGGATGGATGGATGGAATGAAGAAATACTTATAATATTGTGTTTTTAGATTTTTGGTATATCCAGGTTCCACCTAAGCGAAGCAGGGGCGGACCAGTAGGTATACCTATATGGCTATTTGACAGTTTTCGGAGAAATACTTAAAAATGTACGTGGGTTCATTTTATACCTCTTACAATAAAAAAAGCGTTATTTATTAGAAAAAAATTCATTTAAAATACATTAATTTTAAATTGGCTACTTGACAGCTGTAACTATAAAATATGAAATATGTTAGATTTGGTAGCTTGTAGGTTAACAATAATTATGCAATATGTATTTTGCATTAAAATAAATTGTATATATTTTATTTACGCAAAACAAATTTGAGATTTTTTATCTGTGGATTGCAAGACCCGAAAGGCGGACGCCATTGATTTAGCATCGTATGACGTCACAACTCTCAAACCACAGACAGGGTACTTTTTATCTCATACAAACGTCACTGTGAGTTCGTGTGTTATACCACAGAATAGGTAATAGTAGTAAGTTATACCTTTAAATCGTTTTCGTTTTGTTGAGAAAATTAACATAAAATATTTCGATTTGAGCTTGTGAAAGGTTTCACGAAATGGAGTCAGGCTATACAAAAGCTGATAGTGCAAATCTGCCTAAAGTCGATTCATTTATGCTATTTATGTTGCAAATTTATTTGCGTGTAATCCTAACTTTTGCTCTGCCGGTTTTCGTAATGTAAAAACTTCCATGTAAGTACCGAAATAAACAAAGTAATATTACTTAGGTCTCGTGTTTAAGACCTAAGAAAGTACTGCTGTAAAGTGACAATTTTATGTCATGTTTTATGAAGAAAATCATGTTCATTTTTGCTAGATCGAGTCAAGTTGATTTCTTCCTAATAACTACTAACATCAAAGTGGTCTTCACAAAGTAATATCGCAGATTTATCCGTTTTAAATTCCGGGTCTCGGCAGATTAGCTGTAACCACTGCTTTTGAAGTTTATGACATACTATTGTATATTGTGTTTATAAACAATTTGTCAGGATATTAATTAATTATTTTATTTATAGTATTTCTACACACGTCTTGTGGCTTGTAATTTTCACAATTTCATTAAAAAAGCTGTAAACTTTCCACTCGAAATTACTTAAGACTTGGAGCGTCGTAGTTAACTTTGTTTTATTTAGAGCTATGACGTCACGCTAGCAAATGTCACGTGACCGGCTGTTTTCGCGCGAATTTAAAATTAATGTATTAAAAATGTAATTTTTTCTAATAAATAACGCTTTTTTTGAGAAAAAAATCATTGTAAGAGGTATAAAATGAACCCACGTGCATTTTTAAGTATTTTTCCGAAAACTGTCAAATAGCCAATTCGCGCGAAAACAGCCGGTCACGTGACATTTGCTAGCTGTGACGTCATAACTCTAAATAAAACAAAGCTATAACTACGACGCTCCAAGTCATAAGTAATTTCGAGTGGAAAGTTTACAGCTTGAAATTGTGAAAATTACAAGCTACAAGACGTGTGTAAAAATACTATAAATAATAATTAATTAATATCCTGACAAATTGTGTATAAACACATTCCTACAATGTTAAGTACCTATGTCATAAACGTCGAAAGCAGTGGTTACAGTTAATCTGCCGAGACCCGGAATTTAAATCGGATAAATCTGCGATATTACCACAGATATTACATTGTGAAGACCACTTTGATGTTAGTATTTAGAAGAAATCAACATAAGACTCTGATCTAGCAAAAATGAATTAATAAACCTAACCTAACATTTTCTTCATAAAACATGACATAAAATTAAAATAAATTATTTTTCTGTCACTTTACAGCAGTAGGTACTTTCTTAGGTCTTAAACACGAGACCTAAGTAATATTATTTTGTTTATTTCGGTACTTACATGGAAGTTTTTACATTACGAAACTCGGCAGAGCAAAAGTTAGGATTACACGCAAATAAATTTGCAACCATAAATTAATCGACTTTAGGCAAATTTGATTTAGCTTTTATAAAGCCTGACTCCATTTCGTGAAACCTTTCACAAGCTCAAATCGAAATATTTTATGTTAATTTTCTTAACAAAACGAAAACGATTTAAAGGTATAACACACGACCTCACAGTGATGTTTGTTTGAGATAAAAAGTACTCCGTGGTTTGACATGTAAGTTGTGACGTCACACGATGCTAAATCAATGGCGCCCGCGTTTCGGTCTTGCAATCCACAGATAAAAAAACTCAAATTTATTTTGCAAAAATAAAATATTAACAATTTAATTTAATTCAAAAAACATGTAGTTTATTAATTGTTAACCTTTGAGCTACCATATTTAACATATTTCATATGTTATCGTTACAGCTGTCAAGTAGCCAATTATGTATATCATCAGTATTTACTTAAAAAATTAAATAATGGATCATTATCATTTTATATCCATTGACCTATATTATGTTGATACTCGCTCGTTAAAACCCAACTGCATCGTTATGCAAATTATTGCGATCGTCGCAATGGTTATTTTTGGCTGGATTAACAGTCATTTTTTAATAGCTGAAATTTGGAATGATTGCGACTATCGTTTTGATTGCGGTTTGATTTAACATCTATCAAACATTAATCAGCTATATCAAACGGAACTTCCGTTATTAATACCCTTTTAAAACATTAGGTACTTAAGTACGCTCAAAACACCTTTAGATGTAATGGATCTACTTAATTGTTTTCAATGTGACGGAAACATTGGACGGTACAAATATTGGATACTAGATGATATCCGCGTGGATTAAGGTATTTTGATTCCCGCGGGAACTCCTTAAACTCCTTCAAATTTCAGCAAAATCGGTTGAAAAGATCCCATCTTCTCTGTCTGTCTGTCTGTCTGCTACGCTTTCGTAGCAGACAGACAGACAGACACACTTTCGCATTTATAATATAAGTAAGGATTATGGTATCAAATAATCTTTACTATCTAAACTAATATTTTAATGTGATAGTTTGGATGGATGGATGTTTGTTACCTACTCAATCACGCCAGAACGGCTGAACGGATCTGGATGAAATTTGACACATATGCTACTTTTTATCCCGGAATATGAAAGAGTTCCCGCGGGAAGCAACAAAACCTCAATCCACGCAGTCGCCGCACCGGCAGCAGCTAGTGGAGTATAAAATTATTAAGGATCAATCTAGACGCGAGTCAATACCTACCTATCTACGTGAAAATAGATCGGGATCGGGAAACGTGGGAGTCCTTTGTAAAAAATAAAACACTCGAGATGCTATTGCTAAGGCGCGGTCTATATTTCCCTAGCCATTAGGAGCTATCGAGTTCATTGTACCTATTATATTTTCAGCTTTTATTGCTAGTGCGGAAGTGTAGTATCTGAGAAAAGAGTTGCTTATAGTCCCACAAACTTCTGACCCGGAGGCCAAAATTGGAACGAATTTTTGTGACTGTTTAGTTTTTGTTTTTATTAAATACTAGTGATGCAGTCTCCGGGTCAGTTACGTTTGTCGGACTATAAGTATTTTTGACGAGACAGCGCCAATAGTGTATGTAATGGAACTATCCATATTTAAATCCATACCTACTAATTTTACAAAGCGTTAAGTTTATTCATCTATCGGTTTGTCTATTATCTTTTGGGGACTCAGCAGTCAAAATTTAGTACAGAGATAGCTTGCATCCCAGAGATGAACAAAGGATGCTTTTTATCCCGGAAAATCGGAGAAACCCCACAGAGGTTAAAAAGCAAAAATCTAAAGCATAGATCAAGTTATAAAATAAAGTTTGTATCATTCTGGTACCCTACTCGAAGAAAATTAGCCTACTGTTAAAAATTACCTGAGCAGTTTCGACATGACATTCTAGAATACGTGCGTAGTTGTCGTTTAAAGAATTTGTGAAATGGTATCCGAATCCGCAGTTCTATACTTAGCCCCCGTGATCCAAAACTATAGTACCTAGCAGAAAATTCATACAATCAGCCTGTATTAAGTATAATATTCTAGTTTCAATATATATGCTTTACTTTATTTACTTATGTGCGAAAAGCACAAATTGTACTTACCACAAAAAAATTACAGGCGAGTGGCTGGAGTGGTACCTATCTAAATAAAAGGCCGTTTAAACATTGCATAAATTTTAGATAAATTTCGACGCTTTCATTAAACGTTAGCTATGTTAGTGCCAGTTCCATAGATAACGGAAATAGCCAGTTCCAATTTACGTACCTATCCGTTTACCGACACGGAAAACATGTTTGCACATTCTCTCTCTATTGAATTTATATTATTTGCGAATTTTATAAATGGATATTTTAAAATGGCACCGGTTATTGGAATGTCACTTTTTAAAATGGCAAACAAATACAACGTGTGGAAGTAAATTTTTATTTTATTTCATGAAAGGCTTTACGACAATCACGCCTTATGGAAATCAATAATAAAGGTTAGAGCGTGCTTGCCTGTAGTAAAAGATGCCTATCCAAGTATGGACCACACTTGCAGTTTGCTTTTACGTGTTTAGGATCCCGGACGCTGGAAAGACGTGCCATTAGGCCATAGTTTCGAAAATAATTGTTAAGTACATGTTAATTTTCTTGCAATACTTGTATAAGTTAGTTGTTCAAACATGAAACTTTTGTAATGATTTTATTTTTAACAACAAAAAATTGCGTTAGATTTGATTGGGAGATGTTAAATGTAAGGTTGTAACTTGTATCATAACAAAGATGTAGCTTGTATTCATGTAATGTATGTGTAGGTAAGTGTCTTGGACGAACTGTACGCACGTGTGCAGTAAGTAACAACAATTTATAGCAAAGTAAAAATGCCATTCATAGTACCGACCTAGAACAGTCTCCGATCGCCATGTCGGAGGAAAACAGGAAGGAACACATTTAAATAAAAAAAAAAAAAAATACAAGGTTGTAAAAACCCGTGAAAGCGTATTTTACCAAAAGCTGGGTGTTGCATGTCGGCGTGTCCGTATAAATGTCACGCTAAGTAGGTTGGGGGGTTCACTCTCGTGGGAATTTTGAAAAATTCGGCATTATTCATTAATCTACTAAGAAAGAAAATGTCTATCAGCTTTTTAGGTCCAAGGGGCTGGACGTTGATGAGTTAGTGAGCTACTAGTATATGTATGAGATAAGACTGATTTTAATAACACAGGATTTATCCTCGTCCCTAATTAGATCACTGGGATCTTTTATATCATCGGATATAAATATCTTTATCTTAAATATTTTGGTTCTATTTTTAATAGGTAGGTACTTAATATTTTTACTAAATAATAAATATACCTAATATTTTACATAATATTATAATATGAGTAGTACTTACTAGATGATTGCCCGCGACCTCCTCGACCGCGTTTATAATTTTCCGGCATAAAAAGTAGCCTATGTCCTTCCCCGGGATACAACCTATACCTGTACCAAATTTCATCGAAATTGGTTGAACAGATGGGCCGTGAAAGCGTAGACGACAGACAGACAGACAGTCCCACTTTCGCATTATAATATTAGTACCTATGGATTATTTAGGTATAACTTTTTGAATTACATAATACCTAGTGTGCTTAAATATTCTCTACAGGTTTTCTGCGAAGAGAAAACATGTTTATTGTTTAAATGCGTCCCACAAAGTATCGTCGTTTCATTGAAACGAAAAGCTATCAGGTTTTCATTGTTCTTGACATAATTCGCCTTTGTTCCCGGGGGTTCGTCTATCTCGTTTGCTATGTGTATTTTTATTGCGACACTGGAAAAACTGTATATATCGCATTATAATATTAGTATGGATTATTAGGTACAGCTTTTTGAATTACATAATAAGTACTTAAGTGTGCTTAAATATTCTCTACAGGTTTTCTGCGAAGAGAAAACATGTTTATTGTATAAATGCGTCCCACAAAGTATCGTCGTTTCATTGAAACGAAAAGCTATCAGGTTTTCATTGTTCTTGACATAATTCGCCTTTGTTCCCGGGGGTTCGTCTATCTCGTTTGCTCTGTGTATTTTTATTGCGACACTGGAAAAACTGTATATAAAGTATATACACAGAATTTTCTCTCTGTGTGAGAGTTAGATTTAGATTTGCATAGTTTTGTTTGTGATGTTTGTAGTGAACTAGTGAGCAGTGGAATGGGAAGTCCTCTGTTGAAACTAACCCTTTGTTGCGTGCGTGCTAATCAATGGCCGTATGAGAACTTGTTCAGAACGCCTATTCCGTATCTCAGAGACTATGTATAGTTTAGTTCGTTTAGTTTAGTAGTTAAAAAAAAGAGGCGTATCAACGTTTATCCAGATTGTATTAACGTAATTGGCAATTGCTATCAGAACATATCACGACCAAAACATAGAAAGCCTTTCAAATATCAAAACACTCGTTTATGAGGCTGATTTCAACATGGCGTTCGTGCTTCAGATCGAATTGAATGAGCCACATGGAATGAGTCCAATTGATAGCTAACGAAACAAAAGCCTGACCAGGAAAATAAAAAACTAGCTGGGGGGCGCCACAATTGCATTTCTCATTGTCGCACTAACAACACTTCACTTTCACTTTGTTCAGACAAAGTAAAGTCATATTTTTCCGCAACATAGCGAGGTTTTTTTATTTTTCTGGTCTGACCATTGGTACCTTAGTCTTAGATATTAATTCTTAGATTGTATAAAAATAGTTTTAAAACGAATATCGTCCTATTTTAGTCCTTTTCAGACTAACAATGAATATAAAGTACATCAACCTTGAGGATGTCAAAAGTACAGAGACCTAAATATTCAAAAGACATCCTGTCTTGTCTGAAAGCGAATGAATATTTGATATCGCACCGACTACGAAGTCCGCCGTTGCAAGAACCGTTTTACTTATTTATTTGCAAGTAGGTACTTACTTACCATCTCGCCTTGGAAGTTAGAAGTTGGCAACTACGAGTATGTGTAGGTACCTATTGGTGAGGCATAGACGATTAGATCAGTTCCGATACGTTTGAAGACGGTGTTACCAAATATATATTTTTAATTATTGGTTTGATGTTTTCTATCGATTCATCTATGTTTATACATTGGCTGCAAAATCAAAGAATAACGATCGCTATCACCTCAGAGGCCCAATTGCTTAAGCAAATCGTAATCATTTGACAGCATAAAACGTATTTACTTGAACTATATAAGGAGTTCATACATGCTTTTTGACATGCAGGCATCTATGAACTCCTTAAACAGAAGGGCGATTATGTAAAACCTGCATCAATCATTGTTACAGTATCATATATATAAAATAAAAGGTCTGAACTTATGGTATTCTTGCTGCGTCAATGGATTTTGTCCAATAGTGGTAGAGTGTTAACCAATCAGAGGCGATTGCGATCGTTACACTGTCGCTGTCATTTTTAGCCGATCGCCCTGCGTCGAATTATCCGTTTGACAAACGATTACGATTTCCTTACACAATCGGGGCGAATTTTTACACTCTTTCGCTATTAGTCAAAATCCTTTGTCGCAGCAAGAATACCTACCATAAATGCCCAAATTACCACAGTTATTGAGATTGTGACAATGATTGATACAGCTCTTTTGGAATAGCGCTATACAATGTGCCAATACGATAAAATCATTCAACGAAGAATTTTAGTGATCACTCTAAAGATATGTATGGATTTCTGACTCATAGACGGGTTACGGGGGTAGATATTAAACGCACTTTATAGTTTTGCTAAGCAAATGTAATAAACAATAATGTCTAACTATCCGTTACGTCTAGACGTTAGACAATTAATCAATACCTGCCTACGAGGAAAGAAATTATACCTTCGACCTTGCTCGTCCTTCACCTTTTTAACATTGTACCTATCGCGAGGACCTTGAAGATTTGCACCTTTTCATTGTACTTAATTTATTTACTGATATATGATATTCCACGAAGCTCTGGAAGAAGGAAGTCGGCACTGAAAATTTTATTTATAATAGGATGACGTGGATTTAAGTACCTATTCGAAATCGCGTGGGAGCTTTTTGATCGCCTACGGGATGCAAACTAGTTATACCTACTTTATTTCATAATCGGTTAATCGGATGGGCCGTGCAAGGGTAACATAGATCCAAATCCCAATATCGCCTCATTCTAGATATTAATCACTCACGTACGATTTGTAGCGGCCGGGTAGCGCATTCTTGTCCTATAGGTACCTAAGTATCATTCCGTGATCATTTCTACCAATAAAGTTTTATACATCCATAATTTATACCCAAATCACCAAAATTACGATTGTTCGAAACAATTTTGGTGAGTCAGTGCCACGCTAGCGCCTTAAGGCAAAGAATTGTCTCTTTATTGCTCCAAAAGACGTACATAATTTGCTAGCATGTCTAGTTTCCGAGGTCATTGGCTGCATAAATCGCATCGAAAGCCTTTGTGAGTCAGAACAAAAGGAACAACGGCTTACGAGTCGTAGAAAATGTGACATCTTGAATTCAGGCTTCATTGTTGGTAGGTAGCAGAATTAATAGCCTATTCTGTTGATCACACTAAGAATCTGCGCCATAAAGCATCATGTGTAAGTAAATGGCGTCAGTCTCATGACCCGCAGATCACAACAAAATGCCCCATTTCAAGAAGACTGATTAGCTGATGTTAATAATACTTACCTATAGTAGTTTGGACCTGATATTGTGTACTGAATTAAGTATAGTTAACCAGATGATTCCCGCTACTTCTTCCGCGTGGATAAGTTTTTTTTTGGATTCCCACGGGAACTCTTTAATTTTCGGGGATAAAAAGTAGCCTATGTTCCCCGGCAAACAACCTATCCCTGTACCAAACATAAAAATTAGTTGAACAGATAAGTAGGCCGTGAAAGCGTAGCAGACAGACAGACAAACTTTCGCATTTTTATAATATTAGTATGGATTAGCTGTTTTGGTTGAGTGCGTTACCTAAAAGTGCCAGTTTTTTGCAAATAAATTAGTGCGCTACTCAACTCCTTTCGTTTAAATACCTGAAGATACCTTGCGAATAAACTCCAATTTTAAAATGCCTGTAATTTCACCTATCTTGGTCATTTAAACTTGCAACGCATTAAGCAGGTTTAACATTTAAGCTTAAGATCTACCCTACCTTGAACACTCGACATTCATCCGCCCACAAGGGCACTACTCTCTGAGCATACATAAAGAATGTTATTGCGCATCGCATTTCTATAGCATCTCAGTAATATTCAGACGTCTATTTAAACATTTACAGACGTCCCAACTAAACATGGTCCAACACACAAGTTAGAACCTAATCGAGGCTCACTCAACTTAGCTTTTACGACGCAGTAAATTACTCAGCTCCCGAAAAGTTCCTATCGAAAAATTTCCCAAGCAGCCTACCGTGCCAACAAATAGGTTATTCTTTCTATTTTACATTGACAGACTTATCAATTGATCTATTATTGCCGAAATGCTTTATCTACCACCACTACAGCCCATTAACGTCCCACTGCTAGGCACAGGCGTCCACTCTCGAAGGAGAGAGGGAATTGGAGCTTAGACCCAACATGCTGCTCCAATGCGGGTTGGCGGGCTTTAACGACTATTATCATGTTAGTGATAATAGCCGGGACCGACGGCTTAACGTGCTCTACGAGGCACGGGGGTGAAACACCGCCAACTTCCTAACTCCGGGCTAGTGCTGAGAATTTCTAGTCAGAAAAACCCAATAGGTAACTAGGTACTTAATATTATGACCAGACGCGGGAATTGATCCCGGGACCCCATCGGCCGCAGTCGAACATGCAAACCACTAGACCAACGAGGCAGGCTGGACTTCTCCATGACAAGCTCCCGAAAAGTCTCTACCTACCAACTAGGATAGTTAGAGATCTTTCTGCCAACGCGCCAACCAGGATTAGTAGGCCGATCCGATCAGAATCACCTGCTGATCGCACTGTTGGATTTAATGCACATCTAGCATTTCAAACAGACATGGTTCTATAGACAGCCTTCATATCTTGCTCAACCTTCGTGAAACCTTAATTACTTCCCTCGTGATATAAGTGCGCTTGAACGTGAATGTTTAGAAAACTGGAGTGGTCTTATAGCCGTTGGATTTGCATGTACTTGTAACATACATATTACTGAAGGGTTAATTTCCCATACATACGATGAAGAATCGGACCATCTACTTTGATTAACTTTTTGCCTTGATAGTCTGCTTTGAAAAAAAGCTGTATGCTCTAGTAAGTAGTTATGTGATGCTATACGCTTTGGTATATTTCAGATTATAGCTATTTTTAAGCTCTATGGTCACAAGCACTATCCTGGCGCGTCTATTTGTTTGAGAGTCTTTAAATAATTCTTCCTGCGGCGTTCCTTCAATTTTGAGGAACTTGGCTCTCCATGACTCTTATGATGACGTTCTTTCGTTTTGCTCTATTTATTCAAGAGAATCGACCCTTAGTAAATTATCTGGTTTTGACTTTTGACCAACATCTCATGTTCACTTCTTCGGGGTCTTTCTCCTACGATATTACTAGTGTGTACCATGAGATTTTCAATAGTTCTTTCTTGCAATTTGACCCAAGTACCTACTAGAGTGCCCTGCATACAGTTTTTTTTAGCCACTACAATTTAGCCCTTGACTGCAATCTCACCTGATGGTAAACTTGATGATGCAGTCTAAGATGGAAGTGGGCTAATCTGTTCGGGGCAAGGCAGTTATACTTATTAAACCCATACCCCTAATTGGTTTCTACGCGGCATCGTACCGGAACGCTGAATCTCTTGGCGTCACGTCTTTCTCGGTAGATATTAGCCTCATTTTTAGTTTGTTTAGTGTTGAGACGTTTTTCTATGTTCGGTCCACAATATATTGAGCATACGTCTCCAATTACACCGCATATCAATGGCGTAAATCCTTTTCCCATTAAATCATGCATTACTCGAATACCTACTTAGTTTATGGTAGGTGTTGTCTAGATGTACCTAAACGTTTTTTTTCTTTTCTTTCCCTAATTTTAGGTAAATAAGTACCTAAGTTCTCTAGAAAACACTTATCCAAATTACTATTCCATCTTAGAGCATTTAATTCTGAGTAGGTATTCCACTGTGCTGTTACCTTTTTTTTTTGTGCTGTTACCTACTACATAGAGATAATAATATTATATTATCTCTATGTGTTACTACTAACTAAAAGTACTTGGTCACCTTTTCGAACGTTAGCAAATGAGAGAATTCACCACGAGATAAATCGTCGTCGAGTCATTGGCATTTAAACAGTTAAACACAATTTAGCGGCCTTACTACTACGATAAAAGTAGAAACGTAAACCTCATTAAACTCGGCTTTACTCTTTAATGGCTAAATAATGGCTAATTTTATTTCAAGTGCCCTCGACAGGACTCTTCTATTTTTATTTATAAAAAAAGTGCTACACGTTCAATGTTCAAACTAAGAATAGGGCGGCCAATGACCTTTGACTGTCACAGTTAATAATATAATAGTTAAGGGTTTGCAAGAAAAATCGTTATTATTAAACAACTTTATTGCATAAAAAAGAACAATTACAAAATATAGGTACATCATGTAATAAAAGTAGGTACAAACAAAATCATAATTTATTTTCAACATTAAATTTTACATACCGAAAATATGGTGAATCAAAATTTATATTTGCAGTTATGCAAGAGCATTTAAAATATTAACTATATACCTACCTATATAGTCAATTACCGTTTAAATTAGATACCTACCTTCTACCAATACCAATCAAAGATTTACCAATTCGATACGCATTTAATTTCCAAAATTAAAATAGTTCTGGTAAAAAATAATATTATGAACGTATAAAATTCAATTAAACATAATATCTACTCGTACCGTTGAACAAAGTGGTTATTGCAATTTAATTAATACGATGCACTCGCATGAAAGATACTCAAATATGCGGGAAACCTATATGAAAATCGTGTTACAACAAAGACATTTCGAAAGAGTAGAGTGGCTATTTAAGAAGATTTTCTAAACACGAATTCGTAGCAAAATCTAAGTCATGTTATGTCCGTTTTTAGTCCGAGCTGTGCATTTAGTGAAGAATTACTTTTTTATTCCACTACAGTTAGCCCGTGACTGCGATCTCTCCTGGTGGTAAGTGATCGGCAATGATGCAGTTTAAAATAAGCGGGCTAAGCTATTAGGAGTATGGCATTTTGTCTAAACCCAATCGGTTTCTACTCGGCATTGCACTGGAATGTTAAATAGCTTGGCGGCACGTCTTTACCTACTGGTATTGTATCCATTTACTATGGAGCAGCCTCAAATGGGTAAAACGTGCAAGGCACACACCAATTCTGTAAAGACGAGGCGCAGCGTCGTTCTTGATTTCAACCCAAACTAAGCTCTATTAAGTACTTTGACATAACGGTGAAGGCGCGTGGCAAGCCGCCCGACCGCGGCACGTGTCCGCCCTGTTTTATTTTCAGTTGGTAAACCAACTTCAACAGCAAACATGCCCCTGCATAAAGCCGGGCCATTTTATAAGTGGCACAAGTTCTCCTACATGAAATAAAGACTGATTGCTACATCTGCTCCAATATTAGCGACTAGCGGGAACTTTTTAATTTTCCGGGATAAAAAATTTGCCTATGTATGTACTTATAATTCCAGACTATAATCTATCTCTGTGCCAAATTACATCCAGATCCGTTCTGCCGTTCTGGCGTGATTGAGTAACAAGCATCCATCCATCCAAACTTTCGCATAATTTATTATACGAGTATTATACTGACAAAACTGAGTTTACAATATAGTTATCCACGGATCATTTTTCTTGGTTTAGGACACTTTGAACGCTTTGTCACATCTGTCGCAAATAGAATCGTTAAATATCCTAATTCTGCGGCCTATTTACGTCGATTGCAGTGCATGGGAATATTTATTTTTGTATGTGTCTTCTGGTGGTAAATAAGGTTGTTATTTGTTTGACGCGGGTTTATCGACGTGCGGCGATGTCGCGCGCTGTGACACGCGGTTTAAATATAGGCGGATAAATATAGCGCACTCACATGGACTCGTGAACTGGTCTCCGATTTTGATTGTAAAACATTTATTGGTGGAGGAGTATTCCTATTTCCATCGACGCTTTAGCGCGTTGACCAACCAAATGTAGGTAGGTACCTAAATGGTTTATTTTATTTATTAGGTTTACTAACGGACAGTTACTTAACGTTCAGAAGTACCTAATCTTATCCTAAAAATAAAACCGGCCAAGTGCGAGTCGGACTCGCGCACCGAGGGTTCCGTACAAACCTGTAGTAAGTTTTACGATTAATGAATTTAATGAACCGCAAAACTAACTTTGTTTGTAGAGGTTTATTGTTGATATTAAAAAAACTATGCTAGTTAGAGCGTTGGTTTTATTTTTCCTGTAAAATATACATAAGCTTCTATTGACCATAATTATTTCAGATTTTTCAATTGGTAAACTTCGGAGATAAGGGGGCGGGAACGGTATTTTTTTCGACATTTTGCCCGATAAATCAAAAACTATTATGTATAAAAATAAATAAAAATCTGTTTTAGAATGTAGAAGTATAGCCCTTTCATATAATATCCCACTCAGTATAGTTATCATACTTTGAAATTTCAAACCCCCGATTTTCCCCCTTTTTTAATTAAACTAAAAATAATTTTCGATTTTTTTTTATTTTAATGATGTTAGGCCACTATTATACACAACTATTCCAAATTTCATGTCGATAGCTTTAATAGTTACTGAAATAATCGACTGTGACAGACGGACGGACGGACGGACGAACGGAGAAAGTCGCACCATAAGGGTTCCATTTTTACCATTTTGGTACAGAACCCTAAAAAGCTAAATGTAATGACCACACAAGTAAACACAACTTTTCTAATTATTCTTTACAAAAGCTAAAAACACGAAAAATAACAACATACTTAACATGGCAATACAACTAAAAATAGGAGATAAAAGTGATTCAACTACCCAAGTCATATTTTGGCATAATATCATCTATCCATCCATAATCTAACTTATGGCTGAAATGCGTGGTATACTTACTTACCTACCTAAAGATTTAGGTACTTCTTTGCGCGATCTTAACCCCAATCGTTTCGGGTTTGCAGGCGATATAGCATTTACTTTATTACAATGTAATAAAATTTCAGGGACACTTTATAGCCACATTTTTTGAGGGCGCCAGGTCCTTTATAGACGACTAGATGATTCCCGCGACTTCGTCCGCGTGGATTAAGATTTTATGATTCCCGCGGGAACTCTTTAATTTTCCGGGATAAAAAGCCTATGTCCTTCCCCGGGATACAATCGACCCCTGTACCAAATTTCATCAAAATCGGTTGAGCAGATGGGCCGTGAAAGCGTAGCAGACAGATAGACGGACAGACACACTTTCGCATTTATAATATTAGTAAGCATGGATGTCATAGCGTAGGTATATTTAATTTGGTATCACTAGTAAAAGCTGAATCGATTGGTAGCGTAGGTATATCTACTTGGTAGCCTAACTGTTGGGAATTTGGAAAATTCGATGTAATATTGTTATTTAACCTACTTTCTGTGATTAAATAGAACAAATACTGTGTCTATAGAGGAGAATTTTCTTTTCCTTTTGAGTTGACAATAGGTTGAAATTAGGCGCGTTTGGAGCGTTCAGCGGTATTGTACAAAGCGCTGCTTGCTTTATAACAGAGCTTTGAACAATAAGGGCGGGACTGGAACTGAAAACGCTATATTTAGGCGTAACGAAACGCGCCTTGGGCGCCGCTTCATCATTAAACAACGTAAGACACAGAATATTGTACAAGATCTGTTTAGTAAGATGTGATTTATTGTTGAAGGAAAGTATAATTGGGAAAGAATCGGTTTGCCGCGTCTCGAGTCTCGACGAACGGCCGGAGTACCTAGTCGTACTTAGTAATTTAGTAGGTATAGGGTGGAACGATGACATCCGGATAGTAGATGTAAATGGATGCAAACAGCCAAAGATAGGCGACTTTGACGCAATCTGAAAGAGGTCCATGTCCAACAATGGGTGATGATGGATGATGATTGGGCAACAGATGTCAACTGGAAAATCCAATCATGCAGGGTGTTAAGTAGGTACGCTTATAAGAATCGTCCGAGTTGCCAGTGATGACATAGATCCGAGATATGATCGCTAGCCATCACTGAGAGATAGATGCCTGAGAGTTACTTACCAGACGATAGAGAAAGCTCCGCTCATAGTTTATGTGTGTAAAAATTTGCTTATGATCACTGCACGTTTCGCTACGTGATCAAATCAGAAATAAGGACCGAAGGCAACTCATCAGGTTGTGAAGCTGAAAAAGCAATGTGCGGGGCATTTTATTCGTGCAAGGGCGGGGCACATAGTTTGAAGAACCGATCGGCAGACGTTGGGGTCCCAAATCCTATTGTGCTGAAACGGCAACCTCATACCGCAGCGTTTTATTAAAGCTAGATGCATACCAAACTCGAACATACATACGAAACATTCTATAGTAGGCAACCACACAAAATATTACCAACGTGCATAAGCGATTTTATTTGGACGGGATCCAAATATCCATCACCTGCAGCCGTGAACAATAAATCGCACAAGGGCCGTACACGAATATGAATTTAATAAAAATCCCAACCCATTGAGGATGTCGCTTACGTATCTCTTCACGAGCCAAGACGACATAATATTATTATGTACTAGATGATTCCCGCGACTCCGTCCGCGTGGATTAAGATTGTTTGATTCCCGCGGGAACTCTTTAATTTTCCGGGTTAAAAAGTAGCCTATGTCCTTCCCCGGGATAGGTAGGTAGGATACAATCTACCCGTGTACCAAATTTCATCAAAATTGGTTTTGCAGATGGGCCGTGAAAGCGTAGCAGACAGACAGACAGACAAACGGACAGACAGACAGACACACTTTCGCATTTATAATATTAGTATGGATATTATTTACCTATATGTAAGTATATTATTTACCTGTACAACCAGATGATGCCCGCAACTTCAGGTTTATTCTATTTCGTGGAACCTCTTTTATTTTTCGATGTTATGCCTATGTTTAGAAAAAACCGGCCAAGTGCGAGTCGGACTCGCGCACCGAGGGTTCCGTACAAACCTGTAGTAAGTAAGTTTTACGATTTATGACGTATTAAAAATAAAAATTACGTTTGTTGTATGGGAGCCCCCCTTTAATATTTACTTTATTGATATTTAATTATTTATTTTGAAAGGTACCTAATATACAAGTTAATATTCTGTGAAAATTTTAACCGTCTACCTGTTACCGTTTTTAATATTGAGCAAAAAAATACGAAAAAAACACGTTTATTGTATGGGGACCCCCCTTAATATATATATTTTTTTAATTTTTAGTATTTGTTGTTATAGCGGCAACGGAAATACATCATATTTTGTGAAAATTTCAGCTTTCTAGCTATCACGGTTTATGAGATACAGCCTGGAGACAGACAGACAGCGGAGTCTTAGTAATAGGGTCCCGTTTTTACCCTTTGGGTACGGAATCCTAAAAACAAGCTATGGGTAGGTAATCTGCCTAATCGCAAATCAGGCAACTCCAGAATCTGACTAATATCAAGTAAAGGCCTGTTTCAACTCTTCAATCAGTCTCGGTCTTTTAACTAAAGTGGCAGGTTTTACGATGCAATTCTACCAAATTCGTGTGCATTTTCATCTCGAGTGAATGGACAGAAAGACACTGCGAACATTTTTGCTTTTGCGAGTCCACCGAGAAACATTTGTGCCGCACACTGGTGGAATCGCACCATATCACGCATTTGACTAAGTAGTTATTACCGATTGACTCTGTAAAATAACTCTAGTTGACTATCTATCCTAAAATACGAGTATAAAGAGCCCACACAAAACTCGACTGAGTTTGTTGTGGGCCCTTCTCAGAGGGCGCGTTTTGAACCCTCGTAGCTGTAGTTTTAAGATACCGTAAATGATTATTACCAGCATCAAATCATCAAATAAATATTATAAATGCGAAAGTTTGGATGGATGTATGGATGTATGGATGTATGGATGTTTGTTACTCAATCACGCTCCAACGGCTGAATGGATCTGGATGAAATTTGGCACAGAGAATAGAGATAGATTATAGTCTGGAATAGCACATAGGCTACTTTTTATCCCGGAATATTAAAGAGTTCCCGCGGGAACCAAAAAACCTCAATCCACGCGGACTAAGTCGCGGGCATCAGCTAGTGTTTTATAAGTTTCGGACGTCAATAAGTGTACAGTGTACCTAGTACCTACCTTCTTAAATTGAATAAATAAATAATGATTGATTGATTGATTGATTGATTGATATAGCCTGGTACTTACGAAAAGTCTATGATAAATAATTTCATGAGTCGTCAATTTTTCCCACACTGTTTGTGAAAGGCCGCCCCATCCGTAAATATTGGTTTGGTCGAAGCGCCAAATACGTTCCACTTGGATCCAGTCCAAATAGGCTTCGCAGACAGACTATGAGGAAGAATTCGTATAATTTCGCCCAATATGATTACATAAATTAATGAGATATTTACGGCCTACTAAACTTTGTAAAATAGTTAAACACCGATTTCATTCTTTTCATTTCATTTATTTATTTACTAGATGATGCCCGCAACTTCGTCCGCGTGTATTAGGTTTGTCCTTCCCCGGGATACAAACTGTCCCTATACCAAATTTCATCAAAATCGTTTGAACAGATGGGCCGTGAAAGCGTAGCAGACAGACAGACAAACAGACACACTTTCGCATTTATAATATTAGTATGGATTGCAGATTGTGTGTAGGTATACATAAGTAAGATCTTTAAAAACCTCTCAAACACAAAACAATTATTTCTCTTTCTGTCTTCAGTAATTTGACATTCGAAAGAAGAAGCATTACTTACTTATTAAACTAAACAATATGGACGTCCCTTATAACAATTTAGCGAAGGACCCGTTTGCGGAAGGAAATGGGGATAGGTACGCATGCCCAGAAAACTCCTAACATTATGGGAAGGGGTCACGACCCTCAGCAATGAGGAGTGTCGTGTAGAAATAGAGAGAGGGGTTGGGTTTAACTACCATACCCCTTCAAACTTAGGTAAGATAGCGCTCAATTTGGTCCTAAAAAGCTGAAATTTTGCAAAGAGGTCCCCTATAAATAATGTAGGTAGATATTTAGTAAGAAAGCTACTTTCCCGTCCGAAATAAGGCTTAAATTTAAAGTAGGGAAATTCCAACAGGAGCAAAGGCGCGGCTGGTCGGTCACTAGAAAATACCTAATACGAGTAGGTATAAAGATACAATTAGCATGTTACTCAGCGCTAACTTAATATAGCCATCAAGTAAGATTGGTATTAACGGTAAAAGTGGAACAAACACGAGGACAGGCTCAGGCAATACCTAGTGTCAACCAACTATGATACCATTAACCTCTTATGGTTGTGTCAAGGGAGGAAAACCTATACGCGGCGAAACATATCTTTTTACATTAGCAATAAATACTTACTTATAAGGAACTTCACATTTCGAACGCGGTGCGGAGAAACGCGGTGAGTTGACCGCGGCTGTCGGATAATTCCGGCAATCTAAAATTATCGTACATCTACTAAAATGCATTCGAACCCTGAGTTAAAGCAGTGAGAACTTCATTGGATCTCCCTCGAACGCCTGCAAAGTGATGTCCTAGACATCTTTTGGTAAATATAAGTAGTTCACGGAATACACAGAACGAGGTTGTCATTGATTTAACTGCATACAATTTGCGCGCATACTATACATATTACCTAGGTACATACTTAGTCGTCCATGGACTCGTTTGACTCATCGGTTATTTCTTATATTATGCACTGCCAGAACATGAGTTCCCTTCCGGCTTCCGTTTCCCCCGCTAGCTATAATATTATTGAATACCTGCAAAAGAAGAGTGAATCGGTAGGCATTTTAAAAGCTTTGGGTATTGCACAAAGCAGCACAACGCGTTCGATGTGACGCGGTCTTTAAAAATAATTATTTATGATAAGTCAGCAACCTTATTCTGAAAAAGCTCCATCAATCATTGTTATAGATAATCTCAATTGTTGTGATTGGCTAAGTTTTTGGAAATCAGGCTGAAACATTGGATTTTCGCCAATAACGACACAGTGTTAGTCAATCAGAGGTGATTTCGATCGCTACATTGTAGCAATCATTAACCGTAACATAGATCCTTGTAACAAGCCTATTCCGTAAAAGCATCTATCATTGTTACAATCTCAATAGCTGGCTATTCTGGCTGCCACAATGGATTTTGACCAATAACGAAAGAGACTTAGCAAATCATAGGTGATTACGATCTTTACACTAAAAAAATTATGGCTCTGTAGGTATACTATATCAAGGCTCGATCATAAATATTTTATTACAAGAAAATCGCAGGCAAACTGCGATTTTATTTCATGACCAGGTGGCACTGTTCCCGATCAAATGGAAAATAACACTGTACTGACTGTACCTACCGAGTATTTTTCGTACGGTTGAATTTATTAATTAATAAATAAGGCACGGAACGCTGTTTGTTTGACCGATAAAATTTATTCGATAATTTTATTACGGATCCCTGCATTTTATTGCCCATTAACTTATCCGTACGCTTGTGAAAATATTCGCGAACGAGCAATATTTTGGTAAATAGGATAGGGTTGTACCTTTTTAGGGAAAATTCCTGTTTCGCATTCAATTTTCCCATGACTAGTTTACATAATATTTTATGTACACAATGATTTATTCGATTTTTCGGGATAAATTATAGTAGCCTATGACCGTTCCCAGGATGCAACCTACTTATCTCAGTCCAAAATTTTTCAAAATCAGTTGAACAGATGGACCGTTAAAGCGTAGCAGCCAGAGGGACACCCTCACATTTAAAATAATTATCAATTGGTATGGATTAAGCATTAGGTACCTGCAGATGAATAATTAATTAGTCATGCTTATCAGCCCCCCGATAAACAATCGTAATGGTAAACGTTTGTCAAACATATAATTCGAATTATTTAAACCCGGGGGTTCATAGATGCCTGCATGTCAAGAAGCATATGTACGAACAGTTCGCGTAGTATGTTTTAATCAATTGGGCCTCTGAGATGGTCAGCCCAATATTTTATGTCACAGTCATGTTGGGAAAGAAGCAAAAATAATATTATTTTTGCATCTTTCTCGTTGATTTTTCTCGCGAAAACCTCGTGATATTGTAATGTTTAGGTGTACGTAGGTACTTAATTATTAAATTGGCTGCGGGTAAATGTTATTCCATGTTCTGTGCTCGCGGCGTTTTGTTGATTTTTTTTTGTAATTAATACGCATCTTGACGTTTGAAATGTTACAGTTTGAATATTAAATGCAATGTGCGGTTGCTGTTTCAAATATTTATACATTTTCAGTTTGGGAAAGAAAAATAGGGCCATTAATGCCCCATGGCTGGTTAAAGGCCTCTTTTTAATGTATGTGAAATCTCAATATTCTACACTCAGTGACGAAAACCTACTTTACGTTCATAAATGTAACACGGCCAGGGGGCATACCTATACTACCATCGTCGCTTAAATCCGTATTGTTTTAATACTGTCGACGTTCGTGTTTTAGAATTATATAATCTTTATTTTAGGGACGTCAAGGTACGTGACTAAACTGTCATTTTGAAGTACTTATTACTGCTTAAAACAGGGGGTTAGTGACCAACCCCTTGTTTCGCCTTTTATACTTATTCTAAGAAGATTATTCTCGTCCTCACTTATGAGTAGAATTTCTGATATCAGATAAGCAATACCTACCTATTTCAATACAAAAATTATGTATGAACTCTGATCTCAATAGTCACTGATGTTGAATGTGAACGGACCGAGCCTTTTATCTTTCATCAGTCCAATGAGTTTAATCCATCTGATTGGATTGCAATTCTATCGAAATTTTATTTCCAGTCATATTACTTAACTACTTGTGTTAATAATATTAATCCAGCTCGAAGGACCAATTTTGTAAACTGCTCTCTTCGTCTCTGGAGTCTGGACATAATCCTCATTGCCGAGGTTCATTAACCGCATAATGGTAGGGGTTTTTGAGTTTATAATGCAGTGAACACCTTCAGTTACTTTAATCCTCAAGAGGTTCCCAGTTTTCATAATAATATGTCCGGTTACAAAATAAGTAGGTACGTATCCATAAAAACCGTGTAACTAGTTCTAAGCCAAGTCAATAACTTACAACGTCGTCAAAGTAAGAAAAAGGTTACTTACTCAACATAAAATGACGACTGATCGCAAATCGTCAGCCCTTTTAAGTCAAGGCTACAACCTTGCAAGATGGCGTGGCGTGCTATGGATCTGCATAATTGGATTCCTATAATTGGATTCCGTCGTAAATGCGTACTCAGCTTAATCTAATAACCATATCTACTCATGATGGGAATGTTTTATTTTATTGTTTTCAATAGCATATTGGTTCTCTCTCTCTCTCTGCATTGTATTCTTCGTTGCTGAGGGTCGTGACCCCTTTCCATTAATTACATAATGGTGGGTGTTTTCGTAGGATAATAATGTGGTGAGTTCCCAGGTCCTTCCGCATACGACTCGACTAAGAGTATTTTCAACTCTTAGGTAGGTATGTAACGATTATTATCAGATAGGTATTTCATATTAGTATAATAACCGGGACCGACAGCTTTGGGTGCTCTACGAAGCACGGAGGAAACGAAAAAGCCATATTTGAACCACGAAATTTGGTCACCCATCCAGTTGCCGACTTGCATTAGCGTTGATTATTTGCAATCGATTGATATGCGTTGTCTCAACTAGGCCACTCGTCCCTCCAACTCAAGCTTATTGGTAGTGATCGTTTCTTTTGTTTGAATTCCATGCTTTCTTGAACACCCATAGAAACTTGCGGAGATCTAAGTAGATAATATACGAGAATATAATACCTAAGCGTTTTAAAATTAAAAGCAGCGCTCGCGCTGGGAAAAAATACCTGCAACTTGCTACGGCCCATTTGAGATTCAGGATCCTTTCTTCAAATAGGTAAGCCATGATTAAAAAAATGTTTCTTTAGCTAAGTACTATCCTGTACTAAACAATGCACTCAGAAAACTTCTCTAGGGACAATAATTCCTTTTCTCTAGAATCTGGAAGCACTATAAATAACAGACTAAAATCCCCGAGAGAATTGCATCCAGGCGAGAATTTAAATAGATAATGCAGAAATAAAGCCACGTTATTTCCACTGGCTTGCTGTTTTTATAGTAAGGAATTTTATACATCCGTAAAACCTGCATTTTGCACTTTGGATTTGCCCATTAAATAAAACTGTTTTTTTAACTAGCTGAAAAAATTTAAAGCTTGCATTGAGAGCATCATCCATCCTGCAGGTCGTTAGCTTAGCTTAGGTAGGAATGTAACTAGTCGTTTATTAGTATTTAATTATTATTGTGGTGCATTTTCGGAGCAACCAAATAATAAACCTAAACGAGACAGCTGTTCCTGTAAAAAAAAGAAACGAGCCGAATTGAGAACCTCCTCCTTTTTTGGAAGTCGGTTCTAATAACTATGCCTATACCAGCCAACGAAATAGAATATACTTATGTACTAAAATTTATCATCAATGATACCAGCGAAGTCTGGAAATCTCTAGGTAGGTATACATACCTACTTAACTCAAATAAATCAAGGCATGGATTCGACGGTAGATTTTGGACTGGTACCTATTAGCTATTTAGTTAAATCGTATTTTGGCTATTATCTCGGTTCCATCTGAAAGTCTGGCAAATTCACGAGACCTAGTGTTTTTAGCGAAAACTTCTTTATTATTGTAACTTTTCTCTGTTAAAAAAAAGCTGGACATTTCTACTTTGGTTTTCGCCAAAGTGGCACAATATTTTTAGTGACAACATTTGACGGCTGTGAAACCGGCACAACTTCCGTTTCAAATGCCACATGCAGCGCATTGTTTTCGTAAAGTTTTCCGATACAATGAAAAATATGCAGGTTGGCTAGATTTGAATTACAGTAAACATAATTTGCGATTTGGTTCATTATATTTGACCTAAGTAAGTACTTACTTCTTCAAAATTTCTCGCTTGTTGTTTAGAATTTTTCTCACAATAAGTACCTACCTATTAGGATTTTATTTTATCATTGAAACTACAGTTTAATATGCCTAACAGAAGGTATTTGTTTACCCAATCTTCGTAAATAGCGTTTCTTCATCTCTGAAATCTTGAAAGTCTTCCGTACCTACCTTTTCACCATAGCGAAAAATGGTCTCCTTCATATTCTGATTGATCACTATCCAGCCACTTTCATTCATTTGGTCTATGCCATCATTATCCATGGACCTCGGTGCGACAGACATAAATAAGTGCCTTTGTCTATCGGTTTTAATACATAGGTACCTAAATATTCTCCCTTTCCCTCATGTCCCTTTGTCATCATTTAAACGTTCAAACGCTGCTGTTGAAGCTCTACATGTGTAGATTGGGTAAGCAAATTACCTCCAAGCAGCCTCAAAATGGCTTTTCTTCATCTCTGAAATCTTGTAAGTCTTCCAGTCCTTCTCCACCATTGTAGCCCGAGATCCCGCTGCAGGATTGTTACATGTATCGAGTAACTACGTGATCAAAAACTAATTGTTATGTATAATTATAAAATGGGGGAATATATATTTGCCAGGGTGCCAATCAAAAAGTGGCCGCTAGTATTTTTAATTAAAATAATTGTTTGCGTCTAAGTAATTTAGTTTACTTTGTGCGAACTAGATGGCACCAACCTGGCAAATATATATTCCCCCATTTTATAATTATACATAACAATTAGTTTTTGATCACGTACTCGATACATGTAACAATCCTGCAGCGGGATCTCGGGCTATTACGAACTACGGTCTCTTTAATATTATAGAGATCCAGCCACTATGATAGAGATTAACCAGAATTCAGGTCTGGCGACTTTAACCTTCATTTTCGTAACTCAGTTTTGTAATTTTGTAAAAAATTAAAAGATAATTACACGAACAACAGCCAAACGAAAATTTATTGGCAAACAATTTTCAACAAAAAGAACGTTGTCTTTAGAGTACACTACAGCCGGCTTCATTCATAAAAAAACTACAATTGAGCATTCATTGTGCCAGCTTAAAATGTCTACGAGAGAAAAAAGTTAGCAACTGCCCCCACTTAGCGAAGTACCGCCCACTTGGCAAGCCTCCGATACCATCTAAGCTAATGGCCGCAAAAAGTCTACGGTCCCTCCGTATTTTCATTTGCAATAAATCAAATATTCGCTGTGACAAATTGGTAAAAAAGCTCCTGATTTACAGACGTTAATTTATTTCATTAATATGCTTCGGTGGTTCGTGAATAACAATTTTATGGAGAAACTTTTTTGTTTCGAAAACATTTTGCATATAGAGTTTCGTTGTTGTTCAAATATTACTTTTTTCAGCTTATTCCGAGTTTTAGTTTCGATTTTCAGTTGAGAGAAGGTGAAGAGTACAGGATTTATATTTTCTGTTGCATTGAAAATGAATCTAACCATTGTTTTGGGTAGTTTTCTTTTAACTATATTAACCAGACAGAAGCCTGTAAATACCTGGTACTTACTGTTTAAATCATTACTCATAGACCCCACCTACATACACGAGTTTAAAAGTGCAATGGCCTTCAATGAATCATATCATAGTCATGTTTCGGTACATTACTTGCCTCTTTTGTTATTGATGTTTTTAGTTCTTATCTCATTTAAGAGAACATTCAGAAAATTACCTAGGTATCTACATATTGGTATAGGCCTAGACTTTGACACGCGGAATGTTCCTGAGCTCCCACCCATCATTTATCAAAGGCTCCAAAGCCTTGTCAAAGCATCAGCCTGCATGCAGTGCATGATGCACTGTTAAAGGACGATATTATAAAGTGGAATATACCTGCTGGACTTACCTAGACCATTACATTAAGATACCAACCACAATCCTCCGCCTACCTTTAGCGCTTGGTTGTTATCATACCTGCTTGCAAATAGTGATGCAGCCTTGTCAAAATCTTTGTAAGTTGGCAATTATCAGCGAATTAATAAACCGACAAACGTATACACTCATACCAAGCTGCATGCTCCATTTCTATGAGCTACCAAGATCATAGAAAGCCTCTTTTTGTCGCGGAATGAATTAAAACTAAAGAAAAGAAGCGAAGCCTTAGAAAAAATATTAGCTGGCACCACAGGCTGGTACCTACAGAACGTAGTGATTGTATACTCTTTGGTACCTACTTCATACTAAGTATTGGAGTTGAAGCTGTCTTTTCCTAAAATTCATAAAAATTCTCGTCAAAATATCCGACCGGTCAAGAGTGACCGACATTGACGGATTGATGTTACCGCCACCCGCCCGTCATTAGCTCCGCGACCTAGATTGTGATTGAATTTTTAAAAAGTTTGGCAGACAGGATTTTTTTTATTAAATTTCAGTTTAGGATCATTTTTAACTTTTTCATCCAACTCTCTGGTAGTAGGAATTTCAAACATAGACTTGGAAGCTTTATTTAGATCAATTTGGAAAAATTATATTATTCTTTTTTATTCGCCATTGAAATATTCAAAGTAAGAGCCCGAGAAATACAGTCCACTGACAAGGGTTTCCATGTAGAAGCAAATGTTTTTTTGATTTCCGCGGGAATTGCTTAATTTTCCGGGATAACAAGCCTATGTCACTCTCCAGGTCCTCAACTATACCCAATACCCATGAAAAAAAATCACGTCGAACCGTTGCTCTGTTGCGGCGTGATTGAAGGACAAATCAACAAACAAACACACTTTCGCATTTATAATATTAGTATGCTAATTTTAAGACTACATAGAACAATAAGCTGGTAATAAATATAATACTTAATAAGAATAACAGTCCTATTCGTAATCAATTTGCTCGCTATAATTTATAAAATAAAATAAATAAAAAAGCCCTTTATTCACTATTACGTTATTGTCATACAAAGATTTTTAGGGAGTAGGTCTTTTGCCACCAGTGGATGGCGTACTCGTAGGTAAGTAAATAAAAGAGGAGACTTACAGTTCAAGTTCACTTTACTCCCTTCGATTTTTCCAGAAGCACAGTTACACAGAAGAAACAGATATAGGCACAAGTAGGTACAAGAATTAGTCGGCACAGAAGTAGAAGTAGAAATATAGGACAGGTACAAATACTATAGTTAATCCTCTATGCAGGATACAGGTAGGTACTGTATACGTAAGCGCGCGTAGCGGCTAAGAGAAGCGTGCGTTCAGTGTCGAGACTGGGAGTGTACTGGTTTTTCAACGGCCGGCCGCCGTTGGGCTGCGCGTGCGCCGGCCCGATAGCTAACGGGACTTCATAAGGCTGGCGCGTGGTCGATAATATCGACTATCGACGCGCGCCTTATCGACACTGGTAGGCAATATTAAAAAGTAATTGTAATTTGTGAGTAAAGGTGTGTGTAAATGTATGTGTATGTAAAAGTAGCCTACACCACCCCCCTCCAGACCGTCAAGGTCGATAGAAATCGGGAAATTTCACCTGTCGGCCCGAACGTGTCACGTAATTCTTGGGGATCAGTGATTCCTCGTTTTGGGGTTCTTCTTCATGAACGGACAGTATGAAGGCCGGTTTCAGGCGGTCAATGGAAACTGTCATTTCTTTATTCTTACAAAGGATTTTGAATACCTTATCTCCTCTACTCAGTACCTTGTGTGGCCCAGAATAAGCAGCTTGGAGAGAACCTCGCGTTGCGTCTTCGCGAAGGAACACGGTATCGCAGGTTTGCAGCTCCTTGTAAACAAAAACTCTGGGCTTACCGTGTCGAGAAGTTGGCACGGGTCGCAATTTTGCGGCGAAGTTCCGGAGCCTGGCGGAGAATTCCGAAACGTCAGTGGTACCGCTAACGGTAGGCTCGAGGAACTCACCAGGCAGCCTTAGCGACTCTCCGTAAACTAATTCGGCTGAGGAGGTTTGCAAATCTTCTTTATACGAAGCTCTTATGCCCAACAAGACCCATGGTAATGACTCTGTCCACCTGTCATTGGCGTGGCAAACTATTGCCGCCTTAAGTTGACGGTGAAACCGTTCGACCAACCCATTGCATGCAGGATGGTATGCTGTCGTTCGTTTATGCTCGAAACCAGCCAGCTCCGATAAGCATTTGAATAAGGCTGACTCAAATTGGCGGCCTCTGTCCGTTGTAATGACAGCCGGGCAGCCAAAACGAGCTATCCATGTTGACAGCAGGGCTTTTGCGACCGTCTCCGCTGTGATATCCTCGATGGGCGTTGCTTCTGGCCATCGAGTGTACCGGTCTACGGCCGTCAAGCAGTAGCGAAAGCCTTGTGAAATGGGAAGTGGACCAACCAAGTCGATATGGATCTGCTGAAATCGAAAACGCGGTAAGTTATAGGTGCCGAGTGGTGCGGTCACGTGACGGTTGACCTTCGCCCGTTGGCACGATATGCAAGCGCGTGACCACTCCCTACAGTCCTTTTTCATCCCTGGCCAAACGAATCGCTCGGATACCAATTTGGCCGAAGCGTTTGCACCAGGGTGGCTTAAGGAGTGTAGGCTATCAAATACCTGTTTCCGATACTGTTTCGGGACGAAAGGTCTCGAAGTTGGAGTACTTGTGTCGCAATACAGAGGCACTTGGCTTCCAGGTATATGCAACTTTTGAATTTGCAAGGATGATCCATCCCTCAAGAGGTTCTCGAGTTCAGGGTCAGAAGCTTGACCTTGGGCTAGTGTCTCGAGGCTGACGGGTGCCCCCAGTTCTTCGATGCGTGACAGGGTATCTGCCACGACATTATCCTTACCTGATATATATGGCGGATATCCGTGGTGAACTGGGCGATGAAGTCAAGATGCCTGTACTGCCTAGGCGAGCAGCTGTTCTTCCTTTCATGGAATGCAAAACTGATCGGCTTGTGGTCAGTGTATACGACAAAATGCCTGGCCTCTAACATGTGCCGGAAATATTTTATGGCCTCGTATATGGCTAGTAACTCCCTATCATAAGGCGAGTAGTTAGCTTGCGACGGACTCAGCTTGTGGGAAAAGAAAGCTAATGGTTCCCACGCACCTTCTTTGTACTGTTGCAAAACTGCGCCTATGGCTTTATCCGACGCATCAGTTACAACAGCGAGTTTGGCCGTGCAATCAGGATGAGCTAGTAAGGCTGCGTTAGCTAAACTCACCTTACATGCCTGAAACGCCGCCAAGGCCTCTTCGGTCAGCTGAATTGGCTGCGATCCTTTCACCGAACCTGTTAACAAAGCATGTAGCGGAGCCTGGATCTGAGCTGCTTGCGGAAGGAATCTCCTATAAAAATTCAGCATACCCAGAAAGCCTCTAAGCTGACGTACATTAGTGGGGACCGGGAAATCCTGAACCGCCTTCACTTTCGCGTCCAGTGGTTTCGTACCGCTTTCCGATATGGAGTACCCTAGGAAGGTTACCTCACTGGCACCGAGGACGCACTTCGACGTGTTGAGTAACATCCCGTACTGCTTCAGCCGTTTGAAAACCTCGCGCAGATGCTCTTGGTGCTCTTCTTCGCTTTTCGAATACACAAGAAAGTCGTCCAAGTATGTGTAGACGAAATCTAAGCCCCTGGTCATCTCATCCACAAACCGTTGGAATGTTTGACCTGCGTTCCTAAGACCAAATGTCATGTATGGAAATTCAAACATTCCAAACGGTGTGGTAATGCTGGTCTTAGGAATATCATCAGGGTTGATAGGTATCTGATTATATGCTTTTTCAAGATCCAAGGTACTGAAAACTTTACAGCCTGAAATGCTATGCGTGAAGTCTTGGATATGCTTAATCGGATACCTATCTGGTATCGTGCGGGCATTAAGCTTGCGATAGTCGCCGCATGGACGCCAGCCGTTGTCCTTTTTTGGAGCGAGATGCAAGGGCGACGACCATGGGCTCTCAGAGGGCCTAGCTGTACCGTTGGCCAGCATAGACTGAAACACTTTTTGAGCAATCTTGAGCTTGTCTGGAGCTAAACGACGGGGAGGTGATGATACTGGAGGGCCTGGAGTGGTGCGTATGAAATGGACTGTGTTGTGTGGTGCAGTGTGATACCTACCAGCTGGTCGTGTTATCTCGGGAAACTCGTCAAGAATTTTGTGATATCGCGTCTCACCAGTCACGACCTTTACAGAAGATACATTCTTACAATTAGCCAATGAAGCCGTAGCTGTTACAGAAGTAAGATTATCAATTAAGCGCTTATTGCGAATATCTACAGCTAGATTATAATAATTAAGAAAATCTACGCCTATTATTGGTTTTGTCACGTCCGCGACAACGAAACGCCACAAGAAAGTCCTTCGCAGTCCAAAATCTAGATCTAAATTTAGAAAACCGTAAGTAGCTATCTTTGAACCGTTTGCTGCACACAGGGTATATTCAGTCCGAGTACGACGTTCACTTAGCGCTGACCGCGGGAAGACACACAGGTCGCTGCCTGTGTCGACCAGGAACTGCGTCTTCGACGACCGATCAGTCACGAACAGGCGACCAGTAGATGTTGAAGGGCAATCGTTCGTCGCCATTACCGACCGCCCGTTGAGTTTTCCGACTTGAAGTCACAGGGTGGAATGCATGTGCGAGCCTTCTCTCCATGTTTGTTGTGGTACCAGCACAGCGGGAACTTCCTGTAGTTGGACTGTGATCGCTGCCTCGAGGAACTGCGACTGCGATGAGGTGTGCGATTACGTGGTCTGCCGGTTCTCTGCATCGCCAGCTGCTGGACCTGCCTCCGGAGCTCAGCTATTTCCCTCGTGAGGTCACTGACGACTGAGCTAGGGACGTGACTACTCACGGAAGCGACATTTGGTGTTGATGTAGCAAGGTCGTTAACTCGATCTGCCAAGTCGGCTAAGTCCTCGAGTGGAGTCGCTGCTGGCTGTCCTGTGAGCACCGTCTGGACACCATGCGGAAGTCGGCTAACCCAAATAGTCTTCAAAAAGTCGTCGGGAACGCCTGCGCCTGCTAGACCTTTGAGATGGCGAAGGAATTGAGAAGGTTTGCGATCTCCGAGCTCCTCATGCATCAACAACTGCTTCATCTTCTTCTCGTTGGATGCGCTCAACCTCCTAATCAACTCGCTTTTGAGTTTCTCGTACTTATCCGTAGCGGGAGGATTGACAATTATGTCCTTAATCTCCTTCGAGTGCTGGTTGTCGAGATGGCCAATTACGTAATTGAATTTCGTAGAATCGTTGGTGATCCCGGAAATAGCGAATTGTCCCTCGACCTGAGCGAACCAAATCTCTGGCTCTTCGGCCCAGAATGGTGGCACTCGTACTCCGACTTTGAATATGTCACTTCGGTTTATCGACATGTTGCCGTTCCCATCACTACAAGACGTTGATGACGTGCCTTTTGGATCTTTCTGCGACTGTTTATCCATGTTCTTAGCAAGGGGTCACCAGTTTAGGGAGTGGGTCTCTTGCCACCAGTGGATGGCGTACTCGTAGGTAAGTAAATAAAAGAGGAGACTTACAGTTCAAGTTCACTTTACTCCCTTCGATTTTTCCAGAAGCACAGTTACACAGAAGAAACAGATATAGGCACAAGTAGGTACAAGAATTAGTCGGCACAGAAGTAGAAGTAGAAATATAGGACAGGTACAAATACTATAGTTAATCCTCTATGCAGGATACAGGTAGGTACTGTATACGTAAGCGCGCGTAGCGGCTAAGAGAAGCGTGCGTTCAGTGTCGAGACTGGGAGCGTACTGGTTTTTCAACGGCCGGCCGCCGTTGGGCTGCGCGTGCGCCGGCCCGATAGCTAACGGGACTTCATAAGGCTGGCGCGTGGTCGATAATATCGACTATCGACGCGCGCCTTATCGACACTGGTAGGCAATATTAAAAAGTAATTGTAATTTGTGAGTAAAGGTGTGTGTAAATGTATGTGTATGTAAAAGTAGCCTACAGATTCATTACATAATTTAAAGTTACATATAAAGATTTACATTAATTTTAATTGATAAAAATAATAATAATAAACATAGGTACAGGTACAATAAAATTAACTTAAAATTAGTCGAATTAGTCAAATTTTGGTACACGTATAAAAGTCGCCTCTACGGCGTAGGCTCGCTATATAAGTATATAAAAGAAAACTGGCCACAGCCCTGTAAATAAATAAAGAACATTACATCAACCACCCGACCAACGACCTTAATGGATGAAATCATTATCACACGACTCACGGCTTCATGGAGTGAATAATAAGTCTTTATGAATAATATTTATTAAGAACTTATAATTCATATGCGTTGCTGTATGCTAATTCAGTCGTTTTATTCCTGTTGCGCGCTCTACCATTAAAATGAAGAACAAAGTGCATTATAATAATGTCCTCCCGACCGAATTTCGGCCACGGCGCGGTCTATCTCCAGAGAGTTTAGCCACCTGCACGGGAAACATTATAGTGCACAAGTGCGCTTAAACAGATGCACTCTCTGTTTCTTTACTCTCATAATCCGATGGGACGGAAAATCCGACACGACCGGAGAGAGATCAGGCACAGAACCAACGGCTTTTGTGCTCTCCGAGGCACGGGGGTGAAACACCGCCAACTTCCTCACTCCGGGCTAGTAGGTACTGAGAATGTCTTATCAGAAAAACCCATTACTTGTTATGGTCCGACCCGAGACTCGAACTCGAGACCTCGTCGGCCGCAGTCGTACATGCTGACCACTAGACTAACAAGGTAGTAAATAGTGCATTATGGATTTTGTGTCGTGCCTTATACGGCTACTATACTGAGACACTGCAATGAATAACTAATAGAAGAGCAGATCAAAATCCACTTCGTTTGGATAGACTACATCACCACACCATTTTCGTTTTATTTCTGGTTGGAATACTTTATGTGCGATTAGATAGACAACACCATGGTTGTTTTGAATGGGGTCGGAATAACACACGATGTGAGAGAATCCCGCAAACTCATATCTTTTTATTAAAACAAACTTATTAAAAGTGCTTTTGAATCGTCGAGTGAATCTACCACTGGTTCGGAATGACATTCCTACCGAGAAGAACCAACAAGAAACTCGGTGGTTGCTCTTTTAAAAAAAAATGCGAATATATCGAAACAATATTTTGACTGGTATCCTCAGAGAAAAATGATAGCGTGGTCATCCATATCAAACTTGATAGCAGCGTATAGCTACGCTTCTGATGGAGTGGGGTTGAATGGATATAGGGGTGGGGGGATAGATATATCGCGGTGGTCCTTCAACTACGATGAGCTTATGGAAGAAAGAAAGAATAAGCATTTCAAAAGATTCAAATAATTTTCAAAACTTCCAAACAAAGCCTAGGCTGGTTACCTCGTTTTTTTCCACTAAAAGTTAGCCCTTGAATGCGATCTCGCCTGATGGTAAGAGATGATGCAGTCTAAGATGGTAGCGGGCTAACCTGTTAGGGGTATGACAGTTACATTAAACCCATACCTCTTACACATAACAGCTTGTATTACGTACCACATTTTGAATGCATACATGCCTGTTGGTTAAAGCGTATTTGGAATTATCACGAAGGTTGAACATTATGGCCAAATGCCAGTTCCTACATTATTTATATGACAAATTTGTCTTCCTGTATAGCGTCGCCATACCGCTAATTGCAATCACGATGATGATCATGATGTGTCTTTAATTAATATGCATTGGTGGTAAAATCTTTGAGATTGTGTGAAGATAAGATTTGTGGAAGAAGATAATAATTGTTAAACCAAATTTCAAATTTCAATTTCAATTTATTTATTTTCATGTAGGACATACAGGTATCTCTTATGTTACGTCATGTTTTGACTCTACCACCGGTTCGGAAACTAGATTCTGCTGAGAAGAGCCGGCAAGAAACTCAGCAGTTGCTCTGTAAAACAAAGGAACTGCTGTAAATTTATTGTTTCTTGGTAGGTACACGATGATTTAGATTTTTTTTATCCCATGGGACGCTCTTTGCCTACAAACTATATCTATGCAAAAGATCGTGTTGATCCATTGCAGCGTGATTTGAAGGCAAATCAACAAACAAACACACTTTCGTTATTTAAAAACTTAAGAAGAATTTTATACGGTCATCATTCTCTTTAAATCTTTTCAAAAAGTCCTTATTCCTATAAAAATGCCGATTCTATTAGGTAAGTGTAAGATACACAACGCTGATTCATTTTGCACACCACGTATATTAAAAGACGTTAATCCTATTATTATTTATTATGATGTGATAGGATCATACTCGTATGATTCACACGCATCTCTGAACAATGTAAGGATCTTCTCAGAAATTTATCAATTAATAACCCCTTAACTTTTCGATAGCTATTGAAATAATAGACCTTACAGCTAGAGCTGGGATTTTATGAATTACCTAATGATCAGTGATAATAGTACGAAAATTAAAAAAAATCCCCGACACTAGAAAAAAGCTGATGATCTTCAAACTGCTGAACATATTTTCTTGAATCATAGCTAAGAACACTATCAATCAAATCACCTTTCAAACAAAATTTAAATCGGTTCATCCGTTAAGGAGCTCAAGCCTACAATGAAACAGATACACACACTTCCCTTTGTTTGCGTCGTGGGTTAAAAATGAGCTTTATTTATTTGCCACGAATGCTCACAATAAAATGGTGTTATAACAGTATGCGGAAAAGGAAATTAATGTACAGTTACATCATCAATCATCATCAACAACTGCGCTGTAGCCTTTTACAGACTCCCTCTATTCCCGCCATTTACGCTCGTTTTCCAACCCTTGAAAGCTCCATCGTAATGAAGTTACAACCCGATAAATAATATCCCAAATCCAAAGTCTCTCAGGAAAAGGACATTGATAATATGAAGCTGAAAGCTAAGATCTTGCACTGTTGTTTAATAACTTAAAATCAGATTGGCGAACCCCGACACATGCTTCCCTTTCAACAAAAATAACCCTTGACTGTATCTATACTAATATCATAAATGCGAAAGTTTGGATGGATGGATGGATGGATGGATGGATGTTTGTTACTCAATCATGTCAAAACGGCTGAACGGATCTGGATGTTTATACAGAGATAGATTATAGTCTGAAATAACCCATAGGCTACTTTTTAACCCGGAAAATTTAAGAGTTCCCGCGGGAACCAAAAAAACCTCAACCCACGCGGACGAATTCGCGGGCATCAGCTAGTAGAAAATAAATGGGATTAAAAAAGTTACATTTCAAAGAAGCTGACAGACTTTTTTTCCATTATTCCAGGTAGTGTTGGTGTTCATTCTGAGTATAGCATCGCTCATCATCTACTTCATCGACGCGTCCAGGTAACACCCATTCCTTTGACTAGATTAGTTGCAAAATGTAGTTACAATATTAATTGTACAATATCTTGTAATGCTGAATTCATAAGGAATACGTGAGTCCACAAATCAATGTGATATAAAATGTTTTGCTGGATATAGTAAATGTTAGCTTGTGTACCTGGGCTTGTGCTGATACTAGTCAAGATACTAAATAACTACATCTTTCGAAATTCTGCTAAGTATATTCATATTCCTCAGTAGCCTATGCTATTTCCTAATACTCTTGTGGTTGCTAAAGAATCTTTGTAAATGTAGGCTATCTAAGCGCCGTATCACAGGTGATATAAACGTAACTTGCTGTCATCTATATCTTAAAATCTATATCTGTACCTAGCACCAAAGTTGTAATAATCACATTACAACTATCGCAATTACCTATTGTTGTTGATTGAATTTGTGGTAATCTTGATACGGCTGTGCCTTATACCAAAAAGCAGAAAAGTATTCAGCCTATCGGAAACGATTACGATCGTCACAATGTAGCTATCAAACTTTGGTGCTAAGCCCTATATGTATTAAGGCCTAGACAAGAAGAACACGATCAGTTTCCTGAATAAAATATAAACAATACAAAATCAAATATTGGATAGAAGCAGGCGTTACTATACGGAAGTTCACGATAATCAAAGAACTAGAAGTTTAATTCTCTATAATCCGCCACAGCAGGTAAATCTATGTGGTACAGTGTAAGTATATCTTGCACTATTGTAGCTTTCGATATTCACCACACCACACAAATTTTCCAACGTACGTTTCACTCCGACACCGGAACATCTTCAGGAGATGTTGACTTGACAATGCACGATTGAAAGTGCAAGTACAATACGCTATACGCTGTACCACATGATTTACCTACTGTGGCGGATTATAGCGAATTAAACTTCTAGTTCTTTCATAATACAAAATCATCCTCCTAATCTGAGAGAATTTCAGAAATGAGACGTCATAAACAAAGTTGCACCTTGGCTAGGCCTGCGCGGGTATTCTTGATTTGTCTTGGTAATATGTGTTGAACAATAACTTGCACTATGCAACTGTCGTAGCATCTTGTGTAATATTAATTGACCTACTAGAGGTGATGTCTCTGTGTATTGTGTTACGGCCCTTAAATCTCTCTTGACTAATGTCCGCTAGCCCTAAACTTCAGCTGGTATCTGTATTAGTAGCTTGACCGTATCTTGGAGTGTATTGGTATTTGTTGTATTATTTTCATGTCTTCTTCTTGTAAACATATTCTTGTTTGTTTTTAGCGAGGAGGTGGAGCGATGCCAGAAATGGAGCGACAATATTACTCAGCAAATCGACCTTGCCTTTAACATATTTTTTATGGTCTACTTTTTTATACGAGTAAGTAATGATGAATCTAAAAAGAAATCGCAACCTGTTGGGAAATCGTGCTTCTTTTTGGATTTCCGAACGTTAATCAACGCCGGCGTGGTTATAGCTAACCTAACCAACAAAATGCCTCTTTAGAATAAATAACTTATTAAATTATTTATTAACGTTATTAATCACTAGCGGTCACCCGCGACTTCGTCCGCGTACAATTTGTGACTTCCTATAAGATTATGAAATTTTGCCGCTGCAAGAGGCCTATCCACAAATAAAAAGTCCTACCGCTAGTAGGTAAATATCGCGACTCGGTAGTTCATACCCATGGACAGTGGCGTGCACAGGGTTTGAAGAGGTCGCCCGCGACTTCGTCCGCATACAATTTTTGAATTCCTATGAGATTATGAAAATTTCCCGCTGCTAAAAGTCTATCTAAAGAGGCTTTTTACCCGTATATAGCTTATGCAGGTGTTCATTATTTAAAACTTATAACCTAAATCCCGATTTTCAAGTATCTAACTTCAAAAACATAGAACTTTCATTCAAACTTCCAACCCCCATTTCACCCTCTTTGGTGTAGATTTTCGAAAAAGTGCTTATACAGGTTATTATTATTTAAAACTGATAACCTAAATCCCGATTTTCAAGTCTCTAACTTCATAAACATAGAACTTTCATACAACCTTCCAACCCCCATTTCACCCCCTTTGTGGTAAATTTTCGTAAAACTGCTTACCTATACAGATTTTTATTATTTTAAACTAATAACTTAAATACCAATTTTCATGTCTCTAACTTCAAAAACGAAGGATTTTCATACAAACTTTAAACCCCCATTTCAACCCCTTAGGGGAGAATTTTCTCAAAACCGTTTCTTAGCTGACGTCTACACCATCGAAGGAACCTACCTTCCAAATTTCAAGTCCGTATGTTCTATAGTTCCTGAGATATCGTGATGAATCAGTGAGTGAGTCAGTCAGTGACCTTTCGCTTTTATATAATATATAGATTTATCCTGGTTGTAGAAAATTGATGTATCTGAGGACTGTAATACTTGTTATTTTCTTTTTCAGTTTATAGCAGCTAGTGACAAACTATGGTTCATGGTCGAGATGTATTCATTTGTAGATTATTTCACGATACCCCCATCATTTGTATCAATATACCTGGACAGAACGTGGATAGGTGAGTCCTTGTAGTATCTACTTTACTAAACTGAGATCTGAGGAGAGGTCAGCAAGTTGAAAATTGAAATTATAAATGTCAATTATTTCATGTTATATAGCAACCAATATCGTAATATTTACCTAGAGGGACTAACGCCACCTGGGGCCATACTGGCAACGCTTAATTTTATTGTTTCATTATTGTTGGCTTTCGTGTTTTAGAATTATAATCCTTATTTTAGGAACGTCAAGGTACGTGATATCAAACTGTCATTTTGAGTAATATTGCTTTAAGCGTCGGCAGTGTGGCCCCTGAACATCTGTAGTACCAAACGGCAACGTCAAGGAATTTGTCTAGATCTGTCCCATTAATTTATGGAAAAAATTAATAATCTGAAACATATTTCACATTGAACGTGGAAGAAGTTATGGTGGTGGAAGTATACCAGTTACCTACGATCCAATGAACACCCTAAGTGGTTAGGATGGCGATAATATTGAGTCAAATAATAGGGAGGATATTGGGGCTGAATCTGTTGTACACAATCTCTTAACTAAACTAAAATGATAGCATTAAAAATATTGCTAACACTTTCATAATATTCCCTTGCGGAAAGGGACAGAACAAGATTTAAAGCTGTCATTTTATTTTAGTTTAGAGATTGTGTTATACAAAATTGGCCCCAATTATCTTCTGTTGTAATAGGTATGTCAATATAATCATGCATAATGTTCAGTAAGTTCAAAAATGACAACTGAAATTTTTCCAATGCAGTTTTTCTCGTCACTAAACTTGACGTTATATTAATTAACTCAAAAGATTAAATTCTTGCCTTACTGACCACCGACAATATCTCATTTTATAGATGTCTCAATGTTACGATTATTATGTTTATGGTACCCTTATTTTTATCTTCCCCAGGGCTAAGGTTTCTTCGAGCTCTACGCTTAATGACCGTGCCTGATATTTTGCAGTACCTCAATATATTAAAAACATCGAGTTCAATTCGTTTGGCGCAATTAGTTTCTATCTTTATATCAGTATGGCTTACAGCGGCTGGCATTATTCATTTAGTAAGTTGTAGTTTTTCTTATCTTCGACAATTTTAATAGATCGTTATAACATGTTACTCTTGCCTTGGGTGTCTACTGTCTACAAAATATTATGTCCCCTTTAGCACGAAACTTGTGATTATCTTATTGATAAGGATACAATTATTTTGGTTGGCTGGAATCATGCTGAAACGGAGAATATTGGCCAATAATGTCTGCCAATCAGAGGTGATTCCGATGGGCATACAGAAATAATAATCACGTATTTCGTGCTAAGAGGGCAGGATCGCTAGTACCTATTGTGTATACCAAGATAATTTTTTAAGAGACTTGCGGTTATCTTGTAGAATCTTGTAGACAATCGCAATTCCGTGAAAATCTGTAGATATGGAGTTGTTCGGTCCGTCCAACATCCATACTATGTCCTTCATGCTCGTAATATGAAATTGGATTTTTTCAGTTGGAAAATTCTGGTGATCCATTGGAGTTTGACAATGCGCAATCATTGTCATATTGGACCTGTGTGTACTTTCTTATAGTCACCATGTCCACTGTAGGTTACGGTGATGTGTTCTGTCATACTGTGCTTGGCAGAACGTTTTTGGTTTTTTTTCTCCTCGTCGGCTTGGTAAGTTTCATTCCCATACACTTCTATACTAACATTAACGATATCTATTCTAATTAAATTTAAATTCACTACAATCTCTTAAAGTTCTAATTTGCAAGGAGGGGCAAGTAAGATTATGAATTGTGTTTCTACCTTATCATTTATTGCTTCGAATCTATCGATAAGACAGTCTTCGCCGAAACGAAGAGAAGAGTCTTTGACTCGTTACGCGTTGCGCTTGCGGTTCCTTGCATAAAGCCGTATTGAATAACAAAGCAAAAGGAAATATAACGATTCTTACCATATTAAGATTACCATATAATAGCTCACATGGGACTTGGTAGAGATCTGTACTTACTGGTTTAACGCACAGCTCGTTGAATGACCGTAAGCCTGTTAGTGCACTGACTAGAGCATGCCGAGCCGGCCGGGACACGACGCCGGCCGCCGCTCGGTCGCCGATCCGGCCATTCGGTCGCCGTTCTATGTGCAACCTTCTAACGCTTTCCGAGGAACATCTATCGTACGAGACGAGCTTCCCTTCGATCGATGATTTATTGCATGGATGTTTTCTTTTTCTTTTGCTTTGTTACGTGAAGACCACTCGTGCTGCCCACTCGTGCTGCAGGACGCCGGGCGACCCCCCCAGCGCCGGGCCCGCGCTCCCCTCCCCTCGCGTGCATGCGCACCTGTGCCTGGCTGTGTTCAGTTGCTCACATCACCGGTAGACACACACCCGTTCCTATTTTCTTTTATTTTCGCTCCGCTATCGGCCACACTCCTCCGTCACCTAGCGACACCGAGCCTCGAGGCGGGCATCGTCGTCCGCGACGGTGCCCGCGCGCAGACTCGCCTCCGACCGACACCGTGGTCTGTTGCAGGCGATGTTCGCTAGTAGCATTCCCGAAATTATAGAGCTGGTAGGAAGTAGGTCCAAGTACAGTGGCGAGCTGAAGCGCGAACATGGAAAAAGGTATCAGATTGATGTTTAACTCGAGAGCCGAAGCGACTCACCCCGCATGGCGCGAGCTGGGTCGCTCCCCTCTCGTCACCCGCAGCTTGCTCAGTGCCGTCAGATGTATTGCGTTATCTACTCGCGGCGGCGCGCGGGCCGGCGCGGGGCCAGGCGCGCGCCGCGCCCGCGCCAGGCGCGCCTGGGGCGTGCGCGACGCGCGCCGCGTCCGCGCCCGGCCGGCGCGCCGCCGCGCACTACCAAGCGTCTATACCGCGCTAGCTAGTCCGGCGATACCGTTTCTTTTTAAGTTCTGTTCATCGATAGCTAGCGTCAGCCTGCATGCCCCCGTCCCTCACGCTTGCACTAGCGCTAGGTAGCTCGGCACGGCACCTCCCGCACCTCAGTCGCACAGCCTCGCGCGCGGGTCGCGGCCGGGCGGGGCGGGGGGCGGGCGGGGCGGTCGCTCACTGGGTTTGTGTGTATAGGCTGTGTTCGCCAGCTGGATCCCCGAGATCACGGAGCTGGCGGCGCAGCGCAACAAATACGGCGGCCGGTACAACAAGGACGTCCGCCGCAGGTACCCTGCTCTCACGCCCCCGCTCCGAGGGCCTCCTCTCACGGTTTCGATCTGACTTGGTTGATTGAATGCGGAGTTTGCTAATGAAATTTATTAATCCTTCACTAGAATCGGTCTCTCGGTGCCGTGGCGCATGCTCGAAGAGTTAGCTCCCGGCGGCCGCGCCCCTCTCCCCGCTCGAGAGACAGGCGCGCGGTCGACCGACGCACTACTACATGCCTTTTTCGTAAATCACACTCGAGACACCATGCGCTTTTTAATCCTTCTAACGAGACTAGATCAGGAGAGAGCCGATGTAACGTTGTGTAATGCTGTCGATGACGTAGAGTTTGGTTTGTTCGCTTGCACACGATGCCTGTGCCACGCTGTAGCGCTAGCCGGCACTCCGTCCCGCGACACACACAGCCAGTGCCGCGCCCGCCCCGGCGGCCGGCGCTCGCCGCCGCTCGCCTCCGCCCTCCGCCCCGTCCGCCCCCTCCTCCCCTCCGCCCCCTCCGCCCGAGCCGCGGCGAGCTCCGGCCGCCGAGCCACGAGACTTGAATGTGAATGTCTTGTTTTGTCTGTCGGCGTTTAGGCGATATTTGCCAGTTGTATCCCAGAGATAATTGACTTAATCGGCACTAGACCCAAGTATGGCGGCACCCTCAAGAATGAGCGGGGACGCAGGTGAGCCGCTGTCTTCACTCCGTTCCGTGAATGTGTTCCGTGTTGTAAATCTATATCTTCCTTTTCCTCTCTTAGCACGCTTCTGTGTTCTCACTTTATCTTTGCGGGGCGCGAGTCTCGCTCGTTGTCTTTGTTTTGAGTCGATATTTATTGTATTACTATGAATTGGTATTGATATATTGATACAGTTGACTAGTACCAGCAGCTAGTGGCTAGTGTAACCGCTCGTGCCCTAGGTAATTGTAATTTCTGTTAGCCGTACGTGCGTAATGCTATGGTATTGGTAACGTAAGCTTAGTTGGGCGAGTACATGTTGAGTGGTCCGTAGTGTTGTTGGCGCAGCCGGCACCCGCCGGGCGCTCGCTTCCTCGAACCCTGCCCCGACTCCTGCCTGCACGTCTATGTACTGTACGAGTAATGTTGACCCTCTTTATCAGTTTTTGTAATATGTAATGTACTTTTTGACTCGACCCCTCGGTTACTTAGTGTATGTATATTTATAACGTAAAGATTCATAGAGCGTGGCAAGGCTGTGTGCATTGAGGACATTATTAATGCCAACTTAGCTTAGTTCTCGGCATACCATCCGTAAATAACATCATCTTAGCAAAGAGATTACACGAATCATTCATACAGAGTTTCCAAATAATAATTTTGAGAATTATTTGCGAATTTATATGCAGCCATAATGATGTAGAGATTTGTTACGTTTTATGATCGAAAATGAATTCAGTTCCTTTGCCACACCTTAGATGAATACATAGATTGCATGATGTATTTAGTTGGCAACTTGTTTGAGCTAATTTTCTTCATTTCCGTCTACTTAACCATCTTGTGTTTGCCGCGTTTCTAATGGTGTTTGCTCTCTTTGGTACGTTTTTGTTTGTATTAACTCACCGACCTCCATCACTGTATATAAGTATACATTTACTATATTGCTACACACACCTACACCTCTTAATCACATTGCAGTGCCTAACAACCTTTGATTGAACTTTTAAAGAATTGAGTCTCGATCAATAATTATAAATAATAAATCCATTTGTGATTCTTGCAAACATATTATATTTAAAATGTTACAATTTTTTTAAGAACTGTACTGCGAGGCAAGCTATTGTATATCGTCGCGTCTTTCGTAAATATTATTTCGACTTTCAACTGTCTAAAGACAATTTAGTACGAATGTTATTACATCGATCCAATATTTTGGAACAATCAATAAAAAAATAACGCTACATTCTCTTATTGTCTTTGGGTCCAACATTGACATTCACCTTGAAGTCCTGTGAATTCCTTACTCATAAAATAATATCAAAGATTATATATTTTGAGTAATAATTATATATACGAATCCGCCCTATCAAACGTGCATTCGCTTTGGATCTAAGTACAAAAATTTTAGTTCCAACCATTTTTTTTTTGTTCATATTGTGTTTTTTTTGTGTTTAGTGCGGTAGATAGCTACATATCCTGAAGGAAACTGAGATTGTTTATTTATTTGTGCAATTGGTTTTGTAACTTTTCTTTGAGTAGTAGATTTATCTAATAACTAATTATTTATCTTGAACCAAATTGTCCGATAATGCTGCCACAAATAAATGAACAAAGCTAAATGTTAATTATGGAGTTTAAAACAGCAAAGTCTTCATTTTAATATAGTAAAGTATGAATAAAAAAACTTTCTTTATTTCGCTTTTATAATTTGATTGATCAATTGGATCTATTAAAAATAATAATAATTGTTTAATTAATCAAGATTTGGTTGAGAATGAAGACCTTGTTTTAATATTGTATCGTAGTCGTATCACGCTTATATCATTTTAAATAGTTTTGTTTAACATCTGGCCTGACTTCTGTTTTCTAATTTGAACATTTTATTAAATTCTAGGAGGTCCCGGACGTTAGACAAATCTTCGAATTGCTGGACTTCTTCCTTTCCTTTCTTTCTTTATTATCAGAACTATGCTTTTGTGTAACCTTGCTTTGGAGAATATTGTTATTAAATTAAAGCAGTAAATAAAGAACTTTGGAAACTTTGCAAGTTTTCGGCTATTTTTCTAATGAAAATTTGGCAAACTTTTATTATCAAGTAATAAAAAGGCTAATTCTGAAAAATTAATTCGCTTTAAGTATCTGCTTCTTCAGTTATTTTCATAGTAGATTCGTATGAACTTTCCGAACGGGTGTTATAATATATTTGTACGATTTCAGGCATATAGTCGTATGTGGACACATAACGTACGAATCAGTGAGCCATTTTTTAAAAGACTTCCTACATGAAGACCGAGAGGATGTGGACGTTGAGGTTGTTTTTTTACACAGGTAATATGACCGACCTTATGCATATTATTAGAATTAAGAGTTGATTTTTCGGTCGTCCTATAAACTTTAACCTTCGAGCATTTAACAAACAGAAGTAGAGAAGACGTGCCTTCCCCTCTGCCAAAGTTTAAGACAGACTTTCACCCTATTGCCAGTGTCGTTACATAAAATGGCATGTTGACAATGTGGCCAATTTTGTTTAACAATGGGTCTAATTCTGTAGTGCACAATCTCTAAACTAAACTTATATGACTGCTTCAAATCTAGTTCTGTCCCTTTCCGCAGGGAGTATTATGAAAGGGTTAGCAATATTTTTAATGCTATCATTTTAGTTTAGTTTAGAGATTGTGCACAACAGAATCAGCCCCAATGTCTAAACTAAAATGACAGCTCTAAATCTAATTCTGTATCTTTCCGCAGGGAGTGTTGTAAAAGGGTTAGCAATATATTTAATGCTGTCATTTTAGTTTAGTTTACAACAGGTTTAGCGTCATTATGTACCTACTGATATCAATTTCCTGTGTATGTATTATGATTGTGTATGATTGTTTGCTAATTTATGTGCGTTGCTCATACCCCACTGAAAGAGGCAAACTTTTTCGCGAAAAGGCGTACAACTCGACACCTGTTGGTTAAATGCTCGAAGATATTGTCATAAATATACTTCTGACAAATTCTGCTCAGAAATTGATTTCCCGACATTTTGACTGATTTCCAATACAAAAAATGTCAAATTAATTCCCGGGTTATAGTATGTTCGAATAATTAAAAATCGGACCTGAATCATTTTCAAGCCTGCAACACAAGGCGCGATTTCTCACGTCAGCGAAAAATTGTCAGTATGACATTTTACATCTCGCCACGTTGACATAATACGAGGGTCGAAATAAAAAGCTCAGATTCGTCCATTCACTTATAGTCAGCGCTCCAAGCGGCCAACTTTCGAATTACTACTGGTAGGTACTGTAGGGCCCGTAGCCTCCAAGGCAGGCCCAAGCCGAGGCCTGAAGTCATTCATCAGGGCACAGTGTTGCCCCGCGCCCCGCCCGGGTAAGGAGGCTCAGCCTCGAGGCCCGTACCCGCGCTTGACCCTTACGGGCCAAACGGAGAAGACCCACACGTATGGCATGACTTGAGTCAAGAACCTTCAAGTCCATTTTACTGTCTATATTGTGTTTCGAAATGATCGGAAAGCGTAATATTGGAAGACCCTCCAAGAGTGGGACGGTTGATCTCAAGCGAGCAGCTGGAAGCCGGCGCGGAATATCATATGCTGTAGAGATTCATGCCTTGGACGTTCATCCAAGACGTTTATCGGTTTATGTGACGACGACGAAGATGGTGTTTCGACCAGGATTCTACGAAAGTGGGCGAGATGTAAATCTCTCATATTCTAACTACTTAATAACACAATAAGTATGTAAAATGGATACCGAGCGTTGCAGTTCCTTGTAGATATCTCGCGTGACCTGACGTGCAGTTTCGATCGCGCTTTGTGTCTGCCCAAACATTTAGTTTTAAATTCAAATATTTGAAGAACACATGCAAAATATGATACATCGTTGATAATATAATATGTGAACGGGAGTGTAAGCGTGGGAGTCACGTGATCAAACGGCGCTTTCAGAAAGGAGCCTGACTTAGAGCTGGAAGGCCTCCTGAAGCGCCACTACACCACCGTGGAGTTTTTTCAGGGTACAATGATGAATGCCGTCGACCTTGAGCGAGTCAAGGTTAGCGTAACCGAATAGCGCTGGCAATTAGTTACCGCACGGCCCTACTTTTTATATCATTGATAAGCGTCCGATCGAACCAGTATTTTTATTATTCATTTATATGCATAAGTCGGAACTTTTCTTATGTAAAGATGCTGTTTCATAGTCACAGTAGGATTTATCACTTTGGTAATTTGATCTTGTGGTTCCTTTAATGCAATCATTGCTTTACGGTGGGGCCGGAGACGCCCGCGCTCGGGCCCCGCCGCACGCGTATTTTGGTACGACCTAGAGTGCATGGTAAAGCGGCCCGCGCCGGATCTGGCCCCTAGTTAACTGAGCGTTGATGGCAGGAAACCGCCCGACCTGGAGCTCGAGGGCCTGTTCAAGAGACACTTTACCACTGTGGAATTCTTTCAAGGCACCATTATGAATCCAATCGACCTACAGAGGGTGAAAGTAAGTAGCACTGCACAACCCGCGATGTGATATTTTGGGCGTGGTGTCGGTTTGAGGCTGTGCAGCCTTTCCTATAGACCTACTCGTAGAGCGATGCTCGTTCAACACCCTCTCAGACGAGGCGGCGTTCTATCGTTGGAGTGGTGTACAGTTCCCTTCTATTGCCATGACTGGCTGTGTGTGTGGCTCGCTGTGTTGTGTGGCGCTCCCCGCGACCTGCCACTGGGCTCCTGTGCTGCTGTACCTAAACTGGGTGTTGTGTGCGCATTTGCCCACTCTGTGTACTCTAAACAATCGATATTAACTACTGTACAACTGCAACATCAGCTTTCCGGACAGTGTTAGCTAACGAACAAAACAAATTGGCATTAATGGTTGCCGCTGAAAGAGTTTCCGTTACGAAATTGGCTTTTATTCAGTAGATCGAAGTACAGATGTCGATTGTCGGTATTGTCGAGTGTTTACGGTAAGTCGTAGATGCATGGCTTGGTTACGGAATGGAATGCTTTTTGTAGTTGCATGTCACGTACAGGACCATCTGCTTTTTCTAAATGAACGATTTGTGCGCTGTTAATATACTGGTAAGTATTAAAAGTAAACTGAACATCACACTTCCCATCTATATTTTTATAGGTAGGTATTGTAAATAGTAGACAGATATTAAACTAACGTACATTTTTATGTATACTTGATTTAACAACTATTTGTAAGCTAATTCTTTGTCGTATATATCTGCAAGGTCAAAGCTAGAGTTCAATGGGTGCTAAGGGATTCATTTATCAGTTGAATCCCTTCGATATCTAGGTATTACTTTTTTTCATCAATAAAAGATGTTCAATGTAAATTGTAAAAGATAATATTTTGTACCTACTTGAATATTAATTGTTTGTCTAAATTGATCTAAATATTATTTTAATTACGCTTATCACAGTCTTCTACCCGGAAAGCCGTCCTAGCTATGTGGATAGCCTTAAATGTGGAGATCAGTATTTTGCTTTTTTTTGTACCTAAGTTTTTTTTAGTAGATACTTATTTACCCCTACTATTTAACAAGTTTAACTTGATTAATTCAAAATTCAATTTGTAAATCTAAATTAATTATTATCATCAATATCTTTAGATAATATTATTCAAAAAAGCACTGAAGTATTTCAACGAAAGTTAGACGAAGATACACAAATTACACCTAAATCAAAATTACAACAATTAAAACTAAAGAATATAAAGTGCACTGGCAATTCCACCAACAATTCTGTTGGACAGAATCTCTAAACTTACTTATTGAGAGTTCCAAATATAGTGCAATTCTTTTCATTGTGTTCTTTACTGAAAAGGTTACAGCATTAATTTTAGACCTGTCCATTTAATTCAGTTTAAAGTTTATATTATACAACAGATTTAGCACTAGGTTAAAACTATTGCATATATCAGGTACATGAAGCTGACGCGTGTTTGGTTCTGGCCAACAAATACTGCCAAGACCCGGACGCTGAGGACGCGGCTAACATTATGAGGGTTATTTCCATTAAGAACTACTCCGACGACATCAGGGTCATCATACAGCTGATGCAGTACCACAACAAGGTCAGTTAGAGGTCACTCCAAAGTTGTAGCAAGTGATATGTTTTGGTGCCTACTATAATTCAGCAAATACTGCCAAGACCCGGACGCTGAGAATACGGCTAACATTATGAGGGTTATTTCCATTAAGAACTACTCTGACGACGTTAGGGTCATCATACAGCTGATACAGTACCACAAAAAGGTCAGTCAGAGGTTAGGTACTCCTAACGGACGACGCGATGCGGGGCTACAACTGTTGTAGTCCCGTACCGCACTTAAGGCCTTCTCAGGGCGTCCTCACGGTTCCCTACTAGTTTGTCAGACTATCTGATGTAATGCGTCTAGGGCTTTTAGTTTGCTCGGCCATTAAATAGGTACTTTGAAAACGTACTTTACGTTAGAAAAATTAGACAGTTAACGGATGTATCCACTGCTAAAATTGTTTATTTTAGCTACTTCCACAGTCTAATGTCATACGGTATCTTGCTTTGGGGTCGAGCAGCCGATATCAAGACTATATTTTTACTTGATTAACATTTCATTTTTCTCCAATTCAAGGCCTATCTTCTTAACATTCCATCCTGGGATTGGAAGCAAGGAGACGACGTCATCTGTTTAGCGGAGCTGAAGTTGGGTTTCATCGCGCAGAGCTGTCTGGCGCCCGGTTTCTCCACTATGATGGCCAATCTCTTTGCCATGAGAAGTTTTAAAACGGTCAGCTTTTTTCCAGTAACTAGACTTTTAGTTTGTAAGATTTTCTGATTGAGAGATTTTCTGTTTATACCAATTTTTTTGTAAGATTTGGCACTTATTTAATCTATTAAATTCTCATTTTTTTTTAATTGGGCAGTTTAAAAACTCCCTCAGGCGGTTCTTACATTGTCTTACTTTTTTAAGGCAATTACAATAACTTAACTGCATTGCTCAATTCCAAAATAAATAATTAACCAAAACTTGCTCAATGTCAAAATAATTTACATAGTAATGGGTTTTTTTCCAAACCCAGTGGCCTAGAGGAATCTTTATCCAAACTGTATTCACGTTATTGCTACAACAAAAGTTAAATAAAGTTCACTAATATCTTCAAATGTTTGGTGTGTAACGAAACCTATGCGGCATTTTCGCAGTCACGGAAAAAGGCTAAATGGACATATGACTACAAAAGAGGTACCGGCATGGAGATGTACACCGACACTCTCGGTCCAAGTTTTATTGGAATGCCGTTCATACATGCAGCGGAGTAAGTGGATTAGAGAACGCTTACAGGCTGTGAGGCGACTTCAATTGAACTTATGTGCCGGTTCAATCACATCCCATAACGTTGCCGACAAAAGACGTCACTAACTTTAAAATGTCATACGCATAGCTTCGTGTTTTTGCAAGCTTACCGCTCCCGCAGATTACGTCTGCAGGCCTAGTAGGAGATTTTATACCTATCCGATCGCGTTAAAGTTACCTATACCATTTGTAAGGAACTGTCATCTGTATTCAAGAGCTTGACAAGTCCATACAATTCGTGGTTAACTTTAACGCGATCGAATAAGTAGGAAATCTTAGGCCTGCCCCCTTATCATGTAAGAATGTCCGATCAAAACGTTAAAGTTCGTCGTCAAAGTTTATAAACCATAACAGCATTAAATTAGAGCTCAATTTCGTGTATCCATTCTTATACGTTCGAGTATCGTTCATACCTAAACGTATAAGAATGGGCAGACGAAATTGAGCTCTAATTCAATGCGATTATGGTTTATTTTACTTTGACAAAAATCTTTAACGTTTGATGAACAATTCTTACGTAATCGGGGGGCTGATCGAGCTGATTTTAAATCGCCCATGTACGAGTACGTACCGGCAACTTAAGTAGGTATGTTAATTTAAGATGTAATCTGCAGGTGCTCTTACGGTTTCAACCTACTTAGCTCGAAGCACCAGATAATGATACGAGTCCTAAGAATAGACTAAGATATTAGAATAGCAATAGGTCTGAAAATGTAATACTAACATAGAAGCTAAACACCTGCGGAATGAAAGAATTTTTCAGTGGCATAACAATGTGTTTGCAGGGTAACTTAAGTACCGATTACCAAGGTGTTAAAAAATTTGTTTGTGACATACGAATGTTTTGAAACTACCCCCATAAATAAAAATTCATTGTTCTCCTTCTCTTGCTGTCCCTTTTTAAAACATCCAAAAGTGATATTAATTATCAACATATTTTTTACGCACAGTTTCTTCTGAGAATCTGATAACGGTTAACTAATAACAATGTTTATAAAACCCTACCATTGTTACGTCATTGCTTAACTTGAACTATAACTATAGGAACTTTAACCTGTACTGTGATTGGCTGTGACTAACTTAGCACGGGCTTCAGCATTTCTCATTGGTTGATTGCAGTCCCCCGACACTCAGGCTTGGCAGAACGATTACCTGCAAGGCACAGGCTGTGAGATGTACACGGAAACACTGTCGACCTCCTTTACCGGAATGACCTTTTCACAAGCTAGCGAGTAAGATTAATGCATATACCTACCTACTTCACTCTTCTAATTTATTTTAAGTATATTAATTATTATTATTAATTAACAACAAACATTTAAAGAGGGGTTATAATATTCTATAACTCATTCACGAGTCATTTTAATATGGCTGTGATATTTGGTAAATGGTCATAGATTTAAAAATCATGACTTGGATCCAATGCTTCTTTCATGTTCTCAATGTTATTTTTCCTTTTTGTTTTACTAACATTTAAATTTATTCTACTATCGATTTCATATTTGTGATAATAACTCTTCGGTCTTCTCTTTCTAAATATTGGATAAAAATTGGATTCGCCTTAAAGTTTTGATTTCCTAAGTAAGCAGCATAGGTGCCATTATGTGCTGTTGAGAGTACACATACGTTCTCTAAGAAAACACACCATCTTGTTTCAATAGATAATCTTATTAAAATCATTCCCCATTATAAAACTGCCGCTGCGATCCTTAGAAACTAGAGCTTTATCGATATTAACGCATACGTAGCCTTAGCTTTTGAATTAATACTAAACCTAGTTAAATAATCCACTGTAATCAAAATGTTACAACTCGATTAATTGCAGTTAATAAATCACGATTTTCCTCACAGGTTATGTTTCACGAAGTTGAAATTGCTCCTTTTGGCCATCGAGATAAAAGGCGAGGAGGGGGCGGACAGCAAAATCTCAATAAACCCACGCAACGCGAAGATACATGCGAACACTCAAGGTTTCTTTATTGCACAGTCCGCGGATGAGGTTAAAAGGTAAGAAAGAAAGATACCTCAAAGTATGAATAACAACGGCACTTCCGGAAGCACCTTGTCCTGTAGTACAACCTGAAAACTGTCCCTTTAATACGTAAAAATGATAGCTACATGTTAACGATCGCAATAACCTCTGATTGGTTAACTCTTCCAATCATCACTACAGCCCATTAACGACGTCCCACTGCTGAGCACAGGCCTTCACTCTAATAGGAGAGAGGGAATTAGACCTTAGACCCACCCCGCTAATACAGCGCTGACTTTCAGCTAGGACCCTTATCTAGGTATATCGTGTTAACTAACAGTTAGCTGTTTTTAGTTTTGACACATAAAATTCGTGTCAAGGTTTGGGGTCAGTTTCATATCCACCATTAGCGAAACTTTCCATATTAAACTAACTAGGTTACATATGATTGAAGCTAAAGGATAAAAGAAAAGTGTAACTTGATAGGTTTATGTAAATGTACCTACTTGTTTTTGTTTTCAGAGCTTGGTTTTATTGCAAGGCATGCCACGAAGACATCAAAGACGAAACACTCATCAAAAAATGCAAATGTAAAAATTGTAAGTTCCGTTTATTTTTCTAACTGATATTTTATTTACTAAATGTGTACTTATCATCTAATAATTATTGTTTTCCTTTTTTCAAAGAGAACCATGACAGATTTATAAACCTTTTTATATAATTTGTAAGTAAAATATTATACTGTTAAGTTCAATCAGTAAACGATTACAACATTCTGTGACATTCTTTCTGGGACTCTCTTAACATCACTTGCTGTATCTCTGTGACCACAAAACACTTTTTCTGTTTGATGTACCTATCTATGTCACTTGTGTCACACTAGGAACATGTATAGCGCAATGTTACCGCCACGCAATATGTTCTTGTGTCTTAACATTAATGATATATTCGGCTAAACTTTTAGTGACCGCGCAGCGGAAGGTCGGAGGCGAGATAGGTAACTTGCACACACAATAAGCATACAGATTGACGTTTTTCAATTTATTTTCGTGTCTATATGATTTTGAGTTGCTTTAGTGGTGTTGCGTCCGTACCTCACTGACTGGATCGGCTGCAAGCCATTCTCGATCCGTGCTCGTTCACACCCTATATTTAGCGATCATTGTGTTTGTCTGCTCGCTCTTGAATGGATACGCCCGACACAATAAAGCACTTTGACACTTCACTTATGCCTTTTGACAAGTTTCTCGCTCTGTTCTGATTTGTTTCTAATCAGAGCGTCCCAGTGCATCATTCAATATTTGTACGATTACCGCAAGTGCGTAGAGAAACGTGCTTACACGTACACGGTTTAGCCACAATTTTGCAAAGCACACTTTTACTAAGTTATTCAAGTTATGACGTAGATATAAATTGATATGATGCACTCCGAAGCCCAACGAGGCTAAACTGCATGAAACTAAAGTAGAGTTGAAACTCGCAACGCAATTTGCACTTTCATTTATACCCAAACACTTAGTTTAAACACTGTCTAAAACGCAAATCCATGAAAGCATGTCTCAGAAAATCAGAGTGATTCGAGGACGCTAAAAATTATCAAGGGGAGTGAGCTTTGAAACGATACAAAGGCTTATTAGGACAGTTCCAACTTCCAGCTTGTCTGTGCTAATGACAGTGACTAACGCACGGTCGAGAGATCCGGTCGCTACTCATATCATTAAACGCATTTAGTAGAATCAATTTCATAATTTTACAATGCTTTAACTTACGATGATTTCAAAGTTTGATATCGGTACAGTTGTAAATTTGGTTCTACTAAACCAAACATCAATTCCCGATCAGCCGAACAGGAGCGTACCTTCGTAATTCGTATACGTGTCAGTGTTTACATTTTTACAGATGTCGGCATGATGATGATGCAGACGGGGATGGTGAAACAAAGTAATACATATCGAAGTGTCGATGGTACGGACCGTATTGAATTGCCAAAAAGAAACCGTACCTCACAATACTAGTTTTCTTGCATTAACTAACAATCGCTCAGAACTATTATAAAATTGGGCTAAAGTATGCTAATTCACCGATGAACAATACACGCAAATAGAAAGCGGCAATGCTACATCACGAATTTTAACTGCGATAATATTATTGCTTGATAGTGATAGAGAACTATCCTTCCAAACTAGGGACATTTTAGAAATGCTTTTGGATACCAATCGCCTAGGTTTATCGCCTAGTATCGCCTTTTATTTAAAACAAATTAACTGGAGATATAATAAATTGATTGAGATAATGCTATTAATAGGAATTGGTTACCAAAAGCTACTACATCATTGGCCACCTAATAAGTCAAATTATATCTATAAAAGTCTAAGCTTTGCATCTCTGTCTGTATTTATCTATTGTCTGCCTAATTCCTGTTCCCATTTCAGTTTATAAACAGGACTCCAATGGTTTAATGTAACAAGTACGCCTTTTTTAGTATTAAACCTTTGTTTCTCGATTCAGTGGCTACATTCAGGAAAGGCGTACGGGCCGTCCAGATGGTTGGCCGTGCAAGTACGTAACTCATGTATCCGTTACCGTGTAAATGTCGATGTGGTGTTTCGACGCGAGGGTGTCGTTGGTCGCACGCACCGGTTATAGCAATACCGTGTCCTGTTATCATTGTCTTGTATACGTTATCTATGTGCATTTTATACAGCAGTTAGATGTTCCGCCTCTCTATATTAGCCTTAAACATAGAGAGACGTATTTGTGATGTCGTTTTATGTTTGGTCTTGTTATTGTTATCTTATCAATACAGACATTTATTCTAGGAGTATCTTTGAACCTTAATTTTCTGCATCGATTATTATGAATAGTCCCTCAGAAATTGATGTTGTATCGTCATAGATTGAGATCATATTATTACGTGCTTATATAATTTGTTATTACGATGAAATTTTCTAATTCTTATTCATTTACATAGGGTACAAAGTATAATTTAAAATTAGATGGCCCCGCCTACATAGAATTGCCACTTGCAAGACCTTGCAGTGGTCGATCAATGCCTCAGATACCGTCGATATTTTGGTATACGCTACTGTACATCGTGTAAGACATCAGAATTGCATTAGAGATGAAACACATTAATCCTAGAATGGTAGAACACTCGGTGCCATCTCCTGGTAATCACCAATTTAAATCTCATTTCCATTTCCCACTAACATTAGTCATTTTCATCTTAATTAAAAACAATTTAGAGTAACCGAATGTTAAGAGTAGTTTAGACGTTTAGAACCACACAGCGCTTGTCAATCAATGTTTCATGTTGTTTGTTTTAGTGGTAGTGTGTTGCATGTGAATGGTTTTATTGGTATTAAAGTCTAATATTAATATATTCTAATAAGAATTTAAATTGATGTTTTCATAATCGTTTATTTTATCTCGTTATACATCAGTTTCACCTTTAATAAAAAATCTTCTCAGAATTCAATTTTCAAAGACATTTACATTTTACACAACTTCAATTCATTTCCATATTATTTTCTGGAGAATTAAATTTCTCAAGAAAGTTAATCTTGTAGGGGTCATTTATTTTTTTATTTGATCCGCTATTTGGCAACATTTTCTCAATTATTGATTAATGAAATTCTATTATCTATTAATTTTCTGACCTATACCTACCTAATGGTTAGGTTTGCATTGCAAGCGCTACCACATTGTAAATTGCTGATCAAATAAAAAATTGTAACCATTTCCATGATAAGGTGAAACCGTATGTCCTTTGTTTACTGTATATAAATGTGTATCATCAAAATGTCGTACAACTTTGGTACATTGTGCGATGTGTAGGTCGTTTCATTGAGTGGTGTATTGGAATGCGAACTGTGCTGATGTTTTGCAGATGACCACCATCCTCCCCCTACCTTCACGCCGCCAGAGTTGCCCAAGAAGGTCCATGTTCGAGGTACATCTCAGGCTCAAAGCACTGAGTGATTTTATTATTTTCTTTTTTTTCATCGGCCCACACATAACAGCCAGATTTGCTTACCCATAGGTTTATTAAATTAAAAAAAAAAAAGTTAAACGCACTTAGATGCTTCACCACGCCTTTTCATAGCGAGCACAATGGATGGAGAACAAAGTTGCGAACGACCATCGGAAGGTCTAATTTTGCTTCCATCAAGCATGACCCTGGCATAGACTTCCGATACCGAATACTGGAACTGCAATTAAATGGTGTAAAGCTTTCTGAAATATTAATTGACTGAAAACGTGCCAATTAACATTTAAAGTTCCCTTTTGAGACGCTTTTCAGTATTCGGGAACATAATTGTCGCCTTGCGAGCGAAAACTTTATGTGCAAAAAGTTAGGCCTCTTGAAGTTATAAACCTTTACCCACGATTCCGATTGCAGTAGGTATATTGTTTGTTTGCACCACGTTTTCTGTTCAAAGAAATTTCGAATTCCGAATTGGAAAAGTTTCACTGATCTATGCTTCTTGGTTAACTCTACAGCGGATACTTTCATCATTTTCTGGTTTGTATCATATAAAGCCTTGCAGACCTCTTTCATGACATTGCATCTTACCGTTTCTTTTCCGTATTATTATGTGATCTGTCTATTGAATGTTCTGTAAAAAGCTTATGTCGTAGATTTCCAAAATGATGTTTTACAATTTTTAATTTTGAACATTTAATTTTGTTCTTTCGTGATTTTATGGAAATTAAAAAGGATCAATAATTTCATTTGGATAAAATAACCAAATTGACTTAAGTAGCAGTTTAATAATTAAAATTTTTGTTCAAGGTGAAATCGCTCGAGAGAGAGGAGAAGATATCAGTTGTGAGTATGAAGTTTTTACTAATTTTTGACACTATCTAGCTTTCAAAATTGAACACCTTATATCGATTAAATTTGGTAAGAAAGCATAATCCGTAATAGCTAGAGAAAACTCACCTTTATGTAGTAACCGGCTGACTGATCTTGCTCCGTACACTTATTTTGAATGTTCATATTCCATTGGTGGTAGCACCAACAAAAACTTGATCCTTCCAGACAGCTGAATCATGGGTTTTTTTGGTTTTATTCTGAAATTTAAAGAAGAAAATATTAAACCATACAAGTGGAATGTGGAAAGCCTATTCCACTGCTAAAGCTTGATTCTAGATTTTTTATGCACGGAAGAAAAACAAATACTTATAAATCTTATATGGTGGCAAGAAGCAACATCCAAAAATGAATTTTCTGTTTGTGTCCGTTATCAATTAATGTATATGAAATATTCTCTATCGATTTTTTTTTCATATTTACATGAAAATATAGCTCAAGTCTGACTGTATGCCAAACACTTCTTCTGAACTACGTCGTTTGAAAACTTTTCATTTAAACTAGGTTGACAGTTTATGAGTTACATATGTAATATCTTGTTTTTTAAAAAGAGCAACTGCTGAGTTTTTTGCCGGCTCTTCTCAGTAGACCCTCCTTCCGAAGCGGCGGTAGAGTCAAAATATGACGTAATATAAGAGACATCTGTATTACATGTTATTAATTAATTGAGTATTGAGTAGGTACTCAAACTGTTAATTCAGACAATACAACTGTAGCAATATAATAATTATAACTAACGCGCTAAAGATGCAGCGTCTTACTTAATTTTACAATACCCTTCATCTTCAAATCAAGAGTGAATAAGCATCTTCTAGGCAAGCGCGCTCCAACTTAGGCTGCATCACCACTTGCAAGCAAGTCTGATTGCAGCCAAGCGTTAGCATATATATTAAAAAAAAAACTACTTTCAGTAATAAACCGCAACCATCGGAGCGCCGCGCCGACTGCCCTGCTGTCGCCGATGGCTAACCAACTGATGAACACAACCACCAGACAGGTTAACAAGGTGAAGCCAAACGTCAACAGAGCACCGCCCGATACGTAAGTGATCTATTGATTTTATCTGTCCGCTACATTTACACCTTTATGTTTTTTTTTATGTGTTTCCATGTGGTCAAGGGCAAATGTAGTGGAATTTCGCCGCAAAAAGTCATATTACGTTTAAATCTGCCCCCCGATTGTGTAAGGAAATCGTAATCGTTTGTAAAGCGTATAATTCGACCTGTTTAAGGAGTTCATAGATGCCTGCTCGTCAACAAGCATGTATGAACTCCGTAAACAGTTCGAGTAATACGTTTTAAGCTGTCAAATGATAACGATTTGCTTAGACAATTGGGCCTCTGCGGACAAGATACCGTCCACGACATGGTCCCCAACTATGCTCCATTATCAACATCGGGTCAGGCGTCGAATTTTCACTAAATTTGTCCCTAGAATTTTTTATAAGACCAATATATGAATTGGAAAGAATTATTCTGAGTAACGATAAGTTTGACCATTAAAACGTCGATATATCAGATATATTTCTTAAAATCTCCATATACCTCTACTTATAAAATTGGATTGATACGGTATGACATTTTAATAAAAAATGAATGCATATAATATAATAATAATATATGAAGTGAAAAATATGTGCAATAAATTACATGAAAATATGTATGCAGGTTTTTCAATGGTGCACATTACTAGTACCTAATATGTTTTATGTTTATTATATTATAGTATAGGTATTATATACCGGTATTGTCGTACAGTCGCTGTATCACTGCGGCATGATAATGTAAATTATGTACTATTGGCCCATTATTGTAATGCTAAAAGCATTGTAGAGGTAAGAGGCACTGGGAATGCTCCTTCTATTTGCTAGGAGTATTATAATTATAAAATAAACACATATTATCAGAAACTATTATAACTAAGCCTACGACTACTAGTAGATTTTGTCACAACGGTTAAAAATCCTCTTATGATTTTATATGAAACATGAAGCTGCAGCTGCACTCATAAAGAGTGACGTAACGGCAACATATTTTCATACAAAATGGTACGTGATTTTTGTCACCGTGACAAAATTTCACTAGTGGACACCTCACTTGACACGTCTCTTTATTATCGAAATTATATGAAACGCAGGTTACCCGTTCAGTTTGGCGTCAGTTCAATTCATTGTGCAAGCTGACTGTCTCTGATAAACTGATGATCTGTGCTTATGGATTTTACATTACATAAATTGATATCTTAACGTTTCATGATACCTCTTCGTTTTAAGACAATTGGTCATCAGTTTCATCGTGATTAAGTCATGGTGTGAATTATGCCCTTGGTATAAGTTTTTACATCTCGTAAACTTTGATATTACAATGCTCGAATAATATGGACCTAGCTTTTTTTTATTTTCAGTCGTAGATGAAACTCGTTATCGAACTTCGTTTTGGAAACAATAAAAACTAGTACTTAGGGTATTGATGCTGAACTGGGCGTAAAACCTCCGTCTAAGACTCAAAACAACCCTGTATAAACTCCGTTTATTATGTCAAGTTAATATTATTGTTGCTTTTTACAAGCATTTGATGTCTGCTGTTAGCACGAAGTGCACTATGTATGCACGGCACAACGTTATCTATGTCTATCTCTGTCTAATATTTTGTCTCACTTCCACGACTCCTTAAAACAATGGAGACGACCTCTGGCCCTGTTTGCAGGAATACGCAAGACCAAGATACGAATTACCAAGCCTATCATCTAGCCTACGAAGTGAAAAAACTCATGTAATTTCATAAAATTATATATATCACCTAGATATTTTTTCTGGTCTGTAGTTTGGTTATGCAGTCAGTGATGTATTTCTTTCTGTTTTAGTGAGAATGAACCTATGTGTAGTGTAGAACTTAGAGCCTTATTATTTAGTTTTGTCTAAGATCCTACTATCACTTTCAAAGATCCTACTATCACAACAAAAGAGTTACCAATAGTAACGGTGACAAAAATCACCTTTTTTAAAAGTATAATTTGCCACTGTTATTCGTTGTCCTCAACTTCGTTTCCCATTTAAAACAGTGTGATTATTTTGTCACTGTGACAGTAGCAATAAATGGGGTCCTATGTTTATTTTAGTACATACCTATGTGGTAGATCATAGATACTTTTTCTTTCACTAATTATGAATTGATTTCTGCACTAAGATTAAGCACGGCACTGATGAAAGTTAGAAAAAATAATTAGATACCTACTATAGGTGACTTAGGATTAAAAATAAAGAAAATATTATTGTATTTAAATGCAATATCTGCGATTGTAATTATTTTAGTAAGTACCTAGTTGAAATTCAATATTAAAAGTGTCAAAAAAACAAGTAGGTAATACGATATTTTCTTTATTTTAAACTGAGCTGTGTATGTGCAACTGTTTAATGTGCGACTGTTTGAAAGGGACAGAGCTTCACCTCATATAAGATATTACTCATTTTGTTGTAAACACAACTTTTTTTTTATCCACTACACGTCAGAAAAAAAGGGTTAGTCTGACATTTTACATCTCGCCACGTTGACAATGCGAGGGTCAAAATAAAGCTCAGATTCATCCATTCATTTACAGTCCGCGCTCCAAGCGGCCAACTTGCGAAATAGTTTTTTTTTAATACAAGTTAGCCCTTGACTGCGATCTCACCTGATGGTAAGTGATGATGCAGTCTAAGATGGTAGTGGGCTAACCTGTTAGGGGCATGGCAGTTATATTAAACCCATACTCCTATTCGGTTTCTACACGGCATTGTACCGGAATGCTAAATCGCTTGGCGGCACGTCTTTGCCGGTAGGGTGGTAACTAGCCACGGCCGAAGTCTCCCACCAGGCCAGACCAGGGAAAATTCCGAAATTATAAATTCCTAAATTGACCCTGCCGGGGGTCCAACCCAGGACCTCCACACTGCGTCACTTATTTTTTTTTCCAGTAGGTACTCAATGTTTTAAAAGGTCATCATTGTTTTAATCTTGTTTTGTTCCACAAAGTTTTGTCTACAACAGAATCAGTACCATTGTCAGCTTGACTGTTAGTCGTACTTTCCTAAGTATTTAGAAAATCCAAGGTAACGTAGGTACCCATGTCTCCTTAGAAATCATTTAAGCGCCTGTAATTTATAAACTTGTCTTATGTCTATATTTCCAATTATTATTTACAATGCATAATGCAATTATCATATTATTTGCTTGTAATATCGTTTGATCTATTTTTATTATTTATCTATTTATTATTTTCGCGAATAATGCTCCAAGTTATATCATTAAGCTACAATTATTCACGTGTGAACTGATAGTGGCTAGTTGCTAAAACTTGTGTTAAAACAAAAATTCTTGGAGAATTAATTCTGCAAACAATAATTTCTTTCAATTGACCCATTCAATATAATTATTCGAAACGCTAAAAACAAACGCCAACGAACTATAACTCGACATGCCAAAAATATATGCACATGATAAAAATATAATTTTGAATCTACGCACACTGTACAAGTCGCACCTGGGCGTCGAGTTTGTATTTTTGCGTCAAATCTCGTCACTGTAGGAGAAGATTTTAAATGAGGCATGATAATTGAACGTATTGAATAAAATATCTGAACTTGTAGACAAAATTATTATTTTTCATTACGATAAGTAACCAAAATTGTATGGAAAGCCATTTGCAGCCATACACATCTCGTTTCCATAAATTCAGATCGCGATTCCGAGCCGAAAATATACCATGACCCAGGCCCGAAATTCACATTCAATGATGCACACAAACCCTTACAGAAAACAAGTCTAAAAGTAGTTTTTTTGTTTTTCATCAAAAAACGTGAAAAGGATAACAACTAAAAGACCTTTTGTTTTTGTTTAGGATTTGTGAGCAATTGAAGTACCCTTTTTTTTTTTTTGCTGGAAAAATGCTTTTACGCATACCGCACAAGGCGGGTATGTGGGACTCTCAAATGAAGCAGAATATTCACTAAAAAACCAGCAGCAAGCAGTCCGCGTCTAGAAAAAGAAGTCTCAATTGAAGTACCCTAATCAAGCGCTTGAGCACGGCTTGATGTCCCGGCTAATTTCACCCAATAATCAATATTGTGGCCAATCTGTGTAATACAATCTCTAAATTAAACTAAAATGCTTTAAATCTAGTCCTGCCCCTTTCTGCCGAGAGTACTATGAAAGGGTTCGCAATATTTTTTATTTAGTTTAGTTTAAATATTGTTTAGAACAGAATCAGCCCCATTGTTGCTAAATTATCGAAGGTTTGAGCTAAGAGAGCAGGAGGCACAAAACCGCACTTCAAGGGTTTGAACTTTAAATCATTAGTTCGGAAAGCTTTAGTCAGTGACGAGTGTTCACGCAAAAATTTAAACTCGAAGTTCTGATGACAGTTTCGCTGAAATGGAGCATATAAAAGTGTAATTTTATGATCCAGGCCAACGAGTAGAAGTAGTGGGGGTAACCAGAATAGTAACGGAGTCAGTCTGCCAGCGGGCCTGGCGGACGACCAGTCGAAGGACTTCGACTTTGAAAAGACTGAAATGAAGTACGACTCTACTGGAATGTTCCATTGGAGTCCAGCGAGGAATCTAGAGGATTGTATATTAGTACGTACTAAATCCATATGATTATTTATTCAAAGCTCTTAATTCTAAGATAGCGGTGTAAAATTAAAGGTTTTTTTATTCCACTACAAGTTAGCCCTTGACTGCGATCTCACCTGATGGTAAGTGATGATGCAGTCTAAGGTGGTATTGGGCTAGCCTGTAAGGGGTATGGATATAACTATCAAACCCATACCCCTAGTCGGTTTTTACACGGCATCGTACCGGAACGCTAAATCGCTTGGCGGTAAAATCCTTGGTAAAATGTGAAAATAGCGTGTTCTTTTTGACACCAATGTTAGTCTCAAACATCGAGACTACGGATGTGTGATAAAATTGATGAATACAATGCCGAATTATGTTTATTACAATAAAACAAAACCAAACCAAACTGTTAATAAGTATAATAAAATGACTCACAATCGTGCAGAAGACATTATACACAAAATTCAGAATTTCGTAATTTTAGTCTGGGAAGCTCCTGCAAATCATAAGCTAAACACATCTGCCGCTAGTTTAGGGCTGACCTAAAAATTTACTTGGGATACTGACTATGCTATATATAACTTGCGAACCGATTATGAAATTTCTGTGTTTACCCGAAGTATTCAAATCAATTATTATTATTCAACTACTTATATAATTTTATATTTTAAAAAGTTGTTCAGTATTACGTAGGTACACAAGCTACTTTTAAAATGTTATTAGTATTTTTAAACTAACCCTGTACCATTTTGAAATAGGTAATCTAAAAAATATTGATCAAGTTAACAAATTAACACACGTATAGTCTCACAAACATATCTTACCCGGTCTGCGTCGCTAGTATAACATCTCAAAAATAAAATAAAACCCAAAACTAAACGGGCATAAAAATTAGTTCCAATTTTGGCCACCGGGCCAGAAAAGTTGGTAAGACTATATTCTGCACTAACCGTCTCCAGGACAGAAACCAAGCGGCGATGACAGTGCTCAACGGCCACGTAGTGGTGTGCTTGTTTGCGGACCCCGATTCGCCCCTGATCGGGCTGCGGAACCTGGTGATGCCGCTGCGAGCCTCCAACTTCCACTACCACGAGCTGAAGCACGTGGTCATCGTAGGCAGCGTGGATTACATCCGGCGGGAATGGAAGATGTTGCAGAATCTGCCGAAGATATCTGTGTTGAATGTGAGTTAAGCTTTTGTTCTGAGTTAGCTTCGTAGCTTTAGTTTTAGGCTTCGACTAGACAAGCGCGAGCACCTTAGGCTGCATCACCACTTGCAAGTAGGTCTGATTGCAGCCAAGCGCTAGCCTATATATTTAAAACAAACCTGTAGTAAGTTTTACGATTTATGACGTATTAAAAATAAAAATTACGTTTGTTGTATGGGAGCCCCCCTTTAATATTTACTTTATTGATATTTAATTATTTATTTTGAAAGGTAATATACAAGTTAATATTCTGTGACAATTTGAACCGTCTACCTGTTACCGTTTTTAATATTGAGCAAAAAAATACGAAAAAAACACGTTTATTGTATGGGGACCCCCCTTAATATATATATTTTTTTAATTTTTAGTATTTGTTGTTATAGCGGCAACGGAAATACATCATTTGTGAAAATTTCAGCTTTCTAGCTATCACGGTTTATGAGATACAGCCTGGAGACAGACAGACAGACAGACAGACAGACAGACAGACAGACAGACAGACAGACAGACAGACAGACAGACAGACAGACAGACAGACAGACAGACAGACAGACAGACAGACAGACAGACAGACAGACAGACAGACAGACAGACAGACAGACAGACAGACAGACAGACAGACAGACAGACAGCGGAGTCTTAGTAATAGGGTCCCGTTTTTACCCTTTGGGTACGGAACCCTAAAAAAAGACATTGCTCAACGGTCACGTGATAGTCTGCCTCTTCTTATCGGGCTGAGGTACCTGATGATGACATTAAGCTACGCTACGGACGTTCTAAGAGTGTACAGTGTAACGAATTTGTATAAAATATTTTGATTGATTGATTGGGTTTGGTCCTGGTTCATTGTTCTATGTGGCGGACAGTGATGGGAAAGAAGAAAGACCAATGCGATGGTTTGTTTATAAAATTACAAAATCTTCTTAAATTTTCCCGGTATTGACTGCAAGTGTAGACACGTATTTCAGTTCACATAGTGTGTATTTTAGAAAATATATTCCTTCCGTGGAGTTTTTTTATACAAATATATTTATAAGTAGACCATAACATTTCAGAAAAGACTGCGGTATTACTTTATACGGTACGATTAAACGGAGTTTATCAACTTACCATATTCGTTGTCACGGAACCGCCAAAAATTTCCAGGGTTCACCGCTAAGCCGGGCCGACTTGCGTGCAGTCAACGTGAACTTGTGTGACATGTGCTGCATCCTATCAGCGAAGGTGCCATCCAACGATGACCCGACGCTGGCCGACAAGGAAGCTATCTTGGCTTCGTTGAACATCAAGGCTATGACGTTTGATGATACCATAGGAGTGTTGAGTGCCGGAGTGACGAATGGAACGACCACGCAGCCGCCTGCCGGAGGCAATCCCGCGCCGGTACTGCTGCAGAGGAGAGGGTCGGTGTATGGTGCCAATGTGCCTATGATCACGGGTAAGTACTCTGATTAGCTAGGTAAAGTAGGTTGGCAAACTTTCGCAGAAGGAATCCGCTAGGGCAGATAATTATTATATTCTAGAGTAGTGAAAAATAGCATACGACTTCCAACTCAAGCAAGTGATGTCCTGGGAAAAATCGTCAGATGAGGAAGGTTACTTTTAAGTTTTAACACGCCTGAATATGCTAAAATGTAGTAAAATTTGTGTTTATCTTAAGAATAATGTCTCGTAAAAAGTAATTCTGTAAGATGTATTCGTGTCACGAGTGCGCTCAAAAAAAAAAGGGTTTCCGTCAAGTAATTGTCTTATCAGCCAGGAATTAAGAAGTTGGGTTAGCAGTTGGCATGTTGTTGATCTCTTCCCAATCGTTTCGTATACCTGTCCCCCAGAACAATAATCCCATTGAAGAGTGGAACTGAGTTTACGCACACACTGGCGCACTTTAATGTCTCCTGCTTTATTGGCTAGTCCCCGTTGAGACTGAGTGCCGTGGGGATCCACTAAAAGCCATTAGAAGATTAAAATTTATTTAAATGATAAATGGGCTTGGATTTGACTCGCTCCAGCAGTTCTTAGGACTGCGATTACTTAAGTATCTCTCTCTCTCTCTCTGCGTCGTATTCCTTATTGCTAAGAGTCGTGACCCTTTTCCATTAATCACATAATGGTAGGGGTTTTCTTGAGATGGTGGGTTCCCAGGTCCTTCCGCATACGACTCTACTAAGAGTACTATTTCTTAGGTTATTAATGCAACGATTATTAACAGATGTTAGTGATAATAATCGGAACCGACGGCTTAACGTGCTCTCCGACTTCCAAATTCGGTCACCCACCCAGTTACCGACTTGGAGTCATCGTTGCTTAACAATCGCAATCGACTGATATGCGTTGTCGCAACTAGGCCACTCGTCCCTCACATAAGTATCTACATTTACTTAAAAATATTAGATTTTTTTTAAAATTTTGATAATTAATGGTACATAATATGTTTCGTTGCACAGAGCTGGTGAACGACAGCAACGTGCAATTTCTGGACCAGGACGACGACGACGACCCCGACACCGAGCTGTACCTCACGCAGCCCTTCGCGTGCGGCACCGCCTTCGCCGTCAGCGTGCTGGACTCCCTCATGTCCACTGTGAGTAGTGTTACCAGTGACGGCACGTTCAGTGCAACCAACAGGACGACAGCAGCGTGCAATTCCTGGACTAGGACGACGACGAAGACATCGACTCGTATGAAAACACAGACGCTCGGGTTAGCTAACCTTACATCCAGAGCTAAAATAACTGGGAAATCGCTGCACCCATTTGATATACCTTCAAACTGATAGGGCCGATTTGGCGGACAATTAAGGGTCCAATTTCCAAAAATCCTGAAGTCTTTATTTTCATCCCAGAGTCCAAATACGAACCATAATGATATATTATATGCATTCCCATCCATTTAAAACTTGACGCAATTATATGCAAACTTTCATTTTATTTTTGCTTTCAATACTTTCTCTGTTTAACCTCATTATGGGTGGAATTTCGAAAAATCCTGTCTTGTGAATGCCTCCATCACGAAAGGAACCTACTGTCCAAATTTCAAGTTTCTAACACACGTAGCTTAAGCTGTGCTTTGTTAGACCAATCAGTCAGGGCAAGCCTTTTTATATGTATCTACTATCTGAAGAGCATCTTTGTCATCTCGTCGGTTTCTCCTTCTAAGTTTAAAGATTTCCTTTCTGGGGACGTTTCAGACGTACTTCAACCAGAACGCGCTGACGCTGATTCGCTCGCTGATCACAGGGGGCGCCACACCCGAGCTGGAGCTGATCCTCGCCGAGGGAGCTGGTCTCCGCGGGGGCTACTCCACGCCCGAGAGCTTGGCCAATAGGTAAGCTTCTAACCCGTTGTCCTAGGTGGGCGAGAGAAGCAACGTCACGCGATGCGACGCCATAGAAAATGACTCGTTGTCCTGCATTTTCTATGGCGTCATATAGTGTGGCGTCGCTTCTGTCACTCACCTAGAACAACGGGTTAGTCAACGGCCGTTTTAACAGCATATTTTGATATTTTGACACTCGCCAATTAATCAAAACCTTTTGGGTACTTGCCGTTGACCTACAACTCTGATAGCGCTATCATTTCTGATAGCTTTTCTTACAAATATATCAGACAGTGCCCAATTTTAGACTAAAAAGATGTTTATAAAGTTCTTATTTTGCTCGATTCTGAGACGAACCGCTAAGGTGTGGAATACCCTCCCAGCGCACGTATTTCCTGCCACGTTTAACTTAAGTACCTAAGGCAAGAGTGAATAGGCATCTTCTAGGCAAGCGCGTTCCAACTTCCAATCTAGACCTCTTCATGGCTTTGCCCAAAGCATAATTGATGAAAATCGCAAGCCTATCTTGAAATAAAATAAAAGCTCTTCACATTGCCTGGTGGGAGGCTTCGGTCGTGGCTAGTTACCACCCTACCGGCGAAGTCGTGCCGCCAAGCGATTTAGCGTTCCGGTACGAAGCCGTGTAGAAACCGAATAGGGGCATGAGTTTAATATAACTGTCATGCCCCTAACAGGTTAGCCCGCTACCATCTTAGACTGCATCATCACCCACCATCCGGTGAGTCAAGGGCTAAACTGTAGTGGATTAAAAATAAAAAAAAACATTAAAGTAATATAACAAAACACGAACCTGAAGGAAAATCTTCGTATTGTCATGTTTGGCCAAGACTAAGCTCCTGCCTCCAGGATGTCACTACATGTTAGGGCTCCACAGTTCTAAAAAATAAGAAAATGTATTAAGTACATTGAATTTGAGTATATTATTCACCAAGACCTATTAAAATTATTCATAAACTAGCTGATGCCCGCGACTTCGTCCGCGTGGATCGAGGTTTTTCGGTTCCCGCGGGAACTCCTTAATTTTCCAGGATAAAAAGTAGCCTATGTGTTATTCCAGACTATAATCTATCTCTGTGCCAAATTTCATCCAGATCCGTTCAGCCGTTGGGGCGTGATTGAGTAACAAACATCCATACATCCATACATCCATCCAAACTTTCGCATTTATAATATTTATTTGATATTTGATAGTGTGTCAATATTTAATCATTTAATCTTTTCTCACCTCCAGGGATCGGTGTAGAGTGGGCCAGATATCGCTATACGACGGTCCGCTGGCGCAATTCGGCGAGGCCGGAAAATACGGCGACCTGTTTGTGGCAGCGCTCAGGACGTATGGCATGCTGTGTATCGGCCTCTACCGGTTCCGTGACACCTCGTCATCCTGCGACGCGAGCAGCAAACGATACGTCATCACCAACCCGCCTGATGACTTCTGTTTGCTGCCCACTGACCAGGTAATAGCTTCTATGATACGGCGACCTGTTTGTGGCAGCGCTCAGGACGTATGGCATGCTGTGTGTCGGCCTCTACCGGTTCCGTGACACCTCGTCATCCTGCGACGCGAGCAGCAAACGATACGTCATCACCAACCCGCCTGATGACTTCTGTTTGCTGCCCACTGACCAGGTAATGTCTTCTATGATACGGCGACCTGTTTGTGGCAGCGCTCAGGACGTATGGCATGCTGTGTGTCGGCCTCTACCGGTTCCGTGACACCTCGTCATCCTGCAACGCAAGCAGCAAACGATACGTCATCACCAACCCGCCTGATGACTTCTGTTTGCTGCCCACTGACCAGGTAATGTCTTTTATGATACGGCGACCTGTTTGTGGCAGCGCTCAGGACGTATGACATTCTGTGTGTCGGCATCTACTGGTTCCGTGACACCTCGTCATCCTGCAACGCAAGCAGCAAACACGTCATCACCAAGACGCCAGCAAACACAATTCAAGACTTGTGTTTGCTGCTTACTGACCAGTTAAGGCGTATTACTTCCTCTATAGCTCCAGACAGTTAGATCGTCGCATGAAGGTCCATTTTACTTTGAGGTTTCAATGTTTCTTTACTAAACCTATTGTTTCTACTGACAAATGATGGACAATCACAGAACGAGTTGGCCCAGCCCAAAAGGTACCTACCCGTTGTAGAGGTAGGCCGCAATTATCGTTGGGATGATGACATCGAAAAAGTGGCAGGACCGAACTGGACGATCAAAGCCAAAGATAGGGCGAAAAGGGATACTCTGGTCCTGCCTTGGCCTGAAAAGGGTTCTTCATATCATACTATAATACATATACCTACACTTAAAAATAGTTTTAGAAATAGTTATTATTGATTTCCTAATGTTGTATACTTACTTTCCAGTTATATTCTCCATTATTTGTAAATCAAATCTGAAGAAATAAAAGGGCTTTTTTATTTATTATTGTTTTACAGGTGTTCGTGCTGATGCAATTCGACCCGGGCGTGGAATACCGCTCGCACCGGCGCGCGGCGGCGGGCGGCAAGGACGACGCATCCTGACTATTGCTGTGCAGCGCCCTCACCGACGGGCCCTACTCCTACATATAGGCGGGCCCGTCGCCGCGACCCACCGCCCCGACCCCTGCCGCCCCCGAACCCTGACCCGTACCCCGAGTGACCCCTAGACATGTGTTGAGTACCTTAAACGAGGCCAGACGTCCCCTCATCAACAGTGGCGTGCACAGGCTAGGCTTGGAAGAACTAGGCTCCTATTTAAAAAAAAGTTACAACCCGACAAATCTGTAAAAAAGTGACTTAATACTGTTAAAATGTTTCACAAATATATATGTATATAATTTAACAATTGTCACATTTTTCAAAATCGGATTGTAACTTTTATTGAATAAAGGAAGTTAGGGCAGTATCCTTATCCTGCTACCATTACCTAAATACCTACTGATATATACGAAGCAGTTATTTCATCTCAGGAAAGCAGTGTTTTTATGCCTGTATGATGTGCACGCCACTGCTCATCATCATCATCATCACTTCAACGTATTGCCGGCTCACTACTGTACCCTTACCACAAGATTTTGAAATGAAAAATGAAATGAAAATGATTTATAATCATACCGACCCTAAAGCTTCGAAACACTGGCGTTAAAGCAAAAGGAACCTAAAAAATCAACCTCTCTCTATACAAATGCTTCTAGGCACTATTTAACAGCTCAATTTCAACCTTGACTTTTTTAACGTTTAAACTGTCGTGAGTGATAATTATCAATATATATTTTAAACATAAATTAATACCGATTGAACATACGTTTTTTGCCGGAGTATACCCCCTCAATTCGCGCACTGTGTTTTGCGCCCGCGCAGCACGCAGTCTGCTTTGCGCCGCGTCACGTAAACAGGCGTATTAATAAGGACCCCGGACGGTTTCGAAACTAGTCGGGCATACTCCGACTGTGAACGTTAGTTCAACCAATTTATAATGATTTCGTTATGTTACGAATAATACTAAAATTGTGTATGAAGTTTCAAGGCGAACTGTCAAACTGTGCCTATTGGCTTTATATTAGAGACTAGAGAGACCTCTTAAAATTTTCTTCGGGTCGGATATTTTATCCTTTGTTCCAAGATTTGGTCTATAACATTTCATTACACAATATATAGAAAGAATTTTTCGTGATAGTTGACAATCAGTCGCAATAACCTATGTTAAGTATGAATGATGATGTCGCAAAAAATATAAACGGCTTAGTACGAGTTTGGACACCGTGTTGATAGATTCCAAGTATTTCAACATTTAAATATAACGCTGACGTAAAATGGACCTAAACGTTGTTTTAAGTCTCAAGTTCATCCATACATCTACATTCAACGCTCCAATCAGAATCTTTGCGAAATAAATATCGATATAGGGTCATACCGACATATATACGGGTATAGGACTATAGGCCCATTTTACCATGCTGTCACAATGTTTCTATACTCGAAAACAATCAACGTTTTCGAAACATACCAACTCGTACTAAGAGTAAAATATACGAACCTTTAGGTTTTTTGCTTTTAAATTTATACCTTAATTAAATCGCTGCCTCTATTATGGTATACTCAACACAAGATCTGAGAACCGATTTTAGCCGTGCTCGCGGATCCTAGCACGAAATAATATGCGTTTTTTTAATGAGTATGTTTTATTCGAAACTAGGACACTTTCGTTATTCCTAATTTTAAAGCAAACATATTTTTTCTGTGTAGTTTATACTTACTAACTCAACGATCTTCTATAATATCTTCAATCACTTAATCTATCGAAAGTCGTTTTGAACCAATAAGTTATAATTAAAACCGTTAACTTAATAAGTACCATATTAATTCGCACTAGGATTCGATTCGCATTCTTCTCATGTACCCTATAAAAATTACACCTAAATCGGACCCCCCTATTTTAGTTTTTATTTTGGTTTCGATTGGACACTGCACTGCAAAACTTTTACTCACTTCCAGCACATGTTAGAAGAACCGTTTTGCTTCGTTGTTGTGTTATTCGGAAAACAATACAATACAAATTACACCGGAATATTATTAAACGTGTAAATAAAATATACACAGAACACTTTATAGTGTGTATATAGAGGGTGACAAAGATTATAGATAGAAAAGCTTTCGGTGTTTCAATATATTTAGTCGTGAATATTAAGTAGATCGTGCCATGTCAGATTATAGCGAAAACGTATTCGTAAGAGAGAATCTTGGACCCTGTATATACATACCTATAAACGGTACATTGCACACAAATACAAAAGTGAGGGTAGGCATACTTAAATGGATAGGTGTATTTACTTGGACTATGTAATCAAATGCTCAATGTAAAAGAGAACCTTTTAAACTTTTAATTGCAAGACCGGTTTTACATAACTGGACGACCTAATAACATAAGGTATTGCATATTTAAAATATTTTTGTCTATCGTTTAGATTGTCCATTCCTTATCCAGTAGTTAATTTTTGTACTCACGGTTATTTCTTAAATTTATATTACGTAGATTATTTTAAGCATTTATTAAATCATTGTCGACTGATCGAAGTTCAACTACTTACATCAACCACATACCGTCACATTCATTTACTTTATCCTTTATCACACCTAATTTAGTTTGTTTATTGGGATTCACACTGAATTGGACACCTTTTTATGATAATGAAGCACTGATGCTTTTGACAAGGTTATAGTTACATCAACTTTCGTGTAAATTAACTTCATATTTTACCGATATTTGGGCTAAAGCGCGCTCAAAATATCAGTTTAAATTTGGCGCCCATAACGGGATTCTACCCATATTGGGCGCCAAATTTATAATATTTTTGGCGCAAAATTAGTCGTCCCATTTTGGGCACCAAATTACGAAAGGTAGTTAACGATTGCCGTGTAGAACTTTTTACTAATGCTCGTTCGAAATTGTTAAAATAATTTATATCGTTTTTTTGTCATTTATAATCTTCGGTAATACTAAAAAGCTCATACTCGGGCGACTTAGTCATGAGAATCTTGCAAAGGGGCCAGTGCGTCAGATAAAATTTGATATCGCTTTTCAAATTATGCACGGTATGGTAGTATGAATATGGTTCACATTTGCTCACCCCAATTTGATATTTAGTTCTTTATTATTTACTGTAATTTTAGAGTAGTTATCTAGGTGATTGCTTTATATTTTCTGTGTATCTGGTATCTACTTGGCTTACGCTCTCTCTGCACAGAAAATGTCAAGTTTTACCTCAACTTTTATTGAATCACACCGTTTTTAGTATTTTTTGTTTAGTTTTATTTATTAGTTCTTAAATAAATCTTTTAAAAACTTTTCGTTTTCTTTTTGGTTTTTATTTCCCAAACTAGGGCGGGGGATTGTCAAAGTGGACGTGATTTGCGGCGCTGCACATTAAAAAAAACAAGAACTGAAACAAATTTATATTTTTAAAAAACTTCTACAAATTGCCATTGCGAGTATGTTCAAAGATCCAATGGGTTATACGTGGAATGAGTGCAAAGTGTAATTTTGCTGTAAATGTGTGATATTATTTTGAGAATCGTCGTTATTATAATATGGCTTGTGAAGCCTGCGATGTAATTAAGAGTTAACTCCGGGTGCTTTGACGATTGTGGACACTTCATAGTTTATTGTATTAGATAAGAAAACTTTAATTAACTGCACCGGTATATTATAACTGAAAATACGAACGTTAAGCCCAGCGAAGAACTGATCTGACGCCAATCAGAATCTATGCTCATGGCGTTGCATTAGCAGTACGCGCGCGAACTGAATGCAGCTTTGACGAATACGCTAGGTGTTGTGACAATGTCGATAAATTACACTTTGAGTAGAGTATTATCGACAAGCGTGCGAAACATGTGGGCATCACTTTGTAAGCGTCGAAGATATACGGACAGTTGGGTGAGGTGCAAAGAATGCGTGAAGTACCTACGCAGGCGTTCTGTACCTGAGTCAGTGGGTAAAGCGCGAACTACATAGACATAATATAATATATTGACGGATCATAGTTTTTCGCTTCGCTTTGCGACCGAAGTATAGTTAACTCGGCCATATTAATACACAGCGAGCAGTTAATTATAGTTAGTTTTTTTTAGTATTTACTATTTTAGTCTGATTCGCCTCACGTGACTAGTGATTCATAAGTCATACTTACCTATAGCATCATCTAGTGATCGAACTTAATGCAATAATTTGTTACTAAATCAAGTTAAAAAATGTTTCATGAAAACAAATAAGGATGGAAACATATAGCACGCCGTTCGACCGGACCCTGAAGACAAGTCAAACCGCAATGTTACCCCAACCTACTGCTATGCTATATATATTCCGACAAACTTATCTGACCCGGTGGTCAAAATTGGAACTAATTTTTATGACTGTTTAGTTTTTGTTTTTTTTTTCCTTAAATATTAGCGACGCTGTCACCGGGTCAGATAAGTTTGTGGGACTATACCATAGATTTAAAATGGTCTCGCTGACGCTTACAACTAGATACCGTCGGCGTACTAGCAAATTGCGGCAATTGACTTGTGGCCAGAGCTAGCACATGATTTATCTGTGTAGTCTCGTAGCAACAGATGTTTGACGCTGACAAGTTTCGCTTAGTTTTACGCTCACGCACACAAGTATCTTTTCAAATAGTGAATACACACTACGTAAGTTGCCGCAAAAACGAGCTATGGTTTTTAGGAAGGGCGGTATCTAGTTGTAAGCGCCAGCGAGATCATTTTAAATCTATGGACTATACTAGGTTGAATTAACCTGCTAAATTCACTCAAAAATGTGTAATGTTACCAACATTATTACATGTGACTGAAGTTAGAAGGAAAAGTATGAGTTGTCAATCTATTTGGTATTTGAACGGAGTAATATTATTTTATGACTCCCAACGAGTGGTTAACACAAATTCACACACAGTCGGGTCGGTGCACATTTGATTGGGTAGTTTTTATCATACAACATAAGCAACCTGATGTAACTTATTGATTGATTGAAAACATGCTGAACCGCAAAGCAGGCTAAGCGGTCTTTTTTAATAATATTTTTATTTAAATTCCATTCTACCGTAGGTACTGCTGTGTTGAGTCAACTATGTGTAAAGCATATAAGACATATTATCTAATGTCGAGACGTCGTCGGTACGGGTTAACAATATGTTTCCATCCTAAATAAAATATACTAGAGTAATAGAGATCGCTTAATGCGTCTGCACGCTCCACGATTAGTCTTTAACGAATTAAATACCTCAATTAATAGATAATTGTTTTTTTAATGTTAGAGTTTTAACTGTCGTTTGTCAAACATCCTGTATTAAAAATATATCAGGGTTTGTATAGTCCCACCAACTTATCTGGCACGGTGGCCAAAATTGGAACAAATTTTTTTGCCTGTTTAATTTTTGTTTTTGTTTTATTTTTAATATTTACGCTGTCACAGGGTCAGATAGATATGTTGGTGGGACTAAAGTTATCTTGAAGGATTGGGGCATCTACACTCAGCTTGTGTTGTGTTAGTACGGCTTTGAGATTTCTCTCATGTTGATAAAACAGATAAATGGCTGTCAGAATAGTAAGTTAAAGGAAATTAGTTTAAGGTAAGTGTGAATTCTTCAATACATTGGGTACCGCTAGCGCCCCAAGCGGACACATCGTAAAACTGAAAAGTCGATTTTACCATCACCTTAATAATTTAACTCTGTGATGTTTCGATGTTCTATCAACGATGGCGAGTTGTTCGAAGTCATACTAACGCTGCTGATAGCCTCCCCGGCGAACTACAAAATTGGACCTTTACGTTTTGTAAACTTAGGTTCCTAAGCGAAGCAAATATGAAGCGCAAACGAAACCCGCTTCAATAAGAGGAACTATTGGAATTTAATTCATTATAAAAGAGCATTTACACTGGTAGTCAAAACGCTAGCTGTCTAAACTTAAAATCCGACCAACATTCGTAAGTACTTCGCAGTCATTTGATTGTTGCCTTGTAACCATTCTAGGTTTTACAACCAATCTAGGTTGTAAAAATGACTACTTATGACTACCCATAAATTCAGTTAAGTTTGACAATCAAGTGTAAATGGGACATAAATTAAGCATTTATGTGATAAACCGCGTCTCACCAAGTTTTCAAATTATAGATAACTAAAACTAGATTAATCATTTAAAATAGGATAGCCTATTTAGCCTAGCCAAAACTGGCCTTATACATAGGTTAACGAATCCATTTTTCACAGTGTACCAACTTATAAAACGGTCCAAATAACTGAATGTCACAAATTCTTAAAGGAATTGAGTGCTAACATACTGCCATATTAATAAAGTTTCTTAAACCTTGCAAACAATTTAAATGCAATTGAAAGTACAAAATGCTTGCGAGCGCTGAAGATTCTTGGGCAAATTAGAGTTCTAATAATGTGGAAAGATGTTCCTTAGTATATTAATATGCTTATAAAAATGGTAATGTGTGAAAATAGAAATGTGGACAGTCCCAAACAAATATTTCATTTAAACTACCACCTAAATCATAATTTAACTATAATAATTTTAAATATAAAAATGCCTGACATAGGTACAATTATTTTGCAATAAAAATTAAGTCGATTAATAAAAACAGCTTATTAATACTTCGATAATTATAATATTACTTGGACAAAAATATCAAAACATATTGAAATAGCATAGATTATGCATGAGATAAGATATTGGAGAGTCATGGGGTTGGTCCCTATTCTGAGATATTAATCTTGTTTAATGATTCAAGAAAACAAAAGTTTAATTTTTGTCGTTTTATGTAACATATATATTATAAGGGTTCCGGAGTAAAAGTGCCGAACAAAATTTTCACACTCACTAAGTATAGTGAAGTAAGTTCACTGAAATAATTTTGCACATAATAACTTAAAGGACTTAGTAGGGACTGTCGGTTTGTACAATGAAGCCAAAATTGTATGACAGAATAATTCTCGAAAGTTTAATTTTAATTAATTGTAATGATATCACGAACATAAGTAAATGGAGTGGCAAAATTAAAATCAATATATAAATTCTCAAAATTAACGTATGTAATCAATGCAAAGTAAAATCATTGTCGATCGTATAATTTTATAATATAAAAAATGCGATGGTTGTGCACGATAGTTATTAATTAATGAATCAAAGTAATCAGTCTGTCCAAAAATACTTGTTTATTAAAATATCACTAATTTCTATTTATTAAACTGTGAAAACGATGGTTTGGCTCCACCCGGTTGCCAAAGTATAACAACAGGCTGGACAAAGCCGGATGGCACGAACACATTGATAACACAAATAATTAGTTAGTTTTCATTGGATTCGTAAAGCCATGCATGCCACACTAGGCCCGTAGACGCCAAACTATTTCAACTAATAAATAGATTACTGCCATCAGCTACGCTCGAAATTTTATTCGACATTTAACTACCTAGTTCATGTAAAATGTAAATAGTAAAAATGTAATTTTGTATGTTACGTAAGAGTTTCTCAAAATACACACTCCTTTGCATTAAAAAATAGAAGCTATACGGCTGCTTTAAAGTTTATATTCGAATACTATCGTGTGTAGTTTGTTGTGAATTAGGCTTCTATGTCACTGTATGCTAGTTAGGTATAGTGTTCGGACGTCTCATTGTAAAAATGTAAAATACACGCTAATAGGTATTTTGAACTAATTATGAATGTTAATAATTATTAAGGGTAATTACTAAAATGACAATTTTTCCTTTAATATTTTTATACAGCATTACAATATATTAATTATCGCAATTAAAAGTTTATAGAGGTGGTTCAGTGTGCAATTTTAAATAGTGTCTAATTGTATAATCGCCTTAACGAGAGAGAATATAGCTGAGTTCTTCTGTGTGTGGTTGCTTGAGGTCTAATGTTATATCACGTTGTTTATTCATGCAATGTGCATGCTTCCTACACGACTGACGTCACTCGTTGGCGAGCGTGACGAGCGCACGCCGAACGCAAGTCACTTAGGTGTATTAATCGTATCACGATCCGATTTGTTATATTATTATCTAAAACATTTTGGAACGAATTTAGAACACTAAAATTTTGTTAACTCTTGAAAGTTACAAACTTTTTGTATTTTATTATCTACGAATCGCTTGTCTTTAAACACCATATCAATAGATGCCTTGGATACACCACTAACAGAGTTTTAATAACTAGCATAGTGTAGATAAATATAAAAATAATATTATTAGGTACCCTATTTGTTATTCGGACGAATTTACGTTTAAATATTGAAACTGGCATAAACTACAGGATTATTGTTAAGATGCGAAAAGTCGACACAAATCGGATCTGAGAATGCGTGACCAAAATGAAAATCTTAAAAAAATCCAAAAAACATTAAATTAAAAATTATTATAGATATCCCCCCCGACACAGAATTAAAATAAAAAATAACATCTACCTGGTAGTGATCGATTAATCCAGCAACATTCAATTGCCTATTCATATGGCAATCAATTATTTATTTATTTACTACTAACTACATAGCACAACGAAAGTAAAATACTTATATTGAATATCAGGGTAGTTCTTGTCTTAATTTTTTGCCGCTATTATTTACTGTGCACATTCGTGCAGAACCACGCGAGTCCCAGATCCCTATTTCCTGCGAGCCCTAGGCCTTAGAGGTTGTCTAATCTAAAAACTACTTTGCATTTAATTTTAATATTATGACGACCTCTATTTCTCTCTAAAGTCTAAAGCATCACGGGCAATACTGTAATATTTGTTACCAATCATTTCTTAATTTAAAAAATCCAATTAAATTTCTTGACTAACTTCTTTAATATTGCCTAATTAGTTAGTGTCGGGGGTTAAAAATTACATATACCATGAGGTTCGACAGCAATTTTAACGTTACATTACGTCATATTTTATGAATAAAGTAGGTTCACCATGTCCCGTGCACACTCACAAAGAAAAACAGTAGAGACGGCAAAAAAAGCAAACAATTATTGGAAAAAAAACGTAAATCGGTGGTGTGTTAGTTCCTGTATTGTGCTGCGGTTGAATGACTTACTCGCACGTAAAATTAAATCGAAATTATACAACACTAAGGCCCCTCGCACATTTCAAACTTTTGATCGGTCGATAGTTCAAGAACTAATTTGTCGTTAAGTTACCTGGCAAAGTTATTATTTGTAGAAAGTTAGTTGCATGTTCTTTTTTTACAGAAAAAACGCTAAAGTCTTACCGTCTGATTTAAATCTGGTAAGAGTCGGTGGTAATTGCGGGTAACTTTGCAGGACGAACTTTTTCCTGGTCGGCGACCAGACTTTATGAATATGAAGACTTAAATTAGTACGATTTCGAGAGAGTCAAAAAAATCGGCCCATCTATTGGCCAATTATCTAGTCTGTAATCTGCAGGGGCTGGTAATGCCTGTTCGCATCTTATAATAGGTAGTCCCATGTTCTGTGTGCATTGAAATTATAACTAGAATTAACAACATTGTTGACTATTGCTAATAGCTTGAGGTTGTTAACGTTTTTAGAAACAGAATGATGAATTTTTTATGTATTATATATTACGTACTTAAAATAAATAAATAAAATCTTACCGCTCTATATTACTATAAATTATATGTACGCTAGACCCTTTTTGTAAGCAAATGCCATCTTGTCGTGTTGTTATACGCGTAGTCCTCTCTTAATTAAAACGTACTCGTAGAATCAAATATATAATGATGGCTGTGAGGTAAATATTGTAATAATTTAAATTTATATTGTGTAAAATGAGAATATTAAAAATAGTAAGGAAATATTTCGCTATATCGCATTGGTCAGACGCTGTTTCTTGCTCCTTAACGGCACCGGTGAGCGGTAGTTAGAAATAGGCGTCCACAAAGATAATATAGACTGCCTAAAGTTATTATGGTCGATAAAACCTAAGGCAATATTTAGCCACTTATGAATTTTAGATGTTAAGTAATATAATAAATGCTTTATGTACGTTTAATGTCATATAATAATATAAATATAATCTACTTTATCGTCAGTGCCGAAAAGGAGCAATAATTGACCATATCGGAACGCCATTTATACATCGCGGGTTGCCATATTGTTATGTTCAACCTCCTTAATTGGCTCACGTGTGATCATTTACAAATTTTATTTCATGGCCTGAAATATATTTTTTTTCATTAAGAAAAAAATTTGATTTAAATAAAACAATTGTTATCTCATGGCAGCCCAGGAACTCAAGCTCACAGCTTTCTTCGCAGTTGCTCAAATTTTTCATAATCTAACTTCATCATAATATCACCGCTTTTAGAAGACCATTTATAAGATTAATTTCACCATTTGCGGTTGGATACAAAAACGAGACGCTTGGTCGTCGCTGACTTACGACGCGCAGCTCAAGCCCAGCACACAGTCATTCAAATATATAAGTCGTGGTCTGAGGAAACATTTATGAATGACAAAGCATTCGCGCTAAGCAAATAATTAGTATACCGATACTGTTTTCCTGTCATTGTAAAATGCATTTACAGTATACGACTTAAAGTACACATCTGAATAACTGCTTGTGTGATGTGCTTAGTCTGTGCTGAATATAGTAGTGCTGACCCTAATGAAGGATTTTACGAGTTTCCATTAATTCTCACATAAATTCTCTCTCGCATAAAATCACGAATATAAATATAATTTGAAAGCCAAATTTCTCATTCAAAACGGAAACTTGTATTATCCCTTAGCCCAATTTGCTGGCACTGTAAAATCGAAAGACATTATAATCGCTTTTATAGTGACAGTGTGACTAGAGACCTGATTAGCAAATCGAATTTTGTGTGTTGCAGTTCTAACGTACCTAATATTACATAATATTATGGTAGATCTGTTTTAATAGTGCTGGTAGGCCATTTTTGTATATCCGAACTACGCCTGGAATAATTCCTACACCGGAAGATCCAAAAATAACAAAATTAATCTCTGAGACAGTCATTTGTGTTGTCACAGACATTTCACGCCTCACGGCATATCTTGTTGGTAACTGGTCGCCTGCATTGGCGATCCTTTTTTTTTATTTTTATATCCACTAGAGATCCATTCAGATTAGTATGGATCAGACTTTTTCGATCCATACTAATCTGAATGGATTGTTCGAAAATACAAAGATAGTCATATAGCATTATTAAATGAGATTGATTTAAAGCCTTGACACTTGTACGATAGCAACACTTCCCATACAAACTGCCAAAAGTTAATTAATATTATAGCTCTTACATCCTAAGAAATAGGGTACAATATTGAATTAAAGATGATTATTCGGTTGTGCACAAAACATAACTAAATTAACTATCTATCCTTAGTAAGAGGACTTTGAAAAAACTATCTTTGGGTCAAATCCATGCTGTGATATCGGAACGATAAAAGATCGAGATGGCAATCACACGTACTAGGGGTACAGGCTCAAAAATAGCTGCTTATTTGGCGTAAACCAAACATTTTTATGAGAAGGTTTATGTTGTTTAAAACAGTCAGTTCTATATAGAAAAAAGAAAGTTTTCTTAAAAGTCGAGGTAAATTAGTTTAGTTCTGGATTTGTGCAAAGCCGAATAAAACCCACAATACCAAAACGCTACTTAAAAATTAAGGTCCCTCCTTAATGAAGCGTTTTGGCATTCGTTAGAGCAAACGTCAAAAACCATCACTTAATATTTGAGGCGCGCTTAAATTTTAAGCGAGGTTTAACTTTTAAGTATTCTGTTGTTAGACAACGACGGCTTGATATAATTTTGTAGACGGAAATGTTGCTGTGTGCATTAAAAACCACAGACTGTAGGAAAAGGATAGACAAGAACCGGCGTGTTCATAAAATTTTAATTTTTTGTGCATGTACAGTCCGCGAGGCGCAAGTTGAGTTCTGCGCGTCTTCTCACGGTTTCAACCGATATGTACGTCGTTACATTATTTCGATACCGAGCCTGATTGTAGACATTATCCGTTTTGGTAAGGTATCTTCTGTGTTCCCTAATGATTATAATATGGGGCTCTTCAAAGGGCGGATAAACAAATTTCTCAAAAGCCAGCAACGCATTGGCGGTTCCTCTGGTGCTGCAAATGTTCATGGGCGGCGGTAATCACTTACCATCAGGTGACCCGCCTGCTCGTTTGCTCGCTATATATATAAAAGGTATATAAGTTAACACTTATTCACTCTGATCTGTAATTTGTGCGCCGCGTCGGGATTCATTCCTCCAAAACGGTATTTTAGTATGGCCCAGTTGTTTGTAAGTTGTTTAATGACACAGAAACAAGCATAGCTCAGCTTACGTCTCGCGGACAGGACTGTTGTATTGCCATCGGCTCTTTTTAACCGACTTCCAAAAAAGGAGGAGGTACCTACTCAATTCAGCGCGTATCTTTTTTTTAAAAATGTTTCTCCACCGCTGATATCGGTTGCGCGTACGGAATACCTACATGTTGAGCGTTCGACGCTGACAACGCTGAAGTTTTACGTTAGTTAGCCGCCATTTTGTTTGAAGTTAATTTACCGAGGAATGTGCAGACTGCAGTATTAAGACGAGCCATCAGACAATTATGAGCACAAGGAAACCAATGGCAATAACTTTTAGTTTTTCATCAAAAAATTATTTAACTTCAGCGTTGTAGAACGTCCATCACGCGCGACCAATATCTTAGTAAGAGAAATTCAAGCGCCGATTGTTATCACATGGCTATGTGCTCCAAACATGATTATTATATTTTATTATAGTTTATGTCAACCGTCTTCTTGTCTATATTTTTCTTGTATTAGGGCACCATCTTATTAGGAGTATAGTTTTCTACAGAGTGTCTGCTGACTGACTCTGGATTTCCAATCAAACGCTTGCTTTCGGCCGCTCTGACAAACTGCGTACAATTAGCTTCTAAATTCGTAGCGTACGAAACTTGCCGCTGCGTGCCATACGCACTTTGCCGCTAACTGCGTACCGCACGCACCTTCTTCACTATAGTGGGCCAGTTCGCAGTTTGCGGAAAATTACTCCCTGATCGTTCCGATAGTCTGGATTTGCCACAACAACAATTTGCAGCTTAGAGTCAGCCAGAAAACAGTCATCATCAAACTATACGCCAAGTGAAATCGTGCCCAAACGCCTTTAGCTCTTCGACGTACCCACACAGCGCAGCGCAACGATTAACGCCTTTATGTCTATGGCGTTAAGGCATAAAGTACGCAAGGCGTAAGCTGAACTTTACAGTTTCGAATGCAAAACCCGCACGTTTTACTGATCTTACTGCTTTGAACAATAGCTCTCAGAGAAATGCAAAACTTAGCTTACGCCTCGCGGACTGCACAGTGCACTGCATATTATATGCGTCGGTGTGCTAACGCGTTAGTCTGTGGCCTGCATACCGCGTGGTAAAATGTAATATTACCCCCGACTGTACGACAAAATGTATTACCACAGAAAACAAAATATTTAATATTGTTGATGTTGATTGTTAATAAAATGCAAATAATGTAAATATCAAAATAAATTCTGTATTTGTATTTGAATGTGTGGTTTTATTGACCCCACGATATTATGCCATAGATATGTTACGATTGTTACATGATTTTGAACAGAGATAGATTGGAGCCCGGGAAAGGGCGTAGACCTTATAGCCCAGAAAACAAAGAGTTCTTATACAAGTCGAAGTCGCGGGCATCAGGTTGTGATAAATATTGAGGATTAACTTAAAACAAAGTTTTAAACGATATAACTTCATATAATTATTGTGATACAATAAGTATTTAATATTGTACAGGCCCTTATTTTTGTACGATAAATTAAGAAAAGAAAAATTTTCAACCCTTTCTGCTGTTATTAAACAAAATTATGATTAAGTAAATAAGTATAAATAATTTGAAATCACATTATAGTAAGAAAATAAATACAAAAATTTTTCAAAAAATAAATTAGCTAACTACAGATTACTAGCTAGCCCGATTTTGATGGAATTCAATGCTGAAACAATGATATGCATTATTCAATACTTTGGAAGTCATTAAATCAATGTGTACAATAATTGTTTCTAGTCAATATTTACAACAATAAAGAACTTACCAACAAAAACAGCACAACTTTAAAAACTTGCTTTAACAACCATTTGAAAAAAAAAAGAAAATGGCATCAAAACCACATTGTCAATGTTTCACTTTGTCCGAATAGGTTTTTGAAGTTCCCTTCCGTGATTTACTAAGCTTTCTGGCAGAACTGACTGAAACCTTTCTCTTTTCTTCTTCCAAGAGTAAGGGAGGCAGAGATACTTTCCTTATTTGAAAATGTTGCATTCCATTACCTAACTTACTACCCTCATTATGTGATTCAGGAGTATATAGAGGCTCTAGTCTTGCTATATCTCTATGCCTCGCAGTTAAAACTCTAGTATTAACTATTTTACTATCAATTTTACTTTCTGGCCTTAAATAGTTTCTTGTATCCAAAGAAACAAAGGATTTAGCACTATTTCGTTCATAAATAGATGACTCAGGTCTATTTCGCATCCATTTGGATGATGCTAAGTCAGATCTGAGTATGGAATGATTTATTTTTTTTCTATATATTGGGCTTCGGATTTGTATTGGAGTTATATGTAGCAAAGAACAAAAACTATCTGGTAATTCAATATCCTCATGAAGTTTAAATGACACTTTCTCACGTGATAATTTTGGTTCGTGAATTTCATCTGTTATGGAGATTCTAGTCAACTTCGGTTCATGAGTTTCATCAATAACGGATACTCTTGGAGAGTTTTGAGGTGTGACGTCTGTACTGCTTTGTGACAGTCTGTCCTCACTTTCGCTGAATTGTTCGTAATTACTGTAGTGCATTGCAATAACCTCCTCATGTTCCATCTGACGGTAACACAGTCTCTTCTCTGGCAATGGTAAAGCTTTGCCAATGACCCTGGAACATGTTAAGGAAATCATAAGATTTAAATCGCGATTTATTTTCCGAGTACGGATTTTACCTACTACGCGCTGCGAAGGCGGTGAGCGACATACAACTCCATACAGCACAAAATATACGGTCGAATATAATTCTTACCGCATTTTTTTCAGCGCGAATTTTCTTCGCAAGTATAATCTACAATTTCTAGTGTTACAGAATTGCGAAAAAAATGCGTGCGAATATTTTTCGCAGTGCAAACGTAGCCTAAGGGTCTACTAGCAATAATATAACTTGCAGAGTATTTGGCTTAAAAATGTATTGATATGCTTTGTTGTGTTTGTTTCATCCAAGGCTTTGTTTGATGCTACTACCACCACTACTTCAACCAATAGCTGGCGTACAACTTGAGCACAACTGAGAAGAGAAGGGTAAGGCTAAATTAGGGGTTAATGGTTGGGGTTTGTTTGATGCATTCAATCAATAAACTGACACTGAAACTGAAACTGACTAACATTCAGCCAAGTGGTCAGCATATTCCACTGCGAAATTACAAGGACCTGGCTTCAATACTTTTGTCAGGCCAAAGTTTTTCTATCATGTTTTTTTATGCCACTACAAGCTAACCCTTGACTGGAATCTCACTTGATGGTAAGTGCAGATGGTAGTGGGCTAACCTGTTGGCTGTATGGCAGTTATATTAAACCCATACCCCCAATTGGTTTCTACACCCTATTATACCGGACCACTAAATCGTTTGGCGGTACGCCTTTGCAGGTAGTGTAGTAACTAGCCACGGCCGAAGCTTCGCACCAGGCCAGACCAGAATTTATGTCAGGAAGTTGGTGGTGTTTCACCCCCTTGCCTTGGATTGTGGCTCTGATGGGATTAACAGGACTGCTAATTTCGTGTATGTACGTAACTACTAGCTGATGCCTGCAACTTTGTCTGCGTGAATTGAGGTTTTTTGGTTCCCACGGGACTTTTTAATTTTCCAGATAAAAGGTAGCCTATGTGTTATTCCAGATTTTAATCTATCTCTGTGCCAATTTTCATCTTGATCCGTTCAGCCGTTCTGGCGTAATTAAGTAACAAACATCCAGCCATCCATCCAAACTTTCGCATTTATAATATACTAGCTGATGCCCGCGACTTCGTCCGCGTGGATCGAGGTTTTTCGTTTCCCGCGGGAACTCCTTAATTTTCCGGGATTAAAAGTAGCCTATGCGTTATTCCAGACTATAATATATCTCTGTGCCAAATTTCATCCAGATCCGTTCAGCCGTTGGGGCGTGATTGAGTAACAAACATCCATCCATCCATCCATACATCCATCCAAACTTTCGCATTAATAATATTTAATATTTGAAGTATAGCATAAAATAATATTTGATCAACAGATATTTGATAATGATGATGATGATGATGATGATGATGATATTTGAAAGCTAGAAGAGTTGCTTTAACAACTCTAGCTCTGATAGTACTATAATAAGTAAATAATTTCAAAGGTAAGATGGAAAAAATGTTACTTAACTGAGTTTATTGTTGGCATATTTTCAGACAAGGGCATGTTTGGAACCCATAAATAATGATCACCAAACAATTATTTTTATTAATGTTCATGTGTGTGTACACTGTACAGTGCTTCCCACTTTGGATTTATGACTTTTGACTTTGTATACCATGAAATAATACTATTAAGCCCTGTTTACCTAAACTGTGGATGTAACTCTTTCCACTGTCTGCACTCTTCAAGCATCTGCGGTCGGGTACACTTCTCTCCGTCTTCATCATACAAAGTTCTTTCAATCCTCGCCCACTCCTCTGCCAAGCTCCTTGTAGCCTCTGCTGTATTCCGTCTGAAGGCTGATCCTGCGCTGCTGTCACTTTCTTCACTGTTGAAGTCTGGGGTACCTGAAATGTAAACTTAATATTAAGTACAACTGCATAAACTACTGCTACACACCATCTAGGTATCTAGGTTTTCTTTTATACATCAGAATATATTACAAAAAGTGCTTACTGACCAAACTCTTAGCAAACTGATTTTTTTGGCCAAAGGTTCCCTTTATAAAATATATATACTTAATATAAACAAAGAATAAGGCAGGCCTTATTGAAATACTATTCAATTATATTGTAAATAATTGAATCTGCAATTAATCTTCTAAACTAATATTATAAATGTGAAAGTTTGGATGGATGGATGGATGAATATTTGTTACTGAATCACACCAGAATGGCTAAACAGATCTGGATGAAATTTGGTACAGAGATAGATTATAGTCTTGAATAACACATAGGCTTTGTAGGAAGAAATTGGCTGACATCAATGTTACACAGCTCAGACCGTTGGATCATAACGTACATGTTAAAGTAGGTTGAATAGGGAATACCTAAATACCTAAAAAAGGAAAAAGAATGTGTCACATTGTAAACAAACTTATATTGTTTTTATGGTTTCAAATAAAAACATGTCATCATCTATCGTTTAATATTCTCCTTTAGTAACTCTGCTTTATCCTTTTAATTATATAATTCTATCAGGTTATGGGCTGGCCCGCCCGCCCGCCTAAAATATGGAGAATAAATGTAATACGACGATTATACAGAAACTCGTAGGTGAATCAAATTATGGTTCATGGGCGTTTGCCATAGAATTGGTACTTATTGATAATGACCTTTGGGATTGCGTAAGTAGCACATATGATAATACTAAAGATCAAAACAAGAAGCGTGACAGTAAAGCTCGGGCTAAAATATGTTTAGCCGTATCGGAACATATATATCCGATAATACAAAACACTAAGACAGCGTGGGAGGCGTGGTCCGCATTAAAGAAAGCATATGCGGACTCAGGTCTTTTAAGAAGACTTAGTTTACTACGGAAACTATTTTCCATGAAACTAGAAAAATTTTCAGACATACAACTTTATGTGACTGAAATTAAATCTACACAACAAGCGCTTCAAAATATAGACGCAGGTCTTGATGATGAATTCGTCGCAATAATAATGTTGGCTGGGCTGACCGAAGCTTATAATCCTCTCGTTATGGCTATAGAACACTCCGGAACAAGAATATCTTCTGAGAATGTCACCACCGCCCTATTAAGAGAAGGTCAAAGGCAGAAGGAAGCAGACAGCAACAGTGTTGTAAAGGACGATTCAGTATTGGTTTCACGCACTAGTAGTATTAATCGTAGTAAGAATGTAATTTGTCATTTATGTAAAAAAAGGGGTCATTATAAATGGCAATGTAAAAAGCCTAAAGACGATGATAAGAAAACTGCTAACATGCTAGTAACTGACTTTGTAACACTAGTTACTAGTGGGAATAGTAATAGTTGGATAATTGATAGTGGAGCGACGTCACACATGACTAACAATAAAGATATATTAGCACCCATTAAACCTTGTGCAAGAGTTGTAACTTGTGCTAATAATGATAAAATAGTATCAACTTCAGAAGGTAATCTTGAGTTGAAAGTTAGTCATGAGGGGCGTACTCAAGGATTAACTATGAATAATGTTTTAGTTATTCCTAAACTAGTTACCAACTTAATGTCGGTTGGCAAGTTTGCTGATGATGACAAGGTAGTCGTTTTTGATAAGCATAGCTGTAAGATATTTGATAAAAATGTAACTGTATTGGGAAGTCCTTTGATTACAGCACCGCGCGCCGGTGGTTTATATGTTTTGGGTTCTACTGATTACAAGGCGACGGTTCTCATAGGTCAAGGTCAGGATGACTTTGAGTTATGGCATCGACGATTGGGACATCTGTCACAACCGGAAATGATGAAATTGAGGGATATCGTCAAGGGTCTTGTTTTTAACCCAAGGGATTACAAGAATCCATGTATTCCTTGTAGTCAAGGAAAACTTTGTTCAAAGAAGTTTCCGAAAATAAAGTTTAAGAGGGCTTCACGTGTATTAGAGTTAGTACATAGCGACATTGCTGGTCCCATGGAAGTGGAGACATGGGGTGGCAAGAGATACATGTTAATATTTGTAGATGATTACAGCAGGAAAGTATTTGGATACTTTTTAAAGTGCAAGTCGGATACCTTTGAATGTTTCCGAGAATTTCGTGCACTTGTGGAGAATCAAATGGGGCATAGAATAAAAAAGTTTAGATCAGATAATGGTGGTGAGTACACCAGTAAAGAATTTCAAAATTATTTAAAAAAACACGGGATTATTCACCAAACTAGTGTACCACATACTCCGCAACAAAATGGAATTGCAGAGAGAACAATAAGGACACTAACTGAGAAGACCAGGTGTATGCTTTCAGAAAGTAAGCTGAACAAAAAGTTTTGGGGCGAAGCAATGCGTACAGCCATTTATTTAAAAAACCGTTCGCCAACCATGGCTCTTCAGGGTAAAGTACCAGAGCAGATTTGGACTGGAGAAGACATAGACGTCTCTCATTTAAAAATATTTGGTTCAAAAGCTCAAGTCCTTATTAAAGATGGTAGTCGCAAGAAACTAGATCCAAAGACACGAGAGCTAACCTTTATTGGATATAGTGAGGTTCAGAAGGGATATAGATTTTGCGATGTAGTGAAGAATCCTAAGCATTGTATTATTGCAAGGGATGCAGTTTTTGATGAGAACTATACATCTAAGGCAAGTGATGTTATTAGGATCCCTTGTAATAAACCCGTGGAAAATGTTTCTGGGACAGAACTTTCAACTCAGAATACTGTTGAGTTTGAAGTACCTGTAGAAAATGTAGAGTTGCCAAGTCAAAGCATCGAAGAAGTAATACAAGTTGAGTCTGCTACACCAGATAATTATAGTGAAGTAGAAGACGAATTTCATGATTCGGTTGATTCTAATGATGTTGAATTAGAACATTCTCAACTTGAGAGAGAAGTTGAAGCTGTTGAGCGTCGATATCCTTTGAGGAATAGAGTTCCTAATAGACAAGAGGATTTTGACTATAGTTTTATGATATCAAACGATCCAATATCAGTTAAGGATGCAATGGAGCGTAGTGATAAAACACTTTGGCTTGATGCGATGCAACAAGAGTATGATTCTCTTATTGGCAATCAAACTTGGGAGCTTGTTGATCGTCCGAGGGGGGTAAATGTTGTGAAATGCAAATGGATATTTAAGCTCAAAATTGGTGCTGATGGGACAGTGCAACGTCATAAGGCAAGACTTGTTGCAAAAGGATACTCGCAAAAGTGGGGAGTAGACTATTCGGAGACATTTGCACCAGTGGTAAAGCTTTCATCAATACGATTATTATTGGCTTTATCAGTTGAAATGAACTTAGTAATCCATCACATAGATGTTACAACAGCTTTCCTACATGGCGATTTAAAAGAAGACTTGTATATGGAACAACCAGAGGCTTTTATTGCAAAAGGTAACGAAAACAAAGTATGCAAGCTAAAAAAGGCTATTTATGGTCTTAAGCAAGCTGCACTTTGCTGGAACGTGAAAGTTCACGCTCACATAGTTAAAATCGGATTTACAAGATGTAAATATGATCCGTGTGTTTATGTGAAGAGATTAAATAATAGAATTATCGTTATCGCTCTTTATGTTGACGACTTCTATATATTAGGAAATTCTGTTAAAGATATAGAAGTAGTGAAGAGGGAAATAGGAGAATCTTTCAAAATAAAAGATTTAGGAGAAGCGAAAGATTGTTTGGGAATAGAATTGACTCATAAGAAAGGGGAAATTCACTTAAATCAAACAAATTTCGTTAATAAAGTCCTACGTAAACATAGTATGGAAGACTGTAAGCCAGTGAAAACTCCTATGGAACCAAATTTGAAATTAGAAAAGGGTGATAAAACTCAAGATATGAGTTATCAGGAGATTCTGGGGTCACTTATGTATTTGTCCTGTGGCACTCGACCAGATCTTACATACGCTGTGAGTTATCTAAGTCAATTTAATTCTTGCTGGAATTCAACTCACATGACCGCTCTCAAAAGAGTTTTGAGGTATTTGAAAGGCACAGCAGATTATAAATTAATCTACAAGAAGACGGGTAAGCCTCTGACTGCGTATGCCGATGCAGATTGGGGAAGTAATATTGATGCTCATTCCTTTACTGGGTACGTGGTTATGTTTGGAGGTGCAGCAGTTTCTTGGCAGGCTCGCAAACAGCATTGTGTTGCTTTAAGTACAGCGGAAGCTGAATACATTGCACTTTGTGAAGCTTCAAAAGAGATTGTTTATATCAAAGGGCTTTTCAAAGAAATCACAGGAAATACATATAGCATAGATTTGTATAGTGATAGCCAGAGTGCTAGTAAATTGGTTTATACTGCAGCAGTAGGCAGAAGATCAAAGCACATTAACATAAGATATCATTATGTTAGAGAATTGGCTGAAGCAAAAGAAATTGTTATAAAATATTGCGAGACGAATGTAATGCCAGCTGATTTTCTAACTAAGAGTTTGTGCAAATCTAAATTTAATTTCTGTGCACAATATTTAGGTATTGTTGATTCAGTGGGGGTGTTAAAGTAGGTTGAATAGGGAATACCTAAATACCTAAAAAAGGAAAAAGAATGTGTCACATTGTAAACAAACTTATATTGTTTTTATGGTTTCAAATAAAAACATGTCATCATCTATCGTTTAATATTCTCCTTTAGTAACTCTGCTTTATCTTTTTATTTATATAATTATATCAGTACAGCCCGGAGGATGGACAGGCTAAAACATGTCTGTGAGAAATAAAAGAATTCTCACACAATTTTTACAAAAGCTATTTTACATAACACAGGTGGAGTTGCAAGTATTATTTATCATTTTCGGTCACATACCAAATATAACCAGCATTCATCTGCTATGTTAACTCAATACTAAAAATACAAGAAGTGATAAATAAATTCCTCAAACGCCGGAAACCACATTGGGGGCTTTTCTGGTGCTATTAATTTCAATGGGCAGCGATAATCACTTAATATCTGGTAACTGACCAGTGCCTTAGTTACTAGATTGCATGAAACACTAAAAATAATTTATTAAATACCAGAAAGGAATGTTACCTGTTTCACTTTCAGAGAAAAAGTCTGAAAAAGGTGTGCTTGCCCTTTCCAAGCTATCGGCCGTGTACGATGGTAACTTGTAGGAATATAAAAGATTTCTGTTCATAACACTACCACCGTTAGCCGACAACGCCGGTAGCTCTTGCCCGGAACGATATCCACACTTCTGTTGGTTTATTTGCGGCAAATAATCAATAAGTTTACTAGTATTTCTCTCGCGAGCTGACGAGATATAATTTCGAGCCGACATAATAAGTTTTTTTATCTACGTTTGATTTCTTTTAAGGGTACTAAATTAGTACCCATATTTTATTTAGATCCACTTTTCTAAACAATAATCCGAAGTTGGTCTGTTTTAAAAATAATATTTTTGTTTGAGAAGCAAAATAAACAACAAATCAAACTTTACGAGTTTGACATTGACATTTGAAACCACAGGCAAGTTAACCATGGGTACGTTCCGAAATACACTGCGAAGCCGTTCCTTTATAGTAAGGTATACTGGGTACTGTACTGCTTAAAACGGAACGCAATCAGCACTGAGAGCACCTTACCTCGAAAACGCCAGTGCTCACAGTACAAAAATGGCGACGATTTATGACGTCATATATTTCCATTGGATACTGCGGCAGTTTACTGTAAGTCCATAACGGAACGAATTTCTCCACTGTAAGAGCACTGAACAGTGCTTGCAGTGGTAGTTCAGCCTTTACTTAGTTCAGCACTGATGCTGACTGCGTTCCGTTTTAAGCAGTAACCAGTATGTACCTAACTATAAAGGAACGGCTTCGCAGTGTACTAAATTGACGTCACACCTTACAGTGCTCGCAAAGGTGCTTGCAGTGTATTTCGGAACATACCCATAGATAATTCACGCCTGAGGGCTGAGGCAGGTAGGACCACACCACGACCACACCTACCCCAGCCCAGCCTGCAATATATTGATATTTGTAACAAAAAAAATACTAATCGATAGATTTTCAATAGCTCAATTCAACTACGTTGTCCTTTAAAATCACAATTTTGACGACCTCCGTGGCGCAGTGTGCAGCGCTGTTGTCTTAACGTGCGGAGGTCCCGGGTTCGATCCCCGGCAGGGTCAACTTGGGAATTTATAATTTCTGAATTTTCCCTGGTCTGGCCTGGTGGGAGGCTTCGGCCGTGGCTAGTTACCACCCTACCGGCAAAGACGTACCGCCAAGCGATTTAGCGTTCCGGTACGATGCCGTGTAGAAACCGAATAGGGGTATGGGTTTAATATAACTGCCATGCCCCTAACAGGTTAGCCCGCTACCATCTTAGACTGCATCATCACTTACCATCAGGTGAGATCGCAGTCAAGGGCTAACTTGTAGTGGATAAAAAAAAAAAAAAAACCTTAAATTATTTAATTAAGAATCAATAAAGTCGTTGAAAAAAATTCATTTATCCATACTTTCAAACTCCTATATCTTTTGATGTACAGTCGACTGCAAAAGTCCATACATAGCTCTAAGGCTAAAACCGCTTGCAAGCAATGCTGTGAATCTCACGTGCTCACTCACACTGATAAACATAAACTGTCAATAATATTATCAACCTTAAATCAACACCGTAAGGTTCAAACGATTTCAGTTCAATACTACCTGCATTACCATAAACTGTCAACAATATCAACCTTATGTCATTAGCATTAGGTTCTAAATATTCCTATTCAATCACCTTGTCTATTCTGATTGTTTATTTCATCACTTTACAGTAACCACTCCCAGTGTCGTGATAATATAGTTGGTATACGAGTTACGACGCATCATATTATGACCTAGGTTCGAATCTCTTACAGCAGTTTTTATTTTGTTTTGAATACAAACAAAATTTATGTTTTGTTTATGTGTTTTGTGTCTGTTTGTTATTCTTTATTATAATATATCTTTATTTCCATTTATAAACGCAAACATTAATTATAACAAGATAATACTTAAGGACAAAGTTAGTTATTTTAGGAGGAAAGCTATAACTATGTTAGTGGTGTCAATTATTGCTTATTATGAGTCAATAAGTAATAAAACAAACAAAATAAATTGGAAGAAACACTTTTTATTAGATAATCGACTTTATTTTTGTTTATTTTCATTGTTATCATGTTACATTTTCTCAAAAGTAATAAATAACTTCAGCTACTTTTTCTATCATTTTTTAAGGTTATAGCTTAAGTAATCGTTTTCATAAAGAAAAGAAAATTGAAGCTAAACCTTAAAAATCTAGTAAGCAAAGGGCGGCGCTGCTTTTTTGTCTGTTAATTTTGATAAGATATACTAATAATAATTATTACAAGTTAGGAAAAGAATAAACGTTATGTTTCATATTTAAAGCCTTAAAAATTAAATTTTATATAGCTTTAAAAGTATTACTATTCAATAAAACCTCCACTTTTTTCAATAACATCAAGCAAGCGCCGCCGGGTGAATCCGTTTGTAATATTAGGATAGATATCCGTTATTCTAAATATATTCTCCCATAATTCCATACAGTGAGCCTCCGTTTCCTCTGCAGTCTTTTCATTTCACATAACCCACCAGTTTGCACCATCAAACCTCATAATATTCTCTATGATTTAAGTTTGGTGATCTTACTGGCCAGGGAATAACTGTTGTCTGGGTTTTGATTAAACCAATTACGCACTATATGTGATCGATGCACAGGACAACAATTATCATGCACAAATGATAGTTGTGGCACATCAACAGCTGGCCATCACTTCCATGTGTTATAATGTGCAGCTTTGGCGCTGGTGTTTAAGTATCGAACATGTTCGCGAACTCGACAGTTGGTATGCAGATATTGTTCTCATATTGTTCATCTATAATATTATGTCTTCGTTGTGAAGCATTACTCTCTTCGTCAGGATGCGACACCCAACACTTGGTTGTCCACTAAAAACCAAACAGCGAGATTAAAATAAACACTTTTGAAACTACTAAGTATCTTGTCTAGATATTTACTAATAAAACGTTATGTAACTAATCCTAAGTTTATAAACACACATTTTTTAACAATAAAAACAATACTCACAGTGAAACCAGTTTCATTGCAAATTTGAGCTAAGTATATTGTATCCGATATTATTTAGCTCATATAATATGTATCCTCTTCTGCATATTAATATAATCCTGCATTATTGTTGAAGATAAGAAACAGCAAAACTTAGTAAATTATAATAATTTTGTAGTATTTGCTAATAACGACTAACGAGTGTCAAATCTTCCGTCTCCGTCAGTACTCAGTGGCCATATCTATTCAGAGATTTTTTAAACTACCCGCATATGCTATTGCTGGTATAAAAATATCAGTCATCAAATAAAAAAAGTAAAAAAAACCTACACGGGGTCGAGATTTGAACCAGCAACAGTTGCGGTGTGCAATCCAAGTAGTTCCACACCTCGCCATTGAGCTCACTTACTTGAGGTGTGAAATTATCGATATTACTCGGCTATTACAATACCTACAAGCTGAACGACTTATATTATACTACTGCAAGTGTGTGGGTGTCCGACCGCATGCAAAGCAACTTATTTGCTTATTCTATATGCAATTTTGACGTCGACTGTACATATACAATATTTTAAATTACTCAAAATGTTAAAAAACTGCTCAAGTTGCATTTATAATTGCTCAAGTACATACAAGTTACATATCAAATAGGCTACGCCAGAAGACTCGCTCCGTCGCCCCTCCAATCAGCTTCACCTACACGACCTTCGTTTCGCTATACGGAGGTCGCCGGCTCGCTTCGCTCGCCACCTCCCCCCTTCGCTCCATTCGGCCTCGTAGGCTCGCTTCATTCAGGAATCAAGACCTCCTTCGAGAGCTTCTGGCTTCGCGCTTCATAAAAACACTCTAGGGGTAGGGTTCTGTCACACTATTCGACCTAGTCTTCTGGCGTAGCCTATTTGATAAGTAACTTGTATGTACTTGAGCAATTATAAATGCAACTTGAGCAATTTTTTAACACTTTGAGTAATTTAAAATATTATTTAAGTACATCAAAAGATATAGGAGTTCGAAAGTATGGATAAATTAATTTTTAAATACCATGGAATTAGGAATTAGAAATACGACTTATTGGATACTGCGGCAGTTTACTGTCAGTCATAACCACAGACTACAGTGTATAAACGGAACGAATTTCTCCACAGTAAAGAGCACATAAACAGTCTGTGTAAACAGTAAACAGTGCTCGCAGTGTATAACGGAACACTATCCGTGCGTTCCGTTAAAGACTAAAGAGCACTGTTCAGTGCTCTTTACTGTGGAGAAATTCGTTCCGTTATGACTGACAGTAAACTGCCGCAGTATCCTAGGGAAATATATGACGTCATTAATCGACGCCATTTTTGTACTGTGAGGTAAGGTCATGGATGTAATAAGTACTTACGTTGTACGTAAGTACTTATTACATCCATGGGTAAGGTACTCTCAGTGTTTGTATCAGTGCTGACTGCGTTCCGTTATAGTAGTAATACATGCTCGGATTTGGTTCGGCGGACCAAATCCGCCGTACCAAATCCGTTCTCGCTACAGACGACCGGACCGGACAGTTGCTTCACGTACGCCTTCAAGTGCACACCGTCGTGCACATTTCATTGTGCGCCGCGATTTTGAAAATAAAATCAAAATGGCGGCGAGTCGCTATGCCAGATCGGTTCAATCTCCATTTTTTTGAGAGCACTCATTAATCGATACTGAAGTCAAAACTGTAATTTTTTCCCATTTATAAGTAATATTAGTTAGATTACTTAATAAAAAATGAATAGGAGTAAATAATTTAATTGGTAAATAGTAAGGAAATTATACGTCTATAGTTTTACATTTCATTTCATCACAATATTATTAATTTAATTTATTTTTTTAATTTTATTATCAATATAGCTGATGCCCGCGACTTCGTCCGCGTGGAATAAGTTTGTCAGTTAATTTTCCAGGATAAAAAGTAGCCTATGTTACTCTCCAAGTCCACATTATACTCGTGCAAAAAACTACGGCAATCCGTTGCTCTGTTGCTGCGTGATTGAAGGACAAACCAACAAACACATTTTCGCATTAATTATAATATTCGTATGATATGATGATATGAAGTAGTAGGTACTGTGTATAATGATCGTTTTGATGTGACGTCTGTAATTTCTAAGCTACAAAACCAATGACCATGAAATTTTGACGAGTAAATCATTAAAAAGTACGTCCTTTCTAATAAAAAAGGAATGAATAAAATACTACTATAGACTACGCGGTACTGAATTACAACTAAGTACATATTTTGACTTTCATCCCCTCTCCCAAGGAAACCGTGCTGAATTTCGGGATAAAAAGTATCCTATGTCCTACCTCGTAGTATGGGCTCAAAGCGTGCCAAGTTTCGTTTGAATTCATTCAGTACTTTCGGCGTGATGCGCGGCCAAGATACAGACAGACAGACAAAAATGAAAAAAATTACAGATTTGGCTTCAGTATCGAATAATGAGTGCTCTCAAAAAAAAGGAGATTGAACCGATCTGGCATAGCGACTCGCCGCCATTTTGATTTTATTTTCAAAATCGCGGCCCACAAACACGGAAAGTCCTTATACAATTGTTAATTGTATAATTTCTATTAGAACATCGCGTTCGGTTACCACTTCCTCCATGTTTATCACAAAATGAGCGCACGAGTGGTCAAAGAGGCGTTCCGAACACGACTAGTCATAGTTTGTCCGGCCCGACCGTCCACACGGTCGGATTTGGTACGGAGCAGACCAAATCCGCTGTGCAAACCAGCGGACCGCGGCGGACTCAATTAATAATAATTATGTCCGCCGGTCTACAGACGGTCAGATATGGTTCGGAAGCGAACCAAATCCGTGGTCCGCTCGAACCAAATCCGAGCGTGTATTAGTACTATTATAAGCAATACCCAGTTTAACCTAACTATAAAGGAACGGCTTCGCAGTGTACTGAATTGACGTCACAACTCACATCTTAGTCCTTACAGTGCTCGCAGTGTATTTCGGAACACATTACACACCCACTGTGGGACTGGTGGACACTGTCAAATATCTCGTAAATATTGATTTTTCGTGGACTTTTCCGTGAATTTCTTTTTTAATTTCAATTAATTAAACCTAAGTAATTCAGGAAAATCAATCAAAATGTCTCAAATGACAACTAGAAGTGGCGACTCGAGCCAAGACGAGGTAAGCTTTTTTATAATAATATTTTTGAAATAGCGAATTAAAAGTTTTTAAATTTTCCTTTCATACTCAGAGTCTAGAGAGTTAAACCAACTTACCAAATAAGTCGGTTTTATAAATAATTTTTTGAAACTAGATGTTGCCCGCGACTTCACTTTTTTGATTCCCGCGGGAACTTCCCTTAAAGAGCCCTTCCCTGGGACGCAACCCATGTCTATAACAAATTTCATCAAAATCAATTGAAAAGATGTGCCATGTACGTAGTTAATTCAGGTTTTATGCTATCTCCATTCCAAATTTCAGCCAAATCGTTTTCAGTCATTGAGGTGTGAAAGGAATAACAAACAGCTATGATATTATGTAAATATCACAGATTTATACAGTCCTTAGCAATCTTAAAATACTAAGTACCTCTTAAGAGAAGTAACCCTTTGGGGTATATTACTGAAAAGCTTTTGTTCTATAATTTTTTAGAAGTAATTAAGTAGATGATGCCCACTACTTCCTCCATGTGGATTAGGTTTTTTATATTACCTCAGCAGGGCTAGCATGGGCCGGGAATAAAAAATTTATCCCCCGATTTTATCCACTGACAAGAGATAAAATTAACTTATCCACTTCTCAGAGCACGGCAACAGAGGAGAGGAGAAGTTTATCGCGGTTTGACATTTCACGGGGACTCGGGGGACTATTCATCCACCGTTATTTAGCGTTTATATTTATTTATTTAGGAATAAAATTTTTATCATTTCCTTGGGGAGAAAATTGTCTCGGCCCATGCTAGGGGGGCAGGAACTCCTTAATTTTCCGGGATAAAAAGTAGCCTATGTTTTCCCCGGGATGGAACCTACCCCTAAATGCGAAAGACACACTTTCGCATTTATAGTATTACTTAGTATGGATATTGAACCTTATTTTGTTACTAGAAAGTAGAAATGTATGAAAACTAGGAACTTCAGGAAATATGTAAAATGTGTTTTTCTCTTCATAAGAAATGTAAAAATTTTACCCAGAAATCCTTACAGTTGATTTAGATTAGAAGGCTGTTGTTGGGGAACTTTTCAAAAAAGTTAATTAAGTACTTACCTACTTAATATAGGTAATAATATTATATTCTTTTACTTCTAAAACTACACTCTAGACCCTATTCAGCTTTAAGTTTTTGTGTGTGTCTTGTTGAGAAGAGCAAGCAGCCATTAAATAATTTTTTTCTTTCTTTTATATGATTTTTTAAATATCATATAATGATAGAATAAAAGTTTTTAGTATTACGTACAAAAGCTACCCTTAAGGGGTTACTTTATAGTATTTTGAAATTAACCCTGTTGGTATACTTGGGTATAAATTGTATTATCTTTTAAAGAAACTCCTGATGCCGTTCACATACATCCAACAAGTACCTGGCAAGCAAGTCAGAACAAAGCTTACCCTTGCATTTAACTACTGGTTGAAAGTGAGCGATGAGAAACTCAGAGCCATTGGAGAAATTGTGCAGATGTTGCACAATTCCAGCTTACTGTAAGTTGTTATTTCTTGCTATCCGACATACTAATATTATAAATGCGAAAGTGTGTTTGTTTGTTGGTTTGTTGGCCCTTCAATCACGCCGCAACGGTGCAACCGATTGACGTGATTTTTGGCATGGGTATAGTTTAGGACCTGGAGAGTGACTACTTGAGTGAGTACTTTTTATCCCGGAAAATTAAGGAGTCTCTGCGGGATTTAAAAAATCTCTAACCACGCAGATGAAGTCGCGGGCGTCAGCTAGTACTTTATAAATGCTAAAATTTAAAACCATCTATATATACTAAGTAATATTATAAATGCGAAAGTTTAGATGGATGGATGGGTGTTTGTTACTCAACCAATCCTTTCTGGCTGAAAGGATCTGGGTGAAATTCAGCACACAGATAGATTATAGTCTGGAATAACACGAATGCTACTATTTATCCTGGAAAATTTAAGATTTCTCATAGGATCCAAGAAACTTCAATCCACGTGGATAAAGTTGCAGGCATCAGCTACTTAGTATAGTCATAGTCATAGTCATAAATATTTATTCAATTTAGGTAGACACACTACACTTATTGACGTCCAGTTATAAATTATAAATGCTATATATATATATATTATATATTATAAATGCTGCTATGATTTCACGGTCATCTCTCCAACTTCACACACTCTGTATTTATAATATGTATTACTTAGATTATATGGTAGATTCTTACGACTTATCATAAGTGGCACAAGTTGTCCTATATGAAATAAATCATTTTCATTTTTCATTTTCATTTTCATTAGCATAGTGTAATAGTATATATTCATACAGCGGGTTAACCCCCCGTACAAATGACCGGAGACAGTGACAGTTTTAGCACCTATGGCCTGTACAGTTAGGTACGAGTAACGCTTACTAATTTGACATTAAAGTGATAAAAAATTGTATTGATAATTCTGTTTCCTCCATCACATCCCTGTCACTCTGCAGTGTTGCTCTGTCTAGACCCTTTTTTTTATCCACTACAATTTAGCCCTTGACTGTGATCTCACCTGATGGTAAGTGATGATGCAGTCTAAGATGGTAGCGGGCTAACCTTTTAGGGGCATGGCAGTTATATTAAACCCATACCCCTATTCGGTTTCTACACGGCATCGTACTGGAACGCTAAATCGCTTGGCGGCACGTCTTTGCCGGTAGGGTGGTAACTAACCACGGCAGAAGCCTCCCACCAGGCCAGACCAGGGAAAATACACAAATTTTAAATTCTCAAATTGACCCTGCCGGGGATCGAACCCGGGACCGCCGCACGTTAGACAACAGCGCTACACACTGCGCCATGGAGGTCGTCAAACCCTTGTATTGAACTATTTAATTATATTATTGAATAGGAAAGAATGTCATCTTCCTTAGTCTGTGATATTAGTATGGATTAAAGTTTTGTAACATACCAATACAGTGTTGGCATGCAAGATCATCATATATTTACTTGAATTAATTAATTGTTAGTTGTTACTCTTAATTGGTCTCATCAGCAATCATGATTCATCTCACATTCTTTCGTTTAAACAATTTAAATCAATGGGGGCTATCGCGTATGAATTTGCCGCTAGGGGCGCTGGTGTCGCGTGAGGTCCAATATCATTCACTTTTCACTGGTTTTGGCGGGCTTCGTGACATAAATTATTATTTTCTTTAATTTACCTGTTGAAAAGTGATCTCCTTCGTGAAATTATCGCAAATATGGATTATTTGGCGATGAATGTGAACGCTTTGAAAGCGGAACTAAGAAAAAGAGGCGCAAAAATAGGCGGCCTCAAAGAGCAGCTAATTCAGAGGTTAGTTTGTTTACTGTTTACAAACTTATTTTTTGCCAAAAGTATGCTTGTTTGCCGAGGTAACAGCTGTTTTTTCTTTTTACATATATTTACTTAGTATAGGTATTATATATATTTACTTACTAAGACTTCTGCATGAAAGGTTAAGGGTTTCATGCACATCAAGGACACACTTTTACTACATGATATTGAAATATACCTATGTCTCTGGTTATGTACCCACAGTAGGTATCACTAACGAGAACACACCTATCTTGGGATCAGATTACTATGTGTGAGATGACCAGAATTTAATAATAGTAGGTAATTCTCTTGATTAATAATATTAGATGTTTCATTTCAGGTTTCTCCAGAAGGATTAATTGGAGAACTAACTAACAGTATTGGAAGTGAAATGTACTTTCTCTATAAAAGAGGAGTTTATCAGTGTGATAATTATTAGCACATAGAAATGATCAATAATGAATATTGCTTGAAAGAAAGTAGCCCCTACTATCATACATACATGATACCTGCTATTGCTAGAAAATTTTCCAGCTTATTCTAGTATCTACCATTGTTTAGTAGTTTCAACTAACAACTCAACCATCTTTCAGTATCATATCCATTGTATGGATTTACAATGTTTAATATTTTTTTGTATAGCAGTGTGTTTTAAAGGGAAAGGGAAGGATAAATATAAGTTTAATAAGTAATTAATTTCTTTTTATTTTATTTATTAAGTGCCTATATAATTAATTCCTCAGAATCCTGGGAATTCCTGCGAAACGCCACTAGCCACTGTTTTAGAACAGTTTTATCTTTTGGAAACATGTGTCCTCCTTTTTTTCCAAACAAAACGGAACTGCACAACATTGCGGAAATAGCTACTCGATATGATGATAGTTATAAACTAATAAACCTATTGAGATTCAAGATTTAAAACTTTGTTTCGGCGCCGATCTTATAAAGTCGCCTTTGACAGCTATACCTCTGGACCTTAGTGAACAGTGGCGCCAACTGGTGAGCAAAGAAACGATAGTCCCCATTGTTCTCCCTCGTCTTTATACTGGCGCATCTTTTTTTTCTATCCAGACTTATCGTGACATAGAAATAGTTACTTAATATAGAAATTATTATCGCCTCTCGGAGCTTTCTCCTGCATATTCAAATTAAAAAAAAACAGGGTACCTCCTGAGACCTGAACACAAAAATCAAAATGACCTGGGGGTCTACTCTCTTTCTCTCAAACGAAACTTCGCAAACGAACGAACGAAGTTTCGTTAACTCCTCTCCTACATAATATTATTATCTCTATGCTCCTCTCTATTTCGTTTTCGTACACGCAGACGAAGTACGGATCCATAGACAATTTTCGTGACCGATTGGATAGAACGATTTGATTTTCTGTGAGTCTAATTATCCGACTAATTACGTTCGTTTGCGAAGTTTCGTTTGAGAGAAAGAGAGTATACCCCCTGAACCAAATTAAAACAGGTAGGCATGGGGGTACGACTAGGTACATAGTTGATAGTTTTTTAAAATTCCAAGTACCTCTACCATACCTACTGCAGTACGAAATAACTGCAGTTTTTTTGTTTGTTCGTCTGTTTGTATCTTTATTTCGTAGTATATCTATCTGCAGTCCATTGAAGAAAAAGAACCATATTAATCTTAATTGGCTTACATGTGTATTATAACATCATCCAACATGCTTATTCAATATATATATTATGTAGGTATAGTTCGCGCGCGAGTTGAATGCAGAGCTTATGTATGTGTCACCTCAGGCCCCGACTGCATTCAACTCGCGCGCGAACTATATATGTTTTTTAAATCTTGAATATTCTCTTATTTTTAAACTTTTAATTTTGTCTCACATTATAGATTAAGTTACTGTTTTCCGCTTCATATAGGTATAATTCTTTGTCACAATAATTGTTACTATGGGTTGTAATTTATTACCTGAAATAAATAAAAAAACGAGTGTGCTTTAGACCACACGACTGAAGTAAAATTTAGTAACTGGCTGGCTATGAGAGAAAGAGAGAAAGAAAATGTGTGATCGCACCTCTATCTCTTGCCCCTACAGTAATATACGAAACGTAACTCTCTCTCTTTCTATTTTCACTAACTTATTATGTCTCCCTCTCAACTTCCGTACGCACTTTTCGTAACGCTCGTCACGCATTCACCAGCTTACTCCTTGGGTCAAGCTTGCGTAAAGAAGTTTTACTTCAATATATATTTATATTTTTTAAATCAGTCTGTAGCACTGATTTGCTGGTTTGCGGCTAGTTAAAAAAAAATTATCGTTTGTTTTGACAGAGTAGACGACATAGAAGACAACTCAATCCTGCGGAGAGGTATTCCAGTAGCACACTCAATCTACGGCATCGCTAGTACTATAAATGCAGCGAACTTCGTGGTCATCATAGCGCTAGACAGGACACTGCAACTTGGACATCCTATGGTAACTCCATCTTTGCACTTTGTCAAATGGCAGTTATAAGAGTAATCTGCTTTTTAACCGACTTCAAAAAAAGGAGGAGGTTCTCAATTCGACTGTATTTTTTTTTATTTTTTTTTGTGTTTGTTACCTCAGAACTTTTGACTGGGTGGACCGATTTGGATGAATCTTTTTTTATTTGAAAGCTGGTGCTTCCCGTGTGGTCCCAATTCAATTTGGTGAAGATCTGATGAATATCTCCGGAGATGGAGAACGGAACTCCTCATGGATAAGAGTAAATTGCTCGCGATCAGTGTGATCTCGTAAACAGTATGTTTTAACCATGAATAGCATATCTCGTTCTGGTTACATCCTGTATTTTAAAACAGTGGGGCCACTAAAAATTGTGAAATAAAAAATTTTCAAAAAAAAAAAAAAAAACCGACTTCAAAAACCACAAACACTAAAAAGTAAAAAATAATTTAATTTATTATGTATACAAGAGTTAATTTAGTTCTATAATAACATTCTTTGGAGTCGGTGCCAATGTGGAGTCACGTCAACAATAATGAAGAGTAGGTAGACGGTTCATGCGGCTAATTGGTACCGACTCCAAAAAATGTTATTATGAAATTAAATATAACTTGATTTAACGGTGAAGGCAAATATCGTAAGGAAACCTGGATACCCGAGAGTTCTTGATGATGATTCTTAGTCTGAAAGTTAGCATGAAATACCGACTTATGATATCATGAACTTTGTCGCGCTTTTTTACTTTGGTCGCGGTTTAAAATGGATATCAAACTTAAAACTAAAATATGGCCGAGAATTTAACGACTTTGGGAAGATCACTAAGAAAAATCTACCATTTTCTTAGTATACAAGAATCGGTTTGTTAGTTTTAAAGAAAAGTAAGCTAAAATTAATTCAAGCTCCGAATAAAATAATTTATGTTATTTATAATAAAAAGGATTAACTTTTCTTTTTATTGTTCAATAAAGATTATACTATGTGATTATTTATATCACTAAAGTTGTTAATGCTAGATTAGCATATAACACCAAATACCAATAACATCGTAATATATTATACAGCAGCTAAGCTTTAAATCTTTAATACCCAAAGATTAACATAAGCCTAGTGAGAAGCGGTGAAAAACCCAGCTGAGTTTGTTGTGGGCTCTGCTCAGACCAGGGCGCGTTTGGAACCCTCGTAGCTTTAGTTTTAAGATACCGTAACAGATTATCACCATCATATTTTTATGTAACTGGTAGTGGAGTGCCTGGGGGTTTTAGCCTCGGACTTTTGTTACAGTGAATGAATTTAGATGGTCGAGGGGGGGGTTTTGTCTTTTATACTATTAAGTGTAAAGTATACCCAAAATTTTTTGTAGCTGCAAAAAGGGTTGTGGAGCTGCTTGTGCATATCGGAAGAGTGGCTTATACTGCAGTGTAGCATGTCTACAGTAGGTACAGCGAATATAGTTGATGTAATATTCCACCGATAATTGAAATAGATGAAATCGAAGAAAATACCTAACACAGAAAAAAGTTTAAATAAACAAATAATTTATTCATAATTTATATTTTTTATTTTCCTTCATTTACTTTTTTTCCGATTACTATCTCTATACAAATATATATATTAACTTAATTTTGGTATATAAAAATGTTCTTCAGCTTATATTATGAAATACAGCCATTTAAATTATCGAATTTTTTTTTTTTAAATCGAGATCACAATTTTTTAATGGGTAAACTTTTTCGTATATATTATAAGCTAAACGTTCTACTTTGAATTATTAAATTTAATTCACTGTAACTGAAATCCGAGGTTTTCGTGTTTTTAACGCCCCAGGCACTCCACTATGGACGTCAATAAGTGTATAGTGTATCTACCTAAATTGAATAAATATTTATGACTTATGACTTATGATATCCTAGTATTTAAGAAGTCGGCCTCCTTCGGGGGTGTAGGGCTCTATACCGGGTAAGCACCTCTAATGCAATTTAAACGTTTGCCTACGTTGTCGCGTAGATAAGTTTGTCATTTTCTATGGAGTCGTATCGTGTCACCCAGGACATCGGGTAAAGCTCGACACTTGTCCACTGACGGTATCAGTCCAAATGACTTCTATTCGATTGACGGTGCATCCTATTATTTTTGCACCACCTATACCTTTATCCTCTTTTTCATTTCATTATTTTTCTTGTCTGGAAGAGATCGCTACTTAGCGATAAGACCGTCTTATTGTACCTACTTATTGTTGTTTTGTTGTTTGTAACATGTTGATTTTGTAGATGCGTGGTGTACAATAAAGTAAATACATACATACTTACACGCCATGTTATCATGTTGTTACGGTTTGAAGGTATCTAAGTATATTAAAAGAGGAGGGGAAAACAGAAGTCGGAATGACATTCCATACCTTAGCGGTTCGAATTATAAAAGCGCACAATGGCTATTGCTGAGCTTTACAGAATGATTTCCGCCTGTTTCAGGCTACAACAGTGTACACAGAACAGTTGTTGGAGCTACACAGAGGGCAAGGCATCGAGATCTACTGGCGGGACAACTTCCAGTGCCCCACCGAGCAGGAGTACAGCGATATGACCATGAAGAGTAAGTACGTGCTTTGTATCACTGTTTCAGGCTACCACAGTGTACACAGAGGGCAAGGCATCGAGATCTACTGGCGGGATAACTTCCAGTGCCCCACCGAGCAGGAGTACAGCGATATGACCATGAAGAGTAAGTACGTGCTTTGTATCACTGTTTCAGGCTACTACAGTGTACACATAGGGCAAGGCATCGAGATCTACTGGCGGGACAACTTCCAGTGCCCCACCGAGCAGAAGTACAGCGATATGACCATGAAGAGTAAGTACGTGCTTTGTATCACTGTTTCAGGCTACCACAGTGTACACAGAGGGCAAGGCATCGAGATCTACTGGCGGGATAACTTCCAGTGCCCCACCGAGCAGGAGTACAGCGATATGACCATGAAGAGTAAGTACGTGCTTTGTATCACTGTTTCAGGCTACTACAGTGTACACATAGGGCAAGGCATCGAGATCTACTGGCGGGACAACTTCCAGTGCCCCACCGAGCAGAAGTACAGCGATATGACCATGAAGAGTAAGTACGTGCTTTGTATTACTGTTTCAGGCTGCCACGGTATCATTTATTCATCTTCCTCGTTGTTTTAGCGGTAAGCATGTTCGACTGCGGCTGACGAGGTCCCGGGTTGGACCATAATTAAGTATTTTCTGACTAGAAATTCTCAGTACTTGCCCGGAGCTAGGAAGTTGGCGGTGTTTCACCCCCGTGCCTCGGAGAGCACGTAAAGCCGTCGGGTTTGCGCCTGATCTCTCTCCCCGGCCGTGTCGGATTTTCCATCCTATCGGGCTATGAGAGTAAAGGAACAAAGAGTGCACCTGTGTTGGCGCTCACACTTCTGCACTATAATATCTCCTTCTAATTATGAGACTGGCCGCCGTGGCCGAAATACGGTCGGGAGGACATTATTATTCATATTATGCTTACACTAAATTACCGAATAAACTCATCAATTTACCATCATTTAAAAAAGGACTATTCAATTATCTTTTAGACCATTGTTTTATTCGGTACAAGAATTCTTAAATAAGAATATACTAATCAATATTTGGACGTCGGTATCAATAAAAATTAAGATAATATTGTCTGTACCATATTTTTCCAAATAAATATTGACTTTACCTTACTAATATTACTTGATTTAAGTCAAATGACTTATTGTCAATGTCTTTTTTAAATAGAACCTCCTTTACTCCCCGAGAGGCAAACATACCAGCGGGAAATCATTATAACTTGTGTTTCAGAAACGGGAGGTTTGTTCATGCTGGCCATTCGCCTGATGCAGCTGTTCAGTGAGAACAAGTCCGACTTCAGCAAACTGTCGTCCATCCTCGGCCTCTACTTCCAGATCAGGGATGACTACTGCAACCTTTGCTTACAAGAGGTGAGACACGCTTCTCCTTTGCCTGTTTTTCTCAGTAAAATCTTTTCACGCTGGCCATTCGCCTGATGCAGCTGTTCAGTGAGAACAAGTCTGACTTCAGCAAACTGTCGTCCCTCCTCGGCCTCTACTTCCAGATCAGGGATGACTACTGCAACCTTTGCTTACAAGAGGTGAGACACGCTTCTCCTTTGCCTGTTTTTCTCAGTAAAATCTTTTCATGCTGGCCATTCGCCTGATGCAGCTGTTCAGTGAGAACAAGTCCGACTTCAGCAAACTGTCGTCCATCCTCGGCCTCTACTTCCAGATCAGGGATGACTACTGCAACCTTTGCTTACAAGAGGTGAGACCCGGTTCTTCGCAGTAGATTTTTTTTTAATTCACTACAAGTTATTGGAAGTTAAGTCTTTGCACATCCAACAGTGTGACATCCTCTACAAGTAAGCCCTTGACTGCGATCTCACCAACTTGATCTGCGATTTATGTGGTGGTAAGTGCGATGCAGTCTATGATGGTAGCGGGCTGACCTATTAGGTGTATCATACTAACATTTTAAATACGAAAGTGTGTTTGTTTGTTGGTTTATTGGTGTGTTGGTTTGTCCTTCAATCACGCCGCAACGGAGCAACGGATCGACATGATTTTTGGCATGGGTATAGTTGAGGACCTGGAGAGTGACATATGCTTCTTTTTATCCCGGAAAATTAAGGAGTTCCCGCGGGAATCAAAAAACTTTAACCACGCTGACGAAGTCGCGGGCATCAGCTAGTAGTTAATAATAGGTTTCTACACGGCGCAGTGTTAAACGCTGTTGTCTTAACGTGGGGGGCCCCGGGTTCGAATCCCGGCAGGGTCAATGTAGGAATTTATAATTTCTGAATTTTCTCTGGTCTGGTCTGGTGGGAGGCTTTGGCTAGTTACTATCCAACCAGCAAAGACGTACCGCCAAGCGACTTAGCGTTCCGGTACGATGCCGTGTAGAAACCGATTAGGGGTTTAATATAACTGACATACCCCTAACAGGTTAGCCCGTTACTATCTTAGACTGCATCATCACTTACTATCAGGCGAGATCGTAGTCAAGGGCTAACATGTAGTGGTATTTCTAATTTTCCAGTATTCGGAGAACAAGAGCTTCTGCGAGGATCTGACAGAAGGCAAGTTCAGCTTCCCCATCATACACGCGATACAGAACCAGAAGGGCGACAACCAAGTGATGCGTATCCTTTTCATATCAGCTATATTTCTCTCTCGCTTTCTCTCTGCATCATATATCCCTAATAGGGATGATGCCTATATCCATACTATAATATACTATATATACTATAATATTATATATATTATATTATTATTATTATATAATTATATAATATTATAAATGCGAAAGTGTGTCTGTCTGTCTGTCTGTCCGTCTGTCTGTCTGTCTGTCTGTCTGTCTGCTACGCTTTCACGGCCCATCATTTCAACCGATTTTGATGAAATTTGGTATAGGGATAGTTTGTATCCCGGGGAAGGACATAGGCTACTTTTTATCCCGGAAATTCAAGGAGTTCCTGCGGGAATGAAAAAACTTAATTGACGCGTACGGAGTCGCGGGCATCATCTAGTCAAAAATAAATTATTTCTAACTAATTATTAAATAGAGGGTCTTCCAATAGACCTAAAATTCACATCCTCGGTTAGTTTTAAGTTTGATAACCATTTTAAAATATGGATTAAAGAAAAAAAGTGCGTTGAAATTTGATGACGTCACAACTGTGAATTTCATACAACTTCCATACTAGAAGTGCGTTTTTCAGTTTGATAAAGAGTTGCTTATTTGATTGGGTTGTCATCATACCTATAGCTGGATATCCGGGGGGATGCCCCGTCGCTCACGTCCGCAGGAATTACCTCTTACCTCCCTGCACGTGTCCCCCGGGTGGTGCTAAGCGAGCGACGAACCAGGCGGCGTATAAATAAGCGTGTTTTCGTTAATACGCTTATTATGAATCAAATGCCATACGATTAAATAAATAAATCCCTATTGCTGAGGGTCGTGACCCGTTTCCATTAATCACATATTGGCAGGGGTTTCTTGGGATAATTTATCTTCAGGGGTCTTTTGGAAGACCCTCTATTTAATAATAATCAGTTAGAAATTATTTATTTTTGATATAGGCATCATCCCTATTAAATTAAATTATTAGTACAATGTTTAAACAAAATAATAAATAAGGTACTCAAGCAATGTCAAACGTGAATTAATAATACAGTAAAATAATAAATAATAAATGAAAAGCCGAGATAAAAACATAAAATAAACAATTCAAGTTTTACATTTTCATGGTAAGGGATCATCCATAAAGTACGTCACACGTTAAGAGGGGGGGAGGGGGTCGACGAAGTGTGACATTGTGTGACGACGGGTGGGGGGTCCTAAGTTTCGTGACGTCACATTTCAAAATCTTATTTCGGAACTAATTTCGGAAGTGCTGTTTTAATTTAATAATTTCTAAATGTAAAATTGCAAGATTTGTGACGTCACACTAGGGAGGGGGATCTAACAAATGTGACCAACTGTGACAAGGAGGGGGGAGGAGTAAAAAAATCACGAAATTAGTGTGACGTACTTTATGGATGACTCCTAATTGTTAATTTGTTAGTAAACTGGCAGTTAGATCCTGAACCGCTTGTTCAGATATTCTCAGGCAGCGGACTCGCGACGTGGAAGTGAAGAGGTACTGCATCTCTCTGCTAGAGAAGTTTGGCAGCTTCCAGTACACGAGGGAACGCTTGCAACAGCTGGACGACGAGGCCAGAGCCGAGGTAATTAGAGTTGTTCAAAACTGCTATAAAACCATAGCTACAGGCTATAAATTTCTAGCATGCTTTTAAATATGCTATGCTATAGCACGCATGAAAGCATGTGAGCGGCCGGCAAGATAAAGGGCAAAACACACAGGGAACGGGCGCGGGTCGAACGCGGGCCGGGTCGGGTGCGGGGCGGTTTGAATTCCTTGTATTTATATGGACGACAGCACACAGAACGCGGGCGCGGGTCGGGCGCGTGGCGGGTGACACGCGGGAGCCGCGCCCGTCGCCCGCCACCACAGACAGCGCGCGGGTTGCGCGGATAGCGAGCGGGCGAATTCGTCGTAATACACGTATTCTATAGTTTTATTACAGTGATTCACACACGAGGAAAGTTTCTTAACTTACTTAAATAAATATCAAAAATTTTCGGAACCGGCAGGATTTGAACCTGCGTCTCTCAGGGCGCGATTCCAAGAGAGACGCAGGTTCAAATCCTGCCGGTTCTAACAATTTTTTATATGTATTTATACACGTATTCTCCGATAGGCATTCACACTGACGCGTGCGCGGGTCGTGCGCGGCGCGTGTCATTCGTATAATTCGACCTCTTTAAAGAGGTCGTAGATGCTTGCACGTCAAAACGCATGTATGTACCCCTTAACACCCCTTGGCTTAGACAATTGGGCCTCTGGAGAGTGACTTTATCCCGGAAAATTAAGGAGTTCTCGTGGGAATCAAAAAAACTTAGCTAGTACCTAATAATATATTTTCAGGTAAAACGTCTTGGAGGCAACCCGCACTTAGAGGAATTACTCGACGAACTTCTAAGTTGGCGGCGAGACTCCAAAAAACTTAACAGCGAAGAGTAAACGACTGTTTATAGACATTTTACTTTATTTATAATTGTTTTGGGTCACTGCCACACTGATGCGGTGTATTTAAGGGTCACCACACACCGCTCGATATTTTTTGCAACGGCGTTTGATTTCTGGATTTGTGACTTTTCGGAAGCTTGAAGCTGAGTCCACATTTAGAAAATTGACAGGGTATAGCTTTTGAAAGTAAAATACTCAAAAAAGTAAAATGCTCAATACTCAATAATCTGTCAGTAGTCATATTTGTAACCGAATGCCAAAATCGCTAATCGCCGATGCCAAAAGTATTGTGTGTGCGTCGACCTTAACGATCGTATTGTACGATTTTTTTATTACTTTGAGTAATTATTTTTTATATTGCGCCAAAGAGAGAATGCTTTTTTGACAGTTTATCATGAGACAATCGAGGTAACTTTGAAGTGAAGAACAAAGACGGCAAATATTGATTTTATTATTTACTAGCTGATGCCCGCGACTTCGTCCGCGTTGATTGAGGTTTTTCGGTTCCCTCGGGAACTCTTTAATTTTCCGGGATAAAAAGTAGCCTATGTGCTATTCCAGACTATAATCTATGTCTGTGCCAAATTTCATCCAGATCCGTTCATCCGTTGGAGCGTGATTGAGTAACAAACATACATCCATCCATCCAAACTTTCGCATTTATAATATTTATTATGACTAGCTGATGCCCGCGACTTCGTCCGCGTGGTTTAAGTTCTTTTTGATTCCCTCGGGAACTCCTTAATTTTCCGGGATAAAAAGTAGCCTATGTCACTCTCCAGGTCCTCAACCATACCCATGCCAAAAATCACGTCGATCAGTTGCTCCGTTGCGGCGTGATTGAAGGACAAACCAACAAACAAACACACTTTCGCATTTATAATATTAGTATGATTTTTGCACTACTGAGTTCTGAAATACATGAAAATGTTAACTTATAATAAAAGTAATGGTTTATCAATCAACATTCATAACATTCAACATTCAATTTAACTTTCAATGTTCTTTAATCCTCTTCACAAGTCACAACCGCTCTTACAAGGTTAAAGTAAGCCGATTATATTTTAGTTTTGTGTGACAAACTTACAGGTGCCCAAAACGCAATCTCTCGATGGCCGAACTTTAGGTGGTTTAAGTTAGTGACGAACAAACAAAAAGACCAACCTTATTCGAACAATAATGTTTTTTTTTTAAATTGGTGCTAGAGTTATAGTGTTTTTTTCGTTATTGGAAAGGTTTAAAAGTTTATTTCTAAGTGGTTATGGTACAATTGAAATTATTATATTGAACCAGATTATTCAAAAAAAGTTGTTTTTGAATACTTTATAGTAATTTATTTATTTTATTGTTATATGAAACTTACTTAAATCGTGATTCGTACTTATTGGGTTATGCTTTTGGATACAATTTAAATTGGAATGATCGAATTGTTAAGGTTATATTTTATGTTATAAATATTTCTTTTGTCAAGAATTACTATTATATAAGGCAGGAAATGCGGCCTTATTTAATATTTGTGTATTATTGAGCAGTTACTTTAATAATACATTAATTTTAAAGTATATTTAACTAGTCAATGATTGCTACAAAAAAATGTTTATTCTTATTGATTATAATTTTTAGGCGATGAAAATTTTGAAATTAAAGCAATCTCAATTTTGGTTTTTTGTTGTTCCTAAAAACTAACATTATGTTAAAATTTTAGATAGAAATATGTAATAGGAATAAGTACTTAGTAATGATTTGGTATAATTTTGATTGTAACCTCTTTCTATTGTATATTTTTTTTATTAGATATTGGGGCTGATTCTGTCGTGCACAATCTCTAAACTCAAATGACAGCATTAAAAATATTGCGAACCCTTTCATAATACTCCCTGCGGAAAGGGACAGAAATAGATTTAAAGCTGTCATTTTAGTTTAGAGATTGTGTTATACTGAATTGGCCACAATATAAACAAAAAATAATGAACATTCCTATTTAGCTGTTAACGGCAGAAAGTCGTCATTTGCGCCTGTAAAGTCATGTTGTCTGTTTACATTAGCTCGGTGACGGAATGCGTCGACCGTATTCGGTTTTCGGCCAACAGCAATCTAATATTATAGGAGATAGCTGTACTTTTGGTAACTATCGCTAGAAAGGCTGATTCAGTATTAGGTGGGTGCTACGCTCTCCACTGATGACGATATTATTTATTAGCAAATCAACGTGACGACGCGTCACATTATATACGATCTAATAATTGCTAATATTTTTTTACATTAAGTAAGCTCATAACGTCTTTGAGAGGTGATATCTAGAGAAAGGCCCAATGAATAGCGTCAGTTTTTATACTGTTTACATAGGTAGGTACTGCGCATAGTTTGATACTGTACAAGAATCAGCTTTTCTAGTTATGGTTCATTTTTTGGTAACCATAAACCGTGTTTGAGTGGCCATATCTAGTGAAAGGCCCATCAGCATGCGGGCAGACTGGCAGATTTCCCACCAGTGGAGAGCCTAGGACCCACCAAATACGAAATCAGCCTTTCTAGCGATAGTTACCAAAAGTGCAGTTATCTCTTAGTCTATAAGTACAAGTCGGTTATAACCGAATACGGCCAACCGTATCAACTTTTATACTTGGTTGGCCCGGTGACCGCGGCGTCGCTAGTAAGTATATATTAAAAAAAAAAAAAAAACTAAGCAGGCATAAAAATTTGTTCCGGGCCATATAAGTTGGTGGGACTATACCTCTATTCCTGGAGTATACAGCTGGGGCATATCGCAATAATTCACAATGCCTTAAGACAGGATTAAGTAATTTCTGTGTAATCTGTTTATTGAGTATTAAACATTTAAAATGTTAAGCCCGTATGTACTTAGAGTGTATAACTGACATTTATAACTAAATATTTATCAGGGGCCTAGCACCGAACTTTGATAGCTACTATGTGACAATCGCAATCTAAATGACTGGACGGTCTTCCATCATTTGCCAATGGTAACAGTTCGACCAAGATTGCTATAATATCAACCGCAAGACAAATTACGACAGTTTAAAATGTTACAAATAAAAATGAGTTTTATTTCAACTGGCGTAAGTAGTAATTTGAAATGCTAAAATAATGAAAGAGGCACGAATACGCGGGTTGTTATAGCGCCCAAGAGGGGATTTTTGGGATTTACTCCAGCGCGTCAGATATTGATAGCGTATACGCCCCACGTGTCTCTGTTATCGAATGGTATGTTTGTCTGCCGGTTTGCATGGTGGGGTTGGCCGTAGGTACGGAAGTAAAAATATTGGTAAAAAAACAAAAAAAATCGAGCGCGTCAGATTTTCAGAGATGTTACGTGGACCCAAAGGAAGCTCCTAGTCTTTTGACTCACGATTCTGACGTAACGCTGAGTCACTGCGGTTTTTTGAAATTGCAAAGAAAACTTGCCGTTTTGAAATAAGTACTCGAGCGCGTCAGATTGTCATACAGACGGTTCAGCTTGATGTCCCTAACGTGCTGACCCTTAATCTGACGATTATCTCGAGGAATTTTCTTAATCTGATGATTTGACAAAAAAAAACCTGTAGACGCTGGCCCCACCGGTGAAAGGATATACGTCATATTATATCCTTTTTTAACCGACTTCCAAAAAAGGAGGAGGTTCTCAATTCAGCGCGTATGTTTTTTTCTTTCTACCATCTAATCTTTAAATTTCATTAGGTCTCCACAACGCTCTCGTAAATCCACATTCATTAGGATCATGGCCTCCCCTACTATTATGTTTTATTGATGGAGTTCCTAAATAGAAAACAGCATAATTTTATGTATCTTAAGCAATGGAGAAAATGTTATCAATCGCAATGTAATCATCATCAGTTCGGTGCTATGGCCATTGGTGGTTTTCTTAGTGCATAATATTAAATCTAATATTTAAGAGAAGATAGTTAATGGCTTAGTCAAACTTGAGCTAGTATTGGGCAAGAATGTTACTGTCTCGCCACAAAAACTAAAACAGTACGGTACGCTAAGTCTAAGTTTTTTCATTGCAAATTCTGTTGGTCAATCAATGCTCAAGACCGTTCTTAAGCATCGATTATAAGTATTTATAATTTTCTTTTTTACTAACTTTTAAAAATCACGTAGGAAATCTTTTTTCGAGGTCTTGTAACCTAGGTACTCTTGTTGCACTAGTTTTATTAAATAATATATTTTTATTCTTAGGTACTCGTACTTTCCGTTTTTTGTTACTCATTTTTTTACCGAACGACGAGTGCATATTATACATACTTAAGTCTTCCAATATGACAATACCATTTTGCTGCCTAAGTAGATAATAAATACCTGCATAAAAACTTACGATAAATGTGACTGATGTTGACTAGGAAAGTGCAGTTGTGCAACGCAAAATCGTCAAATCATCACTAAATTATCAACAATCAATCTCCTAAGGATTATGCTTACTTTAGGAACTTAACTAATTAAGTAGGTATTAATGAATGCTTAAAAAGTGTAGATAATGAAGTAGTTAGGTAAGCCTTTAGGTTTTACCGAAATAAAGGTTTTAAAATCATTACTTGGTTTGTTATAAAAATTACCCCTTTATCCTAGTTAACGATGCCCGAAATTTCGACCGCAAGGATTTAGGTTTTTGAATTGAATCCCATTTGAACTTAGATTTTCCGGCAAAAAATGTGCTAAGTACTAAACATGATATCCCATTATAAAACTTTATCCCGAAACAGGGGCCACGAGCTCACGAACTTAGAAGCAGAGCCAAATTTTATCTCGAAATAGGGTTCAAACAGAAAAGAAGCCTATTCATTGTAGATTTCAATGTATGGGCAAAACGGCAAAATTCATAATTTTTTTAAACTACTGTTGTTTGATACTATGAGTGAGTACAGAGAGAGTGGCTTGGAGTTGTGTGTTTTAGAAGAGGATAAAGATATTTTTTAAATCTAAATATATAAAAGGCTGACTCTGACTGACTGATATATCAACGCATAGCTCAAACCACTGGACGAATCGGGCTGAAATTTGGCATGCAGATAGCTACTATAACGTAGACATCCACTAAGAAAGGATTTTTGAAAATCCAGCTCCTAAGGGGGTAAAATAGGGGTTTGAAATATATGTACTCCACGCGGTCGAAGTCGAAAGTGTGTTCCAGCTTAATGACAGTAGGTAAGGTACCTACTTTAATGAACACAGAGAAATAAATGGACCGATTTCACGCCTATTGCGTAGGTAAGTGGCCTGTGCCTTGCCTAGGTACCTACCTATACTAGCCTACCACTATAGATTGATCTGTCACGAACTTGGGGAAAAGTAACAAAATAGAGTCCCCGCACAACCTGTTAGGTTAAACACATAGTCTGGGTACCGTCTACGTTCCGTCGTGTGTATCTAATAAAAATAAATCAATTATCAAAGAAAATTATGCTGGTGGTAGACATGCCGAATATTTTTTCTCGTAATAGGTACTTACCCTAGTAATAGGTATACCGGATTTTGTGCATGTTAGGGTAAACGCAAAAATTAGCCGGCAACGTCAACATTTTTGCTTGTAGATAATATATCTCGTTGTGCGCATGCTAAGCCTACTGGACCGAACTACGTCGGTAAGTAGGTACTTAGGTAAAACAGTGACCCTGACTGGTTTTGATTAAAAATTTTAAGTTTCATAATAAGTAACTCATTAAGACGTAAGCACTACGTAATAGGTAGGTACATTCATTAGCTGTTAACAACTTAGGCTGGCCATAAACATCCGAAATCGCATTTTGAATTTAATTTGTTTTGGGAAATCGAAAATTTTAGCCCACTTGCGGGCCCTACGGCATCAGTCCAAAGAATTTCGAATTCTCGATCGACGCGGCCTCGTACCTACGAATAGTTACGTGAGACTTGATGCCATGGTCAAAAAGCATGGCATTTCCGTGGTTTGGTATGGCGCCAAAATTTGGTATAAGTAGGTACAGATCAAATTTTGGTTTCATAACGCGAAAATATGACTTATCGTCAATGGTGAGCACGTTTCATTTTCACCAGAGATGTGCTACGTCGCTACGGATGTGTCAAACCCACCAATAGGAGCGCTTTTTAGGGTTCCGTAGCCAAATTTGGCAAAAACGGAACCCTTATAGATTCGTCATGTCTGTCTGTCTGTCTGTCTGTCTGTCCGTCCGTATGTCACAGCCACTTTTCTCCGAAACTATAAGAACTATACTGTTGAAACTTGGTAAGTAGATGTATTCTGTGAACCGCATTAAGATTTTCACACAAAACTAGAAAAAAAACTATAAATTTTAAGGGTTCCCCTTCTTAGAACTGAAACTCAAAAAATTTTTTTTCATCAAACCCATACGTGTGGGGTATCTATGGATAGGTCTTCAAAAATGATATTGAGGTTTCTAATATCATTTTTTTCTAAACTGAATAGTTTGCGCGAGAGACACTTCCAAAGTGGTAAAATGTTGGTCCCCCCCCCCCGTAACTTCTAAAATAAGAGAATAATAAAACTAAAAAAAATATATGATGTACATTACCATGCAAACTTCCACCGAAAATTGGTTTGAACGAGATCTAGTAAGCAGTTTTTTTTAATTAATTTAAAACTTACTACAGGTTTGTACGGAACCCTCGGTGCGCGAGTCCGACTCGCACTTGGCCGGTTTTTTTCATAGCTTATATCGCTAGATTGTAGATCAAGCGCTCCTATTGGGTTTGAGACACATCCATAGCAACGTAGCACATCTCTGGATGTGGAAATTAACGTCATAAAACCATAAAACGTACCCGCTGCCTAAAGCTCCAAGCCGCCCTTCAAATTACGTGGTCGCTTAGCTACTACATATGGACATACCTTAGTATTTATGGGTGTCACTGTAGGTATTCACTACTCCACCTTACCACTTTCAATTGGTAGCCGTACCAGTACTCTAGTGATGAGCGTAGAGGCCTTGAGCTCGTCTCCTGTTTAAATGCTTATGCCATAGGACGTCATATGTGACTAGGTCAAAAGCTTAAGACAAGTCCAAGAAACATGCTTACGTAAATATACCTACCTGCGTATTCCTATCGGCATAGTATTAGTCAATTTGCTTGAGACACATTATCGCGTTCTTAGTAGGTAACCAGTTCAGTTTGTAAACCGAACTGCGCTTCCTGTACTGTAAAGGATTCGTTACGATCGTATAAGAACGTTTTGGTTTAATGCGATTCCGGAAGTTTGCGGTCAACCTTACTTTATACCTATACTTATATAGTTTGTTTGATTGATAAGAGAGGAGCTGGCGAACAGAACCGGATTAGTTCATTATAATAATATTAAATTAGGTTCAGTTCGAATTATACGAACACATTTTTTTTTTTCGAATCGTGGTGTCTTGATCCCGTTGCGTTGATCCCTTGAATAATATTTTTTAATTAAAACCGGCTAACTATAAGTAGGACAAAAAACCGGCCAAGTGCGAGTTGGACTCGCGCACCGAGGGTTCCGTACAAACCTGTAGTAAGTTTTAAATTATTAAAAAAAAACTACTTACTAGATCTCGTTCAAACCAATTTTCGGTGGAAGTTTGCATGGTAATGTACATCATATATTTTTTTTAGTTTTATCATTCTCTTATTTTAGAAGTTACAGGGGGGGGACACACATTTTACCACTTTGGAAGTGTCTCTCGCGCAAACTATTCAGTTTAGAAAAAAATACTATTCGAAACCTCAATATCATTTTTGAAGACCTATCCATAGATACCCCACACGTATGGGTTTGATGAAAAAAAAATTTTTGAGTTTCAGTTCTAAGTATGGGGACCCCCAAAATTTATTGTTTTTTTTCTATTTTTGTGTGAAAATCTTAATGCGGTTCACAGAATACATCTACTTACCAAGTTTCAACAGTATAGTTCTTATAGTTTCGGAAAAAAGTGGCTGTGACATACGGACGGACAGACAGACAGACATGACGAATCTAAAAATTACTTTAAAAATTACTTTAAAAATTGTTAAAAAGTGCTTTTTCAATCGAAATCGTATTAGTCCTATACAAAAGATGTTCTTCTCCACACATTACGTACCTAATAATATTTGTTTTAAATCGCCGTCCTGTTTAATTTAATTTCGCAGACTAATCCGGTGTTGTTCACCAGCTCTTTTAGTATTTTAGCTTAGCGTTAACGAGATTGTGATTAGTGATCGTTATTAGGTACCTATAGCTACCTACAGTGATAGCTCACTGTTGTGAATCTTGTCATCTCCCTTAAATACAAGTAAAATGCGGTTAGTGCTGTTATAGTGCAAGCTTATTTCAGTCGTTCAATAGTAGGAACAAATTGCAGGTTTGAAATACCTTTGGTTCCGGTCCATTGCCTTATATTTTTGAGTCGGAATCGGTACCTATATTTTCAGTTTTTTTCAGGTGATTTACCACAGAAATGGCGCAACATAATATAGTCAATGGTGATGTGAAATACGAAAAGGTACGTTTTTATATTAAATCTATAGTTAAATCTATAAATTAATTATTATTAGATGACATCCGCGACTTCGTCCGCGAGCAAGTTTTTTTTGATTCCGGTGGGAACTCCTTGATTTTCCGGGATAAAGAGTAGCTATGTCCTTTCCCGGGATGTAACCTACCTCTATACCAAATGTCATCAAAATCGATTGAAAAGATGGGCCGTGGAAGCGTAGCAGACAGATAGACTTAATTTCGCATTTATAATATTAAGTAGTATGGAAGTATGGATTATTAGACTTGGTCCGCGACTGTCCGCGTAGATTTAGGATTTCAAATACCTAGTGGGAACTCCTGGGTTTTTCAAGATAAAAGTCCGTCATTACAATGCAGATATCTTTTGTGCCAAATATAGTGGTGTACTAGCCCATGACGATATCATACATTTTGAGAATTGCCAATGGAACTTCAAAAAAATATTCACGAAACCGACACCGAAAGACGTGTGTAGATATCTGTCTGTAGCATTGTAGCTTCCAAACAGATTTTGATTTAGTTTTATTTGTTTTAAAGGTCACTTGATCGAGTTTGTTGATTTAAGAAAATCGGGTCGATCGAATCGAAATTGGTATCCTGTTACTTCAATATGTCTGGGGTTATTTTAATTCTAGGTATACTTAGGTAGGTACTTGTCGAAAATTCTTTACCAGAGGAGTTGTTCATAGCCATACTTAGTGTTATTAAGTATATGTTTTCGTCTTCAGGAATTATTGGCTCCATACACCCATCTACGGCAGGTGTGTGGCAAACAGCTGCGAGTGAAGATCGCGCTCGCCTTCAACCACTGGCTGCGCTTGCCTGAGGACAGGCTGCGTTACATCGTCGACACTGTGGACATGCTGCATAATGGAACTCTGCTGTAAGTAGGTACACCCATCTGCAGCAGTTGTGTAGCAAACAGCTGCGAGTGAAGATCGAGCTCACCTTCAACCACTGACTGCGATTGCCTGAGGAAAAGCTGCGTTATATCGTCGACACTGTGGGCATGCTGCATAGTGGAACTCTGCTGTAAGTTCACCCATCTATAGCAGTTGTGTGGCAAACAGCTGCGAGTGAAGATCGCGCTCGCCTTCAACCACTGGCTGCGCTTGCGTGAGGTCAGGCTGCGCTACTTCGGTGACACTGTGGACACTGTAGATACACAATATATACCTAACCAATGCACGTACTATCACGGGAGTCGGGAACTGAATGTCACTAGCATAGCGCCACAAACAATAGGCTTTGGGCAGCCATGTTTGTCGTATGAGCGATGCAAGCTGGAGCCGGAAAGTTCTAAAATGGAGATCGCTTACAAGTAAGCGTAGTGTAGGACGCCCTCCAGCACTGCATACAGTACAATATAAAGAGGGTTTTTTTTTAAATTTTTTATTCACTACAAGTTAGCCCTTGACTGCGATCTCACCTGATAGAAAGTGATGATGCAGTCTAAGATGGTAGCGGGCTAACCTGTTAGGGGCATGGCAGTTATATTAAACCCATACCCCTATTCGGTTTCTACACGGCATCGTACCGGAACGCTAAATCGTTTGGCGGCACCGACGTCTTTACATTGGGTGGCGTGGGTGGCGGTAAGTAGTTGTATGAGAAGGCTCATGGATTGGGTATGGCGATATGATAGATTCTTACGACTTATCATAAGTGGTTCAAGTTGTCCTACATGAAATAGTTAAATCAACTAAGGGAGTCCAACACGTCCAAAGTCTACAAATATCGTAAGAATGGTCACCAACCCGAAAGCCGGTGGGAACAAGTAACTAAGTAATCCGTTCGAGAAAGGAAAGATCTAGTCAGGACCACGATCTTTATATAGGTAGATATCTTATTTTAACTTTTTTTTTTAGATGTATACCTACTTGTAATATTTTGTAATGGTTTTTTGTACACGGGCGTGAGAATAAAATATATTATAGTCATAATAAGAATTCTTTATTGTGAGATAAAAATCCACAGTATAATAATACAATATAAAAAATAAGAAATTAAAATAAGCACATAATTACTTAATAAGATTAAAATAAAACTGGAAAATGCGTTCAAGGTGACACGCGCGCCAAACATCACTCTGTCCTGACAATTGACATAATATTACCTATAGATAGTTCACTGTTCAATCCACGAGGACGCGCCCCACTCTTTTCCGCAATCGCTTACAGTGCAAGTGTGCAATGTAAACTACAAGAATGTGAGTTCTATTACTACGCAGCGAGTAGCAATGTGGGCACACGCACACAAAGTTAAATAGCGAGAAATGTCATAATTAACTTGAAGTATGCTCTACTTCATTTCACCTACTTTAGAAAATAAAATATAAGTCGTGATGGTCCTGCATAGAATGAATTAATTGTGATATTGGTTAATAATAATATTTTAATAACAAGAAATAATGTAGCAAGAAAAAATTTACATTTATTTTGCTATAATCCATGCCCCTTCTTTTCGCGTAAAATTCTAGTGACCGTGCTTTCAGACACTCCAACAGCCTGTGCTGTTCTCCAGCGTGCATCGGTTATTTTTTCTGCATAATTATTACATGCTTCCTTTTTCATAAAATCGTATATGTACTTTCGAAATTATTGCTCTTGCCTAGAAAAATCAATTTAATTGTTATAATAAATTCTGTTTATAGAACACCCAGTGATAAAATTTCAAAATACCTACCTGGCTTTTAAGGACAATTCGTTCCGTTTTTTTGGACATACTTAATAAAAATAATATTTTACAAAAAATTAAAGTAGAGCAACTTTCCGGTGGGTCGCGATACGCAGCAACGCAAACCAACTTAACCGTGTGTACTGAGCCGTGGTCGACTCGAGACTAATGTTCGGGCTGAACTCCCCACACCCCGCTGTTTCCCCTCGCGATAAATAGTGGGGCGCGTCGTCGTGGATTGAACTATCTATACAATATTATGATCACCGTTGATGATCTCAAGTACTTATGACGTTAATTGACTGTCGCAATCTGCTCCAGAAGGAGGCTAAAGTGAGGTACGATTACGAAGAAGTCAGGGACCCCCGCCACTATATTTTTTAATTATTATTATTTATTCATGATAAATGAACTACACTGTTTTTTAAAAGGAAATATTATAGTAAAAGTACAAACTTTAGAGTAGAAAATAAAAAAAAATTAACTACTTATAAAAAAAATTTAGGTACAAAAATAGCTAGCTAAGGTTCCTGGCCCCAAACTAGGATTCCCTGTGCTATGGGAAGCCATAATAATTATATTTTCGATTCCCGGAAACACGCGTACCTAGGTACTATGTCTGTGATTTGTCCAAACCCTCAGATCCCAACTAAAGTCCCAAATAGTGAAGTGAAGACCCAAATATACCTATTATAAAAAGGTATATTTGGGTGTTCACTTCACCCACTTTAACTGACCCACTAGATTCCATAGTTGTCACTTCCATACTTCCATACATGTTTTCAATGAATGATACCACGAGAATCCCTTAGAAAGGAATTCAAGGAAATAGGTATTCTTACAGTAGCCTCGCAACATATTTACAGTAATTTAATCTTCGTAAAACAGCACCTTCAGAATTACAAAAGAATATGCGATCTGCACGATAGGCCAACTAGAAACCACCATAGGCTCGTGACTCCATCGCTCCGCCTCAAGAAAGTCCGAAGGTCGTGCGTGGGAATGAGCATTCTATTCTTTAACAAAATTCCACAACCTATTATAAACTTGCCTCTACACAAGTTTAAGAAATTCATTAAAAAAGTGCTCCTGAAAAAAGCTTATATTACTGTCAAAGATTATTTAAATGATAAAAGCGCATGGATTTGACTCGCTCCAGCGATGCTCAGGACTGCGGTTACTTATGTATCTTTACATTAAGGTAATTGTAAATAATTTTTTTTTTCATAAGAGCAACCACCGGGTTTCTTGCTGGTTCTTTTCGGTAGGAACGGCATTCCGAACCAGTCGTAGATTCATTCGACTATTCATAAGCACTTGTAAAAAGTCTATTTGAATAAAAAACTTTTCAATTTTGATAATTTTCTATTTTCAAGGATCGACGATATTCAAGACAACACCAAGGTGCGACGGGGTCTACCGGCAGCCCACTGCGTCTATGGACTTCCCCTCACAATCAATTCATCGTTGCACGTCATTTTCCTAGTGTTGCAACGAATATTTAAGTTGGGTCCAAAGGTTGGTATGCAAGTTTTGTTTATTCTGCGAACTCAACTTTGGTTTTGGTAACGGAGCGGTAAACAAAGTACTTACCTGACTTCTTGAGAGAGAAATAAAGTAATAAGAAAAAAGCATCGATTTACCAAGGTATTGAGAAGTCAATGGGGATAAGAGATATTTTTTCCCACTGTAACCCCCTCAGTGAAGGTTCAAGACCTCTTATTAAGAAGAAAACAACGAAGCGCTCCTTCATTGCGATCTGGCGTGGCTAAGATGAAGCAAACAAGGTGCGGTGTCTATACTTATAATAAAACTGTAACAGGTCCAATTCTGTACATTGAAGATATTTTGAAATTTTTTTTTGGAGGGCACTCATTATTCGATACTGAAGCCAAATCTGTAATTTTTTTCATTTTTGTCTGTCTGTCTGTCTGTCTGTCTGTCTGTCTGTCTGTCTGTATCTTGGCCGCGCATCACGCCGAAACTACTGAATGAATTTAAACGAAACTTGGCACGATTTGAGCCTATACTACGAGGTAGGACATAGGATACTTTTTATCCCGAAATTCTACCCCCGAAGGGGTGAAATAGGGGTTGAAAGTTTGTATGAAAGTCCTTAATTTCTCAAGTTATAGCCATGAAACTTGATATATGAGCTGCGGGTAGAAAATGAAAACATATGTGTCTCACAGTTTTTCAAAATTCCACCCCCGAAGGGGTGAAATAGGGGTATAATATAAAAATGAATCCCTATTTCCCTTGGTCACGGCATCACGCGTGAACGGCTGGACCAATTTCGCTAATTATTTTTTTGTTGGGTTTGTCTGGACGCCGGGATGGTTTATATTCACAATTGAACCCGGTAGGGGGCGCTGCAATCGGGTTCGAGGTTCAGAGCGGGACACGGCTGGACCAATTTCGCTAATTCTTTTTTTGTTGGGTTTGTCTAGACCCCGGGATGGTTTATATTCACAATTGGACCCGGTAGGGGGCGCTGAAATCGGGTTCGAGGGTCCCGCCAAACCACGCGGACGAAGTCGCGGGCATCAGCTAGTTATTAAATAAATCAAATGATTTTTATTCAAGTAGATAAGATTTTACTAGCGCTTTTGGATCGTTTAGTTAATCTACCACTGGTCGGAATGTTCTTCCTACCGAGAGGATAATAATAAACATAATATAGATTACTTACTACTATGCTAAATTGGTTTCAATGAGCCATCCTACCATATTGCTAGAGATCGTTTGGCGGTACGACAGAATAGGGATGATGCTATGTCAAAAATAAATTATTTCTTACTGATTATTAAATAGAGGGTCTTCAAAAAGACCTAAAATTCACATCCTCGTTTAGTTTTAAGTTTGATAACCTGGATTTTAAACTAGGTAGGTACTTCAAGATTAAAGAAAAAAGTGCGTTGAAATTGGCGTCACAACTATGTATTTCTTACAAACTTCCATACTAGAAGCGCGTAGTTTGGTAAAGAGTAACTGATTTCAAATCAGTAACTCTACATCAGTGATTTGATTGAGTTCTCATCATCCCTGTTCTAACCTGACAGGGACATATTTCACCTAAGTATATGCCCACAACGCTTACCACTGCGCCATGGTCAACCATCAACCTATTTTCAGGTGGCAGAAATATACACTGAAGAAATATTAGAGGTGATTCGTGGTCAGGGCATTGACATTTATTGGAGAGACAATTTCATCTGCCCCTCTGAAGAAGAGTACAAAGATATGCTCAAACAAAGTGAGTTGTGTAAACTAATTAATGCGTAATCGAAAATAAGGGTTTTAAAAAAAATAACCACGTTATGAGTAAAAACCGGTCAAGTGCGAGTCGGATTCGCACACGAAGAGTTTCCTACAATCGTACAAGATGTACCTAACACTGAACTTTTTGAATACTTTCGTACAAACAACAAGACAGGCGGTCAAAAATCATGTTTCTTGTATACTAGGGGGGGCCCCCTTTATTTTTTGACCGAGCGAAGCGAAGGTCAGAGACACAAGAGTCTACTTGAGTGAATTGGCACTTGTCCGTCCGTCCGTCCGTCCGTCCGTCCATCCGTCCGTCCGTCTGTCCGTCCGTCTGTCAGAGCCAGTTATAACTTCTGAATTAAGTACTAAACGAATTACTTCAAATTTAAATACTTATAGATAGATAGATAAACTCTTTATTGCTACACAAGACATAAAAAATACATTGAAAAGGAAACAATACATTGAAAAGAATTGATTATAATATGTAAACCGATGGCCTCCCGCCAAATATGGCCTAAAAAGTTATAAAAATCGTTATTTCAGGGGGGCTCTCATAGAAGCGAATGCGAAGTAAATTATTTTTTATAGCGTTACATAGGGGTGCGGTATATATCATTTTAAAGATAATTAGGAATAGAGTCCAAAAATATATTTTTTTAAATTTTTGCCCTAAAATTGACGAAATGGGGGGCTTTCAAAGTGGAGATTTTCTAACGTCCAAAGTTGACCTCAGAACTCTCAATTTTCTGAAAGGCTGAGCCTGAAACTTATCAATTATTTGAATTATATCCTGTACTTGAACAACAAATACTATAATTAGATAAATATTATAAGGAAACGAAATTATTTAATTTTTAATGAGCTTCATTATTTTTAACAGAACTTTACAATAATGTCAATAGATGGCGCTCTGTCTCTCTGTCTGTGTGTGTCTGATCTGTCTGATACCGCGAGGTCTCAGTTCGGGGCGAACCACTAGTTTACTATAAATGATTCCCGCGACTTCGTCCGCGTGGATTAAGATTTTGGATTCCCGCGGGAACTCTTTAATGTTCCAGTATAAAAAGTAGCCTCCCCGGTATACAATCTACCCCTGTACCAAATTTCATCAAAATCAGTTGAACAGATGGGCCGTGAAAGCGGACAGACAGGCGGACAGACATACACACTTTCGCATTTATAATATTAGTATGGATTTGTTGTTATAGCGGCAATAGAAATACACACTGAAAATTTTAACTGTCTACCTTATCTATACTTACGGTTTATGAGATAGGTACAGCTCGCTTGCAGACAAAAGGACGGACGGACGTACAGACATCGGAAGCGAATACCTAATAGGTTGGCACCTTTAGGGTACAGAATCCTAAAAACTACTCAAAAATTACCGGACAAATATCTATACTTTATTACCCACCCATTCGGAGCAATTTTGGTTTTTTTCCTATCGATGAAAATGTATCAATTCACTTCTTCAATCACACCGCAGGAGCACTACCACTACAGCCCATTAACGTCCCACTGCTGGGCACAGGCCTCCACTCTCATAGGAGAGAGGGAATTAGAGCTTAGACCCACCACGCTGCTCCAATGCGGGTTGGCGGGCCCGCCAACCCGCAGGAGCACTATATAGACGTAATTTTTATAACTATATATATATACACCTGAGAGGGGCCATAGGCTTCTTTCTTATCATTCCGGAAAATCAAACCACGGGATTTAAAAACCTCATCATCATCATTCACCGATAGACGTCCACTACTGGACGTAGGTTTCCCGCATGGACTTCAACACGCCGCGATCTTGCGCCGCCTGGATCCAGCGGCTCCCTGCGACTAGTCTGATGTCGTCCGTCCACCACGACCGTCAGTAGGGACGACATCAGAGTCTCGAATTAGGTTCAAAGTTTTATTAAGATTAGGAATCAAACTTTTATATATTAGTTATGGGCGCATAAAAGTGTCTTCCTGGTTTTGTTCTTTATTTTTACAGAAACCGGCCACATGTTCTTGTTGGCCGTTCGTCTGTGCCAGGAGTTCAGCTCATACAAACGTGATCTGAGCCAACTGGTGCTGCTCATGGGCATGTACTTCCAGATTAGAGACGACTATTGCAATATACGGCAACAGGAGGTAGCTACATAATACGGTTCATTTTTAAATACTAAATACGTCCTACTCCTAGGGTTAACTATTCTATTCGGAAAACGGAAGGAGCAGAGAGGAGAGGAATTTATGTTTTGTTAATAGCCAATCACATAATAGCCAAATAGCCACGAAGTTTTGATGTTGTTACTTGTTCGCCCCTTTACCTTTCTACTATCGTACCGCAAGGCATCGTCAGGGTCTGCATCCGTATATAGTTGATATCGTACCTACCGCAAGGCCTATCCGTATGTATCCGTATATACCTAGTTGAAATTCCACGGATGCGTACGCAGCGATTTGCTTCCTCGTTTCTAATTCAAACCGCTAGGATATATGGAACGCCCTTCCGGCTTCCATTTTCCATCTGCTTTTAATATTGGTATCTTCAAATCAAGAGTGAATAGGCATCTTCCTCCAGCCAGCGCTGCCAGCGCGCTCCACCTTAGGCTGCATCACTAAGTACTTCCAGCAAGTCTGTTTGCAGCCAAGCGCTAGTCTATACATTTAAAAAAAAAGTCATTTCCACGTCTTCTTAGTCCTTTCCCCTTTAAATCATCATCGGCGCTACAGCCCTTTACCGGCCCGGGCCTGCTCCAGAAGATTTCCCCATCTATCTCTATCTTTCGCGCTTATTCTCCAGCTTTTCAAGACCAGACCAGACTCACAAAAGATCCAGCTTTACAAGCACACAATATTTTTTTGCAGGCCCTGGAAGAGTGGCCGGGCTTAGAAGATAAACAGGTAGGTAACATTTTTTTTTTCATCATGTCCGCGTCGCGGTCGTATTCTTCCCTGCTGAGGGTTTGAGCCTTTCCATTAATCACATAATATTTTTAAGGCACTTAAGGAAAACAGTTTTTGCGAAGACATTTCGGAGGGCAAGTTCAGTTTGCCGGTCATTCACGCGATGAAGTCTCCGGAAAGAGGACAGATTTTGAGTATCCTTTTGAAACTATCATCATCGTCATCTCAACCCATCACCGGCCCACGATTGAACACTGTATGGCTAGCATGCGCACTACGAGTAAAATTATGTCTACCTGTTATCTCTATCTGTCTATAGAAGCTAACATGGTTACTTGTCTCGTTACGTCAAAAGTAGAGATAAAAGCAATATATCTTATCTGTGGTATTTTTCTCTACGAACCTTTACATGTCGACTATATTTTTCTTGTAATATATACCGCATTTTGTGCATGTTAGGGTAAATGAAAAAATTGCCGGCAACGACAACATCTCTCTCTCTCGTCGCGAGATAATCTCGTTGTGCGCATGCTAACTTGCTAAGCACACTGGTCTCGTTTCAGAATGAGAAGGGCTTAGATTAGACCATATAGTCCACCAAGCTTGTCAAGTGCAGATAGACTGCTCACACCTTTTAGCATTAAGTAGGTATATGTATAGAATTTTTGGGCATTATGCCCCCCTATTACGTAAGAATTGTCCATCAAACGTTAAAGATTTTCGTCAAAGTAAAATAAACAATGACCGCATTGAATTAGAGCTCAATTTCGTCTGCCCATTCTTATACGTTTAGGGTATCGTACATACATAAACGTATAAGAATGGGCAGACGAAATTGAGCTCTAATTCAATGCTTTTATGGTTTTATTTTACTTTGACAAAAATCTTAAACGATTGATCGGACATTCTTACATGATTGGGGTCCAGGTTTCCACACGACGTTTTCTCGGTCACATTACCTACGGAAAAATTGCAATGGGTCTGAGTGATTTTTTGCATGGGTATTAAGTATGACCAAACCTTTTTAGTCTCTGGTTTCCGAACCGGTAGTAGAGTAAAATTTTAAACAGGACGTATAATAATTTATATGGATGGATGTTTGTTATTCAATCACGCCAGAATGGCTGAACAGATCTGGATGAAATTTGGCACAGAGATAGATTACTTATCTGGAATAACACATAGGCTACTTTATACCTATGCTAGAAAATTAATAATTATCCCTGTTCTAAAGTCTGAAGATATATGGGTAGGTAATAATGTGTAATTTCCTGAATGGTACAAAGGCATCCTCCGGCAAAGAACTGAAGACGTTAAGCTGAAGAGGCACTGCGTGTATTTGCTGGAGCAGGCCGGCAGCTTGCAGTACACGCGCGATGTACTGGAAGACCTCGACCGATCTGCCAGAGCTGAGGTATCCATACTAATATCCATACTAATATTATAAATGCGAAAGTATGTCTGTCTGTCTGTCCGTCTGTCTGTCTGTCTGTCTGCTACGCTTTCACGGCCCATCGGTTCAACCGATTTTGATGAAATGTGGTACAGGGCTAGGTTGTAGCCCGCGGAAAAGCACATAGTTAGGTTACTTTTTATCCCGGAAAATTAAGGAGTTCCCGCGGGAATCAAAAAAACTTAACCCACACGAACGAAGTCGCGGGCATCATCTAGTAAGACATATTTTTATTTTTAAGTACCTACCAAGTTTTTGATAGAGACAAATGACGAGGAAAAACAATTGCCAGTATAAGTACCTACTCTACTTAATTAGTGGTTTCACTAGAACTATCTTATCACTGCTTGGAAAATGGCTGTTTTCATATCTTATGCCAGCGATCTTTTGTATATATTTTTTTTTATGCCTTACATTTAGTAGATATTTTAACCTTTCAGGTGACCCGTCTCGGCGGAAACCCGGACATGGAGGCTATTCTCGACGAGCTTATGTCTTGGAAGGATTAGCATATAATTTGGATATCTGTAGTCTGTACCTACAATCTGTATCTGTATCGCTCCTAGGTTGCAAGGGAATGTGTCAGGCTTCCGCACAGCAAAATTCGCGTAGTACTCTAGGTAAGCCGACATGTAGAACACACTTTCTCAATTATCTGTACCGTTCTCAGCTGATGTCGGTTTATTAATATCTATATAGACGTTTAGACCTGTGGAAATCCATGCATCCAGTTGTGGACGTCTATTGGTCGAGAAGACGACAAACCATGGTGTTAGATATAACTATACAGTCGATTAATATTTAAGTAAGTAGGTTACTAAGTAACTTATTTAGGTAGGTATATTAGGAACATTTACATGTATCGGATTTATTGGATGTATGGAATGGAAATGTATGAATTGTTATTTGTTTGACACAAAATAAACTACTTACCTAAGTAGGTAACTTTATTAGCATCACTATTTTGAATTTACGCTTTTTTTATTCCCGCGAGAACTCCTTAATATCCTTATCCGGTGTAAAATGAACCTAAGGCCTAAGTCGTTTCGTCGTTTCGTCGTTGACTGACAGTCGTACGTAGCACACGGTCTCTATTCAAATCTAAAACGTATTATCTAAGTACCTACAATGTCTAAATGTGATATGTGTAAAAAATCTATTACGAAATCCATGCCCGGGTTGGAGTGTAGCAAGTGTGAAAGGATTGTTCATCTTAATACAAAATGCAGTGGCCTAAACAACAAGCAGATTGCCGCACTGAAGGCGACTTCCAGCCTGGAATTTACTTGCATTGAATGTCAGCGGGAATCTCCGAGACGGAACTCATCCATTATAATTCCGGAAGAAGAGGAGGAAGAGGATGATACACCGGTCCAAATTAACGCTAAGAAGTTACTGAACAATATAACTAAGGAAGTCGAAAAAGCAATCAAAAATGAAATGCGGGAATTGAATGAATCGTTGCAATTTCATAGCGCGAAGTTGGATGAAGTTGTAGAATGCATTGATGCCTTTAAACAGACAATAAAGATTATTGAGCGAAAAAATGTGGAACTCACGAACAAGAATAATAACTTGGAAACCCGCGTAGCAGCCTTGGAGCAACGCGTACAAGAAACAGAACAAGAAAAGTTCACAAAATATATAGAAATCGCAAATGTGCCCTACCAAAGTACAGAAGTTGTCAATAAATTGGCGGAAAATGTAGCATTGAAACTTAAACAGCCATTAGATGGAATTAAGAGTACACGAAGAATTCAAGTTAAAAAAGATCAACCGGCCAACATTACAGTGGAGCTAGAAGATGAAAAAACACAAGAAAACTGGATATTGGCGGCAAAAACTATAAAGACCACGGTAGCTGACATCTGTCCTTCCGAAAAAAATAACAGTAACGTCGTGTATATTAGAGAGGCGATGACAAAACCGAATAAGACCTTACTTTGGGAGGCTAAACAGGAGCTTAAAATTAAACAACATTACAAATATGTATGGTTCAAAAAAGGTTATGTAAAGGCACGCAAGGATGAGAGCTCAAAAATCTTTACTTTAAGAACAATGGCCGACTTACACACTCTAATGAAAAACTAAGTTTAAGGCAGCGGTGTTTTTAAGCTCAAATTAATCACCTATACAAAAATCTACATTTTAAGATGGACGGTTCGTTTAACGATATTCTCGAGATTTCAGAGTGCTCAAATATAAATAACTTTTTGGCTGAAATTCCTGCATGTGAACTTATTGTGTATTCATTTTAATATAAGATCCATCATAAAAAACTTTTCCACTCTCGAACAGTGCATACTTACTGCTAATAGGCGTATAGATGTCATTATTAGCACTGAGGCTAATATTTCAGAGAACATTAGTTGCTTGTTTCATTTAAACGGGTACCAAATGTTCACAGCGTTAAGGAAATCAAGAAGGGGTGGAGGTATAATTGTATATGTAAGTGATAAGCATAAATGTAGTATAAAACCGGTAATCACAAAGTATTTTGAAAACATTTCATGTACTATCATTACAGAATCCAATTACACTGCGAACATTTGTGCAATTTACCGACCTCCCAGTTCTAGTAAAAACCTTTTTATTGACGAACTTCAAACTACTATTCAGAAATACTCAAACACCACTGATTTATACTTACTAGGTCTAGGAGACACAAATATAAACCTGAAAACAGACAACCCTTTAAAAACATAAATATAGGGTGCGTTCCGAAATACACTGAGAGCACTGGAAGTCCCCAGTAAAGAGCACTGCCAGTGCTCGCAGTGCTTATAACGGAACACACACATAGTAACACGTTACATAGCTTAGGACTTTTGTGTGGGATCACAGCACATACTAGAATCGAGTTATGTAATGGAAAGTTAAGCAAACCTTGTATAGATCACATTTACGCTCGATCCCGCACACAAGAACTACACACTGCAGCGATCGGTACCACTCTGGCCGACCACCGGGCGGTTATTCTCGCTGTTCTCGGAGCCAAAACACAGGGTGTTTCAAAATATAAGACTTGCTTAAATAACAAAAAACTGTTTACATTATTAGAACAAATAAATTGGAGAAATACGTGTAATATGACATGCCCAAACGAAATATATAATTTCATCCATACCAACTTCACAGATTGTTACAAAAAATCCGAATATACACTAAAAACTAAACCTAGCAGTAGACGGAGCAATAATGATTGGATTAATAAGAAAATATTAAGAGCTTGTGACTACAGGGATGATTTATTTTTACAATGGATAAAGGACACTAATAATTTTATCATAAAACAAAAGTATAATAAAGCTAGGAATTATGTAAATATATTAATTAATAAGACTAAAAATAGGAATACGAAGTCTGATATCATTTTAAATAAAAAAGACCCAAAAAAACTTTGGGACATTTTGAACAGACTGACAGGTAAAATTAAATCCTCTATTGATGAAGCTATACAAAATTCTTTCGGAGGGCATGGCATCACTAGTAAAGACATAGCAAATGAATTTGCTTCTTCGTTTAGTAATAGTGTTAAGCAAATAATTCCTCAATGTGCGGAACCACTGCTTGATAAAACAACTTATCAATGCTCGGCGAATGTCACCATGCGATTTAAGCAGGCAGACTCAGACTCTATAGGGAAAATCATTAAATCATTAAACAGTAACAAAGCTCCGGGAGTAGACAGGATACGAGCTATTGATTTAAAAAGGATATGTGGAAAAATAAAGAAAGTTCTATCAAACTTAATTAACGCAAGCATTTTAACGGGTAAATACCCTCCCCTACTAAAAACTGGGATCGTTCGGCCAATTCACAAGAAAAGCAGCAGGGCTGCGTATGACAATTACAGGCCGATAACCATTCTACCTACTATCAATAAAATAGTTGAAAAATATGTAAGCGGGCAAATTCACAAATATTATGAAAGTAATAATATTCTAACGAATAACCAGTACGGATTCCGACCACATAGGAACACCACACAATTACTTTCTGAATTCACAGAGAGTATGTATAAACACTTAGACAGTAAAATGCACGTGCTCGTAGTGTTTATCGATTACAGTAAGGCCTTTGACACACTCAGACACGACAAACTACTACAGCCTAAACGATAGTGGAGTGAGGGGTAAACTACTAGCATGGTGCGAAAATTATCTCCAAAACAGATCATATCGGGTGAGGATTTGTAACACTGATAGTTTCCCGGTACAGGTAACGCAAGGCACAGCGCAAGGTTCGGTATTGGGCCCCCTGCACTATCTGACTTATGTAAATAGCCTTTCTAACACAATAAAGCAGTGCGAGATCTATCAGTTTGCTGACGACACTTGCCTAGTAGCCGCTGGAGGCAGTGTAGTGGACGCTCTTGTAAAGCTGCAAAGTGACTTTGACACACTGACAAAGTGGTCACACGACTTTGGATTAGTTCTTAATGCTGACAAAACCAAACTAATGTATATCAGTACCAGTCGTAATAGAAGTGATGTTACACCTAAGTTAATAGCGCACACTCATCTTTGTCTGCATGCTCAAAAGAATGACGATCCAAATCCCTGCACATGTGAGCCCATAGATCTAGTTGACAAGCACACGTATCTTGGTCTTATAATAGACGATCGACTAAACTGGAAAGAGCATATTGATCGTGAATGTGACAGGCTAAGAGGAATACTAGCAAAATTTTCTTTAATTAAATATAAAATACCGTATAAAACACTCTTATTAGGTACTCTATAAATCTTTGGCAGAATCTATTATACATTATGGGTTGTCAAGTTATGGAAGAACATTCAAAACCCACCTTGATCGCATATTTTTACTCCAGTTGCGAATTCTTAAAGAAATTGTTCCATATAAGTTAAAAATAACATATAAAACAGATTACCGAAAACTATTTGCATTCTGTAAAATAATACCTATTCACGAGAAAACTGAACAGATTTTACTAACTGAACATTATTTCAGCGAAAACCTCAAAAAAGTACAAAAAATATATCATTCAGCTCGTAGGAGCGACAAATCAAAATTACAATTACCAAATTATAATAACCTTTATGGAAAAAGAACACTAAACTATGTTATACCTAGCCTTATCAATCAACTACCTAAATCTCTTAGTGACATCATTACTCACAAAAACATAAAATGGAAATTAAAGGATTTTTATTTAAAGCAAATACTTAATAACTATGAGTAACGCTCAAGTATTTAACTAAATATTAAGTATATAGTGGTTCTTTACTATGTTTAGGTGCTATTCACTTAAATAAACTACTAATATATAAATCTAAATTTAAATTACAGAATCACCCTGTATCATGACCTCAATAATTGGAATGAGAGTGTCAACAACAGGTTTTTACGTTCTATGCATTAAGTATTCCTAACCTACCCGCATATAGGTTGTTAAGTTTTAGATGATATTATTGAAATGATGTTATATTATAGTGTTAGTTAATAAGAGGATTAGAATAGTGATAATAATACAGAAACTATAATATGTTACTAATATAACCATTAGATTGTTATTAAGCATATTATAATTAGCGTAAATCGTAGGTACCTACCGAATGTATTTTAAGCTATAAGGTCGACGGCATTGGTGTACGGTAAAACTCAATCGAGTTTATGTTTACACCAAAACGAAATGGCTCTGTAAATATTATATAATAAATAAATAAAATAAATAATCAAAAAAAAAAAAAAAAGTATCAGTAAGTAGTTATCCTTTCCCGGGACGCAAACTATTTTCATCAAAATCGGTTGAAAAGACTTCCTGTCTTACTAGTTGGTACCTACTTCCCAAGGTCCTATTGTAAGTTACAAGTTACAACCTTGAATTTTGGCAACTGGCACGCGTAATTAGGCTTTGTGGCACATAATATGTAGGTATATAATGTATATTGTGGACGGTTATTTAGGAGTAAGTATTTATGAAGTTAATTAATAATTAAGTACATACAATATGCACTTAAGTAAGTAGGTATTACGCAGGTAGCTGTACTTAATACCAGCTTTACACGCTTTGCTAATTGCTATAATAACTATACATTAATTTTCTGTAAAGCCTGACATACACACAGCGCGCGACGGAAGCGAATACCTATGTAGGTACAACGCTCCTAGACGTTGCAGTACAAGGAACTTAATGATGATGAAGCTCTTTATTTTTTACCCCCAACGCAAAAAGAGAGGGGTGTTATTATTTTATAGGATAGGTTTCTTTACTTACATTTTCCTATTTCTTGCTAACATAGCCTAGATCGTTAACCACAATTATCCAGTACTTAATAAAGAATCGGAGCTTCTTATATGACATATCTAAAATGAAAAGTACGTTCTAAGCAGTTAACAGCTAATTAGAAGACAATTGACTCCCATTTTATTAATCCACTTCAAGTTGGCCCTTAACTGCGATCTCACCTGATGGTAAGTGAAGATGCAGTCCAAAATGGTAGCGGGCTAAACAGTTAAGTTAACCGAAATCTTCTAATCGGTTTCTACACGACATCGTAGGTACGATAAATCGCTTGGCGGCACGTCTTTGCCGGTAGGGTCACTAGGGTGGTAACTAGCCACGGCTGAAGCCTCCCACCAGACCAGAAATGATAAAATTCAGAAATAATATTCGGTCAAATTGGCCCCGCCGGGGTTCGAATTTCGAACCCGTGACCACTGCGTCAGGGTATCAACCTATTCTTACTTTGACTTGGACGAACTTTGAAAGTCCATTTTCTACTCGCAATAATTGCCCTTCGAGAATTGTAAACGTGTTTACTCGCAGTCGCGGATAGTAACCAAAAAATTGAATGCAATTATTGCATGCAAATCTTGACGCTCAAGGATTATATACGAGACATTTAACGCCTCACTTACGGCGCTCATGTTTGCAAGCAAATATTTTACAATAAACTAGCGGTTCGGCCCGAACTGAGACCTCGCGGTATCACAGAGCGCCATCTATCGACATCATTGTGAAGTGCTGTTAAAAATATCATCATCATTAAAAATTAAATAATTTCGTTTCCTTATAATATTTATCTAATTTTAGTATTTGTTGTTCAAGTACAGGATATAATTTAAATAATTGATCAAGTTTCAGGCTCAGCCTTTCAGAAAATTGAGAGTTCTGAGGTCAACTTTGGACGTTAGAAAATCTCCACTATGAAAGCCCCCCATTTCGTCAATTTTATGGGACAAATTAAAAAAAAATATTTTTGGACTTTATTCCTAATTATCTTTAAAATGATATATCGCAACTCTATGTAACGCTATAAAAAATATTTTACTTCGCATTCGCTTGTATGAGAGCCCCCCTGAAATAAAGATTTTTATAACTTTTTAAGCCATATTCGGCTCGAGACCCAAGGGATAGTACATATTATACCTACTTAAATTTGACTTAATTACGTTCAGTAATTCAGAAGTTATAAGGCTCTGACAGACGGACGGACAGACGGACGGACGGAGACGGACAAGTGCCAATTCACTCAAGTAGACTCAGAGACCTTCGCTTCGCTCGGTCAATCAAATCAAATCAAATATCAAATATAAATATTATAAATGCGAAAGTTTGGATGGATGGATGTATGGATGTATGTTTGTTACTCAATCACGCTCCAACGGATGAACGGATCTGGATGAAATTTGGCACAGAGATAGATTATAGTCTGGAATAGCACATAGTCTACTTTTTATCCCGGAAAATTAAAGAGTTCCCGCGGGAACCGAAAAACCTCAATCCACGCGGACGAAGTCGCGGGCATCAGCTAGTAATTGAATAAAAAATTATTGTTACGTGCTGTATAACTACCCCTATATTCTATAAAGCAAGAATGTAATGTACAATGGTGTTTACTCAATGCAAGTCATTTATTGCTTCAATTATCTTGCCCGCAATGGGCAAGCTTATGTCCTTCTTAATTGGGCTTGAATGCATAATATTCTATGCTGAGATTATATGCACTTAGTTAACTACGCGCGCTTTCAATGTGCAGTGTCGTGCAGTTTTAGTCGCGCATTCCATGCTTCAGCCTTCTATGGCGTTAAGATTTAACACTAATAAATCATTACTTAGTTTAGGTAAGTACAACTTAACTAAATGCATAGATTTAGGATTGGTCTCCACGGACCAATCCTAAATCTATAACTGAATGATGGATTTGATAACCAAGCACCACGTAACATTTGAGAAATCTCAAGTATTCTTTATGAATAGTACAATAATTATTGTCAGGATAAGGATTGTATAAAAATAAATTTAATAATTCCCGCGGGAACTAAAAAACCTTAAATGGATGTTAATTGTTACTCAATCATGCCAGAACGTCTGAACGGATCTGGATGAAATTTGGCACAGATATAGATTATAGTCTGGAACAACACATAGGCTACTTTTTATCCCGGAAAATTGAAGAGTTCCCGCGGGAACCAAAAACCTTAATCGAACGCGGACGAAGTCGCGGGCATCACCTAGTTTTGAATAAACATACGTTTAGACTTGGGCTTTAGTACTTTTTACTAAATACTTAATTTTTACTACCTAATTACTAAATACCGTTCCGATAAGTACTTAGGTACCTACTTTCTCCTGATCATGACATGACATCATACAAATTGAGTATAAATTTGTGGTCACAATTATGACTTTTATCATTAATTGTTCTCCGTTACTGCAAGTTTGTACAAAGGCCATCGGTTAAAAGTCAGGTAGGTAACCTATTTTTTTAAATTTATTATAACAGCCTGAATTCCAGGCCTTCAAAGCTTATAGTATTATAAATGCGAAAGTGTGTTTGTTTGTTGGTTTATCACGCCGCAACGGAGCAACGGAGCGACGTGATTTTTGGTATGAGTTTTGGTAGTTGAGGACCTGGGAGAGTGACATAGGCTACTTTTTATCCCGGAAAATTGGCTATTTGACAGTTTTCGGAAAAATACTTAAAAATGTACGTGGGTTCATTTTATACCTCTTACAATGATTTTTTTCTCAAAAACAGCGTTATTTATTAGAAAAAATTACATTTTTAATACAATAATTTTACATTCGCGCGAAAACAGCCGGTCACGTGACATTTGCTAGCTGTGACGTATAGCTCTAAATAAAACAAAGCTAACTAAGTACGACGCTCCAAGTCTTAAGTAATTTCGAGTGGAAAGTTTACAGCTTTTTTAATGAAATTGTGAAAATTACAAGCTACAAGACGTGTGTAGAAATACTATAAATAAAATAATTAATTAATATCCTGACAAATTGTATATAAACACATACCTACAACCTACCTATGTCATAAACGTCTAAAGCAGTGGTTACAGTTAATCTGCCGAGACCCGGAATTTAAAACGGATAAATCTGCAATATTAGGTACTTTGTGAAGACCACTTTGATTTTAGTACCTAGTTATTTAGAAAGAAATCAACTTAAGACTCGATCTAGCAAAAATGAACATGATCTAACATTTTCTTGTAACATGACATAAAATTAAAATAAATTATTTTATCTACACTAATGTTATAACATTCTACTTATGTTTCCAATACTTGACTTATAATTACTACTGTTATAGCGCAGATAACAAAACACTCAATTTAAGCAATTTCACATGATGGTATAATATCCACATCGATATCGTAAAATCTCATTATAACATCAATAAAACGCGACCAATTAACCTGGCGAGCCTTATGTCAAAATCCTCATACAAGTTGTATAAAATTTTGATATTAGGCTGGCTTTTGAAAACAGTTGGGTTATACGTGAAAACTTCGTCGAAACTACTAAACTTACATACACAAAACTCTTTGGTAAGATCTTGTGCCAATTAAATAAAAAACGAACAGCGCGCGCTCGCTTCTGATTGGCCCTGCGCGCGCAGCTACGCTCTCATTGGTTAGATTTTAATGGCGGCAAGTTCACTGTGACAATACACGTATATACATAAACTATTGTCAGCTTTTACTCTTGTTGTTTGATAAAATGCATTAGTGAAGATAAAGTAGTGTATGCAACTGCATATAACACGGGTATTAAAACACTCGTTACTATTATGAAACTCGCTGCGCTCGTTTCATAAACTCACACTCGTGTTTTAATACCCTTCATTATATGACAGTTGCTTAAACTACTATTTCTGTCACTTTACAGCAGTAGGTACTTTCTTAGGTCTTAAACACGAGACCTAAGTAATATTACTTTGTTTATTTCGGTACTTACATGGAAGTTTTTACATTACGAAACTCGGCAGAGCAAAAGTTAGGATTACACTGTGGATTACACGCAAATAAATTTGCAACCATAAATGATTTGCACTATCAGCTTTTGTATAGCCTGACTCCATTTCGTGAAACCTTTCACAAGCTCAAATCGAAATATTTTATGTTAATTTTCTCAACAAAACGAAAACGATTTATAGGTATAACACACGACCTCACAGTGACGTTTGTATGAGATAAAAAGTACCCTGTCTGTGGTTTAGGAGTTGTGACGTCACACGATGCTAAATCAATGGCGCCCGCGTTTCGGGTCTGGCAATCCACAGATAAAAAATCTCAAATTTATTTTGCTTATATAAAATATATACAATTAATTTTAATGCAAAATACATATTGCATAATTATTGTTAACCTACAAGCTACCAAATCTAACATATTTCATATTTTATAGTTACAGCTGTCAAGTAGGTAGCCAATTAAGGAGTTCCCGCGGGAATCAAAAAACTTAAACCACGCGGACGAAGTCGCGGGCATCAGCTACCTAGTAGGTATAAGATATATAAACCCTCTAATATTTTATAATACAATTCAATGTATTTTTAGCTGACTTCCAAAAAGGAAGGAAAATCGAATTATTGAGTGCATATTTCCATAATAATAACACGGCTTCGTAACTGCAGGCACTAACTACCTACCTACTCATAAATCATAATTCACAATGCAACAAGATAATGAAAATGGATCAAAATTAGAACGGGTAAGTTTGTTAGTTTTACGTGCTTACCTACTACTTACATAAATTAGCCGGCGTCGTACCGGTGGGTCTATCGCCAACTTTGAACACTTTAACAACTAGGTACTTTCCTAAACCAGTAACTACCATGACCACCAGAAGGACGTACCGCAGGTTATACATACCCATTCATCTATGACGTACCGCCAAGCGATTAAGCGTTCCGGTACGACTACGATGCCGTGTAAAAACCGATCAGGTTTAATAATGGGTTTCATATACCTAACTGCCATACTAATATGTAATAAGCTAGCCCGCTATCATCTTAGACTCAATAACTAGGTACCTACCTACCGACTTATTTATTTTTCGCAGCGAGATTTAAAAAAAACCGGCCAAGTGCGAGTCGGACTCGCGCACCGACGAGGGTTCCGTACAAACCTGTAGTAAGTTTTACGATTTATGACGTATTAAAATAAAAAAAAACCGGCCAAGTGCGAGTCGGACTCGCGCACCGAGGGTTCCGTACAAACCTGTAGTAAGTTTTAAATTATTAAAAAAAATTGCTTAAAAATTACGTTTGTTGTATGGGAGCCCCCCTTTAATATTTACTTTATTGATATTTAATTATTTATTTTGAAAGGTAATATACAAGTTAATATTCTGTGAAAATTTGAACCGTCTACCTGTTACCGTTTTTAATATTGAGCAAAAAAATACGAAAAAAACACGTTTATTGTATGGGGACCCCCCTTAATATATATATTTTTTTAATTTTTAGTATTTGTTGTTATAGCGGCAACGGAAATACATCATTTGTGAAAATTTCAGCTTTCTAGCTATCACGGTTTATGAGATACAGCCTGGAGACAGACAGACAGACAGACAGACAGACAGACAGACAGACAGACAGACAGACAGACAGACAGACAGACAGACAGACAGCGGAGTCTTAGTAATAGGGTCCCGTTTTTACCCTTTGGGTACGGAACCCTAACAAGACGAAATGAACCGCAAAACTAACTTTGTTTGTAGAGGTTTATTGTTAATATCAAAAAATTACGTTTGTTGTATGGGAGCCCCCCTTTAATATTTACTTTATTGATATTTAATTATTTATTTTGAAACGTAATATACAAGTTAATATTCTGTGAAAATTTGAACCGTCTACCTGTTACCGTTTTTAATATTGAGCAAAAAAATACGAAAAAAACACGTTTATTGTATGGGGACCCCCCTTAATATATATATTTTTTTAATTTTTAGTATTTGTTGTTATAGCGGCAACGGAAATACATCATTTGTGAAAATTTCAGCTTTCTAGCTATCACGGTTTATGAGATACAGCCTGGAGACAGACAGACAGACAGACAGACAGACAGACAGACAGCGGAGTCTTAGTAATAGGGTCCCGTTTTTACCCTTTGGGTACGGAACCCTAAAAAGAACGTTTAGAACGTCGAGTGATACTTTTACTTACCTACTTACTTACCTCGTTGAATTAGAGGAAAAGGAATGTACTTATTGAAATTATCATGAGGTTTCGAATATAGTTTTGGAAAAAAGTAAGTAAGTAAGTACCTACCTAGGTACCTAGATACAGTTATAAAAATAATTATAAGTAGGTAAGTAATTATAATAAGTATATTGTTATGTTTGTGAGATGGTGATAATAATAATTTAGGATTTTAGCAACTAAGTAGGTACATTCCTATTTAAATAGTTATTTCGAAAAACTAAACAGGCATAATACCTAATTAGTTCCAATTTTGGCCACCAGGCCAGATACGTTTGTGGCACTATAGATAAGTAAGTAAATAACAAAAAAGTGTAGGTAATTGCGGTCTTAGACCAGTTATACCTACCTAACATTGTTTTTAAGGCAATCCTTGCGCCCTACACCCATCTCTTGCAAGTTAAAGGCAAGCAGCTGCGTACAAAGATTGCCCTCTCCTTCAACCACTGGCTAAGGTTGCCTGAAGAGAAGCTTCACCAGATTGTGGACACCGTGGCAATGCTCCACGTCGGAACTCTCTTGTAAGTTTTTTTTTTTTTTTTCTTGTAAGTCAAAACTTTTATTCATTCGTACCATAAATCATTAGTTCATACTTAAATCATTATAAATGACTAGATGATGCCCGCGACTTTATTCGCGTGGTTTAAGATTTTTTGTTTCCCGGGGGAACTCCTTAATTTTCCGGGATAAAAAGTAGCCTATGTCCTTCGCCCCGAACTGAGACCTCGCGGTATCCTTAAGATACCTAGTTTATCTATCTTTACGTTCATAGACATCAGTAGACTATTTTTTTATTCCACGTAAGGTTTATACTCATAACGTCTATTATTTTATTTGTAAGCACAAACGAATAAATTTTTACAGAGCGCCATCTATTGACATCATTGCAAAGTTCTGATAAAAATACTGAAGCTCTTATAAATAATAATCTCGTTTCCTTAAAATATTTATCTAATTTTAGTAAGTATTTGTTGTTCAAGTACAGGGTTCAAATAATTGATCAAGTTTCAAGCCTTTCAGAAAATTGAGAGTTCTGAGGTTTGGGACGTTAGAAGATCTCCATTTTGAAAGCCCGCCATTTCGTTAAGTTTAGAGGAAAAATTAAAAAATAAATCTTTTTGGACTCTATTCCTAATTATCTAATAATCCTAATATATAGGTTCGACGATGTACAAGACAACGCAAGTCTCCGGCGGGGTATACCGGCAGCCCACCGCGTTTTCGGAACCCCTTTGACCATCAACGCCTCCGTGCACGTTGTCTTCATGGTGTTGAAGAAATTTTTGGATCTACATCCAAAGGTAACGACATAGCACGACTAGCTGATGCCCGCGACTTCGTCCGCGTTGAATAAGTTTATAATACACTCTCCGCAGGTCCTCAACTATACCCATGCAAAAAATCACGTCAATCCGTAAAAAAGTGATCTTGTTTCCTCTCTCTTCGTCGTATTCCTCATTGCTGAGGGTCGTGACCCTATTCCATTAATCACATAATGGCAAGGGTTTTCTTGGGATAAAAATTAAAAATGCGGTGGGATCCCAGGTCCTTCCGCATACGACTCGACTCTTATTCAACTCTTATAGGTTTCTAACAATTAATTTCAGATATTGGGGATAATAACCGGGACAGGCAGCTTAACGTGCCCTCCGAGGCACGGAGGAAACGAAAAGGCCATATTCGGACTTCCAAATTCGGTCACCCATCCAGTTACCGACTTGTGTCAACGTCGTTTAACAATTGCAATTGACTTGATATGCGTTGTCGCACCAAGGCCACTCGCGCCTCAATCTCGTTGATCTTGTTTTAGGCAGCCGAAATATACGCCGATGATTTCCTCGAAGCGTTGCGCGGGCAAGGCGCGGATCTGTACTGGCGGGACAACTTCCTGTGCCCCACCGAAGACGAGCACATGCGCATCGTTGAACAGAGTAAGACTTCAAGCCGCTTGCACACGGACATAAACTGATTTAGTTAAATTTTGTAATGCTGTCCCTTTTTGGCAAAAGCATATTGTAGTTGCCAAAAAGGGACAGCATTCAAATATTTAACTAAATCAATTCAGGAGTCCTTGTGCAAGTGGGCCTTAAGCTGTCAATTGTCATTTTAGTTTAATTTAGAGATTGGCCACGCTGCTAACGATTGTTAATAATTTAAATTTAAATAAATATAGGGCCAGTAGTTTATTAGCTTCAAATCCATACTAATATTATCAATGCGAAAGTGAGTCTGTCTGTCTGTCTGCTACGGTTTCACGGCCCACCTGTTCAACCGATTTTGATGAAATGTGGTACAGGGACAGTTTGTAGGGGAAAGGACATAGGCTACTTTTATCCCGGAAAATTAAGGAGTTCCCGCGGGAATTGACAAAACTTTTAAATCCACGCGGACGAAGTTACGGGCATCATCTAGTATACCTGTGCGGCTGTGCAGTGCTTAGCATGCGCACAACTAGATTATCTCGCGACGAGAGAGAGATGTTGTCGTTGTCGGCAAATTTTTCATTTACCCTAACATGCACAAAGTCCTATTACAAAAAAAAAATTGTCGACATTTTACATGTCGACAATTTTTTTCTTGTAATAGATTCGTAGCGAAAAATACCACAGATAAGAAATATTTCTTTTATCTCTACTTTACGAGACAAGTAACCATGTTAGCTTCGGTAGACAGATAGAGATAACGGGTAGACATAATTTTACTCGTAGTGCGCATGTTACCCATACTGATAGATTTATTGTCAGGTCAGAGTCAGGTTAAGTCATTGGTAATAAGATTTTGTTTTCAGAAACCGGTCGAATGTTTTCAATTCCTGTTCGGGTGGGCCAGCTGTTCAGCGACTACAAAACTGACTTGAGCGAGTTAGCGTTGCTCCTCGGGCGGTACTTCCAGATAAGGGATGACTACTGTAATCTCACTCAGCAGGAAGTAAAAAAATTTTTCATATGTATTTACTTTGGCTTGGATTTCAATATGTGGGAAGAGTGAGTGATATGTACTCATCCGCACCAATAGGAACTGGAAGATCTTCCTCCAGGCTGGTGTTGTGCCCGGGGACCTTTCTGGTCCGACCGTTGTAGGTTTAATATGAACGGTCTATGTATAGCGCTATTCTCAGAAAACTTCGATATCGTTATTCAGGCTAATTGTATGTAACTTACTATAAGTTTTCAGTCGATTATTATCTATCTACCGCTACAAATAAAACAAATCTACCTAGCTATACATTATACATACCTATAATCTGCAGTACAGTCAGTTTTGGGAACCCTAATTTTTGGGAATAAGTAAACGTACCTACTTACCTAAGTATTAAAAATTTTAGTCCAATCAATTCAGTGATACCTACTGAAGGATTACCTAAAAGACATCCAAATTCCAAACATCCAAGCTTTCAGATCTTCTATCTATATAAAAATAAATACTTAATGATTTACCATATGAATAGCTAAATGCCGTAAATGTTGTGCCGTATCCATTTATGTTTGTTTTTTTGTCTTTTTATTTCTTTGTGTACAATAAAGTATATTTTACTTTTTTTTTTACTTTAAATGTGTTGTTAAGCGCAAAATTCGAGAACGGCTGGACCGATTCTGACGGATTTTTTGGTTTGTTTGAGTGGATCCGTGGCGTCAGGTTCTAGATTCGGGGCAGGACAACGACTGCCGGGCCCACTAGTTTATAATATTACAACTGAATTTTATTTAAATATTCTTGCAGGAACTAGAAGAATGGCCGGGAGAAGAAGACAAACAGGTGGGTACTACCTAACTATTTAGTAAAATTAATACTCAATCAAATACCTTATTCCAAAAACCTTTTCTAATATACCTAAATCTTTTTTATTCCAAGTGGAATGGTTTTGAAAAAACTACTTAGCGTGTCCACCACCAGACTAATCAGAGACCCGCCGAGCGATCGCGTAACTTCTGCATCAATCATTGTTACAGTATCAATTGTTGTAATTGGCTGAATTTATGGCATTCTTGCTGCGTCAATGGATTATGTCCAATAGTGGAAGAGTGTTAACCAATCAGAGGTGATTGCGATGTATGAATGATTGATGCAGAAGTTACGCGATCGCTCGGCCGATTGTAATCGTAATCATTTGACAGCTTAGAACGTAGTTATTACTGGAACAAGGAGTTCATACATGCTTTGTAACGTGCAGGAATCTATGAACTCCTTAAACAGGTCGAACTATTAAAATATATAAGTTTGACAAACGATTACGATTTCCTTACACAATCGGGGGGCTGGTTGCAATCATGACGTAGCATTATAGTAAGAAGAAAACCTTTTATTATTCAAGGCGGATACGCAGTCGAGTTTTTGCGATGACCTGACCGAGGGCAAGTTCAGTTTGCCGATCATTCATGCGATGAACACTCCAGCAAGGGGGCAGATATTGGGTATCCTTTTAAAATGTTTAACCGCAGTGTTAGCGCTGTTGTCTCAACGGGCGGTGGTCCTGGGTTCGATTCCCAGCCGGGTCAATTTGGCAATTTATAATTTCTGAATTTTCCCTGGTCTGGCCGGTGTGAGGCTTCGGCCATGGCTACTTACCACCCTACCGGCAAAGACGTGCCGCCAAGCGATTTAGCGTTCCGGTACGATGCCGTGTAAAAACCGATTAGGGGTATGGTTAATAAAACTGCCATGCCCCTAACAGTAGGTAGGTACATAATAAACTTTTTCTAGGACCATACTTTTAATGGATTTCTTAAGCTTGTGTAAAGGCAAGTCTAAAATAGCTTGTTGAATTTTATATTAAGTGATATTCCTGACCGCAACAAAGATATTCTTCGGCAAAGAACTGAAGACGTGGAGCTGAAGAAGAACTGCGTGTCTTTGCTGGAGAAAGCCGGCAGCTTGCAGTACACGAGACACGTGTTGGAGAATCTGGAACGCCGCGCAAGGGCTGAGGTATTCATTATACTTACCTACAATTTTTTTTTAACTCGACTGAATTTTGAAACCCCCAATCGGTTGGGAATGAAGGATCAAAATTTCAGCTCGATACGTTTAGTTTGGAAATGGGGCTGATTCTGTTGTCCTTCTGTTCTGTTGTTCTGAATCTCTTACCTAAAATGACGATAATATCCCCTGCGGAAAGGAATAGAACTAGATTTAAAGCTGTCATTTCAGTTTAGTTTAGAGATTGTTGTGTGAGTTGAGAATTGGCCTCAATGTATGGTTATCTAAGTGACGTCATTGTAAATCCAATATGGCGGACTCGCAAAGATGGCGGACTAGTTATTTTCTATGCACCTCCACAATACTTATGGGTATCAATATCAAAAAAGTTGTCTGAAAAGAAAATTTAAAATAAAATGAGGTCACACTAAATTCATTATGGCGGACAATAAAAGCTTGTTTTCTTAATGATATGTGAATTATTATGTAGGTATGTACCTACTCGTAAATGATACTTGAATAGTAGAAATGATACTGATAACAACCCTGTTTCGGTAAAAATTGACATCCTTCGTAGGTATAGTTGGGATTTGGCGACACTTGAGTAGGTATAAGATTGGTGCTGATTCTGTTGTAAACAATCTCTAAACTAGTTAAACTAAAATCAGAGCATTAAAAATATTGCTAACCTTTATGGAACCTACTATCCTGCAGAAAGGGACAGAATTACTAGATATAAGTAGATGTGTAATTTTAGTTAAGTTTAGAGATTGTGTTATACAGAACTAGATGATGCCCGCGACTTCGTCCGCGTGGACAAGGTTTTTTGATTCCGACGGGAACTCCTTAATTTTCCGGGATATAACCTCACTCTATACCAAATTTCAGCAAAATCGGTTGAAAAGATGGGCCGGGAAAGCGTAGCAGACAGACAGACAGACAGACAGACAGACAGACACACTTTCGCATTTATAATATTAGTATGGATTGGCTACATTGAGTTTACCTTTCGATTTTAACTAAGTACTTACTTACATTATTTTATTTCCAGATAGCGCGTCTTGGCGGCAACCCAAAAATGGAAGCTTGCATGGACGAACTACTGACTTGGAAACAATAATGGTTTTAGCGAAGCTACCTATACCTACCTAAACGTACTTCTCCGTGTGTAAGGCCTCAAATTAAACAAACCAACATCAGCTAAGCACAGGTTCTCAAGTATCGGTCTTAAGATCTGATTGACCGACGCGGCCTTAATTTTCATTTAATTGTTCATTCGACTGTCAGGTGTCATTCTGAACTTCTGATTTCAGAATTAATGCCCTTAAAATTTCTTACTGTATTAATTTCAAAAATAACATGTAAATCAATGACACAAAGGCTAACAAATACTTTTTTTTTTTTTTTTATTCACTACAAGTTAGCCCTTGACTGCGATCTCACCTGATGTAAAGTGACGATGCAGTCTAAGATAATACCTACTAGACGCCGACTAGGAGGCCGAGGTCTTGGCTGTGTTCCGAAATACACTGCGAGCTCTGTAAGGTGTGACGTCACTTTAGTACACTGCGAAACCGTTCCTTTATAGTTAGGTATACTGGGTACTGCTTAAAATGGAACGCTGTCAGCACTGAGACAAACACTGAGAGCACCTTACCTCGAAAACACCAGTGCTCACAGTACAAAGATGGCGTCGATTAATGACGTCATATATTTCCCTAGGATACTGCAGCAGTTTACTGTCAGTTATAACGGAACGAATTTCTCCACAGTAAAGAGCACTGAACAGTGCTCGCAGTCTATAACGGAACACAGCCCTTATCTTGAGATCTATAGAGCGAACTTTGACTTTGCTTAGACTTAAGACATGGTTATAACGAGACAGATTTATGTTACTCACATAAGTCCATCTCGTTTTAACTCTAAGCAAAGTCTGAGCCAAGTCAAATAGACGCCGACTAGGAGGCCGAGGTCTTATCTTGAGATCTATAGAGGGAACTTTGACTTTGCTTAGACTTAAGACATGGTTATAACGAGACAGATTTATGTTACTCACATAAGTCCATCTCGTTTTAACTCTAAGCAAAGTCTGAGCCAAGTCAAAGTACGCTCTATACATCTCAGCATTAATAACCATTAGACTATTATAATATTATTAAGATTATTATGAGAAAAAATAAAATAAATACGAAAATTTGAAAGTGCTTTATTGTTTTTTTTTGTCACAAACTACATAACTGCGACTCTACTTGTCAAGGTTCGCGTTGGACCAAAATGCTCCATACATAATAATTATATTCACATAAATAAAATCTATTACATCATAATATTATTATTACTTAAAAATTACATTTTATAATAATTTTAAATTTCATTACTCGGTAAAAACAAAGAAAAATTATACATTAAGAATATAAAAAAAATCATATACAAATAATCTCTCTTAAATTGAAACTATAATGAAAAAAAAAACAAAGCAATATTTTAATTTTTTTTTTAAATGAAAAAACATGATGTTTATCACAATGTTACGGACACTAGTCTCCCATTCCCCAGTAGATTCACTATCAAATATACATAAAGTTACAATTTAAAAGGTAAGCAAATATTTATTTCAAGAAAGCAAAAGGTCTAGGTAAGCTAGAAAACGTTTAGACCTGGTAATAATATAACCACTCCTTTACTTTATTTCTTTAGTCTACGGGACATAAAAATGGTTCAGAAATCAAAACTCACGTGAACGTATAAATATTTCACAACTGAAGTAGCTGTGTAAAATATTTGTCGACTTACGGAACCACATTTTACAGAAGTCGTAGTATGTCAAAATATTTTACAACTCGTGTAACATTATAATATGTTACATTAAAACTCACGTGAACGTATATTGCACAGTTCACGTGAATGTAAAATATTGTCACATCTGTGAATGTAAATACCATTCACGCATTCGTAAAAATATTTCACAACACGCATGAACGCGAACATGTTTTACACCAAAAAGTTGAAATCAATTTCATTACACCAGTTTCCAATCGCAATATATTAAAAGGTTTCAACGAAATTCTAAGCACTGCCCAAACCCAAGTGCTTTTTTGAAAATGTTAAAAAATTAAAATCCATTGACACAAAACATGACTTCTCTTCAATACTGTTAATCAATTGGCAGTATTTTGAGTAATGATATTTTTCTATACTTTGTCCATCAGTACATGTTCTATTAAAATGATTGTTTTAGGCTGTGATTAGAGAGTAACTTTGACTTGGCTCAATCCAGTTCAAATAATAGATTTTTTACTCTCACTTAGAATGTCTATTTTTAACTGTCATAAATCTGAGCATCGTCAAAGTATGCTCTGTAAATCTCAGCCTTAGTGTGAGAGCTATATAGCGCAATTTAATTGGCTCAGAAAGATATAGGTTAACACGAGAGAGACTTATATCTGTCACAAAAATGTCTTGTTTTATCTGTGTCTGAAGTCTAAGCAAAGTCAAAGTATGCTCTGTAATTCTCAGCTTTAGTGTGAGGGCTATAGAGTGCAATTTAACTTAGCTCAGACTTATGACACAGTTAAAACGAGATAGAGTTATGTGACTCACGTTAGACCATCTCGTTTTAACTCTAAGTAAAGCCTGAGCTGAGAATATAAAGTACGCTGTAGATACCTAGTGTTTCGCATTTCATATGCGGTAGCGAAACATCTATGTCAAAGGCATAAAAACTAAATAATGTGAATGTGGTGGTGGTACCTATTAAAAGCGTAAATAATCGGAATTTTATAATTTAGGTAAAAGATAAAAGTCAAATTGTATTTATTTGAAAAAAATGGGACAAAGTAATATTAAAAATCTCTTGTGTAACACAGATTATATAATGTTAAAAAACTTTAAAGGACTTAAGATTAAAATTAAAATTAAAAAAGAATAATAGAGAAGCCTGTTATGCATTAATGGAATGTGCAGTCTAAACATTATATTACAATTTATTTATATTTTAATGATTAAAATTAATACGAATTCATTAGCACACTAGAAATTAGGATTAATATTATTTTATAAACTTACGAAACAATCAGATTTATAACACGATTTATGATTTTATTCCCGTTGTATTTAATCGATATTTATAGTACTGCGTGACTTAAACCCCACCTATCAGTAACTTAAAAGTAGTCAATTTTTACACCGTCGCGTCTATAAATTGACCAATTACGTCATAAGCGGTGCGGATTTAGGTCACATGAGCTATAAAATAGTATACGATGCTTGTGACTTAAGTCTACGTTAGTTCTCTGCTATTACTACGTCATTCACTTCACTAGTCACGATAGTAGTACTCTCGCCGTGACGTCACTGATGCACATATATTAATTCCGACGGGTTAGACCGGTCTCTTTTGCAACTAGAGATGGACCTGCCATCCAGTTGCATTATCGATATTCCATGATCTCTGGTTTCGGAATAAAATCATAATTCATGTTGGCGCACAATATTCTCTCATCAAGCATACATTTTTTTCCGTCGCTACGTATCTTTGTAAATGTGTAGTCAAGAAATTAAAGTCATGAAGTTATTAGATTTTAGTAATATTTTTTGATATAATATTATTATCGTACGTGTGGCGTAAATATTTTATTTAAACATCGATCATAAAGCAACGGTTACAGCACCGTTAATGTCATCTTAACATGATGCACCAATATACATTTAAAATTAAGCTTATATGCGTCTTGATTGTCATTATATTTAAATCATCTAAGACAATAAAAAATACATTACATATTTTAGCATCAATAATTGCTAACGAGATTTAGCAAATGTCATTAGCAATATTTAATGACAAATATAATGTCTATTAATTATTAAGACACGCTGGCAAGCAAGACACGAAATATTAAACTTTTGTTCAAATATCGATTGATTTAAAGAAGCCGCTTGTACAACACTCTTATTGCCGCCATTTTTTTATTGCAATCTAAAACCATTGAATTAACACAAAACTCATATATTCAGATACAATAGAAAAGGCTTATATTATGTTTAGCATTCAATAATGAGACCCGCAGACTTTCGATCAGTCGATAGTGTTGTTATAACAGCAGTCGGAGTGGGAGTTTTTTTTTACGTATTCGATCGCCACATCGTTAACTACAATTTATTCCATATATAAATCGAGCGTCACCTGTCAAGCACTCGACCATTCCATACAAATCGTACTTAGCGTTGTCGCTATCGAATCGGAATCGGAATAAAATCTCCCACTATGAGGTGCAGGTTGGAGCGTGCTGGCCTAGAAGATGCCCATTTCCTCTTGTTTTGAGGCACGTAAGTTATACGTGGCAAGAAATACGGACGTCGGAATTCTCTTGCCTCAAGCCTACAAAACTATAGGCCGATCCAAAGTTTGTGGAGTGCGGGAGGTTTCCACTATACTTACAGGGTTAATTTAAAAATACTAATAAGCTCTTAACAGGGTTTCTTCAGATCATAACACTGAACAAGTTTTAAAAAATTTAACTCATGCAAATTTTTTTTCATACGTAAAATCAACTGTCTGTTCTAAAATGGCATTACTATACGAGACGCGCGGCCTGGAACAGGTCATCGATCATCTAGTCATAGTGCCTACTAAACCTACAGAACTCAAAAGGGGTACAACAAATAGGAAATGGGTAACCTAATGTTTACCGCCGCCCATGAACATTTGCAGTACCAGAAGAACCGCCAATGCGCTGCCGGCTTTCAAGGAATTTGTTTATCCGCCCCTTGAATAGCCCCATAATTGTAGTGGAAGCTGGTTCCAAAACTTTTCAGAGATAAAAAATATCTGGAATAAAGTTTAAATATAATAAACGGGTAGGTACATTAGTTAGCTACTCTAGCTCGCTGGTCTGATGACCTCAAGAAGGTGGCGGGAAGCGGGTGGATCAGGAAGGCACAGGACCGTGTTTGGTGGCGCGCTCTCGAAAAGGCCTATGTCCAGCAGTGGATGCATACGGGCTGATGGATGGATGATGGATGGTACATAGCACGATAAATATGACGGTTTAATTTGTCAATATTTCGAACCAGATGCATGGATCGTAGTGACGACGGGCCTGCGGTGATGCGAGGCGTGAACTACCCTCCTTTTAGTTTATTTCGCAGGGACTTCACGAAAATTTCGACACAAATAGACTCACGACACTTCTAACTTCAACATATCATTAGCACAAAACTTGTTCGGTATTATATAGAGAAGTTCCTATTGAGAGGTCACTTATTAGTGTTTTTAAAGTGAACCCATTAAGGCTACACAGTGACAAAGAGCATGACGGCGTTGTGGCGGCGCGCGGTGCGGAGTCAGGGGAGCCAGCCCGCCACGTAGCTGGGGCTGCGAGTGAACTGGCACAGGCGCCGGATTCGCCCACCTGGTGGGTATTACAACCATTATACCAACGACCTCAATTTACATAGACGGGCCCTGTCATGTGAACTTATTTTACTAACGCCATCTAGTCTGAAAAGCGAGACAGCGCTATGGCGGGGACAAGGACAGGCTTATACAGGTGAGGAGCACGCCCTACAAGTCAGACACCTAACTTTTTCTATGTAAGGGCCCATCTAGTACCTACATATGTATATATCGATGTGTGATACAATGTGGCTAGCTCTGTTGTCATCTCTGAACTAAACAACGACACTTCTAAAGCTAGAAATACACTATTAATACGCATTGTGTCGTGACGCGTCAAAAGCATATCGGTTTCATAAATTTATTATGGTAAGAAAGAGACATGACACAAGGAATCAGAGTAATGTATTTACAACTTTAACCGCTGAAGCGTCAGCCATCTTGTTTTTGAATCCATACTGACATACCTGCGGGTGGCAAGGTCATTCCAAGTCATATCGGCACATGCCATAGAGATGACAACTCAATCAAATCAGCAACCCTTTATCAAACTTAAAAACGCGCTTCTAGTATGGAAGTTGTATGAAATTCATAGTTGACGTCATCAAATTTCGACGCACTTTTTTTTCTTTAATCTATATTTTAAAATGGTTATCAAACTTAAAACTAACCGAGGATGTGAATTTTAGATCTTTTGGAAGACCCTCTATTTAATAATCAGTTAGAAATAATTTATTTTTGATACAGGCATCATCCCAATGGGGACTATCGTTTCTTTGCTCACCAGTTGGCGCCACTGTTGACTAAGGTCAGAGGTATAGCTGTCAAAGGCGACTTTATAAGATCGGCGCCGAAACAAAGTTTTAAATCTTGAATCTCATTATGTTTATTAATATTTATAACTATCATCATATCGAGTAGCTAGTTCCGCAATGTTGTGCAGTTCCGTTTTGTTCGGAAAAAAAGGAGAACACATGTTTCCAAAAGATAAAACTGTTCTAAAACAGTGGCTAGTGGCGTTTCGCAGGAATTCGCAGGATTCTGAGGAATTAATTATATAGGCACTTAATAAATAAAATAAAATAAATTAATTACTTATTAAACTTATATTTATCCTTCCCTTTCCCTTTAAAACACACTGCTATACAAAAAAATATTAAACATTGTACTTAAATCCATACAATGGATATGATACTGAAAGATGGTTGAGTTGTTAGTTGAAACTACTAAACAATGGTAGATACTAGATTAAGCTGGAAAATTTTCTAGCAATAGCAGGTATCCTGTATGTATGATAGTAGGGGCTACTTTCTTTCAAACAATAAGTATTCATTATTGATCATTTTTATGTACTTATAATAATTATCACACTGATAAACTCATCTTTTATAGAGAAAGTACATTTCACTTCCAATACTGTTAGTTAGTTCTCCAATTAATCCTTCTGGAGAAACCTGAAATGAAACATCTAATATTAATCAAGAGAAATACCTACTATTATTAGAGACATAGGTATATTTCAATATCATGTAGTAAAAGTGTGTCCTTGATGTGCATGAAACCCTTAACCTTTCATGCAGAAGTCTTAGTAAGTAAATATAATATATAATACCTATATTAGGTAAATATATGTAAAAAGAAAAAACACAGCTGTTACCTCGCAAACAAGCATACTTTTGGCAAAAAATAAGTTTGGAAACAGTAAACAAACTAACCTCTGAATTAGCTGCTCTTTGAGGCCGCCTATTTTTGCGCCTCTTTTTCTTAATTCCGCTTTCAAAGCGTTCACATTCATCGCCAAATAATCCATATTTGCGATAATTTCACGAAGGAGATCACTTTTCAACAGGTAAATTAAAGAAATTATAATTTATGTCACGAAACCCGCCAAAACCAGTGAAAAGTGAATGATAATGGCCCTCACGCGACACCAGCGCCCCTAGCGGCAAATTCATACGCGATAGCCCCCATTGAATTGATATCTATTTTGGATCCCGGGTTGGATGGTGCGGCAAAATAGGTAATGTGATTTTCTGACAAGAAATTTTCAGTACTAGCCCAGAGTTAGGGCACTCCATTTTCTGCACTATAATATCAAAGGAGAAGTGTTCAGTTTTTGGTTCTTTCATGATTGTGTATTTGTCAACATGGTGTTTTTTTGGTATTTCAATAGTTTTATAAGTATTTGGTTAAGTTTCTCCTGGTATTGGTATTATTGACTAAACTATAGGGATAAAACAATTAATTTGGGGACAACAAAAACTACACAAAAACTACCGGTAATTTAGTAAACTTGTTTGTAAACTGCAATTATTTCAATGATTCGTTATTAATGTCGACCGCAAATGAGTCAGATTTTAACAAAAGAATTTGAATAGATTTGACTAACACAAGAACTGTAACTGAGAAAATATAGGAATAAAAAAAATTGCCTCTTAACTCGTTTAAAAATACAATCATTAAATTGAAGTTTTAATGATTCTAAGATAAGATTAACTAAATATTTACAGTAGCATGGTAGGGCTGAAAAGCGACGCAAATTAGATTTGCCCATGCTTGTAGAGGTTCTTGAAATTTTGAAAATGTTTTTTTTTTAAATGAAGGTCATACTCACCGCGATTGTCGTTTAGTGGTCTAAGCGCCGCTGTGGCTCCGGCGTTGCTGGCGTACTGCAATGCACACACACGCAGTTTCAATGTTTTATATACACACATACGTCAAATTGTTGACGATATTCACTTCATGTTCCTGTTCACTAGTTGCGACTCGAATTTAATCCTTTACACCGATTCCTACATACGCCTGTGTGCTTAGCATGCGCACAACGAGATTATCTCGCGACGAGAGAGAGAGATGTTGTCGTTGCCGGCAAATTTCTCATTTACCCTAACATGCACAAAATGCAAGAAAAAAATATAATATATATATATATATATATAGAATATAATATATATATATATATATATAGAATATTACAAGAAAAAAATAGTCCACATGTAAAGGTTCGTAGAGAAAAATACCACAGATAAGAGATATTACTTTTATCTCTACTTTTGACGTAACGAGACAAGTAACCATGTTAGCGTCGGTAGACAGATAGAGATAACGGGTAGTCATAGTTTTACTCGTAGTGCGCATGCTAGCCATACTGGACTCCTTTGGACATGAGACCCGAGAAAACCTAGCGCAGCGGTGCACTCAAGGTCACTTGTGTGTTGAGAGGGGGACGGAGAGATATAGGAGTAAACACGATAGAAAGAGAGGCGTTTATTAAGTTTTAAACTGCAATAGTCTCAAATACACTTTATTAATACTAATAAGATTTGTTTAAACAATTCTCGAAAACAAATCCATTATATAACCTTTCGTTAAAAAATTATAAAATCCGAGTCACTTTTGAAGTCAATATCGTCAACGTTTTTCGGGGTTCACAGAATAAAAATTAAGTTAAAATTAGGAAATTCGTAATGAAAACACACGGGAACAGTAAAATTATAATCAAAAAATATTTTAAGGTTTTTAATTGCATGCTCACGCATATAACTAGCGCCTTTGCATAGGACGACTTTTCACGCCGAATTTAATCGCTTCAGATGTTACAAAACGATCTTCGAATACGATACAGTCGTATCGTACCTTATAACGCATTTCAATAATTATACGAATCGAAACGAAGCGATGGCAATCATCTCCTCTCACTCACACACTTTACTGTGTAAGTGAGATCGAATAATGCACGCCGCTCTTAGAGATTCGTTGCTTTCTTTCACTCACACACTTTACTGTGTAAGTGAGATCGAATAATGCCCGCCGCTCTTAGAGATTCGTTGCTTTCTTGACACGCGTTACACAAATTCTGTGCATAATGTATTACATGCATACATTACGCAGATAATTTGTGAACATATTGAATATTCAATATAGAAACAATATAATAATTTTAGAAGTAAAATAGCCTTATACTCATTGCAATAAAGTCGTAAACAACAACCATTATTCAATACAACCTTGTTCATTATAACTTTCTAGCAAGGGCGCTGGCTTGTAGGCTGTGGATGTCGAATTTGAGCTTTAAAACAAGGTAGTATAGGTCAATTTTTCTCTAATGTTAAGGTTGTTCGATATTTGAAATCAATCAACGTCATCGAGAAGTTGAGAACTAATTTTGATGCGCGATTACGAATACAGTAATTAAAAATATCGTAATGTACATACAAAGGCGCTTAGTGCATTCACAAACGTTCATTCTTTGCATTCAGTTAGTTCGCACACTCATGCGTGAACGTTAGTAGAGATACGTACACAATAATATTATTATAATAATAATAATAATAATTCTTTATTTACAGATAAAAATCCAATAATACAACATAAAATAACAATAATAAAAAATAATAAGTACTTATTTGAATTTGATAGATTAAAATAAAACTAGAAAACTTATTTCTAGCTTCACTTCCTATTTGCGTCCCGGTGGACACGCCGCCAGTGGTCAAACATCTGTCCTGACATATGCTCACCGATGATCTCAAGTATGACGTTATTCGACTGTCGCAATCTATTCCAGAAGGAGGCTATGCGATTACGAACAATCGCAAAGAAGTCAGGAACCCTCGCCTCGGCGAACATGCCCGACGCGCTGCAGTATCTCGGTAATCTCATTAGGATGCGGTATGCATTATTATACTGCACCCTAATGGTGCTCATTGTCGATCGCTTGTATTTCGTCCATAATTGACATGTATAAAAACATTGACAATATGCACGAAATAGTGTTAGCTTGACGTCTTTATTACATTTGGAGAACCTGCGAGCAAGCATGTTACACCGAACCGAGAGGGCTCTTCTCTCTCTTTCAATGTCTAAGTCATCCTTGAGGTCACCAGTGAGAACATGGCCTAGATATTTGAATTGATGCACTTCCCGAACTGCAGAACCATTCAGATAAACCGGAGGCACCCTCTCCGGACCCTTTCCGGCTCTAAATACCATCATTTCCGATTTCGTTACGTTGTATTTCAACCCATGGTCGTTAGCATAACGACCACAGATTGAAAGAAGTTTTCTTAGCCCACTTATCGATGGGCTCAGGAGCACCATGTCGTCTGCATAGCTAAGGTTGTTGATACACACGTTTCCTATATGGCAGCCAATCCTAGTGCCCCTGAGCTCCCGTATAAGGTCGTTGACGTAGACATTAAAAAGGTCCGGAGAGGTAAGCCCACCCTGGCGAACCCCGCATTCTAGCCTATACCCACTAGAGGTCGCGTCGCCCCACCTTACATGGTTAATTTGGCCGCCGTACCAGTATTTCAACAGACCCACTATTTCGTTTATGATAAATACGTTTAAAATTCACAGAGTAAACAACAATCAGATAGTACGTCTATCCGCGTATTTGAGACCCCCTACAGTTTTCAGAAGGCCTTAGCGTAACTGTTGATTAGGAAAGCTTATTGGCTGAATTTCCACTGCAGATATACTAGGACGTATAGCGAGAGATTTGTGTGAACCTTTGGCCCGGTAGCTACTACGGACCAATCAGATCATTGATAAATGACGTGATGATTCATTGACGTCATCTATCAGTAATCTGATTTGTGCGCTAAACACATCTTCATCCATCTTTGCTCTTGTGGATACCGGGTCTGGGTGCTTGTCCTGAAGCGGAGATGGATAAAAGCAGACAATCAGATTATTGATAAATCACGTCACCTATCAGAAATCTGATTGGTAAATTAAACTTATCTCCACTTCAAAGGACTGGCACTTTAAAGGACCGCTTTATTTTATTAGCCAGCCCTCGTCTTCGCAACCGGTAGACGTCAGGAATTTGGTCTTTTTTGCAAGAATTGCTATAGAATGCTTTCTTATGTTCAGTGGCTCCCAGAATAATTCCCTTTAGATTGTCCATCTACTAAAGGGAGCTTTATAAAACGCTATGTTTTTCGATACAGATTCGCTATATAAGCACTATATATATCTCTCAATGTCTTCAAATATATCAACTTTTCGAGTTATTGCCCCTACAGCTTCGTGACTCGTCAAGCTACGTCGACTTCTCTTCTGGATCACCTTATCTTCCTTTATCTGACTACTTTGTGGTGGTTTAAAATTATGAAAATGAAGCGATCCTATTGGTGCGTTTCACACACACCCATCCTAATGCATCCTCGTAAATCCTTGGTGGAAATACAGCCCTACAAGTAAGGCCCGAGTGACCGCTTTTCAGCGATTGGAGAGGCGGAACGTATGGCGTTCCTATCCAGAGGTCCAATTGTCTAAGCAAATCCTAATAATTTGACAGCCTAAACGTATTACTCGAACTGTTTAAGGAGTTCATACATGCTTTTTGACGAACAGGCATCTATGACCTCGTCAAACAGGTCGAATTATCTGCTTGACAAACGATTACGATTTCCTTAGAAAATCGGGGGGAATTTCTCAATGATTGTGATTTGGAAACCATAAAAGAGATTTCTGCAAACAAGAAGTGCCACATTGACGCAACAAATTCCAGTTAAGAGCACTATAAGTACTATTTGAACGTCATGTCCAATAGGGATTTTAGTACATGTACAATAGGTGCGCCTCGAACACTCGCCTCACTCAGGCCTTATTAGAATTACTGCAAAAACCGTTATTTTTCAGCGTCATAAAACGGTTTACTTGGCCTCGACATTCGCGCGAAAAAGAATATGATTCTTTACCGGTGTTTTGACGACGTATCTACATATAATTTGGTTCTACTCTCCACGTTCAGCTAAAAATCAAATTGTTATCTGTTAGAATATAGTAAAACAACGTAGTTCTAATGATTAAAAAAACCATGAAGTGTTTTGAGTGTATTAATAAAGAATTAAGAACAGACATTAAAATTTGAAAAACTATAGTATAGAGTAATAATGTTACAGAAGTGTATTAAAAAGTGTATTTTTTTTAAAACATACCTATAACGGTTGCAGTTTTATAAATAAATACAAGTTTAAGTAGGTAGTTATTTTTGAAGAATGTAGAGTATCTTAATAAGTATAAAACTGCACCGACAGGATAGTACAGACCGAGCTGCAAACTGCGTTCGGATTGCTCATGCTCAGACAATTGAATATAGCTTATATCCAAATACAATAGAGTTATAAATAGTCTGCAGGATAAAATTAAATTGTCTGCTACTCACAGCATTAAATCAAATTCTAGCTTACACAGTATTTTCGACTCTATTTCAATTAACTAAGGACTAATTTCCTTTTAAGATTAATTGTTCATCATCTTTTACCATGACTAATGAGTTATGACCCTTTGACCTTCCATTAAGCGCAATTATTGTGTAAAGTAGGTACGAATTCTGTTGTGGGTACACAATCTCAAAATTAAACTAAATTTTTCCAAATCTAGTGTTATCCTTTTTCGCTGGAAGCATTTAGACCTGAAATTTTTCTGAAGAGATTGTGTAAAACAGAATAAGCCACGTTTTGAATTTCAGTCTTTTTACGAATGGTGCTATTGATAATGCAAAATATTAATAAAACGAGCATGAGAACGCAGTTTTCGCTCGATCTGAATTTATATTATCCATTTATTAAATTGTCAGTGATGAAACTCAATCGACACTGTAAGAAAAAGAAGCTTTAATCGAAGCGAAGGTTTGTTATACGCTGCCGTGCCAACGTGAGGAACCCTGGAAGGGCCTGACCTTTATAGTAATTACTGACTACGAGCCCCCTTTTGCAGGTTGTTAAAGAATCGGAACTGAAGTCGCAGCGTTAGGTCTTTCCGTACTGTAAGGAACAAAATACCGTGACTATGGGAACACAATACACATGTGCTTTGTCACAACAATGGAATGTCATGGACAAACAAGTCGGTCGAGAAATTGAACAATAGATCAATAATTGCTCAATACAATAATTTATCGATATAGCTATTTTAATTACTACTAATATTAAAATACATACCCGTATACACAGTGTTTTTATTAAGTTTAGAGAGTAAAATGTAAATTTTTTGTACAGTTTTTTTTCCTAATAATGAGGCCGAAATTTTTAAATGTTAAAATATATTGTCTTATTTTACTCTCTACTCATCTAAATATTAGATAAGATATTTCTGAATTTCCACGCTGGAACTACATTGGTCTTACATTTTGTACTCATGCCGAAAGGTATAATCCACGTAATTACATCGATAAATAGTTTAATTTCCACGAAAACTAATTTATTGTTGTATGCCGAAAAGTTAGTGTCGCAATAATATCGAGCAATTGTTCAATTTCCACGATATCTAATTACTCTAAACACATACAAGGGGGTAAAGGCAGGACCACGCGTAGTGTGCATGTGTGAGTCGTATGTACTCACGCGTGCGGCTCTGGATGTATGTCGGGTGGCGCCGCCCTCACGAACCGGTCCGTGCCATTCGGTACATCCGATTCATCATCGGTTATCGGTTTATCGGTTCCCGTAATCGGTTTATCGGTTATTCTTCTCTCACTCGTGGGCGTTGTGGGTTCGGCGCTTGGCGGTGTGAGGTTAAAGAAGCTACTGTCGACCCCCACTGCGGGCGGCCGCCCACGTGGCAGTCGCAAACTTAGGGACGTGGTAGCCCGCTTATGGACACGGCAATCTGACAATATCGATACCATTTTATCGACTATGTCCCCCCAATTAGACAGTTCTACACACACGTACTAAGGATGTTTTTACAATGGACTTCAACAGAATATCAGATTACAACAATCTGAACAACGGACAGAATCGGACAGATTGAATCGACAATATTCAGCGATAAGTTTTTGTACCACAGACTAAATGATGGCCGTACACAGAGAAAGGTATATAGACCAAGCCATATCTCCTTTTCACTCCCACATGAAAGAGATGCAGTGTTGTATTGTGCGAAAAAAAATATATGTTTTTTTCTATCCCTTTCTGCGTGTCACGGGTTTTGTGCCTATTGCATACTATTGTGCCAAGCGAATTATGACGTTTGGGAGGTGTTTCAAAGTTACAGGCTGTCCTTGATTCTAGAGGTTAATTATTCTATGATGGCCGAAAAAAATTGTGTACGCGTTACAAAGACAACACGTTACATGTCAATGTATTTTCTCAAGATCACCATCTATATTTAGTCTGTGGTCTCACAATAGTCTAACGTGATGAAATCGAACTGTCGTATTGGATTTCGTTCGCTGGTACGTTAGACTATTGACACTTTTTATCGATTAGTTTGTGTTGAGAGTGCTTTAATTTATCGATTTTTCTTTGTGTTCTGATAGTGATAATCGTTAATAATCGATTTTAGAGTTAGTGTTAGTAAGCGAGGACGTGAAATCGCTATGCGTTATCTATTTGCACCTATATGGTTATCTATGGGATCGATACGACATTAAATGTGTTTTACTGGCGGGTGTGGCGTAGTCCGGAGCGCCTGCTGCCTCGACCGTGAATTGACAATGTAACTGTAGGATGGCATGTTATTTGACTTTGAATGTACTTTTTAGGGCTCATGATATGGGTGAAGCATAGTGAATCATACATCGGAAATAAGAAAAATAAGATTAAATTATAATTCAGTAGCAAATTGATACAATTATAAAGGAAAAAATACTTTGGTAAATCTTTTTCTAAATTAAACTTTGTTGAAGATACTCGTCGATGATTTACAAAAATCATTTATTTTTATATATCATTATCAACAAAAAATTCATCTCCATACATCTCTTTTAAAACTCATCTCAAGTCTTTATCAAGCGTCCAGTAAATTGAACGGTGGTGAACAAAGATGAACAGTCTAGATTTTACTCCCGACATTCTAGTTTATGCTCCCTCGATACATAATATGTTAATACATGTAATTGCCAGATCTGTCGAGCAAATTGTCGACTGTTAATTCGGTCGAAAATTTGCTCGACAGATCGGGCGATTGAGGACAAGTCGCTGCACTAGCTGTGTTTCCATCTCGACTGATCGAGCGACTAGTTGGTGGATACTCACATCTGCTGAAATTGCGATGCAACTTGCAATGCACTCTGCATTCGACGCTGAGACCGTATCGAAACGGCGTGGTGTTATAATGTGAGTGATCTTCAACTTGACTGATCGGGCGACTGGTCGGCGGATACCTACTTGAGGCTATTTTGCTTTCTAGGTGACCAGCCGCGTGATCTGTAACTCGACTGATTGGGCGACTAGTCGGCGGATCTTGCTTTTTTACTTTGCAAGTGTGATTAGAAGCATCACTCTATTCGAGGTTGAGACCGCGCCGAACAGCCATCGGGCTAAGTTCCACTATTTACGTGATCTGCAACTCGACTGATGTGGCGACCAGTCGGTGGATACTCACTTCTGTCGATGTTGCGTTGCAGGTGCGAGGCGACGCGATGGCGCGCGTCGCTGTACTCGAGGTGGAGGCCGAGCCGAAGCAGAGTGGGATTCTGTTCGACCAATCGCGTGATTTCCATCTCAATTTTGTTGCCCAGCACTTGCGATCGCTATTAGAAAAAATATGTTATTTTCTTTAAAAAATATCCTTTGAACTGAACGTTAAAGTTTAGGTTCACGTTTTAAATAATAGGTATAAAAACGTTTGTGTAAATATACACCAATGTCAAGTATGGTGTACAAACAGCAAAACCTCGTCACATTTAATTAAAGTAAGCATTTGCTTTTACCGCATTTCAACTTTGATATTCGTGTCAAACGTTGGAGCGAAAACATGACATAATATCAAGTGCGGTCCAAAACAGTAAACTAACCAGCCAGGCTATTTAATTTACAAAGCGTTTGCTTTTGACGCTTTCTGATTTTGACATTGATCTCATTTTGACATGGATTCTTAAGCCCAGATTCTCAAATGTTGAACCAAATGTTTGCCACCAATGTCAAGCCCAGACTCTCAAATGTTGGTCCAAACGTTTGCCCCCAATGTCAAGCCCAGATTCTCAAATATTTGCCACCAATGTCAAGCCCAGATTATCTAATGTCGGACCAAATGTTTGCCACCAATGTCAAGCCAAGATTCTCAAATATTTGCCACCAATGTCAAGCCAAGATTTTGTTACCTGGTTAGAAGCGCGGAACTCCTCAACAGTGTTGGTGGTGAGTAGCGCTTTGACGAATTGGACGACTCCAGCGGGGCTGATGAAGTTGGTCTCAACGTTGAGTTGCGCGCAGGGAGCGATTGGCTTCCATCACGTCAGCCAACACGTGGAAGTGGGCGATGCGTTGGAAGCCAACCGTTCCCTGCGTCAAATGTTTGCCACCAATGTCAAGCCCAGATTCTCAAATGTTGGTCCAAATGTTTGCCCCCAATGTCAAGCCCAGATTCTCAAATATTTGCCACCAATGTCAAGCCAAGATTTTGTTACCTGGTTAGAAGCGCGGAACTCCTCAACAGTGTTGGTGGTGAGTAGCGCTTTGACGAATTGGGACGACTCCAGCGGGGCTGATGAAGTTGGTCTCAACGTTGAGTTGCGCGCAGGGAGCGATTGGCTTCCATCGCGTCAGCCAACAGTTGGGCGATGCGTTGGAAGCCATCCGTTCCCTGCGTCAAATGTTTGCCACCAATGTCAAGCCCAGATTCTCAAATGTTGGACCAAATGTTTGCCATCAATGTCAAGCCGAGATTTTGTTACCTGGTTAGAAGCGCGGAACTCCTCAACAGTGTTGGTGGTGAGTAGCGCTTTAACGAGTTGGACGACTCCAGCGGGGCTGATGAAGTTGGTCTCAACGTTGACGACGCGTAGAGAACGGTTGGCTTCCAACGCGTCGGCCAACAGTTGGGCGGTGCGGTCGTTGAGGCCAACGTTGACGAGGGACAGCACTTCCAGGTGGGTGTTGGTTTTTAACGCTTCGAATAGCTTCTCGAATTTCTCGTCGCTTATGTTCTGGTATTACAACGAAAAACCACGTCAGCAAAATTTAAAACGTTAAAATATGACGTCGTCATGGGCCGTTCATACATCGGTTATTTAGACATGATCAACCCAAATTAATTCCCTCTCTCTTCTCTCCTATGAGTGGAGGCCTGTGCCCAGCAGTGGGACGTTAATGGGCTGTAGGGGTGGTGGTGGTGGTGGTAAATCAAATCAGCCACTCTTCATCAAACTTAAAAACGCGCTTCTAGTAAGTTAGTACGAAGTACATAGAGTGTAACGTCATCAAATTTCAACGCACTTTTTTTCTTTAATCTAGTTTTAAACGGTTATCAAACTTTAAACTGTGTAACGGATGTGAATTAATCGTATGATACGTACAAATCCATTAGCACTATTAATGTGGTACATATTTGTTGATATTGATAACCATTCTGATAAATGCAAAACTAACAAATTATGACAAATGTCAGTTTCTTAATAATCGATATATATTCATAACCAAATGCGCCACCATGCCCTATAACTTAACCAATCGACACTAGATCAACGGCATGTGATGTCGTACGACCGCTCGACGATCCGATATATAGCTTATACACAATTAAGTCATTCTATGGTTCACTAATGTTTCACAAAAAACGTTAAACAAATGATTATTTCACAAATATCATTTTATAAAAGATCATTTGACAAATATTCAATTCGCGAATGTTTTACTTTGCAAATGTGCTGAATATTAAAGAATCATTTACAAAATTATTTTTTCACTAAATAATTTATTTGTCTGATTGGCGGTTTTACAAAATGTCGGTACATTTTACAAACTTTAGTGCTTCTGAATTTACTTTTTTTTTAACTTAAGTAAGTTAATATTAACCGTTAAAAGTTAGGTTTTGATGACAGATCAATCTTAGAGGTGATGAGAAACGTTTTTATGATAAATGCGTTTTTCAAATAATTAATGTGAATAATAGATTTACTATTATTCGTTTGAAAAATAATGTTTTGTGAAATTAAAATTTGTCTGCAAAATATTTGTCAAAAAATCATTTATAGAACCAGTTGTTTGTATAAAGATGAATTTTTGGATTGCCAAACGTTGGTTGTGAAATGAAAATTTGTCATTTGTTTTTTTGTGAAATGATAGGTCACCAATTCAATTCGTATGCAGGAGCCCACTGCATATATTTATTATTAAAGACGCAGTTCCTCACCTTAATGTTATTCAAATTGAGATCGAGGAAGGCTTGGTCGTTGTCTTTTACCCTGCTGATGCTTTGTTCGGGGTCCGCATCGTTGGGCGGGTCCATTGGGTAGATCTGGAATATAGAAACCATTATGCGATATAGAAGAATAATCCATACTAATATTATAAAAGCGAAAGTGTGTCTGTCTGTCTGCTACGTTTTAACTTAAATAAATTTAATATATAGCGATCGCCATAAGCGATAAGACCGCCTTTGTATCGTAGTTTTATTGTCTTTTGTTATTATTTTAATTTGTGTGCAATAAAGATTTATAAATAAATAGATAGAGGTAGGTTACATGATACAACCCCATTCCCGGGTAAGGATATAGGCTACTTTTTCTTTGGTGGCTTTTTTTATTTGGGTGAAATACCACCAACTTCCTAACACCGGGCTAGTACAGAGAATTTCTTGTCAGAAAAACCCAAAACTTGTTACGGCCCGAGACTTGCACCCGGGCCCTCGTTGGTCATGCTAACCACTAGACCAACGAGGCAGTCTAAACTCTAAAATAATAACTTAGTGGTAGGAAAATGGTGCACTCACCTTTTGTTTGGTCGCCTTAGTGATGCCGTCCCAGCCCAAGCCGATAGGTTGTCCTTTGTTGAGCAACGACGCGTGGTACTGATCCTGGTTCATCATGGAGTGGAAGCCGAGAATTGCTGGAATGGATAACGACGAAAAGTTAAAGAGCATTCCTATATGCACTAGCCAAATTCATGGTTTATTTTGACTAATCAGAATATTGGCAAAAGCGGTGGTCACCTAGGCACTAGTGGTTTAAACGCCCCGATTCCTTAGTTAGTTTTATGTAAGCTAACCATTTTTATTGATTACTAGCTGATGCCCGCGACTTCGTCCGCGTGGATTAAGGTTTTTCGGTTCCCGCGGGAACTCTTTAATTTTACGGGATAAAAAGTAGCCTATGTGCTATTCCAGACTATAATCTATCTCTGTGCCAAATTTCATCCAGATCCGTTCAGCCGTTGGAGCGTGATTGAGTAACAAATATCCATACATCCATACATCCATCCAAACTTTCGCATTTATAATATTTATTTGATCAAAGTAAAAGAGTGCATCGAATAGGGATGATGACAACTCAATCACATCTTTAAAAATGACTTCTAGCATTGAAGTTTGTATGAAATACATAGTTGTGACACAACACACTTTTTTCTTTAGTCTTTAGTTTTAAATGGTTAACAAATTTAAAACTAACCGAGGATGTGAATTTTAGTTATTTGAAAGACCCTCTAATAATAAGTCAATTTTTTTTTCACATATGCATCCTCCATAAACAGTTGCTGATTGGACTAGTTGTCAAAACGGGGTATTTGATAAATAGTAAAATCAGCAACTTTTTTGGGATTTATATGAATTTCTAAAATATAACGTCATTAAAATTCGACGCACTTTTTTTACTTTAATCGATTGTTTAAAATGGTTATTTAACATAAAAATATCAGGGGACGTGGATATTACGACTTTTGGGAGATCCTCTATTTAATAATCACTATAAAAAATAATTTATTTGAATAGTAGTCAAATACACAATTATGAATAATGAATGACCCTTAAATACATTTCGCAACTACAAAATAATCTAGGACAGTTAAAAAATCATAACACATTGAAACAAGCAAGACAGATGGTATCTTAAAAGATTGTCACGACAAAGACCATCAATTACGCGGTACTGGATTGTCGCCAAAACGTCGCGAATTCCTGAGAAATGGTTTACAAAGGAGCGATTTTGATAACATTTCTATATGATAAAAATCTATATCATCATCACTGCATCATCACTTACCATCAGGTGAGATCGCAGTCAAGGGCTAACTTGTAGGGGGGAAAAAATACTAATGTTTTAAATGCAAAAATGTGTTTGTTTGTTGATTTTGTTTGTTTGTCCTTCAATCCTTCAAACACGCCGCAACAGAGCAACCGATCGACGTGATTTTTTGCATGGGTATATTTGAAGACCTAGAGAGTAACATAGGCTAATTTTTCCCCGGAAAATTAAGGAGTTCCCGTGGGAAAAAAAAAAATTATTCAACGCGGACAAAGTCGCGGTCAGCTAGTTATTCAGATTTTAAATACAATTACGAATACAATGCAAATTGCATATACGGCAAAACCGTTTCTTTATCGATGTAGGAAGCAGTCTGAGTGAACGCAAAAAACGGTACAGATGGAATAAATTACATGGGTGTAGTCAATTAGAAAAGGAAAGGTACACTTATTCATACGAGTACATTGTGAATATTTAAACCAGCATTAACCATTCAAATCAAAAAATATTACTTATCAAATCTACACTATAATAGCACATAATATGCGTTTGTAGCTGAATAAACCAAATAATTTGACCTATTTGTGTTTATTTTTTATTTGATAAGTACAATGATTTTTTGATTTCACAATCCATACTAATATTATAAATGCAAAGGATGAAATTTGGTATAGAGATAGGTTGTATCCTGGGGAAGAAAGGAAAAGCATTGTCTGTCTGTCTGCTACCTTTTCACGGCCCATCTGTTCAACGGATTTGGATGAAATTTGGTATAAGGATAGGTTGTATCCTGGGGAAGGACATGGCTACTTTTTATCCCGGAAAATTAAGGAATTCCCGCGGGAATATAAAAAATCCTCATCCAGGCGGACTAAGTCACGGGAATAATCTAGTAATTAAATAATCGTTAGAACTAAGTCAGGAACTTTAGATAGTGGCGATCACAATAGATCGACAACGGTCAAAGTGATACCGGGTCTCGTTACAGAGCCCTGCAAAGCCACATCAACAAGAAAGAAAGAAAGAAAGTGCCGAAAAGTTGTTTTGTACACGGGTGCGAGTAGTAATAAAGTGACAATTCGATATTCGGCTAAACTATTCGTCACATTGTATGTGCCAGCATATAGTACTAATAATAGGCATGTTTCACAAATCCTTACTTCCTTACTTATCATAACTATATATATAAAATTCAAAGTCCTGACTGACTGACTTATATATCAACGCACAGCCTAAACCGCTGTGGCTAGAAACTTGAAATTTTGACAGTAGGTTCCTTTTGTGACGTAGGCGCTCACTAAGGAAGGATTTTTCAAAATTCCACCCTTAAGGGGGTGAAATAGGGGTTTAAAGTTTGTATGAAAGTCCGTCATTTCTCAAGTTATATCAACGAAACTTGGTATTTTGGCTTTCGGTAAAAAATAAAGAAATACGTATGTCACAGTTTTTCGAAATTCCACCCCCAAAGGGCTGAAACAGGGGTTGAAAGTTTGTAGGAAAGTCCGTCATTTTTCAAGCTGTAGCCATGAAACTTGGTGTTTGGGATTTCGGTCTGAAATGAAAAAATACGTGATTCACAGTTTTTGAAAATTCTATCCCCAAGGACGTCAAATAGAGAGTTTATCCTTCAATCACGCCGAAATAGAGCAACGGATCAACGTGATTTTTTGCATGGGTATACTTAGTTGAGGACTTGGAGAGTGACATAGGCTTCTTTTTATCCCGGAAAATTAAGGAGTGCCTGTGGGAATTAAAAACTTATGCCACGCGAACGAAGTCGCGAGCATATTCTAGTAATATTATAAATGGGAAAGTGAGTTTGTTTGTATGTTTGTTCCGCTTTCACGCCGTAACTACTGAACCGATTGCTTTGAAATTTTGCAGACGTAAAGTTAGAAGTCCGGATTAAATAATAGGGTACTTTTTATCCCGGAAAATTAAAGAGTTCCCGCGGGAACCAAAAACATCAATCCACGCGTACGAAGTCGCGGGCATCAGCTAGTAAAGAATAAAGAATAATTAATTATACAGGTACCTTTGAAGGAATGTAACATCATTGGATGTGCAAGCCTTAACTTTTGTATAAAGATCACACATCTGTTTATAGTCCTAGGACTGATCAGATGGACAAAAGCGAAAAAAAACCATTCTCGTGTAGAACGCTTTTTTTATTATATACGCTAGCGCTTGGCTGCAATCAGACTTGCTTGCAAGTGGTAATGCAGCCTAAGGTGGAGCGCGCTTGCCTAGAAAATGTCTATTCACTCTAGATTTTAAGAGGATCGTCTGGTGACGAAACGCGACGCGAGTGGGTATTTTCAATAATGCTATCTGTTTCACAACGCTTCGCTGCCTTCTCCGTATCGTGCGATAGAGAGAGTTGCAAGTCCAGTAGGCATATGCCTACATTTTATTCTTGAAATATTGTTTCGCTGCCTTCTCCGTATCGTGCGATAGAGAGAGTTGGAAGTCCAGTAGGCATATGCCTACATTTTATTCTTGAAATATTGTTTCGGGTGTTGTTTGGTTTTTACCCCCCCCCCCCCCCCCCCCCAAACGTTTACGAAATTAGACAATTTTGGTCTCATTAGATTCAGTACACCTTAATCTAGGCTCGTACGTTTTATTTTTTTAGTATTTTAGTTTAGTTAAATTAAAAAAAATTAAATTACTCGAGGAAGTTTTTAGGTCAAAAATATGGATATTTAGATGCTAATAACTTTTAACATAAGCAATAATTCTTTAAAATTAAAACGTACGGGCATAGTTCTTCATAGTATCTGCAACGTTTCTAAAAATTAAGAAAATTGGACAACATTTACGGGAAGAAAAACGTTATCGGTTTTTGTATGAAAATTTACAACTAGACGATCCTCTTAAGGTACCTATTAAAAGAGGAGGGAAAAACGGAAGCCGCAAGGGCATTCTATATCCTATAGAGGATCGAATTAGGAACGAGGAAGCAAACCGATTCGTGTGAGCCTGCGGAATTTCGACTGCGTAAGGGTGCAGACCTTGTCGATGCCTTGCGGTTCGATGATAAAAAGGTGACGGAGGAACCAGATCGAATAGTTCTTGAGCAGAGTTCTTACCAGCGAGGTCGATGATCTCTTCCTGTGTGGCGGTGGTGAGGGCCGTTTCGTATTCGTCGCCGAGGTCAATGGTGATCTGTTCTTCCGCGTCTCGAACTTTGTCAGGCACCGGGGGTGGGATCCACTGAAATTTAAAGTGGGTGAAATGAAAAGAAAGTGGGTACTAGGAATGTTGTATGTAATTTATCAAGCATACTTCTTTGGTTAGTTAAATTGGTTTTGTGTTCATAACTATGAAATTTTTTAAAATAATAATTGTGAAAACTTGTAAAAAATATTCAACTACGTCAGGGTTGCCTGACTGGATATGTTGCGGCTTTCTAATTCATCAACAAACACCTCAATTTTACATATTCATACAAATAAATCATTTCTTTCTTTATGTTTAGTTAATCTATACACAACAGCGGTATTCATACAGCGGCGGGTCGATACAAATGACAGACCTGTATGGCTAGCATGCGCACTACGAGTAAAATTATGTCTACCCGTTATCTCTCTCTGTCTACCGAAGCTAACATGGTCACTTGTCTCGTTACGTCAAAAGTAGAGATAAAAGTAATATTTCTTATCTGTGGTATTTTTCTCTACGAACCTTTACATGTCGACTATTTTTTCTTGTCATAAGTATACCGCATTTTGTGCAGGTTAGGGTAAATGAAAAATTTGCCGGCAACGACAACATTTCTCTCTCTCGTCGCGAGATAATCTCGTTGTGCGCATGCTAAGAACACTGGCTACCGTGAATGATGTAGCACCTATAGATACGGTAATCTCACGTCTATGTTTGAAAGAGGTAGGAAACTGCCTTCCGTCGCGTCATTGTTACCCCGTCGCGTTGCTTTGCCTATAGACGCTTTCGTCGAATGACTGGTAGAAAAGAACGTTACCTCCTACCATACCTTACCAATACCTTACCTTGGTGCCAATAACAAGAAAGCAAAAGGTGTATTTGTCTCAATCACAATAGTGGAACTACATTCCACATACAGACATTTCCATTAAAACTTTTTGAAGTGCAAAAGTCCGCGAGGGGCCATACTGCCAACGCTTAAAGCCATATTGTTTCATTATTGTTGACTTTCGTGTTTTAGAATTATTATAATCCTTATTTTAGGAATGTCAAGGTATTGCTTTAAGCGTTGGCAGTATGGCCCCAGGCCTATACTCTATCCACGGAGACAAGTTAATAGGGAAGATATGGACTCGTTTGTGATTGGTCAGCGATAACCGTTAATGCAGTGTACAGACTACGTGTATATTTTAGTCTGATCGTGGTACCCGTACTGTGCAGACGCGCTCATATTTTATCCTTACCTATCGTTATTGTTAATTATATCAAAATTTATCATATATTCAAAATATTAATGCCCAAAAGTGGCAAAATTGTATCAAACAAGTACAAGAAATAGTAGAGCCAAAAAAGAACGCAATAGATAGGAATGTGGAAATAATGACTGATAACTTCATAATAAATGTAGAAAACGATAGCAATGATACGTCGTCGGATAGTGATTAATATATTTTGAATTATAATAACTACGTAAATTGTAAAAAAAAACCAAGTGTAGTCGTGGGAAGAAAGCTAGTTTAATTTAATAGTAGCGCAGTGTGTACGTACATTCAGAATGGTTTACGCCCACTGACTTTTTTTGTCTTTGTCATTTGTATGGGATTACGTGCAAGAGAGAGCGCTATATTAACTAGTCTCCGTGGATAGAGTATAACTATTCATGAGGCCATTAAAAAGCCAAGCCCAAGCCACTTAAAAATTATATTATCCGATTCCGTATCATCCTACAAAATAGATCCTACAGGAACTATACTGTACTTTTTAAATACTTTCGTAAAAGAAACAAACCATGCACTCAAAAATCACGTTTTTTGTGTGGGTAATGACAACGGTCTATCTGTTACGGTTCATGAGATACGGCCCGCTGACAGACGGACGGACGGACAGCGTAAACTTCGTAATAGGGTCCCGTTGTCACTCTTTGAGTAAGGAACCTTTAGGGGTCTATGAAAATAATGAAAGTAAAAAAGTTAATTAGCTAATGGGGCTGATTCTGTAGTACACAATCTCTAACTAAACTCAAATGACAGCAATAAAAATATTGCTAACCCTTTCATAATACTCCCTGCGGAAAGGGACAGAACTAGATTTAAAGCTGTCATTTTAGTTTAGTTTAGAGATTGTGTTATACAGAATTGGCCACAATGCTATAATAATATACCTTCTTCCCCCGTACCACGCCTGCTACATAAGGTTTGACCTCTGGCCGGTCTGGTGTTTCTAATGCCTGTTTGTTGATGTGTTCTATGAGTTTCTTGCGGTTCAAGGGTCCTGTGGGGTCCTTCTCGCACGCGTAGTTATTCCTTAATGAGGGAGGGAGACAGTCGTCCTGCAAATAGAAAAATGTACACAGATTAATCATTTGTTTAGGGTTGACAGCTGTTTCTTTTTGCGGATGTAAATTTTTCAATAGTCAAAAGAATAAAAGGGTCTCAATAATACGAGTAGATAGAGGATTGTCGATGTAATTTGTCTCTAGTTTGGATCTTCCTAGTTCATTACTCAGTGATAGGTTAGAGCAAGAAGGGAGATTTTCAGCAACCTCAAATCTCAAGGCAACATCCTTACTATTATAAATGGGAAAGTGAGTTTGTTTGTATGTTTGTTCCGCTTTCACGCCGTAACTACTGAACCGATTGCTTTGAAATTTTGCAGACGTAAAGTTAGAAGTCCGGATTAAATAATAGGGTACTTTTTATCCCGGAAAATGAAAGAGTTCCCGCGGGAACCGAAAAACCTCAATCCAGGCGGACGAAGTCGCGGGCATCAGCTAGTATTATATAAAGGAGTCAGGACACACCTCAGGATTCAATAGCTATTTTATTTTTTGAAATTACTGTGCCACAGAGACTGACAGACTAGGGTTCCTTGTTTTACTACGAAATCCTAAAAAATGCCTACCAAACTCATTATGTAAGAACTTATTACAAATTATTTTGGTATTACGTTTGTATGAGCAATTCACCCTCCGCTGGCGCCTTAAAAGTCATTGACCCACTTCAGCGAGATAAAAACTTTAATAGCTTAATGTTATGCAAATACTTATAATGCTATTGACTATTCTATTTACCAACTGCAGTACCTTTATAACAAGCAAGTCTGATTGCAGCCAAGCCAAGCCTATATATTAAAAAAACTTTATTATTTTATTTTTTACTACATAATGCCCGCAACTTCATCTGCAAAGATTTACTTACTTAGATTTTAGAATTTCTGCTTTAATGTTCCGGGTAAACAGTAACTAGGAATACTATATATATATTAAGTATTTATGCCAATTTTGTGTCGATCCGTTTCTTAATTTCAGCGCAATTGAAGGACAAACCGACAGTCAAACACACTTTCGCACTTGTAATATTAGCAGGATTGCAACACATACTATATGCAAACAACATACTTATATAATATAACATAAATGTAAAGGTCAAAAAGTCTAAAGTAACCTGATGTTTTGTGCTTTTGAGTGCCTCAAGGTTAAAAATATAAACTTTTAATGTAATGGTTAATTATTATTAAGAAACCTTACGATGGCCATTATTGTAATAGATTTGCATTATTTAGACCTATAATGTTAAGCAACGAAATAACTGTTCATCCAATATATGGAATGGAATAAACCTTCCTTCAGAACTACTTAGTTAGTTAGCAAAATTCTTTGATGTCTGATCTTAGAAAAAAAAATTGTTTTGGCTACTTGTGTAAGGTTAGATACTACGTGAAGAGACATTACATTCTTATCATCTTTATTGACTTTAATTTGAAACAAAATCTATAATAGGTATTTGAATACTTATTTATTACAACGTGATGAATCTACGAATCTAACGATTCAAAAGCGCATATTATAACGATATTATAACGAATATTATAACGATTCAAAAGCGCTTGTAAAAGCTTATTTGAATAAAAAACATTTTGAATTTTTGAATTTTGAATTTTGAATTTTGATGCCTGCGACTTTGTCCGTGTTGAATAAGTTTTTGATTCCCGCGAGAACTCCTTCTTCAACCGATTTTGCTGAAATTTGGTATAGAGGTAGGTTATATCCCGGGGAAAGACATAGGCTACTTTCATCCCGGAAAATTAACGAGTTCCCGCGGGAATAGAACCTTAATCCACGCGGACGAAGTCGCGGGCATCATCTAGTTTATAATAGGTATTAGTAAGTATGGATATGGTGATTATTGTTGTATTTTATTTTATACTTAAGTCTTTAAAATATTATTTTTTACTTATCAGATAATAATGCTTGTTATGAATAAGATAAATTATTGATAAAATAGATATCATACCAAAATAATTCTACTGTTTTACACCTATTTATCTGCAAAACAATTTACGCATTACTTACTTAAGTACAATTCATGAAAACTTTATACTTGTAAGTAACTACCTACTAACTTAAGCAAGTAGTTACTTCGTTATTGAAAAATTATGAATTTGAATTATTGTTGTATAAGTAGGTAGAAGAAGGAGCCAACTAAAAAAAATCTATACTACCTACTTACTTAATATTATAAATGCGAAAGTTTAGATGGATGGATGGATGGATGCATGTTTGTTACTCAATCACGCCAGAGTGGCCAAACAGATCTGGATGAAATTCGTCACAGAGATAGATTATAGTCTGAAATAACGGCCTGTTCCACTAGTCTCTACCAACGTATCCCCCCTGGGGGGGAAGAGTGGAATTTTTTTCCACCTATCCCTACGGTAGGGATGAGTGGAAAAAATATTTACACTTATCCCTACCGAATTGAATGTGGGCCGTTTTTGTTAACAATTCCATGTATGTACATACATACATACGTATCTAACCTTCTAGTTTTCCAGGTAAATATGAATTATGAACCTACTTAGTAATAACAATAGTAAATAAACATTTTTTTTGGATGCGTATATTATACTTTCACGGCCCACCTATTCAACCAATTTTTAATGAAATCTGGTACAGGGATAGGTTGTATCCCGGGGAAGGACATAGGCTACATTTTATCCTGGAAAATTAAAGAGTTCCCGCGAAAAATACTTAGTCAACGCGGACGAAGTCGCGGGCATCATCTAGTTCTATATAATTGCTCGCCATAATAGCAATACAGTATTTTTCTCCTCTACACTCAAAAAATACTAAAATCACTTGGTAGGGATAAGTGTAAATATTTTTTCCACTCATCCCTACCGTAGGGATAGGTGGAAAAAAATTCCACTCATCTCCCCCAGGGGGGATACGTTGGTAGGGACTAGTGGAACAGGCCGAAATAACACATAGGCTACTTTTTATCCCGGAAAATTAAAGTGTTCCCGCGGGAACCAAAAATCCTCAATCCACGCGGACGAAGTCGCGGGCATCAGCTACTTAGTATACAAATAGTTTTGTTCTCCTTGAAGTTTCTTATTTTTCCTTATCAAGTAGGCAACCATTTATTTGTACTTTGTGGTGTCTTGCATCATTACTTATTTTTCCACTAATAGTTTCTGACTGGTAACTACCCTAATCTAGATATTTAGAGGCTAGGCAAGTATTTTAAAGTAGTTTTAAAAGGAAATACTTAGTTACATAGTTGACACGAAACCCAGTATGAAAAGTTTACCCAGTTAGTGATTACAAAAAACTTGCTCAAGAACTATGCTAAAAATGCCCCAAATACATAGTATAAAGTAGACCAAAATGGTATAGTTAGTTACAATGATTGGCAAAGTATGGCAGTTTATAGAGCATACAATTTTTAGCCAATTAATTATGCATAATGGCTAGGCAAAAGACTAGTACATACATAATTTACTTGGAAGTAGCAGTGCGATTTTTTGCAGGTAAAATAGAATCATCAAATAAAAAAAATATAGTTGTTGTTATTTAAATTTTGAATATTCAAGGTTGTTCCAAAAATCGTGACTTCTTGACTTGGCCAGACAAGGTGCAAACAATACAATTAGTTCACATATTATAATGAACTTAGCCTTCAAGATCATAATGACTAGTTTATTATACATATTTTGATCAAATATCTCTTACTTAAAGGAATAAAGTAAGTATTTTGTTTTTATTTATGAACATAAAAATAATTAGACTACATGATGTCCATGCTTTCATTCTATTTAAGTACATAAGTATGTTTTTGAAAATTGTGTGGGAACTCTTTGATTTGCAACATCACTTCCTTCTTTTAAATAAAAAAATACTTTGTATAATACTTACTTCAAAACTACTTACTTACTTAATTAAACTATAGAAATTGAAGAATTTAACATTAGGTACATTACACAATGTGAAGATAATAAAGAAAATATTTATACTAAGAAATGTATGTATGTATACCTTATTCAAGAGTAAAATCTATCTTATTTTATAATCATATACTTACTTACATGAATAGTAAATAAGGAAACACATCATAACTATTGAAATCAAGGTTTCCCCCCTTCATCCTGTTTGTTTCATAGAAATAAATATTGTGGTGATAGATAGTAGCTCCCACAATATTATGTTATGAAAACATGACATACTCAGTTCTGATAGTTTATTTTAGTCATAGGTTACTTTACTTTAGTTTCTTTTACAATATAGTATTGTTCTTTTTACAATAAAGTAAGTTAAGTTAAGTAAGTAAGTTAAGTATATATACATATTAAGTACTTTTACAGTAAATAAAATAAAACAGCCAATTTTTATTTAGCTGATGATGTAGTGTAAGATGGTAGCATAACATTGTACCAGAACTCCAAATGCTTTGGCGGCATATCTTTACAGGTAGGATGGTAACTAGGCATGGCTGACACCTCCCACCAGACACACACAGAAAATTCAGAAAATTTAAATTCCCAAACTGATCCTGCCAAGGGTCAAACCCAGGACCTCCCGCTTACAAGACAACAGCTCTCACCTATGCGATAGGGAGGTCATCAAACTGGACCAATGAGGGAGGGAGCCCATACTGTTAACTAAAATTATAAATGCAAGTGTCTAGAAGCAGAGTGGTGATGAACGCCATGAAAAGGTAACAGACAGACAGCTTTTCTGACACATCTGCCCCACAGATAATGACAATATTTCACAAAGAGAAGGCATTTATCCCTTATCCCAAAGACTACTAATACAAAGGCTACTTTCCATTTCAGAAAATCAATGCATTAAAGACTTCTTCTAAGTGATAAATAATTCTTATCCCCTCAACTGCCGATAAGCCGGCAAATGGCAAATGGTAGTTTTAGCACTATCTGCGGAAAAGCCGTCTGCCAGCCGTGGATGTATGGCGCAACGGCTTATCCGCAGACATGTTGGTGAAAATAAAATCCGATCCGATCCTTTTCAAACTTCGGTAAAACCTAATAGGATAGACAAGGAAACAGTAAGAATTTTTTGGGGGCCATACTCTATGAAATAACTCAATGATTAGAAGTTTCGTGTGAGCAGGACACAACCTGAAATTTGATACTTTTTTTTTTGATCCTAGAAAGAGAAAAATGGAAAAGTCTTTGTTTCGTGTTATTATACTGTGAAATGACTAACCATAGAGTGAACCAAAGAAAGAAAATAAAGATACTGGTGTTATTGCTTATTTTATTGAGTTTCAAAAAAAAAAACAGGGCCATTTTTGCGCGGGGTCGCGTGACCCTGTCAGAGGAGGGGGGTCTGCGAATTAGCGGCTCTGCGGTTAAAGGGTTATATATACCAAGTACATAGCTATGACTGCAAATCCATTGTTTTATTTTAAATCTGGTAGCTGTATGTCAACACCACATGACTTGAAAATATTTTGTGACCCAAATGTTCTCTAGTGGTAAAGGTTTTTGAGATGCAACAGCGATTCTGGTAGAAAATCAGGATGGTGGCTGATTAAAATGTGTGAGTTAAATTTTCCAAATAGCTTCTTCCTCGTCAAATACTATCATAGTTCTTATCTCTGTCAGGAGGATTTGCACAATGTGTCGTAGATTGTATAAAAAAAAGTAATTTTATTACTTACATCTGGGTCCACCTCCTTCGCGAGCATAGTAAGCTCCTCTTGTGACAACTTGGCCAACAGCTCGTCGACGTCTACTTCGTCGTAAGCCGACAACTCTCGTCCGTACAACTTGGCCGGCGTCGTCATTGTCGTCGTCTTCGTCGTGGACGACTTCTGCAAAACACAATGCACAACACTTGGTCACTTGACACTTGAAAACGAGTGAAAACCTAAAATTAAAACAGTATGTACGGGACAGGCAAAGATCGATAACCGTACAGCGAACTCTGGAGCTGTACCTATGCCTTTCTTTTCGTTTTCTTCAGATTTTTACTTTTAGTATACTATAACCTTTACATTGCTTTATCGGTAAGTTTGTACGTGGTTTGGTTTGTACTATATGGGTAATCAGATAAAACATCGGTTTGCACAAGTTACACCACACCCAAAGAAGCTACCTAATTGATCGATAAAACATGACTGCACTTAGGATAGCCAAAAAGGCTTGCTATGTAAAGTTCATAGAATTACTGTACACTTTAACTAAATAAACAAAGTAAATTGGTTTCGTACGTTTCAGAAAAGAACAAAATTATTTTATTCTATGTGTATAGCGCTGATAGAAATACACACAAGCTTCCACGACGTATGACAGATACGAACTGATGCTGATGGAAAATGAAGTAACGTGAAAGAGAGGTAGAGCGCCTGATAACAATGAGTGAGACAGAGATAGAGTATGGCTAGGGAAGGGCATTCAATGGAAAGAAAAAACCATTACCGGTTTCTTATCAAGTTTCCAATGAAATTAAGATGAAATAATTGTGACAAAAAAGGATGATAAATAATTGTCATAAAGTAGTAAGGTACCAATTTTCGTTTTTAGTTATTGGTATGACAATTACCATTGTCAACCGACATGTTATTAACAACAGCGATCTTCTACCTAGAGGATTAATTATTCTAAGCAGTGACTATAAATGCCAATAAGTATATTATTTAAAAAAGCAAACTTGCGAGCAATTTGTGAGTAAGTATGCTTTGTATTTTGTGACCAACATCGCGTGCATCTTGCTTTGCTATCAATAGCGTCATTAGTGGTTATTCTTCTCTATCTAAATATATAAAAGGCAAAGGTGACTGACTGACTGACTGACTGACTGACTGATCTATCAACGCACAGCTCTAACCACTGGTCAGATCGGGCTGAAATTTTGCACTCAGATAGCTATTATAACGTAGGCATCCGCTAAGAAAGGATTTTTGAAAATTCCAACCCCAAAAGGATTAAATGGGGGTTGAAAGTTTTTATAAAAGTTCGTGATAAACGAACGTCAACGAACGATTCGGGATGGACGTGATTTTTGGCATGGGTATAGTTGACGACCAGAATGACATAGGCTACTTTTTATCCCGGAAAATTAAGGAGTTCCCGTGGGAATAAAAAAACTTAAAGCACGCAGACGAAGTCGCGGGCATCAGCTAGTATACCTATATTGTTATTGTTTTTTTATCGATTACAACTTTACTATTGACTGCAATCTCACCTGATGGTACAGTCTAACTAATATGGTAGCGGGCTAACCTGTTAGGGTCAACTCATACTAGCGCAGAGTCGAAGCGCATCGAAGCGTCAATCTGAAACTTAACATAGCAAATTCACCCTTATCTCTACAACGTAATGCACATATTCCTTCTGAAATAAAAAGAAGACGCGCGAATTCCCGAGCACTCGACAGAATTCGTGCGTCTGAGCAAAACCAATGCTGATGCTTTAATTGTGAAGAATTTGACGCTTCGATTCGCTTCGACTCTGCGCTAGTATGAATTGACCCTTAGGGGCATGGCAGTTATATTAAACCCATACCTACTCCTAAATCCTAATCAGTTTCTACAAATATTATTTTAATTAATTCCCTAGTAATTTTCTAGATTTTAATAAAATAATATGATTCATAATAATAGGGTGAATATTTTTTTTTAATGTTTTCTTTAAAATTAAACTTAGTCTTCTTTCTATCATCAAGTAAGATAAGCCAATAAATAAGGTGTTTGATGAACTAATAATATACATCCCTACAATAGTCACTATAATACGAGGTTGCCAGTCGTGACATTTTGTACCATAATGCTTTTCTGTGTGCTCTTCACTCCTCAATTCTCACAATGGAAAGATTACGTAATAAACTATTTCAGTCCTCGCCTTCCTAATAGGCTGCTGCTATTAAACTTAACAAGTCACGATGTATTTACAATGCCAAAACGTAGGTACCTATCTTTCTTATTTTTATTGTTTCGTGACATTGACCTAACCAATAACCACTAACAATCACCTTTTTAAATACCTACCATTGCAATTTGCAAGTAGGTGTAATATTATGTACGAATGTGCAATTACACTTTAGGTACTGATTATGATTACATTAAGGGTGCGTTCCGAAATACACTGAGAGCACTGGAAGTCCCCAGTAAAGAGCACTGCCAGTGCTCGCAGTGCTTATAACGGAACACACACTAAGTCAGTTAGGAGCCTAGGTCTTAAGGCATCATACACGAAACTAGCGACGGCCGAGCGACGGCGACAGCGGGCGATGGGGTCCGAGAGCTGGCGACGAAGTTCGGGAAGGTGCTTTAGGCAAGCTGAAATTGTGGAAAAATATAATTTCGTTCATTGGCGAATCCAGTTCTGCCAGTCTGGTAGAGCGTTTGCAGTTATTTCGCTACTGCGCAGCGTATAATATTTGCAAAAAAACCGAAAAACCATTTTTTTGGCAACTTGATTTTTTTATTTTTAAATTTTATACTTATAGAATTCGAAAAAATAAATCCCAGACGTTTTTGACGGTTAAAAAGTATTACCAGACCTATTTCAAATTGTTCCCGAAATTCGTCGCCAGCTCTCCGACTAATCGCATCGCCCCGCTACCGCCGTCGCCCCGCTACCGCTCATTTCGTGCCCGTACACTAACTCTTATCGTAATATTCATTGTAACTATAGATAGTTATTATCTATATTATCAGTTGTCAATTGTCATTTAGTAGACTGCACACCCCAAAACATAATGCTCGCAGTTCGATGACTAATCCTAACTAATATTAAAAATGCTTTCACGAATCACAGCCCATCTTTTCAACCGATTTTAATGAAATTTGGTAATATGCGTTGTGTCCCAGAGAAGAACCTTTACCACGCCGGCATAAGCTAGCATGAAATACTAGCTGATGCCCGCGACTTCGTCCGCGTGGATCGAGGTTTTTCGGTTCCCGCGGGAACTCTTTAATTTTCCGGGATAAAAAGTAGCCTATGTGCTATTCCAGACTATAATCTATCTCTGTGCCAAATTTCATCCAGATCCGTTCAGCCGTTAGGGCGTGATTGTGTAACAAACATCCATCCATACATCCATACATCCATCCAAACTTTCGCATTTATAATTACTCTATAACGTTTGTACCTATGAAAAAAGCGCTGTCCGGAGCCGGAGCAGCCTTAAATAGATTTTGTACTCGATGAATACCTAGCTATTCCATCATAAATCCAATTACAGAATTAATTAATTGAAATTTAAAATACCAATGAATTCACACCAACAATTTGAAACCGAATGATTGTTCAAAACTTTTTTTTTTTTTTTTTTTTTTTTTTTTTTTTTTTTTTTTTTTTTTTCTGCCTTGTATCTGCAATCAGTCTTGCGACTATAATCAGATGAGCTGAGTTTCATTATGGCATTTGCAGACGAGGGAGCCATCGCTCGCCCGTCCGTCAATAATCGAGCACATCAGCTCGTTTCAGGCGTTTCGCTCGTGGGGCGTGTAGCAACGAGCTAGCAAGGTGATTTGGATGTTTGGCAAGGCGGTCTTGGTGTTTTTTGCAATACTTGCTGATTTCATCACTGACTGTTGGCAGATCCAGATATTGATGGATTTCATGGTTGCGTGTAAACCAGGGAGCGTTTGTGATTGTCCTCAGTATGTTATTTTGAACTCTTTGGATGCGCATTATGTTGGATTTACTGCAAGTCCCCCACAACTGAATGCCGTAGAGCCAGATGGGTTTCAGCATAGCGCAGTAAATAAGCACTTTGTTGTTGAGCCTCAGTGTTGATTGCCGGCCAAGCAACCAGAGCAGGTTTCGGAATCGAGCTTTCATTTCGTCTCTTTTATTTTCAATGTGATATTTCCAGGTCAGGCGCCGGTCCAGATGGAAACCAAGGTATTTGACACAATTTGCTGAGGGTAGAGTATCGTTTCCTAATTTGACAGGAGGACAATCTCCAGGTCTTAATGCAAAGGTGATGTGCTGTGATTTGGATGCACTCGCTTTTATTCGCCATTTAGAAAGCCACGAATGGATAGCATCAAGTTGTTTTTGGAGGCTGGAACTAGCTCGATTGGCATCTTGATTGCAAGAGAGGAAATTGCAGCATCGTCAGCAAATGTTGCTATGGTGACATCAGGAGATTGAGGTACATCACATGTGAAAATATTATAAAGGACTGGACCAAGAACTGAGCCCTGGGGCACCCCTGCAGAGCAAGTGTAGAAGCTGGATCTGGCATCCCCTTGCTTGACCTGAAATACTCTATTTTTCAGATATGATGCAAGCAGTAAGAACATAGAGTGTGGTAGAAGTTTCTTAATTTTGGCCAAGAGTCCTTTGTGCCATACTCTGTCGAAGGCCTGTTGCACATCTAGGAATGCGGCAGAGCAATACTTCTTACTTTCTAGGCACTGTCGGATAGTATGGTACACCCTGTGAACTTGTTCAACGGTAGAGTGCTGTTTGCGAAAACCAAACTGGTGAGCAGGAATGACATCGCTTTCGTCCAAGGCATTCTTCAACCTAATAAGGAAAATTTTTTCCCAGACTTTTGACAGAACCGGTGTTAGGCTAATGGGCCGATAGGAGGTGGTTTCTGTTTCTGGTTTCCCTGGTTTGTGTATCATGATGATTTGGGATATTTTCCAAGTGTCTGGAAAGTGATTTTTTTGCATTATACAGTTGAAAAGGTTAGCCAAAAACACCAAACACTTTCTGGGGAGTTCTTTCAGAACACGAGGAGTAATCAGGTCAAAACCTGGAGCTTTTTTGGAATCAAGAGAGGCGATTGTTTTAGAAATCTCTTTGGGAGAAGTAGGCTTGAGAGGTAGGCACAGCTGAAGGTCTTGATCAAGTATCTCTTGTATTTCAGGGTCGTCCGGACCGGGATGGTCGTTTGGTTGGAAAACAGTACTAAGGTGAGCCGCAAAAGCTTCCGCTTTTTCAGTGTCTGTTCGAGCCCAAGTTGCACCAGTTCTAATAGGCGGTAAATGAGGTTGCGGTTGGTTCAAGGTTTTAGTGGCTTTCCACAGTGATCTGTCCCCCCGGCCTGTTGGCGATAATGCCTCAAGATTCTCCTTGATCAAGTTATGGGATGCATCTGCCAGTATCGTTTTAAGTTCTTTTATGGCACGATTAAGGCTAGTTTTATCGTCAGGGCAGCGTGAGCTCTGCCAGGTGCGCCGAAGCCGCCTTTTTTCCTCAATTTTTGCTCTTATGTCAGATGAAAGATAAGTGCCATGTTGTTTAGGGTGTAGATAGGGGGTGTTGATCCATGCTGCGACTTGAATAAGGTTGGTTATATATATCGTAGCGTTCTCGATATCTTCAGTATTCTTGAGGGGAACTTTTAGGTTGATGTTGTTGTTTAAGTAGTCTCTAAATGAGTACCAATCAGTCTTATGATTATAAAGATAGTCATTGTTGTTTCTTGTTAATATTACTGAGTTGCTCACCTCCAGAATTATTGGGGAATGGTCTGAAGACCCATCCAAACTTGACTCAATGTTGGTATAGGGCTGAGAAACATTTTTTGTCACAAAGAAGTCTAGGAGATCAGGCCTTTTTTTGGTATCCGCAGGCCAGTATGTTGGTTCACCAGATGACAGTGTAGATAATTTGTTGCTATCGATGCTACTTTTGAGTTCTCTTCCTCTCGGGAGAGTATAACGGGAGCCCCAGAAAGTGTGTTTGGCATTCCAATCGCCACCTGTTATAAAACGATTACCTAATGTTTTAAAATAGCTCGAGAACATGGCCGCGCTAATTTTGTGTGGCAGTAAATGGCTGAGAGGGTGATAGACTCTGACTTTTCTTCTACTCTGATTGTAGTGGCTTGTATATGTGGAGTTCTGTAGTGGTCTAGAAAATGGTGCGTTAGGTTGTTTCTCACAATTACCGCCGTCCCCCCATGGGCCCCACCATCGGGGTGAGGTGTTAAATAGCTACAGTAGCCAGGTATCACGAATAGACTCTTGTCAGTAACGTGGGACTCAGATATGAGAACTGCATCTAGTTTGTTTGTAGCTATAAAAGCTACCAGCTCATCTTTTCGGCCTATGAGGCCGTTAATGTTCCACGCTGCAATGCGTAGGGTACCTATTTAACAACCTTAGTTATGAGTGTAGTAATAAGCCCCAGAAGGGTGCTTATTTGTTGTAGTAGGATGTCTATTTTCTCACTTTGCTTCAGGAGTATATTTTCAATGGAGCTAAATGATCCATGTGTTGACGGATGAGTATTATTCTCATTTGATTGTGATCTACGGCTTCTTGCTGCATCTGCATATGTTTGAGGTGCTTTCTTTGGCGGGCGCGAGTTACGTATGGATTCCTCTATGTTTGTGGCATAATTTGCGTTTGCGTTAGGGAGTTCACCCTCTGGGCTTATTTTTGGTGGATAAAAGGATTTTCTGTTAATGGTAGCCTTTTTCCTTGTGAGTATCTCCTTATAGACCTGGCATCCTTTGTAGTTCGCGGGATGATCAAGTAAGCACAAGGCACATTTTGCCGGGGTATGTCTATCTTTCTTTGGACATTCGGATGTCATGTGCCCCTCTCCGCATTTCACGCAACGATACGGTCTCATACAATTATTTTTAGAATGACCATATTGTTGGCACCTGTGGCATTGAACAACTGCAGTAGATTTTCTTGGGTTTTCAATCTTAACTTTCTGGTGAAATATGTATTCTATATTTTTCAAGTTTTTATTATTGAGGCTAGGTTCTACATTAACAAAGAAAGTAGACGTAGGGATTTTGTCTGGTCCATATCTGGCGTTAATTATTTCGCCTCTAATTTTATTACCAGTAGATTCCACTGCTTCAGTTATCGCAGAGTGGGGTGTTGAGTGGTGCAGGTTCTTTATGACAATTCGACAGCATTTTGTATCTTTCCTTGTGAAGGTGTGTCCGATTAAGCCTTTTAGACGGATAACGTCTATTATCTTTTTGTATTCCTCCACACAGTCAATAATGATTCGAATGTTGTTTTTATTTACAATTTTAAGCTTGAAGTGCTCAGCCTTACTTGTTGACTCCAATAGTTTGGACAGTTCGTTTACATCTTCAATGCCATATAAGATGATGGGAGGAGGTCTACTCAATGGTTTGTTGTTATACGTGTTGTCACTTTCATCAGGTGGGTCTACCGGGAGATCACTGAAACTGTTGTTAGTCTCTATATTAGGTGATGTTGGGGGAGTACCAATTCGTTTGCGTTTAGACACTCTTGGGCAGGGAACTTTTTGCCAAACAGGGGGATTTGTTAGGTCAATTACATGACTCTGGGCATCTGTCCGGAGAGCGGTATCAGATCCAGGTGTGTTGTTCGGGTTTGCATCCATTTCTCTCTGAGTAACAATAGTTCTGTTAGTATCTGACATATCCACATCACTAAGGGGTGATGATCTAGGTCTGGCTGGCTTTTGAGGAAGACCTGGTTTTGGATTATTGTGCCCTCTCTGCTTTATTTTTCTGTTGCTATCTTGTGAATTACTGCTCTCCCTCTTATCTTTTGGACTCTTGCGGAAGAGGCTGGGATGGAAAATTTGCTGCGTCATTTTCTTTGGGGCCTGTTCTTTATTATGGTGCTGTTGAAGGCTTTTAGGCGGAGTCCTCTGCAATCCTCTTCTCACGAATGGGTTTTCTTCTTTCTTGTTGTCTTCTTCCTTGTTTTCTTCTTGCCTGTTTACTTCTTGCTTTTTTCCTGTTGATTCTTCTGTAGATTTGGGTGAGCGGACTTCGCCCCCCCCAGAATACGTGGGGCAGACTGACATATTGTCAGTGAGAGATTCTCCTTCTGCGGTGCAGTCGGTACCCTCCTGGGGTAGTGTATACGTTCTCTTTAGTTCCGCCATCCAAATGTTGCCCCAAAATGAGGCCAAGTTTGCAGTACGCCTGCCGGGTTAGCAAAGTGAAACTCCACTCCTCCCGCCAGCCGCTGTTCTGAGCAGACCTTTTCGGTTCCACGTCGACCTTATCAGCTCTGCACAGTACTGAGTATGCTGCGCACATACCATCCTCAGGAGATTTTACGGCCCTCCAGCCGGTTTGCTAGTTTTGGTTCACGCCGGGTATTTGATTTCCCCGGTACCACCCATATCTGGGAAGTATTCCCCTATCCACCACCCAGGGGAAGCGCCCGATGGAGGACTAGCAACCCCTCACGGTTCAAAACTTAAGAGCAGTTTTATCATTGTCTGATGTCTAATTGAAGTTTCTCATATTAGCATAACCTGATATAAAGTGACGTCTGCATTTAGCAGTATTTAGCAAGTTAGCGAGTCAGCATCATAATAGTGAAAGTTGAAGTAATATAATTGACTCTTATAATGTTTGATATTATACTAAGTTATGTTAGATTGAAAGTTAAATACAATTTATGTATGGTATCCCTGCTATGGTTTTGTAGAGTGGCAACACTGATCTGGGAACTCAATGATTTTCATCTAAAATGGCAGCGGTGTGTCTGTGTAAATAATTGCTAATTAAAGTATTAAAATAGATAAACCGTGTTTGGATTTAATAGTTATTTAGTTTGTACTTTTATTACCTACCTAACAATAGTTAGCTTAGAAAATATATTTTTTCGTTTGGATGATATTGGTTAAATAAAGCTGTTCGAGAAATAACTTATCACGTCTCACTCTAGACAATTCGAGATTGCTAAATAGGTGGTTTGCTTTATTGCTTAAAATTTATTAAATATTTTCTTTATATATAGCCAACGTAATTTGTAATTATAGAACATGCCTACATGAGTGAAGTAACTTACATCACGTTTTACAGTTTTTGCAATCGAATTTGTCTTTTAAAAACACCCGGCAAAATGATTGATTCGATTAACGATTGTTCCTATTGACCACGCTACGCTAGTCAAATTGCTGGCGAATCGCCAGCCTGCTATAATTATTGGTGGTCGGCACACTAGAGACAAACGGTATTCTTAGCTGCACTCTCGGCCACTGGCCTTCCGAACGACATAAAATGTGAATCCGGAACACAAAAAAAAATTTTTATTCTCGCGACATGCACTTGACCTCTTAACAAGGGATGTGCCGTGCATTTTACCGATTCGCTTTACTCAGTTCGTCGAACTCTATGTCGAATGTTCGGTTTTTATTTTTTAATAATCTTGCTTATCAACTGTCATTAATTAATGTCAGTTGTACTTGTCAATAGATATAATTTTTATTTTGGCGGAAACGTCGAATATTTAAAATTTTAAACTGCAAATTATTACTATTAAAAAAATAATGCCTTACGGCCCGCCCGTTCTAGTATCGCCATTGATTAGAGGTGCAAGATATGCGTTTTTACTGGCGGGAATAATGTATGGAGGAATGAAACAGAAGATGTATTCCATTCAAGAGAATGCTTGGAGAGAAGAGGAAGCTGAGAGAAAAATAAAAAGAGACAGAGAGATGGCGATATTAAAAGCCAAGATAGATAAGGAAGAAAAGGAGACGGTTCGTCTATTGGAAACTGGGGAACTTTTCAAATAAATTTTGCTCGTGTATTACAGTTTCCTATTGGGCCCTTATGCCCTCATCTGAGCTTATGCCTTCACTGCCCATGATCAATATCGAATGCTCCACAGTGCTCTCACTCAGCCCTCTTAAGAGGATCGTCTAGTGACGAAACGCGACGCGAGTAGGTATTTTCAATAATGCAACATATAATTGCCGGTAGGGTGGTAGCTAGCTACGGCCGAAGCCTCCCACCAGGCCAGACCAGGGAAAATTCAGAAATTATTAATTCCCAAATTGACCCTGCCGGGGATCGAACCCGGGACTTCCGCACGTTAAGACAACAGCGCTCAACACTGCGCCATACATTATAATTCGTGAGATCGGTGAGATCGCAGTCAAGGGCTTTTAAGTAATTTATTGTAATGGATAAAAAAAATAGAAAATCTATATTCTATACTAAGGAATTCCTTAGAATAACCTACTTCCGCTCCGCTGAAATGGATGGCATTGGCATCAAATGCCTTTAAAAGAGTAAGTAGAGAAAATACGTACGCCTATGTTAGAAAGTTTACCATGCGAGTTCACAAACAGACAAGCTTACGCGTAGGTGAGACTGTAATAATTAATGTACTGGCGAGTGGCGACAACTTGAGTTGATACCTGTAGTTAGAGCCTACGGTGTGGAGAAAACTCACTTTTTGTGGCTTTCGCGCGTCAATTCGAAAGTGAACGTGCTCTAAACTCTAAACTTATCGATTATAATGTGACATGATATTAATTTCTATACAGACTTGCTCGGTAGGTACAGTAGTGTATTATCTAAAACTAGCTGATGTCCACGACTTCGTTCGCGTGGATTGAGGTTTTTGGTTCCCGCGGGAACTTTTTAATTTTCCGGGATAAAAAGTAGCCTATGTGTTATTCCAGACTATAATCTATCTCTGTTCCAAATTTCATTCAGATCCGTTCAGCCGGTCTGGCGTGATTGAGTAACAAACATCCATCCATCTATCCAAACTTTCGCATTTATAATATTACTAGCTGTTGCCCGCGACTTCGTCCGCGTGGATTGAGGTTTTTCGGTTCCCACGGGAATTCTTTAATTTTCTGGGATAAAAAGTAGCCTATGTGCTATTCCAGACTATATTCTATCTCTGTGCCAAATTTCATCCAGATCCGTTCAGCCGTTGGAGCGTGAATGAGTTACAAACATCCATACATCCATACATCCATACATCCATCCAAACTTTCGCATTTATAATATTTATTTGATAAGTATAGTATATTATAAAATAGTAAAAAATTGTATGGAAGTATAGACTTATTAGGTAGGTATATTACTATTTACATCAATGTATGGAAGTATGGATGGGCAGGGCACAGATGAAATAATCGCGGGCTTCATCAAGTAGGATATTATAACGTACTAATAATATCTACAGTTCCTACATCTGCTGTATCTTCAAATTAATAATGTGTCCGCCCTAAATAAAATTAATAACGGTGAGTTACTGTTATTAATTTTATTTAGGCACGTCGCTTAGGTACGCAGTAGGTACCTTTTATCGCGATCCGCTCACCATGCATAAAATTATGAACTGGAAAAATTGGAACAAATAGGAATATCGACTTTAAAATCTTTGTAATAAGTAAGACCTTTATAGCTACGTGTGACTTTTGGATAAGTAAAGGTAAAAATATTGTTACGGTCTATGAACATTACCAGAGGGGAGACTAGCGATTGACCTGATTTTGACTTTTTTTGATCACCTATTAAGGGTAGTGGTTAAGTACTTCCCACTAGCGTTTTCACCGTCATTCCTTTTTGGAGGACATTTATTTTAATCGATAGGAGACAGATTTCACGTAGGTTGTCACTAATATACTAATATTATAAAGGAGAAACAGTGTTTGTTTGTTGGTTTGTTCTATAATCACGCCGCAACAGAGCAACGATTCGACGTGATTTTTTGCATCAGTTTAGGTTTTAGGACGAGAGTGACATAGACTACTTTTATCTCGGAAAATTAAGGAGTTGCCGTGGGAATTAAAAAAGCTTATTCCACGCGGACGAAATCGCGGGCATCAAAAACCCGACTTAGTTTACGGATCTTTGCGAAAAGATCGCGATTTTTAGCAAGTGATATTTAAAATGGCTGCCAACGTCCTATCTGCTTACATAAGGGCAAAAACTAAGACAAAAAGTCGCCTACAATTATAATATGGAGCTGCACTGAGTACCGCCACAGAATAGGTAATACGTACCGGGACACGACGAACCGTGTGAGTTACGAGCGAAAACGTATAGCGCAAGCGACGTGGTGTGTTTTCCCGTATCCAAGTCAGAAAAGTTGCCGGCTATAGAAAAAAGAATCACTACAGCTCATTAACGTCCCACAGCTGGGCACAGGCCTCCACTCTCATAGGACGGAGGGAATTAGAGCTTAGACCCACCACGCTGCTCCAATGCGGGTTGGCAGGCTTTAACGACTATTATCATGTTAGTGATCATAACCGGGACCGACGGCTTAAAACGTGCTCTCCGAGGCACCAGGGTGAAACACCGCCAACTTCCTAACTTCGGGCTAGTACCACAGAATAGGTAATTAGTACTGAGAATTTCTAGTCAGAAAAACCTCAATTATAACCCGACCCGGAACTCGAACCCGGGACCTCGTCGGCCGCAGTCGAACATGCCAACCACTAGACCAATCAAGGCAGAAAAAAGAATAAAGCTAAGAAGTTATTTCTTGAACTGTAGAGTTGCTCAAAAAAATATCATGGAATGGAACACAATAAATAAAGTAGGTAACTAAATTGAAGTCTATTGAAATAAAGCAAGTATTGCAATTTGCGGTGACCGTTACGTACGAGCATATAATAGGTACCCGTAGCTGCGTAATCCATGATCGTTGCAATCAACGAGCGTGACCGGGTCAACACATTATAGCAACTGACTTAATTAACTGCTATGGAGCACTAGCTAACGGTGCCCAGCATGTGCGTACCTAGATTCTAATACCTAAGCTGCCTAGATAATAAAGTTCACCAGAAAACCTTAGAAAAAGAAAAAGTGTTTAAAAATACACTAAAAAACGATTTAATTAACAAGTGTTAAGCTACACTATTAATGATTTTTTTAATGATACGGACAAACACAATTAAAATCGGTCTCCCTACTTCAATGCACTGTTGTTGCTTCACCCAAACTGGGTAGGTATCCACCGATATCTATTTGCAGTTCTTACTTCTAGTGGAAATGAATCAGGTGTAGTTCTGTTGCAGTTGCAGTTGCAAATGCAGTTACGCCAAATGCAGAAAAATTGCTTTGAAACTGCAATTTTACAGTCGGTGTGCAGTCCTAATTCAATCCTTCTATATCTAATTAGGGTCTACCCTCAGGGGCATGGCAAAACCCATACTCCGAATCGGTTTCAACACGGCATCGTACCGGAAATTCGCTGTGCGGCACGTCTTTGGGTAGTAACTAGCCAAGGCCGAAGGTTCCCAGACAGACCAGAGAAAATTCAGTAACTGTAAATCCCCAAATTGACACTGCCGGGGGTCGAATCCGGGACCTCCCGCTTGTATGACCGCAGGCGTTCACCATTGCGCTAGGGAGGTCGTCAAAAAATTTTCTAAACGTAGTTCTACCTAAAGATTACCGTTTTCTGCCGTTACGACATGGTTTGTTAACTTCCGACCCTTTCCTCTAACTATGGCGGTCCGGTTCTAGGGCAGTCGGAAATTCGGTCACAGAAACGAAAGTAATGTAGTATGTACCTACCATTTATGATGATGATGATTACAACATGATGATATAAGTCAATGATGATGACATTTTGAAAATCATTCCAATACTTAATTTCCTTGGTCACTGGTAATTTTAAATTTCAAAATTAATAGGTTGGTAAGTACTAAGTACCTACTTATCTACTTCTCAAGTCAAGAACTTCAAGGTTTGTTGAAACTTTGGTGATCTCCTGTGGGCGTAGTGGCAGATTTTTTACCTATTAATAATTAATTATTGATCGCAAAGTTAACTACGATTTGTATGGTCAAGCCATCATCGGTGAAAGCGCTTGATGACAGATCAAATCCATTATTATAAATCGAATATACAAAGAAAACTCCCTTTCGGTCTGCTGATTAAAATTATGCAAGCAAGCAATATCTTCAACATTTTGGAACAAGACAAGTCTGCGCGAATCGTCCGCGTCGGGAGAGATCGACGCTTTGTCCTGTCGTGTAGTATGTGCAGCTCCATATAAAAGTGAGTTACGCGGTTATTTTGCCCAAATAAAGTAAGTGCTTAACCAACTTGTGATGGAGAGTAATGGTGGATATAAAAACTGTTGCTAAGCGATTAAAACTTTTTTCGTGACCACATGCATCTCAGGTCAATACAACCGGTTATTATCTGGCGGGCAATCTGAAAGTCTTTATTACGTTACGACAAAAATGCGCGTTTATTTCCTTAACCTAATGTGCGAAATGGAGGGTAATGGATGCTTCTTCGAAATGTGGTAAAAAGCATGTCCCAAGCTGGAGAACGTAGGTTAAAACTAACTCTGGCTTATGTAATTTTTTTTGTAGACACTAGACAGTGTCCTCTACACCCTCCATCAAGAAAAAGAACATAAAAGAGGTAAGATCCAGCTAAAAAAAAATTTTAAACCTCCAATTTCTAACCTCCATGACTGTCCCACTGCTCATGTCGCAGATAACAAACCTATTTATTTAAAGTATATACTGGATTAAAAATTCTCAAAAAAATATATTTCATTAATGAATAATTAATGTTTTAAATAACAACAGCAGCGTGAGACTACGTCTTTGAATTATTTTTTTACTAGTGACTAAAGTCTGTCCCACGACTTTTTAATCATTCATGTGATCTTATACAAACACTAACGCAACTACCCACATATCCATAAAATCCGCATCGTCGTCGCGTTGTACGAACAAATTCAGTAGCCTTGAGCAATTCGTGTAGAACGGAGGTGTCTTCGTCGATGGGTTACGAAAATATTTCGCATTCTCCAACGGAAATTTCATTTTGTCAACTTTAAACCCTCATTCATAGAACTCTCACTATACCGTAAGTAGTTATCACCTTTACATATTTGTATTTTTTAAATATTTTAAGTATGTTTTACTTTCTAACAAAGCACATTTAAAAAAAATACTATGCTTACTTATCAAGTAAAAATTTAAATACTAACCAATCCTAATTACCATGATTCTAATTACCATTATTACTATGACCATTTTACGTACATGGTAATTAGGCATTGGCTAGGTAATTAGATTAGTGCTTGAATGTATGGGAACTTCTAGGTTTTGACGACCTCCCTGGCGCTCCTGTGGGGAGTACTGAGTGCTTCGGTCTCAAAAACAGGAGTTCCTGGGTTCGATTCCCGACAGGGGTAATTTTGGCGTTTTATAATCTTTAAAATGGTCTCGTGTACGCCACCCATATTTGGGGTGAAGCTATAGAGAAACATGGAGAGGCGCTTGCTATATCTCTCGATATCCCTGAGGCTTTCGACTGGGTTCAGCTTCTTTGCAAGCTTCCAGCATTCGGTCTCCCGCCGAGCTTGTGTGACTGGATATCTGATTTCTTGAGTGAAATATCCTTCAGAGTAGTCATTGATGGTTGCGCGTCAGATCTTATGGCTATTATTGCCGGTGTTCCTCAAGGGTCTGTTCTCTCCGCTACACGATTTCTGTTGCACATCAATGATCTGTTGCAACCCGGTATCCTTGGGTACGCAGACGACAGCACTATAATGGAGAGATACATATCCAGTTCATGCGCAAGTAGTTCAGATACCAATGAACTCAGACAGGCGATGGTTCAGCGGTTGAACTCTACCCTGAAATTCGTTTCAGATTGGGGTGTTGCCAATTTGGTGGAGTTTAACGCAACCAAAACGCAGGCATGTTTGCTCACAGCAAAACGGAGTCCATTCATCTTGACTCCCACTTTTCGAGATATATCCTTGCCGATTACCGATCACATTGGTATCCTAGGCCTCGACATCATGGACAACATCAACTTCGGGAGCGAAAGCCAAGACAGCCACCTAAAACTTATACTTAACAAGTTCAAGCAGTACTTCACGCCACGCCAACTGGTTACCCTATATCAAGCCCAAGTTCGGTCGTGCATGGAGTACTGCAGTCACCTTTATGATGGCTCTGCTAAGTATCAGCTGGCGGCTCTTGATGCCGTAGATCGTCGAGCTAGGATTGGCAAAGATTCACCTCTTCTGGTGAAACTTCAAACTCTGTAAGGTAGCCGGCGTACCGGTATTTTATGGGATATATTTCGGGGAGTGTGCTCACTTCACCTTTCTGCCACCGTACCGCAAGGCGCCGTACGAGTTTCCACCCCTATGTTGTAGACGTTTCATCCACACGTCCGAATCGCTTTATGTCTTTATTCCTTCACTGCAATCTGTTATTTTTTTAAATTAGTTCAGAGTTATTTTGGTGCTAGTCAACACTGAGATACTAGTTTACTTGATTTTTCAAAAACTTTGTTGTTCTATCTTTTATGTGGTCAAGAAGACTGGCGTTTGTTTTAAATTTTTATATGATCATGTCACTGAAGCATGTTATTTTAAGTTGTGTGTGTAAGTGAGTTTCAGTTCAGAGTATTATTTTAATACTCTTTATTATATACTTATACCTACTCTACACAACTATTAATTTTGTGAGGGAATTAATAATTAAAGGCATCTTTGATATGGATTGAAAATATATTTTCTAGATGTTGTTTACATCAATTGATTCCAATTACAAATGTAACGACTGATTGACGACGTAGCTGTGTCTTGAACCAGCCAGCTCTATGTAGGTGGCCAGTTCTCACACTCCTCTTCACGGCTCGTGGTCATCAGGATAGTCCTAAGCTGCTCCGAAGTTTCAACAGCCGAGGACCAGCCAAAGCTTTGGTCAGTAGATCTGCTTCCATGCCTCCAGTTGGCAGATACTCGACCTCTATTATTCCCTCTTGAACACAATTCCGAACGGCTTAATTTGAGGGCAGCTTGATTGTCATTCAATACAATTATTCGATCATAGCTGGCCCCTAGGTCTACTTCTTGGAGTTTTCTTGGACACGAATAGGCAATCAGTTAATAAATCATCGACATAGATCACTATTATGACTTTAACTCCTCTTTTCTCTAGTAAGTATACACATGGGTCAGCTCCTCAGGCCAGTATTTTTGTTTTTTATTTTCCTCAGAAAGGTAAGATATATCCGATAAACAATTTTCTTCAGTTGCATTTAATACAAAATCTTTGGTCCACGTTGGCGGAGCCTTTCTCTTTGTGGCCTCCCATTTTCAGGTATTTCTATAATCTCTGATGCATCATCGTAAGACTCTATTTCGTCTACTGAAGAAACATCATCTTGATCGTTCTGATCTTGCAATGTGTTTTCATTTTTATTCTGAATTATTTCAATTTGCCCACAAATTTTATGAGAACTTTGCTGAATCGGTTGATTTCGTCAACGAGATTGACTTTTTTTTTTTACTATTACAAGTTAGCCCTTGACTGCGATCACACCTGATGGTAAGTGATGATGCAGTCTAAGATGGTAGCGGGCTAACCTGTTAGGGGCATGACAGTTATATGAAACCCATACCCCTATTCGGTTTCTACACGGCATCCTACCGGAACGCTAAATCGCTTGGCGGCACGTCTTTGCCGGTAGGGTGGTAACTAGCCTAGGCTAGCTTAGGCTATTTTTAGTCTTATTTTTATTGCTGAAGCGATCTATGTTAAAATGATTTTTCAATGAGACTGACTTTTGCTTATAATTTTTTTTAACATTATGTTGGTAACTAAAGCGTGTTTTTTTTAATGACTTTGAGCGCAGTGAGCTTCTTTTGATACTATGTATTTATAGTATACTTAACGCTTACGATGATGATTACGCGGTAAATCTAAGTAGGTTTGTCAAGAATATTACTAAATATATTGATTACGATAACGAGACTGATTTTTGTTTATCAAATTTTGTATGAGTATGTTTGACATGCTGTTTTAAAAAGATTTTGTGTACAAAGAGTTATTTTGATAATATTCTAATAGACGCTTACTTTACGCTTACTATCTATTTGATAAGAAGTTTACTGAATTTATTGATCTCGTGGACACGACTGACTTTTACTTATCAAATTTCGTACAAGTAATTAAATTTCTTTCACAATTTTAAAAAGATTTTGTGAATATAGAGTTATTTGGATGATATTCATAATATACTTAGACGTTTACTCTAGGTAACTATATATTTGAAAAGAAGATTACTGAATCTATTTATGTTGTCATCGTGACTTACTTTTGAATTTTGCGAATCGCGATTGACTCATTTATACTTTTTTTAGATATTAAGATAATATAATTGTTCTTTCAGTTTTATTTCTGTATTTTTCCACATTTTCATATAGATTTTTATAACAAAAATACTTATGTTTTATTTATATTACTAATCACCATAACCATTACCAAATTACCATATGCATATTCTAATCACCATATTCCGGACCCCATTACCATGTCACACTTTATCATTACCATGACCACAATAATTACCAAACACCTTATATCTCCAAGAGAATCAGATCCTGGTGAGACGCCTTCCTCATCACTGTGATAAATGAAGGTACCCCTTTGTCTTTGTCAACTTAAAAAAACAAAAACTCGAAAAAATAAAATTTTTTTTACACCGGTCGATATTGACATGAAATCGAAGAAGTGCCCTAATATCCGCAATTAAGACGTTTCATATATTATGTCAAAATATTATACTTAATTATTTTTTAGTGATTATTGTACAGCGGATCTCCCAAAGACGTAATTATCCACGAATTCTGTACCTAATTTTTACAAGCTTTATTGCTTTATGGTGCACGTCATGCTGTCTTTCTCCTGTAAAAGTCAAAGTTAATTTATCAAAACTTTTTTTGATCACTTATTACAAGATATGCTTGCGCTTCACGACACTGTGCGTTCGATTATCGCTTGGTTTACCGGTGAAAGAAAACGTCGCGTCGTGAGGAAACCATGGCCGCGACTATAATTATTAATTCTTCATAAAGTTCACATGGATTGGCAAAGTACACTATACATACAAACCTATCTACCTTATATGGTAAACTTTGCCAATCCACACTTGGCCACTTGGTACACTGGACTGAATGCTGGCTTCACGGAAGCATGTCTGCATCATCATGCCTATCAGGTGAGATCGCAGTCAAGGGCTAACTTGTAGTGGAATAAAAAAAAACCTAGAACCGCCCGGCTACTACCTACATAAATGTTAATGCAACATCAGCTAAGTCCACGTTCTCAAGTATTATTCACGTTCCTAAGACCGGCCTTATTTGACCCTAGATTGACCGTACCTACCTTGTGATGGGTCACGACTCACGAGGTCACGACAGCAAGAAACATTTTAAAATTTTAATTTTTAGGTTAATAGAATATCATTTGATTTCTAAATATTATCAACTTTAGGTACCTACCATGAGTTTACATAATATTTTTAAAGTTATTCTAGTATATGGATTTTGCGTAGGTACCTTATATTGTACCTAACATTTTATTACGTTTTATTGGAAAAGTAGGTACCTATTTACTAAACAATATATTTTGGATTGATTGGAGTTTTCATAATCATGCATGATCAATAATAATAATTAATAATTGATCTCAGTTTTATTATTGAAAAACTGCGCTCACGCAATCCATTCAACAGAAAAAGCACAAAAGATTTTAAAATAGAATCAGTTTAAACGGTTAGCCGTTATCCGGAAAAAGCCCGTTAATCGATTACATCGCTTTTCGCAGTACGAGTATATAATCGGTAACTGCAATGCTCAATCGATACATCGTCGGCATTACTAATCGATTCATCACATCAATTCCAGGCTGCACGCTAGATCCATTTACATAATGAAATGTAATTTATTGCATGTTTACAAAATCGTCTGTCGTAATTGTTTGACCTATGGCGCAAAAGTGCAAAGATTGCTTTCAAACAAGTAGGGCGTTCGATTTTCGGTTTTGCTAAAATTGCTAAAACTATCGTGAATGATTTTAGAGAGAATATTTTGGAAAACTTGTTTTAGAGAGAATATTTTGAAAAATCCTAGCGTAACTTGAGGATAACTTTTTCCGACGGAAGTAACTGCTGGGAAATATGTAAATAGTATATAATATAACTGCCTCGTTGGTCTAGTGCTTAGCATGTTCGACTGCGGCCGACGAGGTCCCGGGTTCGAGTCCAGGGTCGGGCCATAACAAGTATTGGGTTTTTCTAACAAGAAATCTACTACTACTACTACTAGCCCGGAGCTAGGAAGTTGGCGGTGTTTCACCCCCGTGCCTCGGAGAGCACGCTAAGCTGTCGGTCCTGCGCCTGACCTCTCTCCGGTCGTGTCGGATTTTCCGTCCCATTGGACTATGAGAGTAAAGGAGCAGAGAGTGCACCTGTGTACGCGCACATACTTGTGCACTGGCTAATCTCTCTGAAGATAGGCCCTCGTGGCCGAAATTCGGTCGGGATTCCTACATTCCATTGTATTACTTTTGTCAAAGAGTGTGCGGGTAATTCGCGTCTTAGAATTTCGGTGTGCGAAAAACCACGCATTTTTTTTATGTACTTACTTAGGTACCTACATAAAGTTTTTATAAGTAAGTACTTGTAGAGTGTTTGCATTCTGAATGAAAGTGAACCTCTTGACTCTTTGGTATTCCAATCTTGACCGCTCTCCGAATCGAAAGTTGCATCAATTTAAAGGACTTTCACAAAAGATTCATGTCCTTTCGACTTGGAGTGTTTTTACTTTGGATTACGAAAGAATACATAAATGATACCTAAATATTACTACCTAAAAGTATTAGGGTTAGTATTGTACTGTTAGGTACTAAGTTGAATGAATCAACCGATATAAAACCCTAAACAGCAGGCCGAATGGGAGTTTTTTTACGTATTCAATAGCGACTACGTTAACTTCCATTTCAATGGAACTATTCGAGCGTCAGGCGTCAATTCCATACAAATCGTAGTAGGTTTAACCGTTCTCGCTATCCAATGGGAAGAAATCGCACTAGGCATTCTTATTGAATGGCATGTGACACAGTGTAGGAAAATATAATGTAAGCCGTAAATTCTCAACTACCTCGTGCAGCAATTTCACGCGATCATAAAATTAATCATATTCATAGCCTACTCGTTTATTTAACCTAAAGTTTCAAATTTAATGGGTCCCATCTTTGTAGATACATTGTATTGGACCTACCTCAAACTTTTATAGTGTCTCTAAATAGAAAATTTAAATAATATATTCTCAATAACGGCTTAATCGTAAATGTAAAATCGCTGTTTACCTACCACATGTTTGTAAGATATTTCACTTTGCAACAAAACAATGTTTTTCGTACCTATGTGGAGACTAAAGAGGCTCTATGATTTAACGTTTTTCATTTTTCTTATGGGATATTCATCTTTTAGGAGATAATTATCTACTTAAATTACAACAGTAATTAGTTAGAGCGTGTAGGCGTCCAAAAATGGCAGTTGATTCAATTAAGTAAGTCAATATTAGAGTTGTCTCTTATTACACTTGGTCCTAGTCGTGACTCATGATTAATCAAGGATCAAGGCTACTTACCTATTTAAGAAAAAAAAATATACGTAAGTAGGTACTTATCATCCAAAAAAATAAGTTAATTTAATAATAACTTTCTTAAGGTTCATTTACTTTACATTATTCTGATAGCATTACCTCAATCCATCGCCTACCATTGAGCATGAGTATAAGAATGAGAAGGATAATATTATACTCAGATCTTAGAAAATAGTCTACCATGCTGGACAATCAATCAATTTAATTATTGCAAATTAGGGTACCAGTGCAAGTGCGGTTTGTACCTACTCGTACCAACATAAACTAAAAAGTAAAAAACATTATCTGGGTATATACTATTATGTTTTTTGTTGATTTTCTTAAAAAGCGCATAATCAATTTCGATAAAATTTATATGCGACCAGCTCTGAAATATGATCTATATAGGTACCAAACAAAAAAAGAATCATCAAAATTGATTCATAATTATTAGTCCATTCATTTTAGATTTTTTCGCGGCAAAATTTATAATTTTTTGAAACCACTGTGGTTTTATACCTATGAGTGAGTACATTAAAAAACACAACTCTCCCCCCCCCTCCGGTGGTGGCTTCCCCCCTCCCCGCCTTGAAAAGTGTGCCATTTTGCAGATTTCCTAGATTTTCCAGAAAACTATACAAGCTAGGACAAAACCGTCAAAGAGAACATTGTTCCTTAATAAATTACCTACAAATGAGTTCATAACATTTATTATGATAGGAGTTATAGTTTACAAGCTATGGTGCGTTTAAGTTGACTAAAAATCGCAGCTCAGTAAAATAAGCCAATTTTCAACATTTTATATGTATTCTGTAATCTCTAGAAAACTATTAGAGTTAGGCAAAAACTGTCAGAAGTAAAAATAAACACCATTTAATGACCTATAAAAAAATATTTAGTTCATAAAGATAGGACTAATAATTTCGCATATATATCCACGTATTGTATACGAAGAAAAATAAAAAAATTGTTAGAATCCTGTGTTATTTGCAATTTGCACAAAAACTATTAGAGCTAGGAAAAATCCTTCGAAGAGCAATTAATTTCATTAAATTACCTACAAAAAAATGTTATGGTTTATTTAGATAGGACCAATAGTTCGAAAAATATGACTACCTTTATTCCATAAAAATTTTTTTTTTTCAAAAACCATGTATATATTTTTTAATTTTCACAGAAACTATTAGAACTAGGAAAAAAAATATCATAAGCAAAAATAAACTTCATTAAATTACCTCCAAAATAGTTTTTAGTTCATTTTGACAGAACTAATAGTTTCGGAAATATGGCTGTCTAACTTGCATAAAAAAAGAAACCCTTGTAAAATCCGTGAATGTTTTTTGTAATTTCAAGAAGAAGTATTAGAGCTAGGAAAAAAGCTGTCAGGACTTAGGACAAAGATAATTAATTTACCTATATAATAGTGTTTAGTTTATTTTGATAGGACAAATAGTTTTTGAAATATACCTTGCTATTTTGTAAGAACCGGTGGTAGTCATCTTGACTTACATAATAGTATGGAATAAATAGAAATTAAATAACTTTTTTTTTAACGCATCATAGCTTGTAAACTATAACTCCTATCACCATAAATGTTATGAACTTGTTTGTAGGTAATTTATTAAGGAACAATGTTCTCTTTGACAGTTTTGTCCTAGCTTGTATAGTTTTCTTGAAAATCTAGGAAATCTGCAAAATGGCACACTTTTCAAGGCGGGGAGGGGGGAAGCCACCACCGGAGGGGGGGGAGAGTTGTGTTTTTTAATGTACTCACTCATAGGTATAAAACAACAGTAGTTTCAAACAATTATTAATTTTGCCGTTTTCCCCATACATTGAAATCTAGAATGAATGGACTATATTGGCGGAATGATCGCATAGCATAGGTAGGTAAAAAAACAGTCGAATTGAGATCCTCCTGTTTTTTTGAAGTCGGTTGACAAGTAATTTAGCTGAAATAAACGGTAAACAAAAGAAATAGATCTCGAGTACAAAGAAAGATCGTTGATGACACCATTGGCAAAAATGGTGAAATTAATATGAAATGAAAGGTGACTTATGGCAGCTCTCGAAGACTTTGAAAGTAATAATACGTAGACGCAGGTTACTTTAAAATGATTAAATAATTGAAAAAGCCATAATTTCACCAAGGAAAACAGCGTTGAAGCATGTTTGATTTCGTTGCACAGTTTTAAATAAATCTTAATCCACCACAATGGATAATGGTAACAGAATAAACTAATAAAGTGGACATTCCTAGCCGGCCGCGGTCGCTACCAAGGTCGAGTCCACCCACCAGGCACAATAATAAATATTTTGACTCATTTCCTACCCGAATGTAGGTCTAGGTATAGGTAGGAGATAATTCAAATCATATACATACTGCGACTTCAAAGAAAGTAAGGACCATTTTGGCGGAACTAGCAACTGTCAGAATACCTATAATAAAGAGCTGATGATTGCTGCCAAATGCCCATAAACCCGATTATGATTTGGATGTTTTTCACGGATGACGTAAAATGGAAACTGGTGCATTTTATCTTGGTAAATAGGAAAAAATTCGTGGTCAGCTACATTCATACATATTTATGTGGCGTAGCCTTGAAATGATCTTCGTTTGTTTTTCAGCATAAACTGTGCTAACGTCGACATGATACATTTATTTCAATGTTAATAACACGAACTTCTTCAAGAAAATGTGAATGATCGTCATAGTCACGTAAGTTTTAGATAACATAGATTAAGCGTTGCGATAATCTGCAGAATAAAGTATGCATACAGGATGGGTAGACGTCTTGATAAGACATTACATACAATTTTGGCAGATTAAAGTATAAATTATGGTGTCTCGTTTAACCGTCACGGGTAATCATATAGCTTCTGTATAATTTCAACATGATCCATTTTATAGACTATAGAGTTTAATTTTATTAATCGATGTTTAGGTACTTTAGTACTTGAAGTGGAAAGTTTGCTGTGAGCCAAAACGTCAACAAACCACTAAGACGGTAGAAACTACGTAGCTGGTACGGTACTGTTTTCAATATTTTACGATCGCTCTCAGACTTCCGTAGTTAAATATGTTTATTATAAACATAAAATTAGAAATTAATTGTAACGATTTGGCAATCGTTGGCAAACTCTAGTCTACAGACAGAAGTAAATTTCCACAAATGGACCCTACTGTATAATAGAAGAAATAGAGCAGTTCCGCAATTGTGGTTACAAAAATATAATGTCAGGCCAAGTATTAGTCATTGTTGTCGTCTCAACAGATACTGTCAGATTGCTCTCTTGTAGTTATTTCTACAGTAGTCAGTACGAGACCCCACTAGCGATGGTTTAAGGTCATCTGCCACTACGCCTTTAATAAAGTTCAAAGAGAACAAAGGTAATCTGCGTGTCGACTGGGACATAATGATTTAACGTATTCGATCGCGATAACGTTAACTACAATTTATATGGATTTATATTGATCATCATCATCATCAATGGCGCTACAACCTTTTGCTGGTCCGGGCCTGTCCCGTTCGATTTTTTCATCTCTCCTCTACCATGTCAGTTGATAATGACTTCCAGTTTGGCGATTCATAGACTTTTGATCTCAGATAGTTTTTAAAAACGTCGTATTCAAGTAGGTATATACTACAAAGCTAAGGCAAGGTAGGTAGGTAGGTAGGCTACTAAAAGCGTGTTTCTACAGATTTGCAACCCAAAAGCCTTTGCACCCTAGTCAGCTCCAGTTCTAGTTCTAAAAACGTCTTTTTAAGTAGGTAGGTACTAAAAAGTGTTTTTGAAACTGATTTTGTCATTATCATAACTAAAACTTAATGTAGAGCTAATCAAAACTACATATTATGTAAATCAACAAATTATGTGAAAATTCAGCGTGTTGTTGGTGTTATTAAACCACTCGGATGTTTTATATATTATTATGATATTGTTTACGTCAAGATGGAAAACTTTATCCTCGTCATACTCATAAGATTACAAGTGGGTTTAGAATGTACTCGGTGTATTATTTGCATTGAATCCACTGATTCATACATTTTGACGCACTGAGGCGTCATCATAATCATTTTCCATACAAAATTAATAAATTAATAAATCTGGTGAAATGCACATTTATCAGATAATAGATCAGTTAGTATTATATGCATTTATGTAATTATGTAAAGTTCAACTTTCAAATGCAAATATTTATTCAACAGCAGTAGCAGACGACCAAGAATATTATTTACATAAAGATCATTGAAATAATTAGGTTTAAAACTAGGTTTTATCTAAATATACTACGAACAGACCTACTAAAAGTATCCAGCGGCAATCAAGCAAACAAAGTATATTATCTATCAAAGTAAAGCAATGTTGAATTGGCATAAAATCTGATTCAGGTAAAATAATAGGTATTTTATAATATTGAAAATCAATAGATCAGAAACAGCAAAACATGCTTTGAAAAAATTCAAGTGTAGCAATATTTGAAAATCGACATTGTAGTTCTGAGAGTGGCTCCCTTTACGCCGCTCTGCACTTTATTATTAACAATCCAAAAAAAGTTGATTGAACCTAAGTTGATTTAAATAAAAAACAGATTTTTACAAACAACTGAACGTAGATATATTTAGCTCAGCTATCTTAGTTGAAATCAGAGTTAGTTACACGCTCATTACAAGCTTCGATGACATCACACACTCGACCACTCTCTTTTATTACTATGATGATGATAAACAAAACGTAAAGATGACCTTTCCGAAAATGAATCATTTCGTACAATCCGCGCCTTTTTCTATTTTCACACAACCTTGTTTTATTTTGCTCTATTTATAGCCGTAGCTTTTATTTGATTTCCAAAAATGTACCTATCTCACGGGGCGGAGCGGGGCGATCTATTTTAGAAGCGAATGCGGGAGGTTCAACAAAGTCGTAACTATATTTTCAATCTGCCAACCAATTCTCGACTTTAATCTCTCAATTTTAGCTTCTTTGGTATTCTCATCAAAATGTTTTGATGATGCAGCCATTCTTTTTCTCGAAGCAACTGCTAATGCTATTGAACTGTTGTTGATTGGATATCGTCTAGGAAATTTATTTATTACCTTAGCGCAGTATACCCTAGTGCTATATTTTTGGCCAATGTCCACATTCTTGCTTGTTTGCCAGTCAGGTTTTTTCATTCAGTCTCGAGAAAAGTGTAAATATTTGCCGAATAAAATTGTGCTTCCTGAATTTCAAATTGTATAACAGTGTCACGAAAAATAACTGGGTAATAAAACTCATCTTCTTCACCATCATTTCAATTCATCGCCACTTACATCATTTCAACTCATCGCCGGCCCACTTACCACTGCTGGGTCTCCATCATCCATACGCACTGCGCATGCATCATGCTGAAACTACTGGACGAATTTGAATGTAACGTGGCATACTAAACTAATAATCTGGTTTAATAATCATCAATCCATCGCTGACCCACTGATCGCTGATCGCTGCTGGGTCTTCCTCATGTATGCAGGTTTCCTCACGATGTTTTCCTTTACTGTTGAAGCACGTGATATCTGAATAAGTTTTTCTATCACCATTTACATCGTCTTTAAATTCATCACCCATTATATCTGTCATTTAAATACTCAACCATTCAACAGGAACACACGGGCACATCATATGCAAAAGTTTCGTTTCGACCTTTACGAGACGTATATGAATTGCCATTTCTCCAAACGCGCGCATAAATCATAAAATCCAATATTTTGGCTCACATGCACATTGTATTTAGTGCGGTTGTCGCAAGCAATTAGCACATTCGTCACCTGTCATCGAGGGTTGTGGAAACTGTTTGATGTACAACCAAACTACAATTTCATTCATACGAAAATAAGCCGTAACACGCATAGAAAGACGTCAGAATTGCGTGAAGAATAATAGGTTCAGATTGCCGTGTGTTGAAGCTCTTGAAGAGGAAACTACGAAATATTATGCTCTTACGCAGACAGTCATAGTCCTTTGTGAGATAATGAAAGATATTTGGCGTAAAGAGTTAGATCGTGACCGTTTGTTTTATAAGATTAGGTACAAAGACATAACGATGCTATTGAAATACAACACTAATTGATATGTTATGCCTTAAGATTTATAAATGAAGGATTGTGTAATAGGAACATCTTCAAAATGATAATGATGAAGTCCTTGCTTGCTTTTGAGCAACAATTTCTTGTCTTCTGGGCTGCAGAAGTAACGAGTAACTAGCTTATTCTCACAAATTCGCATGTATTTTTTCAAGATCCTTAAAATTTTTTGTAATTTTTTCCTTTGTGAGAGAAATTTTCTTCAGATTTTTTTCCTCCAGAATGCGTTTTCTTGCAAAAGGGGAAATTTTCCCTTTACCAATTATGGGCTGAGTCAAAAAGTAAAAAATACCTACTGAAATTGGAAAAGGAATGAAAATGAATGAAATGAAAATATACTTCGTTATACACCGAACACAATATCACACATTTAAACAAAACAAGAGTTAAGTAAAATGGTACAATAGGCGGCCATATCGCTAAAAAGCGATCTCTTAAAGGCAACTTAGAAAAGGAAATGTTTTCCTTTTGAAATGAGGAAATCAGAAGAAATTTCTATAAGTGTAGGTATTCCAGGAACCTTTTTTATACTTTAAAATTTTCAGGTTAGGCCTCTGTCTGACATTTAGCCACGGTTCCATTTAATGTATTGTAAAAAGTAGAGGAAGAAGATTTTGCACTGACACTACACCTGGATATTGATGTAAGCCGGCACCTTTGAACTTGCGGAACTCAGACGTGTGTCAGACAATCGCACAATTGGGTTAGCCGCTAGCGAGTGCTAACTGCTAATGATGGAATGTCTTATGTCCGGGGTATTTCTAGCGTTTCCACAAATATAAACACGTTTGGGGGCGCCGGTGCGTCGACCCCGGTGGATGCTGGAGTGGAGATGATGAGTGCAAACTTTCACAGTTCTCTGTAACATTTTGTTTTAGCATCAACTAATAATTATTTTGTCTTTTTTTAAAACACTGTTGCAAATGTTGATAATTTTGTTATGTCGTCAATGTACAGACCAACTAAGTAAGAATTTAGACGTTTAAATTTTACCAACTTTAGCTTTTCTTTTTGATACCAAAAATTTTACTGGACCTTGATTATTATCTGACCAATGATCAACTCTTACTGGTTCACGATATTGTTATTGCAGAGATGTTACAGGTTAATTAACATGTACCTATTTATTTCAAGTAGATATTAAATTCCTTTGTTTTATAACTCTGATAATGATTTAGATATCGGGCTTTTTAAAGAACAATCCAGTAATTCAGTTTTCAATTGAAAGTTGTTGAAAATAGTTGTTACCTCATTACCACCATACATTTTAGTTTTAACATACAAAGGTCCTCACATTGGATTAGACTGTGTGACTAAAGTTAGCTGTTTTTTTTTAAATTCAATTTATACTTATATATTTGTTCCGTTTGCCGTGGAGACCTCAGGGCGAGTCTTTAGTACGGAAAAATTCAATTGCCTCATCTGGTGCCAGAGCGGCAATTTGCGCAAAAACTGATTTTGACTGTTGAGCGCGGAAATGCAACTTGCATATTTTCTGCTACCATTCCACGCGGTCATAATTTATACAGTAATTAGTTACTTTGCTGTGAGTTTTACTGTATAATATTTTATTCTATATAAGAAAATTTAAAAAATCACGAAATATTTTAAGATAACTTCTATTTTCAAAACTTACGAGTAGGTACGATGACTAAAAGCGAAAATCATTTAACACTAGATATAGTTGTTCTACATTGCTCGCGGAAATGTTACACTGTTACGCAAAGTGGAGCAAACGAATTCAATAAATCATAACGCATTGTTTACACTGCTTTTCCACATCAAACTTCGTTTTAGCACACAACGGCTGAATAATTTTCTATATTCGTGGATGTATTACTATAGGCTTCATTACATGTTGGCCCAGTATGTTGGTAAGTGACGGCTAACGTTGAAATTCTGTTTGCGAACTGCGTCAAAATCCTTTGGTGGTTGTATGGAAGATAACAAAAGCAAACGAGCCCACCAAAGACAACAGAGTGCATTAGCCAAGTCCATTCGGCCAATGTGTTCTTGGATATTAATCGAATGAAAATAGAGAATATTAATGATATTATAATAAATAATGTTATTTTAAGAGATTATACTTTCTTTTAGGGCAGACAGTTTACATGTGGAGTTAGATATTTTGGTCAATTAACAATAACTAGATGATGCCCGCGGCTTCGTCCGCGTGGATTGAGTTTTCTAATTCCCAGGGGAACTCCTTAATTTTCCGGGATAAAAGCCTATGTCCTTCCCCGGGATGTAACCTACCGCTGTACCAAATTTCATCAAAATCGGTTGAATAGATGGGCCGTTAAAGCGTAGCAGACAGACAGACAGACAGACAGACACACTTTCGCATTTATAATATTAAGTATGGATCTTAAAAAAAGTCTCAAACACACAGATAATAGATAGAGATCCTCCCTCAAGAGATATCATGAAATAGTAAAGTTGAACACGCCAACTACTACAGTTGTTTTTCATTGAACTGTTAACAAACCAAGATGCCATATCATCTGATGTCCAAAAAATGACAATACAAATAAAAATCAAAGTGATACAAATATGATTCTTGGATCAATGAAAAATGATAGTCTCTTCCAAATTACTGTTACCAAACACATCCATCGATATCCAAGAATAAATTGGTTGAACTGGTTAAAGGGAACAAAGGAAGTAATGAAGTGTTGCCACAATACCTACCGTCAGCAGCTCCACGAATAGAACAACGAGAAAACATTTGAATCACGGCCATCGAACAGAGCCCTACGATAACGGTTATAAATACAAGAAATTGCAAACAAAATAATGTGGAAACAAGACACTTTGACGACCTCCGTAGCGCATATAATTTCTGAATTTTCCCTGGTCTGGCCTGGCGGGAGGCTTCGGCCGTGGCTAGTTACCACCCAACCGTCAAAGACGTGCCGCCAAGCGATTTAGCGTTCCGGTACGATGCCGTGTAGAAACCGAACAGGGGTAGGTATGGGTTTAATATACCTAACTGCCATGCCCCTAACAGGTTAGCTCGCTACGATTTTAGACTGCATCATCACTTACCGGTGAAATCGCAGTCAAGGGCTAGCTTGTAGTGGATAATAAACATAAATAAATAAATAAATAAATAATATTTATTTGCCGGAATATGGGTACAAAATAGGTCTTAAAGTGGTAATTCCCTTAACATATTCTACCATAATATGATGGTGTGCAAATTGTTTGTTTTTAAAGTATTTAAATTAAATTAGTTCATAAGTATAAACGACTAGAATTTACTTTAGTCTGTTTGGTTCTCAATCTTTTAGTATGTGTCACGTTATAGCCCCTGATCGATGGAAGCCAGTGGATCGATGCCTTCAAGCAAATCACTGGTAGTCGCTTGATCCAGGCCGCAGCGTGATGGAGTCCAAGAGATACCTTATGTCCAGCACTGGACGACTATCGGTTGACGACGGCTACGATACAACGTAAAAATGTAAATACATAGATTGATTTGAAACGCACAAACTTGTTGAAGATGCTTTTATGAAACGCGGATTTAACTTATTCAGAATTTTATTTTCCTAGCTTTCCCAAGTTTTAAATACAAAACTGTTGTAAGTATAAAAAATTAAATTGAATGTTGAAACTTTTCCAATTTCACACCAATTTATACGGTAGCCTTGACATTGAGTAAAAAATATTTGAAAACTTAAGTTACCAACTGACGACTGTGAAAACGTGTAAATGTTAGTATCCTAAATCTATCTAGTACCTACTACACGAAATAACAATGTAGGTATGTATGTATTGCTTAGCTAAATTGCCTAGGCACATAATACCAAGGCAGAACACACAAGATGTCGAAAACAAAGATTGAATGGACCATAAAGCCTGTATGCAAGTTTGCCTTCAAGCAATTCCTTTCTTAGACGCGAGCATTGTTCGTACAAACAAAAGACCATTTCGGTATTCCCAGTAATTTAGTTTTAAACGAGATCATCATAAACATTGTCAACTTATACTAATGCGAAAGTATGTCTGCCTGTTTGTACGTTTGTTACCTTTTCATAACCCATTCGTTAAACCAATTTTGGTAGTTTTTTTTAAAGAGATAGGTTTCATCTCGGGATCGAATATAGCTACTTTTCATCCCGGTAAATCAAAAATCTATCACTGACATTAATAAAAACTAATTAACGGATTCACGCTGAGGCCATTAGATACTCAAGAAATAAACACAAGAAAACACAAGAAAATGAATGGGATTGGCAAAAAAACACAGCCAAAATCTACCTATACCTTTCTGATGAAAATATGTTTAGTACAATAAAGGAAAGTAGTAGATGGAAAACGGAGGAGAAGTTTATGTTCCGTAGATCACTAAAATTCATCTGGAGCAATCTAATCTCTAAACGTGAAGATTTTCTTTTTTCTTTACAAAGGAAAAAAATATAAGTATCAATATTTCTATCGTCGTGTTGCTTCTATCTATCATAGACAATGGACTATCACCGCTCGAATACGCATACAAATAACACAATGAAGACATTATTGTTGTTCAAGTCAATGCTAATTTTGTCACGATTGTAAAATCTCACGATAAGCGCGAATCACGTTTGGATGTAGTTTTTATCGATGATAGATATCAGCCTGACTGTGATTTTTACACACATAAGTTACTTTGTATTAGAGGTAACACTCTAAAGTTGAAAGAGTTATCGATGAATTAAGCAAAAAGAGAAATTGAGTATTAGGTATAGATGAGAAATTTCGTAGACATTTGTTTGTTTTTGCTTTTCTCACGAAGTAACTAACGCGCAGGTATAAATACAATCATAAAAGCATACTGAATGTATGTTTTCATACTATACAACGATCATTAAAGATCGTCTCACGGTACATTGACACTTTCATGCGGCGTTATGTGAAAACATTAACATTCATATTACGTGGAACGACTATTATAATATTCATTTTCATAAAGGTAGCTTTCCAGAACTTTGGCTCAGTGTCATTTAGAATTTTGAAATGATTCTATATCACTTACTTAGTTACTATATATCAATATTATACAATAATTATTAGTGCGAAAGTTTGTCTGTCTGACAGTTACCTTTTCACAATCCTTGTTGACGACGATTTTTAGTGAGATAGCTTGCATAGACTACTTTTTATCGTGGGGAATCAAAGAGGGATTTAAAATATCATCTAGTTAGTACATAATACCTCAATGTCTAGTTCCAAGTAATTTGTTGCGTTTGATCTACAATTTTCTGTAATATAAACGTCAAGCAAAGAATATAATATGTATAATAGAACTATTCCGCTTTTGAAGAAAAGGTCACTTGACGTCATTTACTCATGTGTTTCGAAAACCTAGGCAGTTAAAATAAATTGATAGATATTATTACTGACGCCAACGTTCGTTCTTACAAATACATTAAAACTGCTGTATAATATTGCATTTGTATTAACTACTAATGAGCTAGCATGACTAACTTTCAAAGGCAAGTTTTGGTGTAATTTAAAAGTTAATCCAATCTACACTTGTCATTGTCACAACAAGAACACAACTTTAAAAGCCCGAGAGAACAATTAATCGCTGAGCTGATTAAAAGAAAAGAGACTTTTGTGAAACAGGTGGAAACCACCCATGAATTAGAAAATTATATACGAGCAGACTCAGTGTTTGAAATTAGGATTATTTTTAGAGTTGCCGAGGCGGTGCGTCAGTTGATTTATAAAAGAGTTGACATCCACGTATTGCCTTCACCTTGGCGGGACTCTGGTTTGTGTCACTTGCATTGACGGCGCCCGTGACATCCACCCGGTCGACTAGTCCAAAATAAACACCTTAACAATGATTCCAGCACCTAAATTAAGAGAATGTTCTACGTTGGAAGCGATACAGGATTGCCGAAGATCAAAGCCAGGTAGACTGAAAATTATCGCCGGAATTCAGAGCGCAGCGCTAAATAAACGTTTGTGGCAAAAATATACCTGCACCAGTCACGATCAAGGGCGCATAACCTGGCTCATACGTAAACTAGGAAGCTCGGACTTACGTCTGGCACCACCGACTTCTTCCTTGAAGTCCTGGTGGTAGTTGTGGTAATCGTTTCCACGGTTTCTTCGATCTCGTCGGCGTCATCGTTGTTGCCATTCCAGTTTCCGAAAAATTCCGTCATGTTAAATAATGATCCTTTAACCACTATCACCACTTATACGCCAGGATTTTCACACACTCACTGCACACAGTCCACTTTTAGGACATCAGAACATTTTTTAGGCTACGTTTTCGTTTCGTCCTTTTAGATAGTCGGATTTTACACCCATTTCTGGTGGATATTCGCAATTTATCGATCAGGTTTGCACTTAAACACGGCGGCACTGAGGAGACGGCCACAGTGGATCTTGTTCTGAAACCTACTGGAAAACTGAAATAACCGCGGCGAACAAAAAGCACCAGCCAAAACATTTCACATGCGCGATTATTATTAGTTGGACGATCTAGCCGAAAGAGTGAAGTGTCGCTGTGGCCTCTACAATACAGCCAGATTGATACTTTATTGCTGTCTAACGCCGGAGCGCTTACGCTGCTATTTCCTCTGAAGAATCCTATCTACGCCTGAATTCATGGCGACAGAAATTGCGTCTTACTGTCAACTTTACTGTGCTCTCTAATATTTATAATTTAATTCTTTGACAAATATCAGATCCCTATATTTAAAGTTATAATAGTTTCTACACATTGTTCATAATAATGAGTAAAGTTTGGATTATCTTGGAGTTTTTTATTATTGTTTGATAATTTTGATTATATTGTTGGGTCACATTTTGTATGTGGCCGTCCAAAAGCGGCGTCGGCGTAGGAGTCGACAGCTTCTCCACTTAATATAAATACGCGGCTCTCCTAATACTCCGCGATAAATCTGTACCACATTTCCCATAAGCTTTCATGCGATTAACAATCCTAGTAGCGCATCGATAAAGTCCTTTATCGGATGCAGGCAATTATTTAAATTACAAGATTTCCTAGTAACGGTTCAGTGTAACACAAAATTGCATCTTGTTAACTTTGTTCTAGAACGGAAAATGTTTTTGGGACGCTCGAATATGGGTCATATCTGCCATATATTGGCTTTTTTTATAAACGATACAGTAGTTAAAATTTAAAAATCCTACTTCACATAGGTTCGTTGACTAACACTCCAGAAAAAGGAATACAATTGAAAGAAAATCGAGGATTTTTATAGATATTGAGATTTAAACTAAAATATAAAAATGAAGCGCATCACTTAAAAATTTTATGTTTAGATTGACAATAATAATGGGACTGACTTTTACTTTACATGCCAAATAAATCTACAAAAAACCGGCCAAGTGCGAGTCGGACTCGCGCACCGAGGGTTCCGTACAAACCTGTAGTAAGTTTTAAATTATTAAAAAAAAAAACTACTTACTAGATCTCGTTCAAACCAATTTTCGGTGGAAGTTTGCATGGTAATGTACATCATATATTTTTTTTAGTTTTATCATTCTCTTATTTTAGAAGTTACAGGGGCCACCCCCTGTAACTTCACACACATTTTACCACTTTGGAAGTGTCTCTCGCGCAAACTATTTAGTTTAGAAAAAAATGATATTAGAAACCTCAATATCATTTTTCAAGACGATAGGTCTTGAAAAATGATATTGACATAGATACCCCACACGTATGGGTTTGATGAAAAAAAAATTTTTGAGTTTCAGTTCTAAGTATGGGGACCCCCAAAATGTATTGTTTTTTTTCTATTTTTAAAAAGCCGATGACGTCAGAATCCTAGTCGCTGCGCAGTAAAAATAAAAAAAAAATGGAAAAAAATACTGTATTGTGCCGTGGTGCTTCAATTCAACAGTTAAAACACCTTATAAACTCATTTTTATGTGCCCATGTGAGGACCCAAAAATGAGTCATAACCATGGGTGTGACGTCATATTCCCTCTCTATTCCCTTACTCTCATAGCCCAAAGGATCCGACACGAACGGAGAGAGATCAGGTGCGGAACCGACGGCTTTAAGTGCTCTCCGAGGCACGGGGGTGGAACATCAAGTGAAAGGGCAAATATCCCTACCTACCACCAAGACCCCCAAGACCAAGACCAAGAAAATAACCTACCAAGAAAAAAATCAATGCATATACTCACGCGCTGTGTTTGCTAAAGGGACATCCATTTTACAGTTTGTAGTCAACAAAGGTGAGCTCCTACTTACCTGTAACCAAAATAATATATAAATAATCAAGTGAATATACCTAACTCAAAGAATTAAAAAAATACGACTGCCATAGTTTTAATGATATTTTTTTGTGAATCACTGGATATTGAAATATAGTGTATATATTTTTGGAATCTACTCATCATTTTCTTGATGATGACAATATAGTTAATATCATTTTGGAAAAAAAAATTCAACTTTAGTCTTTAATGCGGGACCATGGTCACCCTATCAATTTTTTTAAAATTTTACTAGTCTATGTCACCCGGAATAAGCTAAGGATTCTAACCTCATTCATCCGTTCAGACTTCAGGCGTATAGAAGTTATGGTGGAATATACAAACTCACATACACACATACATACATACATACATGAACCCTGAAAACAATATCCTACTCCTTTTTTCAGGCAGTCGTTTATTAAAAGATAGAAGCATCGTTGGTGGCAGAAATACTTGATCTTTAATAATGTAAAGGGCTCCTTTACATTATTAAAGACTGTGTGTGTTCCGTTATAAGCACTGCGAGCACTGGCAGTGCTCTTTACTGGGGACTTCCAGTGCTCTCAGTGTATTTCGGAACGCACCCTAAATCTTTGTGGCACCTTTATTACCAGTCCGATATTTTTTTGTCTGCATGGATTCAGCCCCCCGATTACGTAAGAATTGCCCATCAAATGGAAAAGGTTCGGCGTCAAAGTAAAATAAACCATAACAGAATTAAATTAGAGCTCAATTTCGTCTGCCCATTCTTATACGTTTAGGTATGTACGATACCCTAAACGTATAAGAATGGGCAGACGAAATTAAGCTCTAATTCAATTATATTATGGTTTATTTTACTTTGACGCCGAACCTTTTCCATTTGATCGGCAATTCTTACATAATCGGGGGGCAGGTTTTAAAAACATGCCTCGGAAATTCTTTGATTATTATCCGGGACAAAAGTTTGCCTATGTCCGTCCTCACGATATACTTGTCTCAAAATCGGTTAAACGCATGGGCCGTGATGCGGAGGCACCGGGTTCGATCCCCGGCAGGGTCAATTTGGGAATTTATAATTTCTGAATTTTCCCTGGTCTGGCCTGGTGGGAGGCTTCGGCCGTGGCTAGTAACCGCCCTACCGGCAAAGACGTGCCGCCAAGCGATTTAGCGTTCCGGTACGATGCCGTGTAGAAACCGAATAGGGGTATGGGTTTAATATCTATAACTGCCATGCCCCTAACAGGTTAGCCCGCTACCATCTTAGACTGCATCATCACTTACCATCAGGTGAGATTGCAGTCAAGGGCTAACTTGTTGTGAATAAAAAATAAAAAAAAATCGTCTACTCGTCGTATTCCTCATTGCTGAGGGTCGTGAACCTCTGCCATTACCTATGTGATTAATGGAAAGGGGCCATTAATCACATCGGCAGGGGTTTTCTTGGGATAATACCTACCTACCTACTTAATGCTGAAGTAGTGATACGGAAGCCCTAAAAGACTTCATGTAAAATATTACACCTGGCGACATTGACCCGCCCAATGCCACACTTATTTTTGTTATAATGGAAAATATTTAGTTTTGCTTGCAAACTAAAATATGAAACTTGTGGGTGTTGAAAACACGAGGCAGGTTAATTTAATACTTCTTAAATTTTGATTGACGTATCCTTACTAAAATTTTGCTAGGTAAGTAGGTAGGTACATAATATTTCTTAATTTTCTTATTATTATTAGGTATACCTAATATTTAAATACTTTTCATTATATAATGTGATATTGAAGGAATTATGTAGGTAGGTACATTAATTTGTAAGTTATAACCATTGAGGTATTATGTACTAACGTACCATATAATTCAATGGTTATAACTTTAACTTATAAGACTGACAGATGGACGGACGGACAGACAGACGGACAAGTCATGCAAGTAAACAAATCTCGCTTCGCTCGGGCAATTATTAAATACAATAGAAAACTATCGGTACGTGATACTACGAGTAGGTCACATCAATATTAACACGATCTTCACGTCTATGAAAGTCTTATACACTTCACAGATTTCAAACTATCTAGTAGTTGCAATGAAAACGATTTCGACGTGGCGTTTGGAAGCCTCTACATACGCCTTCCATACGCCACGTCCGTCCACTTGGAGGTCTGCCAACGCTACACTTGCCAGAGGGGGGTCGTCATTCCAGCACCTTGAGTAATTGGGACCCCAACGTCCATCGGTTCGGACACGATAGTACCTATGATGTTCCATTCGATTCCAAAAAATATAATTTAACTGTACAAATTGGAAAACAAACGTTCTAATAGGAAATGGAATTTACTTAAAACAACTTTAAGTTTACTGAAAAGTTGAATTCTATCGTCCGTTTCTCCACCTGCGCTAAAAACGGAATACCTACACCCATAACCTACGACAGTAATTAATATAAGCTATTGAGGCAACATGGTTATCTTAAAAGGTCGGAGGGCCGTCAGGTTGCTAGATATTACGAATTTACATTGGAATCCTAAAACAAAACTTAATATTTAGCAGGCATGTGTGCGCGTTTCTTTTTAATGTCGTTTTGTCTGTTATTTAAGTCTCAATTACTTGAAAATTTAAATTCTGTATGAAACAACTGTACATAAATAATCATTTTAACTAAAAGTTTTTGAACTATGGCCAATTTTTACGAGATAGTCATCAGCCCCCCGATTACGTAAGAATTGTCGATCAAACGTTAAAGATTTTCGTCAAAGTAAAATAAACCATGACAGCATTGAATTAGAGTTCAATTTCGTCTACCCATTCTTATACGTTTAGGGTATCGTACATACCTAAACGTATAAGAATGGGCAGACGAAATTTAGCTCTAATTCAATCCAGTTATGGTTTATTTTACTTTGACGAAAATCTTTAACGTTTAATCGGCCATTCTTACATTATTGGGGCCCAGCCCCCCAATCATGTTAGAATGGCCGATGAAATCGTTAAATTTCTGCGGCAAAGTAAATAAACCATAACAGCATTAATTTAGAGCTCAATTTCGTTTACCCATTCTTATACGTTTAGGTATGTACGATACTCAAACGTATAAGAATGGATACACGAAATTGAGCTCTAATTCAATGCAATTATGGTTTATATTACTTTGACGCTGAACCTTTACCATTTGATGGACAATTCTTACATAATCGGGGGGCTGTTTTCGTGTATTTATGCTAAATGATACAAGCCCAAAGTTTTTGGGGTTTAGTATACCTAGGTATTCTATTAGTGTGTTTGATGGTAATGATAATATTATATTATTTTAATTTGTAATGATAATATTGATTGTATTTAATTAAAAAGACTGTGTTAGGTGAATTGAAATTTCATGGAAATAAAGGCTTTATTTATTTATTTATTAATTTATTAGTGTGTTTAGTATATAAGGTTTAGTGGTAAGCATGTTAAACTAAAACCGACGAGGTCCCGGGTTCGAGTCCCGGATTGGGCCTAAACAAGTATATATTGGGTTTTTCTTTAAAGTAATTCTCAGTACTAGCACAGCCCGGAGTTAGGAAGTTGGCGGTGTTACACCCCCGTGCCTCGGAGAGCACGTAAAGCCGTAGGTCCTGCGTCTGATCTTTCTCCGGTCGTGTCGGATTTTCCGTCCTATTAGGCTATGAGAGTAAAGGAAAAGAAAGAAATACAGGTGTGTTTGCGCACACGCTTGTGCACTAAATTTCTCCCGCACAGGTGGCTGGCACAGATCTCTCTGGAGATAGGCCGCCGTGGCCGAACATCGGTCGGGACTCGGATAAAGGGTATCCCGTCTGCATGGAGTTCTAGTTTGATCAACTCCAAGTTTGCATTTTGCAAGTCCGAAGCATTTATACAAGATGCAGGAAATAGGTGGTATTTCGCGCCAAGAAACTGCGCTCATCTTATTATGAAGAAAATTAATTTTATCGCCACGGGACCGTTTGTCAGTGTATCACGCGTCGACTGCTTACGACAAATACGAAGTAAATCAAATAATATGAATGCGTTTAATTTTGTAATATCACAGTATAGCAATCATTCAACAGTTGTGTAGCACTTTTGTTTGCTCTACAAATATAATATTTACAGAAGCATCAAGCCTGTACCCAGGGGGAAAAGTTTGGGTATTATTTATAACTAATAGGTTATAGGTCCTTACATTTTTCTTTTACATGGTAGCTTTCGCAATTCAATTCGCTGAGATTTGTACACTTCCAACAGGCAACAATTCCTTAAATCCCTTGAAATGATGAAATCCTTGAAATGTGTCTACGATTTGATTGCAGCCAAAAATAAAATGCAAGGATTTAGTGAAACATGTTGCTATGATATCTTTCATACATAGTCCAATCATTCTAGATTCCTAGATTTTCAAGAAAACTATACAAGCGAGGACAAAACTGTCAAAGAGAATTTCATCAATAAGTTATTGAATTTTATTATTATTGAGAATTTGTTCATTAATAAATTACCTATAAATAAGTTCATGACATTTATTATGATAGGAGTTATAGTTTACAAGCTATGGTGTGTTAAAGTTGACTAAAATTCGCAGCTCAGTAAAATAAACCCACAGTGGTTTCAAAAAATTATAAATTTTGCCGCGAAAAAATCTAAAATGAATGGACTAACAGGGGTGGTATGGAGTTTGACTTCAATATACATAAACTAAACACGAGTTAATTTGTGTAAACCACATCAAAAGGATAGCTTCATTTTGTTGATTAGCTCATCCTAGCTTGGTTTAAATGAGCATGATACATCGAAAAAGCGTTAATGGTCATTTCAACCGCCCGCCAACCCGCATTGGAGCAGCGTGGTGGGTCTAAACTCTAAGTTCTAAGTTATCTCCTATGAGAGTGGAGGCCTGTACCCAGCAGTGGGACGTTAATAGGCTGTAGTGGTGGTGGTGGTGGTCATTTCAAATCATATCATGCAGCCAGTCTGTATGATTGCTATACTGTGGTAGCACGTAAGCAAACGTAGCGCTCTCACGGTGAACGGTTGGCGAATGTGGGCTTGTAAGTCTTGTAACTCACTGAAAGCTTACTAGTTGTTTTCCTTATTGTGCTTCTAATAATACCAACTTTTATAAACATCTGCAGTTCAAAACATCATCATCAGACATAATACCTAATCATCTTTATTTCAATCATAGAACTTTGTCCGACTGATGATAGATCTAATATGAGCTACCTATCTCTGATGCCAATTTTCCGGAAAATTAAATAGTTGAACCCGTGCTCCTGAAAAAAGCTTATTATCTATAGGTACTGTTGAAGATTATAGAAATGAAAAAGAGCATGGATTTGACTCGCTCTGAGCAATCCTGAGGACTGCGGTTACTTATGTATCTTCACATTAATGTAATCTATACTAGGTATACTATAATATTATAAATGCGAAAGTTTGGATGGATGGATGGATGTTTGTTACTAAATCACGCCACAACGTGCGACGGCTGAACGGATCTGGATGAAATTTGGCACAGAGATAGATTATCAGATATCTGGCAGAGAAAGTGACAGATATCTGGAATAGCACATAGGCTACTTTTTATCCCGGATAATTAAAGAGTTCCCGCAGGAACCAAAAAACCTCAATCCACGCGGACGAAGTCGCGCGCATCAGCTAGTTGTAAATTTTTTTTTCAAAAGAGCAACCACCGAGTTTCTTGCTGGTTCTTCTCGGTAGGACGGCATTCCGAACCAGTGATAGATTCACAGTTCACTCTATACTATGCAAAAGCACTTGTTAAAACCAAAAATATACCTCAATCCACGCCTAAGAGTAAGAAGTCGCGTGCATCAGCCAGTTCCTAATAAATACATTTATAGGCTTTGGACCTAAAGTGACCTAAGAACAAAATTCTCACTTTTTGATTTTACACCCATGTTGGAGATAATAAGTGCAGGCCGCTTCTCGAGACATGCCGCACTTAACGATATCATACGCCGGTGCCTTGCCACCGTCAACGTGCCAAGTCTACTTGAGCCGACTGGTATTGCAAGAGACGATGGCAAGAGACTGGACGGTATGAGTTTGATTCCATGGAAGATGGGCCGGATGCTGGTATGGGATGCAACCTGTTCAGACACGCTGGCCCCTTCCCATCTACATGGAACCAACAACAGAGCTGGTGCGGCTTGTGAAGCGGCTGAAAAAGCTAAAGCATACAAATACAGGGGTCTAGGCTCCGAATATGATTTTGTCCCATTCGGTGTCGAGACCCTTGGTCCGTGGGGTCCTAGCGCTATAAGGCTTTTTAAGGAAATATCAAAAACATCGGTTAGTCGACATCACAGGAGACCGAAGAGCTGGCAGCTACTTGGGACAAAGAATTAGTGTAGCTGTTCAAAGGGGGAACGCTGCTAGTATCTTCGGAACCGTGCCTAAAGGGACTCCTTTTAATAATATTATGTTTTAGTTTTTAATTTAGATTTTAGTTTTTACTGTATTCCGTAATTTTAATTTGATATTTTTATTAATGTTTTGTGTACATATGAGTTGAAATATATTTTCCAGGTTATAAAAAAAAACAAAAAATTAAACTAAGTTCTTAAGTAAAACTTTACTATAAAAGAAAAATCAATAAATCCGCATCAAAAAAAAAAAGAGAGAATATACATATTAGTACACGTTACACATGTACGTATTACTATTATCGTAACGTAAATCAAAAGTGAGAACTTCTGATTTACGATAATACGCAATGGCGCATCATCATCATCAGAGCATCACGGTCATATTATCATGGCAATAATTGCGTATTTAGGTGATAAATATTTTCAAATAAGTTGAGTATCTAATGGTTGTTTGAGTAGGTAGTTATTTTTGGGTAATTTCTTACATTCTACTCACTTAATGTGACATAGGAAAGTTTTTAGATTTTATGCATCTGTAAAACTGGAACTGCGTATACCTTTAAGGTATTTTGGCAGTTGGCACTCATGACCCAGTGTTTTGTTATAAGTATGAGCAATATGAGTTGGCTAATCCATAGTTGGCACGGCGTTTACGACCACAGAGATTAATTATCTTTAGGGAGTAATAAACTGAAGCTATCAATGCTTTGTTATCAATGATGTAGGCGTTGTTTGCATGTCATAAAATTTCTTCTGTTGCTATTTCTCTGAGGGCGGGCTGCCCTAGTTTCGACACCCAATCAAATGATTGTTAATTAAAATAATTAATCACTGTTGAATCAAGTCAGTGATCGAGTGAGTCAGAGTATGAATTACTCTCAGAATACAGAACAAACTTACTTTTCATTTTATTTCAACCTTCAGATCAGCTTCATCAACTAAAATTCGTAAACCTGTTTAGACTTTAGACGATAGGTAAGTATATCTAACACATAGACCCAAAAAGTGTGTCGACTTTTGATGTCGTCACAAGCAAGTATTTCACACCAAATCCCATACTAAGCGCGCATTTTGACGTTTGAAAAAGTTGATGGTTTGACTAGTTGCCAAATAGCCTATTTTGGAACCTCGTAAAGGCACAGCTATCATTAAGGGCTATTAAAAATTAATTTAGGCCCCATATTAATCAACCGACATCTCATCATCAGAACAGGTTCTTAGCTGAGCTCTGCTTCAATCTGCTTAAAACCGGCCTCTACCAGTGAGTGACCGATACTTAAGAGGATATGGCATGAACGGGAAACTTTGAGAATAGGTATTGAACAGTTATATTGCCGTCGCGCTGCTCCTCGAATAGAATTCCATAACACCCGATAGGGACAACTGCAGCTTGGACCGATAATACCTATGAAAAACAGTCGAATTCTTACTCTCGTATTTTTCTGTTTCCTCCTCCAAAACATAACCGATTTTAATTCTTTTTTTACGAATAATTTAAGAAGGACTCGGGCTATGCCGGTATGTTTTTCTTTTTTTGATTATATCCGTCAAATTTATTTGCAGGATCTCTGATGATGGCACGAAAACTGGGCCATTTTTTGCCATTTTTGAAGGTTCCTTGTTCTTAAAATAATTAATTTATTGAAAAAAGCAAAACATAGGAGCATGGCACGGACACATATGGATTTTATGGAGCAAGAATATTTTCTCTATTGTAATTATCCACGGAGGAAACAGACAAATGTTTTTGTATGAAGAAATCGCCGGGAGAATTCCTCTTAAGAACGTGTTCTTAAATCTTAGATGATATTGGTTTATTAATACGAATCTTAAAGAGTTTTCGTTTCTGAGACCAATACCAAATAATTTATCTTTATTTCATTATTAGTCCCGTTAGATATATGAATAATAATATAATGGAATATGTATTATGAATCAGCTAATTTTTTACGATGGACACTAAAAAAGGACCTACCTTCCTACCTACATTACAAAATTTACCGTTACAAAATGATCTGTACTGAGACTAACCGTGTAAAACAACAGCTTTTTGCTCTTTGTCGTAGGTGGACAAAGCCCGTCGCTCGCAATAATGGCGATTGGAGGTAAATTGTGTATCACGACAGCTGCGCGCGAGTGACGTAGCTAGCACGTGTGTATGTGGAATACGGCTGGCGCCATCTATCCAGCGGGTAATGAACTAAGGCTACGGGTTTGTGTCGAAGCATGTTGTTCTAATTTTGATGACCGATTTATTCCCTTTATAAAAATAGCACGGGTGTCGTTAATTAATTTAGCCTTATTGTAAAATTAGTGTAAAAAATAATAGAGCAATGGCTGTAGAATATTTATAAGTACCAATAGTTTTAATATAAAGTCCATCCAATAGCTGTCATATTCTTACTTAGTATTTACTTTAAAAACAGATATAATTATATAAGTAAGTACCTATCACGTATATATATAATATAAGTAAGTAAGTAGGGACCTTTTTTTTTTCTGAGCATTTAAATAATAAGTTTTTTGCAAAACATACGTAATAGTATTTTATTTGCAAAACCGTTTTTGTAATTTGCCTTATTTGGAGTTAGGCCACTTTTTCCTATTTTACGCTTTGCCACCATGATAGAATTTGGCATTTGGAATTAATAGGCTTCCCAAATTCTGCCATAATCATAATCGTCATTTGGCCTTTGTCCCGGAAAATCAAAGAGTTCCCACCAGATTATGAGTAAGTAGGTATTACAGAACAACAATCAGTTATATTTTTATTAAAAACTGTAACCCGAGTCCCGCGACTACGGTAAAAATTTCAGAGGCGCCCACTTTTTTAGATGTAAGTTCCGTGATCCGTCATATCGATTTTGTTTGTATAAATCATAGATTTAAGAAGGTCTCGCTTCGGTAGGAGCGCAGCGGTTAATAAATCTATGGTATAAATGATAAATGATTTATTTATTTCACATCTTGGAAGAAGGAATTACGACTGCCGATTTCACATAGGACAACTTGTGTCACTGTCTACTGAGAAGAGCCGGCCAGATACAGTGGGTGTTCCGATATAGGCACTGCGAGCACTGTCAGTGCTCTTTACTGGGGACTTACAGTGCTCGCAGTGTATTTCGGAACACACCCACAATGTGGCCTACGTTACCGGGACCATAATAACGAATCGATTGACACCTCATTCATCAAAATCGGCACAGTAGTTTAGGCACTACGGTGAAACATACCTACATAAATACAAACATACATACATAGACTGCTAAAATCATAACCCATCCGCCTGGCTTTAACTTAGTCGGCTAAAAATAAGGATTCAAAAAAATCCTTATACGGACTGTCTCGAGTTACTCGCCACGACGATAGCGAGTGCCAGCATCCGCCACATCCCAACCCATCGTCAGCCCACTGCTGGGCACGGGTCATCAAATTGAATTTTAATGTGAGGGTACTTCTCAGGCACCTCATTATTTGATTGACTTCGGTGGCACAATTTTTTTTTTGTATTTGAGACATACTAGCAGGTCGCAGGAAATATCAAATCTAGATTTAATTTAGTTAATATTGGTAGTAAAGGGAACTTTATAGGCCCAGCGGTTACATCGTAATTCGATTTTCAAAAAATGGTGTCCACCGAAATCAATATTTTAGTCACCGAAATCAAAATAAAATTATTTATGGAGGTATTTAATATTTTGAAGACTAAACGTAAAGAATTTCAGGTTAATTTTACAATAAAATATTTTATTTTATCAACATATTTACTTACAACATAACATATACTTTAATTACTTAACTTAGATTTAGGAAAATTTACGAAAATCAACTTTGAACTTATGTTTGTATTTTAAATAAATGACATACAAATTGAAATTAAAAATAGTAACTACAACAAAGTAGGAACTTAAAACAGTCTCTATTTAGATCTATCATAATTCATAACACACATAGTCCAGTCGCTTATTTTGAAGCGAAAAAAAACAAAATTGTTAACAGGATGGGAACAGTTGGAAATGGTAAAGTGGCGTATAATAAACGTAAAAAAAAAATGCGTGAGCAGGGGTTTTTCCAGATATATTTGGGGGATGAAAAGGGGTGGAATTTTGGATTATTGTGATTTCCGGCGAAAGTTGACTTCGGAGAGAAAAGTGTACAATTAAAAAGTTGTAGATCATAAAAAGATCTATAACTTTTGTACGTATGGTTTTTTCACATAACCTCAAAATCTTCGAGTAAAATGCGAAAAACCTCTTTTATTGTTTTTTATTTTTCATTTACACAAAAATAATTTTATTTTGACGAAACTTGGTGAAAATATACATTTTTGTATCTGAAATATTCAAAAATTTTTTCAGATAAAAATATTAAGAGACTTCCGAGATAATCCCGTTTATCGGCCCAAAAAAATATTTTTCAAATTAAAATTCTCCTTTGGAAAATTGTCATAGAGACTTCTTTCAGGTCGCAATTTTTTTCGTTTTGAGTTATACTTTCTTGTGAAATAATAAAAAAATATAGTCACCATTTAGAAACATGCTCAAAAATTGGAAAAACCAAAAAATGAAATTTGCAACCATCTTTTTTTTACAAAATGTTAATATATTTCCACCGAAAACACTGAGATCAATGCCACTGAAATCAAAATAATGAGCAATATCCCAGATATTTACGAAAGTACCCAAAATTTATAATAATAACCTCCTTAATTGCAATCTAGCACTCATACGATATACGTTTGCATAATTTAAATAATAGTAGTTTAAATAGATATGGATAGAACAGTTCCACCGAAATCAAGTTTATGGGTATACCAAGCCACCGAAAGCCATTACTTACCTTAATAAAAGGGACGCACAAAGAGGCACAGACGTGTTGCCTTTAACCACCGATGCGGCGCGACGGATAGTTTGTCTTACTCTTACTACTATTCTCGCAGTTATTAAAGTACAGAAGTTATAAGAGAATTGGAGCGCGCCACCGGAATCAATTCTAAACCTCGGACGTGAAAACAATTTGTTATAAGTTGTCAAATAAGGCCTATTATTGATTATAAATATTATAATTTGAGCTAGTAACTAACTAGTTTCTTGTAAGCACCTGCAAAATAGTGGCATATTTTATAGAAAAAAAGAAAAAAAATTATTTTCAACACAATATGGGGTGTGGGACACGGCACCGAGGTCAATATTTCCGCGGTTTTCTTTTTTTAAATTAACTTACATTAAGTTTACCTAAGAAAGGACATGGGCCCCCCTAATATTTTGATCATATCTACCATACATAAAATTATCAAGTGGTTAGCAATCTATTTCATAGAGGTTTTCGACCCGGACACGCTTTTTTGAGCCGTTTGAGAATGACCCGTGAACGGTTTAGGTCAATATTCCATCACGCCAAACAAGTGAGGATTGGGACCATTCGTACATGAATAACATGACAGTCAATCTCTCAGGCATGCAAGTTTCCTTGCGATTATTTTCTTTGCCTACCGCAAGGAAGATAGATAGAAAGATAGCGTTCTCCCTAAATATACCTATTTAGCGTCAAGTGTCGCAAGCCGCTATCAATCAAACCACGTGCCACCTAGTGCCAATAACCTTTCCCGTCCCATCAATCAGAGCATTGACACGCCCAAAGTCGTACATGCATAACTGAAATATATGCATCACCCATGCGTAGGCATGCTTTCACAATAAATACGCACATCTATTATATCGGCTACTAGATGATGCCCGCGACTTCGTCCGCGTGGATTAAGATTGTTGGATTCCCGTGGGAACTCATGAATTTTCCGGGATAAAAAGAGGTCTATGTCAGCTTCCCTGGGATACAACCTATCCCTGTACCAAGTTCCCCGCGAGGATTCCTGGCCCAAATAATCTACATATAATGATTTTTTTTCTTTACGTGGCATGCTGGGTCATTGTAACGCATGCCGGGTTCAGCTAGTATCTATTATTGTAATACTTAGTATCTATAGGTAAGCGGTGATAGCCCAAAGGTTTAGACGCCCCGCGCGATGCCCCGCTTCGGTATAGTGCGTTCGCTATCATAGTGTCGGTACACCCGCAGGGGCTGCAGACACTTATTATTTTGCTTTTATTTTATTATTCTGCTTTTGTGTACTGTGTTTGCTTAAATGTTTTTCTATTCTAAGAATAAAAAAAAGAATACTATGTTATTTATTCTGATGGTTATTGTAATAAAATACGAATATAAATAATAAACACAAGTTAGGTAGAAAAAAGAATTTTAATGAAAAAGGTAAAAAGTATACATAAACAATAGGTAGATATATATATGTATATATATATATATATATATATATATATATATATATATATTATATATATATATATATATATATATATATATATATATATTATAGCAGATAGCAGAGTCAATAAAAACCACCTTTCACCGCGGCTCGGCGGCTCGATGTAATTTTTTTTTTTAAATCTCTACAAGTTTGCCCTTGACTGCGATCTCACCTGATGGTAAGTGATGATGCAGTTTAAGATGGTAGCGGGCTAACCTGTTAGGGGCATGGCAGTTATATTAAACATACCCCCATTCGGTTTCTAGAGGGCATCGTACCGGAACGCTAAATCGCTTGGCGGCACGTCTTTGCCGGTAGGGTAGGCCAGACCAGGGATAATTCAGAAATTATAAATTCAAATATGCGAAATAAAATTAAATAATGAATAAGTAATATGCGAAATTCTCCTGTACCTGTACGGCGGAAAGCGGTGAGCTTGATGTCATGTCGGTGCCTTTGACAAAATGCGGCACGTGCCGCGGCGGTACGGTCAAAGGCGACCGTATGAAAACGAACAGACTTTAGGCGGTTGAGCTTCAATTCCCCGGGCAGGTTCTTTTAGGAGATAAGTATGTGGTTTGATTGCTTCAATGGTGAAGGAAAACATCGTGTTAAACTGCATTGTAAAACTGCATGTTAAACTGTTGTCCCTCATAATGTTCTCAAAGAGAGACACGTGTGACTTGCGGCACGTCCACCCTTTGTGTTCCCTCACATCTACAACATGGGGCTATTCAAGGGGCGACTAAGCCGGTGACGCCAATGCAGTTCCTCTTACTTCAAATATAATTATTTTAGCAAGGCAATGTGTCGCACAAATCGGGGTTACAAACCTTTAAGGACTCAAAGAGTTCCGGCGGGTCGGCCATTTTTGGCCGGCAACAAATTCGCAATTTTTACGAGCACTCCACCGCGCGGGTTCTTTTTAAAGATTTATCACCAACTTTTACTGCCAATGCAGTAAAATTTACGTGGAATCGCGGCATGATGCCTTAATGTTCTGGTTTTGATTCTTGAGAAAGAGGAGAGAAAAGCGATCGACAGACAGATAAAATTTAAAAACAATACGATGGAGGCGCGGCGGAGTAAGACCTCTCAACGTGTCAAAGTCTCTACAAGGGACCTAGGTATCGATTGTGGATGGTGGATGGTGGATGGTATTGGTGATGGATGAATGGATAGAGAACGATGACGACGATGACGATTAGGAGCCTTAATACAATTATTAGAATCTTTAAGCAAATTATGAAGAGCTTGTACTTCAGGCATCCACCACAGCCCATTAACGTCTCACTGCTGGTCACAGGCCTCCATTCTCATAGGAGAGAGGTATGCTTCTGAAAAAAGCTTATTATACTATTGAAGATTACGTAGGTAAATGACAAAGGAGCATGGAATTGAATCGCTCCAGCAATGCTAAGGACAGCGGTTACGTACCTATGTAATTACAAATTAATGAAATTGTAAATTTTTTTTTTTTTCAGAAGAGCAACCGCCGAGTTTCTTGCTGGTTCTTCTCGGTAGGAATGGCATTCCGAACCAGTGGTAGATTCATTCGACTATTCATTTAAGCACTTGTAAAAAGTCTATTTGAATAAAAAAAATTTGAATTTTGAAATTTTTAGAATTTTTAAGTTAGAGCTTAGACCCACCACGCTGCTCCAATGCGGGTTGGCGGTATCATGTTAGTTATAATAACCGGGACCGACGGCTTAACTTGCTCTCCGAGGCACGGGGGTGACAATAATAATAATAATGGCCCGACCCGGGAGTCAAACCCGGAACCTCGACGACCGCAGTCGAACATGCTAACCACTAGACCAACGAGGCAGTTTCACTTCAGACATATTTCCTAAGAAATAAATGTAATATTGAACTAAATATTTCACTAAGCAACGTAAGGTTATTAAAAACTGCCACTCACTTTTATTCAGGTCGAAACATTGTACCTACACGTCTAGAAAATCTAGATTTATAATTAATTTTGAAATCCTCGAACGCAGTTACGGCTAACTAGTCGTAAATAATATAATTAGTACGCCATGACACATTATGCAATGGGCACAGAAATAGATGGACCGATTTTATAAATAGGTTTTGATAGTTAATGTTTCTTCATTGAAATATTTCATCAGCGTGATTTATGTGTCTAGTCATTTATGTCCTGGGATTGTGGCAGCTAAACGATTTTTAATGTAGAATTTGTCGTTAAACTATCGAACATCCATCAAAAGCATACCTATTTGGATTTCCTAGGCTCTTTTCTTTTTATTTCACTACAAATATATTCTTACCTGTGGTAACTAAGTGATGATGCAGTCTAAGATGGTAGCGGGCTTACTTGTTAGAAGTAAGGCAGTTATATTAAACCTCTTTAATCGATTTCTACACTGCAACGTACCGGCACGCCAAATTGCTTGGCGGTACGTTTTTGCCTTGGCCGAAGCATAACCCTGTTTACTATACTGTACCTATCTATTTTACTATACAAGATACATCGATGACTTACAAGATTGTAACGAACATGTAGATTGTAGAAGACAGTTTACCTGTAGGTACATTTTCTTTCCAAGCTACGGAATCCTCGGTGAGTAAGTCTGACTCGCACTTGGCCAGTTTTTTCTTTTAAAAACCTTTTTTGTCATTTATACCTACCCGCCTGGTCGCTATAGCGAGCAAACGAGCAGGCGGGTCACCTGATGATTTAAGTGATTACCGCCGCCCATGAACATTTGCAGCACCAGAGGAACCGCCAATGCGCTGTCAGCTTTGAGATATTTGTTTATCCGCCCTTTGAAGAGCCTTTGAAGACCTATATTACAATAACGAGGGAACACCGAATCCTCAATACTCAGCTTGTTTACGAATGTCCCTCCCTCATAATATGTATGAATCTGAGTGCTCAATTCTCAGCTTGTTTTTAAATCACAATGAAAGTCCCTCCCTCATAATCTGAGTGTGAGTCCAGTGACCGGGCGCTGGAGTGAGTCATGTCACCGGGAGCACATGTAGGTCGGGTGTTAAATTGCTATAACGACGCTCGTGACGTCACGCCCTCCCCAGTGTTGGGAGTGACCGGTATGATGACAAAGATCTTTGTAAGTAATCGTTGTCTTGTCCTGGTTTAGGGACAAACAGTTTTTTTAAAAAAGCTTTTTATAATTGGTCAGTGAAAGTGAAAACCCCCGAAAAAATCGATAAAATCATGCTAATATTAAGTATATTTATATCAAAAATGTGAAAGTGTGTTAGTTTGTTGCTTTGTCCTTCAATCACGCCGCAACGGAGCAACGGATCGACGTTATTTTTGGGTATAAAAAGTAGCCTATGTCACTCTCTCAACTATACCATGCCAAAAATCACGTCGATCCGTTGTTCCTTTACGGTGTGATTGAAGGACAAACCAACAAACCTATAAACCAACAAACAAACAAACTTTCACATTTATAATATTAAGTATGATATATATGATATGATATGATAACAATCAAACTATGCTATGGTACAAGTGGCGGCCTTTATCGCTTTGAAGCAATCTCTGCCAAGCAACCATGCACACAACGGATTAACCCAGTGAGAAAGCTTTAGGGTGTAACCTACGTTGTTTAAAAGGAAAATTAATAATTCGTTCTAAACTAATAAGTAATAATCTAATCCAAAGATCTAGCCCCACTACATATATGTAGTGGGGCTAGATGTGAGCTACAAGTTAGCCCTTGACTGCAATCTCACCTGATGGTAAGTGATGATGCAGTCTAAGATGGTAGCGGCCTAACCTGTTATGGGCATGGCAGTTATATTAAACCCATTTTTACACGGCATCATACCGGAACGCTAAATCGCTTGGCGGCACGTCTTTGCCGGTAGGTTGGTAACTAGCCACGGCCAAAGCCTCCCTGCACCAGTCCAGACCAGGGAAAATTCAGAAATTATAAATTCCCAAATTGACCCTGCCGGGGATCGAACCCGGAACCTCCGCACGTTAAGACTAAACTAAAAGCTCGTAAAAAACAGCACATGTAAGGTTCTGAACTTCTAAGTACAAACGTTATCTCCATATACGAGTACAGATGGAATTTATAGCTAACCGGCTTCCACGTTCCACGTATCACTGCTAGCTATGCATTAAATTTTGGAGCCCGATCACTTTAGTCTAAATTGCCCACTTTACCCAAGAGATTTTAGTTCAGGGCTGACTTATATGTATATCTGAGAGGTAGTTCGTTATTTTACGGGTCCGCTATAGTCAATACTAATAGACTAAGAGATAACTGCAATTTTGGTAACCATCGCCAGAAACTTACAGACGAGAAAATTATTGCTAATATTTTTTTACAGGAACGCATAGTAAGTATCGGTTGTAACGTCTTTGAAAGCTGATATCTAGAAAAAGTCCCATCCACATGCGTCAGTTTTTACGCTGTTTACATAGGTACTGCGCATACTTTAATACTGTACAAGAATCAGCTTTTCTAATTATCGTTCATTTTTGGTAACAATAAACCGTCTTTGAACGGCCATATTTAGCGAAAGGGTCATCCCAGGCAGGCAGACTGCAACTTTTGTGATCAGTGGAAAGCTCTACATCCACCAAACACTGAATCAGCTTTTCTGGCGATGGTTACCAAAAGTGCAGTTATCTCCTATAATATAATAGGCCAAGTGCCAAAACGCTCTGTTCTTAATAGCGGGAGAAGCGAGCAGAACTGTTTACAGGGTTCGTGTTACATGTATGTACATTGTACACTGAGGGACGAGTGGCCTAGTTGCGACAAACGCATATCAGTCGATTGCGATTGTTAAGCAACGTTGACCCAAGTCAATAACTGGATGGGTGACCGAATTTGGTAGTCCGAATTTGGCCTTTTCGTTTCCTCCGTGCCTCGGAGAACACGTCAAGCCGTCGGTCCCGGTTACTATCACTAAATTCTGATAATTAATATTCGTTAGAAACCCATGAGTTGAAATAGTACCTACTCTTAGTCGAGTCGTATGCGGAAGGACCTGGGAACCCACCGCATTATTATCCCAAGAAAACCCCCACCATCATGTGATTAATGGAAAGGGGTCACGACCCTCAGCAATGAGAAATACGACGCAGAGAGAGTATGTATGTGTGTTTGTTTATTCCACCATAACTTCTAAATGCTTGAACAGACTTGGATGTATGGAGTATCGTTAAAATCCTTACATCCTCCCGAGTGACACTGGCTATAATTTTTTTTTTTAATTAATCGAGGCAGAGCAGTCTTGTTTTTATTTATTTTTTTAATTATGTTCACATGTTTGGTAATTTATGTTTTGTGAATTTTCTCTGGTCTGGTCTGCAGGGCTAGCATGGGCCGGAGATAAAAAATGTATCCCCCGATTTTATCCACTGACAAGAGATAAAATTAACTTATCCACTTCTCAGAGCACGGCAACAGGGGAGAGGAGAAGTTTATCCCCGTTTGACATTTCACGGGGACTCGGGGGACTATTTATCCACCGTTATTTAGCGTTTTTATTTATTTATTCAGGAATAAAAAAAATATTCTTTCCTCGGGGAGAAAATTGTCTCGGCCCATGCTAGGGGGGCTGGTGGGAGGCTACGGCCGTGGCTAGTTACCGTCCCACCGGTAACGACTTGCCGAAAAGCGATTCAGCGTTCCGGTATGATGCGTGTAAAAACCGCTTAAGCGTATGGGTTTGATATAACTGCCATGCCATCCTATGCTGCATTATCGCTTACGAAGAGCTAATTACGGATGACGTCGCGGGAATAATCTAGTTTAATTTTTTTTTTAATCTTTTTACAAATCACGAAAGCCGAAACTTTTCCATGTTCAATTAGAACAAACTAATTCAAGTTGTGTGACAATTTTGTATATTTTGCAGCTGTGACTAATGTGCTTACACCTATTTCAATGACGTCCATTATTTTAATAACAACTGTAAACATGTTCCAGTAACCTCTAATAGGTCGTTGCTCCAGATTTATTATTAAAAACCTCTAATTTTAATTGAGAAATCTAAAATTCTGTAGAAAAGTATTTTATAATCGTCATTGGGCGTGCGAAACATGACATATCGTGTGCGTGATTTAACTTTTGAGAACTAAAAAAAATATTTTTCATAAAACTATCTTTCTTTTTTTTAACGATCGAGAATACCTACCGACTTTTGTTTGTAAGCTAATTTCAATTTCACTTGTCTATTTTAATCTGGCGTAAGTACAATTTAAAGGATTTTCATTGGGTTTATTGATATAATATTCATTCATTCGATAATAAATAATTTTTAACTTTAATAATTATCTTGGTAGGTATATTAAATAGATAGATAGGTCTTTATTGCCACACATAACATAGAAGTTAGAACTAAATTATAAACATGAAACACAAAACAACGCGTGCGCAAGGGCGGTCTTATCACTAAAAGTGATCTCCTCCAGACAACTCGTTTCTTAAGGAACTTTAAGAAGGAGCGGGAAAGTGCAACAATAATGATAAATGCATTAGTTACTATAAAACAAAGAGTAAATAGGTATCTCACTACACCTTAGTTTTATCATCAAAATCAATATTAGCACATGATTTTATTTATCGTACCTCCTGAACAGAAACTTTATGGGTTATTCATTAATAAACTTAAAACTGAAAATAAATAGGTACTCGTGAACTCAAGAATAATCTTACTTTACTTAGTATTATACCTATTAGTATTAATTAATTATTACTATTTCCTCCTGAACTTGTGGACACCCTCGACTCTTGTTCACTAGACTTAATTCTTAACGTGGTTGCCTGGAATAGATCGCTTCAAAGCGATAAGGCCGCCATTTGTACCGATTTTTAGGGTTCCGTAGCCAAATTTGGCAAAAACGGAACCCTTATAGATTTGTCATGTCTGTCTGTCTGTCTGTCTGTCTGTCTGTCTGTCTGTCCGTCCGTATGTCACAGCCACTTTTTTCCGAAACTATTAAGAACTATACTGTTGAAACTTGGTAAGTAGATGTATTCTGTGAACCGCATTAAGATTTTCACACAAAAATAGAAAAAAAACAATAAATTTTGGGGGTCCCCATACTTAGAACTGAAACTCAAAAATTTTTTTTTCATCAAACCCATACGTGTGGGGTATCTATGGATAGGTCTTCAAAAATGATATTGAGGTTTCTAATATCATTTTTTTCTAAACTGAATAGTTTGCGCGAGAGACACTTCCAAAGTGGTAAAATGTTGGTCCCCCCCCCCCCCCGTAACTTCTAAAATAAGAGAATGATAAAACTAAAAAAAATATATGATGTACATTACCATGCAAACTTCCACCGAAAATTGGTTTGAACGAGATATAGTAAGTAGTTTTTTTTTAATAATTTAAAACTTACTACAGGTTTGTACGGAACCCTCGGTGCGCCATGCGCGAGTCCGACTCGCACTTGGCCGGTTTTTCTTTTCTTATTTTTATTGTTGTTGTTTATATGTATTTTTTATTTTTTATTGGTGTACTTACATTAAAGAATATTTCATTCATTCATTCAATATCTTCACATCATTCATCTATATCTTTACATTTATTGCCATAGATTACATTAATGGTAGTTAGGTAAGTAAACATCTTGAGTTTTATCTGTTTTTATTCGTATCTACTAGCTGATGCCCGTGACTTCGTCCGCGTGGTTTAAGTTTTTTTTGATTCCCACGGGAACTGCTTAATTTTCCGGGATAAAAAGTAGCCTATGTCACTCTCCCAGGACCTCAACTATAATCCCATGCCAAAAATCACGTTGATCCGTTGCGGCGTGATTGAAGGACAAACCAACAAACAAACACACTTTCGCATTTATAATATTAGTATAATATGATTATAAGCTTTCTCTAAATTATAGTAATTATTATAAGCGCATTCCATCAAAGTAATTTTCAGCGCATTTCAGGACAGCCACCTAAGAACGACTTTAGTTAAATAAATAATGAAGTTTTCTATTCCCGTCTAAGAGTAAGTAAATAGTAGAACGGTATTTATAGCTTGATCGTATTAGGGAAGTGTGATCTTAGTCACATGCGTGTCATTGACCTCCGAGTCAGTTAACTGTCAAATTAGTGTTATTTTGAAATCTGCGACTTGTGTTTTGAGTTTGCGGCTCTTCATTAGGGTAATTAAGGGCAGCTGAAATTATATTTAACTAGATAATGCCCGCGACTTCTTCCGCGTGGAATAAGTTTTTTAATTTCCGGGGGAACTCCTTAATTTTCCGGAATAAAAAGTAGCTTATTTCCTTCCCCGGTATCTAACCTCTTTACCTCATCAAAACGGTTGGAAAAATGGGCCGTTAAAGCGTAGCAGACAGATAGACAGACAGACACACTTGAAAAACGCGTATTTTATAATATTAGTATGGATTGTAATTAATATTTTCAAGTTTGGAGTTTTCATACCTAGAGATTATACCTACTTTACCTTTTAGGTTTGCCCGATTCTGTCCTCTCGACCATGGCAGCCAATCTCCTCAAGATTACCCATCTGTGTGGGATATATTAGTGCACTAATGTATGCGCGAACACACTCTCTATTCCCTTACTCATAAATCTGATCGGACGGCAATCCAACACGACCGGAGAGAGATGAAGCCGGATCGACGGCTTTACGTGCTGTTCAAGGCACGGGGCTAAACACCGCCAGCTTCCTAACTCCGGGTAAAGAATATAATATAATAGTACCATTTCCTACTAAAAACTTCTTCAAAGAAAAACCCAATAAGTTCTTTTTTTCTTTTAACCCGACCCGACTAATTCAGAAGCTCCTTTAACTAGACAGTTAGTTACCTACCTTCCCTCTACCATAGAGTAAGGAAAAACAAGTTGTTCTATGCCTTTACCTAATTATCGTTACGTTTTATGACGTTTATTTTATATTTTTTTGGAGTGTATTTTATGTTTTATAACTTTATATTTCAGGTTGTAGGGGCACACATACCTATAACATGGATGACGTAACATGACGCGGCCACGTTAGCCAATCACGTGCCGCCGCCTGAATCACGATTACGAAGTTATTTCAGAATTGTAAAGAACTTTCAACCTACAACAATAGGCCCAGCTGGCAGCCCCGAGCATGACACCGGCTCGGAGGAAGATCTTCCTATTGCATCGGTCGAGCACAACATACGCTCCCGACATTGGTGACCCCGACGTAAGGCTTCGAGACAGAATAAAGCTACAAGATATAAAAGGAAAAACAAACTTTAAAAGTGTAGAAAGAGTCGACAAACAGAAACGGCAAAAATGGAGATGCGGGGCAGGGCATATGGTAAGAGAAAATGTTGAGAAGTGGACCAAAAAAGTTTTAGAGTGGTAGGTACCTTAGGAACAAAAAACGAAGAAGAGGCAGACAATTATTCAAAAGATGGGAGGACGACATAGGGATTGATATAGTACGTGGACAAGACAAGCCAAAAATAGAAACAATTGGAAAAATTCAGCGGAGGCCTATGTCGAAGGATACTCAGAGCAAATCTAATAGATCATTATTTACTTAAAGATTTATGACGACCTCCGTGGCGCAGTGTGCAGCACTGTTGTCTTAACGTGCGGAGGTCCCGGGTTCGATCCCCGGCAGGGTCAATTTGGGAATTTATAATTTCTGAATTTTCCCTGGTCTGGCCTGGTGGGAGGCTTCGGCCGTGGCTAGTTACCACCCTACCGGCAAAGACGTGCTGCCAAGCGATTTAGCGTTCCGGTGCGATGCCGTGTAGAAACCGAATATGGGGTATGGGTTTAATATAACTGCCCTAATAGGTTAGCCCGCTACCATCTTAGACTGCATCATCACTTACCATCAGGTGAGAACGCAGTCAAGGGCTAACTTGTAGTGGATAAAAAAAAAAAAGAGATTAATAATAATTAAGTGTTATATTTTAAGTAAATACATTATCGCTGTAATAAAGGCTCATTTTATTTTATTTATCTACTTAATAACGAAGCCACTCAAAAGCTATAATCTTCCTAACACCTCAAACCTTAGAATGTGTAACGCAGTTTCTACGCTAACTGTAGTGGTTAATTTGCCAAGAGGATTAACCGTACATTTAATCTGATTAGCTAATTATCTTAATTACTTTATGACGGGACGTTAAGTGGTTTCACGTGACCCCGTTTGTATCGTTTCAGTGTTATATTATGACTTTGTCTTTGCTATAAATTTTGATTCAAACTCAAACTCAAAACTCAAATTATCTTTATTAAAAATTGGTACCTACAAAGTACACCTTCTGAACGTCATGTTTATAAAGAATAAGAGTTGATGGTGATAATTAACAACGGTATCTTAAGATTAAAGCTACGAGGGTTCCAAACGCGCCCTGGTCTGAGAAGAGCCCACAACAAACTCAGCCGGGTTTTTTTTTTTTTTTTATATTGTTCATTCATATTTGTTTGTTTCATATTGGATTTAATATACTTGTGACGCTCTCGTTTACTATTAGGTAAGCTTTCTCTCTTATATAATAAATAAATAATAAATTATTTATTTCAGTTCACAATAAACTTCAATCACATTGGGGCTGGAACATTCTTTTTATGTATATTTAAATACCTAGGTACCTGTGTCAGAAGATTCAATCAAAGTTACAAACATTCAATTTATCAGCTAAAGGTATATAATATTTGAATGTTTTTTTTGTTTTTCACAAAAAAAATTGTGTGCTATTAATGTTAATAATTATAATTATTAACATTAATAGCACACAATTTTTTTTGCAAATCTTTAATTATTATCTTAAATGTGAAATGAATAGTGTAAGTATACTCTCTCTCTCTATATATGCTCTACTCTCTCTTCCTACTCTACTTAGCAGATGCTGGTCATGGACGTGTTTGATACGTCGATGATGCTGCTTTATTACGTACTGTACGTAATGCTGCTTTATTTACGTAGGTGTAGCCTAATTAGGTATGTAAAACCTGCATCAATGATTGTTACAGTCTCAATAATTGTTGTGATTGGCTGAATTTAGTTTATTCTTGCTGCTTCATTGGATTTTTTCCAATAGCGGAAGATTGTTATCCAATCAGAGGTGATTACGATCGTTACACTGTAGCTCTTATTTTTACGTAATTAGGTGGCTGGTCTATGGAAGGGTTCAGTGACAGCTCTTGACACCACTGTGGTGGTTCTGCAGCTCTCCTAGAAAACTGTACCTAGCTTAAAGATCTAGCCCCACTTGAGATGCACTGAACGGGGCGGCTCGTAAGTCGTAGTGGCAAATTATTATTTGTATGAGTTTGTACGGGGCCGCGTCGCGCAGTGCACCTCCGTGCCGCGTTGCTTAATTGGGCTCAGCTCCATACAACCTCATACAAAGAATAACTACCTACTTGCCGCTACGTGCCGCTCCGCACCGCGCCTCCGTAGTGGGCTATACCTTTAGCAGCAGTGACTCACACTAAGCTGGGAAAGCTACCAACTGGTACCTATCCGACAAGAAACGAAGCATGACATGGATAGCTAAATTAACTAAATTATAACCACGCAGTGATGCAACCTGTGACAATGACTGGCATAACTGTGACGTCATCGTCTCATACATACACGAGCAAAAATGAAAAACGATCGCGGCAGAAATAGCCCGGTGCGACAACACAGCGCCAATGTCGAGGTGATTCTGCAGTGCATTGTCTGTCGAGCTTGGACAATTATTATATCGGCAAAATATTATAGCGATAAAACCACGCCTGAAGTCATCTACAGCGTGAGTCTCTATAATCATCATCATTATCATTATCGGTGCTTCAGCCCTTTATGGACCCGGGCCTGCTCTAGACGATTTCTCCATCTGTCTCTATCATTCGCGCTCGTTCTCCAGCTTCTTAAACCAATCTGCTTTGCATCTTGGCTAACCCTATCCAACCATCGAAGTTTTGGTCGCCCGATACTTTTTTTATTTTTATTGCGTGATAGACTTGCGCTTGACGACAATCATGCTTAGTGCAAAGCAATGATGAGGTCTAGGTTGGAATTTGGAACGCGCTTGCCCAGAAGATGCCTATTTACTCTTGCCTTGTAGGTACTTAAGTTATATTATGTGGCAGGAAACACGTGCGCTGGGAGGGTGTTCCACACCCTAGCGGTTCGTATCAGAAACGTCGAGCAAAAAACGCTTCGTGCGAGCAGATTGGACGTCAACCACCTAAGGGTGCCAAAGCTGAAGGTTTCTTGCTGTTCTGTGGTAGAACGGAGAAGAAGGAACTAGGTTGCGAAGTTCCTGAGCACACTCCCAATGGTATATCCTCGCCCATCTGGGTTTGACGACATCAGTTTATTTGGCGGCCGATCGTAAAATTTCTTAATATAAAACCCAATGCGAAAGTGTGTCTGACTGTCTGTCTATCTGCTACAACGCTTGCTCGGCCCATCTATAGGTATATCGATTTTGATAAAATTTGGTACAGAGATTCTCGGTTCTTCTCGGTGAACAAGTTGCAGCGGTAGATTTACTTGACGCTTCAAAAGGACTTGTAACATTTTATTACTGTCTCTTTACAGTTTACAGTGGCGGTTTTAAGGGGTGGCAAGCAGAGCAACCGCCCGGCCTCGCTTTTGTAGGGGCGTCGCGCTACCGCGCCGCGTGATCGTGAATGCCGGTAGAAAAATTGAGCTCGGTAGTTCAAAAAGGAAACGAGTTTGTTAACTTTTGTTTTTTTTTGTTTAACCACTACAACTGACTGCGATCTCACCTGATGGTAAGTGAAGAAGTGGTATTTCCAATATAAACTTTTAATTTATATTTACTTAAAGCATTTGCATTTCTCGTCAGGCATCATGAATAAAAATACAATTTCAATTCACATAAATTCCACAAAGCATGATGGCCTCGCAAATATCTATCGCCCAGAACCTCGCAATGGCTAACTAAGACCGACCCTCTCATTATTTGTACACCACAACACAAAAATATAAAGAACACAAATACACAGAAAATACCAAGGAGGAAGTAGAATACTAAAGCCGGCCGCGCTTAGTAGCGTCTAGCGATCTCTGCGATTGTATTTCGGATTAACAAGCTTTTTTAATTATTTGTTATTTTTTAAACACAAGCTAGGATAGATTATAGGAATAAGCTCTCGCTATTAGTGACTGTTGGACATTGAAAAAAAAAGTTTATCGTGTCAAAGAACCTATTAACATATTTAGAGAATGTTGAGCCATGTCATGTAGAGTTGTTGACATGAATCACTCGGTAGTTAGTGTTTATTCAGGGTTTACGACTTGTTTTAAGTGTACTTAGGTACTATATCTACATACATAACAATAACATGAAAGACTTTGTGAGCTTTCGGGCAAGTGTCCATCCTATACTTCTATACTAATCTATACTAATATTAAAATGCGAAAGTTTGGATGGATGGATGTTTGTTATTCAATCACAGCAGAAAGCTGTATGGATCTGGATGAAGGTACAGAGCTAGATTTTAATCTGGAATAACACATAGGCTACTTTTGTCCCGGAAAATTAAAAAGTGCCCGCGGGAACCAAAAACCAAACCTCAATCTACGCGGACACTTCGCAGTGATCAGCTAGTATTTAATAAGAATGATTTGATGATGAGTAAGTAGGTTTCCCGTATCACCAGAGGAAACCGTAATAAAATCATAGTTCATTGGTAAAATCTATAAATTGGTTTTGTCTTTGAAAAAAGACAAATAAGTATACCTACAATGCATCTACGTAGCTATGAGGTACCTAAAGCGGTTTCTCATGTCTAGGATGCCTCTTAAATAAAATTGATAGATATATATATACCTACTTGACACTATTTATTACATACACTTACTTAGTCGCCTTACCATTAAGTACCTACTTAAGGAACTCCTTAGTCCTTAGTATAGTAATATAAGTAAGTAGGTACATATTCTGTGATATAGATTTCAATACAAAATCTATTTTTAAGGAGTTCCTTATGTAATGAATAAGGGACTCTGAGACGGCATTTGAAAACAAAGAAACATTATACACTAGCTGATGCCCGCGACTTGGTCCGCGTGGTTTAATTTTTTTTGATTCCCGCGGTAACTCTTTAATTTTCCGAGACAAAGAAGCATATGTCACTCTCCAGGTCCTCAACTATATCCATGCCAAAAATCAGGTCGATCGGCGTGATTGAAGGACAAACCAACAAACAAACACACTTTCGCGTTTATAATACCACTAGAGGACGCCCGCGACTTCGTTCGCGTGGCATAAGTTTTTTTAATTCCCACAGGCACTCCTTCATTTCCGGGATAAAAAGAAGCCTATGTCAACTATACCTACCCATGCAAAAAATCACATCGATCCGTTGCTCTGTTGCGGCGTGATTGAAGGACAAACTCTCTATTTAACGTCCTTGGGGATAGAAATTTCAAGACTGTGGCATACGTATTTCATAAATCGGAAGCCCAAATACCAAGTTTCAGGGCGATAACTTGAAAAACGACGGACTTTCATTCAAATTTTCAACCCTATTTAACCCCTTTGGTGGTGAAATTTTTAAATATTTTGACACACGTACTTCTTTATTTTTTACCGTTAGCTAAAATACCAAGGTTCGTTGATATAACTTGAGAAATATCTTGAGAAATGAACGACTTTTTTACAAACTTTCAAACTTATTCCATTCCTTTGGGGGTTGAAATTTCAAAAATGGTGAAGTACTTACTTCTTCATATCTAACTGAAAGCCTAAATGCTAAGTTTCATGGCTATAACTTGAGAAATGAAGGACTTTCATACAAACTTTCAACCCCAATTTACCCCTTTGGTGTCGGAATTTCGAAAAACTGTGAAATACGTATTTCTTTATTTTTTACCGAAAGCCAAAATACCAAGTTTCGTTGATATAGCTTGAGAAATGACGGACTTTCATACAAACTTTAAACCCCTATTTCACCCCCTTAAGGGTGGAATTTTGAAAAATCCTTCCTTAGTGAGCGCCTACGTCACAAAAGGAACCTACTGTCAAAATTTCAAGTCTCTAGCCACAGCGGTTTAGGCTGTGCGTTGATATATAAGTCAGTCAGTCAGGACTTTGAATTTTATATATATAGATATTATAGATTAAATATGATTATAAGAAAAACTAACTAGTTACAGTACGAAGTACAGAAGGGTGCAAAGCCGGTCTTATTGCTAAATCAATCTCTATCAGACAACCTTGATTGATTGATTACTGTAAATTGTCTATATATATATAAATCTCGTGTCACAATGTTTGTCCTCAATGGACTTCTAAACCACTTAACCGATTATAATAAAATTCGCACACCATGTGCAGTTCGATCTAACTTGAGAGATAGGATAGTTTATATTATATAGATTAGGATTATTAGTGCTACCCGTGCGAAGCCGGGGCGGATCGCTAGTATATTATAGATTAAATATGATTATAAGAAAAACTAACTACTAGTTACAGTACGAAGTACAGAAGGGTGCAAAGCCGGTCTTATTGCTAAATCAATCTCTATCAGACAACCTTGATTGATTGATTACTGTAAATTGACGTCACTAAAACGAATAAAACTTTTATTGGATTTCATTATTTTTATGATTTACCTACTTGTTTATGTGAAGCGTCTGGGCAAACATTTGCATAAATATCTCCTCTCAGAATTCTTTGCAGGTTTGCTGCCTGAAATGCAGGTTCACGATGTTTTTCTTCACCGTTAAAGCAAGTAATGTTTTCTCAAATCATTGTCCTAAGCCGGCCATACACGGACAGCTTGAAGCAGTCAAGGTGGACTGCTTCAAGCTGCGACTGCATAGTGAACTACTGTCAGTCTTCTACGTACGTACTACATGGAACCGCTCGGGCAGTTGTGACTGCTTCGGGCAGTTGGCAGCAGTTATCAATGGTAGTTTCAAGCTGTTGACTATGACTGCAAGATCGGTCCGTGTATGTTGATCACTGGCTAACTGCTCGAGCAGTCCGTGTATATATGTATGTAACCGTGTCCTATGGTTTATAGCAGTCTATATATTGTATGTATGTTTGTATTTAAGTGGGTACGTTCCACCGTAGCGTATAAAGTATTGACCCGATTTTGCTGAACCTGAAGTACCAATCGATTCTATATTATGGTCCGGGTGACACAGGCTACATTTTTCACGAACAAATCAATATGAAACATGCATTACATCCAAAAAATGGGGGTCTCTGATTTTTTTTCCGTAGTCAAGTTTTTTTTTTAAAAGTGGAGCTTCTGAAAACTTCATGAATTCTAAAATAACCACAAAATCACTGTTATTAGGGACATCGTAGGCGAAATGCTTGGAATTTTTGTGTGACGGAAGTTCTGATTTATTTCTAGAGTAATGTATGTAATTAACCTTACATCTGTTAGTTATTGTACCTAAACCTTCTGGAGTGTGTCATAGATATAGTAAAAAGGGATGGCGATAAAATATTTTATAACTAGGTCAATTTTAAAATAAAATATTTTATGCTCGCAACTTCTTCCGCATGGATTTAGGTTTAGGGTAGAAAGATTTTTCGAAAATTGTTTGAACCTTGAAAGCGTACCAAACAGACAGAAAGACATACGCACAAATACACTACCGTACAATACCTATAAATCCTAAAAATGGTCTGATAATAATTATAGTACTTAATTTAAATATACCACAAAATATAGATCTGCCTTCGTGGATGTCCAGTAGGTACCAGGTTTATCATCTAGACTCTAGGGCCAAGGCAGACGGTCTAATTTTAGAGCAAGTGTGAACCTACGTAATAAGATGTATAGAACCCAAGAAATATAATCTTTACTTACAAATATTATAATTTTAAATGCGAAAGTGTTTGTCCGTTACCGTTTCATGGCACCGATAAAACATATGCTAAAGAAATAGCTTTCATCCTACAGATGGACGAATTATATTGGAGATTAAACAATTTCACGAAATATAAAAAGAAAACCAAAATCCTTGTGGACGGTATGGTATTAACCGATGGCGTTACCACTTACCATTAATATGACGTAATTAATTAAGGTCTAAGTGTAATATTGGTTGCTGAAATTCGGTCGGGAGGACATTATTAATTTTCTATGGAGTCGTATCGCGTCACGTTGTTTTCGTCGCTCATCTTAAATTCAGCAGTGAAAGCATACAAGCTGATGGCATAGAATGGAAACTATCAAGTCGTACGAGTTAGGACCATATAAGGCATGGCGGTCGCAGTTTGTTCCGCGAATCAACATGTAGCTGCACAACAAGTGTTCGGGAAGGATGCCAAATGTGCGAATCCGTCTAATTGACGACCGGTTTCATGCCGTCTGATCGCACTCCAGCCTGCAATCTGTTAGCTCGGGGATAAAACACTCGCCAGATTTGTGTTATTCGCTTTTAATACATTGTTGTTTTTATGGAAAACGAGAAAAGATGAAAACGAGGGAAACGAGATAGATGCATGAATTTGTTTTGTTTTGAAATACTATTACGGACGAGTCAACTTTACAGAGACGGACTACGCCCATAGTGGGCCCAGTGCGGTATTACTCAATGCCACCGGTGTCTGTTAAATGGTGTTATTTTGGGTTGGGGTTGACCAAATGTGCGAATTCGTGTAATTCACCGGTTACATGCCGTCTGATCGCACTCCAGCCGGCTATCTGTTAGCTTGGGTATAAAACACTCGTCAGATTTGTGTTATTCGCTTTTAATACATTGTTGTTTTTATGGAAAACGAGAAAAGATGAAAACGAGGGAAACGAGATAGATGCATGAATTTGTTTTGTTTTGAAATACTATTACGGACGAGTCAACTTTACAGAGACGGACTACGCCCATAGTGGGCCCAGTGCGGTATTACTCAATGCCACCGGTGTCTGTTAAATGGTGTTATTTTGGGTTGGGGTTGACCAAATGTGCGAATTCGTGTAATTCACCGGTTACATGCCGTCTGATCGCACTCCAGCCGGCTATCTGTTAGCTTGGGTATAAAACACTCGTCAGATTTGTGTTATTCGCTTTTATTACGTCATTGATAACTTAATAGAGAATTTACGACACAATGCATTATTTTATTTTGTCTTGATATACCATTACGCACGCGGCACGAGTAAACTGTACCCAGCGCGGCGGCAGAAATTAAGCCCGTAAGAGGCCCATGTGCGTGATCCGAATAAGGCTCCCGGCCATTGAGGTATTATGTCTCCCGGCTTATTTTATGGTATATTTTATTTTATGGTGTTTTTCTTTTGGTGTATGGGCAGAAATACCTACCTTAAAAATGGCGAATAATGAAAACAAACAAGATTACCTAATAACCGCGGCTGACACAAGGACTATTTTAATAAGAGTTTGTAGAAATTACTCTGTAGTAGTACCTAAGTATATAGTAATCTGTGTAAAAAAACTCTCAACAGCTTTCGATAGTTCGAAAGTAGAGGAAATTATTTCGAAATGCCATTATTTATAGTGTCGTCATACCTAAATTTCATTTGACCCAATTCGAGTCGTGATTTTACGATTGTGACGAATTTCCGATCCTAAATAAACTCGGGAAACACTCGCTAAATTTATATCGATGTTTTCTTACGAATGAAATTACGCAGTACACTACCAATGCAAGCGATTTTCTTTGACGGCATCTAAATATTATTGACTGATCTTTTAACGCACAGCTCAAACCACTGGACTCCGAATTATTAAGTTTAAAAAAAAATCAGCAGTATTGTATTAACCCTGTACCTACATAGTATTATTAAATACATTAAATTGTATAAGTATAGATTTCTAGCGCTCTTTCTAGTCACAATAATATGGCGGAAATTCATTCCTATTCAACAGCGCCCCAATCATGTAAGAATGGCCGATCAAACGTTAAAGATTGTCGTCAAAGTAAAATAAACCATAAATGCATTGAATTAGAGCTCAATTTCGTGTATCCATTCTTATACGTTAGAGTATCGTACACACCTAAACGTATAAGAATGGGAATTTGACGACGATCTTTAACGTTTGATCGGCCATCCTTACATGATTGGGGGGCTGGTCATTGGACGCATTAAACTGTGCAATCTTAACTATCGATCTTCAGTTCCAACTTCAAAGACGGCTGTTGCGTGTCAATTTTAATACTTTAAGTTTGCGGACGATGCGCTAGCGCCTAGACGTAGATCTTTCTATCATACTAATAGTGTGTTCGTTTGTTGGTTTGTCCTTCAATCACGCCGCAACGGAGCAATACCTAGATCTACTCATGTGTTTCAAGCGCCAAAATGGCGACACTCAGTGTACGAAAAATAAATAAAAAAACTGCATTTTTGTGGGGATGCTACTAGAGGTCAATGACCATCTAGTGTAGATTCTAGAACACAATAATTTGAATTCACTAGACTCTATAACACGCTCACAAATAGAAACATCCTTGAGCACAATGCAGTTAAAGCGATGCAATTTTAAAAAAGCAAATTGGCGTGCTTTCGAAATTCAAATTGTCGATCATGTCAAACTAGACGCGGCGATCGGTCCGCGTCAGGCCGCGGAAGCACGTTTCGCCCCAACGCGAAAATGGAACACAGCGGATATAATTAAATGTGGTCGGACAAATCGTTGGCGAGCAGCAACGCGCGAATTCGGTCAGCTATGGTAAACTTATGTATCGCAGCTTTTTATGTTCAATGACCTTAAAGCGACTATCGATAGTCTCTATCGACAACATTTCGGTCAATGGTGATTAATTGGTACTTTTTGCCTAGCCTTAACTGTGTTTGATTCGAGCAAGCTTTTATCCGATTGCGTGATCGCAAAAATGGGTTACTGGTTATATTTACGTAAATCGTGTCTTTATCGATATTCGCATAATGTGGGATTTTTCATACCTTCGAAACGACTGGATGGATTTGAATCAAATAAATGCTAAATGTCTTTTGATTCGCCTAAACCGTACGATGGCTCTAAGTTTTGGATTTATAAAACCAAAGTGGTAGTCGCAAAATACAATTTATGACCGTAAACCTTAGGCTTATTGAGTGGCACATCACTGAATTGGTCTTTTTCAAATTCAAATTCAAAAGTTTTTTGTTCAACTAGACTTTTTACAAGTGCCTATGAAATATGAATAGTCGAATGAATCTACCACTGGTTCGGAATGGCGTTCCTACCGAGTTTAAAATTAGAGTTTAAAATTGAGATCAGGATTCCTACATTGTACATAAGCTGTGTGTCTAATAACCTGAAGGTTCTGTATATAGACAAGATCTCTGCATATTTCTTGTTATTCAATAAATACCATGACATGCCACTGTGTAAAGCGCAGTCGAGCTTTTTTGAAAACTTTATTACTATCGTTTTTAGAAATTCATACCAAAATTGATTTAAGTACTTAGTTGGGTGATTCTTTGAAACACAGTTTTGCCATGATCTTCGCTGAAGAACTCATTAAAATAATCTTCTTATTGGACATACATTTCAGATTTTATGTTAAAGGTAAATATCTATCGAGGCATGATGTAACTAATTGCAGTTCTAAATAAATAAAAAATTTAAGCCTAAAGAAAATAGTTAAAACTAATTAATCTGGCGCGTCCGAATGACGCTTTGGTGTTCAATTATACTATTTTTTGCAATAAATTGTCGCAATATAATAAAATTAGCAAGTTATATCGATATTCCAATATATATTAGTTAGTATTTCCAAATTAAAAAACAAAATAACTAAATAATCTTGAAATTATAGTACACGCGACTAAAGTAATCATTCATCTGGCCCAATAAGTCTACAAGGGAATTCAACGTTAACTCTAAATTTTTCCATTGTAAACCGACTCTTGATGTTTCGCGCGAGTGAAATACCGGTCTATCATACGGAGCGCACGTTCACGACGCGTATTTTGGCGAAATTTACGATATCAACCTGCTTGATCTGGTATTTGTAAGGTAAGTAGGATAATCAATCTGGCATTGTTTATGAATAATATTCAAGTGTATTTTAATGTTTTGTAAGAACCAGTTTCCCTTATCAGGTTGTATATTACTGTTAATTACTCTTATGATTTTAAAATTTGATAAATAACTGGTCAGGATTCGATTATCTTCAAATTCTTCATTAATCTGGTCCTCATTAGTCTGGATTTATCTGGCTCATAAGACCAGATGAATTCAAAATACATCAATTAAAATTAGAATTAGAATTAAAACAGTCAAATTTATGTGGTACAACGTTCTCTCCCGCTTCTAAACATAGAGGATAAGAAAGCAACCAAGCAGGCAATACGCATGATACGTTGACAGTGCTGATAGAAGATTTGTGTGCTGTTGTGTTGTGGTGGTGCGTATTGCCTGCTTGCTTTTTCTGCATGCAATTGAGTTGATTGAAACGATTTAAAAGAGTCTCATTTACACCTTATCTAGTTAAAAAGTCTGCAAAATCTCATTCTTCTGCCATTTTCATCATTCATCTGACTGATAATTCATCAGCTCACTCTAAATCATAAGTTACTGGGAACAAAGCAGTGCGTTTTAAATACTTAAGTTAAATACATTTAATGACCTAGATAAACTAATATTTAAACTTATATCTAATACTAAAAATAAATTTAAACCAGACGAATTAGTCCCCTCGCTTTCAAAGAATCACCCAGTTACTCTTTAAAATACCTTGAAAGGAAATATTGTAGGCAAGAGAGCTCCAGGCCGCAAAAGACGCAAGTGGTTAGACGATATAAGGCTTAGTCAAAAAAAATTAAAGAGAACTTAGAAGCTTTTCGCGTGAAATTTTAATTCGAGGAAGGCACACGGTAATGATGATGATGATCATACTAGTCTGCGATCATACTAATCATGCTAATATTATAAATGCGAAAGTGTGTCTGTTTGTTGGTTTGTTGGTTTGTTGGTTTGTCCTTCAATCATGCCGCGACGGGGCAACGGATCGACGTGATTTTTGGCATATTGTGTATAGTTGAGGACCTGGAGAGTGACATAGGCTACTTTTTATCCCGGAAAATTAAGGACACGGGAATATAAAAAATTGAACCACGCGGACGAAGTCGCGGGCATCAGCTAGTGATCTACAAAAGATGATAAATAAAGATGATGCTTGACGGTAGATAAATGATGATACTATCACGGCCACACATCGACACAAATAACAGCGCCCTAGATGGTCCGCACACTATCAGAAATGGGTCGCAGACTAATTCCACACTATACCTACCACGTGCGATAAAAACCCGGTTTCCGCATTTTGGCAAATCTTTTGAAAACACGCTGTTCAAATAAGTAGCACAGAATTAGGTAAAGTCGTACTCTTTTTTGACTCATTTTTGTTGTTTTGTGTATTTTTCCGCAACGCCTTTTATCTGGATTCTAGGATGTAAACAAAATTATATAGATAAGTAAAGATAATCGGTATCCTTACTAATATTTGTTTGTTTGCTGGTTTAACCTTCAATCAAGCCGCAATAGAGCAACGCAACGGATCGACGAGATTTTTTGATTGTGATTGTGTAGTTTCCTTAGTTTAGTAGGTGAGGTACACTGAGAAAAAAGACCTTCCGAAATACGGAAGGTATTACCGTCCCTTTTGACTCAGTAGGAAATTTACCTTTCAACTTGGAAGGATATTATTACCGTCCAAAATTTCCTTCCAAACAATGTCTGCCTTCTATTTTGGTGGGTAATACGTACCTTCCAAATTTCGGTCGGAAATTCCTACTGAGTCAAAAGGGAAGGTAATTTTTGGAAGGAAAATATTAAATAAATGACGGTAAAAATACATACCGTGGTCATATTTGTTCGGTAAATATAAATAACCTTCCAAATCTAGAAGGTAAAGACATAATATTACCTACCTAAGGCGAAGGCGAATACGGAGCGGGCTTTCCCCCCCCCCTGGCGCATGCTCTGATATGCGCTTTCAATGAATGTCCTAACTAGGTGGAAGCACCATTTGCCACGATGCAGGTACCGATACAAGCGGACTTGGCGATATATATGTGTTTGACCGGCGCCACCCTATACCGCGAGCCAATATACGCGTGGCGACATCTAGTGGTCGGGTCGGGTACTACATTTGGTGTTACAATTTATATTATTCGTTTTCCTTCCGATACCGAAATATTCCAATTTGTTTGGAGAGATATTATCATCTAATTTAGAAAGATGTTCCTTGTGTTATTTTCTCCAAATGTGATCCATCTAATTTGGATGGTAATTCCTTCCAGCGAGCCTTTCTAATCCCTTCGTTTTTGATGGAATAGTAATGTCACTTCATTTCCTACTAAATAAGAGGGTAAATATCCTTTAATTTCGAGGGTAAATATGCGTTTTCCTTCCGACACTGTTCCTACCGAAAAATTATAATTGATTTAGAAGGATATTATCATCTAATTTAGAAGGATACTCCTTATGTGATCCATCCAAGTGTGATCCATCTAATTTGGATGGTAGTTCCTTCCAGCGAGCCTTTCTAATCCTTTCTTTTTTGATGGAATAGTAATGTCAATTTATTTCCCACTAGTTAAGAGGGTAAATATCCTTCAATATCAGAAGGTTAGCTGAGCTTTCCTTCCGACAACTTTGGATTTGAATTCAGAAGGGCATTAACATCTAATTTGGAAGGATAAATTTGGGAGGAATTATTATAATGCATCCTTATTTAGTAGGAATATTTAGCTGGAAGGAAATTCCTTCTTGGTTAATTCCTTCCAACAAATTTCCTTCCTTTATGTTCTTCCGTATTAGACGGATAAAATTCATTACCTTCTAAATATCGGTAGGAATTTGGCAGTTCCCCGATTCAGAAGGTAATCGGTGGAAGGAAAAGACCCAATTTTGGAAGGAATCGGTTTTAGAAGGTAAAAATCGGAAGGTAAACAAGGAAATTTTTCTCAGTGTATACTTAGCCCGTCAACCCGCATTGGAGCAGCGTGGTGGGTCTAAGCTCTAATTCCCTCTCTCTCCTACGAGAGTGGAGGCCTGTGCCCAGCAGTGGGACGTTAATGAGCTGTAGTGGTGGGTGGTGGTGGTGGTATACTTAGTTGAGGACCTAGAAAGTGGCATAGGCTTCTTTTTATCACTATAAACAAAGAGTTCCCCGGGATTTTTAATTTTTAATCAACATGGGCATCATTTAGATAAATAAATAAACGATTTCTGTCACTAATAGTAGAAAACATAAAGCACTGATATCATTCGGTTGGTTTTATTCCAATTTTATTGATGCTGCAACAGAAACACGTCGGCCAGGATGTAGCGGCCTTGCATCCAGTTAACATTATGGGTCACGTTATTATCATTGAAATGTCCTCTACGATCTCGTCTAAACCTTAATGTAAGTTTTTTTAAGTTAAAAAAACAGAAAACACGTTCAACCAATCCTAACTTTACCTAATGTAATTAATTTAAGTACCTAGGACTCGTCAAAACAAACCAAACGAGCTTAAACTCGAGGGGCTAACAAGAAGTAATAGAAGAGTCCCACTTTCCACCTCCTGGTTTTGTCAGATCAGCTCGATGGAACCAAATTATTGTATTTCATCAGTATCTATACTAATGTTATAAATGCGAAAGTTTGGATGGATCATGGATGTTCGTTACTCAATCACGCCAGAAAGGCTGAACGGATCTGGCTGAGATTTGGCACAGAGATACGTAGGACAACTTGTGATAATTCGAATCTACCACCGGTTCGGAAAACTGATTCTACTGAGAAGAACCGGCAAGAAACTCAGCAGTTGCAAAAAGCAATTATACTTAGTACCTGTTAGGTACTACTACAGTAAGTAGTACGTGACCCACGTTGAATAAATAACTTAAGACTTTGACTCTAAATCCTCCTATAATCTAAATAATCTCCAATAATTCTACCATTATATTATGTGATCATAGGACGGATTAATGAAAGGGGCTATACCCTCAGAAAAGAGGAATATGAAGCAGGGGAGAGATGCTTGGCGATTGGACGTCTGTTGGTTGAGACGATGAAACGCAGTTGTAATTCAGAGTGCATTGTACGATTAATCCCTAAGATTCAGTACGTTGACTGATCTGAAAATACATCGGAAATTGTAAGTATAATTAAATACATGCGATGTTTAGTTGTACAAGATATTTTTAAATCCTAGCGATTTCAATGGAAAACAACTTAAATGCTTTTAGAGTATCTCGGAAAGTGCAGCGCTGGCAGAGCTAAGGCCCGTATTGATTAATAAAGCGACATCAGCTAAGAAAGGGTTCTTAAGTGTCGGTCAGTCTACGGTAAAAACCGGTTTTAAGCATAAATTGACAAATACTTGTAACTTGTTTCATGATCATAACATGATCTTATTTCACCCCTAGGCAGTGCCTTGTAGCATATTGTGTCATGGGTGCCTAGTAGGCACCCGCACACATGACACAATATACTATTGTTCGCTAAAATTTAAGATGTGATTAAAAACTTAAAGTACATTAAATGTCTGACAAAACAAGTAAAGTACGATGCGCGTTTATTAAATCTTGTCACTTTTTAAGACCAAAAAAGGCGCTTACAAAAGCTGCTAAGAAAAAGTAAAGTAGGGCGCGCCTGAGCAATGAACCTCGAGAATTATACCTACCACAACGAGGTAGGAGACAATTAATGTTCTGATCAAAATTAATAGAACAATTACTTAATATGCCAAAAAAATAAATGTAAGAGAAAAGTCAACGATTAAATTATGAGTTTGATTTAGAATAATTAACATGCTAAAGAAGAAAATTGCTCTTTATAATGTTATAAATTAGTGTCTTGGTATGATCTTAATATCTTTTTCACCAGATTATAGTTAAAAATGATTAAATCGTTTTAGAATAATAACCATGCTACAGAAAAGTTGCTTCTTTGTTTTACTTATGATTAGTGTGATCTTAAGGGCCCGGCGACCGCCGCTCGCAACTTCTACTCGAACCGCAAATATAAATTTGCCGGTATATTGCTATCCCTATTTGGCTGAAGACACATGATCGCGTGCAACCGCGATAGCAATATGAGCGTACAGAATTTGTTATACATTTAGTCTTGTTCCGTGAATACCAAAAATGATGAATGAAAAATTGTTGTGTTTTTAACTTCGTGTTGTTATTCTGTAACTTGACAATATAGGCTATGTTCCTGATCTATTAGTACGTGAGATATCGTTGGTTTTAATATGAAACAAATAAGGAGAAAACATGTCGTTTATGTCGCAAAAACATGCAAAACGCAATGTGCTTACATTTAATTTTGGGAAAGTATTTAGGAAAAATAATTATGCAGGGACCTAGATAAATACAAGTTCAATCTTAATAATCGCATAATATGGAGGAAATATGCTCGAATTACTAATTATTTTGGTATTACGTTTGTATGAGCAATTAGCCCTCCGCTGGCGCCTTAATATTATAATTTTCTCCAGATTAACAGATCTGCTGCGTAACGCACACGTAGGCAAGCATGTGTTTGCCAAGTAAACAAACTATAATGATTTGGCACCACCCTAAGCTTTTTCCACTTCGAGATAAAATGTAGATAATTATTCGCGTACTTCGTGTTCTAAGCCTCGTTTACACTGTGAGAGTATGTAAGCGATAGACTGCAGATGACTTAATAATCCTTTATTTACATTCAAGGAGGAAACAGGTACCAACGTTAGGTATATTTAAAAAACAAAATATCGCTCTTCTTTGGTTATAATTTGGTTCCCACAAATAATAACATTAACGTCTATTCTGCACTTTCACTCCACGAATAAGTACTGATTTAGGACTTTTTATAATCTTACTGTCTTGTTTAGAAGCTCTGCCATTGGCATATGTATTGAAATAGTTGAAGTTTATTGAAATAGTTGAATAAGGTTTTTGAATCCCGCAGGAATTCTTTAATTAAAGGATTTCTTTCAGACATTGTGGCGTGAAGCAGTAACAAACATCCACATACATGTACATACCCATAAACATCCTAACTTTCACATTTATAATATTACCTAATAAAATACTTAACTAATTTGTTTATCGTTTACTGCATGTAGAGCCAACTCTCTTTATGTAAATGGGGCTTTCAATGAGCGTCATATTATAGAACCATACAACTCTCTAGAAACAAATCACTGGACCAGAATGCATTACGCGATTACCGAACTTATCAAGCATTCGCCTTGAAGACTGTTTGACTCTCATCAATGTGTATTTGCTGTGGTTACTTTGATTCGCAGAGACCTGAGCACAAGTGCCGCGGACGCACACATTAATGCTCGCATTCGTATTGTGAATAAACATCGTAATGTAGCAGATAAACTAGGATGTGAGCCAAGACGAAAATATGCCACGGCGCGTTTTTCCATTGGATTTTGCGCTTTGGAAACGGGCTGTAGTCCCCACTGCCGCCCATTGTTGATTTGACGGTATGCGATAAGGCGATAAACGGATTTCACTAACACCCTTGCACGTGGAGACGCGGCGTTATCTAATCCTAATGTCATCTGCCATCACCCAGAAATATCTGCAGTTTTTTATGACTGAGACGGCTGCTCAGTGCTCGTTCAAAAGAAACGATGGCTTGTTGCATAACTGAGAACGTTGCTTTGTTTTATTAGTCGAGCTTTTGTGTAGTCGTCTTCACTTTTTAGGTATTCTTTAGCTTTAAATAACTTGTGTACCTAACTGTTGATGATCATTGTTGTGTTCTGTTTGTCCTGCAAGGTCGCACGTGGTGATTCCACATCACAAGATAGGTCGATGCACACGCGTCAAGGTGGGTACGGAAATTTTCATTCAAACGCCAGTTCTATTTACATCGCAACAAATTACAAGTGGCGCATCGCACTTCCTGCACTGACGTACGGAACCTTCGCGGGTTTGTGGGGTTTACGAGCTCGAAACAACATTCCCGTTATAGGTACGCCAAGCGTAACTAACCGGCTTATCTTATAACTCATAAAGAGTCATAAGACAAACTGTATTATTTGTAGGTTTTGAACTGTTGGTTTGTTCTGAGTTGGTGTCTTTGCAAGAGTTGAGGATATCACCGTGTTTACGTTTGTTCACTGTCAGAGTGTTATCTGTGATGTGAGCGTAGTGTGGACTGCGCGTGCGCAGTCTATTTGTGTCGGGCGGTTACATAAAACAGTCCTCACCTCCTCTATCTTGAGGCTCTTGCGGACCACCTTGCGGGTGACCGCGGTCTCGTAAGATTCCTCGATTGTCTCCGCCATGGTTGCAATACGCGAGGGGCGCGGGCGTCGCGCGCGGTAGTTTCGGCGGTACTGAGGATTGTGCGGTTATTTTTAGTTTTCGGCAGCCGGTCGGCGTGGAGCGGTTGGATCGCCCGAATACACTGTTCTCGGGATTCGGGGTTGATGGAACTCGGGACGTTTAGTTGTATCACTCACAGAGTCATAGAGTCGATGCGGGCGCCCAACGAACATTAAGGTTAATACTTATGCGCTCATTCAATGTAGCAGGACCTGCGGCGGAGTCGAGGAGACTTCGAGGAGGAGTCGAGGAGGTGTTGAGGCAGCAAGTGTTGATGTGGCATTGAAGCCGAGATGCAGCTTGCTTGACTTCGCTGCCATTTTAGAGAGAAATTGTAAGCCCTTGACTGTGAGAGAAGATGCAGTCGAAGATAGGAATCGCGCTGACCTAAAGGGCGTGCTTCCCACACCACACACCCAATAGGTTTCTTTGCGGCATCATAAACGCGAAATCGCTTGGTGGCACTGGCACGCCTTTGCCGATACTATCATCAATCATTGTTATCATCATTCAACCCATTACCGACTTACAGACCATGAGTCTGCTCTCAGAATGGGAAGGGTTTGGCCATAGTCCACGCTGGCCAAGTGCGGATTGACAGTCTTCACACACCTTCGAGAATATCATGAAGAACAGCAGGGGCATGCAGGTTTCCTCACGATGTTTTCGTAAGGTAAGTTTGTTGTAAGGTAAGTTAAGGTGGTACCACCACCACCACTACAGCTCATTAACGTCCCACTGCTGGGCACAGGTCTCCACTCTCATAGGAGAGAGGGAATTAGAGCTTAGACCCACCACGCTGGCCTGCTCCAATGCAGGTTGGCGGGCTCAGGCGGAAGGGCTTCAGGCGGAAGGTGGTACACTCATTACAAATTGAAAAAAAATACGGTTGTCTGTAAGTCGGTTTACGGACGATAATTTTACTGCGACGTTCCAGTAGCAGAACTATTCGAACTGCTAGTTCTGACGTCACGCGAGAAGGGAGATAAATGTGTCACAAGCCAACGCTTGGGCCATCGACCATACAACCTTGTTCCGCGCTCTCACTTGCACGCTCAGGCTCAGGCGGAACGTGACACTTTTTCGTGCGTGCAGCCGGTGTTCATCGATTTATAAGACGTTATCACGTCAAAAACCACAAAATGGCAAAGCTGAAGGGAATCGAACCTAGTACCTCCAGCTTATAAGAACACAGCGCTCACCACTACGCCAGAGGGGTTGGATAGGTAGGTACAGTTCAGTGTGTAAAATGTGAACCTAGTTACTAGCGAGCATTCACCAATTACTCAGCTGTTCAATGCCCCGAACAATAATTATTGTTCGGTCGTTGTCTTCCTGTATTATTTCCTGCAGGGCGATCGGCTAAAAATGACAGTGTAACGATCGCAATCACTCTTCCACTATTGGACAAAATCCATTGACGCAGCAAGAATACCATAAATTCAGCCAATCACAACAATTGATACTGTAACAATGATTGATGCAGGTTTTACATAATCGCCCTGCTGGATCACTCACTTTGACGATGATTTACTCTCGATGACGGCATGAGTCATGTCATGAAATGTAGGCACATGCCTACATTTTATTCTTGAAATATTGTTTCGGGTGATAACGTTTTTACCCCCCCAAACGCTTACGAAATTAGACAATTTTGGTCTCATTAGATTCAGTACACCTTAATCTAGGCTCGTACGTTTTATTTTTTTAGTATTTTAGTTTAGTTAAATTTTAAAAAATTAAAATACTCGAGGAAGTTTTTAGGTCAAAAATATGGATATTTAGACGCTAATAACTTTTAACATAAGCAATATTTCTTTAAAATTAAAACGTACGAGCATAGTTCTTCATTGTATCTGCAACATTTCTAAAAATTATGAAAATTAAAAAAAATTATAAAAAAAGGTACTTACTTAACATTTACGGGAAGAAAAACGTTATCGCTTTTTGTATGAAAATCTACAACTAGACGTTTCTCTTAACGTGCGGAGGTCCCGGGTTCGATGATTCGATCCCCGGCAGGGTCAATTTGGGAATTTTTAATTTCTGATTTTTCCCTGGTCTGGCCTGGGCTTTGGCCGTGGCTAGTTACCACCCTACCGGTAAAACGTGCCGCCAAGCGATTTAGCGTTCCGGTACGATGCCGTGAAGAAATCGAATGGGGGTATGGCCATGCCCCTAACAGGTTAGCCCACTACCATCTTAGACTGCATCATCACTTACCATCTGGTGAGATCGCAGTCAAGGGCTGACCTGTAGTGAAAAAAAAATGCCTATATAATATGCAGCATTAGTCGCATAAAGGCTTGAAAGGGATGGTTAGATGGTTTCTACACGGCAACATATCGGAATGCTAAATCGTTATGTAGGTACATCTTTGCTAGTATAGGATAGTAACAACCATCGGCCGAAGCCTCCCACCGCCAGACCATATAAAATTCACAAATTGAGAATTCCCCACCGGGGACCGAACCCGGGACTGCAATCTGATAATACCATGGCGGTCACCACTTTTTTTTATTTTTTTATCAACTACAAGTTAGCTGTTAGCTCTTGACTGCGATCACACCTGATGGTAAGTGATGATGCAGTCTAAGATGGTAGCGGGCTAACCTGTCAGACGTATGGCAGTTATACCCCATACCCCGGACCCCCTAAATCCTAATCGGTTTCAACACGGCATCGTACCGGAACGCTAAATCGCTTGGCGGCACATCTTTGCCGGCAGGGTGGTAACTGCCAGGGATCGAACCCGGGACCTCTCACGTTAAGACAACAGCGCTCAACACTGCTCCAGACAGGTCGTCAAAGGGTATTATTTTGGTCCAGACGCAGCCGCCGATGACTCGTAGCGACGCCCTCACGAGACGTTTTAATATGCATGTTATGTCCATTGAAGCTGGGAAACAAACAAAGATTTTGTTGTTTTGTTATTAAATTGAATGTTGGACATCATAGCATTCAAAAATTTAAAAAAAAAATGGCAGTCATAGGGACTGCCGATAGTAGTGAAAACGATTTTTTTTTAATATTTTTTTTTTTAAAACAAAAAAATATTAAAATATAAACCTTTGGCATTAAAGTTCAATTACGAATGTAGGTAGTATAGGTATTTATATTTAAGATACTTCATTAATATACCATTGGTATACTTATGTCATTTTAGTGTTCGTCAGCCGAGCGATCGCGTAACTTCTGCATCAATCATTGTTACAGTATCAATTGTTGTAATTGGCTGAATTTATGGCATTCTTGCTGCGTCAATGGATTATGTCCAATAGTGGAAGAGTGTTAACCAATCAGAGGTGATTGCGATGTATCAATGATTGATGCAGAAGTTACGCGATCGCTCTGCTGGTGCACTTCCAACCAGTGTTTAAAAACACGTTGTCAGGGGATTAAAAAAGGGGGGCAATGATATCATTTCATATTTAAACTATTAGCTATCAGAAAAAGCCATGTACGGTTTTTTTTCATCACCATTACAATCATATCTAGATGCTATTAGGATAATAAAAATAGGTACCTAATACCTATCTCTTTTCCTCTTATTGTACTCGTAAGTTACTCGAGACAAAACGATAGAAATAAATAAATATCTGGATATTATGTCAATAAAGTGATTTTTTTTTAATAATTAGAGAACATCATTGCTTGAAACGCATCTAGAGAAAAAGAGGAATTAAATTAATTCTGCAACCGGATTTAACAGAATGTTTCATGGATTTATGTTTCCTTCCAAATACCTAACAACTTAAATCTGTACAGGTTTGTTTCCCTTCGGCTTTGGGTAAATGCTGTTATTTATGGCCAGACGCAGCTCTTTGTGGCTTCGAACTTCTGTTGCACGTCAACATGCTAAAATTATGTACCTACTGCAAGTAACTATACTGTGATGCCTAGCTATGTGATTGAGTACAATCATTTAGTCGTAGAGGGACTGAGGGATATTTTCAACCCACATATACCTACTTATGTAAATGATATATGGGTGGGTACTCTGGGTAGGTAAGTAAATTCAGTCAAAGGACTCAAAAGAAACATTTTTCCCCTTTTTCTTTAAAATAAGAATAAGTATCTACATTCAAACATTTTGGAAGTAGGTAGGTACCTGAGCCCGGAATCGAATCAACTAAAAATGCAAAAAATAATTTATAAAAGAAACTACTTACTCAACATGATAATTGAGTAAGTAGACCAGCTATCTTAAAATTAAGGAAGGCCATTATTCAAATTACGTAATAGGTAGATAATTAAATTACTGCAGTATGCAATTTTGCTACCACGGTTATTACGATAGATACCTATTGTCAGGATTATCGACTACCTATTCAAAAATTTAATATCACATTTGGCCGAACAATGTTGTATTCTTAATATTAGGTACACACATAAGATATTTCTTTAAAATATACATAGTTCGCGAACTATACAAATGTATTAACGGTTGGCTAGAGCCTAGAACTCAATACTAGAGCGGTGCAATGACGTGTAGCGCCATCTGTCTGCGGGTTTATGCGTTATTATTTTTAAAACTGAACTACATCTGTGTTTACACCAATTATTGAGTTTGTGTATAAAGTATTATACATCTTTTTGAAAAAGGAATACGCATTTAATATGCAGTTAAGATTATTAAATAAAAAGACGAAAACCGACGAGGCCGTATGAGCTTGATGCCTTTGCTTTTCCGACAAAAAAATATTAGTCTGGGAATTTGCCGCGTTTTTGTTTTCTTCAAATACATAAACGTTAAGTTTATTTTAATTTATTTTTATAAATAAGTTAGTGTTCTTAAAATACGTTACGATGTTAAATCAAAGCGACAGTGACAGTGTTTTGTCGGATTCCATCAGTGCAAATGCTGCCGCAATTATAAATAATTTGCTTCCAACAAAATCCAAGGAAAATTATTTAAAAACTATAAATGTACCAAACAAAAATGTAACTCTCTCTATCAATAATTGGACCAATGTTTCGAATGTTAACTTTTACTTTTAATTGTCATTATTTTGAATAAATGCTTATCTCATATTATTATTGTGTTAATTTTTTCGCAAATGGTACGAAAAGTAGAGTATTTTCCTCGGTGATAAAGCTGTCTTAGTCTTGGGTGAACTTAAATCGTCACCCGCGACAGAAGACACTGCTTTATCCCCATTGACTTATATGTATACATATAAGTCAATGTTTATCCCCTTGGTTAATAATCTACTATTATACATTACATTTGAAATTTATCGCGCCATCTCAAAATGACCAAGATGGCAGCCTGAAACGTGACTATTTTACATTAAATTTTTGTATCGCGGCGTTGTATGCAAAATTACATTTGTTTATATTATCTTTTATTTGAAATTTAAGAATTCATCTATTCTGTGGAAGCACCTTTCCGTAAGACACCTTTTTAAAATAGATTGAAATTTATTTCCGGTGTGGGCAGTAATGTAGTATTAATTCTATAAATGCAATGTGGTCTCGGCTTAAAACTGACTGCCGCATGCTGCTTAAGGCCGCAAAACTAACATTTTGATTTGTGGCATGCGGGCATGCCACGTAGTCGCATGTTGTTGCTTCAGCATAAAACAGCCTTAAAATAGACTTGAAGAGTAAGGTAGGGTACATCAATAAACACACTCAATTTTAAACCAAATTTGTATTTTCATTTCGTCCTTAAATTTATAACAACATTAAATAAGCTTATTCAATAGATTACTTAGGCGTGGCACTTAACTATTTTATTATAAAAATTACGTACCTTAAATATTATATCCAATAACTCGGCCAGTAAATGCCTTCATCACAAAACGAAAATTGTTTGAATATCTAACCTACAAAAATTTCTAATTTTATATACAGGTGTAACGAATCATTTAAAAAAAAAATGTTCAGCAATTATATAAAATGTGAACTTATGAAAAATAGATGAATTCATTACACCCCTTTATATACAGATGATCTACTAACTCTATCTACCTACACACATTCTTAGTCAATTGTCTTTTGTGAGCACATAGTTTTCTTTAATAAAAAAGAATACAAAATAGGTATATAACCCGTTGAATATATTTGTTTACCTTATCCCCTTTACTTTCCCCCTGCATTTTACGTCTCACTTAACCATTCGGTACAATTAATAATTCGAAAGTGTACATAATATATTGTTATTAAAATGTTTTCCCTATATGACAATTGTTTTATTATCCATTATTTAAATTAAATATATAAAGATGTTAATGATAATACATTTTTTTCCACTTTTCTGGTTAGCTTTACCATCACTATCAGCGAGATATCACAGGTACACAGATATTTTCAACGGGTTAATGCATGGACGCGATGAATCGTGCATTTTGGCAACATTTTTGGCTCCTTCCCCAAATTAAATGAGACAGTAATTAATTTTTAACAACAGCTTACACCATCCATTAATTGGGCCATACAATCAAATATTTAGAATTATATTTTTCACGGGACAGAAATTGGGATTTTACCTTGTTATTTTATGTGGCCTAATTAATGGACATTCGATAATTAAAAAAGGTTTGAAAGTTAAAGATTTGAAAGTTGATAACAACGCTAAACAATAAATATCACAATTCGGGCATAACATAACTCAGATATTATCGGATTACAATGTCACTATATTCATATAAAAGAGACAGAATGACATACAAATTATCTATGAGTAAGTACTAGATGATGCCCGCAACTTCCTCCGCGTGGATTGCGGTATTTGGTTCCCGCGGTAACTCTTTAATTTTCCAAGATAAAATATAGATTATAAGTTATCTCTATTCCAAATTTTACCCAAATCGGTTTAATCGTTGTGGCGTGATGGAGTAACAAACATCCAAACTTTACATTTATTATATTGGTAGGATGTTTTTATACAACTAAGTATTGCCAGACAGGTAATCTTTTTATTACTCAATATTATCAACAAAGAAAATATTTTGGGTTGATTCATATTAAATACTCTATTATTATTTATTAATGTTTATCTCGTGTAGTCACACGGGCAACAAATAGTTTACTTTCAATACAAATATTATCCTAGTGTTTAAAACGAGAACTATGAAATTAAGGTAAAATATGTATTTATGTTAAATTAGAAAGAATATTATACTACTGAGCCAAAAATCGTACGAGACCACTCGACATACTTTACTACTATAAAATGAATGAATTTACAAAATACAATTAGATACTATAGACTAGACCAACAATATTAATGTTCAATGAAAACTGTAGTGTTATAAAAAATTATATATTTTCATTATAATATTGGTATTAAATACAAGAAGTATTACAAATATAGCACGCCTCAATGTGAATTAAAGTCATTTGTGTTGTATAATATACATAATATACTAGCTGAAGCCCACGACTTCGTCCGCGTGGTAGGTTTTTCGGTTCCCGATGGAACTCTTTAATTTTCCGGGATAAAAAGTAGCCTATGTGCTATTCCAGACTTTAATCTATCTCTGTGCCAAATTTCATCCAGATCCGTTTAGCCGTTGGAGCGTGATTGAGTAACAAATATCCATACATCCACACATCCATACATCCATACATCCATACATCCATCCAAACTTTCGCATTTATAATATTTATTTGATTATAATACTCCACATACTTCGCACACATTGAAAACCTTTGGGGGGAAAATACAAAATACAAATTCGTTCTTTAGTGTGATTAAAGTAAAAGTATACATATAAATAATATACATAACGTTACACAATCAGCGTAACCACGATTGGGCTGTTTACCCTAAATTGCTATTAGAATAATAATCAACTGTAAGATTATAAAAAAAAATGTTTAAACAATATCATTTTTGATCTTTCTATAATTATAATATAATGTCAATTGCGTGGATTAATAAAGAGTTGATTACTTTTGTGTCATAGTTATGTAGACAGATTGTCTATGACTTTGTATATAATTTATTATGTTACTAAATTTATAAGTAACAAAATATAGTCAATCATAGTCATTACTTCATAAGGCTGTTTTACGCCAGAGCAACAGAAAGCGACATCAGGCCGCATACTCCAAAAATTCAAAATGTTACAAAAACAACAGTGTAATAACGATGTCTCTGAATGAAAAAGACTGCCGCATGCTGCTTAAGGCCACAGAATGAACTTTTCCATTTGTAGCATGCCAAATTGTCGCATGCGCTTGCTTTGGTGTAAAACAGCCTTTAGCTGCACATTTGGCTACGATCGCTTGAGCATAGTTATGCTCATAAAAGCATTTATGGGCTTCTACTTCAAAAGGCTTCCATGAATTGTTTTGCTATAGTCGCGCTGCACCCAAACGATTTGAGACGACGTTATGAGCACTGAATCATAATGTTAACCGATATAAATCATTAAGGGCACCGAAATGCTTTATTTACATATTATTATGATTTCGTATCGATAGTTTAAAAATTGAGATAATAGGATGTTTGGAGTTCTTTACGTATGAGTATTGATCGTAGATGATATTATTACTGTTACAATTGACGTAGTTTAGTGCAATAAAATAGTATATTTTGTGACTTAATATTGTCCTTATATTTACTGTGATCGATCACTGAAGATAGAAGATTTATAAGGCAGATAAATGCATAGTTTTTTTTTATTTCTGTATCGGTAAAATGGTCTATTTTAAATGTGCAATTAATATTTAATTTTATTTGTGTTTTATTAACCTTTGAGTCTACTGAAAAACATTGAAATACACGTGTGTCTTAAATAAAATAAAGGTCTCGGCGCTACTCAAACCTTTGCGTACGGTTCGGGCTTGAAACTTCCGTTTTGACTTTATTTTAAATTACAATAATAATAATTAAATTCAATTGAAATTTAAAATTGATTTACCAAAATAGCACATCTTACACTAAAAACTCCTAAGTAATATATTTTTCTCTTACACACTCGGTAAGAAAGCGGTTTTATAGCAAAACGGATGAAAATATTCTTGTTAATGTTTGAGTCTACGTAGATATAAAAAAAGTCTAAATAATTTCGAATTTCGATGTAGGTACTATTTCTTCATTATATGATTGAAATAAAAAGGCGATTGCGGAAGACCAACGTGATTGAGCAGATAAAAATTCCATTACAGACAAAATAATTTTTATTGATGAGAGGTAAATTTATATTGTTGAGGATTAAATTGAAAATACCGTGCTATCATAAAATTAAATTGAACTTCGGTTGTAGGTAGGTACAATGTTTTGGCCCGATATTTTTACGAACTTAAAATCGATTGATTTTTAGTCTATGTGTTTTCACGGCTGTACTGTACTTAAGAAGTGGTAACGCTTTTCATAATTTCGTTTATTGATAATATTGTTTAATTTTAAGGTTTTATTTAAATAAAGTTAAAAATAATGGGGCTGATTCTGTAGTGCACAATCTCTAAACTGAACTAAAATTAGAGCATCATAAATATTGCTAACCCTTTCATAATACTCCCTGCGGAAAGGGACAGAACTAGATTTAAAGCTGCCATTTTAGTTTAGTTTAGAGATTGTGTTATACAGAATCAGCCCCAATAGCTGGTATTTCCAAAGTAGCCCTTTGCCACGTCGCATCCATCATCAATGGAATGGGCAAACCGGTCAAGAAACGTTGATACAGTCCTTAAAATAACATCTTCATTACACATTATCTTCAAAGTAAAAAAGTTCTAACGTGAACTTGGATAACCAAATGCTAGTCCAACAAACTTATCTGACTCGGTGACAGCGTCGCTAGTATATCATCATCATCATCATCATCTCAGCCTGCGGACGTCCACTGCTGAACATAGGCCTTTCCCAAAGAACGCCACCACACCCGGTCCTCAGCCTTCCTTATCCAGCCACTTTCCGCCACCCTCTTAAATGTCGTCGGTCCATCGTGCTGGAGGGCGCCCCACACTACGCTTACTTATACATAACTCGGATATTTATATAACCGTTAGCAAGCTGAAGTGGCAGTGGGCGGGCCATGTCTGTAGAAGGAGCGATGGCCGCTGGAGCCGGAAAGTTTTAGAGTGGAGACCGCTAGTATATATGAAAAATAAAATAAAAACAAAACTAAACAGGCATAATAATTCCAATTTTGGCCACCGGGTCAGATAAGTTTGTGGGACTACAGATGTACTAATTCAGTTACTGCCGATATTGTCAGACTACTACACTTACAGAACTCTAAACAAGGTGTCATTTCGTGTGTTTCAAGCAACTTACACTCTCTAGCATCCAAATCAGCATCCTATAACTAAACTGTAACGTTGAAAATACGTCTGTTTTTCAATAAACCACCACTGATAAATCTCATCTAGGTGGCAACACCTTTCTATATTATTAATTCTGTTTTTTTTAGGTTTTTTTTTTATTGGTGATAGGCTTGCGCTTGACGCCAATCATGCTTAGTGCAAAGCAATGATGAGGTCTAGGTTGGAACGCGCTTGCCTAGAAGATGCCTATTCACTCAAGGTAATTATAGATCTTGGAAGGGATAAGGGATAAACCACTACCCGTTTGATTCCTACTCGGTATCAGAACTTCGAGCCTGAACTTGGAACTTTTATAAATGACCAACCAGCCGACCGAATATCGACATCAACTAAATTAGTTATATGTTTTCACTAGAATATAGTATACGACACAGTTCTAACACGCCACCCGACCCAACGCCACGCTACGTGCTGTTTTTTTGAATCATGCAAAATATATAAATTCTTTAATGGTCTTATAATTCGATCAATCATTTGTTAGCCCTAACGCAGACTACAGTATTTTTGAGCTGGAAATTACAAACGCCAGCCTGTTTTTTATCTAGTGCTTTTGGTCTACAAAATTGTGGTGTAATTTTGTTATTTTTTTTAAAGGCATTCATATTGGCGTTATTTTTAACATGTTTACAGAACTGGATAGTTACATACCTGGGCTACTTTAAATCACTGCAAAACCTTTTTTTTTAATATATAGGCTAGCGCTTGACTGCAATCAGACTTGTTTGCAAGGTGGAGCGCGCTTGCCTAGAAGATGCCTATTCACTCTTGATTTGAAGGTACCTAAGATATTATGAGAGGAGGGGAAAACGGAAGCCGGAAGGGCATTCCATATCCTAGCGGTTTGAATTAGAAACAAGGAAGCAAATCGCTTCGTACGAGCCCGCGGAATTTCGACTAAATCCACGCGGACTTATTCGGGCAGCAAAAATCTACAGGATTTGATGATCGCGTAGCGTTAGATCGGGTGGCGTGCTATAAGTGTATCCGGCACATAATACGAACAGCCATTCCAAATTTGAACACTGAATTATTTTTTATCTATGCTTAATTTTTTTTATTATCTAGCCTTCGCCTTCGTGCGGTATGGATATACACACTGTGGCAGGTCTCTGTCTGTTATCTGAGCACGCCGCGGATGAAGGCGCACTTCGGGATATTTCGTCTGTGGTGGTGAGCTTGCATTCCACCACGCGGTAGTTGTAGGTCGTTGACCCGCAGTCGGTTTGTGGGGGCACTGAGTTCGGGATGCACTCGATTTTGGACTCTTCTTTGAACGGTGGGTAACTGAAAATCATAAAACATTTTTCTTTGAAACAGTTGTGAATCCAAGACAAAACGTAGTCCATGGATGTTTCACGCTGGAACGCAAAAATATGCGACAAACGGAAATATTGAATTTCCGCCCTGCGGCAATCTATTTCATGCTGAGGCAACAGCGTGCTGTAGAGTTGGAATATTGCTGTACGAAATGTAACCCTGTGGCATGCCCCAATGTTGCTATGTGTTGCTCTAGCGTAAATTTATAATTTAATATTAAAATGCTTTTGAAAAAGAGGTTGTACAATCTCTCAATATGTACCTAATCTTAATATTATAAATGCGAAAGTTTGGATGGATGGATGTTTGTTACTCAATCACGCCAGAACGGCTGAACGGATCTGGATGTTTGGCACAGAGATTGATTATAGTCTGGAATACTACTAATAATAGAATAGTAATAGGCTACTTTTTATCCCGGAACATTAAAGAGTTCCAAACCAAGAAACCGAGAACAAAAAAACTTAATCCACGCGGACGAAGTCGCGGGCCAACAAAAATCCAAACTTTCGCATTTATATAATATTAGTACACATAGTAATGAAAGTTAATTCCTTACCTCATTGGTGGCGGAGTAGGAGACCGAGACAAGGGGAAGCTGGCGACCTCTCGTGAGATTGCGAGCGATTTGATTGAGCCAAACGCCTGTTCAGGACTGAGCGGCGCTCCCAAAACTGAAGCCATTCCTCTGTAAGTGAAATTTTTTTTTTTTGTTATTTGAACTCGGCAATCAGTTTACACTTTAACTGTAAGCAGATGTTTTTAAATGTGTCGAGAGTTGGGAGAAGGCCACTCCTTCGAGAAACTTTTCTCATTAAGCTTTCGCTGGCTTTAGCGTCCACGGGACAATTCTTCAACTATCGATCTCTTTTTCTTGTGATACTGCTACATGTGGTAAGTAATACTGCCAGACTATTCACATGGGATTCAAGCCTGGACTTATGTTTTCTAGCATTACTATGTATTTATAATAATAAAATACAATTCGGACACTTCGCCTTCCTCGATCATGCCGAGCCAGCCAGAGAGAGAAATTGAAAATTCCCACAGGGATCGAACCAGGGATCTCCCGCTTAGGTATAAGACATCGCTCAACTGTCACCACTTCGTCATGTATAGGAGTAACGCGTCGAAATATTTGCAGCCCTTGCTGGGATGCGATTCTCCCCTCGCTGCATCTTTGGGATGGATCCGCCAAGTATCAACTCGATGCGTTAGACTCGACATAAATACTCGACTCGACTATTTATATGACGTTATTTTGACAGGTCTGCAGATATTTCAGAAGAGTTATCTAAATGATAATAAAATGTATAGGTATATAGTAAAATACTCACACGACAGAATCACTAGGCACTAGGAAGGGTAATGGCGGCGGGCAGGGTGCGTCGGCGCGCGCGGGCGACGCGGGCTCCGTGGAGCGCGGGCAGCGCGGCGCTTCGCCCTCCTCGATCATGCCGAGCCAGCCGCGCAGCCAGCGCCATAAGCCTCCTGGACTATCTGGAATGGTATAATAGAGGATTTCATTAACGGCCCTTGCTATTCCGACTTTCAAGCAAGCTTGGTGATGTCGTCACCAAGCTTGCGGGAAAAACATGGAGGAGGCTTGTCCAACATCTGGAAGAGTGGCGTGCACATGAGGAGGCCTATGTCCAACAATGGATGAAAAAAGGCTTTAAAAAAGAAGATGCAGACTTTAATTCTCTCTCGGACTTCCTAACCTTTTCAATGATTATGAAAATCTCAGTACACTTTTGACGGGCCGGCGATCGCCGCTCGCAAGTTCTTCTATTCAAGAAGCGAACCAAATTCTGCCGGTATCTCTATTTCTATTTGGCTGATGACACGTCACGATCGCTTGGATCGGTTGGTTCACCGGGTCATTGCTTTGCCCTAAGCATGATTGTCGTCAAGCGCAAGCCTATCTCACAATAAAAAAAAACAATGAGAGACTGGAACCTAGGAACCGTACGTCATTGGTCGCAGATTTAAACGGACATACCTACTGCACGTTCACGTAGGTGCTACAGCTGTAGCCAGGTCTATTTGTATGGGCGTCGACCCACTGTATATACTCATTAGTATGGATAGTGTACTCACGTGAGTATTTCCTAGTGTTCTGCGGGCTCAGCGGGTAGAAGTCCCCGTGGATGGGGCAGTGGAAGGCGAGCCTGCGCTGCCGGCGCTGCGCCGACCGCATCAGCATGCATAGCACTATACCTGGGAACAAAGAATATGGAACAGACATAAAGGCGGCGATATATCCTGATCATCCTGCTCCACCATTACAACCCATTAACATCCCACTGCTGGCACAGCCCTCCACTCTCATAGGAGAGAGGGAATTAGAGCTTAGAGTTTAGACCCACCACCAGTGGCGTGCACAGGTTTTGAAACTAGGGTAGGCATTAGTTAGTCAGAATACCTATTTACTAGCTGTTTTGATGAAATATGAGCATTGACGAATTTCCATTTAGCCGTACGCAGCCCTTTTATGCCTCTATGAACTGCACGCCACTGCCCACCACGCTGCTCCAATGCGGGTTGGCGGTCTTAAAAATGACTATTATAGTGTTATTAATAATAACCGGGACCAACAGCTTAACGTGCTCTCCGACGCACGGGGCTGAAATACCGTCAACGTCCTAACTCCGGGCTCGTACTGAGAATTTAAAGTCAGAAAAACCCAATACTTAATTATAGCCCGACCTGGGACTCGAACCCGGGACCTCGTCGGCCGCAGTCGATCATGCTAACCACTAGACAAACGAGGCAGTTTTTTCAATGATTGTGAGACTCAGTACACTTTTAATGAATGTGGCCCGAAATCCGAATCGGGGTCCTTAACAATAAAATTGTGTTCATTTAAGACATATTTTTTTATAATTGCTTCTAACTGATATTAATCAGTAGAATTTGACAGAGAAAAATGGCGACAACATTCAGTATAATTTTCATAGCCACGTGCGAAGTCTAAGGCAAAAGCTAGTCATGTCTTTTAGGAAAGAGCCATCAAGTTTCTAATAAAGTAAGATTTTCCCAAAACATACAGCCCGAATAATACCTATTAGATAATAGTAGGGTTCCCATTTGCCCGGATTTTTAGGGATTGGTACCAAAAATATCCGGATATTGGAGCTTAAGGTCCATTTCCGAAATCTGGGGTTAGGTACGGCCTGGATTTGGAATTCTGTTGCCAATAAGGTTTATCCCCAAACCCGTATTTCTTTACTTTTTCGTTCCTTAAGTTGTACACCTAAATATGACTTTTTGAGCATTGTGATATCTAGCTTGGCAAATATTATATATCTCTAGATACAGTTGCCAAGCGAGTTTGAACTTACCTGCTATCAACATAAGTATGATAATGACGATGCACACAGGGATTTGCACGCCCGGGTTCCCTGTGAAGGAAATCCTTGCCGCAAGAATCACGATCTGTTTCTTTACCGCAACTTCGATATAGGGCTTACAAGATAATATATCCTATGCATATTTTTGTCAAGCGAATTTGAACTTACCAGCTATCGTCATAAGAGCACCAGCGACAATGCACACGGGGCCGAGCACGCGTGAGTTTCCTGTGAAGGCGATCCTGGCCGCATAGTGGTCTGGCTCTTCGTTTTCACCGCAACCTCGGTACGACGCCGCTGGAAAAATAAACAAAATATAATATCACGTACTAGCTGATGTATTCGTCCGCGTGGTTTAAGTTTTTTTACTCCCGCGGGATCTCCTTAGTTTTCCGGGATAAAAAGTAGCCTATGTCACTCTCCAGGTCCTTAACTATACCCATGCCAAAAATCACGTCGATCCGTTGCTCCGTTGCGCCGTAATTGAAGGATAAACCAACAAACCAACAAACAAATACACTTTCGCATTTATAATATTAGTATGATTACCACAGATTAGGGTAGGTATATTACTGAACAACTCTACAGTCTACACCTACTATTATATGTATTTTGAAACAAATCTTGGCGTTAAACGCAAGAAGGGCGGCTATTTTTTTATATGAAAGATTTTTTTATATGCATAGGGCTGGGAGTCTCAGCATTAGCATTATATTCATCATCAACCCATCGCTGGTCCTTCTCTTCTCAGCAAAGGGCTTTGACCATAGTCCGCCGCTGGCTAAGTGTGATTTTAAACTTCAAAGGTTCACACACCTTTGAGAACCCATGAAGAACTCTCGGGCATGCAGGTTTTTTTTATCCACTACAATTTAGCCCTTGACTGCGATCTCACCTGATGGTAAGTGATGATGCAGTCTAAGATGGTAGCGGGTTAACCTGTTAGGGGCATGGCAGTTATATTAAACCCATACCCCTATTCGGTTTCTACACGGAACGCTATCGCTTTGCCGCACGTCTTTGCCGGTAGGGTGGTAACTAGCCACGGCCGAAGCCTCCCACCAGGCCAGACCAGTGAAAATTCAGAAATTATAAATTCCCAAATTGACCCTGCCGGGGATCGAACCCGGAACCTCCGCACGTTAAAGGCTGGCGTCCTTTAGGGACGGATCGGGGCGGGTCGCATTGGAACGGGCCGCGGATCTGTGATGCTCTTGCGTCCATCTGTAGACTGCACGGGGCGCGGCGGACCGCCTAAGCGGATTTGATCCAGACGTGTTTTCGTGCTTGGACTGACATCGCGCTACCATGGACAGCTCAGACGAAGAGATGTTATGATTTCAAATCCTTCTTGAGGAAGAGCAAAAAAATAAAAAACGACGACGAGTACACAAGGTGTGGGTGCATGATATATGCCAGAAAAGAAATGTATTTGGTGAATACCGCCGCTGCTCATCGTGATATCTAGGGTCTCCTAGATCATACAGCTCTCTATACTTTTGCACTAAAGAAATAAGCAGTTCTTCGTTCATTTTCGTTTATTTTTATTAGCACGGCACGTGCGCTCACATCCGCGCTGCCTGCGTCGACTAGACGGATCGGGGCGGGTCGCAGCGCACCGCCGACAGAAATACGCCTGCGAAGCGATCCGCCGATGCGTTGCCGCCCGCCGCGCTCCGATCCGTCGCTAATAAACGATATTTCATACAAAACATAGCCAGGCGTATTTTTGCGTTGCGATGCGGCCCGACCCGATCCACCTAGTGGACGCTAGCCTTAAGACAACAGCGCTACACACTGCGCCACGGAGGTCGTCAAAAGGTTTCGTCATGATGTTTTCCTTCACCGATAAAGCAAGTTATATTTTATTTTGAATTCTTGCCTTGCCTGCGCAATATTAACAAAAATATAACGAAGGTAGATAATATAATAAACGCAGTTTATACTTTTTTTAGCCGTCATCGTTCTTTAGAAATAAGATGCAAAATTTTTGTTACAGTGTACAGAAAATCAATAAATAAATTTCAAAAAAAAAAAACAAATAACGAAAATAGTGTGACGTCATGAATCGCTTGCTCTCGGCCAAAGTGTTATTTTTCCCGTTGCTATCTATAACGTGCTGATAGATTACTGCAATGATGCTGCGGTCACTTTGTTGATATTATACTCAGAATAATTCCCCGTTCCTTCAACTATGCGATTAGCTTGAAGCTCTTTATGCTCATAGAAATTGTTATCCCTAAAATTAAAAGTAGGTACCCTACCTTTTATATTATGTCCACTAGCTGATGCACAACTTCGTCCGCCTGGATAAAGGTTTTTTTGGGTTCCCGCGGTAACTCAATAATTTTACGGGATAAAAAATCGCCTATGTGTTATTTTCTCTGTTCCAAACTTCATCAAAATCCGTTTAGTCGTTCTAACGTGATTGAGTAACAAACATCCATCCATACATCCATCTTTCCATCCATCCGAACTTTCGCATTTATAATATTACTAGCTGATGCCCGCGACTTCGTCCGCGTGGATTTAGGTTTTTCGGTTCCCGCCGGAACTCTTTAATTTTCCGGGATAAAAAGTAGCCTTTGTGCTATTCCAGACTATAATCTATCTCTGTGCCAAATTTCATCCAAATCCGTTCAGCCGTTGGAGCGTGATTGAGTAACAAACATCCATGCATCCATACATCCATCCAAACTTTCGCATAGATTATAATATTTATATATTTTGATTATTAATGAAGTATAGATGGTAGGTACCTGTATAGTGTATCATTAATTTCTCGTGCCATTCATAAATCCTATTTCACAATCTTAGCAACTCCTAATTTTGGTATTTCTTGTGATTCTTCATGAAATCATGAAAGCGACCCAAATTATTTCAATTACCTACTAAAACAACATCACCGCCGAGATAAATGAAGCCTAACCTAGATTCAATGACGAGAATAATTTTATTTATAGCTTTTGATTTATAAAATTCATTGGAAATGCTTTCAGAAGCTTGTGTATTTTTAGACAGTTGAAAGCTTTTCACTGTCCACAATCTGCTTTTCCAGTTATAGTTGGCAACGTCGAATAATTTGAAGTGGAGGAAATTAACGATTTTGCTAGTCGTTAGCTAAAATTGGGATCAGTAGCATGCGCACTACGAGTACAATTTAGTCTACCCGTTATCTCTATTTGTCTACCGAAGCTAACATGGTTACTTATCTCGTTACGTCAAAAGTAGAGATAGTAATATTTCGTATCTGTGGTTTTTTCTCTACGAACCCTTTAAGTATAATATGCTGACTATTTTTTTCTTGTAATATACCGGATTTTGTACATGTTAGACGGAGACAATTTAAGTGCGTTCGGAAAGAGTTATTAGGTCACAAAATCCTCGTAGAGCAAAACGACAAGAAAATTGCTATCGCCCCTATGTTGAACGGAGGCTATTTCATACGACCATATTATATTGGTGATCGTTTTTATTGCTTTATAGCATAACGAAACGAGAAATGATTTTGCTCCTTCGCAAGTGTTATTGCGATGACCTTTGTCTATTTGTTCATTTTCATTTATCTATTTTTGGCGAGGAATGATTTGGCTTTGTCAAAATCTAAACGCCTGGCCGTCTGTTCTTCTATTTATATGTTGTCACCTCATCTTTGCCAAACGCTAAGCGAAACTTTTGATACTTTCTGTCCATGCATTTATTTCGCTGTCTGACAATATGTTTGAACTCTTAATATCATTGCAGTTTGTTTGAAACGGTTGCACCTAAACGAATACTTATACGAGAAACGTCTGTTTGTCCAATATACAGTCGATCACATTGTATCGAGTTCATTTAAAACTCCTTCCAATCTAATGACATCGACATTATATTGCATCAAACCTTAGTTTGCTGAAGGTTGGGAAACACTTTTGGAGTTTGCACAAAACGTCAAGTTTTCATGTCAGTCAAAGGATTTAGGCGTTGATGTGGCAGTCAGTGAGTCAGTTAGGACTTTTCATCAAATAAATATTATAAATGCGAAAGTTTGGATGGATGTATGGATGTATGGATGTTTGTTACTCAATCACGCCCCAACGGCTGAACGGATCTGGATGAAATTTGGCACAGAGATAGATTATAGTCTGGAACAACACATAGGCTACTTTTTATCCCGGAAAATTAAGGAGTTCCCGCGGGAACCGAAAAACCTCGATCCACGCGGACGAAGTCGCGGGCATCAGCTAGTTTTATATAATATAGAAAAGAGTAAGACGTTTCATTTTATATAATGTAGAAAAGAGTAATTTTGATGTCATATACGACACCAAATAAGGGCCGCTGTACCCCCTCAATCCACTAGGATCCACTTTTTGATCCACCAGTGGATCGTATACTACTCTGGTGTCCACTAGGATCCACCAATGGTCTGGGTGGATCCTATAACACTTCAACTTCTATATATTTTTTTTAAATTTCCATTTCCATTTATACTGTATTTATTGTCAACTAAAAATATACCTAAGTACTAGCAATTATCCTAAAGGATAAACTGCACGATAGCGGCGCGACACGACAAATACCTATTCTTTGAGTGAGTTCGCTATAATCCACCACAGCAGACCAATCTATGTGGTACAGTGCGTGTCCTTCACCAATAGCATGCGAAGAACCACCACCCAGCAATTCGCACCGGCACCGCACCACACCACCCAAATCCTCCAAATCACTCTCAACGTACGTTTCACTCCGAAACCGGAGCATCTTCAGGAGATGTTGACTCGACAATGCACGATTGTAAAGTGACGAACGTGTCGAAAGTTCCGGCTTTTATACCTTTTTGGCATCAGTGGCGTGCAGTTCATAGAGGCATAAAAGCACTCCTTATCCTAATGGAAGTCAATGCTCATTTTTCATTATAACAGTCAGTAAATAGGTATTCTGACTAACTAATGCCTACCCTAGCTTCAAGCCATATGCACGCCACTTGAGTCAATATCACCAAACTCATAATGATGAGTTTGGTGACATTAAAACCAAACGTCATCGTAAAAGTTATAATCTATCAACTTACCAGTGAGGACACATCCAACAAGCATGAACAAGAAACCGAATATCGGCAAAATGATCTGGCAGTTGGCCGCGACGACCACTCCAGCCACCGCCAAGCCGCCTTCCACTTTCTCCACCCTCAACCGCGATATCGCAGGCGGACATCTCGGCTTCCCCACTGGAGCACGGACTAGAGGTTCACCAGGTGGCGACGTTGTCCTGTAAAAGATAGTTGAGCTTAGTGAAGAATTCGAGAATGAAATTCCGCGGGCTCGTACGAAGAGATTTGCTTCCTCGTTTCTAATTCGAACTGCTAGGATATGGAATGCCCTTCCGGCTTCCGTTTTCCCCTCCTCTTTTAATATAGGTACCTTCAAATCAAGAGTGAATAGGCATCTTCTAGGCAAGCGCGCTCCACCTTAGGCTGCATCACCACTTGTAAGCAAGTCTGATTGCAGCCAAGCGCTGGCCTATACATTTAAAAAAAAAAAAAAAAAAAGAGTAATCTTAGAGAGGAACTTAAGTGCTCTTTCACAAAAAATGTATCTATAAAGATAATTCATCCAAAAATGACTAAAACTCAAAGTTATAGAAGAATTTGATAAATAATTGGCCGATCATGACGATTACGATTATGGCAATAAATAGGAGTTTCCGTTAAATTAATACACGGAACAGCCATAGACGAAATTATAATAGATAGATAGATAAATAGTGATAGATAAATGAAACAGTCCTAATAGATCAGAAACGAAGATCCTTACTTCTATATAACCAAATCCATTCTTAATATTATAAATGCGAAAGTGTGTCTGTCTGCTACCCTTTAATCGATCGCTGTTTAATCGATTTTGATGAAATGGTACAGGGATAGGTTGTATCCAGGGGAAGGATATAGCCCGCCAACCCGCATTGGAGCAGCGTGGTGGGTCTAAGCTCTAATTCCCTCTCTCCTATGAGAGTGGAGGCCTGTGCCCAGCAGTGGGACGTTAATGGGCTGTAGTGGTAAAGTTCCCGTGGGTATGAAAAAAACTTAATTCACGCGGACGATGTCGCGGGTATCAGCTAGTATAATAATAAATTAGCAGACTATCATTTGGGTCATCAAATAAATATTATAAATGCGAAAGTTTGGATGGATGTATGGATGGATGTTTGTTACTCAATCACGCTCCAACGGCTGAACGGATCTGGATGAAATTTGGCACAGAGATAGATTATAGTCTGGAATAACACATAGGCTACTTTTTATCCCGGAAAACTAAGGAGTTCCCGCGGGAACCGAAAAACCTCAATCCACGAGGACGAAGTCGCGGGCATCGGCTATAGTTAAATAATAATTACACCAAGCTGCACTGATGCTTCTATCGTACCTACCGTTTGAAATAACAATAAGTAAGTTCACAGGAAGTTGCATAAAGCGGTAGTTGACGGACGGACAATGGCACCGACATTCAGACTTATGAAATTATGTGATATAGTGAAACGCGGAAACACTTGTGAACTAAAAACCATTTTGTATCATTCACTTAGAATTCAGCGAGTCATTCGGGTCATGTCATCATGATTATAAAATCCGATGATTTTAATATGTTGCTATCTGCCCCCCAATCATGTAAGAATGTTCGATCAAACGTTTAAGATTTTTGTCAAAGTAAAATAAACCATAAACGCATTGAATTAGAGCTCAATTTCGTCTGCCCATTCTTATACGTTTAGGGTATCGTTCATACCTAATTGATCGAACATTCTTACATGATTGGGGGGCACGTCTAGATATACCTCGAATGTACTGATTACTGGCGTACGTACTTCTATAAGTTTATGATAAGATCTATTCTATATAGATGGATGTTTGTTACTCAATCACGCCAGAACAACTGAACGGATATGGGGCCCTACTGCCAACGCTTAAAGCAATACCCAAGCAATATTACTAAAAATTACAGTTTGATGTCAATTACCTTGATGTTCCTAAAATAAGGATTATAATTCTAAAACACGAAAGTCAACAATAATGAAACAATATGGCTTTAAGCATTGGTAGTATGGCCCCTGGATGTTTGGCACAGAGATAGATGTCTGGAATAGCACATAGGCTACTTTTTATCCCGGAAAATTAAAGAATTCCTAAATCCTAAATCCACACAGACGAAGTCGCAGGCATCGGCTAGTTTTTTTATAAGATAACCGTCAACGTTTTTCCGTGACGCATATCGAAAGTATGTGTGGTCAGTATTTATGGTATAAATATTTACAAACTTGCCACGAAACAAAAACGATTTTTAGGAGCAAAAAACAGGAAGGTTCTCTGAATAGGTAAACTGTCGGATAAAGGTCAGTGAGGTCGTCGATGTGTGCTTTTTTTTACTGACCTTATGAGACCTTTGCAAATATTTTCCAATCAAGATAGATGGATTTAGACAGCCCGCATTGAAGCTTAATTTTTGAGTAAAGTTTTTAGGTGAGTGGTTCACGGACAGACACACTGTCGCTTTTTTATTGCTTGTTAGTAGTACCACAATTCACGGAATACCTAATAGGTATACTTACTACCTTTTAGGTGTATAGGTATTTGTCGTATGGATTTTAGTAACAGAATTCAATCATCATCATTCAATCCATTGCCGGCTCATTTCTGAGTACGAGTATCTTCTCAGATGAGAGTATGGCCATATCCCACCACGCTGGTCAGATGCGGACTTGCAGACAAAACACAAATTAATCCGGATATTATCTACTAGATAATGCCCGCGACTTCGTCCGCGTGGATTAAGTTTTTTTTATTCCCGCTGGAACTCTTTAATTTTCCGGGATAAAAAGTAGCCTACGAGTATGTCCTTCAATCTACCTCTATACGAAATTTCATAAAAATCGGTTGAAAGGATGGGCCGTGAAAGCATAGCAGACAGACAGACACACTTTCACATTTATAATATTAGTATGGATCTAGAGTTGAGGTTTATTAAGCCCAGCCTTGAAAGTTCATCTCCAATGTGCCGCATCGATACGAGATATTTTCGTTTCTCACACTGTTTCTTCTCGATTGACACTTTTACGACGGTTCCGTTTATTTCTTTCGACGACTGATTTATTTTTACCTACCGCTGATAAAACCAGCACTATTTGTGTGTCTGATCGAATTTATTTCATTTCTTTGGGGAGTCATTATCGGTTTTAAAATTTCCGTCGTCGGTATAATTCGGTTTGATATACCTACTTAGGTTTTGTTTGTATAGCAAACAAACATTACCCAAGTACCTACTTAGTTCAATTTTATACTGTGTAAAACCTAAAATAATAATAAGTGTATTTGTATTTTGTACCGCCATAAGTTTTCCTAATAAAGTAGAGTTTTATGTATAGAGTATATGCATTTTGCCCAAGTGTATATAATTTGCATTGTAAAAACAGCCGCTTTTACATTATTTATATAACAAATTATACCTGTTATTTCCTAACTTACAATGTATAGCTGGTTAAAGATATTCGAGACTGTCCCATCAAGACATTTTCAGTACGGTCACCCTACACTGTTTACTAGTAATTTATACCGAGACTTGTTTGTTTTCTTCAGAACGTGTGCGCCATTAATAACCTTTGTGAAATAGATATGGGCATGTAAACAAAGAATGGCTTAAGTAATATTATTATTAGGAAAGTATTCTCCTTAAGCTAACGTGAGGAAACCGCTCACGACGTAATTAAGTATAATATTGAGGAATGTACGTATATCCTTTTGTTTTATGGAATGTTGTATTTTATGCGAAGAAATAAAAGTTACTACGTTCATACCAAATAAAGGAGATTGCATTTAGTCCCACAAACTTATTTTAACCGGTGGCCAAAATTGGAACTAATTTTAAGCCTGTTTAGTTGTTTTTTTTTAATAGATACTAGCGACACTGTCACCGGGTCAGATACGTTTGTGGGACTATACCTATAGTTACAAACTGTTCTTACGTGTCGGCTCTCTTGGTATGTACTTACTGTACATAGGTAGTGACTTAGTGAGTAGTGACTATAACATGTATACCAAGAGAGACGACAAAAGCAAGAGAGTCGCAAAAAAATATATCAATACCTACTGAAATTGCGTGTGACGATTCGGCCTCATGGCTATCGTAATAGAAGAAAGTAAGCACAACATTTTCAGTAATTAACTAAAAAAGTTAATTGACATAATTAAAAATCTCATTATAACACGCTTAATTACGGGCAAGCTGAAATAATATTAATAGATTGCTAGCACAATGAGTGAATTTATCCATACTGATACTATAAATACTTTTTAACCGATTTAGTAAATTTGGTATCAGACTTGCAAGCAGGTGTGATTGCAATTTGCAGCCAAGCGCTAGCCTATTATATACCTACATCCCGGGGAAGGACATGCGCTACTTTTTATCCCGGAAAATTAAGGAGTTCTTGCAGAAATTAAAAAAAACTGAAATTAAAAAAAACTGAATCCATGCGGACGAAGTCGCGGGCATCATCTAAGTAGTTTCTTATATTTTGTACTAAAAAAATATTTGAAAAAAATCGTAGTAAAAAGGTAGTGGACAGGGGATACATTTATCTCTACCATACTCCTTGCATTGGCAGTGGGGAACCTACCAAGAATACAGCCTGTAAACCGAAAGAAGTAGGTATTTCAGTCAGCTTGGTGCACAGACGACCTTTTTTTGACGACCTCCGTGGCGCAGTGTGTAGCGCTGTTGTCTTAACGTGCGGAGGTCCCGGGTTCGATCCCCGGCAGGGTCAATTTGGGATTTTATAATTTCTGAACTTTCCCTGGTCTGGCCTGGTGGGAGGCTTCGGCCGTGGCTAGTTACCACCCTACCGGCAAAGACGTGCCGCCAAGCGATTTAGCGTTTCGGTACGATGCCGTGTAGAAACCGAATAGGGGGATGGGTTTAATATAACTGCCATGCCCCTAACAGGTTAGCCCGCTACCATCTTAGACTGCATCATCACTTACCATCAGGTGAGATCGCAGTCAAGGGATAACTTGTAGTGGATAAAAAAAAAAAAAAAAAACAGAAAATGTCTGTACATAGGCACAGTCCGACATTTTCTGCTTAACAGGTAAAGTATTACATGGTATGGTATTACCTTCTAACGTACTTTCAATTCATAATATTACATTATGTCGTCCCATCCCATTCCAGATTTAATTTTAAATATCGTTTGAAACGATGTCGTCATATTGCGTGACGTGGCGACAGTCTCTATGCGTCACAGGAATACCTACCTACTTGATAACGACAAGTTATACGTCACTATGTTACATAGGGGAGGTGTAATTATGTACCATTATATTCTTAGAAAGTTCAATATATTGAATGGAGTATCTACTTCAACAGCACCGACATTACGTTTATACCGTATCTCGTAAGGTAGCCATAACCATAAGTAACCATACGATAATATGAATAATGGACACACACACAAACATTTGACTTCCGTGTTTTTAGAATAATTATTATCCTTACTAGGTGATTCCCGCCACTTCGTCCGCGTGGATTAAGTTTTTTTCATTCCCGCGGGAACACCTTTATTTTCCGGGATAAAAAGTAACCTATGCCCTTCCCCGGGATACAACTTATCCTCATCAAAATCATTTGAACAGGTGGGCCGTGAAATCGTAGCAGACAGACATACACACTTTCGCATTTATAATATTAGTATGGAAGTATGGATTTTAGGAAAGTACGTGACATCAAACTGTCATTTTGAGTAATATTGTGCTGCGTTGGCATATGGCCCCTGTACCTAACGCCGAAATAAGTTTTCCTGCAAAATGTAAAGTGAATGAGGCTGAAGAGAAGAGCCCTTTGAAGAGCCCCATATTATATCGTTTAAATATTAGACATTAGGTAGTACCTATTAATATTATATTAATGGAAATTGTTTCTCGATTCTTCATAGATTTTTAATACATCATTGGTCATTTAACAGTAGGATGGTTCGTGAGTCGTGACGCGTCGTCCAACGTCACGGGGTGATAAAATTTGTACAAATACACGGAGCGTTGATTGCGCAAACAAATGAAAATCGTTATCTCTCGATTGATACATAAATTGCTGATTTTTACTGTCAATACGCCCACCCGTGTAAACTGAAATGACCAATACGTGCCAATTGCCAACTGCCAATACAGTCCAAATTCAATTCAATTTCCACTCATCACTCATCACCATCCAAGGGTCCCATGTGATAACATCTTTCAGTGTAATAGACGGAGAGCTGGCAACGAATTTCAGGAAGGTCCTCTTGGCAAGCTGAAATTGTGGAAAATATAACTTCGTCAATTGGCGAATCCAGTCCTGCCAGTCTGGTAGAGCGTTTGCGCAGCATTTGCAAACAACATTTGCAAAAAAATAATTTGAAAAATATTTTTTTGGCAACTTGTTTTTTTTTTATCTTTTAATTTAGTACTTATGGAATTCCAAAGAAAAATCCCAGACGTTTTTGTCGGTTATAAAGTATTACCAGACCTCTTCAAAAATGTTTTATTAAAATTCCCAAAAAATATACTTTTGGCAATCTGAAATTTTAATCACGTATTTATTGAGTAATTTCAATAATACCTGCAAATCGCCAGACAAATTTTTCGGTTTTAAACAATCCCCAGACGTGAATAAAGTTTTCAAATGAGTACGACATACGAAATAACCGCAAACGCTCTACCAGACTGGCAGGACTGGATTCGCAAATTGACGATATTATATTTTTTCACAATTTCAGCTTGCCAAAAGGACCTTCCCGAAATTCGTTGCCAGCTCTTGGACCATAGTGAGGTAGTGGTATTTATAAGAATAACTATGAACTATGAAGCTATGGTTTTAAGTACATACGAAACGTGTCCAGCAGCACTATTCTGTAACCCACTGGTTACCAAAAAAATGAAAGCCACTGACATAATTAAGTATATTTTTTATCCATTAAAGATTGCATTAAAGGTTTGGTATGAAATATTAAAAAAAAAAAGTTAAAAAAATAAAAATATATAAACCTTAAAACTAAGGTATTAAAGTTTAATTACGAATGTAGTATATTTATGTTTAAGACCTTTTGTCTTCGTAACAACGCGAGCATGGGGCAGCGAGGTGTCGGTGACGCGAATCCACAAGTTTACCCCCTACCAAAAAGTGCTCATCGCTGCTAAAGAAGTTTTCACTTCAAATATGTGCGTGTGTTCCGTAAGAAACGGGTTGTCATGGAGGAGATTACTTTTAGTGATAAGACCGCCCTTGCGCACGCGTTGTTTTCTGTTTTTAGTTTATAATTTAGTTCTATGTTATGTGTGGAAATAAAGACTTTATCTATATATATATATATATATATATATCTTTATTATTGATATGAAATGAAATATTTATTTGATGTTTTATACTTGTGTCATGTATGATAATATATCTGGACTCTACCACCGGTTCGGAAAACAGAGGCCCAATTGTCTAAGCAAATCGCAATTATTTGACAGCTTAAAACGTATTACTCGAACTGTTTTAGGAATTCATGCATGCTTTTTAATTATACGTTTGACAAACGATTGCGATTTCTATTTCCTTACACAATCGGTGGACTGATTCTACTGAGAAGAATCGGCAAGAAACTCAGATACAGATCCCAAAACAGTACACTATTAAACGGATTTGAATATAAAGTCAGCATAAAACCTAATTATAGTTACTCTGGGTTTGACATTTAGGATATTTTTAACCATGAAAAACCTGGCAATCGGTTCTAAGCGCGGTGCGCCCTCGACTTTGAGTAAATAGTTAATCGTTAATAGCTTTATAAACAAACCCTGAAAACGTCTTTGAATTTTGATTACCCCGTTCCAACAACATTAGCTATTTATTACTACACCGCTTGAATACCTACCCAGTAATTATTTTGTAAAAGCTCTTACAACGTAATCTACGTCCGGAAAGGTCAAGTTGAAGGTCGCAACTTGCGTATACCGCTAGGTTGCGCTCGGGGGTTGCTTTACTACCATCGCTTTAGGCAGTATTGTTTCAAAATGACAGTTTTATGTCACGTACAGGGGACTGAAGAACAGATTCATAAAGGTTACAGAAATATAAGTGTTGCAGAATGAAAGTGTAACAGAATCGAAGCTGTAACCCTTTTGAATGTGTTTTTAAATCTGTTAACCCAAAACACTTATATTTCTGTAACAGAAATGAATCTGTACCAGAAATGAAAGTGTTTAAATCGGTTTTAAAGTGTAACCGAAATAGCGACGTTGCCAAATTTACTGTTGACGCGTATTCAAATTTCAATTTATTTATTTATTTCAATTTTATTAAAATTTGAACCTAAGGTGAAAGCACCGAGCGATGGTTGCAATTGTTTTAAGAAAAACATGGCAATGCTGTGTCAGGGTGTGTAGAGTCCAATGAAGTGAGAAGACCGCGTTGTCACACCGTGCAATTTGTTAGTGCAAGTACCTATTAGGGTTACAGATAAAAACACTTATTAACAGAAATAAACGGTAACAGATTTATTGGGTTACAGTATCGTTTCTGTTATAAGTGTTTTTGTTCTATAGCAGTTTCAAAAAACAGTGTTTAAACCCCTTATTTCGGTTACTGTTTCAGTCCTTACTCCTTAGTCACGTACATAGACGTCCTTAAAATAAGGATTGTAATTATTCTAAAACACGAACGTCAATAATATTAAAACATTATCGCTCTATGCGATGGTAGTATGCCCCCCGATTTAATTTTGGCTGGTAAATGGTAATATACACGTACCTCTTTACCTTATTCTTAACTTGATGATGCCCTCGACTTCGACCGCGTGGATTGAGATTTTTTCGATTTACGCGGAAATTATGTAGGATGATTAGGTAGGATAGATACGATAACAGCATGGATTTATATTTTGAAAAATAACAGTCTTTAATTTTCCGGGATAAAAATTGGCTTATCAAACTATACGTGATACGTGACATAATATACATTGCCATACCTAAAAACAAAATACACTTTCGCATTTATAATATGAGTAGAAAATCAGGGGCGGACTGAGGGATATGGAAGAGAGACCATTCCGAACTTCGGGTCTAGACTATGGAGGGTCCTCCAAAACTTGAAAACAACCAAGTTTCGTTAAGATTTTAAAATATTACCCATTTGTACACAGAAATTTATTGCTTAAAATATTATGGCTTATGATAACTAATTGCACTGGCTTTTTCCCGAGTTTATTTTTATACGATACTTGAATATGAGTAACATTAGAATCACTCATCTTTGACAGCTGTTTACAATATTTTTTTGCGTGCTAAAATGTATCTAAAATAGCCTAAGGTTACTCTCCTTACACTTGTGGAATAAAACTGTACAGTTGAGCTCATCGCTTAGTTCTCTCTGTGCCGTGTTCTTCATTGTTAATAATAAGGGGTTTTCTGAAAATAATAATACGGTGGAATGACAAAAGAAGGTGGGAGCTTGCCTTTACACAAATTTAGGAAATCCATTAAAAGTATGCTCCTGAAAAAAGCTTATTATACTGTTGAAGATTACGTAAATGACAAAAGAGCGTGGATTTGACTCGCTCCAGCAATGCTAAGGACAGCGGTTACATAATGTATCTACATTCTACACATTGATGAAATTGTAAATGATTAAAAAAAAAGAACCTACCAAGTCTTGCTGGTTCTTCTCGGTAGGAAAGGCATTCCACCCCTAAGAGGGTGAAATAGGGATTGAAAGTTTGTATGAAACTCCGTCATTTCTCAAGTTATATCCATGAAACTTGGTTTAGAAGCTACGGGTAAAAAATTAAGAAATATGTTTTTCACAGTTTTTGAAATTTCTACCCCCGAAGGAGTGAAATAGGGGATGAAAGTCCTTCATTTCTCAAGATATTTCTCAAGTTAGGTAAATCAACGAAACTTGGTATTTTGGCTTACAGTAATAAATAAAGAAGTATGTGTGCCACAGTTTTTCAAAATTCCACCCCCACGGGGTAAAATAGGGGTTGAAAGTTTGTATGAAAGTCCTTCATTTCTCAAGTTATAGCCATGAAACTTAGCATTTGGGCTTTCAGTTAGATATGCAAGAGTACGTGTTTCACCATTTTTGAAAATTCGACCCCCAAAGGGGTGAAATAAAGAGTTTGTCCTTCAACAGAGCAACGGATGAACGTGATTGCATGAGTATAGGAGGACCTGGAGAGTGCCAGGCTACTTTTTAAACCAGAAAATTAAGGAGTGCCTGTGGGGAAAAAAACTTAAACCACGCGGACGAAGTCGCGGGCATCAGCTAGTTAGGTACATAAAGAGGTACTTTGCATTTTAACAAAAATGGGATCGACGAATGTAATATTATGTCATTTAAAGTCATTCACACTGTTGCTTAAATTAGAGGTTACCTATTGTTATATTTTTTTCGTTTTTTATACAATAATAACATCAGTAAAATTGAAATCCCGTAAAATGAAATGGTATGTACACAGTAAGTTTCAAAATAGAAAAACGTACGGATCTTCAAATACGCGATTTAACATTTTTATTCTGTAAACACGCCAACGGAATTTCTTCATTTTTGTAGTTTGCCATTTTCTTATTTTCAGTAGGGAAGATTTATGTGTTATTCTGTTTTCGTCAAAGTTATTTCGAAGAGGCGTTCCTCCTGTTTTATTACCTGATTTATTTATACAGTACACTCCATCTAACTTTATTTCCTGTACCCTAGGTCAGAACTCATACTAATCCATACTCATTTTATAAATGCGTAGGTGTGTCTGGGTGTCTACGCTTTTACAGCCCATCTGAAATTGGGTAGAGATCGGTTGCATCCCGGGAGCTTTTTTTTCGGAAATTTAAAGAGTTCTCGCGGGAATTGAAAAACCTCAATTCACGCAGTCGTAGGCAACTTAGCTGGAAGCATCGACCATTCTGGAAGAGATAATATGTACAGCTGTTCCAGCGATAAAGCGGCCTTTATAATGTTGTACTGTAATTACTTTATTTGCTAGGGTTCACGCTAAAATATTTTGCTGTTTACTTCATTTTACTTCAAACTATAACTACTAGCTGATGCCCACGACTTCGTCCGCGTGGTTTAATTTTTTTTGATTCCCGCGGGAACTCCTTAATTTTCCGGGATAAAAACTAGCTTAAGTCACTCTCCAGTACGTCTCTTCTCCTCAACTAATACTCATGCTAAAAATCACGTCGATACGTTGCTCCGTTGTGGCGTGACTGATGTACAAACCAACAAACAAACACACTATCGCATTTATAATATTAGTATGATTTCTGTATCTATGTATACGTATAGAATAGATAGATAAAATATAAGTACCTAGATAGTTTTTCATAGAAAAACCTAATTAGGTACTTTTTGGCTCGACTGACCCGTGTAATACGATGCGGTTGGACTCTACCTCAGGACTCTACTTTTTAACATTTCAGAAAAGATACGTCACATTTTCTTTGACTCTGCCGCCCGCGTGAAAAGTAAACTTTTTTTTTTAATATAATATAGGTTAGCGCTTGGCTGCAATCAGACTTTCTAGCAAGTGGTGATTTAGTAGGTAAGTACTAAGTACCTACATAACAATAAAATAATATTACGAATATTGAATGAAATATTACGTCCGCCGACGCGCGCTAAATATGGAAGCAATACGTCGATAGATAAGTTAATATGGCAATGTCCATTGTATTATAATTTTATCCCTTTTGTGTGCGTTTAGTGATTGTGTTCCTTGAATTATAATAGTTTAAATACCTAATATTATTAATAAATTATGATTGGAATATTTTGGTCCCGGTTGCTATGTTAGATTGCGTTAGATACATATTTCTACCGCACAATATATGAAATCGACATCCGGATCGTCAATCCGAGTCCGATCCGTATCCAGAGATAATTCAAACCTAGAAAACTCGGATCGAGTCCGGATGTCGATATTACACTGCGTCCGTTTCGACGGATAGTACTTGCGTATTCGTTCTTTCGTTCGCGTTCATTAATTCGGTCCGTAAACAATGCTCCGATTTGGAGATGTACTGAATGAATGGTGATGGACCGATGGATTGAATGCATAAAACGAAATTCGGATATAGTTCGCAACCCCTCGAATACAAATATTAAACTTACTATGGCTACTTCGGATCGAGAATTCTTGGATTTGGATTGGATCGGACGTAGTGCGCAATACTGCCAATTGACTTCCGTGTTTTTAGAATAATTATAATCCTTACTAGGTGATTCCCGCCGCTTCGTCCGCGTGGATTAAGTTTTTTTCATTCCCGCGGGAACACCTTTATTTTCCGGGATAAAAAGTAGCCTATGCCCTTCCCCTTCCCTATACAACTTATCCTTATCAAAATCATTTGAACATGTGGGCCGTGAAATCGTGGCAGACAGACATACACACTTTCGCATTTATAATATTAGTATGGAAGTATGGATTTTAGGAAAGTACGTGACATCAAACTGACATTTTGAGTAATATTGTGCTGCGTTGGCAGTATGGCCCCTGTACCTAACGCCGAAATAAGTTTTCCTGCAAAATGTAAAGTGAATGAGGCTCTCTTAAAAACAGTTTTAAAATGATGCTATTAACTTATTACCTACTTATTTAAAAGTGAGAGTCTGAGCGGGTCGCCAGAGATTCCGGAAGCATGCAACAAACGACAATGAATGGGCCTTGACAATCATCCGCAAAAGTGACACTATAATAGAATAGAATAGTACCCGCAACGGTGGCTACCCATTTGTCCACGGCCAATGGATCGGAAACTGTACGGTGAATCGGTGTCAATCGACGATGCAATCCGTTAGGAGTTCGGACCCGAGGACGACCCTAATTTTAAGTGGGTTTTATGAAAGAAACTTGGTGGGTTTTAACTAGATGATGAAAGAAATAAAGAAAGAAAGAAAATATATTTATTCAATGATGGTGTCACACACAATTAACAGTCATTTATCATACTATTGTACTTAATAATATAAGTATGATGCTCACGACTTCGTCCGCGTTGACATTCTTATTCCCGCGGGAACTTCTTATCTTTCCGAGATAAAAAGAAGTCTTTGTCCTTTCACAGGATTCAACCTATCATTATACTAAATTTCATCAAAATCGGTAGAAAAGATGGACAGTGAAAGCGTAGCAGACCGACAGACAGACACACTTTCGCATTTATAAAATTAGTATGGATAATATGTCTCTCTAATTTCTCTTCAAAGCTCAGCCACTGAACCGATATTAACGGGAAAAGAGATAGATGGCATACTGTAGACGGAAAAAGAATACCTATCCAGAAAATGAATGTTTTCCCACCGTATTTTGAAGATAACCAAATTCACGCGAAAATAAGTAATTAGTCGCGCGGGCATCGTCCACTTATTCGCTTTTTTATTTTTACTTTATCAACAATAATAATATTATTATCATTTTCAATGAAATATCAGATACATTTTGCAAGGAAAGAGCAATCAAAATTTAGTTTTATCTTCTTGATTGTGTCCTTGCTCTATATTTTTTTATCTTGGATACAGCAGATTAAGATTTTCAACAATATTTTCAACCGACTTCAGAAAAGGAGGAGGTTCTCAATTCGACTGTATGTTTTTTTTGTATGTATGTTACGCGATAATTCCGCCAATTATGAATCAATTTTGATGATTCTTTTTCGTTTGGTAGATCATACTTCAGAGGTGGACCCAAATAAATTTTATCGAAATTGAGAAAATCTTTTTGAGAAAATCAACAAAAAAATATATAATATATCCAGATAACGTTTTTTACTTTTTATATAGTTTAAATTGGTACTTAAAGGTATAGTTTTGAAGTCGGTTTTTGTTTTCGATGAAAGCGAATAATTATTATTAAAGTAAGTCGTAATAAGTAGTAAATTATTCCAATACTTACTTAATATTGATTTAAGGAAAATTTTTGTAGAGAGATACTCGTAGCTTGGAAGTTGTATCATAGAGGCGTAAATAAAATAACAATAGTAGGTACATTACATCGCGAGGCCGGGAAGTACGCGTTTTCTGGTCCAGTGTTAGTTAGACCGTTAGTACTATTATATTATTCCGTGGTTAGACGGCCGAGCTACGCGAGGCCGGCTATATACGAGACCAAATGCTCTCTCGGTAGAGGCGTGTGGTCGAGGTGTGTATAGTGCTTTTCTAAAAAATGAAACAAGTGACTTTTTTTTAATATAATATTATATTATGTAATTAAAAGAAAGTAAATAAAAAAGCAACCTACTTAAGAAATATAATTTTTTTTTTTGCGCTGTGAGTGCTGAACGCGTAATACGGTAGAGTTCCAAATTTAAACTATTTAGGCCAAAGAACATTATAACAAGTTACAAGATATTCAGGAAGAAAGATTCCAAATTCAAACTTATGATAATGTAATGAAAATACATACATTCTTTACTGGCCTAGGCCGGGAAGTTTAACTTTCGAACTCATTTACAGGGTATGAAATGTGCACATTTCATATCATTTTTTAGAAAATACTTTTTATCCCGGAAAATCAAAGGGGTTGGAGATTTTATAGAAATCTAAATCCATAGTCCATAGTCTGAGACAGTGGGCATATTCTAGTATTACTCATAATAATATAATCCATACTCACAGATGTAGTACCAGATACCGCGCTCGGAACACGGCAGACGCGCCAACAAAGCGAATACAAAACGAAAAGCAAATACAATTCTCAGTTAGTTGGATGCGACGCGTCGAGAAGTTTTGACGTGACGTGTGTGTAGACAAGTTTCTCAAAATAATGCCGTCTTGTGTCTTGAAACACTGTCAAAATTGTTACCAAAAATTAAAAAAGGAAGATGATGTTTCGTTTCATAGGCAAAAATTTATATTTTCATTCTGTTAGATTTTTTTTCCATGATAATTAATTGCTGATGACTTGAAACACAAAACCTCAACGATATCTATCAGTGTTGCTAATTTACGTTGAAATATTTTCCCTTAAATTAAAGGTGTAAATGGGCTGTTAGTAGATAGTTTTTTTTTTGTGAAACAGCTACACTGCCGGCTTATTTCGAAGTACGCCGATTAATTTATAGGTACGCCAGCTGTTTGGTACACAGATGGTACGCAGGCTACTTTGGTGGTACGTAGGCTACTTTTAAGGTACGCCAGCTACTTTCGAGGTACGCAGGCTACTCTGGTGGTACGTAGGGTACTTTGGTGGTACGCAGGCTACTTTTAAGGTACGCCAGCTACTTTCGAGGTACGCAGGCTACTTAGGTGGTACGTAGGGTACTTTTAAGGTACGCCAGCTACTTTGGAGGTACGTAGGTTGCTTTGGTGGTACGCAGGCTACTTTTAAGGTACGCCAGCTACTTTAGAGGTACGCCGGCTACTTTAGAGGTACGCAGGCTACTTTTTAGGTACGCCAGCTACTTTAGAGGTACGCCGGCTACTTTAGAGGTACGCAGGCTACTTTTAAAGTACGTAGGCCACTTTTAAGGTACGCCAGCTACTTTCGAGGTACGCAGGCTACTTTGGTGGTACGTAGGGTACTTTTAAGGTACGCCAGCTACTTTCGAGGTACGCAGGCTACTTTGGTGGTACGTAGGGTACTTTTAAGGTACGCCAGCTACTTTGGAGGTACGTAGGTGATTTTGGTGGTACGCAGGCTACTTTTAAGGTACGCCAGCTACTTTAGAGGTACGCCGGCTGTTTTTGAGGTACACAGGCTTCTTTTAAGGTATGTAGGCTACTTTTAAGGTACTCCAGCTACTTTCGAGGTACGAAGAGCTGTACGAGGTACGTACGTACCTCTAAAGTAGCTGGCGTACTTTAAAAGTAGCCTACGTACCACCAAAAAAGCCTACGTACCTCGAAAGTAGCTGGCGTACCTTAAAAGTAGCCTACGTACCTTAAAAGTAGCCTGCGTACCTCTAAAGTAGCCGGCGTACCTCTAAAGTACCTGGCGTACCTTAAAAATAGCCTGCGTACCACCAAAGTAGCCTACGTACCTCCAAAGCAGCCTGCGAACCTCTAAAGTAGCTGGCGTACCTAAAAAGTAGCCTACGTAACACCAAAGTAGTCTGCGTACCGCTAAAGTAGCTGGCGTACCTTAAAAGTAGTCTGCGTACCTCTAAAGTAGTCGGCGTACCTCTAAAGTAGTCGGCCTACCTATAAAGTAGTCTACGTACCACCAATTGAACTGGGATATCTTGGAAGTATTCGTCGTACCGCTAAAGTACTCAGCGTAGCTCCAAAGTAGCCAGCGTACCACCACAGTAATATGCGCATCTCCTTTTCCAGGATACAAGCTATTCTCCTACCATAAGTCGTTGAAATCGAAGGCCTAAAGAAAGAACCAACAAATAGATTTTCTTTCATTAATTTGGCACTTTTTCATTAATCTGGCAACATTTCACGCACACTGATGCATGTGTTCAGACAGTGCTGTCACGCACACTCGAATAAATTTTGGCCGCACTTCCATCTTCCGAGCGCGGTATCTGTTTACTACATCTGTGTCCATACTAATATTATAAATGCGAAATTGTCTGCCTGTCTGCTACGCTTTAACGGCCCATCTTTCAACTGATTTTGATGAAAATTTGTATAGATATAGGTTGTATCTCGGGGCTACTTAGGCTACTTTTTATCCCGGAAAATAAAGGAGTTCCCGCGGGTAAAAAATCTTAACAAACGCGGACGAAGTCGCGGGCATCATCTAGCATTATATGTATAAACAAATTGGAATATTATTATATTCTATCTATTCCGTCTATAAGAACTTTATGACTGATAGACAGAAGCGTTATGAATAATAAAATGACTATGTTTTGAAGTCAATTTAATTTTGTTAGTGGGTCCTCCTTAATTTACTCAAGTGTGTTGAATAATTAATGTATCTCAACTTTCTAATTAATATAATTAATAGTTATATTGGTTAGGCGTCATAATATATTAAATATACATATACTGTTGACTATGTTTTGGAGTAAAATTCATTTTGTTATTGTGGGTCCTCTTCAATTTACTCAGTTGTGTTGAATAATTAATGTGTCTCAACTTTTGTAATTAATATAATTGATATTTATATTGGTTACCTACTACAATTCAGCATGATATTATCAATTATTTCTTTTTCATTTCAATTACTCAATTTTTCACTGCCCTTTCTATGTAAGTAGGTACTTTTTTTATCCAGTAGGTACAAGTTAGCCCTTGACTGCGATCTCATCTGATGGTAAGTGACTATACAGTCAAAGATGGTAGCGTGCTAACCTGTTAGAGGCATGGCAGTTATATCTAACCCATACCCCTATTCGGTTTCTACACGGCATCGTACCGGAACGCTTAATCACTTCGCGGCACGTCTTTGCCGGTAGGGTAGTAACTAGCCACGGCCGAAGCCTCCCGCCAAGGCCAGACCAGGGAAAATTCAGAAATTATAAATTGCCAAATTGACACTGCCGGGGATCACTTAACACTGCATCACGGAGGTCGTCGGTACTATTAATTATAACCAAATCAATGTTCCTTTTTTTCATTCGAATAGAACTAAAGTGACCGACATATAGCTTTACCTGCGAAGCTGTAGGTGGGACATATAGTTTGAAGAACCGGTAGACGTTGAGGTTCCAAGGTGCTAGAGTGGCGACCCCGCACTGGAAAGTGCAGCATAGCAGACCCCGCACTACATGCAACATTTATCTCTATGACCATTGACATGCAACAATGCGGCGTGTGGAAGTTCCCAAAGAGATCTATGTCCAGCTGTTGACATCAATCTGTTGACTAAGAAGAAAACTTATATCCCGAACGCCTAAACGACGACAGTTTTCATGCACAACTGTCACCTTATCTTAATGGGCTTTAAGTTCCCTAAACTGCCATAATGTTGCCAAAAACAATAATTATTGTTGGTGAAATCGGGCATCAGTGTCATTTTTTTTTAATATATAGGCTAGCGCTTGGCTGGAATCAGACCTGCTTGCAAGTGGTGATGCAGCCTAGAAGATGCCTATTTACTCTTGATTTGAAGGAAGATATTAAAAGAGGAGGGAAAACGGAAGCCGGAAGGACATTCTATGTCCTAGCGCAAATCGCTTCGTACGAGTCCGCTGAATTTCGACTGCCTAAGGGTGCACACCTTGTCATAGCCACTAAGATACGGAATCGGGCGTTTTTGCGTCTGATGTATGATGTTTGCTCCTCTAGTGTCGCCGAGACATCTCCCTGACTTTGATTCATACTTCATAGTAGGAGGTAGGTTCCTAGCTATTCCCGTCCCAGAGTGGGCAATTTGCTGTCATTAGCGGGAGAGCAGACGCTACAGAAATAGCGCCCGTCCCCCACCAATTGACTGTATCCTGTACCATTGTACCGTTTTATTGTACCGCCAGGGCTGCCACAATTACCACCTCCCACTATCAACTTAATGACTGTAAGCGTTGATAGCCTAAGTGGCGTATGGGCTTAGACGTCGTCGGTGCACGTACGAACTTCTATTTTTTCGGACTTTGAGCGCTTTCAAAAGTTAAAAAGATACTATCACTTGCTTTAGTGATGGAAAACATCGTGAGGAACCTTCCGTGCTCAAAGTGGTGGAAATTTTACGACTTTTTTGAATTTTTCAAGTTTTTCATTTGAAAACTATAAATACAATAATTGTTATCGTTACTTTTTTTTTAATATAAATAATTTTAATCATACAATTTTGCCAGTATGTTTTAAAAATAATTTGTAATTTAATTATTATGTAAAGTATTACACAGACTCGATATCCACTTATAGATCCTTATTCCTGATCATCCTTTCTAAATCATTAAAGAAGCGAACATAATTAAAACTAGCTGATGCCCGCGACTACGTCCGCGTGGATTGATATTTTTTGGTTCCCGCGGGAACTCCTTAGTTTTCCGGAATAAAAAGTAGCCTATGTGTTATTCCAGACTATAATCTATCTCTGTGCCAATTTTCATCCAGATCTGTTCAGCCGTTCGGGCGTGATTGAGTAACAAACATCCATCCATACATCTATACATCCATCCAAACTATCGCATTTATAATATTTATTATTGAAAAATTATTAAAAAACACGACTGACCTGCCATATTGAATTGTTTAAAAAAAATCATAGCTATTGTCACTCGGGATGATATACATACATACACCCAAATCTGTTCAGGCATTTACAAGTTATGGTGGAGTAAAGAAACTCACATACATACATGAACCCTGAAAACATTACACTCCTTTTTTTTGGGCGGTCGTGTAAAAACTGATAGCCCTAGTTAATTAGATACTCAGGCAGGTCAATGATGAAAGTGAGAAAATTTCAGCAGACGCGTGGTTTTTGGCTGCCGACATAATATTTTGTAGCAAGCAGTGGAAAAGTTTGTATTAGTGTAAGTGTACAGTTTTAAGATGAAAGAACAAGTGGCGGCTACAATGTTCTAATATTGTGTTTATAATGTCTCTCTCCAGTGCAGATGTGGGCCATATGTCATCGACCATCGTAAGTTTATTTAGGCACAATATTGGAGAAATGTTTGTTCCACATCCAATTTATGTGCCTACCAGTTGATATAAAACGAGATGACGCCCGCGACTTCATCTGCGTGAATTTAGTACCTATTTTTTATTCCCGCAGGAACTCCTTAATTTCCTGGGATAGACAGCCTATGTCCTTCCCCGGGATACAAACTATCTATCTATCTAACTAGTATCGAAATCGGTTAAAAAGATGGGCTGTTAAAGTGTAGCAGACATATAGACATACATAGACACACTCTCACATCCATACTAATATTATATATGCGAATGTGTCTGTGTGCTACGTTTTGACGGCCCATCTGTTCAACTGATTTTTATGATATTTGGTACAAGGATCTAAGGTTTTATCCCGGAAAATTAAAGAGTATCCGCGGGAATCAAAAAAACTTAATCCACGCGGACGAAGTCGCGGAAATCATCTAGTTTCTAATATTATAGTATGGATTGTACTGAATGCAACCGTCTCAGTTTTTTGTGCATAGGTATGGTTGAATCGAGTGTAAAACCAGCGAAGAGCCTTCATCATACCTACCTGCTATACCCTTCGAGTTTTGATTAGATGCTCGAAATAGGTAGGACTTAGATACCTACCTATTATTTTAAATTGATGGTGAATCCCTACATTATAATGACCATGTTGTCAGTTATATATATCATCCTTCCGGCAAAAACGTGCCACGGGTACGATCACATATTTTTTGAACGATGGCGTGTAGGAACCGGTTATGGTAAGTAATTGGATATGGGTTTGACGCCCTCCGTGGCTGTGCGGAGGTCCCGGGTTCGATCCCCGGCAGGGTTTGGAAATATTTATAATTTCTGAATTTTCCCTGGTCTAGCCTGGTGGGAGGCTTCGGCCGTGGCTAGTTACCACCCTACCGGCAATGACGTGCCGCCAAGCGATTTAGCGTTCCTTTGCGATGCCGGAAACCGAAACCGAATAGGGGGTATGGGTTTAATATAACTGCCATGCTCCTAACAGGTTAGCCCGCTACCATCTTAGACTGCATCATCACTTACCATCAGGTGAGATCGCAGTCAAGGGCTAACTTGTAGTGGATAAAAAAATAAAAAAAACTGCCATATACCTACCCCTAACAAGTTAGCTCGTCTGAATCATCACTACCATCAGGCGAGATCCTGCAGTGAAGGGCTAACTTGTAAACTGGAATAAAAATAAAACAAATAATGCAAAGTGGACTGAAAATAAAAGTATTCTAAATTTAGCTCCCTACGTGGGGCAGTGTGTTGTTGTGGTATCATGCTCACACCTACATACTGCTATAATGTCAGGATTATGGTACTGTTTATTGAATCAATTGAGAGTTTCCGCAGCGGAAAACCGTGGAACAAGTGTTATTGAGTTGGGGCACACTGAGACTGGCAATTTATAGGTAGGTCTAGGTACCTCTTGTATGCTTCGTTTTATATAGCTCCTGCCCACCTAGCATGGGCCGAGACAATTTTCTCCCCGAGGAAAGGATAAATAATTTATTCCTAAATAAATAAATAAAAACGCTAAATAACGGCGGATAAATAGTCCCCCGAGTCCCCGTGAAATGTCAAACGGGGATAAACTTCTCTCCCTGTGCGTGCTCTGAGAAGTGGATAAGTTAATTTTATCTCTTGTCAGTGGATAAAATCGGGGGATATAATTTTTATCTCCGGCCCATGCTAGCCCAGCTGGGGCCATACTGTCAACGCTTAAAGCCATATTGTTTCACTAGCTGATGCCCGCGACTTCGTCCGCGTGGATTGAGGTTTTTCGGTTCCCGCGGGAACTCTTTAATTTTCCGGGATAAAAAGTGGCCTATGTGCTATTCCAGACTATAATCTATCTCTGTGCCAAATTTCATCCAGATCCGTTCATCCGTTGGAGCGTGATTGAGTAACAAACATACATCCATACATACATACATCCATCCATCCAAACTTTCGCATTTATAATATTTATATGGATTACTGTTGACTTTCGAGTTTGAGAATTATAATCCTTATTTTAGGAACGTCAAGGTACCTACGTGACATCATTTTGAGTACCTAATATTGCATAATTGGCAGTATGGCCCCTGCACTCTGCAGACCTAACTGCCTCGTTGGTCTAGTGGTTACATGTTCGACTGCGGCTGACGAGGTCCCGGGTTCGAGTCCCGGGTCGGGCCATGATTAAGTGTTGGGTTTTTCTGATTAGAAATTCTCAGTACTATACCGGAATTAGGAAGTTGGCGGTGTTTTACCGCCTACTTGCCTGCCTGCCAACGTGCCTGGGAGAGCACGTTAAGCTGTCGGTCCTGGTTATTATGACTAACATGATAAGGTATGTTGGGGTAAGAGCGGAAAGGGGGTAAGACCGTATACATCAAATTTCTCGTGAATGAGACCACATTTTTTAATGTTGGCATCATTATGTTCAACGCCATTTTGTTATGCGTCTACTTAAGTTCGCGCCAGTCGCTCCGACGTACCGTACGTGTGTTATGGTGAATGTAAAAAAACAAGGTAATTTTTGTCTTTTTTTCTTCTATCCGATCTTTCCCTTTCCCTTTTAGTTTCATATTTTGGCGAAAATACAGATTGTTTTGCTAATATTTCGCGTTAATACTAGGTTTTATGTAGCAATAGCTAGATAGATCTGATCAGAATACGCCTAGAATGTCTATTAGCAGATATCCGATGTTCCCCCTTTCGGGTAAAGATCGGATTAAAATCATCCGGTCTTTACCTGTACAAAATGAGGCAGGGATTGTCAAACTTTTATAACATGAATATTTTTAATATTTTTCATCTTAAAATACAGTGTAAGGATTATTCTATTTTGATCTCGAGATTTTGATGGAAATGTGTTCAGAAGCGTACAGATATAGAAAAGAGTCCAATAACATTAAAAATGTATGTATATGTATCTTGGGTATCGCTTTTATTTTTTTATTTACGGCATTAATTTTTATTTGTCATTTATTTTACTATCATGTTATTTATTTATGTGTTTATATTTCTGTCTTTTATTTTTATTTTTGTTATTTATAATGGATATAAAAAATGTTTTTAAGCAATTTCCATGCTTGTTATCAACGTTACAATTTTGAAAAAAGGATAGATAGAATTTTTGATGTCTTTACTTCGAACATTGAAATCGTTTTCTGTCCCTTTTTCAAAATTAAAATTAGCTATTATTAATAACTTGCAAAAAATTTATTCATCCGATCTTTCCCGTGGATCTGGATAATTCATCTTATGATGAGAGCAAAGTTTGAGAATCACAAAATGTAAAAAAATTATCACTGGGGGTAAGATCGGATGCCTTTAAGTAAAAAAAAAAAAATCGATTGGAACATTCATGTTTTTAATTACATAAACGTAATTTTTTTATATATTGTAGTGCGTTTAAGATCGGATTTATTATTCTTATACACGTTGTTCTCAAAGCCATAGAAGCGGGTTTGAAAGTACGTCCGATCTTGCCCCCGAAGGACATTTTCTTAACCATAGCCATAAAAAAGTATGTCTTGTCTTTACATGCGTATAAAGCAGAAACTGTTGAGTTTACAAAAATAAACAAAATTGAAACCTAAGCTACGTTTAAAAATTAATCACATGCACCATATTTTAGTAATTTATCTTCAATAAATATCGAGAAAATTGAGTTTTTACAAAACCTTTTCAATTGGTCTGAAATCCGTCCGTTCTTACCCCAACATACCTTATAATAGTTGTTAATGCCCGCCAACCCGCGTTGAAGCAGAGTGGTGGGTCTATGCTCTAATTCTCCTAAGAGTGGAGGCCTGTGCCCAGCAGTGGGACGTTAATGGGCTGTAGTGGATGGATGGGTGGAGTATGGCCCCAGGCTAGTTATGGCACAGAATACAGTAGTAATACGTGGTAATACTGCCACATGCTTCGTATACTAAAAAAAACACGTACCTACTTAGGTTTTTAGGGAGCTACACTAAAGATGTTTTGTCGAGTGACTGTATCATAAGAGGAAAAGAGATAAACCATTTCATATTATCATAATCACATAATCATAGATTTATTATACCTATATTACCTACCGTATCCTAATAACCTACTTACGTAGCGACTAGCGACTTTATGTTAAAAGTAGGTCCTTCTCCCTCGGTACCCTCTAGCGAAGCGTATCAGTCAACTTTTTTATTTATATGTATAGGTATAGTACCTACTACCTACTAGCTGATGCCCGCGACTTCGTCAGAGTGGATTGAGGTTTTCAGATTCCCGCGGGAACTCTTTAATTTTCCGGGCTAAAAGTGGCGTGATTGAGTAACAAACATCTATCCATACATCCATCCATCCATCCATCCATCCAAACTTTCGCATATTTTATAATATCACTAGCATCAGCCCGCGACTTCGCCCGCGTGGTTAAAGTTTTTTTGATTCCCGCGGGAACTCCTCAATTTTCCGGGATAAAAAGTAGCCTATGTCACTCTCCAGGTCCTCAACTAGGTAAGCCCATGCCAAAAATCACGTCGATCCGTTGCTCCGTTGCGGCGTGTTTGAAGGACATACCAACAAACCAACAAACAAACACACTTTCGCATTTATAATATTAGTATCATAAGATAGGTTCATATATCACTGTCTGGTAATAAAATATTAATAGTTAGTATTCGAAGTTCATGTAACTTCGTCCTTTAGTGCGTCCATGACACATGAATCACTGCCCTCGCGCGTCACGATTAGGTAGGTATCTAGTATCTACTATCTAACTATCTAGAGCTCAAAATTGGGTATTTGACTACTAGGCAATTTTTTTTAATGATTATTAAATAGAGGAGCTGCTCCCAAAAGTCATAATATCCACGTCCCCTGTTAAAAAAAAACCGGCCAAGTGCGAGTCGGACTCGCGCACCGAGGGTTCCGTACAAACCTGTAGTAAGTTTTAAATTATTAAAAAAAAACTACTTACTACATCTCGTTCAAACTAATTTTCGGTGGAAGTTTGCATGATAATGTACATCATATATTTTTTTTAGTTTTATCATTCTCTTATTTTAGAAGTTACAGGGGGGGGGACACACATTTTACCACTTTGGAAGTGTCTCTCGGGCAAACTATTCAGTTTAGAAAAAAATGATATTTGAAACCTCAATATCATTTTTGAAGACCTATCCACAGATACCCAACACGTACGGGTTTGATGAAAAAAAATTTTTTGAGTTTCAGTTCTAAGGGGGACCCCCAAAATGTATTGTTTTTTTTCTAGTTTTGTGTGAAAATCTTAATGCGGTTCACAGAATACATCTACTTACCAAGTTTCAACAGTATAGTTCTTATAGTTTCGGAAAAAAGTGGCTGTGACATACGGACGGACACACAGACAGACAGACAGACAGACAGACATGACGAATCTATAAGGGTTCCGTTTTTGCCAAATTTGGCTACGGAACCCTAAAAAGCGCATCGAACTTTGATGATGTCACGCGTTTTGCGCGCGTTTGTAAAATAGTTGCAAACTAAACCCATTGACTAACCTAACTTATCGATTAGGAGTATGTATGGGTTTACTACAGCTGCCTCTTGCAGACTGCATCTTCACCGTTAGGCGAGACCGCAGTTAAGGGCTAACTTGTAGTGGAATACGTTAACCCAAAAAAAATTCTTTAAATTTTTCTTAAAACCCCAATTTTTTCTTTAAAGTCTCGAAACTCGAAAGTCTCGTTTCTCATTAAATGAATTTTCTAGTGATAGCACACTGTGATTGTGTTTGTGATGATACCGTCGCGTTACGTGACCTATCTCGGCTCCTAAGTTCGTCTCGTTCAAATATTCATAGCGTCACGGGATATTCATGATTCCGCAAACACGCTAAAATAAGTAGGTATGCTGTCATCTAGAAAGAGTATCTAAGCTCTATTTTTGAACGCTATTTTTCACAAACTAGATACTAGGTACATATTTGATTTCGGAACGATATTTTCTTACAAATTTTTGTACAGATATTGTAGAGATGAAAATATTACTTATAGAAATTGAATCTCTTTTTTATTCAGATAAATTTTTACAGTTACTTTTGAATCGTCAAGTAAATCTACCACGCGCTGGCAGGAATTGAACTACTAAGTATGTACGTACATTATACTAGATTCTGTGGTAATGGTTTGGAAATTGGAATGCCCTTCCTCCTACCGAGAAGAGCCAGCAAGAAAGGAAGCAAACATTTTTGTCATTTGATGTGTCAACTTGTCAAGCTCTCTCTCTCGTCTTTATAATTTAGGTTAGGCCAGGGAGCAAAGCCAGCAGGCAGAAATCCGCAGGGATTCTTTCCTTCCCCCAAAAAATAGTAGCATAATCACAGATAAGAGAATCCTTGATTCTCTTATCTGTGAGCATAATAATATATAGATACTAATATTATAAATGCGAAAGTGTGTTTGTCTGTTGGTTTGTTGGTTTGTCCTTCAATCAGGCCGCAACGGAGCAACGGATCGACCTGATTTTTTGCATGGACATAGAACTTGAGGACTGGAGAGTGACATAGGCTACATATTATCCCGGAAAATTAAGGAGTTACCGTGGGAATAAAAAAAAATCCACGCGGGCGAAGTCGCGGGCATCAGCTAGTACCTATAGCTCGTACTCTTTATTTATATATTTTCACAGTTAGTAAGAAAGTCAATAAAACTAGTCTCTTAGAAGATGCATTTCACATTGAACAGTGCGGAGTGCGGACGAACGGGACCGTACAATGAACCCGTTCCCTTTACGCTTCGGTGCGGCCATCTATGGGGTTAGTATAGATTTTACATCTTACCAACGTTGACTCAGCTCGAAGAGTTGCTAGACTTAAGTGGCAATGGGCGGGGCACGTAGTCCGAAGAACCGATAGGCGTTGGGGTCCCAAGGACCTTGCATGACGGTCTCGCTCCGGAAAGAGCAGCGTTGGACGGCATTGAAGTAGGTAATGTACTTATGTACATTATTCCTCAATGTTGAACGGCCCCCCGATATTAATTGGACGGAATATTGTGATCTCCAACGAGCAGCTGAGAGCCGCCTGGAAGCAAGTGGCACAAGAGTCCAGACCGTGTCTCTGTGGAGATCCGTGCAAGAGATATTCGCACAGCAGTGGAAGACTGAGACGAAGACGACGACGAACGTTTAAGAAATTAATTATATCACCACTATGTTAGGATACTACTTACTAAGTATATTTAATTGTTAAATTAAAAAGTTGACGTTGCTTTTATATAAAATTTTATCGTGTATTGACGCTCGAATTCGATCAACGAGAGTGAAATGTTAAATCGCACACTAACCCTATCGTTCCGCTCGCCTTTGTCCGCTATGAACCACTCATTACTCTGTTAAACACAATGCAAAAGAAAACTCTCTGTATTTGAGTTAGCCTACATTACTGAATTACTCATGGTTCTCTCCCTTTGTATTATGATTGCGGTTGCATCATCGTCATACTTCTCCATTTTTTGAGCGCATTCGACTGATCTATGATTCAGCTTTTTGTTACGTGCCTTTGAGACTTCTTTTGTCCAAAAAAAATTAAAACCGTCGCTTCGACTTAACAAAGAAAAAAAAACAAACTGCATAAACATCGTATTGTAAAACTTAACTTATTTAGATAATATTAAAGTATAAAATTGCTTTTGATGAAATTTTGTACAGGGATAGGTCTGGGGAAGGACATAGACTACATTTTATCCCGGAAAATTAAGGAGTTCCCGCGGGAATTGAAAAAACTTAATCCACGCGGACGAAGTCGCGGGCATCATCTAGTTCTTCATAATGTTCTCGAAGGTGTGAAGTCTGCCAATCCGCTATTGGCCAGCGTAGTGGACTATGCCATACTCTTTTCATTTCGAGAGGAGACTGGTCTTAGTGAGCCGGCACTAAGTATGATAGTTGGACAGAGATGAGAAATGAGAAATGACAGATGACGGTTGGCTACCCTAGCCTAAGGTATTAAGTAGCCGTGTAACCAGGCTTATTGAGATAATGAAGCTGGCCCACATTATGGCCGCTGATATGAAACTTTAATACAGGACAATGTACTACTATACTACAATAGCCGTACCTACTTATATGAAGTAACGCAAGATAAGAATAGACCACTTTAATCGTCGCCGGCATTCATTAACCGATATAAATGTCCACACAGGTGAACATAGTCGACAAGAACGAACTAAGTAGGTACCTAGCCCTAGAAGTTGATCACTAAACTTTTGTTTTTTTTGTTCCATTTTGCGTTTTATCTTCAACACTTAAGAGTACCTTATATTTCACTCTGACAGTAGATATTTAGGGGTTAAAATTTTCTTGACTTATCGAAAACTTAAATAAACAAATTGAAATTGAAAAAAAAAAAAAGAAAACTGAAATTCCTTAGGCATATGTAGGGAGTAGGGAGTAGGGACTTCCAGACGCAGAGTATTGCGACGCCTGTTCCCAGCTAACGGGGGCATACTACCATCGCTTATATCCGCATTGTTTTAATATTAGATAGTAAAGTTAGATAATGATTATGAACCTTCTTGCAAAAAAAACTTTTTTATTTAGAAGTATAGTTGATACCAAAAAAAAACACTGCAAATAAAATAGCACGAGGGCGGTAAATTTAACTTATAAGCCCTGTTTACTGCCTTTGTAAATGCATTTTTGTGATTCTTGAAACAAAATATTATGATAGGAACATTATTTTTTTGGTGGACACATTTTTTCCAGTACCTAACAGTTTTTAAAACTTTTAAAGCAGGTTGGTAGAGCTCAGAGCAAAATTAAGTTCATCCGTCGATCTTGATAAAAAGTTCATCGACCCCAGGACGCAGTGTCGAGTCACGTGGCACCTGGGATTTCCGTCAGGTGCCAATTAATTAAAACTGTAAAACCTGATTTATTTACTACATTGATTCATTGCAAGATGTGCCTATAAAAATATCACGCAGTCTACGCGCAGTCTGCTTTAACTATAACACTAGATGATGCTCGCGACTTCGTCCGCACTCCGCATGGATTAAGTTTTTCGATACCCGCGGGAACTCTTTAGTTTGCCGGGCTAAGCCTATGTCCTTCCCCGGCATGCAACCTACATCTGTACCGAAATTCGTTAAAATCGGCTGAAAAGATGGGCCATGAAAGCGTAGGTAGCAAACAGAGAGACAGACAGACAGACAGATGGACTGACAGACAGACACTTTATCATATAAAATATTTGTATGGATTGAATTTTTAATTGCTCCTGTGGTATAATGGTTAGCGGTATGTATGCAAGTTCGTCTGCGGATGATGAAGTAACTGAGTTTGAATGTCGGGTCAATAGTTACAAAGATTGCGCTGTTTCAGCCCCATGCGGCCACGTAAGGGAAAGCCTGGTTAGCGCTACGCCTGATATTTATCCGGTCATGTTGGATTGCCGTCCCTTCGGCCTAGGAGAGTGTAGGAAATTTAGAGAGTGCTCCTGGGTTTGCGCATACACTTATGCACTAAAAATTAAAATATCTCTTTCACGGATAGCAAAATAAAATAATAAGTACTTAATTCTTAAAAGAACCTTCTATGCTTCATTTTTCTTTGTAATGAATAGGAAGCGGTAGGTATCTTTATTTTTGGGGCAAAGAAAAAATTATAGAACTTCCGTCTTCGATGATTGAAAGTCTAAAGGTGGTTAATATAACACGTAACGCAAAATGATAACGCGTTATTGTTCCATAACGGGATAACGTGTTATGTGAGGAGCCGCCATGACGCTACGGCGTTATGAATATCACGCGATCGCGCGCGGCGCCTCGTAGCACTTGTAGACTAAGAGATAACTGCAATTTTGGTAACCATCGCCAGAAAGGCTGATTCAGTGTTAGATGGATGTAGAGCTCTCCACTGATCTCAAAAGTGGCAGTCTGCCTGCATTTGGATGGCCCTTTCGCTAAATATGGCCGTTCAAAGACGGTTTATTGTTACCAAAAATGAACGATAATTAGAAAAGCTGATTCTTGTACAGTATTAAAGTATGCGCAGTACCTATGTAAACAGCGTAAAAACTGACGCATTTGGATGGGACTTTTTCTAGATATCAGCTTTCAAAGACGTTATAACCTATACTTACTATGCGTTCCTGTAAAAAAATATTAGCAATAACTTTGTCGCCGTTGATCGCTATTAAAAATTATTAACAGCAATCAACGGGACGACTAATTGCTAATATTTTTTTACAGGAACGCATAGTAAGTATAGGTTATAACGTCTTTGAAAGCTGATATCTAGAAAAAGTCCCATCCAAATGCGTCAGTTTTTACGCTGTTTACATAGGTACTGCGCATACTTTAATACTGTACAAGAATCAGCTTTTCTAATTATCGTTCATTTTTGGTAACAATAAACCGTCTTTGAACGGCCATATTTAGCGAAAGGGCCATCCAAATGCAGGCAGACTGCCACTTTTGTGATCAGTGGAGAGCTCTACATCCACCTAACACTGAATCAGCTTTTCTGGCGATGGTTACCAAAAGTGCAGTTATCTCCTATAATATTGTAACAGTTGTAACGGCGCCCGCCTGCCGGTAGCGCGCTGCCGCTGGCCGATGGTTATATTGGTTAATGGTTAGTCTCGCGTAACGCGCTGTTGTGAGTAAACGTCATTTTTGCGTGTTACGAAATTTAGCGTGTTGCAAGACATATCGCGCCTGCCGGCCGCCCACACGTTTTCTTATAACAAGTGCGTTATAACATAGCGTATTTAAAAGCATGTTAACAATTTATAGTTTACTAGCGATCCGCCCCGGCTTCGCACGGGTAGCACTAATAATCCTAATCTATATAATATAAACTATCCTATCTCTCAAGTTAGATCGAACTGCACATGGTGTGCGAATTTTATTATAATCGGTTAAGTGGTTTAGAAGTCCATTGAGGACAAACATTGTGACACGAGATTTATATATATATATATATAGATAGATAGATAGATAGTCCGTAGCGTGTTATGGATTTATAACAGTTTTGAACAACTCTAATTTGAAACTAGAGTAAGTAGGTAGGTCGTCGCTAAAAAAATGCTACTGATTACGCATAGCAAAAAACTTTTTTTTAACTAAGTAATACCTACCTATTAGTTTCGGAGTGTCAATTCATCATCTAAATGTAATTGATATGATTGCAGTCAAGTGTAACTGCAACCCTATAAATAAAAACCGGCCAAGTGCGAGTCGGACTCGCGCACCGAGGGTTCCGTACAAACCTGTAGTACCTAAGTTTTAAATTAGGTACTACAGGTACCTAATTTAAAACAGGGGGGGGGGGGGGGGGGGGGGACGACGACGACGACACACATTTTACCACTTTGGAAGTGTCTCTCACGCAAACTATTCAGTTTAGAAAAAAATGATATGAGAAACCTCAATATCATTTTTGAAGACCTATCCATAGATAGTAGATACCCCACACGTATGGGTTTGATGAAAAAAAATTTTTTGAGTTTCAGTTCTAAGTATAGGGACCCCCAAAATTTATTGTTTTTTTTCTAGTTTTGTGTGAAAATCTTAATGCGGTTCACAGAATACATCTACTTACCAAGTTTCAACAGTATAGTTCTTATAGTTTCGGAAAAAAGTGGCTGTGACATACGGACGGACAGACAGACAGACAGACAGACATGACGAATCTATAAGGGTTCCGTTTTTGCCAAATTTGGCTACGGAACCCTAAAAATCACCAAAAGCATGACGAAACATCATTCGGATTTTATTAATTTATCCGGCTTCCAAAAAAGGAAGAGGTTCTCCATGCTTATTTCTTAAAATCAAGCAAGTAATAATAAATTTTATAGTAGCTACAAATTCCTAGTTCACCGTTCCATTGACAGAAGTTTTAAAAACGGAAGCAAATAAGGCAGCTAGCTAATATTTGCTAGACCTTGAGGACCGTCCTATAGTTTTTATATGATACGATTGGTGGCATCGGATACCTAACCTTCTAATAAACCTACTCGAACTTTGGTTGAATAATTATTGTAAACTTTAAAAGGTTGTAAGGTTGTAAGGTTTAAAAGGTTTAAAGGTTTTAAAGGTTACAATGTTGTAAGCCTTTTTTGTAAAAATCTCTTGAGGATTGTTTGTATTAGCTTTAGCCCGAAATTCAGTTCGAATGTTGTCTTTAAATTCTACTAAAAATTATTAGAACTATTTTGCATGAAACAAGACGAATTTGAAAAATTACGAATTTTAATACAATCTTACTAAAAAGTCTTTAGACTCAGTGATTACTAAACCTGAAATACTTACTTAGTTACAAAATACAGAAATTATATCCATCTAGTTTAGATTATGACTTATATTCATCTAGTTCAGATTATCACTTCTTTTTATTATTTTCATTTTTTACGCACTTGATATGAAATTAAAAAAAAAATAGTGGGGTGTGACTTGTGATACGCAATGTAATAAACTTTGACGTATTAGAACTGTCGTATTATCGGTACAGTAAAACGTTGAATCTTGGTCGTCGTGTATAAATGTAGCACGCGTAAAACATGAACGAACAAAAGCCAGGTCGGGCTGGGTCGCGTGTCTCTCCTTTACACAATACCTACTCGTATTGTCGTTTCACGGTATGAAAAGAAATAGGCCACTTTTTAGATCTGACTAAACGCAGTATGATTTATACAGTAGGAGAAATTGGGACAGAGATGTCGTGAAAAATATTGTTTTCACGTTTAAACTATCGTGAGTGATATTCATTATAACTAAACATTACTCCTGGATAAAACACGAGCTGACCGTGTCCGGCAGATTGTATCGTACATGTTAAAAAGCACATCGCACAGAGCTGTACGACATGCGGCCCGCAGTCGAGCAGCGACCGCGTCGCACGAACAGGCTCATGAATAAGGGCCCCGAACGGGTTTGAAACTAGTCGGGCATTTTTCCGACATAACACGTGAGTTTATCCGGGAGTTATGTATAGTTATAATAAAAAATATTGTTGTCCAGAAAATGGAAACTGCTGAGTTTCTCGCTCTTCTCTTCTCTTCTTCGGCTCTTCTCAGACTGAGGCACATTATTTGAAGAACGTTAAGCGTGGTTTCCACCGCGAGTGAAGTGAACTCCGTACATTACCTGCGGACTCCGTTTAACTCGCAGAGGAAAACTGCATACAGTCCCTTTCGACAAAGAGCTAGCGGAAAGTACTGTGAGCGAGCAATAAGAATGAAGGAACTAGAAGTTTAATTCGCTACAATCCACCACAGTAGACAAATCTATGTGGTACAGTGTGCAGCAGCTTGCAGCTTGCGATATTCATATTATATAGCGAATTAAACTTCTACGAGAGTTCCTTCATTATCATGTACTGCCGCAAAGTAACGCCTGCTTCTATCCAATATTCGAGCAAAAAGAGTTTACGAAGAGTCAAAATGAGCTCGAAACTATTTGTTAGCGGTAGAATGCGGTATGCAACAATGGCGACCCCGCAATGGAGAGCGCATGGTTGTCAAGCTTCCACTAGGTGGACGCACGAAGCGAGTCGCAGGGAGCCGCTGAAACCAGGTGGTGCATACTGCATGACCGCGACGTGTGGAAGTCTCTACAACCTACAACTACACGGATACAAGAGACCCATCAGCCTATAAAGTTAGATTTACTCTAGGATATATGTCTAGTAGATAGCGGATACTAGAATTAAGGGACTGTCTTACAATCGCCAAGCAAACATTTGGCATAATTTCTATATAACATCTGTCAAAACATCAAGTTTATTCGCGCAACAGGGAATCTGCTTATGAAGTTATTCGTCTTACCAAAGTAGGTGACTAGGGAAAGCTGACTGAGGTTTATTTTCACTTACGTTCTAGGTGGTATTGGTCACCTATACGTACTGTAGCGGAGGACACTTACCTGTAAATAGGAAATAAAATCTATTAGATATTATTGTACATAACTTAAATTAGTAAACAGAAGAAAAATCGTTTCAAGAATCAAGACATAAGCATGTAAAGTACCTACCTGTGCACCTGTGCACGTAAGGTGAGCACGAAAACACCACGGACAAAAAAAACTGGCAGTCAAAATGTCCGAAAATATTTTTATACTAGCTGATGCCCGCGACTTCGTACGCGTGAATTGAGGTTTTTTGGTTCCCGCGGAAACTCTTTAATTTTCCGGGATAAAATTAAAAAGTAGCCTATGTGCTATTCCAGACTATAAATAATCTATCTCTGTGCCAAATTTCATCCAGATCCGTTCAGCCGTTCCGGCGTGATTGTGTAACAAACATCCATCCATCCATACATACGTACATACATCCATCCATCCATCCATCCAAACTTTCGCATTTATAATATTAGTACATAAAGATGCACACAAACTAGCGCGACAGGACAATATGTCATTAGGCTATTAATTATCATCATTATCATTTTGCCCTCGGAAGGAAGTGGTTTCCACGATACAAGGAATCCTAGTGTGGAAACCACTGCCCCACTAGATTTAACCGAAACTATTGTAATGTTTTTTGGAACAAATATAATATATAAATAAAATAAATAATAAAATTTACTCATTTTCAACCCGCAGCTCATGTATCAAGTTTCATGGCTATAACTTGAGAAATTAAGGACTTTCATAGAAACTCTCAACTCCTATTTCACCCCTTCGGGCGTGGAATTTTGAAAAACTGTAAAACACATATGTTTTCATTTTCAACCCGCAGCTCATATATCAAGTTTCATGGCTATAACTTGAGAAATTAAGGACTTTCATACAAATTTTCAACCCCTATTTCACCTCTTCGGGGGTAGAATTTCGGGATAAAAAGTATCCTATGTCCTACCTCGTAGTATGGGCTCAAATCGTGCCAAGTTTCGTTTGAATTCATTCAGTAGTTTCGGCGTGATGCGCGGCCAAGATACAGACAGACAGACAGACAGACAGACAGACAGACAGACAAAAATGAAAAAAATTACAGACTTGGCTTCAGTATCGAATAATGAGTGCCCTCCAAAAATATTTTCAAAATATCTTCAATGTACAGAATTGGACCTGTTACAGTTTTATTATAAGTATAGATACTAATATTATAAATGCGAAAGTTTGGATTTGGTTCGCGTAGATATGTTTTTATGGTAATTGTTTGTATTTTTGTAAAGTTTTTCATAAATCATAAAGGTAACTGGTAAATAGGACGTAAAAAGATTTCAGAAACACCAAATTGAATGCCCCAGTTCAATGAAACTTTCAGACAAGGTCATCCTTAATGAGTGAAATTTTCTCCCTAGTAATGAATAATGATGCAATTTGATATCCGGCGAGCACACGTAAAGTTTCAATATTTTCTACCGAGCGCGGCGAAGTGGTAATGGATGGGTTTCATTGAACATTATTTCACCCCATTTTCTTCTTCTTCTTCTTCTTCTTTTGGATAATTGGCTTTTCTTAGTGCCAAACCAGCACAATGCCAAACCCCATTTTCATTGGGGTGAAATCACACATAACGTTTCCGTTATCTACCCAATATTCCGTTTTTTTAACGCTATATAATCGCTTGGCGGCACGTCTTTGCCGGTAGGGTGGTAACTAGCCACGACCGAAGCCTCCCACCCAAATTAACCCTGCCGGGGATCGCACCTGGGACCTCCGCAAGTTAAGACAACAGCGCTACATACTGCGCAACGGAGGTCATTAAAGGTCGGAATTGTGATTTCACCCCATCACCGATCCACTAATGAACACGAGTCTGCTCTCAGAATGAGACGGGTTTGGCCATAGTCCACCAAGCTGGCCAAGTGTAGATTGGCAGACTGAAGTCTGAGGACATTATACCTACCTCTTTTTTTTTTTCGAGGGGGAAATCTTCCTTAGATACCCAACTTCTGGGAGAAGTCGGGTTATGTAGGATTTGTACCTACTAAAACCCCCTCGGTGGCCACCATCTGTATATCGGGAGGCTCCGAGATCTATAAAGAACGCATCGGTGCCTCCCTTGCGCAATGCCCGTTGGGCTCATCCTGCCCCCCTAGCATGGGCCGGAGATAAAAATTTTATCCCCCGATTTTATCCACTGACAAGGGATAAAATTAACTTATCCACCTCTCAGAGCACGGCAACAGGGGAGAGGAGAAGTTTATCCCCTTTAGACATTTCACGGGGACTCGGGGGACTATTTACCCACCGTTATTTAGCGTTTTTATTGATTTATTTAGGAATAAATTTTTTATGCTTTCCTCGGGGAGAAAATTGTCTCGGCCCATGCTAGGGGGGCTGGTGCTCACGCCCCAAATAACACTCGCTATGACATAATATGTGAGGACATTATACCTAGGTAGAACTCTTGGGTATGCAGGTTTCTTCCTGATGTTTTCCTTCGCTGTTATGGCGAGTGATATCTTTTTCTTTTTAATTCTAATTTTTTAAGGGATCCTTGAATCTTTTAAAACGCACATGCATCGAAAAGTTAGGAGTGCTTGTCCGAGGATCAACCTCCCGACCACCCGAATAGGAGGCTGGCCCTCTATACCACTATATACTAGTAACTAGGCTATCAGCGCTTTTAACAGTCTAGTCTAGTAAGAATACTAGGAAAGAAAGAAAGAAAGAAAGAAAAACAGTTTATTCGACGATGGTGTCACAGACAAAACACAAATTACAGATGTAACAATTTCATCTGTGACACCACCCAGAATGGGTGTACAGCTCAGCTTAAGCCCTGCATTGTATGCCAAAAAATTGAATGTACAAAGCAGGGGCTAGGCTATCAGCGCTTTTAACAGTCTAGTCTAGTAAGAATGAATCCATAAGTACTTACTTGAAATGAAATAAAATATTTGCTGAGTATGAGTGTACAGATGTTTACAATGTTAAGGCATCCTTCATAATTAATATTAAAGTAAAAATTTCTTTAGCCGCGTTGAGCACTTTTAGGTAGGGAGTGAACTTGTGGATTCGCGTCACCGACACCGACTTAGTTGCCGAATGCCTTAGTTTTAAGTAGGTACTCATTAGGAATAATATTAAGTATATTTAAAAATTATTCCAATTAGATTATGAGATGTCACCATATATGATTACGAAAAAAAAAGTTATAAGCATTTTTTCGCAATCTTCACTTATAATAATATTATAAACCCGAAAGTGTGTCTGTATAATTGCTACGCTAAATCACATCCCATCTTTTAAACAATTTTTTACATTTTTACAATTTTTAGTACAAGTAAGTACCTACCAAATTTCATAAAAATTGGTAGAAATTATGGTAATGACACATGGCCTTCTTATCAATTGACGAGTTCCCGCGGGATAAACCTACTTCGTAAGTAAAACTAAATTATGTTGTGGTGGCGTCCCGCGTCGAGTAAAAAACGTACTTAATTTATTTAACCCTGGCTACGGTAAAACGTAGGTAGTGCACGTGAACACGTGTTTACTAACAGGATTACATAAACCACGGATAAAGACACTGCTTAGTGCGTAGGTAATACATTAGGCCCCGTGGTAGGTACCTATAAAATAAATCGCTGTAAACAAAACGTGACCACCAATGGTTGAATTTTACAGATTTAGGGCATTTTTCGCATAATATGTAAGGGGCATGGAACAGGCTTGAGCCTGTTGATTGAGAGGTCCTTAATTTTCCGGGATAAAAAGTAGCCTATGTACTTCCCCGGGATACAAACTATCCCTGTACCAAATTTCATCAAAATCGATTGAACAGATGCGCCGTGAAAGCGTAGCAGACAGACAGACGGACAGACAGACACACTTTCGCATTTATAATATTAGTATGGATGTATGTACGCTATTATAAGTATGAAAACGCGGCAAATCGTCATCTTCGCGTCGGTAGTACTTAACTCTCGGTTAATTTCGTATGTACATTAAGATTTACCGGTTCGAGCCGGTTCCGCGTCGATAGATTTGGGGAGACCCGTAGGCAAAGCTCAGAAATGCCCAAAGCCACCATTTCGATCTATTAACGGCCCACTAATGCGCACGAGTCACTGAGCTATTGTTCGCGCACGAGTTGAATGCAGAGTAAATGTATGTGTCACCATACAATTGCTCTGCATTCAACTCGCGCGCGAACTATAGGTAATCGGCTGCAATTGTCAATAATGATCTCAATGTTCAGTGTAAACGCTTAACGCGCCGCGGCCATTTTAATGACCCGGAAGCGTCCATTAAGCGAGATGAGCTGACATTACGCGTAGATAGGTTGCTATTTTTGAATCGGAAATTGTTAACCGACTTCAAAACAAGGTTGTGTACCGTATAGCTGGGATAAACTAGAAATTGTAAGAGAAGGAACTTTATTCAGCGCAGTCACGCCAAATGAGCTTATATTTTGCTACTAGCTGATGCCCGCGACTTCGTCCGCGTGGATTGAGGTTTTTCGGTTCCCGCGTGAACTCTTTAATTTTCCGGGATAAAAAGTACCCTTTGTGCTATTCCAGACTATAATCTATCTCTGTGCCAAATTTCATCCAGATCCGTTCATCCGTTGGAGCGTGATTGAGTAACAAACATACATCCATACATCCATCCATCCAAACTTTCGCATTTATAATATTTATATTATATTTGATAGAAGGCAATTTAGAACTGCCGTATTTAAAAATAAGATCTACCGCTTGCTAATTAAATATTGATTAACTTTGTGCGTGTTAGTCTTAAGTAAATAGGAAATCACTGAAATGTAAACAAAATAAATGTAGTGTTAAGAACAAAATGTAAAAATAAGTACGGAAAAATAAAAGCTATTTTATTTAGTTTTTAAAGCCGAAGTGTTGCTTTTGGACGAAGTGGGTCAAGCAGTGGGAGCCCCGATCTCCTATTCGGGTATGGTCGGGATTTGATCCCCAGGTACCTCTGACTTTTAGCTCTAACTTTTTAAGAAATTAAATATCACTTTTTCCACTACAAGTTAGCCCTTGACTGCGATCTCATCTGATGGTAAGTGATGATGCAGTCTAAGATGGTAGCGGGCTAACCTGTTAGGGGCATGGCAGTTATAACCCATATTCGGTTTCTACACGACATCGTACCGGAACGCTTAATCGCTTGGCGGCACGTCTTTGCCGGTAGGGTGGTAACTAGCCACGGCCGGAGCCTCCCACCAGGACAGACCAGGGAAATTCAGAAATTATAAATTTCCAAACCCTGCCGGGGATCGAACCCGGGACCTCCGCACGTTAAGGCAACAGCGCTCAACACTGCGCCACGGTGGTCGTCAAACGCTTGCTTCAAACGGAAAAGGAAAACATCATGAGGCTACCTGCATGCCCGAGAGTTCTTCATAATGTTCTCGGAGATGTGTGAAGTCTGCCAATTCAAATGTTTTTTTGTTCATATAAACTTTTACAAGTGCTTTTGAATCGTCGTGTGAATCTACCACTGGTTCGGAATACCGCAATGCAATTCGCACTTGGTCAGCTTGGTGGACCAGGCCAGACCAGGACACGAGGCTCGTGCTCAGTAGTGGGCCGGCAATCATAGCCGGCAATGCGTTGAAATCACAGAACACAGTTGAAATGATGCTTTAGTCAACTTCAGTTGGTACCTGGTAGCAGTTCTTATGCAGAATTAGGTATTTACCCTAAGTTTTATAACTGCTACCTTATCATACTAATATTATAAATGCGAAAGTGTGTTTGTTTGTTGGTTTGTTCTTAAATCACGCCGCAACGGAGCAACGGATCGACGTGATTTTTGGCATGGATATAGTTGAGGACGGAGAGTGACATAGGCTACTTTTTATCCCGGAAAATTAAGGAGTTCCCGCGGGAATCAAAAAACTTAAACCACCCGGACGAAGTCGCGGGCATCAGCTAGTAAACTTATAATGTAACGAAGAGACTATAGGAGACGCACGCACATAAGTACCTTTTTAATAAAATTGTGTTGTTTTTTATTAAATTGAGGTCAGAAAGTCTTTATGATAAAATATGATTTATATATTTCACGTAGTACAAGTAGTAAGTTAAAGGTCTATACTAGATGCTCTATCTGGGTAGCTTTAAGCTCTATAGCTAAGTCGTAACTGACCTTTTGTCCTTTACCACCCTCTAACTTGGCCTTCAGTTTTGTGTAGACGAGAGACTTTGCTTCGATTGAAAAGCGAAAATGTCAACAGATTTCCTAGAAATGCGAACGAAACGTGTCGAGACAGCTTATGAAAAATGTTATTAAATAGAAGCCATGATAGAAGAACCATTATTTAAAGGCCCAATTTCTCAGAACCTATTTTTAAACATACACACTCTATTTTGCTTTCTGAACCGGTGGTATAGTCGAAACTTAAAAGTCGAAACATGACGTTTCTTAAGAGGCATGTATGTCCTACATGTACCTATTTAAATAAATTTAGTATTCAATGAAAATGAAAATGAAAATGATTTATTTCATGTAGAACAACTTGTACCACTTATGATAAGTCGTAAGAATCTACCACCGTCCTACTACTATGAACAATACTGTCCATAATCTTTCATTTTGGTGTGCCCTAAGAGATGAGGGTGACTAATGATATACAATAGGTCATTAGACCTAAACGATTGCTTGACAAATTAATGAATGGACATTGGACGTCCCAAAAGTATAATACACCCGACAGACATTATGAATGAGGTTAATACCCCAAATTCTCGACGGGAATTTTTTATCTCAAATAAAAAACGCTTTTTTTCGTGAATGTGCCAGCTGTAATCGCTTATTTTCCTCGTGATGGAGTCCATTTATAAAATGACTAGTATTCATGGCTTGAATTAAGCGATTTAGGATTTAATAATAAGTATTTTTAGTACAATTAGGGTAGCGTTGGGTGAAGCCTAATAATTATAATAATAGACTCAGACAGAGTCAGACTTGCCCGCCAAGGCCTCGAGGGTTCTGTAGCCTTTGTTTTTCACTAAATCCCCCCGATATTAATGTTTTAGGGTCCTTGTGTAGCGTGTTTTGAAAATTTAATAAAATATCGAATCAAAAATAATATGGTTCTGTAGTTTGTAAATAAAACCAACAATATTAAACCAGCAACCGTTTTATGTAGGACCAAAAAGTAATGGTTTTGTATAGGTACCTCATTTCTAAAAACTGTGCTACTGAGAGACTTCGTTTTATGTTTCCTGTAAAATTTAGATTTGGGGTCTCCAGGTGCTGGAACGACAACTAGGCAGTGCAGCGTTGGCAAACCCCCCACTAGGTGGACGGACGACATCAAGCGAGTCGCAGGGAGCCGCTGGATTCAGGCGGCGTCCAATGCTGGACATTTGTTCAGCTGTGGACGTGTATTTGGTGACAACGAAAGTTTTAAAACTTCTATCAATTAGATAGATAGATGATTGATGTACTTGCCCACGAACACAACAATTTACAATACTTGCTTACAGAAGTAAGTAAATCTATTGGCTATTACGTTATCGTTCGTGAACAAATTAGGCTCCTCGCTCAGCACAAAGTTTTCAGCAGGAGCCTAAGAGTGTCCATATAGACGTGTTTCAAATCGAATTATTGTAATTAGATACAGACTTTTCAAAAAAAGACTAATGGTAAGTGCTTAACTTTTCTTAATCTAAAATATTGGAGTAACCACATCCTGCCTATACGACCTTTAACAAAGGTTCACGGCTACGCGAAAAGACCCAAGTAATTTCAAAAGCCTCATGCTGTTAAACTACACGATAGGTTAACACGCTAGCGTCTTCACAAATCACCACGCCCAAGTACCTTTTACCATTTAACATGTTTTTTTTTTTTTAGAGTTTAAAATATAGACTTTAACCATTGAAAAACTACATAGGCGTGTTACCCAAGTTTTGAATAGGGAATCTTGCAAAAATGTTTACGAATTTACCTACCTACACGATCAATAGTCCTCAATGGCTTACACACATACTTATGGTGTTCTAGCATATTAAGTTATTACCTACTAGCTGATGCCCGCGACTTCGTCCGCGTGGATTGAGGTTTTTTGGTTCCCGCGGGAACTCTTTAATTTTCCGGGATAAAAAGTAGCCTATGTGCTATTCCAGACTATAATCTATCTCTGTGCCAAATTTCATCTAGATCCGTTCAGCCGTTCGGGCGTGATTGAGTAACAAACATCCATACATCCATACATCCATCCAAACTTTCGCATTTATAATATTTATTTGATTGTTACGGGTTTTTTATTACACTACATTAATCCGTCTCGATTTAACACGGATATCCAAAGCGCAGAATACTTTTATTATTATTTTAAGGTGTAACTAGATCAGTAGCATATTTCGCCAATAGAGTTCGTAGCGTAGCGCGAATTTCGCAAAGTTTTTCGACTATTATTTTCATAATTCGGTCAACAACCCTAAAAGATCCCATTAAAGACTGGTATCCCATTAAGTACATCTCTCTCAGGAGATGTTAACTCGAAGAAGAAACCTGAAGATGCTCCGGTATCGGAGTGAAACGTACGTTGAGAATAATTTGGAATTTGCAAGAAACACTCTGTACCTACCACATAGTTTTACCTATTGTCGCGGATTAAAGCGAATTAAACTTCTAGTTCCTTCATTATCATGGATTTCCGGAAAATAACGTCTGGTTCTATTCAACATCTCACGGTTTTTTGTTAGGATCACTACCTATGCAACAAAAACTACGACTTTACTTTTTTTAAAGTCTAGCCATGTAAGATGACGCAAAAACTCAAGACGTCAGTTGTTTCCACGTGTACACGCCGTATTTAATTATGCAAGTCGCGTGCTTTACCTATAATTATTATTATCACTTCTATTTTCGTCTGGTCACAGACCAAACGCAATTAGTAATTTGTGCACCGTTGATTGAATATGTACGATTCAATCGTGTACACTCACAATGTTGCTCTTTAGACAAGACAAAGGCATTTTAATGTGTAATTAATATACTTACCTACCTTGTAGTGGAATAATAAAAATAAAAAAAAGTTATGGTTTCAGGCCTTTTTGGGAATTCCACCTCCAATATTTTTTTAGAAATTAGAAGCAGGGATAAAAAAATGACTTTTTGTGGGTTTACAATTTCCAAAAACTGATGATGATGAAAAGTAAATGAAATAATTGTTGCTTGTTAATTACGAGTACTTAGTATAATTTTGTTTTTTTGGTCTCGTCGCGGTTAATATTGCTCTATTGCCACCTTTACACTTTACTTATAACCAACTTTTAATATTTTTTATCATAGAAAAAGTCTATCCTTTTTAACCGACTTCCAAAAAAGGGGGAGGTTCTTAATTCGGCGCGTATTCTTTTTTTTTCATATTTCTGTTTCGATATGGGCTCTTAAACTGCTGGGTCTTCATTTAGAATTAAGATTAAAAATTCCTTCCTTCCAGGGTGGACCGGCTAAATTAACGCAACGAGTAAAATTATGTCTATCCGTTATCTCCATTTGTCTACCAAAGCTAACATGGTTACATAATATATGACTTGTCTCGTTACGTCAAAATTAAAACCTGTTCAACCGATGTCGATGAAATTTGGTACAGAGATAGGTTGTATCCCGGGACATAGGCTTTTACTTTTTACCCTTGGCTTTTTTTTATTAGAAAACTTATTTCACGAAGACGAAGTCGCGGGCAACATCTATTTTTCAATACATAATATTCAATGTCTTGCAGAAATCGTCCAATTACAGTTTTATTTTAAGTAAAGATAGTAGTACCTAGCGAATTCCCCATGCCAATGGTAATTTCCCCATAGCTCACGACGACAAAGCTTTGTAATAAGATGTTATCACGACAGAATGGCCCTGAATTGAATTATTGGATCGAATAAGCTTTGTTATTTAATGGCGCTGTCACTGTACCCCGTTTGATGTTGACTACGTGTCCAACAATTTCTGCCGTCTTGAAACTTCAAGAAAAACCTATTGCAAACATAAAACGTCATACCAAAACGGTTCGTGCCCGACTAGATTAGAAAGTTTGCGGATTGATGAGACTTCACATGGAAAACTACAGAGGTGCAAGTAAAATTGAATTTTTCTTGCTTTACTACAACTTTACACAGAAAAAATGAAGATTTATAAGCCATTCTGTGCATGCTACTCTAATCGCTAGCAGTATTATTTTAAAACTAGCTGATGCCCGCGACTTCGTCCGCGTGGATTGAAGTTTTTCGGTTCCCGCGGGAACTCTTTAATTTTCCGGGATAAAAAGTAGCCTATGTGCTATTCCAGACTATAATCTATCTCTGTGCCAAATTTCATCCAGATCCGTTCATCCGTTGGAGCGTGATTGAGTAACAAACATACATCCATACATACATCCATCCATCCAAACTTTCGCATTTATAATATTTATATTTGATGCCAGATTTGTACGACGTACTTACTGTGACATCGCTAAAATCATACTAATATTATAAATGCGAAAGTGTGTTTTTTTTTGTTGGTTTATTGGTTTGTTGGTTTGTCCTTCAATCACGCTGCAACGGAGAAACGGATCGACGTGATTTTTTGCACGGGTATAGTTGAGGACCTGGAGAGTGACATAGGCTACTTTTTATCCCGGAAAATTGAGGAGTTCCCGTGGGAATTTAAAAAAACTTATTCCACGCGGACGGAGTCGCAGGCATCAGCTAGTAAGGATTATATTTCTGAAGCCAGAGCGTCACCAATAATAAAACATTTCTGCTTTAAGCCACTATAATAAGCCCCTGGTTTCCTCGCGATGTTTTCCTTCCCCATTAAACTTAACCCAACTGACCCAAATAACAAAGCATCTACGAGTATACAAGTTTTTCCAAGCGCACAAAATAGCATGAACGAGCGCCGACCACCGGAAAATGGAAATCCTTATCGGCACTTGGACCTCTCGTGTTAAGTAGTCGTAAGAAATTGCTTCTTGAGATTATCCGCTCGTTAAATCGATACAACACGGCCATTTAATGTGACTTTTTTATGTACTGGGGGCTTACTATCATCGTTTTAAGCAGTATTATTTTAATCTTGTTGACGCTCTTGTTTCAGAATTTTCAGGGACGTTAAGGTACGTCATAATATGTCAATTTGAAAATAATAGTGCTTTAAGCGATGATAGAAGTCCGCTGTAACATTATTTAGTTTTTTTTATTCTACTACTTTATTAAGTTAGCCCTTGACTGCGATCCGACCTGGTAGTAAGTGGTAGTAGGTATATTCATAGCGATCAAACGCTGATGATAAGTGCAGATGTCTGGAAATGTTTTTTTTTAAAGTTTCAACTAAATTGCTTCAACCTACAAATACCTAGATACGAACTAATCTATTCCCTTGGCCAGAGTTAAGGGTCAGACCGACAGATAGAAGGGTGTGTATAAGGCGCGAGACCCTGCATTAGTAGGATTTCAGGGAAGACTTACAAACCATCGAACCTCGAGGTAACCAATCTGGTCGCAGAATTAAAAATGAGTACAGAAATGGTAAAGTAGCCTCAATTTTTTTAATCCACTACAAACTACTAGCGCTTGCCGGTACGTGATTGCCGGTATGGTGGTAACTAGCTATGGCCACAGCTCCACAGCAAGCTCCTTCACCAGATCAGACCAGACAAATTGCATAAATTAGAACTTCCCAAATTGGTCCTGCCCAGGACCTCCCGCTAATAAAGCAACAGCGCTCATGACTGCGCCAGGGCTGACGACCTCGTCAAAGACACAATTTTTATTATCCTATTATTCACTAGATGATGCCCGCGATTTCGTCCGCGTGGATTTTTTTTTATTTCCGCGGGAACTCTTTAATTTTCCGGGATAAAAAGTAGCCTATATCTATAATCTACCAATGTACCAAATTTCATCAAAATCGGTTAAACGGATGATCCGTAAAAGCGTAGCAGACAAACAGATGGACAGACAGACAGACACACTTTCGCATTTATAATATTCATTCTGTGGTACTGAGTACTGACTTTGAGTTTTATCACAGAATCTATATATATAAAATTCAAAGTCCTGACTGACTGACTTATATATCAACGCACAGCCTAAACCGCTGGGGCTAGAAACTTGAAATTTTGACAGCAGGTTCCTTTTGTGACGTAGGCACTCACTAAGGAAGGATTTTTCAAAATTTCCCCCCTAAGGGAGTGAAATAGGGGGTTAAAGTTTGTATGAAAGTCCGTCATTTCTCAAGTTATATCCATGAAACTTGGTATATGAGCTACCGGTTAAAAACGAATAAATAAGTATGTCACAGTTTTTCAAAATTGCACCCCAAAAGGGATAAAATAGGGGTTGAAAGTTTGTATGAAAGTTCTTCATTTTTCAAGTTATAGCCATGAAACTTAGCACTTGGACTTTCGGTTTGAAATGAAAAAATACGTGATTCACAGTTTTTGAAAATTTTATCCCCAAGGATGTTAAATAGAGAGTTTGTCCTTCAATCACAACAGAGCAACGGATCAACGTGATTTTTTGTGTGGGTATAGTTGAGGTCCTGGAGAATGACATAAGCTACTTTTTATCCCGGAAAATTAAGGAGTTCCTGCGGGAATTAAAAAAACTTATGCCACGCGAACGAAGTCGCGAGCATCCTCTAGTATTATAATAAAATTGCGCAAGATTATAATGGAATTCGTGATTATGTTGTATTACGTTCGCATTACTTTATGTGTATGTATGTATTATTATAATATTCTGTATGATTATATTATTATTAGCATACGTTACCGGCCAGTGGCCTTACTACGAGTTTATGAGGGTTTATTAGATCAAAACATAAAGGGTCATTTCGAGACCAATACTTTTAAAGGACTTGTCCAAGATTGGGCCTTGAACATGAACCAAGATGATTTTAATACACGTGAATAGAGACCCATAAATATGGCTTATAGAATAATTTACACATTTTTAAAGGACCCCAATTTGGAGAAAAATATATTTTTATTTTGTGGCTTTTTTAGATCTTTGTCTGAATCTTATCAACAGTAAAAAAAAAAACTTGATTGTCTGGTCACTTAAGTCATAGGGTGATTGTCAAATGTCACTGTCAGTTTTGTTTATCCTATTTTAAGCAGACACAACATAAATTTCACACCCACATAGACAAGTGTATGCGAATCAGTGTGACTTAGTGTGACCGTGTCCCTGCAAGCAAAAATGTGTATGTATTAATTTGCTGCAACACTGTGCTACACCAACGCACACATTGACAAAAATTCAATGCGTGGCAGTCATTATAAGACATCTATGAGACCTATGGCGTTTGTTTACATTGTGTTGTCTTGGGTGTCATATGTATTTTGTGAAATTTGGAGATTTATATGAATATTTACTGAAATAAAATGGTGAAGTGTTGGGTCCCCCTGTGTTACAACGCTTCGTACAGGAAAACCCCAGAAGTAACGTTCCATCGGTAAGTAAAATTCATGCTATCATGTAGCTTTGGAATGTTTTCGTATCGCATCGTATGAAGGCTAAGATATCTAATATTTTATAGTTGTTATGACGAAATATGTAGCCATGCATATATTAAAACTATAATATTATGGTTTTCTGTAGAAATACATGCTTTAAGTTGTTGAATAATCTTTTTTGACATTTTGAGAACTTTAACAAATTACAGGGCCGGACTCGACGACTCTTTTATTTTAAGTATATAACTTCGACTTTTAATTTCAGGTTTCCAAAGGATGAATACCTGAGAGACCTATGCATAAAAATATTAATAGAAAAGACTAGACTGGCAGACCAACTCATGGAGTGTTATAATATGCTCCAAGCATTTTTCAGAGAATGCAATAGAACGTAATGAATTCCGTACGATTCTATCTCCTGGTGCCATACCGACCATTTTTAGGGTTCCGTAGCCAAATTTGGCAAAAACGGAACCCTTATAGATTCGTCATGTCTGTCTGTCTGTCTGTCTGTCTGTCTGTCTGTCTGTCCGTCCGTATTTCACAGCCACTTTTTTCCGAAACTATAAGAACTATACTGTTGAAACTTGGTAAGTAGATGTATTCTGTGAACCGCATTAAGATTTTTACACAAAAATAGAAAAAAAACAATAAATTTTGGGGGTCCCCATACTTAGAACTGAAACTCAAAAATTTTTTTTTCATCAAACCCATACGTGTGGGGTATCTATGGATAGGTCTTCAAAAATGATATTGAGGTTTCTAATATCATTTTTTTCTAAACTAAATAGTTTGCGCGAGAGACACTTCCAAAGTGGTAAAATGTTGGTCCCCCCCCCGTAACTTCTAAAATAAGAGAATAACAAAACTAAAAAAAATATATGATGTACATTACCATGCAAACTTCCACCGAAAATTGGTTTGAACGAGATCTAGTAAGTAGTTTTTTTTTAATAATTTAAAACTTACTACAGGTTTGTACGGAACCCTCGGTGCGCGAGTCCGACTCGCACTTGGCCGGTTTTTAAAGAAAAGTTAGCTGAGGTAAATACTAAGTAGGTACCAATTTACCTTATCTTCCATTATGTGGACGAATTACATTAATTATTGAAAACCTCAATACAATTACTGTAATGTTTAGATTTATTTTTATAACTTCGGAAATACTGCATGTATTAAAGTGAAATAAAAACGAATGTATACATGATCTACGCTCCGATTTTAGGTGTATTTGATAATAATATTTATACCCTTTTGGGTTTTCCAATTTATTTGAATAAAAAACATGTGAGTTTAACCTGTTGTAGTTTGTTTATTTAACCTTATAAGCTAATTTAAAATGATCGTTCACACAACTTAACCCTACATATTAATATAATGTTTTATGCAGCAACAAGGTGCGGCCCTGTGTTTTGTGTATGTGTGCGTAATGTTTTCGTGTGTTTGTAATTGCCACGCTATTTTGTACATTATGTTGTCTCTGCTTCTCTTTATAACTCTGTGATTTTAATGGTGGTTTATTGTTGTTTATTATGTATTAGTATTTTACGAATGACTCAAATACTCAATTAATATTTATTAATCTTATAATGTTGTATGCACTGTGTAGTGGAAACTGGGTAGTTTATTGAAATGGAATATTAATAATCACAACTAATGCGCATAACCCAAGTTTTAGTGTTGCCATCCATCGAAAAATATTTTCTACAAACGATATTTTCCAAAATTAATTTTAAAAAAAACGGGGTTTTCTAAAATTATTATTTAAATGGCGTTTAATGTTATATTTTTTTCTCTTTCACGTGATGGCAGTTTGGTTCTGGTTCATTGACACTCAGAATAAAAAACCACCCTCCATACTGAACTGGGACATGTCCTTTATTCTCATTTTTTATTAGGTAATTTGTTTTTTTATTCAATACGTTAGTCGATAATTAATCTCTCTATTTCTCTGCGTCGTATTCTCCATTGCTGAGGGTCGTTACCCCTTTCCATTAATCACATAATGGCAGGGGTTTTCTTAGGATAATAATGCGGTGGGTTCCCAGGTCCTTCCGCATAGTCGATAAAACTCATTCCCTAATTCCTAAAATTCCCTTTCTCCTATGAGAGTGAAGGCCTGGCCTGTGCCCAGCAGTGGGACGTTAATGGGCTGTAGTGGTGGTGGTGAGGGTCTTTTATCGCTGCGCTTTCGGGTGCAAGGCCACATTGAAACCCTAATGACTATCGATATTCAAGCACATTGGAACCCCAACGCTTTTAGGTTTTTCAAACTATACTTATATAATGTGCACCGCACCCACAGCCGATAAAACCTAGCCACCACAACTTTTGGCCAATTTAATAGAACTTTGTACGTTGAAGGACTCTCGAAGTCTCGAAGGCTGTATATTTCGTACGTTAATCTTAGCACCCTTCATAATATTAACCTTGGTTTTATTGCCCTCCAGTCTCGCTTTGTTATGTAATATTCAATTCAACAAATTACGTTCAGAAAGGCCAAGTTACTCAACCACAGACTCAACTTAGACGAGTGTACTGAAAAAATGTTATCTATACTTACCTATATCACAGAATAAATGATTATGCTTATTTGTAAGTGGTGAGTGCTTATAGTGGGAGGCCCCGGGTTCGATTCCCGGCAGGGTCAATTTGGGAATTTACAATTTCTGAATTTTCTTCTCAGACCGCGCGTTATGAATCCTCGTAGCTTTAAGTTTTAAGATACCGTCGTTAATTATCACCATTACGTCGTCGTACGTATACCAATTTTGAATAAACGTTTTATTTTGACTTTGACTTTGAGGATTAACCACGAGGATGAAGTCGCGTGCATCGTTATAGTAACTGTATAATGTTATGTAGGTGCTATTATACAATAGGTACTTGAACACGTTAATTGGTATAAGATTCTGATAGTTCAAGAGGCGGTTATAGTCGCAGAGCTTCAACTCAAGCAGGGTTCTCAGTTTCCGCTGAAGAGTCTGATAATAAATCTAGGGTAAGAGTTCTTAGCTTAACTAATAGAATTCTATTTTACGAAGGCCTCGTATCTTTTGCATTTGCAACGCTTCATCCATACTAATATTATAAACAGGCTGATGCCCGCGCCTTTGTCCACGTGGTTTAAGTTTTTTTTTTAATTCTCGCGGGAACTCCTTTATTTCCGGAATTTTCACGCGACATACATCACAAAACTAAACTTGATCAGTTCATTTATTTATTCATTTTATTTTACAAATAAAATGTACATATACAATATATTGTTTGGTTTCTTTCTTCGTGCTCGTAAGCGCTTGACGGCTTGTCTGAGCACTGCACATTCCTCCATGCTTATTATCTAAATATGTAGGTGTAAAACAGTAGATAGTAATTATTTATTATCTAATCTATGGTTTTAAGTATAATTAAAAAAGATTAACTCTACAAAAGGTTTATTTATTTATTTTATTTATTTATTCTGTACAAAATACAAATTAAATTGGTGCAATTGGCCTTAGAATCTTAAATTTTGGCACGGGATCCAAAATTTTTTTTATTTTTTTATCCACTATATGTTAGCCCTTGACTGCGATCTCACCTGATGGTAAGTGATGATGCAGTCTAACATGGTAGCGGGCTAACCTGTTCGCGGCATGGCAGTTATTTTAAACCCATACCCCTATTCGGCCTGGCCTGGAAAATACGGGATTTCCAGTTTCCACACGCATAACAAAACTATACATTACAAAAAAGAAATAGGTAGGTACTGAGCTTGTACTTAATTGCCTAGGTATCGTATAAGATTGCAACAAAAATATTTACTTTTCTCGGAGTTTGAGTTAAAACAAATTTTACCAGAAAAGATAAACCAAACAAACACATCGTCATCTATACGATATGAGACGCGTAAACACGCTAATACATAAATACTGTGTAAACAGTTATTATGTGGCTACTAGACTATACTGTAGGTAGGTACCTACCTATTTTACGTCTTAACATCTGGGCTTCTATACGAACTAATGACTATTTTACTAATTGTCTTGTTGGTCTAGTGGTTAGCATGTTCGACTGCGGCCGACGAGGTCCCGGGTTCGAGTCCCGGGTCGGGTCACAATAGGTACCGGGTTTTTCTGACAAGAAATTTTCAGTACTAGCCCGGAGTTAGGAAGTTGGCCGAGTTTCTTGCTGGTTCTTCTCGGTAGGAATGTCATTCCGAACCAGTGGTAGATTCATTCGACTATTCATAAGCACTTGTAAAAAGTCTATTTGAATAAAAACTTTTGAATTTTCACCTCCGTGCCTCGGAGAGCACGTTAAGCCGTCGGTCCTGCGCCTAATCTCTCTCCGGTCGTGTCGGATTTTCCGTCCCATCGGGCTATGAGAGTAAAGGAACAGAGAGTGCACCTGTGTTTGCGCACACACTTGTGCACTATAATATCTCCCACGCAGATGGCTAATCTCTCTGGAGATTGGCCGCCGTGGCCGAAATTCGGTAGGGAGGACATTATTTTACTAATTATGTAGGTATAATAATATAATAAATGCGAAATTTTTGATGAATGGGTGTTTGCTACTCAATCACGCCATAACGACTGAAGTACTCTACAATCACAATCGTGCATTGTAGAGTCAACGTCTCCTGAAGATGCTCCGGTATCGGAGTGAAACGTAAGTACGTTGATGGTATTTGGGAAGATTATGTGGTGTGGAGAATATCGCGGGCTGCAAGTTCAAGATACGCACTGTACCACATAGATTTAGCTTCTGTGGCGGATTATAGCGAATTAAACTTCTAGTTTTTTCATTATCATGGACTTCCGCAAAGTAACGCCTGCTTCTATCTAATATGGTCGATGTATCCAATAGACACCTTTATGCTCCATACGAAATTGAGTATTGAGAAATTAAATGATGCATACATGCACGTGACTTCGTCCGCGTGTATTTGGCCTTTTCAAAAATCTCGTGGAACTGTCTAACTTTTTGGGATAAAAAGAAGCCTTTGTAATTTCCCGGGATGCAATCTATCTTTGTACCAAACTTCGTCAAAGATGGGCCGTAAAAGCATAGCAGACAGATATACTGACGGACAGACAGAGTAAACTTTCGCATAATGGATTTAAAAACTAATACTTTTCTACTTATTAAAGGCAATATTATATAAATCATGAAAAAGAAACATCAGGGTAACTACCTATTAACACATTTACCGTACACAATTTCGCGCTCACGTTAATGCAAAACGATTTTATAGCGGCATTAAATTATTATATAGGCCGGTGAGCAGAGTTCTTCTTCTGGTACATTTGCCTCATTAAAACTTAATATTATGCCTACTCTGCTTAATAATTTTGTATGCGGATTAATTTAAATTCAACACTAGCTAGCCCGGGTTTCGCACGGATTTTTTATTTTATTTTATTGCGAGATAGGCTTGCGCTTTACGATCACGCTTAGTGCAAAGCAATGATGACTGATGAGGTCTAGTTGGAACGCGATTGCCGAAGAAGAAGATAGGCATCACTCTTGCCTTGAAGGTACATAAGTTATACGTGGCACACCATAGCGGTCCTCTCTACTTCGTTTTTGTACACGCAGACGAAGTACGGATCCATAGACAATTTTCGTGACCGATTGGATTGAACGATTTTGTGTGGGTCTAATAACCGACTAATTACGTTCGTTTGCGAAGTTTCGTTTGAGAGAAAGAGAGTAGACCCCCAGGAACGTCGAGCAAAAACGTTTCGTGCGAGCAGATTGGACGTCAACCACATAAGGATGCCAACGCTGACAGTTTCTCGCTGTTCTGTGGTAGAAAGGAGACGGAGGAACATGATTGTGGAGGTTCTGAGCACACTCCCCATGGTATATCCGATAATGACTGTAGGTATGCCCTTTGTAAAAAAAGGAATAATCAAAATCGGTTTGATTTAACAGAATTACGGAGTAAACTTGGTCAAAATTTCTACCCTATCTTGAAGGAACTCAATTGTTTTACGGGATATAAAATATCCTATGATATAATGATATCCTAGAGTGATAGGCTATAAATATGCTTAGTAACATTCAAATCCGTCCATTAGTTTCAGCGTGATGCTGTAACAGACAGACAGAACATATTGGTTAAAAAAAATATGTTTAGCTCTGTATTGTTAATAAAGCTTCCTCCAGTTAAAATTTACAAAATATATGGTGTACAGGAATCGTCCAGTTACAATTTTTATGAGTTTAGATACCTGTTAGTAAATATTTTTTCTCACCTCCGGGCGGAAAGCGTCAATTTTCCTCCCGCTGCGCTAAACGAAAATGCCGCTTTCCGCCTCCGTCGAGGAGAAAAATAGTATACACACCACGGGCAGTAAATAAGAAAGCCTCAGATCACATGTTTATTGACCTCGGCTTCGCCTCGGACAACAATTACATGTGATCTGAGACATTTCTTATTTTACTGCCCTAGATGTGTAATGTACTATAATTAGTCTTTGGATATAATTATTTAAAGAGATATACCAGTACAGTAAGTAGGTACCACGTTTTTATAATAATTTATAATTACAATATGATCGGTCTGGATTAAAAATAAAATGCCACGTACACGTGATCTGGATCTTGGCCAGACCAAAACAATTTCATAATGTGACCTAAATTATAGCCCAGGTTTTAAATATAAATGCACAGCGCTGAATTGCGTGCGAAAATCAGGCTTCAATAAAAAATCTTCTTTCCTTTTTAGGGTTCCGTAGCCAAATTTGGCAAAAACGGAACCCTTATAGATTCGTCATGTCTGTCTGTCTGTCTGCCTGTCTGTCTGTCTGTCCGTCCGTATGTCACAGCCACTTTTTTCCGAAACTATAAGAACTATACTGTTGAAACTTGGTAAGTGGATGTATTCTGTGAACCGCATTAAGATTTTCACACAAAAATAGAAAAAAAACAATAAATTTTGGGGGTCCCCATACTTAGAACTGAAACTCAAAAATTTTTTTTTCATCAAACCCATACGTCTATCTATGGATAGGTCTTCAAAAATGATATTGAGGTTTCTAATATCATTTTTTTCTAAACTGAATAGTTTGCGCGAGAGACACTTCCAAAGTGGTAAAATGTGTGTCCCCCCCCCCGTAACTTCTAAAATAAGAGAATGATAAAACTAAAAAAAATATATGATGTACATTACCATGCAAACTTCCACCGAAAATTGGTTTGAACGAGATCTAGTAAGTAGTTTTTTTTAAATAATTTAAAACTTACTACAGGTTTGTACGGAACCCTCGGTGCGCGAGTCCGACTCGCACTTGGCCGGTTTTTTTTAATTAAAGCTGTGATTAACTTTTTAATTTTTATGACACGGTGACAGCTTAACAGAGCTCTTGCAGCCCTGCAAGAACATTTTTACAATGGATTATATAGGTAGAAGTGAAACGCTTAGTGTACCTATATCTAGAAGTAGTGGTCTAATAGTGGCATAAATACCGTCTAGAGTACGTCGTGACTAGGGCATACCAGTTGTCTGAATCCATGAGGACTTTAGAAAAGAAAACTTACAGACAAACAGACATATCCATACTAATATTATTAATGCGAAAGTGTGTCTGTCTGTCTGGCTGCTACGCTTTCACGGCATATCTGTTCAACCGATTTTGATGAAATTTGGTATAGGGATAGTTTGTATCCCGGGGACGGACATACTTAGGCTACTTTCTATCCCGCGGGCATCATCTAGTTTATAATATTAGTATGGATTTAGTATGGATGACCTATGTTTAGTAACCAACTTCCAAAAAAGGAGGAGGTTCTCAATTCGGCACGTATGTTTTTTTTTTGTTTATACAGGGTTAATTCCAATTTTGGCAATAGCATGACTAAAGAACCCCACCTTATGCGCTTTCTAAGACTCATTTGACTTGACCAGCTTGAGTTTTTAACCGACTTCCAAAAAAGGAGGAGGTTCTCAATTCGGCGTGTATCTTTTATTTTTAACCGACTTCAAAAAAAGGAGGAGGTTCTCAATTCGACTGTATTTTTTTTTTTTTTTTTATGTTTGTTACCTCAGAACTTTTGACTGGGTGGACCGATTTGGATGATTCTTTTTTTATTTGAAAGCTGGTGCTTCCCGTCTGGTCCCAATTCAATTTGGTGAAGATCTGATGAATATCTCCGGAGATGGAGAACGGAACTCCTCACGGATAAGAGTAGGTAAATTGCTCGCGATCAGTGTGATAGTCTTGTAAACAGTATGTTTTAACCATGCATAGCATATCTCGTTCTGGTTACATCCTGTATTTTAAAACAGTGGGGCCACTAAAAATTGTGAAATAAAAAAATTTCAAAAAAATAATAAAAACCGACTTCAAAAACCACAAACACTAAAAAGTAAAAAATAATTTAATTTATTATGTATACAAGAGTTAATTTAGTTCTTTAATAACATTCTTTAGAGTCGGTGCCAATGTGGAGTCACGTCAACAATAATGAAGAGTAGGTAGACGGTTCATGCGGCTAATTGGTACCGACTCCAAAAAATGTTATTAAAGAACTAGATTAACTCTTGTATACATAATAAATTAAATTATTTTTTACTTTTTAGTGTTTGTGGTTTTTGAAGTCGGTTTTTATTTTTTTTTTGAATTTTTTTTTATTCTGAAGTATCTGGAAACCCCTACCATCATAACTCATCTAATGAGGTCGCGAGTCTCGATCCTCGGTAATACGAGGCCAAGAGATACCGCGTACCTTCAGACATTCTTAGGTGGTAGAATCATCGTAGATAATAGAAGACAGGTAGGGTGTTGTTTCATAGTTGACTTACCTGAAAATAAAGAAAACAAAATTAGTACGGTCAGCCTTTTTCAAACTCAAATCAAATCACCCCTATGTTGGACAACTTGTGCTATGTCATGAGTCATGAGTCATAACTCATGACTATACCATGTCGGAAAGCAAGATTTTACTGAAAAAAGCCGGCCTCTAATACTTTTTTGGGACTATTTTTCAAACTTAAACTAAAAAAAATAGTTATCTTGCGAAATTTTTCCTCAGTGAGGTTATCGAACGGCCGATATACCTATCTAGATAACTAGACCACGGAATAATGGGAATACGCTAATTTATAGGGACTAGATAAAATCTGGTAAACACAGATAGCAACCGAAAGGTAGGTAAAATGAGCAATTATTATCTAGACTAGGCTAAACGACCTCATCTACATTTTATTCGTCAAGCTCTAAAATACACTCGCGTGCAAAAAACAAACTAGCTTTTGACGTTGCACAAAAAAATCGGGTCGATGAACCTTGCAATTGCGGTCTTTATACAGATCTCGTTTATATCGATACAACTGGTTCTGACGGTGACTGTACTTCCGATGAACTTGATATTGAAGCAAAATGAAAGAAGCTTTATTTAATATATATACAGAGCATAAAATCGATCTATAGATTTCTATAACCATATGTCATGTCTGTTTGTCTGCGACACTTAAATACGGCCCATAGGCAATGATTGCCCATAGGCCCAATTGTCTAAGGCTCTAAGCAAATCGTAATAAATAACTCGAAGTTCATACATGCTTTTTGAAGAACAGGCACGTTTCACAAACGATTATGATAATCCTGAGTGTATCTCTTCATCCATTTACTTTGACGCTAACGTGATCGAACCATGATCGAACGCTCAATACAGTCGATCGAATTTGCAATGTAAAGAGTAAGCGTGGGTACTGGATATTCTAATGGAAACTAAGTATTAGAAGCGCGTTTTAGAAACTAGGAAGCAAAACGTTTCCTAAGTGTCTACCCTTCATTCATCATTCAAGAAGGATAGCATAGCTTCTTATAGGCAAAAAGATGCGTGTACCTACTATTGCAATATTTCTGTATAAAATGACGAGAAAACTGATGTTATGCTAACCTAAAGTTATGCAGTAGGTAAACATTACTAAGTTAAAAATCTACTTTTAAAAGGAAGATAATCCAGTTTCTACGTATCGTATCCAGCGGTTGTAGTTACTTTACCTATGTATCATACTAATATTATAAAATGCGAAAGTGTGTTTGTTTGTTGGTTTGTTGGTTTATTGGTTTGTTGGTTTGTCCTTCAATCACGCCGCAACGGAGCAACGGATCGACGTGATTTTTGGCATGGGTATAGTTGAGGACCTGGAGAGTGACATAGGCTATTTTTTATCCCGGAAAATTAAGGAGTTCCCGCGGGAATCAAAAAAACTTAAACCTCGCGGATGAAGTCGCGGGCATCAGCTAGTCTTTCATAAAAAGTTCACAGCTGATCTATTTATAATACTTTTCGCTGACATTCAAAAAATAGAACATCAATGTCGAACTACAAAGGCAGGTGGGTCCAAAATACACCAGAAAGCATTGTTTGCAGCGGAGCAGCTACGAAAAAAATTTGGCTTATAGTTGAAAAAAGTTCGTACATTTGCAGCAGGTGGTCGTAAATGCCAAGGAATTTGATGACAAAAAAATTAAGACGCATGCATGTAACGGTTCACAACTATGTAAAAACGGGACCCTATTACTAAGACTCCGCTGTCTGTCTGTCTGTCTGTCTGTCTGTCTGTCTGTCTGTCTGTCTGTCTGTCTGTCTCCAGGCTGTATCTCATAAACCGTGATAGCTAGAAAGCTGAAATTTTCACAAATGATGTATTTCCGTTGCCGCTATAACAACAAATACTAAAAATTAAATATATATATATATTAAGGGGGGTCCCCATACAATAAACGTGTTTTTTTCGTATTTTTTTGCTCAATATTAAAAACGGTAACAGGTAGACGGTTCAAATTTTTACAGAATATTAACTTGTATATTACCTTTCAAAATAAATAATTAAATATCAATAAAGTAAATATTAAAGGGGGGCTCCCATACAACAAACGTAATTTTTTGATATTAACAATAAACCTCTACAAACAAAGTTAGTTTTGCGGTTCATTTCGTCTTGTTTTTAATACGTCATAAATCGTAAAACTTACTACAGGTTTGTACGGAACCCTCGGTGCGCGAGTCCGACTCGCACTTGGCCGGTTTTTACCATATTAACATGACCTACTTAATGATACGCGTACCGTAAGGCTACGTTCGCACTGCGAAAACATTCGCGAGAATTTTTTCTCGCAATTCTGTAACACTAGAAATCATAATATGGAGGTATACCTACGTAGTTGCGATACAAATTTCACGCGGTGCGGAGTAGGTGAAATCCGTACGCGAAATATAAATCGCGAGATTAAAATTTCGCGCGAATGTTTTTAGTAGTGCGAACGGAGCCTAATTGTAATAAAATGACGGTAGGTACCTACCTACTTAGTACTTACGTATTTTATAACGGCGAAAATCATCAAATCTATACAAAACTTTGTAACACAAAAGTGTTTGATAATATGTGACGAATTATAAACTAATGAAACACAAATTATAGAACGACTAGCTGATGCCCGCGACTTCGTCCGCGTGGTTTAAGTTTTTTTGATTCCCGCGCGAACTCCTTAATATTCCGGGATAAAAAGTAGCCTATGTATGTATGTATATTCTTTATAGCTGATGCCCGCGACTTTGTCCGCGTGGAATAAGTTTTTCAGTTAATTTTCCAGGATAAAAAGTAGCCTATATTACTATCCCACGGTATAATCCCCCTATAATGGTAAAACACGTACTTCTTCATATTTTAACGAAAGCCCAAATGCTGTTTCATGGCTATAACTTAAGAAATTAAGGATTTTCATACAAACTCTCAACCCCTATTTCACCCCTTCGGGGGTGGAATTTTGAAAAACTGTGAAACACATATGTTGTCATTTTCAACCCGCAGCTCATATATCAAGTTTCATGGCTATAACCTGTGCTATAACTTGAGAAATTAAGGATTTTCATACAAACTCTCAACCCCTATTTCACCCCTTCGGGGGTAGAATTTTGAAAAACTGTGACACATGATCTTCTTAATTTTTTAACGAAAGCCAAAATACCAAGTTTCGTTGATATAATTTGAAAAACGTTCCTACAAACTTTCATCCCCTATTTCACCCCTTTGGGAATTTTCAAAAATGTTGAAACACGTACTTCTTCATATTTAACCAAAAGCCGAAATGCTAAGTTTCATGGCTATAACTTGAGAAATGAAGGACTTTCATACAAACTTTCAACCCCTGTTTTACCCCTTTGGGGGTGAAATTTTGAAAAACTGTGACACACGTACTTCTTTATTTTTTACTGGTAGCTCATATACCAAGTTTCATGGATATAACTTGAGAAATGACGGACTTTCATACAAACTTTAACCCCCTATTTCACCCCTTTAGGGGTGGAATTTTGAAGAATCCTTCCTTAGTGAGCGCCTACGTCACTAAAGGAACCTACTGTCAAAATTTCAAGTTTCTAACCCCAGCGGTTTAGGCTGTGCGTTGATATATAAGTCAGTCAGTCAGTCAGTCAGGACTTTGAATTTTATATATATAGATAATATTATTATCATTTTCAATGAAATATCAGATACATTTTGCAAGGAAAGAGCAATCAAAATTTAGTCATGACTGGATGTTATGTCACTCTCCAGGTCCTCAACTATACCTATCCATGCAAAAAATCACGTCGATCCGTTGCGGCGTAATTGAAGGACAAACCAACAAACAAACACACTTTCGCATTTATAATATTAGTATGATATTATATTTTGTGGACGCACACGTTATAGGTACATTAATCACGATACAAAATTAGAAAGTGACTGTAGATGCTATACGGTGATTCTAGTGCGATTGATCTGTGACGTGACTTCGTTCACTCTGGCGTGACCCAGAAAGCATGTTTGGCAAACGAGAAATTCGTTGGGTCTACTTTTTTATGCTAGTTTCTTAAAAATGGTGCTCCTTATGTAGGCCCTGTGCAGAAAGCCCGTGTTTAATTCGTGGTCTTCGTCTTTACTAATGGATGTCCAATGCTGGACATATATTACTAGTGGTTCGCCGGTTCGCCCCGAACTGAGACCTCACAGTATCACAGAGCGCCATCTATTGACGTCATTGTAAAGTTCTGTTAAAAATACCATCATCATTAAAAATTAAATAATTTCGATTCCTTATAATATTTATCTAATTTTAGTATTTGTTGTACAAGTACAGGATATAATTCAAATAATTGATAAGTTTCAGGCTCAGCCTTTCAGAAAATTGAGAGTTCTGAGGTCAACTTTGGACGTTAGAAAATCTCCACTTTGAAAGCCTCCCATTTCGTCAATTTTAGGGGAAAAATTCTCTATTCCTAATTATCTTTAAAATGTTATACCGCAACCGGCCTATGTAACGCTATAAAAAATATTTTACTTCGCATTCGCTTCTATGAGAGCCCCCCTGAAATAAATATTTTTATAACTTTTTAAGCAATATTCGGCGGTAGGCCATCGGTTTACATATTATATTTAAATTTGAAGTAATTACGTTCAGTAATTCAGAAGTTATAAGGCTCTGACAGACGGACGGACGGACGGACAAGTGCCAATTCACTCAAGTAGACTCAGAGACCTTCGCTTCGCTCGGTCAATAATCTTGAATGGTTTGTTTTGTACCGCTTGCATCCATGACGTGTCATTTTCGATGAAATGATGGATGTGCCGTAAAATGGTTACAGACAGACAGACACTCTTTCAACATCATACTTCATACTAATATTATAAATGCGAAAGTGTGTTTGTTTGTTGGTTTATTGGTTTGTTGGTTTGTCCTTCAATCACGCCGCAACGGAGCAACGGATCGACGTGATTTTTGGCATGGGTATAGTTGAGGACCTGGAAAGTGACATAGGCTACTTTTTATCCCAGAAAATTAAGTAGTTCCCGCGGGAATAAAAATAACCTAAACCACGCGGACGAAGTCGCCTAACCTCAAACTTTAGTCCAAAAATTTCAGCAAAAGTTACGGAACTTCTCAACACCAAATCTCGGTCAAACTTTATGTTTACGTAGCAAATAATCAATGATTCACGTCTGTTTATCACGAAGGTGCACCGTTAAATGAACCGTGCCTAATTAGAGACCGTGGTTTAATTTGTTACACATTGTTCCAAAATCTGGGTCTACGGAACAAAAGTTAGTAAATAAATTACTTTTCTAGAGTTTGGTCAATAAATATTTAGTGGAAATTCTACTACACTATTACACTACTAATTCTACGAAAAACCTAGAACGATTTGGTGCATATGCTTAAGGTAAACCTTGTCTAGGCTGAAAGTTGAATTAACCCTTAATCAAAGTAACATTTTAGTCTACAATTAAGTAAGTAAGTGGGAAGTAATAAATGTTTAAAATATTACACATCTTTAAAATAAAAATAATGAGGTATGCTATCTGCTATTCCATTAAGTAAAGCATTTCAGCTGTTTTAAATGAAACAAATAGTTAATTTAAAATATTTGGAAATATACTCTATATTGGCTCTGGTAGATGGGTGGCTGCGGCAGTAGCGAAGAATTTAGATTTCTGGTATCATGGTGCTGCGTAGAATTCAATAACGAGTAATTATGGGATTTTTATATTCCATACCCTTTCTAGGTTAGCCCGTTTACACCTTAGACTGCACCATTACCTACTAACAACCAATAATTTGCATTCAAGGGTAGATCGTAGTACAATAAAAAGAACATTCGAGTAATCTCGTAGATACTCGTAGAAGAAGCTGAAAAATCAACAAACGAAGAGAAACCGATACCGAAATAATAGGTATAAAATGATTTGATCGCAATAAAAGTTCCAATGGGCGTATCGACTTCTCTCAGGATTTAATATTGAGCTTATGAACAACCCCCATAAAACTGACACGAAACCTAATATATTCAAATAGCTTTCCGAAACATTACCCCTCGGGTCAACGTGCCGTGGAAAATTTCCTAACATTTTGTTAACTATAAATCAGGGAAGGCTAAACAAAGCAATTTAGAGCTCCTTCAGACTTAAGGTCTTTTCGTCTAGCAGGTTTTTGTCCTTTCAAAGTTTCAACAATTAATATTCCGCGACAACTCAAAACAAGGTTTTAAGGACCTACACTAATTAACCAGAATTACCTATACAATATATTATTACTTGTAAGAACGCTTACGCACTGCGTCCGATACGAATCCGACCAAGAATACGCAAGCAACCATCCATCGAAACGGACGCAGCTTTTTAGATCTGCCCCCCAATCATGTAAGAATGGCCGATCAAAACGTTAAGTTCGTCGTCAAAGTAAAATAAACCATAACTGCATTGGATTAGAGCTCAATTTCGTGTATCCATTCTTATACGTTAGAGTATCGTTCATACCTAAACGTATAAGAATGGGTACACGAAATTGAGCTCTAATTCAATGCTGTTATGGATTATTTTACTTTGACGCCGAACGATTACGTTTGATCGACCATTCTTACATAATCGGGGGGCTGAGGCCCAATAATTGTCTAAGAAAATCGTAATCATTTGACAGCTTAAAACGTAAATACTCAAACTATTTATGGAGTTCCTGCATGATTATTGCCATGCAGGCATATTATAATCTCGAATTATACGTTTGACAAACGACGACGATTACGATTTTCTTCCACAATCTGAAATTATCTCGGATTCGGATCGGATTCGCACCGGACGCAGTGCGTAGATGCCCTTATGGATGATATCAGGGAAAGATAAATAAACTCATATTTTAGTGTCTAACGCCTCTAGACGGTGTCACGCACCAACAAACTTTCTTAGAAAATATGTTGACACTAGAGAGCTGATGAGATAAGTTTATCACACTGGCGTTTCCAATTTACGCTCTGAGATTTATTTAGTTTGTTACCATATACATTCTAAATAACTTTTATATACCGGTGACCGGAACAGTATGTCGCCGATTTTAAGCAATTAATCGATACTAATGTTTTAAATGTGTCTGTCTGGTTGCTACGCTTTCTTGGCCTCCATGAAATTTGGTGCGAAGGTAGTTCATCTCAGGGAGGGACACACGCTTTCTATCCCGGAAGATGCACTTTTTCAAAAAGATCTTCCTTCACTGGTGAAGGCTTGCTTTACCGGTAAAGCAAGCACACATATTACAATCTGCTGCTGCGGCTTCGTATCTGAGAGGCCCGGAGTCCCAACACAAGCTGAGTGGCTTACCTGTTTGTTGCACTACTGTACAATACAGTGTTAAAATCGCATGTACCTATTTTTTTTTTCTAAGTGTTTTAGTTTAAGTTTATTTTTAAATTTCAAATGTAACATGCAGGAGTGCTCAAATAAAGACTTTTCTTTCTTTCTTTCTTTCTTTACATAGCTCCGAAAAGTAAGAGATACGTGCCCGGGGATAGAACCCCCGACCATTTGGATAAGGTACCGGGGTTCTAAAACCTAGCTATCACCGTTTTAAGGTCTAGCCCACTTGAAATGCACGGAACGGCGCGGCAAGTAGCGGCATATTGTACCTATTATATGTACCTATGAGTTTGTACGGGGCCGTATCGCGCAGTGCATTTCAAGAGGTTTCTACATGGCATCGTACCGGAACGCTAAATCGCTTGGCGGCACGTCTTTGCCGGTAGGGTGGTAATTAGCCACGGCCGAAGCCTCCCACCAGGCCAGACCAGGGGAAATTCAGAAATTATAAATTCCCAAATCGAACCCGGGACCTCCGCACGTTAAGACAACAGCGCTCAACACTGCGACACGAAGGTAGTGTATGTAGGTAATTGTTTGTTTCAGTGACTCTGTGACTTGAACTCCCTTAGAAACTCGCGAATCTCCTGTAACTAAGTACTCTCTCTAGGCTTTACATTTTTCTAAATTGAGGTAAACGCCCTCTTTAGTAGAGAGGGAACGGTATAGGTATGAGGCGTGAATGATGCTAATCAACTGAGATTTTCTCCTCAATTCGAATTCAAGGAAATGTGTGGGTTGGAAAGGAAAATGCCTGTACCTAATTGTTAAAAATACCTTGCGTAAACTGTATAAATGTTTGAATAGGGCATTAATTTCCAACATTAATGAGGTCGATGACCTAATATTTTCGTGTGAATATTTTTTTTTCATAACTAGTAGGTACCAACATAGGACGGATCTCTTTGATTTTCCGCAATATTAAGTAGCCTGTATGCAATTCTTTACCTGAATTTCAAATAGGTACCCACTCGTCGTCGTCGTCGTCTCAACCTATAGACGTCCACTGCTGGACGAAGGTTTCCTGAATAGATCGCCACAGAGCACGGTCTAGTGCCGCTTGTTTCCAGCGGCTCCCAGCTACATGCTTGAGATCGTCCGTCTACCTTTGATTATATACTCAAAGTATATAATCAAAGCCGTCTACCTAGTCGGGGGTCGTCCAACGCTGCGCTTCCCGGTGCGAGGCCGCCATTTGAGCAATTTGGGACACCAACGTCTATCGGTTCTACGAACTATGTGCTCCACCCATTGCCACTTGAGCTTGGCGACTCTTCGAGCTATGTCAGTTACTCTGGTTCGCCTACGCCTAATACCTACTACCTACTTAGTCGTTATGGATTATTAGGGCCGCTTGCACCAGGACATTTAAACTGATTTAGTTAAATTTTGTAATGCTGTCCCTTTTTGGCAAATGCATATTGTAGTTGCCAAAAAGGGACAGCATTAAAATATTAAACAAAATCAATTTAAGAGTCCTTGTGCCTTAGTTCTCGTGTAACAGTATTAAGTTCTCGACAGACTTACGTAATTTTCTTACCATTTCTATACCCTTTAATAATTCATACCGTGCATTTGTAATCATCAAAGTTCGAAAGCTTTCAAACAAATTAAAGGTGGTATTTCTAGACATATACCTACAATTCACTAAAAGCGCTCTACGGAGCCAGTTTGAATAAATATTGATATATAGATAAGTGAATATCTATTGCTGGTAGTTATGAATTATGATCCAATCGAATGTATTTAGGTAAACGGTATGTGGTTAAATAAATTGGTATTAAATAGAGCAGGGGTTCAATTAAGTTTAACTTTTCAAGTTAATGTAATGGAAAAGTTATGGAAAAAACTTTCGTCCCTTTTTAGTCTATAGTCTATACCAAGTTTTAATACCTAGATATATAAGTGCCCTGAATTCTGATCAACGACCCAGCTTATAATTATCATCATCATCTTGTCGGTCCACAATTGAGCTCTAATAAGTAGGGTTGTCATTCATCCGGGTTTCCCCGGATTTGTCCTAGTTTAAATAAAGGGCGTCCGGAGCCCTTCCGGGCGGGGAGTTTAAAAGTTATCAAGTCACCGGTCGCCGCCGGGCGGCCCGTGCGAAATAAAATGTTGATTTATATTAATTAAAACTATTTTATTTCACTAAGTAACTTTAAAAAAACACATTCTTGACATGTCCGGGTTCTAATAAGGGTACTCATAAGGGCTGCACTTGTAGTAGAACCTATTTATGATTTAGTCACGTAGAAGACCACCAACCGAAGACACTATAATAATACATACATACTTCCATACTAATATTATAATTCGAAAGTGTGTCTGTCTGCTACGCTTTCAAGGTCCACCATCTCAACCGGTTTTGATGAAATTTGGTATAGGGATAGTTTTTATCCCGGGGAAGGACAAATGCTACTTTTTATCCCGGAAAATTAAAGAGTTCCCGCGGGAATCAAAAAACCGTAATCCACGTGGACGAAGTCGCGGGCGTCATCTACTATAGTAAGTATATAATCAAACAATTTTTTAATAAATATACCTACTCATTAGAGACCTATTTTAATTAATTGTGTGTTCACGATAACACTCGCTTTAATGACTTGCACATCCATTAAAATATATCATTAATATCCCCGCTGGATTTCGGCTTGCACTTGCGTCAAAGATGTTATACGAACATAGATAGGACAAAGAAACAAAAGGCATAAATAAACTACTAAACACCCCTTGGCTTTTAGTAGTTTATTTATGCCTTTTGTTTCACCTACGGCCACATTTTGTTTCACCTACTGTTGTAAGTAGTTTGTATGAGATTTTTGCGAGCTATGAATAGATCTGAGGTAGGATTCTCCCTTAAAATCTATATCTATACTAATGTTATAAATGCGAAAGTTTGGATGGATGGATGTTTGTTACTCAATCACGCCAGAACGGCTGAACGGATCTGGATGAAATTTGGCACAAAGATAGATCTGAAATAGATAGTCTAGAATAACACATAGGCTACTTTTTATCCCGGTGAAATTAAATAGTTCCCGCGGGAACCGAAAAAACCTCAATCCACGCGGACGAAGTCGCGGGCAACAGCTAGTTGGGATATAAAATTAAGCATTCACAACCAGTTTAGCTTTAAACGTTTTAAAGCTAAACCTGAGGATAACTAATTATTATAACACCACCAGCTGTTAATTATACTTCATACTTCATACTAATATTATAAATGTGAAAGTGTGTTTGTTTGTTGGTTTGTTGGTTTATCCTTCAATCACGCCGCAACGGAACAACGGATCGACGTGATTCTTGGCATGGGTATAGTTGAGTACCTGGAGAGTGACATAGGGTACTTTTTATCCCGGAAAATTAGGGAGTTCCCGAGGGAATAAAAAAACTTAAATCACGCGGACGAAGTCGCGGGCATCAGCTAGTTATAATGTATAAAATATAATTAATGATTGTTCATAATAGCCGCTCTAGCACCTTTTAGATGAATATCTTTGGCGTGCATATTGAAAGCATCGTTTGCCAATCGCTAGGGAGGAGGTTCATTAGTAATTCTCATTAGTTAATTAATCATAAAAAATTACATAAAAATGACTAGAGGTTACTTTCGGGAACTATTAACCCCTATTTTATACTAGGTACCTACTTACTTAAATTAATTTTTTGTGTAACTGTAACACGGGTTTTATATTATATTTTCGAAATTTCTACAGAAGCGAAGCCGCGGGCGGTCGCTAGTTTAGTTAAAGTTTTACGTAATATTACTCTCACAATAATTAAGATGTTGGCGTTTGTCTATATTAAACGGTGGCCTTACCCAAAATAATTTTAATATAATATGTACTTACCGCATAAAAATATACACAGGGCTTACCGCAAGCTTATATTTTACAACTGCAGAGGTTTTAAATACTCTTCCTTATCTTTAATTTAGCTCCAATGTTAATTATTGTCTTAGTACAGAAGTGAGTCAAGTGGGATTAACTTGCTACGGTGACTTATCTCAAGGTATAATGAGGACAATTCTGTATAACAAAATCTCTAAACTAAACTAATATGATAGTTTTAAATCTAGTGCTGCTCCTGTCCCCAGGGAGTATTAGATATAGGTTTATCTACTCATGTGGCATTATGAAAGGGATGATAGCAATATAAATAAAGCTGTTATTTTAGTTTAGTTTAGAGATGGTGTACAACAGAATTGGCTCCATTGTAGTCTTAAACTGTAGCTAATTTGTAAACTAAACTAAAATGACACTCGCACTAATATTATAAACGTGAAAGTTTGTTTGTTGGATTGTCTTTCAATCACGCCGCAACAGGGGGTCTACTCTCTTTCTCTCAAACGAAACTTCGCAAACGAACGTAATTAGTCGGTTATCAGACCCACACAAAATCGTTCAATCCAATCGGTCACGAAAATTTTCTATGGATCCGTACTTCGTCTGCGTGTACGAAAACGAAATAGAGAGGAGCATAGAGATAATATTATGTAGGAGAGGAGTTCGTTCGTTCGTTTGCGAAGTTTCGTTTTAGAGAAAGAGAGTAGACCCCCAGAGCATCGCATCCTTGTAAAGTAGAGAAGAGAGTCAAGTCGAATTAACTTGCTACGATTGTCTCCACATTGTACTGCATAGTGTCTTCATGCCGACTTTCGTTTATCAAAAGTAAACTAACTTCTACTTTCCCTCTTTTTTTTTAATAAACTTGCGTCATTCCTGTCTATTCCAGCTAAGTCCTTAATAATACTATTGACACAATCTCGTAACGTCAGCTGAATTTATTTAGGAAATATTAAGACGACATGAACGGAGATCTCTGCGTAACTTTTATGTACGGTCGCGGTCTGAAAATGTTTACTAGTTTTCAAATTAAATTATTTATCTACACTAATGTTATAACATTCTACTTATGTTTCCAATACTTGACTTATAATTACTACTGTTATAGCGCAGATAACAAAACACTCAATTTAAGCAATTTCACATGATGGTATAATATCCACATCGATATCGTAAAATCTCATTATAACATCAATAAAACGCGACCAATTAACCTGGCGAGCCTTATGTCAAAATCCTCATACAAGTTGTATAAAATTTTGATATTAGGCTGGCTTTTGAAAACAGTTGGGTTGTACGTGAAAACTTCGTCGAAACTACTAAACTTACATACACAAAACTCTTTGGTAAGATCTTGTGCCAATTAAATAAAAAACGAACAGCGCGCGCTCGCTCCTGATTGGCCCTGCGCGCGCAGCTGCGCTCTCATTGGTTAGATTTTAATGGCGGCAAGTTCACTGTGACAATACACGTACGCGTGAATTTAATGTTTCGCAATGTGTTTTGTATTGTCAGCTTTTACTCTTGTTGTTTGATAAATTGCATTAGTGAAGATAAAGTAGTGTATGCAACTGCATATAATACCCTTCATTATATGACAGTTGCATAAACTACTATTAAAACACTGCGTGCATTAAGGTATAAAACGCTATATTTTTCGTTTCAAAGTTATCAAAAGTTTTCAGACATCCAATTCAACAAAAAGAGTAATTAACATCATCGCATTTATTAAAGTGACATTTACCTAAAATATTGAAAGTTTACGTGATCTTGTCTTGTTTGTGTTGTATATAATTTGTATTTCGCTAAGTACTTACTTATTTATGTACATAATAGGTACCTACTTACCTATATTATATAAGAGGAATGTGCAGCACCCAGGACAAGTCGACGAGGCATAAGGGTGTTAAAAAGTAAATGTAAAAAGTGTAAATGTCAATAAATAAATAATAATAAGAGGTTTTCTACATCAGCTATCCTATCTAGTTACTATTTTGCTACCTACTGAAAAAGTAAAAACATCTATGATCTATGCCTAATCAATCCACATAACGACCTTCTGACACAGATGGATCCATGCAATTATGACCCTTAAGGTAGTAAACATTTTCGACCGCGACTGTACCTACGCAGACAGGCGTAATAAATTGCTGTCCATTTATATGTTTACAGGTCTGCGTTTCGTCTGAGGGAGTTTTATTTGAAAATCTCTGCGTAGTAACTTATTCCGACTGGGCAGTGGCGGACTAGGGGTTGGGCGGAGGGGGCGGTCCGCCCCGGGCCTCGGGTCTAACGACTAACGAGGCCTCTGAATTCTAGAAGAATCTAGAATTTTTAGAAGTCCTCATTATTACTTTAATTAAGTAACTATTAAGTATTATAGGTTTCATTTATAGTAGTTGGATGCTCCTAAGGATCGTTCCTGAATTATGTACCGGTCCACGCTTCACTTGCGCCTTACAACAGAATTAGCTATATACCTTTAAGTATTAGGTAACTACTTAAACTTGATTAGTATTAAAGATTCCGTTTGTTTTCGAAACTACGAAGGTCTATTCTATAAAAAATTATGGCATTGTCTATTTTTTTTTAACTAAGTCCTTAAATATAAACTAAATTTAAAAAAATAGACAATAACTAATAGAAAATAATTACTATTTACTAAATTTAAATAAAAATGCCATAATTTTCTAATATTACATTCTCTTCGCCCTATCATCCTCCAGAAACCGGGGAAAAAACATTATAATATAACCAGGGTCCTGATTCAGTCACATCGCCCCGGGCCTCCGGGCTTCATCCGCCTCTGATCAGATTCCAGATTCCTCGGGACTGACTAAAATTTAGTGTCGCAAGTAGCTTTAAGCTTCTTACTGTAATCTTTAGTCCCGATGAGGAACATTGTTCCAATAGAGAATATTATGAGCTTTTTTCAACTTCTTTAACCACCATCATCATCTCATCATCATGATCATGTTATGTTATCTACCACTTGACCATTACTGATGATAGAAAAACGACAAGTTTCTAGATATTCCCATAATTATTGGTCGAATTGCAGATCAGGATTACTTGATCAGACGTTAATGAAGTTGAAAAAAAAGCTCATCTCTATTGGAACCGACTTTACGTTCGTATTTCTTGATACTGAGTATTTCCGCAGGGACTCCCAGTATTGCAAAATACATAAAGAAAGAAAGAAAGAAGAAAGAAAAACAGTTTATTCAACAGTGGTGTCACAGACAAAACTAGATACAATTAATGTAACACTTTAGTCTGTGACACCACCCCAGAAAGGGTGTACAGCTCAGCATTTTGCCTTGTGTACAAGTTCAGTTTTTACATTGTGTACAAGTTCTATTTTCTTTCAGGCAGCACTTCCAATTTCAGTAAATCGCTGTTTACGCTACCTCTCTAGTCTCTTTCGAGTCAGAGTCAATTCACTACGCATTTCCTTAACTCTGCTAAATGCTTCCAAATGCTTTTGCCATTTTAGTCTTCTTACCTACTTAAATGAATAATATTCTAGTTTTTAAAGGCTTTCACGTGCATAGAACTAGGTATTTCGTCGTCGATCCATTTGACTTTCCGAACTCATAATACGATAAGGTAGGTATAAAAGCTCGCGCTGTGCTTTTAATTTCCTAAATAGGTAGGTAATGTAGGCTTTAGTAAAACTTCTTTTTAAAACTGCTATTTAAAATTATTAATTGGCAAAAAATGACTAGTATAGGTAAATTTATTAAATGTAGTGCTTGTATTTAATAAATTATATCGATTTAAAAATCGCGTTAGATAAAAAAAACTTTTAAAAGGTCTATTTATGTATATTGTCTCATGAAATTTATAACATTGTAGTTAGTATCTACAAGACCCAGTTGAATTACTTAGATATTTCTTACAAAGCCAGTTATTCATTTATAACTACTAGTTAGCCTCCCGGTAGTGAGTATTCCACATCAACCATTTACGGATAAACTATTCTAGCGTTGTCCCAACATGGAGCTATTTAAAAGCAGTAGAACACAAAGAAACAATTAATAATTACCTACTCTGAGTGTTATCATAATCGTACAATTTAGTATTTATTATGATAGGAGGTGCCTACCACTACCACTACAGCCCATTAACGCCCCACTGCTGGGCACAGGCCTCCACTCTCATAGGAGAGTGGGAATTAGAGCTTAGACCCACCACGCTGCTCCAATGCGGGTTGGTGGGCTTTAACGACTATTATCATGTTAGTGATAATAACCGGGACCTTAACGTGCTCTCCAAGGCACGGGGGTGAAACACCACCAACTTCCTAACTCCGGGCTAGTACTGAGAATTTCTAGACAGAAAAAACCCAATACTTAATTATGGCCCGACCCGGGACTCGAACCCGGGACCTCGTCGGCCGCAGTTGAACATGCTAACCACTTGACTAGACCAACGAGGCAGGCTAAATATGAATGTCTTTATTTAGGATAAAAATCCACTGTTAATATACATAATGTAAGGTTTATTATTTCGATAGTTGTCAATTTGACTTATTTCATGACTCTTTATCCAATTTGACCTGGGTGTACATTGAAAATATTATTAAGTTAATACTGTTTGTCAATATATCTCATGAGGCAAGGAGTGTAACTACGTCGATATACTTAATTTAATTAACTAATGTTAAAGATTAGTCAATATCCGTTTGTTGACGTATATTGACATACTGAGGTGGGAGTGATAACAACTTTTATAAAACGAGAACGTTTTGGATCTCATGATTCATTCGATGGACGACAGTAGACGTATTCAGAGATTAAGACGTAATGTTGCCAATTGCTGTATTATTCAATGAAGTGTTAAATTTGTGATAAGGAAGTGATGAATATATTGATTTCGCGCAAGATTCGAGTATTATTTCACGGAAATCTCCCTCCGAGCCTTTAGCTCAGAAGTGGGATACCGGGAAGATAGTACAGTTATCATCCCGTTGAAGGACTACGCCCAAAGGAAAAAAAGGTGATGTACAATTTTTTATTTTTTATTTATGATTTTCTTATTTCTCGGCATTAATGTTTTCTTTTGTTTAAATTTATTTATTTTTGCGTATAAGTGAAGCCAGTGATGTGTTTATAAAATATGTTTTTTTTCTCTCTTCCGAGTTGAATACGCAGGTGATAAAGTTCTAGTAATGACAAGATACTTATTTACGTTTGTGGTTTCATGCCCGTAAATTGTTTAATTAAAGGAAACCTGAATCGTGAGGTATAAGCACTACCTCGATAAAGCCTAGAGTAAACGTTAATTATTTATTTTATTCAAATTTATTCATTGTTTTTAAAGAAAGTTAAAAGTACCCTTAAAACCTTATAAACTTGTCTGGGGGCCGCACATTTCTCTAAAAACTAGTACATGGATACAAGTATTTTAAGGACGTAATTCAGGTATAAAGTACCAGTAACACAGCAACGAAAAAATAAGTAGAAGTGGGCGAAACAAGTGAACAAAAGTAATTAAGAGATGAACGAGCAATTTCATAATAGCATCATACATAATAAATTGAAATTGTGGGGTAGTTTGCGGAGTCCTGGCGCCATGCGTTTAAACTTTGGGGGTTCGAGATACGGGATAGTTGGATTTGGATATTAAGGAACGTGTACTTTTGTATTATATTTATTTTTCAGCTGGGTATCGAGGCAGCGCCCAGGTCGAGCAGAAGTGAATCCACTGAGGAGCCGCGTGAGAGGCTGAAATGGAGGTTAACGAGGTGCTGAAGGGTCTGCTAATGCAGGTTGGGTTCCAAGTGGTACAGCCTTGTGAGTTCAAAAAAAAATGGTTGAATGGTTGATTGGTCTACAGGGGCTAATACTTGCCGTAAGTACTTTTTGTTTCCTTTTTATAATTATACGAAGATTTTGCTTTGGTTAGATTTTAGTTAGACTCTCAAGCCGCGTGAGGCCCGGTCGACCAGTGGAGGTGGTCTGAGCTGTCGTGTCGTGCTGTATTGGTGGGAAGGCTTGACGCTGAACAATGTAATGGCGGAATTTATTCATTAATTTTTGAGAGCGCGTTCAAAAGGATTGCAAGGAGAAGCCCTAAACAATTTTTGCTTAAAATGTGGTACCTAGGCGTGGCAAGGCTTTAGTTTTCTTTGAAACAAAATTAAAACTGATTTTTGTGGGTCATACACGTTAGGATTATAACCACAGAATAGGTTTATAACTAAGGATTTGAATTAGATATTTCATTTTCCCAAGTGTTTGATTTTCTTGTTTGGTTAAGCCAACAATCTAAAATAGTAACCAGAGGTATTTCTTTTTGGATAGAAGATTCTATTGAGAACACCTAACAACTGAGATAGATTATTGTAAAAGCTAGTGTATCACATTGATCCCAATAATTATTGTAGCCTTCGTCTTGAACCCTCCCTTGTTTGTTTGAGTCGCCTTTGAAGCTGGTCAAAATGGTTGCAAATACCAGTAATAGTCTAGAGAACCCTTTGAACCCGTGTTTCTTTTAATCGCATTTACAGGTGGTCGAAATGATCGCAAAATCCTAGTGGTAGGCGAAAAAAAGAAAGCTATTTAAGACCTGTGATTTAAACAATTCATAATATTGATAACCTGAGGTCACAATTTGTGACATTCTCCCTCTAAATCGGAATTGTAGGTTGTCATATTATTGTTGAGACGATTAATCGCGACTATGATCGCAAAAGGGACTATGAAGAGTTTTGTTATTTCCATAATATTAATATGATTTCATTTTATTGGTTTCAAGTTTGTATTGGCTTTAGAACTTTACGTTTGTTTCTGTAGTCTACGGTTCTACGTCCTTAAATAATAATTAACTTTGGTCGTTTAAGGGAAATCACTTGGTGTGCCCCAACATTTACTTTGGAAATTGGATGTTGTTTTTGACCCTTAGGTGTAGTTGTGAGTGTAATGTTGAAAATACGCGTTGAAAAGAGAACGCCCTTTGGAAGTTCTTTTGAGAAAAAAAAAGAACGAAAAATAAAACTTGGTATTTTTTTAATAAATTTAGTCATAAAAGGGGTGACGATAAGTGATCTTGTGACCTCGTTCCACATGTTTCAGAAATTAGTTACAATTCGGTTTATTATCTCAAGTCGAGTAACTGGGGGTGTGTTCGTGACGAAATAGTGTTTTCGAAACTTCAAGTATTTAACGAGGTATTACAAAGCGTCAAACCGTTGACTTTGTGGCAATTTTTTTGAGTGTAGTCTTGAACTCTTTACCTGATAGTGGTGGTGATATAGTGATTTCAAAAAGGTCGAGACGTCGGCTTAGTTCTTTTTACATGTACGAGACCGCGAATTGCTGTTTCGGCCGATAGTTGTATTGCGTTTCTGGGAAGCTTTTGTATGTTTTATTCGCTAGATGGGAAATGGTTAAAGCGTCCCTACTTGAGTATCGGGGGTCTGGAAGGGGCTGATGTAATTTTTACGTATTTTATTTATTTATATAATGATGCCATCTCCGTGCAAATGAGAGAAGGCGATGTACGGGAGGAGATGATGATGATGATGATGAGGGAAATAAAAATCTTTTATACACATAGCAGAATAATTGTTTTAATAAAAAAATGATTTATATCAATATTTTTGAATTATTATTCAAATATACTCGGTTTCTGGTACCTCTTGGAGGTGAAGATAGGCGGTTTTGGATGGCTGATTGGGTCTCCCTTGTGTTTTACTCTGATTGAGTTTCTTTTCTCATTTAAAATTTGGAAAAATATATACGATAGTACCTGGTTGAATTTCGATTTTGTTGTTGTGAGTGAAACAATGGCGGACTTCCAAACGAATGTTGAGGTTTTCTCCTCACGTCTACTGATGAAAGGATGTTTAAAATATTAAGGATAAAGAATATTATCAGTTTTGTCTTAAGGATTGCTATTTACAGGAAGTCGGAAGTAAAGATATTCCAGTTCAAAGTTTTTGAGGTTGATATTTTTGACACCAAGACGGTCGGGCAGTGGTCAGTATTTGGAATATTTGGCGGGTTTGCCTGACAAATAAATGTCTTGTGCATAGATGTGAGAAACCTTCTCTACTGAGTTTACGTTATTATGAATTACCGGGTGTACGTTGGAGGGACGTATGTGACTCCTGATCTCTGAAATTATTGTTTGGCACAAAACATAAGAAGTCAAGGTGAAGTGAAAAAAAGGGGTACTTAAGACATTATCGATCGATTCACTATCTATGGGTCGGGATTCAGGAAGATAGATAATCTTTCAATTGATCAATTGAGTTTTCAATAAATAGTGGTTTTGTCTCCAGACTTAGGTAGGAGGTCCATACGTGTCAGGTTTATGGTTAAATAATTGGTGTTTGGATCGTAATGTGATTTGGTGGTCGCGACAGCGATTGGGCCCGGGAATTAATGTATTAGATCAAGGTCTTCGCGTTGCAGCATACCTATTAATCCCGTGGTTTAGATGAGAGTATAAAAATATTGAGGGGGGGATTAACAGGAAATTATCTTATCTAAATCTGTAGTTGTTGTCGTTGTGGTCCGCGCCGATATTCTTGACTGGAACGAACGGAGCGAGGACAGGTCTCATTAGGACTGTGGCTAACAAACAGGATTTAAAGGCAATCATTTGAACTTGTGTATATTTTAATTTTATTTGTTGTTTCGATTTCTTAGCATCATTTTAATTGGGATACTTATTTTCGATGGGAAAGGAACTTTGTTTCTACTGGATTAAAACCTAACGGAAATATAATAAATAGGAATAATCCAATTTTTTAACATAAACGCAATTCGAAAAAAATTCAAAAGCGAAAAAAATTAAGCAGTTATCATTATGTGATGGGTTAATACAGGTACAAATGACTTGAACATTGGTAATGAGTAGTGTGGTATCATATAAGAAGCAGTACTGGAAAGTTTCAGAGAAAGAAGCAACGGAAGACGATGAGTTGACCCCAGGTGAGAAAGAGGCTGACTTAGGGAGAGAGGATCTGACTAGAGGAGGCAAACTCGAGGTAAGAGAAGGTTTGAGTTAAGGAAGGTTACCCTAAGTGTAGAGGGTCTAATGGAAGATTAAATCCTAGGTGGAAAGGATCTAATCTAAGGAAGGTTACCCTAAGTGTAGAGGGTCTAATGGAAGATTAAATCCTAGGTGGAAAGGATCTAATCTAAGGAAGGTTACCCTAAGTGTAGAGGGTCTAATGGAAGATTAAATCCTAGGTGTAAAGGGTCTAATCTAAGGAAGGTAAAATCCTAGGTGGAAAGGAATGGAGGGTTAATAAGGAAGGTTGAAGCGCTGGATAAACGGTCTAAACGAACGAAGGGAATCCAAAGGTGGAGGAGGTGTGTGGCAGAGAATCAGAGATGCGTGCGTGGTAAGTTTTTCCTTTGTTCTCGTTTCTTCTTAGGCTTGGATCCGGAATAATAGGAGTGAAATATGGTGTTGTGAGTATTGTAACTAAATGCAAAGTGCTTTACTGGAAGAATCATGTGTCGCAGTCGGAGTTCAGGTTGTTAACTTAAATTTAGTCTTGAAGCAATATGGATTAATTTATATCTTTTATGTTTTAGGGTTATTGATATATGTATTATGATTTAGGGTTATTGATATATGTATTATGATTTTGGGTTATTGATATAATATATATTATATTTTTGGGTTATTGATTATGGGAGGCAGATAACACCGTGACAGATGACTGTGAAAATTGAAGGTGAATGGTGTTGCGTCCAGGAAACTCTACGTAAAGGGCCTTATGGAAAGAAAGTCCGAAGTAAAGGAGTGATTTTCAATGCTAGCACGCTACGTGGGCAATTGATTTGAACCCGCAATTATAGAATAAAGAGAGGTTATACTAATGGGTTCAGTAGGGCGGTGTGTCCAATCCAAGGTAGAAATGACGCACACAAGAGGACTAAGATTATTAATAGTATCGTATATGCGTAACACTCGTATAGCTTCCTTCTGGGAGCGATTGCGACAAACAAAAATAGGTCATTCTTGGGGTGATCGGTGAGGACATGTCTAATGATATAATCAAGCATTGGCGCTCTGTCCGCCGAGACGCGGGTAAGAAATGGGGAGTAGTTTTGGGAAATGGGTTGGGCTATTTATTTGATTTGCTATTTTTATTTTTATGTTTATTCTTATTTGTTTTTTTATTTTATTATTTATACTATTGTAACATTGGATTTTTATCTGAAATAAAGAGCTTATAAATATTGTTATTAAGTGAGATTAGGTCAAGCTTCAAAACGCGAGGGGACTCGCTTATGATAGGATGGCCGAGCTGTAAGGTTTATTATTTCGATAGTTGTCAATTTGACTTATTTCATGACTCTTTATCCAATTTGACCTGGGTGTACATTGAAAATATTATTAAGTTAATACTGTTTGTCAATATATCTCATGAGGCAAGGAGTGTAACTACGTCGATATACTTAATTTAATTAACTAATGTTAAAGATTAGTCAATATCCGTTTGTTGACGTATATTGACATACTGAGGTGGGAGTGATAACAACTTTTATAAAACGAGAACGTTTTGGATCTCATGATTCATTCGATGGACGACAGTAGACGTATTCAGAGATTAAGACGTAATGTTGCCAATTGCTGTATTATTCAATGAAGTGTTAAATTTGTGATAAGGAAGTGATGAATATATTGATTTCGCGCAAGATTCGAGTATTATTTCACGGAAATCTCCCTCCGAGCCTTTAATAAGAACAAAACAAAGTAAAAATAAAATAAAATAACAATTAAAATAAAATAAAATAAAATAGCACCTTAAATGTCTTAGTCTTAATTTATTGTAAAGTAGTCTTAATTTATTGCTAACTAGCTGTTGCCCGCGACTTCGTCCGCGTGGTTTAAGTTTTTTTATTTCCGCGGGATCTCCTTAATTTTCCGGGATAAAAAGTAGCTCTCTCCAGGTCCTCAACTATAGGTACCCATGCCAAAAATCACGTCGATCCGTTGCTCCGTTGCGGCGTGATTGAAGGACAAACCAACAAACAAACACACTTTCACATTTATAATATTAGTATGATTGTAGGTACATAAATATTATTTATATTTGAGATGTATAAGTAACGATATTATTTAAAAAATTACGAAGTCTATAAAATATAGTGAGACTTTGAGACAGAGTTTTAAAAGCAACTGTAAACTTATCTAATTTTGTAAGTACTTAAATCAGCCAAAGTTTATAATACAAACGGTCAGAGTGAAGATACACACACAAAAAAAGAGCTTTTCTCCCGCAAGTAACCAAGTCAAACGCATAACACGTTTAAGTTTAGCACATTATAGAGCTTTCTAATACAAACTTACCAGACCGGTTGTCCCTTCATGGCGTTATCCGAACATAAGTGCAACACCCTCAAACACACAAATAATCCGTATCGGTCATCTTTGTCACACAAAACACGATCAAAATTCAACTAAACACGAAACATTTCACACGCCTCAACACCAAGTCAGGCAACGTACGACTGGCGTCGGCGGTCTACATACCGTACCGTACTACGGTATGAAAATGCCGAACGTAGAATCGCTTTGTTGAAAACGTAACTCTACGTCAAATGAATATAAAGTTGTTTTCTGCTTATGCTTTAACGAAGCTTGATATTGGGATATATTTTTCGAAAGTAAACTCTAAGAGAAATGAGAAAAGGTCGTGTTTTGTATGTGACCGGTCGGTGTTTACAACAGTTGGGATCGATCGCGTATTAAAAACTAGATGCGGAGGAAAGTAGTAGGTAGGCGCATTTCCATGGATGCTGCAGGTTCGGGTTAGGATTTACGTTCGACGCGGTCACTGTCGCATCTGGCGCTGTAATTTTAATAAAATAATATGCATTTTGCATCATCTGTTTCTTCCTGATCTACATTTTCAATGACTTTATTAGCTTTGCAAGAGTTGGAACCGAATGAGCACATGTTAGGTACTCAGAACTTCGAGTCACAGAATGTATTTTGGGAACTTTTGTATTTGGAATGTATCAAAACGATAATCTTATCTTATTCATCACTAGATGATGTACGCAACTTCGTCCGCGTGGATTGAGTTTTCACTCCAGCGAGCACTGCATGTAAAAAGAAGCCTAATGTCCTTCCTCGGGAAACAACCTATATTTATACCAAATTTCATCAAAATCGGTTGAAAATATGGGCTGTGAAAGCGTAACAGGCAGAGGCAGACAGACAAACACACTTTCGCATTTATAATATTAGCATGGATTACTTAGATAACGCCCACGATTTCGTCCGCATGGATAAATAATCTAAAAATTGCGTGGGAACTTTTCTATTTTCCGGGAAAAAAAATTGCCTAGCTAGCGCGATTGAAGGACAAACAAACACAATTTCGCATTTATATTAGGGGTAGTAAATTGTGCAGATAGCTTTTAGAAAACTTTTTCAATTGCTTTAAACAAATTTTCATCGACACCACCCCTAATCAAATCTAGAGTTCATTTATTCTTTATCATAACTAGATGATGCTCGCGACTTCGTCCTCGTGGTTTTAGTTTTTTTTATTCTCGCAGGAACTCCTTTATTTGCCCCGGGACGCAACTTATGTCTGTACTCTGTACTAAATTTTACCAAAATCGGTTGAAAAGATGGGCCATGAAAGCTTAACAAAAAACTCACATTCCCATTTATAATATTAAAACTTTAAAAGTAAGAATGAATTGAAATACCTTTAAGAGACTGCGCCATTTTTCATTAATTGAAACCTCACTCAAAAGAAAATTTTGCATTCGTTGAGTAGGTATGTATATTTATAGCATCTCGTTATCAAAGCGTATTTTCAGCACCACTGCGGGCTTTTTGTCGTTTCGAAGTGGTTTCAAATGTCAGCGGGCTTACTTAGTATTTACCACCACCGCTTAAAACAGTATTATTTCAAAAATGCATTTTTATATGACGTTCCTTGACGTCCCATTTTTATTTTTTTATTGCAAGGCTTGCGCTTAATACAAAGCAATTATGAGGTCTAGGTTGAAGCGCGGCCGCCTACAAGATACCTTGAAGGAACCTAAGTTATACGTGGCTTGGAATACATGCGCTGGAAGGGCATTCCACATCCTGGCGGTTCGAATCAGGAACGTAGAGTAGAACCGTTTCCGAGCTGACTGGACGTCAACCACACAAGGATGCCAACGCAGACGGTTTCTTGCTGTTCTGTGGTAGAACGGTGAATGGGGAACAAGGTTGAAAAGTTCCTGAGCACACTCTCCAAAGTATATCCGATAAAAGACCGACCCTTAAATAAGGGTTATAATTCTGAAACAAGAACGTCAGCAATGTTAAAATAATACTTAATTTAGTGATGTTAGTAAGACTCCGCGCCTTTGCAACGCCGCGAGGTGGTTTAGATAGATAACCAAAATACAATTTCCAATCCAATCCCAATAAAAGTCTGCGATACGTCGACAGATTCGATTTAGGAATAATTGCACTGTTTTGCAAGAGGCGCCCGCCCCGTATTGGAGCAGCGTGGTGGGTCTAAGCTCTAATTCCCTCTCTCCTATGAGAGTGGAGGCCTGTGCCCAGCAGTGGGACGTTAATGGGCTGTTAAGTGGGCATGAGGCGCAAAGCCGCTGAAGTGTGACGCAACCCATTTTTACAAGCTTTTATATGTTTGTGTGTTTGTTCAGGTCAAATCTTGAAACTTAATTTTGAAACAGTTCGGCAGTGGCGTGCCGTTCATACAGGCATAAAAGCACTACTTACCCAAGTGGAAATACGTCACTGCTTATTTTTTAACAAGACTGTCAGTAAATATGTATTCTAATTAACCAATGCCTACCCTAGCTCATGGTAGTATGTGCAGCTCCATATAAAGTGTGCGTGAAGACTTTTTGTCTACCACCACCACCACCACTACAGCCCATTAACGTCCCACTGCTGGGCACAGGCCTCCACTCTTATAGGAGAGAGGGAATTAGAGCTTAGACCCACCACGCTGCTCCAATGCGGGTTGGCGGGCTTTAACGACTATTATCATGTTAGTGATAATAACCGAGACCGGCGGCTTAACATGCTCTCCGAGGCACGAGAGTGGAACAATGCCAACTTCCTAACTCCGGGCTAGTACTGAGAATTTCTGTCTTTGAAGTCAGAAAAACCCAATACTCAATTATGGCCCAACCCGGGACTCGAACCCGGGACCTCGTCGGCCGCAGTCGAACATGCCACCCATACTAGACCAACGAGGCAGTGGCAGGTCACTTTTTGTGACAGACAGTTACTTTTTGTGGTGTTTTTTCGCCCTTACTGTAAGCACATCGCTTAACTGAACGACTTTGTAATTGGTCCTTAAATAAACAAAAACAATTATCGAGTAAATAGTCAATTAGTTACTACTTAAACGAACAAAGGAAACAATATATCGTTTTTAAGTTGGTATTATTTCCGTTCTCTTATTTGTTTTTAATTGAAGGGCAGGCAATATTAGGGGTATTTTGACAAGTAGTAAAATTTTTTTTAAAACTTTTTCTGAAACGTCTTATTTAGTTTTAAGTTTATTCCATAGATGAGATCAAATAATAACTTTTCTTTTTTCCTCCTTGCTTTCCCGTTTTCCTTCCTAAATTATTATTTTTTCCTTTCAACTAAGAGAAACACAGTAGGTAAGGTTTTCGTCCGATCAGATACATACTATAGGATGGGACTTTCCTATTCTTAAGAAAATTTGAATACATTATTAAATCAAACTTACACAATATAGATAGGGAGCTACCCCTATCGCCAAGGCCTAGTAACAACAGCATCTTTTACCGCACCCTAGCGTCTAGCGATAGCCTTGAATTTACAATACATTCTCGATCGTTCAAGATTTCTCAGTAGACCAATCGCATTGGAAACTTGGGAAAATCGCTTTGCGTATTTCATCGAATTTGTTTGTTTAGCTCAACACTCAGCAGATGAGATGTGCCATTTTATTAAGCAAAACACTTCGAAGGAGACACGACATTTCCTCTTAGAATGTGGTGGTTGGAATGAACTTGTAGTAAGAGTGATTTTATCGCTCTCTATTTCTGTGTCGATTTCCTCATTGCTTTAAGTTTAAGTAAGTAAGAGAGTTTTAAGATTCCCGAATCCAGAATCTTAGCAGTAGTAACTAGTAGTATAGTAAGAAGTAGGTACTTTTTACTATACTTTTTTTTTTTTTCGTGTAGGAGGGGAAAATTTTACTATACTACTACTACTAATATTACTATATAGATCTATTACGACTAGTAATAGTATTAAATAGTAGGTACGAGTATTTATTAGTATTACTATTAACTGTTTGGAGTATAAACAGCTTTCAACTATTCTTAGCAGATCTTTGTGATAATAACGGTAACCGACTGCTTAACGTACTTTCCGTGGTACAGAGGATATGAGAGGGCTGAGGGACAAATGTTAATGCGGTCCTCATGATTTGGTCACCCATCCAGTTGCTGACTTGAGTAGGTATATGTTGCTCGATTGATACGCGTAGTCGACACAAACACGAATCGAATACTCTGATGCTACTTCCAAAAATTCTTCATGACCGAACGGTCCAATGGTTTAACGGCGAGGTTCCGCTGCGTCTCTCCTCGAGAGAGGGCCGTGCTTATTGTATTATGTTACCTCCTAAAACTATATTTTTTTATTTCAATAAATATAGTTATTTCCATCGATACCAAGAATTTTTGTTTTCAGGAACAGGATTTTTGAAAAGTTGGTTTTGGCTTTTAAGCTAATTTAAGAAAAAATATATATAAGTACGTAAAGAAAAATTGAGAAATTATGGAAAATTCGTACCTACGTAATTATGAAAAACTGCGAAATTCTTATCGAGTTTGAAAACGGAAAATATTTCCTTTATGAAAGAGATCTTCTTTTGGGTGAAACAAATCAGAAGGATCGTTAGGTAATTTCTCCAAGTGCTTTTCAAATGTTTTTGGCCGAACCAGGGTTTCAGCACCGAACCCAGGACCTCATCATCCACAGTTGAACATTCTAACCACTATTCAGACCCATTATAGGCAGCTTAAAATGTTTAAGCTATATCTAATTATAATTAGCTAAGGCTGCCTTTTCGTCACGTGTTAACCTTCGTCGCTTGTCATTGGATTTTAAAGGAATCCTATAATAATAGTTGTTTTAGTTCAACACCTCGTGCTTCAGTTAATTGAGGCGGTTCATTCGATTAGTACGTAAAGTACAGTCACGGTCACTTCAAGGTTCATAATTGCAAGCAAACATCGGTGTTAGAAGGTCGAAATGTGATTTGATCAGGTCATAGGTCATTGATTTTGTTTAAGTGTCGGTCCTAGCACTAAGTGGCAACTGGCAACTAGATAGGATAGATCACAGAAAAAGGAATCTGTTTATTTCTGTAGAAAAACTTTAGTCAAAGTTTCACGTTAACAAATGCATGCTCATAAGTTTTACTTAAAATAAGCAATAGCATGTGTTTTAAAGTCATTAATATTTGTTTTGATAAAATCGATGCTCTTTGAAACGTAATAAAGTACCTTATGCGACTGTACGTACTTCGTGTGTTCGTACCTACGAGAAACGTGATGTCCCAAAGACGAATACATACAATACAAACACAAAATAACTCATAAGGTTTCACAGCATTGATAGGTATTAGTGGTAACTGGTAAATACAAAATAATAAAATTAGGCTAACCTAGGCGACTTCGTCCACGTGAATTTAAGTTTTTTTAAACCTCGAGGAAATATTTGATTTTTCAGAATCAAAAGTACTTAGCTTACGTATGTCCGTCCTTGGAATGCAGCCTATATATGTACATACGCAGTACCTATGTCTGTCCGTCTATCTGCTACGCTTTCCCGGCCCATCTTTTCAACCGATTCTGACGAGAGTTAGGTTGCATCCGCGAAGGATTTATCCCGGGGATTTTATCGCAGAAAAATTAAGGAGTTCCCGCGGGAATCAAAATACCTTAATCTACGAGGACGTAACCCATTTAGGTACACCCGGAATGTATGGGTGTATCGAGTATTAGGAAAGTAAATAAAGAACAAAAAAAGTTTAAAAAAAATTGACAGGCATAGGGATGCAATATTGAATACGTCGAACAAATTATAACAAAATTTGCCAAAGCCCACGACCATCGGCTTCATCACCACGTTAACGTTGAGGCAATCTAGCTGCTCGACGTAACGAAACTAGTGAGAAGACTAAAAAGGACTAAACCTTTTGAGTTAGTGCATAGTGATAAGTGACAGTGTAGTGTGTAGTGCTAAAAGAACACGTGAACAAAGTGTCTAAGTTATCAAGAAAGACTAAGATGAGTCAATGGACAATTTCTTAGTATCTAAACATCTTAAATATACATATCAAAAATTTCGGAACCGGCAGGATTTGAACCTGCGTCTCTCTGGGAATCGCGCCCTGAGCGCCTTGACCACTCGGCCACGGTTCACTTACCTGCCAGTGACGAAATTTGAGATATGCATCTTTAATCCAGTCTTTTTACGCGACTGTTTATGCCATCCAGTAGCGATATATTAAAGTATCGAAACTAATTTCTTAGTACATAAGATAAATTATAAGTTTAGGTTAAAGTAGAACTACTCATTAGCCAATTAGTTAGGCTAGATCGTAGTTAAATGAGTACCTCGCTGGTACTCGATAATAGGAAAAAAAAAAATAGGGATGCCGATAGAAGTGAAAACTTGAAAATAAAAATATATACTTAAACCTTAAAACTAAGGCATTAAAGTTTAATTACGAATTTAGTATATTTATATTTAAGAAGACCTTTTGTCTTCGTAACAACGCGAGCATGTCGGTGATGGTGTCGGTGTCGGTGACGCGAATCCACAAGTTTACCCCCTATACCAAAAAGTGCTCAACGCGGCCAAAGAAGCTTTCACTTCAAAAAGTTCCCCTAGATGCACAATAGGTACCTAATTTTCTTTAAAGATTAAAAACTAAAAATATCATATAAACAACTCTTTCAACCCGTGATGGTAATTTAACTCCCCGTGCGAAGCCGGGTACATACGGGCCGCTATTAGTATATGACTTAAGAGCCATCCCACTTCAAATAGATATCGAAAGTAGGACACCCACTAAACACTGCATAATAGATATACAATAACATCTACATATAGGTACATAAGACAAGAGTGATCGTTCAAAGCAAAAAGGAAAGTAGTTAGACGGATAACGTAATGTACCGGTTATAGTACCTATTTACTTACTATAGATTACTTATTAACCTAATACTTATTTTTTTTATCCGCTGCAAGTAAGCCCTTCACTTCGATCTCACCTGATGGTAAATGATGATACAGTCTAAGATGGTAGCGGGCTATCATGTTAGGGGCATGGCAGATAAATTAAACCCATACCCCTAATCGGTTTCTACACGGCATCGTACCGGAACGCTATAATCGCTTGGCAGCACGTCTTTGCCGGTAGGGTGGTAACTAGCCACGGCCGAAGTCTCCCACCAGGCCAGGGGGTCTACTCTCTTTCTCTCAAACGAAACTTCGCAAACGAACGTAATTAGTCGGTTATTAGACCCCACACAAAATCGTTCAATCCAATCGGTCACGAAAATTTTCTATGGATCCGTACTTCGTCTGCGTGTACGAAAACGAAACAGAGAGGAGCATAGATATTATAAAGGAGAGGAGTTAACGAAATTTCGTTCGTTTGTTTGCGAAGATTCGTTTTAGAGAAAGAGAGTAGACCCCCAGGTTATCATTACCATCTAACAATAACCGCTAAAGATAATCGAAATCTCTTAGTAGAGAGTAGAGACGTATGCGAAAGGATCTGGGAACTCACCGAATTATATCCCGAGAAACCTCCCACCATTAAAAGCGACCTTGAGGTTATTAGGGTATCGTACATACCTAAACGTATGAGAATGGGTACACGAAATTGAGCTCTAATTCAATGATGTTATGGTTTATTTTACTTTGACGCCGAACTTTGACGATTTGATCGGCCATTCTTACATAATCGGGGGGCAGGTAGACTAAGATTACGCTACTTATCAATTCTCAATTTTCAAAATTTTACTTCATATTTTTCATCAAATATCAAATAAATATTATAAATGCGAAAGTTTGGATGGATATCTGTATGGATGTATGGATGTTTGTTACTCAATCACGCTCCAACGGCTGAACGGATCTGGATGAAAATTGGCACAGAGATAGATTATAGTCTGGAATAACACATAGGCTACTTTTTATCCCGGAAAATTAAAGAGTTCCCGCGGGAACCGAAAAACCTCAATCCACGCGGACGAAGTCGCGGGCATCAGCTAGTAGGCTATCTATATCTTTACTTCATTCTAATCTAGTAGATGCCCCCGATTCAATATCACTAGATAATATTGGTGAAGAAAAAGATCGCGACGCGACTTGCATGCCGAAGAGTTATTTTATACTATGCGCGGGCGCGGGCTGCCGTGGCCGAAATTCGGTCGGAAGGACATTATTATTAGGTACTGTCATACATTAATATCACTCAATGTAACTCTATCCACTCATTGACTGACTCATCAAAGCCCAGCAACCCAGCAACCCAGAAAGCTGAAAAGCACAGGTATTCGCTTTATAATGTTGACGAGGAATAAGGCCGTATTTTTCGAGAATCCTACGGGAGCAAAACGTCGGCCGGGCGCTATTTAATATTTATACATACGAGTAGAATAAAATAAAAATACTAGAAAATTTATTATAATTATTTTATAAACTCCATGGTTTTACGACTTTAGGACCCCGATACTGGATATTCTTTGGGTATATTTACTAATTACTGAGTTACATTAGGTAGATAATACCTTTATATACTTTTATTTATTTTTAAATACATTTTTAATTTTTTTGTATTATTCTATCCACTTTCAACTCGAAACCGTTTGGTTGCGAGTTGAAACTGGAAAAAGTGGGTAAAAATAACACGCAGTTGTTTACACTCCTCCCGTGTACCTACTATTGGGTTACTTATCAATAGAACATTTCCACTGTGTTACATCGACCGTTAGAATCTTGTATTTTGCCGAATACTCTTTCGGACTGTGTACCTATTGGTTGTTATTTATTAAACATATGAATAAACATTCATATGCGCTTTATCATCATAGATAAAACGCAACAATTACTAACCGGATTCCAAATTCTGTGGTTTACACTGCACTCATACGATTTCGTGACGTGATAATATCACGTTTCTGCTTATAACTCAATAATCTTATTCTTCTAAGATCATTGTTATAACTAATGCTGAAAACTCCACGTTTTCCTTCACCGTTAACAAGGAAACAAGGAAAAGTTTAGAGGTTACCTTAGAACTGATTTTAACCCTGTACCATACCTATTCTGTGCCTGTACGCCCCAATTAAGTAGTCTTCTTATGTCGAATTCAATCTAAATTTATTGGTTAAAGTCTTTTACCATTTGATTGATTACCTATGCGCTGAAATAAGAAGCTACTCGCGACCGCGTAGATTAACCGCGGGGAAACATAAATTCAAATTCAAATGATTTTTATTCAAATATACTTTTACAAGTGCTTTTGAATCGTCAAATGAATCTACCACTAGTTCGGAATACCATTCCTAATTTTCTACCGAGAAGAACAGCTAGAAAGAAACTCGGCGGTTGCTCGTTTTAACATATCAAAAACTACAATAAATTAAATTGAGATACATAAGCATCATGAATGAGTAATATTCCATTTTACCCACAAACAAAGCTTTAAGCTTCGTGATTCTAATATTTTCTGGAAGCCCAATATCTGCGGCTATCACTCATTGGAGTTTGTTTACAGCAAATACTTTAAAACATCGTTTCATCGCTCTCACTTCTCATAATAAACTTGGATCATTTTATATCTACGCTGAACATTACACCGTTAGGGCTAGAGCATACCATGTGGATGTGAGAGCTACAGGCTGAGTGGGAGTTTTTTTTTAGGCATTCGATCGCGATAAAGTTAACTGCCATTTATATGGACTTGATCGTGTGCCAGCTGTCAGCGTTTGACAATTCCACATCAAATAAAAGAAATAAGCACTCGACTGTGGTTTGCAATTCGTTTTGTCTGGGTGTTAGTTAAAATAGTAGGTAGGTAAGAGAAAAGGTTACGACGAAATGTGTAATTGTAATGATACGAACAACCAATATAAAAGCGAAATACCACTCATTCACTAACTATCATAAAATTGAAAATTCAAATCTTTTATTATTCACGTTGACTTTGACGGGTGCTTTTGAATAGTCGAGTGAATCTACCTCTGGTTCGGCTTACCTTACTATAGGTACCATAGAGAAAGTTGACGCTATCGAATGGGAGGAAAATCTCTCACTAGACACTCTGATATCAACGACGCTAATCAACTTCACTACGTACTATTATATTTTGATCTGTGACAACACTATCGAAAAATCCAAAAAATCGTGCATTAGAAACGAAAGGACATTGTCCAAATTCGCCTAAGAATCAACATACATTTGAAATATACAGTAATTCTTAGCTTATTTTTTAACCTTTATTCCAAATATTAGAATTCAACGGACACTTCAAATTAATTAAAATAAATAAATGGGTATTAAATTGACTACCGTACTTTTCCGCCTCTCGATTATTATCCACAGATCATTATCTTACATGTTAAAATAATAAACATTACCACCGCTCCGTAACTAAAGAAATAAGATAAAAGCAGCTTGAAGCGCTGAGTGCGCTAGCAGTCTGAATATCGCAACGCCATCTATTGAAAGTACAATAAATTAATATTTGTAAAGCCATCTGTAACGTTTTAGGTGAACTACGACGAAACTTTTCTTTTCTACATACTGTTTACAGCTCTATTACAATTGGATAAAGATGATATTTATTTTTCAAGCAGATTGAGTCGAAATAACCCCAAAATTGAAAATATATTTGGTAATAAATAAATTCTCAGAAGTGTCCGTTGTTTCAATCTCCTCTCAAATATTAAAAGGTTATTATTTTGAACTCAGTATTCAATGTGGATTGACGGTTGGTTTTTAGGCGAACTTTGTATGGGGACAGGGCAATGTCCTTTGAGTTCTAACGATTGATGCTCGACTTGTTGCTCGATTATTCCACAAAATGCCACAAACAATAGTTTGTGTGGTCATGCCCTTAAACCTCGATTCTCGGTATCCATGATTTTATAAGCTCGCATCACATTTTATACATTTTTATACTATCTAATAGAACTACTGACTTTTAGTTTTCGATGGAAATCATACTAACATTATAAATGCGAAAGTGTATTTGTTTGTTGGTTTGTTGGTTTGGTAACGCCGCCGCCGCAACGGAGCAACGGTTCGACGTGATTTTTGGCATGGGTATAGTTGAGCCGAGGACCTGGAGAGTGACATAGGCTACTTTTTATCCCGGAAAATTAAGGAGTTCCCGCGGGAATCAAGAAAACTTAAACCACGCGGACGAAGTCGCGGGCATCAGCTAGTTAAACATAATTAAAGAATTTAAAAAAATGTTTGTAATATTGTCATACATAAAAATATATTTATTATTTATGTGAATGTTTGTAACTTTTATAGAAGAGCGGAATCTCCTGACACAGGTATTAAAATAGACCTACTTAAAAAAAAGTTCAAGCCCCAACGACCTGAAATAGGTAAATAAAAAATAAAGAATTTATTATTAAAAAAAAAATATTTATTAGTTAATAATGGCACGTGGGGTAAGTTAGCATCCTAGTTAGCACACGGACTGGAAAAAGACCTGTCAATCCACAGATTTTTATCAAATTTAGCTAAGAACCATTCCGATTAACCCGCCTTCTAATATAAAAAAAACTATATTATATCGATCTAGGCAACAGCCCTCTTTTTGCGACGGTGATAAAAAACGGCATAAAATTGGATACTTTACTTATAATATCTAATCAACTTTGAAAGCTGATCTCTTCAATAAAAAATTCTTACAAAGTTACCAGCGTTTATGATACCGAATACTTATCCAAGTACTGAAATAGATTTTCGATACAATTGTGTTGATTGGATTATCTCCTGCGTAGAGTTGAATGACCTCGGATTGGGAATGATTGCTACGCGGACAACGTGGCTTCTATCTATATACGTATTATCATATTATGTATATATCTTTACTAGATTATGCCCGTGACTTTATTTATTTTTATTTTTTACTATCCCGCGACTTCGTGCTCGTGAATTGAGGTTTTTTGTTCCCGCGGGAACTCTTTAATTTTCCGGGATAAAAAGTAGCCTATAATATGTCCTTCCCAGAGATACAACCCATCCCTGTCCATCCAACCAAATTTCATCAAAATCGGTTGAATAGATGGGCTGTGAAAGCGTAGCAGACAGAGAGACGGACGGACTGACAGACAGACAGACAAACGGACAGACATACTCACTTATATTTCGCATTATATTTATATAAGATTAGTACCTATTCGCATTTATAATATTAGATAGTATGGATTCCACTACAAGTTAGCTCTTGACTGCGATCTCACCTGATGGTAAGTGATGATGCAGTCTAAGATGGTAGCGGACTAACCTGTTCCCCCGATTTTGTGGAAAATCGTAATTGATAACGTTTGTCAAACGTATTCAAACTGTTTAAATGTTCGTTTAGTACATATTGGTACATTTAATTTAAGGCCCCCGTTAGAACTGTAAGATTATGTTACACTAGCTGATGCGCGCGACTTGGTCCGCGTGGTTTAAGTATTTTTTAATTCCCGCGGGAACTCCTTTATTTTCCGGGAGCCTATGTCACTCTCCAGGTCTTCAACTATACCCATGCATAAAATCACGTCGATTCGTTGCTCTGTTGCGGCGTGATTGAAGGACAAATCAACAAACCAATAAACCAACAAAAAAACACATTTATAATATTATGAAGTATGATACAGTATCAGTATAAGTAAACTTCTTACGTGAGTAAAATTTACATAAGAAATTGCATTTTGCGGCCTAACCAATGACGTAAAACATAAGCCTCTTGAAATTAGTTATTATAGGCTCTAGAAAAAGGGAATAGCATAGTTTCATTATGTAGATATGAGCTTATATTATGTAGTTATGAGCTATATTATGTGTTGAGTTATACTTTCCACTACCACTACAGCTTATTAACGTCCCACTGCTGAGCACAGGCCTCCACTCTCATAGGAGAGAGGGAATTAGAGCTTAGACCCACCACGCTGCTCCAATGCGGGTTGGCATTCTTTAACGACTATTATCGTGCTAGTGATAATAACCGGGACCGACGGGTTAACGTGCTCTCCGAGGCACGGGGGTGAAACACCGTCAACTTCCTACAGAATTAGCCATTTGAATCTAGGCACTTACCACAACAAGTTTCTCCGGAGAAAACTTTCAAATGTATTGATATCCGTCCGTTTGTTTCAATCTGTGTGTGTGTCATTGTGTCCCTTTCAAAAGTTATAAGCGCTTCTACCTATAAATAACAAAAACCGGCCAAGTGCGAGTCGGACTCGCGCACCGAGGGTTCCGTACAAACCTGTAGTAAGTTTTAAATTATTAAAAAAAAACTACTTACTGGATCTCGTTCAAACTAATTTTCGGTGGAAGTTTGCATGATAATGTACATCATATATTTTTTTTAGTTTTATCATTCTCTTATTTTAGAAGTTACAGGGGGGGGACACACATTTTACCACTTTGGAAGTGTCTCTCGGGCAAACTATTCAATTTAAAAAAAAATGATATTAGAAACCTCAATATCATTTTTGAAGACCTATCCATAGATACCCCAGACGTATGGGTTTGATGAAAAAAAAATTTTTGAGTTTCAGTTCTAAGTATGGGGACCCCCAAAATTTATTGTTTTTTTTTCTAGTTTTGTGTGAAAATCTTAATGCGGTTCACAGAATACATCTACTTACCAAGTTTAAACAGTATAGTTCTTATAGTTTCGGAAAAAAGTGGCTGTGACATACGGACGGACACACAGACAGACAGACAGACAGACAGACATGACGAATCTATAAGGGTTCCGTTTTTGCCAAATTTGGCTACGGAACCCTAAAAAGTAATATAATCTTTATAGCATAAGACTCCGGGCTTGTACTGAGAATTTCTAGTCACAAAAACCCAATACTTAATTATGGCCCGACCCGGGACTCGAACCCGGGACCTCGTCGGCCGCAGTCAAACATGCTAACCACTAGACCAACGAGGCAGTTATACCTTAGCGATGGACTACTCATTTGAAACATATGGGATACGATTACATAAAAGCATTTTTATTTTCGGTCCGCACCGGGAAGAACGAATTCAAAAGATTCAGGTCACATAAAAATATACGAGATGGTATAAGTGTAGTAAGATTCAAAGTTTTCTTGGATTCAAAAGCTTGTTTTGACTTTGAAGATGCTAAGGTTTTGTTATAGCTAAAAATAAATGGATAACCAAGGCTGGGCTAAAAATGGAGTGTAAGTAGGTACTATAATATGCTTGGAGTTTCTCTATTATAAAGTAGTAGCAGTAAGTAACTAAATAGAGTGGGTAGTTTCGAATCTAACTAACTAACTAAATAGAGTTAATAGTCATCGAGTTTGTTGTTGGAAACAATCCGTGGTCCTTCATCCTTAGATAAAAATCGCAAATAAACCTGTGTGGACGAAACCTTATTACCGGTAACGCAATCGTATTTTAAAACGTACTCAAGATGAGTGTGTTGATTATTATATTTTTCCTTACTCATAACGCGTGAAAATCTGCGAGTTTCCACCGAAAATCAGTTATTTACATTAAAGCCCTGGTCGCACTTTTCTCCCGGCGAATAAAGGTGCTACTATAAACGCGCGATAATTAAGCCATCTGCATGGATGAATGGCAGTGTGCGCAAACACTAGGTGCACTCTCAATTCATAATACTCACAGGCCGATGGGGCGGCAATCAGACACGACCGGAGAGACATCAGGTGCTCTCCAGATTCCAAGGCAAGGGGCAACTTTTTTAGCTCTGGGCTAGTTTTTCTTTTACCAATTAATTTTAAAAAAATGTAAGGACTAATAATGCAGAGACTAGTAGGCCGAGATTTTCTTGACTAATCAATTTAAAAAAAAAAACTTATTTTGGCAAAAATCATCCTAGACCATCCGTAATCGAACATGCCGATCAACAGACACTACAACATGTACGAACTTGCGTCGGCGTACCGTCGCGCGTTTTGTTTGTTTCAACCTCTAGTTGACAATTTGGCACGCGCCCAAAAGCTCGTCTGCTGACTTCTGAGAGCTTTTGTGATATGTCAGATAACAGTTCTAACATTGTACTGTAATCGCCTGGCAATGTCGCACGACATTTAGTTAAATTCGACTTCCGTAAAGATGAATACAGACCCTTAATTTGCAGTAATTAAAATAAAACGAATCATACTAATATTATAAATGCGAAAGTACTGTGTTTGTTTGTTGGATTATTGGTTTGTCCTTCAGTCACGCCGCAACGGAGCAAGGTTCTAACTATGCTATATTAATTCCAAATAGCAGCCAAATCGGTATAGTAATTGTGGCGTAAGAGTAACATACAACCAAACTTGCACATAACAACGACTTAATATCATAGGCACTTACTTATATAAGTACCTATTATTTTATAATATTACTAGATGAGGCAAACGACTTCGTCAGCGTGGATTCAGTTTTTTATTCCCGGGGGAACTCCTTAACTTTCGGGGATAAAAAGTAGCATATGTCCTTCCGCGGGATGTATTCTCTGTATAAAATTTCGTCTAAATCGGTTAAGTTGTTGGACCGTGAAAGCGTAGCAGACAGACAGACACACTTTCGCATTTATAATATTAGTATGGATTAGTAAGATTTATTAGAAAAAAGGTCCGTCCTATTTCAATTAATTATCAAATCAACAATATAAGATAACGATGACTGAATAATATTATCTGGGTTATTTGTGTATTCGTTTTCATCAAAGTTTACCGAAACATGCGTCATTGGTGAATCTAACAGGAAATAGCTTTTTATTTTGCAGTAGTTTTAAAGTACTCAACAGTTCTGAGATTGTTTTCACATATTACGCAGTAAAAGTATCTAAAGTGCCTACACTTCGACTCGCTTGTTGCATGGAAGCAATTCATACCTAATTCATTTATTGTCCAGAACATGGTACATTATAATATGGTTACATCAGATATCATCTTAGACTGTATCATCACTTACCATCAGGTGAGATCGCAGTCAAGGGCTAACTTGTAGTTAAAAAAAAATTACATTCCTTATATCCAATCCAGAGGCCAAATAACGTTTTACCTGAGAGTTTAGCCGCCAGAGGGTGTAGAGACCAAAAAACGTCCATAGGAGAAGCATAAAATTCCGTGGCGTAGAGTTGAGGGCTGTTGCCATATCGTGCAACTTAGGGTTTGGAAATTTATAATTTCTGAAATTTCCCTGGTCTGGCCTGGTGGGAGGCTTCGGCCGTGGCTAGTTACCACCCTACCGGCAAAGACGTGCCGCCAAGCGATTTAGCGTTCCGGTACGATGCCGTGTAGAAACCAAATAGGGGTATGGGTTTAATTAACTGCCATGCCTCTAACAGGTTAGCCCGCTACCATCTTAGACTGCATCATCACTTACCATCCGGTGAGATCGCAGTCAAGGGCTAACTTGTAGTGGATTAAAAAAAAAAAAAAAAAGGTTCTTTACGAAAGTTTTGAAAATAGGTCAAATGCATCCAAAAGCCAAAAATACACTTCAGAGTGCCTAGTGGGAGATTTTCTTCCCATTCGATCGTGGCTACGTTAACTACGAATTGTCAAGCGCTTGACAGCAGCAGGGCGATTATGTAAAACCTGCATCAATCATTGTTACAGTCTCAATTATTTTAATTGGCTGAATTTATGTTATTTTTTGCTGCGTCAATGGATTTTGGCCAATAGTGGAAGAATGTTAACCAATCAGAGGTGATTGCGATCATTTTTAGGGTTCCGTAGCCAAATTTGGCAAAAACGGAACCCTTATAGATTCGTCATGTCTGTCTGTCTGTCTGTCTGTCTGTCTGTCTGTCTGTCTGTCTGTCCGTCCGTATGTCACAGCCACTTTTTTCCGAAACTATAAGAACTATACTGTTGAAACTTGGTAAGTATTGGTATTCTGTGAACCGCATTAAGATTTTCACACAAAAATAGAAAAAAAACAATAAATTTTGGGGGTCCCCATACGAACTGAAACTCAAAAATTTTTTTTTTTTCATTAAACCCATACGTGTGGGGTATCTATGGATAGGTCTTCAAAAATGATATTGAGGTTTCTAATATAATTTTTTTCTAAACTGAATAGTTTGCGCGAGAGACACTTCCAAAGTGGTAAAATTAAGTAGTTTTTTTTTAATAATTTAAAACTTACTACAGGTTTGTACGGAACCCTCGGTGTGCGAGTCCGACTCGCACTTGGCCGGTTTTTAGACAATCGGCCTGCTGGCGCTCGATCCATAATTATTCTTTCTTCAATGGTAGTTTGTTGCCGCGATCGATCATCGAATACGTAAAAATACCTACTCCCACTCGGCCTGCTGATGCCTGTGGCGCCCCTGAGCGCCTCTAATCCAATGAAACAAGTTCTCGTATTCATCACCTGTCCACTACTGGGCAGGAGACTCCCAGGCTGGGATTTACAGAGCGTACTTTGACTTTGCTCAGACTTTACTTTCGAGCTAAGACAATTATCGGTATTTAAAGAGCCAACTTCGAAGTTACGCTGAGTGCGCGCTTAGCAAAGTCTTAACTAGCTAAGTCTTACGAAAAACTCAGGATGAGAAGGAAGATTAAGGCCTGTGTATACAGTATACACCTTTGAGAACAATGTTGGGAACTCTCCAGACGTACTTAAGTAACTACTTACTCACAGATTTCGTTGCGATTTTTTTTCTTTAGCGTACTAATAAAAGGTAGGATTGTAACTTGAATATATATTATACCTATGTCTGAGTTTCATACACGAGACCCTCCGTACAAAAGGGTGAAATCACTACTTGGCTACCAATGCATTTAACTAGTGGTTCGCCCCGAACTGAGACCTCGCGGTATACATAAACTTGTACAGAGCGCCAACTATTGACATCATTGTGAAGTTCTGTTATAAATATTGAATCTCATTATAAATTAAATAATTTCGTTTCCTTATAATATTTATCTAATTTTAGTATTTGTTGTTCAAGTACAGGATATAATTCAAATAATTGATAAGTTTCAGGCTCAGCCTTTCAGAAAATTGAGAGTTCTGAGGTTAACTTTGGACGTTAGAAAATCGCCACTTTGAAAGCCCCCCATTTCGTCAATTTTAGGGGAAAAATTAAAAAAAATATATTTTTGGACTCTATTCCTAATTATCTTTAAAATGATATACCGCAACTCTATGTAACGCTATAAAAAATATTTCACTTCGCATTCGCTTCTATGAGAGCCCCCCTGAAATGAAGTTTTTTATAACTTTTTAAGCCATATTCGGCGGGAGGCCAACGGTTTACATATTATATTTAAATTTGAAGTAATTACGTTCAGTTATTCAGAAGTTATAAGGCTCTGACAGACGGACGGACGGACGGACGGACAAGTGCCAATTCACTCAAGTAGACTCAGAGACCTTCGCTTCGCTCGGTCAAGTAGGTACCTATACCTTAGGCTTAAACCATTGTGGGGTTTCCGAATAGAATCCTTATCCGTGAAGCACCTTGTCTCAATGATTACGATCGTGATATGTGATATCCTTTTATTATTTACTAACTTTTATTATCTATACTAACTACTAACGTTGATCTAGTGGTTAGCATATCTGACTGTGCATAACGAGGTCCCGGGATCGATTCCCGGGTCGTGTCATAATCAAGTATTGAGTTTTACTGACAAGGAATTCTCTCTCCGTGTGGATTTGGGGTTTTTAAAATACCTTAGGAACTCTTCCACTTTCCGGGATAAAACACCACACTTTTATCCCTACTTATATCCATGCAAAAATCACGTCCATCCGTAGGCGTGATTGAGGTACAAACACTTCGCAATTTGACGACCTCCCTGGCGCAGTGTTGAGCGCTGTTGTCTTAACGTACGGAGGTCCCGGGCTCGATCCCCGGCAGGGTCAATTTTGGAATTTATAATTTACCAGCTGATGCCCGCGGCTTCGTCCGCGTGGTTTATGTTTTTTTTTATTCCCGCGGGAACTCTTTAATTTTCCGGGATAAAAAGTATTCTATGTCCGTCTCCTGGTTGAAAGCTACTTCCCCACAAATTTTCAACCAAATCGGTTCAGCCGTTCTTGAGTTATAAATAGTGTAACTAACACGACTTTCTTTTATATATATAGATTAATTTCTGAATTTTCCCTGGTCTGGCCTGGTGGGACGCTTCGGCCGTGGCTAGTTACCACCCTACCGGCAAAGACGTGCCGCCAAGCGATTTAGCGTTCCGGTACGATGCCGTGTAGAAACCGAATTAGGGTATGGGTTTAATATAACTGCCATACCCCTAACAGGTTAGCCCCGAGCCCGCTACCATCTTAGACTTCATCATCATCACTTACCATCAGGTGAGATCGCAGTCAAGGGCTAACTTGTAGTGGATAAAAAAAACTTACATAAAGCTTTTTAAGTTTTAAAATACCGTGATAATAATTTTAGTAATTATCTTTGTCGTTACTAGTTTAGTATAAAAGCTGGTAGATATAATATAGTTGTACTATTACTCGTACTTAAACTGTGGTACAAGTCTGGAAAAATAATTTTCTCTGAAACTTATATGCATAATGTTCTCTGAATAAAATAATTATGTTGAAATCCGCTCTTCCCGTGACATCATTAGGAAGTTCTGCCAACATTATTATTTTAATAACTGGTGTATAATTACCGTATACCTACGTTGTTATTTGTTGGATAATGATGCTGCAAAGGTAGAGCAAGGACTTTGAAGCTTCGTACCGAACGCGTATCTAATGAGAATCACGAGATTGAAACAAAAAGTTATAATATTAAATTATCCTTCCATTTTCCATATTTTCTTCTGGGCCCCAATCATGTAAGAATTGTTCATCAAAAGTTATAGATTTTTGTCAAAGTAAAATAAACCATAACTGCATTGAATTAGAGCTCAATTTCGTCTGCCCATTCTTATACGTTTAGGTATGTACGATACCCTAAACGTATATGAATGGGCAGACGAAATTGAGCTCTAATTCAATGCTGTCATTGTTTAGTTTACTTTGACGAAAATCTTTAACGTTTGATGAACAATTCTTACGTAATCGGGGGGCAGATCGCTTCAAAGCGATAAGGCCGCCATTTGTACTGGTTTTTCTTTTCTGATTTTAATGTTGTTGTTTATATGTATTTCTCTTGTTTTTGGTTTACAATAAAGAGTATTTCATTCATTCATTCATCAGATAAGTGCTTTTGAATCGTCAAGTAAATCTTCAACTACTTCGGGATGCTTTTCTTATTCCTTAAACTGATAGATATAGTGGATTTCGCGTAGGTACTATCCTGAAATTCCCTAATTAATTATATTAAGTTCTCAATATGTGAAATTTGTAATTTTGAGAATACTCAATACTCAATTTATTTATTCCATGTAGGACATACAAGTGTCTTTTATGTTAGGTACGTCATGTTTTGACCCTTCCACCGCACCGGTTCGGAAGAAAGTTATACCTACTGGGAAGATAAATTCTTCTGATAAATTCTTTAACCACAACAGCTATAAGTATTTGTAGGATCACTTAGAAATAATTATATTTTTAACACAGGAATTTATTTTTGACGACCTCCGTGGCGCAGTGTGTAGCGCTGTTGTCTTAACGTGCGGAGGTCCCGGGTTTGATCCCCGGCAGGGTCAATTTGGGAATTTATAATTTCTGAATTTTCCCTGGTCTGGCCTGGTGGGAGGCTTCGGCCGTGGCTAGTTACCATCCTACCGGCAAAGACGTGCCGCCAAGCGATTTAGCGTTCCGGTACGATGCTGTGTAGAAACCGAATAGGGGTATGGGTTTAATATAACTGCCATGCCCCTAACAGGTTAGCCCGCTACCATCTTAGACTGCATCATCACTTACCATCAGGTGAGATCGCAGTCAAGGGCTAACTTGTAGTGGATAAAAAAAAAAAAAAACAGGCAGCATCCCTAAGTACCTACTTGTTATCAGTCAAACATCCACATAATGATTTAAGTATATTATAATATATCCACACATATACAATACAATGTTATCGCCCGGACGTCATATTTCTGTGTGTGCAGTGTTTACTACTTTTATCTCACTAAGAATAGCCTCATTATCTTAATTAGAACACAATATAATCATGAAAAGAAACGGGTTGTGTGTTTGCTTGATTAATAGTGTAGGTTAGGTTAGGTACTTAGGTAGTTAGTTAAACTTTTCATTCGTACCTAATAGCTTTTAAGCTTTTAGAACTAGATAGGAATGTTGGAGGATGGAGAGCCCTACACCCACCTAATACTGAATCAGCCTTCAGCTATAGGTATCTTAGTCTATAACTATTATGTCAAAAAAAAATTATTTCTTACTGATTTAACTCGAGTAAGATAGCAAGCGGTACATTAAATAATTAAACTTATTAAATAGTTAATTTCACACTTATGGATTTCAAACAAACACTGATTTATTCGTTTTAATCTATATTTTACTTCCGTTGCGTTAAATATGATAATATATTCACAACATCATGAAACAATTCTCCATTAGTGATACATATATTATGTGATACATTTTCTACAAATCCGGGGCATATTCCTAGTGAGCTATTAAAACAGCCAGCAAAGTGCTTTCTCTGATAACATTGCCTGAGTGCATGCACCTACTGTGAAAGTTCATTGACCATATTATAAGCATCAGTTTAAACAGTTAATGGATAGAGATCACGTGTCATTATCGCTATACCTAATTGATACCTAATCATAATGATTGAAACCTAGTGATATCTATACTAATATTATAAATGAAAGTTTGGATGGATGGATTTATGTATGGATGGATGGATGTTTGTTACGGATCTGGATGTTTAGGTTACTACTATTACCTATTCTGTGGTTTAGGTACCTATGTAAAATCAAAGAGTTCCCGCGGAAACCAAAAAACCTCAGTCCACGCAGACGAAGTCGCGGGCAACGTTAAAAGACGGGATTAAAGATGCATATCTCAAATTTCGTCACTGGCAGGTACCTAAGTGAACCGTGGCCGAGTGGTCCAGGCGCTCAGGGCGCGATTCCCAGAGAGAAGCAGGTTCAAATCCTGCCGGTTCCGAAAATTTTTGATATGTATGTAGGTATGTAAGTTTAGAAACTTTCCTCGTGTGTGAAGCACTGTAGTAAAATTATAAAATCCATACTCCTCTTTCAATACTCCCATTACTATTGGTCAATTGGTAGTCCACCAAACTTAACTGGCCCGGTACCTAGCCAAAATTGGAACTAATTTTTATGCCTGTTAAGTTTATTGAAGTGAAAACTTCTTTAGCCGCGTTGAACACTTTTTGGCAGGGGGTATAAACTTGTGGATTCGCGTCACCGACATGCATGTCGCCGCCATGCTCGCGTTGTTACGAAGACAATTGGTCTTAAATATAAATATACTACATTTGTAATTACACTTTAATCGCTTAGTTTTAGGGTTAATTGTATATTTTAATTTTTTTTAAACTTTTGTTTAAAAGAAAATTAAAATAATATACTTACTTACTTAAAAAAACATTTATAATTTTTTTTTAAATACTTATTCATTTTTGTTTTTTTTTTAACTCTACCTACTAGCGATGTTGCCACTGGGTCAGTTGTGGGACTTGAAAGAAAAAAAAAATTATCATCCCTATTGGAACAGATTTTAGTAATCATATTTTTGTAAGTATTAAGGCCCCGGTACTCCCCAACGGTTGACAGCAAATTTTTATGATTAGTGCAATAAAACAGATCGTACAAACCGCTATAAAAACCCGACTTTTCCAACGTCATAACATTGATTACAAATGTTCAAACAAAATAATGTTATGCAGGTGTGATATATTATGATAACAATTATTATTGATAAGATAGAAGTTCAAAACAGAATCGTACTAGTCGCAGATTACGATTATTTGAATTTTCCTAGTTGTATGGGTCAGTCAGTGGGTTGTATGAGTTCCCTCTCTCTTAGGAAACTGGAGGCCTGCCGGGCTAGCATGGGCCGGAGATAAAAATTTTATCCCCCGATTTTATCCACTGACAAGAGATAAAATTAACTTATCTACCCCTTCAGAGCACGGCAACAGGGGAGAGGAGAAGTTTATCCCCGTTTGACATTTCACGGGGACTCGGGGGACTAAGTATTTATCCACCGTTATTTAGCGTTTTTATTTATTTATTTAGGAATAATTTTTTTATCCTTTCCTCGGGGAGAAAATTGTCTCGGCCCATGCTAGGGGGGCTGTGCCGATGGGACGTTAATGGGTTGTAGTGGTTGTGGTAGTATGGGTCATGGGTGGTATGCCACTCATGAAACTTTGATTAAATCTATAGCCCTTGTCAGAAAGGAAGTGTCAGGCAATTAGTGGAACTATAGTTATTTGTGCAACATCGTATACAAGATGTAAGAAAAATATTGTATCTAGGTACATTCTACAGTAACCAGTGAGCAAAAGTAGTTTTTTCTCACTGAGTGAACGAAAACGACTTTTGTCAATAAGTAAATACATATAATCCCATCTTTGCAACATATTTTGATTTTTGGCACAGATATAGATTGTTTCCACTTTGCTGACACCGTCCGCGGGCAACCACGCGGACGATATATATAATATCTTTCTTCTTTACTTAAACATCTATTAATCAATGTCTAGCTATATATACCTTTAACAATGACGTCTACCTACGTCCTCAATATTATAAAGGAGCTTCTGAGCACAGGTTGATAACTTAGGCGAGCTTTGGTCTTTGATTTTGATAGATGTTCTGGAAAATGAACTGTACTGGTACAGGTCGATGTGCGTAAATACTTAATACACTTTTGAAGAAGAAGAATATCAGTTCGAAGGATTAAGCTTTTCGTCTCCCATTTATAATAGAAGCATGTACCTACATAAAATGGGTCCTCGACATTATACCTAAGTAGACCTACAGAGAAATTTCGAAGGTCATATTTCGTTGAAATTAGCGTATCTAACTACTCTTTTTTAATAAAATTCTAGTTAAAAAAATAAATATAGAAAGCAGGTAACAGGTAAAGTTTGCCCCTGAAAAAAAGATACTTATATTCTTACTTATCGTCGAAAATTATATAAATGATAAAAGAGCGTGGATTCGACTCGCTCCAGCAATGCTTGGAAATCCAATTCTTAAGTAATTATTCTGATTGTTTTTTAAGTAAAAGATCAACCTCCGAATTTTTGTTTGGTTCTTTTCGGTAGGAGTGGGAAAAGTGGGAGTCCGAAAAGTTAGATTTACTTACCTACTTGACGATTTAAAAGCACTTAAGTTAGTATAGTAAAAGTCTAATTTGAATAAAAATTTATTTTAATTTTAATTTCTATCTATGTGAAGAGTTGAAGACTGCCATTTTGATTTATGAGTTATGCTTATGTTTAATTAATGGAGTGAGTGCAACTTATGTCCCCATACAAAATTGATGACTCATAATTTTATTTTATTACACCGATTAATCTATCAAGAGCTTTTATCAGCTCCAGCGAAATATTTCTAAAGGTCAAGTGCTAATCACGGCTAGCCATGACCTGAACTGTGGGGGTTACATTATTGCTATGCCATGGCATTGTGCCAACTAAAGTCTATAACACACAGAGCGAAACTGTGCAGAAAGACGTCACACGTTACATAATGCTCGTGAAACTGTGTCCAATCCATCCACATCATAGGTACTGTAGGTACTTACTAATGTGACAGACACCTCACGGTGTGCTAATATTATGCAGAAATAGCGGGAAGAACCTTTTCAATAGCTATTCATTTAACCTACCAATTTTAAAACAGATGTAACATGCAACGGAGACGAATATAGGCTACTTTTTATCCCGGTAAATCTGAGTGCCCGTGGGTGTTTTTTAAAAACCTAAATCCACTCAGATGCCATTGGTGGTATACTGCATACTAATGCTATAAATGCGAATGTGTCTGATTGTCACCATTTTAAGTACTTCCATTTCACCGGCTTTGACGAAAGGTATACCTACAGAAAAAGCATCCATACTTATATACCGGAAAATGAATGAAATTTCTTGGGAATTTTAGTAAACCTTGATCGTGTAAGGTAAATGTGTAAAGGTAAATAAGTGCACGCAGTCACAGACATCATTCAATTTGTAAGTAAACATTTTCACACAGTTCCTTGTAGGTATTACAACTATGAGCCACGTAACGCGTTGGACACATATGCCGTCGCGCGTTGTGTGTGCATGAGGCTTAAAGGAAATTCAAGCTACATAATAAATTGTATTTATTAAGCTTCGCTTTCCCAGCGATTTTCTTTGCATTTAAATTAAGTGAGATTTACCGACTGACTTAACTTGGACTTATTAACTCACTGGTAGAGATAGCTCTGTTTAATTTTCTTGGCAAATTAAATAGAGATCTCTACGTCACTAGTAGAGATCTCTTGTTATTGCGTAGATTTACTTAGTATTACTTTTGCTTGAGACTAAAATGTAATCTGTCTACCTAATTATTTCTCACAGTACCTAGATGATGCCCGCGACTTCGTCCGCGTTAATTAAGTTTTATTATTCCCGGGGGGAACTCCTTCATTTTCAGGAATAAAAAGCCTAGCCTATGTCTTTCCCCGGAATGCAACCTATCTCTATACCAAATTTCATCAAAAGACAGACAGACAGACATACTTTAGGATTTATATAATATTAGTACGGATGTGTATAAAGTAGGTACTTATAGTAGTTATGGATATTTGATGGATATTGGATATGGATAGCTTCGCCCTTCGAACAAAAAATACTTCTGCGTTTTGTTTACTTATCTACCTTATTTGGCACGCTTAGGAAAATTAGATTAAACGTATGCAACCCTAGGGGCTCCAGCACAAAGATGTTTGTTTTCGTGCGTCTTCTTAATAAACCTTTTGTTACGAATTCCGACGCAGCCACAGATTCCGTTATCTGTGACGTAAACAGTGCCAACAGATTCTCAATAATGGAGCAAAACAAAAGAATAGAGACAATTCAAGTGACGCAGTATGTTATGGCATACCTTTAAAGTCTCGGATCCAGATTTTATACAAGACTAGTATAATATAGTTTTGTTTATTTTTGTGTGCTTGTGTGCAATAAAGATTTCATAAATAAATAAATAAATAGCTTTTGTCCTCAGCTTCGCTAACTTAGGTTCGATTTTGATATAAATTACCCCCTATAGGGTTGAATTTTCAAAACTCCTTTCTTAGCGGAGACCTACGTTATAATAGCTTTGCACCGATTTTGATGAAATTTGGTATAGAGATAGGATATAGCACAGATGTAGTACATAGGCTACTTTCTATTCCGAAAAATTGAGGAGTTCCCGCGGGAAGTTAAAAAACTTTATCCACGCATTTTGTAAAAGTGGGTATGTCTGTCTGTCTGTCTGCTACGCTTTCACGGCCCATCCTTTCAACAGATTTTGATGGTATAGACTACTACACCAAGACTACACTAGACTATAGAGACAATAATATGTTGTATCCCGGGCAAGGGATACAACATATTACAGGGCTACTGTTTAGACTGGAAAATAAAGGAGTTTCCGCGGGAATCAGACCTACAAACGAAAATATTTTGTCTAGCAGAATAAAAGTTCGCGTCATTCAGTTTAATATGGAGGTTCATATCGGCTAATATTCTGGCCTTAATAAAATTGATTTTATGAAATGGTAGTTATTTTCAAACGATGCTAAGCTACTGTATCTACCTACGTATGTAATCATAAAAGCAATAACTGCAGGTGACAGGCGACAGCTGATCGAGCCAATTTGTATCAAAACAAAAACTTGAATCCCGAAGCTGCGATAGATACCTAAGTAGTATGGAATTATGGATAGGTATAGGTAAGTACTTTGTACCTACCTATGTATTTTATGTGATTGTTTTGCAAGTGTAACGTTAAGTATTTATTTCTTTAAAAAATTCAGTTAGTTATTTCCCTTTGCATTATAAAAAATGCTAGTTTAAATAACCAATTATTTTAGTTAAGACTAGGTACTTTTGACAAAGCTCTACAATAATATAAGTATATCTCTTAGTCATAGGAAGTCAAAAATACTTAACTTTTAATTGGTTTTTTCGGCTATGATAAATACCTACTTAGTTTTGGCTATGTACTTTAATTATAGCTTATAAAATAATATGTAATAAAATATCATTCCATTCCATCGATTCCAGCCAGCAGGCAGCACTGGATTGCTTCTGGAATTCTGCGAAATGTTCCATTTCTAATCTCATCACCATCAGTAACGTAAAATGCGTAGGTACTTAGTATGTAGGTACCTATATCGATTCCCTTCCAGCCGTTTAGAACGCAAAATAGATAGAGTTTACTCTAAGCGTAAAGTAGCTATCTGATTACTAATTGGCATATATATTCATACATACATACTCACATCGTAACGTACCTATATAAATAGTAGGTATATATAAGCAAAACAGTACCTACCACGGTACAAAGTTTATTATTTATCGCTCAGTTTAACCCTGTGGTTTAACCCAAGTAAGTAACTAAATAGTAACCTAGTACCTACCTATCTACGAATATCCAAGTCAAAGTGCGTAATAAGAACTTTAGAAGATTCCGAATGCCTCACAATACGAGCAGGAGAAGGGAGGCTGAAGGATTTTAGTTGGGAATAACTAAATCACATATTAAAAACCTTTAATAAGTATGTGATTTAGTTATTCTATAGGTAGATAATATACCAATATCTATATATATATATATAAATCTCGTGTCACAATGTTTGTCCTCAATGGACTTCTAAACCACTTAACCGATTATAATAAAATTCGCACACCATGTGCAGTTCGATCTAACTTGAGAGATAGGATAGTTTATATTATATAGATTAGGATTATTAGTGCTACCCGTGCGAAGCCGGGGCGGATCGCTAGTTATTATATAGGTAGATAATATACCAATATTATCTACCTATATAATATGTGTATGGGATTTATTCCCAACTTTCCAACCTTAGGTGCCTAATCCAATTTCGATCCTGTAAACTCCAGCAGATTTCCCCCCTTTACCTACTAACTAAAGCCGATCTCCGGGATTTTTGGTTTGAAGACCAAGGCACGAAAGGTCTATACCTACCTAGCAAGATTTGGATATCTTGATACTTATATAAGTCTTTTAACAATATTTATTACTTAATTTATTTACTAATTAGGTACCAAGATCCAGAACACAATAAGCTTACCCAATTTCCCGAGTCTCCAGTGAATTGTTCGATGACCGGGGCACAAGAGGTCTGTAGCTGGATCTGGTCATCTCGATACTTTACACCACACACTAACCACTTAACAGTTCATTCATAAGTCAATGCTAATTCAACACGTCTGGTATGTGACAAAACACAGTTACAACTGCCATTGTTTATGAGTTGATAACTGGTATCTATTTAATCAAGGACTCTGCGATATATTGGTTTGTGTGTTGATAAAAATGCTGAAATCGGTTGTTGTAACTTGTAAGTAAAATGTAAGTAAGTGTAACGAGTGTTTGGTACGCGCTCGGTACGGGCCGATCAATAAAATTAAAGCCGGGTGAAAGCATTGTGACCACGCCTCCGCCGCCCGGTCGGACGGGCTCCTGGTTCATAATATCAGGGTTGTAGCGCCATCTATTGGTACCTTGGTGTACTTTTATGTCCCCCATGAAGCTATAGGAAGGGTCATACACCTCCGAAGGATAGAACCGTGCCAAACCTGACCACCAAACGGGGATACCCGTTGTGGATACACAACCTCGCGAGGTCCTGCAAGCGCACTCATCAGAATAGCCCTAATTAGCTCGGGCCTTCCTTGAAGGCTAGAGGACCCTAGGCCAGCTGTCTGCGTCGGTGTGAGGTTCACACTGCGGGTGACGTCATCACCGCCTGATGATCAGCGGGCCTTCATACCATAGAGATTTGATCTAGGATTCGAGAATTATCTACAGCTCAAAATGTAATGCTATTCTATTCTATTTCTATTGCTTTCCGCAGGGAGCGTTATGAAAAGGATGGATGTAATTTTAGGTAAGTTTAGACCCATATTAATAAACCGATATCAATTAGGAACACGTTCTTAAGTATCGGTCAATCTATGGCAAAGACTGGTCTCAACCGATAGATATATTTTGTGAACTTGTTCTTAGCTGATATCAGTTTATTATTATTATTTTTATCCACTACAACTTAGCCCTAAACAGCGATTTCACCTGATGGTAAGTCATGATGCAGTCTAAGATGGTAGCGGGCTATCCTGGTAGGGGTATGGGCTATGGCAGTTAGGTATATTAAACCCATATCCCTATTCGGTTTCTACACGGCATCGTACCGGAACGCTAAATTGCTTGGCGGCACGTCTCTGCCGGTAGGGTGGTAACTAGCCCCGGCCGAAGCCTCCCACCAGGCTTATGGGCAACACTAGGCAATATGGGCTTCAGAGATTGTGTACAAAAGAATAGTCCACATTATGTCACTCGCGTGCTCGCGAGTCGCGACTCGAGTCTTGACTTTTGCTACACTTTGTCTATGAAAATTCCACGATAAAGCGATATCTCATTGATCGTGCTTGGGCCTGCCATGAAGTAAAAGACAGACTTTAATATTTTATTCAGCTATTTACACAAGAGATCACAATACGTACATAACAACATAATATTAAGTAAAGTCTGCGATTTTGAAATAACTCCATTGCTCTCATTCTTATTTTCAAACAAGTTAACAAAACACAATAGTTATTTGTTATACAAGAGTGAAAAGATGTTTTTTAACCGCGTGCTCAATTTTGATGACCGAGCAAGCGAAGGATTCTAAAATTGAATCACGAGCGGAGCGAGTGATTCAAAAATTAGAATCCTGAGCGTCAGCGAGGGAATCAAAAGAGCACGAGGTGAAAAATCTTTTCACTCGAGTGCAACACGTAACTTTTCATCCCACCTCAGCGAGGAAATGACTATTTAGTCGCAAAAAAAATCACAAGGTAACTTTTCATCCCACCTCAGCGAGGAAATGACAAAATGCAAAAAAAATCACAAGATTAAATTCAATTCTGTTAATTTCTTCGTCACTAGAATCACTCATTTTAGGTTTTTCACTTATTTTCAATTTTCTTGTTTATAATCGGTTTTAATTTTAAACAATATGACGTGAAGAAAATGGCGCGCGCAAAGCAAATTAAAAAAGTACACCAATAACAATGTACTCTGTGAAGTACACCAAGAAGGTTACGAGTGTGAGTTTTTAACAAATTAAAAACGATTGCATGGAAATTCGGCACCATAGAGGTACCTACAAGTAAATAGGTTTTAATGATGTTTTGAATTCACAAACTTCATAGACGAGTGATATTTACTAAGTGCACACGATGTTCTAAATTCAATTTACTTTATCCTCTAGAGGATAATACCGGCTTTTACCATCAGATATCGAAGAATAAAAATACTCTTTCCGAGATGGTGGGATGAAAATAATTTTTTCATGATGTTTGTCAGTTCATGCTAAGGGCGAAAACACATTAGGTACCTACCCACAGGATAGGGCAAAACGTCCACGCCCACTTAATATTATAGCAAATACTTAACATCCTGTCGCAGTATTCTGTGGAAGTAAATTTAGTTTCATATAAACCGCCCATGGTGTTTTCGCCATAAGCCCCGAAAGAGCTGAACTGATTTTGATGGGACTTTCACAGCCAGGTAGAGGACTTCTACATAACATTAAGTACTTATAGATTAAATGCGAGGGTACTTTTTATCCCGGGAAACATAAAGGTAAATACGGGATTTATAAAACCTAAAAACACGCGAATGAAATCGCGGGCATTGACTACGTGTTATAAAAAATATGATATCGGTTAATGTGCGCCATTATTTCAAATTTTTTTCTAACAGTGGGGTAATTAAATGTCTTTTTTGTCCTCTTCCAGGGTTTCTACGATCTCTGGTATCTTCTTCTCGTTCGCAATTTGCGTTGGTTTCTCTGAGGTTTCGCCATTTTCTTTCGTAAGTTCATCCAACTCTTTTTCAGCGTTCATCAGATCTTCTTCTGTTATGTCCATATCGGGAAATCTTTTCTGAAAATATAAACATCATAATAAAAATGTCATCCCGACCGATTTTCGGCCACGGCGGCTAATCGACACAGAGATTAGCCATCTAGCGCGGGAGATATTAGGTATAGTGTACAAGTGTGTGCGCAAACACGGGTGCACTCTCTATTCCCCTACTCTCATAGCCCGATGGGACGGAAAATCCGACACGACCGGAGAGAGATCAGGCGCGAGACCGATGGATTTATGTGCTCTCTGAGGCACAGGGGTGAAACACAAGACAAGTAAATAATTATTACCTAGGTACGAGTAGGTACTTCATAAGATAATTATTAGATAGCTACTACAGTGTACAAATATTTTATATTAAATTAAATCTTTATTGCACACAAGAGCACCAAAATAAACAAGACATTAAAACAACGAACTAGGACTACACAGTATGCAAAGTAAATATTTTGTGATAACTTGAACGATAAGATGTTCCTATTTAAAGGACATGTCCCAGTTCAGTATGGAGGGTGGTTTTTTATTCTGAGTGTCAATGAACCAGAACCAAACTGCCATCACGTGAAAGAGAAAAAAATATAACATTAAACGCCATTTAAATAATAATTTTAGAAAACCCCGTTTTTTTTAAAATTAATTATGAAAAATATCGTTTGTAGAAAATATTTTTCGATGGATGGCAACACTAAAACTTGGGTAATGCGCATTAATTGTGATTATTAATATTCCATTTCGATAAACTACCCATTTTCCACTACATAGGTAGTACATACAACAATATAAGATTAATAAATAATAATTGAGTATTTGAGACATTCGTAAAATAATAATTATTAAACAACAATAAATCACCATTAGACTAAGATAAACAAAACTGACAGTGACATTTGACAATCACCCAATGACATACGTGACAAAAAAAAACAAGTTTTTTTTTTACTGTTGATAAAATTCAGACAAAGATCTAAAAAAGCCACAAAATAAAAATATATTTTTCTCCAAATTGGGGTCCTTTAAAAATGTGTAAATAATTCTAAAAGCCATATTTTAGGATCTCTATTCACGTGTATTAAAATCATCTTGGTTCATGTTCAAGGCCCAATCTTGGACAAGTCCTTTTATAAACATTACAGAACCGTGATAGTCGTGTGGTTTAGACGTTCGGCCTCCTATTCAGGTGGTCGGGAGTTTGATCCTCGGTCACGCAACTTTAACTTTTCTTAGGCTGCACTTCCGGTGGCCCGCGGTGAGCGGAATAGAATACGTATGGTGTTCCGCAGTGGTTTTTCCAGTGGGAAATACTTACCATTAATCTCTAACCCATGCATCATGGAACGGTGGGGGTGAAATGTTTCTACTACGAAAGGCGTGATCAGGAAACAGGGAAAGTGATACTGTATGAGTGATAAGTGATATGTTGTAGATTCGATGAAACACAAAGAGAACTGACGGCTTTTCGGTGCAGGTAGGTACTTAATATACTTAGTCCTACAGTCTGCAGGGACTCCAACCTGCAGGTCGTTTGAGATTTTGGAATTGAGATTAGGTAAGTACCTAGTTACTTAGGGAATGTTTTTTTTTTGCGAAAACGTTTTTGCTCAACGTTTCTGATACGAACCGCTAAGGTGTGGAACGCACTCAACGCACGTGTTTCCTGCCACGTATAGGTAACTTAGGCACCTTCAAGGCAAGAGTGAAAAGGCATCTTCTAGGCAAGCGCGTTCCAACACAGACCTCATCATTGCTTTGCACTAAGCATGATTGTCGTCAAGCGCAAGCCTATCTCGCAATAAAAAAAATGTGCGTGAGTGGACACCATACCTGAAGATCCTTCAACGTGTTCTGAATATTCTCCTGCTGGGACCGAAGCCGCCTCGGCAGCGTGAACACAGTGTGAAAGAGACGAAGCATGATCCAGCAGAGGGCCGTCAGGGCGCCATACGTGAACATCGTCTTTATCATCGCCCAGTAATCCACTGATACTTCCTGATGCTTCATTGTAGGATCTTCCTCCAGTATCACCGCTCTTAAAGTTTTCGATAGTATGGATATTTGATAGATACAATTTTTTTACCAGATGGAGCTTTTTCAATATATTTTTCCGAGGTCACTAAACTTTTTCTTTAATTTTCACGGGGGTTGGTTAAGGCATCGAACTTTATTTTAAAGTAAAGATTTTTCCCAAAATTCACAGAACTATCTTTAGCAAATTAAATTTTTGGGTAGCGATAAAAGTAAAGTACATTCACGAACTTTCTCGGAGTAATTAAAAGAAAACTTTAAGAGCGGTGATACTGGAGGAAGATCCTACAATGAAGCATCAGGAAGTATCAGTGGATTACTGGGCGATGATAAAGACGATGTTCACGTATGGCGCCCTGACGGCCCTCTGCTGGATCATGCTTCGTCTCTTTCACACTGTGTTCACGCTGCCGAGGCGGCTTCGGTCCCAGCAGGAGAATATTCAGAACACGTTGAAGGATCTTCAGGTATGGTGTCCACTCACGCACATTTTTTTTATTGCGAGATAGGCTTGCGCTTGACGACAATCATGCTTAGTGCAAAGCAATGATGAGGTCTGTGTTGGAACGCGCTTGCCTAGACAAAGATGTTGGGGAGGGATTCAAACTAAAATCCCTCGGGTCGGGTTCAGTGGACTGTATTTACTTGTTCACAATGTTCTTAGTTCTATTTACAATGTTCCAGTAGTTCGCAGGGTTCTTGGTACTTGGTCTTCACGGTTCGGGTGTTGTGGACGAAGTGATTCTATACAGTTCAAACATGATCTTATATCTAATTCTCCCACTCGGCAACCGCATACGGTCGTGCCAAATGAGAGATAAGGCGATCGCGGGGGTGAGGGCGCAGCGGGGAGCGGGGGCGTCAGCGGCCGACCAATCAGCGTTAGTCACGGCGGGTGCAGCGCGTGGCATGAAGCTCCGTCCGTAACATCACTCCCCTCAGCGAAGCTCTCGCGTAGCTTCCTCTTCATTTTCGGTCAGGACGGCAAGCTTCCTGGTAGGTCGATGAAACACGCCGCCTCGAGTTCTTACGGTAGCGCTGCGCACTTCCCCATCAGGTCCAGGGTGTACGTTTTTGACGATACCGCGTGGCAGACTTGTAGCGTAGTTCGTAGCCACAGTGATTTCTTCAGAAATATCGTCTGGGGTCGGATCTTCACTAGGCCAGGCATCTTCAGTTTCGCGCAGAAAAGGTGGGCCTGTGAACCAACGGTCTTCTTGTTTTATTGGTTGGAAGTTCAGGCGAGTCGCGTCATCAGCTATGTTGAGATCGGTCGGGATCCACCTCCACTGGTTCTCTTGGGTGAGTTCTGCTATCTCGCCCAGGCGGTGTGCTACGTAAGGCGTGTAGCGTCGTGCTCCGTTGCGAATCCATTGCAGCGTGGTTTTGGAGTCGGACCAGTAAACAACACGCTCGGGTTTTACACGATGCTCTTCCATGATCGATTTTGCCAGCCTAGCTCCGACAAGTGCTGCTTGAAGTTCCATGCGTGGAATACTTTGGGCTCGCAGTGGTGCTACCTTGACCTTGCCAGCGACTAGCACTAGGTCAACAGTGCCATTGTAGCGTTGTATTCTCCAGTAAGCTACACTTGCGTAGGCTTGAGCGCTGGCATCGCAGAGTACGTGCAGTTCCAAAGATCGCACTCCCCTTGTATTGTAATGGCGGGGAAGTCGAAGTTCTTTTATCTCGTCAAGGTTCTTTAGCCAAGCGCTGAAGTCATCAGCGATTTCGGCAGGTACAGGTTCATCCCAGCCGACTTGTAGGCGCCATAGGTTCTGCAGAAGGATCTTCGCTGTTATCGTGAAATGACTCAGCAATCCGAGCGGATCGAAGATAGACATGACCGCGCTTAAAGCTTCTCTTTTGGTCGGTACGCGGTTCTGATCGTAAACTTCTCGCGGGACTCGGTTCATTGATGTGTTGAATGCGAGTGTATCTTCAACGGGTAACCACAGTAGGCCTAGGGTCTTCTCTTGGCTGTGGTGATCGGTACCCAGGCTTGTTGGCGCTGGGGCTCGGAGTTCTTCAGGGATCGTATTCAGGACTCGTTGACTGTTCGAGTTCCACCCGCGCAGAATAAACCCGGCTTGTTCGTGTAAGAAGTTTATTTCCTTTGCGGCTTCAATGGCTTCTTGTTCTGTGTCGTAACTGTCGACAAGGTCATCCATGTAGTGGTTTTCTGTGATGGCTTGCAGCGCTTTTGGATGGGTCTGGGAGAAGTCACGCGCATTTGCGTTTCGAACGCTGTGCGCGAGGAACGGCGAGCTTCGAGCCCCGAAGATCAACGAAACCATTTTGTATTGTTTCGGTGGGCTGCGTCGATCAGTTCCTCGCCACAGGAACAATTGCGCAGGTTGGTCTTCTTTCCTTATTCGTATTTGCAGAAACATCTCCTGTATATCTGCGGTGACTGCTACGGCCCGTTCTCGGAATCGATAAAGAATACCGGGCAATGACTTGAGTTGATCTGGACCATCCAAAAGCTTGTCGTTGAGGCTTGTTCCTTGATGAGTTGCTGCTGCATCAAATACCAGTCTCACTTTGCCGGGTTTGTTTGGATTCTTCACAGCAAAGTGAGGCAGGAACCAACGGCGGTTGCTAGCTTCAGAACCATCACAAGGTTCGGCGTAACCTTTGTTCAATAGGTTAGCTATTTGCTTGCTATATTCTTCACGGAAGTTTTCATCTCGATCCATCTTGCGTTCGATATTTCTTAATCGAGTGAAGGCTTCAGCATAATTGCATGGCAGAGTGACGTCATCGCTCTTCCACGGCAGGCCAACTTCGTAATGACCATCGATCCTGTGAGCAGTTTCTTCGAAGATTTTGATAGCTCTCTCGTCTTCTGTTCTTATCTTCGTACTGAGAGAGATTCCGATGGCGTCGAGTTCAAAGTGGGAGCGGACTAAAGCGTCGAGTCTATCGTCGCGGGCTCGTTCCGTATTCCCGGTTCGGATATGGAGAACTTGATCTTCGTCGCGACTGAGAGTGACACGCGGTGCAGAGCCGTGTATCACCCAGCCAAGTTCGGTGCGTGATGCTGCAGGTTCATTGCGACGACCAGTTAGTAACTGCTTTGACACGATGAGTTCCCAGTTGTCAGAGCCGATGAGTAAACGTGGTCTAGCTTGTTCATAGCACACGCTGCTTGGTTCTAAAGTTCGGAGATGTGGATACTGCAGAAGTTGTTCCGGTATTGATTGGTTCAACAGTTGGATGTTCCGTATGGTTCTGGCCCGTATGACGTGTGAGGACTTTGAACTTTTGCCCCTTAGCTTCAAACGGACGATTCTGCTGGTTCCATCTCTTTGTGTAGAGTTCACCCCGTGGATGGTAACAGCATGAGCAGGTCCCTTCAGGTTCAATTCATCGGCCAGGTCTTCTTCAATAAGAGTGATGGTGGAACCCTCATCCAACAGGGCGTAGGTCTGGATCTCGATGCCGTCTGAGTTCGAGACGACAATTGGACACACTTTCAGCATCACTTTACTGCCCATGTCCAAGTCAGTAGCAGTCGATGCTACGACCTCTGCTGATGGAACTTGAAGTGGTTCATCGGAGTTCTCAGGGCGTTGATGCAGCAAAAAGTGATGTGAATGTATGCAGCCGTCGATGCTACATCGCTTCGCCTTGCATGTTGCGCGCTGGTGCTTCTTTGTTAGGCACTTGAAGCAGATCTTGTTTGTTTTGGCCCAGTCCCAGCGTGCGTTGACGGTCATTTCTTTTAGGTTCTTGCACTGCGGTGGTTCATGGTCACCACCACAGCACAGACACTGTTCCATCCCAACGGCAGTGAATACGCTGGCTTCTCGGACTTTATTCGTTCTATGAAATGTTCCTCTTGATTTCGGGTCTGGTTCTTTCCGAGTTGATGTAGCCGGCGTAGCAGGTTTCGAGTAAGTGAACTCTAAGCCTATTGTAGCTTCGTGGTTCAAGAAGCGGGACAAGATCACGATGTGTGGTTCTCCTGGGCGCCGGTTCTCTGACGCATACTTGGCAAAGCTTCTTCGTAAGTCAGGTGGTAGCTTGTCCACGATGTCTCTGGTGAGCATACGGTTCTGCAGACATCCATCGAGACCCTCGACGTTGACAATCGTGGCCACGATGTTTCTGACTTTAACGGCGAAGACGTTCAATTCAGTCGTCGTTGGTCCCAGGCGTGGCAACAGCTTGATCTCTTCTAAAGCTTTGTCGATCAAAGCTTCAGGACGACCGAAACTCTGTTCTAGAGCTTCCATGATCTCCGTAGGGTCACATGCCGTGTAGAGAAGTGAAGCAACGGCGTCTCGGGCTTCTCCTTTCAATGCGTTGCGCAGGCGTTGCATGTTTTCAATCGGTGAAAACTTGTGAAGGCGCGTGGAGTCTCGCATTGATGCTTTGAACGGCATCCACTCATTTTCGGACCCACTGAATGTAGGTAACTCCGTTGATGAGCGTGGTGGGGGTCGGTATCGGCTCATCCGTTCGAAGCTTTCCACGAGTGCTTCGATGCTTCGGGTTCGTGAGCGACTCGGCGTCGGTGAGCGGGCTCGGCGATCTTCGTGATGACGTTCGGGTCGGGGTTCGGTAATGTTCGTGTCATGCCTAACGGTAGTTGCCGCGGCGTGAAGGGTTCGGGTCTCTCGCGCAGGTAGACAGGCAGGTAGGTCGGAGGGTGGCTCCCCTCGTATATGATCGGCATTACGTAACCAATCATCCATACGTAGTTTCGTGTGGATTTCTTCCTCAGGCCCTTGCGTGCTCAATCGGTCATCGTCTTGTATGGTAGCTAGGTCAGCTTCTAACTTTTTCTGCACCAGGTCTGCTTCGATTTGCATCCGCTGTTCGAGCTGACGCATTTTGATAGCGGCGAGTCGTTCTGCAGCTTCATATTCTGCTTGTTTCATGCGAGCAGCCGTGCTTGCTGTGGATCGTTGCGATCGGGTAGATCTCGTAGGTGAAGGGCGACGAGTACGCAGAGCATGTTCTTCAACAACGGGTTCTTGCCGTGTTCGACCGGCACTTGTTGACGGTGATTGATCCGTGAAACGAATCTGTGCAGGGCGACGAGGTGTCGGTTCTTGTGGTGTGATAGTATGTTCGTCGTCTTCATCACCAATATGCGAGTTCTGACTTCTAGTCCGCACCATCTTGATCTGAGGTCTTCGGGTCTTGAGTCTTCGGTTCTTGGGCCTTCGGTTCTTAAGGCTTCAGTTCTTGACGCTTCGGTTCTTGAGGCTTCAGTTCTTGAAGCTTCGGATCTTGAGACGTCGGTTCTTGAGGCTTCAGTTCTTCAGGCTTCGGATCTTCAGGGTTCTTTATGCGGCTCGATGGACCAAAGATGTTGGGGAGGGATTCAAACTAAAATCCCTCGGGTCGGGTTCAGTGGACTGTATTTACTTGTTCACAATGTTCTTAGTTCTATTTACAATGTTCCAGTAGTTCGCAGGGTTCTTGGTACTTGGTCTTCACGGTTCGGGTGTTGTGGACGAAGTGATTCTATACAGTTCAAACATGATCTTATATCTAATTCTCCCACTCGGCAACCGCATACGGTCGTGCCAAATGAGAGATAAGGCGATCGCGGGGGTGAGGGCGCAGCGGGGAGCGGGGGCGTCAGCGGCCGACCAATCAGCGTTAGTCACGGCGGGTGCAGCGCGTGGCATGAAGCTCCGTCCGTAACAATTGCTTTGCACTAAGCATGATTGTCGTCAAGCGCAAGCCTATCTCGCAATAAAAAAAATGTGCGTGAGTGGACACCATACCTGAAGATCCTTCAACGTGTTCTGAATATTCTCCTGCTGGGACCGAAGCCGCCTCGGCAGCGTGAACACAGTGTGAAAGAGACGAAGCATGATCCAGCAGAGGGCCGTCAGGGCGCCATACGTGAACATCGTCTTTATCATCGCCCAGTAATCCACTGATACTTCCTGATGCTTCATTGTAGGATCTTCCTCCAGTATCACCGCTCTTAAAGTTTTCGATAGTATGGATATTTGATAGATACAATTTTTTTACCAGATGGAGCTTTTTCAATATATTTTTCCGAGGTCACTAAACTTTTTCTTTAATTTTCACGGGGTTTGGTTAAGGCATCGAACTTTATTTTAAAGTAAAGATTTTTCCCAAAATTCACAGAACTATCTTTAGCAAATTAAATTTTTGGGTAGCGATAAAAGTAAAGTACATTCACGAACTTTCTCGGAGTAATTAAAAGATAGATTTTTACCAACAAAGATTTTATGAATTTATTCCCTTTTCCCTAGATACTTAGGCTCCAAACTTTTTTGCTGATTTTAACGTTATTCTGTGATCCGACTGGTTAAAGTTACCGTTACCTGATTTTTTTTATTAAGAATTTTACAGTAGGTATACTTTTTAAACAGTAACTTAGGTATGTATAAGATACATAAGGTTTCGTTGTTAGAACTGTAAATGTGCTACCAATACAGACGGATGTGATAGTATTGAGTAGTGACCCATATTGTATCGATTCATGGTGGACACGGCCATATGGCAGACTAATTATTCACGAGGCAGTGGTAGTCAACCATTGTAATACTTGATCTAAATACCATTATAAACAGTGTGATTTTCTATAATGTGCACAATATAAACTGTTTTTTTTCAATTCATTTAATTAAAACATGTAGGACATACAGGTGTCTCTTATGTTACGTCATGTTTTGACTCTACCATCGGTTCGGAAAGCAGATTCTGCTGAGAAGAGCCGGCAAGAAACTCAGCAGTTGCTCTTTTTAGGGTTCCGTACCAAAATGGTAAAATGGAACCCTTATGGTGCGACTTTCTCCGTCTGTCTGTCCGTCTGTCCGTCTGTCCGTCCGTCACACTCGATTATTTCAGTAACTACCGAAGCTATCGACATGAAATTTGGAATAGTTGTGTATATTAGTGGCCCAAAGACACTGGAATTAAAAAAAATCGGAAATTATTTTTGTTCTTATTTAAAAAGGGGGGAAAACCGGAGGGTTGAAATTTAAAAGTGAGATAACATAACTGTGTGGGGTATCATATGAAAGGGTTTACTTTGTACATTCTAAAACAGATTTTTAATTATTTTTAGTCATGATAGTTTTTGATTTATCGGGGAAAAAGTCTAAAAAAAATACCGTTCCCCCCCCCTTATCTCCGGAGTTTACCAATCGAAAAATCTGAAATAATTATGGTCAATAGGAATTTATGTATATTTTACAGGAAAACTATAGCCAATGCTCTAACTAGCATAGTTTTTTTCATATTAACAGTAAACCTCTACAAACAAAGTTAGTTTTGCGGTTCATTAACAAAGGTAATTATTACCGTTTTACATCTTTGTTTTTAATACGTCATAAATCGTAAAAGTTACTACAGGTATATTACATTACGTAGGTACTTAGTTAAGTATGTAAATTAAATAGGTACAATAGTGTAAGATATTATACTGTCCTGTGGGGAGCTTGACCCAGAGTCGGTTGCTTCCATACAACTTTGTCATTAAGAAATTCGTCAATTGTATAATAGCCCCGACTCAACAAGTGTTCTTTTACGGTTTTTTTTAAATTTGTGTAACGGCAAGTCCAAAAATTCTTTTGGAACCATATTATAAAAGGTAATACTCGACCCCACAAAGGATTTCTGTACCTTACGAAGACGACATTGCGGCATTACTAGTTTCGCGCCTGTATCCATTTTCCAATTTTTTAATTTAAAATGTTTAGTTAGGGTACGTTTCCTTCAGAGATTTGTCACGTTGCTAAGCTACGGGTGTGTGTCAAAGCCACCAATGAAAGCGCCTGATCTACAATCTAGCGATCTAAGCTCGTAAGAGGTCGTCACAATATTAATTCAGAAAGGTAAAAGTTTAAGTCCTATAGCCAACTTATAACCTTACATTGGCACTTTATTCGTTCAGAATAAATATAACGAGAGTATCTCAACAAAAAACCTTACATTCTTCTGGACACATCCACCACCTTTAAAACACAAAACAAGAATGAAAATGAGTAATTACGCAATAAATCTTAGTTATAATAATAATTAGTTTAGGAATAATTATTTTAAATATTGTTAACCCAGTTTGATATACGTGCACTTTTTGTAGAATAACACTGTATTATAGTTGGTGTTTCCAAAAAAAAACCTAGTTTTGTACTACAGTATTGGTTGATCTTATATTGACTGCCGGTTATATACTTTGTACCTACTACCTACTAGTAACTGTACCTCTAAGTTTGCGATATATGAGATCAATATAGAACCAGGTGGTAGTTCATTAAAATAATATCGTGTGACCGTTGCAAATGCCATAACAATAACAATTATGTATAATTTTTTTTATTTAAGTTACTTTTAGAAATAAAATGGATACTTTTTGATTTTTAGGTAGTAGGTACTTAACGTGTAGTGTTTTTAATTTATTACAAGTAAGACCTTTTCCACGATCTTACCTGGATAGTAATTGATGGATGTAGTCTAAATTAATAGCGGGCTAACCTGGTAGGGACGTGGCAATTATATTAAACCTATACTCCACATTTTGGTTAATTTATAGTAATAAGAGCCAGTAATGTTTGTGTGTTCGTTACATAAGTGTTCAGGCGTCGTACATATTTTTATTGAGTTGACAGGTTGTACAGTTGTTGTTGGGACGGGCGTGACAGTTTGTGACATAGTACCATCAACGTTTTAAACAAAACGAAGATGCGAAATAAAATTAGGTTCAAAGAAACAAAATCATTTATATTTAAATAGTTTTTATGATATAAAATTTACACGGTTAAACTGTACAATGTAGGTTACATACTAAAAGGACTGGTATTAATAAATGAAAGAAAGATGCCGCTAGTAGTGACGCGCATCCTGGCTTCTGATTGGCTGGTTTATAACAAAAAAAAATGAGCATGAATAATTTATCAATGGGTATCCACACGCAAAGCTTAGTGCAGAGGGCGCCAGCGGAACGATGGCTGCTGTAATTTTTTTTTAAGTGAAACTTCTTTAGAATCGTTGTGATTTGAAAATTCGATGAAACGAAAAAAGAGACAAACATATTCATAATAGGATTTAGCCTGCGAGAGAATGAGATAGAATACAAGATATATTTACTTATCTCATTCTCTCGCCGGCTACTTTTCTGAAGTTTCACTTCTGCCGTGTGTGAATTGCACACACACCCTTTTTTTCTCTTTCTCGTATTTTTGACTCTTGGAAATACCTGTTATAGCAATGTCGCTATAAAAAATTTGCGAAGCCTTTTCCCACTTTTTTGTAACGTTGGATCTTTCGGAAATAAATATACTACGGATTTAGTACATCCTGACGCAGCAGAAATTAAAAATTGCCATAGTAAAGGTTATAAAATGTATGGGACTGACAGTTTTTAATGACCATGGCCACAATGCGCCATCTGACGTGATAAATTGGTGGTAAGGATCCCCATTAATTTGAATCTGAAAAAAAATTATTCTGATGGTAATACTGTAAGATAACAAATGGCTGCAACTACTTAACAACCAGTGATTAAATAAAAGTTCCACAAAAAAATCTGAAACAAACGTCTTTTTTGGGATTTTTGAGAGATTTTAATTTGAAAACTATACCTAAGTAAATAAGCTTTGATATTTCAATATGTGCATTATGTTATTTGGGCAACGACCTCAATTTACATAGACGGGCCTTGTCAAGGGGCTTGTGAGGGGCACGCCCTACAAGTCGAACGCCCAATTATTTTCTATGAAAAGGCCCATCTAGTACCTACATATATCTCGATAGTTTTGGGTCTATAATCTATGTTTATTAAGTGACAGAAACAAGACTGACTCGAATTTTCTCGATAAAAATATTTTCCAAGCAATGATCCAAAATTTTGTTTATTTTAAAGTTAACAGTTGAAGAATGGTGAAGTTTTTTTTAAATTATATAAATAACTGTTGATCTCGATCTAAAAAAAGAGCAAGATAACGATGTATCTATCTAGTATACTGACAGAATCAAAGTTAGATCTATCTCCTTATCTGAGCCCATAGTTAATCAGTCGGTACTTAGCTATTACCTTTGGGCTCAGATAATGAGATAGATCTAACTTTGATTCTGTCAGTACTAAGTAGATAGATACATCGTCAAAATGTTCAAAACCTGTGGATTCTGTCAGTACAGAATCCACAGGTTTTTAAAATTTTGACCCTTGAAATATATTTACTTAGGGAACTTTGTGCTTAAATAAACTATTTAAAAAACTAGAAAATAGCAAAACAAACAAACTTCAGGCACACTTTACACAATAATTATTTCAAATGTCTTTAGTTTATTTGAAAATAAATATTGATAAGTTTGCAAGACATACCTACCCTAACACCAATATATACAAAAATATTATTAACATCGTAACTAGTCTCAGTTCTCGAACTACAATTTGAGTATCACCACACCTAACCTAATATAATTGCTCCCTAGATTGAAAAAAAAAATATGACGTCACTAGTAGCGCTATCTTAGCCCCAATAAAGCTTCAATCTTTTAAATTTGTTCACGATTCTACATAATAATAATAGTTAATAAAGCCAAAACAGAACCAAAGTTTTTGAAAATACAATAACATGACGTATGCAATAGGGATGGTGACAACTTAAATCAAACAGCAACTCTTTATCAAACCTAAAAACGCACTTCTAGTTTGGAAGTTGTATGAAATTCAGTTGTGACGTCATTAAATTTAAACGCACTTTTTTACTTTAATCTATATTTTAAAATGGTTATCATACTTAAAACTAACCGAGGATGTGAATATTAGGTCTTTTGGAAAACCCTCTATTTAATAAACAGTTAGAAATAGTTTATTTTTGATGTAGGCATTATCCCTATTGCATAGTATGTATTAAAAAGGTGATAATATATATATAGTGTTGGATACCCTTAAATAGTAGGTTATCATAGATATATAAAACCCAAAGATACACAGTTCCTTAGAAATGTTCTTAGTTAAAAGTATCTGTCCTGTCCGGCAATTTTTATTGGAGGTATCAAAATCTAGGAAAAACTACAAGAAAAATTGTGCTTTCATTTTTTAATATCTTAAAAAAGGAACGACAACTTAACGAATACAAATTCAGTAACACAGTATGGATCTAAGTGAAATAAAAACTAATATAATGTACGCGTTCTAAGCTTTGATTTATGGTATGTAGTGAGACTGACAAATGACAGATTAAATCCATGGTTTTACTACCTCTGCGGCTCTCGACAGTGACAGCGCGATTGGAGGCGCAAGGCGGGAGATCGGTGTGTAATATCAAAAATAGCTACTGTGTCTAAATAAGGAACAAATAATAATCAATTTTGTTTTCTTTTCTTTTGTTTTGTTTACTGAGTTACTGTGCGTTGTAGTTAAGGTGCCCTTATTACCATGCATGCCATGTCTACATCAAGAAGACTCAATTGTAGGTATTACATTTAAATATTTAGTTATTAAGCGTTGTATCTAAAGCCCGCCAACCCGCATTGGAGCAGCGTGGTGGGTCTAAGCTCTAATTCCCTCTCTCTTATGAGAGTGGAGGCCTGTGCCCAGCAGTGGAACGTTAATGGGCTGTAGTGGTGGTGGTACCTAAAGCAATTGTAGTCGGTTTTGTGGACTAAATTAAAAAAATCAGTGCTTATCTAGTGATAGTGTTAGTAGTATCTAGGGTTTTGTATATCGATGGTATTAATAGTTTTGTATATCGATGGTAGTAATATTAATAGTTTGCAGGTAATTTGGTGTTCAGCCGATGCTTGTAACAGCTCAGGGCATGTTCTGAAGGCATTCTTTGATTTGTGTCCACGCTTGTAAGTTCTGAAAAAAAAAATAAGACCTAGCTAAATCCTAAAGTAAAGTATTTTTAAAATAAGTATTTTCAAAGTTCCATAAGAAACGGGTTGCCTGGAGGAGATCATTAGAGATAAGTTGAAGATTACGTAAATGACAAAAGAGCGTGGATTCGACTCGCTCCAGCAATGCTAAGGACAGCGGTTACTTTTGTATCTACAAATTAATTAAATTGTAATTTTTATTTTTCGAACCATCACCGATTTTCTTGCTGGTTCTTCTCGGTAGGAAGATTCCGAACCAGTGGTAGATACACTCGACGATTCAAAAGTACTTGTAAAAGTTTATTTGAATAAAAAACATTTGACTTTTGAATTTTAAGACCGCTCTTACCGCGCACGCGTTGTTTTCTGTTTATAAGTTATTTCTATGTTATGTGTGGCAATAAAGAATTTATCTATCTATATCTAAATCCTGAAATAATTATTTCTTCACTAGATGATGGTCGCGGTTGACTCCGCGTGGATTTAGGTTTTTTTTAATTTCCGTATTCCATGGGAACCGTTCCCACGGAAAGTTCGTTGTTCATGTTACTCTCCAGGTCTTTAACTGTATCCATGCATAATATAACTGCCTCGTTGGCCTAACTCTAGTGGTTAGAATGTTCGACTGCGGCCGACGAGGTCCCAGGTTCGAGTCCGGGGTCGGGCCATAATTAAGTATTGGGGTTTTCGGATTAGAAATTCTCAATACTAGCCCGGAGTCAGGAAGTTGGCGGTGTTTCACCCCCGTGCCTCGGAGAGCACGTTAAGCCGTCGCGTCGGTCCCGGTTATTATCACTAACATGATACCCGCCAACCCGCATTGGAGCAGCGTGATTGGTCTAAGCTCTAATTCCCTCTCTCCTAAGAGAGTGGAGGCCTGTGCCCAGCAGTGGGACGTTAATGGGCTGTAGTGGTGGTGGATGCATAATATAACGCCAAAATTTTCAAATAAGAAATCCTCAGCAACCCAAATGCATATGTGATTGAGGCCTACGTCATAACCCGCAATAGAGATGACAACTCTTAAAAATTTGACAACTTGAAAACGCGCTTTTACTATAAATTATAATTCGATTCCACATTTGACATTAGCTACTGTCGTTTTGTAAAATAATGATACCACTTAAAGTAGTGTAGTGATGAACACAAAAATCGATAAACAATCGCGATTTATGTTTATGTTATCATAATATTGGTGCGCCAATTAAAGACTAAATTATTTAAATAAATACATAATTATTCATAATAATTATTTATTAATTAGTAACCGCTGTTTTATTTTATAAAAAGTTAATATTTTTGTTTTTATATTAAAAACAAAAATATTTTTTATTTAGTTATATCCTGGGGAAGGACATAGACTACTTTTTATCCCGGAAAATTATGGAGTTCCCCCGGGAATCAAAAAAACTTAAACAACGCGGACGAAGTCGCGGGCATCATCTAGTACTACTATAAACGAGAGGAATCGATTCGGAAATATTCCATTCCCGTATCGAATATTTTCGCAACGTCACTATTTAGTACTTGTCATAACGTTGCAACACTGAAATTGTCAAATCTGGAATCGAATTAAAATTCCGACTTAGTATGGAAGTCTGTATGAAATACATAGTAGTGAGTTGTGACGTCGGCAAATTTCAATGAACTTTTTTTGTTTTAAAATGGATATCAACTAACCGAGGATGTGAGTAGGTCTTTTGAAATCAGTAAGAAATAATTTTCTTTTTGACATACGAGTAGGCATCATCCCTATTACATCTGAAAGTTTTACTCACTGCTTTAATATTTTAATATGTCATATTATTTTAACAGTCATTATACTCGGGAAGGAGCCTGGTGTCTTGAAACACAGGTTTATTACCTAGCTCAAGCACCAGCCCCTTGATTTGTTACTGTTTTAATATTATTCATGTAAATATGTAATGCTATATAATTAGGAAAATAAATAAATTGATTGATTGATTGATTTTAAAAACGGCTTAAATAATAAATACCTTTTTCGCGGCTTTAACTTGTAGAGTGATAAAACGGACGAGCGATTCGTGCAAGTCTTTGTCTTTTTGCTTCTGGAAATATTCAATCTCGACTGATGTCTTTTTTGTGAAGTCTCTGCAACAAAAACATTTTTTTTATTGTTTGCGATTTTTACCTGATTTCCGTAAATGGGGGTAAGAGCGTTTTTTTGTGGGAACTGTTTTATCTATGGTATCACCAAGAATTCCACGCAATTAAAAAACAGACTACAGTATAATATATTACGTGGTGGATTATATATTATTACTAGCTGATGCCCGCGACTTTGTCCGCGTGGATTGAGGTTTTTTGGTTCCCGCGGGAACTCTTTAATTTTCCGGGATAAAAAGTAGCCTATGTGCTAATCTAGACTATAATCTATCTCTGTGCTAAATTTCATGCAGATCCGTTCAACCGCTCTGGCGTGATTGAGTAACAAACATCCATCCATCCATACATCCATCCATCCAAACTTTTGCATATTTTATAACTAGCTGATGCCCGCGACTTCGTCCGCGTGGATTGAGGTTTTTCGGTTCCCGCGGGAACTCCTTAATTTTCCGGGATAAAAAGTAGCCTATGTGCTATTCCAGACTATAATCTATCTCTGTGCCAAATTTCATCCAGATCCGTTCATCCGTTGGAGCGTGATTGAGTAACAAACATACATCCATACATCCATCCATCCAAACTTTCGCATTTAAAATATTTATATGGATACTAGCTGATGCTCGCGACTTCGTCCGCGTGGATTTAGGTTTTTCGGTTCCCGCGGGAACTCTTTAATTTTCCGGGATAAAAAGTAGCCTATGTGCTATTCCAGACCATAATCTATCTCTGTGCCAAATTTCATCCAGATCCGTTCAGCCGTTGGAGCGTGATTGAGTAACAAACATACATCCATCCATCCAAACTTTCGCATTTATAATATTTATTTGATTAGGATAGATTAAAATCTTATTTCTTGAATAAATGTTAGGTAGTTTTAGTTTTAAATTCTTCATACGTACATAACACTAATGTATATAAATAAAATATAAATATATAATGTAAATCATAGTATCAAATATGTAGTTATAAATATTGATAGAAGACTGAAGAGCATGCAATTTAAACCTACGTGGTTTTTCGCAGTGCGTGGTTTGGTTAGGTATGTACGATACCCTGAACGTATAAGAATGGGCAGACGAAATTGAGCTCTAATTCAATGCTGTCATGGTTTATTTTACTTTGACGAAAATCTGTAACGTTTGATCGACAATTCTTACGTAATCGGGGGGCAGATTGGAGATCTATAGTGAGCCGGTGAAGGGTTCATGAAGATGAAAATGAAATGAAATGAAAATACACTTTATTGTACACCAAACACGCGTTACAGTGTACAGTGTACAGTTCGCGTGCGAGTCGAATGCAGAGTAAATGTATGTGTCACCACACATTTGCTCTGCATTCAACTCGCGCGCGAACTATAGATACAAAACAGAAGAACATAGACACATACACAAAGGGAAGAAGCTGTACAATAGGCCACAATAGGGCCACAATAGGCTGTACAATAGGGGTAAGGTGATGATGATGATGAGTCTACTCACTCTAGGTCTCTCTTGGCTTTCTCGATGGCCTCCCTATCAGCGATGATCTTCGCGTCGAGCGCGCGTGTGCTCTGATCTCGCACGATGTCCGGGTCGGTGGTGCCAAAGATCCGGGACATTATCCCGGATTTGCCCGCCGCGGCCCGGTTGCGCTCTGCTATTCTGTTCAGTATAAACAATATATTTAAAAAAAAAATGGCAGTCATAGGGACTGTCGATAGAAGTGAAACTTAAATAAAAATTAAATTATATTTAAGACCTTTTGTCTTCGTAACAACGCGAGCATGTCGACGCGGAGCATGTCGGTGACGCGAATCCACAAGTTTACCCCCTACCAAAAAGTGCTCAACGCGACTAAATAAGTTTTCACTTCAAAAACTTCTTAAAAACAAGCTTATCTGCTGCAGGTCAAGTAGGAGACTTTCAATTGGGTATTTGACAAATAGTCAAATCCAGGTCAAATCAGCAACTTTTTTTCAAATGTCAAAACGCGTCTTAAGTATGGAATTTATATGAAATTTTAAAACGTGACGTCATTAAAGATCGACGAACTTTAATCTTTAATCGATTGTTTAAAATTGTTATTCAACATAAAAAAATTATTGTACGTGGATATTACGACTTTTGGGTGATCATCTATTTAATAATCACTAAAAAATAATTTATTTGAATAGTAGTCAAATACCCAATTCTTACGTATTCGATCGCGACAACATTAACTACATTTTACATGGAATTGATCGAGCGCCAGGTTCAAGGTCAAGTGGCTTATGCTAGCACGCTCGGACGGGGCGCTCGGGCGCGGCACTCGGCGAGTGCTGCCGAGGCGAGAGGTACCTCTCCACACGCTCGGGTACCTCATTTGCCGGCAAACCGTCGAAGATGCAGGTTGACACTGAAAAAGTCCCTGCTGCTACAGCTTTGTACGCGCTTACTCATTATAATTATGTGCGAACCTGTTGCACAAAATTTGAAATACATATACTTCTTCATATCTAACTGAAAGCCCAAATGCTAAGTTTCCTGGCTATAACTTGAGAAATGAATGACTTTCGTACAAAATTTCAACCCCTATTTTACCCCTTCGGGGGTAGAATTTTGAAAAACTGTGACACACGTATTTCTTTATTTTTTACTTTAAGCCAAAATACAAAGTTTCGTTGATTTAATGTCTTGAGAAATTATGGACTTTCATACAATCTTTCATCCCCTATTACACCCCTTCGGGAGTAGAATTTTCAAAAACTGTGAAACACGTATTTCTTTATTGTTAACTGGTAGCTCGTATACCAAGTTTCATGGATATAACTTGAGAGATGACTGACTTTTATACAAACTTGAACCCCCTATTTCCCCCCCTTAGGGGTGGAATTTTGCAAAATCCTTCCATATTGAGCGCCTACGTCACAAAAGGAACCTACTGTCATAATTTCAAGTTTCTAACCCCAGCGGTTTAGCCTGTGCGTTGATATATAAGTCAGTCAGTCAGTCAGGACTTTGAATTTTGTCCGTGCGCACTCTGAACACTGACGACACGAGCGTATGGAAGGGCCGCTCGCGCTGGCCACTCGTCACTTTGATCTTTCGTCGAAAAACCGCCCATCAAAGCGAGCGGCGGCGAGGCGAGGCGAGAGCGCACGAGACGACCCGAGCGGGCCTTCTTCACACTGGCGCTCGCCGCCGCTCGCCTACACTCGCCCAGCGTGAAGAGCCGGCATTAGGTGTGACAACGCTAGTAGTCGATTGCAAATGTTAAGCAACGTTGACCCAAGTCGGTAACTGGATGGGTAGCCGAATTTGGAGGCTCTGATTTGGCCTTTTCGTTTCATCCGTGCCTCGGAGAGCACGTTAAGCTGTCGGTCCCGGTTATTATCATTAACATCTGATAATAATCGTTACAAAAACCTAAGAGTTCAATACTCTTAGTCGAGTCGTATGCGGAAGGACGTGGGAACCCACCGCATTATTATCCCAAGAAAACTCCTACAATAGGGATGATGCCTACATCCAAAATAAATTATTTCTAACTGATTATAAAATAGAGGGTCTTCCAAAAGACCTAAAATTCACATCCTCGGTTAGTTTTAAGTTCGATAACCATTTTAAAATATAGATTAAAGTAAAAAAAGTGTGTTGAAATTTAATGATGTTAAACTGTGAATTTCATACAACTTGAAATCTAGAAGTGCGTTTTTAAGTTTGATAAAGAGTTGCTGATTTGATTGAGTTGTCATCATCCCTATTATTTGATTTTTGGAAAGGGGTCACGACCCTCAGTGATGAGGAATACGACGCAGAGATGAGATGAGTTCCAAATTTCAGCCGAATCGAAAGATTACTTACCGATTGTTCAACGCGTCGTGCGCGTTCTCTAACGCCCTTTGCAAGGCTTCGTGGTTGGCGCACAGATGTTGTAAGGCAGCTGCGTAGAACAAGTACTCTTTGAGTTGGTCCGCTAACTGCTCTTCGTCTTCCGCTACTGACTCTATGGAATCCGCTATTGAGTCTGTCGATCACCGTTCATCACTTTATAATCATAATCATAGCCTTTATTGCTAAATAAAAACATTTTTACAATAATATAGTGTTGTTTTTTTTTCATCTCATTAACATAAGTAAATTTAAATAACAAGAGCTCCAACTCTTATATAAAAAAAACCCATGTTACAAAATAAAAAATTGGTAGTTTATTCGTTTTTAAATCTAATTATGTCTTGTTTGTTTTATTTTATTCTGTCTAGTTTCGTTTTAATCTAAAGGTGCTTTTAGTCTTGCTTGTAGTCTGGTGAGAGAAATTGAGCAACTATAATATCTCCCCAGGCGTCTTTCATAAATAAAGAATAAAGAGCAATGGGCGGGGCACATAGTTCGAACAACCGATAGGCGTTGAAATTAGGATGTTGACTGTCAAAAATAATTTTTAGTTATTATTAAAAAATTACGTTATATTGGACGTGGCAATGTTAGTTTTAAGTTGAATAACCGTTTTAAAATATCGATTAAAGTATAAAGGTGCGTGTAATTTTGATGACGCTTTTTGATAATTTGAAAAAAGTTGCTGATTTGACTCATTGTCAAATACCCTATTTCAAGCTGCTTGAATCGTGACCTCGCACTGGAAAGCGCAGCGATGAACGACAAATGTCTGTATGTATAGTTCGCGCGCGAGTTGAATGCAGAGCTAATGTATGGTGACACATACAAAAGCTCTGCATTTAACTCGCGCGCGTACTGTATGTTGACAAATGTAGCAGATCCGAGTCTTGACAATATAATTATGGTCATTTTAAGCATATTTTTAAGTAAGAAAGATCAGTCCTTACCAAAGTAATGTCCCGCTTTCTGCAATCCATCGCCCATTTCCTTCTCAATGACGCTCCATTCACTAAAAAGTTTTCCATAGTTTGCGTGCAATTTGCATAGGGCATAATTTTTTTCTATAATTTTTGATCTGAAACATTAATTTTTAGACAGATTTTAGCTGATACAATTTGAGTGTTGAAACATTTTACTTGAACTTGAAACTTGACTTTAAATTACATGTACCTATCAGTAGCTCATGTTCGTCGACAGATCTATAGTCAACATCCCAAACAGATGTAAAATGAAAATTCGTGGTAGTGAATTTTCGACTTTAATTAAAGTAAGTTTAGGTACACTTTACTCTGACTTAAATACAGGTCTAAATTATTTCACTCTCAAAGTCAAATGGGTCTGCTGAAGAGACATAAGGTTTAGAACCGACAACTAGACATGCTCTCCGAGACACAATGGCATATCACCACCATCACCACTTGTTCCTAACTCCAGACTCGTACTGAGAGTTGCTTGACAGATAAACCGAAAACCTACTATTTTTGGCCCAACTTGGGAATCGAATTAATTGCAATGGAATTTTCCTAGACCAATAAGGCAGTTCTTAAAATCAAATAAATATTATAAATGCGAAAGTTTGGATGGACGTATGGATGTATGGATGTATGGATGTTTGTTACTCAATCACGCCCCAACAGCTGAACGGATCTGGATGAAATTTGGCACAGAGATAGATTATAGTCTGGAATAACACATAGGCTACTTTTTATCCCGGAAAATTAACGAGTTCCCGCGGGAATCAAAAAAACTTTAACCACGCGGACGAAGTCGCGGGCATCAGCTAGTCATATAAATATTATAAATGCGAAAGTTTGGATGGATGGATGTATGTATGTATGGATGTATGTTTGTTACTCAATCACGCCCCAACGGCTGAACCGATCTGGATGAAATTTGGCACAGAGATAGATTATAGTCTGGAATAACACATAGGCTACTTTTTATCCCGGAAAATTAAGGAGTTCCCGCGGGAACCGAAAAACCTCGATCCACGCGGACGAAGTCGCGGGCATCAGCTAGTATAATATAAATAGATACCTTGTGTACAGGAAATTTCCTAAATTAGTTTCTAGCTGTTTGCCGTAACTTTTAACGCCTTCTATTTCTGGATCTGGTTTCTTCAGTCTGATTGACACTGATAATGACTTAAGTTTGTTCTCTGCTTGAAGTAAATATCCTGTAATTGATACGATTCTTTAGAGAACTGTTAGTATAACATATGGTTTTTTGTGGCCATCTGCTTGTCAACAATTTCAAGAATAAGCTGTAAATTAAACATTACAGACATATTAAAAACTTGTTACCTAACAGCAAGGCATTTTTAAATTTTGGAAAAAAAATCAGGGGATCATCTGAACATGATAGGTTTGATTAAAAAAAATTGGTTTACCCCCATGAGTAGACAACGAAAAGACAGTCATTAAAATCAACAGTTCTTAAGACAGTTTTTGGGAAAAGCTATTGTTCAAGAAATAGTAACTATTGCAGTTTTTAGGCACTATCATTGACCAGTTTTTTTTAAACGGTGCCTCTGTAGTATCTCTGACCTACCGCTATCAGTAATAGTCTCCCTCCAGCCGTGTTCCTGCTGCAGGAAGTTAATGAATTGATCGTCGAAGCACAGTCGCGGATGAAACGCAACGCGAAGCAGGAAGTTCTCCAGCCCGGCCCTGCGCCGCTCTACGAACTCTGGATCAGTCGTGTCTGATTTACGCCAAGCATATAGTACCTAGATAAATAAAGATCGTAACTGCATAAAGATGGTAAGAGACAAAACTGATCAATAAGGACAATTAAAGTCAAATAGAAGGTAGACAGTAAATCTATATATATAAAAGAAAGTCGTGTGAGTTACACTATTTATAACTCAAGAACAGCTGAACCGATTTGGCTGAAAATTTGTGGGGAAGTAGCTTAGAACCAGGAGAGGGACATAGAATACTTTTTATCCCGGAAAATTAAGGAGTTCCCGCGGGAATCAAAAAAACTTAAACGGGGGGATCAGCTAGTATTTGATATAAGTATTAGCCAAAGTTGTTTTCATATTTATTATTATTTCATTTTATTTTATTTTGTGAAAGCAGTAAAGACTCTGTCATGAGGAACATGATGCAGAAAGATGAGCAGGTCCAATGCATTATGGAATTGGCAAAACGAATAATTAGACTTTGATGTAATAACATGATAATAGCCATCAAAGCCCGCAAACCCGTATTAGAGCAGCATGATGGGTCTAAGCTCTAAATCCCTCTCTCCTATGAGAGTAGAGGCCTGTGCCCAGCAGTGGGGCGTTAATGGGCTAAATAAATGAGTAATGTAATAAAAAATCATAATTACTCTTTTCTCAGGCAGTGGTGGAATGACAACATGTGGATATGTGACCTGCAGGTAGTCGTGAATTTGTTCAAACTCTGTATAGCGCCTCCATATTGTACTTATCTTTGACTGAACTGTCTTGTAATCTGGATCTATCACCCTGAAATGAACAATTTCGTACTGAAGACTTAACTGCTTAATTATTTTGAAGATACTGCACAGGAAATGCTTATTATTCACTCTTCTCTTGCATTTAGGTACCAATATTATACCTGGTGGAACATATACCTGGTGGAACAGAAGTTGTAAGAGCATTTCATATCTTAGGTTTTTTTACAACCTCCTTGATTGTGGTTTTATAAGTGGGAGGTGCCAGGTTCGATACCCGGTATGGTCAATTTAGGAATTTTAAGTTACTGTATTTTCTCATGTCTGCTCTAGTGGGAGTCTTTGGCCATGGCTTGTCCCCTAACCTACCCTACCTTACCCTACTGGCAAAGACGTGCCGCCAAGAGTTCCTGTACAATGATGCAGTCTAAGATGGTAGCAGGCTAACCTCTTAGGCAGTTATATATATATATTTTTTTTTTTTTATTGGTGATAGGCTTGCGCTTGACGACAATCATGCTTAGTGCAAAGCAATGATGAGGTCTAGGTTGGAACGCGCTTGCCTAGAAGATGCCTATTCACTCTTGCCTTGAAGGTACTTAAGTTATAAGTGGCAGGAAACACGTGCGCTGGGAGGGTGTTCCACACCCTAGCGGTTCGTATCAGAAACGTCGAGCAAAAACGTTTCGTGCGAGCAAATTGGACGTCAACCACATAGGGGTGCCAACGCTGACGGTTTCTCGCTGTTCTGTGGTAGAACGGAGAAGGAGGAACAAGGTTGTGAAGTTCCAGAGCACACTCCCCATGGTATATCCGATAAAAAACCGATAAGCAGGCGACATTGCGTCGGTGTTGTAAACTGAGCAATTTCGCCTGCATAAGTGATTGATCGCCTATTATTCTTCGGGCCCGGCGATCTATCGAGTCTAATGTATTGAGCCCATGTATAGTAATGTATTAAGCCCATACCCTAATTATTTCAACTCTGCATTGACTAAATGAGCTCTAATGAAACAAAATGGACTAAAAGGCCCTTTTGGTTGATAGAATCGTTCAAAATGACGGGCAACCATGCAGTTTTAGTAGCAAAATTGAACCATTTGACTAAATTATAACAGACAATACACACATTAGTCACACTGAATAATTTGTCTTTTTGTGGGTAAGTAGTTTAAGGCCATCTGCCTAATAACTACAATCACATGACCAGTTAAGCATTGTACTTGAATTTGTATTGGCCATACTAACTACAGATATCGTTGCTGCGGAAGCTCCTAAATTTTCTGGGATAAAAGAAGCCTATGTTCTTCCCTGGGATGCAACCAATATCTGTACCAAATTTCAACAAAATCGGTTGATATGATAAGCTGTGAAAGTGTAGCTGATGGACAGACACACTTTCGCATTTATTACTAGGTAAGGATTGTACTCCAAGCAACTACAGTTCGCGCGCGCGTTGAATGCAGAGTAAATGTATGTGTCACCATACATTTACTCTGCATTCAACTCGTGCGCGAACTATACATGTCATTGACGCATACAGACAGCCAGTCTAAGGGTGCGTTCCGAAATACACTGAGAGCACTGAAAGTCCCCAGTAAAGAGCACTGCCAGTGCTCGCAGTGCTCTTTACTGGGGACTTCCAGTGCTCTCAGTGTATTTCGGAACGCACCCATATAAGTAGGTAACAAAACAAATCTTACTTCAAATCAATCAAGTAAACTGTGTAATGGTCTCGCACATGCAACGTGCCGTTAGCTCGCTTCTCCGACTCCACAATCGATATATCAACGTGTTTTATTAGCGTATCCTAAAAGAAAACATTTAATTTTGGTTATTGGGCAGTAAGAACAAAAGTAGGCGGTGGGAAAACAACAAATAAAGTAGGTACTTGGTTCTCAAAGTCCTCCACAGTCTCAATTTTGGTTAGTGATCTCGATGATTTATTCGGCGAGTCCTCGGCTGACATTTTCACAATAATTTACTGTTTCGTGTAGAAAAAGGTAAGGAAATTTTCAAAATATTGACTGTTTATTGAATTCAGATACCTCTGCGAATTTTTCAATTTGTAAATTGTAGCATTTGCTCTTGTCAGTTGTCACTGTCACATGTCGAACAGACAGAGACGTCGAATGTCAATCTCTCAGCGACATTGACAGCTAACAGATTATAATTTACTTTCACAGAGTACAAAATATTATGTACGCACCATAGAAATAGTATGTATGAAGGATCACTTAGCGCACGAAACGCGAGCCGAAAGAGAGCTAATATTTCTCGCGTTGTCTTTTTCTTACCGCTACACTGGCATGACACCATAATTATTATTAATTGCACGAGACACAATAGTGAACACGAGAGTGAACGAGACGCGCGAAGAAAAAGTGAGTCCTTGTCGAGACCGAAATTCCTTATAAGTGAAAGGTAATCTAAATTGAACTTTATTATTTAAGGAAAAAGGTGTGAATTTGTTTAACAAAAACACATAGTGATCCTTCTAGTTGTATGAATATACATACTATTTCTATGGTACGCACTTACGCACAGATATTATTATCTAAGGCTGTGTTCCGTTATAGACTGCGAGCACTGTTCAGTGCTCTTACTGTGGAGAAATTCGTTCCGTTATAACTGACAGTAAACTGCTGCAGTATCCTAGGGAAATATATGACGTCATTAATCGACGCCATCTTTGTACTGTGAGCACTGGCGTTTTCAAGGTAAGGTGCTCTCAGTGTTTGTCTCAGTGCTGACAGCGTTCCGTTTTAAGCAGTACCCAGTATACCTACCTAACTATAAAGGAACGGCTTCGCAGTGTACTGAAGTGACGTCACACCTTACAGTGCTCGCAGTGTATTTCGGAACACAGCCTAAATGTTAAGTCCGCCAAGAGCCCGCCACTGAAAGTCCGATCTGCAGTAGGTACCTACCTGTTTGCAGTGTCATTAAGTATCCTGCCTGCCACTCAAAGCCCGATCTGCAGCGCCACTGTCAAAATCAGATATTTCATAAATATTTCAGTAGGTAGGTACCTACGAAATATCTCTGTCCTATCATTTATTTTACTTTTGGCAGCTCGATTCAATGATGTTCTAAAATCTACATAATGCGTTACTGATTCGATTTTTGATAACAATCGACTTTCGAAATGAAAATATCGCGGCCTTATCGCTAAGAAGCGATCTCTTCCGCAACATAAAAAAGAAATTAATAACAGAAAATTTGAATGAGGATGTACACAAAGTAGGTAATCTCTTTCTCGGTTAATAATAAAACCGGCCAAGTGCGAGTCGGACTCGTGCACCGAGGGTTTCGTAGAAACCTGTAGTAAGTTTTACGATTAATGAATTTAATGAACTGCAAAACTAACTTTGTTTGTAGAGGTTTAATTTGTAGACCATAATTATTTCAGATTTTTCAATTGGTAGGTAAACTTCGGAGATAAGTGGGGGGGCGGGGACGGATTTTTTTGAAATCAATCGACGAAATTTTGCCCGATAAATCAAAAACATAAAAATAATAAAATTAAAAAAATAAAAATAATAAAATAATGCATAAAAATAAATAAAAATCTGTTTTAGAATGTAGAAGTATAGCCCTTTCATATATATGATATCCCACTCAGTATAGTTATCATACTTTGAAATTTCAAACCCCCGATTTTCCCCCTTTTTTAATTAAACTTAAAATAATTTTCGATTTTTTTTTATTTTGATGATGTTAGGCCACTATTATACACAACTATTCCAAATTTCATGTCGATAGCTTTAATAGTTACTGAGATAATCGACTGTGACAGACGGACGGACGGACGGAGAAAGTCGCACCATAAGGGTTCCATTTTTACCATTTTGGTACGGAACCCTAAAAATGAATCCCTATTTCCCTTGGTCACGGCATCACGCGTGAACGGCTGGACCAATTTCGCTAATTCTTTTTTGTTGTTTCTTTTTTTTTTTTGGATGGATCGATGGATGGATGGATGTTTGTTACTTAATCACAGCACAGAGATAGATTATAGTCTGGTGGAATAACACACAGGCTACTTTTTATCTCAGAAAATTAAAGACTTCCCGCAAGAACCGAAAAACCTCAATCCACGCGGATGTATAGTGGCGGGCATCGGCTAGTAGGTATATATTGTATACTAGCTGATGCCCGCGACTTCGTTCGCGTGGATATACCAAGTTTCATCGAAATAACTTGAGAAATGACGGACTTTTATACAAACTTTCAACCCCTATTTCAACCCTTTGAGGGTGAAATTTTGAAAAACTTTGAAACAGGTATGTCTTCATTTTTAACCCGCAGCTCATATATCAAGTTTCATGGCTATAACTTGAGAAATGAAGGACTTTCATACAAACTTTCAACCCCTGTTTCACCCCTTCGGGGGTAAAATTTGCAAAAACTGTGAAACACTTATTTCTTCATTTTCAACCAGTAGCTTGTATACCAAGTTTAATCGATATAACTTGAGAAATGACGGACTTTCATACAAACTTTCAACCCCTATTTCACCCCCTTAGGGGTGGAATTTCGGGATAAAAAGTATCCTATGTCCTACCTCGTAGTATGGGCTCAAATCGTGCCAAGTTTCGTTTGAATTCATTCAGTAGTTTCGGCGTGATGCGCGGCCAAGATACAGACAGACAGACAGACAGACAGACAGACAGACAGACAGACAGACAGACAGACAAAAATGAAAAAAATTACAGATTTGGCTTCAGTATCGAATAATGAGTGCCCTCCAAAAAAAATTTTCAAAATATCTTCAATGTACAGAATTGGACCTGTTACAGTTTTATTATAAGTATAGATATAGATAGATTTTGCTGTCGCGGCAAACAAACTCTCTATGATAGGGGAGACCAGGGATGAAAGTAACACGGGATGAACGTAACAAATGAGTTTTTGAACGAGTTTTGTTGGTTACACTGATGGCTGTTTCACCAAAATGCTCAATTTTGAACCCCCCCTAACCTCAGTTGCGCTCACTGCGCTGTGCCGACGGTTGTTGACGTGACGAGTCGGTGCCGCAAAAATACCTCCGAAGTTAGTTTTGGCAATTTTTTTCATCTGCGTTTGTTTTTATTATGGTAGGCTTAAGCTCGCGTGTCAAGTGCCAGTAAATTAGCATAAGTATTCATCTTTTGAAATTAGCATTTGAAACGGTATATCACTATTACTATACACTATCGGATTTTTAGTTTATAGGCATGTGTTTGCCATATTCGGTAAAATTTTTAGGTAGGGATGAAAGTAACAAGTTGTTACTTTCATCCCGATTATGATCGTGACATCTTATAGCATGTTTTATTGTGCCTTTTTATATTTCAAAGTATTGCATAGGTTCTTATTTTCTTATTCCAGAATGCCTAATATATATAAACGAAATGCCAGTAGAGGTTTAGTTACTGCAAAAATTATGGATTTGGCTATAGAAGAAATACTTCGCAGAAAAGTACACTCACTAATGTTAAATACCTCAGGAAAGAAGGGTCAAAGAAGACACAGCTTTACACGTAATTGTTTATTTTACACATGAATCACATAATCAACAGTATTATATAATAAGCATTTTAATCATACCTTATTTACACATCCACACTTTTTACACTTCACTGTTTCACTGTTTTTACTCACTTGAATATTAATTGTAACACTTACTAGTTAAATACACTAAATTAACTCACAATACGTTTTCACTATTTCGAGTAGCAACAATTTATACATTGAGATGCAGAGCTTCCGCAAAGCTTACGATAATAAAATAATGCCCGTCCGTACCTTCAATTCGCTTTTATTCCATTTCATTGTAGTGGGAAAAAAGTAACGGAAAGCAAGAGCCACCAATCGCGTAACTTCCCACCAACCGATACAAGGCCCACCAATCGCGTAACTTCTAACAAACGGATCAACCAATCATGTTCGAGCACAATATTTTACCGGAAATACAAATTACTGAATATTTTGGCGGTGAGCGGAAATGGCATCTCCTATTAATTATCAAGAAGTTGCAAGATTAACATTATTATCATCGATAAATGAGTTAACTATAATTTTGCAAATATTAAACAATATTAACTTAATTATCAAATCGATGGAAGCCGAGCGTCATTAAATTTAATTGTACCATAGAGATAAATATACGGAAGTCGATATACCTGCTTTGAATTTATTTCACGACGGAAGTTACCGTCCATAATACTTTTTTTTTATAATAATTTATATTAATGTCTTATACTTTTTAATCTTTTGATTTAAAACTGTTTCACTTTATTTATTAATTTATACCAATATTGTTTTTAGCTTTATTAAATATCTGACAGCTCGGCCGTCCTGCACAAAAACACGTCCACGTGTTTTAATTCAAAAGTCATGAATAACATTATCGACATCCGAAACTTAAAAACATATCATTGATAATCAATTATGACATCTTAAAACTAAAGCCATGAATTATCTATAGCTACAACAACAACAAAAGACAAAATAAATGCTCCTCATAATCATAAAATATCATATTATCATAGTTCGTACATAATACTTCAGTATTCATCAAAATATTTCTTTAATCAATTAATTAAGCTGATCATTATAATATTGACAATTTGATGCTCACAACAAAAGAAATAATAAAAAAACAACAAAGAAATAGATTTACAAAAATTGGTTGTTCATACAGCATACCCATACAAATCTATAATATAACTATGTTGGAAAGTAATGTCAAAATCATGGTACTAACCTAAATTATAAGACCTAAATTATATCATGAGCGTTCATGCTCTAAATCAGGATAAGGACGTTCATGTCCTAGATCATTTCAAGAGCGTTCATGCTCTACATCAGCTTACGGACGTTCATGTCCTAAATAATATCACGAGCGTTCACGCTCTTAATCCGGTTACGGACGTTCATGTCCTAAATAATATCACGAGCGTTCACGCTCTTAATCCGGTTACGGACGTTCATGTCCTAAATCACTTTATAGACGTTCATGCCTTTCATTAACTTTAACTCTTATTCTAATAATGACAATTAATCGAATAAATCATATACAATACTAATAAATAATGATCACAAATACCCACCTTAATTATTTAATATTTAATGTTTTTAGAGCTATAAGTCTAAATTAAAGATCACTTTCGTCATGATTTATTCGATTTATATTGTCATGATTTTCATCGTTACAAATATCATTGGAACAGGTATCACTCTCACAATCTGAACTGTTTAGTTCATCTTTCTTATCACTATCGCTATCACTGTGGTCGGAAAAACGATCAAACATAACCCAAGGCTGGATTTTATCGATAGCTACGACAGCTCTGTACGTGTTATTACTTTTTTTTGTTATGGGGGTATCTTCTATTTCGTACCTGTCGTGATCAAAAACTTTAGTTATTTTATACGGGCCTTGATACTTGGGCAAAAGTTTTCTACTTTGACCCGTGGACGATTGATTACGACAGACACGAACCAGGTCCCCGACATGATATTTACGTGGTTGTTTTCGATGTTTGTCATACCGAGTCTTTTGATAATCTTGCGTTTTAGATATATGTTCAGCTACATCATTGCGTATAGATTCCCTATTCACGATAAGGTTCTCCTGCAGATCATCTTGTATGGCTGTGTTTAAGCGACTATCAGACGTGCCAGACATTCTACAACCAAACAAGACTTCTGCTGGTGACCTACCAATACCCTTATTTAAAGTGTTATTTAATGACCACTGTATTTTTGCCACGTGATCATCCCATCTATTTTCTTGGCTATTGTGATTAGCAGCTGCTAATGCCTCTGTTATGGTGCGATTATACCTCTCGACCTGCCCGTTGGCTCGAGGAGTCGCAACCGCATTTAATATGTGTTTTACTCCTAGTTCGTTAATGAACCTTTTAAACGCTAAGCTAGTAAAACAACTTCCTCTGTCTGATATAATCCTAACAGGTGTCCCGAATGTGTTAAATATCTCTTTTAATGTAGAAATTACATATTTAGCGTCAGTCCCTTTGACTGCCTTTAGTAAAATGAATTTTGAGAAGGCATCTACTACCACAAGCAAGTATGAATTTTTATTATGACTACGGACGAATGGACCTAAATGGTCTAAGTGTAGTGTGTGGAAAGGGATTGGTACTTTTTGTATTGGGTTTAAGAAACCTTCTGGCTTACCTGCAGGTGATTTATGGTAAGCGCATTCTAGACAAGATCGCACGTATTTTTGGATAAACTGTTTCATCTTGGCAAACCAGTACTCATTTGAAATTTTGTCGAAAGTCTTATCTATTCCAATATGACCAATGTCATCGTGACATTGCTTAACTATACGCCATCGGGATGCTTTAGGAACTACCCATCTTAATCCCTGTTCAGTTTTTTTGTACAATCGACCGTTAATACAACGGTAATTACTTTTAATATCTTTAATTTCTTCAGTCGGTCGGTTAGTCAAAATGTCAATGATGCGTTTTAACTTCGGATCAGAATTCTGAACAGTTGCTAACCAATCATTAGTATCAATTGTTAAAACTGAGTTCAAGCAAGAATCTTTAACGGGATTCCGGCTCAGAGCGTCTGCATGGTTCATTTTAGCACCAGCTCGATATTCGATGCTACAATTAAATTCTTGGAGCTGACTCCACCATCTAGCAACTCTAGGAATAAGATCGCGTTTTTCGAAGGTAGCCCTTAACGAATTACAATCTGTAACTATTTTAAATTCTAGCCCCAGCAAGTAAACTCTGAATCTTTGTAAAGCACTAACTACGGCCAGCGTCTCTAACTCGTATGATGTAAACTTTTGTTCATCGTTTGACGTCTGACGACTGAAATAAGCTACCGCACGAAATGGTCCTTTATCCGTACGCTGAAGTAAAATCGCACCTATTCCTACCTGACACGCATCCGTATGTACTTCTGTTTCTGCGTGAGGATTATACAGGGCCATAGTGGGTCTTTGAATTAGCTCATTCTTTAATTGAGCGAACGCGTTTTCCTGTTCCGTAGACCATGAGAACTTGCAATCTTTCTTTAATAATTGAGTGAGTGGTTTGGCAATTATAGAGAAGTTTCTTATGAACCGTCTAAAAAAACTAGCCAGCCCTAAGAACTGTCGTACCTGTTGCTGGTTAGTGGGACGGGGAAAGTTAGCTACTGCATCAGTTTTTAAGGACCCTGGTTTGATTCCGCTTTCAGACAATTCGAAACCTAAGAAATTTACTGTGGTCATAAAAAAATTACACTTAGATAATTTGAGCGTTAATCCTGAATTTTTTAATAGTTCTAAAATTATTGTCAATTTTTCTAGCCCTTCTTTAATGGTTTTGGACGGTATGATTATGTCGTCCATATAAGCCATAGCTGTACCTGATTTAGCTTTACCAAGAACTTTATTAACGACACGTTGAAAAACAGCTGGAGCGTTTGCCAGGCCAAAGGGCATTCTATTGAATTCATATTGCCCTTCCGGTGTGACAAATGCGGTTTTATGTTTACTTTCTTCAGATATGGGCACTTGATAATAGCCAGAGGCCAAATCAAGGGTGGTAAAATATTTGAAACCTGACAAATTATCCAGCTGATCCTCAATGCGTGGTAAGGGGAAATGTTCCTTAAAAGTCTTTCTGTTCAGTGCTCTAAAATCGACGCAGAGTCTCTTATCGCCAGTCTTTTTTTTTACGATTATAATAGGACTAGCAAATTGTGAACTAGACTCGCGAATTATACCGGCTGTAAGCATTTCATCAATCATTTCGCGGACAACCCATTTTTCATCAAACGATAATCGATAGGGTCTATATACAACTGGGCGGTCGTCAGTTAATTTAATAGCCAATTCCCCATCTTTCGTGCAACCTAACTCGTTTAAATTGAAAGCAAAACACTCCCGGTAATCATTTAAAAGTTTAATTAATTCTTCGCGTTCTGATTCACTTATACTCTGATCTACAGATACTTGCTTAGGGTCGATTTTATTACTAGCTTCTAAATTAACTGAATCTTTTGCCTCAATCTGCATTACATCAGGCACTACTTCGGTTGGTTTTCGGCGAATTCTAAAACCCCTCGCTAACTTATGTCCTTGCAAAAACGGAATTTTCAAATTAGAATCACATTTAATAAGTATTTTACCACTGCCATTCGAAAAGCTATATAACCCTCCAAAAACAAAATGTTCCTTAGAAGGTTCCAACCTAATTCCTCCTTCCATATACAAATCACCGTTAAATATTGGTTCACAAAAAACATCAACTACCATTAATCCATTTAAAACCTTACTATCCTTTAATTTAATATCAAATTTATTGCAATCAGTAACATCGTTTTCTACCTCAGAGACGACTTTCAATTCATCAGGAGTTTTTATAATTATTATGTGGCTTTGTTCTGTGTATGAGTGACCTATTAATAATGCATATTGGGGCAAGTATTGATCAGGTACTATATGGATTTCAGTTATAGCAGGGACTCCGTCCAAAATTATCTGAGCATCGCAACTACCTAGTGACGTAATCGAACTATTACCAAAACCTATCAATGTTTCAGTATTATCTTCATTCCAAGCATTTAATATTTCGCGGGCTACAGTTTCACGCAATAGAGTTTTCGTGCTACCTAGATCTAAGAAACAATCTAAGGTAATCCCATTAACTACCGCCTTTTTATAAAATTTCTTATCACCTTTACTATCATTAATTTTCATAACAGTTTTACTAGTATTATCTTCACTAACATTTTGAGTAGAGTTGTCTTTGTTTAAACTATTTTTAGTACATTCGTGGGATAAATGCCCTAATAATTTGCACTTCTGGCATTTCTTCAGTGGCTTATTACATTTAGTGCTAAAATGACCTTGTAAACCGCAATTAAAACAAGTTATGTTCGATCGATTTTCAGCAACACCCTTTCTTCGGTCATTTGTATTATTATTACTATTAACACTCTTATCTAATGTCCTATTCATTTTAACATTCTTTAAAAATGATAACAATTTATTTGGGTCTTCAAATTGGGCGGCTTCAGCGCCCATTCTAACAGATCGGTCCTCTATTCCAAAAATAATACAGTCCACTGCCTTTTTAGCAGTAATTTCACAACGATTCAGCAAAAACAATTTCTCATAAAAATATTCCTCGAGAGATTCATTAAATTTAGCTCGTTTCATTAACATTTCGTGAAGTAACTGACCATAATTTTCTTGAGAAGGGAATGCTTCTAAAAGTTTGCTTTGCCAATCTGCCCATGAATGAAGGAGGGAAGGCAAACTTTCGTACCACTTTTTGGCTAAGCCATTTAGTTTTGAAAGTGCAAAGTGAATAGTCTGTTTTTCGCTCCACTCAAAAATAGTTGCACATTCGTTGACTTTATTTAACCAGCTAGCAATAGTTTGATTCTTTTTTGAGGGATCAAATTCGGGGACACTATTTGATGTATTGAGAAATCGGTCTGTATTATTTTTGGATATACTAGAAGACAAAACTTCTATAAATTTATGTAAATCGTTATTGTCTTTATCATTCTCACAATTATTCTGAGCATGCTGTGACACTGACACATTACTTTGTGAAAAAGAGTTACCTTGATCAACGTTGACAGTCGGCTGCTGCTGTTCATCAGCCACGCCACCTCTGTGGCTACGGCCAGGACTCGGACTTCGACTGCGGCGGCGATCGACGCCACCGCGGCGGCAGCGAGTTCGGCCGCGCGAGCAATCGGCGGGCAAACTGCGGCTATCGCCACTACTTCGCCGAGAGTGACCTCTGTCACGTCTTGTATCGCAAACCCTGTGACGTAATTCCCTCGAAGGCGACCGTCTGTTTGACGATCCGTGAATTCTTTTGCGACGTTTACTTTGCCTATGCAACGATCGACTTTTACGTTGTCGATCATTATTTGGAGAATCCATTTTATTTTGACTTGTAGGCGTGTACCAGTCTTGGTATAAGTGGTTCTCATCCCACTTCTGAGATTTGTTAAATACCTCAGGAAAGAAGGGTCAAAGAAGACACAGCTTTACACGTAATTGTTTATTTTACACATGAATCACATAATCAACAGTATTATATAATAAGCATTTTAATCATACCTTATTTACACATCCACACTTTTTACACTTCACTGTTTCACTGTTTTTACTCACTTGAATATTAATTGTAACACTTACTAGTTAAATACACTAAATTAACTCACAATACGTTTTCACTATTTCGAGTAGCAACAATTTATACATTGAGATGCAGAGCTTCCGCAAAGCTTACGATAATAAAATAATGCCCGTCCGTACCTTCAATTCGCTTTTATTCCATTTCATTGTAGTGGGAAAAAAGTAACGGAAAGCAAGAGCCACCAATCGCGTAACTTCCCACCAACCGATACAAGGCCCACCAATCGCGTAACTTCTAACAAACGGATCAACCAATCATGTTCGAGCACAATATTTTACCGGAAATACAAATTACTGAATATTTTGGCGGTGAGCGGAAATGGCATCTCCTATTAATTATCAAGAAGTTGCAAGATTAACATTATTATCATCGATAAATGAGTTAACTATAATTTTGCAAATATTAAACAATATTAACTTAATTATCAAATCGATGGAAGCCGAGCGTCATTAAATTTAATTGTACCATAGAGATAAATATACGGAAGTCGATATACCTGCTTTGAATTTATTTCACGACGGAAGTTACCGTCCATAATACTTTTTTTTTATAATAATTTATATTAATGTCTTATACTTTTTAATCTTTTGATTTAAAACTGTTTCACTTTATTTATTAATTTATACCAATATTGTTTTTAGCTTTATTAAATATCTGACACTAAGGACCCCTTCTGAATTAACTGCGTAAAAAACAATGCATGGTGGATAAGTTCCTCTCAAAAAGTTTTAATAAAAAATCCGAGATAGCAATAAGTATATCTATCCTTTAAGGTTAAAACCTTAACCATTTTTATGATTTTCAAACTTGGTCTAAATCAATGATAAGTACGACAGAGATAATCCTTTTCAAAATAAATATGTTAGTCATCTCAAGTATTTAATGAAGTTAAAAATTGTCCTTTACACCATTTAGTTCAGATGAATATCTTACGAGATATCATAGAAATAAAGTAAAGTGAAATAGGAAATGGCGCGGCTACGGCCGGCAGTGGGGTGATTTGTTTGTCTGGTTGATATCTAATTTTTAATTAAGTATTTTAGGAGTTTTTTTTTCTAGAAATGTTTTTTTTGACATTTGTGATACTTATGTAAAACATAAAAGGTTGATTATGTTGATTATGAAAGTAACTTCGATTTTATTTGTAATGTTACAACCAACCCGTTACACTGTTACAACCAACCCTAGGGGTAGGGATGGTTGTAACGAATTTCACTCTTTTTATTTGGTAGTTTTTCTCAAAATCTATAACATCAGTTGCATTTATGCTAATGTTAAAAGATAGCTAAAAGACCGATCTATCATATGTACTGATAAGAATTTTGATATTCAACAAGCTCTGTGAGATATTACGAGAAAAGTGAAAATTGTTACGTTCATCCCTGGTCTCCCCTAATTTCAACTGTCTGTATTATGGTTCATGAGATACACCCTGCTGAATACACAGACGGACGGATGGATGTATTTTCAGGCTTATTTACAGGCATTTACTTAAGTACCTATAGTTTTTAGTACTTATTGCTATTATTTCCCTATTGGGTACCGTTGGAACCCTAATAAGTATACCTATCTTGCCGCGATCTCCGTTCTGGGCGAACCACTAGTTAGGCTGTCATTCTCACAAGGTCTAGACTATCATGTAGCTATCTATATTCATGCAACAAAAATCACGTTGTTCTGCTGCTCTGTTGTGCTTTGGCTGCGGCGTGATTGAAGGAAAAAAACGACGATCAGCTAAAAATGACAGCTACAGTGTAACGATCGCAATCACCTCTGATTGGTTAACACTCTTCCACTATTGGACAAAATCCATTGACGCAGCAAGAATACGATAAATTCAGCCAATCGCAACAATTGATACTGTAACAATGATTGATGCAGGTTTACATAATCGCCCTGCTGACGAAGAATGACCTAAATATTTCTTTCCCTATCACATTTTTTGTACTAATGACGAGAGAAACTGACACGAATCCAGTCAAGTGTAAGTTCGGGAAAGGTGAGAGACAGGCCTGACAGGTGTCTGCTGATAAGATATTAATAATGAAACCTGCCCTCGAAAGCCTTTGAGGTATTTTCGAGTTTGGTGGATTGAGGGAATTTTAAAGACGTACCTAGCCCCTAGGTACCTATTTAGTTACTTGTTCCTTGGTCTGTGAAAAACGTTTGTAATAATCTTAGGTAATTATATTATAATTTTTAAAAATTATATTAAGTCACATTTGATATGGGAATGTACTTATATTATGACGTAATAAACTTAGGTAGGTACGGGTGTTTCCTCGTGGTCACACTATCGTCGTGCTATCGTAGTCCTATCAATTATACCTACTCAATACTCCATTTGTTCATAACATGTAAAACACGACGTAACGATGTAGGTGTCTCTTAAGTTACCTACGTCGTGTTTTGACTCTACCACTGATCCTGTTCGGAAAGATTCTACTGAGAAGAGCCAAGAAACTCGGCTGTATTTATGACTATTTCCTCCACTTTATAAGCTCTTATGATGTATTGACTGTAAAATCGGTTCGTAAAACCTAGGTTCTGTTCTGTTGAGAAGAGATAGCTAGAAACTCAGCAGTGAGGAAGTAGGTACCTAGACCTACCATTCACACTAAACGTACCTATTGTCATTTGTCAGCCGCTGACTGTGAGCGAACGTTAGGTACCCAGTTTACTGCTTTTTCATACATAACTAGTTAAGTATTCAACTTTTTGTTGTCATCGATGATCCGATGATTCGCTTTTACCAGCTATTATACGCTATGCGCTGACTCTCGGCGGCCGAATTGTAGGTAAGTATGAAGCATTGACTTAAATATGATACATATTTAAGTCAATGGTATGAAGAATCATAATAAAATAGTCGGCCGCTCAGCGTACGCATTCAGTGTGAACGTAAACCAGTCGACTCTTTTGTAGGTAATAAGGCCTGCAATTCTGTTGTACACCATCTCTAAACTAAACTAAAATGACGTCCCTGCGGGAAGGGGCAGCACTAGATTTAAAGCTGTCTTTTTAGTTTAGAGCTTGTGTTAAACAGAATTGGCATAACTGGGTATTTGAGTACCTACTAGTGAAATAAAATATTTTTTAGTGATTATTAAATAAAGGATCTCCCAAAAGTCGTAATATCCACGTCCCCTGCTAGTCTTGTATATAACCATTTCAAACTATCGATTAAAGTAAAAAAAGTGCGTCGAACGTTGATGACGTCACAATTCAAAATACTAAGCACGCGTTTTAAAGTTTGAAAAAAAGTTGCTGATTTGGATAGTTGCCAAATACCCAATTGTCAGCATAGTGTGAACGAACGATTTCACGTTGAGACTGGGGATCACAGTCAGTCTGCAGCCCTCAATCGGCGGCTGACTATCCGTTAAATGTGAACACAGCCTCAGGTAAACTTTTAGCTTATCTTATAATCAAGAGCAAAGTTTTAGAAGACTGAAAAATGCGTTGGAGCTTGGAACAAACATCAGCTGGAGCTAAAGTCTAAAACACTTGAAAATATTATCTATGGCTTAGATTAAAAAAGTCATTAATAAAAGTACAGTTTTATCACTGAGATTAGTACGAGATATTTATTATCCTTCTTAAAGTCATAATTTATCTCTTTCGTTCGCATTACCTAATTAAGTAGGTACCTACTCTGTACTTACTGTTTTTAGAGTTCCGCACCTCAAGAGGAAAAAAGGAACCATAATATCAAATACTTAGGCCTATGCTCCCCAGGAGCTGTAAAAAATTATGCTTCTAGTCAACACAGTAAAAAGATACTTACGGCCGTTTATGCCGCATAACTTGCTTATTTTGACAGTCGCCATTTAAATCAAAACCTATTGTAGGTACGGGTACTTCCCGTTGACCTAGAATCATAAAATTTAGCAAAAAGCAAGGTCTCACAGCACAAGTACCTACAGGAAAAAAATCCGGAATTCGTTAATTAGGGTTCCGTACTCATAAGGTGTCGAATTGTTTGTAACAAATATCTCAAAAGCCAGCAACGCATTGGCGGTTCCTCTGGTGCTGCAAATGTTTATGGACGGCGGTAATCACTTACCTACCATCAGGTGACCCGCCTGCTCGTTTGCTCGCTATAATATATAGGTAGGTAATAGGTATATACATATATGTACGTATTTAAATTAACATTGTTTCGTTTGTGAATATTACGTCCCCTTACTCAAAATAAGTACATGTAGGTACTTAAGTATTAAAAGTTTCTTTGTGCGGTATATTTTTGGTAAAAATACATGCTTACCTACCTACCTACTTAGTCACAACTCAAAAGGTCGGATATGAATAAAATGCCTAACAAAGAAAATCGTCACACGCAACAAGTAAACTCAGACGTGTCTTGAAAAGCATTCTCAAAAGTCATAACTCTTTGTAAACATAAAAAAAGGTTGCAAGAGAGAAAATGATGGCACGGGAAGGGCACGGGGCTATTTTCATTTTTAAAAGCTGAAAAACTCTTTGCAGCCTTTTCGGTATTCTTTGTCGCAAATCGTTAGCATGCAAAGTGTTCTTTGACCTGACACTCTAAGGGCGTTTTGAAAGTATGATTACAGCATCTCATTTGAAGGTTGAATGATAAAACTTTCAGCTCTTTACTTTGGTTAGTGTTTACTTCGGTTCAGTAACTATTTTGAATTATGATGCAATTTTTGTACACTCAGGGCCTTTTGCACAAGTTAGGATTTACGAAAATTCCACACGGTCGAAACTCGAACCACAGCGAACGGCTACTTTAGGTTAGGTAGGTATACTCCTAGGTTACTCCTACAACCAAATTGTTGACATAAATTTCCTTTCGAAGCCATTGTTCGAAGCCTTTAATGTTAGTCTTTCGTGATAAAAAAGATTAGAAAAAATAAAACTGAGTCATTTCGTGACCAGAAGCTATATATACTTAAGTACCTACCTAGGTAATTCACCGCATCAAAACTTTTCGGCGAGAATGTTTTGATTACATACATTCAGTGTAAAGGAATATTATTTTCAATGATTTATTAAAGCAAACAACTTTATCTGCAATCATAAATTATTGTTCGAAGTTCTCCTAAAACTACGAAAATAAAGGGCTATTGTTACGGTCTATATAGAGATATATATAATACTAGCTGATGCCCGCGACTTCGTCCGCGTGGATATACCAAGTTTCATCGAAATAACTTGAGAAATGACGGACTTTTATACAAACTTTCAACCTCTATTTCACCCCTTTGGGGGTGGAATTTTGAAAAATTGTGAAACACGTATGTTTTCATTTCTAACCCGCTGCTCTTATACCAAGTTTCATGGATATAACTTGAGAAATGAAGGACTTTCATACAAACTTTCAACCCCTATTTCACCCCTTCGGGGGTAAAATTTACAAAAACTGTGAAACACGTATTTCTTCATTTTTAACCGGTAGGTTGTATACCAAGTTTCATCGATATAACTTGAGAAATGAAGGACTTTCATACAAACTTTCAACCCCTATTTCACCCCTTTGAGGGTGAAATTTTGAAAAACTGTGAAACACGTATGTCTTCATTTTTAACCCGCAGCTCATATACCAAGTTTCATGGCTATAACTTGAGAAATGAAGGACTTTCATACAAACTTTCAACCCCTATTTCACCCCTTCGGGGGTAAAATTTACAAAAACTGTGAAACACTTATTTCTTCATTTTCAACCAGTAGCTTGTATACCAAGTTTAATCGATATAACTTGAGAAATGACGGACTTTCATACAAACTTTCACCCCCTATTTCGCCCCCTTAGAGGTGGAATTTTGAAAAACTGTGACACACATACTTCTTTATTTTTTACCGTAAGCCAAAATAAAAAGTTTCGTTGATATAACTTGTAAAACATTTTGAGAAACGAAGGACTTTCATACCAACTTTCACCCCCTATTTCACCCTTTTGGGGGTCGAATTTTCAAAAACTGTGAAACACGTATGTCTCCATTTTCAACCCGCAGCTCATATATCAAGTTTCATGGCTATAACTTGAGAAATTAAGGACTTTCATACAAACTTTCAACCCCTATTTCACCCCTTCGGGGGTAGAATTTCGAGATAAAAAGTATCCTATGTCCTACCTCGTAGTATAGGCTCAAATCGTGCCAAGTTTCGTTTGAATTCATAAAGTAGTTTCGGCGTGATGCGCGGCCAAGATACAGACAGACAGACAGACAGACAGACAGACAGACAGACAGACAGACAGACAAAAATGAAAAAAATTACAGATTTGGCTTCAGTATCGAATAATGAGTGCCCTCCAAAAAAAATTTTCAAAATATCTTCAATGTACAGAATTGGACCTGTTACAGTTTTATTATAAGTATAGATCTTCTTCACTTCATTATCACCATCGAAGAGTCGATGGTGATAATGAAGTGAAGAACAAAGTGATACATAGACAAATATTACATTGCATAAAACGAACACCGAAAAGTTAGGGGTGTCTATTCATATTATTGAACCTCGGAGTCCTCGGACTCCTTGAACAGGAAATGGAAAATGAAATGAAACTTAGCCGTATCGATTTTCAAACTTTGCAAATGTACCTATGTACCTACCTACCTACTTAATATCGATGACAATACAAATAATTTCATTTTGCCGAGCTGATCTGATGATAGAATCAGGAGGTGGAACCTAGAACTTTTTATTTTTATTTGATATTATTAATTAATTGTCAGCATAAAAATAGTTATTTGTTATACAAGAGTGAAAAGTTGTTTTTTAACCGCGTGCTCAATTTTGATGACCGAGCAAGCGAAGGATTCTACAATTGAATCACGAGCGGAGCGAGTGATTCAAAAATTAGAATCCTGAGCGTCAGCGAGGGAATCAAAAGAGCACGAGGTGAAAAATCTTTTCACTCGAGTGCAACACGTAACTTTTCATCCCACCTCAGCGAGGAAATGACTAAATGCAAAAAAAATCACAAGGTAACTTTTCATCCTACCTCAGCGAGGAAATGACTAAATGCAAAAAAAATCACAAGATTAAATTCAATTCTGTTAATTTCTTCGTCACTAGAATCACTCATTTTAGGATTTTCACTTATTTTCAATTTTCTTGTTTTTACATAAGTAATCGGTTTTAATTTTAAACAATATGACGTGAAAGAAAATGGTGCGCGCAAAGCAAATTAAAAAAGTACACCAAGAAGGTTACGAGTGTGAGTTTTTAACAAATTAAAAACGATTGTATGGAAATTCATATGTCTGTGGGAAATTCGGCACCATAGAGGTACAAGTAAATAGGTTTTAATGATGTTTTGAATTCACAAACTTCATAGACGAGTGATATTTACTAACGTGCACACGATGTTCTAAATTCAATTTACTTTATCCTCTAGAGGATAATAACGGCTTTTACCATCAGATATCGAAGAATAAAAATACTCTTTCCGAGATGGTGGGATGAAAAATAACATTAGGTAATCTTGGCACTGCGAAAAACCACGTACCTACCTAGTCAACTAGGTTTGAGATCCACAAAATAATGGCTCCTACCTAGGTACCATGTGAGAGTAAACCCTAAAATAGTTTGGACTTTGGTCTCATTTGGTTTGTTCTAACGAATCTCATTAGGTATTTTTTAAATTATATAATATTATCCATACTTAATATTATAAATGCGAAAGTGTGTCTGTCTGTCTATCTGTCTGCTACGCTTTCGCGCCCATCTGTTCAACCGATTTTGATGAAATTTGGTATAGGGATAGTTTGTACCCCGGGGAAGGACATAGGCTTTTTATCCCGGAAAATTGAAGAGTTCCCCGCGGGAATCAAAAAACATCAATCCAGGCGGACGAAGTCGCGGGCATCATCTAGTATATTATAAATTATATTACTATATAATTAGATGTTGGACCATGGACTATGGTACATATTGCTTGGTAGATTTATTGTAAAGTTTCCTCAAGTTTTATTAGGTTCACTACCAAACTCCAAAGTAACAAAGTGATTTTAGTTGTAACGCTAAGTAAGATAGACTTAGGGAAGTATTTGGAAGGAGAACTTCCTGAATATAATAACAATTAACAAGAGTAATCCATATAAATATTATAAATGCGAAAGTTTGGATGGATGGATGTATGTATGTATGGATGTATGTTTGTTACTCAATCACGCTCCAACAGATGAACGGATCTGGATGAAATTTGGCACAGAGATAGATTATAGTCTGGAATAGCACATAGGCTACTTTTTATCCCGGAAAATTAAAGAGTTCCCGCGGGAACCGAAAAACCTCAATCCACGCGGACGAAGTCGCGGGCATCAGCTAGTACTTAATAATTACTTATGTCTCTTGCCATCTGTACTAGAGGGAGGGAGACAGGGTTTAATGCTTTTTCGTCACGTACGATTTTGCCAGCCAAGTTCCCTCGTTTAAAAGCACTTACGTTTATAAAACATCATACTAAATATTATAAATGCGAAAGTTTGGATGGATGTATGGATGGATGTTTGTTACTCAATCACGCTCCAACAGCTGAACGGATCTGGATGAAATTTGGCACAGAGATAGATTATAGTCTGGAATAGCACATAGGCTACTTTTTATCCCGGAAAATTAAAGAGTTCCCGCGGGAACCGAAAAACCTCAATCGCAAAACGCGGACGAAGTCGCGGGCATCAACTAGTACTTATTATAAATGCGAAAGTGTGTTTGTTTGTTGGTTTGTTAGTTTATTGGTTGGTTGGTTTGTCCTTCAATCACGCCGCAACTAAGCAACGGATCGACATGATATTTTGCAGGGGTATAGTTGAGTAACTGGAGAGCGACATTGGCTACTTTTTATCCCGGAAAATTAAAGAGTTCCCGCGCGAATTAATAAAAACTTAACTTACTAACCACGCGGACGAAGTCGTGGGCATCAGCTAGTAAATTATAAACAAATTAAGAACATTATCGTATCCCAAAACTTTGCTATGTAAGCTGACAGGTTACCTAGGTACCTGTCTGCATAGACAAAGTTTTAGGTACTTACCTACTTAGCTAAGTAGTAATATTATACCTACCTGCTTACCATCCCTATAGTATACGTCACACTAATTTCGTAATTTTTTGACCCCTCCCCCAGTCTTGGTCACAGTTTGTCACATTTGTGAGACACTTCCTTGTGTGACGTCACATATCTTGCAATTAATTTTACATCTAGAAATTAATAAATTAAAACAGCACTTCTGAATTAGTTTTATTTCCATTACAGATACCTACAGATAGAGTTGGAAATATTTTTGGGAAACGCCCAGTTGACTAAGGGGTTTTGGCCAAGGTTGGCTGCACCTGCTCAATGAAACAAATTGTAGGCATAAGGATTCAAATCTTAGATTAGAAACAAACACTATTTTGAACGTAACACTCGGACGAGCTTTTGTAGAGCATGTTACATAAAAAAATTCAAGTTACAATAAAACAAACATGTAGTTTTCGATTTTTTATTAATTTTCACGTATATTCATAACTAGAACGTCGTCTAGGAACTGGGCTGGGGGATTAATATTATCCTGATATCTTGCCCAGCCCAAGAACCACACAATAGTCATCACATGGGCACAACAGCCTATTGTCCTTCGACCAGCTATACAGTTGCAACAATATTGACGAATAGCTTCTAAGCCACTTTCGTCTGTTTTAATTATTATGCACACAAAGTACCTACATTTTTCTGCTTATGTGACGGCTTCTTATTCTTCCTCTGACTGAGATGCTGCTACTGGCCGAAGGAAATCCTTGCAGTAGGCTGTTGCCTGTTTCTTGGCACACTTCAACCGTATAGGAACCTTGTAATCTCATATGCTCTCCATAATAAGAGCGAGCTTGTTTTAGTTGATAAGTTTCATATTAAATCATTGTAAGTGAGTTGGGGAAACTCAGTTATATTTTCTGTGCCAACATTTATATTTACAAATTGTGTACGCCTTCGGTTCAAATTATTTTCATCCACAAAATCAGCTAAATGGTTATTTACTTACATATAAGAATCTCCTGATATTTTGTAATAGTAACTTAGCATAAACATGGTCTCTTATTCGAGGGTGAAACCGATTAATTAATTATAGAAGCGGCAATGGCAAAATCAATCATTATATGACGTGATGCATTATTAAAATATTCTTGTCTAAATAGTTTAAAAGAGTGCTTGAAGATGCCATTGACCACTTCAACAACCCATCTACATATTGTAACACATCTAGTTAAATTATTAACGCTTTTATTCATATTATATGTGGTCGGCGTAAATACGAATCATAAAAGCTGAGCGCTACCACAAGCCCATAAATAAAGATATTATAAGCCCTGTTCCACTTTCACGATATACTCCAAGCTTATGTCTCGTCTCCTGTTGTGTTTAGTTAATAGTCTATTATATACTTTGTAGGGTTTACAACCCCGTTTAGTGTAGTAATATACAATAGTTTGGTTTCGATTAGTTCAATAAAATAGTGGCTTATATTAGTTTTTGCATTTTTAGTTGGTTCGATTTACGCCACAGGTAAAGCTTATAAAAGCTTATACCTATACATAGGTATATAAGCCTTTTAAATAATATTTGAAAGAAAGATTTTTAATCTTATTTAAAAAAATAAAGGAATGTTTCTTTACAGTGTAATTTCATATCATATCATAATATTATAAATGCGAAAGTGTGTTTGTTTGTTGGTTCGTTGGTTTGTTGGTTTATTGGTTTGTTGGTTTGTTGGTTTGTCCTTCAATCACGCCGCAACGGAGCAACGGATCGACGTGATTTTTGGCATGGGTATAGTTGAGAACCTGGAGAGTAACATAGGCTAATTTTTATCCCGGAAAATTAAGGAGTTCCTGCGGGAATCAAAAAAACTTAAACCACGCGGACGGAGTCGCGGGCATCAGCTAGTCTTTAATATTTAAAGTTTTCCTCCGTGGCCCGTTCGTTTTTCCACCCTGTAGGTAGGTATATGATTAATCTAACGGTTCATGCAGCTGCTGCAATCCGATATTTTCAAGCTTTCTATTAGTTCTCTCTCCGCGATTGCCTCCTTTGTTTCAATATTGCCAATTGAGCTACTTTACGAGAAAACTTAACAAGTATAGAGCTGTTCCTTTTAACAATTTATATTGTCGGTGAAGTGGCTTGAAGTGGTGCCTTGAGATTGTATGAGATTGTCGTGGAAATTAGCGTTTAGACGACGACGACCTCCCTGGCGTAGCAGTGAGTGCTGTGTCTTATAAATGGGAGGCCCCAGATTCAATTCCCGGGAGGGGTAATTCGGGAATTTATAAATTATAAATTGTCTTGGTTTGACGGGAGGCTTCGACCGCGGATATGTACTTTTTTTTTTGTTTACGGGGGGGGAATCTCCTTTGAGATACCCAATTTCTGGGGGGGGGGGGGGGGGGGGGAGATCGGGTTATATGGGATTTCTACCCACTAAAACCCCCTCGGTTGCCACCCAAATAGAACGGAGCTATAGCCGGAGCACCGGATATGTAGGTACCTACCTACCACCCTAAGAATAAACGATTAAGCGTACCTATACCTACCGGTACGGTATCGTCATGTATCGTGTAGAGTGTAGACACACACCGTTATATTATGTGATATATGGATTTCCCATACTCCTACCATGTTAACTGACTAATAAATAAATAAAAAAGCCTTTTATTTTCACTAACTGTATAAAATAAAATAAGAAGAAGTGCTAACTAGTAGTAGTGGAACAAATAAACACAATATAATACTACTAGCTGATGCCCGCGACTTCGTCTGCGTGGATTAAGTTTTTTTGATTCCCGCGGGAACTCCTTGATTTCCCGGGATAAAAACCCTATGTCACTCTCCAGGTGCTGCCATATACCCTTGCCAAAAATCACGTCGATCCGTTGCTCCGTTGCGGCGTGATTGGAATACATAGGTACCAACAAACCAATAAACCAACAAACAAACACACTTTCGCATTTATAATATTAGTAGGTATGATTATTTATAGGTATGTCTGTACTTACCACATCTCTTACTCTATCAAGTATCTAGCTGTCAACTTCTAAGGTTTTCATAAAGCTGGATAATAGCAGATTGGTTCTTTTTATTAGCAAAATCTGACAGCGTACGCATCGGTGTCGCATAAAACAGGCATGGCTTCACACAAGTTTATATCCCACAGGAGTTTTGAATCGAATCCAATAGAATTGAACGCGTTTACGATTCCCGTTGCAGTGATATCCGGTAAAACGATCGGTGAAATTAATTGGAGTATTGATTCCTTTGTAAGTAGGTAAGGGTAGAATGTAGATATACTTTGTGGCTAGATTTCAGCAACTTTGCTGTGTTTTATCCTGTTCATTTAGTGTATGTACCTATGCGAAAACCTGTTATTTACCTTAAGTTCACTAATTTAAAGACTTGAAGGTATAGTAGGTACATAATGTAAAACAATATGCTATTTTAACGTTAAAACTATCGTGAGTAATAGGTATTCAATTTAACTGGTTCACTAATGTTTACCAAACAACGCATACGGCATAACAAATGATCATTTCACAAATAACGTTTCAAAAACTATTCAGGGGGTCTACTCTCTTTCTCTCAAACGAAACTTCGCAAACGAACGAACGAAATTCCGTTATAGTAGGGGAGCCCAAGAGGGGATTTTCGGATTTACTCCAGCGCGTCAGATATTGATAGCGTATACGCCCTACGTGTCTCTGTTATCGAATGGTATGTTTGTCTACCTGTTTGCATAGTGGGGTTGGCCGTACGGAAGTAAAAATATTTGTAAAAAAACAAACAAAAATCGAGCGCGTCAGATTTTCATAGGAGATGTTAAGTGGACCCAAAGGAAGCTCCTATTCAAAGGACTGACGATTCTGACGTAACGCTAAGTCGCTGCGGTTTTTTGAAAATGCAAAGAAATATTGCCATTTTGAAATACTCGAGCGCGTCAGATTATCATACAGACGGTTCAGCTTCATGTCCCAAACGTGCTGACCCTTAATCTGACGATTATCTCGAGGAATTTTCTTTATCTGATGATTTGAAAAACAAAACAACCTGTAGACGCTCCCCCCACCGGTGAAAGGATACATCATATAACCTTTTTTTCGTTCTACCACCTAATCTTCAAATTCCATTAGGTCTCCACGACGCTCGAGTAAATCCAAAAATCCCCTCTTGGGCTCCCCTACCATTAACTCCTCTCCTACATAATATTATTATCTCTATGCTCCTCTCTATTTCGTTTTCGTACACGCAGACGAAGTACGGATCCATAGACAATTTTCGTGACCGATTGGATTGAACGATTTTGTGTGGAACCGACTAATTACGTTCGTTTGCGAAGTTTCGTTTGAGAGAGTAGACCCCCAGGTGACAAACATCGTATTCCGCAAACATATTATTATCTTTTTTAAAAGATCATTTGACAAATACTCAATTCGCAAATGTTTTACTTGGCAAATATTTTGAATGTATTATTTATTATTTCACTAAATAATTTATATGTTAAATTCGTGATTTTACAAAATGTCAGTAGATAAATAAACTATTTGATAGAAAGAACAGTAATTTAATTTATTAATCTTTACATCTCTCATATTCGGTAAGTAGGTCCTTATTATTACCCCCAAATGGAGCTTGTAGGTGACCAATTAGCGCTCTGGGGTAATAATGTAGCTAGAAAAGCCCTATAGGGCGGTAAGTAATTAAAAAAAGTATGATGGTAAGATGTACGCGAACTTTTTGAAAGAGTGAAGAGTTTTTTTTTTAATTACTTACCGCCCTAGGGCTTTTCTAGCTACATTATTACCCTAGAGCGCTAATTGGTCACCTACAAGCTCCATTTGGGGGTAATAAGGACCTACTTTACCTCACAATCGAGATGTAAAGCAGAGTAGTTAGCTCGGGTGTAAGCATCAATTGCACCCTCGAACTATAGGCGCCCTCCCTGCGCTCGTGCGCCTAAATATCTCGGGCTGCAATTGATGCCTTACAACCCTTGGCTACTAATCTACTATTATACATTTTACAAACTTTAGTGCTTTTTAAACATAGTACTTACTCCGAATACTAGGGTAAGGTTGCAATCATTGGACCAGTGCTTTGTTTGGACCACTTAGATTTCTTGAAAATAAACAGTCCTAAAAATCGTCGTTATTGACGAGACGCTAGCTATTGGACCCCGCACCCTGCCCCTCAACCTTCAGTGTCACCCACAGACTACAGTGGTGTCACCGCAGGCTTCGTTGAGGAAGGACGTACGTTGGTGTGTTTCACGAGCTCCCGATATAAAATTTGTGCGTCATTCTTTACCATGTAAGTACAGATTTTTAAGGTATTTCTACCCAATTATTTTCAGTAGGATTGCATATTTATTCGTTCAGCTAACCTATTAATAACATGTCACAAAAATTATATACTTTTTTAAAAGTTATGGTTTGATTGAGATCACAGTGAGTTGCCATGAATGAACTCATGCAGGTTCCTTTCATTGAACCGGTCCAATCAAAGGAACTAAGTTTTTGTCGTCACTTAAACTTTTTTTTTTTGTTTTAGCATGGCAAAACGAGGCTAGTATTATAACTGGAATGAAGGCAGCATGAAATTAGCGTTGTTAGCTTTGAGTAAGCTAGCAGGATATATGGTGTGCCAAAAGCAACATTAAAAAGAAGATTTTACCTACAATAAAAACTTAAAATTTATCTTTAATCATTTCTTTATATTACGAGTTTATGAGAATTACTTTTTTATTTTTGTTAAAATGTGTTAATTTGTGTGGCGCATTCGGTTTTTTTTACTCATAGAAAATGTGTAGGTAGTTCCATTTTTTTTATTTGTTATGTGGTTAATGGAAGATGGACCCACAATGTACAATTAAAAATCGGTGCCTATTTGATATTTATTCATAGCTTAAAAGTATATATGTTAAAAGTTGTTATAGTTGATTACCTATTACTTTAAACGACTGTTCAATTAAAAAGACTGAATTTAGTAATAATCTAGCCTTTTATTTATTAAAACTCCTTGGGTGCAATGAATGGACCAGTCGATAAAACTTCCTAAGTCCGATTATAGCAACTAGGTGGTTCAATCAAGGAAACAGTGGTCCATACAAGGAAACCATCCCAAAAATGTTTTTTTGTAATATGTGCATTTATGCTCAAAGTAAAAAATCTAAAATCACAGTTGTGAATACCTGAGTATAAGCCCTAAGAAACTGATGAATCATATATCCATATACTCTCATACTTTTGATGTTATGGCAGTTTAAAGTTAAGTGGTCCAATAGTGGCAACCTTACCCTAAATTATGATTGAAAATGAACGGGCTACGCCAGAAAACTCGCTACGTCGCGTCGCCCCTTCATTCAGTTTCACCTAGTCGACCTTCGTTTCGCTACGGAGGTCGAGATGGTGAAACTTCTGAAGTAGAGCTTTTAGATTCCCGCTTTACAAAAACACAGGGGTAGGCCAAACAAGAGTAGAAGATCGATCTTAGAGGTAGTACTAATTTTTATTAAAGTTGAGTAAATAAAGTACTTTATTTTATTTTATATACAATTATCAAACGTTTTTATGATACTTATACGTTTTTTTAAATAATTATTGATGTGATTAATAAATGATCTGTTCGTCCAATACTTTTTAGTGAAATTAAAATTTGTCTGCTAGAATTTTGTCAAAACAACTCATTTAAAGAAAGAGTTGTTTGTCTAAAGATGAATTTGTATATTCATAATATTTTGCCAAACGTTGGTTGTAAAATGAAAATTTGTCATTTGTTCTTTGTTAATTGATAGGTCACCATTTTAACTACTCATAACTACTGAATAAACTCAAGTGTTATGTCCGAAAGTACCCTAGTAGAGAGCTTACGGTACTCTGCCCGCAGTCAGTTAGCGGCCGCGTCGCGTGAACATGCTCATGAATGAGGGGCCCGAAGGGGTTCGTAACTGGTGGGGCACTTTCCCGGCATAACAGGTGAGTTTACTCGGTAGTTATTTATAGATAAATGAACAATTTGCTGTTGGTTTTATTGAATAAAATAGTCTATTACTGTATTATCATGAACGGGCGGACGAGGCGAAGCCGAACCAAGCGATTTTAAAAGGAAGAGGCGCCAGTCGAGGATTTTTTAAGTAAAAGAGGCCATGAATTGCTATTTCGGTCGAGACTTTATTGTTCTTTTCCCTGATTTGCGATGAAACAAGAAACAAAATATTTTGTAAAGAAAGATTTTTTCTGCACAGCAAAAAACTAACTGAGAAGAATAGGAAGTAAGGAGTTAAAAAAAATGGCGCGGGAATCAAATTATTTTTACGAGATATTATAATTCCTAATAACACCGAATCAAACATTGAGGCATAAAATCATATGTAAAATATGCGGTCGAAGTCAGGACAATAAGCCTGTAACGAAACTGCTAATTAACACAAAATAAAGAAAATTTTAAAGTTTTTATGTCCATCTAGTTGTTATTAGTTTCATTTTGTGGCTTTCTTGGAATAAGATTTAAATGAATCCCTCCTTTTGGTGCAATAACAAGGCGATTTGGGTCAAAAACGACGGTTGTTGGTGTATTGTTGGACGTCTCCACACGGAAGTTGGACAGGAGTTTCATTAGAAATACACGAATCTGAATTCTTGCAAAAAGCATACCTGAAACAATTTCGGATTATTACCTTCACGAATCTATGGTATCTAAATAACGAAGACGACGAAATCACGAAGATACTAAAGTCTGTCCCAATTGAGATAAGCTATTTTTTCAACATCTTTATCGTCAGATCACGTAATCTCATCTGCCATTCGACCAATAGTGATGGGAATATCTACAAACTTGTCGGCATTCAATACTTGCATCACTACTGGCCAAGTGGCAGAAAAGATGACGTGATCAGACGTTAGAGAAGTTGAAAAGATAGCTCATCTCTATTCGAACTGATACTAAGCAAAATATCACACACATCCCGTACTTACTAATATTATAAATGCATAAATGCGAATGTGTGGCTGTCTGTCTGTCTGCTACGCTTTCACGGCGAGATAGTTTACATGGACATGGGCTACTTTTTATCCCGGAAAATTGAAAAGTTCCCGAGGGAATCAAAAAATCTTAATCCACGCGGACGATGTCGCGGGCACCATCAAATCAAATCAAATAAATATTATAAATGCGAAAGTTTTGTCAAGTTTGATAGTTACTCAATCACGCCCCAACGGCTGTACAGATCTGGATGAAATTTGGCACAGATATAGATTATAGTCTGGAATAACACATAGGCTACTTTTTATCCCGAAAAATTAAAGAGTTCCCGCGGAACCGAAAAACCTCAATCCACGCGGACGAAGTTGCGGTTATCAGCTATTTATGAATAAATAATATTGATATTGACGACCTCCGTGGCTCAGTGTGCAGCGCTGTTGTCTTAACGTGCGGAGGTCCCGGGTTCGATCCCCGGCAGGGTCAATTTGGGAATAATTTATAATTTCTGAATCTTCCCTCGTCTGGCCTGGTGGGAGGCTTCGGCCATGGCTAGTTACCACCCTACCGGCAAAGACGTGCTGCCAAGCGATTTGTGCGAAAAGGAAACAGTATGTACTCGTAATATGGGATTTAATAATAATGTCCTCCCGACTGAATTTCGGCCACGGCGGCCTATCTCCAGAGAGATAAGCCATGTGCGCGGGAAATACCTATGTGGAGATATGCACATGTATGTGCGCGCATACATAGGTGCACTTTCTGTTCCTTTACTCTCATAGCCCGACGGGACGGAAATCCAACACGACCGGAGAGAGATCAGGTGCAGGCAAGACCGACGGCTTTCCGTGCTGTCCTAGGCACGGGGTTGAATACCGCCAACTTCCCAACTCTGGGCTAGCACTGAGAATTTCTTGTCGGAAAAACCCAATACTTCGTTATGGCCCGACCCAGGACTTGAACCCAGGACCTCGTCGGCCGCAGTCGAACATGCTAACCACTAGACCAAAGAGGTAGTAAAATATTTGATAATTAATATACAAAGGATAACCTACCAATACAGTAACGAGGGCCGGCACCAAAAGGAATAAAAGCAAAGGAATGTCTTTTACTTCCATTTTCAGGGGAAAATCTCTCTGGATCAAATTTTGTGGGATTTGGGTAGTACTTTTCATCATTACTTATGGCCAATGTTGGGATAAATACGGTTGTCCCTTTTTCAATAGTTATATTTGTTCCGGGTATGCTATAATCTGCAGTCGCTCGCCGTTGAATATCTGTAACGGGGTATTTTCTAAGAGTCTCGTTTAGCACCTTCTCCATGTAAGACAATTCACTAATCAACTCATACGTTATCTTTCCATTGTGTCGGTGTAGAACTTCGTCAACTTCTTCAATTAATTGTTCTTGTATCTTAGGATTCATGGCCATTTCATACAACAAAAATGTCATAGTAATCGCATTGGATTCGTACCCAGCTATGTAAAAAATAAATGCTTGCGCAGCTATTACTTCGTTGGTCAATTCCACAATATTATCACCGTTTCTTAGAATCTTACCTTGATTTTTTGCTTCCAAGATTAAATCTATAAAGTCTTTTCTATTAGAAGGCATACCATTCCGCGTTTCTGTACTTTCTTTAACCAAATCGAGAAAAAAATTCGTGAGTTCTTTAGGAAAACCCGAAGCAAATAGTTTTTTCAACACGCCAGGATAAAAAAAATCAAAGTCTCTTGCAATTTTTCTCGATAAGGTCATCTGATCTACTTTGATCATCGTCTGTAAAAGCACTTCACTGTCTATGGCGACATCGAGTCCGAAAGCACAAGCCAAAATAGCAGACATTGTGAACTTTTGAACAAGTGGGTATATATTTTGTTCTTTTACTGTAATTTTCGATAAGTGGTTTATTGTTAAGGCACTTCTTTCAACAATTAAATGGACCATGTTTTTCAATTTAACAGTTGTAAACAAAGGTGAAAAAAATATTCTTAGAGGCTTCCAGATTTCTGAATCAGCATGAAAAAGATTTGCTCCCAAACCTTTTTTACTAAATTCTACACCTCGATCTTCGAAATACTCAAAATCTTTTATTAGCACGTTCTTAGCTACGTCTAGATCCCTTATTATCAAGGTCGGTGATGTCATTCTAAAAATGCCAACCACTTTTTCGTTTGGATATTCGTCGTAAAATTGTTTGTTTAATTCTGCAGCATTATGTTTTCTTAGGACAAAATCTTTAACATTACCAAAAAATGGCATTGGTCTTGGCCCAGGGATGTTTCTCGATTTCCAGTATTTAAAATTCCTTGTGAAGTAATTATAAGTTAAACAGCCTAATAATACAAACAGTACTAGCACGTTGAGAAATAACATTTTGCACAGGTTTTCACAATGATGAAAAATTCAGTACCGATGCAATGGTCTTTATACTTTGAGGGTTACGTAATATATAATATTATGTATTCTGTGGTAATATGTATCTCTTCTGATAATATGACTGATAGTGTACCGACTGAATGTTTGTTATAAATTAAATACCAAACCGTGAATAATTCCAAAATAATATTAAGTAGTGATAGGGAACGAAACAAAACTTCATAAACTAATATTAAAAATGCGAAGTTTGGATAGATGGATGGATGGATGTTTGTTGCTCAATCACGCCAGGACGGCTGAACGGATCAAATTTAGCACAGAGATAGATTATAGTCTGGAATAACACCACATAATAGGTAATAGTACATCGTAGGCTACTTTTTAACCTCAATCCACGCGGACGCAGTCGCGGGCAATCAGCTAGTAAAAAATAATTTCAACAATAGAGTTTGCCAGGTATAGCTCTGTTGTTTGAGTATTCCTAACTTGGAAACGTTTCGGGAAGCATTGTCGAGGAACTCAAGTGTAATGAAAATGAAAATCCATAAATAAATAAATAATATTTATTTGCAGGAGTATGGGTAGGTACAGATTAGGTCTTAAAGTGGTAATTCCCCTAATATATTCTACCATATAATGGTGTGCAAATTGTTTGTTTTTGAACTAATTAAATTAAATCATTTCATAAAAGCATTGGTAATCATAATATTTATTCATTAAAATATTATAAATTGTATTTTTAAATACTGTCAAAGGCTTCTCTCTTAGATTTTCGGGTAGTTTGTTAAATAATGTAACGGTCATGCAATACGCGCTTTTTGAAAATAGCGTAAGTTTTTGGAAGGGTAGGTATGCAAATTTTTTCTTTTTCGGCAAGTTGTTAAGTTTTCATTATTTTTATGGATGGGAAAAATTAAGTAACTGTGTTTTTAACAAATAAAAGCGTTTGGTAGGTATGTATAAACTTGGTAATGGTAATTTTATATTTCTTAAATAGTGGGTTGCAGCCACAGGTTGCAGCTATCCTAAGAAGTGCGCTCCAGATAAGGATACTAATATTATAAATGCGAAGGTGTGTCTACACCCCATACAAATTTGAACCGTCTCCTTTGGTACAGGGATAGGTGGCATCCCGGGAAAGGACATAGGCTACTTTTTATCCCAAAAAAGTGAGGAGTTCCCGCGGGAATCAAAAAACTTAATCCATGCGAACGAAGTCGCGGGCATCATCTAGTATATAATATTATAAATGCGAAAGTGTGTTTGTTTGTTGGTTTGTCCTTCAATCACGCCGCAACGGATCGACGTGATTTTTGGCATGGGTATAGTTAAGGATCTGGAGAGTGACTTAAGCTACTTTTTATCCCGGAAAATTAAGGCGGAAATCAAAAACTTTAAACCACGCGGCCGAAGTCGCGGGCATCAGGTAGGTAGTGAAAATATAAACAGAATTTGTGAAACACTTGTTTGGCTCGAAAACGGGTTTTATGTACGTTATCACCATGTTTTCACATTGTACACAATATATCTAAGGATATGCAAGCCTGTGTATTTTGGTATTTCTTTAATTGAAAACGTTACAATAACTAAATAATGTAAACTTACATAATAGACAAAACCAACCTACATGAAAAAATAATTACTTTGTAGATGTAGCCGCTTGAGCTGTACGTTAGGTGAAAGCTTTAAATGCTCTTAGTCCTACTTTAAACCGAAAATCTAATTTAAGCTCGACTACAAAAACTAAAATTTATTAAACGCTAGTGCGCCCATGTATAACGTAGAACTTACAATAATCTACGCCTAAACATTAATGCGACCATATATACAGAAATAACTACATACAAACTAATCTTATAAGTTGTTATTAAATTTCACTTTGAAAATATTATGTACGTTATATTTTTATTTTTTTTATTTTACGAAGGTTAAGTAGGTACGCGGCACCTGTATGGAGCAGTACTTGTGATACCAATTATAACAGCCTTCAAGTTATCCAAAACATAGCGTTAAAATTTTCGTGTAATACACCATCCAAAACTAACTTAGGTAAAACAGTTATACATAACCATATTGAAGTTGAAGATGTCTCTGAATAAGTTCAAAGTTATCTAATGTAAAATGTAAACTCATTGAAAAATCTTATTACCATGTGAAGGATTACTTAAATGACAAGGAAGCTTGGCAATAACTTGCTCTAATGGTTTTGATACTTCCTTAGTTAAGATGATTTGTGAGATGGTGATAAGTAATAAAAAAAATCCCGGCTGAGTTTGTTGTGGGCTCTTCTCAGACCAAGGCGCGTTTGAAACCCTCGTAGCTTTAGTTTTAAGATACCGTAACTGATTATCACCATCATATTTTTATGAAACTGGACGTCAATAAGTGTAGTGTACCTACCTAAATTGAATAAATATTTATGACTTATTAAATTCCCACGAATAAAAAGATTTTATTTTAAAACAAACACGTAAGTTTTACCTGTTTAAAACCCCTAGTATAACACAAATAAATTAGTTTCGTCGATAGATAAAACTCAGCATTCAGTACAACTTGATAAATCCCCATCACTATGTCACAGTATATTCCGGTTACAGTATCAGTCCTTACAAACCCGGCCCCGTACAAACTTAAACAAATAATATTTGCTGCTAGGTACATGCCGCGCCGTTGTAGGTTAAAACTTAGACCTATTTCAGCAGTTTTCATCATCATTCATAACCGTTCCCGAGAAAGATTTAAATAATAAGTATACTTATCTTAAGGTTTTCGATAGATCAAGGTGCGAATTAACCTACTTTACCACATTTTATCACCAACTTCAGAGCAACGTCCATAATATCTTTCAGTTTATGAGTTTCTGCGATACAAACGTTTCGGTGCCAGTTTTATAGCTTCACATAAAACGGTTTAAGGTAAACCCTCCCATTTCTTTAGAACACGGATACAACTTATTTAAGGTCTCCCATGAGGCCAATTCTGTGTCATAACATCTCTAAATATAATTAGACTTTCATATTTTGCTTTCTCTTTCATAATACTCCCTGCTTTATTAGAGATTGTGATAAACAGAATTTGCCTAATTAGTAACCTTAAAATAAGTTACCGTATTTTTTTAAGAACAGTATCCATTGACTTACCAATTAAATCGATGACAGATCTATTTTAGTTTTTTGAATATTGGTTGTTGAGTAGGTATTTGTTTAAATTGTGACGTGTAAATCATTTCACCAGCCAACAACTAACAACCTGTCTAGTATGTACTTACATTTTTCAACTCTACCTATTTTTGTAAACATGTAGGTAGTAGGTAGTCCGTAGTACCTAGGTATACCTAATGCAGCAATCATCATCACCATCAATTCAACCCATCATTATCATACTCATTAGTCTAATTTTAAAGTTAGATTGTAATCTTAGTGAGTATAGTTTGTATATAGGTAGTAGGTACTATATACTCATATTAATGAAAATAAAAATTCAACCCATTGCCGTTGTAGTGATCCACTCGAGTCTCCTCTCGGAGTGAGGAGATCTGTACCACCACCCACCACCACTACAGCCCATTAACGTCCCACTGCTGGGCACAGGCCTCCACTCTCATAGGAGAGAGGGAATTAGAGCTTAAACCCACCACGCTGCTCCAATGCGGGTGGTCGGCTTTAACGACTATTATCATGTTAGTCATAATAACCGGGACCGACGGCTTAACGTGCTCTCCGAGGCACGGGGGCGAAACACCGCCAACTTCCTAACTCCGGGCTAGTACTGAGAATTTCTAATCAGAAAAACCCAACACTTAATTATGGCCCGACCCGGGACTCGAACCCTTTTTTTTTTTTTTATCCACTACAAGTTAGCCCTTGACTGCGATCTCACCTGATGGTAAATGATGATGCTGCAGTCTAAGATGGTAGCGGGCTAACCTGTTAGGGGCATGGCAGTTATATTAAACCCATACCCCTATTCGGTTTCTACACGGCATCGTACCGGAACGCTAAATCGCTTGGCGGCACGTCTTTGCCGGTAGGGTGGTAACTAGCCACGGCCGAAGCCTCCCACCAGGCAAAACCACCCGTCTATTCCGTCCTGTTATACTATTAGTTCGATCGATCTAACAACCCGGAAAAAAAATCCGTTCTGTTCGTTTACCTAGGCTAACAGAAAGGATTAAGAGATTTCGTTCCGGACTGTTCGTACAGAGACAATTTGAAGTGATACCCATAACATTTACTTCACCCGGGACCTCGTCAGCCGCAGTCGAACATGATAACCACTAGACCAACGAGGCAGTTAACGAGGAGCAACGAGGAGATCTGTACAGTCAACGAATATGTCTGAAGGACATAGGCTACTTTTTAGACCGGAAAAATAAGGAGTTTTGGTTTACTCCAAGCAACTGGCGAATTAATTTTTGCTGTATTGGCACAAATAAAAGCAAAAAACAAACTCAGAAGAATTAGAAGTAAGGAGTTCCAGCGGGAATTAAAAAAATGGCGCGGGCATCAAATGATTTGTATAATAATTAGGTTAGGTTAGGTCTAAAGAGAGATTTATTTTTCTCAAAGGAAAACAAAGGTATACTTATAAGAGAACTTACAATAATTAATCTATGATTAAACATTAATGCGACCATATACAAAAATTACTAACTACAAACTAATCTTATAAGTTATTATTAAACATCACTTTGAGAATGCTATACTTATTAATTTTTTTTTTTAATTTTACAAAGGTTAAGTTAGGTAGCTATTAATTATTGTATCGTTTTCAATTTAAGAAATACTAAAATATACAAGCTGTTATATCCTTATTTATATTATGTACAATATAATTAATGCTTTCGGTGAAAACATGGTGAAAACGTACATAAAACCCGTTTTCCTACCAAACAATTGTTTCACAAATTCTATGTTTATGTTTTCATTACACTTGAGTTCCTTTCCAACGTTCCTGAAACGTTTCCAAGTTAGGAATACTCAAACAACAGTTATACATGGCAAACTTTATTGTTGCTAGTAAGGTTGTTTTGATTGTTGCAAGCAGAGCGAAAAAATTCTATGTCTATGGTTGCAAGTATATTTTTATTTTATACAGTACAGACGCCCGCGACTGCGTCCGCGTGGATTGAGGTTAAAAAGTAGCCTATAATGTACTATTACCTATTCTGTGGTGTTATTCCAGACTATAATCTACCTCTGTGCTAAATTTCACCCAGATCCGTTCAGCCGTTCTGGCGTGATTGAGTAACAAACATCCATCCATCCAAACTTCGCATTTTTAATATATAAGTTTATGAAGTTTCAGTCTTGACCATCAAGCCATCATCGCTTCTTTCGTTCCCTATACCTACTATTACTACTATTACTATTATTTTGGAATTATTCACAGTTTGGTATTTAATTTATTACAAACATTCAGTCGGTACACTATCAGTAATATTATCAAAAGAGATACGTATTACCATAAAATACATAATGAGAATTACGTAACCCTTACAGTATAAAAGCCCATTGCATCAGTACGACTTTTTCATCATTGTAAAAACCTGTGCAAAATGTTATTTCTTAACACGGTGGTACTGTTTGTATTATTGGGCTATTTAATTTATTATTACTTCACAAGGACTTTTAAATACTGGAAATCGAGAAACATTCCAGGGCCAAGACCACTGCCATTTTTTGGTAATGTTAAAGATTTTGTTCTAAGAAAATATAATGCTGCAGAATTAAACAAACAATTTTACGACGAATATCCAAACGAAAAAGTTGTTGGCATTTTTAGAATGACATCACCGACCTTGATAATAAGGGATCTAGACGTAGCTAAGAAGGTGCTAATAAAAGATTTTGAGTATTTTGAAGATCGCGGTATAGAATTTACTAAAAAAGGTTTGGGAGCTAATCTTTTTCATGCTGATTCAGAAATCTGGAAGCCGCTAAGAGTATTTTTTTCACCTTTGTTTACAACTCTTAAATTGAAAAACATGGTCCATTTAATTGTTGAAAGAAGTGACTCAACAATGAACCACTTAAAGAAAATTACAGAATCACAAAAAGAACAAAATGTATACCCACTTGTTCAAAAGTTCACAATGACATCTTTTTTGGCTTGTGCTTTCGGACTCGATGTTGCCGTAGATAGTGAAGTGATTTTACAGAGGATGATCAAAATAGATCAGTTGACCTTTTCGAGAAAAATTGGAAGAGACTTTGATTTTTTATATTCTGGTGTGCTAAAAAAACTATTTGCTTCGGGTTTTCCTAAAGAACTCACTGATTTTTTTCTTGATTTGGTTAAAGATGTTACAAAAGCGCGGAATGGTATGCCTTCTAATAGAAAAGACTTTATAGATTTAATCTTGGAAGCAAAAAATCAAGGTAAGATTCTAAAAACAAGAAAAGGTGATAATATTGTTGAATTGACCGACGAAGTAATAGCTGCGCAAGCATTTATTTTTTACATAGCTGGGTACGAATCCAATGCGATTACTATGACATTCTTGTTGTATGAACTGGCCATGAATCCTCAAATACAAGAAAAATTAATCACAGAAGTTGACAAAGTTCTACACCGACACAATGGAAAGATAACGTATGAGTTGATTAGTGAATTGTCTTACATGGAGAAGGTGCTTAACGAGACTCTTAGAAAATACCCCGTTGCAGATATTCATAGGCGTGCGACTGCAGATTATAGCATACCCGGAACAAATATAACTATTGAAAAAGGGACAACTGTGTTTATCCCAACATTGGCCATAAGTTATGATGAAAAGTACTACCCAAATCCCACGAAATTTGATCCAGAGAGATTTTCCCCTGAAAATGGAAGTAAAAGACATTCCTTTGCTTTTATTCCTTTTGGTGCCGGCCCTCGTTACTGTATTGGTAGGTTATCCTATGTATATATATATATGTCTATCTCTATTGGTCGAATGGCAGATGAGATGAAAAAATGGCTCATCTATCGGAACAGACTTTAGTATCTTCATAATATCGTCGTCTTCGTTATTTAGATACCAATGCACCATCGATATATATGTAGGCACTAGATGGGCCCTTTTATAGAAAAAAAATGGGCGTCCAACCTGTAGAGCGCGCTCCACACCTGTATAAGCCTGTCTTTGTCCCCGCCACAGCGCTGTCCCGCTTTTCAGACGAGTGGCGTTAGTAAAATAGTTAAGGCCCGTCTATGTAAATTGAGGTCGTTGCAATGCACTGATTCGTGAAGGTAATATTCCGAAATTGTTTCAGGTATGCTTTTTGCAAGAATTCAGAGCCGTGTTATTCTAATGAAACTCCTGTCCAACTTCCGTGTAGAGACGTCCAAGAATACACCAACGACCATCGTTTTTGACCCGAAGCGCATTGTTATTGCACCAAAAGGAGGGATTTATTTAAATCTTATTCCAAGAAAACCACAAAATGAAACTAAAAACAAGTAACTAGATGAACATTAAAACTTTAACATTGTCTTTATTTTGTGTTAATTAGCAGTTTAGCTGCAAGCTTATTATCCTGACTTCACCCGCATATTTTATACTAGCTGATGCCCGCGACTTCGTCCGCGTGGATATACCAAGTTTCATCGAAATAACTTGAGAAATGACGGACTTTTATACAAACTTTCAACCTCTATTTCATCCCTTTGGGGGTGGAATTTTGAAAAATTGTGAAACACGTATGTTTTCATTTCTAACCCGCTGCTCATATACCAAGTTTCATGGATATAACTTGAGAAATGAAGGACTTTCATACAAACTTTCAACCCCTATTTCACCCCTTCGGGGGTAAAATTTACGAAAACTGTGAAACACGTATTTCTTCATTTTTAACCGGTAGGTTGTATACCAAGTTTCATCGATATAACTTGAGAAATGAAGTACTTTCATACAAACTTTCAACCCCTATTTCACCCCTTTGAGTGTGAAATTTTGAAAAACTGTGAAACACGTATGTCTTAATTTTTAACCCGCAGCTCATATACCAAGTTTCATGGCTATAACTTGAGAAATGAAGGACTTTCATACAAACTTTCAACCCCTATTTCACCCCTTCGGGGGTAAAATTTACAAAAACTGTGGAACACTTGTTTCTTCATTTTCAACCAGTAGCTTGTATACCAAGTTTAATCGATATAACTTGAGAAATGACGGACTTTCATACAAACTTTCACCCCCTATTTCACCCCCTTAGGGATGGAATTTTGAAAAACTGTGACACACGTACTTATTTATTTTTTACCGTAAGCCAAAATAAAAAGTTTCGTTGATATAACTTGTAAAACATCTTGAGAAACGAAGGACTTTCATACCAACTTTCATCCCCTATTTCACCCTTTTGGGGGTCGAATTTTCAAAAACTGTGAAACACGTATGTCTCCATTTTCAACCCGCCGCAGCTCATATATCAAGTTTCATGGCTATAACTTGAGAAATTAAGGACTTTCATACAAACTTTCAACCCCTATTTCACCCCTTCGGGGGTAGAATTTCGGGATAAAAAGTATCCTATGTCCTACCTCGTAGTATAGGCTCAAATCGTGCCAAGTTTCGTTTGAATTCATTCAGTAGTTTCGGCGTGATGCGCGGCCAAGATACAGACAGACAGACAGACAGACAGACAGACAGACAGACAGACAGACAGACAAAAATGAAAAAAATTACAGATTTGGCTTCAGTATCGAATAATGAGTGCCCTCCAAAAAAAATTTTCAAAATATCTTCAATGTACAGAATTGGACCTGTTACAGTTTTATTATAAGTATAGATGTAATCAATATTCGATTCGGTGTTATTATGAATTATATCTCTACGTCATAGGCAAAACTAACCTACATGAAAAATTAACTTTATAGATGTGTACGCAAAAAGAGGGGTGTTTTATGTTTAACGTGTGTATCTGTGTGTCTGTCGGTTGCTTCGTAGCTCTCAAACAGATGAACCGATTTTGATTTAGATTTTGGTTTTAAAGATGACTTGACCGAGAGTTCGTAGCTACCACCGTCTTTCCCGCGTCAGTAGCGTGGTAACTAGAGCCGCGGCCGAAGCCTCCCACCAGGCCAGACCATAGAAAATTATAAAATTATAAATTCCCAAATTGACTCCGCCAGGGATCGAACCCGGGACCTCCCACGTTAAGACTATCGTCTAGTGACGAAACGCGACGCGAGTAGGTATTTTCAATAATGCTATCAGTTTCGCTTAACGCTTCGCTGCCTTCTCCGTATCGTGCGATAGAGAGAGTTGCAAGTCCAGTAGGCATATTATGCCTACATTTTGTTCTTGACATATTGTTTCGGGTGATAACGTTTTTACCCCCCCCCCCCAAACGTGTACGAAATTAGACAATTTTGGTCTCATTAGATTCAATACACCTTAATCTAGGCTCGTGCATTTTATTTTTTTAGTATTTTAGTTTAGTTAAATTAAAAAAAATTAAAATACTCGTGGAAGTTTTTTGGTCAAAAATATGGATATTTAGACGCTAATAACTTTTAACTTAAGCAATATTTCTTTAAAATTAAAACGTACGAGCATAGTTCTTCATTGTATCTGCAACATTTCTAAAAATTATGAAAATAGGACAACATTTACGGGAAGCAAAACGTTATCGCTTTTTGTATGAAAATTTACAACTATAGACGATCCTCTTAAGACAACAGCGCTCAACACTGCGCCAGCCATACAAAAGAGTAGACCATACATGCAATATCATATACTCGTATATATTCGCAATACTTTCGGATTTTATTTGCTTTTACTTGTCCAATTCTTTTGTATGGACTTAGATCAAATTGGCGTGTGTAGTCGGGAATCGCATTGTTTACGTCCCACTTCCCACGAGGATTTCGCCTCAATTTGATTAAAGCTTGAGGGACGAGAGGCCTAGTTGTGACAACGCATATCAGTCGATTGCGATTGTTAAGCAACGTTGAGCCAAGTCGGTAACTGGATGGGTGACCGATTTGGTAGTCCGAATTTGGCCTTCTCGTTCCCTCCGTGCCTCGGAAAGCACGGTAAGCCGTCGGTCCCGGTTAGGTATTATCACTAACATCTGATAATAATCGTTAGAAACCTAGGAGTTGAAATAGTACTCTTAGCCGTGTCGTATGCGGGAGGGACCTGGAAACCCACCGCATTATAATTCCAAGAAAACCTCTGCCATTATGTGATTAATGAAAAGGGGTCACGACTCTCAGCAATGTTGAATACGACGCAGATAGAGTGATTGAAGCTTTAGATAATTTCCAATACTCAATGCGATTGGAGTCCATATTTGGTATTGAGTTGATTGTTCATTCGTTGTGAATTAATTGAAATTGGATTATGAACGGATAGTCCGTCCAAACGGAAGGCTACGGTATTCTTAAATAAGCGGCAAAAGCATAAAAAATAGGTTACTAGGTAAACAAATAATGTATTTTTGTAAATACTATCTGATACCCGCGACTTCGTCTGGGTGGATTGAGGTTTTTGGTTCCCGCGGGAACTCTTTAAAATAAGTAGCCTATGTGTTATTCCAGACTATAATCTATCTCTGTGCCAGATTTCATCCAGATCCGTTTAGCTGTTCTGATGTGATTGAGTAACAAACATCTTCCCATTCATCCATCCATACCTCCAAACTTTCGCATCATACTAATATTATAAATGCGAAAGTGTGTTTGTTTGTTGGTTTATTGGTTTGTTGGTTTGTTAGTTTGTCCGTCAATCACGCCGCAGCGGAGCAACGGATTTTTGGCATGGATATAGTTGAGGACCTGGAGAGTGACATAGGCTACTTTTTATCCCGGAAAACTAAGGAGTTCGTGTGGGAATCAAAAAACTTATTCCAGTAGGAACGTAACGTCCAATAACGTAGCTGTGCGTCTGTTTGACACCAATTCACTCAGTGGCATCCAAATGAGGTGCAACATTGAACAGTTGTTGTTGACACTAGCATGACACTTTTTGACGACCTCCGTGGCGCAGTGTTGAGCGCTGTCGCCTTAACGTGCGGAGGTCCCGGGTTCGATCCCCGACAGGGTTTGGAAATTTATAATTTCTGAATTTCTCTGGTCTGGCGTGGTTGGGGGCTTCGGCCGTGGCTAGTTACCACCCTATTGGCAAAGACGTGCCGCCAAGCGATTTAGCGTTCCGGTACGGTGCCGTGTAGAAACCGAATAGGGGTATGGGTTTAATATAACTGCCATGCCCCTAAACAGGTTAGCCCGCTACCATCTTAGACTGCATCATCACTTACCATCAGGTGAGATCGCAGTCAAGGGCAAACTTGTAGTGGATAAAAAAAAAAAGATGGCGCGGCCACCAGTGTGCGGTACTGTGCTGCACAGTGTGGGGCACAAAATGTATTTCTCTCGGTAGACTAAAGGCTCCACGACAGATGCAGAGCGCGGCACGAAGCGGCAAATATTATTTGTATGGACTTTGCCCACATAAGCGATGCGGCACGGATATGCACTGCGACAGAATTGTACAAAGAATACTTGCCGCTACGTGTTGCACCGTGCCGCTCCTCTGTCGTGCAGAGGGTAGAGTTCATTAACACAAGCAAACATGCTCGCAGTGTTTCCCTGCCCGTCCACTCGAGATGAAAAATATGTTTGTACACAAAATGTGTGTCTCAGACGATTTTGGTGGAATCGCCAGAGTTAGAGCAACCGCTTTAAATCGCTTGTCGCTTGTCGACAGTCGTGGTGTGGTCGTGGCCCAAGAGTTAATCAATTTCCTCATTTTGCCAATTTTAGATTTTAAAGTAGTTTTAGTTGCGAAATGTACCGCATGTTTAGATTTTGGCATGTTCGCTCGAGCGCTGTCTCTGTTAAGTGTACGCGCACGAAACTAGCGGTAGCGGGGCGACTGGGGCGGTAGCGGGGCGATGCGATTAGTCGGAGAGCTGGCGACGAATTTCGGGAACAATTTGAAAGAGGTCTGGTAATACTTTATAACGACAAAAATGTCTGGGATTTATTTTTTCGATTTCTTTAATTAGGTATAAAAGGGGTTGTTTCATCTTGGGCCAGGTACTTGTACAGTATTCCAAAAAATAGTATAAAATCATAGAAAACAAAATAAAATATGCTTTTTGGCAGTATTACAGTGATTAAGAGGTACAAAAATAAAATGTTTAATTAGGTACATTTGTAGAATAGCAACTCTCGCAGCGCATCCATCCATCAATCTGACTGCTGTTGGATATTATAAGGTTAATTCACATTTCCCAGGTAATTTTATGTCAAATGTCATCATGACACGTGTAATATACGTCAATGTCAAAATGGACGCATGTTGTTGCGCTTTTATTTTGCAAAATAATTTCGCATTGTACCTCGTAAATTGAACTTTTTAGTAAGAAATAAAGAAAAAAATGTTACTATTTTATGACCCCGAACATTTTGAAATACCGTACAAATACCTGGCCCAGGCTCCATATAAATTTGAAACAACCCCTTTAAATATTTTTATATTTAAATTTAAAAATATATAAAAAATCAAGATTTTTTTTGCAAATGTTATATGCTGCGCAGTAGGGAAATAATCGCAAACGCTCTACCAGACTGGCAGAACTGGATTCGCCAATGAACGAAATTATATTTTTCCACAATTTCAGCTCGCCTAAAGGAAATTCCCGAAATTTGTCACCAGCTCTCGGTTTCCATCTCCCCGCTGTCGCCGTCGCTCGTTTCGTGCGCGCCACCTTCGTAATGCACACCTCTAGAGCGCCAGTAAAATTTACTTTGATATACGTACGGTTGAATGAAAATTAAAAAACAAACAAGTGCGAGTCGGACTCGCGCACCGAGGGTTCCGTACAAACCTGTAGTAAGTTTTACGATTTATGACGTATTAAAAATAAAAATTACGTTTGTTGTATGGGAGCCCCCCTTTAATATTTACTTTATTGATATTTAATTATTTATTTTGAAAGGTAATATACAAGTTAATATTCTGTGAAAATTTGAACCGTCTACCTGTTACCATTTTTTATATTGAGCAAAAAAATACGAAAAAAACACGTTTATTGTATGGGGACCCCCCTTAATATATATATTTTTTTAATTTTTAGTATTTGTTGTTATAGCGGCAACGGAAATACATCATTTGTGAAAATTTCAGCTTTCTAGCTATCACGGTTTATGAGATACAGCCTGGAGACAGACAGACAGACAGACAGACAGACAGACAGACAGACAGACAGACAGACAGACAGCGGAGTCTTAAGTGTTTTAAATTCTTTATTGCACATAGAATAAAACTAGCTGATGCCCGCGACTTCGTCCGCGTGGAATAAGTTTTTTTTGATACCCGCGGAAACTCCTTAATTTTCCGGGATAAAAAGTAGCCTGTGTCACTCTCGAGGTCCTCAACTATATACCCATGCCAAAAATCACGTCGTTCCGTTGCTCCGTTGCGGCGTGATTGAAGGACACACCAACAAACCAAAAAACCAACAAACCAACAAACAAACACACTTTCGCATTTATAATATTAGTATGATGAAGTATGATAAACAAAGGCGAACTTAATACCTAGAGGTATTCTCTTCCAGTTAACCTTTGGTAGTGGGGACAGGGTTGAATAAAACCGGCCAAGTGCGAGTCGGACTCGCGCACCGAGGGTTCCATACAAACCTGTAGTAAGTTTTACGATTTATGACGTATTAAAAACAAGACGAAATGAACCGCAAAACTAACTTTGTTTGTAGAGGTTTATTGTTAATATCAAAAAAACTATGCTAGTTAAAGCGTTGATTTTATTTTTTCTGTAAAATATACATAAGCTTCTATTGACCATAATTATTTCAGATTTTTCAATTGGTAAACTTCGGAGATAAGGGGGGGGAACGGTATTTTTTTTGACATTTTGCCCGATAAATCAAAAACTATTATGCATAAAAATAAATAAAAATCTGTTTTAGAATGTAGAAGTATAGCCCTTTCATATGATATCCCACTCAGTATAGTTACCATACTTTGAAATTTCAAACCTCCGATTTTCCCCCTTTTTTAATTAAACTAAAAATAATTTAGAATTTATTTTTATATTAATGATGTTATGCCACTATTATACACAACTATTCCAAATTTCATGTCGATAGCTTTAATAAAATAATCGACTGTGACGGACGGACGGACGGACGGAGAAAGTCGCACCATAAGGGTTCCATTTTTACCATTTTGGTACGGAACCCTAAAAAACAGTGCATATAATACATATTATAAAGAGAAAAGTTGGAGAAAGAAGAAACATAATATTTAGGTTATATAAGTTTTTTTTTAACAGTAGTTCGACGGAGACGTCTAAACTTTAGACAGAGCAACTTGAACGCTGCAGGGTAACAGGGGCATGATGGGGGAGGGTATCTCCACGTTTAATTTGGATTGGTTACCCCTATTTTACCACCTTAGGGTTTTTTTTTTATTATTGGTTTGCCAACAGATAATACACATATAAAATAAAAATTACAATGCACAGAGAAAAAGAATTTGAGTGTACACCCAATTACTGTTTAATTTCCGATGCTTAGATATGCATATAATACTCGTAAGTCTGTATGCCCTGCAGCTCAATTCGTCCTGTACGTTGATAGATCAGTCAGGCAGTCGGTCACCATTTCCTATTAATTATATTTTTACCTAGACATAATTCGTATTTTGAATATTTTTGTATAAAAATAAATAGTGTAACATTTACCGTATCCAAAACAATAATTAATTATTATTGTGTAAAAAAATTGTAGGTACTACTTATTTAAACGTTCAGTTCAGTTCAAAAACTATGGTTCAAGTGAGCAAAATCTATCTATCTATCTATCTATCTATCTATCTATCTATCTATCTATCTATATATATATAAAATCGTTAAGGGATCAACGCACAGCTCAAACCGCGAGGGTTAGAAACTTGAAATTTTGACAGTAGGTTCCTTTTGTGACGTAGGCGTACACTAAGGAAGGATTTTTCTAAATTCTACCCCTAAGGGGGTGAAATAGGGGGTGAAAGTTTGTATGAAAGTCCCTCATTTCTCAAGTTATATCCATATACGTGTTTCACAGTTTTTGAAAATTCTACCCCCGAAGGAGTGAAATAGGGGATGAAAGTTTTTATGAAAGTCCTTCATTGCTCAAGATATTCTCAAGTTATATCAACGAAACTTGGTATTTTGGCTTTCGGTAATAAATAAAGAAGTACGTGTTTCACAGTTTTTCAAAATTCCACCCCCAAAGGGGTAAAATAGGGGTTGAAAATTTGTATGACAGTCCTTAATTTGAAACTTAGCATTTGGGCTTTCAGTTAAATATGAAGAAGTACGTATTTCACCATTTTTGAAAATTCGACCCCCAAAGGGGTGAAATAGGGGATGAAAGTTGGTATGAAAGTCTTTCATTTCTCAAGATGTTTTACAAGTTATATCAACGAAACTTGGTATTTTGACTAACGGTAAAAAATAAAGAAGTACGTGTGTCACGGTTTTTCAAAATTCCACCCCTAAGGGGGTGAAATAGGGGGTGAAAGTTTGTATGAAAGTCCCTCATTTCTCAAGTTATATCCATGAAACTTGGTATACGAGCTACCGATTGAAAATGAAGGAATACGTGTTTCACAGTTTTTGAAAATTCTACCCCCGAAGGAGTGAAATAGGGGATGAAAGTTTTTATGAAAGTCCTTCATTGCTCAAGATATTCTCAAGTTATATCAACGAAACTTGGTATTTTGGCTTTCGGTAAGAAATAAAGAAGTACGTGTTTCACAGTTTTTCAAAATCCACCCCCAAAGGGGTAAAATAGGGGTTGAAAATTTGTATGACAGTCCTTAATTTGAAACTTAGCATTTGGGCTTTCAGTTAAATATGAAGAAGTACGTATTACACCATTACTGAAAATTCGACCCCCAAAGGGGTGAAATAGGGGATGAAAGTTGGTATGAAAGTTGGTATGAAAGTCTTTCATTTCTCAAGATGTTTTACAAGTTATATCAACCAAACTTGGTATTTTGGCTTAAGGTTAAAAATAAAGAAGTACGTGTGTCACGGTTTTTCAAAATTCCACCCCTAAGGGGGTGAAATAGGGGGTGAAAGTTTGTATGAAAGTCCCTCATTTCTCAAGTTATATCCAGGAAACTTGGTATACGAGCTACCGATTGAAAATGAAGGAATACGTGTTTCACAGTTTTTGAAAATTCTACCCCCGAAGGAGTGAAACAGGGGATGAAAGTTTTTATGAAAGTCCTTCATTGCTCAAGATATTCTCAAGTTATATCAACGAAACTTGGTATTTTGGCTTTCGGTAAGAAATAAAGAAGTACGTGTTTCACAGTTTTTCAAAATCCACCCCCAACGGGGTTGAAATAGGGGGTGAAAGTTTGTATGAAAGTCCGTCATTTCCCAAGTTATATCGATGAAACTTGGTATACAAGCTACCGGTTAAAAATGAAGAAATACGTGTTTCACAGTTTTTGTAAATTTTAACCCCGAAGGGGTGAAATAGGGGTTGAAAGTTTGTATGAAAGTCCTTCATTTCTCAAGTTATAGCCATGAAACTTAGCATATGAGCTGCGGGTTGAAAATAAAAACATACGTCGTGTTTCACAGTTTTTCAAAATTCTACCCTCAAAAGGGTGAAATAGGGCTTGAAAGTTTGTATGAAAGTCCGTCATTTCTCAAGTTATAGCCATGAAACTTGGTATATGAGCTGCGGGTTGAAAATGGAGACATACGTGTTTCACAGTTTTTGAAAATTCTACCCCCGAAGGAGTGAAATAGGGGATGAAAGTTTTTATGAAAGTCCTTCATTGCTCAAGATATTCTCAAGTTATATCAACGAAACTTGGTATTTTGGCTTTCGGTAAGAAACAAAGAAGTACGTGTTTCACAGTTTTTCAAAATTCCACCCCCAAAGGGGTAAAATAGGGGTTGAAAATTTGTATGACAGTCCTTAATTTGAAACTTAGCATTTGGGCTTTCAGTTAAATATGAAGAAGTACGTATTTCACCATTTTTGAAAATTCGACCCCCAAAGGGGTGAAATAGGGGATGAAAGTTGGTATGAAAGTCTTTCATTTCTCAAGATGTTTTACAAGTTATATCAACGAAACTTGGTATTTTGGCTTACGGTAAAAAATAAAGAAGTACGTGTGTCACGGTTTTTCAAAATTCCACCCCTAAGGGGGTGAAATAGGGGGTTAAAGTTTGTATGAAAGTCCGTCATTGCCCAAGTTATATCGATGAAACTTGGTATACAAGCTACCGGTTAAAAATGAAGAAATACGTGTTTCAGTTTTTGTAAATTTTACCCCCGAAGGGGTGAAATAAGGGTTGAAAGTTTGTATGAAAGTCCTTCATTTCTCAAGTTATAGCCATGAAACTTGGCATATGAGCTGCGGGTTGAAAATAAAAACATACGTCGTGTTTCACAGTTTTTCAAAATTCTACCCTCAAAAGGGTGAAATAGGGCTTGAAAGTTTGTATGAAAGTCCGTCATTTCTCAAGTTATAGCCATGAAACTTGGTATATGAGCTGCGGGTTGAAAATGGAGACATACGTTTCACAGTTTTTGAAAATTCGACCCCCAAAAGGCTCAAATAGGGGATGCTATGAAAACAAAACTTGGTGTTTTGGCTTTCGATAAAAATAAAGAAGTCCGTGTTTCACAATTGTTCAGATCTCCACCCCCAAAGTGGTAAAATAGGGGTTGAAAATTTGTATGATAGTCCTTAATTTGAAATTTAGCATTTGGGCTTTCAGTTAAATATAAAGAAGTATGTATTTCACCATTTTTGAAAATTCGACCCCCAAAGGGGTGTAATGGGAGATGAAAGTTTGTATGAAAGTCCTTCATTTCTCAAGTTATTTTACAAGTTATATCAACGAAACTTGGTATTTAGGCTTTTAGTAAAAAATAAAGAAGTCCGTGTTTCACAGTTTTTCAAAATTCCATCCCCAAAGCGCTAAAATAGGGTTTGAAAGTTTGTATGAAAGTCCTTCATTTCTCAAGTTATATCCATGAAAAACTTGGTGCATGAGCTACTGGTTGAAAATGAAAAATACGTGTTTAACAGTATTTGAAAATTCGACCCCCAAACGGGTGAAATAGGTTCTTTATTTTAGTAAAAAATAAAGAAGTCCGTGTTTCACAGTTTTTTAAAATTCCACCCCTAAAGCGGTAAAATAGGGTTTGAAAATTTGTATGAAAGTCCTTCATTTCTCAAGATAAACTTGGTACCTACTTAGGCTTTCGGTAAAGTTTTTCAAAATTTCACCCCCAAAGGGATAAAATAGGGGTTGAAAATTTGTATGAAAATCCTTCATTTCTCAAGTTATAGCCATGAAACTTAGCATTTGGGCTTTCGGTAAAATATGGAGAAGTACGTGTTTCACCATTATAGGGGGATTATACCGTGGGATAGTAATATAGGCTACTTTTTATCCCGGAAAATAAAGGAATGCCTGTGTTAATTGAAAAAAACTTATGCCACGCGAATGAATGACGCTCAATCACACCAGAACCGTTGAACGGATTTTGATGAACTTTGGCAAAGAGTATAGAATCTATACTCTTTGCCAAAGTTCATACTATACTATAGATTATAGTCTGGAATAATACATAGGCTACTTATTATCCTGGAAAATTAAAAGGATCCCGCGGGAACCAAAAAAAATCAAATGAATGTTCGATACTCAATCACGCCAGAACGGCTGAACGGATCTGGATGAAATTTGGTACAGAGATAGATTATAGAGTGGATTAACACATAGGCTTTTTAATTCAGGAAAAAACAGTTCCCGTTGAAACCATAAAATCTTAATCCACGCGGACGAAGTCGCGGGCATCAGCTAGTACTTAATATATCTAACTTATCTTAATATAACTAATATTATAAATGCGAAAGTGTGTCTGTCTGTCTATCTGCTACGCTTTCACGGCCCAACCGTTCAACCGATTTTGATGAAATTTGGTACATGGATAGGTTGTATCCCGCGGAAGGACATAGGCTACTTTTTATACCGGAAAATCAAGGAGTTCCCGCGGGAATAAAAAAACTTAATATACGCGGACGAAGTCGCGGGAATCATCTAATAAAGAATAATTTTGTAACATTTACCGTATCCAAAACGATAATAAAATTATTATTGTGTAAAAAAATTGTATTTAAACGTTCAGTTCAGTCCAAAAACTGCGGTTCAAATGAGCAAAATACTTATTAAGTCTTTAAACTTTCCTCAATGCATAAGTGAGCAAAAGAAGCAAAGCTACTTAGTCTTTAAACTTCTCTCAATGCGTTATTTTACGAAAATATCTCAAAGGCATTCAAGGACAAGGGTTCATTAATATCTTATCAGCAGACACCTATCGGGCCTGCCGACTTTGTCACCTGTCCCGAACTTCACTTGACTGCGTTCGTGTCAGAGTTTTACTCGTCATTAGTACAAGAAAATGTGATAAGGGAAGGAATATTTAAAAAGTTTTCGAAAACAAAATGGTGAAAAATAAAACGGGTTTTGAGTGCAAGCTGACAATGTATTATCGTTAGCCGGTTTTTCTTTTATATACCTATTACATATAGGTAACTAGCTGATGCCCGCGACTTCGTCTGCGTGGATTGAGGTTTTGTGGTCCCCGTGGGAACTCTTTCATTTTCCGGGATAAAAAGTAGACCAGAGTAGAAGTAGAATCTATCTCTGTGCCATACATTTCATCTAGATCCGTCCATCCATATATCCAAACTTTCGCCATTAGTATAGAAGTAGGTATAGCCTACTAACTGGCTATAATTTTTTTGAAAAAAATTCGATATGGCAGTCGTGTTTTTAAGTATGTACAATTGTTATTCCGGGAAATCAAATAGTTCCCGCGGGATTTAAAAGCAATTAAGGGTCGCGGACGAAGTCACGGGCGTCATCTGGTAGAACGTAATGGTCCAAGATCCCGCGACGATCAGACCTTCGTTATTAAGGTGTTACTCACTCTTAAATTATAAAACAAACAGTCTGACCAGAGGGTTGCAATCGTACTAAGTGTCTGACAATGGACAACGTGGTTTCTAATATTATTCCAAAAAATAATATAAACAAACGGAGCTTAATACTTTAACGAATTTGAGGTGCCACCCTTTCTACCTGATACCTTCTAAAGCAACCGCGATCCAAACTTCATAGTCGGGGATCGTTTAAACCTCTACTATAAAAAACTCTATCCACGGAGACTAGTTAATATAGCGCTCTCTCTGTCACGTAATCCCATACAAATGACAAAGACAAAAAAAGTCAGTGGGCGTAAACCATTCTGAATGTACGTATACACACTGCGCTACTATTAAATTAAACTAGCTTTCTTCCCACGACTACACTTGTTTTTTTTTTTCAATTTACGTAGTTATTATAATTCAAAATATATTAATCACTATCCGACGACGTATCACTGCTATCGTTTTCTACATTTATTATGAAGTTATCAGTCATTATTTCCACATTCCTATCTATTGCGTTCAATTTTGGCTCTACTATTTCTTGTACTTGTTTGATACAATTTTGCCACTTTTGGGCATTAATATTTTGAATATATGATAAATTTTGATATAATTAACAATAACGATAGGTAAGGATAAAATATGAGCGCGTCTGCACAGTACGGGTACCACGATCAGACTAAAATATACACGTAGTCTGTACACTGCATTAGCGGTTATCGCTGACCAATCACAAACGAGTCCATGTCTTCCCTATTAACTTGTCTCCGTGGATAGAGTATAGAGACATGCATAGAAAAACTTTCAGCTTTAATAAAATAACGAAGGTCTGATTGTCGCGGGATCTTGCTCTATAAGTAATTAACTTAGACTGGTCTACGGGTCAAAGCAAATATGTCACATCGTAATTGGGTAAACCCTTCGTGTTTTCGAGTGACGCGATGATGCCATATTTGCGTGTTTGTGTTTGCCAAATGTACTAATATACTTACCTACATTAGCTAACTCGCTCTGGCTAGGTTTACCTAATCTATAATCTAAACGTTATACGATACTAACTGACTCTATTTATTAATGGCACTAAACTGGTAGCGCTTAACACCCTATGAGCACGGTAATATTATCTATATATGAGTACGGAACCCTAATTAACGATTTTCGGGTTTTTTCCTATACTTGTGCTGTGAGACCTTGCTTCTTACCAAATATCATGATTTTAGATCAACGTAAAGTACCTACACTAAAGGTTTTGATTATTGGCGGGTGTCAAAATATGCAAAACTAGCTGATGCCCGCGACTTCATCCGCGTGGTTTTAGTTTTTTGTTATTCCCGCGGGAACTCCTTAATTTTCCTGGATAAAAAGTAGCCTATGTCACTCTCCAGGTCCTCAACTATACCCATGCCAAAAATCACGTCAATCCGTTGCTCCGTTGCGGCGTGATTGAAGGACAAACCAACAAACCGTCAAACAAACACACTTTCGCATTTATAATATTAAAGTATGATATTATGCGGCATAAGCGGCCGTATGCACCGTAGACGTACATATTTGATATTTCAACTAGGTACACACATAATTTCAACTTTTTCACGCGTTAGCGAGAAAAAGGGTTTTGACAGACAGACAGACGGACAACGCAGTGATCCTAAAAGGGTTCTTTTTCCCCAATAAAGATGCAAAATTATTATCCAGCAAAAAATTACAGGAATAATTATGGTTTCGTAAACCGCTGCTCTCGACATATTTCTTCCGAAGAGGCGCTGTCATCCGCAATTAGGTCATTAAAATTTTAATGGATATTCCACAAGGTCGGCCGAAAGTTTTCTGTTCTTGTCACGGACGTTATGACCTGTCACTTAACGTATTTAAGCTCTTGTTGACATTTTTAACCCATGACCTCTCTATTTATTAAGGGTGCGTTCCGAAATACACTGCGAGCACTGTAAATCCCCAGTAAAGAGCACTGCCAGTGCTCGCAGTGCTTATATCGGAACACCCACTTAGTGTGTCTGTGTATAGTGTAAATGCGAAAATGTGTCTGTCGAGATTCACGAAAGGTGAAAGGGGTTTCCCAGGAAGGACTTATATATATAGGCTATAATATTCTGGAAAAACAAAGTTTCCACTGAATTTTCAAAAATTTAAATACACGCAGACGAAGTCGCGAGCATTATTCTAGTTAACTGGTTATTTCCTAGTTTAAAAAAACCGGCAAAGTGCGTGTCGCGCCACAAGCAGTGTAGGGTTCCGTAGATGCCCGTCACGATATGAGGACTTAAGTTAACTTGTAAAGCCTACTTAGCTGTGATAGTTTTCCTTTTAACTAAACGTAGCAGATAAAACGTATTTGTCTATATTATTTGTATTATAAAATAGTTATATACGTGTTTGTAAAGACAGACAAACAGACATACACACTTTCTATTTTTCTGGGTATCTAAGGCGGTGAGGACCTGGAGAGTGACATATTCTACCAAAGATCAGTTAAACAAGGTTTTAAGGCCTTGTTTAACTGATCTGTGTAGTCTACGTTTTTTCCCGGTAAACTAAGAATTTTAAAAAACTTATTCCACGCGGACGAAGTCGCGGTCATCAGCTAGTTACTATTAATATCTCTAGTAACAAAAGCAATACCAATGAAACCAGAGGAATGAAACTGAAGGCTAGGTCTATGGGATGTACGAGTATTCTATACCTACGTTATATGAGAAAGCTTTTACAAGTTGCACCTTATTAAACTTTCAGTACACATTCTGCACAATACTCAAACTTGGTGCATTGTGATGAGTCTATACACTTCGCTACAGCACGGCAATGGAGTTAGTAAGAGATTTTAGGTCTCATCAACGTTGATAGAATTCGAGCATCAAATCACAATAACAGAGTACAATGAGCCTCAACTTTCTTGATTCAAAGTTATAAATTCAGTACCACTAAATTATGAATTCCGCAAGTTATCTTTTTTATTTTACAAAAAGTTAGCCCTTGACTGCGATCTCACCTGGGTAGGAAGTCATGATGCAGTCTAAGATGGTAGCGGGGTAATCTGGTAGGAGTATCAATAAATAATTTATATAAAACACTTACCTACCCCTAATCGGTTTCTACCTGGCATTGTCGATTGGGTGGTAACTATAGCCATTGCCGAAGTATTCCAATCCGGGTGGGACTTCCCATTTTCCACCTCCCATTACTATATGTTAACTACTCCAGGGTGGTAAGGAAGGCTATAAAACAAGGTAACAGTTTCATCTCTCATGGTTATATTTGTTAGTAAGAGATGCACCCAAAGAGGAAGCAGTTAAGGTGCATTTGGTCTGGACCCTTAATAGGTTTAAAATTGACGTTAAAAATCATTACCTATCTCTTTGTTATCATTAATAGTGACATATTTATTGTTTTCTTTCTTATATTTATTTATATATTAATTACTAGCTGATGCCCGCGACTTCGTCCGCGTGGATTGAGGTTTTTCGGTTCCCGCGGGAACTCTTTAATTTTCCGGGATAAAAAGTAGCCTATGTGCTATTCCAGACTATAATCTATCTCTGTGCCAAATTTCATCCAGATCCGTTCATCCGTTGGAGCGTGATTGAGTAACAAACATACATCCATACATACATCCATCCATCCAAACTTTCGCATTTATAATATTTATTTGATTGGTATGTTTATTTAGTCTTATGTATGTCTATTATAATTATTTTTATATTTTGTATATTTTAATACTGTAAGGTTAACTTTTACTTTAAAAAATGATTTTACTTATTTATGCGTAAGTACCTACCTAGTTAACTTACCAGCATTTTATTATAATGATAGTGTTTGATACAGTCTGTTGTAGTAAGTACCTATTTAAATTTAGATTCAGGTCCCATCCATGTATGTAATGTGTAGGTATTAAATATTACTTCTTGCCTGCATTTCTACTGTAAAGCATATTTATTAATGTCCGTCTTAATACTAAATAATAAACTGTAATCTTATTTTTAAATGTTTATAAAGGTGAAGTTTAGCCTGTAAAACGTTATAGCCCTAAGTAAAACTGCATTCTTAGATTTTAAGAATGCCCATATGTACTTTTTATGTTGTAAAATAAATAAATAATAATAATAATATAATTATTTTGTATATAATAGTTTATCATAATATGATATATATGGTATTGGTTAGTTTATTTAGCTATTAGTATTTAAGTATATTATTATTATTATTTTTTTTACACCACCTCCCTTTATCCCCTTCTTAATTTTCTCCCTAGCGTTATGGTTGTCTGGAAGAGATCGCTATTTAGCGATAAGACCGCCTTATTGTACCTACTCATTGTTGTTTTCTGATTTGTAACGTGTTTCATTGTATATATCTGTAGTGTACAATAAATAAAATAAAGTATATACATACATACATACATACGTTTTGGTTGTGGCTAGTTAGGTACTATCCTACCGGCAAAGACGTTCCGCCAAACGCCAAGCGTTCCATTACGCTCTGTAGAGACTGATAAAGATGGGTTTTACATATTCAATTTCAGACTTCATCATAACTTACTACCAGATAAGATCACAATCAAAGGGTAACTTGTAGTGGACAAAAAATACTTTAACGAGTTTCGATGCTCGAATTCTATCTTCTACTAACCCTCCAGTACCATCACAAAGGCGAACCTTCGTCGTAGCGGGTTAACAGTATTCAGTATTAGCTTGTAGCACATAATTTATTATTAAAGAACTTCTCGACGAGTGACGACGAAGGGTAAAGGAAAATGGTCCACATACCGCAAGGCTATAAAAACCGGTATACAAAAAGCATACCCAAATTTCCTTTTTGGGGGATCCCGGTTTCGAACCTTTGGCATGCATTTGTAACGTAAGTTCAACTTTTATGTTCATTTTATTTTTTATTTAATTAGTTAACAAATAAAAATATAATATAATAACTAAAATATATTATTAAAAGGAGTCCCTTTAGGCAAGGTTCTGAAGATACTAGCAGCGTTTCCCTTTGAATAGCTAGACTAATTCTTTGTCCTATAGGTATAGGTAGCTGCCAGCTCTTCGGTCTCCTGTGATGTCGACTAACCTTTTTGCTATTTCCCTAAAAAGCCTTATATTATAGCGCTAGGACCTCACGAACGGACGAATAAATAAATTGAAATTGAAATTTGTAACTTTTTGGAGCTTTTTTTTAATTATTTTCCCACTTCTTTAATTATGCTTACAGTAGTGAGCCGGCGATAAACTTAGATGATGAGGATGATTACTTTTGCCAAAGTAGGTAGGTACTAAGAAGATAAATTAATTTCAGCTTTCTCCTAACTCTTTAAGTACGATGAAGAAACACAGCAAGAGTTAATTTGAACTACTTAATAAGTACCTACCTACGCTTGGAGGCCATCAATAAGGGACGTATTACATTTATCAGTTTGATTCCGCCTTTGCCCATACAAAAATGCAGTTTTCTATGGCAATGCAAAATATACATGCGTTGAAATGAAATTATAGGTATTTGTCTAAATATGTGATTACTATGTTTACAGTATGAAAAACCGCAGCATATAATATTCAGATTCCAGCCATGTAAGCTATCCGCGTCTATTCAGTTTTCGCAGCAAACATAATTTGTTTTTACGACTTAAGCTAGTAATAAGCGTTTTTTTTATCCACTATACAAGTTAGCCCTTGACCACGATCTCACCTGATGGTAAGTGAAGATGCAGTCTAAGATGGTAGCGGGCTAACCTGTTAAAGGCATGGCAGTTATATTAAACCCATACCTCTAATCGGTTTCTACAAGGCATCCTACCGGAACGCTAAATCGCTTGGCGGCACGTCTTTACCGGTGGGGTGGTAAGTAGCCACGGCCCAAGCCTCTCACAGGCCAGACCCGGGAAAATTCAGAAATTATAAATTCCCAATTTGACCCTGCCGGGGATCGAACCCGGAACCTCCGTACGTTAAGACAACAGCGCTCAACACCACGCCAGGGAGTTCGTTAAAGAGAAAACCCGAATGGCGTTGAATAAGTCTAATTAGTCCCTATACGTAGCCTAATTGGATTAAGTCAACAGTCTGAAATCGTTTAAGACGCAAGCACAAACGGGTTAGTTGGGCAAAGCAGTCTCAATCATCATGACTTTGTTTTTGACTTTGAAATACGAAGCAGAAAATTAGCAATTACAATTTTCTAAATTTCATTTTAGAAACTGTCGTGACTCGTGAGTGATATTTAATTAGGTATTCACGTGTATGAGACATGAGTTAGGTGGGAATGCCTACTCCGCCTCGTTGCCTCGTTGGTCTAGTGGTAAGCATGTTCGACTGCGGCCGACGTGGTCCCGGGTTCAAGTCCCGGGTCGGGCCATAATTGAGTATTGGGTTTTTCTGACTAGAAATTCTCAGTACTAGCCCGGAGTTAGGAAGTTGGCGGTTTTTCACCCCCGTGCTTCGGAGAGCACGTTAAGCCGTCGGTCCCGGTTATTATCACTAACATGATAATAGTTAAAGCCCGCCAACCCGCATTGGAGCAGCGTGGTCTAAGCTCTAATTCCCTCTCTCCTATGAGAGTGGAGGCCTGTGCCCAGCAGTGGGACATTAATGGGCTGTAGTGGCATACTCCGATAAAATATCGTGAATGGAGCCGTATTTATCGTCGTCGTCATCACCGTCATCAAACCATCGCGGCTAAAGTCTGTTCAATATATCAGTTTACATGGGTAAACTACAAGGTAATTGAAATAGTTACTTGTGTTATATGGGGCCAAAGAAAATTTTTGTTCCCCGAGGGCGCTATTTTGAATTCAGAGCGAAGTGAAGGATTCTAAAGTAGAATCCTGAGCGTAGCGAGGAATTCAATATAGGCCAAGTGCGAGTTGGACTCGCGCACCGAGGGTTCCGTACAAACCTGTAGTAAGTTTTAAATTATTTAAAAAAAACTACTTACTAGATCTCGTTCAAACCAATTTTCGGTGGAAGTTTGCATGGTAATGTACATCATATATTTTTTTTAGTTTTATCATTCTTTTATTTTAGAAGTTACAGAGGGGGGGACACACATTTTACCACTTTGGAAGTGTCTCTCGCGCAAACTATTCAGTTTAGAAAAAAATGATATTAGAAACCTCAATATCATTTTTGAAGACCTATCCATAGATACCCCACACGTATGGGTTTGACGAAAAAAAAATTTTTGAGTTTCAGTTCTAAGTATGGGGACCCCTAAAATTTATTGTTTTTTTTCTATTTTTGTGTGAAAATCTTAATGCGGTTCACAGAATACATCTACTTACCAAGTTTCAACAGTATAGTTCTTATAGTTTTGGAAAAAAGTGGCTGTGACATACGGACGGACAGACAGACAGACAGACAGACATGACGAATCTATAAGGGTTCCGTTTTTGCCAAATTTGGCTACGGAACCCTAAAAAGACAAAGTTTGATTGGGCCTATACTCTATGTGGATAAGAAAAAAGTAATTGTTATAAAAAGAAAAAAAGGAAACCTGTGTTTGTCGACAAATGACCCCGTAGATTGGAGGTATGCTTGTTCCGTTTATCTTTCACGGGACAAATAAGGGGCATTCATCCTCTTGGCGGAATAAATGGACCAGCTTCAAATGAAATATTTTAGTACTTAATTTCTATCGTATTCCAATTACAAGCAGGGAATCTATTATGAGCTTGATTAATTAGAAGCTTGAATTAGTTACCCTTATGGAGATTGGACTATGTTAGATTTGAGTTAGATTTGAGATCTCAACTCTAACAGGTGTACGAACTTTAGCGGTAACATTGATATAATAGTTATAATAATATTATTATATTAAAGCGAGAATAACTTTCTCTACAATTGATTGATGTGCAATGTCTTACTTTACCTTTAATTAATTATTTCTCGACAATAGATGGTTGTCTTTATCTGTAAACCAAAGATATATGACTGCCTTATCTTGAACGGAGAATGACAAGGAGAATGTGGATAAAGCTAGGGACAAAAATGATTCGGCTACATTTTGCGAATGAAATGATGGTTAAGTAAGTAATAATAAAATAATAATGTACTCCCGACCGAATTTCGGCCACGGCGGTCTATCTCCAGAGAGATTAGCCATCTGCGCGGGAGATATTATAGTGCACAAGTGTGCGCGCATACACAGGTGCACTCTCTGTTCCTTCACTCTCATAGCCCGATGGGACGGAAAATCCGACACGACCGGAGAGAGATCAGGCGCAGGACCGACGGCTTTACGTGCTCTCCGAGGCACGGGAGTGAGACACCGCCAATTTCCTTACTCCGGGCTAGTACTGAGAATTTCTTGTTAGAAAAACCCAATACTTGTTATGGCCCGACCCAGGACTCGAACCCGGGACCTCGTCGGCCGCAGTCGAAAACGCTAACCACTAGACCAACGAGGCAGTCAAAAAGTAAAAAGTTAAGTCAAAGTAAGAACTAAGTAGGTAGGTAAGCAGACAAAATGCCGAAGAAAAATTTCGCTTGGGTATTTCCGCAAAATTTAAACCTTCGGTCACGGTTATCATAAATGTACGGTTATAGAAATACACCACACTGACGCGTTGTGTTATTTTTTTTCATACAACTGGCCTAATGGTGAAGGAAAGCATCATGAAGAAGGAACATTGTGAGGGTAACCCTGAGGTTAAGTAAATTCTATTTACTTTTAGGACAAAAACACACTAAGGAGACGACACAAAACGCCGCATCGTTCAGGAAACACGTTTCGTCCTGTCGTAGTCTATAGAAAAACTGCTCGTGCGAACTTTTGTACACCAGTAAATTTTAATAGTAATTATCCGTTGTGTGTTTTCGCCTGTAGAGATCTACGGCTTATACAACTCATCAAACGCGGGGCGGCCACGAGCGTCATATTAATACCTACTGGTTCATTTCCACTACATTATCAGATTTTAGACTCCTATAATAACTTAATTTCCCGATTTCGTGATCATTGGTCGAACACAAAAGCAAGCTCTATCGTACCTAACGGATATTACCTACTTTCCTCTATGACTCTGCAGAATCAGCTTCGTGGTATCAACGTTAAGTTTTACATTTATCACATTACAGGATAAGCCGCATGAGTATACCTTATTACCTACTTTCCTCTATGACTCTGCAGAATCAGCTTCGTGGTATCAACGTTAAGTTTTACATTTATCACATTACAGGATAAGCCGCATGAGTATACCTTATTACCTACTTTCCTCTATGACTCTGCAGAATCAGCTTCGTGGTATCAACGTTAAGTTTTACATTTATCACATTAGAGGATAAGCCGCATGAGTATACCTACCTACGCCGCAAAGTAAAAGTATGCTCCTTAATTTAAACAATAAAAGAGCGTTGATATTTTGATCCGCTCCAGATCTAAATAATAACTGTAATTTTTGATTTTTCTTGTTTCCACCAAGTTTCTTGTTGGCACTTATCGGTAGGAATGGCAAAAACACTTGTAAAAGTTTATTTGAATTAAAAACATTTGAATTTGAATAGACTTTATTATTGGATGGAAATCTTTGACGATTTCCGGCAGGGTCAATTTGGGAATTGTATGTCTGAATGTTCTCTGGGCTGGTTTTGTGGGAAGCTTTGGCCGTGGCAAGTTACCACCCTACAGGCAAAGACGTACCGTCAAGATTTATCGTTCTGGTACGATGCCGTGTAGAAACCGACTAGGGTACCTATGGGTTTATTATAACTGCCATACCCATAACAGTTTAGCCCGCCACCATCTTAGACTGTATCAGGTGAGATCTTTTTTTTTTTTTTTTATCCACTACAAGTTAGCCCTTGACTGCGATCTCACCTGATGGTAAGTGATGATTTTCGCAGAGATCGCAGTCAAGGGCTAACTTGTAGTGGAATAAAAAAATTGGGATGGTTTATAGTTCATACTAAGTAGATAAACAGACCTAGGTAATCTTATTATCTACTTACCTGTAGCATTCAAATTTAATGAACTTGGAAAATGCATGACTATGTTGCATTAACTGAATTTACTAATTTGTTCCATTAGTGGAATTAGGAAAGTTATTATGAGACTTTTCCATCACGTGATGCATCACAAATAGGTACTCAGTTCAATTAACTAGATACATTTCCAATTAATAATTCCTATTACCATTTTACAAAAAACAATGAAAGTGCGTGTAAAAACGAGGTAATGGTAAACGCTTACGTAAAGCTTTAAGGTAATTGGCACAAATACCACAGAATCATCATACTAATATTATAAATGCGAAAGTGTGTTTGTTTGTTGGTTTATTGGTTTGTTGGTTTGTCCTTCAATCACGCCGCAACCGAGCAACGGATCGACGATTTTTGGCATGGGTATAGCTGAGGACCTGGAGAGTGACATAGGCTACTTTTTATCCCGGAAAATTAAGGAGTTCCCGTGGGAATAAAAAAACTTAAACCACGCGGACGAAGTCGCGGGCATCAGCTAGTAGGTAATAGTATGAAAATACTTAGTATTACTTATTCTGTGCTATTACTTAGGTACTTACTGCAAATGGGTAACCGTATACTTACCTATTAATATCATATTTTATACTAGATGATGCCCGCGACTTCGTCCGCGTTGTTTAAGTTTTTTTGATTCCCGGGGGAAATCCATAATTTTCCGGGATAAAAAGTAGCCTATGTCCTTCCCCAGGATATAACCTACCCCTGTACTGAATTTCATCAAAATCGGTTGAACAGATGGGCCGTGAAAGCGTAGCAGACAGACAGACAGACAGACAGACAGACAGACAGACACACTTTCGCATTTATAATATTAGTACCATGGATTGTGTACCTACTAGCTGATGCCGCGACTTCGTCCGCGTCGTTTAAGTTTTTTAATATTCCCGCGGGTACTCGTTAATTTTCCGGGATAAAAAGTAGCTTATGTCACTCTCCGGGTCCTCAACTATACCCATGCCAAAAATCACGTCGATCCGTTGCTCCGTTGCGGCGTGATTGAAGGACAAACCAATAAACCAACAAACAAACACACTTTCCCATTTATAATATTAGTATAATTTTTATCATTGTTTGTTAATTTAATTGAAATTAAATTAATAGTGTGTTTTTTATTGTGATTTTGTTTGCTAAGTATGTGTAAATTTAGTAATTTATATTTTATATTGTAGCCTGTTAAGACGTATTGGAACACTGTAAAGTCTTATCGGGTATGTACCTACTATCAATAAAATAAAAATAAAATAAAATACTAATAAAAACCGACCCAATTTTATTTATCTTGTTTTTTTCTTGCAATAATTGTTATTGTAGTTTGTTCGAAATAAATTACACCGAACCAATATCAATACCTAATAATTGAAATACAGTCAATTTGTACTCAAAAGAACTACATGTCAATTTGTTTCAGAAGAATAAAATACTACAGTCAAGTAGTTCTAATTAATATAAGTTTTATTTTGCTTGCTGATCAATTTAAGGGGGCGCCTACTTATAAAGGGTAGGATAATACAGAACAAAATAATGTCTCCCAATTCTCAAAAGTGTTTTTGTACAATTGAGCACAAAATTCACTTTATTCTGACAATATCCTCGTGTAAATCTTTTGCGAAATCCGCAGAAAAGTTTTCCTTTATCTTTTAACGCTTCTATTTTTCCCTTTCTTATTTTTATTGCCTGATATCGTTTATTTTTCTCTGATAACGATAAAGGATATTGTGAGCTTTATAGAAGAATTTTAATATATTAAAAAGAGGAGCGTTGTTATTTTTTACAGAATCAATCAATGTAATTATATCGCGATGGAAATAAAAAAATTGTGTGTTTCAGCTCCGACGCACGACTGGAGTTTACTCTTTACGAACGATTATAAAATATATAGATTAGTAAATGAGGGTAAATGAACGCATTTTTTATATTACTGCTTGATACATTTATAGTTATTATATAATTTATGTTCATCAAAATACATTACAATATAGTCATGGCAGCATAAACAAGTGTTACCATGGAAACATAAAGTCAATAACGTAACAGAGAAAGTTGAATTTTACTCCACATAAATTTTCATAACCCGGGCTAAATACATGCATGCAAATCGATTCTGAAGGAGGTAAACTCCAAAAAATCCAATACTTTATATTTTATGTTTATTAGATAGGTAGAAGTTGCTGTAGAAAATCTCAGTACATAAATTTCATCTTCCACCTCAAACTTGGTTACGTATAGGGGGGACAATTCAATTAACTGGCTAGCTCGACTAGTTTCTCATTTCTGATGATATATTTCAAGGGACAATATTATTTTGAGGATGTCCTTATTGCTTGACTGCCTTTTCAGTCTCACTGGCAGATCACCTCTGGTGGTAAGTGATGGTGCAGTCTAAGATGGTAGCGAGCTAATCGGTTTTTTTCACGGCATCTTACCGTAACACTAAAAATCGCTTAACGGCACGTCTTTGCCGGTTTGGTGGTATATAACCACAGCTATATTCAAATACACCAGACTAGAGAAAATTCAGTAATAGTAGTTTAAAACATGTTAATTAGCGATGCTTAAAGAGCTTGACCGGTTTTTATTAGATAAATTTATCTTGTGTTGTAAACAAAATAACCTTGCACTTAATGGGTCGTCGGTATTTTATGCTCTCCACTGCATTATTTACTATTATTACTCCACTGATTACAATATCTTTATGATTATGTGTTAACATTTAGATTAGGGTCATACTTATAATCGTTCGCCTTTGTGAAACAAAGGTTAAGTGTTAATTTTTATTACCTGCAGTATTATATTGATAATACTGGTAATTGAAATTAACAAATATTAAATTAGGAAATTATTATTATTTAGTTAGGAAATTCTCAGTGCCAGTCCGGAGTTGGTTGGCGGTGTTTCACCCCCGTGCCTCGGAGAACACGTTAAGCCGTCGGTCCCGGTTATTATCACTTACATGATAATAGTCGTCAAAGCCTGCCAAACCCGCATTGGAGCAGAGCACAGAACATATAATTATGTTCTGTGGAGCAGAGTGATGGGTCTAAACTCTATGCGTAGAGTGACAGTCATAGAGACAAAATTCCCAACAAGAAAGAATTTAGAGAAATTACACCGAATCGAATATTGAGATATTTCAAAATATGCGGGTGAAGTCAGGATAATAATAAGCTTGTAATTTACACAAAATATTAATGTCAATCTACTTGTTGAACCTATAGTGACTTTCTTGGAATAAGTTTTAAATAAATAGCTCCTTTTGGTGCAATAAGAACGCGCTCCGGATCAAAAACGATGGTTGTTGGTGTATTCTTGGACGTCTCTACACGGAAATTGGACAGGAGTTTCATCAGAAATACACGGCTCTGAATTCTTGCAAAGAGCATACCTGAAACAATTTCGGATTATTACCTTCACAAATCAGTACATTGGTATCTAAATAACGAAGTCGATGATATTATCATGAAGATACTAAGCAAAATATCACACAAGTTTTAACCGAATTAAGTTAATAAACTGGTGTCTCATTACAAACCTATCTTTACTTTGTTAATCCTATGTATTTAATATCTCACTAAGATACTCACGCCGATTTCCCCAACTCTGAGTACCTAACGTTAAACGGATTTTGATGTTTTGTTAGAATATCTATATATATAAAATTCAAAGTCCTGACTGACTGACTGACTTATATATCAACGCACAGCCTAAACCGCTGAGGCTAGAAACTTGAAATTTTGACAGTAGGTTTCATTTGTGACGTAGGCGCTCACTAAGGAAGGATTTTTCAAAATTCCAACCATATGGGGGTGAAATAGGGGTTGAAAGTTTGTATGAATGTCCGTCATTTTTCAAGTTATATCCATGAAACTTGGTATACAAACTAGGTACCAAAAAAAAATTAAGAAATACGTGTTTCACAGTTTTTCAAAATTCCACCCCCAAACGGGTAAAATAGGGGTTGAAAGTTGGTCATTCATTTTTCAAGTTAAAGCCATGAAACTTGGTATTTGAGCTTTCCGTTAAATATGAAGAAGTACGTGTTTCACCATTTTTGAGAATTCGATCCCCAAGGACGTAATATAGAGAGTTTGTCCTTCAATAACGCCGCAACAGAGCAACGGGTCAACGTGATTTTTTGCATGAATATAGTTGAGGACCTGGAGAGTGACCTAGCCTACCGGAATTATACCGGAAAATTAAGGAGCCCCTGCCCCCCTAGCATGGGCCGAGACAATTTTCTCCCCGAGGAAAGGATAAAAATTTTATTTCTAAATAAATAAATAAAAACGCTAAATAACGGTGGATAAATAGTCCCCCGAGTCCCCGTGAAATGTCAAACGGGGATAAACTTCTCCTCTTCCCTGTTGCCGTGCTCTGAGAAGTGGATAAGTTAATCTTATCTCTTGTCAGTGGATAAAATCGGGGGATAAATTTTTTATCTCCGACCCATGCTAGCCCTGCTGTGGGGACAAAAACTTAAACCACGCGGACGAAGTCGCGGGCATCAGCTAGTAGGTACTGTATAAATTTTTTTGTCAAACTTTCAAATTTATTCATAGGTTTAAACGCTACTCGGAATTGGAGAAATCGGGCCTAAGTAATAAGACCAACGGCTAACCAACCGCCAGTCTATAGCCAATTACTTCATTCACGATAAATGTTTTGTCAAATTTTCTGCTTTTAAGTGGTACCAAAATAGGTAGTTATCCGAAATAGAAACATTTCTATGTGCGTTTCTTGGATCAATGTTGCAAGTGGTAAGCTACTCGTATAAAAAGGTAGAAGACAAACAGCCAAAAATACACTTAATTACACAATTTTATAATAAGTTAAAATGGATTTATCAAAATGCAAAAAAGAAACAGTATGTATATTTTTGCTATATATACATTACTTACCAATACAGTACCGAGGACCGACACCAAAAGGAATAAAAGCACAAGAATGTCTTTTACTTTCATTCTCAGGGGAAAATCTCTCTGGATCAAATTTTTTGGGATTCGGATAGTACTTTTCATCATAACTTATGGCCAATGTTGGTACAAATATAACTGTCCCTTTTTCAATAGTTACATTGGTTCCGGGTATGTTATAATCTGCATTCGCACGCCGTTGTATTTCTGCAACGGGGTATTTTCTAAGAGTTTCGTTAAGCACCTTCTCCATATATGACAATTCACTAATTAACTCATATGTTATCTTTCCATTGTGTAGGTGTAGAACTTCGTCAACTTCTGCAATTAATTTTTCTTGTATTTGAGGATTCATGGCCAGTTCATACAATAAGAACGCTACAGTAGTCGCATTGGTTTCGTACCCAGCTGTGTAAAAAATAAATGCTTGCGCAGCTATTACATCGTTAGTCATTTCCACAATATCATCACCTGTTCTTGTTTTAGGAATATTACCTTGATTTTTTGCTTCCAAGATTAAATCTATAAAGTCCTTTCTATTAGAAGGCATACCATTCCGCGCTTCTGTAACATCTTTAACCAAATCGAGGAAAAAATTGGTGAGTTCTTTAGGATAAATCGAAGCATTTAGTTTTTTTAACACACCAGGATATAATAAATCCAAGTCACTTGCAATGTTTCTTGAAAAGGCCATCTGATCTATTTTGATCATCCTCTGCAAAAGCACTTCACTATCCACGGTGACATCGAGTCCGAAAGCACAAGCCAAAATAGATGTCATTGTGAAATTTTGAACAAGTGGGTATACATTTTGTTCTTTTTGTGATACTGTAATTTTCTTTAAGTGGTTTATTGTTGAGTCACTTCTTTCAACAATTAAATGGACCATGTTTTTCAATTTAAGAGTTGTAAACAAAGGTGAAAAAAATATTCTAAGAGGCTTCCAGGTTTCTGAATCAGCATGAAAAAGATTAGCTCCCAAACCTTTTTTACTAAATTCTATACCACGATCTTCGAAATACTCAAAATCTTTTATTAGCACCTTCTTAGCCACGTCCAGATCCCTTATTATCAAGGTCGGTGATGTCATTCTAAAAATGCCAACAACTTTTTCGTTTGGATATTCGTCGTAAAATTGTTTGTTTAATTCTGCAGCATTATGTTTTCTTAGGACAAAATCTTTAACATTACCAAAAAATGGCAGTGGTCTTGGCCCTGGAATGTTTCTCGATTTCCAGTATTTAAAAGTCCTCGTGAAGAAATAATAAATTAAATAGCCGAATAAAACAAACAGTACTAGCGCGTTAAGAAATAACATTTTGCACAGGTTTTCACGATGATAAACTAGTCGAACTGATGCAATAGCCTTTTACTTACTACGTATCTCTTCTGATAATATGACTGATAGTATATACCGAGCACCGACTGACTGAACGTTTTTTAAAAATTAACTACGGTCTCCCATTTGGTTGGTCTCGCGGTTAGAATTATTCTGGGTACCTTTTTTTTTTTTATCGACTTATACATCTTACAGGTCACCAATATTATGTTTTGCTATCAACTACACTAAGCGCAGCTTGTTGTTGTAGTTGACTGCTTACCCTCTTGTCAGAATATTTTCTGTATTATCTCGGTCTTTTGTTTCTGATAATTAATAAGTTACATACTTGTAAATTATTCTTATTCTAGTAGTAGGGTTAGTATAAATTTAAATAAGTACATCGCATAAGTGTTTCCGTGAGTATATGTGCGTGTGGATATGTGTTTTATGCTTGTCTGTGCATGAGTGCGTGTGTGCGTGTGTGTGAATGAGTGTGTGTGTTTGCGTTTGTGAGTAGTAATATCTTAGTTAGTTAGATAATAGTTTTTATTTATAAGGTTTTCAGTTTCCGTGTAATTTAGATTGGCTAGAAATTTGGAGGTTAACTACTCGTACTTAACTTGTTTTTTCCTTACGGAATATATTTGAATTTCTTTGTTCACTTTATTATAGAGAAATGGGCCTATGAATTTGGAAAATTTATGAGCAGCGAAGGTGCTACAGCTAGGGATTCTTGCAACACGGTAATAAGTTTTTTTATTTTTGTAACTGTTGTTGAACTCTAACTTGGAATGTTGTTTAATTATTGTTTCCAAAATAAAGAGCTGTCTACGGTAAGAACTTTGAACTTTTTATATATGTCTGTGGTTGGATGCCGGTACGGTAGACGAAGGCTCACTTTTATAAGTGCCCTTTGTGCTCTTTCCAAAGGTAAAAGGTAGGTCTTAGGTGCGCCCCCCCAAACGTCAATTCCATAGGTAATTAAAGATTGGCCAATCGCATGGTGGACCATACGGAGAGTTTTGTAATCTGCCGTATCTCGTAATCTTTTAAATATATAAATAAGTTTACGTATTCTCTGTGTGAGTACTTTAATGAATGAATCTTTAAAATTGAGGTTCTGATCTATAATTATACCTAGATATTTAAATTTAGATGTTTTTTCTAACACTGGACAGGAACATAAATTACATGTATATTTGCATCCTAATCCATGCGCCTTGATTTTATAGACATTAGGCGGTTGTGCAGACTCGGTCAAGGTAAAAGTAGCCAATTTAGTTTTATCTGCATTTAAGGTAAGCAGGTTGTCTTACCTTAAATGCAGATAACAGACCTCTAGCTTTCGCACCTTTACGTTTTCAGCAAGTTGTGACAGAACAGCTCAAGCGGTGAAGAGAAACATCTTGAGGAAGTATGTATATAAGAGAGTGGACAACGACATAAAGCGAGTTGCAGGGAACCATAGCGTTCGAAAGTCCAGCTGTGGATGTCAGGGGATGGCACTACGAATAAGCTGATGCCAGATTTGCTATTCCGTGGTTTTTAACTATTGAATATCGTTAATGTCGTATAATGGTTAGAATTTCCGCCCTAAATAATTCACATACGCAGCATTGTGTGTTTAGCTGTCTGAGGATAATCCCAGTAATGTAAATGTAAATGTAACGACACAATATCCTTTTCTTATCTCTAGGGAGTGGTATGGAGCTTTGACGTGAGCCTAACATTAACTATTATTGTGAGTCAATTCAAGACCTAAAACTAATACCTAGCTATGAAATTAAAGTGCAGATTTTAATAAAGCGGACGCATACTATTATTTGAAATCTTAACCTTTTTTATTCAAAGAAATTCCATTCCTATACTAATTCCTATATTATATTTCCTATACTTAATAGTTAATAAGAATAAATATTATCCAAATTAATCTGAAAATATCAGAGACTTAATATATATTCTTACTCTGAGAAAATATGGAACCTCTGGGAAATTCAACTTTCCCTGCAATAAGTTTTGGACCGAACCGAGACTTAATACTAATGACTCGTTGGATAATACCTACCGCTCGGACTCTCTGTCTTCCTTGTAATCCCAGCAAAGATTTACAACTTCCCTGGAATATGAGATAGATCTTGTGTGATATTAATATGATGCATTTCGTCGGTGCGCTTCGGGATTGGCTAACAACTGCGGATACATGACTGACTGAACCCAACATACATCGATCTATATCTATACATACTCCTTATAATAAAACTCTAACTGGAAAATTCGTGTAGGTACCGTACCTACTTTAAATATTTTTGAAAATTTTAGTAGGAGAAAACATGACTTTGAATACAGAGTCCAAAACATTTTTTTTTAATTTTGAGACCGGACGAAGGTCTTCAAACGCTCCTTTTTCCATGCGGGTTAGCATGTTCATTTGTACCCTAATATTTATCTGTTCTTTATTAATGCCACTTCAACTTCATCTACGTTGCGCTTGCAAAAATATGAACTACATTTTGTAAAATTGAGTTCATTTGAAGTAGATTTAACGAATGTTTTTGTACCTACTAATGGTAAAGCCGCTGGAAGCAAGCGGCACAAACAAGACCGTGCTTATAGTGGCGATGCATGCAGGAGACCTTCGTCCAGCCGTGGACGTCTATAGATTGAGACGACGAATGATAAAATGCTAAATACTAAACAAGTTAGACGGTTTTCACACATACGGTTTCCATATTAACGGTAGGTACCTACCGTGACTGTTGAGTACTTACCTGAAAAACAACAGCAACCATATTGTACGTGTGAAAAGAAACCGAGTGTATGTGAAAAGGGTCTTAAAGGTGTCATGTCATACATCTAACCCGTAAATGAACCTGAAGCTAAAAAAATTGGAAACGAGGTAGGCTGCTCGCGAATAAATTCAGCGACGGTAAGCCGTGAGACCTATCAGCTTTGTGACGATAAAGTCATTTATACTGAAAAACGTGAAAGGCATACGATGGCATGAGATACTTTAGGGTTCCGTACCCAAAGGATTTATAATTTCAATAAAATATATTATTTTTGTACCTATACCTACCACTTAACAATTTCACCTTAACTCACTTCAAGGAAGGCTTTTTTTGAAACAGTTTTAAGACAATATTTTGTACAAAAATAATATTAAAAAAAAAAAAAAAGGATGCCAACGGAACCCTATTACCAAGTCTGTCCGTCCGGCTGTCCGTCAGCGGGTTGTATCTCATGAACCTTAATAGGTAGACCGTGCAAATTTTCACCGAGTGTGTATTTCTATTGCCGCTAAAGCAATGAATTATAAAAATATAATATATAGTTAGTATAAAATAAAGGGGGACCGCCATACAAGAAACGTGATTTTTGAGTGACACTCGTGTCTTTTTGCGAAAGTATTTAAAAAGTACGTAATGTTAAATCTTGTGCGATGTTACGGAACCCCTCGTATGCGAGTCCGACTCGCATTTGGACAGTTTTTGGTGAGATATTACGTCTTGACACTATTTGCGGTGATAGCCTAGTGCCCTAGTAAGTTAAGATATAAGTGATGATACACTAAGAAAATTTTCCGAACGTTTCAACTTTTACACGACTGACCAAAAAAAGGAGTGTAAAGATTCCAGGGTTCATTATGTGAGTGTATGTATTTATGTATGTGTGTTTTTTTATTCCACCATAACTTCTATATATTAGATATACCTGAACAGATTTGGATGACACTGGCTACTAACTGACTGACTGAAAAAAAAAACTTTATGGCAGGTAGTATGTTTTTAATCATTTTAATCATGTTCACTTGTTTTGTTTGTTCCAAAGACGTTCTAAAATTATTTTTTCAATACAGTTGTCAAACATGGCGCACTTTCAGAGGCTGTAGTTATGATTCGAAAATTGAATCTTTCGCATAGGCATCTTACTTTTACACGGTCGTGACTTACTTTTACAAGCTCGACACTTACTTTTGCAGTTTAGTTTTAAATTTTCCAAGTCAATTAAAAAAGTTTAGTATCAAGGAGTTTTCATACATAGAATATAATCGGATAGGCTTTTTACGAGGAAAAATGAATGAATCCGTACGTTTTAGCATTGAATTTCCAAAATTCTTTTAAATGGTTGTTGATTATATTTAATTACCAGTTTTAATTTAATTATTTTACATTATTAAAAATTATTTAACATTTGACAAAAATCGAATAGGCTGTATATGCGTAGGTACGAACCCGTAGCCTAGTTTCATTGAAAAAAAAAAATATGTCAGGTGTAAATACGCGCCATTTGCTGAAATTTTTTATTTTTTAAGTGATAAATTGATTATATTTTTGTTATTATGAGTTCTAGTACTAATGATGAAATGGAATTAACTCCACCAGATATTTTATCTGAGGCGAAAACTGCGCAAGATGGAATTTTGCCCCCAAAATCTCGAGAAAGATATATGACGGCTTACATGCGGCTTACAATAATTTTATTTCATGGAAAAAACATAAAAAAACTAAGTCATTCTCAGAAAATGTTTTGTTAGCTTATTTTCATGAATTGAGTGGAAAATATACACCATCTACATTGTGGTCAAGTTATTCCATGTTAAAAACTATCTCAATTTTCACTTTTCAGAATTAATTACTATGTAGTAGGTACGTATGTATGTTGAAATAAACGTGTAATTCTTTGATTTGTTTATTACTATTTCCCACAACTGTATTGAAAAACGTCGTGTGATACACGGGTGTGAAGGTTATTGCAAACTCGTGACATTAAAAACCCTCACCTTCGGCTCGGGCTTATTAATGACAGCTCGTTTGCAATAACCTACTTTCCACCCTTGTATCACAATATACTATTTTAATAACACCAGAAATGGTTCATGGAATTTAAGCAAACGTTATTCTAGCTCTAAAAAACACCCATTCCACTTTATTCACATCGTGTTCTGAAATAAATTGCATACATGGAAATCGCATCCAGTGGTACCTACTTCTGAAATATAAATGTTTTAAAAGGTCAGAGAATTATTAATTCACTAGCTGATGCCCGCGACTTCGTCCGCGTGGTTGAGGTTTTTTTGATTCCCGCGGGAACTTCTTAATTTTCCGGGATAAAAAGTAGCCTATGTGCTATTCCAGACTATAATCTATCTCTGTGCCAAATTTCATCCAGATCCGTTCATCCGTTGGAGCGTGATTGAGTAACAAACATACATCCATACATACATACATCCATCCATCCAAACTTTCGCATTTATAATATTTATATGGATTACACACCATATTATATACGAGTAAATAAGTAGAACTTGCAATAAATTACTGTAAACATAAATTTTTGCATGCATTATAATTTTAAAATTATAAATTGGGTATACTTTATGTAAAGTTTGGATGCATGGATGGATGGAAGTATGGATGGATGCATGGATGGATGGATGTTTGTTACTCGATCACGCCAGAACGGCTGAACGGATCTGGATGAAATTTGGGACAGAGATAGATTATAGTCTGGAATAACACATAGGCTACATTTTATCCTGGAAAATGAAAGAGTTCCCGCGGGAATCGAAAAACCTCAATCCACGAGGACAATCAGCTAGTTAAAATTATAAGTTTAGGCATTGATGTAGAATTTTAGTACCTATTAGGCATGTTTAGTTTTTGATTATTAAGTGATTTATTTTGCATTGTCTTACAATTTTTGTACTGAAATTCCTCAGCTATGACATAATAATATTATCATACTACATTAATTAAACGATGAGTATACTTATTAGGTAAAAAGTATCTTTTTATAATCTAATTGGTAGATACGTCCAGTGACAAAATTATTTTTCTGCAGACTGCACCAAACCAAAACCATCGCATATAAATTTGAACGATAGATGAGGCACTTGTTCTGGTCTCAGCGATGGATAAAATGTCCTTTGTTGGATCTCAGTTGTCCGTATTTTAATTTACGTGAAACCAAAACTCGCTTAATCCTGTCTAGACTAAAATATTTTAGCTAGTGAATAATAAATCCAGCAATGCTAAGGACAGCGGTCACTTATGTACACATTGATATAAGTAGATAATAATGATAAATTGTAAATGAATTATATCTAAAAAGAGCAACCACCGAGTTTCTTGCTGGTTCTTCTCGGTAGGAATGACATTCCGAACCAGTGGTAGATTCACTTGACGATTCAAAAGTACTTGTAAAAGTTTATTTGAATAAAAAAAACATTTGATTTGATTTGATTTGATAAAAAAGTGTGGAGTGAATAACATCTTCTCTTGGTACCATTTTGATTTGTTTGGAGAAGCTGAAGATAGTTACTATTCAAATTATTACATGTACCTAGGTATATATTATTTAGGCTTTAAGGAATTTGTCCCTTTGAATAGCTCTATAATATTGTAGTTTTACAGAAATAAGCAGTTGTGACTGATGGGCAGGCAGTTAATTATCTTTTGTCGCAATAAGGATGTAATGTAATCGGTCGTTCAATCATACCTATTCTGTGGTTTAATCCACGAAGACGTGCCCCATTACTTTTATTGTGACGACGATGGCGACATTTAGCACGCATGCATCACTCTAGAATAAAAAAATATTGGATTAGGTACCTACACATATTAATATTTTATAATAGGACTTCACAACCTTGTTCCTCCTTTACCGTTTTATCACAGAACAGCAAAAACCCGTCAGCATTGGCATCCAGTGGTTGATGCCCAATCTACTCAAACGAAACGGTTTTTCTATACGTTTCTGATACAAACCACTAGAGTGTGGCATGCCCTTCCGATTATAAAACTTTATGAAATTAACGGAACAATAACCATACATTGTTTTCGTGTAACTTTTACTATTTACGCAGCGCACGCAACGGAAGCTCTCGGATGAGACGATTTATTCCGACTTTAATTTCTGATCTAACTAATGCACGTGAAACAGTTTCAGTTAAATCCAGAGCAGCGTCTTCGGTGGACTTTCCTTTTCGGAAGCCGTGCTGATTTGGCGATAAGAGGTTTTTTGTTTCTAAACGTTTATTTTAGACCCTCTCCAATATTTTTCATAGTGCTGTTAGCATTGATATAGGTCTATAATTATTGACACAGTTTCTATCGCCATTTTTATGTACTGGTAAGACTACAGCCTTTTTAAAGCACTCTGGAAAAATACCCCTAGTCAAAGAAAGATTACATATTTTAGCGATAATTGGAGCTAATGTTATTAGAACTAGATTTTAAATCCCTTGTTGGAATACCATCCCATCTTACTGCACTATTTGATTTTAGGGTTATTATGATGTTTTCAATCTCGACTTGATCTACCGGAAATATTCCAATAGAGTTGAATGGGGAAAGATAATCATCCATATTACTAATGGGTGAAAAGTTTGGTTGTGAGAGAATCTGGGTCGCTAATCTGTTTATCACCTTTACAAAATATTTATTAAGGAAATTAAGAGAATCTTTAGGGTCAGCGTGGAGTTGTAGCAGCTCTACTGGCGAAAAGAGAGCAGAAGTTATTATTCCCACTTTTTTATGACTTGCCAAGTACCCTCGGTATTTTTTATTTTAATTCACATTATTACAATTTTTGTAGAGATTTGTAATTTTTTTTGAAGATAAAATATAGCCTATGTTGCTTACATATAAACTGGCTTAGATTCTTTTTAAATCGGTTGAGTAGTTTTTGAGCTAATCCATTACAAACAAACAATCAAACAAATCTTTCCTCTTTTTAATATTAGTTTAGATGTAGGCATAATATTTGTAAACATACCCGGGCGGGCGGAGTTGTGACCAAGCTTATTTACAGGCCGATAAGCGTTTTATGTCCTATTCACCTGAATTAAGGTCTCAATGTTTACGAGTCCCAATCCCGTAATAGGCACAGCAAAGACCCTTGTGCCCGAATTTGGTTCCCGTTCCTTTTATTGTGGTGACACAGTTTCGGTTAGAGGTCAACATTGTTTATATAAGATACAAAAGGAAAAAGCTTGTAGGTGTGAATTAGGTATTATAGGAACACCAGACATATTATTCTTCTGTCTTTTTTCCGTATACGTAATTATAATTTAATTATAATATTTATATTTGTACCTAGGTATACATCTTGTAATAAGTTTAGGTAATAATTATCTTGTAGTTATAACTTTTTCATTTTTGTATTTATAAACATTTATTTATTTTATTTAATTACTTCAACATAATATCTCTATCAAACAACAGTATTAACTAAAGACGTATACTCAAGGTTATACCTAACTTCTTTTAATTTTTTAACATAGTTTAAAAACGGACATGATATTATCCAACGGACATATTCGGTCAAATTATATAAATTAAAATTCGTACTTCACAAATTTTATGATAATGATAATGATAATGATAGTGATAATGATAATGACAATGATAAATGATTTATTTCTCATAGGACAACTTGTGTTACTTATGATACGTTAAGACTCTTCCACCGGTTCGGAAAGATGCTTCTGCTGAGAAGAGCCGGCAAGAAACTCAGCAGTTGCTCTTTTCTTAAAAAAGAAAAAAGTTTACAATAAGTAAACAATCCAACACATACATTTCGTCACAAGTATTACACTGACTTGTGGGTCACTGGATGCAAGGCCGGTGTTAAAACTAAACCACAGCTAGCCTTAAAGGTACGAGTAAGTACCTATAATTATATAGGTTTTTTTATCCACTACAAGTTAGCCCTTGACTGCGACCTCACCTGATGGTAAGTGATGATGCAGTCTAAGATGGCAGCGGGCTAACCTGTTAGGGGCATGGCAGTTATATTAAACCCATATACCAATATTCGGTTTCTACACGGCATCGTACCGCTTGGCGGCACGTCTTTGCCGTTAGGGTGGTAACTAGCCACGGCTGAAGCCTCCCACCAGGCCAGACCAGGGAAAATTCCGAAATCATAAATTTCCAAACCCTGCCGGGGCTCGAACCCGGGACCTCCGCACGTTAAGGCAACAGCGCTCAACACTGCGCCACGGAGGTCGTCAAATAGGTAGGTATAAGGTATGTATAATGTCATTCAGGATGACGGACTGAGTGGCCACTTCAGATAATTTATAATCCGTATTGAGAAGGGGAAGCTTTATATATCGTGAAAAGGGAAATAGATTGTGGAAATTGATTTGAGTTTCACTCGTTTTCAATTTCGTTTTGTTAACCTCCCTAACGCAGCATGTGGACGAGCGCTGTGCTTTTATAGAAATAATATAAAAACCACTACTGCATTGGCTCCTGGTGAAAAATAACCTTACAACATATCGAAGATATCATGGAACCAGTTCGTCTCAAATGATATTTAACGAGCGCATTGTAACCGAGCAGAGAACGGTGGAATTTTTCGGGCACCTTCAAAGAGGATCGCAGTACGCGTTCTCAAGGTTGATCCTAAAAGGTAAGGTCGGGAAAAGAGCATCTGGAAGACAGAGGAGGAAGTGGATGGACGACGTGAAGGAGTGGACCCGTCATGGTAGCGCAGAATTAAAGAAGATTGCTCAAGATCGGAAGACATTTCACCTGCTGACCGCCAAACTTCAATTTGAAGATGGCCCCCGATGATGTTGATATCGAAGAACCTAATCCGTAAGTAATACCTTGGTGATATACCTAATTACTGCATTTAAATCGGCTAGGTAGTAGGCTTGGTCGAAAAATGTTATGTAAATATTATGGACTAGCTGATGCCCGCGACTTCGTCCGCGTGGTTTGGCGGGACCCTCGAACCCGATTGCAGCGCCCCCTACCGGGTCCAATTGTGAATATAAACCATCCCGGGGTCCAGACAAACCCAACAAAAAAAGAATTAGCGAAATTGGTCCAGCCGTGTCCCGCTCTGAACCTCGAACCCGATTGCAGCGCCCCCTACCGGGTCCAATTGTGAATATAAACCATCCTGGCGTCCAGACAAACCCAACAAAAAAAGAATTAGCGAAATTGATCCAGCCGTTCACACGTGATGCCGTGACCAAGGGAAATAGGGATTCATTTTTATATTATACCCCTATTTCACCCCTTCGGGGGTGGAATTTTGAAATACTGTGAGACACATATATTTTCATTTTCTACCCGCAGCTCATATATCAAGTTTCATGGCTATAACTTGAGAAATTAAGGACTTTCATACAAACTTTCAACCCCTATTTCACCCCTTCAGGGGTAGAATTTCGGGATAAAAAGTATCCCATGTCCTACCTCGTAGTATGGGCTCAAATCGTGCCAAGTTTCGTTTGAATTCATTCAGTAGTTTCGGCGTGATGCGCGGCCAAGATACAGACAGACAGACAGACAGACAGACAGACAGACAGACAGACAGACAAAAATGAAAAAAATTACAGATTTGGCTTCAGTATCGAATAATGAGTGCCCTCCAAAAAAAATTTTCAAAATATCTTCAATGTACAGAATTGGACCTGTTACAGTTTTATTATAAGTATAGATCCCCCATGGCCTATGACAATAAAAAATACCTAAGAACCTACTCAGAAGTTACACATAAGTAATGAAAGAAAGAAAGAAAAAACATTTATTTTCCAATTTTGCCACACATGCCCTTACCTCAAGGGTATGCTACCCCGGCGCCTCCATCACCACCACCAACAGCAATGAGCTAAATTACCATGCAACAAAACTGCATTATAATCGGGCCAGTAGTTTTTCTGGAAAATGTAACAAAGTAAAGTGCACAAAAAAGCAATGTCGTGTGGACAGGTAAGTCTCATCTGGCAAGGCTTCGGCCGTGACTGGTAATACCCCCTATTCTACAGTAAAGACTTTCCGATTTGACTACTTGACTCGTCGTCGTCGTCGTCGTCGTCTCAACCTATAGACGTCCACTGCTGGACGAAGGTCTCCTGCATGGATCGCCACAAAACACGGTGTTGTGCCGTTTGTTTCCAGTGTTAGTTGAGAACACTGCACTCGAAATTGTTGCACATATACAGTCCAGTTAGGTCTAGAAAGAGGTCAACCGCCGAATCCAACTCGGATGGGTAGCGTTCGGGAAACTCCGCGACATCTTCTCGTCCAAAATCCTAATATACCTAATATCCAAGTGCCTAAAGACGAAAGTTTCGAACAGTGCGTGTGTTCACAGTGATGACTTACGGCTACTTGACTACTTAGATTTTATTACCAAAACTAGCTTTTGCTTCGCTAACGTTAAGTTCTCTTTCAAACCCAAGGGGGTGGACTTTAAAAAATCCCATCTTAGCGGATGCTAAGTCATAAAAGCTACCTGTACCTATTATGCCAGATGCGTTCAGAGGTTTGAGCTGCGCGTTGATAGATCAGTGAGTAATTTTTTATTTTTATATTATACTAGCAGATGCCCGCGACTTCGTCCGGGTGAAATAAGTTTTTTAAATTCCCACGGGAACTCCTCAATTTTTGGGGTAATATATAGCCTATGACACTCACAAATATTTCTATTGATACCTACCAGCATTTTCAAAATCGGTTCAGTAGATCCAGATCCCTCTACAACCTCACAAACTTTACCTCTTTATAATATTAGTATAGATTTAGATTAGGGGTAGGTAAGTACCTGTTCCTTGTGTTTCAGTCCAACTTTGGGTACCTACTAATGGTCCGTAAATACAATTGACCTACCTAGTTACCTTCATTTACTTTTGTTTTGTTAGAGTAAACAACTTTGAAATAAAGCAATTCAAGTTTTAGGAAGTCGCACAACTGTGAACCGGATACACGGAAACCTCAAACCGTTTTCTATTCAAATATTAGCTAGATGACCTGACCTAGCTTCATTCGGGTGGCCTTACACGTTACAAGAAACCTTATGTTCTACCAAAAACGTTGGAAATCTACATTGAACAAGGATCACGATAGATTTTAGAACAGGGCCCCAATCATGTAAGAATGTCCAATCAATCATTTAAGATTTTTGTCAAAGTAAAATAAACTATAAATGCATGGAATTAGAGCTCAATTTCGTCTGCCCATTCTTATACGTTTAGGGTATCGTACATACCTAAACGTATAAGAATGGGCAGACGAAATTGAGCTCTAATTTAATGCTGTTATGGTTTATTTACTTCGCCGCAGATTTTTAACGATTTCATCGGTCATCCTTACATGATTGGAGGGTTGGGGCTTACTATTATCGCTTAAAGTAATATTATTTTAATTAATGACATACCTTGACGTGCCTAAAATAAGGGTTATAATTCTGAAACAAGAGCGTCAACAAGATTAAAATAATACTGCTTTAAGCGAGAAAGCAAGGCGCCTGAAAAAAATTCACTTTCTCTATACTACAAAACTTACTAATACTTACAAAACTTAGGACACACGTGCAGGATCAAAGGCATTTGGTAGAGTTAGTGAATGACCTCGTGAGCCGTGAGGGTTCGTCAATCGTATGCAAATCGTCCCACATACTAATTGCGGCAGAGTCAATATTGGTTAGGAAATGAAACCAACCTCCTCTATATCAGATTACGTGTGAAATCGACGATGACTCCATTTGCTATATAAGCGTACTAGAGGACGCCCGCGACTTCGTTCGCGTGGCATAAGTTTTTTAATTCCCACAGGTACTCCTTCATTTCCGGGATAAAAGGATGCGTATGTCACTCTCCAGATCCTCAACTATACCTACCCATGCAAAAAATTACATCGATCCGTTGCTCTCTATTTAACGTCCTTGGGGATAAAATTTTCAAAAACTGAAACACGTACTTTTTTTATTTTAAACCAGAAGCCCAAATACCTACCAACTTTCATGGTTATAACTTGAGAAATGACGGACTTTCATACAAACTTTCACCCCCTATTTCACGCCCTTAGGGGTGGAATTTTGAAAAATCCTTCCTTAGTGAGCGCCTACGTCACAAAAGGAACCTACTGTCAAAATTTCAAGTTTCTAACCCCAGCGGTTTAGGCTGTGCGTTGATATATAAGTCAGTCAGTCAGTCAGGACTTTGAATTTTATTAATATAGATATGCAATTTAATAATTAATTTCGTAACCGGTGACATACTGCCATTCCCTAAAGCCTCAAAGCTCAAAGCGGATTTTAGAAAATGTTAGATTTATATGACGTAGGTACCTTGACGTCCCTATAATTAGGATTACAATTTCTTAAATTAATAAATTCTTCTTATTATTTCTGAATTTCCCTGGTCTGGCCTGGTGGGAGGCTTCGGTCGTGGCTAGTTACCACCCTACCGGCAAAGACGTGCCGCCAAGCGATTTAGCGTTCCGTACGATGCCGTGTAGAAACCGATTAGGGGTATGGGTTTAATATAACTGCCATGCCCCTAACAGGTTAGCCCGCTACCATCTTAGACTGCATCATCACTTACCATCAGGTGAGATCGCAGTCAAGGGCTAACTTGTAGTGGATAAAAAAAAAAACTGAAACAAAAATATTAAAATAATACGGCTTTATGCATAGGTATATAACTTATATGATATAAGCGATGGTAGTAAGCCCCCTGTAAGGAAGAACATCGCAAATTAGGCACAGGGTCAATTTCTGCAGGTATTTCCTATGCAACGTGTTCACGTACAATTTCTTGACAGAAACTCAGTAACGGTCTGACTCGGGACTCGATCCCGGGACCTCTCACCTCATTAAGTAATCATTTTCTGCCTCGCTGCTCTGCCCTTATATTAGACTAGCTGATGCCCGCGACTTCGTCCGCGTGGATATACCAAGTTTCACCGAAATAACTTGAGAAATGACGGACTTTTATACAAACTTTCAACCTCTATTTCACCCCTTTAGGGGTGGAATTTTGAAAAATTGTGAAACACGTACGTTTTCATTTCTAACCCGCTGCTCATATACCAAGTTTCATGGATATAACTTGAGAAATGAAGGACTTTCATACAAACTTTCAACCCCTATTTCACCCCTTCGGGGGTAAAATTTACGAAAACTGTGAAATACGTATTTCTTCATTTTTAACCGGTAGGTTGTATACCAAGTTTCATCGATATAACTTGAGAAATGAAGGACTTTCATACAAACTTTCAACCCCTATTTCACCCCTTAAAGGGTAAAATTTTGAAAAATTGTGAAACACGTATGTCTTCATTTTTAACCCGCAGCTCATATACCAAGTTTCATGGCTATAACTTGAGAAATGAAGGACTTTCATACAAACTTTCAACCCCTATTTCACCCCTTCGGGGGTAAAATTTACAAAAACTGTGAAACTTTTATTTCTTTATTTTCAATGAGTAGCTTGTATACCAAGTTTAATCGATATAACTTGAGAAATGACGGACTTTCATACAAACTTTCACCCCCTATTTCACCCCCTTAGGGGTGGAATTTTGAAAAACTGTGACACACGTACTTCTTTATTTTTTACCGTAAGCCAAAATAAAAAGTTTCGTTGATATAACTTGTAAAACATCTTGAGAAACGAAGGACTTTCATACCAACTTTCATCCCCTATTTCACCCTTTTGGGGGTCGAATTTTCAAAAACTGTGAAACACGTATGTCTCCATTTTCAACCTGCAGCTCATATATCAAGTTTCATGGCTATAACTTGAGAAATTAAGGACTTTCATACAAACTTTCAACCCCTATTTCACCCCTTCGGGGGTAGAATTTCGGGATAAAAAGTATCCTATGTCCTACCTCGTAGTATAGGCTCAAATCGTGCCAAGTTTCGTTTGAATTCATTCAGTAGTTTCGGCGTGATGCGCGGCCATGATACAGACAGACAGACAGACAGACAGACAGACAGACAGACAGACAGACAGACAGACAGACAGACAGACAGACAAAAATGAAAAAAATTACAGATTTGGCTTCAGTATCGAATAATGAGTGCCCTCCAAAAAAAATTTTCAAAATATCTTCAATGTACTGAATTGGACCTGTTACAGTTTTATTATAAGTACTAGCTGATGCCCGCGACTTCGTCCGCGTGGTTTAAGTTTTTCCGGTATAATTCCGTAAGCCTATGTCACTCTCCAGGTCCTCAACTATGTTCATGCAAAAAATCACGTTGACCCCTTGCTCTGTTGCGGCGTGATTGAAGGACAAACTCTCTATCTAACGTCCTTTGGAGATCGAATTTTTAAAAATGGTGAAACACGTACTTCTGCATATCTAACTCAAAGCCCAAATGCTAAGTTTCATGGCTATAACTTGAGAAATGAAGGTCTTTCATACAAACTTTCAACCCCTATTTTACCCCTTTGGGAGTGGAATTTTCAAAAACTGTGAAACACGTATACCTTAATTTTTTACCAGTAGTTTATATACTAAGTTTCATGGCTATAACTTGAGAAATTAAGGATTTTCATACAAACTCTCAACCCCTATTTCACCCCTTCGGGGGTGGAATTTTGAGAAACTGTGAAACACATATGTTTTCATTTTCAACCCGCAGCTCATATATCAAGTTTCATGGCTATAACTTGAGAAATTAAGGACTTTCATACAAACTTTCAAGCCCTTTTTCACCCCTTCGGGGGTAGAATTTCGGGATAAAAAGTATCCTATGTCCTACCTCGTAGTATGGGCTCAAATCGTGCCAAGTTTCGTTTGAATTCATTCAGTAGTTTCGGCGTGATGCGCGGCCAAGATACAGACAGACAGACAGACAGACAGACAGACAGACAGACAAAAATGAAAAAAATTACAGATTTGGCTTCAGTATCGAATAATGAGTGCCCTCCAAAAAAAATTTTCAAAATATCTTCAATGTACAGAATTGGACCTGTTACAGTTTTATTATAAGTATAGATAGTAATGGACATTGTTTAAAAAAAATACGACAGTCTGTTCGCGTTAAAAAAGTACCATCCAGGCTAAACCACGCCCTCCGACAATTAAGTTGCAAGAAATCAAAAATCTTCTGCTTTCTTGCAACTTCATTGGTCGGGCTTGGCGTGGCAGCCTGCCGACAATGATGAGTTACTATTTTCTTAACGCGAACAGAGTATAGGTACAAGCTAAGTAGTATGTAGTACAAGTGAAGAGGGCTTAGTACGCACGACCGAAGTTGCCGGCGCACGTGGGTAACCGTTTGCTATTTCACCTAACATTGTGTTAGAAAGTGCGTGTCGGGTGCGAGGCACGATGATTTTCACCGCAATCAAGCGCGCTTTTTGTAACGAAAGCGCAAGCGAAACCCGTTTGTTTGTTAAAACTACTAAATGTATGTTTACAAAGTAAAGTTATTTCAATTAATGAATAAATAAACTATGTTTCTTAATTGTTTTATAATTTTCATACTCCTAATCTTATTTATTTGCGCCCGAAGATGTCATCAATTTAGTGTGAAAATAGGAATCTTTCAAGGCTCGTAACTTTAAAATCAATATTTTTTTTCAATATTTTATGTATCAATAAACCTAGATAATGACGAGACAAATCGAAATATAACTTAGTTTTGAGCGTACAGTCAAATAAATATTATAAATGCGAAAGTTTGGATGGATGAATGTATGGATGTATGGATGTATGGATGTTTGTTACTCAATCACGCTCCAACAGCTGAACGGATCTGGATAAAATTTGGCACAGAGATAGATTATAGCCTGGAATAGCACATAGGCTACTTTTTATCCCGGAAAATTAAAGAGTTCCCGCGGGAACCGAAAAACCTCAATCCACGCGGACGAAGTCGCGGCAATCAGCTAGTATCAAATAATGTAGTAATTACGAGTTAATTACGAGTTAATTTTGTCGTCGTTGATCGCTATTAAAAATGTTTAACAGCAATCAACGGGACGACATAATAATTGCTAATATTTTTTTACAGGAACGCATAGTAAGTATAGCTTATAACGTCTTTGAAAGCTGATATCTAGAAAAAGTCCCATCCACATGCGTCAGTTTTTACGCTGTTTACATAGGTACTGCGCATACTTTAATACTGTACAAGAATCAGCTTTTCTAATTATCGTTCATTTTTGGTAACAATAAACCGTCTTTGAACGGCCATATTTAGCGAAAGGGCCATCCAAATGCAGGCAGACTGCAACTTTTGTGATCAGGGGAGAGCTATACATCCACCTAACACTGGATCAGCCTTTCTGGCGATGGTTACCAAAATTGCAGTTATCTCTTAGTCTATTATATTAAATCCATACCCCTATTCGGTTTCTACACGGCATCGTACCGGAACGCTGATTTGCTTGAAGGAACGTCTTTGCTAGTAGGGTGGTAACCAGCCACGGCCGAAGTCGCCCATCAGACTTGACAGAAACCACTGCACTTGCTTAGGAGGTACGAGTAGGTAGTTGATACCTACATTATATACCATCGTTCGATAAAGTTTGATACACTCCGCGAATTACTTCGCTAGTTGTTGGAATGTTGCGAACTTTCGATTGACATAGTTATGGGAGGAGAAGTGCTTCGTCATGGTTAGTTAGGTAGCTGTCAAAAGAAAATTCCTAGATCAAGGTACACTAATAGTTAGACTAGTTTTTCTATAGACTCGCAATACGTTTCAATTACTAAGTGGTAACGACCAATAGGTAAAATAAGGTACCTACATAGGACATTCCTATAAATGCAAAAGTGTGGCTGTCTGTCCATCCGTTAGTCCGGCCGTCCGTCTGTCTGTCTGTCTGGCCGTCCGTCTGTTTGTAATATTTTTACGACCTATCCGTTTACAAATTTGGCAAAAATATGAGGCATTTATAGCTTACTTACAAAAAGATACCGAAAAGAAACCTATAAATAAATATTAAAAATTATCTTTTTTAACCGACTTCCAAAAAAGGATGAGGTTCTCAATTCGGCGCGTATTTTTTTAAAAATGTATTTCGTATATTAAATACATTTTCGGTGCATACGCACCGCATCTCGCACTCGCACTCGCATCTCCGTGGTTTCTAAACCGATTTTTTCAGTGGTTAGAGGAAGCTCGCGAGGTGGTCTCATAAAAAATTCTGACTCCAAATCCTCAATCCTGATGCTGTAGGTGTACCGTAGTACATGAAAAATGATGAAATCCTCAAAACTAGGGAGTTAGGAAATTTTGATGGCGAATTCATATATGTAGTAGGTATCAAGTCACGTGTATACGATTCAACTTTGAGTCCCAACTCCTCAACCCTGATGCTGCAGGGTACAGAACTCCTTAAAAAAGCGATTTAGGATTTTTTTATGGTGAATTCATATTGTAAGTAATTTAATAATTTAATAATTTATTTATTTCTCAAATTACATTGGAGCCTTAAAAACTATTGAACGATAACAACTGCGTGTTTGAAACTGTGTTGCAGTTGCTAACGCCCACCTCCAGATTTACAATTTCATGAGAATTATATATTCTTCAACAACTTATGCAACAACTTCATACTTAAACCCAAGTGCCAAATCCTCAACTCTGATGCCGCGCAGGGTACTGCACTCCTAGTCCTAAGCCGAGGGGATTTAGAGTACACTAAAAAGTTAAAAATAAAAATAATATTTCCAAAAAACCGACTTCCAAAGCCGTTCCATAAGCAAAGTTGAGCCTGACGCGTCAACTTTGCTTACACAGTGTGTAGAAATCAAAATTATTTATTACTTTACAGTGGCTTTGGAAGTCGGTTTTTTGGAAAGAATTTTTATCTCTAAAACATATCATTTCTAGGTGAAGTATGAGGTATCTAGTAGGTACTTATATACTATTAAATACTGAATTACCTACAACGAAATGAATATCTGTGATAATAAGTATAATGAATTTCATACGTCGCGTCGTACAAGACTGGACAAAAAATATGTAAGCTGTTTTCAACAATGATGTTCTAAAAGATTTTTCATTAAAGCTATCTGCTTTAAGCTTATAGGTTTTTCATTCAGGTACGTTTTTTATTTTCCTTTAGGAGCTATATTGGTATTTGTTAACGATTGTCAACAATACGAAAGGGCGCAGGCCAGTTTTACGGCTCTCAGCAAAACGATCGCATTAATATAATGGGGCTTTCACATTGGCGTAACGAACGCGCAAGAAACGCGAGCTTAAAGTGCAGGAGCCTTTTGTAAGTCTCCTTTAACTATCTGTAAGCTTTTAACAGCCTAACTGTTTAACAGATTTTTACGAAATTTTGTACAGATATACCTACTTTGCATCTCGGGGCTGCTTCTGAGTCTAAAAAATCAAATAGTTTATATGTGATTTTCTCAAAACAGAAATCGGTTAAAAATATGCACGTTATCATAAAACAATGAATACGATATGAATTAAGGGATGTAACGTTAGTGGAATCACCAATGCGTTAGCGTCGTTTTATTCTCAACATGAAAATAAAATCAAAGTTTACTTTTGCATACATCTATAGAAGCCAGTACCCAGTAATGTCAGTCGGCCGGTAGGATGGCGCGCGTTTACCAATGTGTATGCTCCTTAAGACTCGTAGAATGAAAAAAGGTCGATAGGCTTTCATCGGTCTATTACTCGATTGTATAAAAGTTAATAAGAAGTTTTCGTTTTATCTAAAATAAATATTGTACGTTTTCCCGTTCGACGATTGGTAATAGCCTAGTGGTTCAAATCAGATAGATACTCGTATATTGCCAAATTATGGTTAAATCAGAATCTGATGGAGAATGAATAAAGAATGGAAAATCAGAACTCTTTATTGCCACACTTATCATATCAGAACTAAATTATAAACAAACAACAGAAAATAACGTGTGCGCAAGGGAGGTCTTAACAATGAAAGTGTTCTCCTCCAGACAACCCGTTTCTTAAAGAGCTTTAGAAAGGAGCGGGAAAGTGCAACAATATTGGTGAAGAACAATTTAATTAAACTATACATACCATTATTACATAAATAACGAAACATAAATAAATAAATAAATATAAGTTATAACAGTATATTATAAATCAGTTTAGCAGATGGGCTGTGAAACGGTATCAGTCAGACAGAAGGCACACTTTCGAATTTATAATATTAGTACCTATGGATTATGTGTTTACCACTGATGCAGGGAGGCATCTGGTATATTACCTACGTTAATTAATGTTGAATCAGAAATAGGTTACGAGCTTGCAGTCCAAGTTGCTATCGCGGGCCTGTCAATACTTCAACACCCGTCTCAGTTCGAATACTAGCTATTACTAACTTTAATTAAACAAACGAAGGCAATGTAATTATATGATATCAACTAGGTCTTTCGCTCATGTTAAGTTCAATTACCAAACCGCAAATTTACCTTCTTAGAGATTAATTTTCTAAAATCCTTTCTTATCGTACAATCGTTCAGTTGATAGATCAGTCAGTCACCTTTTCCAATTAGCTCGTAGCTTGTCTTTATTCACGTGGAAGGATCTGGGAGCCTACCACCCAACGTCTACCATCACGAAAAAAAATATGTCCTCATGACAGTACCCTTACTCTGAGATTGATCGAATTTAAAATACGGTCTCACTAAGTGAGGTGAATTACATTTGCATCAAACTAAAATGAATCTTAATCTTATTAATTTAGAGCTCAATTTCGTGTATGCATTCACAGCTAGCGCTCCAAACGATACGTTTCGAAATTTGAATCGGTTGCACTGAATTTGTGGCTTTAAATCAAGAGTTTTTGGGTCCATTTTAGTTTGACGCAAATGTGATTCACCTCACTTAGTGAGACCGTATTTTAAATTCGATCAATCTCAGAGTAAGGGTACAGAGTAAATAATTCGGCGGTGAAAGTGTTTCACCCCCTGCCTCGGAGAGCACGTAGCCGTTGCAACGGCTACGTGCTACGTGCTACGCGTCGGTCCTGCACCTAATCTCTCTCTGGTCGTGTCGGATTTATATAGTCCCATCAGACTATGAGAGTCAGGGTATAGTGAGTGCATCTGGGTTTGCGCACACACTTGTGCAGTACAATATTTCCCGAGTAGATGGCTGTTATTCTGTACCCTTACTCTGAGATTGATCGAATTTAAAATACGGTCTCACTAAGTGAGGTGAATCACATTTGAGTCAAACTAAAATGGACCCAAAAACTCTTGATTTAAAGCCACAAATTCAGTGCAACCGATTCAAATTTCGAAACGTATCGTTTGGAGCGCTAGCTGTGAATGCATACACGAAATTGAGCTCTAAATTAATAAGATTAAGATTCATTTTAGTTTGATGCATATGTAATTCACCTCACTTAGTGAGACCGTATTTTAAATTCGATCAATCTCAGAGTAAGGGTACCGTACTATTAAGTATTCTGTGCCTACGAGTATAGGTATACCGTATAGGTATCTCCTACTTCCATGATGTGTTCTACAGTTCTATCAAAATGTCACATCCCCGCCTAGCTCTACATAAGTATAACTACAAGTCCGAATTTCCTCCTCTGGCACAATAAAAAAATTAAATTATTGCTGTGTAATATTTTAATAATATTATATTCAATATTCATTTGAAAACAGGTGACAAAAGAACACGAGAAAAGCAAAAACCTCCAAACGAATGAAATCCAATTTCATCACACGTGGAATTTTTGTGGAAAATACTTTGTACCTGTTGCGGTTTCAGTCCAATAAACAAGTGTTAGAAAGCTTATTAGCATACGAGTATATATTAAAATCTGAATAACTTATTATTGAGGTATATTTTGAACGTAATATTAGTGTATAGTTATCGTCAATGAATATCGGTCGGTGATCTGACAGTAACTAGGGGCCCTCCATCTATCGCGGGGCCCTATACGCACTTGCCCAGAATGCCCAGTGGGAAAAGAAGGCCTGTAACTATCTGAAGCCCAATCTCCATTCTTTCATGTAGGATAGCCTTGTGTCTCTCATGATACTTGACTCTACCACCGCGCCGGTTCGGAATATTTCGGTTTTCAATTGAAAATATTTGGACATAGTTAAACCAGGAGAGTGACAAAGGCTACTTTTATCCCGGAAAATAAATGAATTACCCTGGGATTTTGAAGAAAACCTGAATTCACATGGACGAATTCGCGGGCATCATATTTATATAGTTATGTATGAATAATGAACCCATCATGTCGTATGCTAATTTGCTCGTCACTGAATACATTAAAATACATTATTTTCTGCATTAATTATTGTGCAACGTGTAATTAAACGTGTCTCGTGCATTTTTATTTTGTAAATCGTGGAAAATAAAATGTCTGAAATCGATTCGATTTGAGATTTTGCGTGTTACATACTTTGTTTATTCTTTACTTTCTATAAAATATTGTAAACAATGTGATTCATATTTAAAGTTATTTACCTAAGATGAAGATTTAAAATCTATACTAATATTATAAATGCGAAAGTTTGGATGGATAGATGGATGTAATGATGGATGGATGTATGGATGGATGGATGGATGGATGTATTTATGGATGGATGGATGTATGGATGGATGGATGTTTGTTACTCAATCACGCCAGAACGGCTTGACGGATCTGGATGAAATTTGGCACAGAGATAGATTATAGCCTAGAATAACACAAAGGCTACTTTTATCCCGGAAAATTAAAGAGATCCGCAGGAACCAAATAAACCTCGATCCACGCGAACGAAGTCGCGGGCCAGCTGGTATAATTGACCGAGCGAAGCGAAGGTCTCCGAGTCTACTTGAGTGAATTTGCACTTGTCCGTCCGTCCGTCCGTCCGTCCGTCTGTCAGAGCATTATAACTTCTGAATTACTGAACGTAATTACTTCAAATTTAAATATAATATTATGTAAACCGATGGCCTCCCGAATATGGCTTAAAAAGTTATAAAAATCTTAATATTATAAGGAAACGAAATTATTTAATTTTTAATGTGCCTCAGTATTATTAACAGAACTTCACAATTATGTCAATAGATGGCGCTCTGTAAAAGATTATGGATACCGCGAGGTTTCAGTGCGGGGCGAACCACTAGTATAATATGGCGAATTAAGCTTCTTTTTTCCTTGAATACCTACTTGTGTGTGTTTACTCACTCGTAACAACTGAAAGTATACTTTACGATTCAAGTCTCATCATTTTGTTGTTAGAGGTTGTTTCGAGTGTACTCCCAAGGGTCCACATTAAAGCAAGCTCGCAAAGAGAAATAAAATGTTCACCTTTATTTTCTCGTGTGTTTAAAACCGTTTATCTTATTTCTAGTTTTTGTGTGGGAGTAAACACGCTACATTACATCGTTTTTGTACAATGGATTTTTTTAACCTGTGATCTCATAAGTACTTTGTTTTCGTAAGAGGGCTGTCCCATGTTCAATCCTCCGTCATTTCCATTTCACTTTAGTCTAATTAATTACTAGAAGCTGCCCACGACTTCGTACGAGTGGATTTAGGTTTAATTTAATTTATTTATTTGCTCAGATTGAACATTTATAGGTGTTATATAATATTTTAATAATATTATTATATGGATCTATTCATATAATATTAAGCATCTTCTAGGCTAGCGCGCTCCAACCTAGACCTCATCATTGCTTTGTAATAAGCATGATTGTCGTCAAGCGCAAGCTTATTCATTGATAAAAAAAATAGACGATAACAATGAAAAAAAAACACATTTCTAGACCTACTTATATCTATTCCAACAAAGCATTGTTCTTACTTACTTATTATTATTTAATTTTAATTTTCTTCATTACTAACTATAAAGTTTCTGTTAATAAACATTCTCTTTAATAAAGTTTTTTTTTTTTTAAATAGGTACTGTAAGAACGTTTTGATTTTCCGGGGTAACAATTGCAGCATATTAAGTCAGCAGTCATGATGAAATCCTTCAGCTAGGACGACGCAAAGACAAAATCATAGTTGAAACGCATTTGTGCATACTTAATTATTAGTGTCTACTCAACGTAGGTACATACTTTTTGAACGTCAATTGTTGAATTTAATAAAAAAGAGTTACGTTATCTTAAAACTAAAACTACTTACGAGGGTTAAAGAAGGACAACGTAATCAACGAACGTAATATACCAGGTAGAAACTATGGAAATCAATTTTGGACTGCCGTAAAGTCTTCTTTTCTTTAGTCGATAACTCGATAGAAAATAGGTACTTTAGACGATTTCTTAGGCGCATAATATAACTTTGCTGAGCTATGTAACTAGGTTCATTCTTCTGTGATTTTTGTCTAGGACCTGAATAATCATCAAATAAAAATGAAGGTTTTATAAAAGTACGTTAAAGTAAGCCTATACGTTTCCAGTTTCCTCCAAAAAGGTCGTCTTTATTGCTAGGGTTCACGCAAGCGTCCACACTTTCCTCACGTAATGACTAGGTTTGTGAATAGAATTGTAACGACGTACCTTTTACACCATTCGTTTTAACTATCTTTAGTTTACCTGCTACCCCTCTCTGGCCTCATCCACTAATTCACTAAACGGTTAATAACCCGCGTGCGTTACTTTTGTAATATTGCCTACTAGAATATTGTTTTGTATGGGGGTGGCGAGTAGGAAGTCGAAAATATAATCGTAATTATAGCTTTTTCTTTTATTGCAGAGGTATAGTTTTTTTGCAACAACCTAAACTAATATTAAAAAAACCGGCCAAGTGCGAGTCGGACTCGCGCACCGAGGGTTCCGTACAAACCTGTAGTAAGTTTTAAATTATTAAAAAAAAACTACTTACTAGATCTCGTTCAAACCAATTTTCGGTGGAAGTTTGCATGATAATGTACATCATATATTTTTTTTAGTTTTATCATTCTCTTATTTTAGAAGTTACAGGGGGGGGACACACATTTACCACTTTGGAAATGTCTCTCGTGCAAACTATTCAGTTTAGAAAAGAATGATATTAGAAACCTCAATATCATTTTTGAAGACCTATCCATAGATACCCCACACGTATGGGTTTGATGAAAAAAAATTTTTTGAGTTTCAGTTCTAAGTATGGGGACCCCCAAAATTTATTGTTTTTTTTCTAGTTTTGTGTGAAAATCTTAATGCGGTTCACAGAATACATCTACTTACCAAGTTTCAATAGTATAGCTCTTATAGTTTCGGAAAAAAGTGGCTGTGACATACGGACGGACACACAGACAGACAGACAGACAGACAGACAGACAGACATGACGAATCTTTAAGGGTTCCGTTTTTGCCAAATTTGCCTACGGAACCCTAAAAATGCGCGTTTGTCCTTTAAATAACGCCGCATCAGAGGCGCTTAAGGAGAGTGTTATAGGCTAGTTTTCATCCAGGAAAATCAAAGAGATCCATCGGGATTTTAGGGTAAATCTACGCAGATGCAATCATGGGCATCATCTACTACCTCATCATGTAATACTAGTAGTAAAAAAAAAAATTCGAAGCCAGATATAATCGAACTAACGATGCACGGCATGTAGCCAAGCACCATACAATTTCTAAACGCCGAGCCTCATGTAACATAATATGGTCAATGGTGCCCTCTGAACAGAGAATTGCTGCTGGAAAATACCTACTATAAATGTACGACATTTAAGACATTTCCAGCCAAGAATAAAGTAGATTAATGAGAGGTTGGGATAATAATGTGGTAGCCTGTAGCTACCTACTTATATAGTCCTCGAGCGCGCGTGGTTCATTGATTGTGAATTGTTCCTGAAGACATCCATATTCGAAATAATTTTATGAGAAGGAAGTACCTCTAGCTACGTGATGGCGCATTCAACTGACTGATTGGACTGATTGGAAAAAAAAAATCTTCCTATTGTCACAGATTTTAAAATGTAGGTACTTCCTATTGTTACGATTGAGCCATATCACTTGCACCCGTACAGAGTCTCTGAGAGATCGCTCTATCTATGTGATAAAGCCTCCAAAATGCATAAAATATTAAAAAAAACTATTTTTAAGGGTAGATATCTCCCCTTACATGTTAAGCGGGAATGAATTGTTTTCTGATCTATCCCATAGTGTTGGTGTTTAAAAATATTGCGGTCGTGGGAAAATCATTTTTCGATTCAGGGATATGTTTGCCAAATATTAAGCTTCGTTCGTTCGTTCGTTCGTCGTCAATCGATGGACGTCCACTGCTGGACATAGGTCTCCTGTAGGGTCCTCCACAAGCCACGGTCTTGCGTCGCCTGGGTCTATGCGACTCCCTGCGACTCGCTTGATGTCGTCTATCCATCCGACAGACGACATCAAGCATCTGCCATATTTTAATGCTAAGAAATGTATGTTAGAGTCCAAAGTCGTCGTCCCCCCCCCTCTACCAGCTAAACAGTTGATTCTGGATGTTCCCTGGAATGAATCTCCGACCACCAGGAGGTGTACCACCGGGCGTCTATACCACTAGGCTATGACTGCAATACATACTCGTACATTAGTAAGAGTATAACATGATCAGCGGTATTTACTGCTTTATCCTACCTACAAGCATAAACAAGCTTGAAAATGGTGTAAATTTCCACCCCATTGAAGCCATTTCTACCCGAGGGCTTTTAAAACGAGTTGGGGAAATAACTTAGAAAGTTACCGGGGCCTTGTCACAGCGTAAAATAATCCCGGGCCACGCTCTCATTATAGCTAACTTGGTAGAGCTTTTACGTGTACCTAACTGAAACGGATAAATTAAAATAACTTTTATATCTGTTGTCTCTCTTACCTCTACGCACCTCACTTTTTTTTTTAATCCTCTACAAGTTAGCCCTTGACTGCGATCTCACCTGATGGTAACTGATGATGCAGTCTAAGATGGTAGGTAGCGGGCTAACCTGTTAGGGGTATTGCAGTTATATTAAACCCATACCCCTAGTCGGTTTCTACCACGGCATCGTACCGGAACGCTAAATCGCTTGGCGGTACGTCTTTGCCGGTAGGGTGGTAACTAGCCACGGCCGAAGCCTCCCACCAGACCAGACCAGAGAAAATTCAGTTTTTTTCTTTTTTCTTTTTAGAACAAAGTTCTTTATGGCGGGAACAAAAGCGTCGACCTAGACTGGAAAAATTGTTCCTGATTGAATCCACGCGGACGAAGTCGCGAGCCTCGTCTACTTTATTATTATAATCATAAAAATCACTCAAGCTAAATAAGTAACTATATTATTATAATCACTTACATATTATAACTAACATAAATACAACTGGCAATATATTTTTTTAATTTCCGAATTCCTTAATATTATGCTAATGAAAAACGAACTGTTACATAATATTCACCTTGCCCATTGGTATTTAATGTATTCGTTTTACTTTTAACAATGGTTCTGAAATAACATTTTTTCTCTTTGCATAATATTATTCTGTTTGTAAAAGCGAAAATAATAGATAACATCTGGCTTCATTAGGAGAGTAGCCAAATATATGCACCGCACATTTCTACCCAAAAGAGGCGTACCTACTTATTTACTTTTTTTTAATGGCCAGAAAATCATGCCGCGGCAGCTATTTGCTTTTAAAATGTTTGTGTGAGTTTCGAGTTTATTCTTTTAGGATTGAAGATCTATTATACCTTTATGATTGAAGGACTTTGGCCAGCTTTTCCATTATCCGGGCATCCGAGTTTCGAAATACGAATCAGGCACATAATAATTATATCTTTCTCTTCGAACTTTATTATATACATAATCAATGTACCTAATATTATACTGACGTAATAGTGTGATTAGTGGCCGAAATGGTTTTACATGAAATAAATACATTCCACTTCATTTCTTCTAGAATAGATTTCATTTTGAATGATGATGATGATGATTAATCAACGCAAAAACCATTCTATCGTTTCGTTAAATCAATCATTGTATACATGCATCAGAGTTGATTAATCTTTTATAATCGAATTTTTCGTTCGATGCAGGCGTACTTAGTATGAAATTACTGCAGCCTGGTAAAATCTGATGGGTACTAATAACTGACCTTTTTGTATGACTTTAACCCTTTTTTAGGGTTCTGTAGCCAAATGGCAAAAAACGGAACCCTTATAGATTCGTCATGTCTGTCTGTCTGTCTGTCTGTCTGTCCGTCCGTATGTCACAGCCACTTTTTTCCGCAACTATAAGAACTATACTGTTGAAACTTGGTAAGTAGATGTATTAAGTGAACCGCATTAAGATTTTCACACAAAAATAGAAAGAAAACAATAAATTTTGGGGGTTCCCCATACTTAGAACTGAAAGTCAAAATTTTTTTTTCATTAAACCCATACGTGTGTGGTATCGATGGATAGATAGGTCTTTAAAAATGATACTGAGGTTTCAAAAATCATTTTTTTCTAAACTGAATAGTTTGCGCGAGAGACACTTCCAAAGTGGTAAAATGTGTGTCCCCCACCCTGTAACTTCTAAAATAAGAGAATGATAAAACTAAAAAAAATATATGATGTACGTTACCATGCAAACTTCCACCGAAAATTGGTTTGAACGAGATCTAGTAAGTAGTTTTTTTTTAATAATTAAAAACTTACTACGTCTGTACGGAACCCTCGGTGCGCGAGTCCGACTCGCACTTGGCCGGTTTTTTAAAGCTGAAAAGCTGTAGGTATTGAAATTCGATTACGATTTTATACAACATAAAATCATTATCAGTAGGTACCTTCTTTTGAAGTTTATTATAAAGGTACCTATTTTATTCTATTTATTTAAAAACTAGATTATGCCTGCGACTTCTTTCATATTATGGATTCAGGTTATTAAAAAATCCCGTGGGAACTCTTTTAAAAATAGCCTATAACCCAGGAATGGGATGCCCTATCTATTAAATTACCTAATTCTGAACGAAATTGCATCAAAATCGGTTGAAAAGATAGGCTGTGAAAGCGTAGCAGACAGACAGACATAGGATATAAGTAATATACCTACAGACTAATAAGTAATATACCTACAGCACTTGGGAGAATTTGCATTTGTTCATCTATCCGTCCGTCCTTCCATCTATGCGTCTGTCAGAGCCTTAGAGCTTCTGTCAACGTAAATAATTAAAACTTGCTTGAACGGTGTGTGAAATCTGCCAATCCATAGTTGACTGGACAGCGTGGTGAACTATGGCCATAACCGGCTCGTTCTGAGAGCAAACTCGAGCTCAGTAGTGACCTTTTTTTTTTGGTATCGGGGGGGAAATCTTCATAAGATACCTGATTTCTTGCAGGAGAAATCAGGTAATGTGAGATTTACTCACTAAAACCCCCTCGGTGGTCAGTGGTCACCCTCAGCGCTGTGTTGGGAAGCTCCGAGATCTCAAAATATGAACGCATCGGAGCGTCAGTAGTGATCCTAACGGGCTTAAAAGGTGGTAATGGTGGTGGAAGCTAATAAAAGCTAAAAAAAACTAATCAATATGAGGGTGACGTAAAAACGCTCCTCTTCGGCCTTGCAATCTGCTAACTGAAGCAATGATAAATAGCAGTCGTCTCAACAATCATTTATCAAATTAACATCTGGGGGCTACTACCATCGCTTAAAGCAGTATTATTTGAAAATGACAGTTTTACATCACGTACCTTGACGTCTCTAAAATAAGGATTGTAATTTTAAGACACGAACGTCAACAATATTAAAACAATACGGATTTGAGCGATGTCAGTATGCCCCTGAATGTGGGACATAAATTACACCGCGACATTTTGCTACCCTTTTTTATGTCGCGTTTTTACATAAGTATGTAGGGCATAATATATCAGCTCTTATCTACTTATGTCATTCTTTGAGAGTATTATAAAGAACTCTCGGGAGGGTAAGTACCAGTTCATTTTATATTGAAACACACTCTTTCACTGTTGAGATATTTTTACCCGTCTGCACAGGGTTAAGTGTTCATCAGTCTATATAAGTACATAATATGTTTGTTTGTTCCTTGCAGGAAAGCTACGGCCTTAACGCGTGCACCGATTTTGATGATTCTTGCACCAGAAGATGCCCAATATAGCTTCCGAGTATCAATATGAAAGCCGAATTATTAATTGTTGTCGCCTAAATATTGAACGAAATAATATTATGTATAGGTAGTTTGTTCAATCAGCGAAGACGCACCCCACTCCTTTTTATTGTGATGATTGCGCCATTTAGCATGTAAAATGAAAAAAATATTGGTAAAGCATGTACCTTATAATGACCATAAAACACACGACTATTATATAATAATAATGCATCTTAAGTATGTAGTAGTGTATGTCTTGAGACGAAAAATAGTGGGGCGCGTCTTCGTGGCATGAACTATCTATATCGGATATCGGATCGTATATCGGATCGTCCAGCGGTCGTACGACATCATCATCTCATGTCGTAGATTCAGTACCGATTGGTCAAGTAACAGGGTATGGAGGCGCAACAGATCATGAAACCAACGCTGGTTACATTTGTTACTTTTGTCAGTATCGGAACACTTATCAATAGCAACAAATACCACATTACTTGTTTTATTAATAAAGTGAGGATATTATATAATATATTATTTTGCTTTGATATATAATAGTTATCAAAAAACATAATATTATAAACTTTATCCTGAAAACTCTTGACCTTGACCTGACGCTTGGTTTTAGTCCCACTACAACCCATTAACGTCCCACTGCTGAGCACAGGCCTCCACTCTCATAGGAGAGTGGGAATTAGAGCTTACACCCACCACGCTGCTCCAATGCGGGTTGGCGGGCTTTAACGACTATTATCATGTTAGTGATAATAACCGGGACCGACGGCTTAACGTGCTCTCCGAGGCACGGGGGTGAAACACCACCAACTTCCTAACTCCGGGCTAGTACTGAGAATTTCTAGACAGAAAAACCCAATACTTAATTATGGCCCGACCCGGGACTCGAACCCGGGACCTCGTCGGCCGCAGTTGAACATGCTAACCATTAGACCAACGAGGCAGTGGCTTTAGTACCTACCCAGAATTCCCCATCACGATTAACTCCTAGCCACAGAATATAATATTTATAGTACTACACGTATGTCCTAGCTAGGCGAGAGAATTCAGTTCAGTCTGAAATAAATGGGTTTTCCACAAAGTTTTTCAATATATCCACATAGTACATCGAAATAGAAGTATAGGTACTAAAATTCTACATCAATGACATCGTATGTTGAGCCTTTGAAGCTTAAAAATTCCATCAGTACCATGACAACTTATAAGGGGTAAATATAATAATACCAAATACTGAACAACTTTTCAAATAAATAAAAAAACCGGCCAAGTGCGAGTCGGACTCGCGCACCGAGGGTTCCGTACAAACCTGTAGTAAGTTTTAAATTATTAAAAAAAACTACTTACTAGATCTCGTTCAAACCAATTTTCGGTGGAAGTTTGCATGATAATGTACATCATATATTTTTTTTTAGTTTTATCATTCTCTTATTTTAGAAGTTACAGGGGGGGGGGGGGGGGGGGGGACACGCATTTTACCACTTTGGAAGTGTCTCTCGTGCAAACTATTCAGTTTAGAAAAAAATGATATTAGAAACCTCAATATCATTTTTGAAGACCTATCCATAGATACCCCACACGTATGGGTTTGATGAAAAAAAATTTTTTGAGTTTCAGTTCTAAGTATGGGGACCCCCAAAATTTATTGTTTTTTTTCTAGTTTTGTGTGAAAATCTTACTGCGGTTCACAGAATACATCTACTTACCAAGTTTCAACAGTATAGTTCTTATAGTTTCGGAAAAAAGTGACTGTGACATACGGACGGACACACAGACAGACAGACATGACGAATCTATAAGGGTTCCGTTTTTGCCAAATTTGGCTACGGAACCCTAATAAAAATCGGCATTACTCTATGCCACCCACTATCAGCGGATAAGACGTCATCATCTACATCGATCGAAAGCTGCCACAGAGCTAAAAAATGTCTAGAGTGTACAGTACCTTCAAGAGCTTACTCTCGAGCGTAGAGCCAACTCACTGTATAATATAATCGACCCCTCCCACGCATTTAAAGGTACGTTGGTCGTTGACGCGATCGAACTTGTTGTTACCGCAAGAGAAAATACACTAGGTAAGTAGGTAGGTACTTACTATTTTTTAATTTTAATAATATAAACATTTAATTTTAATCTTATACCTTAGATTACCTTACGTAAATACATGAGTCATTTATAGTTACACAAAAGGGATGATGCCTATATCAAAAATAAATTATTTCAAACTGATTATTAAATAGCGGGTTTTCCAAACTGCCTCGTTGGTCTAGTAGTTGGCATGTTCGACTGCGGCTGTAGAAGTCCCGGGTTCGAGTCCCGGATCGGGCCATAATTGAGTATTGGGTTTTTCTGACTAGAAATTCTCAGTACTAGCCCGGAGTTAAAATTTGTAAAAGCTTGAAAAATTAGCCCATAGAGTGAAACTCTAATGTCAGTGCCCTTAGAGTGATTTCGTTATCTTTAACACATTGACCCTACCTGGGCTACTCTGCCCAAGCACTTTCGTACGTTCGTAGCGCGTCGGTGTCGGTGATTGTACCTATTTTTTTGGGCAATTTGTTTATTCAAATAAACTTTACAAGTCCTTTGGAATCATCAAACGAATAATCAACCACTGGCTCTGAATTAAAGATCTTGCCACAATTTGCATACAGGGTTAGAATTTTAAACTTTTTTAAAGCTATCCGGAAAATTTACCACTAAAGTTTTAAATAAAACGGTGATAAATCGTCTTGTAGATGCATTAGAACTCAACGCGAATAGATCGTTCGTTCTTTCATTTATAATTGTCAGGAAAACGCCTTGCCATGAGAACAACCTGCAAGTAAAAGGAGAAATATGTGTTGTTATAGATTGGTTTTGTCTGAATAAGAGAAGAACACAGAAGCAACTTGTCGCACGGCAAAAAGTCGTGTTTGAACTGCCATTACATACCGTCGCTCGATAAAATGTGGAGCATTTCGACAGCCATCGACTGTTTTTAAATCCAAGCTTTCGTCTAAACCTTGCCGGTTTTCGGATCACTAGGTTCACAAGAATTCAGCAGCCTGAAAAAATCTCCTTTGCTCCGAAAAATAACTACATTTAACTACTGTCTGTAAAATTTAAAATTTTCTTATGTATCATCAGGTTTGACGTTTGATACAACGATAGCTTGCAACTTAAAAAGTGCTTCGAAGTATTTGAAGCAAGTTCTGAGGCCATTTTATACTCGTATCTCCAAAAATCACAGCGTTGCTTAAAATCGCATGAGAACTTTTGAAAAAAAGCCTAAATTCACGCGCACGAATTCAAGTAAGTACCTAATATAAGAATGGGTTTGGCAATGATATGATATTACACACAGATATTAGTTATAATATATTGAGCAACTTTTGCTTGCTAACGGCAAAAGTATAAGGGTTCCTTGTTGACTACGGAACCCTAAAAATAAAAAGTCGTATATGTGGATAATCCTAATACTAAGGCTGGATACACATTACAGTGCTGGACACGTACATGTTTGTGGTCTGCAGAATAATAGTCGAGATACCAAAATTGGATCGAGGATAGATCCGAGGCTGTTCTGAGAACCTTTAAGGGTTTGTCGGTCGTCCCTTGATATAATTTTATATGGAGTAATGTTTAGTACCCTTGTTCGTCACTCCGAAGTGTTATTATAAACACGACCCGAAAAACGATAACAATGACACTGTTTTCGGAATATTTTATGATGGAGTGAAAATGTAAATGCCTGTGTTTTGTACCATTATAATAATTAAGGACGTTTATTCAATTAAATTCAATATTTATATAACCAAATTAGGCACACAGTACTCTTAATGACGTCCAATAACTTATAAAACATGATTGTGATACTTAATCAAAAACAACTACACATAATAAATTATATTTTTAAACGATCAAAATCCATAATTAATATTATTATACGCGAAAGTGTGTTTGTCTGTCTGTCTGCTACGCTTTCCTGGCCCATCCTTTCAACCGATTTGGATGAAATTTGGTACAGAGGTAAGTTTTATCCCGGGGAAGGACAAGCTTTTAATCTCGGAAAATAACGATTCCGCGGGAATCAAAAAACCTTAATCCACACGGACCGAGTCGTGGCCGTATGCATGCGTTCACGTGAGCTACGTTAATGCGTAGCAGACAGACGGATAGACAGACACTAGACAGATATACTTTCGCATTTATCAAATATAAATATTATATATGCGAAAGTTTGGATGGATGTATGGATGTATGTTTGTTACTCAATCACGCCCCAACGGCTGAACGGATCTGGATGAAATTTGGCACAGAGATAGATTATAGTCTGGAATAACACATAGGCTACTTTTTATCCCGGAAAATTAAGGAGTTCCCGCGGGAAACGAAAAACCTCGATCCACGCGGACGAAGTCGCGGGCATCAGCTAGTATTAGTATATATGGAAGTACTTAATAGTTTGTCAAACTTATCTGGTGAAACACCGCCAACTTCCTAACTCCGGGCTAGTATTGAGAATTTCTAGTAGGAAAAACCCAATACTTAATTATAGGCCGACCCGGGACTCGAACCCGGGACCTCGTCGACCGCAGTCAAACATGCTAACCACTAGGTGACTAGACCAACGAGGCAGCACTAGGCAAACAGGCATACAAATTACTAATTAGTTCCAATTTTCGCCACCGGGCCAGATTCGTTGGAATAAACCTAGTTACCCACATCCACCGGGAGTAGACAGATTTGCATCAGTGCTAGGTATCAGTTCATTCCCTTAATAAATGAGACACGCTTAGAAAGACAGAAAGAAAGAGATTCAATTTATTTTCGTCCGCGCTCAGATATCCGTCGTGTGATTTAGCCCTTATCTAGTGAGTGAATTGAAAAATGTAACATTGCATTCCTAAGAAAAGGTGGGGAAATAATGGATGGTCCGGGCACCTCTACACAATCCTACACCGGATGAAAAAGGGACATTTCTTTTTATTCTACTGCATAGCCTAATAATATCACCTGGTGGTAAGTGATGATGCAGTTTAAGATCCATCTCAGACGACTGCATCATCGCTTACCATCAGGTGAGATCGCAGTCAAGGGCTAACTTGTAGTAAAAAAAAAAAACGCAAACACAATATTGTAGGAATCGAAGTTATTTTCGCAATTGGCACAAACTCTCTGTATTCTGAGGGCACAAAGCGTTTTCCTTATTTATGCAAATAGAATTCACTGTATTTACAGTTTACACGTCTTAGTGGAAATCTTTCTGCAAAATACGACGATATCTCGCCATTTTCACTTCCGAGTCTGTGTAATACCTTTTATGTGTTTAGGAATCGATTTTAGTTAACTCATTTTGGCGTAAATAATCGTAATATCTACATTTTAACAAGCAGTAAGTTTGCCTACGGAAACGAAACAAAACGAAAATTCAGAGACTCCCACTTTTTTGGATGTAGCATCCGTAATATCGATTACGTGTAGGTAAAATATAGCCTACTAGCTGAAGCTCGCGACCTTATCCGCGTTGTTTAAGTTTTTTTGATTCCCGCGGGAACTCCTTTATTTTCCGGGATAAAAAGTACCTACTCCTATGTCACTCTCCACATCCTCAAATATACCCATGCCAAAAATCACGTAGATCCGTTTCTCCGTTGCGGCGTGATTGAAGGACAAACCAACAAACAAGCACACTTTCGCATTTATAATATTAGTATGAAGTATGATGCTCCTTTCGTTGACGTATGACGTATGACGATCTTCTATTCGGGATCCGATCATCTATAGGTTGATGGTACTGCGAACAATGGGCAATATTCAATAATATTTACAAGTTTTAGTGGAAATCTTCCTGCAAATGTATCTTATATTTAAAATATTGGATAGAAGTAGGCGTTACTTTGCGGAAGTCCATGATATTGAAAAAACTAGAAATTTATAGCGGATTATAGCGAATTAAATTTCTAGTTTTTTCAATCTTATATTTAGAAACTAGCGGACGCCCGCGACTTTGTTCGCGTGGCATAAATTTTAATTCCCACAGAAACTCCTTAATTTTCCGGGAAAAGCTTATGTCACTCTCCAGGTCCTCATCTATACCCGTGCAAAAAATCACGTTAATCCGTTGCTCTGTTGCGGCGTGAGTGAAGGACAAACTCTCTATTTAACGTCCTTGGGGATAGAAATTACAATAATTGTGAAATACGTATTTCATAATTTTAAAACGGAAGCCCAAATATCAAGTTTCATGGCTATAACTTGAGAAATGAAGGACTTTCATACAAACTTTCATCCCCTATTTCATCCCTTCGGGGGTAGGATTTTCAAAAACTGTGAAACACGTATTTCTTAATTTTTTACCGGTAGCTCATATACCAAGTTTCATGGATATAACTTGAGAAATGACGGACTTTCATACAGACTTTCAACCCCTATTTCACCCCCTTAGGGACGGAATTTTGAAAAATCCTTCGTTAATGAGCGCCTACGTCACAAAAAGAACCTACTGTCAAAATATCAAGTTTCTAACCCCAGCGGTTTAGGCTGTGCGTTGATATATAAGTCAGTCAGTCAGTCAGTCAGTCAGTCAGTCAGTCAGGACTTTGAATTTTATATATATAGATATAGGTACGAGTATTTTTAAATAGATTTCAGTTAAGTCATTTCAGCGTAAACAATACCTATCTGAATCTAAGTAGTAACCAGTGTACCATTCGAACAGTTGTTATTGGATAGATGCAGGCGTTACTTACTTTGCTGAAGTCATAACATTTCAACAGTTTGCTGATAACATCTTCATCATCATCAACCGATAGACGTCCACTGCTGGACATAGGTCTCGTGCATGGAGTTCCGCGATCTTGCGCGGCCTGGATCCAGCGACTCCCTGCGACTCGTCTGATGTCGTCCGTCCACCGAGTAGGGGGTCTGCCAACGCTGTGCTTTCCAGTGCGGGGTCGCGACTCCAGCACTTTGGGACCCCAACAACCATCGGTTCTTCGAACAATAAGCTTAATTCACTATTACTTATAGTCCGCCATAACAGAAAAATCTATGTGGTGCAACGTGCCGCATGCGATGCATCACCGCCCACCCTCCCGCTTATAATTTTCTAAACATGCAGGAAAAGCAAGCCACCAAGAAGGCAATACGCACCGTCACAAGCAAAATAAGCTTATTGTTCCTTGATGACGCGCCGCAACGTGACACGATACGATTCCATAGAAAATGACACATGTATCCACTGAGATCACAGTCAAGATCTTACTTATAGCGGATTAAAAAGAAAAAAAACCGGCCAAGTGCGTGTCGGGCCACGCGCAGAGTAGGGCTCCGTAGTTGCCCGTCACAATATGCGGACATTTTATACGTTTGTTGGTTGGTCGTATACTTGTATAGTCTACTTAGCTGTGATAGTTTTCCTTTTAACTTCGTTATATTTTTTTTTTTAATCGTATGGCATCTGATCCACAATAGGCGTATTAACGAAAACACGCTTATTGATATGCCGCCTGGTTCGTCGCTCGCTTAGCACCACCCGGGGAACACGTACAGGGAGGTAAAAGGTAATTCCTGCGGACGTGAGCGACGGGGCATCCCCCAAATACATCCCCCAATACGTTATAATATTATTACTACTTAACCATGAATTTTTACACATGTCCAAAAACAACCGTTTAGCTAGGGGGGGGACTGGACTTTTAAAAAAAAATCGCAAACGGAAGCCTAAATCAAAAAATGGTTTTCTCATACCAGCAAAATTTTTGAACGACCTATCTAACGACAATGGAATAGACGCGAAAAATAATCATTCCCACTTTACGTGTTTTACAAGGGAGGTTAAAAAATCCCATAAAAAAAAATCCGCAATTTTATTTTACCACATTATCGGCGTGATCGATAATATTATGTATACCCATTCCAAATTACAGCTTTCTAGTATTAGCAGTCTCTAAGTTAAGCCGCAGACGACCGTGGCGAAACTATAAGCCTTATAGTATGTAGTTCCGTAGTCAACAAAGAACCCTTATAGTATTTATTTATATTTATTTATTTAAGAGTTCTTTGTTTGTCAAAGTATAAGGGTTCTGCGTTACTATACGGAACCCAAGGAGATACAACGAACCTATCTTATGACTCTACTTAAAAGGTATCGCGACTGGCCCCTAATAATGACCGTGGAAATTTAAGGCCGCCTCGAGAAACATCAAATAAGTTAAATGGTGTAGAAAAACGAGCCATCAGACGCACAATCTCATGTTAAAACAAATTTTATTTTACATAAAATAAAGCAAACGATTTTTATGACCCAGCGAGATACTGCGCTTAAATATGTATTTTGTGGACTCACAAAAAGCTACCCTGACTTGGGTTCGGTTTCGGTCCAAAATTGGGGACTTCGTTTCGGTTTCAGTTTCAGAAACTAGATTCACGGCATATACCTACACGACGATTGAATCAATCAACAAAACTCAACCGACTTTGACGAAACTTGGTATACAGATAGGTTGCACCCTCGGAAAGGACATACGCGGAAAATCAAAGAGTCTAATTCATGCGTCCGCTCTAGTTAATGCAATTATACTTCATATTATACATTATACCAATATTAAAAATGTGAAAGCGACACTGGTTTGTCCTTCAATCACGCCGCTACAGAGCGATGGATCGACGTAATTTTTTGCATGGGCATTGTGCATAGTTGAGGACCTGGAGAGTGACATAGGGCTCCTTTTCTTCCGGAAAATTAAAGTCCCGTGGGAATAAAAAAATATTGGCAGTCATAGGGACTGCCGATAGAAGTGAAAACGAATATGTATTTAAAATATTTTTTTTTTAATTAAAATATAAACCATAACACTAGGCATTAAAGTTTAATTACGAATGTAGAGTATATATTTTATATTTAAGACCTTTTGTCTTCTTAATAACGCGAGCATGTCGGTGTTCGCGAGCATGTCGCTGTTCGCGAGCATGTCGGTGTTCGCGAGCGTGTCAGTCACGCGAATCCACAAGTTTACCCCCTACCAAAAAGTGCTCAACGCGGCTAAAGAAGTTTTGACTTCAAAAACTTATTCCACGCGGACGAAGTCGCGGGCATACGCAAGTAAATTATAAGTTTCAGAAGTCAGAAGTTGTTTCACAATCGAAAAAAAGAAATTTATATTAACTCTTACTGAACTAAATCGGTGATATACGATGACAATTTACCGAACTCACAATAGACACTGTCCATTGTATCGGGCAAAGAGTGGAGTTATTTCTAAAAGGGGAAAATATTAAAGAAAAATATCACGTAGTTATCGCCGACAACTTTACTTTTCGCAAGCAATTTTCAGACTCGGTGCTTCCGTGGGATTTTCTGAGCATTTATGACGACCCTGCTGCAGTGTGATAAGTGGATGGGCCCCAGCTTCATTTCCTGGCATGTGCATTTTGTGAATTTAAGACTAGGCGTCAGGCACGAAACTAGCGACGGCCGAGCGACGGCGACAGCGGGGCGATGTGGTCCGAGAGCTGGCGGCGAATTTTGGGAAGGTCCTTTAGGCAAGCTGAAATTGTGAAAAAATATAATTTCGTCCCTTGGCGAATCCAGTCCTGCCAGTCTGATAGAGCGTTTGCGGTTATTTCGCTACTGCGCAGCAGGACATTTGCAAAAAAATAATCCAAAAAAACATTATTTTGGCAACTTGTTTTTTTTATCTTTAAATTTAGTACATACTTATAGAATTCGAAAAAAAAATCCCATACGTTTTTGTCGGTTACAAAGTATTACCAGACCTCTTCAAAATTCTTCCCGAAATTCGTTGCCAGCTCTCCGACTAATCGCATCGCCCCGCTACCGCCGTCGTGTCGCCCCGCTACCGCTCATTTCGTGCCCGTTAACATGGGTGTATCTGATCACGTTTGGTGGTCACTTCAACTTTGTCAAACGTTGAAGTTGACAAAGTTGAAGACTGGCAAAGACAAACGATTTAGCCTTCCGGTATATGATGTTCTGAAAGATTATTTGCATTAGAAATCAGTGTAGGTACACTTATGTTATGAATGCGAAAGTATAATATCTGTCTGTTAGTTAAGGTCTATAATATTATGTTTAACCGATTTTGACGGAAACAAAGATAGGTGGCTTCCCTGAGACGGACGTAGGCTGCTTTTTAACCGACTTCCAAAAAAGGAGGAGGTTCTCAATTCGGCGCGTATCTTTCTATATACTTAAAAATTGAAGAGGTTTAAAAAACCTTAACCCACGCGGACTAAATCGGTGATATATCCATCACCACCACTACATCCCATTAACGTCCCACTGCTGGGTACAGGCCTCAACTCTCATAGAGAGGGAATTAGAGCTTTAACGACTATTATCATGTTAATGATAATAACCGGGACCGACGGCTTAACGTGCTCTCCGAGGCACGGGGGTGAAACTCCGCCAACTTCCTAACTCCGGGCTAGTACTGAGAATTTCTAATCAGAAAAACCCAATACTCAATTATGGCCCGACCCGGGACTCGAACCCGAGACCTCGTCGGCCGCAGTCGAACATGCCAACCACTAACGAGGCAGTCGGCGAGGCAACGGTGATATATCACCTAGTAACAAATATTTATTTTTACTAAATATTAGATCAATCCGGCCATAAAAGGTAATCGTGATACATCGCGTTTATTTGCTCTCGGCGTGACAAATAAAAATGCCCTTTGTCAACCAGTTCAGACAGATTGGCGGCGAAAAAAGGCGAAATTGTCTACAATTTGCGAAAATATAAACGAAATGGCAACAAAGCTTGGGAGATTAATAATACCCGGTTTTCGAATATTTCGGTTCAAAGGGTTGGTAAATAAATCGCCAGTTGAAATATCGCTGTCGATTGTCGATTCTACCGGCAATTGGAATATATTATGACCACAGATATAGGTAATATATTAGATGAGTGTTGGAATTATTGAACCAAAAGCAATATTTATGTGGCGAATTATATTTTGTTGGAACTCTGTTGGGTCAGGGAAGAAACAACTCCCATTTAACACAGTTTTTACTTTTTTTGGGAGATAGAGGTCAAATTATTAATGTGAACCTTTGTAATTTTGCAAATAAAGGGTTTAATTTATTGATTTCATTTATCGATACAAAACTATTCAGTGATACAAACGCGCGTCTAAAATTTAAGTGCATGTAATTTATCATTATCGTTATTTAAAACCATCACCGGCTCACTACTGAGCACGAGTCTCCTTCACAGTTCACCAAGCTGGCCAAGCGCGGATTGGCAGACTTCACACACTTCTGAGTACATCATGGCTTCCTCGGGATGTTTTTCTTTCAGCATTACAGCAAGCGATCTTTAATTTATTAAAACGCATACAACTCCGGAAAGTTAGATATTAGGAACCAGAAGAGTATTAAAGTAAAAAGTAAAAGCAATTAAAAAACCAGACTTTATTCTATTGCACAACTATAACAAACTTTAACAAACTTTCCTTTTTAGGGTTCCGTAGCCAAATTTGGCAAAAACGGAACCCTTATAGATTCGTCATGTCTGTCTGTCTGTCTGTCCGTCCGTATGTCACAGCCACTTTTTTCCGAAACTATAAGAACTATACTGTTGAAACTTGGTAAGTAGATGTATTCTGTGAACCGCATTAAGATTTTTACACAAAAATTGAAAAAAAACAATAAATTTTGGGGGTCCCCATACTTAGAACTGAAACTCAAAAATTTTTTTTTCATCAAACCCATACGTGTGGGGTATCTATGGATAGGTCTTCAAAAATGATATTGAGGTTTCTAATATCATTTTTTTCTAAACTGAATAGTTTGCGCAAGAGACACTTCCAAAGTGGTAAAATGTTGGTCCCCCCCCCGTAACTTCTAAAATAAGAGAATAATAAAACTAAAAAAAATATATGATGTACATTACCATGCAAACTTCCACCGAAAATTGTTTTGAACGAGATCTAGTAAGTAGTTTTTTTTAATAATTTAAAACTTACTACAGGTTTGTACGGAACCCTCGGTGCGCGAGTCCGACTCGCACTTGGCCGGTTTTTAGTTAATTTATGTTTATAAATTTATGATTACAACAAACTGCCGAGCGATCGCGTAACTTCTGCATCAATCATTGTTACAGTATCAATTGTTGTAATTGGCTGAATTTATGGCATTCTTGCTGCGTCAATGGATTATGTCCAATAGTGGAAGAGTGTTAACCAATCAGAGGTGATTGCGATGTATCAATGATTGATGCAGAAGTTACGCGATCGCTCGGCAGGACTTTAACACTCGGATCAGCATTTAAAACACAGTGTTAAACAGTAAAATAAACGGTGGCCAATAATAATGTTTACGCTAGAGTTGCGTGACCGGAGATCGAATGTCGAACCCGCGCACCCCGACTATAGAAGGCGGAAGTTTCAACCACTTGACTATCACCGTAAATAGAGCCTGTAATACGAATCTACAGTTTTGCAATATCAGATTGCTGATTTATAATTTGCAGGTAGATTTTCTGTACCTTCGTCAATTGGTTTCATAATTTAATTAAAAAACCGATTGGCTGAACTCAATTATTGAGAAATCGCGATTTTTTCGCATGATGCAGTTTAGGTGGTCAACTGCAGCGAATAAATAGTTCTGTTGTCCTAGAGAGTTATTATGGATGCTCCTATATGCGATATGAATTCTCGAGGCTTGAGATTTTCTCAAAGCAGTGTATAGTCCCAGAGCGGCTAAAAAGAGTTTGAAAAATGAAAATCAAGTATGTATAAAGCGAATAATTATATGAAACACTCAGCGCTTCGCAAGGTCTGTCATTTCCATGCATTTCAATCTAGTGCCGAGTGTACCACAGGCACTTGAGCATAAATTCATCCGAGCACAATCTTAGTGTAGGATATCTTATAGCGTGGATAAAAAGAATAATTTATCAGCTACTGCAGACGATTTTATTCAGACTTTCACGTTCACATATTGAATCGAAGCAGGCGTTACTTTGCGGAAGTCCATGATAATGAATGAACCAGAAGCTTAATTCGCTATAATCCGACACAGTAGACAGTAGATTGCGAAGTTGTGTCTTCGCAATCGTGCATTGTCGAGTCAACATCTCCTGAGGATGCTCCGGTTTCGGAATGAAACGTACGTAGAGAGTGATTTGGAGGATTTGTGTGGTGTGGTGCTGTGCCGGTACGAATTGCTGGGTGGTGGGTGTTCGCATGCTGTTGGTGGCAGACACGCACTGCACCACATAAATTTGTCTACTGTGGCGGATTATAGCGAATTAAGCTTCTGGTTCATTCATTTCACGTTCACTACATTTCCTTTTAGTATCCAGGGTATTCTTTGGTATTTTATTCTTGTGTTTGTGTAATCTGGGGGCTAACATCCCATATTACTATTATTTTAATAATAGATGATGCCCGCAACTTCATCGGCGTGGATTAAGTTATTTTGATTCACGCGGGAACTCCTTAATTTTCCGGGATAAAAAGTAGTTTATATGTCCTTCTTCGGGATGAAAACTTATTCAATATTCATAGTGATAAAAAAATATTATAAGTAGGTACGAGTACTTACATAAACAACTTCGTCGAAGTCGGGTAAAGAAAGAAAAAAAACAAGTGCGAGTCGGACTCGCGCACCGAGGGTTCCGTACAAACCTGTAGTAAGTTTTACGATTTATGACGTATTAAAAACAAGACGAAATGAACCGCAAAACTAACTTTGTTTGTAGAGGTTTACTGTTAATATCAAAAAAACTATGCTAGTTAGAGCATTGGCTATAGTTTTCCTGTAAAATATACATAAATTCCTATTGACCATAATTATTTCAGATTTTTCGATTGGTAAACTCCGGAGATAAGGGGGGGGGAACGGTATTTTTTTCGACATTTTGCCCGATAAATCAAAAACTATCATGACTAAAAATAATTAAAAATCTGTTTTAGAATGTACAAAGTAAACCCTTTCATATGATATGGGGTATCATATGAAAGGGTTTACTTTGTACATTACACAGTACAGTTATCTCACTTTTAAATTTCAACCCTCCGATTTTCCCCCCTTTTTAAATAAGAACAAAAATAATTTCCAATTTTTTTTAATTCCAGTGTCTTTGGGCCACTAATATACACAACTATTCCAAATTTCATGTCGATAGCTTCGGTAGTTACTGAAATAATCGAGTGTGACGGACGGACAGACAGACAGACGGAGAAAGTCGCACCATAAGGGTTCCATTTTACCATTTTGGTACGGAACCCTAAAAAGAAAGAAAATCTATTTATTCTCACCATTGTGCCACACATTACAATACCTTAAGGTAAATGTTAGCATGACGCCTCCAGTACTTGAGCATTAAACTCATGGCCAAGCCCTAGAGGCACCCTGACAACGCTTGTCGTGTGTGGCACAACATGAAAGAAGGCAACAGCTTTAGCATAATGCAGAATGCCTAAGAAAAGGTCAAGTTTTTTTTGATCCCAAGTAATAGATAATGCAGGTCGAGCGTCGCTGTGGATATCAAAAGCAGTTTTAGTAAACTAAGTTTTTTAATACAAGTATGAAACTGGCGCAAGAAACAAAACTCATTTTTTCCGATATCGCTACGCCGCTGCCCGCTGGTACAAAGTTGGAGAGTGGAATCAAATCATGTAATGTTTACAGTTTAGCACAGATGTTCTGGTTCCTTGATATAGATGTTAGGTATTTTGTGTAACTGCCTCGTTGGTCTGGTGGTCAGTATGTTCGACTGTGGCCGACAAGCCCCCCTATTACGTAAGAATTGTCCATCAAACGTTTAAGATTTTCGTCAAAGTAAAATAAACAATGACAGCATTGAATTAGAGCTCAATTTCGTCTGCCCATTCTTATACGTTTAGGGTATCGTACATACCTAAACGTATAAGAATGGGCAGACGAAATTGAGCTCTAATTCAATGCTATTATGGTTTTATTTTACTTTGACAAAAATCTTTAACGTTTGATGAATAATTCTTACATGATTGGGGCCAAGGTCCCGGTTTGGAGTCCCGGGTCGGGACATAAACATTTATTGGGTTTTTCTGACAAGAAATTCTCAGTACTAGCCCGGAGTTAGGAAATGGCGGTGTTTCACCTCCGTACCTCGGAGAGCACGTTAGGGTATAGGTCCCGGTTATTATCACTAACATGACAATAGTCGTTAAAGCCCGCCAACCCGCATTGGAGCAGCGTGGTGGGTCTAAGCTCTAACTCCCTCTCTCCTATGAGAGTGGAGGCCTGTGCCCAGCAGTGCGACGTTAATGGGCTGTAGTTCATACCGCCTCGTTGGTCGCCGGCGTGGTGGACTATAATCAAACCGCTCTCATCCTGAGAGAAGACTCGTGTTCAGAAGTGAGGCGGCAATAACGTTGAGTGACCACTTAAGATTTTGTGACATAATTAACCATTTGCTAATGCCCGCGACTTCGTCCGCGTGGATTGAGGATTTTTAGTCCCCGCGAGAACTCTTTAATTTTCCGGCATAAAAAGTAGCCTATTTGTTATTCCAGACTATAATCTATATCTGTGCCAAATTTCATCCAGATCCGTTTAGTCATTCTGGCGTGATTGAGTAACAAACATCCATCCATCCACCCAAACTTTCGCATTTATAATATTAGTATATAGAGTGTAGATTATCGGTTACACTGATTCTCCCGAACTTATAATCTTCTCATTTCTTATTGCGTCACGTAAGCCTGAAAATTACTGGAATACCTTGCTAACAATTCGCGATCCATTCCAGTCTACTGGAATTAACTTATTGGATTACTGGATTGGAATAAAGTTAACCGACAGGTATAGATAGAATGCGCATATCTACCTGTCCAATGTGCGTCAGATACCTAATATCCAATACATTTTCAATGCGGCGTCTCACCTGCACCTGAACGCAATAGCTTGGCGGGCTGACAGAAAAATGATGAATACATACGTTCAGTAAGTATGAGATTTTACATCTTTCAAACATTGAATGAAACAGTGAAACAATTCACGAGAAAAGTGTCCTGGCTTTCCCCTTATCTGAGGAGGCCAAAGCTCTGTACGAGATATATTATACCTACAAGTCATGTGTTAAGCGTAGGCAGTAAAATGATGAATTTGTTCCCATGAAGGTGGCATGTTCAATGTTGAACAAACCCTGTATAAGGAGATTTTAAAAAAATAAAAAAATCTCATCACGGCCGTCCTGTTATTCGAATGGCAGGGTTCCGTACTCATCTAGTTGGTATAATTTAGCGACGATGTTCATTATTTCTTAAACGGTAAAGAAACTTTCTTAGAATCTAAGGGCCAGGGAGCCTCTCTTTCTCTGAATTAGGCTGCGTTTCCACCAGCTACGGATGTGTGTCAAAAAAAGGAGCGCTTGATCTAACATCTAGCGATCAGCCGAGCGATCGCGTAACTTCTGCATCAATCATTGATACATCGCAATCACCTCTGATTGGTTAACACTCTTCCACTATTGGACATAATCCATTGACGCAGCAAGAATGCCATAATAGTCCATTCATTCTAGATTTCAATGTATGGGGAAAACGGCAAAATTAATAATTGTTTGAAACTACTGTTGTTTTATACCTATGAGTGAGTACATTAAAAAACACAACTCTCCCCCCCCTCCGGTGGTGGCTTCCCCCCTCCCCGCCTTGAAAAGTGTGCCATTTTGCAGATTTCCTAGATTTTCAAGAAAACTATACAAGCTAGGACAAAACTGTCAAAGAGAACATTGTTCCTTAATAAATTACCTACAAACAAGTTCATAACATTTATGGTGATAGGAGTTATAGTTTACAAGCTATGATGCGTTAAAAAAAAAGTTATTTAATTTCTATTTATTCCATACTATTATGTAAGTCAAGATGACTACCACCGATTCTTACAAAATAGCAAGGTATATTTCAAAAACTATTTGTCCTATCAAAATAAACTAAACACTATTTTATAGGTAAATTAATTATCTTTGTCCTAAGTCCTAACAGCTTTTTTCCTAGCTCTAATACTTCTTCTTGAAATTACAAAAAACATTCACGGATTTTACAAGGGTTTCTTTTTTTATGCAAGTTAGACAGCCATATTTCCGAAACTATTAGTTCTGTCAAAATAAACTAAAAACTATTTTGGAGGTAATTTAATGAAGTTCATTTTTGCTAATGATATTTTTTTTCCTAGTTCTAATAGTTTCTGTGAAAATTAAAAAATATATACATGGTTTTTGAAAAAAAAAAAATTTCATGGAATAAAGGTAGTCATATTTTTCGAACTATTGGTCCTATCTAAATAAACCATAACATTTTTTTGTAGGTAATTTAATGAAATTAATTGCTCTTCGAAGGATTTTTCCTAGCTCTAATAGTTTTTGTGCAAATTGCAAATAACACAGGATTCTAACAATTTTTTTATTTTTCTTCGTATACAATACGTGGATATATATGCGAAATTATTAGTCCTATCTTTATGAACTAAATATTTTTTTATAGGTCATTAAATGGTGTTTATTTTTACTCCTGACAGTTTTTGCCTAACTCTAATAGTTTTCTAGAGATTACAGAATACATATAAAATGTTGAAAATTGGCTTATTTTACTGAGCTGCGATTTTTAGTCAACTTTAACGCACCATAGCTTGTAAACTATAACTCCTATCATAATAAATGTTATGAACTTATTTGTAGGTAATTTATTAAGGAACAATGTTCTCTTTGACGGTTTTGTCCTAGCTTGTATAGTTTTCTGGAAAATCTAGGAAATCTGCAAAATGGCACACTTTTCAAGGCGGGGAGGGGGGAAGCCACCACCGGAGGGGGGGGGGAGAGTTGTGTTTTTTAATGTACTCACTCATAGGTATAAAACCACAGTGGTTTCAAAAAATTATAAATTTTGCCGCGAAAAAATCTAAAATGAATGGACTATAAATTCAGCCAATTACAACAATTGATACTGTAACAATGATTGATGCAGAAGTTACGCGATCGCTCGGCTGAGCTATGAAAATCAAGCGCACCTATATCATGGGTTTGACATACATCCGTAGCTAAGCAGCGTGGCACATCTCTAGTGGAAAAGTACCCTTTTATGCTCCGGCTGCGGGACGACTGTAGGATTTTGCATAAGACTAGTACGTAACTATCTGTCACAAACGTGGCATATTTTATCAAAGACTTAAGCTCTACTTAATGGCGAAAGAAATAATTGTGCTCGGTTCGCGCACCTGTGATCGGACCACTGAAAAAACCGACTGAGTTTAGATGAACTGCGATAAAAATGATTAAGTTGAGTCGATAAAAAAGATACATTAATTCTGAATGAGCTGCTTTAAAATATCGCTTGTTATTTTTCTATAAATAAGACAAACATTAGGTATCAAGTGCCCTTTCTTCATTTTTTTTAAAAATATAAGTAAAGTCATATAAGCGTCTAAATACATCATCATCATCATCCTTATTTCAACCAAACGAGTTTCCTCTCAGACTTAAGATCTAGCTCTGCTTGAGATGCACGTAGCGGCGCGGCACTAGCGGCAAATATTATTTTTGAAGTGAAAACTTCTTAGCCGCGTTGAGCACTTTTTGGTAGGGGGTAAACTTGTGGATTTGCGTCACCGTCACCGACATGCTCCCTATGACTGCCAATTTTTTTATGACTTTGTACGTGGCTGCGTCGCGCAGTAAATCTCCGTGCCGCGTCGCTTTAGTGGGCCTAGCTCCATACAACCTCATACAAAGAATACTTGCCGCTACGTGCCGCGCCGCGCCTCTGTAGTGGAGAACTAGACCTTAAGTAGGTGTCGCTCGGGTTGACATGTGATTTATGATATAAAACCCACATATTCCCATCCGCGGCGCACTTAGGGGCGTGTATGAAATTCCATCCTGATACATTGATCGGCGCTATGTTCTATTTGATATGGAATTTATTTTCATGAAGTCATGTCAGTAGGTATATATAGTTGACTAGTATGGCGCGTGGTTGCGCGGCCCGCTACAGCGGACCGCGTAGTGGACCGCGTGGTCCACTGTCTACTTACTCGCTGTCCTACTATCCTGCCCCCCGATTATGTAAGAATGGCCGATCAAATCGTAAAAGTTCGGCGTCAAAGTAAAATAAACAATAACAGCATTAAATTAGAGCTCAATTTCGAATCACGAAATTGAGCTCTATTTCAATGCTGTTATGGTTTATTTTACTTTGACGCCGAACTTTTACGATTTGATCGACAATTCTTACATAATCGGGCAGCTGGTTTACTGTCTACGTGTTCTGATCTGATCAACACACTGCTATGCTAGTGAGCACAGTGGAAGCGGCAGCACGCCAAGCGTCCGATGTAAAAGAAAATTCTCATAAAGGAAAAAAAACAAAGACCACCAACCCCCCGCCCCTCCCTTTTTGTTTGAGCAGCCCCTAAGTAGGTACCTATCTTTAATATCCTGACCGTGCTCCTCACCCATCATCCGAACCTTCGATCATCATCTCTGTCCATATTTTTTCTCCGAACCATTCGTCAAAATGAGATTTCTTCCATAAAAACAAATCTTGAAAAGGAACCGTAGTCTTGCATAGTTCTACACTAATTGTAGCCTCTTCAATATTCGCCATACATTTTCTATGGAAAATAAATTCCGCCATGTTCATCAAGTAAGTACCTAGACCTTCATGTTCTGATCATCTTTTGCCACGAAACCATTCTTCCATCTTTTATACTCTCCGAGATAGACACCGACGAAATTTGTATGGCGGCCATCTTAAATCCGCCATTTTGAAATTTTTTTTCAGCTCACTGTCAATTGGATGAAGTTTCGAGTGACATTTGGTCGAGCACCCCCCACCTATCTTCAATACCCTTTTCCATGGAAAAATAAATTCCGCCATCTTGAATTTTTTTCCTGTTCATCAAGTAGACCCTCATGTCCTGATCATCTTTTTCCAAGAAACCATTCTTCCATCTTTTATACTCTCCGAGATAGACACCGTCGAAATTTGTATGGCGGCCATCTTAAATCCGCCATTTTGAATTTTTTTTCAGCTCACTGTCAATTGGATGAAGTTTCGAGTGACATTTGGTCGAGCACCCCCCACCTATCTTCGATACCCTGGCTGGTGCTCTTCATCCGTCTTCGAAATCCTCAATCATCAGCTCTCTCCGTATTTTTCCTCTTAATGAATTTTTGTCTTCTATACGAAACGATGAGTGAAAAAAAAACTTTTCATACAAAATTTTACAGGAGAGGTGATCAATCAGTCAGTCAGTCAGCACGAGCAGCTATATATATATTAACTAGTATGGCGCGTGGTTGCGCGGCCCGCTACAGCGGACCGCGTAGTGGACCGCGTGGTCCACTGTCTACTTACTCGCTGTCCTACTATCCTGCCCCCCGATTACGTAAGAATGGCCGATCAAATCGTCAAAGTTCGGCGTCAAAGTAAAATAAACCATAACAGCATTAAATTAGAGCTCAATTTCGAAAAACGAAATTGAGCTCTAATTCAATGCTGTTAAGGTTTATTTTACTTTGACGCCGAACTTTTGCGATTTGATCGACAATTCTTACATAATCGGGCAGCTGGTTTACTGTCTACGTGTTCTGATCTGAACAACACACTGCTATGCTAGTGAGCACAGTGGAAGCACCAGCACGCCAAGCGTCCGACGTAAAAGAAAATTTCATAAAGGAAAAACAAAACAAAGACCACCAACCCCCCGCCCCTCCCTTTTTGTTTGAGCAGCCCCTAAGTAGGTACCTATCTTTAATACCCTGACCGTGCTCCTCACCCATCATCCGAACCTTCGATCATCATCTCTCTCCATATTTTTTTCTCCGAACCATTCGTCAAAATGAGATTTCTTCCATAAAAAAAAATCTTGAAAAGAAACCGTAGTCTTGAATAGTTCTACACTTGTAGCCTCTTCAATATTCGCCATACATTTTCTATGGAAAAATAAATTCCGCCATCTTGAATTGTTTTCCTGTTCATCAAGTAGACCTTCATGTCCCGATCATCTTTTGCCAAGAAACCACTCTTCCATCTTTTATACTCTCCGTGATAGACATCGACGAAATTTGTATGGCGGCCATCTTAAATCCGCCATTTTGAATTTTTTTTCAGCTCACTGTCAATTGGATGAAGTTTCGAGTGACATTTGGTCGAGCACCCCCCACCTATCTTCAATACCTTTTTCTATGGAAAAATAAATTCCGCCATCTTGAATTTTTTTCCTGTTCATCAGGTAGACCTTCATGTCCTGATCATCTTTTGCCAAGAAACCACTCTTCCATCTTTTATACTCTCCGAGATAGACACCGTCGAAATTTGTATGGCGGCCATCTTAAATCCGCCATTTTGAAATTTTTTTCAGCTCGCTGTCAATTGGATGAAGTTTCGAGTGACATTTGGTCGAGCACCCCCCACCTATCTTCGATACCCTGGCTGGTGCTCTTCATCCGTCTTCGAAATCCTCAATCATCAGCTCTCTCTGTATTTTTCCTCTTAATGAATTTTTGTCTTCTATACGAAACGATGAGTGAAAAAAAAAATGTTCATACAAAATTTTACAGGAGAGGTGATCAATCAGTGAATCAGCACGAGCAGCTATATATATATTAACTAGTATGGCGCGTGGCTGCGCGGCCCGCTAAAGCGGACCGCGTACTGGAGCGCGTGGCCCACTGTCTACTTACTCGCTGTCCTACTATCCTGCCCCCCGATTATGTAAGAATGGCCGATCAAATCGTCAAAGTTCGGCGTCAAAGTAAAATAAACCATAACAGCATTAAATTAGAGCTCAATTTCGAAACACGAAATTGAGCTTTAATTTAATGCTGTTATGGTTTATTTTACTTTGACGCCGAACTTTGACGATTTGATCGACAATTCTTACATAATCGGGCAGCTGGTTTACTGTCTACGTGTTCTGATCTTAACAACACACTGCTATGCTAGTGAGCACAGTGGAAGCGCCAGCACGCCAAGCGTCCGACGTAAAAGAAAATTCTCATAAAGGAAAAACATAAAACAAAGACCATCAACCCCCCGCCCCTCCCTTTTCGTTTGAGCAGCCCCTAAGTAGGTACCTATCTTTAATACCCTGACCGTGCTCCTCACCTATCATCCGAGCCTTCGATCATCATCTCTCTCCATATTTTTTTCTCCGAACCATTCGTCAAAATGAGATTTCTTCCATAAAAACAAATCTTGAAAAGAAACCGTAGTCTTGCATAGTTCTACACTTGTAGCCTCTTCAATATTCGCCATACATTAACTATGGAAAAATAAATTCCGCCATCTTGAATTGTTTTCCTGTCCATCAAGTAGACCTTCATGTCCCGATCATCTTTTGCCAAGAAACCACTCTTCCATCTTTTATACTCTCCGAGATAGACACCGTCGAAATTTGTATGGCGGCCATCTTAAATCCGCCATTTTGAATTTTTTTTCAGCTCACTGTCAATTGGATGAAGTTTTGAGTGACATTTGGTCGAGCACCCCCCACCTATCTTCAATACCCTTTTCTATGGAAAAATAAATTCCGCCATCTTGAATTTTTTTCCTGTTCATCAAGTAGACCATCATGTCCTGATCATCTTTCTCCAAGAAACTACTCTTCCATCTTTTATACTCTCCGAGATAGACACCGAAGAAATTTGTATGGCGGCCATCTTAAATCCGCCATTTTGAATTTTTTTTCAGCTCACTGTCAATTGGATGAAGTTTCGAGTGACATTTGGTCGAGCACCCCCCACCTATCTTCGATACCCTGGCTGGTGCTCTTCATCCGTCTTCGAAATCCTCAATCATCAGCTCTCTCTGTATTTTTCCTCTTAATGAATTTTTGTCTTCTATACGAAATCATGAGTGAAAAAAAAAATGTTCATACAAAATTTTACAGGAGAGGTGATCAATCAGTGAATCAGCACGAGCAGCTATATATATATTAACTAGTGTTTCGCTCTATGCGCGAGCTGCTAAAGCAGCTCACGAGATGTGGTTAGACGTTAGTACTAAGTAGTACAGACTTGACGTCTTTATTGTATTAAACCGAATTTATTAACTTAGATACACAATTCACCTTTAAGTAGAAAGATTTTAAACATGGCGCTGATTTTTTAAAACTTTAGTATCACTTTCCTGTTTTGTAATCCCAGGGAGCCCTAATATCGGTTTTGAACGAAATCGGACAATTAACAATTAATTTCAAAATGGCGCGGATTTTTTTTAATTTTGGTAACAGTTTCCTGTTTTGTAACCCCAGGGAGCCCTAAATATCAATTTTGAACGAAATCGGTCAATTAACAAAGAATTTCAACATGGCGCTGATTTTTTTAAATTTCTGTAACTTTCCTGTTTTGTAATCCCAGGGAGCCCTAATATCGATTTTGAATGAAATCTGTCAATTAACAAAGAATTTCAGATTGGCGCTGTTTTTTTTAAATTTTGGTATCAGTTTCCTGTTTTGTGATCTCAGGGAGTCTTAAATATCGATTTTGAACGAAATCGGTCAACTAACAAAGAATTTCAAAATGGCGCTGATTTTTTAAAACTATGGTATCAGTTTCCTGTTTTATGATCCCAGGGAGTACTAAATATCGATTTTGAACGAAATCGGTCAATTAACAAATAATTTCAAAATGGCGCTGATTTTTTAAAACTTTGGCATCAGTTTTCTGTTTTGTAATCCTAAGGAGCCCTAAATATAGATTTTGAACGAAATCGGTCAATAAACAAAGAATTTCAACATGGCGCTGATTTTTTTAAATTTCTGTAACAGTTTCCTGTTTTGTAATCCCAGGGAGCCCTAATATCGATTTTGAATGAAATCTGTCAATTAACAAAGAATTTCAGATTGGCGCTGTTTTTTTTTAAACTTTGGTATCAGTTTCCTGTTTTGTGATCTCAGGGAGTCTTAAATATCGATTTTGAACGAAATCGGTCAACTAACAAAGAATTTCAAAATGGCGCTGATTTTTTAAAACTATGGTATCAGTTTCCTGTTTTGTGATCCCAGGGAGTACTAAATATCGATTTTGAACGAAATCGGTCAATTAACAAATAATTTCAAAATGGCGCTGATTTTTTAAAACTTTGGCATCAGTTTTCTGTTTTGTAATCCTAAGGAGCCCTAAATATAGATTTTGAACGAAATCGGTCAATTAACATAGAATTTCAAAATGGCGCTGATTATTTAAAACTTTGGTATCAGTTTTTTGTTTTGTGATCCCAGGGAGACCTAAATATCGATTTTGAACGAAATCGGTCAATAACAAAGAATTTCAAAATGGCGCTGATTTTTTAAAACTATGGTATCAGTTTCCTGTTTTGTAATCCCAGGGAGCCCTTAATATTGTTTTTGAACGAAATCGGTCAATTAACAAAGAATTTCAAAATGGCGCTGATTTTTTAAAACTTTGGTATCCGTTTCCTATTTTGTAATCCCTTATCCCAGGTAGCGTAAATATCGATTTTGAACGAAATCGGTCAATTAACAAATAATTTCAAAATGGCACTGATTTTTTAAAACTATGGCATCAGTTTTCTGTTTTGTAATACTAAGGAGCCCTAAATATAGATTTTGAACGAAATCGGTCAACTAACAAAGAATTTCAAAATGGCGCTGATTTTTTAAAACTTTGGTATCAGTTTCCTGTTTTGTGATCCCAGGGATTACTAAATATCGATTTTGAACGAAATCGGTCAATTAACAAATGATTTCAAAATGGCGCTGATTTTTTAAAACTTTGGCATCAGTTTTCTGTTTTGTGATCCCAGGGAGTACTAAATATCGATTTTGAACGAAATCGGTCCATTAACAAATAATTTCAAAATGGCGCTGATTTTTTAAAACTTTGGCATCAGTTTTCTGTTTTGTAATCCTAAGGAGCCCTAAATATAGATTTTGAACGAAATCGGTCAATTAACAAAGAATTTCAACATGGCGCTGATTTTTTTAAATTTCTGTAACAGTTTCCTGTTTTGTTATCCCAGGGAGCCCTAATATCGATTTTGAATGAAATCTGTCAATTAACAAAGAATTTTAGATTGGCGCTGTTTTTTTTAAACTTTGGTATCAGTTTCCTGTTTTGTGATCTCAGGGAGTCTTAAATATCGATTTTGAACGAAATCGGTCAACTAACAAAGAATTTCAAAATGGCGCTGATTTTCTAAAACTATGGTATCAGTTTCCTGTTTTGTGATCCCAGGGAGTACTAAATATCGATTTTGAACGAAATCGGTCAATTAACAAATAATTTCAAAATGGCGCTGATTTTTTAAAACTTTGGCATCAGTTTTCTGTTTTGTAATCCTAAGGAGCCCTACATATAGATTTTGAACGAAATCGGTCAATTAACATAGAATTTCAAAATGGCGCTGATTATTTAAAACTTTGGTATCAGTTTTCTGTTTTGTGATCCCAGGGAGACCTAAATATCGATTTTGAACGAAATCGGTCAATAACAAAGAATTTCAAAATGGCGCTGATTTTTTAAAACTATGGTATCAGTTTCCTGTTTTGGAATCCCAGGGAGCCCTTAATATCGTTTTTGAACGAAATCGGTCAATTAACAAAGAATTTCAAAATGGCGCTGATTTTTTAAAACTTTGGTATCCGTTTCCTATTTTGTAATCCCTTATCCCAGGTAGCGTAAATATCGATTTTGAACGAAATCGGTCAATTAACAAATAATTTCAAAATGGCGCTGATTTTTTAAAACTATGGCATCAGTTTTCTGTTTTGTAATCCTAAGGAGCCCTAAATATAGATTTTGAACGAAATCGGTCAATAACAAAGAATTTCAAAATGGCGCTGATTTTTTAAAACTTTGGTATCAGTTTCCTGTTTTGTGATCCCAGGGATTACTAAATATCGATTTTGAACGAAATCGGTCAATTAACAAATGATTTCAAAATGGCGCAGATTTTTTAAAACTTTGGCATCAGTTTTCTGTTTTGTAATCCTAAGGAGCCCTAAATATAGATTTTGAACGAAATCGGTCAATTAACATAGAATTTCAAAATGGCGCTTATCTTTTAAACCTTTGGTATCAGTTTCCTGTTTTGTGATCCCAGGGAGTCCTAAATATCGATTTTGAACGAAATCGGTCAATTAACAAAGAATTTCAAAAAGGGCGTTGATTTTTTAAAACTTTGGTATCAGTTTCCTCTTTTGTAATCCCAGGGAGCCCTAAATATAGATTTTGAACGAAATCGGTCAATTAACAAAGATTTCAAAATGTAGGCCATTTTTAAAAATTTTGGTACCAGGTTCCTGTTTTGTAATCCCAGGGAGCCCCAATATCGATTTTGAACGAAATCGGTCAATTAACAAAGAATTTCAGATTGGCGCTGATTTTTTTAAACTTTGGTATTAGTTTCCTGTTTTGTAATCCCAGGGAGCCCTAAATATCGTTTTTGAACGAAATCGGTCAATTAACAAAGAATTTCAAAATGGCGCTGATTTTTTAAAACTTTGGTATCCGTTTCCTATTTTGTAATCCCTTATCCCAGGTAGCGTAAATATCGATTTTGAACGAAATCGGTATATTAACAAAGAATTTCAAAATGGCGCTGATTTTTTAAAACTTTGTTATCAGTTTCCTGTTTTGTAATCCCAGGGAGCCCAAATATCGATTTTGAACGAAATCGGTCAATTAACAAAGGATTTCAAAATGGCGCTGATTTTTTTAAATTTTGGTAACAGTTTCCTGTTTTGTAATCCCAGGGAGCCCCGTCGTGGGTAAAACGGAACCGTATCAAAATCTTGCATATTTCTACACGTAGTCTCTTCAATATTCGCCATATTTTGTCGAAGGAAAATAAATTCTTGAATTTTTTTCCTGTTCATCAAGTAGACCTTCAGGTCCTGATCATATTTTGCCAAGAAACCAATTTTCCATCTTTTATACTTTCTGAGATAGACACCAAATAAATTTGTATGGCAGCCATCTTAAATCCGCCATTTTGAATTTTTTTTCAGCTCATTGTCTATTGGATGAAGTTTCGAATGACATTTGGTCGAGCACCCCCGCCTATCTTCAATGCTTCGACCGGTTCATTTCGGCAAATCGGCCGCCATCTTGATTTTCCGAAATGTCATAATTTTTCCCTACTCCCATCCCGCACCCGAACATATCTCCTATACATGAACTAACCCGTTTCGGATCTGCGGCGCCGCGGTTCAGGGTCGAAAAATCAAAAATTTGAAAACACTACAGCTCAGCCGCCATCTTGGTTTTCCAATTTTTTCCACTTTTTCTATTGATCGTTTCCTAATTTCTTCAATAATTGTGAGTTGTAACGAAATCAGTTGCAAAACAAAAGAGTTGCAAGAATCACGTCGGCCGCCATCTTGTTTTTCCGAAATGTCATAACTTTTCCCTACTCGAATCCCGCACCCGAACACATCTCCCTTACATCGTTGTATCGTTTTCTGTCTCTTTCTAGGAGAACAATAAATTATGTCAATGAGTCCTAATCGCCATATAATTTGGTATGAAAAAAAATATTCCGCCATCTTGAATTTTTTTTCATTTCGCTAAATAGACCTCCTCGTCCTGATCATCTTTGGCCGAGAAACCACTCTTTCATCTTTTATACTTTCTGAGATGGACACCAAATAAATTTGTATGGCGGCCATCTTCAATCCGCCATTTTGAATTTTTTTTCAGCTCATTGTCTTTTGGATGAAGTTTCGAATGACATTTGGTCGATCACCCCCCACCTATCTTCAATACCTCGGCCTTGCTCTTTACCCGTCTCCAAAATCCTCAATCATCAGCTGTCTCCATATTTTTGTTCAAGTTTAATTTTTTGACGTGTATACGAAGCCATCAGTGAAAAAAAATTTTTTCATACAAAATTTTACAGGAGGACATTTTTGGGAAAATCTCGAAAACTACCCCAAATGTGGTAACACTGTTTAGATATTTCGATACCGCTGGTTGAGTTACACAATCGATTTATGCATGTTAACTTTCCCAAATGTTGCCAACTGCCTCAAAAACGTGATCGAAATTTTGAAAAACACAAAAAGAATACAAAATGGCCGCCACCTCGTTTCACGGAAACATTTTACATACTTTCATAATTTTCCCGTAAACTACAGGATATACCGCTCCTGATGACGTTTCAATTTTTCATCTCGCTCGCACCCAGCCGAAATGATCGCCCCTGAAAAAAGACCATGTCAAAAATCACTTTTACTTTGATAAATTCCAGTGTTGCCAGACCTCGGCGACGAAAATACCCAAATGTCATTTGCACAAGTGAGACACGTGGTTGCTCGTACTCAAATTTTGCAAAAAGTCCGTATTTCGATTTTTTTGTTTTTGGGGTAAATCTTGAAAATTTCCCGAGAAATGGGGTAATTTTTTTTACCCAATCCATACCTCGAGTCTGTACACACAATCGCCCCCTAGAAGTCGAAACGCTCCGACGTTGCCAACTGTGAGAAATTTAAATTTTAAAATTGCGTTTTTTCGTACCTCAAACAAAAAGGCCGCCGCGACAGCCGCCATCTTGAATTTTTAAAAACCACTCCCGTTCTGTCAAAATACAGGATAATTGTGGGCGAAAAAAGAAAAAATTATCATGCTCGACCACGCCGTTTCGGATCTGTGGCGCCGCGGTTCGGGGTCGCAAAATCAAAAATTTTAAAGCACTACAGCTCGGCCGCCATCTTGTTTTTCCAATTTTTTCCACTTTTTCTATTGATCGTTTCCTAATTTCTTCAATAATTGCGAGTTGTAACGAAATCGGTTGGAAAACAAAAGAGTTACAAGAATCACGTCGGCCGCCATCTTGTTTTTCCGAAATGTCATAATTTTTCCCCACTCGAATCCCGCACCCGAACACATCTCCCCTACATCATTATATCGTTTTCTGTCTCTTTCTAGGAGAACAATTATGTCAATGAGTGAGTCAGTCAGTGGTAATTGAGCTATATATAGTATAACTAGTGTTTTGCCCTGTGCGCGAGCTGCTAAAGCAGCTCACGGGATGTGGTTTGCCCTAAATATCGATTTTGAACGAAATCGGTCAATTAACAAAGAATTTAAAAATAGTGCTGATTTTTTAAAACTTTGCTATCAGTTTCCTGTTTTGTGATCCCATTGAGTCCTAAATATCGATTTTGAACGAAATCGGTCAATTAACAAAGAATTTCAAAATGACGCTGATTCTTTAAAACTTTGGTATCAGTTTCCTGTTTTGTAATCCCTGGTAGCCCTAAATATTGATTTTGAACGAAATCGGGCAATTAACAAAGAATTGTAAAATGGCGCTGATTTTTTTAATTTTGGTACCAGTTTCCTGTTTTGTGTTCGCAGGAAGTCCTAAATATCAATTTTGAACGAAATCGGTCAATTATCAAAGAATTTCAAAATGGCGCTGATTTTTTTACTTTGGTATCAGGTTTCTGTTTTGTAATCCCAGGTAGCCCTAAATATCGATTTTGAAAGAAATCGGTAAATTAACAAATAATTATTTCAAAATGGCGCTGATTTTTTAAAATTTTGGTAGGTACCAGTTTCCTGTTTTGTAATCCCAGGGAGCCCTAAATATCGATTTTGAACGAAATCGGTCAATTAACAAAGAATTGCAGAATGGCGCTGATATTTTTTAATTTTGGTACCAGTTTCCTGTTTGCTAAATTGTAATTGCAAGAAGTCCTAAATATCGATTTTGAACGAAATCGGTCAATTATCAACGAATTTCAAAATGGCGCTGATTTTTTTAAATTTTTGTAACAGTTTCCTGTTTTGTAATCCCAGGGAGCCCCGTCGTGGGTAAAACGGAACCGTATCAAAATCTTGCATAGTTCTGCACTTGTAGTATCTTCAGTATTCGCCATATATTTTCTATGGAAAAATAGATTCCGCCATCTTGAATTTTTTTCATGTTCATCAAGTAGACCTTCCGGTCCTGGTCATCTTTTGCCAAGAAACCACTCTTCCATCATTTATACTTTGTGAGATAGACACCAAATAAATTTGTATGCCAGCCATCTTAAATCCGCCATTTTGAATTTTTTTCAGCTCATTGTCTATTGGATGAAGTTTCGAATGACATTTGGTCGAGCACCCCCCACCTATCTTCAATACCTTGGCCGTGCTCTTTACCCATCTCCAAAATCCTCAATCATCAGCTGTCTCCATATTTTTCTCCAAGTTTAATTTTCTGACTTGTATACGAAGCCATCAGTGTAAAAAAAAAAATTCATACAAAATTTTACAGGTTTTTGGGGAAAATCTCGAAAACTACCCCAAATATGGCAACACTGTTTAAATATCTCGATACTGCCGGTCGAGTTACACAATCGATCCATACATGTCAACTTTCCCAAATGTTGCCAAATGCCTCAAAAACGTGTTCGAAGTTTTCAAAAACACAAAAAGAATACAAAATGGCCGCCACCTCGTTTCACGGAAACATTTTACATAGTTTCATAATTTTCCCGTAAAGTGCAGGATATACCGCTCCTGATGACGTTTCAATTTTTCATCTCGCTCGCACCCAGCCGAAATGATCGCCCCTGAAATAAGACCATGTCGAAAATCACTTTTACTTTGATAAATTCCAGTGTTGCCAGACCTCGGCGACGAAAATACCCAAATGTCATTCGTACGAGTGGGACACGTGGTTGCTCGTACTCGAATTTTGCAAAAAGTTCGTATTTCGATTTTTTTATTTTTGGGGTAAATCTTGAAAATTTCCCGAGAAATGGGGTAATTTTTTTCCCCCAATCCATACCTCGAGTCTGTACACACAATCGCCCCGTATAAGTCGAAACGCTCCGACGTTGCAAACTGTGAGAAATTTGAATTTTAAAATTGCGTTTTTTCGTACCTCAAACGAAAAATCAAAATTTTGAAAACACTACAGCTCGGCCGCCATCTTGTTTTTCCAATTTTTTCCACTTTTTCTATAAATCGTTTCCTAATTTCTTCAATCGTTGCGAGTTGTAACGCAATCAGTTGGAAAACAAAAGAGTTGCAAGAATCACGTCGGCCGCCATCTTGTTTTTCCGAAATGTCATAATTTTTCCCTACTCCTATCCCGCACCCAAACACATCTCCCATACATCATTGTATCGTTTTCTGTCTCTTTCTTGGAGAACAATGACGTCTTTTATAGTTCCTAATCACCATATAATTTGGTATGAAAAAAAATATTCCGACATCTTGAATTTTTTTTTCATTTCGCTAAATAGACCTCCTCGTCCTGATCATCTTTTGCCAAGAAACCACTCTTCCATCTTTTATACTTTCTGAGATAGGTACACCAAATAAATTTGTATGGCAGCCATCTTAAATCCGCCATTTTGAATTTTTTTCAGCCTATTGTCTATTGGATGAAATTTCGAATGACATTTGGTCGAGCACCCCCGCCTATCTTCAATGCTTCGACCGGTTCATTTCGGCAAATCGACCGCCATCTTGATTTTCCGAAATGTCATTATTTTTTTATAATTTTTCATTTTTATTACAGTGCTGCACACACGAGGAAAGTTTCTTAACTTACTTAAATATACATATCAAAACCGTGATCATATCAAATAGTGAACCGTGGCCGAGTGGTCAAGGCGCTCAGGGCGCGATTCCCAGAGAGACGCAGGTTCAAATCCTGCCGGTTCCGAAATTTTTGATATGTATATTTAAGTAAGTCATTATTTTTCCCTACTCCCATTCCGCACCCGAACATAATATCTCCTTTACATAAACTACCCCGTTTCGGATCTGTGGCGCCGCGGGTCGGGGTCAAAAAATCAAAAATTTGAAAACACTACAGCTCGGCCGCCATCTCGTTTTTCTAATTTTTTCTACTTTTTCTATTGATCGTTTACTCAGTTCTTCAATAATTGCGAGTTGTAACGAAATCAGTTGGAAAACAAAAGAGTTGCAAGAATCACGTCGGCCGAAATTTTGTTTTTCCCAAATGTACATAATTTTTCCCTACTCGAATCCCGCACCCGAACACATCTCCAGTACATCATTGTATCGTTTTCTGTCTCTTTCTAGGAGAACAATAAATTATGTCAATGATTCCTAATCGCCATATAATTTGGTATGAAAAAAAATATTCCGCCATCTTGAAATTGTTTTCATTTCGCTAAATAGACCTCCTTGCTCTGATCATCTCGTGCCAAGAAACCACACTTCCATCTCTTATACTCTCCAAGATAGACACTGACGAAATTTGTATGGCGACATCTTGAATGCACCATTTTGGAGTTTTTTTTAAACTCATCGCCAATTGGATGAAGTTTGGAATGACATTTGGTCGAGCACCCCCCACCTATCTTCAATACCTTGGCCGTGCTCTTTAGCCGTCTCCGAAATCCTTAATCATCAGCTGTCTCCATATTTTTGGTCAAGTTTATTTTCTGACGTATATACGAAGCCATCAGTGAAAAAAAATTTTTTCATACAAAATTTTACAGGAGGACATTTTTGGGAAAATCTCGAAAACTAACCAAAATGTGATAACACTGTTCAGATATCTCGATACTGCCGGTTGAGTTACACAATCGATCCATACATGTAATCTTTCCCAAATATTGCCAACTGCCTCAAAAACGTGATCGAAATTTTGAAAAACACAAACAGAATACAAAATGGCCGCCACCTCGTTTCACAGAAACATTTTACATAGTTTCATAATTTTCCCGTAAACTACAGGATATACCGCTCCTGATGACGTTTAAATTTTTCATCTCGCTCGCACCCAGCCGAAATGATCGCCCCTGAAAAAAGACCATGTCGAAAATCACTTTTACTTTGATAAATTCCAGTGTTGCCAGACCTCGGCGACGATAATACCCAAATGTCATTCGTACAAGTAGGGCACGTGGTTGCTCGTACTCAAATTTTGCAAAAAGTCCGTATTTCGATTTTTTTATTTTTGGGGTAAATCTTGAAATTTTCTCGAGAAATGGGGTAATTTTTTTTCTCCAATCCATACCTCGAGTCCGTACACACAATCGCCCCATAGAAGTCGAAACGCTCCGACGTTGCCAACTGTGAGAAATTTGAATTTTAAAATTGCGTTTTTTCGTACCTCAAACCGAACGGCCGCCGCGTCAGCCGCCATCTTGAATTTTTAAAAACCACTCCCGTTATGTCAAAATACAGGATAATTGTAAGCGAAAAAAGAAAAAAATATCATGCTCGACCACGCCGTTTCGGATCTGTGGCGCCGCGGTTCGGGGTCGAAAAATCAAAAACTTGAAAACACCACAGCTCGGCCGCCATCTTGTTTTTCCAATTTTTTCCACTTTTTGTATTGATCGTTTCCTAATTTCTTGAATAATTGCGAGTTGCAAAGAAATGGGTTGGAAAACAAAAGAGTTACAAGAATCACGTCGGCCGCCATCTTGTTTTTCCGAAATATCATATTTTTTCTCTACTCCCATCCTGCACCCGAACACATCTCCCATACATCATTGTATCATTTTCTGTATCTTTCTTGGAGAACAATAAATTATGCTAATGAGTCCTAATCGCCATATAATTTGGTATGAAAAAAAAAATTCCGCCATCTTGAATTTTTTTTCTTTTCGCTAAATAGATCTTCTCGTCCTGATCATCTTTGGCCGAGAAACCACTCTTTCATCTTTTATACTTTCTGAGATGGACACCGAATAAGTTTGTATGGCGGCCATCTTAAATCCGCCATTTTGAATTTTTTTTCAGCTCATTGTCTTTTGGATGAAGTTTCGAATGACATTTGGTCGAGCACCCCCCACCTATCTTCATAACCTGGACCGTGCTCTTTACCCGTCTCCGAAATCCTCAATCATCAGCTGTCTCCATATTTTCTTCAAGTTTAATTTTCTGACTTGTACACGAAGCCATCAGTGAAAAAAAAATTTTTCATACAAAATTTTACAGGAGGTGTTTTTGGGGAAAATCTCGAAAACTACCCCAAATGTGGCAACACTGTTTAGATATCTCGATACTGCCGATCGAGTTACACAATCGATCCATACATGTCAACTTTCCCAAATGTTGCCAACTGCCTCAAAAACGTGATCGAAATTGTGAAAAACACAAAAAGAATACAAAATGGCCGCCACCTCGTTCCGCAGAAACATTTTACATAGTTTCATAATTTTCCCGTAAACTACAGGATATACCGCTCCTGATGACGTTTAAATTTTTCATCTCGCTCGCACTCAACCGAAATGATCGCCCCTGAAAAAAGACCATGTCGAAAATCACTTTTACTTTGATAAATTCCAGTGTTGCCAGACCTCGGCGACGAAAATACCCAAATGTCATTCGTTCAAGTGGAACACGTGGTTGCTCGTACTCGAATTTTGCAAAAAGTCCGTATTTCGATTTTTTTATTTTTGGGGTAAATCTTGAAAATTTCCCGAGAAATGGGGTAATTTTTTTTCTCAATCCATACCTCGAAACTGTACACACAATCGCACCATACAAGTCAAAACGCTCCGACGTTGCCAACTGTGAGAAAATTGAATTTTAAAATTGCGTTTTTTCGTACCTCAAACAAAAAGGCCGCCGTGACAGCCGCCATCTTGAATTTTTAAAAACCACTCCCATTCTGTCAAAATACAGGATAATTGTAGTCGAAAAAAGAAAAAAATATCATGCTTGACCACGCCGTTTCGGATCTGTGGCGCCGCGGTTCGGGGTCGAAAAATCAAAAATTTTAAAGCACTACAGCTCGGCCGCCATCTTGTTTTTCCAATTTTTTCCACTTTTTCTATTGATCGTTTCCTAATTTCTTCAATAATTGCGAGTTGTAACGAAATCGGTTGGAAAACAAAAGAGTTACAAGAATCACGTCGGCCGCCATCTTGTTTTTCCGAAATGTCATAATTTTTCCCCACTCGAATCCCGCACCCGAACACATCTCCCGCACATCATTATATCGTTTTCCGTCTCTTTCTAGGAGAACAATTATGTCAATGAGTGAGTCAGTCAGTCAGTGGTAATCGAGCTATATATAGTATAATATAAATTGACTTTTAATGACATTGCTTACAAAACATTATTAAACACTTTATTTATCTTGTCTCTTATCTAGAATTAGGTCGCTGGATTTAGATACTAAAAATGTTGATAGTAGGTTCCTAAGATGTAAGTAAGTAGGTAGTAAGTCATCTAAAATTCTACATCAATTGTACCTGCGCTCGACATTCAAAGGAAACAATGCACCATTAGTCATTTATGCTCACTGCCTAGTCCCGATTACCCTGCTTTTCAATTCTCTGATGTTACTGGGGACGAAATAAAAAAACATGTGCTTTCTATCAGATCTGATGCAATTGGGAGTGATGGAATCAGTCGTAGGATGATACTGTTGGTCCTTGACAAATTCCTTCCTATCTTGTGTCACATATTCAACTTTTCGCTCTCCTCCAGTACATTTCCAGATATGTGGCGCATAGCTTTTGTAATTCCTATTCCTAAAACATCTAATCCACAGACTCCTTCTCACTTTCGACCTATCTCGATTCTTCCGTTTCTTTCTAAAGTCCCGGAGCGCATTGTTAATAAGCAACCAAGGGCGTAGCGAGGTACGGGCAGGGGGGGGCAGCTGCCCCCCCCTACCCGAGCTCTATAGCGTACCCTGTGCCTGTTCCCGTCGAGCTCTATAACTCGCAATAGTAGCGGAGCGCGGGACAGGAACGTCCATCCGTATCGTGAATCGAGACTATTTTGGATTTTTTTTCAAGTGTTTGGAAAAATGGATATAAGGAAGTTTTTTAAAGGTAAGTAACTAGCCAAATAATTATTAACAATAATGTATTTAATTAAAGCAAAGAATAAGGATTTGCGAGTGTAGAGTGAGAGATTAGTCGCCGCGCGCGCCGTCCATCCCAAATGATTTTGCTTTCGTGTCCGCGTGTTGTGCTCGTGTGGTAGAAAGAGATAGTGGTTAGGTTAAATGGCACGCGCGCGAGTTCCTAAAAATGCGAAGTTGCACAAAGCTTTTTTTTACTTTTAATGTGAATAATTTTTTAATGTTATTAGAAAAAAATATTTGTCTAGAAAGAAAATTTGACGAATCGATTAGTGCCGTGGTAGATCTGGTTCGTGCAACGAACTTCGATACTGAGGATCGTGGGTTCGATCCCAGCAAACATTTGTGTTCATAAAAATGTCTGTTTTTACTAGTTTGGGTTTTTATGTATAACATGTATTTATTTCAAAAAAAAAATATATAAGTATCTAAAAATTATATCGTTGTGTAGTAGGTACGTACTACGTAGCTATTTAAACTAATAGTACACGCTTAGTTTGAGACTATAGAATTGTGATTGTGTAGAAAGATTATCATTATTTAAAATTTCAGATTAATTGTGATATTTTTTAAAAGCATAGGTATTTTTGTTTCAGGGACTTTGAAAAGGAAAAAAGAAGAAACTAGTAGTGAAAGTGATGAAGAAAAAACGACGTATGAAGAAGAAAGTACACCACTGAGTTCACTGGTTCAAGCTGGTCCTTCTAGAGTCGAAAGTATACCTGAAGATGAAGTTGTTTGTGATAATGATCTAGGGAAATGGGTAGGCCGAACTTCTTTGATGACCACTAGTCGAAAATTGGACATGCTTAAACGTTGCTGGGTACCCCCTGCGAATTACGACTTTGCCAAAGATGCCGAAGCTGCTAATCTGAAGCGGAAATTTAATCATAGTTGGTTGCAAACTTATTCACCTTGGCTGGTTTATTCTAAACATCTAAAAGGGGCACTGTGTTTATATTGCGTACTTTTTCCACCTAAAATAGTAGCAGGAGTTTTGGGTTCATTTGTAACTCGATCGTTCTGCCGTTTTAAAAATATCCATGAATACTGCGTTAAACATGTCTCATCACAATATCATAAATCTGCAGTCAACGATGCAAAAAATTTATCGGAGCAAATGCCTGTGGATATAATGATGAACACTGCACATCAGAAAGAAATAGAGAAAAATAAAAAGATAGTGGCATCGATAATATCGTCAGTTATTTTTTGTGGCACTCATGACTTGCCTTTGAGGGGTAAAAACACTCATGAAGGTATTCTTGAAGACCTTTTAAATCTCAGAATTGAATCTGGCGATCAAGATTTAAAGCAGCACTTAGAAAGTGGGAAAAAAAATGCCATGTATACTTCCCCACAGATTCAAAACGAACTTATTGATTTTTGCGGCTTGGTTGTAAAGAATGAAATTATAAAAGATGCAAAAAAAGCTTTTGCTTATAGTGTCATGGCAGACGAATCATGTGACATAGCTGGAAAAGAGCAGCTCTCCATTGGAATCCGTTTTTATGACGAAGATAAACATATGATCCGAGAAGAATTTCTGGGATTCGTAGAATTGATTGCAATGGATGCTAATACTATAGCGTCAGAAATTGATAAGTTTTTAGAAAACGCAGGCCTTGACCCAGATAGGTGCATTGGCCAAGGGTACGATGGGTGTTCTACAATGGCTGGTAGTATTGGCGGCGTTCAAAAAAAACTGAGAGAGAAATATAAAAAAGCCTTGTATTTTCATTGTGCAAGCCACAGGCTTAATTTAGTTATAAATGATTTGAATCGAGTGCCAGAAATACGGAACACAATTGGCACGATAAAAGATATAATTAATTTTTTCCGAGAATCTTCTTTAAGAAGAAAATACGTTCCCAATATTCCGGCTTTATGTGAGACACGCTGGTCGCAAAAATATAAGAGTATCGCCATTTTTAACAAACATTTTGAAGAAATTATTAATGGACTTGCAAAGATATCTATAGACGGGAATGCTGCTGCAAGAAAAAGTGCTTATCAGTTACATTGTGCTTCTACTAAGTCAGTATTTATCGTATGCGTTGCATTGATAGCCAAATATTCAGGTATGTTGGAACCTGTTGCAAATGCATTACAATCGAAGGCTATCGACATGTACACATGCGTGAATCATATCAAGAGAATTATTTCCGTTATTAAAGATCATCGCAGCAACGCAGACAGAGAGAGTCAGAATATTTTAGACGTTCCAATTAGAACTGCAACTGCCATTGGCACTGATTTGGAAATCCCGCGCATTGCATGTCGTCAACAACATCGGTCCAATCACCCAGCTGAGAGTGTATGCGATTTTTGGAAGCGGTCAGTTATCATTCCTTATTTAGATTCGCTGATATCCGCACTCGAACAGCGTTTTTCTAATGATCATTTACCAGCTTTTAGCCTAATGTCTATACATCCCAGTTCAATGCTAAATATGTTGCTGGTTGATTTTCAAGAAAAATCGCAAGATTTCTATAAATACTATGATCTTCCTCTTTTTGAACATGAAGCAGAATTATGGTACAAACTATGGAAGGATAAAGGAATGGAAAGAGAAGAATTAGAAAAGTTAGATTTTACTGACGTAATAAAGGAGGCAGACACTTTCTTTCCAGAAACTAAAAAAGCCATTCTTATTTCTTTGGCACAACCGTGCACAACAAGTAATATAGAAAGGTCTTTTTCTACCCTGCGACGTGTCAAAACGTGGCTGAGGTCTACGATGACCGAAACCCGTTTGAACGGGCTATGCATGTTAAGCGTGCACAGGAAAATTGTCAAAGAAAAAAAGAAGAGATTTTGAGAGAAGTTTTAAACAAATTTTGTGAAGAACCGCGCCGATTACTGGTCAAGCAATAAAGTTATTTGTGATTGTTATATTTGTGTTTTTAATTTTTACCTCACTTCCGACCTCCACTACTAATGTTAGATACTAAAAAAAATATAGTGTAGGATTTTCTTTATCTGCCCCCCTCTATATAAAATCCTGGCTACGCCCTTGTAAGCAACTCAGTCTATTCCTTTACAAACATAATGTATTGTCTCCATTTCAATCTGGTTTTAGACTGGGTCACAGTACAGCCACTGCACTTATTAAAGTCTGTGACGATGTCCGACTAGGCTTGGATAATAAATTGGTTACAGTGCTTGTGCTCCTTGACTTTAGCAATGCGTTTAACACCGTTGATTTTGACTTACTCCTTGCTATCCTTAAATCTTACAATGTTTCTCCAGGTGTCGTTGACTGGATTCGCACATACCTGTGTGGTAGGCAGCAACGTGTCCGGTTCGATAATAAGTGCTCTGCACTCTCCTTTCTCTCTGCCGGTGTTCCACAGGGTGGTGTCCTTTCACCCCTCCTTTTCTCCATCTTCATTAACTCCATCACTTCTGTAATTTTTTCCTCCTATCACTTCTATGCCGACGATCTACAAATATATATTTCTGCCTCTGTTGATAATATCGCTGCTGCTATTGCCACTTTGAACTCAGACTTAGGGCGAATCTGTGAATGGTGTAAATCGTATGGCCTCTCAGTTAACCCCATTAAATCTCAAGCCATTATTTTGGGCAACCCCAAATTGATATCTAGGTTAAATAATTTACCTGCTATTAGTTTCGATGGGGTGCTGCTACCGCTTAGTGACACTGTTAAGGATCTGGGCCTAGTTTTAGACAGTTCGCTCTCTTGGAAGCCGCAAGTGGCTGAAGTAAGTCGCAAGGTTTTTGCTACAATTGGCTATCTTAGGCGGTGGAAGTACCTTCTGCCCATCAAAACTAAAATTGCCCTAGCAAATACCTTGCTACTACCATTATTAGACTATGGAGACGTTTGTTACCCGGATCTAACTCAGGAGCTTCTAAACAAACTCGAGAGGCTGCAGAATCTGTGCATTCGCTTCATTTTCAATTTAAGAAAGTATGATCACGTATCTCAGTACCGAAATCAACTAAAATGGCTGTCAGTCGGCCAGCGGAGAAACTTACACCTTCTATCGCTTCTCTACGGTATACTGTATCATGCACAAACTCCAGTCTACTTAAAAGAACGTTTTCACTTTCTTGGAGCGAATAGTGCGTTTTTACTGCGCTCCAGTGTGGATAATAAGCTTGAAATACCCCTCAGTCGAACGGAGTTTTATGGCAACTCGTTCACGGTAAGCTGCGCCAAGCTCTGGAACTCTCTTCCTGCAGATATCCGACAATCCAAATCACTTAATATTTTTAAAAGTCGTTTGAAGGATTTTTATCTATCTCAGTAGTTATATAGTGAGTCATTCTATGTTAATATTTATTTATTCATGTTTATTATATATATAGTATTATATTTATTTATTCATATTTATTATATTATATAGTATAATATTTATTTATGAATGTATATATGTAGGTAATATTGTTTGTAGTTAATATGTATGTACCTTTATACTTAAAGTTTGCGCACCATCCCGTTTGTATTCTCGTATCCTGTCACCAAAGGTTGTCTGGAAGAGATCGCCTTAGGCGATAAGACCGCCTTTGCATACTGTGTAGTCCTAGTTCGTTGTTTTAATGTCTTGTTTATTTTCGTGTTCTTGTGTGCAATAAAGATTTAATAAATAAATAAATTTAAATAAATCAATGTAGTAAGTAGGTAGGTAGTAAAGTAGTAACATCGTAAAAGGAAAGTCTACGAAATGATTTTCCAACCCTAAGTTATCTAGTTTCTCCAAACTTAATTGGTGCTAACTAGATAACTTAATAGGGGTCCCAGGAGGATTAAATAGAACTTGAATGAAACTCCGTCGTTTTTCAAGTTGCACCCGAGAGAGCTGAGGATTGAGCATTTCGTTAAATGAAGAAATGGAATTTCAGGGTACTTAGGTACTTATAAATTTCACTCACTTCAATTTTTGAAAATTCCACTCGAGTGAAGTCAGGGCGGGCCAGCTAGTCTAAGTATGTTTATCTATCAGCTATACTAATGTTATAAAGAGGTAAAGTTTGTGAGTTTGTGAGGTTGTAGGGGGTAATCTCTGGATCTACTGAACCGATTTTGAAAATCCTGTTATCAAAAGAAAGCCCCATTATTTGTGAGTGTCATTGGCTATATTATATTAACCCGAAAAATTAGGGAGTTCCCGCGGGAATCAAAAAAACTTAAACCACGCAGAGGAAATCGCGGGCATCTGCTAGTTGTTCATATTTATAAGTCACTCTAAATTGAAAGCTTTTAAAAGCTAAGTATATTATGCACTTTATTTACTCTTTTTGTCAGCCGCATAAAGTCTATTTCTGTTCACCGTCTATCTATGCCCGTATATTTTTTCGAACCGCAATGTGACGTGAAAAATGCACGGAAAAATAACAAAGATATTCAACAAAGATAACAAAGATAGATAGGTAGGTATTCTGAAACCTTAGGTACCTATTTCAATGGTTGGAAATAACCAATAGCCTGAAAAGTGGAAAGGCGTATCTTATTTACATTTAATTTAGGGCGGATCAGGGTTGGTTGGATCACATTTTTGGATAATTGGGTGATTTTTTTCTAAACTATAATGAAAACTATTGTAATATTAGGGCTATTTTAAACTTAAATAGTATCTCTCAATAAAATTTTGTCAAAATCGGTCGAGCCACCCGGATGGGTCGGAAAGGATAAAATAAGTAGGTACATGTAGTATAAGATAGGTCACACTATTGCGTGTATAAAGTTTGGATATAATTATGTCTGCTTATACAAAGAGCTTGTATCGTCGATGTATATTAGACTAGCCTTCATAGATAAAAACCGCGCTCTTAAAATCAATCTGATTTGCTAAATAAGATTGATTTGGTCAATTAAGGTCTGGTGGGATGCTTCGGCCGTAGCTAGTTACTATCCTACCGGCAAAGACGTACCGCCTTAAGCCATTTAGCGTTCCGGTACGATGCCGTATATTGCCGGTAGGGTCGTAATTCGTAACTTGTAACTACTATAGACCAAAAAAAAAAACAAAAACTAGACCTGATTTGATCATTTATTTTATACTGAACATTTAAATTACAATGACACACATAGACTTAATTCTTAATTTTAATAAATATTATACAAATTACAAAAGATATTTACACATCGAAGCGTGTGCCCCCATATTTATTTGTAAAAAGGTTGTTTACGCCACAAGATACCTACCTGTTTTAGGGGTAATTTTTATATGATAGGTACTAGATGATACCCGCGACTTCGTTGGCCTGGATTAAGGCGAATTTGTAATTCTTCAACTTGTGATTCTTCAAATTCATCGTTTATCGCAGCTTGGATCGTAAGAAGTATTTTGGTCTTCCTGGTATTTTTCATCATAGTGGTATCTACAATCTAGTGCCTTTAGTATTTAGTCTAGTAGATAAAAGGAAATCTCCTTAGATCTTAGAAACTTGAAACACGTCCCTACGCGAGGTTTTTGTGCTGAGAGAAACATTTGTCACTTCCTAAAATTCCCAAGAGATTTTCGCCGCGTCGCATTTGCCAAAGAGAATATTAGAATAAACCCGCGTTCGCTGGTTCCACCGACCAAGGTATGTGGGCGTGTGCTCAGCTGAGCATCTTGAAATTTTCAGTATGGGACAGCGAATGTATTGGAATTTTAGCGATAAAATATCACAATCATGTAGGCTGCCACCATTGATTTAGGATTGGTTGCGCTCGCAATCAATCCTAAATCTATGGCTGCCATTAAATTGCATCATGACGTGAAGTGTACTTGGTGGCAGATACGATGCGATCTATAGGGTTTATTTAAAAATACTAATAATTATCTACATAATACTGAAAAACTTTTGTCATAAAACTTGAAAAAAAAACTATTATTTCACTTTAAAAAATGTACTTTTCACTGTACACTCTAGACTCTCTTCAACACCGTGTTTTTAGGAGGTAGCTGTAATAGACTAGATGAGCTATAACCATTGAATTATATGTAGGTACAACATAATACCTCAATGGCTATAACCGATGCGCCGCGCCGACCGCATGTCGCGTGGAGTAATACTGTCTGAGAGCAGCAAATTTTTTTTGTATTGAAAAAATATTTGGTTTTTCTCAGAATTTTAAAAAGTCGAGAGAGAAAGAGAGTTTGAGATTATAAGTATTTTAAGCGCAAAAGGCAGATATATGGTAATCAATCAGACGTACACAACCTTTTTTCGAACACTGTTTTTTAATCTTTATTAATTTACTAAGTAGGTAATGCTTTGTGCATAACAGGTCTTCGATACAATGTTAAAGCAGAAACATAGTTACTTATAAAAAGCTTACAAGATGATATTTTCACATCTCAAGTTACGCGTTTTGAAGAATGTACACGCTTTGCTAGAATTACCTTCCAAAATCGTGAGACCGACAGATTTTGGAAGGTAACTCTAGGTACATAATAATGTTATTATTACTTACACCACAGGTACATTATACTCGTATTTCACATTTATTTGTTGCTAATGTACATAAAGCATATTATAAACTTTTTAATCATTTACACTTATTTACACTTTTATCTCAATTTACTATATTTTATCATCTACTTACTATATTTTATCAACTTAACAATTTTTTTAAAAAATTGTAGGAATCGAATCTCGTTTTAAACAAAAAAAATCATACAGATGAAAAGCGGGATCAGTATAGAATAAAGAAAATAGTGGTACTTAAACGAAAACCGATCTTCGAAATCTAATCTTATGTCTGAACTATGATTTCATTTATCACCGTCATAAAGCTTTATTACTATCACGTAATAAATTCTACCCTGGGGCCTGGGTCTCGAAGGAATTTTCTCATTTTGTAGGAATCTTTAATGCGGACTTAGATCATAATTACTAAAGAAATTATACGGTTAAAATTCCGCTGAATTAAGGCGATAGGATACCAAGAGATCGCACGCAAGACCCGTGGGAACTAATCACCAAACTTTTTACAAGATGAGTCCGTGAAAATACACGCCCATCCAGAATTGGGCGTATACACAATATTTGACGTAATTTTGGCAACTTAGGCCGTCTTGTACAAAGCTGCTAAACTTTGTAATACTGTCAATTTCTGACAGGCCGGAAATAAATCAATTTACGGCTGAGCAATATTGGAAAGACGAGGCTCCAACCTTTTTACGAAAGCTTTTCAACATTGCCGATAGATGGCGTTGACTTACTGAGTATTTGACCTATTTGAGTATTAGCGGCCTTAAAAAGAGCCAATATAAATACTTAATAAAGAAATTCCCGAGCGAGTAGGAGAAAACATATTTAACGGCTTCGTGCAAGTAGACCTTATACTTAAAAAAATATCTGAATGACATAAGACTTTTTTTTCTTGCGGGAAGTAGCTATAAAATTAACCAAAGTAGTATAAGTTTTTAACTATTATAGTGTACATTGGTCCATAGAAGTAAAGACTAGAGAGATAATATGATTATGTTTATTGACACACTTAAAACTAAACACCATACTCAACTCAGTGCAAATAACAAGTATAGAGTTTTTTCATTTCAATATTTGTTTTAAACAACGTTCGAATTTTGAAGCGTTAGCTCTGATTGGTTGCAAAGGTCACGAATCACAAGACTGGTTAATCGTAAAGGTCGTGAGGGGTAAGAGTGGGGCGCGGATGGTTTCCGCGTCAAATCCAGGTGCGTTCTTCGCCGTGTACCGCTGGGTCATTTGAACCGCGGTCGTTGTGGGCACCGCATGCCCCTCGCCGATGTCAGGTGCTACTCATCAGCGGATTATTATACGTGCTATGCAAAGATATGCGTATCGTACCTAGAAAAATAAAACATGTTAGTCACGCGATTATTATATTGTATAGATTTTTGCAATCTCTATTTATTTTTTTAATTTTAACATTTATAAAATTTAACAAATATAAAATTAAGAGCAAAAAAGGGAACTAATTAAAAATTATCCCAATTATATTAATTAATTCTAATTTAATTGGTGGGCAAAGAATTCTGTCTTGCTATCAACACATTTGCCCGTAATTATTAAATTTATCCAAATTAAATCAGAGAGTAAGCCACATCAATTTGGAGAAAAGCTAAGCGAGTGAAGCATTTTAGAAACTGAAGAAGCTATCAGTAAGAAGCAAAACAAAAATCAAAGTAACTTGCGGGAAAGTAAGAAGAGCCTAACTACAACAATTCATATTTATACCAATCCGCAATGCAAGGGAGGCTTGCTTTGAGAACACTTATTATTGTTAGAATTTACCAAAATATTCATGATTGGCCTTCGCGCTTCTCCTACTTGTGTATTTTATTTGCGTGTAGCAAATGAGGAGAGCCGGGTGGATTTTTGGTGAATTTTGTGGTTTTGATCGTGGTCTTGAATAAACCTACGAAGAACAATATTGGTTTTGTCTATTGGTTTTGAACAAGTCGTAAAAGAATAAAATGAAGCAAATCTTGCAAACGATGCATAACAAACCAATTTTTTTGAAACTTGAAAAAGAATATTTAAATACGAATGAACCAAAATATACACGTGCATGATTTTAAAAATATTATTAATATGAAATGAAAATATTTACAAAAGATAATATTATTATGTTAAATGTTAATATTTCCATGCCATGTGCTACCAAGTAGAAGTGTGCAATAAAGATAAAAAGATAAAGGTATTCGTTAAAACTGAATATTTTGATACTATTTTAAATTATATTTAAATGATAATTTCAAAAAATATAAAGAAATAATTATATGAAGTCTGCGATTCAAAAAAAAATGGCAGAAGAAATGGAACTGCTATAGATAACAAAGCAACAAGAGTAAACACATGTTTAATTATTTTCTGTAAGAAATTTTGGCATAAGTCATCGTTAAATAATTCTACGTTGATACAGACACAAGAATCCATACTAATCCATACTAATATCCATACTTCCATACTAATATTATAAATGCGAAAGTGTGTCGTCTGTCTGTCTGTCTGCTACGCTTTTGCGGCCCATCTTTTCAACCGATTTTGCTGAAATTTGGTATAGAGGTAGGTTATATCCCGGTAATACTTTGTATCCCGGAAAATTAAGGAGTTCCCGCGGGAATCAAAAAACCTTAATCCACGCGGACGAAGTCGCGGGCATCATCTATTCTTTTATAAAAGATATCTATTAAGTTGAAGATAAAAAACTATTAATTTTGGACGTTAATCTGTTTGGGGTACACGATAAAAAGTAGGTCTTACTAGTTCCATTCTTCCTGGTAGGAGAGAGAGACCGCATGGAACGATCGAGGCGATCGGGTCCGAAACCACGATGCCTTCTGATACCAGCGTCCATCGCACCGCAGCACCAGAAGAATTGCTTGAACCCTCGCCTGAACCTATAATAAATATCAAAGGCATACACATACCGGCACATTTTAAGAGACACTTGCATAAAAAATTTACAACTTCGTGTAAATTAAATCTTACAGCGAACTGAAATTTTTAAGATATCACATTTCACAGATGAAAATTTAGTAGTAATAAGATTGTAATTCAATTCTTCTTTCCAATTTTCTGTTTCTATTCTAGACCCTAAGCGCCAACTTATAGTCAATGTTCATAGAAAACCAGAAATTTCCCATTATTTGAGAGGGAAGGTAAGATCCTCTATGATCTTCATAATGTTTTTATATCCTACATTGCTATTGGAGAATATTGGTCAGAACTCTAAATTGGATTTTTTTGCCTTCCTTTTTTGTTCTAAACTAAATAATCAGGGACAGTATAAGTAGTCTCTGCTACAATATTTCAAGAAAGTAAATCACAGGACACAAAATTTCGAAATCCTCTAATTTATCGGAAATAATCGAATTTACTGCAGCCAAAATCATTAAAGAAAAGACTAAAATAAAAAAAAACTAAAGATATTGAAACAAAAACTTACTTGGAGTTCATCCAACAGTATATGATAGGATTGTACATAGAGTTGCTCATGGCGAGCCAGTAGATGCCGAGGTAGATCTCTTGTATGTAGGGGTAGTTTACCACACTAGGGTAGTACGACGTCACCACGAAGTAGACGTGGAATGGGAGCCAGCATACCGCAAATATCACCACCACGACTATCATCATTTTGACAACCTACAAAGTTAAAACATACATATATATTCTGCTTTAAAAGTACAGGATTATTATGGTTCTGCTCAAGTACTACTACGTGAAATATTTAAATTTTTGATCTATAAAATGAGGGCCCTAAAACACTAGGCCTTAAATTTATCAAAAATTTAACTAAATCAGCTGTTTAGGCAGTTTTATGTAAGTCGATGAGCTCTAAAAAGGGTGATAATAGTGTTCCATAATTTATATTATTAAGTGCACGAATAAACAGAAAATTACCATCTCTTAAAATATTCACTTATCCACCTCTTTTATATGAATTGACAGCAGATGAATTCAAAGTTACAAACATTTGGAAGTGGAAGAATTCTCAAAAATGTGTGCTAAGGTCTCATGACTCATCTAAACTGTTCAACCAATTTTGACGACTTTCACAGGGAAGTAAGGAATTGAACAGGAGAGATTTTGGGTACTTATTGTGTCGGGAAAATAAATCCTACGCGATTTTTTAAAATGTCAAAGTACGACACAAACAGAGATGAAGTCACGGCCACAAGCACAGAATAGGTAATTGCCACAAGCCAAGAAATATTTTACAAACGGACTAGAATTCAGCGCTTATGAAAAAGTCTGTTTCATTACTTAAATGTTTCTTTGACGACAAAAAAAGAGTTGTAACTTTATAAGTCAGAGGGGTATAAAAACCAAATTGAATTAGCTAAAACTGATCTCTCAATTACGAATACTGCATTAATGAGGCAGACGAAATCCTACAATCCTTTGGGACCAAGGACTTTTGTAATTAGAGCAAAGTAATTTTGCTTCTCGATTATCTTTTTATGGAAGTAAGCGTTATCAGAGGAAAGAATTTATAATTTATTTTTAACAACTTTATGGGATGATACGTGTGCGTTACCGGCTGCCGCACATATGAGATTTGATGAAAACGAAGAAACACTTTAAAATTGTTTAATTTGCAAAGCCAATAAAGAACAATATTATCAAAAATATCGAAAAATTTGTGAGTTTGCTTTGTTCGAGTTCGTATCGCTTGTTATCGAACTTTCGCGAGACCGGCCACCCACACGCCGGTTATTTCCCGTGCCTCCGCGCTCTTGTCGGGACCATTCAAATATCGCGCGAACAATACGTGACATACCTTTAAATATCTTTATATCTTTATATTGAATAAAACGGACTGATCATGTTAAAAACACCACACCGCGCTCCATGACGGGAAACACAGATGTTGGAGACAAAGCGGCAAAATTGAAGTGGGACTGGGCCGGACATATGATGCGCATGCCCAACGACTTGTGGGCAAAGGCTACAACACAATGGGTGCCACAAAACTCAAAAAGACGTCGAGGCAGGCCGAGGCGCCACTGGCGCGACGAACTCGATGCCTTTATGGAGGACTGGCCCCAAACATCTATGGACCGAGATAAATGGAAGGAGGAAAGGAGGTCTTTGTCCAACACTGGGACACTACAGGCTGCCAATAATAACAATAATAGTATTGATATAGCTGCCGCATTTTCAATTGTATTTTGGATTGTCGGTAAATGCGGAAATTGCAATAAAATAAATGCATGTCACAAATAATATGCTTAGTGCTTACCCTCCGTTTGCTCTTGACGTTGTCTAGTTGTCGTTGCGTGCACTCTCCGATAGATTTCGACCCCCATAGTTCTACACCAACCTTTGCGTACGTGTAGGTCATTGAAATTATCGGCAGGAAATATGTCAACACCATGAACGTTACGTTGTATCTGCAGAATTTCAATGTTTTTAAGAAAATGACTAACTCAAACACAATTAAAAAATAAATTGTGAAAAATTATTTTTTACTTTAACAATTTTTGATTCCTGGAATAAAGTTAATTATTTTAAATAGGTAGGTAATTCTTTAAAATATTGTTATCAACATTCAAACAATAATATGAATTTAGTTCAATAACGAAAGCAATTTATTTGTTAGACACATCGGTTAGACATCTAACAAATAAATTGCATTTACCTATCAGACGACGTGGCCTCTCGGACAGCCAAGAGTTCAAATTGTACCTAGGTATCAGTTTTTTGTTACGTAGTTAGTCTTTTTATTACTTTAAAAGTAAATATTTTTACCTACAACATTTTCCTATAATATTTATCGACCTTATTGTTCTTAAGGTTAATTAAAATATTTGTATGTAGAAAAGTAAAATAAGTTATATATTAGTTCGAGTAGCCAAGTTCTCATGTCGACTGATGACAATGACCAAAGTATCGCGATATCTGGAATCTCGATATTCCATCCATCTAAAATCCACCCAACAATCAAGCCTGCAAATTGATTTGATGGGATAATGTGGCCAATTCTGTTTAACACAATCTCTAAACTAAACTAAAATTAAATCAAGTAACAACTTTAAATCAAGTTCTGTCCCTTTCCGCAGGGACTATAATGAAAGGGTTAGCTATATTTTCAAAGCTGCCATTTTAGTTTAGTTTAGAGATTGTGCTAAACAGAATCAGCCCCATTGATGGCCTGATTGGCAATTGATGCCTTAAAAACAATGCTTACTTACATATATTCGAGTCGTGATTCCGTGGTGATACCGTCAGGCCAGTCAGGAAAGCATACACGTCTGGTAGAACAATAAAATGAAGTTGAGTAATGTACATACTTAAATCTTCATATACAAAAAACATGACAAAAACAATAGGCAAACTCTAACTCTTCGAAGGATTTTTTGAAGGAAATAAGTTTTCATAGAACCTGCATTGAAAGTGCGAGTTTCAATACCTGTTGACCCAATAGTGGGTATGGAATTGTCAGTCGGTTGATAGCTGGGATTCGATCAATTCCATTTAAATGTGGTAGAAAACGTTGTCGCGAATCGCGATCGAATACGTGAAGAAACTCCCACTCGGCCTGCTGTACAGTTCTAATTTCCTGAGATAAAAATGCAGCCTGTCGTTGGTTATCAAAAATCGCCTTATAAAAATACATCATCTTTATTTAATTATTACAAAATATTATGCTATGCGTAACGGTATCGCTATGAGAAGCAGTAATTTAAAAAAAAACAAAAAGGTTACCTGGTAGTGCCATCGGGTAGCAAATCCTGTTCAGTGGTGAAGTAGATGAGGTTAGGGCTGCTGATGATGCAGCTACCGGCCCAGATGGCTGCAGCGATCCCCAGCGTTGCTCTCTTACCGAGCCGTGGCTGGAGTGGACTCATTATGGCGACATACCTGTTTTCAGTGAATCAAATAAAGACAGAGAAAGAGAGAGAGTACCTAAGTGATATTATTTTTATTATATTTTGTCCAACCATTTATTTTACTTTGGATATAAGCATGTCTATGAAGTGTCATTATTATTGACAGGCAACTATCATTGATGTAGAATTTTAGTACTGAGCAACTATTGGAAAAAAACCGGCCAAGTGCGAGTCGGACTCGCGCACCGAGGGTTCCGTACAAACCTGTAGTAAGTTTTAAATTATTAAAAAAAACTACTTACTAGATCTCGTTCAAACCAATTTTCGGTGGAAGTTTGCATGGTAATGTACATCATATATTTTTTTTAGTTTTATCATTCTCTTATTTTAGAAGTTACAGGGGGGGGACACACATTTTACCACTTTGGAAGTGTCTCTCGGGCAAACTATTCAGTTTAGAAAAAAATGATATTAGAAATCTCAATATCATTTTTGAAGAGGTATCCATAGATACCCCACACGTATGGGTTTGATGAAAAAAAATTTTTTGAGTTTCAGTTCTAAGTATGGGGACCCCCAAAATTTATTGTTTTTTTTCTAGTTTTGTGTGAAATTTTTAATGCGGTTCACAGAATACATCTACTTACCAAGTTTCAACAGTATAGTTCTTATAGTTTCGGAAAAAAGTGGCTGTGACATACGGACGGACACACAGACAGACAGACAGACAGACAGACATGACGAATCTATAAGGGTTCCGTTTTTGCCAAATTTGGCTACGGAACCCTAAAAAATGCAATACTATATTAGACGCATATCATTTTTAGGGTTCCGTACCCAAAGGGTAAAAACGGGACCCTATTACTAAGACTCCGCTGTCTGTCTGTCTGTCTGTCTGTCTGTCTGTCTGTCTGTCTGTCTGTCTGTCTGTCTGTCTGTCTGTCTGTCTGTCTGTCTGTCTGTCTGTCTGTCTGTCTGTCTGTCTGTCTGTCTGTCTGTCTGTCTGTCTGTCTGTCTGTCTGTCTGTCTGTCTGTCTGTCTGTCTGTCTGTCTGTCTGTCTGTCTGTCTGTCTGTCTGTCTGTCTGTCTGTCTGTCTGTCTGTCTGTCTGTCTGTCTGTCTGTCTGTCTGTCTGTCTGTCTGTCTGTCTGTCTGTCTGTCTGTCTGTCTGTCTGTCTGTCTGTCTGTCTGTCTGTCTGTCTGTCTGTCTGTCTGTCTGTCTGTCTGTCTGTCTGTCTGTCTGTCTGTCTGTCTGTCTGTCTGTCTGTCTGTCTGTCTGTCTGTCTGTCTGTCTGTCTGTCTGTCTGTCTGTCTGTCTGTCTGTCTGTCTGTCTGTCTGTCTGTCTGTCTGTCTGTCTGTCTGTCTGTCTGTCTGTCTGTCTGTCTGTCTGTCTGTCTGTCTGTCTGTCTGTCTGTCTGTCTGTCTGTCTGTCTGTCTGTCTGTCTGTCTGTCTGTCTGTCTGTCTGTCTGTCTGTCTGTCTGTCTGTCTGTCTGTCTGTCTGTCTGTCTGTCTGTCTGTCTGTCTGTCTGTCTGTCTGTCTGTCTGTCTGTCTGTCTGTCTGTCTGTCTGTCTGTCTGTCTGTCTGTCTGTCTGTCTGTCTGTCTGTCTGTCTGTCTGTCTGTCTGTCTGTCTGTCTGTCTGTCTGTCTGTCTGTCTGTCTGTCTGTCTGTCTGTCTGTCTGTCTGTCTGTCTGTCTGTCTGTCTGTCTGTCTGTCTGTCTGTCTGTCTGTCTGTCTGTCTGTCTGTCTGTCTGTCTGTCTGTCTGTCTGTCTGTCTGTCTGTCTGTCTGTCTGTCTGTCTGTCTGTCTGTCTGTCTGTCTGTCTGTCTGTCTGTCTGTCTGTCTGTCTGTCTGTCTGTCTGTCTGTCTGTCTGTCTGTCTGTCTGTCTGTCTGTCTGTCTGTCTGTCTGTCTGTCTGTCTGTCTGTCTGTCTGTCTGTCTGTCTGTCTGTCTGTCTGTCTGTCTGTCTGTCTGTCTGTCTGTCTGTCTGTCTGTCTGTCTGTCTGTCTGTCTGTCTGTCTGTCTGTCTGTCTGTCTGTCTGTCTGTCTGTCTGTCTGTCTGTCTGTCTGTCTGTCTGTCTGTCTGTCTGTCTGTCTGTCTGTCTGTCTGTCTGTCTGTCTGTCTGTCTGTCTGTCTGTCTGTCTGTCTGTCTGTCTGTCTGTCTGTCTGTCTGTCTGTCTGTCTGTCTGTCTGTCTGTCTGTCTGTCTGTCTGTCTGTCTGTCTGTCTGTCTGTCTGTCTGTCTGTCTGTCTGTCTGTCTGTCTGTCTGTCTGTCTGTCTGTCTGTCTGTCTGTCTGTCTGTCTGTCTGTCTGTCTGTCTGTCTGTCTGTCTGTCTGTCTGTCTGTCTGTCTGTCTGTCTGTCTGTCTGTCTGTCTGTCTGTCTGTCTGTCTGTCTGTCTGTCTGTCTGTCTGTCTGTCTGTCTGTCTGTCTGTCTGTCTGTCTCCAGGCTGTATCTCATAAACCGTGATAGCTAGAAAGCTGAAATTTTCACAAATGATGTATTTCCGTTGCCGCTATAACAACAAATACTAAAAATTAAAAATATATATATATTAAGGGGGGTCCCCATACAATAAACGTGTTTTTTTCGTATTTTTTTGCTCAATATTAAAAACGGTAACAGGTAGACGGTTCAAATTTTCACAGAATATTAACTTGTATATTACCTTTCAAAATAAATAATTAAATATCAATAAAGTAAATATTAAAGGGGGGCTCCCATACAACAAACGTAATTTTTATTTTTAATACGTCATAAATCGTAAAACTTACTACAGGTTTGTACGGAACCCTCGGTGCGCGAGTCCGACTCGCACTTGGCCGGTTTTTTTACAATAGTGTAGCGACGTGTCCTTTTGTCCGATATTTCATAACTCGTATAACGTACGTACAAGTACGACTTTCCTTTTGCGATGGATGGTTTCTATGACCTGACGGATTCATGTACATTTACTGTACCTACTGTTGTAAATAAAATGGTTTATTTTAATACATACAGTAATATACTTAGCTTAACATTTTAACGCTTGGGTATGTTTATAAAACAATAAAAAAATGTTGCGCAAAGATAAATATCAATGTGTCAAATCGATTAAAACTTCTTCATAAAGAAAGTCGATTGTTATCAAAAATCGTATCAGTAACGCATTAGAACATAATTTAATCGAGCTGCCAAAAGTAAAATAAATGGTTGGACAAAATATAGCAGACATAAAAACCGTCAAACTATACTTAGCGTTATAATATAACAACAAAATTCTTTCGAATTATGATTTTATAAGAGCATTATCCGTGATCGTTTATATGGAATCCTCCGAGCCACGGTTAATTTAAAGAATTCTATTAATGAATTATTTACGAAGTTCTGCTAGAATTTTGAGAATTTAATTTACAAATTCACACACGACTAAAGACAAATATACCTACTGCTAAAATAATAGTTTTGATACCTATTTGTTTCGATGCTAGAATTCAACTTCATATTTTTAGTTGCTCTTGCTGCTACATATAATTATTTAAGTTATGCATAGCGAAACTATATTTTCTCAATGAAGAAATCCTCAGTTACGCTGAATTTCGAATTTTGCCTAACTTTTTTTAGAAATGAACATCTAAATCGAGTATCTAAATCACAGATTTAAATTATTATCTAAAGCCTATAATTTGTTTGACATGCAGATTTCTTATTGATAAGAAATCTGCATGTCTCGGTTGATAATAATAATATAAGCAGTAGGCATCCGCTTAAAAAAGGATCTTAAGGAAACCTACCCCAAAGGTCAAAGGGCAATCCCTTTTTTAAGCCACATAAGAGTAAGCAGCCTTTTGAGGAAAGGAAAGTGACCAGACTAGAGCCAATTTAGAAACAATGAATTCCCAAATATCTCTGGTGGAAATCTTTCAAGTACCTAACAAATAGTTTTAGGCGTGGACAAGTAATGTTGAATACCAACCCTAGCATTCATTATTGAGATCGATAACTATTACTACACTATTTGCTAGTGTATCAAGTTGATTAATATTTGCACAATGTTACATTAACGAAATTAGAATGAAGGTTGGTGAGCTTACTCTGATGTACTTAGTAGGTGATTAGATACCTAGGCTAGTGGATACCTAGGTTTTTTTAAAATCCCTTGGGAACTCAAATATCTTCTCTTTCCAGGAAAAAATGTATTGTAGGCAATAATAAGTCTATGATTGTAGGTATTAGGGTTTTCAATACCGGTATTGAAATGTTTAATACCGGGATACCGGTATTGGTGACTATTGCATATATTTCTTGGTACATGCCACTGTTTTTTATTCGGCTAAGTTTAAAACTTGTATCTGAAGCACATTAGCTCAAAAAGAGCGCATTTATTGCTTAAAGGTTAAAATTAGTGGAGAAAAGTCGTAATATTTGTTCACTCAGAGGGAAAAATGAGTGTTTGAATTTAGATCCCCGTGGCTTGGCATTTCTATTTCATTGTCTCAATACGTTCAGAAATCTGTTTTATAACTAATGCATATTTTATTATGATGTATTTTAGATTAATTTGTGTTTTGACTAAATTATCGTTTTCTTCGACTTCGATCGAAGAATTTTTTTTTTTTTTTTTTTTCTCTGTGCAATATCATGCGATCAGTCGTCTGACTATGAGCAGATGTGTTGAAAGTTTCGTGTCTTTTATGACTTTTCCCATTGAAAAAGTCATCTAAACTGAGCCTGGATTAAAGTCTATCCAGGTCTAAAATATTTTTCCTTTTTAGGCGCCTGAGACAGTCTGGAACAGTGAGTTGGACTGCCAGCTGATTGGGATGGTGCTGTAGCCGCGACTTGTATTTGGCGCTACAAAGCTGTATTTCTTCTTTCACTGTTTTAATATTGAGATGTTCATGAAGCTCACTGTTCTTTATAAACCAGGGGGCATTGGCTAGTTGTTTTAGTATGGAGTCTTCGGCTCTTTGTATTATTTTTATGTTGGAGTCACTAGCAGAGCCCCAGAGTTGCAATCCATATGTCCAGATGGGTTTAAGTGCGGCCTTATATATAAGGAGTTTGTTGTCAGTTGACAGCTTAGAGTTTCTAGCGAGTAACCAGTACAATCCTCGATACTTTAGGTTAATTTCTTCCTTCTTCGCTTGGATGTGTTGTCTCCAGGTCAATCGTCGGTCGAGGTGCATGCCCAGGTATCTCACACAATTAGTGTGGAGTAATTGAGTGTCACCGAGTTTAACTGGTGGGCAATCACCTGTTCTAAGAGTGAAAGTTATATGCAATGACTTGGATGCGTTAGCTGTAATTCTCCACCTTTCCATCCACCTCTGAGTTTCTTGTAGGCTTCTTTGTAGCACTTCAGATGATTTTACAGGATCTTTGTGGGACGCAAGTATTGCAGTGTCATCAGCAAATGTTGCCACTGTTACTTCAGGACTTTGAGGTAAGTCAACGGTGAACAATGTATACAAGACTGGGCCTAAGACAGAGCCCTGGGGCACTCCAGCTTTGATGTCATAGAAATCTGAGGTGTATTCGCCTTCTCTAACTTGGAATATTCTGTCTGCTAAGTAAGATTTTATAATGCCAAAGTAAGTGTGCGGTAGGAGCTTCTTGATTTTACACAGCAATCCTTTATGCCAAACTTTATCGAACGCTTGTTTTATATCTAAAAATACAGAGGAACAGTATTCTTTTTGTTCAAGGCTTCTTCTAATGACTTGGCACACACGGTGAATTTGTTCAACTGTAGCATGTTCCCTCCTGAAGCCAAACTGGTGATCAGGGAGAATGTTTCTTTCTGAAATTACTCCAAGTAATCTCTTCAGCAGAATTTTCTCGAACAGTTTCGATAATAATGGTAGCAAACTTATAGGTCTGTAGGACCCAACTTCATGATTCGGTTTGCCCGGTTTGCATATCATTATTATTTGAGAATCATTAATATTATATTTCGATCGAAGAATTACAAAAATATCGTTTATTACTCATTTAGGAGTCACAACTCACAATACATGTTTTTAGTATTTTGAGTTAATTTGGTGAAACAATTTTTTTTATTTAAAAACTGTTTGTTAAGGGTCCATTTGCTTTAGAAAATACGAGTTTTAAGTTAAAAAACATCCACCGCATTTTAATTTTTTTCCAATAATTTTTTTCCAATAACACCGGGATCCCGGGATACCGGTATTGAAAAAAATCTTTCCGGTATTAATACCGGTATTGAAAAAAACCGGTATTCGAAAGCCCTAGTAGGTATATGTCAGTAACGCTTGGCTACATAATCCATACCACAGAACATATAATAAGAGGTTAGAAAGGCCCTAGTGCAAATTTTGTACGGAAACCGCTGTCGCCGTTTTGATCCCACCATTCTTCACTACTACTAATCTAAACGAATACACACGAGAGTTCCCATGTGTGCGTGAGGCAGAAAAAACCGCTGCGATTGGCGAAGCTACGCACACTAGTGAAACTTTAAACTTGCGCGTGTTGTCGTGTAAAACAGCAACGTACGCTAGGGATTGACTAAAGTATTTTTTATCGATGTTTATTTTTCGTACGGTCGACAGCATGTCAATATTCATATTGTTAACTTAAGTTGGACTCTATGTCTGTAGATTTTACTATTTTATTTTAAACTAGCTGATGCCCGCGACTTCGTCCGCGTGGACTAAGTTTTTTCGATTGCCGCGGGAACTCATTAATTTTCCGGGATAAAAAGTATGTATGTATGTATGTATATTCTTTATAGCTGATGCCCGCGACTTCGTCCGCGTGGAATAAGTTTTTCAGTTAATTTTCCAGGATAAAAAGTATCCTATATTACTAAACCACGGTATAATCCCCCTATAATGGTGAAACACGTACTTCTTCATATTTTAACGAAAGCCCAAATGCTGTTTCATGGCTATAACTTGAGAAATTAAGGATTTTCATACAAACTCTCAACCCCTATTTCACCCCTTCGGGAATGGAATTTTGAAAAACTGTGAAACACATATGTTTTCATTTTCAACCCGCAGCTCATATACCAAGTTTCATGGCTATAACTTGAGAAATTAAGGACTTTCATACAAACTTTCAACCCCTATTTCACCCCTTCGGGGGTAGAATTTCGGGATAAAAAGTATCCTATGTCCTACCTCGTGGTATGGGCTCAAATCGTGCCAAGTTTGAATTCATTCAGTAGTTTCGGCGTGATGCGCGGCCAAGATACAGACAGACTTCAGTATCTTCAGTATCTCTATACTATAGGCTTCAGTATCGAATAATGAGTGACCTCCAAAAAAAATTTTCAAAATATCTTCAATGTACAGAATTGGACCTGTTACAGTTTTATTATAAGTATAGATTAAAAAATGTATGGAGACATAATGATATTTCTTTTGCTTATAATTTCTGTTTCTTTATAAGAAATAAATAAAATAAAAAAACAACTATGGTTTACAAATGGTTTTTATTTGAATACATCAACAATATTTCAAACATTTATGATTAAAATCTAAATCTGTAACTATCATTAAAAGTTCATAATAATAAACTCAGAAACAATTAATAAACTATTTATCGATACGGTGGAAAAATGCTACTCAGCCCTATCGACAAGCTACTCTTATTGGGTAATACCAGGTAACAAGTGGAGTTGATCGTTCATACGCACTACGCTTTACATTGCCGCTCGCGTACATGACTCTGTTGGAGCGCGTTGTTCGCACCAGCGATGTACATACAAATTTGCGATCCAGTCACACTAGTGAAGGAAAACATAATGCCTTTAGTATTTTCAATTAAATCATTTAAAATCAAGGTTTAATGTACTTACCGATGAAAAGATATCTTGCCATTAGTCACATTGACATTTTGGCTTCTAGCTCTGCAGGTTATTACCGCGCAAGAAGGCATTTTAAACACTTTTTTGCGCGTAAAACTTCCCAAGACAGTCCGCGGCCGACTGAGGTGTGTTTTTGGTACGTTTGAACCATAAATGAGCGTTCGCTCAACATAGTGGCGCGCGTGACCCGCCCACATCGCCTTTCTAACCTCTTATTATATGTTCTGTGATCCATACAAATATTATAAATGCGAAAGTGTGTCTGTCTGTATTTCTGTCTGCTACGCTTTCACGACCCATCTGTTCAACGGATTTAGATGAAATTATGGTATAGAGGTAGGTATAGTATATCCCGTGGTCCTACCCCGGATAGGCTACTTTTTATCCCGAAAAATTAAAGAGTCCCCGCGAGTACTAGTAATTATACTAATATTATAAATGCGAAAGTGTGTTGTTTGTTGGTTTGTTGGTTTGTTGGTTTGTCCTTCAATCACGCCGCAACGGAGCAACGGATGGACGTCATTTTTGGCATGGGTATAGTTAAGGACCTGGAGAGTGACATAGGCTACTTTTTATCCCGGAAAATGAAGGAGTTCCCGCGGGAATCAAAAAAACTTAAACCACGCGGAAGAAGTCGCGGGCATCCATCAGCTAGTATAATAACATCTTAATATTCCAACGAATTTATATATTCATCAAATTCGTTTTACATTGAATACTTTTCGATTGTATAAATTGACGGCTTTGTGTCTATTTTTTTCCAATTCTTTCGGATTCGTTTTCGGATTACTAATTCTTAGATTTTTCCCTTCATTTTGTTTTGTTTTTAGTGGCTTTTCATAGCACTCAGCCCAATGATAATATAAGATAGATAGATAGATAGATAGATGAATACTTTATTGCACACATAGAAGATTACAAAGTAAAGTTAACTAAAAACTAGGTATGCAAGGCGGCCTTATTGCTTACTGAGCAATCTCTACCAGGCAACCTTTCTAGATAATATCTATATTCAAGACTAGCTGATGCCCGCGACTTCGCGCGCGTGGTTTGTTTTTGATTCCCGCGGGAACTCCTCAATTTTCCGGGATAAAAGTAGCCTATGTCACTCTTCAGCTATACCCATGCCAAAAAGCACATCGATCCGTTGCTCCGTTGCGGCGTGATTGAAGGACAAACCAACAAACAAACACACTTTTGCATTTATAATATTAGTATGATTAGTATGATTCAAGATTAAATATATAAAGGCAAGATAGGTTATATCCTGGGAAAGGACAAAGGCTTTTTATGCCGGAAATTCAAAGAATTCTCACAGGATTTTCAAAAACCTAAATCCACGTGGACAAATCGCAAGTAAAAGTGCCTAACTATTATTTGATTATATTTCGGTGTAGGTACATAAAACTAATCTACATTTTATTGCTTTCCTTTGACTCATGTCATTGGGTGATACACAGGCATTCTCTATGAGTATCCATAGTTACATTATATTTAGCTGGTATAATATGATGTCCTCCCGACCGAATTCCGGCCACGGCGGCCTCTCTCCAGTGAGTTAGGCCATCTGCGCGGGGGATATTATAGTGCACAAGTGTGTGCGCATACACAGGTGCACTCTCTGTTCCTTTACTCTCATAACCCGATGGGACGGAAAATCCGACACGACTGGTGAGAGGTCAGGCGCAGGACCGACGGCTTTACGTGCTCTCCGAGGCACGGGGGTGAAACACCGCCAACTTCCTAACTCCGGGCTAGTACTGAGAATTTCTTGGCAGAAAAATCCAATACTTATTATGGCCCGACCCGGGACTCGAACCCGGGACCTCGTCGGCCGCAGTCGAACATGCTAACCACTAGACCAACGAGGCTGGTATATGACGCAGTACACAACAGCTATGTTGCGTACATATTTGTATTAAAATCCCGATAACGCGTCTTAATTCTTACTAAGTGCTGTGCGGGCGTGTAATGAATATAAATATTCATTACACGCTATTTATGTTTCTGATGATGTAGGTAGTTTACACTACAAAATATTTTTTAGTAGTTTCACCAATCTCTAGTGGATATTTCATTTTCATATGTAAAAATCATGTGAATTTGCTTTTTACTATCTTGAGTCGCATCCAGAATAAGCTACTGTAGGTGAAATCACTCATACACTTACACTTCCTCTTCTTCATTTTCTCCCTAGCGTTAAGGTTGTCTGGAAGAGATCGCGATTTAGCGATAAGACCGCCTTATTGTACCTACTTATTGTTGTTTTCTTGTTTGTAACATGTTTCTTTGTATATTTATGGTGTACAATAAAGTATATGTATACATACATACACTTACCTGTCTATACTGATAGCCATGAGGGTGAAAACGGAAGCGGATATGCTGAGAACCGCGATGAACTGGCAAAACTTGCAGTAGAAGTGTCCGAACGGCCAGTCGGAGTACAGCATGTAGGTGAAGTTGAAGGTCACGTTCAGAGTTGACACCATAGCATCGGCCACTGATAGGTTCACTGTAAATGAAAATAAGTTTAAACTATGAAACCATAATCTACCCCGAAATGGAGGTTGGAAGCTTACATGAAGGTTCTAAGTTTTTGAAGTGAGAGACTTGAAAATCGGAAGTTATTAATTTGGAATTATAAAAGTATGTGTATGGACTTTTACGAAAATCCATCCCAAAGGGGTTTGGAAGCTTAAATAAAAGTTCTACTTTTATTTTCAGTCATAGACATGGCATTTAGGCTATCAGTTTTAAATAATAAAAATCTGCTCTATCCTGCGGCCTTTGGCAGCGGGTACATTTTATAATCTCGTATAGGAAATCAGAAATTGTACGCGGACTAAGTCGCGGGCGACCACTATTAAGCTCAAAACACACAGGGAACGGGCGCGGGTCGGGCGCGGGCCGGGTCGGGCGCGGGCCGGGTGACGCTGTGTGATGTCGTCCATATAAATACAAGGAATTCAACCCGCCGCGCATCCGACCCGGCCCGCGCCCGACCCGCGCCCGCGTCCTTTGTGTTTTGCGCTCTAACAGTAGTGATCGGGATCTAGGTTCAAGGCAGAACAACGTCTGCCGGGCTCACTAGTATTTTTTAATTGTCTGAATATTTGATCCAGCATTCTTATGTCAATGCCGAACATTTTTAACACAGCTTCCAAAATATCACGCCAAATAATAGGTATTTCATTTTTATGAAAAACGAATACTCAGAAGATGAAAGAATGCTTTATGTATTTATACGAGTCCGGTAGGTACTCGTTGTTCATTGTTGAGATATTTTGTTGGTTGGGTTTCATGATCTTTGTTTTCTTTACATAAAGCAATTTCAAACGTATGAGTTTCAGTTGTTTTTGACCTAAACGATAACCTCCCTAGCGTAGTGGTATAAGCGCTGTCTTCCAAATGGGACGCCTTGAGTTCGATTCCCGGCAGAGTTAATCAGGGGATTTATACATTATAGACTTCTTGGTTTATACTCATTTTCAAAAATGGAATACTAAACCACGCGTAAAGATAACTGACACGCATTTTTTTGAGTCGCTGAGCCTCAGCTCCTCTCCAATATGCAGGTATGCGTTGCGCCTAAGAAAACCACTTAAACGACAGCTTGACTTTAGGGCTTTACAATCAGCGATTCAGTGTCAAAAGCAATTTAACCTTCGGCCCCCAATCATTATTATTAATGGACGGTTTTGCCTCCAATCGAAGTGCCCTTGCTCTTAATTAGCGGCGGTTCGAGAAAATTACTCATTAATTCCAACTAAGCCATTAATTTATATTCATTGGTAACGAAAATGATTTGCGCTGAGGGTTGATAGTAATGGCACGAACAGTTTTTCTGTCCTTAAAGCGAAAACGCACTAGGACAAAATAAATGTCAAGTGGACAAACAAACCGTATGAAAATATCCTTATTGGAACACCCCGTAAGAAAATAAGTTTTTTTCGCTTATTTATTTATATATTTAGTACCAAACTTAAAAACTAAACATAAACATTGAAAGCACATTTGTATGTCCTTGTGGACACCTTTTCTCTCGAAGAGATTTTTCGAGCAGCCCTAAAAAAAATAGAAATTTTCAAAATTTCATGAGTGGGATTTGAACCTGCAACATCTAGCTTACGACGCGGCTCGTATCCGCCGGAGCCCCTGAGAACTATACTAAAAGGAAGGACAGAACTAACCGCTTTTTAGTCATGTACGATTTTTCCACCCTGATCCCCGCGTTTTATCCTGCCATAAATAACTTACGTTCGAAATGTCTTCGCGCTTGCTCGAAACCGTGGCTTCGTAGGGGAAACGCATTTAATCTTGTCGCCGTAGTCTGTGCATGTAGCTCCATATAAATATGCGCGCTCGGTTTTATTGTCTGCCAGACAAATTCTGTCGGTATCGCGTCGACTGGCTATTGCGTGTGTATTTTTAATAAACGTTGTTTTAAGCACGCCGCACATTCTAGCACAACAGGACAAAACCTCGTTCCCCTCCGACGCTGACATTTGGAATGTCCGGTAGCTAGTGTGTTTTCGCTTTAAACTAAGAAAAGATCTCTTAAATAGGAGTAAAACAAATTTGCTAGGAACTTGGAATAAAGTATCGCTAAAATACCTACTCAATTCTTCGCCTTGAAAATTTTACATTTATAAAGTGCTAATAATAAAAAATCCTCTTTCCAATAAGTCCTTTCCCAATAATGAATTCGGGCTTTATTTTTCTCCAAAAGTTAATTTGAGCCCAATGATTAGAGTTTATACAGTATGCTATCTTAAAAGATAAGTATTATATTTCTTAAAAAATATTAGGTATCTATACTATAATATATAATATTATAAATGCGAAAGTTTGGATAGATGGATGGATGGATATATGGATGGATGTATGGATGGATGTTTGTTACTCAATCACGTCCCAACGGCTGAACGGATCTGGATGAAATTTGGCACAGAGATAGATTATAGTTTAGAATAACACATAGGCTACTTTTTATCCCGGAAAATTAAACAGTTCCCGCGGGAATCAAAATACCTCAATCTATGAACCAATTAACCGATTTAGTCTATGAACCAATTAATGAAATAAATCAGAAATGAGGAGATCCTTAGAACCAAAGTAACCTATGTCGGTTACTTTAGCTCGACGTGTTGCGAGTCAATGTAACGGGCGGGGCACATAGTTTGAAGAACTGATAGACGGCGGGATGACTAAAGTGCTGGAATGACAACCGTGCATCGGGAAGCGCAGCGTTGGCAGATCCCCTACTAGGTGAACTGACAACATCAAGCGAGTTCCGGGGACCCGCTGAAAGCTCCGTTCACATCTATGCAAGATGTGAATGCGTTCATAGATAATGTATGGAATAATATTTTTACGTCTGTGCTGGTACGTGTCTGCTGCGTATACGGTGTCTGTAGATGTGAAGTGTAATTAGTAACCTCATCCTCTTATTAGTGAGGACTATCCATTTATGACGTCGAGGTTGCCCGAAATGGCCACCACGGCCTTAACGCTAACAGCACCCTCTATAGCACCTGACGGATGAATGACAGGCATACCAAGTTAAGGATGACTCACCCAAGAAGTAATTAGTAACGCTTCTCATCCTCTTATTGGCGAGGACTATCCATATGACGACGAGGTTGCCCACGGTGGCCACCACCACCATGCCCGCGAATAGCACCGTCCATAGCACCTGACGCCACCATGGCAGGATGAACGACTGGTACACCTAAATAAAAGGGATAGAATTAATTCCACACTCTAGTGAGTCTCTTGTGATTCTTCTCGGTATATGAAAGGCTTTCCGATTCACAGGTTTTTAGTACAGACACGTCCTTGACTCAAGATCAAAATTCATGACTTTTTATATCATCTTGTATAATATCAGGTAGAATGCTTTTGATTAAAAGCTGATGATCACTTTTATTTGAAGATATATACTCGAGTCGTAGAAGATGAAAAGCGCTATTTATTATGAGTTGGATATCGTTGAATGGTGGTGGTAGGTCATTGGTCAATAGTTCTTGATCTAGAAAGATTGGTGGATATGACTTCATGTTCTACGGTACTGAAATAATAACTAATCACGAAACGGTTTGTCAATAATTGACATAAAAAGAGACGAAGGGAGCTGCTGGACACAATCGGCTCATGATCGTCGAAATCCCTTCAGGATTTTAATAATTTATAGTCCCACAAACTTAGACCCGGTGACAGTGTCGCTAGTACGAGAATACCCAAGTGAATATAACTCAAAGAATTAAATAAAAAACGACTGCCATAGTTAAATGATATTTTTTTGTGAATCACTGGATATTCAAATATAGTCTTATATATTTTTGGAATCTACTCATCATTTTCTTGATGATGACAATATAGTTAATCTCATTTTGGAAAAAAAAATTCAACTTTAGTCTTTGATGCGAGACCATGGTCACCCTATCATTTTTTTTTAAATTTTACTAGCATATGTCACCCGGAATAAGCTAAGGATTCTAACGATACCTCATTCATCAAAATCCGTTCAGGCGTATAGAAGTTGTGGTGGAATATACATACTCACATACATACATACATACATGAACCCTGAAAACAATATATATAATATACTCCTTTTTTCAGGCAGTCGTATAAAAATAAAATAAATACAAAAACAAAATAGGCATAAAAATTAGCTCCAGTCCAGTAGCTGTTAAGATCGGGTCAGTTGAGACGACAACGAAGGGAAAAAGAACTGCATGGTGTCAATAGTGAAGAAGGTACTCACCTCTGTAATATTTCTCGTAATGTTGACATATTTGTTGCTGGCTTCGTCGTAGAGAGTGGACTGGTAATTCGGCAAGTCAGTGAAGGTCGTTGTCCAGTTTGTGGCTACTGTTGGACCCAACTCGTCCAGCATCATAGATTGCCAATGCCTGAGGACAACAAGATATCTTTACTGAAACAAGAAGTGTTTGTATGGGTCACCATACATATGATAATAGATGGCGCTATTAAAATCTACGAGGCAAAACACGACAAAGTCCGAACAAAAAATGAAAATCAGCGCTGTTATGGTGCATCTTCACCGAATCAGCATTACGCTGAGTCGATGCCCTTTTTGGGATATTTTGTGACACAGATTGCATTGTCTTGAAGTTTTTCTGTTTTTTTGTAATTTTGTTTTTTATCCGTGTTAATTGTAATCCTAAATAAAGATTTATTACCTAATTATTTATTTTATTTACTCAATAAAGGACCGGCCCGATCATGTTCCGCCGCCTGAATCACGATTACGAAGATCTTTCCGAAATTGCACTATACATAGAAGTTCCAACCTATACAATGGTTGGACCAACTGGGTCCCCGTTCAAAACAGCGACTCGGAGGAATATCTTTCCCTTGTTAGCTTGTTGTCAGTCGAGCACGCTCATCGCTCCCGACAAGTTGTAGCACCACCTAACCTTTCATCAAAATAGATCGAAAATTTAGTTGGACCATGACTAATTTCTCCAGGGAGCCACCTCTGGACGCTCATTGAATGGACAATAATTTGGTTTATATAATCAGAATTCAGAATTCAGAATTAGAGATTATAAATCTCTAAATTGCCTCTGAATTCTGATCTAACCAAAAGACATTTGAAGATGACGATAAGATAAGATGTTCCGAAAAGCTATTTAGCATTATATTTATTTCATACAAGATGGTACGAGTACTGTAGTATGAGATTTCCGTACCAAATTACCCCAAAATCGGTTGAACAGATGGAACGTGAAAGCGTAGCAGACAAACAGGCAGTCACAGTTTCGCATTTATTAATAGCCGCGTGTTAACGTTAACCTAGTGCACAGGCTCGCGCGGCAGCCTCGGTGTCCGGATCGCGAGCGATGGCTCCCGCGGCAGCCTCAGTAGTTTTGTTCAATTTACACGAGGCCGCCTCGCGAGGCAGGCTGAGCCATCATAAGTCCGCGAGTATTCGTAATGGACAGTCGTGTATTTTCAGCTGCAGCTATTTTCCTAGCTGCTTATTGTTTAAATATTTTGGATTTTTGGGGTCCCTAAGCGCATTGTACGTGCTGTACAGTTGTATTAAGCGAATGGACTCCTCCTGACTGCCCATGATATCAAAATTACAGAAGACAAACACGGCAAGAGACAAAACTTGAAGTAGCTTCGCGCGCGAGCCAAAACATAACCGTCCCCACCTAACGCACAGCGCTCACTGAGGCACCTTTGAGCGCGTCAAGTTTACCGACAACAGATGTCTCGGGGCCGAGCCGTGCTCGGTCGAGCAAACGCGCGCCCGAGGCAGGCCGAGGCACGTCCACACCAGCCGAGGCATTTGGCTCGCGAGGCTGCCGCGCGAGCCTGTGCGCTAGGTGGGTACGCGGCTAATAACTAGATGATTCCCGCGACTTCGTCCGCGTGGATTAAGGTTTTTGATTTCCGCGGGAACTCTTCAATTTTCCGGGATAAAACTTAGCTTATGTCCTTGTCTGGAATAGCACTTAAGCTATTTTTATCCCGAAAAATTAAAGAGTTCCCGCGGGAACCAAAAACCTCAATCCACGCGGACGAAGTCGCGGGCGTCAGCCAGTGAAAATATTATCTACTGTACATCTTTGTACAGTACCTACCTATATACTCATCGCTGCGTCAAATCTTTTCATAAAAATTATTATGATATATTATATGTTATTCGTATCAAATATATGATACTCACGCTTGGCCATTAATTTTAATATATCGACACGAGCAACATATATTTTCATTCACTTCATATACCTACCTACGGAATGCGGGATAGAGCTTTCATCAGGAGGAAAGTATTGGCTTTATTGTTTTCTATCTTGTGATCCCCATACTCCTTCTCTATTATCGTCGAATAGATAACGTTTTATTATCGCTGAACAAAGGTGGCTATTTTCTTTGAGTATCAAAAAGAAAGCTAAAATTAATATTATAACCTTTTCTCAAGGCTATAATATGATAGTTTTTCTGCTACATGAACTAAGCAGTGCTTGTATCATACTAATATTATAATATAATATTATATAATACTAATATATGCGAAAGTGTGTTTGTTTGTTGGTTTGTCCTTCAATCACGCTGCAATAAAGCAACGAATCGACGTAATCTAAAACTTAAACTACGCGGATGAAGTCGCGGGCATCAGCTAGTCAATCTATATCTATCTATACTTATAATAAAACTGTAACAGGTCCAATTCTGTACATTGAAGATATTTTGAAAATTTTTTTTGGAGGGCACTCATTATTCGATACTGAAGCCAAATCTGTAATTTTTTTCATTTTTGTCTGTCTGTCTGTCTGTCTGTCTGTATCTTGGCCGCGCATCACGCCGAAACTACTGAATGAATTCAAACGAAACTTGGCACGATTTGAGCCCATACTACGAGGTAGGACATAGGATACTTTTTATCCCGAAATTCTACCCCCGAAGGGGTGAAATAGGGGTTGAAAGTTTGTATGAAAGTCCTTAATTTCTCAAGTTATAGCCATGAAACTTGGTATATGAGCTGCGGGTTGAAAATGGAGACATACATGTTTCACAGTTTTTCAAAATTTCACCCTCAAAGGGGTGAAATAGGGGTTGAAAGTTTGTATGAAAGTCCTTCATTTCTCAAGTTATATCGATGAAACTTGGTATACAAGCTACCGGTTAAAAATGAAGAAATACGTGTTTCACAGTTATCGTAAATTTTACCCCCGAAGGGGTGAAATAGGGGTTGAAAGTTTGTATGAAAGTCCTTCATTTCTCAAGTTATATCCATGAAACTTGGTATATGAGCTGCGGGTTAAAAATTAAAACAAACGTGTTTCACAGTTTTTCAAAATTCCACCCCCAAAGGGGTGAAATAGGGGTTGAAATTTTGTATAAAAGTCCGTCATTTCTCAAGTTATTTCGATGAAACTTCGTATATCCACGCAGACGAAGTCGCGGGCATCAGCTAGTAAATAATAGGTATATTGTGCGGCCAAGCTTCGCACGGTATCTTTCGGTTTTGATTGGCGTTATCCCTGAATTCTCTATGGGGATTCAAAGATAAAGTAAAACATTATTTAAACACCAAATGTCATCCAAAACGGCTGAGTAGCTTCCTTAAACAATCTATACTATATACAATATCCTATATAATATTATAAATGCGAAAGTTTGGATGGATGCATGGATGTTTGTTACTCAATCACGCCAGAACGGCTGAACGGATCTGGATGAAAATTGGCACAGAAATGGGCTGTAGTCTGAAATAACACATAGGCTACTTTTTTTTCCCGCGGGAACCAAAACACCTCAATCCACGCGACAATCTACCCCTGTACGAAATTCATCAAAATCGGTTGAGCAGATGGACCGTGAAATCGTAGCTGACAGACAGACACACTTTCGCATTTATGATATTAAAATAGTAAAATATAGTAATTTAATATGGATTGTAGTTTTGGTTATCAATATATTTTAGCTTTGACCACAGTAAACCGTCGACCTATTTACTCGACTGGGGACACTATACCTATAGGTACGACCCTATTGACTTAACAAGACAGATAACTAAATACAACTCATTAAGGGCCTAGCAATTCGACCCTTGTGTTAATAGCCCAAGTGTTTGCAAAGTTCATCGGTCCAAGCCAAATCCCGTTAAAGCCTTTGCACAACTAGTCCATTCATTTTAGATTTTTTCGCGGCAAAATTTATAATTTTTTGAAACCACTGTGGTTTTATACCTATGAGTGAGTACATTAAAAAACACAACTCTCCCCCCCCCCCTCCGGTGGTGGCTTCCCCCCTCCCCACCTTGAAAAGTGTGCCATTTTGCAGATTTCCTAGATTTTCAAGAAAACTATACAAGCTAGGACAAAACCGTCAAAGAGAATATTGTTCCTTAATAAATTACCTACAAATAAGTTTATAACATTTATTATGATAGGAGTTATAGTTTACAAGCTATGGTGCGTTAAAGTTGACTAAAAATCGCAGCTCAGTAAAATTAGCCAATTTTCAACATTTTATATGTATTCTGTAATTTCTAGAAAACTATTAGAGTTAGGCAAAAACTGTCAAAAGTAAAAATAAACACCATTTAATGACCTACAAAAAAATATTTAGTTCATAAAGATAGGACTAATAATTTCGCATATATATCCACGTATTGTATACGAAGAAAAATAAAAAAATTGTTAGAATCCTGTGTTATTTGCAATTTGCACAAAAACTATTAGAGCTAGGAAAAATCCGTCGAAGACCAATTAATTTCATTAAATTACCTACAGAAAAATGTTATGGTTTATTTAGATAGGACCAATAGTTCGAAAAATATGACTACCTTTATTACATGAAAAAAATTTTTTTTCAAAAACCTTGTATATATTTTGTAATTTTCACAGAAACTATTAGAACTAGGAAAAAAAATATCAGAAGCAAAAATGAACTTCATTAAATTACCTCCAAAATAGTTTATAGTTTATTTTGACAGAACTAATAGTTTCGGAAATATTGCTGTCTAACTTGCATAAAAAAAGAAACCCTTGTAAAATCCGTAAATGTTTTTTGTAATTTCAAGAAGAAGTATTAGAGCTAGGAAAAAAGCTGTCAGGACTTAGGACAAAGATAATTAATTTACCTATAAAATAGTGTTTAGTTTATTTTGATAGGACAAATAGTTTTTGAAATATACCTTGCTATTTTGTAAGAACCGGTGGTAGTCATGTTGACTTAGCATAATAGTATGGAATGAATAGATTAACCCCTAAATAAATAAAGTTTTTTTTTATTTTAGGCCCAAATGATGCCATCCTTCCTCCCCACTCCCCCAACCCCCCTCCCCCCTCCCCTCTCTCAAACATCTCGCCGATTGTGCTTTGATTTTAACATAAAAAAAAATTTAAGATATATAATAAACACATATTACCTAATGCCCCCTTTTTAGGGTTCCGTAGCCAAATGGCAAAAAACGGAACCCTTATGGATTCGTCATGTCTGTCTGTCTGTCCGTCCGTATGTCACAGCCACTTTTTTCCGAAACTATGAGAACTATACTGTTGAAACTTGGTAAATAGATGTATTCTGTGAACCGCATTAAGATTTTCACACAAAAATAGAAAAAAAAAACAATAAATTTTGGGGGTTCCCCACACTTAGAACTGAAACTCAAAAATTTTTTTTCATCAAACCCATACGTGTGGCGTATCTATGGATAGGTCTTCAAAAATGATATTGAGGTTTCTAATATCATTTTTTTCTAAACTGAATAGTTTGCGCGAGAGACACTTCCAAAGTGGTAAAATGTGTGTCCCCCCCCCCCCCCTGTAACTTCTAAAATAAGAGAATGATAAAACTAAAAAAAATATATGATGTACATTACCATGCAAACTTCCACCGAAAATTTGTTTGAACGAGATCTAGTAGGTATGTAGTTTTTTTTTAATAATTTAAAACTTACTACAGGTTTGTACGAAACCCTCGGTGCGCGAGTCCGACTCGCACTTGGCCGGTTTTTTTATGCTAAAATGACTGGAGTACAAGTGCAACAATGGCGAGGAAATGTACTGCTGAGTCTAGAAAACTGGGACTGGAAAAAACAACTTTTTTCGCCCATACATACTACAAAGTCACCAGCTCCAGCATAGAGCTGTTCTGATGATGGAACCAGGAGGTGTATAGGGGAACTCTTCAATTATTATCAGTAAGCCCCTCGAGTATGGGCTCAATTGGTTTGTTTTAAAGATTCCAAGCGTGTTTTTGAACTAATTTAAGGCTTATTTTACTGAGCTGCGAATTTTAGTCAACTTTAACGCACCATAGCTTGTAGACTAAAACTCCTATCATAATAAATGTCATGAACTTATTTGTAGGTAATTTATTAAGGAACAATACTCTCTTTGACAGTTTTTCTTCTTGAAAATCTAGGAAATCTGCAAAATGGCACACTTTTCAAGGCGGGGAGGGGGGAAGCCACCACCGGAGGGGGGGGGAGAGTTGTGTTTTTTAATGTACTCACTCATAGGTATAAAACAACAGTAGTTTCAATTAATTATTAATTTTGCCGTTTTCCCCATACATTGAAATCTAGAATGAATGGACTAAACGCAGGACGTTTTTAAACGCATAGCGTCGTTCATCAAACACCGCGCCAGTAAATTTCTGTGACTTTGAAGGAGAGATGAAAATCTCTTTCATTTTGGCAAACGGTAGCTTCTAAACCGGGAAAAATACTGTAACTTAGTTTTTATACATATATATAGCGAGCAAACGAGCAGGCGGGTCACCTGGTGTTAAGTGATTAAACCGCCTTCCATGAACATTTGCATTTTGCAGCACCAGAGGGACCGCCAATGCGTTGCCAGGTTTTGAGATATTTGTTTATTCGCTCTTTGAAGAGCCCCATATTATAATCATGAGGGAACACAGAAGATGGAAGCTGGTTCCATAATTTGCAGGCACGTGGCAGAAATGACCTGGAATGATGGGAGATGGAAGAAGACCAGGCATCCAGGTGGTGATGATGAAATTTGTTATTGCAAATAAGACTTAGTATGTAAATGTGACTGATAGACGAACATAGTTGCACTATATGAGTTCTTTATTTTACCATTTTGGTACGAAACCCTAAAAAGGGGTGGAAGCAAAGCTTACTTGGAAAATTCGCCGTGTGCAAAGACTCTAAGTTGCGTTTGCCGGTCGAACTTTAATTAAACACAAGACTCAGGACATTGCGCAATTAGGCTAAAGCTAACATAATTACAGTTATATAAATAAGTTCTATACAATTACTATTAGGTTGCGTACAACCTATAATATTCCCAGGTTACCAAACTTTTAATTAGTGTTTTTAACGCATACCCGAATTGGGTATTTGACAAGTCAAATCAACAACTTTTTTTCAAACGTCAAAACGCGCGCGTTGCTGTTGCATAAAATACCGGAGCGAAAAAATTCTAGTCTATGTAAAATACTGAACTTAAACGTCTTCAAATTTCGTGGCACTTTTTACTTTAATCGATAGTTAAAAATAGTTATTCAACATAAAACTAACAGGGGACGTGGATATTACGACTTTTGGTCAAATACCCAAATATGTCCCATACCTATATAATATATTATTATGTGAGGGAGAGGATATTTTCACGGACAATTTTTGACACTCGTAAGCTTAGTGTCTCGTAATCATCCATCGAAGGCCTGATCGAAGGTTACAGTATTACTTAACCTATTTCTATCACACACAGAACGTTTCATTGCGTGGAATCAATCTATTCGGTCCTGTGATCTCCTGTTTATGAATTGCAAGTATTTGTTGCCATAATGGAAATCGACCGTAGCCGCATGATAGCCGCGCTACCATTGAGCTATAGATCATAGAGTAGCTGAATTACTTATAGGCGTTAAGTAAATGCTACATTTTATATGCTACTACTTTAATAAGACAAAACTTCCACTTTTTGCGCGGGACTTCTCTCGTGACACGGACTTACACGATAGGCAAACTAGAAACCGCTATAGGCTCGTAACTCCATCACTCCGCCTCAAGAAAGTCCAAAGGTAGTTCCTGGGAATGAGCGCAGTCTATTGTATAACAAAATTCAACAACCTATTATTACACAAGTTTAAGAAATCCAATAAAAGTATGCCCCTGAGAAAAGTTATTATACTGTTGAAGATTATAATATATAAATGATAAAAGATCATGGATTTGACTCGCTCCAACAATGCTTAGGACTGTGATTACTTATGTATTTACACATTGATGTAGTTGTAATTTTTTTTTCAAAAGAGCAACTACCTAGAGTCTTGCTGGTTCTTCTCGGTAGGAACGGCATTCCGAACCAGTGGTAGATTCACAAGACTATTCAAAAGCACTTGTTAAAAATCTACTTGAATGAAAAAGATTTGATTTCAATTCATTTATGTACCCTTAATGATAAAATATCAGCCTTGCCAACTCCATATTATTATTGCCAACTCCCAAAAACATAAAATTCAAAGCTGTTAAACTTTTGATTAGGTAATATAGTACGGGACTATTAGACATTGACCCTAAAATAAAAAATGTAAAGCTGATTTTTGGCACAAGTGTTCCTTGGGGTCTGAAAAGTACCTGTTCAAAAATCCCCCCCCCTAGGCCGCGGGCTTCCCCCCCTGCCTCCTCAAACGTCTCCCCGACCACAGTTTTTTGTAATTTTCTCAAAAATGATTAAAGCTAGAAAAAAACGTTCTATGGTGAAAATTATCCTCATTAAATTGTCTACAAAATATAATAATGGTTCATTTCGATAAGACTAATAGTTTAGGAAATATGTTAACCCTTTGTGCATGAAAAGAAAATATTTTGCATGTATCGCTTTTTGTAATGTACTTTCTTGTAATTTCCATAATAACTGATAGAGCTACGAAAATGTTGACTGAAGCAAAATGAAAGGTTTTTAAATTATCAATAAAATAATGTTTAGTTTATATTGTTAAGAATAATAGTTTTAGAGATATACCTACCTATTGTGTTAGATAACGAAAATAATATGCAAATACCGTGTACGTTGTTTTTAATTTCTGGGAAAAAAATAACAGAGTTAGGAAAATCTGATTGAAGCAGTAATAAATATAGTTAAATTACCTACAAAAAATATTTTGTTTCATTTTGATAGCACTAATAATTTCGAAAATATACCTGTCATAATTAACATGAAAACAATATTTTTCAAAATTTTACATGTTTTCTGTAATTTCTAGAAAACTATTAGAGCTAGGCAAAAAACTCCCAGAAGTAAAAATAAACACCATTTAACCAATTATTTAAAAAATATTAGTTTATAAAGATAGGACTAATAATTTCGCATATATATCCATGTATTGTGTACGTAATAAAATTAAAAAATTGCTAGAATCCTGTGTTATTTGCAATTTGCACAAAAACTATTAGAGCTGGGAGAAATCATCGAAAGAATAATTAATTTCATTAAATTACCTACAACAAAGTCTAATGGCGTTTTTAGATAAGATCAATAGTTCGAGAAATATCGTAACCTTTATTCCATGAATAATTTTTTTTTTCAAAAACTGTGTAATATTTTAGAATTTTCACAGAAACTATTACAACTAGGAAAAAAAATATTAGTAGCAAAAATGAACTACATTAAATTATCTCCAAAATAGTTTTTACTGTATTCTGATAGAACTAATAGTTTCGGAAATATAGCTGCCTAACTGGCATAAAAAACTAAACCTTTGTAAAAACCCTAAATGTTTTTTGTAATTTCAAGAAAAAGTATTAGAGCTAGGAAAAAAGCTGTCAGGACTTAGTACAAAGTTTATTAATTTACCTATAAAATAGTGTTTAGTTTATTTTGATAGGACTAATAGTTTTCGAAATATACCTTGCTATTGTGTAAGAACCGGTGGTACTCATGTAGACATTAGCACAATACTATGGAATAAATAGAAATAAACCCCAAATAAATAACGTCTTGTTGATTTTAGGCACAAATGATGTCCTCTTTTCTCCCCCACAACCCTCCCCCACCCCCTCCCACCCCCTCTCAAACATCTCGCCGATTGTGCTTTTTTGTAATTAAATTTCAATTCAAGTATCAAATCAAATGTTTTTTATTCAAATAAACTTATAAAATGCTTTAGAATCGTCCAGTGAATCTACCATTGGTTCGGAATACCGTTAAAAGTTAATCTGATAAAATTATCTACAAGATGGCTGTTGGATGTTGGTGGTTCATTTTATTAGGACTACATTGTTTTTGGATAAATGCATATTGCAAACCTACATATTGTTGAAAGTACTTCGATAACGTAGGTATATCAGCATTTACTAAGACTATAGTGTGGTGTTGTTTTGTAGATGTATATGATAATTATTACTATTAGTTTATTGTATTATAGAATCGATGATTTTCAAATAAAATGAGTAGGTACAAAGACTAAATTATTGCAAAATATTTTTCTGTCATGCACGTTTACGATCGTTATATTTCCGAAAGTATTAAGTTTATTGAAATGAAATAAAAAGCATTTTGTAGGTGATTTCATGAACTTTAATTTTCTTTCTATCGTTTTATTCCTAGGTCTTATACTTTTCGTGTAAATCACAAGAAACATACACGATTTTTCAAAAAAACCAAAAATAACTCAAAAACAGCCGGCATATTTCCAAAAGTATTTGTTCTATCATAATGATCAAAAAGCCATTGGGTAGATTATTTAATGTAGATTATTTTTGCCATAGACGGTTTTTCTCTAGCTGTAATAGTTTTCGAGAAAATTATAAAATACTGCGCTCAGGGAGACATTTTAGGGGGGGGGAGAGGAAAGCCCGCATCCTAGGAGGGGGGATTTTTGAGGAATTACTTTTAGGACCCTAAAGAACACTTGTGCCAAAAATCAGCTTTACATTTTTTATTTTAGGGTTCCCATACAAAGCTTGCATAAGTAGCCTGGGCTAATATGAACGTCAGTCCGCGGAGATAATTAATCTTGAGGGTCGGCTAATAAAACGGTAGCGATCATTAATTCAACTATCCAACTGTAACTCCATTGCAAATCTGTTCCGAAAGCAGATTTATTCGAGCTTACCAACCCCAAATCCGTCTACTTTGTTTAATTTTATTCCATTTAATTTAATTCGTGCATAGTGCAAGCTTGAAAGTTATTTTTTTTTTGAGTTGCCTAGATTAATACACTTATTTTTAGCCAGTTGATGCCCGCGACTTTGTCCGCGTGGATTAATATATTGTTTTAATGCCTGAGGGGACCGTTGGAGGGGACTCCTTAATTTTCCGGCACAAAAAGTAGCATATGTCCTTTCCCGGTATGCAACACCGGAAGGACCTGGGAAGTTGGGAACCCACCGCATTATTTTCCAAGAAAACCCCTACCATTATGTAATTAATGGAAAGGGGTCGTGACCCTCAGCAATGAGGAATACGAGGCAGAGAGAGATTAGGCCAAATTTTAGGGAAATTCCCGTTGAAGCGAAGTCGCGGGTAGTCGCTACTCCTTCAAATAAAGATTCATCTTGATTCAAAATAAAGTACACCTACGGCTATCTTATCTATTTTTGTGAGCTATTTTTCTAACGCTAAGATTAATCGCCGTTTCGCTACAACACAATCTAATGGGCAATTTATAAGAAATGCGTGGTAATCCTCAACGATAAGCTTGCTATTAAAACACTGTTTACTTCTTGGCCAAAAGAATCTGAGGCTAATATCAAAAACAACATAATATTAATTTTATATTAAAAAAGCTTTAAATACGGCTTAGTAGGTAGGTATATTTCACCTTGGATGAAAAAAAAATTCGTCTAACCATATCACATAAAGCACTTTAGCATGACGTTGGCAGCGTGTTCTACGTTACCACTTACCACGGCCGATTTGCCGATTTTGACGAAATTTAGTTATTGGTATAGGTACAGGGATAGTTTGCATCCCGGGGACGGACATGGGCTACTTTTTCATATACCGGAAAGTCAAGGGATTTCCACGGGAAAAACCTAAAGTCCACGCAAAGTCGTAGGTATCATAATATTCTCAGTCTCAGCACGAGTCTCAGTCTTTGGCCATAGTCCTCCACGCTGGTCAAGTGTGGATTGGCAGGCTTCACACACCTTCGAGAACATTATGAAGAACTCTCGGGCGTAGGTACATGTTTCCTCACAATGTTTTCCTTCACCGTTTGAAGCAAGTGCTATTTAATTTCTTAAAACGCATATAACTTCGAAAAGTTGGTGGTGTGTGCCTAGGAAATAGGAATCGAACCCGCGACCCCGTGTAGAAGGTCGGATGTCTCAACCACTATAGGCTATCACCGCTTCATCATATTACAGTAAATAATGCAATGTTAAAGATTTCCATAATACAGAGATGCAAATCATCCCAAGTGTTTGGGCGTGTCGCCAGCTGCAGCAACGCTATCCTGTCAACAGAACGCCTCACGCCCGTTTTGTGTCTGGAAGCCATTACAAACTTTGATTGAACAATGGGACTGACTACACAATCAATACCCACCCAATATTTAATGTACTTTAGAGCTAATAGCTATAGTCTTGTTCTAACTTTTTTTATGACTTACTAGAGGACGCCCGCGACTTCGTTCGCGTGGCATAAGTTTTTTTAATTCCCACAGAGATGAAGGAGTGCTCCTTCATTTCCGGGATAAAAAGAAGCCTATGTCACTCTCCAGATCCTCAACTATATACCTACCCATGCAAAAAATCACATCGATCCGTTGCTCTGTTGCAGCGTGATTGAAGGACAAACTCTCTATTTAACGTCCTTGGGGATAGAAATTTCAAGACTGTGGAATACGTATTTCATAAATTTAAATCGGAAGCCCAAATACCAAGTTTCAGGGCGATAACTTGAAAAACGACGGACTTTCATTCATATTTCAACCCCTATTTAACCCCTTTGGTGGTGAAATTTTTAAATATTTTGACACACGTACTTCTTTATTTTTTACCGATAGCCAAAATACCAAGGTTCGTTGATATAATTTGAGAAATGAAGGACTTTTTTACAAATTTTCATCCCCTATTCCATTAGGGGTTGAAATTTCAAAAATGGTGAAGTACTTACTACTTCATATCTAACTGAAAGCCCAAGTGCTAAGTTTCATGGCTATAACTTGAAAAATGAAGAACTTTCATACAAACTTTCAACCCCTATTTTATCCCTTTTGGGGTGCAATTTTGAAAAACTGTGACATACGTATTTATTCGTTTTTAACCGGTAGCTCATATACCAAGTTTCATGGATATAACTTGAGAAATGACGGACTTTCATACAAACTTTAACCCCTTATTTCACCCCCGTAGAGGTGGAATTTTGAGAAATCCTTTCTTAGTGAGCGCCTACGTCACAAAAGGAACCTACTGTCAAAATTTCAAGTTTCTAACCCCAGCGGTTTAGGCTGTGCGTTGATATATAAGTCAGTCAGTCAGGACTTTGAATTTTATATATATAGATGACTTATGACTATGTGGCAGGATCAGGAAACACGTGCGCTGGGAGGGTGTTCCACACCATAGCGGTTTGTTTTTTTTTTATCCACTACAAGTTAGCCCTTGACTGCGATCTCACCTGATGGTAAGTGATGATGCAGTCTAAGATGGTAGCGGTTCGTATCAAAAACGTCGAGTAAAAACGCTTCGTGCGAGCTTCTTTCTTGTTCTAACTTTCCGGATTTTGGGTTTTTATAAAACCTGACCCCTGGATGAAAAACCCTAGAAGTGCCTACCTAAAATATGATGTACTGTTTAAATAAAAAATATCTAGATCATTCATATAACTAATATCAGTTACCTTTCTTCAGTTCCTGTTTATATTATACTAACTGATGCCCGCGACTTCGTCCGCATGGTTTACGTTTTTTCGATTCCCGCGGGAACTCCTTAATTTTCCGGGATTAAAAGTATCCTATATCACTCTCCAGGTCCTCAACTATACCCATGCCAAAAATCACGTCGATCCGTTGCTCCGTTGCGGCGTGATTGAAGGACAAACCAACAAACCAACAAACCAACAAACCAATAAACCAACAAACCAACAAACCAACAAACAAACACACTTTCGCATTTATAATATTAGTATGATTATATATTGCACAATTAGGTACTGGGAAGAGGCTGACCCTCAAGATACAACACTCTATAGTGGCCGCGTTGATTAAGGTTTTTTTTAAAATTCTTTGGGAACTCTAATTTCACAACAACAACAACAACTCACTCGTAAGTACACGCTATAGGTATATTGTGGGTATATTTCTGTGCCAAAATCCATCAATATCGGTTCGACGGATAGATAATAGAAACACTGATGATAAACACTTTCGAATCATACATAAATATGGTTTATCAATATTAAGTGAAATGATACCAGCAGCCTCGCATGCTCTTCGAGGCACGTAGGAAAGGAAAAGGCCGAATTCAGACCTCCAAAGTAGATAACTAGATCTTCGTTCCGGAAAATCAAAGAATTCCCAAGGGGCTAAGAAAAAAGAACTTATTCCACGCGGACGTAATCTAATACTCCATCTAAAGTCACTTTTTTGGCGCATTAAACAACATATCGAACAAAAAAATAGGCAAAAGAACCGTGAAACTTAGTGACCGTCTTTAGTGATAATTACGACGCTTCATTCGCGACATTTAACGTTAACGACTCATTTCAACATTAACGCTTAAATTCTGAAGAGAAAAATGTCTCCTCTTTTAATTTTCTATAGGCTGCTGCTAATTAATTTTGTGATGACGCTTGAAAAAATTGCTGTTGGAAATATTTTATTAGTAGGTACGAATTTCGGTAAATAGGTACTTATTGTTTTTTCTTATAATATGTATGTACCGTATTTGCACTTTATCTCTTATCACGCACATGATACTCAATACTCAATTTATTTATTACATGTAGGAATATGCAGGTGTTTCTTATGTTAGGTCATGTTTTGACTCTACCACCGGTTCGGAAAACAGCGTTCATCCGACATGCTCGCGTTGTTACGAAGACCAAAGGTCTTAAATATAAATATACTACATTCGTAATTAAACTTTAATGCCTTAGTTTTAAGGATTATATTGTAATTATTTTAATTGTTTTTTTTATTCAAATTTTAATACTATATTCTAAGTTATAAGTTTTCACTTCTAACGGCAGTCCCTATGACTGCCATTTTTTTTAAAAGTATTATTGTATTTTATATATGGGCCTAAGTAATACAGTTCACATTATGTGTGTGCGTGAATATACGTAGATCGTTAAGAATCAATTTGTCAAAAGTAATTGAAAAATCCTTCGCGAGATTTGAATCAAATGTACCTACGAACGAAAAGCCAAATAAGACTTTTAAAAATGAGTTTTACCATTCAGGCAGCGTTGTAGAGACTGGCTACTGAAAGGGTAATAAGATAAACCTGGAAATACCGCAGGGCTTCAAGCTAAGCTTAAATTAAAATTCACTGTGAGTTAGCTTTTTATTCGCTTCGCACCCAATGTCAGCTCCCAGTGAGTAATAGTACTTATGTTGTTTCATTATATTATCGCATTAGCTTGTCCATTTATTTTGTAATTTCTACCGACGAAATGGTGAGATTTTCTCTTGTAAATACGTCTAAAATGTGCATAAAGAGATATTACATATTGGTGGAAGGGGTCACGACCCTCAGTAATGAGGAATGCGTCGAAAAGAGAGAGAGAGTATCTAAAATATAATTTTTCACTTTTAGGTGAAAAATTAGGCGTTAGGTTAGATGCAAAGTAAACGTATCCTCTACTTAAAAAGTAATATCATTCTTATGATGATCTTATAATATTATTATATGTCTGTCCTTCTCCATATTTCACATTCTTTTGAGATAGGGTATAATATACTTCATTAGATATTTTCAATAACCTTGTTTAAGAATGCTGAGTGCTTTTTATTGAGCATATACGAAGAGCATGTTACCCGTAGCATAAAACCATCATAAAACATTGCCTAGGGTTGTCTATAAATAAAACTATACCGGGTATTATCAATATCATAAATGCGAAAGTGTGTTTGTTGGTTTAGTGGTTTGTCCTTCAATCACGCCGCGGCGGAGCAACGGATACAAATAATAACGTGATTTTTGGCATGGATATCGTTTTTTTGGTCGTTGATTGTTATTAAAAAATTTTAACAGCAATCAACGGGACGACATAATAATTGCTAATATTTTTTTACAGGAACTCATAGTAAGTATAGCTTATAACGACTTTGAGAGTTGATATCTAGTAAAAGGTCCATCCACATGCGTCAGTTTTTATGCTGTTTACATAGGTACTGCGCATACTTTAATACTGTACAAGAATCTTCTAGCTAGCTTTCTTCTAGCTTTTCTAGTTATCGTTCATTTTTGGTAACAATAAACCGTCTTTGAGCGGCCATTTCTAGCGAAAGGCCCATCGGCATGCGGACAGACTGGCAGATTTCCCACCAGTGGAGAGCCTAGGACCCACCAAATACGAAATCAGCCTTTCTAGCTATAGTTACCAAAAGTGCAGTTATCTCCTATAATATCAGCTTATGTTCATACAGTGGGCCGAGGCTCATAAAAATGACAGACCCAGCTACCATGATAGTTGACTGATGTGGCATCCATAGGTAGGTACGGTATCTCTCTATATACGTCTCAACCAAAGGTTGAAAAGATAATATAGAGGTAGGAAACTGCATGCTAATTTGACGATAGAGTGACGTGGTGACAACATATTTTAATATTGAAAATTCTGCCAGTTTCCTCCGTTTCTCCCTTTGTTTCTCCCCTGTCACCCTGCAGCGCTGCATTGTCTAGAACCCTCCGTCGAACGACTGATAGGAAAGCACCTATCTCCTTATAGACTACGATATAACTTATATGAGGCGTCGATTCCGAGTCAGTGATTTTGTCAAGAAAGCACTTCGCAAGTTTGAGGTTAGGTAGGTGCGCGAAGCGTCTAGGCTTCGCGCAAATATTGACTCAGCGTAACTGATAATAAAGTATTCAGAAGCAGCATTTGAGAAGTTAATTTAAAGTAAGCATTTAACGCTGAGTTGTTTGAAACCAAAAATTTAAGTAGCGAATAAACTAAAGTGTAGCGAATAAACTAAAGCGAATAAAATAAAACTAAAGTAGTGATAAAAATACCTACCATGAGTTTTTTGATTAAATTAGTTTAACTTTGGTATTTGTTTCACAAATCTGCAGTGAAAAAAAGATCACTTGCGCATTCTTATAATTTCAAAATGTAAATAAGTAAGTCACCAACAAACGCTCATTAACGGTTTGATACAAACTCAAAAATACATTATTTTTGAAGAATAAGGCCCACTTGCACGGACTCTTAAATGGATTTTCTTAGTACATTTTTAAAACTTTTTGGCAACCGCAATACTATCTTGTCAAAAAGTGACAGCATTACAAAATCCTTGTGCAAACGCTAAATTAGTATTAGTAGTATTAGTATTAGTAGTAGTATTAGTATTGACTTTAACTGAAATCTAGATAAAATTTTAAAACTAAAAGGAGACGGTTCAGATTTGTATGGGGCGTGGGACAGGTCTTTGTACATGTAGTAAAATAAAGAAAATAAAATATCAAACCAGATTTGATTGTTTAAATCCACGAATTCATCCTAATTTCAGTGGTCAAATCATTTGTTTCGCCAGTGTCGAGTATATGGATAAGGCACGAAAGAGATTGTTCGGTGAGCTGAGATAAAGATAATTTTGAGAGTCTAAAATATTATGAAAGAAAACTAACACGGTGACTCACGTCACTTGTCAGAAATGACATTTCGCGCCTACTGTCCTATCTATGGCTGAAGGTGCCATCTTGGAAGCATATCGAAAAACTTGAAATAGATTTTTATTTTTTTCACGTTATTTAGTTTGTTATTCTAATTTATTTTATATATTAATAATATGTTTTTAATAAAATCTATGAGTAGTAGGTATAATTGGGGCATCTGGATCACATCCTTTCAAATAGAGGATGTGACCCAGATACCCCAATTCTACCTCCTACTTTGAAAAGAGGAAATGTCTCTATTCTAATAGATGAAAATCATTTATTGAATAGGTGTTCTATTTGAATAAAATGCATTGCCTCTATTCGAAAAGATGCAGTTTTTCTTTATAAATATATGTTAATGAATAAGGGAAACTAATTGTATATTCAAATAGATGAAAATTTATTAATTAAACAAAATATGAGTATTAAAATACAACGCATGCCATCTATTTGAAAGATGCATTTTGTATAATATTTTGACAGATGTAAATGAATAGATGAAATTTGTTTGTTCTAATAGATTCAAATTTATTAATTAAATAAATGTTCTATTAGTATACAACACATTAGTTCCATTTGAAATATGTGTTTGGCCCATTTAAATCTTGCATAAATGTAATTGAATAGATGAAATAAAATTGATTAAGGAACTTATTTTTTATTCAATTTTTATTTATGTGATTCACATGCTCGAAGATTTTAAAAATAAAACAAAAGATTGATAAAAATGTTTATTTCTAATAAAAACATAATAATTATTCTAATTACTTAGTACTATATACTTTAATATTGATTAATTTATTTTCTAAACACCATTTTTTTAAACATATTACATTTCTAACAGCACAAATATCATAATGATACATACAACAATATAAATCATCGCTTAACATATATTTTTGATGTAAACTTATTAAACTAGGACAGTTTTTATCTTCTAAATTAAAAACAGCGTTGGTTTTAAACATCTTCATTAACCATTCACGTTTTTCAAGTCCTTTAACATATATAGATTTACCATCTAAAATCATTTGAATGATATTCTTATAATTGTGATGTGGTATATAACCCTGATTCCAGTATATTCCTCTGTTTTTTTCAATCCAACTTACATGTCTTCGTTCAGTTTTTGTTAAATCATAAAATGGAAATGGTGGTTTGATTAAAAAGCTTTGAATGTGGTTATTACAAATAATAGCAAGTTCTTTTAAAATAAATTCATTGTTATCATTTTTAAAGCCTTGGATATCCACTATAGCGTTCATGATAATTTTCGAACTATATTACTTAATGGCTTATACTCTATGAGTCGATCGTTTATAATGAGACAAAATGCCGTTGTATTTTCAGGAATATCCTCAGAATTTTCTATTTCTATTCGTACATCCACCGGCCCAGTTTTTATGTTTTCGTTTTGCCTTGTACAATCAATAACAAATAATGGAGCTTTTTCTTTAAATGTAATCAAATCAAGCAACGGATCCGCTGGAAGGTTGTAATAAGACTGACGAAATCTAGTGTACATTTCATATAATAAATTATATTTATTTTCATCAAATTTCAGATTAAGAGATTCATATGGAAAGTATTGTGAATTCAGAAACAGTGTCACGTTATTTATTTTACAATGATCAAACGAGGAGCTATCTTTCGATTTATTATTTTTCTTACTGGATTGAAGACCAAATATAACATATCGAGGTTTTTCCAATTGAGAAGTTGTTTTAACTGACCAAGAATGTTTTGTAGTTTTAGGTAAAAAGGGATACTCATATAAATCCCAGTTTCTGAACGCTATCTGTATAGGTTTATCTTTTTCTAAAAGTTTAAGTAATGTAAGTCTTTCACGATCTGATACTTTGACGTGTGGTACACGCCACTGTATTCTGTTTATTGTGAATTGTACATTAGAAGTATCGTCTATTTTAACGCTATTTATATTAGAGTTACTTCTATTCAAAATAAGCTCATGTTTACAATTCATAATGATTTTATTATAGTCTTCAGCAAATCCCATTATTTTATTTAATGGAATAACAACATTAAAACATCCGTCATTACTTTTAATTCCATTCAAGTTCCAACCCCATATAGCTGCAACTTTACTTTGTCCCACATTCATCGATACATATGATTTCATTGTTGTTGTTATTCCAACATTCTTAACCCGGTCTATTTCAATACCGTTTAATTCATATCTGATGTCTTGAAATAAAAACATAATTGCATTATTAGTAAACTCTATAGGTGCACTAAGAGGTTTATGATCTTTACCAATAATCACTGCTTTTCCTTCTATGTTTAAAGAACTGGCGGATGGTAGAATGTAAATATCTTGTTGATGTATGGGAATCCGAATTTCATCATTTTCTTTAAAACTATTATTATAAGGGCTGTAAGTATGAATTTCGTAGCTTTCGATCGAATTATCATAGTGCGGTAACTCAGCGATCTTCAGTATATTCATATTTTATATCCAATGGAGCGAAGAAATTCTTTATTTCTTTTTGTAAGCCTCTTGGTCTTCCAGGATCTGATACGTCTACGATCTTTCACAACTCGCGGTGTAGTAGTACGTTTTATTACGTTATTTGAGTTTTTATTAAATACCATCATTTTTGCTTTCGTAAATGTAGGCGTAAATGAATATTCTCTTTTCTGAAGTCAATGTTCTTACCGTGTTCATCAACAATTTTTATATTTATCGATGTTATGATATTTTTATTAACTGGAAAGTAAATAATATTTTGGGGCTCTTCTTTGAATGGATATCCGGGGGGCACGTAAGGTTCGAATTCGTATATAACGTGAGACGGCGACCCGTTAGTAAATGAACCGTTTATCAAATCACATTCGATTCGTATCACGGATGGGGATAAAATGTTGACTGAGTTATCAGATTCATGCCATTTATTTGCTTCTAATTTAATATTTTTAAAACCCAACACACCACCTATACTGCTTTCTACATCGAAATCTATAGTACTAGTACAAAATATTAAACATTTTAAAGTATTATTATTGGGTCTTATTTTTATATCACAATCCACTGCTTTGCTTATAAGATAGTCGGCTATGTCGAATAAATCATAAGCACCGTCAGGAATTATGATTTTTTTATCTTTTCCATAAGCAAAAGTATTGTTACTATGATTTATGTTTGGTATAGAATTAATGACTGAGAAGTACATCAACCCGCACTCATAATTATTATCTTCTATATTTAAAGGAGGTTGGAAATGTGATTCCAGAAGGGACCCTTTTCTGGTGAATGTTATTACTTTACTCATAATGAAGTCTCAAAATACGTTTAACTCGCCCTAACTACTTCTTAATTCTAATCATTATTACAATTATACCAAAATTTATGCAAAAAGTCTAAACTTAAATGTCCACAATTAAAAGGATGATCCTGCTGAATATTGTCATAGTTATAATAAATATTTGATCCAAGATATTTAATTAATTCCTTTGGCGGTTTTAAGTTACCGTAACTATCAAAATATTCAATATAATTATTATATTTCGCGTAGGCTACCCAATGAGTACCAGGATTTTTTGAATCATCTAAATTAATTATACCACATTCCTTTTGGTAAGGATACTTTGGTAATTTATCTCTCATAAACACTCCACGAAAATGAGGTATATACTTTTTTGAATAATTCATAATATCTATATTGGTGAGAGCCCTTTTGGGTAGCCGCATTTTCAGTTTTTTTTATCAGATACATTTATTCCAAAACCTTCTTTATATGACTCGATGGTCAATCCTTTTCCAAAAGATAGAGATTCAACTTTTTTATTTTTCCTTTTCAAATCTTCCAAGCGTCTTTTCGCAATTTTATAATCATTAATAGCTTTAGAGATGCCAGCAGTACCGCCAGCTAAATTTCCACTAGCAGATAACCCAGCGAAAATAGGAACTAAGGGCATATAGCCACCTGTTTTTGGAATAGGAATGATGCGAGGAATTGTTATATCCGCATTTGAAGCTAGTTGCTTAGCTGCTTCCACTGCTAATTTTATTGCCATTTTCTTACATGTAGGTTTTAATTTATGTAGATGTTTTTTTGCATGTGCAATCACGAACTTCAAGTTTTGTTTTAAACCCGTTCCAGAACTAGATTTTGCACGTTTATTTTTATAATATCTCAAACCTGCACCGGTTTTAACTTTGGCTAACATCGCTTTGTTAACAATATGTGCTGCAATCTTTTCCCCTAAACTGGCATCAGGTGCCGTTATGCGGTTTCTCGCCATTTTCATCAGTATTATATCAGCTTTATGACGATCAGTTAAAGCTGAAGATTTTTGATAGGCTATGTCGTGCGCCTTACAGTACTCGTCTAACTGGTTGATTCCTTCCTTGTTCTTATGCAATTTTTCAGCTAATTTCGTACCAGGTCCGCAATAATTGTATCCAGGTAGATGAAGCTCAACGGGTAAGTGATTAATAAACCAATTTAAGACACTACTCCTGACCATGTCCTTAAATATACTAAATATATTTTGTTAGAATGAACCCCTTAAATAAGTATTCAATTTAGAGAATGATATTTGTCTTATCAATCCAGCTATTCTCAAGAGAAGGTAAACCCAACCACTTTACAAACACTTTATTTCCCTTTCTTTTTAATACTTTTTCAATAAGATATATGTCCGGATGTTTTGTTTTCAGTAATTCCTGAGTATAAAATGATCCCAAAATAGGTTGACCTCTCATATCTTTTAGTAAATATGTAACAGGATTGGTTTTATTCTCTTTTGTGATGGTAAATATTTCTGTTGACCAGTTAGGCGTATATCCCTTTTCAAATGTTCCTTTATGCTTACTTATACGCACAGAATCTCCAACCTTCAATCGCCTCAAACGACTTATTAGATGAAACTTACGTTTTTGCAGATTATATCTTTGTAATAAAATATTCTTATTATTTCCATCGACTTCGCTTGGCTTCCGATTGATAGTACGATGAATAGTATTGTTATAATCGTTAATAATTTTATCTAAGGTACCATCGACCCATTTATAATCTCCTTTTACAGCAAATTCTTTATATAACTTAGACTTTAATGTTCTAATGAATCGTTCTGCAATCGATGCTTTCTTTGTAGAATAAGTTGAATAATGATTTATATTGTACGATTTAGTTAATTGTTTAAATTTATCATTATAAAATTCAGTACCAAAATCAGTTTGTAAGTTTATAGGTTTTCGACCTCTGTCTAATACTTTTTCAAACGCATTGCACACAACGTCTTTTTTTTTAAATTTGAGCGGGAAAGCCCAGCCATACTTTGAAAAGGTGTCAATAATGACTAAAATGTATTTATAACCTGAATTTTCTTTAGAAATGGATTGCATATCAATTAAATCAGCTTGCCATAGGTCATCTATATCTTTCATTAAAACTTGCCTTCTCGGGAAATTTATCCTAGCATATTTATGTATTTCGTTTATCACATCTACTTTGCTCATTCTTCTTCTTAAATTTGGCAAAGTCAATCAGATTTTCCAGATTAGTTAATCTGCATAATACCGTTGTGACTAAGTCATTTATAGCTGTAATTTTTTTATTGCAGTCAATGGTTAAGTTATCAACGTATTCTTTCGTAACACTATCAGCAGCATTTAAGGGGATATTTAGATTTGTTATTCTTTTATTTTCGGCATCTAAATTTCCATTACTTAATACCCTAAGAGCACAGTTATTAATAACTCCAGTATCATGAAGTTTTGATTTTTTATTCAAGTAATGCCCAAACTTATCAACGTTCATGTTGAAGTGTTCACTTTAAACTAAACAACTGTGATATGTACGATTATTTTTATTCTTTAATGATACCAGCTTCTCTGAGTTCTTCTATTATTGATATTATCTCATTATCATGGCTAGTATTGCCAGCATTCTTTGAAGCTATAAGCAATTTTAATCTATCAACCAATTCATTGGGATCATCCCAATAAATAAGATCTGTATTTGGTTTAAATTTTTTTTTTAATGTTGATAGTTCACCGCCTAGTTTTGGGTTACTTTTAGAATCAAAAAATAATGGTTTTATTATTTCTCGATACTTTACACCTTTATCTCCTTTAATTTGTCCATGAGTATGATAATCCCTTTTATGCGCATTCGTGTGATACAATATATCTTTGTATACAAGTTTATCTTTATCTCGTATCAGTGACAAATCAGGTTTCTTTCGTAATAATAGTTCTTTTAAGCCTGGAGTTAATTCATATGATCGCCCACCAATGTTTGCTATAATAGTTTTATCTCCCGTTATAGAGTTTTCATTTTTAGTAAACTGTACCTCAGAATTTCCAATCATTATGTTCTTATCATGTTCCTTTCGTATTCCAAAAGGAATATCCATATTGTCATAAATATCGATAATATCGTCTTTTTCTAATGACATGTCTAGATCGGTATTTTTTGATTTGTCAAAACTGACAATATTTTCACCATTATTAATATATTTTTCATTATTATTATATTTTTCATTCATAAATTCATTATTTTTTCCAGTAAAATGTTCTTTTAGTATAAGCTCATTTAAATTACCGAGAGATTCATTTTTTTCTGTACTTACTTTCTCATCATTGTTAATAGGTTTGCGATTATCAACTAATATTTTCAATGGTTCTGTTACTGGTTTCAATATTTTGTTAAGGGTTAAATTAGCATTGTCATCGACGTCACGCATATGTTTTAATTTATTTTTTATAGCATCAACTGAATGTAATAATTGTTTTTTAATATTTTGCTCCATTATCCCAAACTCCTGTATGTTAGTTAAGACAATGATGTGTACAAATGAATTTCTTTGTATGTTTTCTCATATTTATATAAAGACATCAACTTAACATTATAAAAGTGTCAAAAGCTTTCCTATATCTTCCTTTATTCATTTCACAGTCTTTATTAATGACTAAGAAGCTATGGGGTTTCTTCCACACGGTTGTACATATTTCTTTAAATTTATGCCAAGATATGTCTGTATTAACATGTTCTTCAAATACATGTTTTAGATTGACATCATCTTGCTTAAACAAAATCAGTAAATTCGCATTGTCACGCAATAACTGTTTGGGAATTTTGGAATAAGTCTGTGTTAAATAAAAACAATCTAATTGCTTATGTCTTCCCATCGCGAAGTAGTTACGTATGTTCGCTTGGTTTTCACAGACTACGTCATCGAAAATAATTATAGAGTTCAGTAAAGCTTCATTTGGATGAATAATGTTACTACCATCAAATATGAACAACTTTACTTCTGGAATCTTTTTTAACACAGCAGCCAGAAATGTGTATTTAGGTTGAAAAGCGGTTCTTGAATACAAATATATGTTTTTAAACTTCAGTCCATTAGAATGCAACAGCAAACTTAGCATAACATTTGTTTTGCCACAATTCGATGGACCGCAAATTATACAGCGGATAGAATTGGGTAGAAGTTCACTATGTTTTACACGTGATTTGTTCTCACACACATCTATAGCATTTATATCCAATGAAAGGGGTTGTTTAATTAACTTCATTATGCCATTTGATTCATAATCAATTAATCCAGAGTATTTATAGGTGCTTCAATTGTGAAAAAATAAAAAATCTATATAAGTGTAAAAAATATATGTATTATTGCAAATAAATAATTTACTATCAAAATAATTATTACTAGTACAATAATTATTACATTATTATAGTATTATTCCTATTAGTAAATCTAAAAATATGAATAATAAGAATTTTATTTAGTTCATCAGACAAGTGAGAATATGCCTAATTTAATTAATTAAAACAAGTGTAAGTAAATATTCCTTTTGATAAATTTAATAATAGGTTTCAGAAACAAATAGTACTCATTCATTCTAAAAAATAGTCTTTGTATGACCCCAAGGCAAGGTTTCTATTTGATCAGTCAAAATTTGACGTTTGTCATCATTCCTGTTCAAAACAATTTTATCTATTTGCTGCGTATATAACACATGCTTTATAGATCGTATTATATTCATTTTACACCTTAAATCTTTATCCTCTTTCAAAGCATCTCTATACCTATTCAAACTTAAACGTTTACTTATAGCTTTTGAAATACCTTTCGCTTTCTTTATGTCACACTTTATACTATGGATATAGTAAAGTTTGGCCCTTAAACCAATGAATTCTTTTATGATGTCACCTCCTAATTCATCCTTAAAAAGACCGGGTACTTTCTCATTCAGTTTTGGGATATCAAATATATTTAATGGCGGATAGTTGCTTGTATCAAAATTAAAAATATTTTTCTTAATATCTTCGTAAACATCTTTTGTTTCAACTAAGTACATTAAACTATCTGTGTCGGTATAGCAAAGTTTAGCTCTTTTAGAATAAAGTTTTTTAACGAAATCGTAATGAAATGTATAAAGATGTTTCTTCGCATATTCTAAAACTGTAAATCCTATATAAATCGGTCGATCGAGAATTATTTTTTCTTTACTCAATTGAACTGCTACAAAATTTTCAGAGAATACCAAAATATTTTTTAAATTAGGACGAGCAATTAATTTTTCTGCGCAAAGGGATTTGTTTGTTTTATTATCATTATCATTCCATTTCGTGACTAATTTAACATCAACTTGTTTCCGTTTATTTTCAATAGTTTTTCCAAATATAGAATTGTTTAATAATTTAAAAAAGTCTTTTTCAAATTCATTTGTAGCCGACTTTCGTAATTGTGTATTCAAATCAATATATTTTTTTAAAAAATTATCTTGACGAAAACATAATACACGATGACATTTTCTTAATATCAAACCATTTTTTAGACATTCTTTTAAATGTGTGTAGTGAATGACGTATTTATATTTGTCATATAAATTAGCTATTAGTTTTGATGTCTTTCCTCCCGGTGGTGTAAACTTTTCAGCGGCAAATGGTAAGTCTTTGTGAACATCGTGTAAAATATCCGGATACATAAGATCCACTTCTAAAATATATCCAAATTCAGAATCATCAGAAATATCTCTAGGATCAAAACATGTTATTTCCTTTTGAGATAAAAAACGAAAATCTGATATCGGTAATTTTTTCGTCATAGCATAGCCATAAAGATTATTGCAATCGAGATATAACAAATATGTACTTGGTTTGGAATCATTATAATCTGGCAGATATTTATTATTAGCCTCGGCATGTCGAAGTGAACATTGTGCTAAACCACCTCGAATACCTCTTTCAAGAAGCTCGTAAATTTCTAAATCGTTTATCAAATCTAATTGTATACCAGTAGATAATAACATCGCATCCCAACTTAAGCCAGGTGAAGACATATAATACAATGGATCTAACTTATAATAAAGCAAACAATTTTTTCGGAAATTCTCAAACACATCACATAACAAGATAACATCACACTTTAAATATAGGTCTGTGTATTCGCCAAGCGAATGGATATCAAAAATATGCCATATCATTATAGCTCGTTCATACTCATTATCATTGATATGTTCTAATTTTAAACTATTATAAAAGTGCTCTTTTGACGGCAGCTGAAATTCTTCATATTTTTTCCATGAATCAATGTAATCATAGGGGTAAATTCCTTTTTTTCTTAACAAATTAAACTGTTTTTTGCAGGGAAACTCTTTCTTAAAATGAGTAAGGTCGTTTTCTGATAAGTTGTTACTCAGTATTTCTAAACTTGAATGCAAAAATTGAAATGAATCAATAAATCTCATTTTTAAGGTCTCATGGTCGTGAACTGGCACAAATTTTGTTATTGAAAGATATTTCTCTTTGCTTTTCGGAATAATTTCAATTTTTCCAGGATATTCAGCTAATTTTTCAATAAACATGTGACTGTCATATCCCAACAAATTATGAATAACAATTGGAACAAATGAACACTCTTTATACAATAAATTACAATAAGAATGGGCTGCACCTCGGTACTGTCCAGTAACATGATCATGATCTTGGACTCTATCATCGAATAGTAATTGGTCACAAATATGACAATTAACAGTATTTTTAAATTCATCCGCTTGTGTTTTCGTCAAAGGTATCATTGGTTTCTTATCCGATAAAATGTAGTAAATTCTTAATAACTCTTCAATTAAGTATTGTACAAATTTTTCCACACAATCTGAACCTCTGTATGAAACATACTTATTTAAACTTGAATCATATGAGCAACATATATAATATCCAAAACAAGATGCTTGATGTCGTCTTATCCTGCGCGTGCGCTCGGTAGATGTTTCATCAGCATCATCAACATGAAGCAATATGCTCTCAAAATCAGCATAAATGACAAATGGTACTTTTTGTTTTCTCTCATAATTCTTGAATTTCAGTTTACTGTTCTTATCAGGTAATTCAGTAAGTATTTTTGAACAGCTATGTTGATTAAATTTAGTTTTATTATGATAAAATTGCAAACACCCATCACACAAAAACATTTTTCCTTTATGCTTACTATTCTGCTTCCGAACTAGGCGCATAAGATCTTTAATGAGACAATAGTGCCCGATACCAGTTTTTTCAATATATAATAAATTAATATGATTCATTTTTCTATTTTGAGTAACATACAAAGGTCCAGTCACATTATTTTTATTGTCTAAGCCATAAACTTGAATACTTATATTACTATTGTTTTTTTCAAATAAACTTATGTCTTTTGACGATGGTGGAAAAGTCATTCCGCTCGTATTAAGTATATTTGCGTAATGTGGATAAGAAGTAGTACGACATACATTGCGTTTCGATGGAAACAAAGCAGCCATTACACACCATAGAAAACAGCAATTATCATTATTTTTAATGTTTAAACAACTCTTCGTATTTTTAATATTTTCAGGTAAGTCAATGTACATTCCACCTCGTAAAGGATTGTATTTATTGATACTTATTTCTAGGTGACTTATTGAATGAAAAGTCCAGCCTGATTCTTTGTGCTCGAATTCAGACATGTTACTGGTGAGCGTATTAACAAGATTATTATAAAAATAAGATAAATCTGTGCTACAAAACAATGTATCGTATTTGGTAATAAATGATTTGATTTCTAGCTCTTGAGTGTCGGGTAAAGTATAATATGCAAATAGTTCAAAATAAATTTTAATACATTTGTGCTCATTTATTGTAGTTCTTATCAGATTTATTATTTTCAGTTTATTATCACACAGAAAGGAATCAGGATCAATATACTCCTTTTTCTGCGGGATACTTAGACGATAAGTTACAATTCGGTTTTTAAAAGCTGTAGTTATTAATTCAATATTCTCAATATCAGTTCGGACTAAACATTTAGATTTGTGAGATGTTGTTCTCAAATGATGTGACATTTTATTTTTCGGTATTAAAATATTGCATTTTTTCACATTCAATCATCTTTATCTCATTTTTAAATTCTCTATGTTCATATGGTTCAACGAAGTTCGTTTCAGTAACTGTAAAAATAAAACGAAAATTAAAAACTATGAAATATTATTTTATTAAAATATACCTAGATATTAACATAACCATAAAAGAACTTATTAAAACTAAGATACAAAAAGGAGTTTAATACGTGTTATAATAATTAAAAATGATATGGGTATATAATAATATATAATTACTTATAATTTTTCATTAAGTAATTGACATTATTTTGAATAATGTTGTCCAAAATATTTATTCAAAAATAAGAATTAATGAAGCTAGGTGGGCATTCTTTGAATTCTTTTCTTACTGCAGATATATATTGAGAAAGATGGCGCCAGGCCTCCGTATCTGTATTGCTGCGATTTTTTACAGCAACAACGGCCTGACGCCATCTATTCATTGGGGGAGTATTTTCAATTTCGTTGCAATTATATATTTTTATCTCCACATAGTGGGACCCAACTTTGTGCTCGTTTATCTGACGCGCGTGGCCGTTGGCCACGCGACGGGTGACGCAGCTAGTCAGCTGCGGCTTGTTGTTCGAGGGTTGCGTCTTCTCAATACCTTCTTCCTCGCTGTCGCTGCCGAACAGCTCGACAGCCGTACTTTTTGTGGGCTTCTTAATATTGTTTGAAGATGAAGCGCCGCGGTCCGCCTTCCTTTTCTTATCCCGCGAGACGCATGATGATGATGATGATGACTCGCTCGGGAAAAGAATATCTGCGTTCTCAGACCTGTAAACAACAATAAAATTAAATACATTTCAAATACAGAACTCGGCGTGCAATAGCTAGAGAGAGAGAGAGAGAGAGAGACGTGGGTTCGAATTCCACCAGGTTCTAAATTTCGTATGTACCTGTGTTATAACGAAGTTAACAATGTTCCTATTTGTATAATAAAAACGCTTCACCAATGGGTCAAATATAAGAATTATATACCAGTATTAGTATGAAATACAGCAGTGATGTACCTATTTATTTATTGTAATAGTCTATAATATCTAATAATAAATAAACAAATTACTAATTCAAATGACCTTATTACAAATTACTCCACTAGAGTGTATTATTTACACTACTTCAAAATCATAAGCATAAAAGTTACTAAATTTAGCACATTAATCCTACATCTATTTGCATGGGGATACATATTAAAATAATTGAGATAATTAAAAAAGTACTTACATTTTGATGGTTGTAGTACTCGTAATAGACGTAGACTGTATTGGAGATATTTGTACGAAAAACTGGAGCACTTGAGGACTTCAGAGTGTGGCGACAGTAGCGGTGGGAATAAGCCTCCTACGTTTTAATGACAAAATATAACACTGGAAACGTGTAAATGTGTGAATAAAATTTTCTTTCTTAGCAATACATATACACAAAATGAAAATATGATTTTCAAATTTAGCTCTTAAGGTGAAAATAATAAGGTCAGGGTAAGAATATGCGTAATTTATAACAATTTATACTACATCTCGCCCTGGCTTTTCTTACTACCAAATCGATGAAGTTTATATGATAAAATTTTAAATAAACAGACGTACACAGCTATTATCTCAATAAATATGTATCGCGTATTTGTTGGTGTTAGTAAACGGTGTTGAATTCACTTTGGACAATGGACAGTTTCCGCGAAACCCCAAGGCATTGATTTGGAAATAACCATACGACTGTGCAATACAAAAACCATGTAAACGAACAAAACCATAAATTAAGGTAATCCTTAAAAATGTATATTATCTTATTTATTCGATGGTATTTTATGTTCAAACTAGCTGATGCCCGCGACTTCGCCCGCGTGGAATCAGTTTTTAGTTCCCACGGGAACTCTTCAATTTTCCGGGTTAAAAATTAGCCTATATGTTATTCCAGACTGTAATCTATCTCTGTGCCAAATTTCATCCAGATCCGTTCAGCCGTTGGGGTGTGATTGAGTAACAAACATCCACACATCCATACATCCAAGCAAATGACTCCAAAATAATCTTTGTTAACCTAATGACCACCAAAATTTTAATCATATTTTAATTTAACTTTAATTTTAACCACATTTTAACTCAAGTGAAGGCGAAGATAAAAAGCGAGTGTTTTCAATTCGATAAGACTTAGTTTGAAATCGAGTATACCTAATACTCGATTCTAAAGAAGATATAATATGGAAACACGTTTTGATAAATGTCACTTACAAGGTTTTAATATTGCTGTCTATAATATCTTACTTATGACATCCCTATCCCTTTTACTCGTATAAATTTTATAGTAAGCTCATCTCAGTACGGTTAGTCTAAGTTTCAACATTGCAAATCCGATTGATCGTAATCGAGCGTTCACATTAGCGTCAAAGTAAAATGAACATTAATCGCATTTTGTTAGAGTTCAATTTCGTGTATACATTCACGACCAGAGCTCCAACGAAAACGTATTAAAACTAAAAGTGATTGTACTCAATTTGCGACTCTAAATCAAGGTTTTTGCATCCATTTTACTTTGAGGCCTTATTCCGATCAATCGAATCGAAATTTACAATCTTAAAACTAAGACTAAACGTACAGGGTACTATTGTTTGCGGTAGCTTTTGCATGTAAGTGAATTCCCATTTCCACGGATTTTCGATTTGCTGTTCGAGGGATATTTTGTATGCGAATAAGAAAAAGCTTATCTTTGCACGAAAAGAAAACTAAATATAACCCTTAAAATAATGACGTTAAAGTAAAAGATTAAATAACTATTTTCCCGACTTTCATACAGCGATTACACTGAAGCTATCACAATACTCGTTACTAGCTTTCGCTCACGACTCCACCTTTTGCGATTCGTACCTGAATTCACATATTGAATTATGGAATACATATTTTGAAAAATATCTTTGTTCCAAATTTCATCAACTAAGTATGAATTAGCAAAAGCCGGGTGGACGAACACATTTTCACATTTATTAGGTTCGTGGATGTTAAACAAACTAACAAACCCATCGATTAACTTTAGCAATAATGTAGCGCTTATAATATGATTTGCAGCTAGATTTGCTTGCCACTATTTTGAAATTAGTTACCAATTAATTAGTTCACAAAATATTCAATGTACAGACAAACGTATCCAATCAAGCTGTATGTTAATAATGTAAGTGCTAAACGGTGTCGAAATTGTGGTCGAAATCATCGAGTTAGGCGACAATTCGACGAAACAATGCATGTGTAAACAAAAATAGCTTATTCTGCCATTTAGCCTGAATCGAGAAATGTTACGAAATCAAAACTCTTATATTTTGTACTAGCTGATGCCCGCGACCTCGTCCGCGTGATTTGAGTTTTTTGATTCCCGCGGGAACTCGTTAATTTTCCGAGATAAAAAGAAGCCTATGTCACTCTCCAGGTCCTCAAATATACCCATGCCAAAAATCACATCGATCCGTTGCTCCGTTGCGGCGTGATTGAAGGATAAACTAACAAACCAACAAACCAATAAACCAACAAACAAACACACTTTCGCATTTATAATATTAGTATGATTGTTTGTTGTCAGGTACTAACTTTAAATTTCATTTCATTTGAAAGGACGTGTTGTGATGTCTTCGGTAAGTAAGCAAAATTATAAAATATTATGTACTTAAATTAAGTGTTCTTATTTTATTTTAAAGGTCATAGATTATTTTTTATTAAAACTATTTTTTATTAAAACCATACTTAATATTTATAAATGCGAAAGTGTGTTTGTTTGTTGTTTTGTCCTTCAATTACACCGCAACGAAGCAACGGATCGACGTGATTTTTGGTATGGGTATAGTTGAGGACCTGGAGAGTGACTAAGGCTGCTTTTTATCCCGGAACATTGAGGAGTTCCTGCGGGAATCGAATAAACTTAAACCACGCGGGCGAAGTCGCGGGCATCAGCTAGTTAAAACTATAAAGTCTCTATAGGTAACAAATATATCTCCAAAAGTCGTAAGCATCAAGATTTTCTAATTATTGGGCTATATCACAAATAATTCAGCAATTATTTTTATTTCACTGATGAATACTTACTTTCTTTTAGGATCAGGATCTGTTCAATTTCGTTGAAAGGGCGCGGACTGAGCCGAGCCGAAAGCGATCTCATCAAGAAGCTGATAAAGACGATAATAACTACAATTATGTAAAAGTTCCTGCTCGTGGTGGGAAGATTATAAAAATTGAAATATACGATGTGAAGGACAACAATTTAGAGCTCAATGTTTCAGCACAACACATAGTAAAAAGCATTATTTTTGATGATGTGTATATAAAAACGAAAGAAATTGTAAACTTAATTCATGAAGATTTAGGAAAATCAATAAGTAAATAATATGTAGTAGAATTAATTTAAATTACAATAAATGATGATGAATCATGCAAATGTTTTATTTCTTCCATTTTAAAATTTCATTGATTAAATTATGTAAAGTTCTGATATGAAAAGTAGGAATTTATTTTTATGATGCATTTATAAAATAAATTCAGGTACTTTCATATCTGTAAGTGATAAATGAATTTTAATCTTTCGAAGTATTAAGTATGTTTTCAAAGTCATGTATTCATTTACATAAACAAAAAGAAGCATCATGTTATATTCTAATAGAATGTAACATTAATATATTTAATACCTACATACATTTTCAAATATTGCAAATGTTTTTTATTTCTTCCATTCATCTTTATTTTTACTTGAGTTTTATCAATTAAAATTTCATTGATTAAATGATGTTTAGTCTTGATTTGAAATAGGAATTTTAATTATAAAGGAATCCTATCTGCAGAATTTCTTTATATGAATTTTAATCTATTCGAATGTATAAAGTTTTAATTAGAGTATGTATCCAAATTAATGTAGGTATTCATTTAACATCATCGGAAAGGAAGCACCATGTTGTATTCTATTAAAACATAATAATATATTTAATATATGAATTTTCATTCTCACCTATTTAAATAGACAAAATTCATCTTTTTAAATAGATGGCATACGTCGTATTCATATAGACATATTTTGATTAATCAATACTTTTCACCTATCTGAATATGAAATTAATACCATTTCATTTAGATATATACCTATATTTAAACAGACAAACTACATCTTTCAAATATATGTCGCTGTATTTTTTATTAGTCATATTTTGTTTCATTAATTAATTTCCATCTATTTGAATATACAATTATTAGTATCATTTATTCACTTGCATATATTTAAATAGCCAAACTACACCTTTCAAATAGAGGCAATGCGTTGTATTCAAATAGAACACCTTTTCAATGAATGCATTTTCATCTATTAGAATAGAGACATTTCCTCTTTTCAAAGTAGGAGGTAGAATTGGGGTATCTGGGTCACATCCTCTATTTGAAAGGATGTGATCCAGATGCCCCAATTATACCTACTTCTATGTATTTTAAACTATTCATGATAAAGTGTACAAGAACTACACCCAAAATGAACATTCTCCTTTAGCCTAATTATTATTTAGCGTTGTCTAATTTTTAATACTTAACGCCTCGATTTTTTCTCGAAAAGGTTAATAGACTCTGGGGGCTTAAATACTTACCACAGCGTCAGGAAGGTTATCAGGCCTAAAACTATATAATTATTAGGTAATGTAATAATTATTCCAAAAACAATTTTCTCCTCATTTCTAAAATAATCTAAACTCTAGCAGAGATTTTAGTATGATTGAAGAGGCAACCCTAGAAATAGATTCACGCGGGTTTATGGTACACCATTGCATTAGACTTTAAAATCGAAACCAATAGAATCGAGCACATTTACGGCGTCCGGCGCAAAACAATCACATACAATTCCGATAGAATGATTAAACTAGACATACAGACGGTACATACAGACGGACCAGATTCCAGACAAATGATACCCGCGACTTCGTCCGCGTGGATTGAGGTTTTTTTGGTTCCCGCGGGAACTCTTTAATTTTCCGGTATAAAAAGTAACGGGCATCGTCTAGATTCTAGTGGCTTAATAAACGTTTTTGATAGGCGGTCCGGTACCTACCCACAAGGTAAGCGTACTCCTCTGACGACGACTGCTGCAGACGACTTCCGTGGCGCAGTTGAGCGCTGTACGCTTACTCCCAGTTTTAACATTGCAAATACGATTGATCGACGTGAGCGTTCTATCGCATTTGCGTCAAACTAAAATGAACTTTAATGATATTGTTTTAGAGCTCAATTTCGTGTATGCATTCACAGCCAGCGCTCCAAACGATACGTTTCGAAATTTAAATCGGTTGCAATGAATTTGTGGCTCTAAATCAATGCATTTAAGGTTCATTTTAGTTTGACGCAAATGTGATCGAACGCTCACGTCGATCAATCGTAACTGCAATGTTAAAACTGGGAGTAAGCGTACTGTTGTCTTAACGTGCGGAGGTCCCGGGCTCGATCCCCGGCAGGGTCAATTTGGGAATTTATAAGTAATTTCTGAATTTTCCCTGGTCTGGCCTGGTGGGAGGCTTCGGCCGTGGTTAGTTTCGATTTAGCGTTCCGGTACGATGCCGTGTAGAAACCGAATAGGGGTATGGGTTTAATATGCCCATAACAGGTTAATCCACTACCATCTTAAACTGCATCATCGCCATTAGGTGAGATCGCAGTCAAGGGCTACCGCATAGGGGTATGGGTTTAATATAACTGCCATGCCCCTAACAGGTTAGCCCGCTACCATCTTAGACTGCATCATCATTTACCATCAGGTGAGATTGCTCATTGCAGCCAAGGGCTAACTTGTAGTGGCTAAAAAAAACTCCTCGTACTAGGTACGTTGGAAGCCGGCTCGGATCATCCAGTAACAAAATATTTTCAGAATTTTCTAAAACAATTCAAAATTCAAACGTTTTTTATTCAAATAAACTTTTACAAGTGATTTCGAATCGTCAAATGAATCTACCACTGGTTCGGAATACCATTCCTACCGAGAAGAACCAGCAAGAAACTCGGCGAACTACAATATTAATGTAAGTAAAGGCTACCAACAGTGGCGTGTAGTTCATAACGGCATAAAGCACTGCTTACCCTAATGGAAAAAGGTCAATGCTCATTTTTCATTTTAACAGTCAGTAATTAAGTATTCTGACTAACTAATGCCTACCCTAGCTTCAAGCCCTGTGCACGCCACTGGGTACCAATAAATAACATCTCGTGCACATTCCCGTCGCATATGTCGTAGGTACTTATACCCGGAGGGGTGTAGTCCCAACTATTTACTTTGTGCGCTGTAAACAAGTAGGATTCCAGCCCTCTTATCATGTATGTTGTTGATCTAAATCAACAACATAACATACCTCTGACAAAGCTTTGACGTTTTGACATTTAAAGGTGTAGCCCCACTACAGAGGCGCGGCACGTAGCAGCAAGTATTCTTTGTATGAGGTTGTAAGGAGCTGGGCCCGCTTGCGACGCGGCACGGAGATGTGATCATACAAATAATATTTTCCGCTCCGTGCATCTCAAGTGGCGCTTGACCTTCAATATAACAAGACCTTAGAGTACTAGATGATGCGCACGAGTCTGTCCACGTAGGTTTACGTATTTAAATAAAAAAATAGTAAATATATAAATATACTAGCTGATGCCCGCGACTTCGTCCGCGTGGATATCCTAAGTTTCATCGAAATAACTTGAGAAATGACGGACTTTTATACAAACTTTCAACCCCTATTTCACCCCTTTGGGGGTGGAATTTTGAAAAACTGTGAAACACGTATGTCTTCATTTTTAACCCGCAGCTCATATACCAAGTTGCATGGCTATAACTTGAGAAATGAAGGACTTTCATACAAACTTTCAACCCCTATTTCATCCCTTCGGGGGTAAAATTTACAAAAACTGTGAAACACTTATTTCTTCATTTTCAACCGGTAGCTTGCATACCAAGTTTAATCGATATAACTTGAGAAATGACGGGCTTTCATACAAACTTTCACCCCTTATTTCACCCCCTTAGGGGTGGAATTTTGAAAAACTGTGACACACGTACTTCTTTATTTTTTACCGTAAATACCAAGCCAAAATAAAAAGTTTCGTTGATATAACTTCTAAAACATCTTGAGAAACGAAGGACTTTCATACCAACTTTCATCCCCTATTTCACCCTTTTGGGGGTCGAATTTTCAAAAACTGTGAAACACGTATGTCTCCATTTTCAACCCGCAGCTCATATATCAACTTTCATGGCTATAACTTGAGAAATTAAGGACTTTCATACAAACTTTCAACCCCTATTTCACCCCTTCGGGGGTAGAATTTCGGGATAAAAAGTATCCTATGTCCTACCTCGTAGTATGGGCTCAAATCGTGCCAAGTTTCGTTTGAAATCATTCAGTAGTTTCGGTGTGATGCGCGGCCAAGATACAGACAGACAGACAGACAGACAAAAATGAAAAAAATTACAGATTTGGCTTCAGTATCGAATAATGAGTGCCCTCCAAAAAAAATTTTCAAAATATCTTCAATGTACAGAATTGGACATGTTACAGTTTTATTATAAGTATAGATTTAGTAAATATTATATTTTCTTTTCTTTCTTTATTTTACCCGAGCACGGCAAAGCCAAAAGGAAGTATGTAAGTTTGTATTTATGTATGTTCTACCGTAGCGCCTAAACTACTGAACCGATTTTGATGAATGAGGTGTCAAACGATTCTTTACCTATTATGTTCCGGGTGACATAGGCTACATTTTACACGAAAAAGTCGGTAAGACGGATGATACATCCAAAAAAGTGGCTGCCTCCGAAATTTTTTCTAAAGTCGCGTTGCAGTTTTTTAATTATTACTTAATACTTGTCTTCTAATCCCCTGGGGAACTCAAATTTTCACGTTTTACGATTTCATAAAATAGTACATTACACATCTAGGGCAGTAAAATAAGAAATGTCTCAGATCACATGTAATTGTTGTCCGAGGCGAAGCCGAGGTCAATAAACATGTGATCTGAGGCTTCCTTATTTACTGCCCGTGGTGTGTATACTATTTTTCTCCTCGACGGAGGCGGAAAGCGGCATTTTCGTTTAGCGCAGCGGGAGGAAAATTGACGCTTTCCGCCCGGAGGTGAGAAAAGTAGTTTTTAAGCACTTCCGCGTTTACCTATTATGTTAGTAAGTATTTTAGCTCTTAAGTTTCTTTTTAGACTTAACAGCCACATAAATCCTTATACAGGAATGTCACGACAAAACTACGATAAAATCTACTTTAAATATTATAATAAAACTATAACATAACAATTAGCTTTCATACCATTCCGCATAGCTATAAAAACTAAGTACAATTTCGAGCCCTGACACATTTTAAATTAGAATTCCATTATTATTTTGTAAAGATATTCTATGATTTATATTGGTATAATAATTTTTTCACATTGTCTCTGACAGTAGAGATTGTGTACGGGAAAATTTTCACTTCTAAGACAACAGCTGTAATACCTACCCACAATTTCGCAAAACAAATTATTTAATGATTATGATATTTTATGACTATGAGACACGAACTGATTTTCATTTTACTACTCGTGGCACTCGTGGGCAGTCGTTGATTTCTTGGGAAAAGTACTCTATGTAGGTTTCTAGGGTGCAAATAATTACCAAGTGCCAAACGTTACGTTCACACCCGTTACCGATTTGTATCAACGTTGCTTTTTTAACCACTACAAGTTAGCCCTTAAGACTGCAATCTCCTCTGTTGGTAAATGATGATGTAGACTAAGATGGTAGCGGGCTGACTGTTTAGGGGTATGACAGTTGTATTAAGCCCATAACCCTAATCGGTTTCTGCACTACATCGTACCGGAACGCTAAATCGCTTGGCGGTATGTCTTGGCGGGTGGTAACTAGCCACGGCCGAAGCCTCCCACCAGACCAGGCCAGAGAAAATTCAGAAATTATGAATTCCCAAAATAACCCTACCGGAGGTCGAACCCGTGACCTCCCACGTTAAGTCTCACGCTCACCACTGCGCCAGAGAGGTCGAGATGCTTATCACAGTGCTATCAACCGCATGCACTATTCCCAGAACTAGTAGACGCCCTAGGTAAAATCGTCTCAGTCTAGGTTCAAGTCGTCATTATAAACGTTTATCTTTAAGCAATTAAGAGTCTTAATATCTTCACCTTCAGGACGTGAGTTCAAACCTTCAATAGAATGCCTGACCTTACTAACATTCTTAGGTTAGGGTCGAGTAAGGAATCCATGAATTCAAGAGATATTAATTTTTCTCTTAGAAATTGTAGATGGTTATACATAATATTTGGTCAGAAGTCAAATACTTGGGTAGATAACATAACTTTATTCCAGCTTTAACAATATTAAAAAAGTTCGAGGGCGAAAAGAGATCGACAATTTTAATCAAAAGATATCTGAGTACATACTCAAGGAAAGTATCTGAGAGTGGTTTAAACTTTGACCTCCTGTTTCTGTGGTGTGGGTTTCGATCCCCACGCACCTCCACTTATATTTTTAACGGTGTCTGACTAAGAGTTCATAATAATTATCTCTGTCATCAGACAAACCGCACCGGGCTACTCAGGCATAATATAGCTGTTTTCCTGACGACGATATTTTCGTTCACCGTTATGTCTAGGATATTAATAATTAGTTGGTTAAAGCGCACATAACTCCAAAGTGTCAATGGTGCCATCAGATAGTGCGTGCGGTAGGATTGAATCCCGGAACCCTGACTAAGAGGACGAAATCTTAACCACTATGACTGCTAATTAAATATATTCTATCATTCCAAGGAGGAAGAGACTTGGATATATAGTAGGATAACCCACTGAATAGCCATACTGTTTCCTGTATAACCATCTAATAAACTTCCTCTGTATTTTTTTTCGAGCATATCTATATATTTGGCTTCATATGGATTCCAAAAAATAGCATTGCTCTCGAGTTTACTTCTCACGTAAGCGTTGTAGAGCAGTTTCAGCTTGATACCTCCATGCGTTCCTGAGAAGAAGGGTCTTGACAGACAGACAGACGGACAACAAAGTTCTATAAGGATTCTATTTTTTCCTTTTGAGGTACGGAACCCCAAAAAGAGATTTTTTCTTAAGAAATTAAACATACCTTGCTTTAACGGTGAAGGAACACATCATGATGAAACCTGCATGTAAGATAGTTCTTAATAACGTTCTCAAAAGTGCGTGAAGTTCATCAATCCGGACTTGGCCAACGTGGTAGATTTAGGCCATACCCTTCTCATTCTGAGAGGACACTCGCTCAGCTAGCAGTGGGTTAAGTACGATGAAATGATGAGATATAAAATGGAAAAAATATTATGTTTCAACACGCAGTTGAAAAGGCATATGAATCCAGATTCAAGACGTATTTAGTGCGAATCAAACTAAAAGGCGTGTCGTGAGACACAGGCCATTTATCAAGACCGAGCGAAAACCTTTGAAACGGCGTCAATGGCGACACCGGCTCCCAACCGACAGCAGAATTGCTTGAATTGAGCGGATATATCAATAAGGGCCCTTATTTAATATTTTTGTACGCGAACGGCGAACGGCGAACGGACGCTTCTGCTTGCTTCTTTTATTTTTTAACCGACTTAAAAAAAGGAGGAGGTTCTCAATTATTCGTCTGTATGTTCTTTTTTTTTGTATGTATGTTACGCGATCAATCCGCCAATTTGGAATCAATTTTGATGATTCTTTTTTTTTTGTATATCATACTTCTGAGGTGGTCCCTTATAAATTGATTCAGCGCTTTTTGATAAAATCAACAAAAAACAAACCATATACTCAGACAATGTTTTTTACTTTTTATTTTAAGTTGGTACTTAAAGGTACAGTTTTGAAGTCGTTTTTTGTTTTAGATGAAAATAATTAATTATCTCGTTTAAATATCGTTTAAACTTTTTTTAATTATTAAGTAGGTATTTGAACTGTTTGATATTTTTTGTCATTTGGATAAAAATGTCGTCTGGATAAAATGCTAATGTTTTTCTATATGAATAGCAAGCAATCGAGCAAACCTGATGTTAAGTATTTAAGCATGAAAAAGTGTGACCGACAATGACTCAAAGGATTAGCCAGCTGAAGTGGCAGTTGGCACTTGGCAGTCATATTATATGTATGTGTCAGTAACAGAACAGATGGGGCAGATGTCGGGAGTGGAGACTGTGTACCGCTAAGTACAATTTAGGACGCCCTCTAGACCAATGACCTGAAGAGATAGAGGGAAGCGAATGGATGAGAGGCGGAGGACCGTATTTGGTGGCGTGCTGTCGCCGTCTCAACCAATATTAGCCCATTGCTGGACGAAGGTATCCTGTATGGATCTCCATAGGAGATGGACTTATTGTGCCGCTTGCTTCCAGCGGCTTCTACGTTTGAGATCGTCCATCCACCTAGTGGGGAATCGTCCAACGCTGTACTTTCCGGTGCTAGGCCGCCAAGGTAGGTATAGATTGGATTGAAGCTTAGCCAATTCAACACATAAGGTTATCATGACAGTCGTACATTGTGCTGAATATACGACCCTGTAATACATGCAGACTATAATGTCCATTTAGCATAAAATAACCGTTGTGGCTCGCAATAGCAATAAATCTCCACCGCGCTCAGCCAATAAGTTAACGCGATTCACGTACTAACTCTTATTTCACTAAGAGGTCACGCTAACGAAAAAAGGAGAGGCTTGTAATGGACCCTCTGCACTACACCGTTGAGTTAAGATTCGAATACCGCGTTATCAGATTGCTTATTCACCTAGTGCATACAATTTCGGCCTACTATTACCTATTCTGTGCTCATACTAGGCAGCTCCGATTGATTCTAGCTCTATTCTTAAATTTTCAATTGTTCTGAGAAAGGAATGAACTTTCTTCCAGCATCAGTGTTTCCTGTTACGTATAACTTTAGTACCTTCAAGGCATGACTAAATTGGCATCTATTTCTATAGACATGATATAGTCGTCAAGACCAAGCCTATCCTGCAATAAAAAAAGTCATGGCATGCGTTTTAAACTTGAAACAATTAAATAACATCTTGAGGTGAAGAAAAACATCATGAGGTAACCTGGAACTTAGATCTGAGACAAGAGTTCTCTATAGTTTTCTTAAATGACGTGAGAACTGCACAGCCCAGTCCACTTTGGCTTAAAACTTTGCCATTAGGTATGAGATGTGACTCGTGCTCACTAGTAGGACCGAGATGGTAAGATGTGATAATGATGATTTAGTTTCAAGATAAACTCGCTCAAAGATTTGCATACAAATCTTCAAAACCCAACCTTATCATAATTTCTCGAACTAAGTAAAAAATTTCTTATCACTTCGCTTCCGTGAGAATTTTAAAAATCAGGCAATATACCTTTTCCTTAGTTTTTTTTTCTTTGGGCTTTTATAATTAATTTTTACTTTGCCTAAGTTATAACGGGAAACTCCGTTAAATATTTCAGCATTCTATGTCTAATAGTTTAGGCTTGGCTTTCTTAGTCAGTCAGTGAGTGGAGTTAAGACTTTCTTTTATCCGTAGGTACATGAGATATTCAAATCAGATTCAACTCCAAGTTTGTCATGCAGTACGCTAGGGATCGCTCGCGTTGAACTTTTTAAAAGCATGGTAACTTTTATAACACTTCGAAAATAGTTATTTTATAGCCTGAACTGCTAAGTTCTGTATTTACTAAATACTACTATAATTGACCGAGCGAAGCGAAGGTCTCTGAGTCTACTTGGGTGAATTGGCACTTGTCCGTCCGTCCGTCCGTCTGTCAGAGCCTTATAACTTCTGAATTACTGAACGTAATTACTTCAAATTTAAATATACTATGTAAACCGATGGCCTCCCGCCGAATATGGCTTAAAAAGTTATAAAAATCTTTATTTCAGGGGGGCTCTCATAGAAGCGAATGCGAAGTAAAATATTTTTTATAGCATTACATAGGGTTGCGGTATATCATTTTAAAGATAATGAGGAACGGAGTCCAAAAATATATTTTTTTTAATTTTTCCCCTAAAATTAACGAAATGGGGGGCTTTCAAAGTGGTGATTTTCTGACGTCCAAAGATGACCTCAGAACTCCCAATTTTCTGAAAGGCTGAGCCTGAAACTTGATTAATTATTTGAATTATATCCTGTACTTGAACAACAAATACTAAAATTAGATAAATATTATAAGGAAACGAAATTATTTAATTTTTAATGAGCATACGTATTTTTAACAAACTTCACAATGTTGTCAATAGATGGCGCTCTGTACAAATTTATTCGTTTGTGCTTAAAAAGAAAAGGCAGAGCCTGAAACTTGATCACTTATTTGAATTAAATCCTGTACTTGAACAACAAATACTAAAATTAGATAAATATTCTAAGGAAACGAAATTATTTAATTTTAGCTTCACTATTTTTAACAGAACTTCACATAGATGGCGCTCTGTAAGTTTATGGATACCGCGAGGTCTCAGTTCGCGGCGAACCACTAGTATTATAAATACGAAAGTGTGTCTGTCTATCTGGCTACGCTTTCACGGCCTATTTGCTCAACGATTTTAAAGATTTTCGGTACAGAGAGTTGCATCCCAGGGAATTAAGATTATGGTTTATGTTCCTAGAAAATCAGGAAATTACCTCGGAATTTTTTGGAACATAAATCTACGCAAATATTATTAATGCCAAAGTACTCTACGCTTTCACGACCCATATGTTCAACCGATGTTTTGGTGCAGAGAGTTTCATCCCTGGATAGGCTCCTGGACCACGGGATTTTTCGGGAAAACTTAAATCTACGCGGACGAAATCAAGGGCATTACCTAGCTAGTATTATCTATTTATATCCGTAGGCAGTCCATTGACAATATTAACGACGTATTAAACACACTATCGGCAAATTGATTAGTATGCCATAATAATAGATTAGGGTGTTTATATGGGTCGTATCGTAGATTGTGTAGTATCATTGTTTAATTTCACTAATTGACTAATTTTCAAGGTTCAATTATTGGACCTACCTCTGTACCTGCAAATATATTTTCAACTAGCTGATGCCCGCGACTTCAGTTCAAGTTTGTTTGATTCCCGCGGGAACTCCTTAATTTTCCAAAAAGTATACCTATGTCTCTCTCCAGATCCTCGACTATACCCATGCCAAAAATCACGTCGATCCGTTGCTCCGTTGCGGCGTGATTGAAGGACACACCAGCAAACCAACAAACAAACTCACTTTCGCATTTATAATATTAGTATGGATAATTAGGATCCGCATATTTGGACTTCAATAAAAAAGCTTTTATACTGGCTCTGAGATTGTATTTAAGCTTTTAAGGTGAGACCGTGTGAGTGGAATACAATATTAAAAAAAACAGGAATCCCAAACGTTTCAGCATAATGAATTAGCTCTTTCAAAATAAAGACAGGTTCCTAATCAATACAAATAAGTAAAAAAATATTATTGTAGGTTATTTTGAAGTCGGACTACATCGAATGTTTTGTGGTAGAGCTGGGCGTAGGCGTATGCTGTGGTGTATTTATTGGAGGCCTGTATGAAATAAACGACTTCCATTTTATCTATTACGGGGTAAATAATCGCCCTCAAAATAGAAGTAACTTATTTATTATGATCTACGAGTAGGAACGAATACTTTCTTGGAAGCCGGCTTAGCTAAAAAGTTATTGAATTGAATCAGTTTGTTACTCAGTTAATAATTTCCAATTGTCAATATAATAAGAAGAAGACACTCATTAGTTTATGATTAATTAGCAAAAGGTATTAATAGAGATTGTAATTTTGCATATCTATTATTCGAGAAATTCATAGCGAAAGCGTATTTTGAAGGCGAGCATAATAAAAAACATCCAAATAGACTTCAAAAAACCGAGGACATGATAAAAATGAGCATTTTTTAAAGATTTAATTACTTAATTTGAAACATTCAGTTTCAATTAAATTTGGAATAATTTATTAGAATCTCTATGTCTTAGAACTTAGGTAGGGTACTTGATAAATTGAGAAAATCTCTAAGCGAAAATGTCATAATTAATCTCATTCTCCGACAGTACCTTAATTGTTTAGTCGTCACAAATAAGATGAATTCTAAAACAAATTCAGAGTAAAGTGTCACAGTCGTAAAGAAAATGGAGGAAATTTTACTGCCAAGACTCAAAGCGGACAAGGGAGAAGAGGGGTAGCAAAGCCGGCGGTTTTAATACAAAAACGTTTTACTCTGATTCGCCTCTCAGAAGTTATTCCTAAGTAAATCTGTGTTTGTCTCCTGAAGCCACTTTGATATTACAAGCGATATGATCTTCCTTTGCATTTACTTTGCATATTTTATGCTGACAACTTACGCTTTTTAATAATGTCCTCCCGAACGAATTTCGGCCAAGCATCAGCGGCCTATCTCCAGAGAGATTAGCCATCTACGCGGGAGTGCACATATATGTATGTACTAGCTGATGCCCGCGACTTCGTCCGCGTGGTTTAAGTTTTTTGTTATTCCCGCGGGAACTCCTTAATTTTCCGGGATAAAAAGTAGCCTATGTCACTCTCCAGGTCAACTATACCCATGCGAAAAATCACGTCGATCCGTTGCTCCGTTGCGGCGTGGTTGAAGGACAAACCAACAAACCAATAAACCAACATACCAACAAACAAACACACTTTCGCATTTATAATATTAGTATGATACAGGTGCACTCTCTGTTCCTTTACTCTTATAGCCCGATGGGACGGAAAATCCGACATGACCGGAGAGCGATCAGGTACAAAGCATTCTAATAGGCAGTGTGTCTGTCTGTCAGTTACTTTCAACTCAACTGCTGAATCCATCGTGATTTTTGCCACTGAAATGGCTTGGATCCTTGAGATGTATACCTACCCTACATAAAATAAAATTAAGTTTTGCATGTATGGTCCCTAGAATGTTTTCAATCATCAGTCATCAATCATGACAATATAATAAATTAGATAATTCCGCCATTTTGTCCGCGTCGATTAAGAATTTTTGATACCCGCGGGAAGTCTTTTATTTTTCGGGACTAATAAATTCAGTCTATATCCTCACCGGAATGCAACCTATGTCTGAAAATCCTATATACCAAATTTCTTCAAAATCGGTTGAGAAGATTGGCCGGGAAACGTAGCAGGCAGCCAGACAGACACTTTCGCATTCATATTATATTAGTATGGATAGCTTAAAACTACGTATACCTAACATTTGCTAGAGCCTTCTTCGGGCTAACCCTAATGGAACAGGGTTAGACAATACACCCGTAATTCTCAATAAGATTCGAACGGGGCCATGTTACATTGTAACTACAATACCCTCAGCCCCTCAACCCATCTCGACGAAGATATTTACGATGTCATTTTAACCTTAATCATAACCCGGTCGGGGCTAAACTGATTTAGGACCTAATAACGGTCGCTCATAAAATAAATCAACAGCTTAAAGATGTAAGTGTGTGGTCACATTATAATTAACGCAGCCTTATCTTCCATTATAATGGAAGTCAACAATTATATATTTACCATAAAATAGTTAATATATTACTATACCTTACTTACTTACTAATATTATATATGGGAAAGTTTGGATAGATGTTACTCAATCACGCCAGAACGGCTGAACGGATCTGGATGAAATTTGGCACAGAGATTGTAGTCTGGAATAGCACATCTAGGCTACTTTTTGTCCCGGAAAATTAAGGAGTTCCCCTGGGAATTAAAAAACTAATTCTACACGGACGAAGTCGCGGGCATCAGCTAGTATTTTAAAGTAGGTAGTAACAGTAAAACTCAAGTGCGCCTTTTGATACGTATAGCAGTTTCCATGCAAGCGAATGAAATTAGGTACTTACTCCTTTAACAAAGGAAAATGCTGAAGTAAATCAATTGAATTGTATTACGTAGGAACAAAGTCAAATTACGTATAACATACTAACTTCGTGAAGCTGAAAGAGTCACGTTAACAACTTTGAAAATAATCATTTTCGTTCTGAAATCTTTTCGAACTTTTGATTGTTATAAACTTATTTCTTGTTTCAACTATATTTCGTATTAAGTTAAGATAATGTCCGCGATTTCGTCCGCGTGAAATAAGGGATTTTGATTCCCGCAAGAATTATTTTTTCCGTTAGAAAATGTAGGTAGCCCAGGATGTGACTGGTTATAAGCTATCTCCATACAAAATTTCAGCCAAATCGAGGCCTAAGACCTGGAAAATTCTCTATCAAATCAAATAAATATTATAAATGCGAAAGTTTGGATGGATGGATGTATGGATGTATGTTTGTTACTCAATCACGCTAAACGGATGAACGGATCTGGATGAAATTTGGCACAGAGATAGATTATAGTCTGGAATAGCACATAGGCTACTTTTTATCCCGGAAAATTAAGGAGTTCCCGCGGGAACCGAAAATCCTCAATCCGCGCGGACGAAGTCGCGGGCATCAGCTAGTCTATCATAAATCTGTTTCTCCCGGAAAATGGAGGAATTTCTCTGAGATTACGCAAACGAAATCGCGGTCATCAGTAAGTGTATCAATAGGATACCTACTAAGCAAATACCTATAAATAAATTACTAGGAAATCTAGCATGTTTGCGAAATACACCTAAAAACCCCGGCTGAGTTTGTTGTGGGCTCTTCTCAGACCAGGGCGCGTTTGGAACCCTCGTAGCTTTAGTTTTAAGATACCGTAACTGATTATCACCATCAAGTTTTTTATGTAAGTAATTTTTAACGTCAATAAGTGTACCCACAGTGTACCTATGCTGAATAAATGAATTGAATCTTGAATCTTGAATCTTGAATCATATCAGTCGCATGAACCTACAGACAACCGTTAGCACAGTGTAGGACGGACAACCTTCAGCGCCCTGGACCAATGACCTGAAGAATATGGTGGAGAAAGAAGAAGAACCGTGTTTGGAACAGGTTTGATGGTACGCTCTTGAAAAAGTCTATATTCAACAATGGACCCAAACAGGCTGATGGATTGGATATAATATAGACACACACTTTTTAGGGTTCCGTACCCAAAGGGTAAAAACGGGACCCTATTACTAAGACTCCGCTGTCTGTCTGTCTGTCTGTCTGTCTGTCTGTCTGTCTGTCTGTCTGTCTCCAGGCTGTATCTCATAAACCGTGATAGCTAGAAAGCTGAAATTTTCACAAATGATGTATTTCCGTTGCCGCTATAACAACAAATACTAAAAATTAAAAAAAATATATATTAAGGGGGGTCCCCATACAATAAACGTGTTTTTTTCGTATTTTTGCTCAATATTAAAAACGGTAACAGGTAGACGGTTCAAATTTTCACAGAATATTAACTTGTATATTACCTTTCAAAATAAATAATTAAATATCAATAAAGTAAATATTAAAGGGGGGCTCCCATACAACAAACGTAATTTTTATTTTTAATACGTCATAATATCGTAAAACTTACTACAGGTTTGTACGGAACCCTCGGTGCGCGAGTCCGACTCGCACTTGGCCGGTTTTTTATTAAAAACCATATGCATATGTTGATGACGTCCTCGTGGAATAAGGATCTTTGATTCCCGAGGGAACTCTTATAATTTTTCTTTAAAATTCCAATTTGATTGGAATGGAATGGAATAGCCTATTACCAGAAATAGCACATATAGGCTATCCCGCGGGTGTCTACAAACCTTAGGTACTTACTCCAGGCGAACGAAGTTGTAGGCATCATCCAGTTTAAAATGTTAATAAGATTTATTTGTAGGTAGATCATAATGTGTAAGAGATTTTACTAAGTCGCGTAAAATTATTATCACGGGAACGCATGTACCCAGTATACTGCCGCAAATATTTGATTTATTCCAATACATGATTTATTTGTTCTGGCAGGCGCCTTTTAATATATTTCTGTAGTCTGAAAGCTCCAGCCGTCGATATGACATTCCTAATATAATCACGCGTAGAACGCAATATCGATACATAATAAGTATTACAAAAATGTGCCTACAATCTTAGAGGTTTGTAATTTTGTATCAAAATGCTAAAAAAGAACCCTTGTGGCACAGTTATACCTCGTCCAACCATCTGTCTGTCTATTTCCTTAGAGTAAGTAATGCTATTGACTTGTTTGGAATAGTTTTATAATATTGCATATTAAAAATCTATACTAATATATTTCAAGGCTGTGCTAATATTATATTATGTATATCAAATAAATATTATAAATGCGAAAGTTTAGATATGTGGATGTATGGATGGATGTTTGTTACTCAATCTCGCCAGAACGGCTGAACGGATCTGGATGAAATTTGGCACAGAGATAGATTATAGTCTGGAATAACACATAGGCTACTTTTTATCCCGTAAAACTAAGGAGATTCCGCGGGAAACAAAATACCTCAATCCACGCGGACGAAGTCGCGGGCATCAGCTAGTAATATTATAAATGCGAAAGTTTGGATGGATGGATGTTTGTTACTCAATTACGCCAGAACGGCTGAACGGATCTGGGTGAAATTTGGCACAAAGATAGATTTCTGGAATAACACATAGCCTACTTTTTATCCCGAAAAATTAAGGAGTTCCCGCAGGAAACAAAAACCTCAATCCACGCGGACGAAGTCGCGGGCATCAGCTAGTAAATAAAAAAAATAATATTGCATGCTCAACCATTTATTATTAAAAATAAAATAAAAGATGACCACAATTGCAAAAGGGTTCAAATTTAATATAATATTGTAGTGTAATTGTGCCAGTTTAATTACATTCTAATATCAACCGTAGAAAGCGGAAAGCATTTTTTTTCGTCAGTCATCAATAATTGTAATCATAACTTTCTTCCTGTATGATAATAATATTATGATCAGCTGCAATGGCGTATTATTCGTCGCCGTTCGTCATGCCATCAAAATAGACTTCTATTTTGCCTTCGCAATTTGCTCCTATTCAGTAGTTTGTGACTACGTGCGCTCTATTTGAGGTAGGTACATAATAAGGCACGGGCTACACTATCGGCAACCTAAAGGCAAGTATTTGATGTTTGTTGTTTACACTTTTGGCTTCGTACAGCTGGGTCCACTGCTCAAGCCTTTGACAGCTGGCATGCTTCATTTCGTATCAGTAGAGTATTGCCGTTGTACATTTGCAGTTTCCGTACCTAAGTACCTACATTTAAACTCTTTGACTGCCATGTACATACCTAGAAGCGGTGTTAACTTAGTGGTTAGGTTAGGTAAGTTGGCCCCTTATTCGGGAAGTCCGAGGTTTAAATCCAAGACCTACACTCCCCTAACTTTTCGAACTCTTGTCGCTGAAATAACACGGTGAAAGAAAATAGCTGCAAGCCAGAAAATTCTTCATAATGTTCTCAAAGATACTGTGTGCAGTCTGCCAATCCACCTGTGGAGACCTAATGGAATATGAAGATGATGTATCCTATCACTGGGGGGGGAACCGTCTACAGCTTTTTTTTTTCAAATAATCAGATTAAGAAAACTCCTCGAGATAACCGTCAAATTAAGGGTCAGCACTTTTGGGGCATGAAGCTGAACCGTACTGTATTATAATCTGACGCGCTCGAGTATTTCAAAATGGCAATTTTCTTTGCATTTTCAAAAAACCGCAGTGACTTTGCGTTACGTCAGAATCGTCAGTCTTTTGAATAGGAGCTTCCTTTGGGTCCACTTAACATCTCCTCTGAATATCTGACGCGCTCGTTTTTTTTTGTTTTTTTACCACTGTTTTTACTTCCGCCATGCAAACCGGCAGACAAACATACCATTCGATAACAGGGACACGTGGGGCGTATACGCTATCAATATCTGACGCGCTGGAGTAAATCCAAAAATCACCTCCTGGGCTCCCCTACTATTGCAACAATGATGAATGATGATGATGAGAATAGGTTTTGTATTACACAAACAAATGCATTGTAGGTATTATATCGTACTAACTTGACAAAATGTCTTTATGTGATTTGTTTTAATTCCAGATACAGGATATCTCTTAGAAAACGTCAGACGCGAAACAGTTATTTACTTTACACCCGAACTATAAAGTTCGCAATGAAATCATAGATTGACGATATCCGTCTATAAACTTTCGACATAAAAATGAATTTTATGGATAAAGTCTGAGCTGTAAACGTTAAATAAATCATAACTGCCTCGTTGGTCTAGTGGTAAGCATGGTCGGCTATAATGGATGACGAGGTCCTGGTTACGATTCCCGGATTGGGCTAAAAATTGTTAGCATTTGTTCTATCAAGAAATAGAGAATAAGAATGAAGAGGAAGAAGATAATGCTGATGATCGCTTCAAAGCGATTAGGCCGCCAATTCTCCCATTGTTTAGTTTTATTGTTATTGTTTACAAGTAGATCATGTATGTGTTTCTTGATTTGGTGTACAATAAAAAATACTTCATTCATTCATTAATTTCATTCATTTATAATGTAGTGATTTATGATACAAGTGCGATATGATGTAAATTACAGGCGACGTATTAAATATTAAAAAGGTTTATTCTGACATGAATATAGATAGATATTAAGTAAGTACCTCAATACATTTTCTAAATACGAAGATTCAATATTTTCACTTTTACTTCACTCGTACATTATCGGTGCTACGTGATATTGGTAAAGTAATTTGGCGCACGTGAGACCCGATTTGAGGCCAATTGGCACACCAAGTAATACATAAGCGTAGAAAATATGGATGAACAACGTAGGGCGGAAACCATAGAGATAACATAGGTACCTACCTACTCGTCGTTGTTCAGTCGTTGTCATCAATCGATAGACGAAAGTGTCTGTCTGCCTGTCTGCTACGCTTTAACGGCCAATTTTTTCAGCCGATTTTGATGAAATTTGGAATAGAGGTAGGTTACATATACCCGGGGAAGGACATTAAAGTTTTTTAATTCCCGGGAGGTCTTATTAAAATTAAATTAAGCTTATCCACGCAGACGAAAATAAAAAAAGGTTCTCGTAAAGCAATCAAATTATAACTTAAATTGACACAAAATTGAGTTTCCATTACACGCATACCTAATAGATGAAATTTACCAACTTAGACATTAGAATTTACATAGAATATTTTATCAAAGCGCTTATATTGTAAGCAGCTGAATAAATTAAATTAATGTGTGCTTGCAGTTTGATTTAACTTATTTGGTTTTTTTTTATTCTGAATTATTTTTCCTTAAATATTATATTTTTAAATATTCATATTTATTTATAAAATTGCGATTTAAAAAGTCCGTCAAAGACATGTCTTACGCAAAATAAAGTCTGTTTTCAGTCGCATGCGTAGTACGTATACGTATGTAAGTTGAGCTATTCGTTATTTTTTGTCCACGACGTATGCTATCCTACCCAGGATAATGGGTCATTATGGAATGGAATCATTATGCCCGCCAGAAATCAGCATAATATGTGTAAAAACTAAGGTTTTTAGCTAGGTAGGTATATTTTGCTGCAAGTATTTATGAAATATTTAAAAAAAAATCCTCCTAATTGCAACAATTTTCCGTCGATCGTTGACGGTCTTAATTACACTTTTTCATTGTAAATTTTGCTCTTTAAGCTCTTTGAATTGCGATAGGAGAAAAATTTCTGCTGAAAATTGAAATAATAGTGAAAGGGGAAACCAGAACGCCACGCCGCATCTCTGACCTATAATATTAATGCAGTGATCCCCACAACATTACAATTGAGTAAGTAGGCATACTTAATAATAATATTACGTACATTACCCATGAGCGAACAACCGACGATCAAAGGAACCCTGAGCAATTTTTAAATTGGAATGTTCTTAACTATTTTTTTTAATTTCTAATGGATTGTAGACATATTAACCTATATCACAGAACAGTGAAAATTAATTGTAAGTATATAATAATCATTGCATAACTTTACGCTACTTCTTTTTATTGGACAATAACAAAATATAGTTATTTGTGTTACGAGTGCAGCGTGATGAACTTAACGCTCGATCTCGAGGCGCAAACTTTAATATCTCGACAAAGATGGCGGCATCGAAACAGATTTTGTTTTGTATGCGCACTAGTTCTAAGATTTTAATATTACCGCACTCCTTTGTAGGATAATAATTGTAGGTACAGCAATATTTTTATAGCCCAAGGCTGGGGCCAAATCTATTTTATAGTTTTAATAGCGATGAAGTATGAGTGACTTTACAAGCAAATGTATTGCGCAAATTTATTTTAAAACTGCCTACAAATTAAAGGGCTAAATGCACTGATACCAACATAAACGTACATAGTGGTCTATTAGTTTCAGAAGTAGATATAGATGTAGACGTATTTGCAGGAGTGCACTTTAAGTAAGGTATATTTTGGTATACGAGTAGATATATACGCTCAGTAACTTAGTTAAATTTCCGTGGCGTCACCTGAATCAGGGTAGCAGCTGAAATTAAATCAGCGCTGTATTCTTGTGTGTTTGTACGAAGCAGTATACCTACTGTACTGTACTGGACGTATTTAAAATCTTCCATTGGGCTTGATCATGACTTGATCGCATGGCATGTATTAAGCAGTCACGTAATAGCGTGTTTCCAAAATGAATTCCCAAATGGTGAAGAACTAATTAAATTATGTACCTACCTTCTGTTTAATAAACGTCACGCAAACATGTGATTACCTGGAAACAAATATAAGACTTTAGACCTTAAAAAGTAATTCATAGTGTAAGAGATAAGAATAACCTTCCATCCATTAGACAACCAGACGACCTCCGTGGCGCAGTGTTAAGCGCCGTTGTCTTAACGTGTGGAGATCCCGGGTTCGATCCCCGGCAGGGTCTATTTGGGAATTTATAATTTCTGAATTTTCCCTGATCTGGCCTGGTGGGAGGCTTCGGCCGTGGCTATAGTTACCACCCTACCAGCAAAGACGTGTCGCCAAGCGATGTAGCGTTCTGGTACGATGCCGTGTAGAACCCGAATAGGTGCATAATATAACTGCCATGCCCCTAACAGGTTAGCCCGCTACCATCTTAGACTGCATCATCACTTACCATCAGGCGAGATTGCCGAGATAGATATATATACCATACCAGGCACCAGCCTTTACCTTTTCATCTTTTCTTTACATAAAAAGATAATTTCTAAATTTTCATTTGTAAACTTTCCTCTCGTCAATCATTTCAAACCCACGCGTTTTGTCTCTAATGGCGTTAATGTTCTGCATTTTGCTGTCGACGCTATAATGGCCTGCTGTGCTCATTTCTGACATCCACCATTACTCTTATTGATGCCATATTGGCTTTGCACGTCTACTTCAATGCTGATTGCACATTACCTTCGAGGTGCGAACAACGCATTTTGAATAAACGACATCTTGATATGTCCTATAGTCTAATCTAAACTAGCCTGTACTGTCCCACGACTGGGCAAAGGCCTCCCTCCAATTTTCCCACATCTCCATAGCTATTTTGTACCTCTGATACAGGTAGGACAATGACATGTTCATTGACAATATCTTCCATGCAAAGTCTCGATAACTGCGGTATCAGAGGCAAACTACTAACCTGGTGTGAAAACTATCTCCAGGATAGATCATATCGGGTAAGGGTTGGTGATGCGGACAGTTCTTTATACTTGGTAACAGAAGGCACTGCACAAGGCTCCGTGTTGAGACCTCTGCACTATCTCACCTACGTCAACAGTCTTCTAATATCAATAAGCAGTGTGAGATATACCAATTCGTACATGACACCTACCTTGTTGCCGCTGCATGTAATGTACTCGTAATTATAAATTCCTAAATGGACCCTGCCGGAAATCGAACCAGGAACCTCCCACGTTAATACAGCGCTTAAAACTGCGCCAGGGAGGTCGTCAATATCAAAATTAATCCGTTTTGATAATATTATTTAATATGGATATCAAAATGTATACGGATTAATCTGAACCCGAGATGATAAAAGGGCGTTGCCTAATTAATTCACTCTCCTTGGGGCCTATAAAATCTGCCAACGATTACCGAGCTGAATAATGAGATGTGAACAGCTACAAAGGGTCCCTTGGGTTTACTGCGTCACACGTTTCATATTATGGCGGTACTTTACCCGCGAAACGTTTGTCTATCGAAGTGAGACCTTTGAGTACATGAGTAGGTAAAGATACCTATTTGTGCTTTGAGTCTAGTTAGGTGAATTTATCTATTTACTAGATGATGTCCACGACTTTGTCCGCGTTTGGTTTTTGATTGCCGCGGGAACTGTTAAACTTTCCCGGATAAAAAGTAGCATAAGTCCTTCCCCGGGTTACAACCTACCCCTGTACCATATTTCATCAAAATCAGTTGAACAGATGAACCGTGAAAGTGTAGCAGACAGACAGACACACTTATACACTTGTATATTAATTTAGATTAACAAGTGGTTTCCGCTTCGTCCGCGTTTATTAAGGTTACAAGGACATCGATCAATCAATGTTTATTTATTCAAATTAGGTACATACATTTACACAATGGAATAAAGGCTTTATTATTATAGTAGGACACCAGCGCTCACCGACAACGCCGGTGGGTCGTCACAGTATATACAAAGACCGTCAAGTAATTCAGTCGTCGATTGGATAGATTTCCGTAACAAGGAGATAAAACTGCTTTCGAAGACTATAGGTAGCCACTTCAATCAAGTGAGCCACTGGACCGAAATACCGATAGGTAAATAACTTGTTAATAATATATACGAGATCTTGAGAGACATATAATTTTCGTAGGGAACCATACACAAGCTTCTACTCTATGTTTATTTTTTTATATATTTATTACTGTTTCAAAAGAACAGAGTTTTCTTGTTGGCTCTTCTCGGTAGATCAGTCACTAAGACGACATATTTGAAAACATTAGAATTTATTTTTGGATAGATAAATTATATTGATACTTACATGCAACACAAAAAGGCAGTGAATTATCAAAATGCTAGAATCCAGATAGGAATGTAATGCGAGTTAAATGAGCCAAAGGTATGTTTGAAAGAAGAATATTTTAGAACTATAAAGCTGAAGTTTATTAAGCACTGTACAGGTATACTTAGATTGTTACAATCAATAATAATAACTTATATTCTCCAATTATATTTATATGTTACTATAACTCTCTTTAAATTTTCTTTAAGCAGGAAAGTTGGCGTTCATCACCGCAAGCATAGAAGACATCCAGAACACAAAAAAAGATACAGACCAAAATCAGTCAAAAGCGATCTAATCTAAGTTCAAAATAAAGGATAGAGAGAAATCAAAACAAACACGGCTGATGTTAATTGCAGCAATTCGTATTCCAACTCTGGAAATTATACCGTTCTTTTATTTGAATTTCCTCCTTGATTTTATATGGCTCAATTAAAGCTGCGATTGTGACAATAAAGATCATTCAAAAAATTGCGCTTAATCTACCGAGCGTTAGTGACAACGATGAGGACATTAGGAAAATGTGAAAATCATTTACTCTATTTTCTACCACAGAGCAGGGATAGGTACTTCTTAGTTTTCTAATATCTTCGTGATCTCGTAAATGTATTCTAGAATCTAATCAAATGTAATCAAATAATATCAAATAAATATTATAAATGCGAAAGTTTGGATGGATGTATGGATGTATAGAAGTATGGATGTATGGATGTTTGTTACTCAATCACGCTCCAACGGCTGAACTGATTATAGTCTGGAATAGCACATAGGCTACTTTTTATCCCGGAAAATTAAAGAGTTCCCGCGGGAACCGAAAATCCTCAATCCACGCGGACGAAGTCGCGGGCATCAGCTAGTATAACTATATATCTGTACTAAATTTCGTCAAAATCGGTTGAACCGATGGGCCGTGAAAGCATAGCAGACAGACACACTTTTACATCATACTAATATTATAAATGCGAAAGTTGGTTTGTTTGTTGGTTTATTGGTTTGTCCTTCAATCACACCGCAACAGAGCAACGGATTGACGTGATTTTTTGTATGGGTATAGTTGAGGACCTGGAGAGTGATATAGGAAAATTAAGGAGCTCCAGTGGGAAAAAAAACTCATTTCACGCTGACGAAGTCGCGGGCATCAGCTACGAGTAGTTTATAATAACAGTACGAGTATGAATATGAATAGTAGGATAGGCTTATGGTTGATGAATATTTAAATACTTTGTGGAAAGAAATGATGAGGTCTAGGTTGGAGTGAGCTTGCTGAGGAGATGCCTTTTCTTGCCAAAACTCTACCTACTTTAAAATTTGAGGTCTATTCTGTTAACGAACCAGAAACGATGAATAGAAATACTTCAGCCATGTAAATTGATTACATAATATTGCCAACGCTCCCAGTTTTTTTTGACAGAGTAAATAAAATAAGTCCAGCGTCAATTTACTAAACAAGGAGAACCATGACTGATGTCCGTACTCCATATTGACATCCAGTAACGTTGAGACCATTGTACCATGCACGCTCTAGTATTAAACATCTCTGTGTTCCTCATTCGTGTATCTGGACTACTGAGCTGGATAATAAGAATACAATAAGATCTCAAAAAGATTTCGTGAAAATCAGATAGAAATGTAACTGGTTTTGTGGCCTTAATGGAAAGTAAATTTATTTCGATTTGTTTATGTATGAAAGTAGTCTCTTAAAATTCCTTTATGGCGATGCGTGTCACGAATATACATTAAGTATTAGGATAATGCTCACTCGTGACTTAAATAGTCAATTTAAACTACGTGTAGGAATAGATTATATTCCGGGGTTCCGCTGAAAAAAAATTACCTCATAAGATACACTCACCGGCACGGAAACTTGGCCACCTTGATTTTTTGATACATTACGACATAAAATATTTTTTTTGGCTGGGCTAGCATGTATTGAAAGTAGGTAGGTACTTAGTGACACTAACTAAAAAACCCTAGGTTTTTCAGAGCCTTGTTCGAATATTTTATTTTTTCGATCATGGTGCCTATTTGAGTATAAAAGAGCAAAATTTTTGTGAGTAATAATGACCCAGACAACTGTAGTGGAGGGCTCCCGCAACGACCGGAACAAGTGGAGGAGATCCCGCGGGAGGCGGTGCGACTCAAATTAAAGAAGTCCGATGACGACTAAAGATGAAATAATAGTTACTTCGTAAAAGCATCATCTCAGCAGCTACGACTCTCTGTTAAAAGTACACGAGAAGAAGAACATAAATTACGCAAACGGTTAGTCCAGACGAGTGTAATTTTTTAAGTTGTGAGTCGCGTAATTTATGCTGCATTATGTTTCATATAAAAGTCCGAAACTGCCACACGTGAGTTTGAGTCGTCGTATGGCAATTTCGGACTTTTATATAAAATTGAATGCAGCAGAAATTACGCGACTGAAATTACGTGACTCACAAGTCACAACTAAAAAAAATTAGGCTCGTCTGGCCTCAGCCTTAAACTTCTTGATGTTTTTGGAGTTTCATTCAGTCGCACATTAGGCATATCGTTTATGATTCATGACGTGACTGACGATTTTGAAATTAAAACGTCCTATCGTGCAGAGAGTTTCGCTTACGCGTTCCTGTTATACGTGACTTTAGAAAAGGGAAACAGTTTGAATTTATATGAATTTAGAACGAAAATTATTGTTATCAAGGGTTTTACCGAGAATTATTAGTGTACCTAGTTCTTAGGCCAGACTCTTAAAATCTTTTTTTTTTCACTAGTAAAACTAGGTTAGAAATTTTCTTATTAAGCCTGTGCCAGAACAATTGGGTATTTGACTACTAGTCAAATAAATTATTTTATAGCGATTATTAAATAGAGGATCTCCCAAAAGCCGTAATTAACACGCGTTTTGACGTTTGATTATAGTTGCTGATTTGACTAGTTGTCAAATACCCAATTACATAAATAAGCGTCTGTTCTTGCTGGACTATAATATTATTATGAATGCAATTGCAAACCTACTTTATCTGTGCATTTTGCACTAGTATGATGTCAACACTGTTTTCCGTTTCCTCTTGCTTATCAGATCAATGTCGGTGCCCGTGTCCGTGTGTGTTCTTTGTTCTTTTTACTAACTGATAATGTAACTATTTCAAGTACCGGAGTTAATGATTAAAAGTTATTAAATACTTGGAACCGAGTTCAATCTTTTACTTCAGTTCTTTTTAGTAATACTTATTCAGTTTGAAGGAAGTTATTATGCTATGCTGTAAAGTTATTAATTGGTATACATACTATAAGATTTTTGTATCTCACTTACCTACGTTGATAGTTTTCGAGCGTGGGAACCCTTTAGCAATAAAGTAAAATGATTTTAAAAGCTTGAAGTATAACTTAAATTAGCAGTGCTCCAAGCTGAAACCTTACAAAATAAAAAAAAGGTGGTAATCAATACGGGCTGTAAGGTATTTTTACTAATAGGTACACTAGATTTCTGGAGTTCTGTCACATACTCGTATCTATACTAGAATATTATAAATGTGAAAGGCACAGAGATAGATTATAGACTGGAATAACACATTTTTTATCCCTGAAAACCAAAAAATCTCGATTCACGCGGACGAAATCGCGGGCATTAGCTAGTAGTTATATATATAGGTAGTAATTTCATAAATGTTGGTGAGACGTAAAATCTCATACTAACCATACTGTTAATATAAATGTCAGAAGTTCGAAACAAGACTTTAATGAAAGGTAGTGAAAGTCTCAGGTGCTGAGGGAAACCTGTCATTGCTCTCGTAATATTCCGTCTGCGGTAAAGTTTTCCTTTTCATTTGAAAGCTTGATGAGGAGGTAGCCGGTAATTACAGTTTACGTACCTACTTTTCTTGACTTTGTAACTAAAAGTCAAGGCTTATTGCAGCAGCATAGCAATTCGTCTTCTTTAAAGTATTTTTTGAAAGAAAACTGAACTTGAATATTTGACCGAGTGAAGCGAAGGTCTCTGAGTCTACTTGAGTGAATTGGCACTTGTCCGTCCGTCCGTCCGTCTGTCAGAGCCTTATAACTTCTGAATTACTGAACGTAATTACTACAAATTTAAATATACATAATATGTAAACCGATGGCCTCCCGCCGAATATGGCTTAAAAAGTTATAAAAATCTTAATTTCAGAGGGGCTCTCATAGAAGCGAATGCGAAGTAAAATATTTTTTATAGCGTTATATAGGGTTGTGGTATAATCATTTTAAAGATAATTAGGAATAGAGTCCAAAAATTTTTTTTTTTTAATTTTTCCCCTAAAATTGACGAAATGGGGGGTGTTCAAAGTGGTGATTTTCTAACGTTCAAAGTTGATCTCAGAACTCTCAATTTTCTGAAAGGCTGAGGCTGAAACTTATCAATTATTTGAATTATATCCTGTACTTGAACAACAAATACTAAAATTAGATAAATATTATAAGGAAACGAAATTATTTAATTTTTAATGAGCTTCACTATTTTTAACAGAGCAATTGATGGCGCTCTGTGATACCGCGAGGTCTCAGTTCGGGGCGAACCACTAGTGTAATGCAAGATACCCAACTCCGACCGGACAGGTCCAAACTCCAATAGTCCGCGCGAAACGTTTGCAGAGGAAAACGACGTTGTCCTGTCGCCTAGTCCGCACGCTCTATACAGGGTGATCCAAATAGTGCAATTAGCAATAAAATTAGCAAAAATAGGCAAAAATCAATATTAAAAATCAAATTATAAGTACAGAAATTTCCGTCTAACCACCTTTGAAGTCTGATTTCTCACAATTAAATGCCAAATTACCAAATTTTTAGACTAATAAAGGAAGCTTAGGTACCCCAAAAGTTTTTAAAATCAGTCGGAAATGACGTAGACAGGTTTAAGTATTTTTAATCTTAAGTTGAAAATTCGACTCTACTTCGGTCGACCGTAAAATTTTCACTTACGACACGACCAACAATTTCCGACTTGTGTAGTGTTAAAATGGTAATTATTTTATGCAAAGTAGTTCACTTGTAATATGTATAGCAAGCATGTTCACAAAAAAATGCTAGGAAAAAAAACACTAAATAAAATAAAAAAATTAACACTCACACCCTCAGAAATCTCACGTAAAACTAAAAAATATTATAACTCGAAAACTACCAAAAATCGCTGAACATGCATGGAGTATTTTCTGATAATTAATTAATTTTTTTTCTTTGGACGTTAATATTTTCTATAAAATATGTCTCGTGTATTTTCGTACTAATTAAACAGAAGGCCATTTACTTGATTGACAAAAGCTATAGAAGCCATGTAATACTCGACTATTGATTAAACGTACTCGTAGTAGCTACGAGTATAAACCGTTTTGACGAACTGATCGAAGTGATAACGTAAGTACAGGTACTTATAGCTGATATACTTTAGTATTGGCAAACAAACACCAATTCATATTTGTTTGAACTTTAACTTTAGGTTAGTGGCGACCGTTTCTCAATAAGACGACTTCCCTTGGACTTGGATTATGGATTTCCGAAAGAATATTTACCAGAATTAATTTAACCAGGAAAATATCGCCGAGAGAATTTTCAACGGGCACGTGTACAAATTGGTACATGTGATAACAAAAAAAAAATCTTTTATACTCACACCAATGATTAAGAATATAGATAGCCTATAATTTCTATAATTTCCGCGAGATTTTTCAAGTACTTAAATCCACTCGAAAGTAAATAAATAAATAATGTTTTTTATTCAAATAAACATTTAAAGTGCTTTTGAATCGTCGACTGATAAAAAGTGATAAAAAATACTTAGTCAACATTTCAGTATTCAGCCAAAAGAAAATATTTTCCTTGGTTTTTCCTTAGCTACGCGTACTCTCCTTACAAGAAACGAATTTTCCCCTCGTCTATTATCCTATTTTTGTTCGAACCCTCATTAAAGCATTGCCTAGTAATGTCAGGTAATGTTCTCGGCATCGCATGATGTTGTTCACGTCATTCATATTTTATTACACCCGCGGTGGAAGGTCAACACGAATTCGTACCTATTTGTGATGATCGCACATTCATCATCAACGTCAACAAGTGAATATAATAAAAAAAAATAAAAAACACGACTGCCCACTGCCCAGTCATCTTGTTTTTTTTTAATTTATAGCCTACTGGATGATGTCCGCGACTTCGTCCGCGTGGATTTAGGTTTTTGATTCCCGCGGGAACACTTGAATTTTCCGGGATAAAAAGTAGCCTGTGTCAAGTATCAAAATCGGTTGAATAGATGGGCCGTGAAAACGTAGCAGACAGACAGACACACACTTTAGTATTTATACTTAATATTAGTATGGAAGTATGGACGTGGCCAACACACACAATTCTGTATAACACAATCTCAATCAACAACTCTAAATCTAGTTGTGTCCCTTTCCGCACAGAGTAATTTGATAGGGTCAGCAATATATTTAATGCTGTCATTTTAGTTTAGTTTAGATCTGTGTATGACAGAATCAGCCTCAGTGTCACTCGGGATGATGTAAGGATTCTAACAATAACCCATACCTACATCCAAATGTGTTCAGGCATTTAGGAGTTATTGTGCAATAAAGTAACTCACATACATACATACATTAATCCTGAAATCATTTAACTCCTTTTTAGGGCAGTCATGTAAAAACCACCATCCGGATAACGGGGTATCTACGTGTAACGAACACGTAGATACCCCGTTTGCCAAAACGCGGTCTCCACTCGAGACCGCGACGTCTCGTCCTTGTTTCCAACGCGACATGGTGTGCGAACAGCATAAGCTTCCGATACTTAAATTCCGCGACTTTACTGCTAGCATAATTTATTCCACCTTTATATTTCGCATTGCCATGGTATGGATTTCCAAGTTAAACAATTATAAGCCCTAATTCGCCCATTTGTTCATTTGGATTTGTTTTTATTAACACCCCACACAAACATATGGGTGTTATAAGTTTATCGTGAGTAACAATTTAAAAAAACTCTGTTTTATCTTATCTCCAAACGGATGTACCTATTTTGACTTAGTTTTTTTTAAGGGTGACTTGATCCGAGAGTGTTCTTAGCTATGAATCAAGAAAATGCACAACTATTGTATTATTATTGTACAATGCACAATTCTACAATAATTGTGCATTGTTGAGTCAATCTCCTGAAGATGCTTTGGAAGATTTGTGTGGTATGGTGTGATGGCGGTGTGTATTGCTTGCTTTTAGATGTTTAGAAGCGGCGGTTCAGATTTGTCTGTTTTTATTACGCCACTACAAGTTTGCCCTTGACTGCAATCTCACCTGATGGTAAGTGATAGCAGTCTAAGATGATAGTGATGCAGTCTAAGATGGTAGCGGGCTAACCTGTCTGTGTAATTTGTCTGGTTAGGCAGATTAAAGCGAATTAAACTTCTTGGTCCTATTAAAACATAAATCCACGCGGTTGAAGTCGCGGGCGTCATATAGTGCATATTTTAACGTTTAAACTATCGTGAGTGATATTCATTATAACTATACATAATATCCGGATGAACTCACGTGTTCTGTCAGAAAAATGCCCGAAATGTATACTTGTACTATCATATAGTTACCTAGTATTCTGATTATTTTTTATACATAACCTTAGAATATCATTCATTCCGTGCGTGAAAGTTCACTAGATTGATCAATGTTCGTATAGGTACAGGATAGTGAAATAACTTACACTACTAAAAAAGAGCTACTGCTGAGTTTCTTGCCGGCTCTTCTCAGCAGAATTTATTTCTGAACCGGTGGTAGTCAAAACATGACGTAATATAAAAGACACCTGTATGTCCTACATGTTATAAATAAATTGAGTTTGAGTTTATTGAGTTTGAGGTATAAAGTGCTCTTTCCTATTTAGTGTGGCTCAATGTTTAATTACGTTTAATTAGCGAAATTACTGTACTCTACAAATAACTCTGATGCCCGTCGGCCACGAAATGACGGTTTAGTTTGGTATTTGTTTCGATAACATTTTATAGTTTGTAACGATGCAAGCTTTGGAGTAAAATAATAAACGATTCCAATATTAATACCGGAATCTTGATACATAAAATTCACAGGCCGTAAAATATCGCTGAAAACAACGACTAGTAAGTTAGTAAGAAGTATTCACAGACGTGCAAACTAGAAAATGAAAATAATGTCTTCCCGAATGTATTTCGGCCACGGTGGCCAATTTCCACTGAGATTGGCCATCTGCGCAGGAGATATTATGTATAGTCCAATAAGCTCATGCCGAATGCATGCATGTTGAGAATTTATTGGTGAACTCTTTAATTTTCCGGGATAAAAAGTAGCCTATGTATTTCCAGACTATAATCTATCTTCGTGCCAAATTTCATCCAGATCCGTTCAGCCGTTCGGCCGTGATTGGGTAACAAACATCCATCCATCCATACACCCATCCATACATCCATCCATCCATCCATCCATTTGCATTTATAATATATAGTATAGAAGTATCGATTTAAAGACAGGTAGAGGTTTTGACGACCTTCGTGGCACAGTGTTGAGCGCTGTAGTCTTATAGCGTGCGGAGGTCCCGGGTTCGATCCCCGGCAGGGTCAATTTAGGAATTTATGATTTCTGAATTTTCCCTTGTCTGGCCTGGTGGGAGGCTTCGGCCGTGGCTAGTTACCACCCTACCGGCAAAGACGTGCCGCCAAGCGATTTAGCTTTCCGATACGATGCCGTGTAGAAACCGAGGGGGTTTAATATTAACCGCCATGCCCCTAACAAGATAGCCCGCTACCATCTCAGATTGCATCATCACTTACCATCAGGTGAGATCGCAGTCAAGGGCTAACTTGTAGTTGATACAAAAAAAATAGAAATGGTAGAAGTAGATATAAATTAATTTGAGCAAACTACTATAATAAACAACTTTACCATTAATTACAAGTAACTTCCAGTTTTTGGCTGGTTTGGAAAACCGCTACAAAGTTTTAGCTTTGACATATTCATATTCACTTAATGACATAATTAACTTATTTCAGCATAATGGAAACCCTGAAATTCTACCTGTAAAATGCCCAAAGGGACCAATCGAGATATTATAACTCATAATGAATTTTGCTACTTTAATAGTGTTCAGACTGACCGGCTAAGAACTTTCAAAACTTTGGTTAGGCGGTTTTGATATAATAGGAATACGTATAATACCTGGGTCAAACTTTCAAAACTTTGGTTAGGTAGTTTTGATACATGAATACCAAAGTCAAAGTCAAAGTCAAAATATATGTAAGTTTTCAATTTAGGTGCAATGTACACTTATTGACGTCGAGATAGGTATTTATAAAATATGATGGTGATAATCAGTTACGGTATCTTAAAACTAAAGCTACGAGGGTTCCAAACGCGCCCTGGTCTGAGAAGACCACACAACAAACTCAGCCGGGTTTTTTTTAAATACATATCACCATCTCACAAATATCGTAAATTACTTTAGATTTATAATTATAACAATATAACATAATTAGTCACTGGAACAATTTATACTAGGGTTGTAACGGAAGCGTTCTTAGCGGAAGCAGAGGCGGATGCGGAGGTGAAGGGGCTTTGCCTCCGCGGACGCGGAGGTTATCGGTGGCGGAGGCGAAGGTGGATTTTTCCGATCACATCGTCCATTTTCTGTGCTTTCGGATGCGATGAATCCCACATTTGATTTTTTCTTGAGGATTCTTCTAAGGTCAGCTGCCTTTTTGCTTGTTGTAATGGTGTAACAGACGTCACCTGCTTCGATTTGTATTTTGTACCTCTCGCATTGTAAGTCAACGTAAATAAATCTCCGTTACAACTCCGCAAAAAAACGGCGGAGGCGGAGGCGAGGTTCCGTTGCAACCCTAATTCATACCCATGCCTTTCTATCATTCAAATAACCCTTTACACTATAATAGGTAATATAGGTCGCCTATAAGCGCTACCAGTTTAATGGTAGCGCATATAGGCGCCATAAAAGCCAGTTATTTCAGCTGATTACGTGTTAATATGACATCTTTCTTGTTATTTACCAAAAAACATTATATTGCGTGGTGGTACGGATACGGAACCCCTTGTGAGCGAGTCTGACTCGTACTTGACCGGTTTTATTTAATTCAAATACTTTTTCTTTGTAGCGCTAGCAGGTATGTAAAGCTGTGTTAAGTGCTAACAGTGTAGGACGACCTCCAGCTCGCTGGTCCGATGACCTAAAGAAGGTGGCGGGAAGGATGAGGAAAGCGGAGGACCGTGTTTTGTGGCGCGCTCTCGAAAAGGCCTATGTCCAGCAGTGGATGCATACAAGCTGATGGATGGATGGATGGATGGAAGTGCTAACACACAGCTCTTAAGTATAGTTTTTTTTTAAGATGACTGTGAGATACAAACGGGCGGACTGGACGAAACTATTGACTCGACCAGCTTCTTAGATCGAGGGTCTATATTACTTTTATATTTAGAGAGTATCCAGTACCTTCCTACACTACAAATCTCAAGAAATAGAAATAGAAATAGAAATGATTTATTTCATGTAGGACAACTTGTGCCACTTATGATAAGTCGTAAGAATCTACCACCGGTTCGGAAAGCTGATTCTACTGACTAGTTACTAGATACCTAGTAGCTCAAGCTGTATATTGATTATGTTAGTCAGTCAGTTACTCATTTCATTTACATTCAGATTAAACTAACCAAATTTTGTTATATTTACCAATACTACTAACCTAATCCGACTATATAAACAAAGTTACGAACATCACTCAGACTTAACATTACGTAGTTTGACGCAATAATATTTGCCTAAACTTGAGAAGTTGAGTTGAGCCCCAGAAATTACATTTCTCCACAAACGTCGTTTAGGCCTTACCGCTTTACAATACAAATATCCAGTAGGCCTTCCAGGGAGTTAACTACCCAGGGGAGGTTAAGAAGTGTTTATAATATTTATACTATTAGTATGACTTTTTTGTACCTACTATGATAATGCCTTCGACATCGTCCGCGTGGTTTAAATTTTTTAATAACTCGTGGGAACTGTTTAATTTTCCGGGATAAAAGTAATAGGTACACTATCACCCATCCAAAAAATCACGTCGATTGACCAACAGCCAATCGGTCGACAAACTGACCATCAAAAACACTTTCCCATTTAAAATGGAGATGAATGATGAATGAATTAGGGATTTGATCATAATATAATACTTTCATAGTATTAATCAAGGTGTAGGGCAAGGAGGGATGTGCTCGCCATCATATCATCATACTAATATCATAAATGCGAAAGTGTGTTTGTTTGTCGGTTTGTTGGTTTGTCCTTCAATCACGCCGCAACGCAGCAACGGATCGACGTGATTTTTGGCATGGATATAGTTGAGGACCTGGAGAGTGTCATGGGCTACTTTATATCCCGGAAAATTAAGGAGTTCCCGCGGGAATCAAAAAAAACTTAAACCACGCGGAAGTCGCGGGCATCAGCTAGTTATTAAAATTAATGGTGCTCGCTCACTATTTCAAATCTCTGTGTAAGTAAATGAATTATGCAGGGGTGCTTTAAATAAATTAAAGTTCGATGCACATACACTAGGTAGGTATTATGACGAAGTTTTAAGTAAAATCTGTAATCGTAGGTTACTCGCATGAGAAAACGTTAGTTAATTAAGCAAAGTACCTACTAATGTTTAATTAACATTTGACGAGTTGAACAAACCTTTAATCACGAGAGGTTATTGGACCGATTTTTAAAGATAATATTTACCCAGATTAATTGATTTTCATACAATTTAAAAATACATATTATTTTGGCGCTACAATCAACAGAAATACTGTTTGTTTGATGAAATTAATTAATATGCTGAAAACATAGAAACTCGATCGGATAAATCCGAGTTCCAAATTAGTCTTAATTTAAATATTTAATTAATAAAATATTAACGTGACAAAATATAATAGTACCAATTAAGCAGGGTCCCAAGAGTGTCTCACAATAGGATTTAAACAAGGATAAGTGTAGAATTTTAAGGAGATGTCTTCCTGGGAAGGCTTGGCGCCGATTTCTAGAAATTCAGGGGACAAAAATAATTCGAGAGAACATACTGTTTATGTAGCATCAAAAGCAAGTTCAAACGCAATACAATACATACTCGTAAATATGGATTTGAATTTGTATAGGAAACCTGGAGCCTGAGGCCCAATAATTGTCTTAGCAAATCGTAATCATTTGACAGCTTTAATAGTTATTTGTTATACAAGAGTGAAAAGTTGTTTTTTTACCGCGTGCTCAATTTTGATGACCGAGCAAGCGAAGGATTCTGCGAAAAATTAGAATCCTGAGCGTCAGCGAGGGAATCAAAAGAGCACGAGGTGAAAAATCTTTTCACTCGAGTGCAACACGTAACTTTTCATCCCACCTCAGCGAGGAAATGAGGTTACGAGTGTGAGTTTTTAACAAATTAAAAACGGTTGTATTGGAAATTCGGCACCATAGAGGTAGAAGTAAATAGGTTTTAATGATGTTTTGAATTCACAAACTTCATAGACGAGTGATATTTACTAACGTGCACACGATGTTCTAAATTCAATTTACTTTATCCTCTAGAGTCTAGAGGATAATAACGGCTTTTACCTTCAGATATCGAAGAGTAAAAATACTCTTTCCGAGATGGTGGGATGAAAAACATATTACCTGCTCGAACTTTTTTATTCATACGAGTACATGCTTTTTGACTCGTTAAACAGGTCGAATTATACGTTCGACTAACGATGACGATTACGATTTCCTTACACAATCGGGGGGATGATTATCCATATCCATACTAATATTATAAATGCGAAAGTGTGTCTGTCTGTCTGTCTGTCTGTCTGTCTGCTACGCTTTCACGGCCCAACCGTTCAACCGATTTTAATGAAATTTGGTACAGGGATAGGTTGCATCCCGGGGAAGGACATAGGCTACTTTTTATCCCGGAAAAACAAACAGTTCCTGTGGGATAACATGCTCTTTTTCTCGCATTTTTCTTCAATCACGCTTCAACGGCGCAACGGATCGACGTGATTTTTTGCATGGGTATATTTGAGGACCTGGAGAGTGACATAGGTCACTTTTTATCCCGGAAAAACAAACAGTTCCTGTGGGATAACATGCTTTTTTTCTCGCATTTTTCTTCAATTAGGTGGCAACGGCGCAACGGATCGACGTGATTTTTTGCACGGGTATATTTGAGAACCTGGAAAGTGACACAGGCCACTTTTCATCCTGGAAAAACTAACAGTCCCTGTGGGATAGTATGCTCTTTTTCTTGCATTTGTTTCACCGTTACCACGTTCACACGTTCAGATTAGCCCACGTTCAGGTTATCATAACCTTCCGGTTAGCCCACGTTCAGGTTATCATACCCGTCCGGTTAGCCCACGTTCAGGTTAGCCGACGCTCAGGTTAGCAGAAGTTCAGGTTAATTGTCGGTCAGGTTAGCCGTCGTTCAAGTTAGCCAACGTTCAAGTTAGCCGACGTCCAAGTTACCTGACATTCAAGTTAGCCCACGTTCAGGTTAGCCCACGTTCAGGTAAACCGAAGTTAAGATTTATTTTAGGACAAGGAAAGTAACATGTGCTACCTTAGTAACATCGTGTCATACTAATAATATTATAAATGCGAAAGTGTTCTTGGAAGTTGTTCTCATTAAAGTAAAAAAAATTGGCAGTCAGGACTGCCGATAGAAGTGAAAACTAATATTAAAATATAAACCGTAAAACTAAGGCATTACAGTTTAATTATATTTAAGACCTTTAATAATTAAATATGACCAATAATTTATATTTAAGACCTTTTGTCTTCGTAACAACGCATGGTGTCAGTCACGGTTACACATCACTTTTAAATATAAACCTTAAAACAAAGGCAGTAGTTTTTTAGTTTGCAGACGAAAAAAAAACAAAAATTTTCTTTTTGGGGGGTAAATGGTAAGTATAAGAATGATTAAAAAAAAATAGAAATAGAATAGAAGAGACATTCGGGTTCAGAATTCAGAGTGCAGAGTTCAGAGTTCAAAGTGCAAAGTTCCGAGTTCCGAGTTCAGAGTTCAGAGTGCAGAGTTCAGACTTTAGAGTGCAGAGTTCAGAGTGCAGAGTTCAGACTTCAGAGTGCAGGGTTCAGAGTTCAGAGTGCAGAGTTCAGAGTTCAGAGTGCAGAGTTCAGAGTGCAGAGTTCAGAGTTCAGAGTTCAGAATGCAGAGTTCAGACTTCAGAGTGCAGAGTTCAGAGTGCAGAGGTCAGAGGTCAGAGTGCAGAGTTCAGAGTGCATAGTTAAGAGTGCAGAGTTCAGACTTCAGAGTGCAGAGTTCAGGGTGCAGAGGTCAGCGTTCAGAGTGCATAGTTCAGAGTTCAGAGTACAGAGTGCAGAGTTTAGAGTTCAGAGTGCAGAGTTCAGAGTTCAGAGTATAGAGTTCAGAGTTCAGAGTTCAGAGTGCAGAGTTCAGAAATCAGAGTTAAGAATTCAGAGTGCAGAGTTCAGAGTTCAGAGTGCAGAGTTCAGAGTTCCGAGTTCAGAGTTCAGAATGGAGAGTTCAGACTTCAGAGTGCAGAGTTCAGAATGCAGAGTTCAGACTTCAGAGTTCAGAGTGCAGAGGTCAGAGTTTAGAGTGCAGAGTTCAGAGAGCAGAGTTCAGAGTGCATAGTTAAGAGTGCAGAGTTCAGACTTCAGAGTGCAGAGGTCAGAGTTCAGAGTGCATAGTTCAGAGTTCAGAGTGCAGAGTTCAGAGTTCAGAGTGCAGAGTTCCGAGTTCAGAGTTCAGAGTTCAGAATGGTGAGTTCAGACTTCAGAGTGCAGAGTTTAGAGTGCAGAGGTCACAGTTCAGAGGGCAGAGTTCAGAGTACAGAGTTCAGAGTGCATAGTTCAGAGTTCAGAGTTCAGAGTGCAGAGGTCAGAGGTCAGAGTGCAGAGTTCAGAGTGCATAGTTAAGAGTGCAGAGTTCAGACTTCAGAGTGCAGAGGTCAGAGTTCAGAGTGCATAGTTCAGAGTGCAGAGTTCAGAGTGCAGAGTTCAGAGTGCAGAGTTCAGAGTGCAGAGTTCAGAGTTCAGAGTATAGAGTTCAGAGTTCAGAGTGCAGGGTTCAGACTTCAGAGTTCAGAGTGCAGAGATCAGAGTTTAGAGTGCAGAGTTCAGAGAGCAGAGTTCAGAGTGCATAGTTAAGAGTGCAGAGTTCAGAGTACAGAGTGCAGAGTTCAGAGTGAAGAGTTCAGAGTGCAGAGTTCAGAGTTCAGAGTGCAGAGTGCAGAGTTCCGAGTTCAGAGTTCAGAGTTCAGAGTTCAGAATGGAGAGTTCAGACTTCAGAGTGCAGAGTTTAGAGTGCAGAGGTCACAGTTCAGAGGGCAGAGTTCAGAGTACAGAGTTCAGAGTGCAGAGTTCAGAGTGCAGAGTTCAGAGTGCAGAGTTCAGAGTTCAGAGTATAGAGTTCAGAGTTCAGAGTGCAGGGTTCAGAGTTCAGAGTGCAAAGTTCAGAGCGCTGAGTGAAATGTCTCAAACAGGCAGTCACAGTTAAGTTGATAATTGACAATCTTTCACATAAAACTCAGTTATTGTTCCCTTGAGCCACGCGAGCGAAGCCGCGGGTAATAGCTAGTGTAATAATAATTGCAACAGTGTAAGATCGCAATCACCCTTCATTGGTTAACGTATTGGCCAAAATCCATTATCGTAGCAACGAATTGAATGAAAGTTGGAACCAACCAAATATTAGACCCATCACATTTTGATGAGGGTCTTTGTGTGAATACAACCCAGTGTCATGAAGTTAAAAGTTTAGGCGAACTAATACGGAAATATGGGAAATATGGAAGCTTCGTAACTGTAACTGCAAATGAGTAGCGAAGTGAAGTCGGGGCGGGTCAGCTAGCAGGTAATTTATAAAAATCTATACTCTATACTATATTTATATTGAATTATTTGGAAAACCAAAAATTGTTACATTAAAGAAAACCTTAAAAACTAGACACATTAAAGACATTTAGCGAAGGTGCCACAACAATATAAAAAGCTAATGAGCGTAAAATCTAAACTTAAAAATTATACAAAAATACAAAAATTATACAATTTAAAACTTTAGGAAAGAAAAAAAATCATTAATAGATAGTTGAGACAAAAGTTAAAAGCAACTTAAGTTGACCTTAACAATCTTAACGTTTCTTTTTTTGGCAGCGTATCATGAAAAACGTCTACCTCTATACTAATTGAATTATACATTTTTGTTAATCTGGATATGGCTGAAAATTGTTCTAGCTCTGGGTAGGTTTAAAAGGCCGGTTGCTTAACGAGGAACTCTATGTGGGACTTTTAAATTGATTATTTGTAGAAGTGGTTGGGGGCAGTTGATTTTATTCCTAAGCACTTTGTAAAGGAAGGTCATATCGAGGAGCTTTCTGCTGGTCATGTTGAAATGTTTGAGTTTGTCACTATAGGTAGGAAGTCGTTTATGTAGTTTACACAAGTATGCAACGTGTCTATATACTTACTAAGTACACTAATATAATACATAATTATATACTAATATTATAAATCCGAAAGTTTGGATGAATGGATGTTTGTTACTCAATCACGCCAGGATAGCTGGATGAAATGGAAAATTAAAGAGCTCCCGCGGGATCCAAAAAACCTCAATCCTCGGGGATGAAGTCGCGGGCATCCGCTAGTTTTATATAAGGCTGGGATGTTACTTTAAAAGTAGAATAAAATAAGTATTATTGAACGATTATTTTTCTCCTCTCCAATTAAATTATTTCTCGCTAAAGAGTTTTAAAGTAGTTTTAACTATAAAGTGTTTCGTGAGCAGAATCAGGTGTAGGTTGCACAATATCTCGAACGAACTTAGTAACCAGTTCCTATTCGTTTTCCTACTTTAGGTTTTCCTTTAAGCTCAAAATTAACGGTCTGTATCTCGAACTTTACAGTTTTAGCGAAAAGCTTTTATTACTAGCATCGAGATAAGACCATAGAGCAGCAGATCTCGTACATCAGGCAAAGTTAATAATATATTTGCTCGTACGCAGCGAATATCTATTCAGAAGACCCTTGAAAAAGGGAGACATTTGGAATTTTTTTGAAGTGAAACTTCTTTAGAATCGTTTTGATTTGAAAATTCGATGAAATGAAAAACAAAACGAAAAAGCGACACCAAAAAGAGACAAACCTATTCATAATACGAATTAGCCTGCGAGAGAATGAAATAAAATACCAGTTATCTCATTATCTCGTAGGCTACGTTTCTAAAGTTTCACTTCTGCCGTGTGTGAATTTCACACACACACTTTTTTTTTCTAGACTGTAGTGTAGAAAAAAAACGCCATAGTTAAAAGAATACCCAACTAAAAATATATAGAACACGTAAATACTAACATAACGAATGAAAGTTACATTGTACCCCGGTCCCCGGCGCCTCTGGAAGCTCGTTAGGGAAACGCGTCGACCCGTTTATATTATTATCACTAAGATGATAACATCTAATGCTAACCGCTGGCCCTTAGCGTTGGGTTGTTTTACCGAAAATTGTGTGTACTAACCTAACCCTTGCCATAACCACAACGCCAACGTACGATACAGGTTCCCTAATGTGGAGACCAAAGTTAAGAGAAAAAAAAATTACTGTAAACTTTATTGTCAATAAATATATATATATATTTATTTATTTTTAATACAGTGGATCCATGCAATTAATGATAGACCAGGCTACCAAACATCCGCATGCAGATAGTTCTGGCACCTAGAGTACATGCAACGGTACTCTCAGATAGGGTTGTGTTCGATCAAAACTTCGCAGTTGTATCGCAGTGGTTTACCCAGGATTTATCTAACGCCTGTAGCAGAAATCTCTTAGAGCAAATGAGTCGTGCGCCGACTCTACTTGCATTAATATTATATTCCCAGAGCCGGTCTGTTCGTACGTGAAAATCACTGTCTAGATATTGAAGTCTACTTATAGGGTAAAAGCTGGATAAGTGCCTTTGTGGCATACATGCTCTGCTTTTAAAATTCTGCCAGTTTACTCCATCATTAATCATAGTTTACTTTTACCTGGTGGGAGGCTTTGGGCGTGGCTAGTTACCACCCTACCGGCAAAGACGTACCGCCAAGCGATTTAGCGTTCCGGTACGATGCCGTGTAGAAACCGAATAGTGGTACATGAACGTCTAGCCCCACTTGAGATGCACGGAGCGGCGCGGCACGTAGCGGCAAATATTATTAACTAGATGATGCCCGCGACTTCGTCCGCGTGGATTAAGGTTTTTTGATTCCCGCGGGAACTCCTTAATTTTCCGGGATAAAAAGTAGCCAATGTCCTTCCCCGGGATATAATCTACCTCTATACCAAATTTCAGCAAAATCGGTTGAAAAGATGGGCCGGGTAAGCGTAGCAGACAGACAGACAGACAGACAGACAGACCTACAGACAGACAGACAGACAGACACACTTTCGCATTTATAATATTAGTATGGATTGTATGAGTTTTTACGGGGCCGCGTTGCGCAGTGCATCGCCGTGCCGCGTCGCTTAAGTGGGCCCAGCTCCATACAGCCTCATACGAGTCATAGTACTTACCGCTACGTGCCGCTCTGTATACACACTGCGTGCGGTAAGCCTTTAGTGTACGGGCACGAAACTAGCGGTAGCGGGGCGATGCGATTAGTCGGAGAGCTGGCGACGAATTTCGGGAACAATTTGAAAGAGGTCTGGTATACTTTATAACCGACAAAAACGTCTGGGATTTATTTTTTCGAATTCTATAAGTATAAAATTTAAAGATAAAAAAATCAAGTTGCCAAAAAAATGTTTTTTTGCAAATGTTATAGTTATGCTACGCAGTAGCGAAATAACCGCAAACGCTCTACCAGACTGGCAGGATTGGATTCACCAATAAACAAAATTATATTTTTCCACAATTTCAGCTTGCCTAAAGGACCTTCCCGAAATTCGTTGCCAGCTCTCGGATTCCATCGCCCCGCTGTCGCCGTCGATCGGCCGTCGCTAGTTTCGTGTCTGACGCCTGAAGCCGCAACTAAACCGGAGCCGTCTCGATTTTGCATTTCGCGTCTCGAGTTTAGTATTATTTCTATTGACACTATAATCGCGACCGCGCCCGCTACAAACGATCCAACGTGACCAAGCCCTACATTGTACATAGAGTATTGCTAGCAGACTTTAACTTATCACCCATGCATAAACTTTTTGCAAATTACTTATAATTCCAATCAAAATATGTTAATTTCTTCATCAGTGTAACTTTACGTTTGTGTTTTAGTACCCAGCTACGATGAAATTAGAAAGCAACTTTTTACTAAGTACACTGAAATTTTATTCAGTAGACTTTTTACCAAAACCGGCAAAATAATTAGTTCCAATTTTGGCCACCGGGCCAGATAAGTTGGTGAGACTGTACGTGTGCGAACACAAGACTTGAGCGTAACAATTTCATGTCTCCTCCACACTACCGCGTCCCTGATACATCACGATTGTGGTATACTTAATCGGAATAAAGCAAGTTGAAAGCAATAGTCGTAGTCTTTTGTTTCCATTCAAAGACTCGACATGCTCAAGTGGCTCCACTCGCGACACCTGACCCATTTTACTTTACGTTTCCACTCACCTCTCTCAAACTAGGTGTGATATTTTTGTTACTGATCCAGTGTAGACGTCTTTATTGTTTTAGCGAACATGTTTCGAATTTAAACTCCTATTTTGTTCTGAATTTGGACACTCGAATACTATCAACTATTGTGAGAGGCAAAATCTCATTACTTATAAGTTACTAGCTGATGCCCGCGACTTCGTCCCCGTGGTTAAAGTTTTTTTTTTTAGTTTTTTTTTTTTTCAAGTTTTAAATTCCCACGGGAACTCCTCAATTTTCCGGGATAAAAAGTAGCCTATGTCACTCTCTAGGTCCTCAACTATACCCATGCAAATCACGTCGATACGTTGCTCCTACACTGAGAAAAAAGACCTTCCGAAATACGGAAGGTATTACCGTCCCTTTTGACTCAGTAGGAAATTTACCTTTCAACTTGGAAGGAAATTATTACCGTCCAAAATTTCCTTCCAAACAATGTTTGCCTTCTATTTTGGTGGGTAATACGTACCTTCCAAATTTCGGTCGGAAATTCCTACTGAGTCAAAAGGGAAGGTAATTTTTGGAAGGAAAATAAATGACCGTAAATACATACTTGGTCATATTTGTTCGGTAAATATAAATAACCTTCCAAATCTAGAAGGTAAAGACATAATATTACCTACCTAAGGCGAAGGCGAATACGGAGCGGGCTTTTGCATTCCCCCCCGGAACCACCCCCACACCAGCAAGATAGAAGCAGGGGTCCGTATTCCACCTATGATTTATGCTCTGCTATGCGGTTTCAATGAATGTCCCAACTAGGTGGAAGCACCATTTGCCACGATGCAGGTACCGATACAAGCAGACTTGGCGATATAATATATGTGTTTGACCGGCGCCACCCTATACCGCGAGCCAATATACGCGTAGCGACATCTAGTGGTCGGGTCGGGTACTACATTCTGCAAGGTAGTTTGAGAAATAAATGTCAGTTAGTTTCCAACGCTTGTTTGATTACGTACCACTGGCGACGAGCGAATAAAATTTAATCGTTTTTAGTTAATATTACGCGTGACGAACGTTAGTTGGTGTTTTAAAAGTGTTTTTTTTTTTTAACCGTAGTGTAAAATAAAGTACCGATCTTACGCGATTAAACATGCCGATAGGGAAAATTGAGCCGTTCGATTTGACCTCTAAACAATGGCCGGCGTACGTGCGCCGTGTTAAACAGTTTATCCTACTCAACGAAATTAAGCAAGAACTCCAGGTGCCGATGCTAATTACGGTGGTGGGCGAAGCTACATACTCTTTGATGTGTGACCTTTGTGCACCCGATCATCCAGAGAGTAAGACCTTTGACGCCCTCACCGAGCTAGTCACCAACCATCTGGAGCCGCAACGTTCCGAGATAGCGGAGAGGCACGTTTTTCGGCAAAGGCGACAGCGACCAAGCGAGACCCTTACGAAATACTTGCAGCACCTAAAACATCTGGCGGTCACATGCAATTTCGGCACGAGATTAGAAGAAAATTTGCGTGACCAATTCGTCTCGGGCCTATCGAGTGACGTTATGAGATCTCGAATTTTCGCCGAGAAAAGTTTAGACTACAAAAAGGCAGTGGAACTAGCTCTGGCTTTGGAAGCGGCGGAGAGACACGCCGTTGTGAGCGGAGGCAGCGTAGCGCCGCCGGCGAGCGAAGACGCGGGCGAGGGCCTGCATGCGGCGCGCAGCCAGCGAGCGCGCGGCCCGCGGCGGGCAGAAGCGGTGCGGGCGGCCCGGGCGGCGCGAGCGCGCCGGGCGGCGGCGGCGGCAGCGGTGGCGCAGGGAGCGTGGCGAGTGCGCCGTGCTGGCGGTGCGGTCGGCAGCATCGGGGGCGTTGTAGATACGCTCATTTTATCTGTGACGAGTGCCATCAGCGGGGTCACTTAAAGGTTATGTGTAAGAAAGCGAGGGAAAGTGAAGTGAAGTGTCAAAGTTTTATTAGTGAGAGTTCGGATGAGGATTTTTTCAACATTGACATCGTTGCTCAAGGTAACAAGCCTTATTATATTAAAATGAGAGTGGAGGACAGTTTACTAGAACTAGAAATTGATACCGGCAGTCGGATATCGGCTATTAACGAAAATTGTTATGAACAGTTATTTAAGCACAAAGAGATTGTTCAGGATAACCTATTGTTAAATATCACTAAACACACAATAAAATTGTGATCACGCGACCACGGGAATTTCACCAGCAGTCGCGTTGTTAGGACATAGACTCCGGAGTAGGCTTGATGCATTGCGGCCAGAAGTCGCTGCTACGGTTCGCGAGGCACAGGATAAGCAGAGGGCGAGAAGCGGAGGGCGAATTCGTGAGTTTAGGGTCGGTGAAGCTGTGCTAGCGCGCGATTATACCCAAAAGGGGGGAAAATGGTCAGAGGGTTTGATATCGGAGAAAACAGGTCCTGTGTCTTATAAGGTCAACGTCGGTCATGGCATGGAGTGGCGAAGACACCAGGACCAGCTTGCACCGATGAAAACAAATAGATACGCGCTGTCGCGCGCGAGCACATGCCAGCCAGACGAATTGGGGGCTGCTAGCGGTGCCGAGGTCGAGGGCGACACTGAGACACCCGGCGATGATCAACCGTCTCCAATAAAAGAATATAGGGAGGTTTCGGATTATGAGGATGCTCAGGAAGCGCCGGATTCGGTACATCCGGCTCCTCCGTCGCCCGGTGCGTCGGCGCGCGCCTTGAGAGCGTATAAACGCTCAAATAAAATATTATATGTTAGGGAGTAAAAATAAGTTATTAAGTCTACAAATAGTACAAAGTATATAAATGGTATTTAAATTTGTCTTCAATGTTTGTGAAGCATTATTGTACTTAAAGGGGAGGTATGCAAGGTAGTTTGAGAAATAAATGTCAGTTAGTTTCCAACGCTTGTTTGATTACGTACCACATTCGGTGTTACAATTTGTATTTAATAAAACTTATTCGTTTTCCTTCCGATACCGAAATATTCCAATTTGTTTGGAGAGATATTATCATCTAATTTAGAAAGATGTTCCTTGTGTTATTTTCTCCAAATGTGATCCATCTAATTTGGATGGTAATTCCTTCCAGCGAGCCTTTCTAATCCCTTCGTTTTTGATGGAATAGTAATGTCACTTCATTTCCTACTAAATAAGAGGGTAAATATCCTTCAATTTCGGAGGGTAAATATGCGTTTTCCTTCCGACATTGCTCCTACCGAAAAATTATAATTGATTTAGAAGGATATTATCATCTAATTTAGAAGGATACTCCTTGTGTTATTCCCTCCAAGTGTGATCCATCTAATTTGGATGGTAGTTCCTTCCAGCGAGCCTTTCTAATCCTTTCTTTTTTGATGGAGTAGTAATGTCAATTTATTTCCCACTAGTTAAGAGGCTAAATATCCTTCAATATCAGAAGGTTAGCTGCGTTTTCCTTCAGACAACTTTGGATTTGAATTCAGAAGGACATTAACATCTAATTTGGAAGGATAAATTTGGGAGGAATTATTATAATGCATCCTTATTTAGTAGGAATATTTAGCTGGAAGGAAATTCCTTCTTGGTTAATTCCTTCCAACAAATTTCCTTCCTTTATGTTCTTCCGTATTAGACAGATAAAATTCATTACCTTCTAAATATCGGTAGGAATTTGGCAGTTTCCCGATTCAGAAGGTAATCGGTGGAAGGAAAAGACCCACTTTTGGAAGGAATCGGTTTTAGAAGGTAAAAATCGGAAGGTAAACAAGGAAATTTTTCTCAGTGTATGCAGCGTGATTGAAGGACAAACCAACAAACCAACAAACCAACAACCCAACAAACAAACACACTTTCGCATTTATAATATTAGTATGATATACAAGCTGAATTATTAGTGGTTTTAAGGCCCCTGAGAGGTGATTCGAAATTAACAGTACAATTTGTTTCTACCATAATCCTGACCCTAGTATTAAAATAAAAAATAAAAAATCGAGAAATTATTATTTCGAAAATTTTGCGATCAATTAGTAGCGCCAGCTGACTGAGCGGGTCACGTGACGCTTGAAACGAGCGGCGCACGACTGGTCGTTCACCTACGTACGACTATCAGCTGTTTAACATTAGGTAAAGTTTCGATGAAAGTTTTAAGGCGGCAGTACTTACACCATCATTGCAGGTTATTTACAGCTCACGAGGTAGGTGGGTACACTTATTTTAGGTATTAAATTTTACACTCACATATTTACGCACTTTCTTTGATTCGAGCACTTTCGCGGATCACGTGGGGGTTGTTAAAGGCCCAATAATGTTTATTGTGCTAGTTAAAAATTCCAATACGAGTAAAAGTTGATTAGACAGTCCACAGAATGCTTAATTCACGATTGTTTAATAACCACTGACAAAACTCAATCCTAGCTGGCCCATCGTTCTCGTGAAGTGCATGTACACGCCTAAAATGGTATGGATGTAAGCCTTCTGAGTTTAACAACTTCCACACGTAGGTAATACTGGCTCAAGTTAAACCTAATTGCAGCGATTCGGGTGCTTCGCCGAGGATCGCGTTCGAAGTATTCGAGGATTTCCTCGTCGAGTTCCGGCGAGTACATGCGGGGACGACCTCGACCTTGAACATGCTCTGGTGTTCGGAATTTCCCATGGTCGACTAAACGCTGCGCTGCGGCTAAGATAGTGATACTGGACGGAACTTGTGGGTTTCGGATTCCTCGCAGACGAAGGGAATTTAAGTGATCCGGTTGTGCGTAGAGCCGTCGAGCTTCTGTCGCATTGTATCTAATTTGCAATGGCGTTGCACCATACCTACTTAGGTCTTCTAAATTGGAGTATTCGTAATGGCGATCCATTTTTGTGCGTATTTGAAAACCGAATTAGCGTCACTTACGGCACGCGTGACGTGTTTTGCGTAACTGAGGCCGGAAGTCGGCTAGCCGCGAGCGGTCAGCGGCGCGCGGGCCGTTTAATGCTAGCACTTCACGCTGGGACGAGGCGCTCGGGCGCGGCACTCGGCGAGTGCTGCCGAGGCGAGAAGTACCTCTCCACACGCTGGGGTACCTTAGTTGCCGGCAAACCGTCGAAGATGCAGGTTGACACTGAAAAAGTCGCTGCTGCAACAGCTTTTTGCGCGCTTACTCATTATAAATTATAATTATGTGCGTACCTATTGCACAAAAAAAAATTGAAATACATATACTTCTTCATATCTAACTGAAAGCCCAAATGCTAAGTTTCCTGGCTATAACTTGAGAAATGAATGACTTTCGTACCAAAATTTCAACCCCTATTTTACCCCTTTGGGGGTAGAATTTTGAAAAACTGTGGAACACGTGTTTCTTTATTTTTTACTTTAAGCCAAAATACCAAGTTTCGTTGATATAATATCTTGAGAAATTATGGACTTTCATACAATCTTTCATCCCCTATTACACCCCTTCGGGAGTAGAATTTTCAAAAACTGTGAAACACGTATTTCTTTATTTTTAACTGGTAGCTCGTATACCAAGTTTCATGGATATAACTTGAGAAATGACTGACTTTTATACAAACTTGAACCCCCTATTTCACCCCCTTAGGGGTGGAATTTTGCAAAATCCTTCCTTATTGAGCGCCTACGTCACAAAAGGAACCTACTGTCATAATTTCAAGTTTCTAACCCCAGCGGTTTAGCCTGTGCGTTGATATATAAGTCAGTCAGTCAGTCAGGACTTTGAATTTTGTCCGTGCGCACTCAATTGGTTTGCTCTGAACACTGACGACACGAGCGTATGGAAGGGCCGCTCGCGCTGGCCACTCGTCACTTTGATCTTTCGTCGAAAAACCGCCCATCAAAGCGAGCGGCGGCGAGGCGAGGCGAGAGCGCACGAGACGACCCGAGCGGGCCTTCTTCACACTGGCGCTCGCCGCCGCTCGCCTACACTCGCCCAACGTGAAGAGCCGGCATCAGAGGATTAAGGGGCGGGGCTTTTAAACCCCGAATCGGTTCGATGATTGGACGCCAGACGCCGCTCGCGCCGTCTAGCTTCTTTGAACTTCGCCGCGTAGTACTACTGTTTCTCACAGTTTCGAGTTTATTTCGAAAAAAAATTCTAACTCAAAAAAGAAAGTACTTTAAAAAAAATTTAAAAAAATTGAGCCGATAGTACTGCTAAAGGCGATTAAACTCGCCGCGGCTTTAAAACCACAAAAAATTCTTCGTGTATAGTATATAGTAAGTATAGTATGATAACACTACACGTGCCTATTTACAGGGCATAATATCATACATTGGGTTCACTTCTAAAATAGAGCAGAAACACATCACAAAGAAAATAATAATAAGATCGTACAGCTGCCATAATCCTCAGTAATGAGGAAACGAAACAAGGAAGAGGGCTAAACAAAAACCTACCTAATGATTCCCAATGTGCGTAAATAAAAAACCTGATTCGAACAAAGAGAGCTACGCAGATTGTTACTTACATCGCTTTTATTTCGTTCGTCTAAGTGGAATTATTATACTCTTCCACATAATTATATTATGTATATTACTAGACGATGCCTGTGACGTGATTTTTCACGGGAAATCTTTTATTTTCCGGAATAAAATGTAGCCCATGTATTAATTCAGGTTATAAACTATCTTCATTCCAAATTTCAGCCAAATCAGTTCAGTTGTTGCGGCGTGAAGGAGTACACAAACAATCATTTTTTTTTTAACTTTTCAATTTTTGTCAAAAAAATTTAACGATCTCCCGGGCGCAGTTTTAGGCGCTGTTGCCTTAACGTAGGAGGCCCCGGGTTTGATTCCCGGCAGAGTCAATATGGGAATTTATAATTTCTGAATGGGCTTAATATAACTGCCATACCCCTAACAGGTTAGCCCGCTACCATCTTAAGACTGCATCGTCACTTACCATCATGGTATGATCGCAGTCAAGGGCTAACTTGTAGTTGATAAAAAAAAGAAAAAAAGTCGCGCTAGTTTAGTTACAGCGTATACCAAATTTATGCTACTTCGATCCAACTCGCTAAGGATTGATGGCATAACTTTGGCGGTTACACGTTCATTTTCTCGCTGCCACGTGATAGTACCTACCGTTTAGTATGACTAACATAGTTTTAAGTTTATAATAATTTGACTTAATGCCTGTCACTTAAGCAATTACTACTTAGCTATTAATTATTAGTTTAGAACTAATTGTTAATTTTCCTTTTTAAACAACGTACCATGCACCCATATAGCTTTTTCACTGGGTTAATCCGTTGTGTGCATGGTTGCCGTAGAGATCGCTTTAAAGCGATAAGGCCGCCACTTGTACCATAGCTGAGTTTTATTGTTATTGTTTATAAGTATGTGTTTCTTGGTGTACAATAATGCACTTCGATACAAGGTTTTTGAAAAGCGGTGATAGCCTAGTGGCTAAGTCACCCTACCTACTAAACGGGGTCAGAACTAACTTTTCAGAGTAACGAGTATGTGTGATTTAAGAAATTATATATCACTTGTTTCAAACGGTGAAGGAAAACATCACGAGGATACCTGCATGCCTATCCAATCCCTATTAGAGCTATCTCCAAGATAGTATCCATACTAATATTATAAATGCCAAAGTGTGTCTGTCTGTCTGCTACGCTTTCACGGCCCATCTACTCAACGATTTTGATGAAATTTGGTATAGCTATAGAGTTACATTCCTGGGAAGGACATAGGCTACTTCTTATCCCGGGAAATTAAGAAGTTCCCCCGGGAATCAAAAAAACGTAATCCACGCGGACGAAGTCGCGGGCATCATCTAGTATTTTATATATCTTTACTTACTGAAATAAGGTGAGACAGAAGGTCGGATTTGGTACGGAACCCTAAAAAGCTTAGTTTGATTTCTTACGCAAAAATGCGCGCCGAATCGAGAACCTCCAGTCACAATGCATGTGTGCGTTGCGCCTAAGATGCCGCATGTTTTCTTATGAAACAATTTGTTATGTCAGTAGAACAATAAACATATATTTTGATCGGATGAAGGTCATCAGTTTTAAAATTAGGGGATTCCGTAAAATAGTCGAGCGTTAACAACGAGATCACACACGTGCGATAAACTGGGCCATATTTACGGCCATTCGGTAATCTTGCACCAAATTAACTAATGTTTGGATTAGGTACCTATCATGAAAACGGTTTTACGATAAACAGAATTCTGTATTGAAATGTTGATGTTACCGTCGGACAGGGACAGAATTGAGTGGAAAACCACGGCGGAATTTCGCTACATACTCGTATATCCCGAACGTGCCGTGTTGAACGAGAACGTATTTTTTTATTTTATAAATTCACCCGTCTGAATATATCAGCAGGCTGAGTAGGAGATTTTTTACGTTTTAGTTTTTTCTTTTTTAACAACTACAAGTTATCCCTTGACTGCAACGTTTTCGATCGCGACAACGTTAACTACCACCACCACCACCACTACAGCCCACTAACGTCCCACTGCTGGGCACAGGCCTCCATTCTCATAGGAGAGAGGGAAAAGGGAAGAGCTTAGCTACCACGCTGCTCCATTGCGGGTTGGCGGGCTTTAACGACTAATAACATGTTAGTGATATAATCCGGGACCGGGACCGACGGCTTAACGTTTCTAGCGGGCATTCATCTTATTCCATTTCTATGGAATAAGATGAATGCCCGCGACTTCGTCCGCGTGGATTACGAGTAAGTTTTTGTATTCGCGCGCGGGATAAAATGTGGCGTGTATGTCCTTCCCCGTTATACAACGTATCTACTCTCTACAAAAAAAGGGGCCCATAACGGCCCATCTTTTCAACCGATTTTGGTGAAATTTTGTACACAGGCTTAGAATACACAGGCTTGTTTCATCACGGGGTTAAATTTCATGCCGGAAAATTAAGGAGTTCCCGCAGGAATCAAATAACTTAATCCACGCGTACGAATAAACGGGCATACACTAGTTAAAAATATGAATTGATCGTTCCTGAACTTATTTTGAAGAGATACCGATACAGATACCTTATCAGTTGACAGAAATTACTTCAAACAATATCGCCCCAAGAATTTCATCTCAAGTTGAATTGGAATCTGTAGGTAATATGAACAACTTTTGCTAAAACTTGTCTCCCCTGCCGATTTCTAGACAGCTGTAAAAGCTGGCCTTCATAATAATATCGGCCTACTTTTATATTCCAAGTAGTTTCAATAGCAATATCAATCTCATAAAAATTTAATCTTAAAAAGTGGAAAAAAATATCAACGTCTTTTTCAAAACTTGGATTTTTCTGTCTATCTAAGCAAACATTTTATCTCAATTTTTTCCTCGTCGCACATATTTTGAATGGTAACAAGTACACAGAAGATTGCATTAGCATTGTATGGTGCCGTTTTGAAAATATCACCACAGAGTAGGTACTCTATTTTTCATACCCGAGAGATAAAGAGAAGTTTAAGTATAATATGTGGTTAATATTTAAGTAATATTTGTTTATTTATACCAAAATAGTATAATAATAGTAAGTATAATAATAAGCTAATTTTAATAGATGACGGTGCCAATTGCCATCTATTAACATTATTGTGAAGTTATGTTAAAAATACTGATGTTCATTAAAAAAGAAATAATTTCGTTTCTATATAATATTTGTCTAATTTAAGTATTTGTTGTGCAATTTCAAGATATAACTGAAATTATACATTATGTAACTATATAATATTTTTATTTTTTCCATTGTTGACATACTTCAGGTGACAACCCTAGCAGAATAGGTAAACATTTTCGACTTTCGAAGCTTCCCCTCTGATCGGATATATACTCGTGTGATATCGCCATACAGCCGCCATATTGAATTTTTTCAAAAACTTTATAGCCAGTGTCACTCAGAGTGATGTAAGGATTATAAAGATACTAAATCCATACAAATCTGTTCAGGCATTTTGGAGTTATGATGGAATAAAGAAACTCACATCATACTAATATTATAAATGCAAAAGTGTGTTTGTTTGTTGGTTTGTTGGTTTGTCCTGCAATGACGCCGCAATGGAGCAACGGATCGACGTGATTTTTAGCATGAATATAGTTTAGGACCTGGAGAGTGACATAGGCCACTTTTTATCCCGGAAAATTAAGGAGTTCCCGCGGGAATCAAAAAAACTTAAACCACGCGGACGAAGTTGCGGGCATTAGCTAGTAGGTACATACAACATACATATATTATATTCTAAAGATGATTTTTGAGATATAAGTTAAAAAAAACCGGCTGAGTTTGTTGTGGGCTCTTCTCAGACCAGGGCGCGTTTGGAACACCCGCTAATTTTCACCATCATGTTTTATGGGTACCTAATTTGACAATGACAATCGCAATCCTGTAAAAACATGGAAGTTTCTGGCCTCGCTAGGTATTGGCAAGCAGCGAAATCAAGCCATCAAGAACGTCAACTTGAATCAGCTCAATAGTCATTTCACTACAGTGACTCTGATGGATAGCCTAACTAAAGCTAACACCTTAGCCTGTATCGGTGCATCGGCTACCCATTATTTCCCTCCTTTTAAGTTTAAATCAGTTACTCTGAATGAAGTTGAAAAACACATTCTAGCAATTAAATCCGATGCAATTGGGAGTGATGGTATAAGCCGGAAAATGGTGCTATTGGCTTTAGAAAAAGTGACCCCAATTCTTTGTCATATTTTTAATTACTCCTTGTCAACTAGTTCCTTTCCTAATGTTTGGCGCTCAGCATTTATTATACCCGTCCCTAAAACTGCTAATCCTTCGTCATTTTCTCACTTTCGTCCTATTTCCATCTTACCCTTTTTATCCAAAGTAGCTGAACGAATAGTCTCCTCTCAACTTCGCATCTACCTATCATATAATAACCTCCTTAATCCTCTTCAGTCAGGTTTTCGGCCAGGACACAGCACTGTCACTGCGCTCACAAAGATATGCGATGACATTCGACATGGGCTTGATAACCAGCTCGTTACAATTATTGTTCTTTTGGACTTCAGTAATGCCTTCAACACCGTTGACTTTGATATAATGTTAGCCATTCTGAAGTCTAATAATATATCGCAGGAAGTAGTCAGCTGGTTTCATTCATACTTATGGAACCGAAAGCAATGTGTCCGTGTTGATAATGACTCCTCCTCCTTTTCTTACCTTCAGGCTGGTGTTCCACAAGGGGGTGTCCTATCACCTTTACTCTTCGCTATTTTTATTAATACTATTTCCAATCTCCTCTCCTCTTCCTTCCACCTGTACGCCGATGATCTGCAAATATATATCTCTGTACCAGTAGATCAAATTACAGCTGGAATAAGTAAAATTAATTCAGATTTATGTAAAATAAGTTCTTGGAGTAAGTCTTATGGCCTTAATATCAACGCCAGTAAGTCACAGGTCATCATTGTCGGCAACCCAGCTCAAACCCGTAAGATTGATATTAACTCCGTAGAACCAATTGTGCTGGATAACACGATCTTGCCCCTCAGTGACACTGTTAAAAACCTCGGCTTGATTATTGACTCCTCCTTCTCCTGGGTACCGCAAGTTAACCACGTCAGCCGACGCCTTTTTGCTGCTATCGGCTCTCTAAAACGCTGGAAGAATCTCCTTCCAGTCAAAACTAAGATATCCTTGGCTGAAACACTCCTCTTACCTATACTGGACTATGCCGATAGCAGTTACACGGATCTCACTGAGGAGTTACTAAACAAGCTTGAGCGTTTACAGAACATGTGTATTCGATTTATCTATGGATTGAGGAAATTTGATCATGTTAGTGCGTATCGTGCTCGTCTCAAATGGCTTCCAATTAGGTTACGTCGAAATTTTCATGTTCTTTCCTTACTATTCTCTATCCTATATGCTCCTCATACTCCCAGCTATCTTAAAGAACGTTTCCACTATCTCGGTGCTGTCGATCGCCATATGCAGCTGCGTTCTACCAAGGATAATAAACTCAAAACTCCTTGCAGTCGTACAAAATTTTACAGTAAATCGTACACGGTGTATGCTGTGCAGTTATGGAATTCTCTACCCAAACATATCAGAGACTCCAAATCCCTACCTATTTTTAAAAATAGTCTCAAAGAATATTTTCTCAACTACGCCATGCCATAATAACTAAATACCTAATATCTCTATCGTAATTTGTTAATATGTTTATGTAATATTAACTAAATGTGTAATTTATGTATGCCTTATGTATGTATTATTTATGTATGTATATGTATAATATATATTGTTATCTATATTTATTTATTTTACTTATATGTATTGTATAAATATATAATACATCTACTATGTGCTTTCCTACTATTAATAATAACGTGTATTATATTGTGCCACACTACCCTACACAACCTGTTCAATCCTCTCACCAAAGGTTGCCTGGTAGAGATTGCTCAGTAAGCAATAAGGCCGCCTTTGCATACCTACTTTTTAGTAAACTTTACTTTGTATTATTTTATGTGTGCAATAAAGTATTCATCTATCTATCTATCTAAAATCTTTTCACTAAGAACTTTGGGTATTTATGTGGGCAGAGAATTGAAGTGGTAATTCTAGAATGTTTCAAAGCAAACTAAACTTTAACACTACCATTTAAAGTAAATATTTGTGTGGGAAAAATCTCTCTCTTCAAAAGACTACTCCGCTTATTGTACTCGTATACCTTCTTTGTCTACTCTATAATAGTTCTTGAGTTCAAATATTGGTCCTTACGCAATTTATTTTGCTTTTCGTTGTAATTTTAATGAAAAACTAATGAAAACAACGCATAAACAAACTTTCTCTCAGCATTTTCCACATCGCAGAATCTCTGAAAGCATTAAAAGGCGGCCTTCGTGAAATCGGAAGCTTTTCGCCGCCGAAGTTACAATTTCGTATGCAGTATTCATTTCGCGACATTAAAATGCGCTGTCGTAGGATTGAGACTGACAAGTATAATGGTAAATGTATCTATACATATATTTTAAAATAACTCTGTGATTTTAAAAAATAAAAATGAATCCCTTTTTCTCTATGTCACGGCATCACGCGTGAACGACTGGACCAATTTCGCTAATTCTTTTTTTGTTGCAGTGTTTGTTATTGTACGGAGAACGTTCTTATAAAAAAACTTCGTTCTTAAAACTAAGATATATTGCGCGGAACATTAGAAAATTAAAGAAAACTTAACGACCGTATTAACTTTTCTAACCTTAATATAACTTTTTTTTAACCTTCTTCTTTTTTTACCTTTTCTCTTTTTTTAACCTCTTTTTGAGATTAAGGATTTTTGAAAACTGTGGGAAAATTTTCCGGGATTAAAAGTGTTATTTAATTTACCCTTCCTGCAAGCTATCTCTAACAAGTTTTATCAAACTCATTTGAGCAGATGGGCCATGAAAGCGTAGCAGACAGACATACTTTCACGTTTATAATATTAGTAAGTACTCTGTACTGATGAATGTTATGATCTTGCGAACTCATTCACATCGTCGTTGTGAATAGATAGACATTAGACGTGCACTGTCGTACACTGTTGGACTCTTCTCAGTAGAATCATTTTTCCGAACCGGTGGTAGAGTTTGAATTCTCTTAATAAACAAGTTGTCCTACATGAAATAAATAAATCATTTTACATGTATGACATATTATAGGTACTTATAGGTAGGTCTCTTCAAGACTTCCACATGCCACGGTCTTACGCCGCCTGGATCCAACGGTCCCACATCCCTACCATACGACTCGCTTCATGTCCACCTAGTGAGGGGTCAGCCAACCTTATACATATCGTAATTGATACCTATTTACTTGCAGTCTCCTCATTGGCAAACTTACAAGGGTTCCCGTGTTTTACTACGGACCCTTAAATATAGGTACTATAAGCTAACCAAAATATAAGTACACGGGCCTAAATCAATAAGTATACTCGTATATGCCCATACTTATAAATTTTCCCTGATCGTAAGCACGTATCATCCATCGGCATTTATTATTATAATTGCAAATAACTTTATTATAAATTCAACACCATTCGTCCCGTTAAATATTAGGCTGAAATACGTGTATAGCTAATCCAACCTAATCGCTGTTACTACCTATTGTTAATTATTAATTTGATAGTTTATGGTTTAGAAGCGCAAGTAATCCCCGATTATAATGTTGTATTTAACAATGCTTTGTAAGTAAAGCATAGTAATTAATATTAACTTGAATTCTTGACATGCCAGCCGACATGTGCCAAATCCAAGTTTCCTTTGTGTAAAATATGCTCTATATGAGCAAAACACATTACTAAAATTCTACATCAATGGCAAAACATAAAGGATAGGAATAGACTTTTCGACGTGAGGAGAAAAACATAATATTTCTCCCTCTACTCTAGGTCTCTTTAAATATTTCTTTAATTGTACGCAAACTTAAGGTGAACGCGCACCTAGGCGCGCCGCAAGGGCCGCAACACGGCCGCAAGCGCCGGAGTCATCGCATTTTATCTTTTACGAGCTGATGCCCATTACTTCGTCCGCGTGGATCGAGGTTTTTTGAAAGAGTAACAAACATACACACACACCTTTTCGCCTTTATAGTATTATCTTTTCCTATTTCTTTCTGTATACGTCTTTCCCTCACGATCAAAAGGTCTAAGTAGCAAAACGTCTAACTATTTTATATGCGCGTTCTCGTTTATGACAAGTCAAGAGACTATAATATCAATACTTTGGGAAGCAGATTTTATTGAGAATACACTTGCGGTTCCTCAAAAAAAAAAAAATTGCACACTGTCCCACTAATGGGACAACTTGGTAGAGCAAAGCAGAGCGAAAAACGGTAATAGCGGGAGTAAAGCGGCGTGTGTCTAGCTGTGGCTTAGACGTTCGACCTCTTGTTCGGGTGCCCAGGGATTCGATTCTCGAGCACGATCTTTTCTGAGTCATGTCAGTCATGTTTTTTGACGAGCTCCCTGGCGCAGTGGTGAGTGCTGTGGTCTTATTGTGGGAGGTCCCGGGTTCGATTCCCGGCAGGGTCAACTTGAAATTTCTGAATTTTTTCTTGTCTATTGTAGTTCTCTTGTTTTACCATCTTAGACTGTATCATCACTTACCATCAGGTGACATCGCAGTAAAGGGCTAAATTGAAGCGGAATAAAAAAATGTGCGTTTTAAGCAATTAAATATTGCTTGCTTTATTGCATCGTGAGGAACTTGTGGGAACTTTTGGGTGAGCAGTAAACTGAAAAGGGGTCGTAAACCAACCCTCCGTCTGCCACGATCGTTTTCATATTCTTACAGAACTTCGAACTTACCTTGCGGCACTTCCGTCGTTCACTGTGAAGGTACGAGTAGTTAAAAGTACCACATCATGCCATCATCGAGGAGGTATTTATTTCACAAAAGTTACTCGTGCTCTGAATTTCATTTAGTTGTAACTTTGAAATGTTTAAAATTTAAAAATACACTACTCACTTTTCACTTTCTTTTCAATTATAAAATGTAACCTACCTAACATATTTTTTGTCCCATTTTTTTCTTTACAATGCTTTTGGTACTTATTCACCTTAAATTAATTATTCATCCGTATTATAATTCAATGCCGATTTTAGCACAGTTTTTAATTTCACAGCAACGGCATATCAGACAAACAGCTACATTAAAGTTCTTTATCTAAAATTAAATAATAATCTGTTAATTATCCACCTATTTGAGCACAGTATTTTATTTCAATAATATCACCGCAATTCTTTGGATGAAATTAATTAATAGTCCGTTAAATAACCACCGATTTTTGCACAGTTTTTTTTTCATCGACAGTAATTTGGCCGTAGATCTTTGCCTAAAATAAATTATCAGTGGAATATGATTCCCGCGGATTTATTTAACACAGTTTATAAATTCCGCGGCGACGGGATAACTTTGCAATGCCGGCAAGACGCGTCGAGCGTTGTTGGTGAGCGTAGCGTCGGACTGACACTGCTGACCTCCGCGGCGCTCTCCCATCGCGATTTGAGTTCAGAACAAGGATTCGCACGAACCTTATTCCCGTTCAAGTTCAATGCGCACATAACACATAACTAACTTTATATCTTACATGACTAGCTGATGCCCGCGACTTCGTCCGCGTGGATTGAGGTTTTTCGGTTCCCGCGGGAACTTTTTAATTTTCCGGGATAAAAAGTAGCCTATGTGCTATTCCAGACTATAATCTATCTCTGTGCCAAATTTCATCCAGATCCGTTCATCCGTTGGAGCGTGATTGAGTAACAAACATACATCCATACATACATCCATCCATCCAAACTTTCGCATTTATAATATTTATTTGATTAATTGTTAATTGATATTTGATATTTGATACTAATAATTTGAAGCCTGCTACTTGCACCGCGTGGATTTATTAGTTTTTAAAAATCCCGGGCGAACTCTTGATTTTCAGGGATAAAATTGCAGCATAAGTCCCTCTCCAGGCAGTCGACGTCAACAATCACGTCGATTCGTTGTTATTTGTAGCGTTGTTATCGTGATTGAAGGACAAAAATTCGCATTGATAAGGTTATTAGTAAGTTTAATTAGTATTACATGTTTTTAATTAGTTGATACATTGAAAAATGTTTCAGTAAATTTCAGAAATTACGTATTTACAGAGAACTAAAAAAACCTAAAAATTAAATAAAACTTAAACTAAACTAAGCCGCTTGTTTTTACTAAAAAATTATTAAAAATGTTTAATTATATTTAAAGGAAATTAAACAAAACAGTATAATTTTATTGAATAAATTTTCAACAAATTAAGTGGTAAGTTTAAAATGACTGAGGTTTTATATTATTTTACGCTTAATCCGAATTAAATTGAATTGGTTTCAATAAATTATTTTTTAATAAATTCAAGTACCGACCTCTTTTTATTTTGCAGGACCTATAAGTATACGAATTAAATGAATTTTAACTTACCAAGGAAGAATGCTTAATAAATCACATACAACAGTCAAAGTCGCCGCTTTTTTATTTATTTTTAATCAGCTTGTGACGAGGCAGTCTGGTCTTGCCATGTCTTAAAAAGGATAAAATATAAAAACAGTCTTTAAGTACTTAAGTACGTAAGTCCCTACTTAGAACTTATTTTACACTGCCTGGTTTTAAGTAATACGGCTTATAAATTCTTGCCCTCCTGAAAGGGTCAATCTGAATTGGGAGGTTCTGGCCGGGATGTTATCCTCCAGTTTGCCAAACTAATAATAATAATGTCCTCCCGACCGAATTTCTGCCACGGCGGCCAATCTCCAGAGATTAGCCATCTGCGCGGGAGATATTATAGTGCACAAGTGTGTGCGCAAACACAGGTGCACTCTCTGTTCCTTTACTCTCATAGCCCGATGGGACGGAAAATCCGACACGACCGGAGAGAGATCAGGCGCAGGGCTGGCGGCTTAACGTGCTCTCCGAGGCACGGGGAGACTAAGAACTACAGAACTATTCAACCAATCGGAAAAACGCTGTAAAACTTGATGCTTACCTAAAGGGCTTTGTTAGAAATATTAATTATTTATTACATTCTTACATCAAATAAACAAGTAATTCGTCTATATTGTATGAGTATTATATACTCTGTGTAATAGACTATTGTAGATCTTATTTTTGTGGTTCACACATTGATGTAGAATTTTAGTTACTTATTCTATTTCAATGGGTTCACATGTAGCATTCTATGTTCACTATGGTTGTACTTCTCTTCTTATCTGCAAATAAAATGTCGGCTGCCGGCTTCCAAATTAAAACATAGTTTTATTAGGCTTGTGTAAAATAGGTACTTATCTGAACATTAAGTATTTATTAATAGTTTTAGTTTAAGGCGAATTCCACACTGCGATGCGCTCCGCGGCATGTCGCGTAGCTGCGCACTAATTTCACACGCGGAGAGGCGTTGTGTGTGGTACTACGCGTATTTTGTATATGTACTTACATAATTAAAACTATTACGGTCAACGCCGCCCTGAGATCTGCTGCGGTACGCATCGCAGTGTGGGATTCACCTTAAACTAGTTTGAGCTATTATTCTGACCAAGAAGATGCTAACGTGAGAGCGGTGATAGGTTACCTGCGATACCTTCGACTTCCTACTCGGGTGGTTACGGGTTCGATCTTTGGGCACGCTCATTAAATTTTTCAATTATGTACGTTTTATTAAGCCATTTTTATATAAATAACATATTATGCTTTAACAAGAACCTTAGAATTTGGCTTTAACAAGAACTTTAGTTTATTTTAACGTTTAAATTATCGTGAGTGATAGGTATTCATTATAACTATAAATTTATCCGGATTATAACTCACGTGTTGTGTCGGAAAGTGCCCGACTCGTTTCGAAACCGTCCGGGGCCCTTATTCATGAGCCTGTTTGCGCGACGTGCAGCTGAACGACTCACTTACCCTAGGAATAAAATTGTAATTTTGACAGAATCGATAAAACATCTGGCAAAATATCAAAATTCCTGGGTAACGTTACTCGAATTTGGTGCAATCGCTAAGTAAGCTAAGTATACATATTAAGTACTAGATGATGCCCGCGACTTCGTCCGCGTGGATTAAGGTTTTTTGATTCCCGCGGGAACTCCTTAATTTACCGGGATAAAAAGTAGCCTTTGTCCTTCCCCGGGATATAACCTATCTCTATACCAAATTTCAGCAAAATCGTTTAAAAAGATGGGCCGGGAAAGCGTAGCAGACAGACAGACAGACAGACAGACACACTTTCGCATTTATAATATTAGTATGGATCTGAACTCATATCCAAGCAAAACGACCTACACCTGTGCAAAAATTGGGTCCAATATTCGTGATTTCGATCGTAACGGTACATTTACAATAAAGTTTCCACAGCTTTCGTTCCATTTTTTGCTTTTCCTGAAAAAAGCTTCGTGCAAATACCTACACCGTTCTGTTCGCCAGCTCCTCATTTATTCAATTTTCATATCAATCAAAAAGGTTCTCGTAATAATTTCAGTTGGCCCAATCAAAAAAATCTTTAAATTAAATTCATTGCTGAATATTTGAGTCTAATTCCCAAATGTGCTGACACAAACCTCGAACCGTATTTTCATATCAGTATGAATATTATGAAAGTCTTTGGCGCGCTATACACATAGTCGGATCGGCACATTCGATTCGCTTTTTTTATTAAACAACTAAAAAAGCTGATGCATGCGACTTCGTCCTCGTGGAATAAGGTTTTTAACTCCCACGGGAACTCCTTAATTTTCCGGGATAAAAAAAGCCTATGTCACTCTCCAGGTCCTCAACTATACCCATGCAAGAAATCACGTCGATCCGTTGCTCTGTTGCGGCGTGATTGAAGGACAAACCAACAATCCAACAAACAAACACACTTTCGCATTTATAATATTAGTATGATTATCATTTATTATGTACTCCCGGAATACTTGAGCTGCTAAGTGAAAGCTTATGATATTTAATACGGAGTTAAATACCTACCTATAAACTCTGGCAACGCTCAGTACATGGTGTTTCAACTTTGAGAAACTATTAGAAATGAGGAGTAAAACCAGAATAAATGCGAAAGTACTGTGTCTGTCTATCAGCTATGTATTCACGGCCCATCATTTGAACCTGGTTTTTTACCATACTGTGTAAAATATAGGTACATGTTGAGTACCTATGTAATAATACAGTAACGAACTAATATTTTATTTTATAACTTTCAAGAGAACACTTATTTTATAAAAATCTCAGTCGACGTTAAAAGTCCTAAAGAACAGACTACAGATTGCTTGCACGCGGTTTTAGTCTTTAAGCTATGTATTGACTTTTATCGACAACTGTATCATACAGTGTCATATATAGGGGTGAAATATCTATATACTTACTTATAATAAAACTGTAACAGGTCCAATTCTGTACATTGAAGATATTTTGAAAAAAATTTTTGGAGGGCACTCATTATTCGATACTGAAACCAAATCTGTAATTTTTTCATTTTTGTCTGTCTGTCTGTCTGTCTGTCTGTCTGTCTGTCTGTCTGTATCTTGGCCGCGCATTACGCCGAAACTACTGAATGAATTCAAACGAAACTTGGCACGAGTTGAGCCCATACTACGAGGTAGGTCATAGGATACTTTTTATCCCGAAATTCTACCCCCGAAGGGGTGAAATAGGGGTTGAAAGTTTGTATGAAAGTCCTTAATTTCTCAAGTTATAGCCATGAAACTTGATATATGAGCTACGGGTTGAAAATGGAGTCATATGTGTTTCACAGTTTTTGAAAATTCGACCCCCAAAAGGGTGAAATAGGGGATTAAAGTTGGTATGAAAGTCCTTCGTTTCTCAAGATGTTTTACAAGTTATATCAACGAAACTTTTTATTTTGGCTTACGGTAAAAAATAAAGAAGTACGTGTGTCACAGTTTTTCAAAATTCCACCCCTAAGGGGGTGAAATAGGGGGTGAAAGTTTGTATGAAAGTCCGTCATTTCTCAAGTTATATCGATTAAACTTGGTATACAAGCTACTGGTTGAAAATGAAGAAATAAGACGTGTTTCACAGTTTAGGGGTGAAATAGGGGTTGAAAGTTTGTATGAAAGTCCTTCATTTCTCAAGTTATAGCCATGAAACTTGGTATATGAGCTGCAGGTTAAAAATGAAGACATACGTGTTTCACAGTTTTTCAAAATTTCACCCTCAAAGGGGTGAAATAGGGGTTGAAAGTTTGTATGAAAGTCCTTCATTTCTCAAGTTATATCGATGAAACTTGGTATACAACCTACGAGTTAAAAATGAAGAAATATGTGTTTCACAGTTTTCGTAAATTTTACCCCCGAAGGGGTGAAATAGGGGTTGAAAGTTTGTATGAAAGTCCTTCATTTCTCAAGTTATATCCATGAAACTTGGTATATGAGCAGCGGGTTAGAAATGAAAACATACGTGTTTCACAATTTTTCAAAATTCCACCCCCAAAGGGGTGAAATAGAGGTTGAAAGTTTGTATAAAAGTCCATCATTTCTCAAGTTATTTCGATGAAACTTGGTATATCCACGCGGACGAAGTCGCGGGCATCAGCTAGTGTAATTGTATACACGGGTGAGTGAGTGCCTTTATTCCGACGTCTCTGTCATCTAAGGAGAAAATTACGCGGCAGAAATCCTTAAAATCGATATACTTGATGAAATATACTTGCCGTAAGAAGAAGCTCATCCATACTTATATTATACATGCGAAGGTGGAAGCCTATCAGGAGTGAAAGCATGGGAAAGGCCGTGAAAATGTTAAAGACAGATAGACAGACAAACAAGACCGACAGGGCTTCCGCATTTACCTATTATTATTCATTATTTGATCAATTCTAGATAACAAGAACGCTCTAAGAAACTGTTCGCACGCTTACAACGGCACTCGTTTACACCAAGCGTGCGAGCATTCTTAGAATGTTGCATAGAATCATCGCGAACGCAGACAGAACAACGAAATAATGCTCTATCTCTCTATACACATAAGGATTTGATAGAATGAGGATAGAATGAGCAAATTCGCTCGTTAACACGTTCACTGCGTAAAAAATAACAATGACTTTCAGCTGGTGCGGTGGCAGTCCAAAAAAGCACCCACTTGACTTTCTTAATGTGCGTGGCAGGCCCTTTCGACCCGACAGCTCTGGGAGGTATTAAAGCTCTATTATCTTAGCCAACCCATAATGTATATAATTTTTTTTTATAGTTTTGAAATCGTGATGAATCACTTGTCTATACATTGACCCCGCCCCTGGATTCTCTAAACAGAAAATGAGAAATTAGCAATTGAAAATGTCAGGTCGACAAGGCCTGATCCCGCACCAAAGTGTAATTTTTATAGTGATGGGATAGTGAAAGAAAATAAAATATCGAGTCATTAATTATATTTAAATCTTAAATATAAGCACTAAGCCAAACATAGTAGGTAATTGAAAACAAAACAAAACAATTATTTTTATATAATTAATTAACTTTAATTATTTAACGGGTTCTTACCACGATATTATTCGTAACCGAGTTATCATGGTGCTTGTAACTGGATCAAAACCATGAATATCGTGGTAAAAACCCGCTAAATAATAACAGTTACTTAATTATTGTAAAAATAATTGCAAAGTAAAAAAATAAGTACAAAAAATAATTAAATTATGTATGCCGATCTTTGTAACATGTTACGCAGAGAGAATGATTACACTTGAGACCTCCGTAATCTGAGCTTGAGACAGATTGTTTTGATTTTATTTACGATGCGGCCATTTTAAGAATCTGAAATCGACTCGCGCGCGTCGTCCTCCCGTGACTGCACAACACTACGGGCGGCTCAACGCGTACGCATCTGCCCAGTGCGGCAACAGGTCGCTATCGGTCACCCACCGAAACAGGCCCGCTCCCGCACTGAGGTAACTTTTTTAAAGTCCTGTGCGGCGGAGGTCGAAATTGACCTGACGCATAAGTAAACTGCCTATATTACTACATTTCTTGTCACAATTCGAAAACTATATTTGTCTTTGTCATGCTCGTAAAAATGCCCAGAAAACCTGTCCCGCACAAGCGAGAAAGACCTGTTTTTTCCGTGCGCACAGTGATTTGGCACCGCACCGGGCCGATTGTGGGTGATCCGCAGTGAACGTGTTAAAATATGTAAATGCACCTTTATATAGTACTATCAAAGCAGACACGTTCTTTTCCACAGTCCTCCGACGGAAAAATCTTGACAGCTGTGAGGTGAAAGGGGCAAGGGGGGCAGGGTATCTCAAAGCTGCCAACATTATTTTCAGTAAAAATTTCAGTAATTCTACCACCACCACCACTACCACCACTACAGCCCATTGACGGACCACTACTGGGTACAGGCCTGCACTCTCATAGGAGAGAGGGAATTATAGCAAGTAGACCCACCACGCTGCTCTAATGCGAATTGGCGGGCTTTAGCGACTATTATCATGCTCGTCGTGCTCTCCGAGACATGGGGGTGAAACACCGCCAACTTCCTTACTCCGGGCGGGATACAGTAATTCTAGCACTATATAATTAAACTAGAGGATGCTCGCGACTTCGTTCGTGTGGGATAAGTTTTTTTAATTCCCACAGGCATTCCTTAATTTTCCGGGATAAAAAGAAGCCTATGTCACTCTCCAAGTCCTCAACTAAGTATACCCATGCAAAAAATCACGTTGATCCGTTGCTCTATTTCGGCGTGATTAAAGGATAAACTCTCTATTTGACGTCCTTGGGGATAGAATTTTCAAAAACTGTGAATCACATATTTTTTCATTTCAGACCGAAATCCCAAACACCAAGTTTCATGGCTACAGCTTGAAAAATGACGGACTTTCCTACAAACTTTCAACCCCTGTTTCAGCCCTATGGGGGTAGAATTTTCAAAAATGGCGATACACGTGTTTCTTCATTTTGAACCGATAGCTCAAATACCAAGTTTCATGAATATAACTTGAAAAATGACGGACTTTCATACAAACTTTCAACCCCTATTTTACCCCTTTGGGGGTCGAATTTCGAAAAATCTATTCTTAGTGGATACCTACTCTTCACAAAGAACACACCTTCCAAATTTCATGTCTCTAGGACCAGCGGTTTGGGCTGTGCGTTAATATATAAGTCAGTCAGTCAGGACTTTGAATTTTATATATAATATAGATTAATATTTAGCTTCGAGGTGAAAACGTAGAGTAGGCGTAGAACGTAAGTCTGCGGTCTGCAATTTGTATGGGACGTCAATCCACTGTATCTAAGGATAATATAATATACTTACCTACTTACTTATTACAGTATGATATTAGTATGGATTACATTTTGGCTTATAAATCTCATAACTTTGCGAGTGTGAATTTTAATCGAATTTTAATCATAACGAATATCGCCCCTAGAGAAACCATTCAAAAGGGCCACTATGCAAATTGGCAAAAAGCCCATTCCAAAAGTTTTGTGTAAAATATGATTGCCTAGGAGGTGCGATCCCAAGGCACGCACGTCCAACTTTTCAGAGTAATACTTATTAAACAATAGCCCACCACGCTGACTAGCTGCGAATTGGCATACATAACATACCTTTCAAAATTCAAATGTTATGAACTTTTACAAGTGCTTTTGAATCGTCGAGTAAATCTACCACTGGTTAAAATGGCACTTTGAGCACAGTATGAAGTATGAACTTTGAAGAACTCTCGGGCATGCAGATTTCCTCGGAATATTTTCCTTCTCTGTTAAATCAAGTGACATTTCATTTCTTCAAACACACATAGCTCCGAAAAGTTAGACCGAATCCCCGACCGCGCGAACGGGAGGGGGTTCGGTCTAACTTTTCGGACGTTCAAACCACTAGGCCCACGCCGCTTTAGCCTTTAACTTCTTTACCCCCTATGACCTATGACTCGATAAGACGCGACGGCAGAGTGGGAGTTTTTTTTCTTATTCGATCACGACAACGTTATCTATGCCATTTATATGGAACTAGCGCGCGACTTCGTCCGCGTGAATTGGGATTTTTGGTTCCCGCGGGAACTCTTCAATTTTCCGGGATTAAAAGTAACCTATGTGTTATTCCAGACTATAATCTATCTCTGTGCCAAATTTCATATGTAGTATATAGCATTATAGTAATTATAGATAGTGGCCTACCTTGTCTCGTAGATAAGTTAGATATTTTCTATGTAGTCATAATTTATTTCGTCGCGTTGCTTTCCTCGCTTTTGTCACTTACTCGTTGCCCATGGATAACGGAAATATTTAGTAGGTTTATCAGATTAGTCGGTTACCATTTTAGACTGCATCATCAGACATCACTTACCATCAGGTGAAATTGCTGTCAAGGACTAACTTGTAGTGGCGTAAAAAAAAAGTTAAGTGCCTATAAAGAAAACAAACTGCGCAACCTTAATAACTTATTATCGTGCGAAGAATGTTTAGATTTTATATAGAAAGCTCAATTTTCGCAATTTAATAACCATCAACTTTGAACACGAGGCGTGAAACACAATAAGGAGGAGTTTGTTTCGTACAAAATATTATGTTATATTAATACCGTCGCGACAATGTTATTTTCTTCACGTATACAATGAAATTATTACTTATTTTTGTTTATACGAGTACCTATGAATAGCGAGGTAACGAACTTACGTCACTGCAATGAGGGCCTTTGAGGAAATTGTTTATCCGCTTTTAAAAGGAAAAACAACCTTAATTTGCTAATATCCGCCCAACCAGATAAATCTGCCCCCTTATTAAGTACTAGATGATGCCCGCGACTTCGTCCGCGTGGATTAAGTATTTTCAATTCCCGCGGGAACTCCTTTCCGGGATAAAGAGTAGCCTATGTCCTTCCCCAGGATACAAAATATCCCTGTACCAAAATTCATCAAAATCGGTTGAACAGGTGGGGCGTTAAAGTGTAGCAGACAGACAGACTAACAGATAGAACGACGGACCGACAGACAGACAGACACACTTTCGCATTTATAATATTAGTATGGATATGGATATGGACACGTAGAAATGATTGCTAGTCTATAACAATCGGAATCACCTCTGATTGGTATATTATATTACTACTCTTCCACTATTGTGGAAGAGTAGAGGTATAGAGTGGAGAGGTATAGTGTATTTTCGCTCTACGGGCCAACGCATACCTATGAATATGACATGAGCCATGACACATTTTTGCGTATTATTGCCCTTATTATGGCATACCTAGTGTTGGAATTGGTCGATTCCAATCCAATCCAATCTCGAAAAGGTCTACGTCCAGCAGTGGACGTAGACCTTTTCAATATTGGATTGTGGACGTAGACGTTTTCGAGCTTGGATTGGATTGGAATCGACCAATTCCAACACTAGGTATGCCATAATAAGGGCAACCTTTTCGAGAGCGCGCCACCAAACACGGTCTTCCGCCTTCCTCATCCACCCGCTTCCCGCCACCTAGTCTTTAGATCATCGGTCAAGCGAGTTGGAGGTCTTCCTACACTACACTTACCTGTACGCGGTCTCAATTGAACAGAGGCCCAATAATTGTCTAAGCAAATCGAAATCATTTTACAGCTTAAAACGTATTACTCAAACTGTTTAAGGAGTTCATACATGTTTTATGACGTGCAGGCATCTATGAACTCCACAAACAGGTCGAAATATCCGTTTAACAAACGATTACGATTACGATTTCCTTACATAATCGGGGGGTAGGTCTGCCCTATCGCCCATCGGTTCTGCGACAGATGATATGACCTGCCAGTTTGCCAGTTTGGCATAGGTAGTAATAGTTACTTAGGTTCTAAAAATAAAACTCGGTTATATTTAGCCAAATTGAATTCTAAAGTTTTAAACAAGTAGCTATTCAGTTATCCATTAAACCAGAGAGGAATAATTGATGCGCAAAAACACTTTGTTTAAAGTTATTCCAATATTCGTTCACAGTGTTGGAATTAATTCGACGTATTTAGGCTCAATTCACATTAATTAATCTTTTTTACAAACTTTTTAGAAAATAAACATTTTTGAAATCAGATTTTCTGACTGCGCCATTATGGCTAGCGATTTTGTAGATAATTTCAAGAGCTTAATCTAAAAATGATTACTGGCTTTTAATATAATATACATAATAATATAATCTAGCTTTGAGCTTGAGATAATACGTAATGATTTTATACTAATATTACTAATTACTTTAATATTATTTGCATCAAAGTCGGCCAAACCATAAACTTTGGAATTTATTTTGATAAAAAATAGTACCTAATAGATATCAAATCAATATACATACAAATATTTACTTTGCATTATCAGTAACAGCTTGAAAGTACTTTCTGTACTTAAGATTACTACCAAATATTCTTAATCTTTTTAAAAGACCCACTTGCACAAAAGTGCCTAAAATGATTTACTTTGTAAAAAAATTAATGTTTAGGTACCTACACTTTTTGCATAATACCTACTTTAATCCGAGGTTGACATGAAAAGTATAAAATAACACATGTCTTGTGCCAGCCTAGATTATTGAAAAAACATTTTATGTTGGAAATTGGAACCTTTTCCAATTCAAAAGTTGTGACAAGGGTACGAACGAAATTTTAATCCTTGAATTACTTATCACAATTTAATTTCACTAAGCTGTAAAAGCCTATTGTTTACCAGGAACAACGAATAGGACGCCAGTGGATCAGTGGATTATTGTAAAAGGAGTTTATAGACTAACAAGAATATGCCCGCGATTTCATCCGCGTGAAATAAGTTTTTTTAATTCCCACGGGAACTCCCTAATTTAAATCTGGGATAAAAAGTAGTGTATGTCCTTCCCCGAGATACAACCCATCTTTGTACCAAATTTCATCAAAATCGCTTGAAAAGGCTGATATGCTGATACGCAACGCTGTTAAAGCGTAGCAGACAGATAAACAGACAGACGGACACACTTTCGCATTTAAAATATCAGTATGGACTTGAAAAGTAGGTATTTACAATATATTCGCCATGGATTCTTGATACCGAGAAACGGAATCAAGAAATGTGAACAAAGGCACCCCAGCGAGCCTGCGACGTCGACGTATAAAATTGAACCTTAATTTTCTTACCAGATTGATCCCCTTAAGTGATTTGTGACTAAGGATCCAAGAGCCCGCGGGAAATTTTGAGGTAATACCACAGAATTGGTAATAGTACCTACAGGTAATCTTCTATCTATATCTATATAATATATAAAATTCAAAGTCCTGACTGACTGACTTATATATCAACGCACAGCCTAAACCGCTGATCCTAGAGACATGAAATTTGGAGGGTGCGTTCTTTGTGAAGGTCCACTTTCCAGGACCAGGTTCCACTAAGAAAGGATTTTTCGAAATTCTACCCCCAAAGAGGTACATTCGGGGTTGAAAGTTTGTATGAAAGTCGTTTTTTTAAGTTATAGCCATGAAACTTGATATTTGGGCTACCGGTTTAAAATGGAAAAATACGTGTTTCGCCATTTTTGAAAATTCTACCCCCAAAGCGCTGAAATAGGGAATGAAAGTTTGTATGAAAGTCCTTTAAGGACCGAGCGAAGCGAAGGTCTCTGAGTCTACTTGAGTAAATTGGCACTTGTCCGTCCGTCCGTCCGTCCGTCCGTCTGTCAGAGCCTTATAACTTCTGAATTACTGAACGTAATTACTTCAAATTTAAATATAATATGTAAACCGATGGCCTCCCGCCGAATATGGCTTAAAAAGTTATAAAAATCTTTATTTCAGGGGGGGCTCTCATAGAAGCGAATGCGAAGTTAAATATTTTTATAGCGTTACGTAGGGTTGCGGTATATTATTTTTAAAGATAATTAGGAATAGAGTCCAAAAATATATTTTTTTTTAATTTTTCCCCTAAAATTGACGAAATGGGGGGCTTTCAAAGTGGAGATTTTCTAACGTCCAAAGTTGCCCTCAGAACTCTCAATTTTCTGAAAGGCTGAGCCTGAAACTTATCAATTATTTGAATTATATCCTGTACTTGAACATCAATTAATACTAAAATTAGATAAATATTATAAGGAAACGGAATTATTTAATTTTTAATGAGCTTCATTATTTTTAACAGAACTTCACAATGATGTCAATAGATGGCGCTCTGTGATACCGCGAGGTCTCAGTTCGGGGCGAACCACTAGTACCTTACAAGATATTTTTCAAGTTATATCTACGAAACTTGATATCCTGGCTTTCGGTAAAAAATAAATAAAGAAGCACGTGTGTCACAATTTTTAAAAATTCCACCCACAAAGGGGTTAAATAGGGGTTGAAAGTTTGTATGGAATTCCATCGTTTTTCAAGTTATTATGAAACTTGGTGTTTGGGTTTCCGTTTTAAAATTATGAAATACGTTTTTCACAACGCAACAGAGCAACGGATTAACGTGATTTTTTGCATGGGTATAGATGAGGACTTGAACAGTGACATAGGCTTCTATCTTTCTTTTTATCCCGGAAAATTAAGGAGTGCCTGTGGGAATTAAAAACTTATGCTACGCGTACGAAGTCGCGGGCGTCCACTAGTATCCCATAAAAGAAGAAAGAATTGCTAATGTTATGTGGCATATGTGTTAAAATATGTGAAATGGTAGGGTCCAGAGATGTCGTGCTGGAGGCAAATGCTAGAAGTTTCATGGACCGAATTTTTAACACTTTTATTGAAACAATACAATAGAACTTAAAGCTAGCTAACCTATAATTACTAAATAAATCTATCAGCTTGCTATTTTCCCCTGAATTATAAACTGAAAGAGGTAGTTTTTGCTATTCTTAATAATATGGCTAACTTCCGTGCCTAAAGTTTTCAGGACTTCAAAATTTTTGCTCAGCCTTTGCACTGTCGTATTCCTAACACTCTCAACATTTTCCAGTTAGCCGTTGCAGGTGTGCTTACTGGTTTTCGGAAAATTCTGAACAGATCCATACTAATATTATTATTAATGTGAAAGTGTGTCTGTCTGTCTGTCTGCTACGCTTTCACGGCCCAACTACTCAACCGATTTTGATGAAATTTGGTACAGAGATAGTTTACATCCCGTGGAAGGACATGTAGGCTACTTTTTATCCCGGAAAATTGAGGAGTTCCCGCGGGAATGAAACAAACATCAATCCACGCGGACGAAGTCGCGTCCATCATCTATTCATTTATAAATACAAGAGAGGCAGGAGAACCGCCATATGGTCATACCATCATTTTACCAAATACCTCCGCAAAATGTCGGAGGGCCCCTGGTTAAAACCTATTTATACTTTCTTATTTAAGTAATCTCGTAAAACCTCAATTTAGCAGACTCTATATTTAGGGCCGTTATATTCATGATATAATGAAACTGAACCCTGACGAATGAAAATCTGCTTTATTTAGGACTAAATAATGCCCGCGACTTCGGCCGCGTGGATTTAGGTTGTATTGGTCTATCCCTGTGCCAAATTTCATCCAGATCCGTTCAGCCGTTCTGACGTCATTGAGTAACAAACATCCATCCATCCATACATCCATCTAAACTTTCGCATTTATAACATTAGTATGGATCTTTTCAGCTTTTCCGAAAACCAGTAATAGAGATAGGTATGCCTTATTATGCCTTTTATTTTCCACCATAACTTCTAAATGCCTAAACAGTAGATGTATGGGGAATCGTTAGAATTCTAGCACTAACCCGACTCACCCGAGTGACACTTGCTATAAATATTTTGAAAAAAAAAATCTTTTAGGCAGGGTATCGTGTTTTTTAGGGTTCCGTACCCAAAGGGTAAGAACGGGACCCTATTACTAAGACTCCGCTGTCTGTCTGTCTGTCTGTCTGTCTGTCTGTCTGTCTGTCTCCAGGCTGTATCTCATAAACCGTGATAGCTAGAAAGCTGAAATTTTCACAAATGATGTATTTCCGTTGCCGCTATAACAACAAATACTAAAAATTAAAAATATATATATATTAAGGGGGGTCCCCATATAATAAACGTGTTTTTTTCGTATTTTTTTGCTCAATATTAAAAACGGTAACAGGTAGACGGTTCAAATTTTCACAGAATATTAACTTGTATATTACCTTTCAAAATAAACTAGTGGTTCGCCCCGAACTGAGACCTCGCGGTTTCACAGAGCGCCATCTATTGACATCAGTGTGAAGTTCTGTTAAAAATATCATCATCATTAAAAATTAAATAATTTCGTTTCCTTATAATATTTATCTAATTTTAGTATTTGTTGTTCAAGTACAGGATATAATTCAAATAATTGATCAAGTTTCAGGCTTGAGAGTTCAGAAAATTGAGAGTTCTGAGGTCAACTTTGGACGTTAGAAAATCGCTACTTTGAAAGCCTCCCATTTCGTCAATTTTAGGGGAAAAATTCAAAAAAAAATATTTTTGGACTCTATTCTTAATTATCTTTAAAATGATATACTGCAACCCTATGTAACGCTATAAAAAATATTTTACTTCGCATTCGCTTCTATGAGAGCCCCCCTGAAATAAAGATTTTTAAAACTTTTTAAGCCATATTCGGCGGGAGGCCATCGATTTACATATTATATTTAAATTTGAAGTAATTACGTTCAGCAATTCAGAAGTTATAAGGCTCTGACAGACGGACGGACAAGTGCCAATTCACCCAAGTAGACTCAGAGACCTTCGCTTCGCTCGGTCAATAATTAAATATCAATAAAGTAAATATTAAAGGGGGGCTCCCATACAACAAACGTAATTTTTTGATATTAACAATAAACCTCTACAAACAAAGTTAGTTTTGCGATTCATTTCGTCTTATTTTTAATACGTCATAAATCGTAAAACTTACTACAGGTTTGTACGGAACCCTCGGTCCGCGAGTCCGACTCGCACTTGGCCGGTTTTCATGTTTTATGTAAATTAATTATAACGTGTTATATTTGCCTTGAGAGAGCTTCATGTTTATTTGCAAAAACAGTATTCATTACGATTTACATTAAACAAGGATCATCTAGCCAAGCTAATACGTGCGTAGAAAACAAATGTATTTTCTGAATCAAATTTTACCTTCCATCGTCTCAAATCGAATATCGAATTACGTTGTTAGAAGTCTTATTTGTTCATTATTATTGATTCATGTTACTAATTAGTAAGAAATTTAATATACATATTTACAGCTCCTTTAATAGGTATGTAAGTATTTATGTGTGTATAACATACTTTATTGCACACCAAAAACACATAAACACAATTTACAAAAGAAAAACTTAAATTACTACTTATATGCCAACAAAACGGGTTATTTCAAATGTTGTCTATAGGTTCAAACCTTTGTCTAGTTTCTTAATTATGGTCTTAGAGCCTATGGTATATCATTGCCTACAATAAACCTGTAAAAAATATATTTAATAGTAAATATGGCCTGGTCAGTATTTTGATAGGCAAGCTATTTTAGGCGTATTAATTTATTATAAAATAAAAATAAAAAATATGTTTCATCTGGTTAACAGATCGGTGAAGGTCGTGGAGTATCCGGCTCTCGGACCATTACAATAACATTATGATATAAACAAATGAAATCATAAAACTTTGTTTTAGAAAATTCAAAAGTAAAAACCCAAAATACGCAAGTCAGCAAGCAAGCAATAAAAATTAAAGCTTCAAGGTTCTGAGCTAACCTTTGAAGCTCCTTTTAGCTTTCTATTTCGCCTGCATACACATAATATGACCTTAGATAGCTTGACGACATCCGTGGCGCAGTGTTGAGCGGTGTTGCCTTAACGTGCGGAGGTCCCGGGTTCGATCCCCGGCAGGGTTTTGAAATTTATAATTACTGAATTTACCCTGGTCTGGCCTGGTGGGAGGCTTCGGCCGTGGCTAGTTACCACCCTACCGGTAAAGTCGTGCCGCCAAGCGATAGTGTTCCGGTACGATGCCGTGTAGAAACCGAATTGGGGTATGGGTTTATTATAAATGCCCCTAACAGGTTAGCCCGCTACCATCTTAGACTGCATCATCACTTACCATCAGGTGAGATCGCAGTCAAGGGCTAACTTGTAGTGGATAAAAAAAAATATCGTCATGAAGGCTGGCTGAGATAGATGTTTGCTACAAACATACTGTATAGCCTAGTACATATTTATCGTCTAAGCAATTAAAGCCTTTTGTATCCTACTTCTGTTAGTGTTTTCCTCTTCTTTTTCTTTCCTCCTTCATACAAAATACAGGACCGGCCCGAATCAGTTTTGCCGGAGGTGTGAGATTCCAGTCTGTTAGAGCCCCCCGGAACCCCAAATTGCACTTTTTGAAATCAACATTAGGTAAATTAGGTACATTCATTCCGTTGGGATGTGACCCGGGTGACGTTACAGATGTCACCAGGGTCCAGATAATATTTGGTCTTCCGATCTGGCAACCCTACCTATACCACAAAATATTCAAGTTCAAATTCAAATTTTTTGTATTCAAATAAACTTTTGTAGTCTTGAAAAGTGCTTTTGAATCGTCCAGTAAATCTACCACTGGTTCGGTAGATTCACTCTACGACTCTCCGAATCACGTCGATCCGTTGCCCTGTTGCGAGTGTTTGAAGCACAAACCAACAAAAAAACAAATGCTTCTAAGATATTAGTATCAACGGATACGGATTTTCTTCTATTATTCTACTTCCATAAATTAAGGTAATCCCTCTGAAGCGAGCTTAATTGTGAAATCGAATCATTTAGCTCCTATTCAAAGTTTTGGACCATTTTTCCATTTAATAAAATTCATGGTGCTGAAAAAAGGTTTTATTTTTATTCAAATCATTTTTTAAAATATTTTTCATCCCACCATCTCGGAAAGAGTATTTTTATTCTTCGATATCTGATGGTAAAAGCCGTTATTATCCTCTAGAGGATAAAGTAAATTGAATTTAGAACATCGTGTGCACGTTAGTAAATATCACTCGTCTATGAAGTTTGTGAATTCAAAACATCATTAAAACCTATTTACTTGTACCTCTATGGTGCCGAATTTCCATACAATCGTTTTTAATTTGATAAAAACTCACACTCGTAACCTTCTTGGTGTACTTTTTTAATTTGCTTTGCGCGCACCATTTTCTTTCACGTCATATTGTTTAAAATTAAAACCGATTAAAAACAAGAAAATTGAAAATAAGTGAAAAACCTAAAATGAGTGATTCTAGTGATGAATAAATTAACAGAATTGAATTTAATCTTGTGATTTTTTTTGCATTTAGTCATTTCCTCGCTGAGGTGGGATGAAAAGTTACCTTGTGATTTTTTTTTCATTTAGTCATTTCCTCGCTGAGGTGGGATGAAAAGTTACGTGTTGCACTCGAGTGAAAAGATTTTTCACCTCGTGCTCTTTTGATTCCCTCGCTGACGCTCAGGATTCTAATTTTTGAATCACTCGCTCCGCTCGTGATTCAATTTTAGAATCCTTCGCTTGCTCGGTCATCAAAATTGAGCACGCGGTTAAAAAACAACTTTTCACTCTTGTATAACAAATAACTATTATGCTCTAGGTTTATTTACTTTGAAAGAAGTGAAAACTTCTTTATATTAGCCGCGTTGAGAACTTTTTGGTAGGGGTAAACTTGTGGATTCGCGTCACCGACACCGACACCTCGCGTTGTTACGAAGACAAAAGGACAAAAACATAAATATTAAAATATATACTACATTCGTTATTAAACTAGAATTCCTTAGTTTTATATTTTATATTTTAATAATTATTATTACTAATTAAGTATATTCGTTTTTTTTTTTTTTTTGGTTTTTTTTTAATTTAAAAAAAAAAATTATTCGTTTTCATTTCTATCGGCAGTCCCTATGACTGGCAATTTTTTTTTATTACTAATAATATTACTATATTTATAAATACCTAACCATCCCTACATATTATAAGATTAGTATAGGGCGGTAACTTTAGCCACAGCCGATGTCTCCATCCAGACTGAGGCCCAATAGGTACATGCTTTTTGACACGCAGATTGAACTCTTTAAAAAGATCGAATTATGACAAACGTTTACGATTAAGTACGATTTTCTTACAAAATCGGGGCGCAGACCAAAACCAATGTAGAAATTGGGACCATAACTCTGTGCCATAACCAAGGAAAATTCGAATCCCAAGATCACATCACTCACCAACCACTGCATCTAGGATGTCGTCATGTACCTAATGCGACAGTTGAACTAGAAATTCTACGACGGACTACGGTGGTATGACATGGTTTTATATGGTTTTTTACGGAATAGCTTTTTGTGTAACTGCGGTTTAGATAAAATGGTCGACCCTCTGTATCCCTTTTGTCCCAAACTAAGCCTACAAAGTTTACGACGTACCTTCTGATATCTGCTACCCTTAAATGGTTGGTTTTGTCATGCTTGTGTTTAGGAACACACTCGTATATGCGCATACTTTTAAGAATCTTTTTAGCGCGATAAAACGCGGGGGGATGCCCCGCGTTTGAAAAGGCTACTTTTTATCCCGGAAAATCAAAGAGTTCCCGCGGGAAGCAACTTTTTGCTTCCCGCGGACACCACGCGGACAAAGTTGCGGGAATCAGCTAGTTTATAATATTAGTATCCACCACCACCACTTATACAGCCCATTAACGTCCCACTGCTGGGCAAAGGCCTCCACTCTCAAAGGAGAGAGGGAATTAGAGCTTAGACCCATCACGCTGCTTCAATGCGGGTTGGCGGACTTTAACGACTATTATCATGTTAGTGATAATAACCGGGACCGACGGCTTAACGTGCTCTCCGAGGCACGGGGGTGAAACACCGCCAACTTCCTAACTCCGGGCTAGTACTGAGAATTTCTAGTCAGAAAAACCCAATACTCAAATATGGCCCGACCCGGGACTTTAACCCGGGACCTCGTCGGCCGCAGTCGAACATGCCAACCACTAGACCAACGAGGCAGTCGTATGTCATATTATGTGTCGTGTATTATAATATTAGTATGGATTTGGAAAATAGGCTTTTAAGAAAGATGGATTAGTAAATGAAATACTTACTATACCGTTATCATTCCAAGTGATAATCATGTAGTGTGCGGGCGACATGATATAATACTGCTCGCAATCAATGTCGTGTCCGAATGTCACTGTGTTGGCACTGCTCCAAAATGTTTGATCAACATAATAATAAACCTCTTGTATATATTATATATAAAATAAAAAAACTGGACAAGTGCAAGTCTGACTCGCAGACCGAGGGTTCTGCACACTTGTATCTAAATAGTCCATCTCTGTACTCATCAAAATCGGTTAACGGATGGACCGTGAAACCGCGGATCCCTAACCTCGCTACGAGAAGCCCTCGACAACCTGGGCGGTCTTCTATAGGCTTCTGGAGCAAGCTCGGATGGCTGGAGTGAAAACTCTGACGGGGAGGGGCAACAGACCTCGAACTGGAGGTTTAAGTGCGGAAACCTGCCTAGTGGGAAGAAAGAAAGAAGAAGGACCGTGAAATGGACTGATAATTTACTATCCAGAATAAATTCTGAAACTTGAAACTCCATAACTGTAAGGTTCCATAGTCAATCAATAGGAGTTTCGACACCCGTACCTACTTGGCGGTATTATCCACAAGGTATTTATCAAACTTTCGGAAACGGCGTGTTTTTGACAAAACAACACTTCAACCAAGACTCGGGCGAAGTATCTGACAATAATTATCAGGCTCTTTCCGCACTGCATCCGATACAAAGCTCTAAAATCGATTTTTTTCTTAACTTAAATCACACAATGAAGGAACTAGAAGTTTAATCTATATCTATGTGATGTTTATGTAACATGATTAGTAATTAAATGGCAGTTGTAACTTGACAGCGGAGCTGAGAGCACATGCGGTTGTTTTATTGTACCCAATTCCCACACTTGTGACTGGTGGACGTCACAACTGGCGACGAGTCAGGGGGTACGTACCCTTAAATGGTGTAAGAAAAAAAAAATGAAAAAACGAAAATGAGGAGTGGAGCAAAATAGTGAGTAGGTACCTACATTACCCACCTTAATGTTTTGCATGCATGAATATTGACGTGTCACCTGCGTTTTGAACGCTATCACCTCACTCTAATTCAAATACTTATTATGTCCTTTTTAATTTTCAATCAATTATTTCCGCTAATTATATTATTGCAATAATTTAATGAAATTTATGTAGGTACTTAAGCTTACTAAAACTTGTAAGCGGAACCTACCTAATGTTTATAAATGGAACACTGGATTTTTCGGACCTTTGTGACGGTTAACGTATAAACATTTTTACATTTGATTGAAAAGTTGAGGATAGTGCTAAAAAACATAATATCCGCGATCGAAAGTAATTGCCAATATTATATGCTATTAAAAGCTCTTTCCATATTTTTCTATTCAATAGGTGACCTCATGAAAAAATGCAAACTAAATCTCGTGGTTTTCGAAATTGTGCCGTATTGTGGCGGTATCGAGATATTGTGTATTCTTTGTCACGATAATATATGAAAACAAATGGGTGTGGGTACTTACTTGTCTGTTTTGTGTAATATTTAAATAAATTACTCCTACTCTCATGATTTCAGTAGTAAGTCTGTAAAGGGCTGGAACTAAGGAGCTATTGATCAAATTAGTAGGTCGGAAACGGGCTGGTACTAAGAAAGATATGTATCAAATTGGTAAGCCGGTGAACGGCAGGTACTAAAGAGGGTTTACATAAAATCCACTGAGTAGTAAATTGACCAGTAAGTTTTTCAGTATAAAACAGTGACTTAATTTAAAGTGGGTCAGTAATTGTTTACCGCCACTTCATAGAATATAGACTCTTTTTCAGATAGAGTGATAACGGTAATGGGTCTTTTTTGTAAAATATCGATGTCCTCTGCATACAATTGTTATTTTACATATAAAGGTGACTAATTAATACTGTTACCATCCCATGCAAAAGTAAACATATTGAAGTATGTGGCATATGTGGCAAGTTATTGAATCTATTCAAATTGTATAACTTATCCAATATGTTTATGGAGCCAACTAGAATAGCTGCAACTAGTGCCACATGCATAGACAATATTTTTACAAATTTTATACCTGTTAATAAAAACATTATTAGTAAATTAGATTCAGATCATTGTGGACAACAAATTCAGTTTAAAAATTTAAATAAAAATGTATCAAAGCGTAGAATAACTTTTGTACCAGTAACGTTGGACCGTATTGAAAAAATAAGAACAAGTCTTACAAAGGAACTCCCTTTTTTACCAAATGGGTTGAGTCCTAATGAAATGTATAACATATTCCTTAATACTTTCAGTGAAATATTCAAATCAATATTCACCAGTAAAACGGTCTTAACTGCTGATGCAAATGTTTTTAACGAATGGGCAACAAATGAATTGCATAGAAAGAGGCAAAAAATTATATAAATTGTATGCAGAGCGACAGTATGATACTAGTAATGAGTTCAAGCAGCTTGTTCAACTGTTTTCCAAGGAGTTTAAAAGAGATTGCATTGTGGCTAAATCAAAACATATTCAAAACATATTATTCAAAAGCGATGTAGCCATTTTTACTTATGAGTTGCGCTTATCAGGAACGATTTCAGCTTAAAAAAATACGTCACCTTAAAAAAAATAGTTTTCACTGATTCCCGAAAGTTTATGATTTTGGATTCGGTCGTTGTTTTATTACGAGTGCAAAGTAGTAAACTGGCAGTGCCAGATGGTACTATCCAAAAACAAAAATGAAACGAGTAGTAAACTGACAAGATCAGTTGGTACTAAGCCAAACATTTTAGGCATGCACCGAGTAGTAAGCTGACATCTGTCGGCTGGTACTAACAACAGAAATAGTAAACTGTGCACTGAGTAGTAAAGGTACTAACAATAAAAATAGTAAACTAGCAATGCTAGTTGGTACTACCCAAAACGTAAACTGTGCACTGAGTAGTAAAGGTACTAACAACAAAAATAGTAAACTAGCAATTCTAGTTGGTACTACCCAAAACGTAAACTGTGCACTGAGTAGTAAACTGACGTCTGTCGGTTGGTACTAACAATAGAAATAGTAAACTAGCAATGCTAGTTGGTACTACCCAAAACGTAAACTGTGCACTGAGTAGTAAAGGTACTAACAATAAAAATAGTAAACTAGCAATGCTAGTTGGTACTACCCAAAACGTAAATTGTGCACTGAGTAGTAAAGGTACTAACAACAAAAATAGTAAACTAGCAATGCTAGTTGGTACTACCCAAAACGGTAACTGTACACCGAGTAGTAGACTGACAATGTCGGTTGGTACTAACAAAATACTTTGTCGAAAAAAGAAAAAAAAAAAAAAAAAAAAACGTATAGGCAGTTATAAGGACTGCTGACAGAAGTGAAAACTCAAAACAATGGAAAGCGTGACGATGACGCGAGTTCCATGATTTTTGTTCACCCAAAAAGTGCGCGCACTCAACGCACCTAAGGAAGTAAAAACCTTGTTGGGTAACAATAATAATATGCATTGCTTACTAGCAATGCTAGCAATATATTTATAGGCAAATACGCTGATTACGCAAGATACCTACGGGTATCTACTTTATGTTTATGAAGACATTTCGAATTAATTGACCATACTATATTAATATAATATGGTTTAACTTTTGAAAAGTGATGTTTACGGTAACTCTTAGTTGAGCGCGTAGGCATACGATGCAATCAATATTTACAGAACGTACTCAAGAGCGACATGCGTAACGTTGGACAGCACGACGTTGGTGTGAGATGATGTTTCATGACCACCTCATTAATATTTTAATCATATTATTGGTTGTAATTTGCCATTAAATCGATACATGAAATCATTTTACTTTGTATTTAAAGCATGGTTGATTTCACCTTCGAATTCTTTATCCGTGGGTAATGTTGTTGATATAACAACATTTAACATTTAACATTTTGTAAATGAAAGTTGCCAGGGACGGCAAGACATAACTACCAAGTGGGTAATATTTAAGAACATACCTACATGCATACGAGTGGTTGCCTGTTCTCTATTTTCAAGGTAGGGTTTCAATAATTATTTATTGTGCAGGTTCCCTTATGTCCTACACAATATTGATGAATTTGTGACAACTAAATCTAGTTCTACAAATTACAATAATTAACAAAACATAGTCATATGAATGACGCAGTCATAAGATTAGTGCAAATCTGCGAATAATCTAAGACAAGAGTTTAAATATTATTCATTCATTCATTTATTCATATTTGCGTTCATGAACATACAATATTGGCATGAGGCCCTGTCAGGGCATTGCAAATTTTAAATTAATAATACCTTATTACAATAAACATTGAACATAATATTATAACCATCAGGTGTGTGCAATGTAGTACAGTGACAAAAAATTATAAAATCAAGTTCAAGAGCTATTACAAACATTTGATAATTAAATAATGTCAAAAAGTTATTATATATCTAGAAATCGTAGTCTAAAAATTATATTAAATAAGTTATTACAAAAAAGAAAAATATAGTTATAATTTTAGTACACAATTAATTAATACAGCTTTCGTGCTATTGAGGTCTATGTGGTTAGAAATTCTTGAATATTATAAAAACATTTTTGTATTAACCAATGTCTCAATTTTCTTTTAAAGGTAGTCTCTTTGTTTTCTTCTTTTATAGTATTAGGGAGTTTATTATAAATAATAATTGATCGAAAGTATGGACTACTACGGCTTGATATTCCTAGAGTATAATGTGGAAGAGCTAGGTTATGTTTATGTTGATTTCGTGAGCTTCGGTTATACGTATTTTCCAATGTTTTATATAGATGTATGTGTTTCCTTACAAACAGGGCTGTCTCCATTATGTAGATGGATGTTAGTGTCAGGATTTTTTTTCCTATAAAATGTGGTCTACAACTTTCTCTTTGCCTAATGTTAACTAATATTCGTATGCACTTTTTCTGGGCAATGAATAGGTCTTCTACGTCCGTACTTTGGCCCCAAAGTATAACACCGTACTTAAGCCACGAGTAAGCATATGCGTAGTATGCAGATAGTGCTGTCTCAAAGTTTGCATTCGCCTTGAGGACGCTTAGGGCATATGCAAACCGTGACAGCTTCAGTCTGACATTTTGTACATGTTGTTTCCAATTTAAGTGGGTATCAATACTTAGGCCTAGAAGCTTGAACTCCCCTACCTCCTCAATATTTATTTGTGCTGATAATTTACCTAAGTCTAGTGGTATTTTTTGATGTGGTCTAAATTGTATAAGTTTGGTTTTTTAACGTTAATTTGTAGGTGATGTTTCTCTAGCCAGTTTTGCGTTTTATTTAGGATTCCAGTTATATTATTTTCACATTCGGTAGCATCTGAGCATTTGGTGAGTAATGATACGTCGTCTGCAAACATTATGACTTTGCACTCCGAGCTTAGAACTTTCGGCAATTCATTTATATATAGTAAGAAAAGCGTACACCCGAGCACGCTTCCCTGAGGTATAGACCAGTTAATAATGTCTATATTTGAGTCAATTGTACAAATTTCGTGAGTTTTTGTGTCATAATTTTGTATTTGAACGTATTGTGTCCTGTTCTGTAGGTACGTTTTTAACCATGTGTATGCGTTCCCTCTAATCCCCGAGTTATAGATTTTTTCTAGTAATATCTTATGTGACACTTTATCGTAGGCCTTGGTCATGTCCAATAAGAGTCCTACTGCGTACTTTTTCTGTTCCATACAGTCAAGAATCTCTTGGATGTATTTGTAGACAGCGAATGTAGTCGATCGTTTTTTCCGAAAACCGTATTGATTATCATCGAGTATATTGAACTTTTCTAAGAACGAGTAAATTCGATTACAAATCGCTTTTTCGAAAATTTTAGAGAAAGTCGGTAGTAGTGCTATGGGTCTATAGTTAGTTGTATTATGGGGCGATCCACTTTTTTTGAAGATTGGTCGTATTTTCGCGGTTTTCAGTTTATCCGGGCAGCATCCTTCGTCAAAAGATTGATTAATTAAAAATGTCAATGGGGGAGTCAGTTGATTTTTACATAGTTTAACTAATGTCGGAGGTATTTCGTCTGTGCCGAAGCTGCTTTTGTTCTCAAGATTACGTATAATGTCATGTACTTCTTTTTCAGTCACCGGCGTTAGGAACATTGAATTCATTACTGATGTTTGTAGGTCAGAATTTAAAGACATATTGTGTGTCGGCTGTGGCGCGTCGTCTTGCGAGGACTTGCCGACTTCAATGAAGTAGGTAGATCGGCCCACACCATTTTCATTATTTTAAGAATTCTAAAATGGCATTATTGTTATTTTAAAATCAATACTGTGGAAGTGCTCGTATTACTCAAGATTAAAAGTTTTGTTTCATAACCTGAGACTTGTGACAGTGAATAACTTATTCAGATTTTGAAAAAGTACATCGAATGAGAGGTTGGTCGTTTCGGTTTATAGAAAATAGCTCATTGAGTGTTTGATAACACTGAAAGTTCTTACTCTCACAGATTAATTATTATTAGCAAAATAATCGTGAGCAGGAGCGGCCCAGGCATGACCGCCTGATCATGAATTCAGGCAAGAACGCCACAGGCAAGAACGCCTGATCATGATTTGGGGCAAGACACCTGTTCACGATTTGGGGCATAAAATATGTCCGTGATATGACTTGAACACGAGGACGTGTTATTTGCAAGACGGCCGAACTGTCAGCTTCGTGTTTAAAATTGAATTGAATTTTCAGAAAAGATAAAAGTTGTTAATTTATTTATTCATGAAGGTGTCATTCGATGTATTTTGACTCGGTCAGTTCGTAGGCGGGAACGCCAAATTGGAATAACTTGTATAATAAATACGAATACTTTGACGTGTGAAAGTTAGTCTCCTACCGGCAGACTTAGCGTTAATTCAATGCTTTTGAGTTTAGATCGCAATTTGATTTTAAGTTTAGCAGTAGCAACTGCAGCCTGATCAAGTGATTAATTATTGTCGTGATGTTTTGGCCAAGTTTCTCTATTTGACTGTTTACATTGAATCTCTCGTGAAACTGTACACGTTGTGACCATTCGCTCGTACAGGTTTTATATAGAGGGTGCAAATATATTTTAAAAGTAATTTTAGTCATTGCCCGCTTCTGGAATTATGCTTACAAATTTGCTTTGCAATCCGCACATTTGCTGTTTATTTTTGAAGACGCGAGTAATTAAAAAAATTAAAAAAATTGGAAAGTACCGTCATTACAAACTTATACCAATGTCATCGTTTTGTTCAGTGATCGGTGGCTATTATTTTGAATGCTAGACGCCACCGAGTTTCTTGCTGGTTCTTCTCGCTAGGTCGTGGCATTCCGAACCAGTAGTAGATTCGCTTAAAATTTGATGAATTTCGCTTAAACATCAAATGAGAGTTTAAACTGACGCGTACCATAAATATTAGATGGAAACCCCGAGGTAATGCGCCAAGGTAGGAAATGCGGACAGTCCGGGAATTAGGGTTTGTGCATGTAACCATGATGTGTCTAGTCCAGGAATTAGGACAGGCACAAACTGGAGGGCTTTAAGGTTACCTCGGGTCAAGGATTGAAATTTTGTTACAGTTTTGCTGAGCTGTACCTTAGGTTAATTATTTCGATGTTGGTTGGTCAGTCCACCTCGGAGACTCAGCGACTATTGTATGCTTTGGTGTTTAGATCGCGATTTGATTTAGAGGTGATGATAGCAATCAAACCCTAAATTGATGAATATTGTCTTTAAATTCAGGCCGGTGCGATAATAATTAGATTAAATCTCTCGAGGCGTCTCTAATCTCTACACGTTGTAATAGGTTACTCTTGCAAGTTTCAATGAGAGTATAAAAATATCAAAAATGTTAAATCATTACCTACTTCTGCAATGAAGCTTTTAGTTCAGAAGCGAAAAATAAGATTTCCTTGATTTCCATCGAGATTAAATTATTTGGTAGCCACGGCTAGTGATTCCACTCTATTTAATATTTTACCTGCTCTTACAGATTTACGCTCACTTGCGCTAGACCAGTAAATATGTTTGCGTTACATTTCTTAATATTTCTATAATCGTCCTTTTAAGATCAATTACCAATCCCGAAATAAACTCATAAATTAAAACACCAGGACAAAATAATGAAGAAAAAGGGAAGAAAATAAGGATTCAGCAGAAAATCAAAAGAGGAAAGGGAGAAATGGCAAATGTCAAAATATGATGACCGGAATATAAATAATAAAACTGAAATACAAAAATATTAATATCATTAGTTAAATTCACTAACTATTTAAAAAAAAAAACCTATATAAGTTGTAACGTTGTGTACGTATATTTAAAATACAATTATGTAGCTGTACCAAGGCTTACCAACTAAATATGTTAAAAAGGGAGAGGTGTGATGTTTATGTAACATGATTAGTAATTAAATGGCAGTTGTAACTTGACAGCGGAGCTGAGAGCACATGCGGTTGTTTTATTGTACCCAATTCCCACACTTGTGACTGGTGGACGTCACAATCTATACTAATATTACTATAAAGAGGTAAAGTTTGCGAGTTTGTGAGGTTGTAGGGGGTAATCTCTGGATCTACTAAACCGATTTTGAAAATTCTGGTACCAATAGAACGCCACATTATTTGTGACAGTCATAGGCTAATATTAACCCGAAAAATTAGGGAGTTCTCGTGGGAATTTAAAAACTTATTTCACGCGGACGAAGTCGCGGGCATCTGCTAGTTAATGAACCGCGATATTAGGTAACTCATATACTAAGACACAGTATTGTTCTTCGCAGTGTCTGTAATATTAAAACAGTAGACAGAATATCCTTTAACATACTCGTAACAGATACAATGTGTATACCAACCTAGCAATAAACATAAGTAGGTAGTTATTTTATATTTTCTCCGAATAATATCTGCAAATGAAATACAGATTATTATTTCACTTGTGCTGTTAGATACCTATTACAATATATTGTATAATTTATATATGTCAGATTCGTAGTTAATACCGTTTGGATCTCAGCCAAACTTCTTATAAGTAAATGTTTTGTCGGGGACAATTTTTCGGGTTGTCTTTACCAATTCTATATTGGTAGAGACAACACAACACCCACACATTCTATATCACAGTGACGTCACAGAATTCTAACTACATATTGTGGCGTGTAGAGCATGGTGGCATATTATTAGCAATGCTTACCCCACTTATAATAGCATTATTTTGCTTATTTCTCATTCGGACCCGCTAATAAATTGGTTTCTACCTATTTCCTAACATGCCTATAAACTCTATTTTCGCCACTGTTTGTACTATAGGGATGATGCCCGCAAAATCCCGTTGGATGAGGTTTTTTATACCTGCTGGAACTTCTTAATTTTCCGGGATTAAAAATATTATGTCCTTTCCAGTGGCGTGCACAGGGTTTGAAGCTGGATTAGGCATTAGTTGGTCAGAATACCTATTTACTAGCGGTTTTGATGAAAATTGAGCATTGACGTATTTTCATTTGGGTAAGCAATGCTTTTTTGCCTCTATGGACTGCACGCCACTGGTCCTTTCCGGGGATACCACATAATATCTCTGAACCAAATTTCATTAAAATCTATTGAAATTATGCGCCGTTAAAGCGTAGCAGAAGTGAAGCGTAGCGTCGTAGCACACATACAGACACACTTTCCACCACCACCACCACTACAGCCCAATAACGTCCCACTGCTGGGTACTTTCCTCCACTCTCATAGGTAAGAGGGAGTTAGAGCTTAGACCCACCACTCTGCTCCAATGCGGGTTGGTAGGCTTTGACGACTATAATTATCATGTTAGTGATAGTAACCGGGACTGACTGCTTAACGTGCTCTCCGAGGCACGGGGGTGGAACACCGCCAACCAATGACGGGCTGGCACTGAGAATTTCCCCAACAATTTTTATGCCCGACCGTGAATCAACCCCAGGACCTCGTGATCTGCAGTTGATCCGCTAACCGCTAGACCAACGAGTTGCATGCAGTGCATTTTAATTTTCTATCCAGCTTTGATGTGTTCGAAACATTCGAACTTACAAGGTTGTAAATAATCGAGTTATCTGTCGCTATATGAACAAAAATCAAATGGTCAAGGGTTGATAACTTGAGAACGGCTGAAACGATTTGGCTAGTATTTTTTTAATGTTCGTAATAGTCAGAATAAGGTTTTAGGACAAGAAACCTTGGAAAAGTCACCTGGAAAATTGGAACGTTAGGGAAAAATTATATTTCTATTAAATATACGATGTTTGTGAGATTTTGATAATAAAAAAGGCTGAGTTTGTTGTGGGCTCTTCTCAGACCAGGGTGCGTTTGGAACCCTCAGCGCTTTAGTTTTAGGATACCGTAATGCATCATCATGTTTTATAAGTTTCAGACGTCAATAAGTGTACTGTGTCCATCCATCCATCCATCCATCAGCCCGCATGCATCCACTGCTGGACATAGGCCTTTTCGAGAGCGCGCCACCAAACACGGTCCTCTGCCTTCCTGATCCACCCGTTTCCCGCCACCTTCTTTAGGTCATCGTACTGTGTACCTAAATCTAATAAATAAATATTGATTGATTGATTGATTGAAACTGAAAGTGCTCTTTTCTATGGGCGTTTTGTGTGAACACAATGTATTGTTATTAAGACAGCGCAACGTCTATTGGCTAGTAATAAATAAATAGTTATCGTTTCTTTTAAAAACAATCTATTCTGTGCTGGCGTGAAAGCACTTGAAAAATCCAATAACGCTTTTAGTGGCAATAGACACATGCTGTTATATATATTGTTATGTATTCATGTTGCATGCAGCACCGTAAAATTGTATTGGATCCATAAAATGTGTATCAAACTAACAATGCTGTACATTTATACAGTTTTTGCATACGAATCAGTCAAACAAATGGAGAAACAGACAGATACTTTCGCATTTATAATATTGGTATCTATAATTTTAAGAATAACACTAACATAAATAAATATTAATAATATTATTATTATTATACTATATATAGCTCGATTACCACTGACTCACTCATTGACATAATTGTTCTCCTAGAAAGAGACAGAAAACGATATAATGATGTAAGGGAGATGTGTTCGGGTGCGGGATGGGAGTAGGGAAAAATTATGACATTTCGGAAAAACAAGATGGCGGCCGACGTGATTCTTGCAACTCTTTTGTTTTCCAACCGATTTCGTTCAAACTCGCAGTCATTGAAGAAATAAGTAAACAATCAATAGAAAAAGTGGAAAAAATTGGATAAACAAGATGGCGGCCGAGCTGTAGTGTTTTAAAATTTTTGATTTTTCGACCCCGAACCGCGGCGCCGCAGATCCGAAACGGCGTGGTCGAGCATAATGTTTTTTTCTTTTTTCGCCTACAATTATCCTGTATTTTGACAGAATGGGAGTGGTTTTTAAAAATTCAAGATGGCGGCTGTCGCGGCGGCCTTTTTGTATGAGGTACGAAAAAACGCAATTTTAAAATTCAATTTTCTCACAGTTGGCAACGTCGGAGCGTTTCGACTTGTACGGTGCGATTGTGTGTACAGACTCGAGGTATGGATTGGGGAAAAAAATTACCCCATTTTTCGGGAAATTTTCAAGATTTACCCCAGAAATAAAAAAATCGAAATACGGACTTTTTGCAAAATTCGAGTACGAGCAACCACGTGTCCCACTTGTACAAATGACATTTGGGTATTTTCGTCGCCGAGGGCTGGCAACACTAGAATTTATCAAAGTAAAAGTGATTTTCGACATGGTCTTTTTTCAGGGGCGATCATTTCGGCTGGGTGCGAGCGAGATGAAAAATTTAAACGTCATCAGGAGCGGTACATCCTGTAGTTTACGGGAAAATTATGAAACAATGTAAAATGTTTCTGTGAAACGAGGTGGCGGCCATTTTGTATTCTTTTTGTGTTTTTAAAAATTTCGATCACGTTTTTGAGGCAGTTGGCAACATTTGGGAAAGTTGACATGTATGGATCGATTGTGTAACTCGACCGGCAGTATCGAGGTATCTATACAGTGTTGCCACATTTGGGGTAGTTTTCGAGATTTTCCCCAAAAACTCCTCCTGTAAAATTTTGTATGAAAAATTTTTTTTTCACTGATGGCTTCGTGTACAAGTCAGAAAATTAAACTTGAAGAAAATATGGAGACAGCTGATGATTGAGGATTTCGGAGACGGGTAAAGAGCACGATCCAGGTATTGAAGATAGGTGGGGGGTGCTCGACCAAATGTCATTCGAAACTTCAGCCAATTGACAGTGAGCTGAAAAAAATTTCAAAATGGCGGATTTAAGATGGCCGCCATACAAATTTATTTGGTGTCTATCTCAGAAAGTATAAAAGATGGAAGAGTGGTTTCATGGCAAAAGATGATCAGAACGAGGAGGTCTATGTAGCGAAATAAAAAAAAATTCAAGATGGCGGAATATTTTTTTTCATACCAAATTATATGGCGATTAGGACTCATTGACATAATTTATTGTTCTCCTAGAAAGAGACAGAAAATGATACAAAGATGTATGGGAGATGTGTTCGGGTGCAGCGATGGGAGTAGGGAAAAATTATGACATTTCATAAAAACAAGATGGCGGCTGACGTGATTCTTGCAACTCTTTAGTTTTCCAACCGATTTCGTTAAAACTCGCAATGATTAAAGAAATTAGGAAACGATCAATAGAAAAAGTGAAAAAAATTGGAAAAACAAGATGGCGGCCGAGCTGTTGTGTTTTCAAATTTTTGATTTTTCGACCCCGAACCGCGACTCCACAGATCCGAAACGGCGTGGTCGAGCATGATATTTTTTTATTTTTTCGCCTACAATAATTATCCTGTATTTTGACAGAGTGGGAGTGGTTTTTAAAAATTGAAGATAGCGGCTGTCGCGGCGGCCGTTCGGTTTGAGGCACGAAAAAACGCAATTTTAAAATTCAAATTTCTCACAGTTGGCTACGTCGGAGCGTTTCGACTTCTACAAGGCGATTGTGTGTACGGACTCGAGGTATAGATTGGAGAAAAAAAATTACCCCATTTCTTGGGAAAATTTCAAGATTTACCCCAAAAATTAAAAAATCGAAATACAGATTTTTTGCAAAATTCGAGTACGAGCAACCACGTGTCCCACTTGCACGAATGACATTTGGGTATTTTCGTCGCCGAGGTCTGGCAACACTGGAAATAATCAAAGTAAAAGTGATTTTCGACATGGACTTTTTTCAGGGGCGATAATTTCCGCTGGGTGCGAGTGAGATGAAAAATTGAAACGTCATCAGGAGCGGTATATCCTGTAGTTTACGGGAAAATTATAAAAATATGTAAATTGTTTCTGTGAAACGAGGTGGTGGCCATTTTGTATTCATTTTGTGTTTTTCAAAATTTCGATCACGTTTTTGAGGCAGTTGGGAACATTTGGGAAAGTTGACATGTATGGATCGATTGTGTAACTCAACCAGCAGTATCGAGATATCTGAACAGTGTTGCCACATTTGGGGTAGTTTTCGAGATTTTCCCAAAAATGTCCTCCTGTAAAATTTTGTATGAAAAATTTTTTTTTCACTGATGGCTTCGTATACACGTCAAAAAATTAAACTTGAACAAAAATATGGAGACAGCTGATGATTGAGGATTTTGGAGACAGGTAAAGAGCACGGCCGAGGTATTGAAGATAGGTGGGGGGTGCTCGACCAAATGTCATTCGAAACTTCATCCAATTGACAGTGAGCTAAAAAAATTTCAAAATGGCGGATTTAAGATGGCCGCCATACAAATTTATTTGGTGTCTATCTCGGAGAGTATAAGAGATGGAAGTGTGGTTTCTTGGCAAGAGATGATCAGGACGAGTAGGCCTATTCAGCGAAGTGAAAAAAATTTCAAGATGGCCGAATTTTTTTTTCATACCAAATTATATGGCGATTAGGACTCATTGACATAATTTATTGTTCTCCTAGAAAGAGACAGAAAACGATACTATGATGTAGGGGAGATGTGTTCGGGTGCGGGATGGGAGTAGGGACAAATTATGACATTTCGGAAAAACAAGATGGCGGTCGACATGATTCTTGCAACTCTTTTGTTTTCCAACCGATTTCGTTAAAACACGCAACGATTGAAGAACTTTGTAAACGATCAATAGAGAAAGTGGAAAAAATTGGAAAAACAAGATGTCGGCCGAGCTGTAGTGTTTTCAAATTTTAGATTTTTCGACCCCGAACCGCGGCGCCACAGATCCGAAACGGCGTAGTCGAGCATGATATTTTTTTATTTTTTCGCCTACAATAATTATCCTGTATTTTGACAGAATGGGAAAGGTTTTTAAAAACTCAAGATGGCGGCTGTCGCGGCTGCCGTTCGGTTTGAGGTACGAAAAAACGCAATTTTAAAATACAGATTTCTCACAGTTGGCAACGGTGGAGCAGTTCAACTTCTATGGGGCGATTGTGTGTACAGACTCGAGGTATTGATTGGGGCAAAAAGATTACCCCATTTCTCGGGAAATTTTCAAGATTTACCCCAAAAATAAATAAATCGAAATACGTATTTTTTGCAAAATTCGAGTACGAGCAACCACGTGTCCCACATGTATAAATGACATTTGGGTATTTTTGTCGCTGAGGTCTAGCAACACTGGAATTTATCAAAGTAAAAGTGATTTTCGACATGATCTTTTTTCAGGGGCAAAAACATATCGGCTGGGTGCGAGCGACATGAAAAATTAAAACGTTATCAGGAACGGTATATCCTGTAGTTTACGGAAAACTTGTAAAACTATGTAAAATATTTCTGTGAAAAGAGGTGGCGGCCATTTTGTATTTCTTTTGTGTTTTTTCAAAATTTCGATCACGTTTTTGAGGCAGTTGGCAACATTTGGGAAAGTTGACATGTATGGATCGATTGTGTAACTCAACCGGCAGTATCGAGATATCTAAACAGTGTTGCCACATTTGGGGTAGTTTTCAAGAATTTCCCCAAAAATTTCCTCCTGTAAAATTTTGTAAGAAATTTTTTTTTTACTGATGGCTTGTATATGAATACAAGTCAGAAAATTAAACTTAAAGAAAAATATGGAGACACCTGATGATTGAGGATTTGGAAGACGGGTAAAGAGCACGGCCAAGGTATTGAAGAAAGAGGTCGACCAAAGGCATGAAAAAAAAACATAAAACTACCAACATACCCGCCTACCTGAATACCAGCCTACCTGCATACCCGCCTACCTGCTTACCCGCCTACCAACATACCCGCCTACCATCATACCCGCCTACCGACATACCCGCCAACCGACATACCCACCTACCAACAAACCCGTACGTACACCCCAAATTGCACACATCCTGCAATTTTAATGTCGTCGATTTTCCGTTACATTATAAGATCTGTTAATTTTAATGAAAAAGTGAACCAGCGCCATTTTGAAATTCTTTGATAATGTACCGATTTCTTTCATATTCGATATAATTTAGGTCTCTCTGGGATTACAAACCCGAAAACTGATACCAAAGTAAAAAAAAACAGCGCCATTTTGAAATTATTTAGTATAACCGATTTCGTTCAAAATCGATATTTAGGACTCCCTGGGATTACAGAACAGGAAACTGATACCAAAGTTTCAAAAAATCAGCGTAATTTTGAAATTCTTTGTTAATTGACCGATTTCGTTCAAAATCGATATTTTAGGATCCCTGGGATTAGAAAACAGAAAACCGGTACCAAAATTTTAAAATATCAGCGCCATTTTGAAATTATTTATTAATTAACCGATTTCGTTCCAAATCGATATTTAGAGCTCCCTGGGATTTCAATACAGGAAACTGTTACCAAAATTTAAATCAGCGCCATTTTGAAATTCTTTGTCAATTGTCCGATTTCGTTCAAAATCGATATTAGGGCTCCCTGGGATTACAAAACAGGAAAGTGATACTAAAGTTTTAAAAAATCAGCGCCATTTTTAAAATCTTTCTACTTAAAGGTGAATTGTGTATCTAAGTAAATAAATTCGGTTTAATACAATAAAGACGTCAAGTCTGTACTACTTAGTACTAACATCTAACCACATCTCGTGAGCTGCTTTAGCAGCTCGCGCACAGAGCGAAACACTAGTTATACTATATATAGCTCGATTACCACTCACTGACTCATTGACATAATTGTTCTCCTAGAAAGAGACAGAAAACGATATAATGATGTACGGGAGATGTGTTCGAGTGCGGGATTCGAGTAGGGAAAAATTATGACATTTCGGAAAAACAAGATGGCGGCCGACGTGATTCTTGTAACTCTTTTGTTTTCCAACCGATTTCGTTAAAACTCGCAACGATTGAAGAAATTAGGAAACGATTTATAGAAAAAGTGTAAAAAATTGAAAAAACAAGATGGCGGTCGAGCTGTAGTGTTTTAAAATTTTTGATTTTTCGACCCCGAACCGCGGCGCCACAGATCCGAAACGGCGAGGTCGAGCATGATATTTTTTTCTTTTTTCGCTTACAATTATCCTGTATTTTGACAGAATGGGAGTGGTTTTTAAAAATTCAAGATGGCGGCTGTCGCGGCGGCATTTTTGTGTGAGGTACGAAAAAACGTAATTTTAAAATTCAAATTTCTCACAGTTGGCAACGTCGGAGCGTTTCGACTTTTACGGGGCGATTGTGTGTACAAACTCGAGGTATGGATTGGGGAAAAAAAATTACCCCATTTCTCGGGAAATTTTCAAGATTTACCCCAAAAATTAAAAAATCGAAATACGCACTTTTTGCAAAATTCGAGTATGAACAACCACGTGTCTCACTTGTACAAATGACATTTGAGTGTTTTTGTCGCCGAGGTCTGGCAACACTGGAATTTATCAAAGTAAAAGTGATTTTCGACATGGTCTTATTTCAGGAGCGATCATTTCGGCTGGGTGCGAGCGAGATGAAAAATTGAAACGTCATCAGGAGCGGTATATCCTGTAGTTTACGGGAAAATTATGAAACTATGTAAAATGTTTCTGTGAAACGAGGTGGCGGCCATTTTGTATTCTTTTTGTGTTTTTCAAAATTTCGATCACGTTTTTGAGGCACTAGGCAACATTTGGGAAAGTCGACATGTATGGAGCGATTGTACAACTCGACCAGCGGTATCGAGATATCTAAACAGTGTTGCCACATTTGGGGTAGTTTTCGAGATTTTCCCAAAAATGTCCTCCTGTAAAATTTTGTATGAAAGTTTTTTTTTCACTGATGGCTTCGTATACACGTCAGAAAATTAAACTTGATCAAAAATATGGAGACAGCTGATGATTGAGGATTTCGGAGACGGGTAAAGAGCACGGCCGAGGTATTGAAGATAGGTGGGGGGTGCTCGACCAAATGTCATACGAAACTTCATCCAAAAGACAATGAGCTAAAAAAAAATTCAAAATGGCGGATTTAAGATGGCCGCCATACAAATTTATTTGGTGTCCATCTCAGAAAGTATAAAAGATGAAAGAGTGGTTTCTCGGCCAAAGATGATCAGGACGAGAAGATCTATTTAGCTAAAAGAAAAAAAATTCAAGATGGCGGAATGTTTTTTTTCATACCAAATTATATGGCGATTAGGAACTATAAAAGACGTCATTGTTCTCCTAGAAAGAGAAAAAGAACGATAAAATGATGTAGGGGAAATGTGTTCGGGTGCGGGATTCGAGTTGGGAAAAATTATGACATTTCGGAAAAACAAAATGGCGGCCGACGTGATTCTTGCAACTCTTTTGTTTTCCAACCAATTTCGTTACAACTCGCAATTATTTAACAAATTAATAAATGATCAATAAAAAAAATAGAAAAAATTCGAAAAATAAGATGGTGGCCGAGCTGTATTGTTTTCAAATTTTTGATTTTTCGACCTCGAACCCCGGCACCACAGATCCGAAACGAGGTAGTTCATGTCTAAGAGATATTATGTTTGGGTGTGGGATGGGAGTAGGGAAAAATTATGACATTTCTGGAAAACAAGATGGCGGCTGATTTGCCGAAATGAACCGATCGAAGCATAGAAGATAGGTGGGGGTGCTCGACCAAATGTCATTCCAAACTTCGTCTAATAGACAATGAGCTGAAAAAAAATTCAAAATGGCGGATTTAAGATGGCTGCCATACCAATTTATTTGGTGTCTATCTCAGAAAGTATAAAAGATGGAAGAGTGGTTTCTTGGCAAAAGATGATCAGGGTATGTACGATACCCTAAACGTATAAGAATGGGCAGACGAAATTGAGCTCTAATTCAATGCTGTCATGGTTTATTTTACTTTGACGAAAATCTTTAACGTTTGATCGACCATTCTTACATGATTGGGGCCCAGGACGAGGAGGTCTATTTAACGAAATGAAAAAAAATCAAGATGGCGGAATATTTTTTTTCATACCAAATTATATGGCGATTAGGAACTATAAAAGACGTCATTGTTTTCTTAGAAAGAGACAGATAACGATACAATGACCGGTACGGGAGATGTGTTCGGGTGCGGGATTCGAGTGGGGATAAATTATGACATTTTGGAAAAACAAGAAGGCGGCCAACGTGATTCTTGCAACTCTTTTGTTTTTTAACCGATTTCGTTACAACTCGCAATTATTGAAGAAATTAGTAAGCGATCAATAGAAAAAGTGAAAAAAATTGGAAAAACAAGATGGCGGCCGAGCTGTAGTGTTTTAAAATTTTTGATTTTTCGACCTCGATCCGCGGCGCCACAGATCCGAAACGGGGTGGTTCATGTCTAAGAGATAGTATGTTTGGGTGTGGGATGGGAGTAGGGAAAAATTATGATATTTCGGAAAAAATCCATATTTAGCGCTCCCTGGGATTACAAAACAGGAAACTGATACCTACCAAAGTTTTAAAAAATCAGCGCCATTTTGAAATTCTTTGTTAATTGACCGATTTCGTTCAAAATCGATATTTATGGCTAACCACATCCCGTGAGCTGCTTTAGCAGCTCGCGCACAGAGCGAAACACTAGTTAATATATATATAGCTGCTCGTGCTGACTGACTGACTCATTGATCACCTCTCCTGTAAAATTTTGTATGAAAATTTTTTTTTTTACTCATCTTTTCGTATAGAAGGCAAAAATTCATTCGGAGGAAAAATACGGAGAGAGCTGATGATTGAGGATTTCGAAGACGGATGAAGAGCACCAGCCAGGGTATCGAAGATAGGTGGGGGGTGCTCGACCAAATGTCACTCGAAACTTCATCCAATTGACAGTGAGCTGAAAAAAATTTCAAAATGGCGGATTTAAGATGGCCGCCATACAAATTTCGACGGTGTCTATCTCGGAGAGTATAAAAGATGGAAGAGTGGTTTCTTAGCAAAAGATGATCAGGACATGAGGGTCTACTTGACGAATAGGAAAAAAATTCAAGATGGCGGAATTTATTTTTCCATAGAAAAGGGTATTGAAGATAGGTGGGGGGTGCTCGACCAAATGTCACTCGAAACTTCATCCAATTGACAGTGAGCTGAAAAAAAATTCAAAATGGCGGATTTAAGATGGCCGCCATACAAATTTCGACGGTGTCTATCTCGGAGAGTATAAAAGATGGAAGAGTGGTTTCTTGGCAAAAGATGATCAGGACATGAGGGTCTACTTGATGAACAGGCAAAAAATTCAAGATGGCGGAATTTATTTTTCCATAGAAAATACATGGCGAATATTGAAGAGGCTACAAGTGTAGAACTATGCAAGACTAAGGTTCCTTTTCATGATTTGTTTTTGTGGAAGAAATCTCATTTTGACGAATGGTTCGGAGAAAAAAATATGGAGAGAGATGATGATCGAAGGTTCGGATGATGGGTGAGGAGCACGGTCAGGGTATTAAAGATAGGTACCTACTTAGGGGCTGCTCAAACAAAAAGGGAAGGGCGGGGGGGTTGGTGGTCTTTGTTTTATGTTTTTCCTTTATGAGAATTTTCTTTTACGTCGGACGCCTGGCGTGCTGGCGCTTGGAGCTCAATTTCGTGTTTCGAAATTGAGCTCTAATTTAATGCTGTTATGGTTTATTTTACTTTGACGCCGAACTTTGACGATATGATCGGCCATTCTTACATAATCGGGCGGCAGGATAGTAGGACAGCGAGTAAGTAGACAGTGGACCACGCGCCCCTATACGCGGTCCGCTTTAGCGGGCCGCGCAGCCACGCGCCATACTAGTTAATATATATATAGCTGCTCGTGCTGACTGACTGACTCATTGATCACCTCTCCTGTAAAATTTTGTATGAAAAAATTTTTTTTTACTCATCGTTTCGTATAGAAGGCCAAAATTCATTCGGAGGAAAAATACGGAGAGAGCTGATGATTGAGGATTTCTAAGACGGATGAAGAGCACCAGCCAGGGTATCGAAGATAGGTGGGGGGTGCTCGACCAAATGTCACTCGAAACTTCATCCAATTGACAGTAAGCTGAAAAAAATTTCAAAATGGCGGATTTAAGATGGCCGCCATACAAATTTCGACGGTGTCTATCTCGGAGAGTATAAAAGATGGAAGAGTGGTTTCTTGGCAAAAGATGATCAGGACACGAGGGTCTACTTGATGAACAGGAAAAAAATTCAAGATGGCGGAATTTATTTTTCCATAGAAGAGGGTATTGAAGATAGGTGGGGGGTGCTCGAACAAATGTCACTCGAAACTTCATCCAATTGACAGTGAGCTGAAAAAAAATTTCAAAATGGCGGATTTAAGATGGCCACCATACAAATTTCGTCGGTGTCTATCTCGGAGAGTATAAAAGATGGAAGAGTGGTTGCTTGGCAAAAGATGATCAGAACATGAAGGTCTACTTGATGAACAGGAAAAAAATTCATGATGGCGGAATTTATTTTTCCATAGAAAATATATGGCAGATATACTTATATCCTTTTCAAAGTTTGTTTTAATGGAAGAATTCTCATTTTGACGAATGGTTCGGAGAAAAAAATATGGAGAGAGATGATGATCGTATGATGTGTGAGGAGCACGCTCAGGGTATTAAAGATAGGTAGGGGCTGCTCAAACAAAAAATACTCGAAACTTCATACAATTGGCAGTGAGCTGAAAAAAAAATCCAAAATGGCGGATTCAAGATGGCGGCTATCTCAGACATTATTTAAAAGATGGAAGAGTGGTTTTTGGGTAGAAAATTATCAGGGCCTGAAAGTCTACTTGATGAGCAGAAAAAATAAAGATGGCAGAATCTACGAACATTGAAGAGAGTACAAGAAGTTAGGAAATATGCATGATTTTGATATGGTTTTTTTTACAAGATTTGTTCTTTATTTCTTTATGGAAGAATTATTGTCGGTTTGCCATTATGAAAGGCAGCTTTGTTTTATGTTTTTTTCCTTTATGAGAATTTTCTTTTACGTCGGACGCTTGGCGTGCTGACGTTTCCACTGTGCTCACTAGCATAGCAGTGTTGTTCAGTTTTTTTTTTTATCCACTACAAGTTAGCCCTTGACTGCGATCTTACCTGATGGTAAGTGATGATGCAGTCTAAGATGGTAGCGGGCTAATCTGTTAGGCCATACCCCTATTCGGTTTCTACACGGCATCGTACCGGAACGCTAAATCGCTTGGCGGCACGTCTTTGCCGGTAGGGTGGTAACTAGCCATGGCTGAAGCCTCCCACCAGGCCAGCCCAGGGAAATTCAGAAATTATAAATTTTCCAAACCCTGCCGGGGATCGAACCCGGGACCTCCGCACGTTAATTCAACAGAGCTCAACACTGCGCCACGGAGGTCGTCAAACACGTAAACAGTAAACCAGGATATTAGGACAGCGAGTAAGTAGACAGTGGATCACAGTGGGCCACGCGGTCCACCACGCGGTCCGCTAGCGGGCCGCGCACCCACGCGCCATACTAGTTAATATATATATAGCTGCTCGTGCTGACTGACTCATTGATCACCTCTCCTGTAAAATTTTGTATAAACATTTTTTTTTTTCACTCATCGTTTCGTATAGAAGACAAAAATTCATTAAGAGGAAAAATACAGAGAGAGCTGATGATTGAGGATTTCGAAGACGGATGAAGAGCACCAGCCAGGGTATCGAAGATAGGTGGGGGGTGCTCGACCAAATGTCACTCGAAACTTCATCCGATTGACAGTGAGCTGAAAAAAATTTCAAAATGGCGGATTTAAGATGGCCGCCATACAAATTTCGCCGGTGTCTATCTCGGAGAGTATAATAGTTGGAATAGTGGTTTCTTGGAAAAAGATGATCAGGACATGAAGCTCTACCTGGTGAACAGGAAAAAAATTCAAGATGGCGGAATTTATTTTTCCATAGAAAAGGGTATTGAAGATAGGTGCGGGGTGCTCGACCAAATGTCACTCGAAACTTCATCCAATTGACAGTGAGCTGAAAAAAAAATCAAAATGGCGGATTTAAGATGGCCGCCATACAAATTTCGTCGGTGTCTATCTCGGAGAGTATAAAAGATGGAAGAGTGGTTTCTTGGTAAAAGATGATCAGGACATGAAGGTCTACTTGATGAACAGGAAAAAAGTCAAGATGGCGGAATTTATTTTTCCATAGAAAATATATGGCGAATATTGAAGAGGCTACGGTTCCTTTTCAAGATTTGTTTTTGTGGAAGAAATCTCATTTTGACGAATGGTTCGGAGAAAAAAATATGGAGAGAGATGATGATCGAAGGTTCGGATGATGGGTGAGGAGCACGGTCAGGGTATTAAAGATAGGTACCTACTTAGGGGCTGCTCAAACAAAAAGGGAGGGGCGGGGGGTTGGTGGTCTTTGTTTTATGTTTTTCCTTTATGAGAATTTTCTTTAACGTCGGACGCTTGGCGTGCTGGCGCTTCCACTGTGCTCACTAGCATAGCAGTGTGTTGTTCAGATCAGAACACGTAGACAGTAAATAACTGCCAAATTATGTAAGAATTGTCGATCAAATCGTAAAAGTTCGGCGTCAAAGTAAAATAAACCATAACAGCATTGAATTAAAGCTCAATTTCGTGTTTCGAAATTGAGCTCTAATTTAATGCTGTTATGGTTTATTTTACTTTGACGCCGAACTTTGACGATTTGATCGGCCATTCTTACATAATCGGGGGGCAGGATAGTAGGACAGCGAGTAAGTAGACAGTGGACCACGCGGTTCACTACGCGGTCCGCTGTAGCGGGCCGCGCAACCACGCGCCATACTAGTTTTAAGACTATAAGCCCGCTAGTTTGTCTAGCTAGCAGGACTCGTATTAAAATTACAAAATTACTGGCATCACCGCGTATATTATCTTAGAGCTGAATCAATTTAAATAACGGCGATTTGAAAGCCGGTTTGAACCTCGGAGAAGCACTTCTTACTTCTCTGAGTTATATTACAGTATAGATATATCTGTAGCGGTAATAAGTTTCTATGTGCTTTTGAATACTGGCAGGCAACTGGGTGATATTCAACGTTTTATTGCAGAACATCTAAGAAAAAAAAAATTGGCAGTCATAGGGACTGCCGATAGAAGTGAAAACTTATAACTTAGAATTTTAGTATTAAAATTTAAAAAAAAAAAAAAAAAAAAAAAAAAAAAAAAAAAAAAAAAAAAAAAAAAAAAAAAAAAAAAAAAAATTGGCATCAAAGTTTAATTACGAATGTAGCATATTAATTATATTCAAGACCTTTTGTCTTCGTAACAACGCGAGCATGTCGGTGACGAGCATTTCGGTGACGGTGTCGGTGTCGGTGACGCGAATCCACTAAGTTTTCACTTCAAAAAGCATGCCACTTAATTACTACTGTAGGATGAGGGCGAAAACACACTAGGGAAAATATTTTGCCTGACGGACAAAAAATCCGCGCATGCACATTTATACAAAGCTGCAGGAAAAAGTATTACCCATTTTCCCCGTTTCGCAAGAACTTTTTGTCCTGTCCTGTCCATAGTGTATTTTCGCCCTTACTAATATGCAAAACGTATAAAAAAAACTCAAAGAAATCATAATATGAAAGAAAGCGATTCATTTCGTAATAGGGACTCCAAAATATTGATATTAATCATAATGTGTTTTCTTGACAGCTAATAAAATCTTTTTAAAATACGGTGTATGGAAATCAATCACATATTCATAAGAATAATTTCAAAAGCACTTGTTAAAAGTCTTGAATAAAAAATAATTGATTTGATTTGAAAATTCAAACGTATTATGAACACTTGCATTAGTAAGTCTTTTCATTGAGACATCCAAGTATACTTACTCTATAATAATATGCCTTTAGAATTCGTATCATAATTTTTGTTAGGTTCATACTTCAAAGTGCAAATCGGCGTCTTACTGGCTCAAGCTTTTTATGTTCAGGAGGTCTAGGGTACGTCCTGAAGATGAAAATGTATATTTATATCAATTATAATACAGGTTTCTATACATAATTGCACTAATTTTCAACCGAATAGCTTTCTCTCTTGTCTCTAAGTATTTTTAATATGAAAATCCCATTCACCTAATAAATAATACATATCTTCAGATGTTTCAATAGGTAATGCCTCCGCCTCCGTTCGACTACCTCCTTATGGTAGTGGTGACTTTTTGAGCGCTGTGGCTATTAAAATAGAAAGTGCCAAGTTAAGTTCGCAGCTGGTTCAATTTGGAAATTAATGTAGTAGGCATAATTTAGTTAGTAGTGCATTACAATATTTATGAGTAATCACTTATGACAAACTTGCCAACAAATAAAACTGTGGCAAAAAGTACGCCATAATCATTTATCATGAAATACACCCTTACGGCCCGGACTAATACATTTAAATCAATCACACTTTCTGTTTTATGAAGGCCCACCAATATTCCACTTCAATCAATATTTTCCTAATCCCTTTCAATTTATTGTACAGTAAAAAAAGACATATGAAAGCTTTTACCGCAAAGATGTCCATCACGTTTATTTTATTTGGCACACTTCGAACGCGTCTATAAAAAGCAGAAGGCTTTGCACAGACGTACCTACTAAGACACTTTTTGTTACCGGCATCGGAAACCATAACAAGAAACCGTGGTTGCAGTACATGTGTATTGGACAATCTGGCCAGAGTCCCCCATTGCTACGTCAGGAAATGTGAGCAAACGAGCGGGCAAGTCACATGTTAATTGAATACGGCTTCCCCAAACATTTCCTGTTTGTGGTACGAGAGGAATCTCCAACGTTGGCTTTTGAAGTTTTCAGGAATTTGTTGATCTGACTTCATCCTTGAATGGCCCAATTTTTATCATTCAAGCCGGCGACCCAAGCGAACTACTACTCTACTCAGGTGAAAGCATTTGTTTCACATAATAATATATCGGTAGCAATCGGCAACTATATCTAGGCACCGTAAACACAGAAGAAATGGTTTCCTGTGACGGTATCGGATGTTCTGTGTCGGAACAAAAACTGTGTAACCGGAAAGAGAAACCAGAGTAGCGAAAATTGTCTACACTTGCGCAATGCCTGAAGCCCTATTTTCTAAAACCTACATCAATCATAATATATACTCGTGTATCTATTTATATCTATTATATATATTTATATCTATTGGTCTAAAATTTGTGTATTTTATCGTGTAGGTATGCATTACTTATTTAATTATTTTTAAATACAGCACCATCCCGCGCTCCGGTTTATTTTTCCTTTTACCAAAGGTTGTCTGTATGAGATTCCTTTAGCAATAAGACCGCCTTTGCACATCTCTATGTGGTCTTACTACTGCTTTTTAATTGTATACTGTATATTTTGTGTGTGCAATAAAGATAATATCTAATTTTAAAAAAAACAATCATTGTTACAGTCTCAATTGTTGCAATTGGCTGAATTTATTATATTTAGCTTGCTGCGGCATTGGGTTTTTGCCAATAGCGGAAGAAAGTTAACCAATTAAAGGTGACTGCAATCGTTACACTGCACTTACCAATCATTTTTATCAGACTTCAAAAAAGGAGGAGTTTCTCAATTCGCTTGATTTTTTATTATTTTTGTTACTTATGATAATAATAATATGCGAGCGTGACGACTGAAGCGTCAACTTTGCGTATCTATCTTTTCGACTTCAACTTAATATTGTGTAGAAAATGAAACCATGATTATTTTTTACTTTGGAAGTCGGTTTTTAATTTTTTTTAAACATTTTTTATTGAAGCTGGATTCTGTATCACCGGACACGGAGACAACGGTTTCTTCTGATGGTGTCCAGTAATGATAACCAAAACGTTTGTAAACTGCCTTAAAACCGAAGTGTCGGCAAAATAATACATCGCCTCACCTTGACAGTGGCCAATCCTTTATGAGGGTTTTATACCCTATGTGTTTTACTCTGAGACAATAAAGCAGTTTTTTCACCTTTACGCGTCTATAAACCACCAATAAAACTGGAACCTAATTTTTACATTACGTACTTACCAGAATGTACAGTCTATGTTCATGTTTACATTGAAAACGCGGAGGCGGATGTATAACCAAGGTATATTTTCCTTTGCATAGTTCATTTCCCTTCTTGCAAGGGTACACAATCCATGTATATATATATATATACTTATATAAATGCGAAAGTTTGGATGGATGTATGGATGTATGGATGTTTTTTACTCTATCACGCCCGAACGGCTGAACGGATCTGGATGAAATTTGGCACAGAGATAGATTCTAGTCTGGAATAACACATAGGCTACTTTTTATCCCGGATAACTAAGTAGTTCCCGCGGGAACCAAAAACCTCAATCTACGCGGACGAAGTCGCGGGCATCAGCTAATTAATCCATACTTCCAAACTAATATTATAAATGCGAAAATCAGTCTGTCTTTCTGTCTGTCTGCTACGCTTTAACGGCCCATCTGTTAAACCGATGATGTTTGAAATAGAGGTAGCCGTATTTACACTTCCCTGGAAAATTAAGGAGTTCCCGCGGAAATAAAGAAGCTTAATCCATGCGGACGAAGTCACGGGCATCAACTAGTATAAAGTAAGTAGTAGTATAAAGGCAAAACTTAACCTGTCTGTCCGTTGCCTTTCCACATACTGTCCGTTACCGATTTTGACGAAATTCGGTACAAACACACCTTGCATCCCGGATAAGGACTAGGCTACTTTTTATCCCGCAAAACCAAAGACCTTTTACGGGATTTTAAAATACATTAATCCATGCGGATGAAGTCGCGGGCATCATCTAACAGAACTATAATATTGTAGAGACATAACTCACGAACCAATAAGGGACATACAGTGTACCTAAATTGAATAAATGAATTAAATTAAATTGAATTGAACCAGGTTTGTGCAGATAGCCTCATACCGTGACGTCGACACCCCTATCTGTCTTCTGTTGACGACTCCTGCAAGATTGATGAGCTAACATCCCCGAGTAATAGTTTCTTCAGTGTAGGGAGCACTGACCCCTGTATGTGACACCATTTACAGTCCTGAAAGATCGCCTTTTTATTTAAACTACCGTAGCTAAACATAAACAAGCCTGTGGGAATATAAACCACATAGTCTTTTGAAAATATATATTTACTAGTTCAGACAATTTCTCTCTGCGTCGCGTATTCCTCATCACTGAGGGAATATTATATAATACATATTATTTTAAATATTTATGTTTGCAATCGAACAAAGTCGTGTGGTATCATTGAAACCCCTGTAAGAATGTAGGTCTACTTTTGCAATTCTATCGAATGCCGTGAGGTGGCTAAAGACATCTGCTAAAGACGAGGCTACAATGAGATACTTGGATTTGTTTAAAATGTTCTACATTAATGCTTTTTAGTCACGTAACTGGAAAAATTGTACTTACGTGATTGTAACGTATGTACAATTTTTCCAGGCCTCCCAAAGTTTTATCGTGCCAAAAAGAGCTATGTTCCAAAACTAACAAATCTCTCTAACTTGTAGCATAAACAACGCGACGCACTTAAAACATGAATCAGATAAATATCGCTTGCGTAATTTGTATATGAGACATGAGCTGATGGGAATAATAAATTGATTTTATGTTTTAGTATTATTTACTAATAAATGAACCACCTTTGTGAGCTACCTATATAAAATTATTATATAACTGCTGCAATCATCGTCGCTAACCGTTACTAAAGGGTCCTCCATAGTATAGATTTTGTATTGAAATCTAATAATATACACTATGAACACAGAGAACTATGAAGTTCCATATACCTACTCGTGAGTAATGATTAAGCGACTCGTGCGGCAGTTACTGAGCTAAAAGAAATGAACAGTTTTTTTTAAACCTATCAATAAAACTTAAAATAGTTGGTTAGAACAATTATGTTTAAAATTACATCTAAAACGCTATTATTTATTTCTTTAGTAGTGTACTACTTTTTTTTCTTTATTTGTTTAGGGGCTTTTATAATTATTAATTAAATTTCAGACCAAATACATAAAACTAAAACAAGGTGGTTATTTAACAAAATAAGAAAACTAAGAACACTAAAATAACAACAAAATCAAGTAAAATAAAAAACAATCTTCAAGTAATTTGATTTATGGATTCAAACGGACTCATAGCATCCTCCGACCTGCATCTAGCAGGTCAAGCAAGTAAGTATATGTATAAACATATATACCCGTGTCAAGTGTAAGTATTTAAAACAACATATTAAACAGCATCCTTGTCTATTCCAGCAATAAGAAACAACAAGTCGAGTGGATAGACATTGGGGCTGATTCTGTAGTGCACAATTTCCAAACTAAACTAAAATTAGAGCATTACAAATATTGCTAACCCTTTCATAATACTACCTGCGGAAAGGGACATAACTAGATATAAAGCTGTCATTTTAGTTTAGTTTAGAGATTGTGTCATACAGAATTGGCCGCATTGATAAAGAGATTTCCGAGCTGAGCTTAAATGGCGCGAAAAAACGACTTTCATGTTCGCGCATATCAGGAGCCCTAGCACAAACAGTGCGACAACGCTTTCCCGCCGCTGTTTCATCAACAAAATTTTGTAAAAACTACGAAAGACATTTAAGACGGTAATTTTGGCTTGACCCACAGTAGGTAAGGGTGGGAAAGTGGCGAAAATGGTGAAATAACACAAAGGATTGTGAGAATTTATCAATTTAACTAACGTCTTTCAATTTTTGTAAAGGAAATCTGTAAGTATAAAAAAACCTCATTACCGCCCTGACGCAGTGGTGAGCGTTGTGGCCTTATAGCGGGAGGTCCCGAGTTCGATTTCCGGCAGAGACAATTTTTGAAATTCATAATTTTATAAGTTTCCTCTGGTATGGTCTAATGAAAGGTTTCGGCAGTGACTAGTTGCCACCCTAGGTACCGGCAAAGACCGGGCAAAGCGCACCGCATACGCGTTTCGCTTATAAGGTTCCTGCTATTTGTTTACCTCTTTTATACATACTTTAGCTCATCTGAGGAAAACTGGAGGTATTTCTACTTTCATCCAACTTTCCTTTGAGCATATTCAAAGCTCTTTTCTGTGTATGCGCGTTCCTTTTGTAAGATCAGAGTACCTACAGACAAAATTTTAATTAAGCAGACAGTAGATCTTAAATTCAGGAAAGCGAGGCTCTATCGTGAAGCACCTCTTGTGCTGAAGTGCAATACTGCTGTGAGATCTTCAATTAATTTTGCCTCTCAAATCCCTTTGTTTGCGAAGAATTCATTCGATTCAATAGGATTTTTCAAACTCAAAGTGATTTTCGCTTTAGTGCAAAATACGTTTATACATTTTAATATAATCACATTACTGTTTTCTTTGATGTGAAAAATTGTTGCTGCATATAAAAGCTATTATTACAATACTAGATGATGCCCGCGACTTCGTCCGCTTGGATTAATTTTTTTCGATTCCCACGGGATCTATTTAATTTTCCGGGATAAAAAATATGTCCTTCCCCGGGATACAAACTATCCCTATACCAAATTTCATCAAAATTAGTTGAACAGATGTGCCGGGAAAGCATAGCAAACAGACAGACAAACAGAAACACTTTCGCATTTATAATATTAGTATGGATATTTGAACAGTAGGTATTTGAATTGTATACAACTTCAACTTTTTATTAAAATAATTAGATTATTTCCATCGCTTTTATCATTTCGTACTTCTTAAAAATACATGAATATATGTGGCCACCACACACAATCTCTAAACTGAAATAGCAGCTGTAAAATCTAGTTCGGTCCCTTTCCACAGGGAGTATTAGAAAGGGTAAGCAATGTTATTAAAAACGGTAGTAAATATAAATGAATCTATGGTATTTAATGCTGTCATTTAATTTAGTTCATAGTCATGGTAAAAGTAAACTTGGTGAAAGCATTTTATATTTTCACTAGTTGATGCCCGCGACTTCGTTCACGTGGATTAAGTTTTTTTTATTCCCGCGGGAACTCTTTAATTTTCCGGGATGAAAAGTAGCCTATGTCACTCTCCAGGCCCTCAACTATACCCATGCCAAAAATCACTTCGATCTGTTGCTCCGTTGCGGCGTGATTGAAGGACAAACCAACAAACCAACAAACAAACACACTTTCGCATTTATAATATTAGTATGATGGTTTCAATATTTACGATATATTTTTCAGAAAATATGCCGAACCGGCATTTTACCGTATTTAACCTTCGTCATCATGGTAATGAGTTTACGTTAGAGAAAAATCCAATTAGCAAGATTTTTAGGAGCCTTAATGGATCATTAGTAAAATTAACATAAAATAAAGTATTTTAACATTTAACTACCATTAAGGAAATATTTTGTATATGTATTAGGTAATAATGATGTCCTCCCAACCGAATTTCGGCCACGGCGACTAATCTCTCTGGAGATTGGCCGCCGTGGCTGAAATTCGGTCGGGAGACATTACAAATATTGCTAACCCTTTCATAATACTCCCTACGGAAAGGGACAGAACTAGATTTAAAGCTGCCATTTTTAGTTTAGTTTAGAGATTGTGTTATACAGAATCAGCCCCATTATAGTGCACAAGTGTGTGCGCATACACAGGTGCACTCTCTGTTCCTTTACTCTCATAGCCCGATGGGACGAAAAATCCGACAAACTTAATTTTATCTCGCTGTGTCGTTGGGCAAGGTTCCAACTGAAAAGAGAATTGTAAATGGTGTCTGTCGTATTTGTCTTTTCAGCACTTTAACCAGGCTAGTCAAATAAATATTATAAATGCAAAAGTTTGGATGGATGTATGGATGTATGGATGTATGGATGTATGGATGTATGGATGTATATCGTGTGGATGTGTGGATGTTTGTTACTCAATCACGCCCCAACGGCTGAACGGATCTAGATGAAATTTGGCACAGAGATGGATTATAGTCTGGCATAACACAAAGGCTACTTTTTATCCTAAAATTAAGGAGTTCCCGCAGGAACCGAAAAACCTCGATCCACGCAGACGAAGTCGCGGGCGTCAGCTAGTAGATAATAAAATTTAGTAGGTACTTGCTATTCGGACTTTATAACTGTGTTAGTCGTCGTCAACCCATGGACGTCCACTGCTGGATATAGGTCTCCTGTAGGGTCCTCCACAAGCCACGGTCTCTGGATCCAGCGACTCCCTGCGACTCGCTTGATGTCGTCCGTCCACCGTGTGGGGTGTCTGCCGACGCTACGCCTTCCAGTGCGGGGTCGCCATTCCAGCACCTTGGGTCCCCAACGTCCATCGGTTCGCCGAACTATGTGCCCCGCCCATTGCCACTTCAGCTTCGCAACTCTTCGTGCTATATCGGTGATCTCTTCATTTCTGATTTGATCACGTAGGGACACTCCCATCATAGCCCTCTCCATCGCCCGCTGAGTTAGTATGTCAAAATATTTGTTTTCCGTTATCATCATCATTTCATCCAGGTTCAACCCACCGAGGAGTACGTCTCTGGTTCAACCATAGTCCACCACTTATTATCACAAAATTCAAAAAAAACAAAATTCAAATAGACTTTTTACAAGTGCAGAATAGTCGAATGAATCTACCACTGGTTCGGAATTCCATTTCTACCGAGAAGAACCAGCAAGAAACTCGGCGGTTGCTCTTTTGAAAAAGCACCTTTGGGAATTTATGAAACGCCATCGAGTAGGTTTCCTCACGGTATTTTCCTTTATCGTTAGTAAAGTTCGGAAGTAAAATTTTATTGTTACAGCACACTTCTCAGAAAAGTTCGCTGGCTATCACCGTTATATTCCGTACTTGACACAATATTAATATGGAACATTTACGGATTTATTTATGGACCCTCGATCGTCGTTGTCGCTTAAACCGATAGAAGTCCACTGCTAGACGAAGATCTTTTGCATGGGATCTCCATATAACCTGCAGGTACCTACTTATGCCGCTCGCTTCCAGCGGCTCCCACCAGCTAGGTACTCGTTTGAGATTGTCCGTCCACCTGACGCTGCGATTTTCGATTAAAGGCCGCCATTCAAGCACCTTAGGACTCCAATGCCTATTGGCTATTTGAACTATCTCCCCAGCATTTAACCACTTCAGCTTAACGACTCGTCGAACTTTGTCGGTTACTCTGGTTCTCCTGCAGAACTTCTCAAAATTCCCTTCCCTAAAATCATTCAGCAACTGATTAAACTGTTTACAAGTGCAAGTACAATCATAGAATCTTTTTAGCGCTACATAAGTTCCTTGTCCTACCTATTCCTTGAGCTGTACCCTAGGGGTGCACAAAGAAAGAATTTAGATATTTCTTATATAAAGAAAATACATAAATTTACGCGGCCGATGTGACAGCAATAGCTAGGTATAGCATGAATATTAAATTTAGATTAAAACATCAACAAAATAAACATCCTTTTCGTTGATGTAAATAATTTTAAAACTGTTTACAATGGCTGTTTACGTTCACAGAAATCGCTGGATGCGCCCGGCATCTCTATAGCAAATATTCAACATTTCCGGCAAGGGATATTCTGAATTCGAAGTTCAATTTGAAGTTAAAAACGTGGTACAGACGCGGATAAATATTTTTCCGAAAATACGTCTGTACGTTTGACCTTCCATCCCACTGGACTAAGGGAGTGTACCTGTATTTGCGCACATACTTGTGCACAATAATATTCTCTTTTTTTTAATCCACTACAAGTACCTAAGCCCTTGACTGCGATCTCATCTAATGGCGATGATGCAGTCTAAGATGGTAGTTGGCTAACCTGTTAGACTAGTTAGAGGAATGGCAGTTATATTAAACCCATACCCCTATTCGGTTTCTACACGGCATCGTACCGGAACGCTAAATAGCTTGGCGGCACGTCTTTGTCGGTAGGTAGGGTAACTAGCTACGGCCAAAACCTCCCACCGCCAGACCAGGGAAAATTCAGAAATTATAAATTCCCAAATTGACCCTGCCGGGGATCGAACCCGGGACCTCAGCGCTGAACACTGCGCCATGAAGGTCGTTATCTCCCGCGCAGATGGCTATAAATCTCTGTTAAGATTGGTCTCCGTGCCCGAAATTCGGTCAGGAGGACATTTATTAAATTTGATTGACCTATCATTTAAACTTGCTATGCTACCTACCGCATTACGACGCATTTGAGATGTGGTGTTGGCGAAGGATGCTCCGCATACCGTGGACCGCTAAAAGAACAAATGTCTCTATCCTGAAGCAACTTCGAATTAGCACAAGACTGTCGACCATTTGTTACCAAAAGATTCTGGGTTACTTTGGTCACATTGCCCGCCGCCAACTTAGTAACCTGGATAAGCTCATAGTTGTGGGAAGGGTGGAAGGCAAAAGACCGCGCGGCCGATCACCTAGCCGCTGGTCTGACCAGGTCAAGTCGCTCACGGGCCTCCCGCTTACTACTGCATTGCGGAAAGCCGAGAACAGGACGGAGTGGAAGGCTACCGTGTCGAGCGTCACGAGGTCACTTCAATGCGGACACGACCTTCAGAAATGAAGAATGCGACCGAGAAGAGAAGAAGAGCTACCTACCCGGGCACGTGTTTCTGTGGCTCAATTAGTGCGTTGAATCATGACATTTCATCAGTGGCACATGTTGTCCTACGAGAAATAAATAAATCATTTATCATTTGACTTTGAGTTTGTTTGTTTGCTACTTACACGGTCACGGTTCACGGTCCATCTTTTCAAAGGATTTTGATGAAATTTGGTACAGTCATAAGCTGTGTCCCTAACCCGGAATGTGTGTAACCCGGAGAATAAAAAAAACCGGCCAAGTGCGAGTCGGACTCGCGCACCGAGGGTTCCGTACAAACCTGTAGTATGTTTTAAATTATTAAAAAAAACTACTTACTATATCTCGTTCAAACTAATTTTCGGTGGAATTTTGCATAATAATGTACATCATATATTTTTTTTAGTTTTTATCATTCTCTTATTTTAGAAGTTACATGGGGGGGGACACACATTTTACCACTTTGGAAGTGTCTCTCGGGCAAACTATTCAGTTTAGAAAAAAATGATATTAGAAACCTCAATATCATTTTTGAAGACCTATCCATAGATACCCCACACGTATGGGTTTGATGAAAAAAAATTTTTTGATTTTCAGTTCCAAGTATGGGGACCCCCAAAATTTATTGTTTTTTTCTAGTTTTGTGTAAAAATCTTAATGCGGTTCACAGAATACATCTACTTACCAAGTTTCAACAGTATAGTTCTTATAGTTTCGGAAAAAAGTGGCTGTGACATACGGACGGACACACAGACAGACAGACAGACAGACGAATCTATAAGGGTTCCGTTTTTGCCAAATTTGGCTACGGAACCCTAAAAACACGCGTTTGAAGTCGCTGGCATCATATTATAGGATACTTGAGAATGAAATCCATACTTCCACATACTAATAAGTATTATAGGTATAAATGCGAAAGTGTGTCTGTCTGCTTTACGGGCCTTATCAACCGATTATGATTATATTTGATAGATATAGTGATAGATTGCATCCCGGGGAAAGACATAGACTACTTTTAACCCGGAAAATTAAGAATTTCCCGCGGGAATTAAGAAACTGAATTCACGCAGACGAAGTCGCGGGCATCAACTAGTCAAGTTAGTAATAAATAAATAAATATACCTAATATAATAGCGGCTGTTGTTGAAAAGCAGGAAGAATAGTATATATTTTTAAATTTTATGCTAAGTACCAATTAAATTAAACAAATTAATATTAAATGAATCTTCACGCATAAATGCAATAGAAATACTAGTAATAAAAAATTTATTAACTTGTTTTTTGTTCATACGAACCCACTCATCTGATTTTAATAATGCGGAAGAGTAAAATTTTATGGCTGCGTTGACATTCAAAAAAACGACATATTATTTGTAAAAATGGGTTATTTTCACCTAAACATGATAATAATTATAATTTTAATGACAATTATCTATATTAGAACAATAATTAAAATATAGAGTTCTCATAGAGATTCTCCGGGATATGATAGTTTTTTTATCCACTACATTCTACAAGTTAGCCCTTGACTGCGATCTCACCTGATGGTAAGTGATGATGTATGTAGTCTAAGATGGTCGCGGGCTAACCTGTTATATGCATGGCATAGTGCATGGCAATTATATTAAACCCATACCTCCTCCATTCGGTTACATGGCATCGTACTGGAACCTACTATTACCTTCTGTGCCGGAACGCTAAATCGCTTAGCGCTACGTCTTTGCCGGTAGGGTGATAACTAGCCACGGCCGAAGCCTCCCACCAGACCAGACCAAAGAAAATTCAGAAATTATAAATTCCCAAATTGACTCTGCCGGGAATCGAACCCGAGACGTTAAGACAACAGCGCTCAACACTGCACCAGGAAGGTCGTAAATTCTAGTTCTCATAGAGATTCTCCGGGATATGATGGAGATATAGGGGATGGATTTTTTCCTATAATATGTGAAATCTGAAGAGATGTTAACCATTTAATTACAATTTTTTTAGGTTGGTTTCATATTTTAGTGAAGATCTGATTTTAATAGATTCTTCAATATTAGTTAGTACTAACAGTTTTTATGTCGGTAGATTAAATGATAATGATAGACTTCTCAGTAAGTTTACCGAGTAATTATTGAAAATTCATATATTATCTTCTTCTTCTTCGTGATACTTCACTTAAAAAGCGGGATTTTCTTAGCTTAATAACGCGGTAACCACAGTAGTAAATAGGAATTGAATCAATAAAACTCTTGTCTAAACTAAAACAATATAATAACTTTACAACGCTTATTCATGTAATAACTTGGTAATAAACATTTTATAAAGTATATAACAATGAGTATACATAAGGGCCAATGTACACTGAGTGCTGAAAAATACATCACGCAGCAAAACTGCACCTTGTAAGTAATCAATATCCGTTACGATATGATTTTAGTTTTTTATCCAGCATAATTTTCATTACTCTGTGTCCATGGATCTCACTTATTCATTATTATAAAATTAGCCCCTTAACTAAATGGGCACCTTCAGGCCGGAAGCCGCGTTCATCAGCGGTGTAATCTACTCTGTACTGAATACCATCGGGACCGACGTACTCATAGAATCCCCTGGCTCTCATACCTTCGCTTTCATTGTCGATCTTCTCGATCCTACCGGCTTCTTCAGCGAGGATTTTGTTCTCAGTTTCATAGATGTAGTGGTAGCCATCAGGTTGTTGTTCCTTTTCGAAACGGATGATACCGTATTTGTAGTCGTAGGTATTCGCTTTGGGATCTGGGTAGTACACGGGTGTTGGCTTGATGTAAATTGGGGTAGAGCTGACGTATTGGGGAGTGGAAACGATGATGACGGGCCTGTCTGTAGTGACGGGTGCCGCTGTAGTGACGGGTGCAGCTGTAGTGACGGGAGCTGCAGTAATGACGATTTCGGGAGTAGTGACAGGTGCTGCGGTCGTGACAGGTGCTGCGGTGACAACCGGTTCGTTGGTGGCTGGCTCGAATGTGGTTACTGGTACGCTGAACAGATTTTTTAAATTTTAATAAACAGAAAGCAGCTGCTATTCAGAGTTAGGTATACCACCACTACAGCCCGTTCACGTCCCACTGCTGGGCACAGCCCGGCCGCCCGCACAGGCCTCCAATCTCATAGGAGAGAGAGAATTAGAGCTTAGGCCCACCACGCTGCTTCATGAGGGTTGGCTGGCTTTAACGACTATTATCATGTTAGTGATAATTACCGGGACCGACGGCTTAACGTGCTCTCCGAGGCACGGGGGTGCTACACCACTAACCTAACTCCGGGCTAGTACTGAGAATTTAGATCAGAAAAACCTAATACTTAATTATTGCCCAAACCGGGACTCGAACCCAAACTTGACCAGCGAGGCTGTTTATAAAGTATATATAGTAACTCTGAATACCCTGCTTTCTTATATTACAATACACACACCATAATATTTATTTGACCGCATTTATAATATTTATTTGATATTTGACTAGTTGATGCCCGCGACTTCGTCCGCGTGCATTAAGTTTTTTCAATTCCCGCGGGAACTCCTTAATTTACCGGGATAATCAGTAGTCTATGTCCTTTCCCGGGATACAAACTATCGCTGTACAAAATTTCATCAAAATCGGTTGAACAGGTGGGCCGTGAAAGCGTAGCAGACAGACTGACCGACGGACAGACAGACACTTTCACATTTATAATATTAGTATGGATCTTGCTTTCTCCTGTCCGATCAGTAGTGTGTTGACGCCCTAACGTATGATTATACTTCGCAGTACATACCTGGGTTCCCTCTCGCCGATGTAGCCGCTGCCGGGGCCTCCTGGGCCTCCGGGACCTCCCTTGTCGGAGGATCCGGTGTAGAAACCACCAGCACCACCGCGGTCGCCGCGGTCACCGCTGAGGAAATATATACAAGCTATAAGCATTTCTCATCTTCGTCGTCGTCGTCGTCTCAACCTATAGACGTCCACTGCTGGACGAAGGTCTCCTGCATGGATCGCCACAGAGCACGGTCTTGTGCCGCTTGTTTCCAGCGGCTCCCAGCTACACGCTTGAGATCGTCAGTCCACCTAGTGGGGGGTCGTCTTTCTCTTCTTAAATTTCTTAAATTCCTTGCTTAGTTATAGAACCCACATTAAAGAGAGACGCAATGGTAAACGTGAGAAAACCTGCATCCCTTAAGTTCTCCAAAATGATGTCAAAGGTGTGTTAAGACTGCCAATTCGCACTTGGCCAGCTTGGTGTACTATGGCCTAGCCCCTTCTCATTCTTAGAGGGAGACTGTTCAGCAGAGAGCCTGTTGATGGTGATGGTGTGGTGGCACAATCGTTAACGCCATGTACCTATAAATCCTATAAATCTCTACCTATAAAAAAAAACAATAAATGAAATAAAAATAAATGATATAAATTTACATACGCAAGGCAAGCAAAAGTAAAACGCATATATAATACCTATTGAAATCTCCTATCACAACGTAAAGAATTTTGTAGTTAAATGGCATAAAAACCTGGAAATTAGTCGAAAGTTGAGAAAGCTGGAGATAGAAAAAATACCCAACCACCCGAGTTTATTGATTGCTTAAAAATTCAAACTTACTCGTAAAGTCCAGAGCCGTCAGGGTTCCAACGTCCAGATTTGTCGTATTTGCCAGGATCGTATTTACCGGGGTCGTATTTGCCCGCGTTGTAGCGACCAGCATCGTACTTGGCGGGGTCGTATTTACCAGGGTCGTAGCGACCCGAGTTGTCAACGTTCGGCCTGGCGGTGACTCTGCCGGTAATGAACCGATAAGGGTCGTATCTGAGCGTCGTAGGCCTTAGCGTTGTAGGATTTGAGAAAAAGAAGGAAAGGGGGGTTGGCTGCCTGAAACAAAAAATGTATTTTAACGCTAAATGAATCATCTCATGACCGAATATGTGACCGATACCGTATAAGGTCGCTCAATATTATGATATACTAGCTGATGCCCGCGACTTCGTCCGCGTGGATTGAGGTTTTTCGGTTCCCGCGGGAACTCTTTAATTTTCCGGGATAAAAAGTAGCCTATGTGCTATTCCAGACTATAATCTATCTCTGTGCCAAATTTCATCCAGATCCGTTCAGCCGTTGGAGCGTGATTGAGTAACAAACATCCATACATCCATCCAAACTTTCGCATTTATAATATTTATATTTGATATTTGATGAATATTATTATGTGTATTAAAATTAAAAAAAGCATCCCCCATCCCCCCAAATGACTTGTAGGTAGTTAAAAGTTAGACGAGCTAGACGAAGTTGGAGGTACTGGATTCCATTCGGTGACTTAGGAAACCTGAGCGAATCTAAAAGTTCAAAAATAATTATAATGAATAATAATAATGTCCTCCCGATCGAATTTCGACCACGGCGGCTAATCTCCACTAGTACTGAGAATTTCTTGTCAGAAAAACCCAAAACTCGTTATGGCCCGACCCGGGACTCGAACCCGGGACCTCGTCGGCCGCAGTCGAACATGCTAACCACTAGACCAACGAGGCAGTCAAAAATAAAATATGTAAGTGAAATACTAACGGCTCTTCATCGGCGGCGAAAGCAAACGCTGCTAGGGCAGCGACCTGAAACAATACAAAGTTAAGGTCCCACAAACTTATCTGACACGGTGACAGCGTCGCTGTTAACGTGTTTAGTGCTGCTAAAATTGTTTTTTTATCCACTACAAGTTAGCCCTTGACTGCGATCTCACCTGACGGTAAGTGATGATGCAGTCTAAGATGGTAGCTGGCTAACCTGTTAGGGGCATGGCAGTTATATTAAGCCCATACCCCTTTCGGTTTCTACATCGTACCGGAACGCTAAATCGCTTGGCGGCACGACTTTGCCGGTAGGGTGGTAACATAGCCACGGCCGAAGCCTCCCACCAGGCCAACCAGAGAAAATTCAGAAATTATAAATTCCCAAATTAACCTTGCCGGGGATCGAACCCGGGACCGACAACAGCAGTCAACACTGCGCCACGGAGGTCGTCACTATAATATAAAACAAAAACTCAACGATGGTAAGAGACCTGACGGTATGACTTGTTCCGTGAAAGCAAGGAAGGTCGCTTGTTTAGGATGCCACATGTGTGGATATGCTTGCGTTGTCCCACTTGCAGGCGACCTCCATGATAGCGGGGCGACGGCCACTAATGCAGAAAGAGCCAAGAGGCGCAAGTATGAAATTATAGAAAATAATTTCATTTTTGAGCCTTATGGTGTTGAAACCCTGGGCTCGTGGGGCGAAGATGCTAGATCATTTTTTAAGGATCTATCTTCTCGTCTCACAGAGTCCACAGGTGACCGGAGGGCTGGAAGTTACCTCGGCCAACATAATATTATAAGTTTGGCTATTCAGCGGGGTAACGCAGCCATCGTTTCGGCACATTGCCTCATTGCAGCGGCATAGATTATATTTTTAATGTTTAGATTTAATTTCGATTTTAATGTATCTTGTAAAAGTTTATTTAACGTAAAAATTAAAAGTGTCCCAATTAAAAAATTCAATCAGCCGTATGAGAAAAAGTCCTTTCAAAATAAAAGCCAAAGCGCAAAAACAAAAAAAAACTCAACAGGCATAATTTTGAAAAAGATAAGTTGCCAGAACTTATTGGAACTAGTAAGTAAGTAATTTCTAGCAAGAAATTGGTGGGAAAAACGTTTTATTTTAAATTAACGCGTTGTGATTGGATCACCGGCTATAAAAATAGCGGCTATATAAATTATCCCGCGATTTGTGACATTTTGGAGTTTTTATAATATCCATGTCTAACACCTCATAAATCACAATTCTAATATTATTTATTCATTAAATGGATAATTTAGCGACCATGAGTTCACCATAAAAGTAGCGAGCAACCGGAAGTTTTAATGTGGTTTTAGTTGTAAGAAAAATGCACTTTTTGAAAAAAAAATTATAAACACTTCCTAATTTGTGCTAACCATATTATGGGCATAATTTAATATTATTTAATTTTATGATATTTGTATGTGGGCTTATATAATATTTAAACTTCGGTAACTTTAAAAACTTCACTGGCTAACACTTTTTATTACATAATTTTAATTAAACTATGTAGTATAAAAATATATATATTTATTAATACATACCAGGAGCACAGACCGCATAGTGTATGTATTATTAAGCTAATACTAAATTAATGACAATGTTTCAAGACGAGCACCTATATATACCATTCTCATCTTTACCTTTATTATGTATCGCCAGTTGCTCCCATTTTTAATACAGATCACATTATAAATTAGAGGTCAGAGCTTCTCAAATGTCGCTGAGCTTAATAAGCATTTAAATTACATACGAACGTATGTGTTACCTTTTCAAAACCTATTTTATTAAGCTATTAGTATTTAAGTTTATTATTATTTTTACACCACCTCCCTTTATCATCTTCTTCATTTTCGCACTAAGGTTGTCTGGAAGAGATCGCTATTTAGCGATAAAACCGCCTTATTGTACCTACTGATTGTTGTTTTCTTGTTTGTAGCATATTTCTTTGTATATTTGTGGTGTACAATAATGTATATACATACATACATACATATTTTAACGAAATTTGGTAAGTATAGCTTGCATCCCGACGACGATGTCACGGTTTTCAACTACGTAGTAACAATTGTGTTAAAAACTAGCTGATGCCCACGACTTCATCCATGTGGAATAAGTTTTTTGATTTCCACGGGAACTCCTTAATTTTCAGGAATTATATGTAGTCTATGTCACTTTCCCCCAAATATACCCATACAAAAAATCTCATCGATCTAGTGCTCAGTTACGGCGTGACTAAAGGACAAAGCCAACTAATTATAATCTATACTCTTAACTAATTATAAATGCGAAAGTTTGGATGGATGGATGGATGTTTGTTACTCAATCACGCCAGAACGGCTGAACGGATCTGAATGAAATTTGGCACAGAGATTATAGTCTGGAATAGCACATAGGCTACTTTTCATCCCGGAAAATTAAAGAGTTCCTGCGGGAACCGAAAAACCTCAATCCACGCGGACGAAGTCGTGGGCATCAGCTAGTATTAATATAAGTATGATAATACTCTGATACCAGCTGTGATACATTAGATTTCATGTTTCTATGTGACAGTTGCATGATTTAAATGTATAGGTACGAACGTACAAAATATATATATATTTTTTCTATATTGTTATACGAATAAATAAATAAGGGTTCACATAGTAAAAAAACTAAAATGTAACTAAACGTAAGTACATATTTATTTTGTATTAATATCTAGCGAAATATCCACGAATCAAATTTAAAATTCGGATTTTAGAGTAAGCTGTGTCAAAATATCACGTGTACGTTTAAAATATTTCTGCAAAATCGCATGCTGGTAAGTCGTTATTTCCGCAGAACTTCCTCTTTCCTTTCAGCGAAAGCTTTTAAGATTTGAACAACATTTTATAAACCTCGAGATACCTTGAATTTTATCAGGCATTTACACTAGGCCGGCCATGAACGGACAGCTTGAAGCAGTCAGGATGGACTGCTTCAAGCTGCGACTGCTTATTGAACTACAGTCTTCTACGTACACACATACACACGAGCAGTGGCGACTGCTTCGGGCGGTTGGCAGCTGTTATCAATGGTAGCTTCAAGCTGTTGACTTTAACTGCAAGAGCGGTCCGTGTATGTTGATCACTGGCTAACTGCTCGAGCAGTCCGTGTATGGCAGGCCTAATATTTGGGTCTTGTATCAGCTAATAGTGTTTTAATTTTATTTGTAAGATGTTCTTATTCCTAAATCTTAAATTGACATACAACGAAACACTATCCCAGAAAGCAATGCCAAATTCTATTTTAGTTTGTTTGACTTAAGCTTTTAGTGTAGGTAAACTAAGGAATTAAGGATACACGCGAAACGGATTTCTGTTAAAAATCTGTAGCCAGTTTTCATTATTGAATCATCAGTTTTTATTTTCTTCATAATAAGCATTGAGAATTAAAGGACACTGGTTGTTGATTTTTTGACTGCCTCGTTGGTCTAGTGGTTATCATGTTCGACTGGGGCTGGCGAGGTCCCGGGTTCGAGTCCCGGGTCGGGCCATAATTAAGCGTTGGGTTTTTCTGATTAGAAATTCTCAGTACTAGCCCGGAGTTAGGAAGTTGGCGGTGTTTCACCCCGTGCCTCGGAGAGCACGTTAAGCCGTCGGTCCCAGTTATTATCATTAATATGATAATAGTCGTTAAAACTCGCCAACCCGCATTAGAGCAGCGTGGTGGGTCTAAGCTCTAATTCCCTCTCTCCTATGAGAGTGGAGGCCTGTGCCCAGCACTGGGACGTTAATGCGCTTTTTTTTCCTGACTCCATCAGGATTAACAGCATTGGGATCCTCGGTGTTAGTATATTGAACGAAGTCCAGTTCCGCAAACATCTGGAAGGCAAAGCCAAACTAGCCTCCAAAAAACTCGGGGTACTCAACAGAGCGAAAAGATACTTTGCGCCTAAGCACAGGCTTCTGCTGTACAAAGCGCAAGTTCGGCCCCACATGGAGTACTGCTCTCACCTCTGGGCCGGAGCACCCTAGTACCAGCTCCTTCCATTTGACCGGATACAAAAGCGGGCAGTTCGACTCGTGGACAATCCCAAAATTACTTGCACGCTGGAGTCCCTAGAGCACCGAAGAGACGTTAGTTATCTTTGTGTGTTCTATCGTCTCTACAATGGGGAGTGCTCTGAGGAGTTATTTAATCTAATACCACCTTCCGTGTTCTCCAGTTGCACTCTTCGTCGCAGAAACAAATTTCATCCTCACCACCTGGATGCCTGGTCTTCTTCCACCTCCCGTTATTCCAGGTCATTTCTGCCACGTGCCTGCAAATTGTGGAACCAGCTTCCATCTTCTGTGTTCCCTCATGATTATAATATGGGGCTCTTCAAAGGGCGGATAAACAAATCTCTCAAAAGCCAGCAACGCATTGGCGGTTCCTCTGGTGCTGCAAATGTTCATGGGCGGCGGTAATCACTTACCATCAGGTGACCCGCCTGCTCGTTTGCTCGCTATATATATAAATGTTTATAAAGGTGAAGTTTAGCCTGTAAAACGTTATAGCCCTAAGTAAAACTGTATTCTCTGAATGCCCATATGTACTTTTTTATGTTGTAAAATATATAAATAATAATAATAATAATACATATATAAAAAAAATATGTTTAACTAGCTGATTCCCGCGACTTCGACCGCGTCGAATAAGTTTTATTCATTCCCACGGGAACGGTAATTTTCCGGGATAAAAAGTAGCTCTCCAGGTCTTCAATTATACTTACCCATGCAAAAAATCACGTCGATCCTGCTTTTTTACGGCGCGGCGTCATTGAAGGACAAACCAACAAACAATAACACACTTTCGCATTTATAACATTAGTATGAGTTTATGATCATCTATTATTCGCTGCAATAAAAAAGTGTAGGTATAGGTACCTACTCTATGCATCTAAACTATTATAGGTACCTACCTACGCAAGCAGTTTTTTTTATCTAGTTTTTAAAGGGCTTTTATAGGTGACCTACGAGGGGAGGTCCAAAAGTTCGTGGAATGAAAGGGTTCTAAATAAAACGGAACAACAAATCTATTTTTCCTTTTCAATATAATTACTCTGTGACACTATACTTACGCTTACTTCAAACGCTAAAATTTTCCAAATTTATCATCAATTATTTAAAGTTTTATATAATAATCATAAAATATATTTTGTCTCAATTCAAAGATAAATTATATCATACAAAGTTTTCACCCTCATTGCAAACTTTGAGAAACTAAAATATACTAGGAAAATAACTAATAATGCACCGACCGGATAGATTGATGATTTAAATATTCTTTATTAGCCTTATATAAGCAAGGACAATAATTTAAATTCTCGAAATATTAAAACATGTTAAATAAACCAAATTACGTTCATTTTATATCGAATTGATCTATATTTTAGGATAATTTTTATTTTAATTAATTAAAATAACGCCAATATTTATAAAGCGGTGTCTTTTAACCGTTTTTCTCTGTAGTTTATTATTTTATACCTATACGGAATAGCGCATGTAAGTGTATGCACAGGCAGTTAGTGCATTAACTTTTCCCTAACATTTGTTTGGTCGGAAGTCAGATGGGACAGCAATCCAACACTTCCGGAGAAAGATCAACAAGCAGAATGATCGGTAAGTATATCTAGTATAGGAATACTGTAAACATTTATAATTCCTGAATTCGTTAATATTGTAAATATTTACATTATAGTCGTTACATAAATTTTTTAATATAAATCTGAGCAGATGGTCGACATCGAAGGTCAGGGCTTGTATGATAGGTACAATTTGTCTGCATTAAAAACGAATAAACATAATATCAACGTACGACTTAAGACGTAACGCGGGTTGCAGCCTGCAAGAAATTTAAGGAATAGGTAGGTATTTGACAACGTCGCGCTACTCTCGAAGAAGACTGCAGAATGGTGACCTATCATTTCATGAAACAGAAATGACAAATTTTCATTTCACAACCAACGTTTGGCAAAATTATAAATCAAAAATTCAGATTTATAAAAACAACTGGTTCTATAAATGATTTGTTTGACCATTTTTTTCCCTTACAAATTTTAATTTCACAAAACATTATTTGTCAAACAAATCATTTATTATTCACATTAATTATTCTATTTAAAAAACGCCTAACTATCATAAAAACATTTGATAAACTTACTATATCTGTCAAAATGGTAGGTTAGGTTTGGGTTAGACATAAATATTAAGGTAAATACTTAGTCAATTTTATAATTTTTATTACAGTGCTTCACACACGAGGAAAGTTTCTAAACTTACTTAAATATACATATCAAAAACATAATAATACATACATAAATATTTCGGAACCGGCAGGATTTGAACCTGCGTCTCTCTGGGAATCGCGCCCTGAGCGCCTTGACCTCTCGGCCACGGTTCACTTACCTGCCAGTGACGAAATTTGAGATATGCATCTTTAATCCAGTCTTTTTACGCGACTGTTTATGCCATCCAGTAGCGATATATTAAAGTATCGAAACTACTTTCAAATGCCCATATTCGATGGAACTCTTTGAACTAGGAATGACACATTTTGCGTTTTACTAATTTTAAAAATAATTTTTATTACAGTGCTTCACACACGAGGAAAGTTTCTAAACTTAAAATTCCGAAATTTTTGATATGTAAGTATATTTAAGTAAGTTTAGTAAATATACCTATTTATTTATTTTTTGTTTTATCTACTACAAGTTAGCCCTTGATGGCGATCTCACCTGATGGTAAGTGATGATGCAGTCTAAGTCTAAGTCTACCTAACATAAGTTAAAACAAATCACGAAGAAGACTGCAGAATAACACCCGATAGTGACCAACTGCAGTTTGGACTTTATTATACCAATAATATAATTATACCAATAATAACAGACGAAACCCATTAAAAAAAAAAGATACTGTGCTGAATTGAGAACCTCCTTCTTTTTTGGAAGTCTGTTAGAAATGAATGGATTTAAAAAAAAAACAAGAAATTTTAAGAAGGACTTTTGATATGTCAGTATGTTTTTCTTTTTATAATTAGGTATATTCGGCAAATTTCTTAGCGGGTTGTCTGTTAATGGCCATTTTTGCAGTTTTTGATGGTCCCTTGTTCTTATAATCGTTAACTTATTGAATAAAAGCCTAACATGATGAAAATATTTCTCTATTATTAGTTATTAACTGAGAAAATAGAAGAATACGATTGTTTGTTGGAAGAATTGTCCGCCCGCGTTTCCTCTTAAACCGAGGAAGAAGACCTGTAGGTATAGAAACTTGAGGTTTTCACGATAACTGCTATACCAATATAAAAAGATTTTCTAAAAATTACCAATGCCATAATCATTGGTCAATTATAAGAAATTCTCAGTACTAGACCGGAGTTAGGAATATGGCGGTGCTTCACCCCCGTGCCTCAGAGAGCACGTAAAGCCATCGGTTGAGCGTGATCTCTCTCCGGTCGTGTCAGATTTTCCATCACATCGGATTTTAATAGTAAAAGAACAGAGAGTGCACTGTTTTCGCTGTGTAAAAATTGGGTATTTGACTACTATTCAAATAAATTATTTTTTAGTGATTATTAAATAGAGGATATCCCAAAAGCCGTAATGTGCACGTCCCCAGATAGTTTTATGTAAGGACGGATTTGCAAAACAAATAGGTATAAAATCGCACTACTACATTCGCATCGTTCACGCGCACACACATGTAATACAAGCTGCGTGAATCAACTTATTTCGCCTACTTCGATATATAGACTAAGAGATAACTGCACTTTTGGTAACTATCGCCAGAAAGGCTCATTCAGTGTTAGGTTGATGTAGGGCTCCCCACTGATCACAAAAGTTACAGTCTGTCCGCATGTGGATGGGCCTTTCGCTAGATATGGGCCCTCAAAGACGGTTTATTGTTACCAAAAATGAACGATAACTAGCAAATAGTGGTGGGTCGTTGTCGTATTTTTGACGGACGAAACGCAACCGTTATCCCGACGACGAAAACGGTTGCAGAAAACGGTCGTCGTTGCAACTGGTTTGAAGATAAGATGGTGGTAAGATTTACGCGTGTAAGCAAAATATGCGAAAAAATACGCGCGATGTTTATTTTATTTTTTATATTATTTGTACTATTTTTAATACTTTTCTTTCCAAAATTTTGAGGTGAACATATCTCATAACAGATGGTATTTTTTAAAGACAAAAAATCGGTATACATACAGCTAAAAATGTACCGAAAGTCGCGATGTTTTGTGTCAAGAGGTGTCGGAAAATCATTTTTATAGTAGGTTTAAATAAAGATTTTTAACAATGTCATTTCCAAAAATTGGAGATAAAGGATCAATCTATGTGTAGTAATTTTTAGTTCCATTTTATTTTGTCCGACTTAGTCACAAAATGTACCGACAGTTCTAATATATTTTAACGGATTTGCGGAAATACGCGTGCTTCGAACTTTGATGACGTCACATTTTAGAATTTCATATAAATACTTAGGACGCGTTTTGACGTTTGGAAAAAAGTTGCTGATTTGACTATTTGTCAAATACCCAATTGTGTAGGTTCACCTACAAACCCGGATTTTTAATTTACGGTACTTAATTGAAACATCCGGTCTCTTAATTTTATTTAAGCTCTATTGAAATATTTGACATTTTCTTCCGATAACGTATTCAAGCCACACAAATAAAATTGACCTTTTAAACTTGCTTGACTACGCAAATAGTAATCAAGTTTTCAAGTGATCATCATTTCAACCATTGCCGGCTCACTACTGAGCACGAGATTCCTCTCTCTGAATGAGGAAGGTTTGGCAATAGTCCACCAAGCTGGAGAAGTTCGGCTTGGCAGACTTCACACACCTTTAAGAACATTATAGGGAACTCTCAGGCATGAAACTTTCCTCGCGAGGTTTTTCTTCACCGGTAAAACATGTCATACCTATTTTATCTACTTATATACTACTAATCAAATAAATATTATAAATGCGAAAGTTTGGATGGATGTATGGATGTATTTGTTACTCAATCACGCTCCAACGGCTGAACGGATCTGGATGAAATTTGGCACAGAGATAGATTATAGTCTGGAATAGCACATAGGCTACTGGCATCACCTAGTTTATATATAAACTAGCTGATGCCCGCGACTTCGTCCGCGTGGATCGAGGTTTTTCGGTTTTTTATCCCGGAAAATTAAAGAGTTCCCGCGGGAACCGAAAAACCTCAACACACGCGGACGAAGTCGCGGGCATCAGCTAGTATTACATAAAAATGCGAAAGTTTAGTTGGATGGATGGGTGTTTGTTACTCAATCACGCCAGAACGGCTGAACGGATCCGGATGAAATTTGGCACAGAGATGGATTATAGTCTGGAATAACACATAGGCTACTATTAATTATCACCGAAAATTAAAAAGCTCCCGCGGGAACCGAAGAACCTCTGTGAAAAAACTAGAAGTTTAATTAATTTAGTTTTTTCACTGTCATGGACTTCCGCAACGTAACGCCTGCTTCTATCCAATATTCGAAAAACTTCAATCCACGTGGACGAAGTAGTGGGCATCAGCCAGTTTCTTATAAAACGCACATAACTCCAAAAAGTTAGAGGTATGTGCCCGGGGACCGAACCCCCGACCCTCCGAAAGGAGGGCAAGTGCCTAAACCACTAGGTATCACCGCTTTTCAAGTGATAATATTTCAAGTTTTCGAGAAGTTTAGTTCCTGCACCTAAGCTTCAAATCATAAAGTCATTTAAGTCAGCTCTTAAGGACACTACGAGTGATTAATTGAATAAGGTAAATAATTAAGTGCAAGTGACGGCTGACATTATTAATCATTATTTACATACATTAGCATGCGGAGGCGATTGGAGCGCAATAAATAATTATTTATATTGAATATTCGCTTAAAATATATTAATCTCTATTTTAAACAAAAATCATTAATTAAGTATTGCCGTGCGTTACTAGTCCCGCAAAGACTCTAAAATGAATGGATCTATTTTGATGTTTTTTTTTGTGTGTATTTGAGGAAGTCTCAGGATGGTTTAGATTCACGATTGAACCTGTTAGGTGGCGCTGCAATCGGGTTCTAGGCTCAAGGCAAGGCAACGTCTGCCGGGCCCTAGTAGACTAGTAGGTACCCAATAATATAACTGAATGTAGCAAAAAAAGGAGTGCAAGATAGGTTCATCTAGGCCTCTTTTATCCCAGGAAAATAATGGGTTAGTTTAGTACATAATTACGTTAAAAAAAACTGAATCTATATATCAGGGCGCGGTCTTGATATTATTTAAAATTTAGATTGAGCCGACCAGACCATTCATCTTCCTTAGTGACTTTGTGACATTTTAAGACTAAAGTGCAAGTATATTAACAGGGTCAAGCTACATTTTTCCTTAGAATAGGTAATAAAACAAATTGACCCGGATGTAACTAGGTACTTATATGATATATCACTCACTGTCAACATACTTCAGGTAGTTCTCACGTTTCCGCAAGATTTCATTTTATTTTAAATTGGTGGCTTGTGCAGTTTTATAGTACAAATACCTGAATAGTGCATCATAAATAAAAAATCTAATTAATTGTTAGTAAGTAGGTAGGTACCTAATGTTACCGTCAAAATTCTTATGCGGTTAGTGCCCGTTTTCACCAACACAACAATGCCTAAATAGAGAACACCTAAGTAAGCTTTTAGGGAACATCTGTTACCATAAAGGTAGCAATAATATTATAAGTCAATAACAGTGATAGTAATAATTATTGTATGTGAAAACTGACCTAAGACTAACAGGTGACTGTTAGTCTTAAGTGTTCCCTAAGGTATTGTTAGTGAAATAGAAATACTTATAACTGCTTTATATAAAAAACCGGCCAAGTGCGAGTCGGACTCGCGCACCGAGGGTTCCGTACAAACCTGTAGTAAGTTTTACGATTTATGACGTATTAAAAATAAAAATTACGTTTGTTGTATGGGAGCCCCTCTTTAATATTTACTTTATTGATATTTAATTATTTATTTTGAGGTAATATACAAGTTAATATTCTGTGAAAATTTGAACCGTCTACCTGTTACCGTTTTTAATATTGAGCAAAAAAATACGAAAAAAACACGTTTATTGTATGGGGACCCCCCTTAATATATATATTTTTTTAATTTTTAGTAATTTGTTGTTATAGCGGCAACGGAAATACATCATTTGTGAAAATTTCAGCTTTCTAGCTATCACGGTTTATGAGATACAGCTGGAGACAGACAGACAGACAGACAGCGGAGTCTTAGTAATAGGGTCCCGTTTTTACCCTTTGGGTACGGAACCCTAAAAACAGCCAAAGTTCCGATGATCGAGATTTTTTAAAAGTAGCAAATTTATAATATATAAATATTATACCAAATTTAAATATTATACCAAATTTCATTTTGTGTACCTAAATTGAATAACTAAAAATCATAATGATATGCCTTAAAAGTAGCTGGCTGAAATTCCGTTCATCTATACATATAAAATTCAAAGTCCTGACTGACTTATATATCAACGCACAGCCTAAACCGCTGGGGCTAGAAACTTGAAATTTTGACAGTAGGTTCCTTTTGTAACGTAGGCGCTTACTAAGAAAGGATTTTGCAAAATTCCACCCCTAAAATGGTGAAATAGGGGGTTAAAGTTTGTATGAAAGTCCGTCATTTCTCAAGTTATATCCATGAAACTTGGTATATAATCTACCGGTAAAAAATTAAGAAATATGTATTTCACAGTTTCTGAAAATTCGATCCCCAAGGACGTTATATAGAGAGTTTGTCCTTCAATCACGCCGCAACAGAGCAACGGGTCAACGTGATTTTTTGCATGAATATAGTTGAGGAGAGAGTGACATAGGCTACCGGAATTATACCGGAAAATTAAGGAGCCCCTGTGGGGAAAAAAACTTAAACCACGCGGATGAAGTCGCGGGCATCAGCTAGTATTAAATATACCTAACTCAAGCTTTTGGCTTGCCCTCGTACTTCACGCAGTCTTGTCTGTCCTACCCAGTGTGAGATCTATAGAGCGAACTTTGACTTTGCTAAGACTTTTTTTTTTTTGACTGCGATCTCACCCTTGACTGCGATCTCACCCGATGGTAAGTGATGATACAGTCTAAGACGGTAGCGGGCTAACCTGTTAGGGGCATGGCAGTTATATTAAACCCATACCCCTATTCGGTTTCTACACGGCATCGTACCGGAACGCTAAATCGCTTGGCGGCACGTCTTTACCGGTAGGGTGGTAACTAGCCACGGCCGAAGCCTCCCACCAGGCAAACACTTACCACCACACACACACACACACACAGACACTTACACCACAGACTTAAGACATGGTTAAAACGAGACAGATTTATGTTATTCACATAAGTTCATCTCGTTTTAACTCTAAGCAAAGTCTGAGCCAAGTCAAAGTACGCTCTATACTATAGATCTCAGCATTAGAGTGATTTAATAAAGCACGAAGCCAATCAAAACACTCTCGGGGTAGGACAGATAAGACCTAGCCGGTTTATAGATTAAGGGGCTCAGATTGAAGACCATTTTCAGTTTTGACTGATATTTTCAGTCACAATTACCAACTCTTGTACAATTTTTTTTTATACCTAACATATTTAGCAAGAAAAATTAACAATTATTTTGCTATAATCCGCCTACAGAAAAAGTCTGAAATGCACCATTGTAAAGTCGACATCTCCTGAAGATGCTCCGGTGTCGGAGCGAAACGTGCGTTGAGAGTAGTTTAAAAGTCTTGTGTGGTGGTGCATGTGAGTGGTGGTGGCATTGCTTGCTTGGGAACTTGGCTTTCTTGCTTGGTTGGGAAGGTAAGCGGTGCTTCGCTTGTAACTGCATATAATTTGACCATACAGACTTTTTCTGTAGGCGGATTATAGCAAAATAATTGTAAATTTTTCTTGCTAAATCATGAACTTCCGCAAAGTAACGCCTGATTCTATCCAATACCTAACATATTCTTTTGATCTACAGAACAAAGGAATGTTTTTTATTTCAGTTAAAAACTTAGGTTAAAAGTATTTTTGATAGGGAGATTTGACTGTAACATGCATATACATTGAACTAGGTTTCAAAGAAAATCATGAATAATTCAGAGTGTCAGCCATAAATCGTGGAAAGAGCACATCCGGGCACGTCCGCTTAGCGCGATACCTACCGCTATCTTCTACTTTGTTACATATTATAATATTTCCACTCACTGTTGCCCCTGACTGCCTCGTTGGTCTAGTGGTTATCATGTTCGACTGCGGTTGACGAGGTCCCGGGTTCGAATCCCGGGTCGGGCCATAATTGAGTGTTGGGTTTTTCTCATTATAAATTCTCAGTACAAGCTCGGAGTTAGGAAGTTGGCGGTGTTTCACCCCCGTGCCTCGGAGAGCACGTTAAGCCGTCTGTCCCGGTTATTATCACTAACATGATAATAGTCGTTAAAGCCCGCCAACCCGCATTGGAGCAGCGTGGTGGGTCTAAGCTCTAATTCCCCTCTCTTCTATGAGGGTGGAGGCCTGTGCCCAGCAGTGGGACGTTAATGGGCTGTAGTGGTGGTGGTGGTTGCCCCTGACTTTTTTAAGGTACGATTCCAACAAAATCGATTGCGATCACATTTGTTTGTGAACATTTTTTGAATCAAAACTTGCGAACGGCGGCATGTTCACGTAAGTGCTAGTGCGTGAACAAAAGGCGCACGCACCAAGAGAAACATATTTTGTGCCAGGTACTAAAATTCTACATCAATGTTTGTGCCGCACTGCGCACACTAGGTACGCTGCACACTGGTCGAATCGCAATGTTAGGATAGCAAAATAAAATAAAAGCCTTACTTTACTATAAGCACAAAGTAGGTATATTCAAATAGATGTTGCCCGCGACTTCGTCCGCGTGTATCAAGTTTTCTTTTTATCTCCGCGGAAACTCCTCAATTTTCCGGGATAAAAAGTCTATTTCTGAGATAAAAAGTCTATGTAACCCGGAATATAATCTATTTCTATACCAAATTTCATCAAAATCGGTTGAAAACCTACCTAGTGAAATTTTAGGAATCTAATAGCGAAAGCAAGTTAGGGACCGGACTGGACAAAGCGTCTGCGCAAAACGTTCGCATTGAACGAGAACCTTAGAGTAAGAATAACCTACTATATTTTAACTCTCATCATCATCAACCGATAAATGTCCACACCTGGACATACTTAGGTCTCCTGCATGGACTTCCACACGCCGCGATCTTGCGCCGCCTGAATCCAGCGGCTCCCTGCGACTCGTCTGATGTCATCTGTCCGAGTAGGGGGTCTGCCAACGCTTCGCTTACCAGTGCGAGGTCGCCACTCCAGCACTTTGGGACCCCAAGACTCTATGACGAGAACGACGTATAATTTCTCGTCCTCTCGCGTTAATTATTGTACGGTAAATGGAGTAACATGGACTTTTTATCTGCAACATGATTTTGAAGTGCAAGAAATGCCAGTTTTCACTAACAATCCATTATATTCTAGGGAACACCCTTGGAACCCAAATAGACACTTTTTAACTATTGGCCTCAGATTCTTCAATTTTAGCAATTGTCGGTGAAAATGGGCATTTCTCGAAATACCTTAAGGTTTATGGACCCAGCGGCACAGATTATTAGGACTGTGGGATGATATATTATGCCAGTTTTTCCTTTTATACAATACATAAAAGATAGTAACAATATATCGCGGGTGTAATAGCGACCATAAAAGCTGATATATGGTTACATATCAAACTGAATGGTTTCCCTGACGTTAGGTTCGATTTTCATACAAATTTCAAACCCCCTTATAAGTCGAATTTTCAAAAATCCTTTCTTATCGGATGTACGACATAATATATAGGTATGTATGCCAAACAGCAGTGGTTTGAGCAGTGCGTTGATAGATCAGTCAGTTAGTCACCTTTTCCTTTTTATATATTTATTTAGAAGACTATATTTTTTAGGCTATTAATATACTATTAGTGAGAGTGACATAGGATACTTTTTATCCTGGGAAACTAAGGAGTTCCCGTGGGAATTAAAAAAACTTATTCCACGCGGGCGAAGTCGCGGACATCAGCTAGTTAAGTATATAACTAATTACCCTTTAAAAGTTTATATTAAAGTAGGTATTATTGAAATGAAATGTTTATTTCATGTAGGAAAACTTGTGCCAATCAGTACTCAAATTCACGATTCAAAAGGCCTCGTATAAGATTACTTATTTAAGAAACCTTTGAATTTGAATTTGTAGCGTTATAATAAACACTAAATTCTCTACTAACAAAATGAATTAGGTACGTGTAAATATTTAGAAACTGGTAGAGTACACCGAAGTGGTAGAGTAGTACGTGGAAGTACCTACCTATTCTAATTTCTAGTTCACTTCACTGTTTACTCTACCCGTGTACCCCGAGCTTTATGATTAGTCAGTCTCTATCTATATATTAACGCAACGGCAAACGGGTCGGAAAAATGATTGTACTGAGATAACTGAGAATAGCTGACATAATATTATTAGTAGGTACCTGGATGACAGAGCTTTTCTCGGTATTTTTTTTTTGGTAAATCGTGTTTTTTGAAAATTATATTTAAATACGAATTACATACTGATGAAATATTATGAATAATATTTTAAATTTGAACTAATTACGTTCAGGAATTCAGAAGTCATAAGGCTCTGACAGACGGACGGACGGACGGACGGACAAGTGCAAATTCACTCAAGTAGACTCAGAGACTTTCGCTTCGCTCGGTCAAAAATTATATATTATAGATAGGTACAGTTGTTTTTTTTTAATAATGTACTTGAAATGAGCCCTTAACTGCGATCTGACGTGATGGTAAGTGATGATGCAGTCGAAGACAGTTAGCGGGCTGACCTGTCGGGGCACGGCAGTTTTAACCCAATCGGTTTAAAACAAAACCCGGTCGGTAAAGGAATCGAACACCGGGACCTATCACGATAATACCAGTGCGCTCACCACTGCGTCAGGGAGGTCGTCAAGATATTAATAATTAGAACTGCCAAAGGTTGAAACCGGAACACTCCAATTTATAAAACCACCACGCCACAGCGATCTTCGACAAGTCGTACGTACTCCAAGAATTTTCTTGCCCCTTCGACGAGAGTCTTCTCGATTTGAGTCTTCAAATCGAACAGCAAACGGTCGTTAGTAGAAGTGCATTGAAGAGATTTTCGACGCTCCTGAAAAATGTTGGCTCTTTGAACTTCTATTGAAGTACCTACAATTTATTTTCAACTAGATAATACCCGCGTCATTTTATATTCCCACGGGAACTCTTTAATTTTCCGGGATAAAAAGTAGTTTATGTTCTACGTCGTGTGAATGTACGAATTATCTTTTGTGTCGTTCTTTATATTTTCTCTTCCGAATGGTCTGAGCCACAACACTACGACCTTCACCGATCTGTTAACAAGATGAAACATACTTTTTATTTTTATTTAATAATTAAATTAATCAAAATATAGGTAATTTTATAACAAACGCGATGGTATAGCATTGCCTACACTACAATAGATAAACCTGTCAAAAAAAATTGAATTAAAATTAATTAATTTAAAAATAGCCTGGTCAGGATTTTGATAGGCAAGCTATTTTAGGCGTATTTATCTATTATTAAATAAAAATAAAAAAGTATGTTTCATCTGGTTCTAATTTTCCGGGATAAAGTCCTATGACCTTCCCCGTGTATACAAAATTTCATCAAAATCGGTTGAAAAGATATGCCGTAAAAGCGTAATTTCGACATACGACTTGGCTCTACTAGAGATCTCATAACTTTTTAACAGTTGAAAGCATGATTTGAACTTGTGAGTCTTGGCAACATAACTTAAATGAAATGTTTTTGGTTGGATGACACTTTCCAGGTCCTCAACTGGAAAGTGAAACTGAAGTGAAAGTGAACTGGAAAGTCGGTATTATTAAAAAAAAAATGGCAGTCATAGGGACTGCCGATAGAAGTGAAAACGTCAATAATTATCAACTTAAAAATATTAGTATATTTATTTAGTACACACAATTGCACAGTGATTCTACAATTAAACAATTAAGATAATAATCAACACAATCAAAATCAAACACTATTTGAACAATGTACAGAATACACATTAAACTTTTTACTAAATCCATTCATTTTACTTGTAAAGATATACACAGCACTACGTCACATACATCCGTCACAGCATGTTGGTGACGCGAACCCATAAGATTTTCCCCTACCAAAAAGTGCTCAACGCGGCTAAAGACTTCACTTCAAATATTGAAAGTCATTACTAATTATTAAACCCCGGTATACAGGGGTGCCTTCCAGGTATAACGTACATTTAAACAACAACATTCATCAACACGGACGGACAACATGACAAATTCTATTAATTAATCGACGCGCGTGACGCTAAGTGCCGCTGGCACATTTACTTAGTTAAAGGTTGAATTTTGATTTGACTTTTGACTATGTTTCGATTTTGAATAACGGCTGCATATTAGACACTAGCTGATGCCCGCGACTTCGTCCGCGTGGAATGAGCTTTTCGTAAGAAACGTTTTCGTTCGACCGTTTTTTCTCCGACTTACTTTGCAAATCCGACTACCACGAAAAAGTCTTTTCATTTTTTGGGTTAATATATAGCCTATGACACTCACAAAGAATGTGGCTTTCTATTGGTAACAGAATTTTCAAAATCGATTCAGTAGATCCAGATCGGATGTAGATTACCCCTACAACCTCACAAACTCACAAACTTTACCTCTTTGTAATTGACCGAGCGAAGCGAAGGCGAGTCTACTTGAGTGAATTTGCACTTGTCCGCCCGTCTGTCAGAGCCTTATAACTTCTGAATTACTGAACGTAATTACTTCAAATTTAAATATAATATGTAAACCGATGGCCTCCAGCCGAATATGGCTTAAAAAGTTATAAAAATCTTTATTTCAGGGGGGCTCTCATAGAAGCGAATGCGAAGTAAAATATTTTTTATAGCGTTATATAGGGTTGCGGTATATCATTTTAAAGATAATTAGAAATAGAGTCCAAAAATATATTTTTTTTAATTTTTCCCCTAAAATTGACGAAATGGGGGGCTTTCAAAGTGGAGATTTTCTAACGTCCAAAGTTGACGTCAGAACTCTCAATTTTTTGAAAGGCTGAGCCTGAAACTTGATCTATTATTTGAATTATATCCTGTACCTACTTGAACAACAAATACTAAATTTAGATAAATATAAGGAAACGAAATTATTTAATTTTTAATGAGCTTCAGTATTTATAACAGAACTTCACAATGATGTCAATTGATGGCGCTCTGTAAAAGTTTATTCGTTTGTGCTTACAAATAATACACGTTAGCACCATCTTACGTGGAATAAAAAAATAGTCTACCTACTGATAGTACTGATGTCTATGAACGTAAAGATAGTTAAAACTTCTTATGGATACCGCGAGGTCTCAGTTCGGGGCGAACCACTAGTATTAGTATAGATTAAAAGCACACACACTCATAGCCAGGATGTGTTAAAGGTAGGTATTATAGTAGGTATTTATAAAATGAAGAAATAAACGATCGCACAATTTTATTTCTATTTTATTTTTTTATTATCCGTCAGTGGGTGAGAAGCCGTTGCCGACAAGTATCTTTAGTCTAAGTAAAAATAATATTAAACTCACTGTCAGGGGTCAAATTCACCGTAAGATACCTACCTAGTAAGATAAGAGATTATTCCCGGACAGTGAGCGTAATGGAGCGTATTATAACGAAATTCAGCTGAAAAAAAAATCGCAAGTAAGTCTGCTTTGCTCGGGTTGACTTGATTTATGTTCCCTGATCCCCCGAATTATACCGTAAGACCCCGTTCATACACCACACGTTTTTGTAGAATAAATCTTACCGAAAAACCGAAAATAGAGTGGCGACTTTGCATAAGTTGAGTAAATAAGTACCTAGGTAATAGAATCGTTGTTTGTGCTTATAAGAAACTAGCTTTTTATTGGTTAAAGAATTTTTAAAATCGGTTGAATAGATTTTGAGTTTATCCATTACAAACAAACAATCAAACATTCGAACAAATCTTTTCTCTTTATAATATTAGTTTAGACGTACGCAGCTTATATTTTAATGATTATTAAATTAACTCACTCCTCTGTTTTGTGAATTCTCACTACACTTGAATGAAGGCAAACCAATTTAGTTATGTCAGTGACAATGATGATGATTAGTTTGAGTGCAAAATATCTTCGTCCGGTTGGCGTAAGGTCAAACCGCTGAATTTAACAATCAAGCCGTCCCTCTGGGGCGAGCAGCACATGGGTCCTACGAAGTATTTCTCTGCTACCGGAAAGGGACTCAACCTGAGCAGGGTCCAAGTGATGCCGTCCGTGGAATACTTGACGCAGACCACGGCTCCCAGTTTGGTCAGCCGTAGCCAGAACTTCTTCGGGTCTCCTGGGTATACCCCTGAAAAATTAGATAAATAAAAATTAAATTAAATAAACTGCCGCTAGGTAGGTATACCAAAGTGAGTAATGCTTAGTTCTCTCATCATCATGATCATTATTAACCGATAGACGTCCGATAGACTGCTGGACATAGGTCTCTTGCAAGGATTTCCACACGCCGCGGTCTTGCGCCGCCTGGATCCAGCGACTCCCTGCGACTCGTCTGTTGTCGTCCGTCCACCGAGTAGGGGGTCTGCCAACGCTGCGCTTTCCAGTGCGAGGTCGCCATTCCAGCACTTTGGGACCCCAACGTCTGTCGGTTCTTCGAACTATGTGCCCCGCCCAGTGCCAGTTCAGCTTCGCAACGCGTCGAGCAATGTTGGTTACTTTCGTTCTTCTGCGAATCTCCTCATTCCTGATTTGATCGCGCAAAGAAACCCCGTGCATAGAGTTAGTTCTCTGAGCTGTTTAAAATAAGGATAGTCATAATTGAAAAATGTATTTGTTGAATACACTCGATCCTTGGTTGAACTTGTTTCCATCAGTTTCCGAAATTTCATTTCTATTACGAGAAGATAACAAGTAAGTACGTACATCCACGAAAGTTTTCAGTTTCATGCGTCTAATTCAAACTTTGTCTTGTTCCTTTATCTATACTAATATTATAAACTAGCTGATGCCCGCGACTTCGTCCGCGTGGTTTGGCGGGACCCTCGAACCCGATTGCAGCGCCCCCTACCGGGTCCAATTGTGAATATAAACCATCCCGGCGTCCAGACGAACCCAAAAAAAAAAGAATTAGCGAAATTGGTCCAGCCGTTCACGCGTGATGCCGTGACCAAGGGAAATAGGGATTCATTTTTATATTATACCCCTATTTCACCCCTTCGGGGGTGGAATTTTGAAAAACTGTGAGACACATATGTTTTCATTTTCTACCCGCAGCTCATATATCAAGTTTCATGGCTATAACTTGAGAAATTAAGGACTTTCATACAAACTTTCAATCCCTATTTCACCCCTTCGGGGGTAGAATTTCGGGATAAAAAGTAGCCCATGTCCTACCTCGTAGTATGGGCTCAAATCGTACCAAGTTTCGTTTGAAATCATTCAGTAGTTTCGGCGTGATGCGCGGCCAAGATACAGACAGACAGACAGACAGACAGACAGACAGACAGACAGACAGACAGACAAAAATGAAAAAAATTACAGATTTGGCTTCAGTATCGAATAATGTGTGCCCTCCAAAAAAAATTTTCAAAATATCTTCAATGTACAGAATTGGACCTGTTACAGTTTTATTATAAGTATAGATGTGCAAGTGTCTATCCGTCTATCTGTCTGCTGCTATGCTATCGATTTTTATGTAATTTGGTACAGAGTATGTTGTATCATGGGGAAGGACATGGGCTACTTTTTATCCTGTGGAAAATTAAAGAGTTCCCGGGGGAATCCAAAACCTTTATCCACGCGCACGAAGTCGCAGGCATAATATATTTGCGCTACCTGTGCCCCAATCAGAGTCCTCATTGGTGAAGACACTGGAGATCATCGGCTGGTTGTCGTTGTACTCGATGCCAGCTTTGAGCCAATGCTTTTCATCCACGTATATCATCAGGCCGGCCTGGTCGTACAGGGTGCTGAAGTCTGCTTCTATGTACATCTGTAGAACAAATTCTTTTTGAAGTAAAACTTCTTTACGCACGCTTGACTTAGGGAGTAAGCTGGTGAATGCGTGACGAGAGCGTTACGAAAAGTGTGATCGGGCGAGGTGAACGGAAGTTGAGAGGGAGATATAAGTTAGTGAAGATACATACATATAGATGGAGCTAAAGAAGTTTTAATCCCAGTCGTGTGGTCTAAAACACACTCGTTTTATTTTAAAATACAAGGTTACATTTCGACGACCTACAATTTTTTGAAATTAAGATTTAGAGATCATAATATATTTACATGTCGAATATTATGTCATAAATCATGGTAGTTTTGAAGTTATAGCTATTGGAAAGTTTCCCAAAAAAATCCTAATGCATACTATAAAAACGCAAGGTCACTCTACGTACTCGGTGCGCATTGTTCGAATAGGTACGTATTTATTATTAACTCTCATTGAATCCCGAAGAGGCGCGGGGGCGTCCACGCATAAAAAAATCCATACAAATTTTATAATTACGAAAGTGTGTCTGTCTGTCTGTCTGTAGCAGACAGAGTGCTACGCGTTAACTTTTCATCTTTTCAACCGATTTCGATGACATTTAGTACTTATAGAGATCAGTTGCACTTACTGTTACTTTTTTTCTCGGAAAATTAAGGAGTTCCAGCGGGAATAAAATACTTAAACAATGCGGACGAAGGCCGCGGGCATCATCTAGTAAAAAAATAAAAAAGTTGTGGTACTTAATGATAAAAATACTTGAAAATAAAATTGTATTTTTAATTTAAAAAAAAATCTAAATTACTTGAGTATACCTACCTCCAATGTAAAATCTTCCTTGATCTCGACACCATAAACATGCCCGGTGTTAACGCGAAAGTTATACCACGTGCCCTGCCAGAAGTCTGTTTTGTTTTCCGTGGTTACTTCTAGCACGTCGTTCGCCAAACACCATTGAGATGGTTCGTTCAGCCATTTGAAACTGGAGAACTTTATGTTTTCGAAATTGGAAGTCATCGGGCCAGCTGAAACTATGTAGGTATAGTTATCCACATTAACTTTATTTATGTATATACCTATTATATGTACTGTGATAGTAGCATAAAGATACGTATACGCATACGTCTTACTTCAAAGATAATAATCTAAGGATAGTACCTACTATCCAACCAATGATGTGGGCCAACTTATCGGCTGTCGGTCTTAGGCTGATATTACACTATCATATATTCATCATATATAAATGATGTCATATCTGTCAAGTTCTATGATCATATTTATATGATGCAGTTCCTCATTTTTACATAATACACTATTGACCCACATATGATCATATAAACGTCATATACTATCAAGATGGTTATCGATTTAGCCGTGTTTTCCGTTGCTATGAGAGCAATTATTTTATTAATTGCATTAAAAAAAAAATGGTGAACAATAAAACTAGAAATAAAAGACGAATTTTGGTTAGATCATGGGTAGCAAGGCGATCAGATTAATAAATAAACACTCATTTTCCTCGTAGAGGCTAATTATTACTCTTTTTGTAGTTTCGATATTCCAGTCGAAATTCTTTGTTTTGGAAGACACCATCTTTTTTGGTTAGACGGATACACTGACTATGTCATTGAGGTATTATGTACTAACGTACTATGTACAGATGCTACGCATGACGGATATGATCCTACTTGTACGCAAGCTTTCAAATAGGATCCTATAACTATGATCATAGACAAATGTAGATATTACACTATCATATGTTCTTCATATAAAAATGACTTATATATCTATGATCATATATATATGATAGTGTAATATCAGCCTTATGATAAGCCCTACTACCAATTCGGAAAGATAATTCTACCGTGTCTATGTACAGTGAATGTGACCTTTGATGCAATGACCGAGACTGGTCCAAGATCCCGCGACAATCAGACCTTCGTTATTTTAATACTCTAAATATTATTCCAAAGAAAAATATAAAAAAACGGAGCATAATACTTTAACGAATTTAAGGTGCCACCTTTTCTACCTGATACCTTCCAAAGCAACCGCGATCCAAACTTCATAGTCGGGGATCGTTTATTTATTATAGATATAAATAGAAAAACTTTCAGCTTTAATAAAATAACGAAGGTCAGATCGTCGCAGGATCTTGCTCTAGACAGTTTGACCCTGATTACTGATAAGTGATAACTTATTGTGACAATAGTTATTATGTGATTTTAATTGACAACAGATGTAACTATGAATAAATAAATTAATTAAATTTTTATTTGCAAAATTATAAAAAGGTTCACAGTTGGAGGCACGTCTTTGTCATCCAGGTCTTTAACTATTGTGGGTGTACCGATATAAGCACTGCGAGCACTGGCAGTGCTCTTTACTGGGGACTTACAGTGCTCGCAGTGTATTTCGGAACGCACCCTATATCTATGCAAAGAATCAAGTTTATCCGTTGATTCGTTGTGGCGTGATTGAAGGACAAACTAACAAACGTTTATATTTTTTTAATAAGTAGTGGTCCGTACCTGTTCGTAGAATGGTGATAGCACCCAAGAGTTTGACCGTTGTAGATAAATTCGCTCTCATAACGCATGTATTTAATTCGTGAATAGTGACCAAGGACTGTATTGAGTGCTGTACAGATCAGAGAATCAAGGTCTCTTATCTGTGGCTGTAAAACCTATTCTACACGATCGGTTCCAACCACCGACAGAGGTCACCTTGGTTGGGTCAACCAAGTTGGATTTCAATCTACACGATAGAATGGTTGAAACAACTCGTCAATCAATACTAGACTGCAAAGTAGTGAACACGAGCATTTAATCATGGGACCTCTTTCGAAACCTCAAAAAGTAGGGCTAGCGCTAGCTTGTATAACATTATGTGATGAAAAAAAAGTAGGAAAAAAAGACTGTGGATGAAGCAATGGTTAAAAGAAAGAAAAGCTTTGAGCCACATGAACCAACTTTATGACATCAACCAACTTCTACACGGTTGATTTTTACTCCAACTCAACCAAGGTGCCCTCTGTCGGTGGTTGGAACCGATCGTGTAGAATAGGTTTAACCGTACTAACCGACTCATAGATTGAATTTAGATCGTGTACCTATTCATAGTAGGTGCCGTTTAAGATAATGAAAAGAGCTGATAATATATCTATACTTCTATACTTATTATTATAAAGAGGTTAAGTTTGTGAGTTTGTGAGGTTGTAGGGGGTAATCTCTAGATCTACTGAACCGATTTTGAAAATTCTGGCACCAATAGAAAGCCACATTGTTTTTGAGTGTCATAGGCTAGTTATACCTATACATTATTAACCCGAAAAATTAGGGAGTTCCCGTGGGAATTTAAAAAACTTATTTCACGCCGACGAAGTCGCTGGCATCTGCTTGTTATTATTACAGTAATATTTAATGATTTCAACAGCAATCGAAGAACAGAATGCATTGAATTGCTTTGAAAACACAATACGTGAGGAAATCTGCATGCCGGAGAGTCCATACTAATATTATAGTTAATGCGAAAGTGTGTCTGTCTGTCCGTCTGTCCGACTGCCCATCTGCTCAACCGATTAGGCGTACCTGCAGTTTTTAGTACCTGCAGGGCGATCGGCTAAAAATGTCAGTTACAGTGTAACGATCGCAATCACCTCTGATTGGTTAGCACTCTTCCACTATTGGACAAAATCCATTGACGCAGCAAGAATACCATAAATTCAGCCAATCACAACAATTGATACTGTAACAATGATTGATGCAGGTTTTACACAATCGCCCTACTGATTATAAAACTAATAAAACTTGACGTAATAGTAGGTTAAATACCACATCATCAATAATCAGTCATCGCCTATAATTTTACCTACATACCTAAACAAGTAAAACTAACGCTGTTTATTAAATAGTAAAGCACAAAGACATAATATGGAATAGAAGATAATACAACTACAATAAAGGAAAAAGCATTAAATTACATTTCTTTGTGAAAACAACGTTGATGTATCTGGTTGTGATACTTCGTTTATCCCCGCTCCGTGCTATAGTATAATGGGCTTTTATCATATTTTGTACTAATGTAGGACTTTGTTTGACATAATTGTGTCCCATCATAGATACTAGGTATATTTAGATAAGTAATACTAGCGGATGCCCGCGAGTTCATCCGCGTGGAATAAGTTTTTTCAATACACTTGCTCGAAAAATGCACTTACTGAGGCAGTAAAAAAGGGCTTGTAAGTTAAATTTACTGCCCTCGTGCGGTTGTGTGATACACGGGCGTTAAGGTTTCTACATACTCGTGACGTTGGTCAGAACTCGACTGGCGTCATCGGGCTGACATTAGTCAACTCGTATGTAAAAACCTATTTACCACCCTTATACCTAGACCGCCTTGTTGTACCTACGAAAGAAACAGATACCTAACAAATATGAAAACTTAAAAAGTTTATTTTGTGTTTTTGTGGTGTACAATAAAGAATATACAATACAATAACCTTAATTTTCCGGGATGTGCTTCCCCGGGATATAATCCTCCATACCACACAGCAAAATCGGTTGAAGAGATGGGCCGGGAAAGCGTAGCAGACAGACAGACAGACACACTTTCGCATTTATAATATTTGTATGGATATTGTAGAGTGGGTATGAAATTGATTAATATATATATTCATTGTGGTAATGGCATTTTTCCAGCGTAAGTATTGCATACATCAAAAGGTTGATTTGATGCTTTCTGAACCCTAGAGCTCATGAACCTACCTTACCTATACCTCTGTTGCATGTCTAAAAACTGCTATCGTCTGAGTCTGGGAATGGTTTAGAAATTGTGTGGTTTGCAAAACAGATGTCGAATAACATCAGTTTAATGACTCTAAAACTCTTCTTCTTCTTCTTCTTATTTTGTTTTAAGGCGTTTATTAGTGCCGCACCAGCACAATGCACTTTGCCAATGTCAGGTGGAACTCTAAAACTCATTTATAGAGCTATCAATATTTTCACCATCGAACCGCATAGACAATTTGTAAATAACCCCGAGAGTTGTAATATTACTAGAGCAGCAATTTACCCGGCAAGATTATCTAGATAAAGCAGAAATACACTACTCTGACGCGTCAGAAGCCTGTCTGTCTGTTTCATACATTTATTATGGTTTGATAGAGACACGACACAAGGTGTCACCTTGGTGTCTCATGACGCGTTGTCTGTTTCCATGTTCATTTTATTTTTATCCACTACAAGTTAGCCCTTGACTGCGACTCACCTGATGGTAAGTGATGATGCAGTCTAAGATGTTAGCGGGCTAACCTGTTAGAGGCGTGGCAGTTATATTAAACCCATACCCCTATTCCGTTTCTACACGGCATCGTACCGGAACGCTAAATCGCTTGGCGGCACGTCTTTAGCGGTAGGGTGGTGACTAGCCACGGCCGAAGCCTCCCACCAGGCCAGACCAGTAAAAATTCAGACATTATAAATTTCCAAACCCTTCCGGGGATCGAACCCGGGCGCGCGTAAGGGCAACAGCGCTCAACACTGCGCCAGCGGTGCTGCAAGGCGCACAGTTGTAGCACAGAATACACAATAGTGTTGTAGCTGTCACGTGCAGTACGTCCTACGTATCTACCTACTATCTACCATCAGGGGGTCTACTCTCTTTCTCTCAAACGAAACTTCGCAAACGAACGTAATTAGTCGGTTATTAGACCCACACAAAATCGTTCAATCCAATTGGTCACGAAAATTTTCTATGGATCCGTACTTCGTCTGCGTGTACGAAAACGAAATAGAGAGAAGCATAGAGATAATATTATGTAGGAGAGGAGTTATCGAAATTTCGTTCGTTTGTTTGCGAAGTTTCGTTTTAGAGAAAGAGAGTAGACCCCCTGTTCTGTAGCCGCTTCGTCATCCAGTACCCTTAAAGTCCCACAGACTTATCTGACCCGGTGGACAAAATTGGAACTAATTTTTATGCCTGTTTACTTTTTTTTTCTTTTTTTTTATAATATATACTAATAGGTATACCTACTAGCTACGCTGTCACCGAATCAGTTAAAGTTGGACTATAGGTACTTACATAATTTTAATATAGGTATACTGTACGTACCTACTACCTACGTAACCCTTTATTACTTACTTTATAATAATAGTAGCTAATGCCCGCGACTTTGTCCGCGTGATTTAAGTTTTTTTAATTCCCGCGGGAACTCCTTAATTTTCCGGGATAAAAAGTAGCCTATGTCACTCTCCGTCTTCAACTATACCCATGCCAAAAATCACGTCTATCCGTTGCTCCGTTGCGGCATGATTGAAGGACAAACCGACAAACCAACAAACCAACAAACCAACAAACAAACACACTTTCGCATTTATAATAATATTAGTATACGTATATGAAAGTATGAATGATTAAGCGTAGGTATAGGATAGTATAGTACGTGTGTACTGTACCTATAGCGAACATGCGTTCACCTAACCCGGATTCTTAACTTTGTTAGAAAATGTAGTTTATTGTGAAAATGTAAATTTTATCAATGGTGTAACTCAATGTCTATCAATTCAGCTTCTATTAGTTTTATTGCTTCTTAGGATGAGATCGTTAAACATTCGTAAAAGCGGTCTTGAAGTTACGAGCAACAAATAAGTGAAACGCAACCCAATAACATTATAAACCTTCTTGCAAGAAAACTTTTTATTTAGAAGTAAAGTGTACTTACAAAAACCCCTGCAATTATGTAATTAGGTAATGGAAAGGGGTCACGACCCTCAGCAATGAGGGATACGACGCAGAAAGAAATAGAGGACTTAGAGGAGAGAGAATAATAGCACGAGGGTAATTGGCACTATATCATACTAATATTTTAAATGCGCAAAGTGTGTTTGTTTGTTGGTTTGTCCCATTGATTTTGTAAAGGTTTGTCCTTCAATCACGCCGTAATGGAGCAACGGAACGACGTGATTTTTTGCATGGGTATAGTCGAGGACCTGGAGAATGACATAGGCTACTTTTTATCCCGGAAAATTAAGGAGTTCCCGTGGGAATCGAAAAAACTTATTTCACGCGGACGACGTCGCGGGCATCAGCTAGTATTATAATAAACCTCTATGGTAATTGGGTATTTGACAAATAGTCAAATCTGCAACTCTTTTTCAAAATGAAATTCTGAAATGTGACGTCATTAAAGTTCGACGCACTTTTCTACTATCGATTGTTTAAAATGGTTATTCAACATAAAATTATCAGAAGATGTGGATATTACGACTTTTGATCCTCTATTTAATAATCACTAAAAAATAATTTATTTTAGTACCTTATTACTCACAAGCCTTGTTTAGTGCATTTTAAGTGCATTTTTCTAGCAACTGTACCTATTGAATCATATTATATTATTATTATCTGATATCTCAGTAGGTGGTAGACCTTCGCGGCTAACTTCCAAGACGTCATTAAGTTTGAATCCTCATTTGAATCGGACTGTCTAATACCTAAGAGCTTACTTTCTAATCCCGCCAATCGCCCGGCCATTTTCCCGATGTGACGTCATATCCTTTGAGTAATGCTGCATCTACACGTTCGAATATTGTCAGACGCATGGCCAAGTGTGATGGATGATGGCGAAACCGGGACGTGTAGTACGACCTTAAATCTATGGTTCAACCACAGAAAATAGATAATGATTTTCTATACTCTATGATGTCATAAATAAAAATATTTGTCTTTGGTTTAACATGGCTGTCTGCTACGGCTGGAGATCTACACGGTTGAATTTTCGTCATTTCTATTTGTTGTAGCAGTTTTTTATCTAGGGAAATACATTGCCTTATAACAAATAATGTAAGTCAATGTGTGTGATATACATTTTAGCGTAAGTATGCTATTCATAAAGTTATTTGCAGTATTTTCACGGATATCCTTGACCGATCTGCTGTGTGGCGATGCAACTCGAACTTTCGTGTTCATATTATCCGATGTCATTACAGGTATACTGAAGATGCCCGTTAATTTATTATCAGAAACTAAAAGAGGTGTTGAGAAAACTAAATTTTCCCTGTCACTCAATAGAAATAATGCGACGAAACTGAGCAAGGAAAATAATTCTGCGAGTTTAAAAAACTGCACTCACCCGGAATCTAACGACAATAAAGAAAATAAACCAGCGAAAAGGCCTTTAAAAGGCACATATCTTAATACATTGCACGCCGCTAAAAAGTTGAAACCTCTGACAGACGTGGCAAAGCCCCCAGGTATGGTTGTTTATCAAAACATTAATTATTACTTACTCCCAAGTTAAATATATCTCAATAGTCAGTGAATAGATGTAAAGATAAATTACTGTAACCCTTCAAGATACTCTATAGGTACTCCTCTAATCAGAACTTCACTCAGAACTCACACTATCTTAGAGTGTCTTAAAATTATGTAAAAAAAAAACAATAATAGTTCCAATTCCTATCTTTTCTCTTTATAGAATCGTCAACAGAGTCTCAGCTGATAGTTGAGTTGCCCCTAGGAAAATCTGCCATGTTGAATGGCCACCATGCGTCAGATAACCACTATGGTGGGAGTACACAATGGAAAGCTCCCATTGCCACTCTCTCCAACCTTGGGAATACATGTTTTTTGAACAGTGTGCTTTATACTTTAAGGTTAGTACTCTTTACCTTGCTGTACTCAAATTTTTTAATTAGGCAACAAATTGTATAATAATGAGGCCATATTTAGGGTAATAGTGAGGTGATGTGGTTAAGATGTGTCATGTGAATGAGTCAATGAACCAGTCCATCTCTATTTCTTCAATTGAATTGTTGACTCACAATGTTTGGCACGCCTAGAAACCTCTTTGGTGACTAGAAACCTCTGTGTCCTCAGCACTATTAATTTTTCATAAAAATCTGGTAGCACTGGAAATGTTAAAAAAAATTGTGTTTGAAAAAACTAGAAGTTTAATTCGCTATAATCCACTCACAGAAGGTCAATCTATGTGGTACAGTGCATATCTTGAACTTGCGGCCCGCGATATTCTCCACACCACATAAATCTTCCAAAATACCTTCAACATACGTTTCACGTGAATTGATTGATTGAGTGATTGTGATTGTGTGTGATTGTTCACAATCGTGCATTGTAGAGTCAACGTCTCCTGAGGATGCTGGTGTCGGAGTGAAACATATGTTAAAGGTATTTTGGAAGATTTATGTGGTGTGGAGAATATTGCGGGCCGCAAGTTCAAGATACGCACTGTACCACATGGATTTACCTTCTGTGGCGGATTATAGCAATTTAAACTTCTAGTTTTTTCAAAGTCATGGACTTCTGCAAAGTGATGCCTGCTTCTATCCAATAAAAAATTGTGTATTTAAAAATTCTTCTATAGCCAATACCTAGGTATTGCAATGCTCACAATCATGTCACATTTTGTATGTTGATGATAATAGGTCAGAAACCTTCATGCAAGTGGCAACAGCTATTGTAAAAAATTTTAAGTAAATTGCATGGTTATATACGAATCATAATAGCGTAATAAGTGCAATAACAATCCAAATAAATCTCAAACATTAATATTATTATTACATTACATCATAAATATTATTTAATTTTCAGTATGGCAATTACTTAGCTGTTATTTTATTCCGTCCAGTAATAGCCTAATTGCTGAGAAACCCTATTGGGTGGCACTGTCCACTAGGATCCACTTTTTGGATCCACCAGTGGATCGAATAGGACTCTGGAGTCCACTAGGATCCACCATTGGTCTGGGTGGATCCTATAACACTTCAACTTCATTTGGATCCACTGTCTGGATCCACCAGTGGATCGAATGGCACTCTGGAAGTTCACTGTGTTCAAGTTCACATCCACCAATCTCTTTAGTGGACCCTGTAACACTTTAATGCCCATTTCGATCCTCTAAGACCCAGTTAAGTGAAAATAGTTTGATAATAATAAAGATATACTTTCAAGCATGCTTTCAGTAATATTAAAAATTCGTTCAAATACCCTCATTTACTAATCTATACAGGGTGACCCAAATAGTGACGTCCAAAGAAAATAATTTGATCACTCGTACCTAGACCTATCAGAAAATACCCCATGTATGTTCAGCGATTTTTGATAGTTTTCGAGAGATTTCTGAGAGAGTGAGTGATAAATTTTTTTCTTTTTCTTTAGTGTTTTTTTCCGATTTTTTTTTGTTAACATGCTTGCTATGAAGGTTCCTTACTTTGCGTAAAATACTTACTATCTTAACATTAACACAAGTCGGAAAATTTTAGGTCGTAAGTGCAAAATTTACGTTCGACAGAGGTAGAGTCGAATTTTCAATTTTAGATTAAAAATACTTGAACCTGTCCACGTCACTTACAACTAATTTTAAAAACTTTTGGGGTTCCTAGGCTTCCGTTATTCGTCAAAAAATTTGGTACTTTAGGGGGCATTATTGTAAGAAATCGGACTTCAAAGGTCGTAAGGCGGAAATTTCTGAACTTAAAATTTGATTCTTAAAATTGAGTTATGTCTATTTTTGACAATTTTATAGCTGATTGCAGTAGGAAATTTCTGAATTTTTAAAGTATTTTCTACAAAAATAGTTGATATTTTTCGATTAAGTGACATCAAGGTCACGTAAAAGTTATTTGGCTTTTTTAAAAGTTTTTTACAGTCAGTAAGCAAAAAAGCTTAGTTAGAGGATCGAAATGGGCATTGAAGTGTTGCAGGCTGAAGGCTCCACTAAGAACAGTGGTGGATCACAGTGAACTCCCAGTGATCCACTGGTGGAGCCAGACGGTGGATCCTAAAGAAGTTGAAGTGTTATAGGATCCACCCAGACCATTGGTGGATCCTAGTGGATACCAGAGTCCTATTCGATCCACTGGTGGATCCAAAAAGTGGATCCTAGTGGATTGAGGGTATTGGGTGGCCGGGGGTTCAATCCCCAGGCACGCACCTTTAACTATTCAGAAATATGTGTGCTTTAAGAAATTAAATATCACTTATTTTAACAATGAAATAAAATGTTGTGACAAAACCTGCAGGTCTTAGAGAACCTGTTTTTTTTTTTTTGGGTTTTGTCGTCAATAGATGGTAAAGAAACTAGCCAAAAACATTTATAATGTCAATCTCAGTAATCAGATGCCAGGAAAAAAGGTAATATTACATATTGATGTGTGTGCACCGGTAGTAACTAGATAACATTAAAAATATTCTTTATACTAAACTAAATGATGCCCTCTACTTCGTCCGAGTGGATTAAGGTTTTTCGATTTCCGCAGGAACTTAATTTTTCTTGGCATATATTTTTACCTAGGATGTAACCTACCCATTTACCAAATTTCATCAAATCCGTTGAAAATGGCCCTAGAAAGCGTAGCAGACAAACAGACACACTCACTTTTGCATTTATAATATTAGTATGGACTATGGCAGTATTTGTAAAAGATAAATGTTGTCGCTCTGCATATAAGATTGAATGATAAAAATGATGATGAATCTCTTATCTGATTCACAATGATATCACGATACCAGACAATATTATAATATTGTCCAAATTAGATATCGTCGCTGTAGTTGGAAAAATAAATAATTACACTTTTTGCGAAATCGACTTTATTGCATTTCCAGAAAGTTCAATTAAAGCCGCATCTTTCTGTATTTCTAATTTTTCTTAGCTAGTTTAAATTAAAAAGATAATATATATAAGATAAGAAAGATATGTATAGATATAATAGTTTACATGTTGAACTTATGTGTTATCTAATATCTTTATTATTTTGATTTACCTCATTATTGCTTTATTTAAATAATATAATTATGATAAGATATTATCAAATATTTGAGTAGATTTCTATAAATTACCTGACCTGATTATTTTAATCCTTTGATTTTAACATGTCAAGGCTGTCTAATAACTGTTTTAATCAGATACTTTATTATAAAAAGCTAACACATAATAGTTATTTAGTAGCCTAGTTGTGACAACTCATATCAGTCGATTGCGAATGTTAAGCAACGTTGACCCAAGTCGGTAACTGGATGGGTGACCGAACATATCTGTCTCCATAGAAAGGAAATTATCTAGACATTATATTTAGGTATCTTATTTACACTAATAACTGTTTTAATCTGATACTTTATTATAAACAGCTAACACAATATAATATTTTAGTTATTTAGTAGCCTAGTTGTCTGGATGGGTGACTAAATTTGGAGGTTCAAATTTAGACTTTTCGTTTCCTCCGTGCCTCGGAAAGAACTTAATCGTTACAAAAACCTAACCCTCTTATTCATAAACGTGCAATAGCGGTGGAATAGTTATAATCTGTTTTATCTTTGTTTTCAACAGTAATTTGACATTCGAAGGAAAAAGACAAATCAAAATTTAACTATTTCACCGCTATTGCACGTTTATGAATAAGAGGGTAATAATTTAACTCTTACTTATGAGTTTACTCTTAGTGTGAGATCTATAGAGTGAATTTTGACTTTGCTTAGACTTAAGACATGATTAAAACGAGACAGATTTATGTTATTCACATAAGTCCATCTCGTTTTAACTCTAAGCAAAGTCTGAGCCAAGTCAAAGAACGCTCTATAGATCTCAGCACAAGTAAAGTCTGAGCCAAGTCGAAGTACACTCTATAGATCTCAGCATTAGTCAAGTCGTATGCGTAAGGACGTGGGAACCCACCGCATTAGTATCTCAAGAAAATTCCTACCATTATTTGATTAATGGAAAGTGGTCACGACACTCAGTAATGAGGAATACGACGCAGAGAGTGCGCAAAATAGATAATAGACAATATGTATACACAGTCTGAAATAACAAAAAGGCTACTTTAAACTCTTTATGAGAGTTCATATAGAGACACCATAAAACACGGGATTTTGTTCAATGAGATGAAAAATAATGGGGCGCGATCGTGGATTGAACTACCAATAATTGGGTAAATAATCCTATTAGTTTTATGTTGAATAACTATTTTGAACTATCGGTTAAAGTAAAAAAGTGCGTCGAACTTTGATGACGTCACTATTCAATATTTCATACAAAATCCCATACTAGGCACGCGTTTCGACGTTTGAAAAAAGTTGCTGATTTGACTAGTTGTGAAATACCTAATTGGGAACACATTTTCTTTCAGATATGCTCCCCAATTTGTCCACAACCTTCACCACTTGGTGTCAGATCTCAGTAGGGTGGAACAGAAGCTTGGCAGCATCAGGCTGAAGAGTTCCTCGCTCGGGCGCAGTGCGGCCGGGCTCGCGTCCTCCGGCACCAGGTCGTGGAGCAGCAAGGACCTGCTGGCGCTCGGACAGACGGACAACAACGCGGCCAAGAGCAAGATACAGGTATGCAGTAGGGTCGAGCAGAGACTGCAGTATCCTGTATCAGCTATTTGTGAAAGAATCATTTATAACTTGCCTTTATAAATTACTAAGAATGGTATTCAATTTTTTTTAAGTGTGGAGAATCAAGTCATTATACATTTTTAAAAACAAGCTTTTATCGTCCGCCATATTGAAGTGTGACGTCATTTTATTTTTCGTATTCTTGTCAGCAAACCCTCTTTAATTGATTTCATTTCAGCAAACTCTGCTTAATTGATATCCTTATCATGGGAGTGCATAAAAAATTACTTGTTTGCCATCTTTGGGAGTCCGCCATATTGGTTTTAGAATGACGTCGCTTACCATGCATTATCATCCAAACTGAATGTGTATGCAAAATTTCAATTCTATCGGTTGAGAATATCTGTCTTAAAATTCAGTTTCAAGATTTGACCTAAACAAAACCCCGAACATTGCAAACTAAATAAAAGCTTGTGAAAAAATCCTGCATTCTGATGCAAAACTTATATTTTTGAAGACGATTAACTATTGGTAATATTTTCCCAGCTATTAAAAATAAACGGATGTTATACAATAAGTGCACTACCCATGCACTACTACATTTTGGTGATAATTTATGATTCTTTCCAATCCAAAATTACCAATGTTCAAAATGTTTCATATGAATTTGTCCTGTTTGTAATCATGATCATATAATTAAACAAATTAATTTTAAGAACGCTGATGCTCTATAAATACTACTTTTGACCTGTGTTAATTTAATTAGCATAAGTAACTATAAAATGTTAAAAATCTACACTTTGACGACTTTATCAAAAAAATGATAATGAAATATGCAATGGAAACACATTTCAAGGCCAAGACCAAGGAATTCAAAACTAACCTATCAACATATTATTATGTATCTGTTAACTATCTATAGCTACCTCTTCTACATTGTATATCTTGTAGCAAGTACAGTAAGTAATAGAGTTTTTTATATACTTTTTACAAGAGAAGAGTATTTTAAAACACCTCTTTAAAAGATGGTGGACTCAAAGCAGCTGTTGATAGCAATGAAATATATGTGGCACTTTAAAACCATATGCGTTGGAAGACTTAAAAAACGTATATAAAAATACTTACTTAGAAAAGGAAATATAAAGTGTGAAAATCTCAAGTGCTCGCAAACATCAATATCTGCCAAACAGTATCATCTTAGATAAATCTTATGTCTTGTGATTTATAAATAACAGATAGCAGATTGTGAAGCTGATTAAATATGTAAAAACAATTGAACACCAATGTAAAGAAAGTCTTTTTTAGAGATAAGCTTTACCTTTCTCCACTTTTTTCCTATTAGTTTTAAGACAATATTTTGTACAAAAATAATAAATATAAAAAAAATAAAGTCGGAAGTACCTGGGGCCATACTGCCAACGCTTAAAGCGCAATATTATTCAAAATGACAGTTTGATGTCACATACCTTGACATTCCTAAAATAAAGATTATAATAATTATTTTATGACACGCAAGTCAACAAAATGGCTTTAAGCGTTGGCAGTATGGCCCCAGGTAATTTCGACTTTATTTTTATTTTTTTTATTATTTTTGTACAAAATATTGTCCTGAGGCCATACTACGGAATAGGTTCGCCACATAGAGATCGACCAACAAACTCTTAAACACGCCAGTGACACTATCGACACTTGGCTTAAGTCAAATAACTTTCGAATTACACTCACGATCAAAATTTCTGTGGGTTGGTATCGTGCTAAAATTTTGCTTACAGAATTCACACTCTCAATTACAATTTTTATTAATATCGCAATTGAAATCAAATGACGCGCCGTAACTGGCCAGCATTAGGCGCAACTAAAACCAACAGAGTGGAGTGAAGCCAAGCCGTTACGTATTTTCATTGTAATATAAACGCAACTTGAGCCACCACCACTACCACTACAGCCGCTGGGCACAGGCCTCCAATCTCATAGGAGAAAGGGAATTTGAGCATAGACCCACAATGCTGCTCCAATGCGGGTTGACGGGCTTTAACGACTATTATCATGTTAGTGATAGTAACCGGGACCGCCGGCACGGGGGTGAAACACCACCAACTTCCTAACTCCGGGCTGGTACTGATGTGGGTACTGAGAATTTCTAGTCAGAAAAACCTAATACTTAATTATGGCCTGACCCAGGACCTCGTCGGCCGCAGTCAAACATGCTCACCAAGCTAGACCAACGAGGCAGTGCAACGTACAGAGCAGCAGAAAAATATTGTAATTGTTGCAGATAGCGACAGAGAAACTCCACGAGACATACCTGAGCCTGCGCGCTGCGGAGAGCAAGTGCCTGCACAGCGGCGCCGACGCGACGCCGGAGCCCTACGCCGCGGACGCCTTTCTGGCGGCGCTCAGAGAAGTTAACGCCACATTCGAAGGTACAATGTCGAACAAGAGTCAGTCTTTAATATAACTGCCATGCATTACAGGTTAGCCCGCTACCATCTTAGACTGCATCATCACTTACCACCAGGTGAGATCGCAGTCAAGGGCTAACTTGTAGTGGATTAAAAAAAAAAGTCACCTTTTTCTTACATACTCGTATATTTAGAAAATGAAAGTAGCTATTTTTTGAAAGGTTGCTGGAGTGAGTCAAATCCACGATCTTTTATCATTCTATACATATCAAACTGAAGTAAAATAACCCACTACAGCCATTAACATCCCACTGATGGGCACAGGCCTCCACTCTCATAGGAGAGAGGGAATTAGAGTTTAGACCCACCCCCCTGCTCCAATGCAGGTAGGCAGGCTTTAACGACTATTATCATGTTAGTGATAATAACCGGGACCGACAGCTTAACGTGCTCTCCGAGGCACGGGGGTGAACCACCACCAACTTCCTGATTCTGGGCTAGTACTAAGAATTTCTAGTCAGAAAAACCCAATACTTAATTATGGCCCGACCCGTGACTCTGACCCGCGACCTTGTCGTCCGCAGTCAGCAAGGCAAAATAACCCTGCACGTGTAATAATTCGCAGGCAATCGTCAACAAGACGCGCACGAACTGCTAGTTTGCATTCTGGACAGCATACGAGAAACGTGTAGAGCGCTCAGCGCGCGCGCCTCTCGGTTACAGCTACAAGAAAACGGTGACAGGTAAGAGTCTAATATTATAAATGCGAAAATCTGTCTGCTACGTTTTCACGGCCCATCTTTTCAGTCGATTTTGATGAAAGGCGACAGTCCAGATTTGTATGCGGAAGGACATAGGTCAGTTTTAAATTCAAAAAGTTCCCACGGAATTTTCAGTGAATTTACGCGAAACTGCAGGCATCACTTAGTATTCTACATTCTATAAACCATCTAGTTTTTTTTGTGCAGCTAAATGATTTAAAATTTTCTTAATTAGATCAAGCCTTGTTTGGGAGACTTCTTCGCATTAGTTTATTGATATTAATTTGATTGAAAGAAGAAAGTATAATATTCAAAAAAAAAAAACATACGCGCCGAATTGAGAACCTCCTCCTTTATTGGAAGTCGGTTAAAAATGGTTTCAATTTCATTCCAGTAACGGAATAGGTCGTCAACCAAATCTCGACGGCGACGGTGGCAAAACGCTGGGCAACCTGCGAAAGTCGTGGAAAAAACGCAAAGAACTGAAGACCAATGACAAACGCAACTCACCGTCGGAGGAGCGAGCGCCTTCGCCGGACCCTGAGAAAGATGAGCGGTCTCGACCCGGGTGGGACTTTGTTGCGGATGACTTTGAAGGTAACTCAACATTACTAATATTGTTAAGACTCATTTGCGCAAGTAAAGGAAGAAATGCAAAGAACTGAAGACCAAGAACAAACGCAACTTACCGTCGGAGGAGCGAGCGCATTCGCCGGACCCTGAGGAAGATGAACGGTCTCGACCCGGCTGGGACTTTGTTGCGGATGACGTAAGAAATGCACAGAACTGAAGAGCAACGACATACGCTACTCACTGACTATTCTCAGTAGCAAACTGTGCTGTATGAAATGGTAATGATAGCAGTCAATGTGCTGTGTAAAATACTGCTAATTTTAATTGACCCTCAAATTAGTACGTACAGATACGTGTACAGGTGTATGGGGACTGTGCACTTTTTGACTATCAATAATGTTTAATTATTTTACCTGTCACTGTGAGGTTGGCTAACCTGAGTGTCCGTGTTTACACATGAGTTTATTTTGCGTCGAAACATGGATGCCCAGGTTAGCGCCAACGTTACAGCAAAATGTAAAAAGGACTGGTACTAACGGGTGGTACGTTGCAGGCACGATGGTGGTGCGGACGATGTGCCTGGAGTGCGAGGCGGTGACGGAAAAGGCGCAGGCGGTGTGCGAGCTGTGCGTGCCCGTCGGCGACGACGACGCGCCCGACGAGCCCTTCCGCGCCGCCTGCCTCTCCAGCGAGTACCTCCGCGACCAGAACAAGGTGAGACGCGTGACGGAGAGGGCGACGACGACGCGCCCGACGAGCCCTTCCGCGCCGCCTGCCTCTCCAGCGAGTACCTCCGCGACCAGAACAAGGTGAGACGCGTGACGGAGCGGGCGACGACGACGCGCCCGACGAGCCCTTCCGCGCCGCCTGCCTCTCCAGCGAGTACCTCCGCGACCAGAACAAGGTGAGACGCGTGACGGAGAGGGCGACGACGACGCGCCCGACGAGCCCTTCCGCGCCGCCTGCCTCTCCAGCGAGTACCTCCGCGACCAGAACAAGGTGAGACGCGTGACGGAGAGGGCGACGACGACGCGCCCGACGAGCCCTTCCGCGCCGCCTGCCTCTCCAGCGAGTACCTCCGCGACCAGAACAAGGTGAGACGCGTGACGGAGCGGGCGACGACGACGAGCCTCCAGCGAGTACCTATCCTTAACTGAATTAGCATTTACCAGTCGAACGCGAGGTACCTTTTTTTCTAATTACTCGCTTTCCGTTTCAGTACTGGTGCGAGCGCTGTCTCCGCTACAACGAAGCGCGGCGAAGCGTAGCGTACTCGCGCCTGCCGCGCCTGCTGGTGCTGCAGCTGAAGCGCTTCAGCGGCGGCATGGAGAAGATCACCCGCCACGCGCCCACGCCGCTGCTCATGGCGTGCTTCTGCGAGCCCTGCGCCCGCCGCGCGCCCGACCAGGCGCCCGCTCACAGGTAACCGAGCGGAGCGCAGCGTACTCGCGGCGCCTGACACTGGATGGCGCTAGTTGTTACGTACGAGGCAGAGCCAACTAAGTGACAGGCTCTGAATCGCGATATCGAAGTTTTCAGAGAGCGCTTTATGTAATTTCCAAGGTTCAACGACTACATCTGCGGTCGTAATACAAGCCCGGAGGAATATAATATTATCCAGTCATGTAATTGTTCACCGATTAATTAGTGAAATTGTTATTAAAACTAATTATTATTATTTTGTCTTTACTGCAATTTGTAGTTACAATAATTACACTATACATAATCAATTTTGAACTAGTGGGAAATATCCAAAAAAAACTAGAATCCTATTTTGTCACAATAATTAGTGTTATTTTATTTTGCGATTTCAGATACATTCTCTGGGCGGTAATAATGCACCTCGGTCAGACGCTCACCGGCGGGCATTACGTCGCGTACGCGCGAGACAGCTCGCAGGCGGACACCAAGTGCGAGCGAGAGGGAGGGGGCGACGCGTCCGCCGCCAACAGCGGCTCCAGCTTCATGAGGACACTCTTCAACCGGCCCCGGCCTTCCCCCGCAGGTGGGTACACGCCTTTATAATATTACAAAATGCATATAAAAACAAACAATGGCCAAACAATTTAACGATTTACTTTTAGTAATTAAAAAAATTGTAGGGTAGTAAAAAAATTGTAGGGTAGTCAGAGTTCACGAGTGCGTCCGCTCGATACGAAGTCGTGAAAATACGTGTCTGGCACACCGCCTGCGCTGCGCTTTTCATGTAACCTTGCACTGTCTTAACATACTGTTAGCAAGATAGTAAGGTGTGTAGGATCATTAGTTTGTATCATGGTGTAGTTTCCCAAGTTTCTTGTAAAAATTATTATGTCCATTTTGAAATCAAGATACCTACGTATCCATATTTACCTATTTTAAAGATATAGAGGTTATTCTACGAGGCCCTGATTACGAAAAGTTGGAGGTCAATCGGGGATCGTAGTTTATATCCCGAACCTCCGCCAGTTCGCATCGCTTTCCATGTTCTTAAATACTGTTAATTTTTTCAGGTTGCACAGCAAACGAATGCTGCGTCCCTCGAACCAGGCCGGAAGCATGCTGGCTCGCCTGCGACGACGACCTAGTCAAACCCATATCCAACGAGGAGTTCGAAGACCTCCTCTCCGCCGAACCCAAGATGCGGTCCGCAGCAACCCCATACCTTCTGTTCTACGTCAAGAGTGAAGTCGGCTAGTGTTCCCCGCCCACCCTTCTGTAGCTGTGTGGCGAGCGGGAAACAAATGGTTAATGGATGGGCGAGTTTTTGAGACTGGGCGATTAAATGGTCAATTTAAAAATACTAATGACCTCTTAACTTCTACACGTAATGTTTACTCTACGACCACCATACATTGTATGTGTATTGTGTATGTATGTATGTGTCACCATACATTTACTCTGCATTCAACTCGCGCGCGAACTATACATTAATTGCATAAAGATTAGACTACTAGCGCCGCCTCTAGAGGACTTCTTTCGTGACGCGAACTACAGAAACACTAGCGTTAGAATAAAATAGATCCTAAGTTCATTGATTTACAGTACATTAAAGTAAAAAACTATGTACCGCCGATTTTAATTACGCAACGCTTCCGCTTGCTGGCTGTGGATGTGTGGTATGAACGAACTTGAGTTCTAAAGCAAGGTGATTGAGGTTCAATTTAAATTAACGCTAAAGTGTTTCGACGATCACAGAATCTTATGGCACTGGTAAAGAGAACTGAAAACAAGCTCAGATATCGATAAAAAATATATGCGAATCGGTCCAGAACTCTCGGAAAAATCGGTTTAAGCTGTAAACACAGAAAAAAATAGGGCATTTTTGGAGGTGAACAGATTTCAGTAGGGCCGTGTCTGCCTGTAAAGTTGTAAACCACGAAGACAGCCATATTGCAACTTCAGATCGGATTATGTGGTTATGAGATTGTACATCTCCCTAACAGGTTAGCCCCCTACCATCTTAGACTGCATCATCACTTACCATCAGGTGAGATCGCAGTCAAGGGCTAACTTGTAGTGGATAAAAAAAAAAAACAAAAAAAAATCTCACCAACGCTGATAGATCGTCGAAACACAATAACGTCAGATTAAAATGGACCTAAAGTTACTTGATTTAAAGTCAAAAATTAGTCCTACAGTCCTTAAAATGTAGCTTGATTAGAATGACGGCTGTCACTGGTGCTTCTTTCTTTCTTTCTTTCTGAGCTGTAGTCGCATTAGTTAGGCAGCTTTCATTCTAATCAAAGTATATTTTCCGGTGTGTACCAATTTTAATTCGAAAGGTTTCCTCTAGGAGCGCAGGGTGTAGATGCATGGACGAACTTGAGCTCTAAAACAAGGCAGCTTTTACTAACCCTACAGTTGATGTCAGGCAAAAACCAATTCTGACCTTGAACTTATCGATATTGTATAGTAAGAAATTATAGCTATGTTCCAGAGAGATTTCCTTAGCAGTGGTCGTAAAGGAAACCCTTCCTACATCCGCTCGCCTAATACTCAGCTTTTAACAAAATAGTCTGTGTATATGTTTATATTGGTATATTACCAATAGTACGGTACCCCTCAACTCATTGATATAAGTTTTTCTGTAGCGCTGAGTTTATTTTACATTATTTTTAATATAGAGTTCATTTAGAATTTTCATTTTAAACATTTTAATTTTTCACTCTTTGAAAAGACAATTTATAGGAGACAATGTACTAATATGTGTCAGCCTGAAGTGATATTATGAATGTAGCGAGAAATGTATTAAAAACTAGAGTATTACAAAGTCTATCAATAGATGATATATTGTAAAGCATAAATATATATAGCAATATCACCATATAACGCCTGTTAAAATCGGACAATATGTACTAAAATGTATGTTGTAAGGAAAATATAATTTTTTGAAAAGTTTGTACCCTCAATATTATTGATTATCAATATCGTTTAACGGAAATAAATATTAACCATTGTTAATTGCGGCAACTATAATTAATATAATTACACGATGCAATAACTAATTAATGACAATATGGGCCTAATGCACTACACAATACATTATATTATTATATAAATCTGTCATATAAATAGGTACATATTTATTATTGATCACACAATAAAAGAAAAAAGCTGTCTGTACGTTATTGATAGTTTAAAAAAATATCTTCAAAAATCTTTTACTATCACGGATAAATACGAAGATATTTTTGTTAGTGATGTGCCGGATATCCGTATCCGTATCCAGGGATATCCGAGGGGGATGAATGAACCATATCAGTTACTTTTTTGACGGATCTTTTACCTTATTAATTTTCAATACATAGATGAAATTCTATATTTAATGATTAGGTAGCAAAAAAAACTTAAATTCCATTCTAATTGTTTAGTCGAAAATGTCCTGCCACGCAGCGTCAAGTGGCGTCAACTATCGTTTCAAGGTCACGCGCACCGACACCGAAGTCGTAAGAAAGAAAGTCTTAATTTCTTGAGTAAGAAAGTTAAAATCTGTATCCGCGGATATTGGGGCTGATTCTGTGTTACACAATCTCTAAACTAAACTAAAATGGCAGCTTTAAATCTAGTTCCGTCCCTTTCCGTAGGGAGTATTATGAAAGGGTTAGCAATATTTGTAATGCTCTAATTTTAGTTTAGTTTAGAGATTGTGCACTACAGAATCAGCATTATTGACACCACATATCCGTATCCGCGGATATACATTTTTAACGATCCGGCACATCACTAATTTTTGTTTAACGCATGGTTGGTATGAATTTCATGACAAATTCTGAACGATGACATTAAAAAGGTAAAACTTTTTAGGTGACGAGAATAACATTGCTTGGATCTTGACCAAATCTTTACCACAACCGTCCTATCATTGAACTTCTGACTGTCACGTTGATTAATCACCATGATGATTGGTATTGGCTGAATCTATGGTATTCTTGATTTAATTCAGGAATTAATTTCCTCTAATTTTATTTCATTATTATTATTAAAAGTTATAAAGGGGACCCTAGACGGTCATGCGGCATGACATGCGTTACGTGCTGTCATGCATGCATGACCGTTTAATTGTATTGATTGATGTGAATGACATGCAAATTTGCATGTCATTCACATCAATTCACATCAATCAATACAATTAAACGGTCATGCATGCATGACAGCACGTAACGCATGTCATGCCGCATGACCGTCTAGGGTCCCCTTTCGACGTGTTTCCGCCAGAGATGTGCTATATTGCTAAGCTGCAGGTCAAACCCACCAATACGAACGCTTGATTTTCGTAGCTTTAAACGCTAAAATATGTCAGATCAAGTGCTCCTACTGGTGGGTTCTGAGTTCTGAAACACATCTTAGCACATCTCTGATATAAACACACCCCACTTGCACAGGCCGTTAAATGTGTTAGTTAAATGCTCTTACTGTCCTTTTCATGACAACCCCAGAATAAATTATCTGTGGCTAATCTTATCAAAAAGTGACAGCATCAGCAATTTAACTAAATCAATTTATGCAGTGTTGTGCTAGTCAGCCTTAGTCTTAGGCCTATTGCGCATTATAAGAAAATGTCTTCTATATTATAAGTAATATCTTATATTTTGTATGCGCGTGTCTGATCCGACACAAGAGAAAAAATCTTGTAATATTATGTATGGTTTCATACAACCATTGCGATTGAATTTCATAAAAGACATTTCTTATAAGACACAAGAAATTTTCTTATAATGCGCAATAGGCCTATTGTGACTAAAATTGTAACTGTCACAGGTTCTGTGATAGGGCCGCGGAAGTTTAGCATTGTCATGTAATTCCCATAAACACTATAGAGCCAGACTGACACACTAAATATTATTATAGCTTCATTATTACTTGGCCTTAATCATTTATTACTGGATTAATAGTTCAAAGATAGAACAATATTTGAATAAAAAGTTGATAATATAAAATACAGTATTACCACGAATGTTATTAGTGCACTTTGCCCTATTAGAGAAATTTTAACTAGAGAGAATAATATGTAATAATTGTATCATAAAATTTAGTGTTATGCCCTGATAGAAAGTATAGCAACGTCCCTACCACTAAGCTACTTGTCTTCGTGGTAGCACTGTTTTGTCGAACACCAAAAACGTTCAATTTTTCACATTGTTAACTATTCACTTATATATACTTCTCTATGATCAAAAGTTGTTCAAACAAAAATAAACTCTATCTGTAACAAAATTCAGTTTATAATCGTCTGGACTGGTCGACCAGTCGGCTTGTCCGTGCATGCGAGGACGTTTTCGTTTGAAAAAAGTACGGACCAGCCGGCCTGGCTCCGGCGTGTTGAAAGGTAAATTAATATGTAGTCTAAATTACTTAGACTTTCTTTTATAGACCTTAAAACTGAACTTATCATTTTAGGTATCACAATTATTATCTTTTATCGTAGATCTCTTTTTTTTTTTTTGTTATATTAATATAGAAATCAGGACCACAACGATATAATAACTGCTTGCTTTATATACGACTGCTTTCTTTATAAATATTTTAACGATATAAATACGAATTTGCTATGGTTTAAGAACTTGCCTTTCCTACAAGCAACTATTTTTCTACTTGATAAGTAAGTATTACCCCTTTTCGATGACTGTTGAATGCTCGTTGTTTCTTTTTACATAATATTCTAAGTCTCGAAATCTATTAACACTAAGAAATTAAACAATTAAAATACCTAAGTACCTATAAACCAAAATTAAGAACTTTTTCACGAACTATGAATCTTTCTTGAAATCTATGTCCCCTTGTATAGATAAAGTTAAATGTAATAGTGAATGTCGAGAAAAATATATAATTACATGAATATTTTTATTAAATGGGAGGTTACATAGTATATTTATTATCTCAGTTGAAACATTTTATTTTATCGTTTGATATTGCTAAATTTATTCATTCTAAGTAGAAACAGCACTAAATTTTTATTAAATATTAGGATATTATTTAACAGAAAAATTTTAAATCCAATTTTAAATAAATATTATTCATCTATTAAAGATACATAAATAAGATTCTAAATTCATTGGATATATTTAGAGATACAGATTTAAATGGCTATATGAAACCAATGAAAAAATTATAATTTTGTTTGTAGAAATTGACATATTATTAAAAATACAATGAATACATTATATGATATGATTTTATGTAATACTTTTTTTAATACATCACTATCACATAATATTTGTTTCTACTTAAAACTACCTACTATATTTTGTGGTGATTGCTTTTCTATTTATAAGCTGTATATTTGTTGCGGTTGCCATTCCAAAAGCCTTTGAAAAAGGTAAAATTCTTGTCAGTAGTTATACTTACATAATGAGTTAAATTTATACAGAAATTCATATTACTTTTCATTGTAAATTTGATTGAAATAAATTTAATTTAATTATAATAAACTTAAGTTTTATTTTTATATCTCTGGCTGATTATAAAGAACCCCACAAATAAGCAGATTGAGATTCCTTTTTCTGGGCTTTACACTAAAGTGACTAAACCAACCACTGTTTTGGAAGTTGTAACAGTAATTTCTAAACAAAAGCAGATACTTAAGAGCAGAGCAGAGATAAACCTAAAGATTTCTTTTTTAGGGTTCTGTACCCAAGGGTGTCAACGGGAAGGAGCCGGCATATCTCTCTAATATTTAAGGGACCGGCGACCGCCGCTCGCAACTTCTACTCGAACCGCAAATATAAATTTGCCGGTATATTGCTATCCCTATTTGGCTGAAGACACATGATCGCCTGCAAGCGCGATAGCAATATGAGCGTACAGAATTTGTTATACATAAATTAGTCTTGTTCCGTGAATACCAAAAATGATGAATGAAAAATTGTTGTGTTTTTAACTTCGTGTTGTTATTCTGTAACTTGACAATATAGGCTATGTTCCTGATCAATTAGTACGTGAGATATCGTTGGTTTTAATATGAAACAAATAAGGAGAAAACATGTCGTTTATGTCGCAAAAACATGCAAAACGCAATGTGCTTACATTTAATTTTGGGAAAGTATTTTGGAAAAATAATTATCCAGGGACCTAGATAAATACAAGTTCAATCTTAATAATCGCATAATATGGAGGAAATATGCTCGAATTACTAATTATTTTGGTATTACGTTTGTATGAGCAATTAGCCCTCCGCTGGCGCCTTAACCCATTGTCCTAGTTGAGTGACAGAAGCGACGCCACGCCATGCGATGCCATAGAAAACAGACGCATAGAAATATGAAGACTAGCAGTCGTAATTCCTTCTTCCATGAACAGACGTACGTACGTAACGTCATTTACTATGGAGTCGCGTCGCTCACCTAAAATACGACAATGGGTGAAGGGACGCAACGTGATACGACGCCATAGAAAACAAACGTATCTACGCGACAACGTCTGCTATTTACTGTGGAGTCGCGTCGCCCACCTAAAATACGACAATGGGTGAAGCGACGCAATGCGATACGACGCTATAGAAAACGAAAGACGTATCTACGCGACAACGTAGGCTACGTGAAGGGTATCGCGTCGCCTTGCCGCGTTTGTCGCTCACCTAGGACAACGGATAAGCCTCCGCTGTCCGTCCGTCCGTCTTTCAGCGGGCTGTATCTCATGAACACATCATGTAGGTAGACAGTTGTGTGTCTATTGCCACTATAACAATAAATTCAAAAAAAAATAATTCAAAAGTTTTTTATTCAAATAGACTTTTTACAGACGTGTTATGAATAGTCGAATGTATCTACCATCATCCACCAAATCATCCATACTAATCTATACTAATATTATAAATGCGAAAGCGTGTCTGTCTGTCTGTCTGTCTGTCTGATACCTAGCTACGCTTTCCCCGCCCATCTTTTCAACCGATCTTGCTGAAATTTTGTATAGAGGTAGGTTATATCCCGGGGAAGAACATAGGCTACTTTTTATCACGGAAAATTAAGGAGTTCCCGCGGGAATCATCTAGTAGTATATATGCGAAAGTGTCTCTCCGTCTGTCTGCTTGCTACGCTCTCACGGCCCAAGGGATAGTTGGTATCGGGAAGGACATAGGCAACTTTTTATCTCGGAAAATTAAGGAGTTCCCGCGGGAATCATCTAGTAAAAAATAAAGAGTGGAGAGGAGATACAAGAAACGTGATTTTTGAGTTTTTGATTTAATAAGTAGGTACTTACAGTAATAAATCTTGTATTCAGGACGAGCAGATAAGCTTACATCCTGAAAATACATAGGCATAGAATACAAAATCGGTTATCGTAACCTAAATATTTGCTTCCGAGTTTTCACTAGGTAAAAGGTAGGTATATACTATTGAACTAAAGAATTCCTTTGCCATTTGAATACCTAATATAAAATACAGGGTTTGCAAACCTTTTGCTTTTTTGATGTTCTTTCCCCTTGTTGCGCTTAGTTATCGCTTTAATTTATTATTTATTGGTATACCTACTTTAATATTTAAAGATCTGTTCATAAGATTATATCGTATGCTAAAAACCCTCCATCATTTTTTAAATTACCTAGGTCCTACCTACCTACTAAGCAAACATATTTCATTCATTTTGAAGCTTGATCAGTACAATTTTTTTATATAATACTGTCAAGGGTTTTACTTTCTACCTACTTAGCTATTAATACCACCACCACCATTATCATGATCTTACCAATCATAAAGATAAGCAGAAATAATAATCGTAAGTTATATTAACCGAACGGCTGAGGGTAAAGTTTATTGACAAGCGATAGAGATAAGAGTTGTCTTTTTATCATCCGAAACGGTCAATTGGGACAATCTTCTAAAAGCTAGTTTGCTGTTGATATTGAAAGACGTGTCGTTAAAACAGGAAATTTATTCAAAATGAAAGCAGTCGAATCAAGAAATAGAATCTTAAAGGCGAGTAACTAGTGTTCATTATATTCATTTGAATAGACGGTTTCTCAGTACTTTGGAGAAAAGCACTCAAGTGTACTAATTAATAAAATGTGTAAGTGACTACATAAAATGTAAATATTTTTATCAACTAAATACCGGTTTGATTTTCATCATTTTCTTGTACAGCACAACAGTAGGTAGGTACCTACTTACTAGTTATTGCATATCGAAATTAAGTAATTTATGTTTGTGTGGTGTTGGCGATAAAGCCAGAAGAAGAAGGGACTAATTTGGTGAAAAATTGACTCTAAAAGTGTAATAGGTAATTGAGAAAAATATTAATATTAAACAAACAAACAATCAGTGCAAATGGAAGTAAAATCACTTTCAGGTTATACCTACTTACAATAATCTATTACAATCACAATGTGGCTAGCGTAAAAATGTCTCTACCTGTGACATTGCAATGACCTCTAAATTCCTCCAAGTGACTTCATACTTGCTGTCAAACTATTTATACATTGACGCATGAATCACGTCTAAGTTTTTGGACAAACTTTTTATTACTTAGTTGTTATTCGTGGAAATTTCTGGACTTTAAATGGCATTTGTAAGTATTATTACTATAGTTTAATTAATTAATGTGTTAATGTGTACATAGCGAAATATTAGAAGCTCCTTCTTAGGTTATACTACACAGTACACAACAGTTACCATTTTAATATTTCCTGCAACCTGCCGGTACTCCATTTTTACATTTAGGTAGTAATTAGGTACTTTTAACATATATAATTTGTTTTAACAAACAAGAAACTTTTAACAACTCAGGTTAATTATTCATCCGGGTTCTAAAATTATAGGTATTGTATCTAATAGGGGTGTAAGTAAATTGACTGTAGGTACTTACATCAAAATGAACACTCCCATAAGTACCTACTCAAAAATGATTGATTTTTGGCCAAACCTCAACAGCTGTCTACATGTACATACCTACTTACCTATATTCTTCTTTTCTTGTTTTTTGGCTTTCTGTAGCGCCAAACCAGAATATTATGCATTTCATCAGTGTCAAGTAGGTACTTAGCTTGAAGAAGGCATAAAAGTAAATGTGCCAATTTACATAAAAATACTTATATAACTACCTAAGTCAACACTTATTTAAAACATTCAATTCTAATTATTATTTATCCTCTAAACTAATCAGTAGTCATACTATGTATAACCTTTATTTACATTCTACTTGTCTACAATAGTAAAACTACCATTGATGGTAGGTACATATTATAGTAAGTGGATATACTTATTATATTATATTTCAAATAAATATTATAAATGCGAAAGTTTGGATGTATGGATGTATGTTTGTTACTCAATCACGCTCCAACGGATGAACGGATCTGGATGAAATTTGGCACAGAGATAGATTATAGTCTGGAATAGCACATAGGCTACTTTTTATCCCGGAAAATTAAAGAGTTCCCGCGGGAACCGAAAAACCTCAATCCACGCGGACGAAGTCGCGGGCATCAGCTAGTTATAATATAAAAGAGCATTAAGTGTTAAGTATTTATATTATTATAAATACGTATTAATTTTGTAGGAAATGACAGTCCGTTGATTTTATTCGCACTGACATATATATTTCAGTAATGTTCTCATTCTACCATAAATACAAATAGGTTTTATACCTATCCAACATTCCTCCCTTCTAATTTGCATTACAATACCTGAATCTTAAACAAACAATAAAACAAAAACAAGTATTCTTACAAAACATAAAACATAACATAAAATAACTACTCCTTATAATTAATAGGCTTCCGTGGACGAAGTACCATTTTTGATGGATCTACAGTATCCACAGCATCATGAAATTCATTTTCAATAACAGGATCGGTAACATTACATTCTTCCTCCCTGCTATTATTTTCAACATGCTGATTGGAATTCTCTTCCACTGAAAAATCCCTTAAAGATATGCTATCATAATCTATTTGCGGCACATTATTTGTATATCTGTTCAAAACTATTTGATTCTTATGTTTTTTAACACAATCGGCTGACACAATGTCCTTAACTAAATAAACAACTTTACCTAATTTCCTTACTATGACCGCTTTTTCCCATGAAAATTTATTATTACCTTTAAATTTTTTATACAAAATATTATCACCTTCTTTAAAAAGTTCATCATTATGCCCTTTATAATATTTTGCCTGTAACAATTGTTTACTTTTTACGTGATCAGTAAGATCATCTTCCAAAGATGATGAATTTGGTTTTAACAAATCAAGACGTGTTCTTAAATTCCGCCCAAATACTAATTGTGAAGGGGATTTCCCCGTTGTAGTATGGATGGAGTTTCTGTAATCAAAAAGATATTTTAAAAGTTTGACTTTACGATCAGCTTCACCGTGGCTATTTATGAAACACGATTTGATACCCTTTTTTATAATCTTAACGAAACTTTCAACTTGTCCGTTGCTAGCCGGATTATAAGGTGGAGACGTAATATGAGTAATACCATTTGAAACACACATTTTTTCAAATATATTTGAAGAATAAGCCATGCCATTGTCACTTACGATGGTAAGTGGCGTTCCAAATCTAGACATGAAATCAAAAAGTTTTTCGATTACAGCTTCTGAAGATGTTGATTTTTTCATGTTGTAAACTTCTACCCATTTTGTATGAGCATCTACAATTACCAAATACGAACAATCATACAAAGGACCTAAAAAATCTATATGAATTCTTGTAAAAGGTTCAGCAGGGTAGTTCCAAGTTGCCAAAGGCGCTCGTGCGGGAGTTGGACGAAATTGTGAACATATTTCACATGACCCTATAAGCTCTTCAATTGCTTTATCAATACCAGGGAACCAAAACCTAGCTCGAGCTTCTGCTTTTGTTTTGACTATACCTAAATGAGATTGATGAAGATCCTTTAACATACGACATCTTAATGACTCCGGTATAATGACTTTATGGCCACGCATTAAACAACCATTTTCATATGATAGCTGATTTCTACATAAATAAAATGGCTTTAAACAATTATCTGTCACTTTTGAAGGCCAACCCGTCAACACATACTTAGTGACTGTAGAAAAAGTACTATCATCTTTTGTCTCTTTACGTAACTCCTTTAAAGTTATCGGTAAACTTCCATCTACAACAAAATTCATATAAGTTGCTAAATCTTTTTCTGCCTCTTCACAACTGCTATTTTCACCTTCCCGTTCCTTCGATAACATAGAACGTGACAAAAAATCTGCATTATTATGAGCACTTTTCACATATTCAATAATAAAATTATAAGCGTTCAAAAATATGGCATATCTTTGAAGACGATTCGCTGAAATTTCCGGTATACCATGGTATGGGCCAAATATTGACAGAAGTGGCTTATGATCTGTTCGCAAAATAAATGGCGTCGATCTACCATACAAATATTGGTGGTAATGACGAACGCCAAAAACAATAGCCGTTGCTTCTTTCTGAATTTGCGAGTAGTTTTTCTCGGCTGCATTCAGGGTACGAGAAGCATAAGCAATAGGCCTTTCTATACCATCTTTTGAAATTTGTGATAAAATTGCTCCTAACCCATATGGCGATGCATCAACTGTCAAAATTATTTTAGCCTCCGGATTAAAATGCACCAACACATTATCTGAACATAATAGTTCCTTTACTTTATTAAATACCTTTGTGTGTTCTGATGTCCAACGCCATTGCGTAGATTTTTTAAGTAGGTTGTAAAGTGGACTCATCAAACTAGAAGCATTAGGAATAAAGTTACGATAGTAATTGACCAACCCTAAAAATGATTGCAACTTATTAAGATCGTCCGGAATGGGAGACTCCATAACAGCCCTCACTTTATCAGGACATTTCCTTAACCCACTCTTATCGATAATATATCCTAAATAAGTCACTTCATTTTGGAAAAATTTACACTTTTCCCTTTGTAATGTTAAGCCTGCATCTCTTAGTCTATCTAAAACAGCATATAATCTTTCACAATGCTCTTCCTTCGTTTTACCAGTAATCAAAATATCGTCCAAAAGAACAAGTACCCCATCCATACCAGCAAGCAAACAATCCATAGCTCTCTGAAATATGGCAGGTGCACTAGCAAGACCAAAAACTAATCTTGTATATTTAAAAAGTCCACGATGTGTATTTATGCAAGTAATGTTTTGTGACTCTTCTGTTAGAACCAACTGTGCATAAGCCATCGATAAATCTAATTTCGTGAATTGCTGGCCACCGTATATTTTTGAAAATAACTCTTTTACCGTTGGTAATGGGTACTGTTCAACAATTAATTGTTTATTAATGGTAATCGAAAAATCAGCACATACTCTGATAGAGCCGTTTGGTTTTAAAACTGGAACAATAGGTGATGCAAACTTAGAGTGATCTACACCTTGTATAACTCCTAAATCTAGTAAACGATCAATTTCTTTATCTACTTTTTCTTTTAAAGCAAAGGGTACTGGCCTTGCTTTACAAAAAATAGGTTTAGAGTCCGGTTTTAATTGTAAACTCACCTTATATTTATTAAAAGTTCCTAATTTATCAGTAAACACAGCTGGATATGCGCGTTCCAAACTTACTTCGACTTCATCTTTTTCCCTTTGGAACTTTATGGGTAACAACTCCAAATTGAATACCGCAATAAAATCTCTACCTAGCAATGGAGGTCCTCCCCCTTCAATAACAAAAAAATTCAAACCGTGCGTGTTATCTAAGTAAGATACAGACAAATGTATTATCCCAACACAGTTTATTATACTACCTGTATAAGTTAATAAACGCTTCTTAGTAGGTGACAATGGCACATGACTGAAATGTTTACGATACGTCTTTTCGGAAATGGCAGTGACAGCTGATCCACTATCAATTTCGAATTCTAAATGAACTCCATCCACCACTACTATCTCAGTCATTGGTGCCCCCCCTTTTGAGCGAATGTGAAAAAACTCACCATCAATCTCGCCTTGATCTTTCTCATCTACGTAATTGACCTTATTACACATCCTATGCAGATGACCTTTGGTATTACATTTTTTACACGTATATTTAGCATACCAACAATTAGCTGCTTTGTGATTCATGCGACCACACACCGTACACCTGTCTTGCTTGACTTGACCGCCTAAACTATCCCCAGAAGATTTCTTAATATTCAGCAAAGAGTTTTGTTGTTGAGAAGAAGCTGCTGCGCTCATCCGTGCACTTTGTATACTAATGGCCAATGATACTGCTTTTTCAAGTGTTAGCTCCTTCATCTCTTGGGTAAACAACTTATCTTTTACGTAGCCCGAAGATATCCCCATTACAAAACCATCTCTAAGTGCTTCCTCAACATTAATAAAATCGCAATGAGCTGTCAACCCTCTCAATCTTGCAACAAATTCTGCATAAGTTTCATTACTCTGTTGAGTAGCCGAATAAAATGTATAACGTTCCCCAAATCCACAACGCTTGGGCGTAAAATGTTTGTCCAATAATAATAAAATATCTTCGAAGGGCACTTCTGTGAGGTCCTTTGGCAAAGCCAAATCTGCGACGAGGCTATACGTATTATCTTGGAGTGCGCTTAACAGGATTGCTCTCCTTTTGTTCCCCGTACTGTCATTCTTTTCATCTATGTCGTTTGCTATGAACCACTGATTGATACGACTTTTATAGTTTTTCCACTGTTGCAAATTGTGGTCAAAACTTACTAATAAACCAATGCCCACACGCGTAGCCGACATTTTTGAGTCCTCGTCGCCAAAATGTTAAGTATTTATATTATTATAAATACGTATTAATTTTGTAGGAAATGACAGTCCGTTGATTTTATTCGCACTGACATATATATTTCAGTAATGTTCTCATTCTACCATAAATACAAATAGGTTTTATACCTATCCAACATTAAGTATAATAGTTGGAAAATAAAAAAGCTTACTATATACTTTATCAAAACCGTTGACTATCTATATGATAATTATAATAAATACTTATTTATTAACCATATTAAGGTACTTACCAAATTCAAATATTCTTTTAACCTCATGATGTACATGAGGTACATGATGTCTACTTATCTACATAATTGGATTTGGGATAAATCATGTAGGTAATATTTTATAGAACTTATAGAATTAATTAACCCCTGACACCTGCTTTTGAAACAGTATAAGTCTCAATTCTTCATGATTATAGGTTGCATTTTAAATAGTTATATAAAAGTACCTATATTGAAGGCATAATAAATTAATTTTACTTTTCGAAGCTACTTAATATTAAAATGCAAGAAGGTGTCTGTCTGTCTATCTGTTACGCTTTTACAAGACAAGACAGGTTGCATCTTCGGAAAAGACTTGGTGGAAAATCAGAGTTCCCACGAGATTTTTCATAAATCAAAATCCACACGGACGAATTCGCGGATATCATCTAGTTTTAGATAAGTAAAGAAAAAAACCATAAAAATATCTTCCTATACTTAGGTATTAATTGAAAACCAAAACAATGTATTTTCATGTCAACCCCTCAAACTTGACAAAAAGTGACAACATCAAAAAATAACTAGTTAAGCAGGTAAGTAAATAAATCAGCAATAACAAATTATTGCTTTTTGCTCTGCTTTTAATTTTTTTTTTAATGTGCCCATCTTTATTTATTCACAAATTGAGGAGGTAACTACTTACCCTTACAGTTTTAGTAAGACGATTTCACTACTTGAGTTTCATTCACGCTTAGACCTATCCAGACTTTGTTTCAAGCACAAAATTGGAGTAAAATTCTGTAACAACCATTAAAAAAAAGTAAATGTAAAAAGATAATATTATAAACTTGAACCAAATGTTGATAGCACCTGAAGAGGTGGTCTACGGAACGAAAGCGGAAGTTAAAATAAAAAATGTAAAAAATGGCGTCTTCAAAAGTGTCAAAAACTAGCGGGAACTTTAAAAATACCTTTCGGGAAAATCAAAAACACGTGAACTTAAAAAAATACGAATAACAAATAAAAATATGTCTGTGATAGTAAGGACAGTACAGTCAGCTGTTCAGCACGTATTGGCACTGTTTTGGCACCCCTTCAGGTGTTTAAAATAGAAATAATAGGTACTAATAATTGAGTAGAACTGTAAAGTATTTCTGAATGAAAGCTGCCTAAAGTTGAAGGGGGCAACAAACACTGAAGGGGTCCATACAAAAGGATTCGGTTTTTAAGATTATTCGTAAAAACTTTTAGTGATATAATTTGGGTGGTTTCGTACTCACCCCACGTCACAGTCGCGTCGATGCGCGCGCCGACGTTTCTGATTCGGCATCCAATACGCAAGTCCGCGTTCCATTGCAGCCGACAGAAGTTTCCAAAGGGCAGTTCAAGAGCACTAACATTGCAGGCTTTACCGCCTTATTGTATTTCCCAAAAAAAAATCCATAGTTATAGTGTAAATATGGTTTGGCCTACAATCTACGATGGCAAAACTGAGGTAACGATTTTCTATTTTCGTAGGTACCTATGACGGATAACCACGCTATTTTAGATTGGATTGTTTGTTTTAATCTCGTGCGAACATTTTATTATGCCTGTCTGTCTGTCTGCTGAAAGATCTGTTTTCGCAATTATTAGACGAAACGGGTCGGTTGCCGGTATAGCGGTTAAATTAAGAAAGGCATCTATTTGAGTAAAAATTTTCTTTTGTTTTATTTTAATTTAACGCACCCATGCACCATGACAACCAGTATATATAATGTACTCTGTGATGACAACCAAATCAAGTAGACTGTGACCCCTGTGGCCAATAACCATAGATATTTAAATCGGAGCCATGGACTTAATATATAATATACATTATTAGGACTGAGCTCTCCTTTCCAAAAAACGTGCCGAGAGAGATATGTTGAAGGGAGGATTTTATCTCGTTCTAATAGGGTGACCAAACATTTTTTAACACACAGGAAAGTTCATTTTGGCAAATACCTATCACTTGTCAGGTTGGCTGCGGAGTTTGAGTATTAAAAGAATCAATGGGAAATAAAACAAAGCGTCTGTCACTAACATTTATTTAACATATTTTAATATTTTAACACAAAAATATCAGAAGTCTGGCGAGTAACTATGATTATTTGCTTCGTTTTTTAACATTTATTGAAAACTATACAATATAAATTAAAGCTAGCTAGCTTAACCTAATTACTATATAAATCATGCCCGCGTGGAATGGTAGCGAGAATACTGGCTGCATTTCCGCGTTGGACAGCCAGGCTGATCCTTTGCGCAAAAAATGAGCCAGTCCTTCTGTCACCAGATGAGGCAATCAACCGCGGTGAAATATCTCGCAAAAAATTTTTGCCACTAGGACTCCACGGCCACGACAACATACATATATCCAAATTAGTCGGATTATCGCGTATTTAAATTTTAATATTTTGATAAAGTAAAATTGCCACTATTGGTCAGTTTATGAGTGATCTGTGCTATTGGTCCCACCACCAGACGACGTTGACGTTGTAGGGGGTAATCTCTGGATCTACTGACCCGATTTCGAAAATTATGTTACCAATATGAAGCCACATTATAACTCGAATAATAAAAATACTTTTTAGTGGTAGTCTGATTTGCAAAGTAAGTCGGAGAAAAAACGTTTCTTACGGAGAGAACTGATATAATATTATGATTGAGTTCTGGAGAAAAGTTGTAGTTGTATTTGAGCATGGTCAAACTACTTTGACGCATACGATAATAAACAAATTATCTTTGTTATTCCCCTTACCTGTGAAAAGAAATGCCGCAACCAGCATATGATTCGCTTTTACATTTCTTGATGCAACAATTTTTGACCATTTTTGCATATTGAGAATTGAAAATAACACTAGCTAAAAGCACAACTAATGCGTCTCCACAAAACAACAGCAGGTCCATGGACACCCTGGTGATGGCACATTTCAGTGCTACCAGGGTAATTCTATATAGCTACCAAACAATCATGTTATTTTGACTATTTACTTTAAAAAATGGTAAATATAAAAAATTAAATTGTAAACATAAAAAATAAATTATATAAAAGTATTCTAAAAGCTAAAAATATTTATAATTTCTTGTTTTATTTCTACTTGGAAAAATGTTTTCTGCCACTTTCAACATTTTTTTCTACTGGCAATTGAGTAAAAGGGACACAGTACCCACCTTCAGACTATCTCTCTCGGCTCGTTTTCCCTCTGTTGAGACAGCCTAACAAACCTAATCTGAATGTCCAAATGTTAAGGTTCATTTTCGTATGACACATTATCTAGAGTACTCAGTCCTATTAAGGATCGAGCACATTATGCCGGGCCGCAGCGTGTCGGGGCGGAGCGCAAAAATCCGCTCAAATCGCTTGAATACAATTTGTATGAATTATCGCACACTGTGCCGGGCCGCAGCGGCTCGCATTAATGCGAGGCGGATTCTCGTCCATGCGATGCGGCCCGCCCCGCCCCGCTGCGCCCCGTCAACAGTGTGCTATAGCTAGCGGATTGGTGCGCACGCGCGCACGTGTTTATTTTACGATATTTGCGTTTTTTAGTATTTGCGTGTTCCTGTGGTGTTCACAAAAATGAATATCAATAACTTCATCTTCTAACAGCAGGCAAAAAAAAGAAAGTTCTTCGTCAGAGCTATCCATAACGTACAGTTGCACGCAAATTCTGGCAGTACACTGAACTCAAAATCCGTCAATGCACTGTGACCCGGCCCGTCACTAATGTGCTAGGTAAACATTTTGCGCTGCGCTGCGGCCCGCTCCGCCCCGCTGCGGCCCGGCATAATGTGCTCGAACCTTTATTGTATATTAAGTCCATGATCGGAGCATATTGAGAGTGACAGAGATGCTATTTTCCAAACTTTACATATAATTATGTAAACCAGGTAGGTATTTAAAAACATCCGTAATGTTAATCTCCACACTTATTGATATTAATTCAACAATTGATTTTTTTAGTACCTAGGTAGGTACCTAATCGATTATTTTAATTAGGTAACTAGTTGTTCTACCTGTTGAACAAGCGAATAAAACAAATAAAAACCAAATTTTCCCAAAATAATTGGGTAATCCTATGCACTACCTATATGCACATATAGTCTAGGCAACGGGGCGGTCTGTTGTATGGAGACCCCCACATTGAATCCTCAGTCGATGAAACTTGGCAGGGTTTTAGTATTGGATGATCCAAAACTTACACAAAAATATCCACCAAAAAAAAAAAACCAGAAGTTAGGTTTTTATACCTAAAAGTACAAATAGCTTAATATTTTGAACTGAATAATATCTCGCTCCATTTTTTTTTTACCAAACTAATTAATAGCCTTATTATGAGGTACTCGATAAAAATCCAAAACCTTATTTAACAAACCTATTTTTTTTTACAGTGGTTTCCTTTTTTTGTCCGTAATTTCGGTAAAAAAATTGCTCATTCTATTTTTTATTTTCACATGTCCTTAAAATGCTGTTTAGTATAACGTATAAGAAAATCCACCAAAATATTTATACCATGATCAATTTATCTCACTTCAAATGAAAATTATTTATAACTCGGTATGAAAAACTTCTCACTCCTATTTCTTTTCTTCATTATAGTATGTAGTCAAATTTACACTCAAAACCTAAATATCCAACAAAATATCCATTCAAATGGATATTTTGAATATATACATACATTTACATTTAGAATATATACATTTACTGGAGCATTTACCGAATCTGCTCCAGTAAATGCAGAGTCGGCATTAGCAGAGATCAATAAAAAATTGGAAATTATATACACCATGCAAAAAACACTTGATGACTTGGCGGAATCCGTTGACTTTTATGCCGAAAAGTATCAAGAACTTATACAAAAACAGGAGAAAACAGAAAAGAAATTAACAGCCGTTGAGCAAAAAAATATATACTTAGAAAAATATACAAAATCATTGGAGGAACGAATAGTAGTGTTGGAAGCCAAGGAACACGAGAATAAAGTCGAGATTGCGGGGCTGGAGAAGCTAGAAGGTGAAAATATTGAAAAAATAGTGCTAAACATTGCCAAGAAACTAGATCTAGACTCCGAAAGTATAGAATCAGCACGGAGGGTAGATAGTAAACAGAACAACGCGCAGCCGAATCCCGTTATCGTGACGTTGAAATCCAAAACTGCACGTAACCAGTGGATTATACAAAGAAAAAACCGGATAACTAATAACGACATTTACAACAATGGAAGTAATAAACCTGTATATATAAATGAAGTAATACCAAAATCTGTGAGGCAGCTATTATGGATTACTAAAAAAGAATTAAAAGGGGTGTATAAATATATATGGGTACAAAACGGCAAAATTCTCGTGAGGAAAGGAGATTCGGATAGAAAAATCTATACAGTTCGGTCTGAGGATTTCATAAATAAATTAAAAAACGATAATTAATTATAGCCCTTAAGCAAACTGTAAAAAACGTGCCTATTTATAACATTTCATAATGGAGCAAGTCTTACAAACCGACATACAATATAATACATATGAAAGTATATCAGAGTGGTCTCAAAATATTAATAACACATACCAAGGATTAAATATCGTTCATTTGAATATTCGATCTATGCGTAAAAATTTTAATGAACTCCTCGTAATGATTAATAGCTGTTATGAAAACTTGGACCTTATTATACTGTCTGAAATTAACATAAGGCATGAAGAGCTATCATTATACAAAATAGATGGCTTTGAAATGTACAGTATGACGAGAGAAAATCGCCGAGGCGGCGGATTAGTAATATATGCAAAAACAAATATTACTTTTAGTGCGAGTTACCCACTGCGCAGCTCAATGGAGTTGATTCACGGAATAGTTAGGACTAAAGATTCCTTACCGAGCGAGATACATATATTGGCTGTGTATAGGCCACCGAAAACAAACAAAATGTTATTTGTGGAAGAACTAAAAAGTATTATTATGAGTATTCCTAAATGCTGCGATATCGTGTTGATAGGTGACACGAACATAAACCTGATGGACCTATATAGAAGCTACGCGGTAGTGCAGTATGAAAATACGTTACATGAGTGTGGGTTCGAATGTGCTATAAGAGATATTACGCGAGAAGAGGTGATGAGCGGTAAGATCGTGACGTCTTGCATTGACCACTTGTGGGTTCGTACTAGGCGGCAGCCGACGAGAGCCTACATTCATAAATGTAAGTTATCTGACCATTACATGATAGGAGTTACGATGCCGATAAAGGCGTGCGCAGATTGTGGCCCAACTAATAGTGAGATGTATACATTGTGTAGCAAAATAGTGAGAGAAGGTTTAGACAATTATAAATGGAAGGAGTTGGAAAACATTGACTGTCCGATCCAATTGTATGAAAAGTTACACTGTATTTTTGGCAATATTTATGATAAATCGCGGCGAAAGCAACGTGATATGCATGACAAAAAAAGGATTTCTAAACCTTGGGTAACTAAAAAAATAATTAACATGATAAAACACAGAGATAAACTCTTTAAAAAATGGAGATCAAGCCCTAATAACATGAATTACAGACTAAATTACACGAAGTACAGAAATAAGGTTAATAAATTTATAAATAATGCCAAAAATGCACACAGAAGGCAAGAAATCGCTAGGTGTACTAATAATATTAGAAAAATGTGGGAATGCATTAACAACTGGCTAGGTAGAAAAAAGAGTAGTTTGGATGCAGTTATTTTAAAGTACATGGGTCAAACAAATAGTGTAGAAAATATTTGTAATCAATTTGCTAAAACATTTACAGAAGAAATTCAGAGTATCAAACATCAATGCAATACAAAATTCTTAGACAGATCAACATATGTAACACCTAGCAATGTGTCCATGCGCTTTAAAAATACTACTTCACGTGAGATAGAAAAGATTATTGATGCACTTTAGTGACAAAAAGGCCCCTGGGGCTGATAGAATAAGAGTCATAGATGTTAAGTATATTAAGAAAAGATTGTCACCTTTACTATCTAAGTTTATTAATATGTGTGTGTATAGAGGCGTTTACCCTGATGTACTAAAATTATCTTTAATTCGGCCTATATATAAGCAGGGTAGTCACTATGACTACACGAATTATAGACCTATAGCAATATTATCCGTGATTAATAAAATAATGGAAAAAGCGGTTGTATCACAGGTATCCAATTTCTTAGAAAATTACAATATCTTATCCCCAGCACAGCACGGGTTCCGGCGAGGACGTAATACATGCACGGCCTTAACGCAGTTTGCAGATGACGTCAACAACAGCCTTAACGAGAAAAAACAAGTTGTAGTTGTGTTCATTGATTTTAAAAAGGCTTTTGATACTCTGGAGTTTAATCAATTATTACAGGCAATGGAAGAATGTGGTATTAGAGGACCTTTGAATAAATGGTTTCAGGCATACTTAACAAACCGCAAAATTAAGACTGTTGTTGAGGGCGTAGCAGGAAAAACCGCTGATGTGTTGTCCGGTGTTCCGACCGGCTCTGTTTTTGGACCCCTGGGGTACGTGATGCATGTGAATGCAATATCTAAGGTCGTTAAAAAATGTCATATATATATGTATGCAGATGATACTTGTTTACTTTATGCAGATAGAGATATAAGGTTTATAGAAAAGCAAATACAACAAGATTTTATAAATATAATAAAGTGGTCGCACGACAATGGCATAATATTGAATGTTAGCAAAACAAAGTGTATGCGAATACATTCGCCTTATAATCGAAATACTAATAACTCTAATATAAAAATTATTGGACATGATTATTCGTGCTTACATAGTAGCCATGCAAACTGCAGTTGCTCAAAATTAGAAGTAGTTGATCGGTATAGGTATTTAGGATTAACTGTTGACGCGAACATGACTTGGAAGCTTCATATTAACGATGTATGCGCCAGATTAAGATCAGTGCTCGGTAAATTTTATCACCATAAAGGCATAGTCAGCATAGGCACCTTATATATGGTATATTATGCATTGGTAGAATCACTTATTACATACGGACTTAGTACATATGGACGAACTTTTAAAACAAATTTAAATAAAGTGAAGGAAATACAAGTTAGATTTTTAAAATATTTGGTCAGCCCAGAAGTGAAGGAGAGTTGTAAGGGTGAATATGATAAACTTTTCAAAATATGTAAAATATTACCAGTTCAATACCAATTTAAACTACTGCTATTGTCGGAGCAAGCACTCACTGAGGAGCATAAGAAACGTACAGAGGGCAAGGTGGTAACTAGAAAGATAGCAAATAAAAAATTGGCAGTACCTCGTAAGACGAACTATTTTGGTAGCTGGACTACACGATTTCTTGTTCCCACCTTGCTTAACGAGTTGCCTAGCGAGTTCAGGGACACAAGTGTCCCAACACTAGGGTCACTGAGCTCGGAGGGCAATAAGGCATATAAAAAGGTAATAAGAAAAAAGCTTAGGGATGTTTATGTGAGGGAGCTATAGATGCTTAAATCATTTCATGATCCTTCATGTGAGCATCCTTAACTCCTTAAATTAGTAGGTATTAAATTTGTAATTTGCACGTTTTTAAATTCTGTTTAATTTTATATTAAGTATTAAGTATGAAATTGTGAGACGGTACTTATTTATTGTAATTAAATAAGAGCATGATCCCGTCAACAAACTGCCATGCAGTTTGACGGAATAAAATAGAATATTCTGTACTGTGTTTACTATGGTTAATAAATAAATTAAAAAAAAAAAAAAAAAAAAAAACACCGAATTAAACCGAACGTATGAAAACTAAACTGCGTTTACGCGATAATGTATCTTAATCCTTCTCCTATTGGGTATAGTTTAGCGTGCGCGAACGAAGCGTTGAAATCACAATCATAATATTATTACTCCAGCGATGGTTGTCGTCACTCGTTAGCGCTTACTGTCTTCTACAATGCAATAATAGCAGGCACTGGGTAGCACATCGGGTTTTACAATAAGGCTGCGATATATTCGCACTGCCGGCCGCCCCTATTTTTATGGCGCGTTAATTAATTTCTATGATATCTCCTAAGATATTCATCTGAATCAAATGGTGTAAAGGGCGAATTTGGTCTATATTAAATACTTAAGATGGCCAACCATTTTATTTTGATAAGGATGGAGGAGGATGGAAGGAGAATGTCAGGAAAAAACACCTTTGAAAGTAAAGCTTTGTTTTAGACCAAATTTGAATAATATATCATAAAAATGGTTATTGTGAGACAACCTTTAAAGATAGATATTTGTTATCGCGGACTTTTTTTAGAACTTTTTGAGAGGAAGAATTCCAACTTTTACTATTTACACGCCACGGAAGCTCTCAGATGGGACGATTTTTTCCGACTTCATTCGCATTATTGCAATTTTCGTAGAGATCTCTAATTTTTGTAAAATAAAATATAACCTTTGTTAGTCGCTGATAAAGTAGCTTTCTATAAATGAAAGAATTTTTTAAATCGGTTGAGTAGTTTTTGAGTTTATCCATTACAAACAAACAAACAAACAAACAAACAAATCTTTTCTCTTTATAATATTAGTTTAGATATTACAGAAGATAAATTCAATATTAATAATAACTACTAACTGTAACGACTAACCTTCAAGGTATATTTCCATAGTTTAATTAAGGGCCCATAAAAAATCTTATTTTTTGAGCTTTGTTTAAATAAATATTTAATTGATTTCTTCTCATTACTTCTAGGATTTGAGAAAATATATTAATTATATTTTGTTTAAGTTGGTACTTTGCACGCCAGAAATTGGCAAACTGCATAAAGCCTTATTACTGTAAACATATTTAGACTTTTATTGTTATTTGTAAGTATATATATAATTATATATAATAAATGAATTGTACGCCATACGCCAATTTAAGTCACTGGATATATTCAAAAATGCAGTTAAGAATCATTATCTTGCAAACTAAAGGCAACAAAAAATATTCTTTAAGCCGAGTCGAAATAAATATATTAAAATACATATGTATTAGTATATTTTATAATTAGCTATATTATATATAATTTATATTTTGATTATATGTTTATTATTAGTAAGAACGTAGTTATTTGAATGTAAGTATATTATAGTATTGTTATTGGGTTTATTATTGGTTTATGTTTTATTTAAGTTGACGCGTCACGCCCACCTTGAACATAGTGTGTAGAAACCAAAATTATTTTTTACTTTACAGTGACTTTGGAAGTCGGTTTGTTTTTACATCAATGAAAATATGAAATTTTCCCGCTGCAAAAAGTCTATCTAAAGAGGCTTTTTATATAGCTTAATGCAGGTGTTCATTATTTAAAACTCATAACCTAAATCCCGATTTTCAAGTATCTAACTTCAAAAACATAGAACTTTCATAAAAACTTCCAACCCCCATTTCACCCTCTTTGGGGTAGATTTTCGAAAAAGTGCTTAAACAGGTTTTTATTATTTAAAACTAATAACCTAAATCCCGATTTTCTAGTCTCTAACTTCGAAAACATAGGACTTTCAAACAAACTTCCAACCCCCATTTCACCCTATTTGGGGTGGATTTTCATAAAACTGCTTACACAGGTTATTATTATTTAAAACTAATAACCTAATTCCCGATTTTCTAGTCTCTAACTTCAAAAACATAGGATTTTCAAACAAACTTCCAACCCCCATTTCACCCTATTTGGGGTGGATTTTCATAAAACTGCTTACACACGTTATTATTATTTAAAACTAATAACCCAATTCCCGATTTTCAATTCTCTAACTTAAAGAACAAAGAACTTTCATACAAACTTCCAACCCCCATTTCAACGACTCATAGATAGGGGTGACTCTGACAAGACTCCCTTAGGGGTGAATTTTTTCAAAATCGTTTCTTAGCTGACGTCTACACCTTCCAAATTTCAAGTCTGTATCTTTTATAGTTCCTGAGATATCGTGATGAATCAATAAGTGAGTCAGTCAGTCAGTGACCTTTCGCTTTTATATAATATATTATAGAGTTTTATTATGTTTTAAATTTAACTCATAATAATTTCGCTCCCATGTAAGGAAAATGTAAAAGTAACGCAATCCAAAATATGGCCCTTACGTTTATCAAATAAATATTAGAATCACCAGAAATATGCAGCAAAATGGAAGGAACATGGCACTTCAGAAATTATCCTCAAAATGGCGGTACAGTTCATGCTTGGTCTACTTGCCGGCAGTCTTCTTGAACATTAGGTGACGTAGTGGGCGTAATTTTGCGCATTGTAAATTCAACCGCGCGTCGTGTCCCGCACTTAGGATCTAAAATTCGCTTGTGTGAAGTCAAGGTAATTTGGTGTGAAAGAATCCATAACAGAACTATTGTCTTTAAGGCTCCTTATAACTTACGAGAATACACCAATTTGGTGGTCAAGGAGTTATTAAATAGTATAATAAATTATTATATTTATTTATTATTTATTTATTACTATTGATTTCATTTATACACCATGATAATAGTGCCAATACAGAAAAACTCAGCTTACTAAATGTGTAACAAAATCTACCGAGTTATTTAAATGTTTAGAGAAGGTATATCGATAATTAATTATCGATAAATAATTATTAGGACCCTATCCCTATATTTGATTTATGATTTTTTTGACCTTGAGTAGACCAATCGGCGTTTAGTACGTATCTTACGCCCGCTTACCTCAGCCATTTGACTGAATTGTTTGCATTACGAGTGCATAGTAAATAGGCGTCTATTCGGTTGTATGGTCGATGGTATCAAGAGTTGAGGAATTTATTGAGACATGTGTGAACGTTTGATTTTTGAAAATTGGCTTGTAACTTTTGTTAGAATTATTTCAAAATTGTAAATATTTCGGAAAAAAAATTAAAAAAGGGTCATAGGGTATTAGTTTAGCTACAAAATAGCGAAAAAATTCTGAAAATCGGTTAATTTTGTGTGTGAAATAATTCGATTTCATAATATGTAGATGGTCCCTTTAGATTTGGAATTGTAGAAAAACGGGTATTTCCATATATAAAAAGTGATGTAGCTTCTATGATTATTGACCCATCGTAATGGTAATGGTGTTTAAAGATGCGGATGCAGGCGAGAAGTGAATTCTAGTTGTAAGTTTTTTTAATTTTTGAAAAATTTTGAAGAGAAATTTTGAAAAAAATCTAAAATAATAATTTCAGATTTTTTTCTCGTAAATTTTTGTATTCATTTTCAATGCTTCGATTCTTGCGGGGACTGCGAAATCTGTGAATTTTTCGCTTTGCGGCCAACATCGCTTTATTGCCATATCTCTCTTCTGGTACACTAATGAGAAAAAAATTATCTTTCTCACTTTCTTTGCATCGTTTTGAGGCAAAGAATAACTCCAAACAGACGGTTACAAATTAAAATCTCGTTTACACTACAAAACTTTTTAACATACAAAACTTCTTATTATATTCGGTAACGCGGTGCGTATAGAGTTGTCTTTTATATAGACATAATGCACTGTATGTACCGGGAAAGAGATAGCAACTAAGCAATGTTGGCCGCAACGGGGGAAAATTATCAAAGTATATTTTATTTAATAAACTTGGTACTTAAAGTTACTAAAATTTAACTTTTACATAATATGTATGTGACGACCTCCGTGGCACAGTGTTAAGCGCTGTTGCCTTAACGTGCGGAGGTCCCGGGTTCGATCCCCAGCAGGGTTTGGAAATTTATAATTTCTGAATTTTCCCTCGTCTGGCCTGGTGGTGGTGGTGGTGGTCTGGTCTGGTCTGGCCTGGTGGGAGGCTTCGGCCGTGGCTAGTTACCACCCTACCTGTAAAGACGTGCCGCCAAGCGATTTAGCGTTCCGGTACGATGCCGTGTAGAAACCGAATAGGGGTATGGGTTTAATATAACTGCCATGCCCCTAACAGGTTACCCCGCTACCATCTTAGACTGCATCATCACTTACCATCAGGTGAGATTGCAGTCAAGGGCTAACCTGTAGTGGATAAAAAAAAAAATTTTTTTTGTTATCTACTTAGTTTTAAAAAAGTACAGAAGAATTCTTAACAGGTTTACCAATATTTTTTTTGGAAAATAGTTTTAGTAAGTATATCGAGAAAATTGTAGCCAATTCGTCTCCGTGGATTAAGTTTTTTTACTGAACTCCTTAATTTTCCAAAATTACCTTCCCGGTATACAACCTATCTCTGTACGAAATTTCATCAAAATTGGTTGAAAAGATGGACCGTTAAAGCGTAGCAGACTTACAGACAGATACACTTTCGATTTCATAATATTAGTATGTTTAATAGTTTTCAAATAAAAAGCTTTCAAAAATCGCAAAATAATTGTATGACCCCTTAAACAACCATGGGATATGGAATATGTTGTGGGACGATATAATTGTTACTTTACGGCAAGGGAAATACAATCGAGAACACAACGTAATTCAAATTTCATAATCATCACTGTGAGGCTAGAACCATTATATTTTAAAGAAGTTTTCGTTGCACAAAACAGGTTTGAACACACAGCGTGTTGCAATTAGTTACTTTAACGCTCAGGCAATACGGTTCAGAACGCATTGATCGTCATTCTGATTGTCATTTGCAAAAGTTTTTGATTGAAAATTGAACTGTCGAGTCAACGAAATACGGTCGGTAATCGAGTACAGGCTCGCGTCACCGTAGGCATATTATCTCGGTCTCAGGACGTCACCACGCTCCTGCTTCCCTCGATTGATTAAATACAAAATATTTCTTTAGAAAATGATCTTAGTTTTTAATGCGTTTGATTTTATTTTATTTGATATTTTCATAGTTAATAGGAAAAAAAATATTGTAATCGTATCAATAAAAAAAATTGACGGAGAAATTTTTCACTACGAATAAAAAGGTAACTTTTGAAAAAAATATAGACTGATAGTATATTTGTTGGATTTTAAATTTTTAGGTATTAAACGGCAATAAAAGGACATTCCAGTGAAAAGTTTCAATGAGCAAATTTTCCGATGCAAGTAACATTAAAAAAACATATTTTTTCAAAATTTGATTGTTTCATCTTCGAGTATTTGTTGGATATTTCTTATTTAGTTTCCATACCTTTACATGAATGTTTCAAGTGAAGAAAGTTTTGACGGATCATTTTTGCGGACCAAGATATTAGACATAAAAGAGTTTAGGTAAAAATACCTAACTTCTGGTAAAAATTTTTGTTGGATATTTATAAAATACCTTTACGTTATGATACTTTATCATACTGTAAAGTTTCGTCGTCTGAGGAATTACTGTTGGGGTCCACTAGCTTCCTTTCCTAGACTAATAGATGCATTATGCATAGAGAGGAACCTAGAGTTATAGATTTCCTAGTTATTTTTACTGCAGGTTAGATATCTGCTGTTATGTACTTCCTACATATTATGATGTCATAGTAATAAACATGATAATATGGTTTACACTTTACAGGCATTCAATAGTTTTCGAGATATTAATTTTTTTTAATTTTGAGGTTAGGTAGGCCCGGTCGACGGAGCCTTCGCGGGGCTCCTTATTCTGGGTGGTATAAAAGGAAATAACCTACCAATATAAATTATAGTCACCTAAATTATCCGAGTCGGAGTGCCCCCAGTCCCGAGCTCGCTTCGCTCGCTTTTCGCGTAAAACGATGACACAAATATTTGAATTTGGCGCCAACGCACGCGCTCCGTTGTACGGTAATCGGTACACATAAAACTAGATGTTTTATTCGAATTATTGTGAAAAACGTCCAATAACGCCAATGGAACGGATTTTAATACCTACGTAAAACGAAACTAATACGCCAACCTCTGATCTGAGACCAACTAAACGTCAATGAGTCTGTAATCTATGGCAAATGTCGTAAGAAATAGGGAAAAGTGGTGTATTTTCGAATTTTCAAAAAATTATTTCTCGAAAAGTATTAGAATTCGCAGTAAAATATTTTAGTGCAAGGCTTACCACATCAAGGTCTTTCTATAAAAAAAATATGAACGTCCAACTCCGCGGCGAGTATACTATAGTTGAGCCGTGCATAAAATACAATGTTTAGATTTTTTAAATTCTAGTGATAAACTGGCGCTTTCGAAATGGCGGCAGTCGGCACTATTTTAAATTGTGAACGGTTTTTCAATCAACCTAAATTATTCTGTGCGTGCAGTTCCATGCCTTACAATTTTACAAACTACCTAATCTAGAAGAACTAACCTATTACCAATAGGTACCCAAGACCCAAGTAAGTAACTATAATGCTAAAATTTAGGTTATGACATGAGGTACCTACATACCTACCTACTAGTGTTGGGTAGGACATGACTTGAAAAAGAGTTTGTAAGAGTAGCCTCTTTTTTGTACTGAGCCAGTACAATGTACCACTTCAAAAGAGGCGAGCCGTCTTTATGCATAGCGGTTCATTTGAGGTTACGAGTGATTATGTCATCGCGTACTGGTGCATTTAATTGTACCTTTCAAAAGTGTGACTGACTTAATACTTACATTTTACAACTCAAACTCAACTCCATAAAGATAAATGATGGAATTGACATAATTTCTGACATAATCAACTGATTGTCAGTTCAGAACCTACTCAAGTTGTATTATTTTGTAATAACCTAATAACCGCTGCTAATAACAAATATTTTATTCTATATTTTATTCGACATTTTTATAATTAAACGAAATACCTACGTGATTAAAACAGTTTTATTATATAATAAATGGGTATAATAAATAAAAAAAGAAGCGCAGACGCCAGACTGACACTTCGATGTCTCGCTGGCTCACACTCGCATTAGTCGCAATATCTAAATGAAGTAAGAAGCAAACGCGACCGAGAGGCAAAGAGGTAACGCGACGCGAGTCGAAGCGAGGCAACACGCGCTACGCGGCGGCGAGACACGACGGCGCGGCGACGCATTCTCTTTCACTCTAGTACACTCAAACGACGCGACATAAAATGTGAAGTAGGACATTTTGAAACGTTGAGCCGCTCTTACATTTTGACGTCATGTCCGGGACAAATGTCCCGCCTCTTGTAAGTCCTACTCAACACTACTACCTACTAAAATGAAGCACATAATAATTATAGTAAACTAGCTGATGCTCGCGACGTCGTCCGCGTGAAATAAGTTTTTCAATTCGTATTTTCCGGGATAAAAAGTAGCATAAGTCACTCTCCGTCCTCGACTAAGTACCTACCTATACCCGTACAAAAAATCACCTCGATCCGTTGCTCGCATTTTTAATATTATGTAGGTATGAAGTATGACTATCATCACATCATCTCTGCTATTTATACCTACTAATATTATAAATGCGAAAGTTTGAATACTTCGATGGTTAACGGGATGTAGGTATGGATGGATGTTTGTTACTTAATCAACGGTTGAACGGATTTGGATGTTTGGCACAGAGGTAGTTTGGAATAACCCATAGGCTTCTCTTTATCCCGGAAAATTAAAGAGTTCCCGCGGGAACCGAAAAACCTCAATCCACGCGGACGAAGTCGCGGGCACCAGCTACTGCTAGTAGGTATAAATTAATATAAGACAATGCCAAAAGCGTTAGTGTAGGTACACCTGCTATTTGCTCGTAGTAATTGATAACTGTATTTACAAATTACAATACTTACATGATTTATGTAACATAAACAAAATTAAATTGCTCGGGGCTCTCGGGGAAACGCTCAGACTAAGGTAAAAAGATAGAGGATGCAAAAAGAGTGCCAGAATTGCCAGATTTTTTTGAGATTTAAAACTAGTAATTAGTAACAAGTTTACACTTTGCGAAAGGATCGACGGTGTTCGTGAGTTATGTTTTAACATTCTAGTATTATTTACGCGCGTATCGTTAATTAAATCACCGCAATAGGCAATGGGGACGAGGCATTAAGCTAGCATAAAATGTTTTTTTTTTAATTATAGATGGGATCAGAAAACAAGCCAGCAATGCAGCTAGCAGCCGCCGACGCGGGTTCGCACCTGCAACACATGTGCTCCCTGGATATTGAATCCAAGGCTTCCTATATCCGTCTCTCCGGGATTATCTGTACTATCGGTAAGTTTATCATTTTAAGTCTTACTAGACGATCCAAGCCCTTTATAGACGATATCAATGTTAAAAAGTAAATAAATGTATCTTTATTGACCCTCACATAACTAGTTAACTAAATTTTAACAAAATAACTTAAATGGTACATATGTAAATTAATGACGCCTTTAAAAAACGCACGCGAATTGTATGCAATTGAGCCCTAACTTAAAGCGGCGAGAACCTTATTGTTTCGACCGTAAACCTCCCTCGCATGCCTCCTAAGTGATGTAGAAGATATTTTTTATATGCTTATCAATAAATGTTAGTTTATAGTGGACAACGGAACAAGGCTCTCACTGCTTAGCTTCATAAAAATGCTGCTCGAATTCATTAAATCGCACATGTACTGTACGTTTAGTTATGCTTTAAATTATTCTGTAAATAGTTCCATTAAAAGACAGCTCTTAAATAGTTACCATGTTGGTACACGATTATACTTACGCAACAACCATGCGGAAAAAATTAGCATAAAGCATTATTCCAGGGCCCGTGTCCCGCGATGTAGCCGTACTAGAGAAGATGATGGAGACCGGCATGAACGTAGCGCGCATGAACTTCTCGCACGGCTCGCACGAATATCATGCGGAGACCATCAAGAACTGTCGCGTGGCTGAGAAAAACTACAGCGCAAAACTCGGCATTCCATTCTCGCTGGCTATCGCATTGGATACCAAGGGACCAGAGATCAGAACCGGTCTATTAGAGGGTGTAAGTATTTTAAAGAATGGAGCATGAGCCACTACTTCTTGAGTCAATTTAGTTTGTTTTTGGTTCTCGACTAAACTGACGCAATTGGCAGTTTACCTGTAGCTTGCATTTGAAAGAAGTTCCAGTGAGACGACTAGGTAGAACTTGAAGACTAGAAAGAATCATCATTGAATAAGTAGACGTACCGTCTTACGTCATTGGCATGCGTGTATTCAACTTCTTTGTCTTCACAGTGGAGCCAAGGACCTTAACCTACAGTATTTAGGGTTAGATCGAGCAGTTTTGGCTTTAAAATAGGTAATTGAATACAAAACGTTTATAAACAGGGCGGTTCAGCAGAAGTTGAACTCAGGAAGGGTGGGACAATTAAGCTGACAACCGACCCAGCGTACGCCGAGAAGGGCAACGGCGACGTCGTATTTGTCGACTACAAGAACATCACGAATGTGGTGAAGCCAGGCAACCGTATCTTCATTGACGACGGTCTCATCTCCATCATCTGCCAGTCTGTCACTTCTGACGCGCTGGTCTGCTCCATCGAGAACGGAGGTAAACTATCTTCCATTTTGTTGTACAAATACTATTCTACATGATAATAGAATTAAACGCACAACAGGCCTCTAAATTTTGAGGATAACTAAGCAGGTACCTATATTTTTTTAACTATCCTTATAGGCATTTGGACAATAATGGAGCTTTAGGTGGAGTGCGCCTACCCATACAGAGTATGCCTGTGCCCACTTCTTTAAAAGCAACCAATATTTTAGGTGTACCTACCTAACGGAAAAAGGAAGCTGAGTTTCAGCTTTCTTTTCATTTCAAATTTCAATGGGCAAAGGGCATATTAGAATCGAGAAAGGAAAAAGTTCCACTTAATATCTACCTTATTAGTCGGACAAGATTATGACGGGTTGTATTTTTGTTATGAAGGTATGCTGGGATCAAGGAAGGGTGTGAACTTACCGGGACTGCCCGTGGATCTGCCTGCCGTTTCCGAAAAGGACAAGTCAGACTTGCTTTTTGGTGTTGAACAAGGCGTAAGTTAAAATAGAAAAATCCTTATTTAAAAACTTATTTTTTATGTGTATTGTTTACCTATTATCGTTGAACGACACAAAATATACCTACGAGAAACATTTAGTTTGAAATAGGTATATTACTTGTCATTAATCGGATCGTAAATACCTATTAGAATAATTTATTTAGTTGTAAATAATTGATTATTATAATCAATGCGAAAACAGAAAAAAAACTGTAGATGCACGTAGTAATAGCGTCAAGGCCGCGGAAATGTTTAACATAGGTACTAATAAAAAATATAAAATCGACTATCATTGTTAATAATCTTTTCAAAGCATAATAGTAAGTAAATAGTAATTGACATTGATATGAGTACAATTATTACAACAAACAAATACTGATTAGCGATATCAGAGCATGATCGAGTGTGGGAGAGAAATAAGAAACACGTGCTGTCTACGTGTGAAGATAATATCAAATGTTTATTGTCAGTCTGAACAATGTCTTGGCCACGCTTATCTTGGGCCTTAGTAACCATTCACAACTTTAATCGTTAATGTGTTATTTTTTTTTTCAAGGTCATGATGGGTACTTTAGCTATCATGGCCTAAATTATACCTACCTAATGTTTGGTGATTCATGGGCTGTGGGCATAAGATTGAAATATCATTAAGACTTAACAAGAAAGATTGTTTCCATTTTAATTTCATCTGAACTTCACGAAAACTTATCTTTGTCTGGCGATTAAAATGTAGTTCTAGGAACATCAATGAAAATCAAAGATTGTTCTTAAATTAGTTAGCTGAAAAAAAGCTAATGAAATATGTGTCTTTTTAGGTGGATATGATCTTTGCCTCATTCATCCGTAACGGCGCAGCACTAACAGAGATCCGTGGCATCCTCGGAGAAAAGGGCAGGAACATCAAAATCATTTCCAAAATTGAAAACCACCAGGGCATGGTCAATCTTGACGAGATCATTGCGGTATGTAAATGTCCTTGCGGTATGTACACTATTCAATAGATGCCAGAATCATCTAGATTCTAACATCTAGTCCAGCTGTATATAGTTTGCTCTCGTTTGAATTTTCTAACTGTTAAGGCTCGTTACAAAGTCGCGGATGCAGTCAATTTACTGAATAATTGAGACATGTTACTGAAGATGTATTGTATTCGAACTTCGAAAGAATCAATTTGACTCAGAATACGATGAATACAAACCCTACGCAGATGTTTTTTCTCAGCGATATTCTCAACAAAACATTTAATCCTTATCCTCCCCCTGAGTTGCTCTATTCCCGATGTCTTTGTTGGTGGATATGCATTTTATATTTTTTTATAATAGGTAGGTAATATGTGTTCTAAAAGTACTAAGCAGGTAACTTATCTTTTGTTTCCAGGCATCTGATGGAATCATGGTCGCTCGCGGTGACCTGGGTATTGAGATCCCACCGGAGAAAGTGTTCCTCGCCCAAAAGACAATGATTGCTCGGTGCAACAGGGTAACTATTTAACTTTAATTAGAACTAAATTCTTCATCCATCAGTTTGCATGTTTTCACTACCATAAGCCTTTTCTGGAGAGCGCTCTCCTATTCACCACCCTTTTCTAATCTCTATTCTATTGTCTGTTCCAGTTCCCCACCCAAAACCTATTAAATATTAACTTTTGGGAAATTGCCTCCTTTGTCACTAAATGATTTAACTGGCCCGACTACAAAACTCGTAGTGCTATTTTGAGCATCATCCTGATTACCTACTTAAACTACTTCAGGCTCTTAAAACGCTCTACAAGCGTATTTCCGTGTTATTGAACATCTATCTACTTCTTCAAATTATGTCACATAATTATTTTGAAAAATAAACTTACTTAGTAAGTAGTAGTGCAATAGGTAGGTACTTAGATTCATGGTCTTCAATACCGCTGATTTTTTTAAAAGCATAAAATAAGTACCTACTTACCTTCGCATATGATTGTCTATTAGCTTTTTTACCTGTGCACCCATGTTTTAAGATTTTATCCATAATTCTCTTCCAAGACATGTTAAATCTATTTATAACCAATTCTTTACCAGGTGGGTAAGCCAGTAATTTGCGCTACACAAATGTTGGAGTCAATGGTAAAGAAACCTCGCCCAACCCGTGCCGAGACATCAGACGTCGCCAACGCGATCCTGGACGGAGCGGACTGTGTCATGTTGTCCGGGGAAACTGCCAAGGGAGACTACCCACTGGAGTGTGTCCTGACCATGGCCAATATTTGCAAGGAGGCCGAGGCTGCTATCTGGCATAAGCAGCTCTTCATTGACCTCAGTTCTCAGGTGACCATATTTTTTTATTTGGATAATAAGCTTGCTCGCGATTGCGATTTCACCTGTTGGTTAGCAAAGTGGGCTAACTTAGAAGATTCTAATGATTAATATAGTCGCACTATTTGTACTTTAGGAATATCCAAAAGACTTTTCAGGTAGGTATAGTGCAACCGCTGACTGTAGATGCAGTGCAAATATTATTTGTAATACCTACCTACTTACTTATTATGGCCTTCGAAATTTCAGAAATGTTAAATTATTTTATACTTTTAATATTCCATGCTCAATATTATAAACTGTCTGTAAATCTGTCTGCTACGTTTTCGAGGCCCATTTGTTGAATCTGAGGCTCAATTCTCTGAGCAAATCGTAATCATTTGACAGTTTAAAACGTATTACTTGAACTGTTTTAGGAGTTCATACATGCTTTTTGACGTGCAGGTAGCTATGAAGTCCTTAAACAGGTCGAATTATACGTTTGACAAACGTTTACGAATTCCTTATACAATCGTGCGACAGGTCGAACTATCCGTTTGACATACGATTACGATTACGATATCCTTAGTCCTCATACAATCGTGCGACAGGTCGAACTATCCGTTTGACATACGATTACGATATCCTTAGTCCTTACACAATGGGGGGTTGATTTAGTTTCGTGCACAGATCGTTTTATATTATATTAAATTACATTAAAAAGTTCCCGCGGAAACCAAAAAATCTTAATCCACGCGGACGAAGTCGCGGGCATCATCTAGTATTATATTTTTACAGGAAAAGCTTCCAATTGAGTCGGCGCATTCGGTGGCCATCGCGTCCGTGGAAGCGTCCGCCAAGTGCATGGCGTCTGCCATAGTGGTGATCACGACGAGCGGTCGCTCGGCGCACTTGCTGAGCAAGTACCGGCCGCGCTGCCCCATCATCGCCGTCACGCGCCAGCCGCAGACCGCGCGGCAGGCGCATCTGTACCGCGGCGTGCTGCCCATCGTGTACCAGGGTGAGTTCACATGTGCCAAGAAAGATAGATAGATAGATAGATAGATAGATACTATAGATGGATAGATAGATAGATAGATATATGGATGGATGGATAAATAGATAAATCGATAGATAGATAGATAAAATTCTTTATTGCACACACTTAAAACAGAAACAATAAACAAAAAGGTAAAAATATACTTAATACAGAAGGGTACAAAGGCGGTCTTATTGCTAAAGCCTCTTCCAGATAACCTTTGGGGAGAAGAGATTAACAACAAGAGCGCGGGTTAGCGAAACATCTAAACACTAAAATACTATATAATAAATATACATACATACATTCATACATTAAGGTGTGTTGGCTGTGCAGGGGTGTATTGACTGTATCGTATGCCAGAGTGTGTTGAGGTGTTGACCTTGCTCAGTCGGCTGGCCTGTTGTCAGACAACAGGCCATTCGTCAATCCGTCTGGCATACGGCAAGTCCGTCTGGCATGCCTTATGCCAGATTGTATTGAGTTGTCAGACTGTGATGTGTTGTATCCCAGGATGTGTTTACCTCGCTCCTTGCAGTTTCTTTCTACAATGTATAGATATTAGAGACCCATAATATAAAGTGCTTAGGATCTGACGCAGAGTCGAGTCGGAACAGAGCGTTTTGAGACTAAGGCTGGGCTGCATCACGATTCACGATATTTTGACGGACACGTAATCCTTTGGCGCTAACGAACGTTTGTCAAAGAAAGCGTTGATTCACCATTTTTACCATGGCACTAGTAAATTTACAGATTTAAAAGTACTTAAGTACTTACGTGATTAAAATTTTAACGAACATAATTGACCGAGCGAAGCGAAGGTCTCTGAGTCTACTTGGGTGAATTGGCACTTGTCCGTCCGTCCGTCCGTCCGTCCGTCCGTCCGTCCGTCCGTCCGTCCGTCTGTCAGAGCCTTATAACTTCTGAATTTCTGAACGTAATTACTTCAAATTTAAATATAATATGTAAACTGATGGCCTCCCGCCGAATATGGCTTACAAAGTTATAAAAATCTTTATTTCAGGGGGGCTCTCATAGAAGCGAATGCGAAGTAAAATATTTTTTATAGCGTTACATAGGGTTGCGGTATATCATTTTAAAGATAATTAGGAATAGAGTCCAAAAATATTTTTTTTTGAATTTTTCCTCTAAAATTGACGAAATGGAGGGCTTTCAAAGTGGCGATTTTCTAACGTCCAAAGTTGACCTCAGAACTCTCAATTTTCTGAACTCTCAAGCCTGAAACTTGATCAATTATTTGAATTACATCCTGTACTTGAACAACAAATTATACTAAAATTAGATAAATATTATAAGGAAACGAAATTATTTAATTTTTAATGATGATGATATTTTTAACAGAACTTCACACTGATGTCAATAGATGGCGCTCTGTGAAACCGCGAGGTCTCAGTTCGGGGCGAACCACTAGTATATTAAATTGACGAACGGTTTCAATCAACAAGCCTTTTTTTGTTACTTCGCTGGAAAGTGCATTTGTACGCATCCCGCACATAGCAGGTGTATGGCACTCGCAGAGATGCAGAAGACCCACTAAAACCCCAGAGGCATCTCAGGGTCTTAAGACGTATTGGATGCAACTGAGACGTCTCGACGCTAAACCGACATAGTGTCGTATTACACCTACATATAAGGCGGTAGAAGGTGAGCATAGCGTCGCCTTCTTCCCCCTGTCGCCTTCTGCGGATCGGTGGAGCATTTGAATCGACTAGCTCACTCACTAGCCCAAAGAATGTGTAACATATTTTTCGACTGTCGCTTTGATGCGCTTCAACTTATCTTATACCTTCTTCTCGAGGTTATTCCAAACCAGTGGTAGATTCACTCGACGTACTTCTTTGAATAAAAAAATGGATTTATGAGTACATGAGTTTATGTTTTTCCACAGAGTCGGTAGCCAGCGACTGGCTAAAGGACGTGGACAACCGCGTCCAGTACGGGCTGAAGTTCGGACGCACGCGCGGCTTCATCAACACGGGCGACAACGTCGTCGTCGTCACAGGCTGGAGGCAGGGCTCGGGCTTTACCAACACCATGCGCATTATGTAAGAATCTATTCGTATTTACACTGTTCTTATAATCTATACTTCTATACTTGATATTATGACTGCCTGAAAAAAAGAGCATATTGTTTTCAGGTTTCATGTAGGTATGTATGTATGTATGTATGTGACTCACGTTATGGAAGTTATGGTGGAATACACAAACTCACATAATGTGAGTTTGTATATTCCACCATAACTTCTATACGCCTGAACGGATTTTGATGAATGAGGTATCGTTAGAATCCTTAGCTTATTCCGGGTAACATAGGCTACTAAAATTTAAAAAAAAATTGATATGGTGACCATGATCTAGCATCAAAGACTAAAGTTGAATTTTTTTTTTTCCAAAATGAGATTAAATCTACATTGTCATCATCAAGAAATTGATGAGTAGATTCCAAAAATATACCTATAAGACTATATTTCAATATCCAGTGATTCACAAAAAAATATCATTTAACTATGGCAGTCGTATTTTTTAATTCTTTGAGTTATATTCACTTGTTATCCCCGAAAATGACGACCTCCGTGGCGTAGTGTTGAGGGCTGTTGCCTTAACGTGCGGAGGTCCCGGGTTCGATCCCCGGCAGGGTTTGGAAATTTATAATTTCTAAAATTTCCCTGGTCTGGCCTGGTGGGAGGCTTCGGCCGTGGCTAGTTACCACCCTACCGGCAAAGACGTGCCGCCAAGCGATTTAACGTTCCGGTACGATGCCGTGTAGAAACCAAATAGGGGTACGGGTTTAATTAACTGCCATGCCTCTAACAGGTTAGCCCGCTACCATCTTAGACTGCATCACTTACCATCAGGTGAGATCGCAGTCAAGGGCTAACTTGTAGTGGATAAAAAAAAAAAAAAAAAAGAAATGAAGGAGTTCTCGCGGGAATTAAAAAAGACGAAGTTGCGGGCATCAGCTGGTTATAATATTATAAGTCAATGGGCATCCCCAGATTAATGTAATGAATTGTCTTTGTTTTCAGCCAAGTCGAATAAGTTAAGCAGAAATGAAGAACAAGATGAAGAAGAAATGAAGAATATAGAAGAAGAACATTATTTTCACGAAAGTATTATAAGTGCAAAAAGAGCAGTGGTGATAATGTTATGAGATCAATAACACGTAATCACTGCCAGTGATATGATATTTATACTGTGTAGATGTGTTAAGAATTAAGATGTATCTCAAAATTCTACATTTAGTGCCTAGGATATTACCTATAATGTTCTATTTATTTTATGCATATTGTTTAGAGTACGACACGTATTTATTACAGTATAATAATATGTGATTTCGATTAAATTCTCAATATAAAATGTTTGTTTGTGTTTTATTATTATTTTATCTATAAAATACATATTTTATCTATATATAAGTAATCAGATTTTATGTTATAAAATCTGTAAAAGAAGTATACTTATTTCCGTCTCATTCATATTGGCGCCAAACTTCTTGAAGGTTTTGAATAACGACCTATGTATCCAACGACTGAGAACCCTCTCAGAGTCGTAAGTCGTTGGATGACGTTGGATGACCTTTGATATAATATGAGGATGACGGAAAATGGTCGGGAGCAGCTCTAAGCGGAGCTGTGTTGGGTGGACCAATCGGATTGTTGATCGATGACGTGATAATTTCTTTTGAGTCCCCTGTCAGGATCTGATTGGCCTGTTTGGTATGTCTCCGCTCCACTTCGCTTCAATGGACATGCACCGTAAACCCGGGCCACGTACTCGTCACGGGGCGGCGTACAAAGCCTCAAAGGACTTTGTTTATTGTACCTGTGCACAAACTACAGAGCATTTTTTTTATTCTACTACAAGTTAGCCCTTTACAGCGATCTCTATTCTCACCTGATGGTAAGTGATGATGCAGTCTAATATGGTAGCGGGCTAACCTGTTAGGGGTACGGCAGTTATATTAAACCCACACCCCTATCGGTTTCTACACGGCATCGTACCGGAACGCTAAATCGCTTGGCGGTACGTCTTTGCAAGTAGGGTGGTAACTATCCACTGGCAAAGCCTCCCACCAGACCAGACCAGAGAAAATTTAGAAATTATAAATTCCGCTGGGAATCGAACCCAGGACCTCCCACTATAGACCACTGCGCCAGGGAGGTCGTTAAAAGAAGTGGCATCACCTTATTAACGTATCCTAGACTAAATACATCGATGCCCTACGCCTACAGCTTTCTAAATTGGCCCCATTCAGATATTACTTCCTCAATGATCGTTGTCGATGATGTTCACGACTTTGTGCACGAGTATATAATAAGTAAGTAGGTATGATTGCTGCGAGAACGCTTCCGGGATAAAACATAGCCTATGTGTTAGGTGTTATCGGCCAAATCGGTTGAGTCTACTATTAGTAAAATAGCGGGTTAGCAGCTGTTAACACCAGTCACAGCACCAGCCAGATGACCACCGACCAGAAAAAGAAATAGATGACACATCACACAACAGAGGAGTCGATAGATAGGACTATGGAATTTATATGGATAGGATCATGGAACTAGGAATCTGCTTATTATATTGATTAGGCTAAGTTAGCTGTTTGGTCGATTATTATTGTTTATTCTCCCATCTTGAAGCAAAAAAGTGCTTTTAGTTCTTCATCTCCATCTACGATCATTTCTTTTCTATTAGTCTGTGGAGAAACCACAGTCTAATAGAAATGCGTAAGAGTCGTACGCATAGAAATAGTACAGTATTACAACATATATTATGTATGTATGTATAGCACAGATGTATAGGAATAGTATGTTGTATGAATATACATACTATTTCTATGGTCGTACGATCCTGTAGAATAGCATTGTATTGCATAACCTCTGTGGAACAAAGGGTGTGTTCCGAAATACACTGCGAGCACTGTAAGTCCCCAGTGAGCACTGACACAGAGTTATAAGTGAGCACTGAACAGTGCTCGCAATGCTTATATCGGAACTCACAAAATCTAGGTACAATTTAATATTCATTGAACAAAATACAACTTTATATTTCTATAATAAGTAGGTATTTTGCGGCACAACCAAGCTGCAAACATCAGACACATTTTACTTGACCTAAATAAATTAAAAAATCAGAAAGATATTTTTGTTTCTGGCAGTTTGAGTATGAATTTGACTTCCTTTGTCCAACTCCAGAGTCCAGACATGGCATGTCAGCCATCTTGAATAAAAATTTTTAATGGCAAAAAGTGATATTACAAATAAAAATTAAATGCCATCATTCCATCTCATTGTTTTCAGTAATCAAATATAAATTATCGTGGTTAATTTTAACGTTGAGTTCACTTTAAAAAAATTGTTTTTTTAGCATTTACATTAAAAAAGATCACCAATAAAACAAATCAGCTGTTAGCCGTCAATCGATGTCAACAAAATTACATAATTTTGTTTGGAAAAACAGCGAAGCTTATTATTTTTGGGTCTCATTTAAAAAAATTCAAAACATGTTCATTAAATCCGTTAGTTTATCAGTGAAATTTTGAAACCAAAATGTGTTCACAAATTCTTAATGGGTTGGCTTATTTTTCGTGCTTATGTGTAGAATGTAGCTAATCGTTGTAGTCATGGATCGCAGCAACATAATCGAGTGCGCTGGCTTTTATTTTATACATAACTTTGATTCGGGGAATCTGGGTCATGTGGAACGGGTGCCCACGGAGTTTATTGGTAAGGCGACATTTTGTGACTGTACCCTGTTATTGACAGGTCCTAAATCCTACAATGGGAACAACAATATTGATTTTGCTGATACCTTAATTGTAGCTCCAACTATTAATCCCAAAACGAACGTAGCAGAAACTCCAGACTATGAGTTCAATTTGTGGACAAGGCCAGACTGTGCCGGCACAGAGTTTGAAAATGGAAACCGCACTTGGTTCTACTTTGGAGTACAGGCCAGTGAGCCTAATGTACAGGTATGAGATTTTGAAAATGTATAAGTAAATTTCATAAATTACTAAATAGCTACGTATCTCTATGAAAAATCATACTAGTAATGCATACTAATTATTAATATTATTAAGGTGAAAGTGTGCCTTTCTGTTATCTCCTAGACCTCATCTGATTGAGTTAAGCCTCAACTGGTTTTGAGGAAATTAGGTAGAGATAGCTTGCATCTTTTAGATTGCATCGCATCTTGCAGATAGACATACTTTTTATCTCAGAAAATCTATGAGTTAAATAATACTAATATTATAAATGCGAAAGTGTGTTTGTTTGTTGGTTTATTGTTTTGTTGGTTTTTCATTCACGCGGACGAAGTCAGGGGCATCAGCTAGTACTACATAACTTTTTATAAAACCTCAATCTGTCAAGACAAATTTGCAGGCATCAAATTGTTTCCTCATCCATTTCCAAGTCTACTGTTACTGTTCATGCTGAGATAATAGATGCTATTGATGTATTAGCCAAATTATTTAAATGACTGGCTAAAATCGAATCTTTGTTTGGTGTATTAGGTGCGGCTGAATTTGATAAATCTGAACAAGCAGGGCAAAATGTACAACCAGGGTATGGCACCTGTCACTCGCACCTTGCCCGGCAAGCCACAATGGGAGAGGATAAGGGATCGTCCAGTGCATTCTGTAAGTTGAATTATTGTAATCTATATTTTAAAATTAATATTTGATTGATATGTATGCATTCCCTTCCCACATTGTTAGTCTGATTGCATAGAAACTTTGTACAGTGGTTGTTGGTACTTGGTTTATAGTTTCTAACATATTGCCGTCAATGTTACGTGCGTGTCGCACTGCAAAACGTGCTGGGCATTGGGTAGTTGACCATAACATATTGTAAAGCTTTACAGTCCTGTTTAGCGCCATTGCTCACTGTAACATTTTGACATAAGATGCAAATAAATGAATAATAAATAAATTGTTTATTGATCAAAGAAATATAAAAACAAATATCTTCTGCATTTTACAATCTTACAAAAAATCCTAAAATAGTAGTTACAAAACAGAATAGGTACATACAGAAAACCAACTGTCCCTAAGGCAGGTATAAACCTGTGTTTTAGGCGACAGAGCTCTCCTTAAATAAATGGCGCATTTTATACACAATATATAGGCAATCTGCAGGTAAATAAACCTTGCCATGCAGTGTTGTTTGCAGCACTATTTGACTTGACAATAATTCCACCTGCATCACGCGAACTAGTTGCGATTATCATGGTGCAATTCCACCAGTGTGTGGCACTGCACAGACTGTGACTCGTACAAGCAAACATGTTTGCAGTGTTTTTCTGTCCATCCACTTGAGATGAAAATGTTTGTGCACAAATGTGCTGCACACGATTTTGGTGAAATCGCATCATATTGCAACAGTATACTGTATAAATGTTTTTTTTGTTCCACTACAAGTTAGCCCTTGACTGCGATCTCACCTGATGGTAAGTGATGATGCAGTCTAAGATGGTAGCCGGCTAGCCTGTTAGGGGTATGGCAGTTATTGTAAACCCATACCCTAGTCGGTTTCTACACGGCATCGTACCGGAACGCTAAATCGCTTGGCGGTACGTCTTTGCCGGTAACTAGCCACGGTCGAAGCCTCCCCACCAGACCAGACAAGAGAAAATTCAAAAATGATTAACTCCCAAATTGACCTTGCCGGAAATCGAACCCGGGACCTCTCACGTTAAGGGACCGCTCAACACTGCGCCAGGAAGGTCGTCAAAACTAAACAACGTACTTTTGCTACTTTTTGTGATATATCCCTTCATACAGTTTCCATTTCGCCGCACTGTCCTTACGATTTGTGGATTAAGCATTAATTGAGTACTACAGATATTCTGTTCTGTTCTTTCAGACGGACGACAATACTTTTACACTCACGTTCAGATACAGAACAGCAGAGAATCCCAAAGCGACAACATTCTTCGCGTTCACTTATCCCTTTTCATTCGCGGAGTTACAAATCGCTCTAAACTCGATAGATTTGAAGATGTTGCCGCTGCCAGCGCCACAGTCTGCCGACGACATTTACTACTGCAGAGAGTGCTTGGTATATTCTTTAGAAGGTTAGTATTAAGTAAACAATTCAAGAATATATTTTACCTTGGTTAAAGCTAGTTTGTAATAAAAAGTAATTTTTACCTTCTAATTTAGCTTATTATATGCAACTAGCTGATACCCGCGACTTCGTCCGCGTGGACTAAGGTTTTTTGATTCCCGCGGGAACTCTTAAATTTTCCGTGATAAAAAGTAGCCCATGTCCTTCCCCAGGATACAAACTATCCCTACACCAAATTTCATCAAAATCGGTTGAACAGGTAGGCTGTGAAAGCGTAGCAGACAGACATAATTTCGCATCTATAATATTAGTATAGTATGGATTATTGTACCGAGGCAAAATGAAGTCCGATTTTTAAAAAGAGTTGAATAATAATGAAAGGACTTTATTAAAAAGGATTCATATTTTTACGCAGTTTCGCAATACTTAAGTCACGCAATGTTGGTTCCAATGTTTTTCTGCAGATCTCCGCATTTCTGATTTGATTGCGTAGAGAAACTCCGAACATAGCTCTCTCCATCGCTTGCTGAGTGACCCTGAGCTGTTCTTGTCGCCCATTGTTAGCGACCAAGTTCTGCTTAACTAAAGTTACATTACTTTAATGAGTTACTATAATTTTAGGTAGGCGAGTAGACCTGCTGACGATATCGTCAAATCACGGCATCACAACGGAGAGGGAGGAAAGATTGAAGAATCTGTTTCCTGACAACCAAGAGAGGCCATTCAAGTTTAATAATAAAAAGGTAAATACATTAAATATCAAATACGTATAGGTGATCTCAGCAATGGGTGGCAACTGCGGATTAGTTGGTATCATCCCTATTCGCTATAATCCCAATAGGAATGATTCAATAAACACAACTTGATCACTTCAAATCATTGCTGGCTCACTATTGAGAAGGGTTTGGCCATGATAGACCACCACGTTGGCTACGTGCGGATTGGCAGACTTCACTCACCTTTGAGAACTTTATGAATAACTCTTGAAAGTGCAGGTTTCCATGCGATATTCACCATTAAAGCAAGTGATATTTAAGGTACGGGGATCGAAACCTTAACCATTGGAATAGGAAGCCGGCGAACTAAACCACTAGGCTATGACCGCTGTTTTTAACTGAAAAATAGTCAAAAAAGCAGTCATAATAGAGATGTTAATAGGGATGATGCCTATGTCAAAAAATAAATTATTTCTTACTGATTATAAAAAAGGGTCTTCCAAAAGAATTTGATAACCATTTTAAACTATAGATTAAAGAAAAAAGTGTGTTAAAATTTGTTGACGTCACAACTGTGTGTGTGTGTTATGTGTTTTATATACAAACTTCCATACTACTTCCATACTAGAAGCAAGTTTTTCAGTTTGATAAAGAGTAGCTGATTTGATTGAATTGTAATCCCTATTGGTATACCTTTCTGCTTTCGTCGCGCGTTGAGTGTCAGGCTTTATTCAACTTACGCGACACATACTATTTCTCACACCAGATAATCTTCATATCAGCGCGAGTCCACCCCGGAGAAACTCCCTCAAGCTTTGTGTTCAACGGTTTCCTCAACTTGCTACTCACTAGAAACGATCCGATCGCGATCCAGTTGCGAAAGCTGTACGTCTTCAAAATGATACCCTTTCTGAACCCTGATGGGGTCGCGAGGGGTCACTATCGGACAGACACGCGGGGTGTCAACCTGAACAGGGTTTATTTGAACCCTTCTCTGGCCCACCACCCTACTGTGTACGCGTCAAGGGCTCTTATTAGGTAAGCTTGAATAAATGAATTTCCCATAGAAAACTAATTAGACAGGAATAAAGTAGAACCCCACCCGCTTTCTTCTAAAAGTTTGATCTGCCCAAAGGTTGCCTGGAAGAGATCGCTATTTAAGCGATAAGGCCGCCTGTTGTGCTATATCCATTAAATATAATTGTTTTTGTCTTTTTATTTCTTTTTATGGTGTGCAATAAAGTATATTTTACTTTACTTGAGTTTTACAAAACTTTTCTGTCTTTTGTATCTGTTTGTAGTTATAAAATAAAGGTATTCAAATATTCTATTTACTTTCAGGTACTATCACTACGGCCAAGAAAAAGAGGAAGATATCTGTGAGGAGAGTAAAAGTTTTACGTCGCGAAGTATTCAGAACATCAGCGAAAGTACTGAGGTATTATTTACACTAAAATATTATAAATGGGAAAGTTTGGATGTATGGATTAAAATTTGTTACTCAATCACGCCAGATCGGCTGAACGGATCTGGATGAAATTTGACACAGGATAGATTGTAGTCTGAAATAACACATAGGCCACTTTTTATCCCGAAAAATTAAAGAGCTCCTGTGGGAACCAAAAAACCTCATTCCACGCGAACGAAGTCGCGGGAATCAGCTAGTTGATTATAATTATTACTCTTAAATAGACTTTGTTTCAAAAGCTCTTTGATGCAATTATAATGTTTCTGCCTTTACCCACCTGTTTGGTTGGATACTTGCTTGAAAGGTAAAATTTTATTTCCAACAGTTGGTCGACACGAAGAAGAAGAAAAACCTCAGTTCGCCGTCGTGTAAGAGTGACTCGTTCAATAAGCAGAGGGAAAAGGGCAAGGCTGGCAACAAATCCTCCATTGTTCTGAAGGAAGTGTCCGTGGACAGCTGTCGGGACGTACAGTCATTGAGTGGGGATGCGGCTAATCTGGCTGACCAGGTCAGTATAGTCACCACATGATTTTAAATCATACCGGTTTTGACGTATTCAAGCTTTGAAATACTTTGGCGTTAAGGTAAACGAACCTTAAGGGGACTCAGGCCGGTACCTTCTTCATACAAACGAAAAAGCGTAATTACTACATTATTTGATATTGTACGCCCAAAACTAAGTTTTATTTCGATTTGTCTCGTCATTATCTAGGTTTATTGATATATAAAATATTGAAAAAAATATTGATTTTAAAGTTACGAGCCTCGAAAGATTCCAATTTTCACACTAAATTGATGACAACTTTGGGCGCAAATAAATAAGATTAGGAGTGTGAAAATTATAAAACAATTTATCAATAAACATAGTTTATTTATTCATTATTTGAAATAACTTTACTTAGTAAACATACATTTAGTAGTTTTTACAAACAAACGCTTTTCCCAAACGACTGTTCAACCCTTTTCGCGCGCTTGATTTCGGTAAAAACCATCTTGCCTCGCATCCGAACATTCGACACCTCCGGGTGGCGGGCGGGCGGGCGGGGGGAAGGGCCAACCAGAAAATCGGCCGCTCGCAATACTACGTAGCTACTAGCTATACTGCGAGCTACTTATTGCAACGTAATTAGAGTGCTATTCGTGTAATTCGTAATTATGTACCTACGTCGTGTGTGTGGTTTATATTTATAATTATTATTATTGTGAATAAGTGTTGTCAATTGCATATTATTATTATTTTATTATTACACTAGCTGATGCCCGCGACTTCGTCCGCGTGGAATAAGTTTTTTTAATTCCCACGGGAATTTTCCGGGATAAAAAGTAGCCTATGTCACTCTCCAGGTCCTCAACTATACCCATGCCAAAAAACATGTCAATCCGTTGCTCCGTTGCGGCGTGATTGAAGGACAAACCAACAAACAAACACTTTCGCATTTATAATATTAGTAAGTATGATTGTTTCACTATTAGGGTTTATCTTGATCTAGATCACAGTTAGATCAGCTGAAATCGCAGTCAAGTCAAGTCTCCAGGTCCTCAACTATACACGACCTTGACGGACGTGGCTATATGCTATGCTATATGCTATGATATATGGTATGCTATATGCTATGCTATATGCTATGCTATATGCTATGCTATATGCTATGCTATATGCTATGCTATATGCTATGCTATATGCTATGCTATATGCTATGCTATATGCTATGCTATATGCTATGCTATATGCTATGCTATATGCTATGCTATATGCTATGCTATATGCTATGCTATATGCTATGCTATATGCTATGCTATATGCTATGCTATATGCTATGCTATATGCTATGCTATATGCTATGCTATATGCTATGCTATATGCTATGCTATATGCTATGCTATATGCTATGCTATATGCTATGCTATATGCTATGCTATATGCTATGCTATATGCTATGCTATATGCTATGCTATATGCTATGCTATATGCTATGCTATATGCTATGCTATATGCTATGCTATATGCTATGCTATATGCTATGCTATATGCTATGCTATATGCTATGCTATATGCTATGCTATATGCTATGCTATATGCTATGCTATATGCTATGCTATATGCTATGCTATATGCCATGCTATATGGCACATAGTTCGAAGAGCTGATGGTCGTTGGGGTCCCAAGGTGCTGGAGTGGCGACCCCGAAACGGGAAGCGCAGTGTTGGCAGACCCCCACTAGGTGGACCGACGACATAAAACGAGTCGCAGGGAGGCGCTGGATTCAGGCGGCGCAAGAACGAGGCCTGTGGAAGTCCATGAAGACCTTTGTCCAGCAGTGGACGTCTATCGATTGACAAAGAAGAATATTATACGAGTTGTTTACACGCTGAGGTATATAATAGTAGGTAATAATATAATAGGTATGTAGGTTACATTTTGTAGTTTTCATAAAAGATAAGTAGGTACCTAATCATTATCATAAATCATTATACCTAATTATTCTATTTCATCAGTGATAATATCAGATATCGCATCGGTCCAACTATAATAGGTATAATCTGTGAGCGTAACATCATCTTTATACCGGGACTGCCGTGCGCGCGGTTGCACTCGCTATACTGCTCATCACTGAGTCTGTCTCTTTCTCACACAATGTTAGGTGAAACAGCAAATAGGTTACCCACGTGCGCCGGCAACTTCAGTCGCGCGTACTGAGCTGCCTTAACTTCTCTGTTTTAGAGCTCAAGTTCGTCTATACATCTACAGCCATCATAAATTTTGTTTCTTTAAGTCAAGGTCATTTGGGTCCATTTTACTCTGAGCCAAAGAGTTACGTCATCCAAATACGCTTCATGTCCAAAAATGTAGCTGTAACCTTTTTTAACTGACTTACAAACAGGAGGAGGTTATTAGTTCGGCGCGTATTTGTTTTAACTTCTTATATTGGTCTCAGGTATATGACATGAAGTTGCAAGAGATGCCGTCCCAAACGAGCGATATATCCTCTAATGTTGAAGAAACAGCGTCCCTTCTTAACGACAACGTGCTTCGGTCGTGTTTAGGATCCACCGTCCATCTCAGCACGAGTGAAGAGCTGAACCTCCAAGGAAGCAACCCTCTGAAGCCGTTGAGAGAAACCTTGAAGAATAGCATCAGTTTGCTGATGGAGTCCAGTTCTTCGGCTCTTGAGTAAGTGATATTAGGATCTACCGTACATCTCGGCACAAATTAAGAGCTGAACATCCCAAGAATCACCAGTTCTTCGGCTCTGGTGGGAGTGATATTAAGTTTTACGGTCGCAACTCGCAAGCTATCATTAGATTCTGTGGCGCAAGTGTAGAACTGAATAATATCTGGAAGCACCCTCTGAAACTGTTGAGAAAAACTTGAAGAATAGAGCTATCCGAATTAGGAATTAGCACCATTTTTTTAAATTTGCCATTGCCTTGTCACACCATTTTAGGGTTGTTTGCTAGAAACCCTACTTCCGTATAGATTGCTTGATTTTCTGTCTGTCTGTCTGCTTGCGTGTTACAAACATTTCCCATTTTAATCCCATGGCGATACCTCGTTGAATAGGTATTTTTTAATTAATCATAGCGTTTCTAAGACATTTTGTGGGGGAAAAAACTAGTTTAAAAAATATTGGCAGCCAATGGTTTTGGTCTATCAGTACTCTGTCTTTGTGTGTTATTTGTGTTCTCAAACCCACTTGACTGTTGACACCAAAAATTCAACCAATCACAACAATTGGGTATTTGACAACTATTCAAATATTTTTTTTTAATGATTTTATTAAATAGAGAATCTCCCACAAGTCGTAATATCCACGTCCCCGGTTAGTTTTATGTGTGAAAACCATTTTAAATCATCGATTGAAGTAAAAAAGTGCGTCGAATTTTGATGACGTTACTGTTCAGTATTTCTTATTATATCCCATACTCAGCGCACGTTTTACGTTTGTCAAATATCCAATTATTGGATAGAAGCAGGCGTTACTTTGCGGAAGTCCATGATAATGAAAGAACTGGAAGTTTAATTTAATTCGCTACAATCCGCCACACACCGCACCACTGTGACCACCATCACATAGATTTACTTTTTGTGTTATTATAGCGAATTAAATCAAACTTCCAGTTCTTTCATTAAATATCCAATTGATCCTGTAACATTGATAGACGCAGCTTTTTCGTAATAGGGCTACAGGTTTTTACTTTTTACCCTTGTTTAAAGCGAGGGTTCAGGGCCGGAGACCAAGGGCCCGGCTAGCAAAGTGAAGATAGGCTGGTGTCGTGAGTGTCGGCAGGCCGTCGCGCGGCTCGAGGGCACTATGCCCGGCATCACGAGTCTTGTGCCCGGCTACAGTGCTGCTATGGTAAGTGCCCTAATGAGACATCTATACGTATTAAAATACTTGTCCTGACTGATCTAGCAATGGACTTAATTGCTCTAATGAGGTTAGAAATCTAAGTTTTGGCAATCGTTTTGCGGTATTTAAGGTTGTTGGAAATTCCACCCCTAAATTAAAGTGGATGAAAGTTTGTATCAAAGCCCGTCACTTTTAAGTTATATCAGTTATAATAGCTTGGATCAAAGAAATTTGACTAATGGTATATCTACTACTCTAATAGAGAAATTAAATGTGCACGCTCATATCATGTGAAAGTTCTACAGCAAAGATTGTCAACTTCTGACTACCCCTATTCCTATCACAAACTTCTCATTTCAAAATGAATACCAAGTACATAGTTTAAGAATTTGTATCAGTAGACATTTAGATACATACATTTTTCTCAAAATAATGCAATCTCGCTCAGATGTGCTCCGAACCTCCAACTTATCACTCCATAGAAGAGTACAGGGACTACCAGAGACAACAGATTCACGAACAGGAAACTAAAGTAAGCCGAAGTACTTTTCATCAAAAAGTTACTTTTGTAGAGCCAAAGTCTTTTGCCAGGATCAAACCCCCGGTCACGTCATCAACGGCACTGACAGCTATCAACAGCCCCAGTACAATCAGCGCGACAAATGTTTCTTACGGCTTTAGGTGCTACGCATGTCCATGAATAATTGGTGACAAAGCGATCGCACTGGTTGTTCTTGGGCTGTCTACTTTTTTTTACAGATACACATTTCTAAGTGTTGCATAGTTTTCAAGGTTATAATATGTAGTTACATTAATCTAAGTGTAGTAGTTACATTAATATAAGTAGGCGTTACTTTGCGAATGTCCATGATAAGTAAGGAACAAGAAACTTAGTTTTATATAATCTGCCCAAATATATTCAATCTATGTACACCGCGCAACAAGCAAGCTACCAAGCGAAAAATACACAGATCTTCTAGAGTCTAGACTCTAGACTCTAGACTCTAGTGTTTGAGTGTAAACATAGTAATGTCTACTATGTCTAGTAGACATTACTATGTTTACTGTAAAGCTTCAATGGGGCACCCATATATCAACTCTGGCTGGCAAACTCAGCTCTGCTGCTTACGCTGTTAGAAAGATTCGACAATTTACTGACGTAGAAACTGCAAAAATTGTATATTTTGCTTACTTTCATAGTATTATGTCTTACGGAATCTTGCTATGGGGTAAAGCAGCAGATATTAAAAAAATTTTTGTATTACAAAAAAGGGCAATACGTGCAATTTATAATTTAAAACCGCGCGAATCCCTTAGAGAGAAATTCAAGGAAATAGGTATTCTTACAGTAGCCTCGCAATACATTTACAGTAATTTAATCTTTGTGAAACAGCGCCTTCAGAATTACAAAAGAATTTGCGATCTGCACGATAGGCCAACTAGAAACTGCCATAAGCTCGTGACACCATCGCTCCGCCTCAAAAAAGTCCGAAGGTCGTTCGTGGGAATGAGCATTCTATTTTATAACAAAATTCCACAATCTATTTTAAACTTGCCTTTACACAAGTTTAAGAAATCCATTAAAAGTATGCTTTTGAAAAAAGCTTATTATACTGTGGAAGATTACGTAAATGACAAAAGAGCATTTCTATGATAATATATTCATTTAAACGATAAACTAAAACATAAAGATCAATATTTTTTTTACAATTTTTTCCGACTAGCTGTTGCCCGCGGCTCCGCTCGCGTGAATTTTGGTTTTCACAAATTGTGTAAAGTTAATGATCCATGGATTTTTCCACGATAAAGAGTAGCCTATGTGTTAATCTAGGGTATAATCTACATCCATTCCAAATTTCAGCCAAATCAGTTAAGTAGTTGCCGCGTGAAGGAGTAACAAACATACACACATACAAACTTTAATATTATTATTGCCGATAGGTGGCGATTTGCACCCTTAAACAGTATTCAATTCTATGCCTTGATATGGGTAGTCGGGTATGTCACACTCTCTTTAACGTTTCTGTGGTGGTGTCGTGTGGTGCGGGTTGTTACGTTCCCTCAAATATGGTTGAGCGAAGCAATGGCTGGATCATGCGTCATGCTCGTGAACGGGTGCCACCGTCGGAAATGGGGCTGCCTCTGTCTGCCAGTCTTGGCGTGTATTGAGTATTGTAGGTATGCTCGTGAAAAAAGCTTACTATACAATCGAAGATTACGTAAATGATAAAAAAAAACAGCGTGGATTTGATTCGCTCCAGCTATGCGTGGGACTGCAGTTACTTGTATCATTATGATGATTGTAAGTTTTGATGGAAAAGAGCAACCACCGAGTTTCTTGCTGGCTCTTCTCGGTAGGAATGGCATTCCGAACCAGCGGTAGATTCATATTATAACGATTCAAAAGCGCTTGTAAAAGCTTATTTGAATAAAAAACATTTTGAATTTTGAATTTTGAATTTTACTATGTCTAGTAGACATTACTATGTTTACACTCAAACACGGAAGCATCCTCGAGATGTTGACTCTACAATGTAAAGTTGTCTCTCTTGCCGGATTATAGCGAATTAAGCTTTTTGTTCCTCATTTCCATTACATTTAAATCTGATCAACGTCTATAGTGATTAGTGTTACTTTTAAGTTAAAGTTAACTGTAGATAATACTGTCAGGGCCGGCCCCCGTCGTATACCTTGCTTAAATGTGTGCGATCGGCATTAGCCAAGATGTTTTCTGGGGCGCTATTACGGTGGAATGATAGCTACAGTGTACCGATCGCATTCGCAATTTGGCTTACACTTCCTATTGCCCAAAATTCATTGTCCCAGAATAACATGAATTCAGTCAATCACAATAATTGAAATTGTTTCAATAAATGAGGCAGCTCTATTTAAAGGTTAATGAGCAAAGTTTTAAAGGGTTAGATATCAAAATCAAGCAAATGTTTCATTGTTTCAGCTGAACGATATGGAGTACAATGAGAATGGAGATAACGTGTATTTCTGTACAAATTGCTTCAAGAGATACATCATATCAGAAAACAACGAGGAAATAGTAAGTATATCCTTAATAACTCATTTCAGATATTTGAGTGAGCTTTTTCAAATAAAGCTTTTTTATATGTGGGTATACATTTGCATGCAAATTAATTTGAAAGAACAAAACCAGCATCCTCTCTCTGCATCGAATTCCTTACAGACGCCGCTCCTTTCCGACTGAGCTTTTCAGAGCTACTTTTAATTGTTCAACACTTATTAAAATAATAGGGATGATGACAACTCAATCAAACTTAAAAACACGCTTCTAGAAGCGCCTTTTTAAGTTTTTAAGTTTTCCATACTAGTATGGAAGTTTGTATGAAATACATAGTTATGACGTCATCAAATCTCAACACACTTTTTTCTTTATACGATAGATGATAATGTTTAAAATAATGATCACACTTAAAACTAACAGAATATGTGAATTTTATGTCTTTTGGAAGATTATTTTAACAATTACATTTAATTAAAGGATTAAAAATTAGTAATTATTTGTGTTACATGGGGCCAAAGACAATTTTTGTTCCCCTAGGGCGCTATTTTGAATCCCGAGCGTAGCGAGGGGTTCTAAAGTAGAATCCTGAGCGTAGCGAGGAATTCAATATACGCCGCCCGAGAACAAAAAATTTGGCCCCGAGTGACACACACTATTTTTCATCATTACGTATGAGAAAAAGCTAGGAGTATCAACCTACTATGTATCGACATTACCTATACGTTTAAGCACCAATCAGAAGATACTCCTATCAACCTTCTATGTAATTGTATAGACATTATTTAGACGTATATTTAAAGTTTAAATAAAATGTAAAGACGTATATCCGATCAACAAATTGATCACGTGACTTCGGACCAATCAGAACAGAGAAATGCAAAGTCGTATATCCGATCAACAAATTGATGACGTGACTTCGGACCAATCAGAAGAGAGAAATGAAAAGTCCTATGGGCCTACAAGTTACACTTTGCTCCCGCTATCCTCTGAAGCCAATATGCGTTTTTCGAATAGGTATGATGAAAAAATTATTTCTTACTGACTATATTCATTAAACAATAACTTGTTAGTTTGTTGCTAAAATGACAGCTTTAAATCTAGTTCTGTCCCTTTCTGCAGGGGGTATTATGAAAGGGTTAGCAACATTTTTCATGCTGTCATTTTAGTTCAGTTTAGAGATTGTGTTATACAGAATTGGCCTCACTGTCTCCCTCCATCTATACTAGCGGGAGAGAGACAGAGTACTGAAAAACAGAAAAATATACTGTAACTCACTACATACCAGCGCACTTATCAAGTACCTATTATGTACGTGCGGGCACAGAAGCTGTGCGGCGCGGCGGAGGCGGCGTCGCGCGCCAGTGTGGGCGTGTCGGCGGGCGACGGCAGCGACGTGCGCGCGCCGCCCGCCGCGCGCTCGCCCGCGCCCAGCATCGGCGACTCGCTCATTGCGGTACCGCACCTTAGCTTTTTTATCCACTACAAGTCTGTCTGCGTCACAATCCTCATACCTGAGGGTCGAGATCCCTTTCCGTTAATCAAATAATGGTAGCAGTTTTCTTGGTATAATATATATATATTTTTTTTTTTGTATCAAAAAGTTATACAATATGTAGAAAAAACAGAAACATAGTGGACAAGGAAACACTTATCTCTATAAGAGATCTCTACTAGTGACCCTTGGCAGTGAGAAAGGTTGTGAAGGAAGAATGGGTACAACAAGATATGAGATGGAATAAACGAAATAATGCGGTATGTTCCCACGTCCTTCCGCATACGATCCGAGTAAGTGTGAGATCTATAGAGCAAACTTTGACTTTGCTTAAACGTAAGACATGGTTAAAACGAGACAGATTTATGTTATTCACATAAGTCCATCTCGTTTTAACTCTAAGCAAAGTTTGAGCCAAGTCAAAGTACGCTCTATAGATCTCAGCATAAGAGTATTTAAACTCTTAAGTTTTTGTAACGATTATTATCAGGTGTTAGTGATAATAACCGGGACCGACGGCTTAAGAGGATCGTCTAGTTGTAAATTTTCATACAAAAAGCGATAACGTTTTTCTTCCCGTACCTAAATGTTGTCCAATTTTCATAATTTTTAGAAATGTTGCAGATAGGTACAATGAAGAACTATGCTCGTACGTTTTAATTTAAAAAAAATATTGCTTATGTTAAAAGTTATTAGCGTCTAAATATCCATATTTTTGATCTAAAAACTTCCTCGAGCATTTTTTTTTTTTTAATTTAACTAAACTAAAATACTAAAAAAATAAAACGTACGAGCCTAGATTAAGGTGTACTGAATCTAATGAGACCAAAATTGTCTAATTTCGTAAACGTTTGGGGGGGTAAAAACTTTATCACCCGAAACAATATTTCAAGAATAAAATGTAGGCATATGCCTACTGGACTTGCAACTCTCTCTATCGCACGATACGGAGAAGGCAGCGAAGCGTTGTGAAACAGATAGCATTATTGAACATACCTACTCGCGTCGCGTTTCGTCACTAGACGATCCTCTTAACGTGCTCTCCGAGGCGCGGAGGAAACGAAAAGGCCAAATTTGAACCTCTAAATTCGGTCACCCATCCAGTTACCGACTTGGGTCACCGTTGCTTAACATTCGCAATAGACCGATATGCGTTGTCACAAGTAGGCCACTCGTCCCTCTACAAGTAATGTAAAGACCCTCAAACTTATCAGATCCGGTGACAGCGTTGCTGTTATCACATTTACAGTTGCTAATAAATGTTAAAAATAAAATAAAAGTAAACACTGAACAGTCGTAAAATTTGAGTGTCGCTGCTATCACATTTCAAGTTGCTAATAAATATCTATACTAATATTATAAATGCGAAAGTTTGGATGGATGGATGGATGTTTGTTACTCAGTCACGCCAGAACGGCTGAACAGATCTAGACGAAAGGCACAGAGATAGATTATAGTCTGGAATAACAAATAGGCTATTTTTTTATCTTGTCAAATTAAAGAGTTCCCGCGAAAACCAAAAAACCTCAATCCACGGGAACGAAGTCGTGGGTCAGGGTATCAGACAGCTAGTAATAATAATTATAAATCCCTTTCGTAGCAACCATCCCTACCAAAGGACGAGAAGCCAAAAGCAGGCAAAGACAAGCCGCTGAAGAAGAAGCCGCCGCCGCTCACCCCCGTGCCCCTGCTGCCGCGCGCCACGCACAAGGACGCAGAGTCCGGACTGTACCTGTACATCGATCTACACGGACATGCGTCTAAAAAAGGTATGGGAAAATTTATGTACGGATGGGTAAAAGTAATTGTAACATCATGATAATATTTTTATAATACCAATTTTCATTGATAAATTTCAACCCCAAAAATGAATTCTTACTGTCTTATATTCAATACAAAATCTATTACAAAGGAGTTTCTTAAGTACAGATTAGCGACTCTGAGCGTGGCAGTAAAGTGTAGAAGATTCATTTTTTAATGAGTCTGCAAAGGTGTTTTATATGTGCCATAGACTCAATAAACGATGGCGGTCTCAAACCAGCTGACGTGTACCAACGGCTATTTTCGGCGGAAGTGACGATTGAAAGTTATTTATAACAGCTGTTCAACAAAAAGTTACTCCGTTTCCTTACGCATTGTCCTAAAACGCGACTCGATACAACGCGACGCGACAGGATCAAATAGTAACTGACCCTTCACGTGACTTACGTTGTCGCGTAGTATGTCATTTTCTATGGAGTCATATAGCGTCGCGTTGCTTTTGTCGCTAAGCTAGGACAACGGGTTAGTAGTTCCGTCGTATTGCAGGCATATTCATGTACGGCAACCACTTCGAAGACCTAGAGAGCTGCGTGGAATGCATGCTGCTGCCGCGTATAATGTCGCTCAACAATCTGCACTTCCACTTCTCCTCCTGCAACTTCACCGAGCGGAACATGTACCTCAAGTATGTACCCCTTCTGTCATGTCGTTTTATGGACAATCTTTCTCAAGGCATATACTTGCATGGCATAGATATATTTGAGATTTAACCTATAGCATTTGTACAAATTAGTTCATTTCCGTTAATTATATCAGGGTGGATGGGGCTGATTACAATCAATCAATATCAATACATAATTAGGTACACTGTACACTGACGTCCGATAACTTCCCGTGTATACCAGATAGGCACACATTTTTTTTGTAGTAGTAGTATGTTACTAAAAATCTGCGGCACTATAGCTTTAAATAATTACAGAGCATTCTGTGGTTACATTCAAGCACCCCCTCCTTTCGAGTAAACTAAAACTCATATCTTTTTAACCGACTTCAAAAAAAGGAGGAGGTTCTCAATTCGACTGTATTTTTTTTATTTTTGTTACCTCAGAACTTTTGACTGGGTGGACCGATTTGGATGATTCTTTTTTTATTTGAAAGCTGGTGCTTCCCGTGTGGTCCCAATTCAATTTGGTGAAGATCTGATGAATATCTCCGGAGATGGAGAACGGAACTCCTCATGAATAAGAGTAAATTGCTCGCGATCAGTGTGATAGTCTTGTAAACAGTATGTTTTAACCATGCATAGCATATCTCGTTCTGGTTACATCCTGTATTTTAAAACAGTGGGGCCACTAAAAATTGTGAAATAAAAAATTTTCAAAAAAAAAAACCGACTTCAAAAACCACAAACACTAAAAAGTAAAAAATAATTTAATTTATTATGTATACAAGAGTTAATTTAGTTCTATAATAACATTCTTTGGAGTCGGTGCCAATGTGGAGTCACGTCAACAATAATGAAGAGTAGGTAGACGGTTCATGCGGCTAATTGGTACCGACTCCAAAAAATGTTATTATAGAACTAAATTAACTCTTGTATACATAATAAATTAAATTATTTTTTACTTTTTAGTGTTTGTGGTTTTTGAAGTCGGTTTTTTTTTTTTTTGAAAATTTTTTATTCAATTAAACGTATTAAAAATGCGAGAGTAAATCTTGGTTTGAGAGAAATGTCAAAACGTCCAATCACCAGCTTTTCTAGCTATACTCTCTCTTCTCTCTCGATAGCTCTCTTGATATAATGTGTGTACCAGACACTCAGAATAAACAAAATTCCCGTTTCCACCAGAGACAGACGTGATGGCATGTCCAGAGAAGGCTCCGGGCGTGTTGCCGTGCTAAAAGCCACTGGTCTTGTGCGCTCATACACACTAGAGTGCAACTACAACACGGGGCGGCTTGTAAATGTGTTGCCGCCCACCGCGAGAGAAGGACCAGCGGCTCAAGTGCCCGCCACGCCCATGCCGCCCAAATATACCCCGCACATCTTTGAAGAGGTAAACCCATTCCAGGTTTGTGGGAACTGCCGCCTACTCACTTATTGTAGAAATCGTAGTAGGACTCGCTCGACTGCCGCGAAAATTGGACCAGTATCTCTCATCAGGTTTAAAGAGGTAAACCCATTCCAGGTTTGTGGGAACTGCCGCCTAATCACTAATTGTAGAAATTGTAGTAGGACTCGCTCGACTGCCGCGAAAATTGGACCAGTATCTCTCATCAGGTTTAAAGAGGTAAACCCATTCCAGGTTTGTGGGAACTGCCGCCTAATCACTAATTGTAGAAATTGTAGCAGAACTCCCCCAATTGCCGCGAAAACTAGACCATCATCACGTCAGGTTTGAAGAGGTAAACCCATTCCAGGTTTGTGGGAACTGGCGCCTACTCACTTATTGTAGAAATTGTAGTAGGACTCGCTCGACTGCCGCGAAAGTTGGACCATTATGACATCAGCTTTAAAGAGGTCAACCCATTCCAGGTTTGTGGCAACTCACATCTACTGATTAGTTGTAGAATTGTGCAGTTTTCATAGTGTTGCTTAAGGGTACCTTTAAATTAGGTTCGAAGAGTTGAACCCTTTCGAGGTTTGTGGGTAAGGCGCCTACTACTTAGTTTTAGTTTGTATTACCCAAAATGTCTGCTTAATAATTCAAATTACGGAAAATACAATAAGATTTTTCTATCAATACTCTTTTCCAACGGTATAATATTTTAATTTGTAATCACCTGAGTGATAATAATATATCACCCAGATGGTGAAATGACATTCTTATATTAACTAGTTAGGAGTAAAAATCACTAACTAAAAAAGCTATAAAAAATATAGAATGGTTACTGGTTAGTTTAAGGTGCGAAGTAACTAATTATTGAGAATTTCAGAACACGTACCGCAATTTCAGGTAAGACACTGTCGCGCTAAGAATGTGGAGGGTTTTGAAGAGATAGATCCGGCGAAGGTTCGTTCGCTTACTTTTGTGGTATTGGCGCCTTTTGGGATGTATACAAATCTCTGAGTTGAACTAAATTAAGAGGTCTATAAGTACTGATGTCCTTTTCGCAATGCTCTTTACAGAAGAGGATAGCATGACCTTGACCTGGGCCCATACTGCCAACGCTTAAAGCAATATTGTTTCATTATTGTTGACTTTCGTTTTCTAGAATAATAATCCTTTTTTTAGGAACGTCAAGGTTCGTGACATCAAACTGTCATTTTGAGTAATATTGCTTAAGTATTGCTTTAAGCATTGGCAGTATGGCCCCTGAGCAGTTTGTTAATTTAGAGATTTGTGTGCAACCTAGGGTTGTCGCTGTAGATAGACAAAGTTTTGACAAAAGTAAAAATACGAGTAGATGTTTTCAGATTTTCTTCACAGTAGATCTATTGAACGCTTTAATATGTTTCACAATAAATTATTATCTCTTCAAAAATCTCCAAATTGTTTATCCCCACTGCTGTATAAAATAACACATCTGAATGTAAATACATATTTTTATTGAGTTTGACAATCAAAATACTATAAAATGTATCATACACATTACACAATACATGTTACTTATATGGAATTTAGTTACATGTTCTGCCGCATCCCTGGTGGAAAGACAGCTATAGTGGATGTCATAGGATAGTAGCTTCAGCCTCTTATAAGCCGGCCGCACATTATCTGACATTGTGGCTAATTCTGTGGTACACGATTGGGAATTGAGATGATGATATTACCTGCCAAATGATTTCTACGCAATAATATCTGATTGGCTAACATTTTTCTACTATTGGCCAAAATCCACTGTCGCAGCAAGAATACCATAAATTTTGCCAATCACAACAATTGAAACTGTAACAATGATTGATACGGGTTTTACATAATAAGGCTAGTTAAGGGTAGTTTGTATGAAATACATAGTTGTGACGTCATCAAATTTCAACTCCCTTTTTTTTAAATCGAGTTTAAAATATATAGTTTTAGGTATTTTGGAAGACCTTCTATTTAATAATCAGTAAGAAATAGGAATCATTCCAATACCTCTAGGTAGGTAAGTTCGCCTTTGTACATTGTATTTATGTGCAATAAAGACTATAACAAAACTATTCTTTATACTTGTGTCCTATGGTCCGAAGCAGGCGGGTGATGGGTAGAGACTAGAGATGTGCGTTTGCCAGTAAAGTTGTAACGGGTCGATGCCCGCAGGTGGGCCGTTCGCTGGGCGCCTCCATCCTGGACCTGACGGGGCAGCACCCCAACTCGCGCATCCCGTGCTCCGAGCACCGCAACCTGACCGCCGTGCGCGAGTGGCTGCGCGCGCACACGCGCACCATGCGCCCGCAAGTACGTACACGCACGCACACGCACATAACACACTCACACACCCACTCTGTTGTGCATACTGCATACAACTTTAAATAAATCTTCTTATATATAAAAACGAATTCCTGTTCGTTACTCTCGCTAAAACTCTGAAACGGCTTGACCGATTTTGATGGAATTTTTTATGTGTGTTTAAGTGGGCTCCGTGATAGTTTATATATAATAAACAACCGCTTTGTATTTTAGCTCCAGTTCGTTACTCGATACCAGCGCTGGTTATACCTATAATATGTAATATGCTGGTTATAAATTCACTTTTTACGTTAAATGAATGGTGTTTGAGTCCATTTTACTCTAACACCAAATAGTTTTGAAGCTAGAATATGCTCAACGTCGCGTTCGGTGCGATTTAAAATCGTTGCCCGCGGAATATGAAAGAAGTGCAGTAAACACCCTATGCTTAGACACAACTGCCAGAGTCCAAAGTACAGAGCTCTTCCTACCCGAACCCAATTATATCGGTACGGTAAAGGTAACGCGTGTCAAAAAAAGAAACGATTCAAAAAGAGCGACGTTAATCATTAAATCTCAATTACGCAGTATATAGCTGTTTGTAATGCGTGTGTGACGAAATGACGTTGCAATTTGTTTTTTTTTGGCACTAAACGCGTGCCACTAAAAATCAAATCAAATCGTTAAATAGTACGTTATATGAAACAGGAATAATCCACACTCCACAGTCCACCACAGTATAGAGACACAAAAACACACCATTATTGTAATTATTGTTTTCGTTAACAGGATTTATTTTGTATGCCATAATATTTCATGGTGTTACAGTACGTACAACGACAATTGCTTAATATCTTCTTTCGTATTTTATTTTTATTGTTTGTCAGTATAATAAATTAACATTATTAATTTTCGAATCTTGCGAGCCAGATAAAACTTATAACTATTTGTTTCTTCCTCCTATTTCTTTGTGCTATTAACAAAATACTGTCTTTAATTTTCAGTGTTAAATCACACCCAAAACTCTATAAAAAACAATCACCAGCTTTAATTTAAAATTTTGGGTAAGGACTTAGACAGTGTGAGACTTCAGACTTTATAAATAACCTCACACTCCCATCTACTAAAACTTGTTCTGTTTAATTAGTTCATCTGTTAGCAGTAGTAACCGATAGAGAGTGGTATTTTTAAATGATTGATTAATCAGTTCTATTTTTCAGTTGACGATGTCTCGACTCCGAGCGAAGACAGCGTCGCCGCCGAGGGCGCCGCTGTATGCTCGATCTAAAGCCAAGGTGACGGACGAACGGAAGGAGAACGCTTACGTCGCGGCCAAAACCGATACAGAGAGAAAACGAAGCCCCCCCGTACTGGCGCAGCGCTCCGGCCACGAACTCGTCAACATGAACATGAAATTCGCCAAAAAGAACGAACCCGTCAAAAGCACCTCCCGCACTCGATATCTGGCCGAAAACGAGCCCAAACCGAAAACTCTGTCGACGAAACGAAGGAATATACTCTCGATCCGGAAGCCGAACGCTTCGAAAACGCAAACGAGCGGGATCGTCAAAGCGAAAGCGAATAGAAGGGCTGCGGATGACTCGGAGAACCCTCGGACCTCTTTAGTGTCGGCGAAGTTGAGTAAAAGGAGTTTCTCGAGATCCATACGTGTCGCTTCGCGCGTGAGTAGCAATCGATGCAGAGCGATGGCGTCTTCCTCCTCAGATGACGTGATAGGCGGGGGTTGGGAGGACGTTTCGGGTGGTACGGCGCTGGGCGAGTCCTCCCTCGCCGCCAAACGTCGCCCCTTCTCGAACACTTCGCCCTCTCACCTTAAAAAGATCAGGCTCAAGTCCGGCTTGTAGCGCAAACCGCGCGCGAGGCCCGCCTCCGACTCCCGCTGAGGACGCGCGGGCCTCAACGCGCTACATCGAACTAATATTAATCATATAGGCCCCCGCAGACCATGCACTTTAGATTTGTCAATAGTTTGGTTAGATCAGTTCAGGCCGATAGTTCAGTGGATTCAGGAAAAGTTTAGTAGGCAGATATGATTATTGAAGTCAGGGAAAATTCTAGAGAAAACTCTTCGGCTTTTTGATCCGCTAAATATTGCACTGTCACAAGGTTTTACAAACTTTTTTCCAAGTCTTAAGATGTGTAACCTTTTTGAGTTGGGACTGCCCGATGGCCAAAATTTTCAGCGGGTTGCAAATGCGTCGGTGTGCTAAAGGAGCGTTAAAGAACTCTTTCTCAAGAGTTATGCAATCGTTCAAACTATTGACCGCTCAAGTCCATAGCTATATGGGGGCTATAATACGCCGCGTGGTCTCTGTGGTGACTAGTTCAATTTTGGAAACAATTTTTTGGGTACCCTACGAATATCACTGTTTTACTCGATATAAATATACAGTAATACCACTTCGACCGAACCCGAGCTCTTGAAACTGCCAGTTCTGAAGCTGTTTTTATTTCTTTTAATGTAAGTAGGTACTGTAGAATAATGAACACTTATATTTTCTGTAGGTTTGTGTGACTTCAAACTTCTTGAATTCTCTGACTTTCTCGTTTGCGCAGTACAATAAGCCCAAAGCCCCACAAGGAATACGCTGTGATATGTTCTGTTTCTGCTCCACCTGTTTATTGCTAATGGATGCTACTCCTCAAGGCATTTAAGAAGTTTGGCGTCACCTACGTCTTCTACAAAATTGTGCATACCTACCAATTTTCTATTGTAATCTGTTTAGACCTTGTGTCTTTTGTCACTTGCCACTTAACAAAATTGAGCTGTTTATTTTATGTAATTATGATGAACTCGATTTATTGACGGTTTAAAAAAGATTTTTTATATTCTTTTTATATTATGAAATGTGTGATAATGTAAGTTTCGTTTTAATTTTTAAGAAATTAACAAAAAGTACTGAAAATCTATTCGGCTTAAATATGCGTTAAATATAATGGTTGCTATTTGTTATAATATATTACTATTAAATAATTGAAAAAAAAACGTTTAATTAAACCTACATAATTACGCTAAAAGTATTGATCCTAAGTTTTTGTTTAATTGTATTTATTTACTTTGTATTTTTCTTTGGGTTTCCCCGGGTAAAATCGTGATGTGAAAAAAATATAACGTTAATAATTGAGTTATGTATTAGTGATATATTGTATAATCATGATTTTAAGAAAATTTGATGTGAAATTTTGTTAGGATTAGCTATAGAAAAGGTTTACGCAGTACGCACACAAAGCGCGACGGAAACAACACTGCATGATGTCACACTGAATGCGCGCGTATATGTGAACGATTTGTATTACAAGGAACTGTAGGAATCATGTCATTTTTGAGCGAATCGATTACGGTAAAACGGACAGCTTTGTTGTAACAGTCGTAATTACCTCAAATTGGCTGATACTCTCTTGCTAATAGCTAAAATTGTTTGCATTTGCATTGTTGCAACTAGAATACCAAAAATAAATGCAGTCAATCACAACAGCAGTTGAGATTTTAGCAATGATTGATACTGGTTGTAACTTTGCCGTCAGGGTGTAAAGCGACCGCGCGCGACTACCGGACCTCAGCACCAACGCACGTTTTGATCTGTGAACGCCTTCCAACAGATCCTTGTGATAAAACTTTTAAGAGTTCGACACGTTACCAGCGCACGTTGTGTAAGTTAGCTGTAAACATTGTATATTAGCCCAAGGAGCTATGGAATATAATGATCTCATAGAAAATTTACAAGTTCATAAACATGTACCTACTATGTTCAACTAATAACCAACAAAAGAATTATATGAACTAGAAACTAAAATTATTGTATTTTAAATTAATTAAGTATGACTAAAATTAAAATAGAACGAATGTCGGTTGGTGTTGGATATATAAGATTTTACAAGTATTCATTTTGGTTGTATTAACCCCATAATCAGAAACAGTGCAATATTATAAAGTTATATACTTTTTTGATATATACATAGTAATTATTATCTATAACATTTTTAGAGGAAACCTAAATACTTATAAATTCATGTGCACGTGTTAAGATGTGTTATCATAGAAAGTAACAGTCTAATAGATAGAAACTATTTATTTATAAAAAATATTAATATATTAATAAATAACATACAATGTTCTCAGAATCGTTTGCTTTTTTCTTCAATTAATTCCTAGCATAATATAGCGAATAGCGTTTCAAATATGAAATAGGAAGGTGGGTATGAGATTCCCAGTGATTTTGGTCTGAAAAAAGAGAATAATAGTCTCTAAAAATTAATTGTCAACAGCGTAACATACGATTTGTGACTGTTCCATTATATTCGAAAACCTACCATAACCTTGCCTTGGAGAGATCGTACCAACATAGATTCCTGTTTTCAGCAACAATTCTTATGGAACATCCAGTCTATACGGTGAATGTACCTGTATCATTATAATATTACTTTTATTATTATACCTCTATGACCTGTACCATAAACACATGCTCTTCTTTAGCTTGCATCCACATCTATACCTAGCAATGCTATGTAAAAAACTTAGCTTATATTTTGAACCTCTACACCAGAGCTGAGCCTGAAAATCAAGCGCTCCTATTTGTGGGTTTGACAAACTCATATTTTTACGTAACATCATTTCAATCAATCTCTGCTGGAAATGCATGACGTTGCCGCAAACTAATGTTAATCTTGATACAACTGAATACACAGCCATTTCTTACTCGTTACGGAGACTAGAGGAATCACAGGAGAAAAACAAATCTTGTACTTTAATTTCTTGTAAGTCTAATCCAGTTTTAAATTTATTATTATCTAGGTGACGCCCGCGACTTTAAGGTTTAAGTTTTATTTGACTCCCGCGGAAACTCCTTTTTCCGGGATTAAAAGTAGTCTCACTCTCAAGGTCATAAACTATACCCATGCCAAACATCACAATCCCTTGCAGCGTGATTGAAGGACAAACAAACACACTTTCGCAATATATTAGTATGAATATTTGAGCTTAAATCATTCAAGTTTGAGATAATTATCTGCTAGGGTTATAAATATTATTTGGTAAATAATAAAACAACAATAGACCGTAAACCTTTTAATTTCAGTCCACAGTAAGCTTAAACTAAAAGATTACAGCCTGCGTCCTCGCCTACCACCCTTCCTGCGGGTTGAGTCTGATGGTACGGGTGTAACATCCTCAATGCGACCAATCTTCATGTTGGAGCGGGCAAGAGCTCGGAGAGCAGACTGTGCCCCAGGGCCTGGTGTCTTTGTTTTGTTACCACCAGTGGCACGTAGCTTGATGTGTAGGGCTGTGATACCTAAGGTCTTGCACTTTTCGGCAACATCCTGAAAAATTAAGAATACTTAGTTATTTACTGAAAAGGCAACTTTGCTTGCAAATAAATAAATTGCTTTCTCAGCATGAAAATAGATATTGGGGCTGATTCTGGAGTGCACAATCTCTAAACTAAACTACAATTAGAGCATTACAAATATTGCTAACCCTTTCATAATACTCCATGTGGAAAGGGACAGACCTAGATTTAAAGCTGCCATTTTAGTTTAGTTTAGAGATTGTGTTATACAGAATCAGCCACATTTACTTTTATACCTTTATTAAACTTAAATATTGTATTTAATAAGTTGTCACACAAGGGATTCAAAAATTGATAAGGATTAACATCCAGAATGTTAAGTTAACATTATCACAAAATATGTTATCCAGATAAAAAGTAAGCTCTGGAGTAAATAGATAATCAAATTATTTGGATATAGAAAATCTTACTGCAATAATGAAGGTAAGTACCAATGGTTGATGAAATTTCATTTGCTTTGTAATATTAATTGAATGCTACTTTAGAGAATTACAGATCCTAGACTGCTACTTACTAAAAACTTCAATGTTTGGAAGAAAGAGGTTAGAAATTATGAACACTGTTTACATACAAGGAAAAGAATTAATGATTACCTGAGCTGCCAACATAGCGGCATAGGGTGAAGCCTCATCACGATCAGCCTTGACCTTCATGCCTCCCGTTACCCTGGCGATGGTTTCCCGGCCAGACAAGTCAGTAACGTGAACGAATGTGTCATTGAACGAGGCGAAGATGTGAGCCACTCCGAACACGGTCTCTCCGGCCAAGTGCTGAGGGCCAAGAGTCACCTGCACCTCCTCTTTAGCAACTTTATTTTTTCTGGGTGCCATGGCTAAAGCCTGTAAATAACAATAACACTTTTACAGCACTTTCATAACCTTAAAAAATCTCTGCAATCCGCACTCTGTTCATCGCATTGTGTTACACCAATAATTATCATACACTAATCTTGTAATTGCTATCTATATTCCATTGAATATTCACATAAAACACAAATTTTTTCATAAAATAAAAAGTATACCTTTAGCTTTGAAAGCTGTCAAAACAAGAAAGACGGCAATAGCTTTTTGACACTTTGGCAATTGACAGTTGACGTTTACTACCATTGCAATTTCCGGATACAGTTTTCCCTGTGAGTTTTCCACAGCAAAGTCGATGTTATCGTTCAAGTGGGTAACATTAGTAAAACAGTGGTGCACTGACCAAATCCAATTAAAATTGGGTGGTGACACCTTAAGGAGGCCATACACGTAAGGGTTTGCATGATGGTTTTAGCCGTACATGCATAACCGACAGGCAAACCCTAGCGTGTATGTGATAAAACTGTACAGTCATCGGCGCATGTACATGCAACCAAGCAAATATCAAAATTGATATTTTTTGCCGCTCGGTTATGTTTGCGCGCGAGCATGACCGAGCGTGTGTGGCGTCCGGCGAGCTTGCCTGCACAGTTCTCAGTTTGTTGTTGTAAAATTGACGAAATGGGGGGCTTTCAAAGTGGAGATTTTCTAACGTCCAAAGTTGACCTTAGAACTCTCAATTTTCTGAAAGGATGAGGCTGAAACTTGATCAATTATTTGAATTATATCCTGTACAATTGTATAGTACCATATAAAATGTATATAAAATTAGATAAATATTATAAGAAAACGAAATTACTAATTATTATTTAATTTTTAATGAGCTTCAGTATTTTTAACAGAACTTCACAATGATGTCAATAAATGGCGCTCTGTTAAAGTTTATTCGTTTGTGCTTACAAATAATATACACGTTAGCACCATCTTACGTGGAATTAAAAAATAACCTACTGATAGTGCTGATAGTACTGATGATGTCTATGAACGTAAATATGAGCGCGCATCTAGACATGCTCGGAAGTTAACTATTACAATATTATATAGTTAAAACTATCTTATGGATACTGCGAGGTCTCAGTTCGGGGCGAACCACTAGTACGTTACGTAGTAGGTAAGTAACGTTAGACGAGAGAAAAAAAAAATACGATGATTTTTCTTTTTCTGTTCTGTAGAACAACTGTTATGCCAAGTATAGCTATCACATCGCCGTCGTCCATTGTTAAGTTTGGTATACCGTACACGGTACACAGTACTTAGAACTGTCCTTCACAGTTCGTCACGTAGTTCCAACTGAGAGTTTATGGCAAAACTGTGCATGCAAACCCTGACGTGTATGTGTTATATGAAACTCGGTTATACCTGTTGGTTATGCATGTACGGCTAAAACCATCATGCAAACCCTTACGTGTATGGCCTCCTTTAGATTAGGGTATTTTCGGACGTTCGTAAAATGAATTTGTTTATTCTTGATCGATCGAATAAAACGATTCGCTTTTCCGTTTCCGCGAAAGGAAACGAAAAGCGAATTGAACGAAAGCGAAATGTTTCATTTTTTTACATAAATAAAAATGAAATGATGTTCGTTTGTAAAGGAGCTTTTGCGATTTGGGAAAGGAGTTTTTCAGGAAAAAGGAAACATTGGAAAATTTAAAAATTCGAGAATATTGAAAGTTTCTATGGACTTTTTGTATGGAGTTAACACAAGAACTTAAACGTCTTACTTACACATTAATCTATGATGTGGGTGTTCCGATTTAAGCACTGCGAGCACTGTCAGTGCTCTTTACTGGGGAGTTACAGTGCTCGCAGTGTATTTCGGAACACACCTGGTATGATTTCAATAAACGTCTGGTCAGGGTCACTTCTAGCATTAACTACTATTAGTCAAATCCGAGACTTCATCCATTTAAAGCACCGAGCAAACAAAGGTTCCACAATAAAATCAGTTATTTTTTTCTCACAAAATCAATAAAATATGCTTGAGGCCCCAGGCCCCCAGGGCCTCGCTATTAATTATTTAAAGTCTATGAAAATTAAAGTGAACGCTTTCATAAAATATAGAATAATGTGTCATACTAGCGGAAGTAGCATACGTCATTCATTGCCAACAGATTGATATTTCATCGTATTCGTTTAAGATTTTAGAATATCGTCGGTTTTCGCGACGAAACATATTGCAATTAAGTGTGAAACCTTGTGATAAACTTCCTCTAGTGTTAGTTAATCTAGTACAATTTTATTAAGTGAGTATTTCTGTTTTACGAGTTAGGAATTTCCGTTTCAAGATTCAACTACGCAAATGACGTACTGTCATTCACATTACTCAATTCATTATCGCAATACTACGGATTTGCGATGTTCCTTGAATAATAATATGTGAACATCTGTGTCGAAATGAGAAACCAATTGTAGACAGATACGACGTATTTGATAATAACGTGATATGATGTGCAAGTCATCGTCAAATAACTATCTACCCTTTGTGAACCTGTGCTGTGATAAAATATTAATTCTATAAAAAAATATTCATTCCAGATTCAAAATGTTTATCTGGGATTGGTTTACTGGTGTCTTGGGATTCCTGGGTGAGTGTAATAATCTCTTTCTAAATTCCGAAAATAGTTATCTGTTACCAAACAGTTTATTGTTATATGACACAAATACTGAAGTGCTATTGAACTCTGGCCTGTCCAGTTCTAATCTAAATACCTACATGATAATTTATATTTGGAATCAAACTTAAAATTTTAAGGGTTTGTATAATAATTATTCTAATCCTTGTAAACACTAATGGTACTTGCCATATGAGAGCCTAGAAATTTACAGTGGTGCTTAAGGTGCTTAATTAGTGGTAATGTTACATATTATTTACCACTGTAAAGAAATTTACAGTGGTAAATAATATGTGTCGTACACAAGTTCTAAATTTTATTAAAATGATAGGTCTAATAAATATATTGCTAATCCTTTCATAATGTTCCCTATGAAAAAGGTTAGCACTAGACCTAGATCTGTCAATTTAGTGCAGTTTAGAGATTGTGTGTACACAATTGTAAGAACCAATGAATTAACCACATTGAGAATTGATTCCAAAGCCAGATTCAGGAGTTTAAAGTAATATACTTAGTACCCTCAAAAGTAGGCAAGAAAGAGGCAATCTCATTGAGTCATATAAAATACTGAATAACTACTGCAATGTCCCAAATATGGAGGAAATATTTGTAACAAAGGGAAACCCAGGTCTAAGAGGACACCATCAAAAGCTGGGCCGGGCCATCAATTGGCATCATCAAATCCCTTTAAACACTTTTTGACTAACAGAGTAGTGCATATTTGGAACAAATTGCCGAAGGATGTGGTGATGTCAAGCTCAGTATTACTTAACCCTTCAACTGCGGAATAGCCATTTGCCGGCTTTTGGTGGTTTCGGGGCTATCTGCGGATAGACCGGCTGCCGGTTGTTGATGTATGGCGCGATCGATTTATCGCAGTTACGGCAGTGAAAATAAAATACATCTCCGATCCTTTTCAAACTTCGGTAAAACCTAATAGGATAGACAAGGAAACAGTGAGAATTTTTTGTGGGGGGTCTATGAAATAACTCTATGAGTAGAAATTTCGTGCGAGAGGGACACAACCTGTAATTTGATACTTTTATTATTTTTGGTCCTTCGAAAAAAAATATGGAAAGGAGTCTTTGTTTCGTGTTTTTATGCTGTGAACTGACTAACCATAGAGTGAACCAAAGAAAAAAAATAAAGATACTGGTGTTATTGTTTATTTTATTGAGTTTCAAAAAAAAAAAAAACGGCAATTTTTGTTTTAATCTTTATAATTTTTTATTTTAAACCATAAAGAAGAGGGATAACCTTTTTAACTTTAATCTATAGCGCTAGTTCGTAACGATTTGAATGATGTTCTGTGTTTACGTAGCTCAGAACAAGTAATACGACATATAAATAATATATTTGCGCGGCCGGCTGTAGGTCGTGCGGTTTGCGGGGGTCACGCGACCCCCCGCAGCTGCGGGGGTTCCGTGGATTAGCTATTCTGTAGTTGAAGGGATAAATCACTTCAAGAATAGACTGTATAACACAAGCACAACAATTGATATACATGTATCAGTGAAAGCTGTCTAGCCTATTATAATAGGCTCGACAATACAATATTGGCTAGGCGAAGTCGCGGGCGTCTTCTAGTTATTTATAAATAACTAGAAGACGCCCGCGACTTCGTTCGCGTGGCATAAGTTTCTTTTAATTCCCACAGGCACTTCTTCATTTCCGGGATAAAAAGAAGCCTATGTCACTCTCCAGATCCTCAACTATACCTATCCGTGCAAAAAATCACATCGATCCGTTGCTCTGTTGCGGCGTGATTGAAGGACAAACTCTCTATTTAACGTCCTTGGTGATAGAAATTTCAAGACTGTGGAATACGGTGTATAATTTAAATCGGAAGCCCAAATACCAAGTTTCAGGGCGATAACTTGAAAAACGACGGACTTTCATTCAAATTTTCAACCCCTATTTAACCCCTTTGGTGGTGACATTTTTAAATATTTTGACACACATACTTCTTTATTTTTTACCGATAGCCAAATACCAAGGTTCGTTGATGTAACTTGAGAAATATCTTGAGAAATGAAGGACTTTTTTACAAACTTTCATCCCCTATTCCATTCCTTTGGGGGTTGAAATTTCAAAAATGGTGAAGTACTTACTCATAATATCTAACTGAAAGCCCAAATGCTAAGTTTCATGGCTTTAACTTGAGAAATGAAGGACTTTCATACAAACTTTCAACCCCAATTTACCCCTTTGGGGGTGGAATCGAAAAACTGTGAAATACGTATTTCTTTATTTTTTACCAAAAGCCAAAATACCAAGTTTTGTTGATATAACTTGATGAATGACGGACTTTCATACAAACTTTAAACCCCTATTTCACCCCCTTAAGGGTGGAATTTTGAAAAATCCTTCCTTAGTTAGCGCCTACGTCACAAAAGGAACCTACTGTCAAAATTTCAAGTTTCTAACCCCAGCGGTTTAGGCTGTGCGTTGATATATAAGTCAGTCACTCAGTCAGTCAGGACTTTGAATTTTATATATATAGATAATAATATATTTTATTAGCAGCTAAGATTTGGATGTGTCATAGTGCTGTTTTCCAAATATTAGCTTGATACTTACATTCAGTATGCATTGATAGATAGTTTCTTGAAAACAAAGGATGGCCATATACTCAGTGGCGTGGACAGTATTCAGAGCCAGGGTAGGCATTGATTAGGTAGATACCTACTTTCAGGCATGATGAAAAATAAGCATTGAGTTTTTTAACTAGTGTAAGCAATGCTGTTATGCCTCTATGTCGTGCACCCCACTGCATATACTTAAATAGGTATTATTTTTAAATATAACCTCATTTATAATATCATTGTTGCTTTTATATTGGTCAGTTTATTAAGATTGCTATATCACTGACACACTGTTGCCCGTTTGCACTAAACTTAGGAATCGCCTAACTCCCTGCCCAACTTGTTTAGGCTTATCCTAGCGAAAAAAAAGCTTGCACTAACCTTAGGCCATTCCTAAATCCACTTAGGAGATGCCTAACTTTATGAGCCCGATTAGTAAGCGCCCAAGCGTTAGGCGATACTTAAGTTGAATTTTTTGTAGTCTGTGGACCATTTTGTTGTCATTAATTGGTCTCACGGTTGATATGTACTCTGTGGTTGTTATGTATCACAACCACAGAGTACCTACATTGTTATTGTGATTGTTAATTAGGTAGAACACTACACTGATCACAAGCAACAATGGCACAAGATTTATTAGATTCTTTCTCCTTCTTTCTCATTATGTCACCACTGGAATTGTGAATTTGGGTGATTTTTGCCCAAGCCTGTTCTTTCTCTTTATTTGATGCAGTATCGTGTGCTGTTACTTTGGAAATAATGCACTGCCCCTCTTCGCACAACAACCATACAAACCGCAACTTCTCCTCTGCCGTAAAATTGGCAGTTCTTTTTCGTTTATTTATTTGTCTTTCCATTTTAATTGCTGATTTATAAAATCCCCTAAAATAAATAACCTTCAACTCCACGTACTTAATGTCACCTGTGCAATATATAAACCAATAAAATAAAATACACCAATGTTTTAGCTTTTGTCTCTATTCAACTCATGCCTGAGGTTATGACAAGATAAGGTAAAAAAATATTCTAGTGTTTACATTACTTTGCAAGATATATTTAAAAAAAAAAACCATAAACAATCATTCATTCCATTCGTTCCTAGAGATGCCTAACTAGGCAATGCTTAAGTTACGACACAGCAAGGACAAGACTGTCAGTGCAAACGAATTTTTTTGCTAGGCCGTTCTTAAGCCTAGGTGTATCCTAACTAGGACAAGCCTAACTTGAGTTTAGTGCAAACGGGCATGTGTCTGATAAATTTAATACATGTAAAATATTTGTTGACTCTTATATATGGAACAAATTATTATTTGTTTAAATTTGTGTATGAGAATAATTAAGTAACTATTAACGTATGTGTATGGGGAAAAAACAGTAATATAAAAATATAAAATCATCTTCAAGGTTTTTACTAAAGTACTTAGGTACTTACTTAAATTTCAGTAAAGTTAATTTGTTCAAATTAAATTTGATTACAACTAGCTAATGCCGCGTCGTCCGCTTGAATTGAGGTTTTTGGTTCCGGCGGGAACTCTTTAATTTTCCAGGATAAAAAGTAGATGTGTTATCCTCATCTATAATATATCTCTGTGCCACATTTCATCCAGATCTGTTCAGACATTCTGGCATGATTGAGTGACAAACATCTATCCATCCATCCAAACTTTCATATTTATAATAGATATACATATTTTCATATGTATAGATAACTATATTTGAACAGGTTTTACATGCTTTTCCATATTAAACTTTAAAAGACTCTTTAAGGAGGAGCTTAATAGTATAGACATTGGACAGAAATCGGGGCTCCTATTATAACATATCAGATGTTGGCTATAGTGTAATGATTACAATTACCTCTGATTTGCTTACACTCTTTTGTTATGGGTCAAAATCTATTGTTTCTAAGAATAGGATAAATTCAGCCCATCACAACAATATTTATTGAAACTCTAACAATGATTGATGCAAGTTTTACACAATAAGGCTAAATGAAATGTTTTAAGTTGAAATAGCACCCATTGAACAATTTTTTTATTGTAACCACTTAGCGCCAAAAGCTTAGAGAGTAAGGGAGTATCAATCATTTAAAGAAAATATATACTTAGCTTGCATTTGGATGCATTTACCAAAAATAGATCATGAATCTTTAATAAAGCCTTAGGTCTGTTATATGGAGATTTTATTTTAAAAATCAAACGCCAAATTACTTATGTTAAGGTGAAATACTGTTGTAATATATTATGTTACTGGTTTTTTAACATTTTACTTTATGCAAAGGAGTTTAAAAAATGTGTTAGAATAAAATAAAGGATTGAATAATTATTATTAGTTACATCATATTATATAACATGAAAATTATAAAAATACTAGCTGATGCCCGCGACTTCGTCCGCGTGGATTGAGGTTTTTCGGTTCCCGCGGGAACTCTTTAATTTTCCGGGATAAAAAGTAGCCTATGTGCTATTCCAGACTACAATCTATCTCTGTGCCAAATTTCATCCAGATTCGTTCAGCCGTTAGAGCGTGATTGAGTAACAAACATCCATACATCCATACATCCATTCAAACTTTCGCATTTATAATATTTATTTGATTATTTGATAGTATTGAATAGATATATAAAACATAAAATTATGATAATTATTTTACAGGTTTGTACAAAAAATCTGGCAAGCTATTATTCCTGGGACTGGACAATGCAGGCAAAACCACACTTCTGCATATGCTAAAGGATGACAGACTGGCACAGCACGTACCAACATTACATCCCAGTAAGTTCCATCTCACCTCAACCGATCTCAGACCCACTGCTTAGTCTTACTACTTTAATCTCCTCTCAGAATGAGAAGGGTTTTGGCCTTAGTCCACCACAATGACCATGGCATTGGCAGAATTGGCAGACTTCAACCACATTTGAGAAGATTATGAAGAACTTTTGCATGCATATTGAATAATATAGTGATGATGCCTGCGACTTTGTCCATGTGGATAAAGTTTTTTAAGTCCCCCGAGAACTTCTTTATTTTCCAGGATAAAAAGTAAACCCGGGATGTAACCTACTCTATACCAAATTTCATCAAAATTGGTTGAAAAGATGGGCCATTAAAATGTAGATTTAACATAGACAATGAAAAAGGTGGTCTCAGTATTGAAATTTTGGGTATTTCAAATTGATAAGGAACTCCTTCCTTGCATATGAAAAATGATTTATGGTCTAGACAAATTAAGCAGACATGTGGCAACTAGGAATAAATTCGTAAGTTTTAGGTTTTTTAGGGTTCTGTGCCTCAAGAGGAAAAAAGGAACCCTTATAGGATCACTTCCTTGTCCATCTGTCTGTCAGTCAACCACCTTTTACTCGGAAACGCGTTGAGGTAGGTATCTAGTTGAAATTAATATGGAATACTCAGGTCTACGGTCCCTTGGACCTGTAAAATAATCAAGCTTCTAAGTCAACGCAATCGAAATATACGGCCGTTTATGCCCCATATTTTGACACTCGCCAATAAATTACAACCTGTAGGGTACTTCCCGTTGACCTCATCAGAGAGAATCATGAAATTTGGCAAGAAGCAAGGTCTCACAGCACAAGTATAGGAAAAATCCGAAAGTCGTTCCTTAGGGCTCCACACTCATAGGGTGTCGAATTGTGTGTCAGGCGAAACCAGTTTAGCGCCATATGTGAGTCAGTTATTTCACAGCTGATTACGTCTTGTTATTTAATAAAAGAGATTATATTGTGTGGTGGTACGGAACCCGTTGTGCGTGAGTCTGACTCGCTTTATCTAAATCCGTTTTATATAAATTATGGCAAGCAAAACATAATAATATAACTATTCTGTTGGAAAATAATTATACTAATTAAGTAATTATACCTGATTGCTTATTTACATCTGTATATTAATACAAGACAAATATTTGAACAATGTAAGCCCCTATATATATTTTACCTTGAATTCACCTTGACCACTGTATTTCCTATTGACTCATTACACGAAATTAGAGCATTTATGAGGGAAGACCAATTATTTATTATAGACTTTTTGCAAATATGTATCTGAACATCCTACTATAATATTATAATTAATGCAAAACTGTGTTTGTTTGTCCTTCATCGAGCCGCGACCGAGCAACGGATGATTTTTGCATGGTTATTAAGGCTCCTACACACTATGCCGGCGGGTTTTTACCGCACGGGTGTGCCGCCGGCATAATCAGGCCGCCGGTACTTGCCGCTGGTGGCCGCAGAGCATCATTTCAGTTGTGAACACCGCACAGCAATATCACTCGAATGCCGGGAGCAAACTGACGCCGGCTCCCCGCGCAACCCGCCGGCATACCCCGGCGGCTCGTTTGTGCGGAAAGCCCGGCGGCTTAAATACCCGCCGGGAATGCCGCCGGGCTTGTTGGCGGCATGGCCGCCGGCCAGGCTGGCGGCATAGTGTGTAGGAGCCTTTATAGTTAAAGATCAAGAAAGTGTTAAGGACTATTTTTTATCCCGAAAAATTAAAGAGTTCCCATGAGGTTTTTCAATAATCGAAAACCAGGCAAACGAAGTGGCGGCCCGGAGCACCATTTAGTTTAATGGTGCCGCCATTTGTTTTGTGTTCTTTAGTCCCCTAAAGAACACAAATGGTAATCTATACTAATAAAAAGTGTGTCTGTCTGTTACGCTTTTACGGCCCACCTGTTCAACTGATTTTGACGAAATTTTGTACCGATATAGATTACAGCCCACGGAAGGACGTAGGCGTTTTATCCCGGAAAATCATAAAATTTTCAGAGTATCACTAAATTCAAGCGGACATTGTCCAGTAAACTATAAAACGGTCTCCTCATCTTATTATTCAAACTCATTTCTGTGTTGTGGTGTATTGTATTTGCAATGGAACGTGGCACGGCGTCACGCCACGCCACGACACAGGCTAGTGTGTGACGTGCGGTGTGTTGCGCAGCGTCGGAGGAGCTGTCGATAGGCAGCATGCGCTTCACGACGTTCGACCTGGGCGGGCATCAGCAGGCGCGGCGCGTGTGGCGCGACTACTTCCCCGCCGTGGACGCGATCGTGTTCCTGGTGGACGCGTGCGACCACAAGCGGCTGCGCGAGTCCAAGGCCGAGCTGGACTCGCTGCTCACCGACGAGACGCTCAGCAACTGCCCCGTGCTCATCCTCGGCAACAAGATCGACAAGCCCGGCGCCGCTAGCGAGGACGAGCTGCGACAGTTCTTCAACCTCTACCAGCAGACCACTGGCAAGGTGAGTCGAGCCCGCGGGTGCCGCCACCCCGCGATATGAGTGCCTTCTCCAATGTTTCTCGTAGATATGCCACGAATAGTGATTTGGCCGAATACCGAATACCGAATATTCGGCGAGGCTCTTGGCCGAAGCGCCGAATATTCGAGAAACTTTCTCGAGGCTGACGATTTTATTTTTAATCAAAGAATAGGCGTGCGCTTGACGACAATCATGCTTAATACAAAGCAATGATGAGGTCTGGGTTGGATGGAGCACGCTTGCCTAGAAGATGCCTATTCACTCTTGCCTTTAAACCGAAGGTACCTAAGTTATACGCGGCAGGGAATATTTACGAAAAAGTCCTTTTCTAACCGAGGCCGGTATATAAGTGCCTTTTCCAATGTTTCTTGAGGCTGAAGATTACGCAAATTTTCTACTTTTTAACTCATTTCCAAAAATGTCGGAGGTTCTCGAAGAAAAGTTCGAGCCGTATTTTGCAAATCCATGATAGCTGGAGTATTTTTTTATTTAAAGAAATCAAGAAGGCTTTTAGGGTGTTGATTAAAAAAATGACACAATAATTATTCAAAACTCAAATCCAAGATTACTTATCAGTTTCATACTATCTCTACCCTCACAAACACCTTTATTTTGTTTAACACTGGTAAAGTCATAATAAAATAAGTCCCACAAAGAAAAGCCCATAATTGCATGGTAGATGCCCTTATTACTTCTCATCTCTAAAGTCACACCTGAAAGTATCCTATCTAAGGTGATCTAAGGTAGGACACTTTCAAGTGTGATCTTGGGACCTTAGTAAGGTAAGGTATAATAAGTTGGTTTGTTTGTGCTGTTCAGGGCAAGGTGTCGCGGTCGGAGCTCCCCGGGCGGCCGCTGGAGCTGTTCATGTGCTCGGTGCTGAAGCGCCAGGGCTACGGCGAGGGCTTCCGCTGGCTCGCGCAGTACATCGACTGAACCGTCACCGTCGCCGTCGCTCGCTGCATACTCTTACGCTTCCCGACACAACTAGCCCTTCAGTGGAGGCACCGGGGCCAACCTTGTGATCGAATTATTTCTCCTTCTTTTATTTATACAGTTTATCAATCTGTAATTTTGTTTAGAAATTGCCAAACATGTTTAGTTAAATCATCAATAGTCAAATATTTTTTCTGATCAATTTTATTATTTAATAAAACAATATAAAATCTTTTTTCTTTTATTTAACGGCTTACGTAACAGGTAAAATTATAATTGAATAATCATAATAAATTATATTTCGCGGAATAGTATTGTCATTGGAAGCTAAGCATGATAGTAATTGTTACATCCTTTGTAGAATTTTTTGTTATGTTTGGGAATATCTAAACAAACGAACTATACAGAATAGGTAAATTACTAAGCCATCTTGTCTGTCACTTTATTCTATATACTATTCTAAAAATAACACAGATTGAGCGAAACAATTAATATCGCACTGAGAAAAATTTCCTTGTTTACCTTCCGATTTTTACCTTCTAAAACCGATTCCTTCCAAAATTGGGTCTTTTCCTTCCACCGATTACCTTCTGAATCGGGGAACTGCCAAATTCCTACCGATATTTAGAAGGTAATGAATTTTATCCGTCTAATACGGAAGAACATAAAGGAAGGAAATTTGTTGGAAGGAATTAACCAAGAAGGAATTTCCTTCCAGCTAAATATTCCTACTAAATAAGGATGCATTATAATAATTCCTCTCAAATTCATCCTTCCAAATTAGATGTTAATGTCCTTCTGAATTCAAATCCAAAGTTTTCGGAAGGAAAACGCAGCTAACCTTCTGATATTGAAGGATATTTACCCTCTTAACTAGTGGGAAATAAATTGACATTACTATTCCATCAAAAAAGAAAGGATTAGAAAGGCTCGCTGGAAGGAACTACCATCCAAATTAGATGGATCACACTTGGAGGGAATAACACAAGGAGTATCCTTCTAAATTAGATGATAATATCCTTCTAAATCAATTATAATTTTTCGGTAGGAACAGTGTCGGAAGGAAAACGCATATTTACCCTCCGAAATTGAAGGATATTTACCCTCTTATTTAGTAGGAAATGAAGTGACATTACTATTCCATCAAAAACGAAGGGATTAGAAAGGCTCGCTGGAAGGAATTACCATCCAAATTAGATGGATCACATATGGAGAAAATAACACAAGAAACATCTTTCTAAATTAGATGATAATATCTCTCCAAACAAATTGGAATATTTCGGTATCGGAAGGAAAACGAATAAGTTTTATTAAATAGAAATTGTAACACCGAATGTAGTACCCGACACGATCACTAGATGTCGCTACGCGTATATTGGCTCGCGGTATAGGGTGGCGCCGGTCAAACACATATATATCGCCAAGTCCGCTTGTATCGGTACCTGCATCGTGGCAAATGGTGCTTCCACCTAGTTGGGACATTCATTGAAAGCGCATAGTAGAGCATAAATCATAGGTGGTATACGGACCCCTGCTTCCACCCTTGCTGGGACAGGGCGTTTTGAAAGCCTATATTTTGGGGGGGTGGGGGGAATGCAAAAGCCCGCTCCGTATTCGCCTTCGCCTTAGGTAGGTAATATTATGTCTTTACCTTCTAGATTTGGAAGGTTATATATATTTACCGAACAAATATGACCAAGTATGTATTTACCGTCATTTATTTTCCTTCCAAAAATTACCTTCCCTTTTGACTAAGTAGGAATTTCCGACCGAAATTTGGAAGGTACGTATTACCCACCAAAATAGAAGGCAGACATTGTTTGGAAGGAAATTTTGGACGGTAATAATATCCTTCCAAGTTGAAAGGTAAATTTCCTACTGAGTCAAAAGGGACGGTAATACCTTCCGTATTTCGGAAGGTCTTTTTTCTCAGTGCGGACATGTTTCAAATTCAGAGAACTTTCAGTCTAAAGTACGATTCGATGCAGCGCGTTAGATGTGAATCGTCCTTTATGTAACATGTAAAAATGTACAGCGCTTCTGGCCTCGTGTTTGGAGCCTGGAATGGATTATTATTACTTGTTAGTCTTTGGTGCTGTTTAAATTTACTCGGCCATTGGCAGTGGCTTAAGTGACTAATTACACTTTTATTAGCCCGATTCAGATTTTGTCCTTTCTGAGGACAACAGCAGTTCAGCTTTATGCAGCTGAATTGATGACTGATACATCTCCATCTTGTTTAAACTTTTATTGACAATTGTGATAATTTGATAGCTTTGTAGATATTTTCGGTTCTTTCCTCGCGATATTAAAAATTTAAAAAACGCCCCGACACAAAAAATAAACTCAACAAATAATATTTTAAACCTATTATAATTAATATCGTCACATATATTATGTAAGTTTAAATATTTTTATTTTCCAAGCGTCGTCGCGTCGGGGGACCGCTAAAGTTTATAAAGTATATTTCCAACAACAGCTACCTAATTAATTATTACGAATTACATTTAGGTACGAGCGATCTTAAGTTTCATGCATAGTCTACGCTCTACGTAATGCCGCGCGCGGCGAGCTCGGTGTGCGGTGTGCGGTATGCGGTGCGGGGGTGGGCGTCACCAAGTGCGGCGACCCGAACGGGCAGACACGTGAGGGCAGACGACGTTGACGGTTGTGTCGATTTTGCGAATTTTTCGGAGTAAATTGTTTTGCAATCTGCGACTACACCTGTTTTTCTCACTTAGCGGTCCCCCGACACGACGACGCTTGGAAAATAAAAGTATTTGAACTTACATAATATATGTGACGCTAATAATCATAATAGGTTTAAAATATTATTTGTTAGTTTTTAGAGTTTATTTTATGTGTCGGGAGGGTTTTTAAAATTTTTATTTTACTTTTATTTTGTCCTTTTTAGAGTAGGTATAATTGAAGTAATACGGTACCAAATTTCGAATCGATCGGACATAAGGAAGTTAGATCCCCTCATCAACTAGAAAAGAGCTGATGATCTTCAAACGGCTGAACAGATTTTCATGAAACATAACTTATAAGACTCTTTTTGCGTCGGGGGTTAAAAACGGCTGAACAGATTTTCATGAAACATGGCTAAGAACACTCGGGATAAAATTATCTATGACACAAAAAAAACTAAACGAAAATCGGTTCATCCGTTTGGGTGCTACGATACCACAGACAGATACACAGACATCTTCAAACGGCTAAACAGATTTTTATGAAACATGGCTAAGAACTCTCGGGATAAAATTATCTATGACACAAAAAAAAACTAAACGAAAATTGGTTCATCCGTTTGGGTGCTACGATACCACAGACAGATACACAGACAGACATGTTAAACTTATAACACCCCTCTCTTTTTGGGTCGGGGGTTAATAAAAACATAGGCTAATGATTATTTTCTCAATAAAATTGCCTCATTTGCGAACAGCCTAACCTTCGCTCCACTACAGCCCAATAACGTCCCAGAGTTAGGCACAGGCTTCCACTCTCATAGGAGAGAGGGAATTATACCTACCACGCTGCTCCAGTGCGGGTTGGCAGGCTTTGTCGACTATAATCATGTTAGTGATAATAACCGAGACCGATGGCTTAGCGTGCTCTCCGAGGCACGGGGGTGAAACACCGCCAACTTCCTTACTCCGGGCTAGTACCTACTGAGAATTTCTAGTCAGAAAACCCAATACTTAATAACGGCCCGACCACGGACTCGAACCAGGGACCTCGTCGGCCGCAGTCGAAAATGCTAACCACTAGATCAACGAGGCAGGCAACTTTCGCTCACTAGTTAAAATTATAGAATAATATTGTAGTTACGAAAATAAAATACTACTGATTTTCAGTTGGTAAGGTCATCGACATATCTGTAAGGTATTTAACCCTTTTTCGTATCTTCGTTTAAGATAACCTCTAGAACTAAAGTTTTTAATACATAAATGACAATTTAGCACACTTTACTATGAAAACATATTTGTAGATTTTTGGTACTTACGATTCTTCTTTGAACGTACATCTAATAAAGTACACCTCAAATCACAGTGGGTAACATTCCGTTCCTATACATTTTGTGCACTGAAGCGTGAATCATGTGCTATATATTTATTTATTTATCTATACTAATATTATAAATGCGAAAGTTTAGATGGATGTATGGATGGATGTTTGTTACTCAATCACGCTCCAACGGCTGAACAGATCTGGATGAAATGACATTGTCCAAATTCGCCTAAGAATCAACACACGTTTGTAATATACAGTAATTCTTAGCTTATTTTTTAACCTTTATTCCAAATATTAGAATTCAACGGACACTTGAAATTATTTAAAAATAAATAAATGGGTATGAAATTGACTACCATACTTTTCCGCCTCTCGATTACTATCCACAGATCAATAACTTACATGTTAAAATAATAAACATTACCACCGCTTGAGCGCTGGTTCCGTAACTAAAGAAATAAGATAAAAGCAGCTTGAAGCGCTGAGTGCGTTAGCAGTCTGAATATCGCAACGCCATCTATTGAAAGTACAATAAATTAATATTTGTAACGCCATCTGTAACGTTTTAGGTGAACTACGACGAAACTTGTCTTTTCTACATACTGTTTACAGCTGTATTACAATTGGATAAAGATGATATTTATTTTTCAAGCAGATTGAGTCGAAATAACCTCAAAATTGAAAATATATTTGGTAATAAATAAATTATTCTCAGAAGTGTCCGTTGTTTCAATCTGCTCTCAACTATTAAAAGGTTATTATTTTGAACCCAGTATTCAATGTGGTTTGACGGTTGGTTTTTAGGCGAACTTTGTATGGGGACAGGGCAATGTCCTTTGGCACAGAGATAGATTATAGTCTGGAATAGCACATAGGCTACCTACTGTTTATCCCGGAAAATTAAAGAGTTCCCGCGGGAACCGAAAAACCTCAATCCACGCGGACGAAGTCGCGGGCATCAGCTAGTAGGCTATATATTAACCCGAAAAATTAGGGAGTTTCCGTGGGAATTTAAAAAACTTATTTCACGCAGTCGAAGTCGCGGGCATCTGCTAGTCGTTTATAAAGTGAGATATGAGTTTGCACAATCAACGACCTAAATACAAGTATTTCAATATTTTAACGTTTAAACTATCGTGAGTGATATTCATTAGAACTATAAATATGTTATCACCGATTGTAACTCGCGTCTTTTGTCGGAAAGTGCCCGACTAGTTTAGTTTGCTCATGAATAAGGGCCCCGGGCGGGTTCGCAACTAGTGGGCACTTTCCGACAAAACACGTGAGTTACAAACAGTGATATAATTATAGTTATAATTATTATAATGTATTTCAATATTTTAAAGAAAAAACAATGTGACCCTACTCCTTGATTTTATTACTAAGAAATAAACTTAATAAAGTACTTGTTGTAAAGGTATGTTTCGGCTTCACTATTAACAAATAACATAACATTGTATATCTGCCGTACATAGGTACGTTTGTACATGCCCCTGACGACTGACGAGACCTGTGTGTGGTTAGAGCTTAATAGTTGGTTGTGCGCCAAGCGTTACTAGTGAGCGATCGAAATCAAAGTGATATTTAAAATAACTTCTTCTAAATAGCTTTCATTGAATCATGACGTGTCAAGGTTCTACGGGCGTGAACAGTGTGAACTCTCGGGTTTTGTAACCTTTATGTATGTATCCATACTAATATTATAATTAATGCGAAAGTGTGTCTGTCTGCTACGCTTTCACGGCCCATCTATTCCACCTATTTTGGTGAAATTTGGTACAGAGATAGGAGTTGCATTCCGGGAAAGAACGGAGGCTACTTTATCCATGAAAATTAATATCCGCGAAAATCAAAAAAAGCCTTAATCCACGCGGACGAAGTCGCGGGTAATACCTATGTGTTTAAGATATCGGCGGTAACAAACAATTTTATCGTTTATAAAGCTGCGTTCACAGTTTCAGTAAACGACGCCCCGTTGGGCGTCGTATTTGCCGTTTAAGGCGTGGTATCCAACAGAGCGGACATGTGCTTAGCCAAGCAATCTGATTATTGATAAATGACGCGATGAGTTTATCACGGCATCTAAGTATCAATTTAATTTGATTGGTCCGCCAGACACATCTTCGCCCATCTCCGCTCTGGCGTCGGGCCTCAGTGTAAATATTTAAGTCAACGCATGTAATAATTAATGTTTAGCACATTTTTATAGAAGTGGACGCGTCTTTATACATTATTGTAGGATGTTTCAACGTTTGTATAATTTTTATTATTAGGGTTCCGTACCCAAAGGGTAAAAACGGGACCCTATTACTAAGACTCCGCTGTCTGTCTGTCTGTCTGTCTGTCTGTCTGTCTGTCTCCAGGCTGTATCTCATAAACCGTGATAGCTAGAAAGCTGAAATTTTCACAAATGATGTATTTCCGTTGCCGCTATAACAACAAATACTAAAAATTAAAAATATATATATATTAAGGAGGGTCCCCATACAATAAACGTGTTTTTTTGGTATTTTTTTGCTCAATATTAAAAACGGTAACAGGTAGACGGTTCAAATTTTCACAGAATATTAACTTGTATATTACCTTTCAAAATAAATAATTAAATATCAATAAAGTAAATACTAGTGGTTCGCCCCGAACTGAGACCTCGCGGTTTCACAGAGCGCCATCTATTGACATCAGTGTGAAGTTCTGTTAAAAATATCATCATCATTAAAAATTAAATAATTTCGTTTCCATAAAATATTTATCTAATTTTAGTATTTGTTGTTCAAGTACAGGATATAATTCAAATAATTGATCAAGTTTCAGGCTTGAGAGTTCAGAAAATTGAGAGTTCTGAGGTCAACTTTGGACGTTAGAAAATCGCCACTTTGAAAGCCCCCCATTTCGTCAATTTTAGGAGAAAAATTCAAAAAAAAATATTTTTGGACTCTACTCCTAATTATCTTTAAAATGATATACTGCAACCCTATGTAACGCTATAAAAAATATTTTACTTCGCATTCGCTTCTATGAGAGCCCCCCTGAAATAAAGATTTTTATAACTTTTTAAGCCATATTCGGCGGGAGGCCATCGGTTTACATATTATATTTAAATTTGAAGTAATTATGTCCAGCAATTCAGAAGTTATAAGGCTCTGACAGACGGACGGACAAGTGCCAATTCACCCAAGTAGACTCAGAGACTCAATTAAAGGGGGGCTCCCATACAACAAACGTAATTTTTATTTTTAATACGTCATAAATCGTAAAACTTACTACAGGTTTGTACGGAACCCTCGGTGCGCGAGTCCGACTCGCACTTGGCCGGTTTTTACGTCCTATTGTTAAACAATGCTAGTAAAAATGATTATATTTTTAATTCATTAATTAAAAATACATAATAAAGACAAATCACTTAATTGTACCTTTTTATTATAAGGTTTTTTATTTCTTTACAAATGTTAACTTCTTTATGGGGATGGAATTTGATAAATCTACGCGTGCGTGCACGTTAATATGAGAACTGCGCTGGTGACATCAATATAATATGATGCGCAAATATCATTAAATTTTACCTATTGTACCTATTCTAGGCATTCGCGTTTTCCCGGTCGAGTTGAAAATTTGTAAAATTGTTGTTGTACAAAAGACGTACAATTTTTGAAAAGAATAATATATTGATTGGCGTACCACGCGTTCTAACTAAGAATAGGACGGCTATCGGCCGAAAATTACAGTAAAATACTAATAATTATTCATGTATCGTCATGATTTTTTTACCATAATTTATCAAAGTGAATATCAAAGTCATAATTTATCAGTAAGATAGTAAAATATAATAAATATGTATATTTCTAGCAATCACGTCACTGACGGTCACAGTATGGCAGAAATTCAGTCATATTCTTAGTTTGAAGGATTTTTGAAAATTGCAACCCCAAAAGGGTTAAATGGGGGTTGAAAGTTTGTATAAAAGTTCGTCATTTATCAAGTTGTTTTTCAAGTTAATATATCCATGAAACTTTGATTTTGGATTTTACTCAATCACGCTCCAACGGCTGAACGGATCTGGATGAAATTTGGCACAGAGATAAATCTGGAATAGCACATAGGCTACTTTTTATCCCGGAAAATTAAAGAGTTCCCGCGGGAACCGAAAAACCTCAATCCACGCGGACGAAGTCGCGGGCATCAGCTAGTAAGGTATATAATTATATATAGGTCATAGTTTTTGAATTTATTAAGAGTAGGCACTGGTGCAATGCACTGCCAAAGTATTTGCATTACTTGCTGGCTCCTTTTTAGGGTTCCGTACCAAAATGGTAAAAATGGAACCCTTATGGTGCGACTTTCTCCGTCTGTCTGTCTGTCTGTCTGTCTGTCCGTCCGTCACACTCGATTATTTCAGTAACTACCGAAGCTATCGACATGAAATTTGGAATAGTTGTGTATATTAGTGGCCCAAAGACACTGGAATTAAAAAAAATTGGAAATTATTTTTGTTCTTATTTAAAAAGGGGGGAAAATCGGAGGGTTGAAATTTAAAAGTGAGATAACTGTACTGTGTGGTATCATATGAAAGGGTTTACTTTGTACATTCTAAAACAGATTTTTAATTATTTTTAGTCATGATAGTTTTTGATTTATCGGGGAAAAAGTCAAAAAAAATACCGTTCCCCCCCCTTATCTCCGGAGTTTACCAATCGAAAAATCTGAAATAATTATGGTCAATAGGAATTTATGTATATTTTACAGGAAAACTATAGCCAATGCTCTAACTAGCATAGTTTTTTTGATATTAACAGAAAACCTCTACAAACAAAGTTAGTTTTGCGGTTCATTAAATTCATTAATCGTAAAACTTGCTACAGGTTTGTACGGAACCCTCGGTGCGCGAGTCCGACTCGCCCTTTGCCGGTTTTTTTTAATTGGATTTCGTTAGTATTTCCTGTTTACTTACTCTACGGTAGTAGACACTTTACCATAATTCTGTATGTAAGTCTTATCATAATTCTGTACCTATCTTAATTAGGTACTTTAAATTAGATAATTTATATTTTTTCATGCAATGTTAATTACTTATTAAATTGTTTCTCATTCCAACTTTGACTTTTTTCAATAGGCTCATTGTGTTGTATATTTGTAAACGCGACATTATTAAACATATTTTTGTAAGTACCTACATTATTTCTCTATTATCATCTTATAATTGTTTCAGCTGAATAAGGGAATCTATCAAGTAAATAATTATATCGAAACGGCTGGTCTAGGCAATCATTCTATAGAATGGAGGCTTAGAGCACAACCCTAGAGACATGCCTTTGACATTACTTAGCACAAAATTTGAATATTCTATCGAATAACTACGCGGTCCAAAGTCAACATAAAAATGATTACGGGACCTACAGGTAAAATGAAGCAATAATAACTTGGTTAATTAATTTAATTATTATAATAAAATTATAAATATTACAATGAAAGTAATTTAAATGATTAGCTATGGCAAGCCGTTTCTAATATTATTTTGTAACAATTAAAGTTTACTGCATTTTCAGTAACTTTGATTGCTCTTTGGTGTATGTCTGTATGATTTGCAGTAAGTCCAAAAGTTTGTAATAAAATTTATATGGAATACTTAGTTGTTTTTTCTAATATGATCCGAGACTCATTGGCCATTAGGCGCGGGATATATATACAAGAAGCGACGGGCGCGGGCTAGGTGCTTCTATCATATTTCATTAAAATGTATGTATAGGCCGCGCGCGAGCTCTGAGGAATCCTATGGAATGTTAAAGTACCTTGAGCTAGAGTTGTTTATGGTACAAAATAATAGGTACTGCTGTCGCAAAATTACTCGCGTGACGCGTCTAGCTCGAAACTAGTGCTGGGAGCGAGCAGCTGGATATGGAGCGACGATCGGGGGTGGCGTACAGCCGTCGCTTCTTCAGACCCCGATTCCTCGGAGCTCGTGCACGGACTGTACCTAAGCAACGCGGCGAGACGCGGACGCCGCTCTGTATACCTGGCGTCCTGTCGTTTGTATACATTTTGTATGAAATAAGTACGACTGAAACTGCGACGCGCCTGCCTCGCCTATTACCCCAATTAGAAATATAACGTCCAAAACTTATGTAAAACATGATGGTGATAATTAATTACGCTACGAGGGTTCCTAACGCGCCCTCGTCTGAGAAGAGCCCACAGCAAACTTACCAGACATATTATTCATATACCTACAGCTGGCCCAAATAGTGACGTCCAAAGAAAAAAACTTAGATTCCTCGTACCTAGACCTATCAGAAAATACCAACATGAAATATTATAAAAAAATTATAACTCGTAAACTATCAAAAATCGCTGAACATAGGTGGGGTATTTTCTGATAGGTCTAGGTACGAGGAATCAAATTATTTTCTTTGGACATCACTATTTGGGCCACCTGTATATTTTGAGTACACTGTCGCTCGCCAGTAAATCAATACCTATAGGGCAGTATAGGGTACTTCCTGTTCACCTAAGAATCATGAAATTTGGCAAAAAGCAAGGTCACACAACACGTAGAGGAATAAATCCTAAAACCGTTATAAGGCGCAGCGCGGGTGCGCCGCCTGTCTATCATATTTCATACAAAATGTATGCAAGCGACGGGGCGCCAGGTATACCTACAGAGCGGCGAGGCGCGGGCATATACTTCCAAGGCCACACCTCAGGGTGTGGCCACACCACCATATCCCGCGCCTTAGGGTTCCGTACTCATGGGGTATAGAATGGTTTGTCAGGTTCTACCGTTATTTCACAGCTGATTACGTGTTGCTATGGTAGTGGTACGAACCCCTTTGTGCGCGAGTTTGACTCGCACTTGGCCGGTTTTTTGTACTTGCACTGGACTATTTCGATAAATATTGAGATATCATACTAATATTATAAATGCGAAAGTGTGTTTGTTTGTTGGTTGATTGGTTTGTCCTTCAATCACGCCGCAACGGTGCAACGGATCGACGTGATTTTTGGCATGGGAATAGTTGAGGACTGGAGAGTGACATAGGCTTTTTATCCTGGAAAATTAAGAAGTTCCCGCGGGAATCACAAAACTTATTCCACGCGGACGAAGTCGCGGGCATCAGCTAGTTACTACATAATTTCGCGATGACTATTCAGCCCCGGCGTTACTTCGTGGTCTTACTTATATTTTGTCCTACTAGTAGGACCACAAGTAATATAGGACATCCTCGTGGTCCCACTACTGGGTTAAATTGACCAGAATCAGGTGTCGATTTTTTTGCAGTGGAAATTAATTGAAATAAAATACATTATTTACTTACAAGTTTTAATGAAGGAAAATAATGTGATAAAAATATTAAGTATAGAATAATTCTAAAAGATATAATTTCACTAGTACTCGAAAAACCTGTCCGGTGAATCGGCAGTCAGTTCTATTTGAGTTTGAAACAATGGGAATGCTTTCAATAAATAAATTGATGGAAAAGCAACGCAATATCATTAAAATCGCTTACAATGCATTAAAATATAAAAATTACTATTACATGATTATCAATTAAACATCTTCATAGTACCGGCGAAGTGAATTATTTACAGTTTCGGTACTCACTCGATATTGCACATTTAAACTTAAAATTACATACAATCTTACTGTGGCAAAAAGTTTGTTGATGGCCACCGAGGTTAACGTAAAACTATTCCTACCTTTTTTAAAGCACGCCAAGTATTCTCGAATATATTCATAACAAAAAAATGTTATATACAGGTTTGTAGAAAAAGGTAAGTATTTCTGATAGAAATATCACAAGTAAAAATACGACATCGAAAATATTCGAGTATAAAGTTATGTATATAAATATATGGTGTATTTTCATGGTCGTCGAAAATACTTGGCGGTCTGAATCACTAGACTATTATAATATAGCTTCAAATTCATGTTTCATTATATTACAAAACATTTCTCACTAATTCTTATATTTCCTACTTACGACCACTTCCACGTTAAAATACATGTACAAATGATTATGCATGAGGTCAACGCACTTAAAGCGACAATACACGTCAATACATGGCTCCCGTGCTCGCGTACCACCAGCGGGTTGGATCATATATGTATCATCTAATATATAAAATTCTCGTGTCACAGTGTTTGTAACAAAACTCTTCCGAAACGGCTTGACCGATTCTTATGATTTTTTTTTGTGTATATTCGGTAGGTCTGAGAATAGGACGTAAAAAGTGTAAATTTATATACCGCTTAAATTCAACGATCTTGTCCTTAAACGCCAGTTCGTCAGATCTTATTGCGTTTCGTCTATTATTATCTGTCAATTATTTATTGAGCAATAATTTTATTGGAGAAGCTATCAAGGGTCATAAATTCAACGGTGTGTAATTTTTGGACCTAATACCTACAAATATTAAAAAAGGGAAAGTGTCTGAAAGGGAAATCTCTAGAGATTAGCCATCTGCGCGGGAGATATTATAGTGCACAAGTGTGTGCGCATACACAGGTGCACTCTCTGTTCCGGTGAGAGATCAGGCGCAGGACCGACGGCTTAACGTGCTCTCCGAGGCCCGGAGGTGAAACACCGCCAACTTCCTAACTCCGGGCTAGTACTGAGAATTTCTTGTCAAAAAAACCCCATACTTGTAAATGCTCAACCCGGGACTCGAATCCGGGACCTCATCAGCAGCAGTCGAACATGCTAACCACTAGACCAACGAGGTAGTCCCATGGAACTAATAGAACCTTAATTCCATGACTTTCTCACAGCCCATTTCTCGCAGATTTTGACGTTTGGGTCAGAGATAGCTTGCACGGACAGAAAAAGAGGAAAGAAAAGTTTCCGCGATAGTTTTAAAACTGAATTCACGTATAACGCAGATGAAATCGTACGAAGTGTATCGCGCGCGGGGGGTCGCCCCAAGTGTATAGACATACAAAACTCGTCAGGCACGATGTGGCATTATGTATTTATACAGCTAATAACACGTGCTATGCGACACTAAATGCAGACTCATCTAAATGGTAACTTAACCTAACGTTTCATATTTTCGTAAAGAAAATTATTTTAATAATCGTACTAAAAAATAATTTACATGATACTAATAATAAAAATAGTCATACTTCGTAATAAAATCATAAATCGATACCAACAGTAAATAAAACTTTCGTCGATTAACAAATATATGAATTATCATTACACGAAAAATGTCAAAAGATTAAAAAGCTGTGTAATAGAAAAACTTTTAAATTATTGATATAAAATTAAACTACGTATACTTTCGGAACACATCTAAAAACACGTTAAAATCTAATAACAACAATGATATCTATACCATGCTATTTACAAACCGCTCGTCCTTAAGCTCTACCATATCTGATAGCCGAATTTTATAAAACGCAATGCTAAGCCGGCCAATATATATCAAGATTGGTGATTCCGTCTTATTTTTTTTATATTAACAAAGTCACTAAGGGTATTTCATTAAACAGTGCTCGTTATATATTTGACCGTTTAATCCTCGCCCATAATTATTCTGTCTATATTGTCTTATTTATAAGTTAGATCACACGTTAGCTTAGGGCGTTAGACACGAAACTAGCGACGGCGACAGCGGGGCGATGGGGTCTGAGAGCTGGCGACGAATTTCGGGAAGGTCTTTTAGGCAAGCTGAAATTGTAGAAAAATATAATTTCGTTCATTGGCAAGTCTGGTAGAGCGTTTGCGGTTATTTCGCTACTGCGAAGCATATAACATTTGCAAAAAACTTGATTTTTTTATCTTTAAATTTTATACTTATAGAATTCGAAAAAATAAATCCCAGACGTTTTTGTCGGTTATAAAGTGTTACCAGACCTCTTTCAAATTCGTCCCGAAATTCGTCGCCTCTCCGACTAATCGCATCGCCCCGCTACCGCCGTCGGCCCGCTACCGCTAATTTCGTGCCAGTACACTAAATGAAAGGTAAATCCGTAAATGTCGGGTCACGTATAGGGTTGTATATCGCTTCGGTGCACACACCCGGCGCGCCGGTGTCGCTCAGTTCATCCACTTGCGGCAGTTGGGCGCGCCACACATGCACATTATTTTGTGCGCGTCGTCCTCGATGTCGAACTTGTAGTCGTAGGCCAACTGGAATAGTAACAAAACACTGTTAGTGTTAGTGTAACCCCCCAGTGGGTTGCTACAAAAAAAATTGGCAGTCTTAGAAGGGACTGCCGATAGAAGTGAAAACTTATAACTTAGAATTTTAGTATAGAAATTTGAAAAAAAAAAAGTTAAAATATAAAATCTTAAAACTAAGGCATTAAAGTTTAATTTCGAATGTAGTATATTTATATACTTTTGTCTTCGTAACCACGCGAGCATGTCGGAGCGAGGTGTCGGTGACGCGAATCCACAAGTTTACCCCATACCAAAAAGTGCCCAACGCAGCTAAAGAAGTTTTCACTTCAAAAATAAAAATCTATACTTATACTTAATATTATAAATGGGAATGTTTGGATATATGGATGGTTGTTATACCTGACCTACCTATAAGTTATTTATTGTTGCCTACCCTCAGAAGGAAGTGATTTCCACGATACAGAGAATCCTAGTGTAACCACTTCCGCACTAGTTCTAAACGAAACTATTGTGATGATTTTTCAAATAAATAAATGAAATGAAATGTTAGTCACAGAGATAGACTATAGTCTGGAATAACACAGAGTAGGCTACTTTTTATCCCGGAAAATTGCGCCTGTTTGAAAAACCGGGGGAAAATTGTCACTCACCTCCTCGCCGCGCGCGATGCGGCGCTTGGCGAAGATGATGATGCGCAGATGTCGGTCCACCTCCACCGTCTCCGCCACGCAGTTGGGCTGGCACGAGTGGTTGATGTAGCGCGCGAGGCCTCCGCACAGCGTCGCGTCCACCACGCGCCGCTCGTCCAGCCGGAACATGTAGATGCCGCGGTTCTGGAAACCAAAACTAATTTAGCAGCTATCCGGTTCGAAGGACCATATCCAGCTATTATTTCTACCTTAGCACAGTGGTGTGCTATGTTTTTATAAATACCCAGCTGGGGCAATGGTACCTCACATTATATAAATAGGTTCAGAAAACAATGCTGCATGCTTACCCTGGCTTCGTATTTCTTCTCGCGGATCTCGGACAGCTCTGAGCGTATGATCTCGCCGATGTACTCGATCACCATCGTGTGCTTCTCCAGGTCACGCGCGGCGTACAGGCCTAGCCCTTGAATTTTAGATCTGCAGGAAAAATTGCTTGTTTCATTATGTTGTCCATGTATCAAATAAATATTATAAATGCGAAAGTTTGGATGGATGGATGTTTGTTACTCAATCACGCTCCAACGGCTGAACGGATCTGGATGAAATTTGGCACAGAGATAGATTATAGTCTGGAATAGCACATGGCTACTTTTTATCCCGGAAAATTAAAGAGTTCCCGCTGGAACTGAAAAACCTCAATCCACGCGGACGAAGTCGCGGGCATCAGCTAGTTCTAAATATATAAAAAAGGAAAAGGTGACTGACTGACTGACGGATCTATCAACGCACAGCTCAAACCACTGGATGGATCGGGCTGAAATTTGGCAAACAGATAGCTATCATGAGAAAGCATCCGATCCGCTAAGAAATAATTTTTGACAATTCAACCTCTAAGGGAGTGATTAGGTAAATTTATATGAAAATCGCAGCCGCGGCCAAAAACTAGTGACTAATATGGTCCTTTCCAATTTAAAGAACTGATGAATATGTTTTTTCTCAAAATACAAATTTTTGTTCCCTACGCCTACCCCACCTCGAGAGGTGGGGTAGGGTGGGGTCTCTCGCAGGGCCGCAGCAGGGCCGTGCACGAGTACCTGGCGAGGAAGACGTTGTTGCGCCACTCCAGCTTCATCTTCTTGTACTGGCTGCTCTTGGTGTGCACGAACTGCTTGGAGTAGGGGCAGGCGAGGCTGGCGGCGGAGTCGAGCGGCGGCGGCGGCGCGGCGGGCTGCAGCGAGCGCGCGGGCCGGCGCCAGGCGCGCGCGCAGCGGGGCTCGCAGCGCGCGCAGCCCGACGGGTTCACGGCCAGCCCGCCCTCCAGCAGCGCCGACCGCCCGAACTTGAACCGGTAGTCGGTCAGCGTTTCGATGCCTGCAATGAGGATCGGGTTCAGCCTACGTTTGGTAGCTAAACATACGCTTGAGATAACGATGGAGTTAAAAACGATGGTCCCAAAGCGCTGAACTGGCAGATCTTCTCTGGTGTTGGAGTTCTTTTTTTCGAGTAAAGTCCCCACCTTCAAAGGGTGGGGTCAAAAAGGTTTCAAAATCTTAGGGGCAAGTGGAACTAACCAGGCAAACTTTCAAGAACTCTGACAACAGCAGGCTCGGTGAGACCGAACAGATCCTCCCCTGTGACGTAGTTGGGCCACAGCTTGAGCACGCCGTCCTCCCCGCGGCCCTCCCGCAGCAAGGCCACTGCATCTAAAACCTGCACCAAAGTATACGAAAATTATTAAAGCTACTATAGCACAAAATGTCTTGATAACTTATGAAATTAGAAGGGGACCATTTCTTTTAGTGGTTGTTTTAAAATTACCTTCAACAGAATAATAACATAAAAAATTACTCCATTATTTGATTAGCTGCGAGCGTTACAAGCAGATTTTCTCCACTTTTTTTTTTTTAATTAATTTATTTTATAAAATGCACAAACAAATACAAAATTTTGTTTCTCGCCAAACTACACACGTAGTTTGTAGGCGAGTTCGCGCTCAACTAAAACTACGCCGTGCACTTATCCTTAGACACTACTGTTACCTATACCTAGTTATAATATATTATATAATTAAAATTAAGTAAGTAACCCTAAATAAGATGGATGGATGGAATGGCAAGATATCTCCTGGCTCCTGGAGCGTCTCGTCCTGCGCGCGCTCGTGGAAGCATAGGCCGCGCTTCCACGATTGCGACTGTAGTACTGCTAGTGTACAGAGCGGTCAGCATGTGTGTAGGGGGAGCGGGGAGTGCACGTATTGTTTCTGATTTTTTTTTTTTTGTTTCGCACTCAATTATCTTCTGACGATATTGTGTCAGAGACCTTTTTGTTGCGAGTTCTGCTCTGAAAAGGGTGCCAACTCACGATGGTCACGAGTGTTTTTTTTGGTGTGAGCGGCACTGTTTCCAGATTTGAGTGCTCCGTCAATTGTGTAAATAATTTATTGTTTTTGGTGTACACAGAATATTTCAGTGATTCATTATTTCCCGTACCGCGGCCCAGGCGGCGCGCGGCGTGGGCGCGCTGAGCTCCTGGCGCGTCTCATCCTGCGCGCGCACGTGGAAGCGCGGCCGGCCCTCCTCCTCCGAGATCCAGCACACGTAGCGGCAGCGGCTGTTGGCGCGCCGCATCGACCAGTAGAAGCGCACCTGGACAGATTCAAATTCAAATGTTTTTTTTATTTAAATAAACTTTTACAAGTACTTTTGAATCGTCAAGTGAATCTACCACTGGTTCGGAATGGTATTCCTACCGAGAAGAACCAGCAAGAAACTCGGTGGTTGCTCTTTTTAAATAATCCATTTACAATTATTATTATATCAATGTGTACATATTATGTAACCGCTGACCTTAGCATTGCTTAGCAGACAACATCATGTTGGCTGTCATAGCTCAAACAGTAACGTAAAATGGACTTTAACCTGGTGGGAGACTTCGGCCGTGGCTAGTTACCACCCTACCGGCAAAGACGTGCCGCCAAGCGATTTAGCGTTCCGGTACGATGCCGTGTAGAAACCGACTAGGGGTATGGGTTTAATATAACTGCCATAACCCTAACAGGTTAGCCCGCTACCATCTTAGACTGCATCGTCACTTACCATCAGGTGAGATCGCAGTGAAGGGCTAACTTGTAGTGGATAAAAAAAAAACCACCTTGTGATGTTCCTTATTTCGAAACTGATTATTAAATGTAGAGGGTCGTCCAATGGAGGTAAAATTCATTCGTTCTCTGTTAGTTTGATAACAATTTTAAACAATCTGCTCGCACGAAACGTTTTTGGTCGACGTTTCTGATCCGAACCGCTAGAGTGTGGAACACCCTCCCGGCGCACGTGTTTCATGCCACGTATAACTTATGTACCTTCAAGGCAACAGTGAATAGGCATCTTCTAGGCAAGCGCGTTTCAACCTAGACCTCATCATTGCTTTGCACTAAGTATGATTGTCGTCAAGCGCAAGCCTATCTATCAATAAAAAAAGAAGAAGAAAAACGGTTGAATTAAAAAGGGGCCATCGAATGACGTCCCAACTCCCATACTAAACGCGAGTTTTCACGTTCGATAAAGTAAGCTGTCAGACAGCCAATACTCACGATCTTGTAGCCAATGGGGTAGATGTAGTTGGGTGTGTGGAAGGCGGCGAGCTGGTGCGGCAGCAGGTGGCCGGGGCTGAGGAAGATGAGGCCGCCCGCGCGGATCAGGTGGTTGGTGTCCGAGTGCAGCATCACGGACGCGACCTGGCGCTGCTCGTCGCGGCACACGTACACGCGCCGCCCCACGCTCAGCGTCGTCAGCTCGTTGTCTTTTTCGTTCTGAATCCAATTAATCCATGCTTATATTGTAAATGCGAAAGTTCGTCTGTCTGTTGCGCTTTGATAGGTCATCTGTTCAACCGAATTTGACTAAATTTAGCACAGACATAGATTTTGTCCTGAAGTTGGGCATAGACTACTTTTATCCCAAAAAATTAAGGTGGTCCCACAGCAGGGCTAGCATGGGCCGGAGATAAAAATTTTATCCCTCGATTTTATCCACTGACAAGAGATAAAATTAACTTATCCACTTCACAGAGCACGGCAACAGGGGAGAGCAGAAGTTTATCTCCGTTTGACATTTCACGGGGACTCGGGGGACTATTTATCCACCGTTATTTAGCGTTTTTATTTATTTATTTAGGAATAAAAATTTTATCCTTTCCTCGGGGAGTAAATTGTCTCGGCCCATGCTAGGGGGGGCAGGAATTTAAAACAAATTTAAACCACGCTAGCATTAGCTTGTACTTTTGGTAAACGAGACATAATAAATCTTACATACAATTTCAGTCATAAAGATTTTGTAATCAAAACGCATCTCACCTTTGGTGCGTGCGAAGCGCAGAAGGCAGTCTTGTTTTTGTAGAACACGCAATTGTCTTTCACGGCACATCCCACGTGGTACACGCTCCCACATCGCACCTTGAAGCAGCGCACGGTCGCTCCCAGCCTGCGGCATACTGCACAAGTGGCATTGGATCCGTTGGCCAGCGCAGAGTCTACATTCATGAGAGCACCGCTCACAGTCTCGTAAACGCCTTCCGACCAAAGAGCACAATTAAGATGAACCCATCGATCGACATCACAGTTTAATAGCCTCGATACACCGTCGGCGACGCCGTCACCTTGAATTCCACATAACTCACACTTTCGCGTGTCTTCATTCGTAACAGGCATGATAGCAACGCCTGTTCTAAACACTAGTTCGGTCAGCTCTCGGTCTGTTGGGCGTTTGTACTTCACTGGTGGTCCGATACAACCTGGTGACCAAGTTTTGTATCGTGTTCCTCTAAACTTCTCCTTCTCAACGCTTTGATTACTTTTCTCGTCAGTCTCGATGCTCTTGAGATCTTCATCGAGGGCGCTAACGTCATCACCGACTTCTTTCATTAGCTCATCATTATCTAAAGAGTCCATGAACGAAAAATCCATTTTCTCGTCTTTTATGTCAGGTTTTATGTCGAGCTCATCGGTTTCCATACTTTCAGTCGATGCAGTATCAAAATCATCCCTGTCTTTTGACAGATTGGTTTCTATATCGGACTTGCTATCATCTTTGATGCTTGTTTTTGATTTACCGTCTAAAATAATATTCGTCGGTCGCCAAGCAAATCTTTCATAGCACTGTGTACTGCAGAAATATAACTCAGAATCACTATCGCACAGTATTTCTTCGGCATTTCCTTTATTAGCAGATAAAAGAGGAAATTCTGAAGCTTTCGCTCGAACAACAGAATCCAAAATAACTACGTCACAGTGTCGGCAGAATTTGGCCGCTCCGTTAAGAATACTTTGAATGTCAATAGGTGTTCCCTCCTTGCCATCCTTTCCTTTAGATCTATAAAGTCCAAGTTTATGAGACGGCGGAGTGGCCGTACGTTCTATTATTTGGTAAGAAGTGGGCGGTGGAATGTGCAGTATGCCCGCAAGCTCTTTCAATACACCGAGAATGTCTTCTGCAGCGCCAGACGTGAGAGTAAGAGTAACTGTAACATTTTCGTTGCTTTCCGAACTACTAGGGGAGTCTTCAGTTTTAGTTTTAAGTGGTGTTTCTGTATCCAACGTTTTCAATGATTTCTTATTATCTTCTTCGTCCTTCAGTTGGTACAAAGATAGGGGCTTAACTCTTATAGGAATGGGGGCTACGAGTGGTAGGACAGGAGAAACGCGGCCTGATTGAGACGATTCTTCTTCTTCCTCATCATCGTCATTGTCAATTGGTTTAAGATATGGGAATCTGTCGTCAGGCTCAATTTCATATCCCTCTGGACTGGAGCAACTGACTATAGTATCCGGGGTATCTGTATCTCGTTCTTTGCAAATAAAATCAAGTTTCTTATCCTCAGGATCTTCATCAAATACGATAGGCTGGAATTCCTGATCGTAAAAACCTCTCTGTGTTGATGCTGCTGGTTTTTCAGGAAGTGGTTCTTCGTCGCCGAATGGTTTAGTGTTATAATAATCAGCTACATTCGGTATTTTAGCATTACCAAAATCACCAACTAAATCTCCTTTCAGTATATAGTCTTTATTTTTTAATTTAGTCAAATCGCCTGACCCGAATAGCGGACAAACTGCAAAGTTTGTTGTTAAAGCAGGTTCTTGTATCTGCATGGGAGGAAGTAATCTTAATTGAGCCATTAAGTTGTCAATAAAGGTATCGTAGTCTTCTTCATATCTAGAACCTTTACGAGGTCGCTTTTTGGTGTTGACAGAGCTCATATTGTTTTCAGCGGCTGCTTTCATATTAAGTTGCATCTGTTTTCTTTTCTTCTGTTGATACTCTCGTCGTTTACGTCTTTTAGCTTCTGATGGCGTTTCTGACGGATTGATTTCTGACGAATTTTCCATGCTCACACTTTCGGGAAATTCTTCTTTCATGGGTTGATCCAGTTTCCCTTGATCGGAGGCAGTAGAAACGCCGGATGTCGCCGATTGCTGGGAGCTCTCGTCAAGAAGTTCCTTTTTAACATCTAATGGAGTAAAAGGACGATGTATAGGACTTTGTTGTGGTGGAGCCACTTCTTTTTTTATGGCTTGTTGTAGTTGTTGGTTTTCTAAGCTTGTTGAATACATGGGTAAAGTTTTGATTGTGGGCGAACATTCTGGTATAGGGGTTGTCTCTTCTTTATTTAAAAACTTCATAGGTGTTTTTCTTACATCCATTAATGATTGTGTCGAAGTATATATCACTGGAGATATTGCAGATGTTGGGATTGACGTCTGAATAGGGCGATTGGAATACGGCGAGCTCACTGTAGTTATATGTCGAGGAGAACTCTTGGGTATTTCGACTTCTTGAGTCAAAGCTAGAGTTGGTGGTGGTATTGGTGGCCTCGCTAACTGAGCCTCTAATGAAGGAATAGTTCCTAGAGCAGGAGCACTTCTTTGTATCGTCACAGTACGTTGTGGAATAACAGTCGATGTCGTAGTGGTTGTCTGTAATAATTGTTTTAACAGCACATTTTGTGACTCATCATTTCTTTGGTTCGCCGCATTTTGTTGAATTATTTTGTTTCCTAAATTATCTGTTGCGGTTGCTGACATATTAGCCTCATCAGTTTCCATAGGTTCAGATTTAACTATAACAGATTCCACACTATGCCTCTTTGTAGGCTGGATGTGGCCGACTATTACTTCACTTTTTGGTTCATCTGTTGACTTTGATCGTTTAAGAGGTGAAGTTAATTGTGTATGTAAAAGTTTTGATGAGGTTACAAAGCTAATGGGAGCTTGCGAGGATTTCGGTTGCATTTGTCCCATGCCAGTGCTCACGATGCTGTGGGTGCGAACTGTAACATTGGGCGCTGGTTCTTTGTTACCGATAATTGCTCTTGAAGTCATGACTAAAGCCGGCGGTTGGCTAGAACTGATGTTTTGAGGGTTAAATTGTAAATTGCTCGTATTGATTTGTCTGGTAGGTTGTAATAAAGTGTGTCCTAATATACTAGTCGGCAATGACTGAGGTTTTGGATAGCCACTAATGCTTGTGGTATTGATGCTTGCAGAGTGCATTAAAGATGAGTGTGTTGAGGGATTGTTATGTATTTTTGATAAAGCTGGCATTTGCATTATTTGAGATGTTATGGTTGTATTGTGAGAATCTTCACCTAGGTTATACGTCTGATGGCCTATAAGAGGGGACTGTGCTGGAGATTTCATCATAGGATTTTGTATCCCTACAGGAGAATTAATAGGTGATACAGTTGGGGATTTTCTCATTTGTCCCATTGATGACAAAGTGTTTATTCGGGATCCAATCATTTGTGCTGCACTCATAGGTATTGATTCCGATCCAGAAGAACTAGATGTTTGAGGTTTGTCTATTCTTTGTATAGGCGACGGTCTTGGTGCAGCTATCTCGACTTTTGAAGATGGAAGTAAAGTTTCAAAGTTGACTTGTGTGGGTGTTGCAGCATCACTGGTTTTTCTTATAATTGTTTGAGATTCCACTTTGGGTGCATTAGTATTTAAAGAAGACATTATAGTACGCAACTGCTGTGATACATTTGCCATATTAGAAGTTAGCTCTGCTGGTTGTGACAAAGGCGACAATTGAGGCACTGTTGCTGATTGTATGGCAAGTCTTTCAGCTTCTCTAGTTGGAAAGGCAGGTTGTTCTTGTGATTCTCTACTTTCTTGTTGTTTTGAAGCATGATTTGGATTTAAATTAGGATTTTGAGCAGGTGGTGGATTTGGTTTCTTAAGATTTGCTTGTTTCATGCCAAATGGTTTATTATCATCTGTTATATTCTCCAGAATACTCAACATGTGTTCAAATGACTCTACATGTTTAGTATTACCTTCTACAGTTTCTGGGTGTTCTCGCATCGTTATATCATTCAAATATCTCTCTTGGGAAGGAGTAGGTGACGGAATAGATATCTGAACCGAATCTTGCGTGATATCCGAAGTTATTTGCATATTTGAATCAATCACCATCTCCTTGGTTTGATTTGCTATTGCTTTAATGGTCTTTACTACGTTTTCTTCCGGGTTGTTGTTTGTAGATGGTGCACTTGGTATTGATTGCTCTTGTAGAGTTTTATTATAGGACAGCAACATATGAGTCTGTAATGAGTCTTCTGGCTTGTCTTCATCATCTCCTTCCATAATATTGTCAGGTATTTTTTCTGGTATAGGATCTGGACTCTTTATGTCCGCTTTTCCAAGTAAAAGAGGAGTTCTATCTGATAGGCAAAGCGTATGCGGCAGCTCAGTCTGTTTGCTAATTTCACTTTCAATGTCGATGTCTTTATTTGATTGCATAGAAGATGGCTGATCTTTTTGTTTCATTTCTTGTGAGGATATAGAAAGCAAATGCTGGTTCGCAGAAGAGTTTTGTAAATCCGAGTTATGTTCAGAAACAACAGTGCTATCTGGTGACGTGGCCTCATCCTGGAAGATCTTCGCCGGTAACGTAGCATCATGAGATACTGATAAACTTGACAATTTTGTGTTTGATAATGATAATGACATTGGTTTTTCTATAGTTTTCACGATTTTTTGTTTGACTTGCGGCTGCGTTAGTACAGAAACGGGCACCCTTGATGTACCTGCCATCGTGTTTGAGGTAGCGAGAGTAATAACCGGATTCATACTAGCACTCTTAGCGATATTTGACGATATTACACTAATAACAGAATTAAGTGGCTTGGGCATAGACTGAGATGACATGTTTACAGACATTGGAGGATTACTTATATTCAGAGGTACCTTCTTCATTTGGGGTTTAGGTATACCTGAAACGTGACCGGTTACATTAGCTATCGGCACGGAAAGATTCTTTAACACCGGTACGGAAATAGTTTGATTAGCTATCGATACAGATGCTACTGTAGCTTGGGACACTTCATTCAATATTTTAGTGTTTGTATGCGGCGAAAGGACAGTGGCGCTCAAAACTGGCAAACGTGAGAGAGCCGAACTTTGAGACTGATTAACAATTTTATATTGCTGCATATTAGATGTCGGCTGTTTTGCGGGAGCTAAGCTTATAACTGCAACCGTTTTGGTCGTGGTTTCCGTGCGCGTCGGAGGCTTGTCTTGCGGTGGTTCTTCTTCGGCTTCGTCTTCCGGTTTACCACTGTCGATCAGTTCCTCGAAATCTTCTTCGGTAGCTATTCGCTCCTCGGGTGATATTACGCCGGGTTCTACTACTACTATATCGTCATCATCTAATTGGTCGACGAAGTCTTGCATATCCTCGTCGTCGTCATCTTTTGCGAAGCTCATGCGAGCGGAGTCATCGGAAGCGCTGGAATACTCAACACTGCCCGAGGAGTAAAGGATGTACTTTCTCGCATCGCTCGTTTCTCCGATGTCATCGGAGCGAGTTTCAGTGCCGGGTGCGCCAGTTTTGCCCGTGAACCTCGGGCGAGGGGGCGTGCGGCGTTTGAGTATGGAGATTTTGTTGATGTGCGTGGTGCGGCGGCGGTCGTCGTCCTTGGCGGGCCACACGGGCGCGCCGCCCAGCAGGCCGGGCTTGTAGTAGCGGTAGCCGGGCGGGAAGGGCAGGTGGTGGTGGTGGTGCGCGCCGCCGCCGTGCTCGTGCAGCGGCGCGGGCGAGGCGGCGGGCGACGGCGTGGGCGTGCGCGCCACGTGCGGCGAGCGCGACAGCGACGGCGACGCCGGCGCGCCGCCCATGGGGCTGTACTGCTGCCTCTGCAGGATTTGTTGCCGCTGGAACAAAATACAAACTTGAAACTAACTACCTAGCTAAAATTAAGTAACTTATCTGCTTGATCTTCATAGGGTAGACCTCGGAATCTAAGTTTGAAGAAAGGATTTTGAGAAGTTCAAAATTCTTTATAAAACCATTATTGTTCATTGTTATTGTGACGATATTGTGAGATAAGCTATCAATACTTAATATTCGAATGAAACGCTTCGAAAAATGTGTAGTTTATGCCGTTTAATTTTTCAAAATACGCACAGTTATTTCGTTGGCTGAATTTCCTGGCGACGGCAGCGGCTGTGGGCTGCCGAGTGGTGAGGTCTGTTGGCGGCCAACGAATGGTACACCGACTCGCATACCTGAAAATGATATCGTTATAACAGTCGTTCGTAATGCCGAACAGAACATCATAATCAGACCAACTATTTGATTTGTCACAAACCTTGCTGATGATGTGGCGGCCGAGCGAAGCGTGTAGGTAAAGGTGAACATCCAGGTGCTGGCCGGGAGAATCTCCCAGTCGTATAATCATTCTGAAACGAAATAAATGTTTTAATTGGGCGTAGGAATTCAAGATTTTCGTCTTATACCTTATTATAATTATTGTTACTTACGTTTTGCAACTGCGGCGAATGCGAAGAAACGGGACTCTGAATTTGTGATTGTTGATATATCTGTAATAAAAGGGGAATTTTAACCATAAAAATCCATTAACGAACGTAATTATCAACAAAGTTTTTAAATTAGTTACCTGTGGACTACGGCTAGGTGTAGGCAATTGTGGACTTGTTCTTTGAGCTTGCAGTTGTTGCAGAAAATGCTGCGGCGACATTGACGATTGCATCGGTGATTGTTGCGTATGCATCGGCGATTGTTGCATGTGCATCGGCGATTGCTGAGAATGCATAGGACTCTGTTGAGGATGCATCGGGCTCTGCTGCGGGTGCATTGGACTCTGCTGCGGATGCATAGGACTCTGTTGCGGATGCATCGGGCTTTGTTGCGGGTGCATCGGACTCTGTTGCGGGTGCATCGGAGAGTGTTGCGTTGACATTTGATTTTGAGAATGCATCGGACTCTGCTGATGTATAGGAGACTGCTGCGGATGCATAGGCGATTGTTGCGGGTGCATCGGACTCTGTTGCGGCAAACTTGAAGTCTGTTGCACGTGCATCGGTGATTGTTGCGAATGCATCGGCGACTGCTGAGTGTGGAGAGGAGATTGCGTCGACGGGTGCAAGGGAGACTGAGACGTATGGTGTAGAGGAGATTGTTGAGAATGCAGGGGCGACTGCATCGGAGAGGCCATCGGGTGCAGAGGGGACTGGGGCGCGAGAGAGTGCAGCGGGGATTGCGAATGAGGAGACTGAACATGTAGAGGGGACATGGCCGGGCGCTGGTTGGTCGGGCGCGGAGTCTGGTTGCCGGGCATGGCGTTGCGCACATTAGCCATCTGCTGCTGGCTGAACTGCACCATGCCGCCCACAGACTGGGGCCGCTCCTGCACCGCGGACAGCTGCCGGACCAACTGCTGCTGCGGCGAACCCGTTTGCTCGATAACCAAAGTTCGCGCGCCTTGGAGGATTCTTCCCTGAGTACTGAGTGGCGAAGTTACTAATCCTATCCTCTGCTGAGGCAGCGGCTGCCCGTCTGAACCGAGAACGGTTTGTTGAGTTCGTATCAATGTCTGTTGCTGAATATTTGTGCCTTGCAAACCGATTTGCATCGGTCGGTTTATGGCAGCCTGCTGTTGCATTTGTTGGCCTTGGTTTATGTTCTGATTTTGAGCGTACACGGTCTGATTCGATATCTGTTGCTGAGTGATGATCGTCTGTTGGGCCATTTGTGGATTCTGCTGACGCTGTTTCGTTTCGTATTCCTGGTGAAATTATTAGTTTTAGGAGGTACAGAATAAAGGACAATGACTTAGAAACGCGCAGAATCGATTAGTACACCATAGTTACCTGTATGAGCATACTATGCTGGCGGGCCTGCTTCCTGGCGGCCTCCAAGTGTTTCTGCAGCGCCTGCTGCTCGGTCGACACCCGCTGCAGCTCGGCGGCGTCGTTCGGCATCAACTCGTTGCCCGATTTTCTCAATTGCCGCTGCTTACTATTCAGCGACTGGAAAGAGAACGCACACAGTGTAGGAAGCGGAGGCGGAGGTCGCGATTTAGCACCCGGTTAGTACACATCGACATTCGGTTAACACAGGTGCCCACGCCCGACTCATACCTGCAAGGAAAGTGGAGGACCGCTCGACGGCACACGCACACGCGACTACGAAGCGCACGAACACGGAAGCGACTACGGCACACTCACCTTGCGGATCTTGCGCAGCTTCTGCACCTCCTGCTCGTAGTAGCGCAGCTGGTCGTTGGCGAACGCGTTGTAGGCGGCCAGCCACTGCTCGTAGGCGGCGCGCGCGCGCTGGTCGGCCTCGCTGGCGGCGCGCTCGGGCGGCGGCGGCGGCGCGGGCGGCGCGCTGGCCGCGAACAGCGGCACGGCGGGCGGCGCGGGCGCGGCGGGCGGCGGCGCCGGGGCCGACGCGCTCGCCGCCCCCGCGCCCCACTCGCCGCCCGAGCGCTCCTGCTCGCGCTTCTCCTGCTCCAACAGCTCCTCCAGAAGCAACGGTTGCTCCTGGTTTACGTTCTGACGGTTAAATGGCTGCTTTCACATCGCTCCTTGACGAGAGCCGACCCCAAGACTCTCGTCCCGTTTAGATTACTTGAGGGAGCGATGCGTTAGTTATTTATCGATTTTAGCATTCCGGCTGGCGACACTGAATTATATAGTTTTAATTAGTGGGCTATCGAAATACTATTTTAAACATTAACTAGCAGTTCAATCGACCGACGTTATAAAAAATATAAAAAATTACTTTAAATACTAGAAAACAAATAGAAAGGTGCACTTCATAAGACGTAGGCCGACAATTCTAGTTCTACACGGTGCGAAATTTACGTTTACGCAATTTCTATTGCAAAAAAATAGTAAAGAAAACAATGCTGTGTAAATATGTTTGTGTAGTTTACTTTAAGATTATTATTTGTATCATGTTATCTCATCAATTGACAAATCATTTTATATAATTTAAAAGTAACATTGCAATAAAGGTTTGGCATTTTCTAATTGAATTTACGAGTAATTATTTGAACTAGTAAAACTTGACTTCACCGTACATCGACTTTAAAATTACCCTTAACCATTCAATTCAAGATCTTCCACCACCGGGATCCGATTGATAAGCGAAAGAAATGCTTTCCTGCTGTTGTCAATGTAAAACATGTAACATAATCAAAATCGTTTAATTAAATATAACATTATTATATTAGTGTGATGTTAGGATAGATGCTGAAAAGGAACAATGGTTAGTCTTTACGCATGCGTGCAGCGAGCAAGCTGAGAAAAAGCACTAACTACAAGGTGATTAGTAGTGACAAGGCCCTCTAGTTTGTTCGGTTCTGGTACCCTACAATAGTGAATTGAGGGAACCGCTCTATAGAAAAAAATAAGATCATTTAAATGAAGTCGAGGATGTAGGAAGTTTTAGGAATAATAGAAAAACGTGAAAGACCAAACGCATTAAACACCTTTATTCCCTACATTAGTGTTTAAGGGAATCTATATCAAGGGATTTTTGACGTGCAATTCGTGTTATAGCTAATTTGGAAAATAGGCTGTGTCTAAGTGCTTATGATAGATTTGTTGGTGTCAAAATTACTCACTAATCTAAAATCTTTTTTATTCGTCGATACATACAAATATTACAAATCATAAAGTTTGCAAATTTTTCAAATACTTACATAGAAAAATGGGGTTAAATTAATACGTATGCTAGAACTATGGAGTAAAAAGGCTAGTCGGCCAATATTTGACGCGCAAGTTAAATGGCTTAAAACCATTTGTGAAATACGAGGAACGGTACGACATTTGTGAAATACGAGGAACGGTACGACATTTGTGAAATACGAGGAACGGCACGACATGTGTGAAGTACGAGGTCCGTTATTCGGGAAATGTCGAAGTTTCTACATCAGGAATATCTTCAAGTTTGATAGTACTTGCGAGGTCTACAGTCACTAGATAATATTTTGGTTAGTACAAGGAGTTAGGAGTAAAAACTTTAGGAATGAATAGGTATGAGTATAGGACTCTAATATAGTGTATGCAAGGGTTATAACCCCTTATTCACAATAATGACTATAATGTCATACAGTGCATTCAAACGTAGCATTATACGTACGAATGCAATGTGGGACCTCATAGCAATGACTGAGACAAGGGGATACAGTCCGTTAACATTGATTTTATCTCAAGCTGTACACAACTAGTGTAAACTTCCACATAAGGTTATTCTGCAGTTGAAATATTTAGTCATAAATAGAACCTAAAAAAACAGTTATTATTTAGTCATCCAGTATTAGAAATTAGGATTAAATAAATGTTTCAACTGTTGAATAACCTCATGTGACAAAACGGACACTCAGGTTAGCCAACCTTACAGCTAGAGGTAAAATATGTGAACGGACTGTTATGAGGGGGGGATAGTGGGGTTTGGCTCGGTACCTGCAGCAGCAGCGGGCGGCGGTGCAGCCAGTCGCCCCAGTCCGCGTCAAAGGGCGCCTGCACCCAACCACCCACATGCAACAACACGCCTGTATACCACTCCGCGACCACGGACCAATACTACACCAGATCAGTCTCCCTTTCATGACGCCCTTTATTGACATCATCATCATTTCAGCCCAGGCTCACCACTAAGCACGAGTCTCCTCTCGGAATGAGAAGGGCTTTGCCATAGTCCACTATGCTGGCCAAGTGGCAGACTTCACACGACTTCGAGAACATAATGAAGAACTCTTCTTAGGCAAACTCTTGGGCTTTTAGTTGGCTTTCGCACGGTTGAAATTAAAACCACGTGTTCTATTTTTCAAAATGAAACGGAATCGGACGGAACTTCCAAAAAAGGTTCTCAATTCGACCCGAATCTTTTTTTTCTGTATCAAATAACGTAGTAAATTGAGTTTTTAATCTATGGCACTTGGTAGTTGTACCTATAATACACCTCGACAAAATAAAGTGTTCAAACGACAAGTGTTCCATTTAGCCATATTAAATTTAAAAATGCTGAAATCGCACCTAAACCAGTTTTACTAGAAGTAAAACTGGTTTAGGCGCGACTTGCGCCACGAACTGCGTATTCGGTCGTCGGCGAACGTACAACCAATTATGATCACGTCCATGCCAATTATACAGTCCACATTACACTGCAGTCTGAACACACGCACAATATTTTTATTTCATAGTTCCGATTCCGACTCATATCCGATTATGGTGCCTCAATATAACGATACCGATTATTCGAAAGGTTTTTTTTTACAGTATCACGCTTGACCATCACACCTGATAGATGTTGATGTAGTCTAAAACAGGACATGATGAAAGTGAGGCTGATTCTGTATAAGTATACCCATGCAATATTAGTTTCTGAAACTTGTTATGAATAAAACAAGCGTATTTTTTTATTCGTTCAATGTATTTATATTTACACCTATTACTGAACCTCCACCAATGTATGGATGACTTAATATTGCTCTGGATATGTTCACATTGATACAAGTTATAATATAACTGGCGGTCACAATCGAAGCGGACAAATCATATTTGATAAAGGCCCCAGCACCAAGCTTTGAGTGTTTCAATGTGATAATTGCAATCGCTTCCGATTGGCTGACATCTTTAGACTATTGTAAAATACACAGTTGCTTGTTGTAGAAAATAAACCAATTACAAGCATTGATTGAAAAGATCGCAATGTAATAATCAAAAAATTCGGTGCTAAGGCTGATCATATTAAAAAATCTTTTTTTAAACAGATCAAAAATATAAGCCGAGACTTTAGTAGCATACATTTAAAGCTTTGAATTCGTTTTGCATTAAGTATTACAATTTCCAAAACTCAAAGCGAATTCATACAAAAAAAACAATTAGAGATAAAATTTAACGGCATGCACAACATTAATAAAAATTATCCTCCAAGACAATTTTAGACTTTAATGCATTTATTAGTAATCTAAGATTAATTTAATTAGATTAATTTATATTTTATTGAGAAAATAAGTATGTATGTGGTCTGAAACAATTCCTGACACATATTTATTTACATTAGCAACTTTAACAAATTAACATCTTATAAATAAAAATTGTCAGAAAATGCATCTATATGGAATATGGCATCGATAAGGAAGGAAGGACCAATTTTATTTTTATGCAAGCAATAGTCACATTGGTCAAACATTTATTGATTAATTTCACCACTAAACCATTGTCAGAAAATTAAAATAAATTGTCACATATAGCTTTGTGAATTACATAGTAGGACTTGTATTATGTAAGGCGATATTCAGTTTTCAAGCACTCGTAGGGCTTTGAGTAAAAATTTAATTTTTATTGTATGGATTTTTGTACGCTTTTGTACTTTTTAGATGAATAATACAGAAATATTTTTGTAAATAATTAATTTGTATGCTAATTAGTTCTTTTTTTACATGGAAGTACATAATTTTTCTATTTCTTTCACAATGTCAACATTCATAGTTTTCTATTGCTTGCATTAAATGTTAACGTTATCTAGTGTAAATTTTCATGTTCTTGTGAGCAATGAGGTAAATCTGTTCTTTAAAACCCGGGGAAATAATCATTCTGCTTCGGAAATATTCCCAGAAAGGTGGATTTTGGTATAAACCTTGATATTGTTGTTCTAAATTCATTACCAAAAGAGTAACGACAAGTTTCATTAAAAAAATCTACGATAGATTGACATTTTGCTAATTTCCCTGGGCTCGTGATTTAATCTTCACATACAGACAGATTAACGCAACTCGAGAGTCAGGAGTAGTAGGTTTATTAACATGAAAACTTACACTCTACAGCTTACAGGAGTAAAGCTAGGGTTTCCTAACGGAGCTTTGTCGCCACATAAGGGGCCGTCCATTAATCACGTGATGTTTTTTGAGCATTTTTTTAACCCCCCCCTCCCCCTTGGTGATACGTGGTGAGGTTTAAGACTAACCCCCCCGCCCCCACCTAAAATCACGTGTATTTTTTAGTCAAACAAAGAATCTTAAACATTTTTTTAATGCAACACGTACGAAGTAATAAACGGTGTACGCGTGTATTCGGCGCCAAAGTAACAGAATAACTGGCGACTGGCAAATGGCAATGAAGCCGAGCCGGGCGATCGTCGCGGTGCGCGGCGCGCGGGGACTTCGTTCGTTGCCTGGCAACGGCGAGTCAAGGTCACACTACACGCCGCTTTTCGGTTTAGAAATCGCGCGTTTGACGAAAAAATAAATACACGTGATATCTTACTACACCCCCCCTCCCCCCTTGTGATATTTCGTGATTTTTGTTAAACCCCCTCCCCCCCCTTTCAAGCCTCGCGTGATTAATGGACGGCCCCTAACAACGTTCAATGATGTCGAATCGATGAGTTTGCAAAAAATTAACGCAATAGCTAATGCTGATTTGCGTGGTCCAAAACATTGAGTATGTTTCGGCCGTAAATGTTGAGGCATGTAGAGGAATGCTCTCAAGCTCGACTTGCAACGATTTTTGAGATCGCAGTATTTATAGGGCTAACTTGTAGTAGAAAAATAAGGATAGGTGACTTTTTAAAAAAATTAAACTAACGCTTGGCTGCGATCAGACTTGGCAAAGTGTGATTCAGCCTAAGGTGGAGCGCGCATGGATGCCTATTCGCTCTTGATTTGTGATTAGCACTAAGTGAGCACTATTTGGTCGATTTTGACGACCTCCGTGGCGCAGTGTTGAGCGCTGTTACCTTAACGTGCGGAGGTCCCGGGTTCGATCCCCGGCAGGGTTTGGAAATTTATAATTTCTGAATTTTCCCTGGTCTGGCCTGGTGGGAGGCTTCGGCCGTGGCTAGTTACCACCCTACCGGCAAAGACGTGCCGCCAAGCGATTTAGCGTTCCGGTATGATGCCGTGTAGAAACCGAATAGGGGTTATGGGTTTAATATAACTGCCATGCCCCTAACAGGTTAGCCCGCTACCATCTTAGACTGCATCATCACTTACCATCAGGTGAGATCGCAGTCAAAGGGCTAACTTGTAGTGGATAAAAAAAAAAAAAAAGATTGCAGCCGTGAATGTGGCGACACCGCTTTCCTAGGAAACCCAAGTTTAAGGTGTATTAGGTATTGGCAGTGGGGTATACTATGTTGGGGTATGGAGTATGGGTATGGGGTGACGTATGGTGGGGTGGGGTGGTGCGGTTTGGGACGTTGTGAGTGGCGCGGCACGTACCTGCAGCTGCGGGTAGGGCGGCGGCGGCGGCGCGCGCAGGCCGGGGTATGGCGGCGGCGGCGCGTTGCGTACGCCCGCCACACCCGTATTACCTGCAATGAACAAAGATAAATAAACTACAATGAACAAACATAATATTTAAATAGAACGATGTACTTTCTAAGTTGAATATATTTTATACTAGATGATGCCCGCGTTGACTTCGTCCGCGTGAGTTAAGTTTATCATGCCCGCTCCCGCTCTTTAATTTTCCGGGATAAAAAGCAGCCTATGTCGTCCCCCGGGATACACCCTACCGACAGGGGGTTCTAAATCGGTTCAACAGATAAGCTTTGACTTCGCATTTATAATATTAGTATGCGTTACACGGAAAATAGCTTTTGCTTATCAAAAATCAAATACTAACACCAACTATGAATAATTGTGGCGCAAGAATTAGCTCAATATGATCTTATCCCTTAATAAATGCGAATGAAACTGTATCTCTTTCGGAAAATCATAAGATGCATCTTTGTATACTATATACGAGCTACTAATATTATAAATGCGAATGTTTGGATAAATGGATTCACTTACCATCAGGTGAGATCGCAGTCAAGGGCTAACTGGATTTTCGTTACTCAATCACGCCAGACCGGCCTAACGGATCTGGATGAAATTTGGCACAGAGATAGATTATAGTCTGGCATAACACAGGCTACTTTTTATCCCGGAAAATTGAAGAGTTCCCGCGGGAACCAAAAAACCTCAATCCAGGCGGACGAAGTCGCGGGCATCAGCTAGTTAGCTACCTATACAGCAGCGTTTAATAAATTTATTTTCGTACAAAAATATTTTTTTTATTTTTAAAGTTGTAGAACAAAAGTTTTAAAGCATTATGTAGATAGAGTGCCCTCAAGAGATTATTAGTATTTTTAAATTAACCCTGTATAACGTAAAATGTAAGTACATACCGGAGAGCGGTGACGCAGCGAGCGGTGTGTCCTGTCGCAGCGCAGAAGGCGCCAGTTGCCGAGCCGCCGCTACCATGCCGCGCGCTGCAACACGGAAAACACGTCTTATGTGTGTAGGAGCACGCATATTCACCTCCTTCCGCCTTCACCTTGCCACTATCGTACCGCAAGTCATCGTCAGGGTCTGCATCCGTATCTAGTTGAAATCCCACGGACGCGTACGAAGCGATTTGCTTCCTCGTTTCTAATTCGAACCGCTAGGATATGAAACGACGTTCCGGCTTCCGTTTTCCATTCGCTTATAGTATTGGTTCAGACCAAAAGTGAATATGCATCTTCTAGGCAAGCGCGCTCCTCCTTCGGCTGCATCACTACTTACAGCAAGTCTGATTGCAGCCAAGCGCTAGTTTATAAATTAAATAAAAAATTGGCAGTCTGCCGGATAGAAGTGAAATCTTATAACTTAGAATTTTAGTATAAAATATTGAAAAAAAAAAAAAAAAAATTGTTTTTTTTTAATAATAAAAATTAAACCTTAAAACTAAGAGATTAAAGTTTAATTACGAATGTTGTATATTTATATTTAAGATCTTTTGTCTTCGTAACAACGCGAACATGTCGGTGACGCGAATCCACAAGTTTACCCCCTATCAAACAGTGCTCAACGCAGGTAACGAAGTTTTCACTTCAAAATATCTTCAAAGCGTTAATAAATCACCTGAATGCGGCAAAGCAGCCAACGCAACGGAGCGGTCCTGCCTCACACCGCCGACCGCGCCATCCGCGCCCAGCAGCCGCGTGCCGGGCGCGATGGCGCGGCCCGCCGCCAGCGCCGCCAGCGCCGCCTGCACCTGCGCCGTCATGGCGTTCACGATGCTCTACATAACGAGCTGCACTGACCTGAATGCGGCAAAGCGGCCAACGCAACGGAGCGGTCCTGCCTCACGACGCCGACCGCGCCGTCCGCGCCCAGCAGCCGTGTGCCGGGCGCGATGGCGCGGCCCGCCGCCAGCGCCGCCTGCACCTGCGCCGTCATGGCGTTCACTATGCTCTGCGTGCTGGCGCTCAGCGCACTCGCTGCCGCCGCGGCCGCACTGGTAGCACCCGGATTCTGCAAATATGTACCTTCTATTTCACAAGAATTCAGAGGTGAATTGAATATGTATTATAATGATAATTTTCATAATCAGCAGCGCCAAAGAAAACCTCGGAAAAAGACACCAATAAAATAAGCGTCAGCCCTGAAATCTCGACTAAAGAATCATAACACCAATTTTTAAAAAACCCGATGTTTTCTGCCATTCGGGCAGGCCCCCGCGCGTCTCGAACCTTTTGCCCCACAGGTTTTCTCCATCTAGACGTGTCCATTGTATCTGCGGAAGTACCTGTGTGAACTGAACGTGCTGGCTGAGGATCTGTCCCGGCGGGCGCGCGGCCTGCTGCACCGCACTTTGTGGGTTCGCGCGCACTTGCTGCGACTGCTGCAACCAAGGATTTGGAATTAGACTACTGGTTCGCCCCGAACTGAGACCTCGCGGTATCCATAAACTTTTGCAGAGCGCCATCTATTGACATCATTGTGAAGTTCTGTTAAAAATACTGAAGCTCAAGCTCGGTTCCTTATAATATTTATCTAATTTTAGTTGTAAAATCATCAGCTACTGATAATTTTATAACATCAGCTACTGATATTATAAAATAGTTACCTGAGTGGGTATCGGTAGTCCGAACATGTGTGAAAACACAGGGCGCGGCCAATCGCTTTCTTTGCTCTCTTCGCTCTCTGCCTTCACTTCTCCTTTCACCGCTTGCATAGACTATAGAATAGAACAATTAGTGTCACAAGCTGGCTGATTTATTTATTTATTTGGCAACCAAAACCGATTACAATAAATTTTGCACTAACCTAGTCTTATCTATAAAACATTTTGAACTTATTATAATCTTAGAGAGTCGCACTACATGATTAAGGTTATAATTTTAAAGCCACAAACAGAAAAATTTCCTCAACTCAATAAAAAATTCAAATTATAATGGCCGCCAAATCACATAGAAAAGACTATTCAGTGATGTACCCAAATAATACTGTAGTGCAAAATCGAAAATCGGCATACAGGCATAACATATATAACGCGACATAACAATTGAACAACTGAATTGAGCAAATCAAATTGATTAGAACCATTAACTACTTCTAATACTAAACTACTAATAAACTACTTGTAATATTCTACACAGGTTATTTACTTAAGGCGCCAGCGGAGGGTGAATTGGTCATACAAACGTAATACCAAAATAATTAGTAATTCGAGCATATTTCCTCCATATTATGCGATTATTAAGATTGAACTTGTATTTATCTAGGTCCCTGGATAATTATTTTTCCAAAATACTTTCCCAAAATTAAATGTAAGCCCATTGCGTTTTGTATGTTTTTGCGACATAAACGACATGTTTTCTCCTTATTTGTTTCATATTAAAACCAACGATATCTCACGTACTAATTGATCAGGAACATAGCCTATATTGTCAAGTTACAGAATAACAACACGAAGTTAAAAACACAACAATTTTTCATTCATCATTTTTGGTATTCACGGAACAAGACTAAATGTACAACAAATTCTGTACGCTCATATTGCTATCGTGCTTGCACGCGATCATGTGTCTTCAGCCAAATAGGGATAGCAATATACCGGCAAATTTATATTTGCGGTTCGAGTAGAAGTTGCGAGCGGCGGTCGCCGGTCCAAAGTAAATTTCCAAAGTAAATTTTGAATTAGCGGCCATTTGCTAAACAGCTAAAACGTACTAACGAATCCACATCTAAGTTTAAAGAATATAAAAGAAAAATACATACATGCAAGGCGATCTGTTGATTCTGTGCAATAACTCTCTGTACATTATCCTGGAACATTTGGCTCATGCTGGAAGAGACCGGGACTTCGGTTTTGGTTTCTATCACTTCCGCCTTCACCTCCGTGAGTTCCGACTTTACCTCGAGCTTAGCGTATTGTATGTTCTTTACGGCCTTCTGTAGTTCACTGTCCATCTTGTTGTCGCCTTTTTGTTCTGAGTCTTCACTGTCGGGTGAAAAGGAGCAAAATTGATAAGTACATGGTTAAAAGTGTTAAAACTTATACATTTTTGGGTCAAACAACTATGGAGGTACAGTTTGCGGTGACATTAGGTGATTACTTCTGCCCATGAAATGTTCATTAGGACAAACAGCAGTACCTAAAGAACTGCTAAAGAGTGGCTGGCTTTTAAGGAATTCGTTTATCCACCCCTAAAATAGCTCCATATTGTACTTTTGCGGGAACACAGCAAAGTGGAAGCTGGTTCCATAATTTGCAGGTACGTGATAGAAAAGACCTGGGGGTGGAATAAAACCAGACATGGGCGAAATTAATGACAATATCTTGTTTTAATAAAACTTAATTGAGGAAGCAGGTTGGCTGCTACCACTGAATGGTTTAAAGTATACCAGCATATCACAATAGTCAGGTTCTGTGTTTATAGTGCGAAGCATTCCACACGATTGCTTACTTCATCTGGAAGACCGAAGCTGTCCGCGATTTCGGACGCCAGAGATTCTAGAAGTTTCACGATAAGTCAACTTACTCGGGAAGGCGTTTCTGGTGCGAGTGGTCGCTGTCGGGGAAGTCATGAGGCAGGTCGAGGCCGTCCAATAGATGCTTGTAGCCATCGACCACACAACCAATAGACGCCTAATTATTATGCTTTCGTAATGCAAACAATTCAGTCAAATGACTGAGGTAAGCGGGCGCGGGGTACTAAACGCCGCGCTGATTGGTCTACTCAAGGTCAAAAAAATCATAAATCAAATGGGATGGGCTCCTAATTCCTAATAATTATTTATCGATAATTAATTATCGATATACTCTAATTAATATTTAAATAACTCGGTAGGTTTTGTTACAATGGCGTGGAATTATATAAGACCTATTAAGTCTGATGTGTTGTCTGAAAGTGTTCGCCCTATATGAGGAGTCTATTAGTTGTATGGTCGATGCTTGTAGCCTAACGCCGCTAAAACTCAGGGTCTGCGTACTCCAGGATATTGATTTGCTCCCCGATCTCAGACGTCAGAGATTCTAGAAGTTTCTCGATAAGTAAACTTACTCGGGAAGGCGTTTTTGGTGCGGGTGGTCGCGGTCCGGGACGTCATCAGGCAGGTCGAGGCCGTCCAACAGATGCTCGTCGCCCAACGCCGCTAACTCAGGGTCTGCATACTCCAGGATATTAAATTGCTCCCCGATCTCGGACGTCAGAGATTCTAGAAGTTTCTCGTCGTCTTCGCCGCTCAAACCCGTTAGGATGTCAACCTGAATGAGATAATATGAGACTTTTCAAGAACGTACCAGTGGTGTGGGCAAACATAGGCTAATAATTTATTGAAAACGTACAGATTACACAAAAAGAATCTATACAGAAAACTGCCAGAAGGGGTGAAGCTGCTAAAAGAATTGCAACTTCTCTGCAAGATTTTAGAAACCAAAAGTGTTTTTCAGAGTAGCTTATCGGTATTGAAGCACTAAACACATTTTAAATTTTTGGACTTGGGAATTGGATGTTGGTTAAATATTATTAATAATTGATAAAGAATAACGTAATGATACATGTACCTATATTTTTGCACACTGCTACTAGCAGTAAATTGTGAACGGCACTATTTATAAGATTACAACTGTTTTTACCCACAATTTGGCAAAATAAAAATTATGAATTATGAATGAATATAAAAATTCAAACAACAACCATGAAGAATTAGTTACCTCTCCAATATTGCCAGTGTCTTGTTCAAGCTTGTCCATGTCACCGATGTCCATTTCGTCCGTCCCTTGATCTTGTCCACCATCTTGCTTGTCTGCCGAAGCAGCTAAAAATAAATGGGTATTTTCATTCTTTGAAATATTTTAAGAGAATGATCCTTTAAATATTTTCCAAATAAATTGTAGGTATACACATGATATAACATTGGTGCTTTTTAATCAACAATTTATTAAAATTCACATATACCTTTTAATATTCTCCACTATGAAAACAAGTTGATTATGTCTTGATACAACTTGTAGAACGACGGTGGAGGTACAAAACTCGTATCACACTAAATAAACTTATTTAACGAATCCAAAGAATTCAAAAAATTGTTGGACATACCATTCCCTTGTGAGGCAGCGATCTGTTTTTGTTCGACCATTTGTTGAGCGGCTGCATTCGCGATATTTTGCTGTATTTGCGAATTTTCGCCGCCGATGAGACGGTGTTGAATTATCACTGGAACAAAAGAACCAGCCAGTTCTATACACATTGTCAGAGAAGTTACAAATCTATATATATAAAAAAAAGTCGTGTTAGTTACACTATTTATAACTCAAGAACAGCTGAACCGATTTGGCTGAAAATTTGTGGGGAAGTAGCTTAGAACCAGGAGACGGACATATGATACTTTTTATTCCGGAAAATTAATGAGTTCCCGCGGGAATAAAAAAAAACTTAAACCACGCGGACGAAGTGGCGGGCATCAGCTAGTCATTTATAAAATTTTTGATAGTTTCTGTCCCAGTCCGATCTGTTCCGGTTCGAACCGGTCTAGTCCAGTCCGATCCGTTCTGATCCGGTGCGAATGCGATACAATCTTACGGTAATCGCTCCAATCACAGTTCACCTCCGTACTCCCAAGCTGCTAATCGCAATATTTTTCGTACTGCGGGCATACTGTGAAAGAGCAACGGCGAAATTTTTATTGACCACATTTACTAAATCTTGATTGTACACAAGTAAGGTAAAGACGAAAGTAATTTGCTTATTTTTTAAAATTTTATCAAGTATTCACCTTAATTAATTGAACCTAGGTAAAAAAATAAAATATTTAGAGAATCTTTTTTGATTATTTAGTTCCTGTTTCTCAGTTTAGTGTTACCATTTTATGTATAATCTACCTAGTAGCCAGAATAAAGCTAAATTAGTAGACTATTTTGTATCGTTTTAAAAATTTTAATTATTTCGTCTGATTAATGTTTGCATAATTAATAGTATTGCTCTTTTTAGGGTTCCGTAGCCAAATTTGGCAAAAACGGAACCCTTATAGATTCGTCATGTCTGTCTGTCTGTCTGTCTGTCTGTCTGTCTGTCTGCCTGTCTGTCTGTCCGTCCGTATGTCACAGCCACTTTTTTCCGAAACTATAAGAACTATACTGTTGAAACTTGGTAAGTAGATGTATTCTGTGAACCGCATTAAGATTTTCACACAAAAATAGAAAAAAAACAATAAATTTTGGGGGTCCCCATACTTAGAACTGAAACTCAAAATTTTTTTTTTCATCAAACCCATACGTGTGGGGTATCTATGGATAGGTCTTCAAAAATGATATTGAGGTTTTTAATATCATTTTTTTCTAAACTGAATAGTTTGCGCGAGAGACACTTCCAAAGTGGTAAAATGTTGGTCCCCCCCCCCCGTAACTTCTAAAATAAGAGAATGATAAAACTAAAAAAAATATATGATGTACATTACCATGCAAACTTCCACCGAAAATTGGTTTGAACGAGATCTAGTAAGTAGTTTTTTTTTAATAATTTAAAACTTACTACAGGTTTGTACGGAACCCTCGGTGCGCGAGTCCGACTCGCACTTGGCCGGTTTTTTTTAGTGTATTTTATATTATTTAAGTGAATTTCCTTGCATACATTATTTAATAATCTCTAACAGAATGGTAATAATTGAAAGAATATTATGGCAGCACTGATGCTGATTGTCTGTGGTTGTGCCGAATGTTTTACTGGTCTGTGGTTGTCATCTGTCTTTGTTTTTGTGGCTTTCTTCCGGTTGTCATTTTTAGAAGTGACATTACCCATGGAGATATATTACCTCTATGGACATTACCACGTAACCTACAAAACTTTAAAACGAAATATCTTTTTTTTCTAGGCTCATAAAAAAAAATCTAGC